>OY728153.1:2089292508-2094292508 GCA_963277665.1 Viscum album | reverse complement strand
AAGATCACTATTTTTATTAAAATTTGGGAATGACTACACTGGCCCCTAGTTTACAACGTTCAAAATAAAATCAATACTTTAAAACATTTAAGGAATACATTTATCCTATAATGGATTCTACCCATAACCTTTTTATACTGAGAATAATGATACACTAATGGTGGTGTGTTGATTTGGTCCAACTTCATCTTCTTAAAAAACATTACAAAAAATTTCAATGACAAGTATCTTGGAATGCCTTTTCATTATAATATCATATTTAACTTCAAATCCAGAAAATAGATTACTTTTTCATCTTAAGTCTGTAATACCTTCATATCTCATTCATTCTATTAAATAAAAGAGATTTCCTTCTTATGTAAATATTTTTCAAATCCTCAAATTCTCTTCTACTTCATTTATTTTCCATTTTAATATTTTTATCATTGATTTTCCACATGAGAAGTATTCCCATATTAAAATATTGAAACCTTCTTGGTCTTCAATGTTTGTTCCGTCAAAATTAAAAACCATTCAAGTAACCAATTATTTTAGAAATAATCACTTCCGTAATCGTTAGTCTAATCACCATATTTATAATTAATAACAAAAACTTCTATTGAACCTTGAACATCGCAACTCCCCTTTTCTGGGTGTATAGCCCAGTCAAAACCACTTCAACAAAGTTAGTAACAATATTGAAATTAAATCATTATAAAATCAAAAAATTATCGTACATTAATTCTGGAATGATCATACCTACATGCATTGCTCACACCAATAATAAAATTTTAGTTATTAATTAAATATCTTGTAGATTATTGAGAAAAAAATATTTAAAAATAATATAACGGAACGAATCTTAGGAAGTGTCACTGAAGTCTATATCAACTCTTATAATGTTTTAAATTTTCATATAATGACTCTTACAAAGTCATCATTTTCCCTTATAACGACACCAATAACTCTTATGATGTCATTAATTACTATATCAAATTTCTAGATGACTCTTCTGAAGTATGGTCATACCCTTATACATTTGTGGAGTATCCTTATGATGTCATACAATTCAAAAACATTACACTTCTAGTGTTTATTATTACCCTTACACACATTTCCTTTAACATAAATATCCTCTTATAATGTGAATGCTTACTCTTATAAAGTTTCATATTACCCCTCATAATTCCAAATTAGTCGAATTATCGGTAAATATATAACATTAAAATAAAAACATAATTCTTATAATTACATGGGAATAATTCAAAAACTCCTCTATTATTTATTCAATATACTCCTAATAAAATCATGAGCTATTTTGGATATTCCTTCAATTACATTTTTCAAATAACACCACCCGAAAAATATACTAGGGATATTTTTTGTCAAAAATATCCCCCTTTGAATTTATTGAAAAATCAAAAATAGATTAATGAATTCTTGGGTAAAAAGAATCAGAAATAACCAAATCTGAAAACAAAATTCAATATGAGCCCATTTCCTTTAAATAGTGTTTCAATGATTTACTTAACACCAAATCTATGAACACTTTATTCTGTCTAGGTGTGAGATACAATAGATAAATAGAAAAACTCATGAGAAAATTTATTTTTTCTTGATTCCCTCCATACCATAAAATCTTCTCCCACATATTAAACAGTAAAATACTTGAACTCTCCAAAATATTATCATATTATTTCTCCCTTTTTTAAATAATAAATAACTTTTGTGGCTCACATTATCATCTCTACACATTTATGGATTAACCTATATAGTGAAATATTATCTCATTAATAATATCATCTCAACACATGTACGGATTCTCCAAATTATTGATATATAAACTCACTCCCCCATTCAGTGAAACCAATGATAACTTCTCTGAATGATCACTAAATGCAATTATAAATTATAACAATTAATTAATTAGAGTTACCATACCTTGATGAAATATAAAATATCATGGGGGACTGGGGGTACCTTTTCCAATGTTTATATTTTGACGGAGTTGATTAAAATCCATGTTCAAACCAATTATTTTCTGATTATTCATTGGGCCATTCCCTTTTAAATTTCTCTAAAACATCATTTTCATGGACACACAGTCCAAATTCACAATCCATTTCTCATCCTTCTCCTTGAAAATGATACTTTATATTGATGTCCATTCTCATTGAATAAACGATGATATTTTTTATAATATTAATATCTCTCGATTTTTCACATGTAATTGCAATAGAAGATTTTGTATCAACCCCAATATCATAATGTTATTGTACCATCCATATCAACTGATTATGTTTTGAATTATCATTACACATTATTCCTCTATGTTTCGTAGATAAATTAAATCTTTCAACACACTAACACAGGAAATACAAGACTTCCAAGATAAAAATGACCACTGAATATTGACTTTTAATCATCCTATGAACATTCCCAATAAGAATCTATATAACCACATAACTCATACTATGATGTTATGTAATAGAAGAACCCATAATCCATCATATAGCTAACATAAATAAGTATCATCTTCCCTGATAACATATCAATTTTCATTTGACAACTTTGGTATCATGCATTTTGGAATGTAGAAAACACAATATATCTTCCTATGGATGTCAAATATTTTTAGATTTATGATTAATTGTCTATATTCTATATCATTTATCACCTTACAATCAATATCTATTGAAAATTTCATCCAGATATCCACTAGATTATTCAATAGTCTAGAATCTTCCATTTATAACCTATTAATAACTTAATAAGATTTTTTGAGAAATAAATGTGTCATTAATTCCATTAATCACTTATAATAATAGGGAAAGAGTTAGTTCTCTAAACATGAACATGTTCAATACATATCTTATAAATTATGAAATTAGCTTTAATCTCCCATTATTCAATCCTCCAAAATTGATACTATTCACATAAAAAAGCACCAATATTATTTGATTGTTTTCTTTCTTGATGTAAATTGAATTATTAACTCATATTTGAAATATATATTTATTTAAATATTGTTCATGTTTAGAGTACTAATCCCTTGATGAATAATTTAGTGCATATAATGAATTATTTAAATTGAAACCATTATCTTATCTCCATCAACATGAAATAAATTTTGTTACTCAATATATAACTCATATTTAATGGATACATCTAAGAATGCTAATTTTATATCCATTTGATACACCTCTAATCCCCATTGTACATCCATAGAAAAAATGTCATAGAGTTTAAAACCTGTAAATAAGTACAAATGTATTATCCAAATATACATATTCAATTTGGGAATACCATTTTCATACAAACAATAATTTTTTACTTCTCAACTATCTATTTTCATTAATATTACTCGAGAACACCCATTTGATTCTAGTGACATTATTTTCCTCTGATCAGGGGAAAGATTCACGTTTCGTTCTTCTGAATTTTTCAACATTATTCATTTATAATCATGACCCAAGTATCATATTTTTCATCCTATTGAAATTAATATGGATCTACATGAGATGGAAAAGGTATTTTTTACTGATCCTACATCTTTCTTTTTTAAATTGGATATATCTAGTCACCAACTATGTTGTTATTACTAAACCTAGTTATACAACTTCATTTCATTTTTGAGACTAAACCAATAGTATTTTACTATTTCTAAATGTCTTATTTTGAGTCTTATACAACCCCATAAGATCCCCCAGAAACACTCAATACAATATCCCTTTATTTATACATTTGATTAGTATTTTTGTTTCAAAATCTACTCACTTTTTTTACAAATTATGCACATTTTAAATAACAGTTACATCCTGGATATCAAATATCATCCAAAGGATTTATTAAATTTTTTTACATTATTTTTTATGATTATAAAAGGAAAATATATTTATCCCCATGAGTCTAAAACTTAGGATTATTATATTTTAGGAGAATAAAATAATTATTTTAAAGATCTTGAAAGTAATTTAATATCGACTTCTTCCTACAACAGTTCTTATATGGGGTCTTTTATTCATTAGAACATAGAAAATAACTTTTTTATATTTATAAAAATATAAAAAATTATTCATTCTGCTAGTAATTAGGGACACTATTTTAAAAGATAATATTTTTCACCATATTATTTACACATCATTACCACTTGTCAACAACTCTGTTTTGTTCAAAAATCCTCACTACTAAAACATGATGAATTATTTTTTTCTTTTGGATATATTCTTCCTCTTAATTATTAGTGAATTACATTCCATTATAATTCTTTAATTTCATAATTTTAATCCCAATCAAATTCTCAACTAACCTATGAAATAGTTCATTATTTAAACACTTCAAATTTGTAAGAGAAAACTGTTATCCATGAATTTATTTTATAATTATCAATAAACCAGACATAATACTTCTTTCCATACATGGAACTCAGTTTTATAATAATAAACACAACAATATACACTAACCCTTTTTTATTTACTATCCTTTGTCTTGTAATAATTTTGATGAATATTCCCATTTTAGAATCTGTGAAATGTATGACTACGATCATTTGAGAGTTTAGAGATATCTAATTATCTTTCATTTTTCACTAATTCCTCCAAATAATATCATCTTAGATGACTAATATAATTGTGCCATAACTGATTTTATTGTTTCTTGAAAAAACATATATTCTTTTCTGCATTAATAAGATAGAGATTTAATTTGGTAAACCATCCTTGAAAAACTATTTTTCTATATTTTCCATTAATGATGTAGGTTTTCTGGTTGAACACCACTACAATAAATCATTTATAGAAATGACATTAACTTTATAATATGTGAGTAGGGCCTTCAACCAATAATATGTTTTGGCACATAAAGTTTTTTAATTATATCTTACCTTTCCCATATCTAATGATATTTATAACCTAATCATTAACAAATCAAATAGAACCATCTTTTTTAAAACTTATACTTGTGATAAAATTTTTATTTTCCATTATATGGTAAGTACACCCATTTTCTAGAAACCATGCTATATTACTATTTGTTTCTATCAAATCAATTTTAAATTCATTGGCCAACTCATCTTTTCTTTTCTTGATCTAGGCCCCTTGTTTCACTTCCTTTAGTGGTAAATCAGACAATTACACCACTGCCTCTACAGATTCATCCTAATATTACAAGTATTTGAATTTATATTTGGGTTTTCTTCCCACTAGATGAAGCTTAAAGATACCATGATAATCTTTTTATAGTCTTCTTTGGTACATTCCTTCATACCCTTGATGAGAAATACATATATTTGTATATGAAACTGGCATAACAAAAACAATATAAATTAAATTAATAATGAGTATAAGATATTTTATTCATCTATTTTTGTTTCCATTGATCTCTAAAATTACTTTATACTATTGAAAACATATATTATATTTTCCCATATTTTCTAAAAAATACTATATTTATAAAGAATTATTGTGTTTATTTTCTACTCTAGAAAACCTTATTGACTTTTCTACGTTTTACTCTACACAACCTTTTTCTAAGGATCTGCTGCTTGTAGTATCACATCTATTTATTCTAATTTCATCATATTATCATTACCCAAATAATATTTCTCTTTATCTCTAAAACAAATCACTTGTTGTAATGTAAAAAAAATTAGTACACTTATCATGAAATTACCTAGCTACTCTGGTAGCTTTTCCACTTGAACACAAAAATTTCTTGCTAGAGGTTAAGAGTCTTTCTTGATTATCAAGCTTCCAACAGAACATCATGAGATAAAATTTGATATACTCATTTTAACCAATATTTTACTATGTTAATAATACCATTAGTAGTCTGTACAATTTCTTAAAATTTTATCTTAAGCACAATCACTTCTCAGAAACCTCCAGAATTTCCATAATTGAGATCTTAATATCACCTTTAAACTCATAATTATCTTCTTATTGTTACTGCATATATAGTTTTGATTCATGTACCACATATTCTTATTTCTTCATTTTAGACCTAATAATGTATAATTATTAATTTTAAGATTCAATTTCAGCTTCTAGGTCAACTCTTCCCTCAATTCCCGCACCTTCGTCATCAATGTCCTGCATTGATGTCTTTTTTATAACTAACACACTGGCTTATTGACTAAGGTCCATACAGTTCATGAAATCCTCCACTTAATCATCCTTTAATATCTCATCTTCATAAGATAATAATTTATTCTTCATAAAGAATTTATACACAAGTTTTTTTGATTTCCATGAGTTTGGAATTTTTATTCATGGGTGTATCACCCCATGATTTTTATATGAGTTTCCATTTAAATATATACTATGTTAAATAGATTGTTTCTCATGAAAAAAATAAAATTAACCATGATACATTTCTTGAAATAAAATATTTAAATACAAGATAAACACTAATCCATTATGATAATACAATATAAAACATTATTATGAAAACTATCTTAGGAATAAAATGCAAATAATATAAAAATACTATGAATATAAAATTTCTATCCTATGGTTTTATATGAATATAATAACCATGATTAATACTATTTAAAGAAGGATGAACATTAGAAATATAGAAAAAGTGTTGAGAGATAAGTAAATGATTAAGATGAATGATTTTAGTAATTCATTTAAGGCTATATATTTTAATTAAATATTATAGTTATACATATGGTCTTTAAAAATATTATTGTTGGATATATAGTCATGAGAAATCTGGCTATTGAATATATGGAAGTTGAAGATATGGTTATTCGATATATGATCATTGGGTATGCATTTATAATATGGGGATATTAAGTTTTTATATCTTTTAGTGTTTTTTTAGTAATATAAATCATAAATAATAAAAAATGAATCAAAAATATAATATTTCATTATATTTTATTTTTTGATAATTTTTGTAATAATAATAATAATTAATTAATATTGTAGAGTATTAATAAAATTAAATAAATATTTTAGCATAAATGATTAATAAAATAATGTGTTAATAAAATAAATTTTAATTTTAATGGGATATAATTGAAATAATTTAATGTTAAAAAAGGATATATTTCATATTACTTTTTTTAAGGAACGAATACTATAATATTTCTGAATTAAATTTATTATGTTAAAATTATGAATTCTATGTAATTTTTCAATGTATAAAAAATATATTAACATGCATTTAATTAGTAATTTATATGAAATAAGAAGAAGATTACAAAATATTTAAAAAGTCATTATTTTTATAAGAATATTTTTTAATATATATGTTATATTCTAATTTAAAAGTAAAATTTCTCATATATAGAAACTAAATTTGGATAAGTGGATTAACAATTTTGAATAAAAGCATTGAAATTAGGTAAAAATGCCAATTTCATTTTTTGGCATAAAAAGTAGTTTCCAAGGTAAAAATTGAGTTATCATAGTAAATGTGTAATGAGGTAAAATGGTTTAACATAATGGTAAAGGATTAAAATATCTATAAAATTATCTATTATATTTTCTTATAATTTAATTTATGATCCATATTCATTATTTTTTACTTTTTTCCACCTTCCATGATTAAATGAAAACCTTACTCCTTAGGGAATGGGTATTTATTGAAATGTCACTCAAACATCTAAATGGACTCCTACTCTACCAATTAGAATGCACTCTTTTCCGCTAAAATTATCTTCAATATAAGACCATTTTTCCTTTCCAAAATTATTCTTAGACATTTGGTGGGCTTTTCTTCTAAAAAGGAAGACATAATCTTTCAATCTTAAAGAACCCATATCAAGATGGGGAGAATTAATCAATGTATGTACCAAGATATTATCTATCATTTTAAAGTACTTTATAATATTGAATATTTCACAATATCATTATACACTATAATTATAGAATATTAAAATCATTACTCTTAAATTTAAAATATATAACTATTATATAACTTTATACTCTTACATACTCGTTAGTGTAATCTATTATTGTTTGGGTTGGTTCATCAACCAACATGGATGGTGTTTTACTATCTTCACCATTTCCAAAATGAATGAGTATCATTACATTAATATTGGTAATATATAATTTAAATGATTAATTATTTTATTAATATGGTTTTGGAAGGGAAAAACACAAATGAATGATCAATATAAAGTAACATATTGTTATTAGAAAATTACCCAAAACAAACATGTCATGGATCCCATTCTCAGGAACCACACTCATAAATTCCGTAAAGTGGTCATGGTATAAATAAATCACTGAAACACATTGTTTCATCTCTCTTTAATGATTTGGGAATAATAATGTTATGATCAAAGAACCAAGACCATCATTTTTTTGTGAAACTTGTATGAAATGATCAATATTATTAACATTTGATAAAAAAATAAACTATAACTGACTAATATGTGTGTAAAGATTATAAAAAGTAATATATATGACTATTTTTTATAAATAAGTGATTAATATGTTTATTCTTATTACACAAGATTCCAAAGTGCTTTAATGGATGTCAGGATTAAAGGTAAGGGTTTCTTTACCCATATCACATTAAATCGAGATTCTCTATGACAAAATTTCCATTTGTAAAAAATTTATATTAAATATCTACAAACCCCCATCTATGTTTTTAAAATTTGGTTATTCATGGGGCTTATATGTATTCTTATCATATTAAACCCTTTGGTTCACAATTCAACCAAAATAAGTCTGATAAATGGAATCATCATTGTCTCTTATTTTTAGTCAAAAAAAGTTCTTCTTTATGTATATACTCATTATATTGTTTATTGTGTTGGATATACACCTAAATATTATTATGAATGAATTAAATTTAGGTTAAATTTTTCTCCCCACACATATTAATCTAATATATTACCTTATGATTGAATTAAATGGAATAAATTATGAATGGATAAAATAGATTACATCCAGGGAAAGAATTCAATGAAAAATACCAATGAGATAAAATATACATCAATATAATGAATATGGTTGATTTTTTTTATTAAAAAAATACATAAATAATGACTATATAAAGGCATGACATCTCCCAGGTTGGGTCTGACTAATTGTAAATAAGCCTTCCGATTATCTTTTCCTCCTAGAACAAAATTTATCAGCAAGTGAATACAGTAGTATCCTTCATAGTTATTTGGTATCCTCAAGAAATATGCTGGCGTCATTTGGATGATATGATACATCAAAGGAAGGAATATTTCATCTTTTTCTTTTATAAATTTAATCAATTATTCATCAAATAATAAATAATGGATTTATCATTTCAGGTTCATACATTATATTCTTCATTTGACTTATAAATGTTAAATATTTGGACAATAGATCAAAAAAAATATATAGGTTTTCTTCCTCTATGAATTCTATATGATGTTTCATGATCTAAATCAATTCATACCACTATCAGACATGTGAAATGGCACAAAATATCCCCAAGCCATGTTCCCGATCACCCCAAGGTGATATTGAGTGCTATGGTATCAAAGTGAACCAAATGGGAACGATTTCTTCTAATAACAAGAGTTTAATAAAAATGGAAAATTTGGAACAAACCATCCATATATCATATGTCCATCCCAAATAAAATATTAAAAAATAATTAAAATATCATCATAATATAATATAATTAATGGAATTAATTAAGAAATCCCTCCACCCACCCCCGATACTCCCTATAATATAAAGACACATAAAAATATTCAAACAAATAACTTGGATTTATCCCCCAGTAGATATAGTTACCCTTCTTCTACAGAAATCATTAGTATCTTATGATGTGTCCAATGTGACAAATAAATTAAAAAAATAAAAAATATACATCCTTGTGACCATATGATTCACCATTAATATGCCACACCATGGGTGGAAATAAATAGTATGAAACTGAAATGATATTGAGAGCTGTGAGCCAACAAGATTAGATGGAATTCCATATAATCCACACAACATATATAGTCTTTAAATAAAATATCCATTATATGCTTATTTGAAATAAAATTATAAATGTAGGTATGATTTGGGTTTTTTATTTTGAAACTATATAACAATTTTATTTTTTTAGAAATAGTATTCATTAAAAATGTGGAAGTCTGTTTATTTTTTTATAAAACATTTATTATAAATATTAAAAATAAGAATAATAGGATTTAAAGAATATTTTCACTCAATTAAATTAATAACGTTATTTTATTCTTATAATAATTAGAAATGGTAAATAAAAAAATCAAACACAGTGGAAATCCCCTTAGATACAAAGGATAGGACTCATTCTTTGATCCTCATACTCTTACTGATTGAAACATACAATAAAGTTCTCATGAAAACTACATTGGATGAGATGAATCTAATGTTCCTTTAGTGACCATATACACCTTATCATACAGTTTAGTTAGTTCTATATTTTTGTCTAAAGACAAGGTAGGGAATACCATTTCATAGTGTACTTTCCCTAGTCTACCCACTTATTTCTCCCAAGGTTACCATGTGTTATTCCCCTAGCTACTAGGCCATGTACAAATTGTATAAAAATGGAACACATATTGAAAATATCTGAAGACCTGGTATAATCCATTAAAATTCTATTTTATACATCAACATAATTTTAGGGATCATTTAAGACTATAGAAAACATGTTTTACTTTCCAAAATATTGTTTTCTATGGAACCATCCACATTGAAAGTTCCAAATGAGCCTCATAATTAACATTTTGAAAAATCAAATTAAGTATTTGTCTAAAATTTTAGTTAAATATCAACCATTATATTCTTAAAATTCACATATAATTACGACTATATATGTGTGTGTGTGTTTCATGTTGGGCCAATTTTCAGACCCCCATGTGAATTGGTAAACACACATATAGATATATTTACCTATGTATATTCACATAACCATAGAGGTAAAAATTGGTAATTATAAACCACACAATTTTAAATAAAAAAATAGAAAGAATTAAGTACATCAACAAAAAATGAAATTTAAAGTATTACATGAAATGATAAGTAAAAAATATAAAAGGAATTAAAAACCCACATTAAATATCAATTTTTTTTAAATAACATAAATTATCTAATAATTCAATCGAATTTTTATTAAACATATGATGCACCAAATTTTTATATACATTTTTCACATACATTAATAACATGCATTTAGAAAATATCTACTACTTAGTGGAAAAATAGTATGATTTTGGTGATCTTGATCATTTTCAAGTGATTTCTGGCCAAAACACACAAACAGAGGGAAAACTGAGCAAAACTTCCAACTACACGGCATGTACATATATACACGCCGTGTACATTCAGAATCATACACGGATTGTCTTGGAAAAATACATGCCTATGTTACCAGAAGAAGGTACACACCGTGTATATTATATACAAGCCATGTGTACCCTTCTAGAAGTTCTTGGTGGTTGAGAAGAATTATACACAACCATGTGGTCGGCTGACATTTACACGCCGTGTACATCATCTACAATGCATGGCTTCCCTTCTAGAAGTGGTAGGTAGATGATAAAAGAGAGTACCCTCCGTATATGGCAGCGCTACATGACGTGTATATCCACCTGCTAGGCAGAGCCATGTTCCAAGCCAAAGATGGTGTGTTAAGCCACCCACCTAGGGAGAAAAAAGAAGAAATAAGTGCGTTGACAAGACTACATGGCGTGTACTTTTGCAACATGTCATGTACTTTTATTTTTTATAAATTGTGGCCTTGGAATGTGGTTTAAAAGACAAAATGAGGAAGAGGGGGTGACGTTCCGAAGGAATGAAGTTCTGTTGTTGTGTTACCGTCATTCAACTACTTCGCCAAGCTATTATTCAACCAAAGTGCCAATCTCTCCCCAAAGTTTCTCTGATGATCACATCATGTATCGAGGGTTTTGGTTTTATCTTTTCTTCAATGTGTAACTAAATACCGAGTGTGTTGGGTTTGTGGGTGATGAAAGAGTTGTAATTTAGATTAGTTTTTATGAATGTGTTTTTTCTAATAACCTCTTCTTATTCTTCTTTAATCACTTCATTTTACCAATAAAAATTCTAAGTTAGGCCAAGGGTAGAATTTTTAGGGACTCAAATGATGAATAATGATGAATACTTTCATGATCATTGGATGTATTAACAAACTCAAAAATGGACTAATACAAACAAATAACTATGAATCACTGACTATCAGACCAAGGAGTCAGTTTCCTCATCTTTAAACATAAGTTTACCAAACTAAGGAAAGATTGTTACAAATTGAATCCCATAGTGTTGGATTCTCATGAACAACACAACCCCATAAGAAATTTTATTTAATAAACAACCTCTTAAAAATCCACATACCCAATGCATTTCCCTCATTATTCTCATCAAAACCAATTTCCTGTATGTTCCATTATCCATTCAGTAATTTTATAAATAAATTTAAATCCATTTACCTTTTTATCCAAAAATTAAAAATCAACTCTAAATTCAGAACACTTCACTAAGACAAAAATATAGACTAGATAAGCAAGAAAAAAATAACTTCTTTTTTCCAATGGATTGTCCCCTTACTGGTATTATACTCATTAGGGTAAAACAATTTGTAATGTAGATAACATACCTTCGGTAAAACGACTAACCAAATTTTGGCGTCGTTACTAGAAAAATGAAAATCTATTTTTGTTCTTACATTAATTAAGTTTGTATCAAATTTTTGTGTAAATAAAAATCATAAATTCCCAAAAATCTCTTTTCTAATCCCATTTGTGTTTATCTTTCTTTTTACTTGTTTACTCTTGGTGTGTCTCGTATCGTTCTGGTCCATAGTTGTGTGAATGGCTACCTCACTCGTTCCAAGAACGCTGAGTCATCGACGATATTCCTAATTGACCCAGCAATCAAATGGACTCCCTTGAGGCAACAACGAGCACTCATGGCTGAGAAAAACCAAAAAAATCCCATGGAATAGAATGAAGAGGGAAATCCAGTTGTTGTCCAAGGAACTGAATAGCCATTAGGTTCAGATGACAACCAGAACCAGTAAGCTTCACTTACTCAAGGGTATGGCCAGAAGCATCTCAAACAGTTCCAACCATTATGGATGCCATTTTTACACCTAGATAAGGGGCCGTACTTTTCCCCTCATTAAAAACAATACATGTAGCCTCCACCACCTTAGAAGCCACCTCCAAACCGTACTCTTAGGGAGTACGGTCTGCATTCAAGTCATTGAACTGACACGGGCATCGTCCATCCACTGGTGCAAGCACAACACTTTGAGATTAAGCCTTCCATTATAAAGCTAATAAAAAACATCATTCAGTTTGGTGACCTACCCAGCGAGGACCCCAATGGCCATCTCTCAAATTTTTTGGAGGTCTGCGACATGTTCCGTTACCACGGAGTGCCCACAGATGCCATTTGTCTTCACCTCTTCCCATTCTCTTTAAGGGATAATGTGAGATACTAGATTAATGGTTTTCTGAAATGATTTTTCCTCACCTAAGAGGAGCTATCATAGACGTTCTTGTCAAAATACTTCATAACCTCAAATATAGTGACTTTGTGGAATAAAATACACAACTTCCAGCATCATGGCTCAGAGTCATTATACATGTCATGAGATAATTTCAAAGAGATGTTGTGAAAATGACCACACCACGGACTCCAACTTTGGATGCATGTCCAAACCTTCTATAGAGGATTGATGATGAATACAATATTCGTGGTGGATGATACTGCTGGAGGTATAGTTATAAGGATGTCCCCTGATGATCTTTTTTAAATACTTGAAGACATGTCCGCCAACAACTTCTAGTAGAATTCTGAGCGGGGCACACAGAAACGAGGTATGGATAATATCGATGCCACTATCATTCTCTCTACCCAGTTGGACATTGTGTCCAAAAATATTGACGCGCTAAATCTGAAGCGCGCATCCCAAGTACATATGGAAAACCATCCGGTGTGCAGCAAATGTGGTGATAACCACATCATGGGAGAATGATTGGGACTTATAGGCAGCCCTTCGACGATTGAGGTGAGCTATGTTGCCCAAAAATGAGGGCCAAAATAGTACCAACAGTACCAGAAACTAGCATGGTGTGATCAATAGAAAATAGGCTAGGGACAAAAATAGCAAAATCCTCCATCGTAGTGATCACCTGTCTATGGACAACCTCCTTATTAGAACTAGTACCCATGGCAGTAGCAGGCCCAACATTGATATTGTCAGAAGCAAGGGTACAAAACCCTTGCCCGTAGCAGTCGCGACAGCCACCACCTCCACCAGTTGCATAGCCACCTCAGCAGGAGAACACCTCAATGTTAAAGTAACTCATGAACAACTTTATATCTACAGCTGAGACCAAATTCTAGAATCAAGAGGATTCAATTTGAGTCCTGTAGAACCAAATTGGCCAGATGGTAAACCAACTATTGGGAAGTCAACATGGTACAATATCGGGTAACACTGAGAAGAACCCAAGAGAGGAGGCTCATGCCGTCACACTACAGAGTGGAAGGGTGCCATGACAGAAGGAACCAACATAGCCATAAGCACCAACACCCCTACTAATAAAGAAGGTACAATTTTTGACCCCTCCTCACCCAAAATCTAACTGAATGAGGCTTCACCAAATGATGGAATGGGGGTTTTCAAACCCTTAAAACCTGCCTTACCCTTCATAGAGAGAATGAATAAGAGAAAGATGGACCAAAAGTTTGGAAAATTCATGGAAGTCTTCAAGAAGTTGCACATCAATATCCCATTTATAGAGGCACTAACACAGATGCCCACATATGAAAAATTCATGAAGGAGATCCACTCCAAAAAAAAGATGGTGGATCAGGTCACCATTGCCCTGACCTAGGAGTGCTCAGTATTCGTACAACATTCGATTCGTCCCAAACTCTAGGATCCATGTAGCTTCACTATCCCATTCACTATTGGAACATTTGAGTTTGGGAAGGACCTCCGCAACATAGGATCCATTGTTAACCTCATGCCCCTTGGAGTTTTTAAAAAGCTATGGCTCCAAGACTTGAAGCCTACTGGAGTATCCCTTCAGCTTTCCGACTGATCCATCAAATATCTGAAGGGTATACTGGAGAACATACTAGTCAAGGTGGGAAGGCTAATCCTCCCCACAAATTTCATCATCCTCGACATGGTGGAAGACCAGAAGGAAACTCTCATTTTGGGAATGCCTTTCTTGGCCATTGGGAAGCTAAAAATCGACTTGCACCAGGGAGAGATAATTTTTAGGGAAGGAGATGAAAGAGTCTCCTATAATGTCCACGAATCCATCAAACAAGCATCATTATCAAAGGATGAGGGATTCTAGACAGTGACCACCATGGATGATAACTTGAGAAAAGAAGGGGATGATTGGCTATATTCTTTTATCTCAGATGACTTGGTATTTCCAAGAATTCCAATTGATGAGGCACCATAGGACATGCGATTCCTAGAAGTCCAGGGTACACTACAACAAAAATCCAGGTTTAGCGGCGGTTTTGTGGCGGCAGTTCACAAAACCGCCACTAAACGTTTTCGCCAAAAGGTTTCGCGGCAGTTTTTAATAAACTGCCGTGAAACCCGAAGTTTAAGTTAACAATCCCGACCATTCCCTACCCCCACCCCGATCGATCCCCCAAACCCCCACACCCTCCCATTTTCCCCTAACCCCCCCCCCCCCCGGCGACCCACAACCCTTGACCCCCAACCGTCCGGCGACCCGCAACCGTCCAGCGACCCGCAACCTCCAGTGACCCCGTGACCTCCATCTCCGGTGACCCATCTTTTCCAGGTATGTATCTCTTTAACTAGGTTTGAAATATAGGAAAATTTGATAGAATTCACGCATGGTGATAATATTTAGAATGATTGGTAGGTGATCGTTTCATTGGAGGTTTAAACATGGATTCAATGATTTATGACACAATAGGTTAATATTTAATAGTTATATAAATTCTAGACTACAGAGGAGCATAGTTGAAAAGATTAAATGGGTGGTATTATGGAATAAAATTGAGATTATGGATTGTGTAGTGGGGATATTTCCTCTTTTACATGGTTGAAAAGAGACAATGAGTTGGTTGTTATGGGACATGACTTGGTTATATGAAAAATTAATGTTTGGTAGTTTCCTTATGGAATGGAATATAGTTTTTAATCATGTTCATGACATGGGGTTTGATGGAATTAAAAAATATCATGGGTAAATATTAAAAAAATAAGCCTTTTAATTAATGGTTAATAGTTGGAAAAAATATGGGTGATGGCTGCATGGTTTGTCATTAAATATGATTAATATAAAATATAAATAATGTAATATGGTTGGTGAAATGAATCTATATATGGGATAAATGATGAGGCATGATGGTAAATTATTCATCTTTATTGTGGATCTTTGTATAAGATGTGGGGATGGTCATTGTGTTATAGTTGGTAGTGATGGTAATGTGAGGTAGTAGTAGTGTGGTGATTTTTACTAGCTATAGAAGTTCTATTTGTTTATATATGTCTTATGTTGGTCTTGTGTGTGTCTATAAATATACTTAAATATTATTATTTTTCGTTTTTGAATACATCCCACTTGAGTTAGATACCCTTCTCGAATCCCAACAAGCTCTGGGTACTAGGTTGTTTCCCCTAACAATCGGGTCGGTGAGGGAATGGATGTGTGCCTACTCCCCCATCCCCACTCTCCCTTCTAGTTTTAGATTTATCTTTGATGTATTGAGGTGCGTAAGATCATACTTCTAATGTATATAGTGAAATATAAGACCCTAATGGTTATTTATGTGAAGGTACTTTACGTATTAGAAAACCATTTGTGTTATTGATGATGATTATAAACTAGGTGCACTATAAGTCCCTATGGTGTATTGAGATAATGATATGATGTAAGTAAAATAGTGGGCTATAAGTGTTATTTATGGGATGGGCTATTGTGGTGTTGATGTAAGGATATATATTAGAGGCTATGCATGGTAGGTGGAGGGAATTAGGTTAATGTCCTTCATGATTTTTATTCCCAACAGTATTGGATTTGAGAAGTGTTGATGAGATGTGATATGTGATAGAGGCTATTGGCTAATGATGATGTTATGGATACGGTTTGTGTTATGGTTTTAATATTAGATATAGTATTCTATGGAATAAATGCTAAAGATATTGGGAGAATATGACATTTGATATTAGGGTGCGATAGTGAAAAAATAAGAAATTGGTTTTAGGGTGCCTTTGTGTCATATTCATCTGATATTATTTTACTATGCATGATTATGATATTTAGTAATCGAGTCATGGTGACTATTTCCAATAGTTGACCTACTAGGTGCTTACTAGTAATTTTGTCTGTTCAATGATGTGTTATTATACTCCTTTAACTTTTTCATTGGAGGTATTGTGTATAATCCTACAAAGGATACATATTATGATAAACCCCATATATATAAACAAATTCAAGATTACTAGGATATTTTTTGTGACTAAGTTGTGTCATACTATCTTTGTGCTTGGTGTTTGTTGTGAAATCACTATTGTGGAGATTTATTTGGTATTTTTATCTTGGGGTTTTTATTTTTTTACATATTCATTCTTTAAAGTATTATTGTTGATTTAAATTTATATATATATATATATATTATGATGTTGTTTAGTGTTAATCGTTTTTTTATTATTGGTACATATGATGGTAATTCCTCTCATCCTTATTTTTTATACCCCTATTCTAGTAATCAACCCGGGGCCTGTAGGAGGTTGGATATGGGGGTCACTCTCATCTTTAATTTAATTCTTAAAAGATTTTCCATTGATGTTGTGTATTGAATTCACCCGGGTAACCCTCAAACGTTGTAACTGACCCATTCTGTTACATACCCTAAGGTTATTCCCGAACCTCGTGGGTTGGAGGCAAGCACCAATGCATCATAAACACAACAAAGGGAAAAATTTATCCCAACATGTTCAAACACATTACATATATGTATACACAAAATGAAAAGGAATGTGGAATACTAAAGGAATATATATACCATAATAGTCAAAAGACTGTAGAAAAGAACAATTAAAAAAGTAGTCAACATTTAGAAAACAAGTCTAACTACATAGACTAAAACCAAAAACTACTCCATGAGAAGGTGTGGATGAAATCCCTCCATCTCACCACCAGCTACCCAAAACCAGCTAACACAAACCTCACCACCTCACTTCAGCGCCTTTCCCTTCCCAGTATTGGAAGACATACAAATGTCTACGTACCCATAAGGAGGTGCACAAGGTGTGAGCTAACAGCCTCCATAGGATCCCTCCCGGGTGTTCCATATCAATCCTCTATATAAATATTCATGTATTCTTATTTTAAATATAACATGGAATGATAAGCAGTAATGAAATTTTATATAAAACATGGGTAAAAAGTTCCCTTTTTCCAAGTTCTAAACAAAATTAGGTACAAAATATATATCAATTATAACTCAGAAATCCAATATGTAAAAAATAAAATAAGAATTAGAGGCATAAGTACCAAGGAACACTGTATTTTAGACTATAAGAATACTTATACCTTAATAAATCATGTGCACAATCCAATTCCTATAACACATTCCTAGGATGAAGAGGAATACCCCATGAGTAAACCCCCTGAAAATGCTAATAGTTGTCCCCTAGAATAATTGGACTAGGAATCCAAGGAAATACCCATGAGAAAACCTCCTAATAATCAAAAAACATGGACTATGGACTCACGATAACCCATCCACCTAAGAACCCAAGGTAACCTAAGTGCTCATTTTCACAAATCAATTTCAATATTTTAAAAGTACCCATTTCATTTTCATTTATCAAAAATCATGGAAAAACATTTGTCTCAAAAACCCTTTCTTAAAAAAATGAAAATAGTCATTCCAATTTGTTAAATCAACATATAAATTAAGAGAAATTAGGCTAATTATCACAGGCTAGAGATGGAACCACCTACCTCAAAGCTTAAGTCACACATTCCCGTAATGGGATCCACCAACAATGAAAACCCAATGATGAAAACGAAGGCCCAAGAATATAATAAAAACATTAATATTGATATAAATTAGAAAAGAAGGGGTTGGTGGAAAGGGAAAACACCAAATACCTCAAGAACAGACATCCTCCGCACCACAACTAACCAAGGAATGGCCTCCATAATGAGATCTCCCAAAGGATCTAATAGAATACACAAAAATTCAAAAGCATAGGACACCAGATATAATAATGTTACCCTAGGGTGCCACCATTATCAAGAGAAACGAAGAATCAGAAATATTTCTTACCCAGAGAGATATGCCACAACTATAATAAAAGATCCAATGTTGAATGGATCAATCTATATGGAGCATAGTCTTCTAAAATAACCTGAGAAGATCTTTAGGTAGGGATCCAAGGGCCTGGGGAAAAGAACTAAAACCAAAATAGCCACTCGCCTATTTTAAAAACTACACGAGGGACATTTGTTGATGTGTAATACTATTACCTGTTGTGAAATCCATGGTGTTCCAGTATGTTGAATAATCCTTCACCTCGAATTAAAAATACATTATTTTAAAATTTACGATGTGAAACCACTCTTCCCGAGGTGTAAACTTTCATAGCATGAATACCATTTCATGACTTGTATCTTGTAAAAGTTACATGGTGTGTAACCTAGTTATACACTATGAAAGACCTTTGAATCATGCAGAAAAAGCTGGTTAAAGATGAAAGTACAACAAATATCTGACTTCACCATTTTAAGTATCTTACAAATTTCTTCCTAATCCTTTACAGACAACGGAAAAAAGGAAAACCATGAAGAGGATAAAAAAATACCTGATTGATTAGTAATAGGATCTTACAAACTCCCCATTATAAATACTTTTTGTCCTCAATAAGTCATGTAAAAGATGTAATCCATGGAAAAATATGAGTTCACTACTCCTTCACCAATAACTAGTGTTCCCAATTCTCATGATAATTTGATCCTTGTTTCCATAGAACCCTAACCAATGGAATAAAATTCCCACAAAATACATTCACTTGAGAGTCAACAATCTCAATTGGTTTCTCCAAAATAGAAACATATGGCTCAAACTCAATTTCATCCCAACTTAGAATGTGAGTGGGATCAAGATGGTATTTCCTGAGATGATACATGTGGAAAAAATCATGAATACCTATCATAAAAACCAACAATGCTAATCGATAAGCAACCGATATGAGCTTATCAGTGATCTCAAATGGTCTAACTAATCTTAGAGCCAACAGAAAAGAACAAATATCAATTCAAAAGGTCTAACATATCTCTGTCTCTAACTCAACGACACCCTCATGAGGAACTCATGGAAGGTACAACCATGTAATATATATGGATAATAGATATATGAATATTTTTCTTTGGTTTATGAGGATAAATGGGATAGAACCATTTAATTCTTTTAAAAAATGTATCATCACTCAAAATAAAATATCACTTGAACCATATGCTTATTATATAAATAAAAGGCACTTGATTATATGTAATGAAAAGATAATAATTTATAGTAATGTTGATAGAGACCAAAACAATAAAACTCATCTTTTTAATGAATTAAATAATCCTTGTCCATCTTTGAAGAATAGGTAATTATGACTAAATAAATTGTTAATAGATGAAAAACATTGAAATTAAGTGGGGGAATTATCATAATCTGTTATCACTGTGTTGGATCTAGTGAGAAGAATATTCATTGGCTTATAAACAAGTATCGACAACATTGTTCACATTATGAAACTAAATATGGTAAAAAAATGATCCATATTATTTTTATTGATCTGTAATATTGATAAGTGAAGGTAATGATTATTAAACATAATCAAATGGGGGAAACTCTAGAAATGGGAACCCATGCATTGGTATTCTATATTAGTGATTTTGGATGGATGTTATAAATACCGACTGGTATCCGATTTCTTGATATAGAAAATAAAATAAAACATAGAATTGAGATGACCAAGCATGTGAGTATATGAGATGTTCAGAAAAGTTGTAGTATTTGTTGTGAGGGTGTGGAAGTAATCTGAGTGGAACAATGTATCTCATTAATGTAGTGGGGATTGAAATTGTTTGAGGCAACATAAATGTGTTATTGACAGTGTTATGATAATTGTCTAACCCGATATTCTTACTGCTCCTCAATGAGGTGTTCACGCTATCTCCTGGGGACCAGACTTGTTTGGTTTGTCTTGGCATGCTAAGTAAGTAGCAAATGTGATCAATTAATCATCTTTATTTTTTTATGCATACTTTATGATCAATTGGTCTTCTTTATTATATTATGATTCTACAATCTTACACTATCGTGTATTTTGTGTAGGCACATTGTGATAGACATGGATAAAAGCTGGATCACATTACCAAGGAACACATCTCAGTATGTTAAGGGTTTGAATGAGTTTTTAGATTTTGCGATTTATAATCGATCTGTTGAAGGGAGAATAAGATGTTCATGTCCTAAATGTAAATTTAGAACACGGTTGAAGAGAGATGAAGTTTATGAACATTTAATACTGAAGCAATTCCCTGTTCAATATTTGTGTTGGAATTAGCATGGAGAATCGAACAATACAGAAAGATTGAGCACTGATGTTAATCCACAGAATGAGTTCCCAAGTTTGTCAACAATGGAAAATGAAATTCAAAACCTCATAAATGATGCATTCGGTGCTGCAAGACACCACTATCAACATCAAAACATATTATAACAACCAGAAGAGGGTGCTACAAATTGAAACGTGACAAGTGATGTTTTTGAGACTGTAACACAAGTAGATCAAGATTGGAACATATCATTGGATCCTCCTCTTGATTCTGTAGAGCCAAATGTAACGGAAAACATCACTGAGAAAAATTCATTTCATGATTTAGTTGACGATGGAAATCAAGATTTGTATAGTGGGTGTTTGAAATAATCAAAGCATTCATTTCTTCTGATGTTGTACCACATCAAATGTCTATGTGGAATTACAAATAAGGCAATGTCCATGATATTGAAATTGATTCGTGATGCATTTCTTGAAGCAAAAATCCCAGAATCTTTTTATGATATGAAAAAAGTTGTTAACAAGCTTAGTCTTAATTATATAAAAATACATGCGTGTCCCAATGATTGTATGCTTTATTGGGGAGAGGATTCAAGTAGACAGAACTGTAAGAAATGTTCTTCTTCTAGATGGCAGTCAAAGGGTGATGTTGGAAGTCTAACTGAACATAATTTCATGAAGAAGAAGAAAATGAACACACCTGCAAAGGTTTTGCGTTACTTTCCTTTGAAGCCGCGATTGCAAAGATTATTCATGTCATCAAAAACCGCCGAACTCATGAAGTGGCATTCTGTAGATAATAAAAATGATGGGTTAATGAGACATCCATGAGATTCCCAATCATGGAAGACATTTGATTCATTACATCCATATTTCTCAGCTGATCCTAAGAATATTCGATTGGGATTGGTTGTCGATGGATTCAACCCATTTGGGACTTTGAGTACAAGTTATAGCATTTGGCCAGTTGTTTTGATCCCTTATAATCTACCTCTGTGGATGTGTATGCAACAATCATATTTTATACATTTCAATGATTATTCCTGGAAAACAAATGCCTGGAAATGATCTTGATGTATACTTGTAGCCTTTGATTGAAGAATTGTAGGTGTTATGGAGTAACGGTGTTGAGACATTTGATGTTTCTTCTAAAACAATATTCAAAATGCATGCTGCTTTACTGTGGACCATTATTGACTTCCCTAGGCTTGGGAATTTATCTGGTTGGAACACTTATACGGGTTTGGCTTGTCCCGTTTGTAAATTTTATTTTGAGCCCAAATGGCTACCTCACAGTAGAAAATGGTGCTTCTTATGCCATCAAAGATTTCTTGATGCATCTCATAGATTTCGACTGAACAAATCAAAATTTAATGGTTTCATTGATCGTAGACCACCTCCAAAGTTGTTAACCAGTTCTGAAATATTGACACAACTTTAAAATGTTGAAACAGAATTTGGGAAGGTTCATCATTTAAATGATAGCGGAAAACGGGTCTGAAGTGCATCGTTAAGTGAAATCAGAACATAACAATGGATGAAAAAAGGTATATTCTTCAAACTTTCGTATTGGGAATTTAAGTTGTTGTGCCACAATCTTGATGTGATGCATATTGAGAAGAATTTATGTGATAATTTGATTTTCACATTACATAATGAGCATGGAAAGTCAAAGGATCATCTTAATGCTCGCAAAGACTTACACGTAATGAACATAAAACGCGATATCTTTCCAGATGAGAATGAAAAGTATGCTCCGACCATTTTCGTGATTAAAAGTAGCGATAAAGATACGTTCCTTCGAATTTTAAATAATGTGAAGGTATCTGATGGGTATTCGAGTAACATCTCGCGGTGTTTTGACTTGAAGAATCGTAAGTTACATGGATTAAAATGTCACAATTCATATATTTTGTTACTACAGTTACTACCATTGGCATTGCATACATTATTACCTGAAAACGTTACTGCTATTGTACTCCAATTCTGCACATTTTTCAGGCAATTATGTGAGAAATTTTTACATCCATTTCAGCTTGACAACCTTCAGGAGAGGTTTGTATTGACTCTTTGTGTAATGGAGATGATCTTTCCTCCATCGTTTTTTACTATCATGATGCATTTAACTGTGCATTTGGTTGAAGAAGATAAATTAGGTGGCTCGTTCATTATCGATGGATGTATCCAATTGAAAGGTATTTTATTTATATGTTTTCCAGTTAAGTAAACAATTTTTAACATTTAAATAAATCCATAATATTATTATTTTATTTCACAGATATCTTGGGCATTTGAAATCATACGTGAGAAATAAAGCTCAACCAGAAGGCTCTATTGCTGAAGGCTATTTGGCTGAGGAATGTCCTACCTTTTATTCCAGGTATTTAGATGATATTGAGACAAGATTTAATTGAGTTGGATGTGTTGATGACACATCAACTCAATCTCAAATGCATCAGAAATCAAAAATATTTCCTGCTATTGGCCGATCAGTTGGGAGGACCTCAAATGTGACACTGACAGAATTGGAATTATTACAGGCACATAGATATGTGCTGTTGAATAGTGAAATTGCAGATCCATTTATTAAAGAGTTGAAGATACAAACAATGAGATGAATGAGAGGCCGAACACGAAATGAGAAAGATATAACGAAAGCTGTGAATAAAGGGATTGTAGAATGGTTTCCATGACGTATAAGTTTATAAATATTGCAATAAATATGAATATTAGTTTGACACATACACTTTGTAAATCTATTAAATTATATTTCTTTTTTCAGATCATGAATACTGATACTCGAGTAGACTTGTCAAGAGAGTTGATGTTTCTTGGTAGAGGTCCTATAAAGAAAGTTAGAAAGTTCGACGCTTATAATGTGAATGGCTTTAGATTTCGTACAGTCGATTGAGAAGTGGGTTTGAAAACACAAAATAGTGGTATAATTACATTTTATGAAGTGGGATACTATGGAAAGCTGCATGATATTATTGAATTAAACTACCATGGACATTTTTCTGTTGTTTTATTCAAATGAAAATGGGTCGATATTATCAGAGGTGTTAAAAGAGATTTATTGCAATTTACTTCTGTGAACTTCTCTCACTTGATGGATGTTGGTGATCATGAAATTCATGATCCATATATCTTAGCATCACAATATAAAATGGTATATTATGTGAATGATGTTGTGGATGAAGGGTGGAGTGTAGTTACTCACGTAATCCAAAGAGATTTGCATGATATGGGTGATGAAGTGGAAGATTTGACCTCTGAAATTGAATATCATCAACAACAGGAAGAGGAATTATTTGTCCATCATGATATTGAAAATATTAGTCTTGTAAGGATGAATGAAGTGGATGAAGCAATGGAGCAGGAAATCGACATGATTGAAGGGGAAAATGATTATATGTACAATTATTCATTCATGCAGCAACTACTTGTTTCATTTCTGTAGTCATTCATTATCATTGTTATATATATTTTGTTTGTTAGTACTGGGCATCTATTATCATATTTAATTTTTTTTCTGCATAATTTTTTTGAAATATATATACTGAACATAATTTTATTTGATTAAATGACAGGAATTCCAAGGAGGAAGCAGTATACTATTTCTTCTCGTTCTGCGATGGATGATGGTCCATCTGGGTCACTCCCCACGACATCTGAGGCACTCAACCCCGTACCATCTCCCCCTGCACCATCTCTCACACCATCATAGGGTCTCCCATTAGAGGTTGAGTTGTCGACTCCCCCTATAGGTTCCTCATCAGTTGGGTGGCGACGGACCCCTTTCAGTTCATCCAAGACATACTGGAGGGTCACAGTCATAGGTATAACTTTCAATTAAATAAATTTATTGCATTTTGCTTATACTAATTGTTTTCTCATTGAAGATGAAAAAAATGAAACCTTGGAGAAACACTTAAAAATATCATATGTTTGGAACTTGAATGTCCAAAATATTTTCGTGCCATTTGATTCTTATGGGGTCCCTACATATGATTTCGCGGGGTTACTTGGCCAGATTATAGGTCAGTTGGCAGTGGAGCCCATTTCCCTTCCCATTTCATATGATGATTGGAGACATATACCTCCAAACTAGAAAAATAATGTTTTCGATTCTCAAATAAAGGTAATTTTATTACATTATGGTTTAATTGAATGTCATGTTACTAATATGTTCAAAATGAATTTCTGTATACATATGTTCTTCCACTTCACAGTTGCTGATGTGATAGCATGGAAGTGGACTTTGAAAAATTTTGGTAAAAAATGGAAAGATTTGAAATTGAGATTGTGGTGTGATGTCAATGATACTTCGTTGACCTTGGAACAAATGTATGACAATCTACCCAGTGGGGTACCGAAAGAGCAGTGGAAAGTTTTTGTCGACAGGCATCGTGATGAGAAGCGGATGGTATTGAAATATATATTATTATATTATCCTTATTTTACATTAATACATGTATATGAAGAGGAGATGAAATTGGATACATTACTTTTAAATTTCATTTTTTTTATTTCAAGATCTCTCACGATAGAATGCATCAAATAGGGCGAAGCAAGTCATCCCTCACACGGCGGGATCAAATAGCTTTTCTAGAATCTGAATGTCATTAGTAATATTTTAAATAGTTTAAATATATATAATACAATATTATCTATTAAATATATTGAATTTTTTATTTATCATTGCTTAATGCAGTCACAGAATTTAGGGCACGAAGCCTCCCGGACTGAACTGTGGTTGGATATTCATAGAAAATCAGATGGCTCCTTTGTCAATGAGACTACCAAAGAAGTTGGGGTATGAAGTCAAATTTTTATTATAATAACTTATTATCTGTTTTTAATATGTTAATATGTATTGATATTTTAATTATAGGTAAAAATTAAAGAACTATGGGATGCCAATCCTGGGCAGTCCTACTCAGTCTCCCAGGATGACCCAGTTGCTCAAGTCCTTGGGAAGGAGCATCCTGGTAGAGGGCGCGTGATGGGTTTGAGACCCGTACCATATGAGGTCTTTAGTAGGCCATTATAGATTACAACCATATCTGCTCCTGGTTATAGTCAGCCCATACCTGAAGATGCTCAGAGGGAGATTTCTTCTGTATGAGCCACAGTTCAAGACCAAGGGGCTTAGATATCCGCTATGCAGAAAGCATTGACTTCTTTATATCAGCAGATGAACAGATATGCCCCCAGTGGTAGTGCACCGAGTGGTAGTGAGCAGGTAAATCACAAAAAATCAAAATCAGTTAGTTTGAAAACTTTAATTGGTTTTTAGTTTAATTATAAATATGTAATAATATTTAATTTTCAATATAATCTTCTTACAAGTGGCAGTAGGAGATGGAGGTGGAGAGGGTGACGATGCATCATCGGACCTTGAGTAGTATTGTTGATGTGTTAAAAAAATATGGGAAATGTTGGTTTGTATATATAACATGTGTGGTGTATGTAACCTTTAAAAAACCATTGGTCTTGGAGGAGCTTCAGTGGCTAACCTTGAATGATCACAATAACCTCAGGTGTTAAAGAGAATGATGTGTCTGTTTCATTGGTTAGATGATCTATGGTAATAGGCTCTTTGATGTTTCTGTTGTAAATTCAGCATTGGGAATTGGACTCATTAGGGTGTTGCATGTCCAAACAGACATGTTGAATGGATATCACTAGATCGAGATGGTTTTCTGAGGTAATTTTCATGATCATTAATAGTTTTTATGAGGCACGTACCCACATCACATGAAAATCAATGCAACTCCCTTATTATGAAGCTTCCCTCTTTTCTAACTTTTATTTTATGAACATATTGGGAGATTGATAGATGACATGTCATATGATAAGAAAGAATAATTAGAGGGGTTTTACATGATTAATTGGGCTGTTTGATGGGGCTTCACATGATCAGGAATAGATCACATGAATTGCATAACCCCTTTACATGATGTTCCTAGGTTCATGTTATCATGAGCCTAATTGAAGTTCACATGGTCCTTGTGACCTAGGTGATTAATCTATATGAATACATGCTATAATTTTCTTTCATTTGGGTATATATTAATACCTATGCTTTGGGAATTTCTTTGTTCCTAAAATATACAATGCTCATTTGGCTAGCGTCAAAAAATGCCCCCCCCCCACAAAAGTGATGTTCGAAGGAACAAGGACTCAGTTATGAGGTAGGAAATGACTTCATGAGTCTCTAATGATTTCTATAGTTGGAATTCAAAACATCTTATGGTCTTCTATAAGTCCATTCATATTCATTGAGGTTCCCTATAAATAGGGGGTGAGAGGCTCGTCATTTGACCGGTGACATGAAGCTCCATAGCTCTCAAAACCTCCTCTCTCGTGTGATTGTTTTGCAAGACAACTTTGCATGACCTTATCACCAGAACCATACAAGAGACCTAATCATGTGATCATGTCACTTGACCTCTTTGTGTGACCAATTTGTCTAAATATCTCACTTAATCAATCCATGAACTAATCAATAGTAATTTATTTGAACTTTGATGCACACCCTTGGCCATTAGTCTATCTTATGTGATTCGGTTGTCTCTTGATGATTTTTTCATGATCTACTAATCTTTATGTGATTCATGTGACCTTCACATGGTAACATGATTATATGTATTAAGAAAAATCATCTGATCAAAAATGTTTTTATGGGTTATGTGATTTTCGTGACCTAGAATGGATCATGTGGTCCACGTAATGTTTTCCATGTTATGCACTTATTTTGTTTGATTAGCACAACTGATTCTCTCTTAATGGTTACATATCTTTTAATATATTCTCTATTCTCTTTAAATATGTCCTATATTTCTCAAATGTCTTCTTATGTGGTAGACTGGAGAGACCATATTTCCTGGAACCATAACGTCAATCATCGATACAAAGTATTTTATAACAATGATGTTTTAAATGTTCTTATTCTGACTGAACATCAAAATTATCCTCTATTGAACAGACTAACTTTATATAGATTTGTACATCAGGATGATAGTTTTATTCTTCACCTAAATACAACCTTTAGTCTCACATGTTGTCACTCTCTGTTGACTATATTAAAATGATAGTTTCTGAGGATAGTCAGTTAATTGTGGAACCGTTCATAGAGAAATATTATACATTTAAAAAATCACCATGGTTTCATATATTCATGATCTCAGTCATCAATTGATTTCTCATATTTACTCAAACATGCTCATCTTCTCTCTATAAATCCAAAAAAGTTGCTTGAGATGAAAGTGTGATTTTCACCCTAGTGGTAATTTCTCTGATTAATGAGCATGGGCATTTTGGGTTAGGTAGATCTTCACAAAATTCCCCAATCAATTGCATGCTATTCATCATTACGAGGAGACATATAATTTTTAGTTTATCATGTACCATAAACCATAATTCCATAGTGAGCTGATTAGTTTATGGTTTTTAGGAACCAAAACTATTTTTCTAGACCATAGTGAGGTAGAAATTGGCCTATGAAATATTTTTAAGCTTAGAGGAATACTTCTGTTAGTGGAAACATATGATGAATTCCTTCCCATTGAGAATGTTTGGGATGGAAATAAATAAACTCAGTCCTTAGAAGGAGACATTTGTTCCATTGTAAGGGAGAGGTAGAAAAAGGATTTGTACTTGCATTTGATTATATAATTCAATGATGGGATTAATATCTTCTTTTATGGACGTGGGGCTCAGACATCTATCGTACGCCCTCATATATGCCCTTCTCGAAAAGTTTGGAATTTCATGGGATCATTTTGTGCTACTCTAGAAGCTAGAGAGTATGCCTCATAGGGATAGCAGGTGAGACTACATGTATCCCTAAGTCTTTGGTTAGCAGGATACTTGGCCATGTTTTTAAATGGAGGGCTCTTCTCTGTTGGGGATTCACATTTGGGAATCTAGGTCTTCATGTTGGTTATAGAAGCATGAATGGTAGAAGGGAAACCTCTCAACCTATCCATTCCAAAACATTATTATTTTTATCAGCATCATGGCCATTTTCAATAGGGTAATATACCTTATCAAATTAGTGACCCTTTTAAATTATTATTTTGTTGGATAGGTGATCATTTTTAGCGTTATAAGCATCAGAATACTACCAAAATTCATGATTCTCTATTCTGTCCCAGGATTCTAAATGTCTCTGGGGTTGAGGCGATGTATTTAGGTGATGAAAAGGTTATAAAATGATGTTTCCCATATTAGTAGTGATAGTTGATATATCATGCCTAGTTGTTGTTTGAGAATCCCATATGTCTTTCTGTAGAAGTTGATATGTGGTATATTAATGCATGGCCCCTTTGATGTTATTAAATGATGTTTCTCATATTAGTTACAAGAGGAATTGGCCATGTAATTGTTGTTATGAATTTTATTTTTCTTAAAATTCTTGTTTGGTTTGTTTTTCAGGGAAGTGGTGCAGTATAAGAAGAAATGCTATTTTTTCGGGTCAGCATTTCGCGGCGGTTTTAACCACTGCTAATGTTTTACAACTTATACATTTAGCGGCGGTTTAAACGGCCGCTAAATCTAATCGTCAATACACTTAGCGATGGTTAAAACCGCCATGAAATCACGCCTGAATTTCGCGGCGATTATATCCATAATCCATATTTTTTATTTTTAAAAAACACTTTCAAAGGCTAAGTGTGAACCTTAACAAAGATCCAACCAGATTAAACATTCAAGAGATTTTAAATCCACCACAATCCGCCAACTCCAAAATCCAAAAAACAAATGCGTCATCAAGCAAAGAAGTCACGTGATGTGCCCACCAAAGCCGGTCATGACAAAACCATCTGCCTACCGTCCATGCCTTCACAATGCTGTGAAACGAAACAACCATTTAAAATTTTCAAATTTAGAAAATCGAAAGGCAAAGTCAGTCCATCATCACACCTCGGTCGTCGGTGTCTCGGGATGCACACCTGACACTGAAGACGTTGGCCATCAACATGCCTCGGTCGTCATCACCACCAGAAACTGTCGTCACCATCATCCGATAACCTTCCATCGAGGCCCTCATCACCACCGTGAGCAACCAACACCGTCGCCATCACTGTTAACCACCGTCGTTAACCACCACCGGAAACCATCTTCGGCACCAATGGGAAACCATCATCGCCATCGTGAAACACTGCACCATTACAAGAGCCAACAGAACCGGAAAGATCCACCACAGGTCGCGCTGCCCGGAACGTCGCGCTGCTCCCCATACACATCCCAAAACTTCCTTCGGTAATCATCACACCCAACCGACCTGGGAGGGAGCAAATAACCAGGAATCCAGAGTAGAGAGGAGTGGCAAAGGGGGCCGTAACAAGCCTATGGATGAAAAACAAAGATCAAAGCCAAAAATCCACGAAGCATAAACCACCATGGATCGATAAAGGGAATAGCGGGACTGAAGCCCTAAAAAAGAACGAACAAAGGGAAAACCTGGGGATGAAATCCTAAGGAATCACTATGAATCAAGAAAGAGATAACCGGGGCTGAAACCCTAAAAGAACGAACAACAACTAGGGGCGAGAGAGTCCAAGGAAAGAAGCTGCCGGACGGAGATTTCCGCGTAACCCCGACTCCCACCGCCACAGTACCAAACCCGTCTAAAAACCAACACATCCGACTAGTATGGAGTCGAGTGTGTTGGGCCAGACCGGAAGAGCAGGGGTGGTAGCGGAGAAAGCGTGACATCTCAAGAAGCTAGGAAAAAGGAAACTCGGAAGGGAAAAATAGCCGAGACTATGAAAGAAGATAACCCGGAGCAGAAGGGGGAGAGGCCCATCGACGCCGGGGAGAACTCGAAACCCTAGAAGAAGCGATGTTGAGAGCAGGAGAGCAGAAGCCGAGAGGGAAGATGGTGTGACCGAGAGCAGAGGACGGGAGCCAGGCGAGTGAGGCGCCATTTTTCTGTTTTTTCATTTCGTGGTGATTATATCCGCCGCTAATTAAATAGCCCGTAAAACCACCAATAAATTTACCAAAAACTGCCGCAAAATAAGGTACTACGACGATTTTCTTTGACCACCGCGAAATGCATAAAACCGCCGCTAATAGATTGCTGACGCGTAGTTCAGCGTCGGTTTCGGTAAACCACCTCCAAACCATATAGCGGCAGTTTAAACCACCGCTATATGAAAAAAAACCGCCTCTAAGATGAGGTTTTCTTGTAGTGGTAGCCACTACTGGAAACATGTAGTTATACCCGATATTCTAGAGTGGAAAAAGGTGAAACCACTTTTGCCTCTGATTCTAAAGGCATCTGAACTTGAACTGAATCGTCTTATGTCTTCTCTGATGTATGAGTATTTGGGTGACCATCAAACATTTCTTGTCATACATAGTGAAGCACTCTCACAGAAGTAAGATGATGCACTTATACAGGTTTTAAAATAATGAAATCATGATATTAGGTGGATAGTTGCAGATTTGAAGGGAATTATCCTTACCATTTTCACCCACAAGGTGCTACTTGAAGAAGGTGAAAAGTCGTCTCAGTAACCACAACAATGCCGACCCCCCCATGAAGTAAGTTTTGAAGAAAGAGGTAATTAAGTTATTTGATGCAGGAATCATTTATCCCATCTCATATAGTTTGTGCGTGAGTCCCCTACAAGGGGTACCCAAAAAGGGAGGTATCACTATGATTTTAAATGATAAGAATGAGGTCATCCCCACATGCACTGTCACAGACAGGAGAGTCAATGTAGACTACAAGAAGCTAAATGGAACCAAGAAAATTGATCATTTATCCATACCCTTCATGGATCAAATTCAAGAGAGACAAGCAGGGCACAACTTTTAATGCTTCTTTGACAGCTGTTCGGGCTGTAATCAGATTTCTATTGCACCAGAGGATCAAGAGAAGATCACATTTACTTGAACTTATGGTACATATGCTTACTAAAGGATGTCCTTTTTCATGCGCAACGCCCCTACCACCTTCCAGCACTGTATGCTGGCTATCTTCCATGACATGGAAGAACATATCTTAGAGGTATTCATGGATGATTTCTCTAATTACGGAAAATCATTCACCACTTGCTTGCAGCATATGAAGCTAGTTCTAGAGATATGTGAGAACAGTAACCTGGTGTTGGACGAGAAAAAGTGTCATTACATGGTGAAAAGTTGCATCATACTTGGACATAGAATCTCGGAGAAGCGGATAAAGGTGGACCTGACAAAGATAAAATTTATTTCATGACTACTTATTCCGACATCCATCAGATCCATCTGCATCTTCCCATGGCATGCAAGTTTCTACAAGTGGTTTGTCTGTGACTTCTCAGAAATATCCTAGTCCCTCACCAATCTTCTGACAAAGATTCCATTTTTGAGATCGATGAGCCATGTACCACATCTTTTGACCACCTGAAGCAGCGCCTGGTGGAAGATTTAGTGATGATTACTCCCAACTTGGATGAAAATTTTGAAGTATTGTGTGATGCCAGTGACTACACAGTAGGATGATTCTCGGGCCAGTGCCATGACTGAATTATATGACCTATCTATTATGCCATAAAGACACTCAACGAGACATAGATGAATTACACAACCATATAAAAGGAGATATTGGCAGTAGTGTTCTCCTTTAACAGGTTATGTTCTTACTTAGTGCAATATAAAGTTATTTTTTATACTTATCATGCATCACTCATGTACCTACTAAACACGAAATATGTGAACCCATGACTGATCTGATGGGTACTCCTACTACAAGAATTTGATCGTGAGATCCATGAAAAGAAAGGGAGTGAGAACGTTGTTGTTGTTCATCTCTCCCACCTGATGCAGCCTCACTTGGAGAAGGAGGAAGATCGAGATATCAGAGAGGATTTTCCAAATGAGTTCCTATTTTCAGTCAAAGTATCACCTAGAGCATTTTATATTGATATTTCTAATATTCTGGTTATAGGTGTCATTCATCCTGACCACTATTTCCCATAAAGGAAGATATTTATCACTAATTTCAAGATGTACTTATGGAAAGATCCTCATCTATTCCGAATATGTGGAGATGGGATGATCCACCATTGAATCCCATAAACTGAAATTCATGGAGTCCTGGAATTCTGTCACACGTCTCCGGTTGGGGGAAATCATGAGCCAGACTGTACTTGAGAAAATATCCTTCAATCTGGGTTTTTTGGCCCACCATGCATAGAGTTGTCAGAGCCTTTGATTCCCATTGCGATCAATTATAGAGAATAGGTAATGTAGGATGTCATGCTGATATGCCCCATCAACCCATCCCGGAGGTTGAGATCATTGATTTCTAGGTCATAGATTTCATGGGACCATTCCTCCCATCTTTTTATAACACTTACATACTTGTCTGCATTGACTAAGTCTCCAAGTGGGTGGAATCCGCTGCTACAACACACGACATGTCCAAGGTAGGAGTGGGATTTTTAAAGAAACAAATTTTTAGCAGGTTTGGATTTCCATGAGTACTAATCTAGGACAGAGGGGAACACTTCGAAAACACTTTGATGAAAGGATTATTGTTGAATTACAGAGTGATGCACTGCATGGGGATTCCATATCATCCCCAGACCAATGGAAAAGTGGAGCTCTCCAACCATGAGCTCAAGAATATTATAGAGAAAACAGTGAACACTTAGAGAAAAGACTGATCAAATAAGCTATATGATGCTTTGTGGGAATATCATAATGCTTTCAAAAAACCACTGGGGATATCCCCATTCTTCCTTATCGATGGAAATCCATTCCATCTTCCAGTACAATTCGAGCAAAACGCATGTTTGGTCGTTAAGTCCTATAATTTTGATCTGAATGAAACTAAAGATAAGTGTATGTTCCAACAATCAGAACATGATAAAATCTTATTAGAGGTGTATGAGAATGCTAAGCTTTACAAGGAGAATTTGAGATCAATTCAAGACTGGATAATTTCATGAAAATATTTCCAAATCGATTATCAGGTACTTCTTTTTAACTCTCGTCTTTAAAGATTCTCAGGGAAGTTAATGTCAAGATGGTCAAGACCGTTCCAAGTCACACAAGTCTTCTATCATGGAGCAGTGAAAATTTCAAGATAGGATGGTCAACCATTCAAGTTGAATAGAAAGTGTCTGAAGAATAACCATCACATGGAATACAACGTGGTAATGTTTTCCACTATACATCTTTGATAAGGAAAGGTAATTCAATCGATCCAATGACCTTAAACAAAGGCGCTTCTTTGGAGGAAACCCAGCGGATACACTCCGTGTACCACTTATCTACATGGAGTGTACTGATTTCTTTTCATTTATATTATTTCTATTATAAATATATAAATTAACGATGTAATAATTTGGGATGATTTCGGTGTCGATTGTATGGTCACATGAGTTTATCTGAGCCGTCACCGGTTCAAATCCTTCCAGACCTACCTTCTGCATGGGGTTCCTTTTTCTTATTTTCGTGTTTTCTTACATAGAGTGTGTGGTATTTTTTATATTATATATATATATATTCTTATAAGAAAACCCATGATGGGGATGGATCAGTTGGCCAGGGTCGAAACCTTGTTCCCAAAGACCCGGGTTCGAATCCTGACAACCGCTCCATTTCCATCGTTTTTACTTTTAATAAAACCACATGTCATGACTTTCAATATACATCATGTGCTCCATTTTTTCATTACTAAACTTAAAATATTTTCAACAAAAATAAATACATGCGGGTGAAGTTGGCAGATTGGTAGAGTCTCGGCCCTGGATCCAAAAAACCCAGGTTCGAACTTGGCTAATCTCTCTGCTTCATCACTTTCTATATAATTAAAAACCAAACATCATGAATTTCTTTCCTCTTGTGTAGTATAGCCCTTGTACATTATATATATATATAAGTAATAGATAGGAGAAGATTTACAACCTTTCTCCAGTGGTTGAGTACTTCCATTCGGAACGGCCGATTTCCGGTTCGAACCTCGCCCCAAGCATTGGACCAAAGGTTGTACTTATATTTTTCCAATTTTAGAACACACGACGTGGATGTCCAGATACATTACATGTATAGTTTTATTTATTTTTTTGATAAATTATGTATATTTATTTATTTATTTTATTTTATTTATTATTCTTAATTATTATAATGCTTACTATAATAATTATATATATATAAATCGTGGTACATGGCGTGTAGGCCACTGATACACACCGTGTACCGTGGATATAAATTCTACACCCCACCTAGCATTATTTTCAATTGCGTAGAACCCCATATCCATGTTTCTTCTCCCACACACCATTTAGCTTCCCCTATTTCCAAATCTTCATATTTCATGCATTTTATCTTCTGATTTCTACTGCATTGTGATCCTCGGTCCAGGTACGCCCTTCTACACCCTTTATTTCAAGATTTCTTGGGCATTTAGGGTGATTTGTGGAACGGCCAACCATTTGGTTTCTATGGTACAAGGGAACGATTTGAAGAACACACGTCATGTACTTTTGTACATGACCATACATTGAATACTTCACAATTAAAAAAATACACAATGTGTATGTTTGGTACACACTGTGTCCCCACCCACATCGTGCCCGGGTACCTTATTCACACAGCCACACATACCATGTTCGTGACATGACCTGTCTATTTAGTACACACCATGTCTACCATTCCCCTATGACAACATGTGTCTAGAAATTCACATGGTCATATGATCTTTGGTTCTTACAGACGTTGTGTCATACCTTCACATGGTGTATACTATATTTTTAGCACTACTCAGATGGTGGGCGTGTCTTTGGCACCACATTCCCAAGATCACTTTTCACATACACGACATGAATATTAATTACACGCCATGTATCTTTCCATGGCCAATGCCTTTCCACATAGTGTGTATATCCCCAGAATATGGGATGCTAACCTGATTCCACTGCAGGCTGTGTACACTGGATATAAACACCATGTACTTTTTATTTTTTGGTTTTCTCACATTTTAATTTTTTTCCATTTTCCATTTATTTTTCTTGGTTTTACTTCCTTTTCAGGATATGGAAGATAGAGACCCTTCATGATGGAAGTGACCCACCTCCCCCACTGATGGAGAGAGGCCCACTTTTCGTCAGATATGACTCCGACCCACGATGACACCAGCACTAGACTATCTGTTGTACCAGCATCCTCCGCTGGACATCCTTCCACCATCCACCACTTTAGAAGAGGTTGGTTCTAGTAAATACACACCTCCAACATCCCACACAGAGCCTCCTAGAACCATCATTTCTTCTCCACCGGCTGCCACACATCCTGCGGCCTCCTCAGTCACAGTTGGCCCAACATCGGCCGCCCCATTCCGTGAGCCTTCATCTTCTACCACAGCTCCACCTCCAGAGATAGCCGCTACATTGTACACCCTAGTCCATCACCTATAGGTGTCCCATTCCCTTTCATGGTGTTCCCAGTCATAGACATGGTGCACGACATATTCCTACCCTTCTCTCGCCGCCTGATTCAATTGAGAAGTCGTTACCTCGACAGCAGCATCCCTCAGTACCTGGGTATCTGGGGAGAGTTATAGGATCTCCATGGGAACACACGATTAATCACGATCTTCTAGGTCATCACTCTTATTTTTAGAGATTTATTTTTGGATTTTAGTACTTCCTTTGAGTTTGACAGGTCCGAGAACTGGGATACACCTGGCGTTGCAGTCCCATTGGTCTGGTTTCATCTAGGCAGTCGACCTTTCTCCCTTACTATAACCGAGTTTGGCTGAGGGTGCAGTTTCTATCCTTATCCCATCACCCACCCCTGTCTCCCCCCTGACTGGACTTGAGTTCTCTGAGTTCATTTACACACTGTTTACATTATCTACCCACTGTGGCTTCCCTTCTAGATGTGGTTGGTGGATGATAAAAGAGAGTAAACACCATCTGTGGTGGCACTAGATGCTGTGTATATCCACTTACTAGGTAGAACTTTGTTCCAAGTCAAAGACGGTGTGTTAGACCACCCACTGACGGAGAAAAGGAGGACAATAGTGTATTGACAAGACTACATAGTGTGTAATTTTTCACCATGACATTTAGTTTTATTTTCTATAAATTGATTCCTTGGCCTCCGGTTAACAAAAACAATAGAGGGAGAGGGGGTGATGGTTTAAAGGAAAGAAGTTCCACTACCGTGCTACCATCATTCAACTACTTCTCCATTCTACCATTCAACTAAAGAGCCAGTATCTCCCTGATGTTTCTACGATGATAACATCAGGTATCGAGGGTTTTTTATCTTTTCTTCTATGTGTAACTAAATACTCAGTGTGTTGAGATTGTGGGTGATGGAAGAGTTGCAATTTAGATTAGTTGTTATAAATGTGTATGTTATATAAACCTCTTCTTATTCTTCTTTAATATTTTCATTTTATCACGGAAACTTCTGAGCCAAACCAAGGGTATAATTTCCAGGGACTCAAAATAAGAACAACGATTAATACTTTCATAATCATTGGATGTATTCATTGACTAAAAAAATGGACTAATACAAACAAATAAATGTGAATCATTGAATACCGATCCAAGCAGTTAATTTTCTCAGCTCTAAATATAAGTTTACTGAACCATGAAATCATTGTTACAAATTTAAACCCATGGTGTAGAGTTATCATGAACAACACAACCTAATAAGAAATTTTATTTAATAAACAAACTCTTAAGAACCCATAGCCCTGATGCATTTCCCTCCATAATCACATCAAAATCCAATTTCCTATATTTTTTTATCCATTAAGTAAATTTTTTATGAAATTTAATGCCATTTACCTTTTTGTCCGAACATTAAAAATCGTCAGTAAATTCAGTACACTTCACAAAGACAAAAATTCTGAATAGACAAGCAATACAAAAATAACTTCTTTTCCGAGCCGTCACGGTTTCGAATCCCTCATGACCTACCATCATTATGGGGTTCCTACTTTTTATTTTCTTGTTTTCTTACATGGAATGTGTGGTATTTTGCATGTTATATATATATATATATTCTTATAAGAAAACCCATGATGGGGATGGATCAAATGTCAAGAGTCAAAACATAGTTCCAAAAGACCCGGGTTCGAATCCAGAAAACCGCCCCATTTCCATAATTTTTCCTTTTAACAAAAACACAGGACGTGCCTTTTGATATACTTCATGTGTTCAATGTTTTCATTACTAAACTCAATTTATTTTCAACATAAATAAATACATGTGGATGATGTACGCAGATTGGAAGAGTCTCGACCCTAGATCCAATAGACCCAGGTTCAAACTTGGCTAATCTCCCTACTTCATCAATTTTTATATAATTAAAAACCACACATCGTGCATTTCTTTCCTCTTACGTGGTATAGGCATTGTATATTATATATATATAAATAATAGATATGAGTAGTAGTACAACCTTTTCTCCAGTGGTTGAGGCCTTTCGTTCGGAACGGCCGATCTCCAGTTCGAACCTCGCCCCATGCACAAGACCAATGGTTGTACTTATATTTTTTCCAATTTTAGAACACACGATGTGTATTTACCAATACATTATGTGTATAGTTTTATTTTAATTTTTTTGATAAATTATGTATGTGTATATATATTGATTTTATTTTTAATTATTAATATTAATTATTATATTGTTTATTATAATAATAATATATCTATATATATAAAAAATTTGTGGTACATGGTGTGTAGGCCACAGATTCATGTTATGTACATTGGCTATAAAAGATGCACCCGACTAGGCTTGAGACCATATTGCGTGGAACCCCCTTATCCAAATTTCTTATCCCACACGCTATTCAGCTTCCCCCATTTCCAAATCCACAAATTTCATGCATTTTAGCTTCTGAGTTATACTGCATTGTGATCCTCGGTCCAAGTACGCCTTTCTATACACTTCATTTCCAGATTTCCAAGGCTTTTAGTGTGATTTGTGGATTGTTAGAACATTTGGATTCCGCGGTACACTAGAATGATTTGAAGAACACGTGTTGTGTACTTCTATACACAGCCACACACTGAATACATCACAATTTTAAAATACATGGTGTTTATGTTCAGTACACTCCATGTCCCAGCCCACATCATGTCTGGGTACCTTATTCACACATCCACACACCCCAAGTTATTGTACATGGCTTGTCTGTTCAATACACGCCATGTCTACCATTTTTCAAGGTCATCCCATGTCTAGCACTTCACATGGCCATATGACCTCTGTTCTGATACATGTCGTGTAGTACCATCACATAGCGTGTATTATATTTTTAGCACTACTCAGATGGTGGCCATGTCTTTGGAACCACATGCCCAGGATCACTTTGCACTTACATGATGTGTACGTTTGGTACACCCTATATATCTTTCCTTGGCATGTGCCTATCCACTCGGTGTGTATATCCCAATAACACGGGATGCTAACCCACTTCAACTACACACCGTGTACTCTGGATATACATGCCATGTACTTTTTATTTCTACGTTTTCTCACATTTTATTCTTTTCCTTTTTTAATTTTATTTTTCTTGGTTTTCTATTATATTTCAAGATATGGTAGAGAGACCTTTCATGAGGGAAGTATCCGACCTTCGCCACTGAGGGCCAGAGGCCCACTTTTCTTTGGATACGACTCCAGCCCGAGACAACACCAGCTCCAGACTATCTGGGGTACCAACCTCCTCTGCCGGCCATCCATCCACCACCCACCACTTCAGCAGAGGCTGGTCCTAGTACTGCCCACACCTCTACCATCCCGCATAGAGCCTCCGAGAACCACAATTTCTTTACAGCCAGCTACCACTCCTCTCGCACCCTCTTCAGTCATCGATGGTCCATCATCGGCCACCCCATCCAGCGAGCCATCATCATCTGCTACTCCTCCTCCTCTGGAGCCTACCCTTACTACTGTACCCCCTTGAATGGACATGTATGGTGTTTCCTCCCCTTTAATGGGGTTTCTAGTCATAGACTTGGTGAAAGACTGAGTCCGGCACTTCTATCGCCGCCTGATTTCATTCAGCATTCATTACCTCGACAACAGCGTCCCTCAACAGCTAGGTATCTGGGGAGAGTTGGAGGATCTCCTCAGACACACACCATTACTCACGATATTCCAAGACAACACTACTATTTTCAAGGATTTATTTTTGTATTTTTTTACTTACATCGAGTTTGATGGTCCCATGTATCAGGTGAAACCTAGGGATGCGGTCCCAGTGGCCCGTTTCGGCTAGGCGGTCGACCTTTCTCCCTTAGTATGACCATGTTTATCCAAGGGTGCAATTACTATCCCCATCCCATCACCCCACCCCCTGTCTCTACCCTGACCCGCCCCGAGTGCTCTAACCTCATTTAAAAACTGGGTACATCATCTACACTTAGTGGATTCCCTCTTAAAAGTGGTTGATGGAGGATAAAAGAGAGTACATTCCATGTTTGGAGATTCGGAATGTCATGTATATTCACCTACCAGGTGGCGCCATGTTCCAAGTCAAAGATGGCATGTTAGGCCACCCACTGGTGGAGAAAAAAAGGAAAAAAGTGTGTTGACAAGAGTACACGACATATACTTTTTTCACACTTCATGTACATTTATTTTCTATAAATAGAATCTTTTCCCTCTGGTTCAAAAAAAGAAAGTAGGAATAAGGGGTGAAGGTATGAAGGAATGAAGTTCTACTGCTGTGCTACCATCATTCAACTACTTTATCATTCTACTATTCATCCAAAGATCCAATATCTCCCAGAAGTTTCTATGATGATCACATCAGGCATCGAGGGTTTTTTATATTTTACTCAATGTGTAACTAAATACCCACTATGTTGGGGTTGTGGGTGATGAAGGAGTTTTAATTTAGATTAGGTATTTTGATTGTGTTTTTTCTATTATCCTCTAATTATTATTCTTTAATAAATTCATTCTATCACTAAAAAATATAATCCAGACAGAGGGCAGAATTTTCATGGACTCAAAATAAGAATAATGATGAATACTTTCATGATCATTGGAAGTATTCATCGACTAAAAATGGACTAATCCAAACAAAGAACTATGAATCACTGACTACCGGACCAAGGAATCAGTTTCCTCATCTCTAAACATAAGTTTACAAGACCAAGGAAACCTTGTTACAAATTGAAGCCTAGAGTGTTGGTTTATCATGAACAACACAACCTAATAAGCAATTTTATTTAATTAACAACCTCTTATGAATCCACATCTCCAATGCATTTCCCTCCATATTGACATCAAAAACAATTTCTCATATTTTCCTTTATCTATTATGTAATTTTCTAAAGAAATTAAAATCCATTTACCTTTTTATCCAAAAATAAAAATTGTCTCTAAATTCAATACACTTCACTAAGACAAAAATTTTGACTAGATAAGAAAGACAAAAATAAATTCTTTATCCGAGCCGTCACTGGTTCGAATCCCTCTTGACCTATCTTCGGTACGGGGTTCCTCCTTTTTATTTTTGTGTTTTCTTACACAGTTTGTGTGGTATTTTTCATATTATATATACATATTTTCTTATAGGAAAAATCATGATGGGGATGGATCGGTCGGCCAAAGTCGAAACCCGGTTCTAAAAGACCCGAGTTTGAATCCTGACAACTGCCCCATTTCCATCATTTGTCCTTTTAATAAAACCACATAGTTTTTCTTTCGATATATGTCTTGTTCAACATGTTTTCATTACTAAACTGAAAGGATTTTCAACATAAAGAAATACATCAAGGTGAAGTTGGCATATTGGTAGAGTCCCATCCCTATATCCAAAAGACTTGGGTTTGAACTCAGCTAATATCCCTACTTCATCACTTTTTATATAATTAAAAACCATACAATGTGCATTTCCTTCCCCCCGTGTAGATTATTTCTTGTACATTAAATATATATATATATAATAGATAGGAGCAGAAGCACAACCATTGCTCCAGTGGTTGAGGGATTCCGTTCAGAATGACCGATCTCTGGTTCGAACCTCATCCAAAGCACCAGACCAATGGTTGTACTTATCTTTTATAAATTTTAGAACACATGATGTGTATTTTCCGATACATTACATGTATAGTTTTTTTGATAAATTATGTATATATATATATTTCTTTTATTTTTAATTATTAATATTAATTATTATACAGTTTTCTATAATAATTATATATATATATAATTTCATGGTACAAGGAATGTAGGCCACTAATAAATGTTATGTACAATAGCTATAAAATCCACACCCAAACTGACTTGAGCCCGTGTCGTGTGGAACCCCTCTCTCCCCTTTTCATCCCCCGCACACCGTTCAGCTTCCCCCTTTTCCAAATCCAAATATTTCATTTGTTTTAGGTTCTAATTTCTACTATATTGTGATACTCAGTCCAGGTACGCCACTTAACACCCTTTATTTCATGTTTTCCTAGGGGTTTATGGTGATTTGTGGATTGGATGACCATTCTGTTTCTATGGTACACAAGCACGATTTGAAGAACACACATCGTGTACTTCTGTACACATCCAGAAACTAAATACTTCACAATTTAAAAATACATGGTGTGTATGTTCGGTACACACCATGTCCCAACCGACATCATGCCTGGGTACCTTATTCACACATCCATAAACACCAAGTTTCTGTTCCCAATGTGTCTGTTCGGTACACGCTGTGTACACCATTTCTCTAGGTCATCCTAAGTCTAGCACTTCACATGGCCATATGTCCTCTATTCTTACACACGTCATGTCGTACCTTCACATGGTGTGTACTGTATTTTTATCACTACTCAGACGTTGGTCCTTTCTTTGAAACCACAGGCCCAGGATCACTTTGTACATACACGACGTGTATGTTCGGTACATGTCGTGTATCTTTCCCTGGCTATTGACTATCCACGTGGTATGTATATCCTGAGAACATGGGATGAAAACCCGATTCCACAACACGCTGAGTACTCTGGATATACACGGCGTGTAATTTTTATTTTTCAGTTTTCTCACATTTTCTTATTTTCAGTTTTCTTTTTCTTTTTCTTAGTTTTTCTTTCTTTTTCATGATATGACAGACAAAGAACCGATGTAAGGGAAGTGGCCCACCTCTTCCACTGAGGGTGAGAGGCCCACTTTTCATTGGATACAACTCCAGACCATGACGACACCAGCTCTGGACTATCTAGTGTATCAACCTCCTCCACTAGCCATCCTTCTGCTACCCACCACTTCAACAGAGGCTGGTCCTAGTACCGCCGCACGTCCACCATCCTGCACAGAGCCTCCAAGCACCATCATTTCTTCACCACCAGTTTCCAAACCTCTCGTGCCCTCTTCAGTAGTAGATGGTCCATTATGGGACGCCACAACTAGCGAGCCTCCATCTTTCTCCACTACTCTGCCTTTAGACCCATCCCTTACTATTGTACCCCATGGGATGAACCCTACAGGTGTCCCATACCCTTGCATGGTCATCCCAGTCACAAACATGGAGCACGACAGAGTCCATAACTTCTCTTACATACCAATGAAATTGAGCAGTTGTTACCTCTACATCTGACTCCCTCAGCATCTGGGTATCTAGGGAGAGTTGGAGGATCTCCTAAGGCACATCCCGTTACTCACAATCTTCTAGGTCAACACTCCTATTTTCATAGATTTTTTTTGGAGTATGATGCTTCCTTTGATTTTTTCAGGCCTGAGTACTAGGGGACGACTGGTAATGCAGTCCTAGTCATCTGGTCTCGGCTAGGCAGTCGACCTTTCTCTCATACTATGACCGAGTTTGGCCGAGGGTGTTGTTATTATCCTCATCTCATCACCCCACCCCCTTTCTCCACCCTGACCTGCCCCAAGCACTCTAAGCTCATTGACATATGGTGGGATATCACTGGTCCAGACCACCGATACACCCCCACTTTCAAGAAGAGTACCCTCATCGCTAACCCTATCATCTACTTTACCCACCGGTGCTTTAGTTCCATCCTTTTTCCTCAGCATGAGGATATGGGGGTTGTGACCAGTTGTGACCTGGAGCTCCTCACTTGTGTCATCCGACAAGACTACCCAAACCTCCATTACCTTCCTGCCTCTTATTTCCACACCATGTTTACCAACCGTCATGGAAACCTGAACGGTCGGTTTTACGCCACCCACCTTACCCACCACCTCAGGGTTTTTGATCCTTCCCTCCCCCATGACCTATTAGTTGTCCCGCCATGTATCCTATGTTTCTTGGTATATGTTATTATGTGGCCTAGTTTTTACAAGCATATTAGTTGGGAGAACCATGTGGAATCTTAGAGAAACTTATTCACCATAACCAATAAATGGTGTGTGCCTTAAATTATCGGGGAGTACATAGTTGGAACATAGTTTGTGTAACCATGTGTCCCATTAAAAAGGTTTAATTTACCCTTTCCCCTATGATCCTAAAGTTTTAAGTGCCCTATTTTCTTCCCTTATCTACCTTCATATGAGATAGACCACCTCTCATATATTTCCATTCATCAAACCCCATCAAAGAGGGTGTTCGTGATGGCCTTCCTTGGTATTTTGTGGTATGATTTTTCGTCTAGTGGCCTCTCTTTCTCTTCTCCTATATTCTTCCTTAAATTTTTATTTTCCCAATTAGTAATTTCAATTATAATTATAGCATATAATTATGGAATTAGATACATATAATGTGAATTTTTCTCTTCCAATGAAGAGGGTGATTGGTGATGTCATGTTTCCTTTTCCCCGTGTTGTTTTGATGAGGTATGTCACTGTGGTGAATTCATAAAAAATTTAATTATTCACATTGAATTTCCAATATGTCTTTAAACCATTTTTAGGGTTTAAAATTGGTTCTATAATGTGCATGTGTCACATAATGTTTGTGAGTATTATGTCACAGTTATGATGTAATAGTATTTGTTGGTAGTGTTTTAGGATTCATGCCTTTAAATTTTATTATTTGTTTTGATTATATTTTGTTAAGTTTTATTAATAAATTATTATGAAATTATAATTAATTAAACTAAAATTATTTGGTTATGATATATGAATTTTTATGTCTCTTAAGATCTTGGATGAGCCTTGAAAATTATTTTCAGTCCTTGGAAAATAAAGGGAAATCTTATTATGTGGTAGGTGGTCCATCGTACCTACCTTATACTATCTATGAATGTTTATAGTTTTATGTGTATTCTTATACTATCCCTAAAGAATGATCAATCTTTTCTAAATTTATCCTGGTGGAATGTTTCCAATTTAAAAAGGAATTTTATAATGAATTAACTGCATGGTTCACTAATAACCCCTATGTAATGGCTTCATGCCATGGCCAGTGGAGGAAAAAACATAGCTCGTGAGACACCGAGTATCCATTAAAACTATTAGAAGGTGATACTATTATATATAAAGGATTTCATCCTATATAAAATCTTAGGTGGGAAATACATAAATAGAAATCAAATGGTTTGGGTGTGTAGACCATCCCATAGAGGCCTTAGCACTGAGATTGTGTCATGACCCATCTCTTGATGGTTTCCATAGTGACATAACCATGTGTAGATGGCTAGGCTAAGATACCCTATTCATGATGTCATGGGAGGTGACATCCTAGTCTATTAGTTGTTGACCTGAGACTATGTTACTAACCTAGAGGATCCCAATTGTGATACCTCCACTTATATATAGACCACGAGGACCTCGAATTGGATTTCACATCGGTATTTTGATCTAGGTGACCCAGTGGGTTCCATGGTGTTTTATTGACCCTAAGCTAGTGTGTTATGGGTTTGGGTAGAGATAGTAGCAGTTTTTACCTTAGAACCCTTAGAAAATGGGTAATCTTGAGGGGACATGAAATCAGTAGGCATTCTAATGAACTCTCCCTTTTATTTATTCATTCACATGATTACTGTTGATGCAACTATGATTCCAAATTTTCTTCCTAGAACTCATTCCATGGGGCTTTATATGAGGCGATGATATGATCGATATTACCATAAGTGCCTCTCAGGGTCCATATTATGGGCCTTATTAATAGTGTGTTCTAGTTATTGGAAGTCCAATTTATCACTTGGATTTTATCTTACATAGTGATTCATAGGTAGGTTTTTATGTGCATCTCATATCCCCTCTTCATTCGTTTCACCCAGTGGATGCTCCTAGTGATTACCAAAGAGGGACATGTGGGTAATTTTCTCATAATAACTAGATTATAGATAGTCATGGGGATTTATAAAGATATCATTGAGAAAATATTTTTATTCTCACAAGGATCAAGGTGGATGTACTACCACTTCATTTCGGATACGTCTCTATGAAGGTGACATTGTTCCATTTAGTGAATTGATTGAGAGTTATTATCTTGGATCAAGAAATTGGACATGGTTCTACTCAGCATTTATTAGGTACTTCTTGTATTTGAAGCTCCACACCCTCTCAGTTCAGGATGTTGGACATAGAACTCCTCATAATTTATTTGAGAATTCATTCACATAACCCTCAACAACTCCCCACCTAAGGATATTGGACATTGAACTACACATCATTTATTTGGGAATTGATGGAATTGAAAGTTTTCATTCTCTTGGATTACGATTTTTGAAATGGTTCTCCTCATCTTTGATTGGGATTTTAGGAGTTCCAATGTGTATCCAAAACATGGATGATTAGACTAATTTCCCTTTATTAAAAATATGAGACCATTCTGATATACAGCTCATATATAGTTATGGTACTATATAAAATAGGTATGGTCGATTGAGATCACAAAACCAAGGATAAATTGTGTTTTTAATTTTTTATTTTATTTTTGTTTGTGTATCAACTCAACAGATAACATTCTATGTTTATGAATTTATAACAGCATACCTTGGTAAATTTTTTTTTTGTTTATTTATTCTCATCATTTTGTTTTTATTATTATAATTATTATCTGGATAAGTATTTCACATATACTTACACTACATTTATTGTCTATGTGTGGGATCGTGCTGGTGGTTCCCTAATGGGTTTTGTTCTGAAACCATGATCATGCCACCATTACACTAAGGTAACTGACTAGAAGTTCACTTCCATGGATGCACATGATGTGAAGAGTACGAATATTGATTGAGTGGGATGGCTCTGATAAGTATGTGGAGGTCAAGTATGTGGTATGTATTGGTGTGAGAAATAAATAATTATAATTTTATTTTTTCTATTTTTTTTATTTCTAGATATGTAGTCAACATAGTGGGCGATCATTGCAGAATTATGACATGGTCATTCAGGCCTTCAAAAATTTCATACATTCTTTCTTACATTTATTTCCTCCATACTATGGTTATCTTTTTCCAGTTATGATATTTTTTTATTTACCCTATTTTTTTACTTTGATATAAGTGAATAGTCTCCCTATAGTCACTCCAAATGATCTCACTACTAGTTGGAATACTATGTCATAATGGTAGGTGCACTTGAGACCTTTCCTCTAACCAGTTTGCCTACTTGTTTTTTGGTACGTTGGGTCAGGATGTGGCAAAGTAGTATCATAGGCTATTTCTATTCCTTTTTTACTATTTGGGGTTTGGAAGACAAAAATATTAGGAATGTGTTAGAACCTATGATGGATATTGGACCGGTATATTGAGAACACCTGTTCTGATAAGAAGCCCTAATTTCTAGGGATATGTGATTATTTTTCATAACATGTGATGATATAGTTGTGTTCAATTTTCACATCAAATAATGATCCTTTTTTGTTGATTTTCTGATTTATTCTGGATTTTTTTCTCTTTTCCCATTGCTGATAGGTCAGAGAATGATTTTTGACTCTTGGCCGGTAGAGGAAAAAGGTGTCTCATATATCATATTTAGCATGTAGGGTTTATATATTACAGGTCTTCTAGTGTGTGACATACTACTGAAAACTATGGTCAACTACTTAATGTCTCAACAACATCCAAAATTGTTTTTTCCCATTCAATTTCTTGATTATATTCTATTCAGTTAGACCACATTGTATATATATATATATATCCTTATGATGTTTTTATGTCTGGATCTATGGTGAGACTTTCTATAATGGGGATGGTCAATCATTCCTCATGAATATGAGGGTATGTGACCCATGTGGGTTGATAGGGTACATGATGCTCGAGTGTTGGACCCCTCATACACCATTTATTACTTAGGTTTAATTATTTAAAGCGACAGTAAGAACCTATCCTATGTTTTACCACATATCTTGAAGAGAAATTATACTTAACTAAATTCTGTACATGTTTTACATCATAGATCATTGATATGATGTTGTCTGAATACAGCTTACCCTTGTGGGTGTATCATTTTTAGGTGTCGTGTACTAATGATTCATAACAAACAACATTGAGTTTTCCCATCAAGCATGAAAAAATATTTTACTTAATCGAAATTAGTTTATGATTATCTAATTGGATCCACTAGTTTGATATTAATGATTACATATTGAAATGTTTTTGACCCTCCACTACTATAAAATGCACCTTTAATAGTACCTGAATTTATCAACGCCAGAAAAATGTGCGGAGAAAGTCCATCTTTATTAGCACTTTTTATTTAGTGCTAATAAAATTCATCTTTATAAGAACTTTATTTTACCACTAATAAAGGAAAACCTTTATCAATATTTTATTTTCAGTGCTGATGAAAAGTACCATTTATGAGCACTAAAATTAAAGGGTTGAAAATGGAAACCCTTATCAGCGGTTCGATAAAGGCCCACAGCAAAATGAAATAATTAAACAAATAAAATTAAAAAAATTAACAGTTTTATTAATTAAATAATATTGATACAAATGAATATATTTAATATACATATATATAGATTATAAATATTGATAAATAGTATATATTAAATTTATTTATAAAAATTAATATATAATTAAACAAAAAAATTTAAAAATGAATAAATTGCACAATTATTTCAAATTTTGGTAATGAAACTATTATTAATAAAAAATAAATAAGTATAATATATATATATAAATAGTAATAAATAATTTATATTAAATATAAATATATATATAATGAATAAAATTTAAATTAAAAACTTTTTAATGTCCTATTCATTTTTAATATTGTTTGATTTCTCAATTTAACTTATATCAAATGATGTATTTTACATTGATTTCATGTATGTGTTCATATATATATATGTAATTAATGAAGTATTAAATACAAATGAACACAAAAATATATGTATGAAATATTTAGAAACACATCACCTAATATTTATGTAATTTATTAAAATTTCTATATATTTTATAATTTCATTATAACATGATAAATTTAATATATATTTTTTTTAATCAGTAAACTTTGTTTATTCATATTTAATACTATAACAATAAGGGCATTAATTTTCAATATTTTTCTATTTTTTATTTTATTCTTGAATTTGATCATTTTTAATTATCTATTTATATATAATTAATTACTATTTTTTTGTATTACAAATATGTATTTATCTTTCTTCAATATATAAATATTTAATGAGTTATATTTAATTAAGAAAACTTATCCATTTTTTCCATATTTTTAAAGTGTACTCATTTTGAATTATTCAATTTCACTAATTTTTAAAATACATTAATTTAAGATAAAATATCCCCTAATAATGTTAAAAATATATTTGAAAATAAATATATTTATAAAAGTATATTTACAAAATTTATAAAATTATAAATATATAATTTTTATAAATAAATAATTATTAATTTTTAAATAAGTATTTATATAATTATAATTAAATAACTATATATATTTAATAATAATAAAATAATAATAAAATTATTTAAATAAATCCTTTTTCAAAGCTAAAAAACACTGATAAAAAATATTTATTAGTGCTAAAATATTAGCACTGATAAAGATTTTTTTATCCATGCTTATTAATTTAACATTGGTAAAAGGTATTTTTATCAATGTTTTTTTTGAAAGTGCTGCTAAAAGTGTGCTTGGTCTATTTAAAAGAACCCTAAATGGTAATTAGTTAGTTTCAATTCTCATGCTCTCGCGGAACACCCCTGTTGCTGGTGTGACTCATCTACATTCCATTGGAGAAATGAATGCTAGAATTCAATGTAAGTTATTTACTACTTTTCCTCTATTATTGTTTGATATTTTGGGTTCTATGTTTTTCATTTTTCAGTTTGTGTTGCTCTTAACCATGATGAACACTACATCTCATCTCCTTGCCACTACCCGCACAACTCCTCTACCGTCCCTCACATGAATCAAGGATAGAGTTCAATTTATAGTATTTTCTACTTTTCCCCTATCATTATTTGATCCTTTGGGTTCCATATTTTTTGTTTTTTGTTTTTCTTTGATCTTAACCATGATGAAACCAACATCTTATCTCCTCACAACAATCTACTTGACTCCTCAGTTGATGAACATTATTAATTTAATGTCAAAGTGATAATAATGCTTCCTGGTGTCCCACCTAGCTATATCTGATAGGGATATGATGTTTTCATCTTGGTTATGGCAAGAACATTAATTTTCAATGAGGTTATGGGTAAACTTTTATACGTTCATTATTCTACAGAATAATAGTCAATCTAGTTAGACTCTCTTAATATTGTAGGATATTTTTTGAGACTTAATTCATGACATTAGTATATTTTAGAAGGATTAACTTTCATTCATGGAATTATCTTATAAATAAAGTTGACAATAAATTATCTAGATGGACCCATATGAAGATTTATATTAAATACATTTTCAATATCTTTTATATTGGATAAAAAATAATAATATTCTATTAACATCCTTAGTCTCATCCAAGAAATAATAAATGGATTATTGTTAATTCAAAAAATATATGAAACTAATAAAAGTCCTCCAATGTCCTACAATAACCATTAGAGGTGAACCTTTTAATATAATGTTAATAATCATGTGTTTATTTATGTTTCCATGATATTTTTTTACTAATGGATTATAAAGAATAGAAAATTAACTTTGAAATACATAAAACCTTTTAAAATTCATAGAAATGTCTAGGAATTTTTTTAACAGCAAGCCTTACAGATATTAAAACAAAATGGTTGAATCTAATCCCTCGTGAATTTGGTTGAATCATATTATGCATGAAATTCTTGAGGGTATGAATGTTTTAAATTCTATATTCGGTCTAACCATGTAATCCCCTTTATTACTAGCATATTAGTCTCATTTTGGGTGTCATTTGAATTGAAGGGGAGTTAAAATATGGGTTAGAGGATATGATTGGAGAGAGTGGTGAAGTGATAGAGGCACCCTTATAAATTAGGCACTATGTACCAGATGGAATGGAACCAGGTACCTATTGATAGGCTAGTTTATATAGGGCCACTGTTAACAAAATAGAGAACCCAATTGCCTAGTATTATGTATATGTTGTTTTTTTTGAGATTTTATTAGTGATGGGGGGTTTTGATCTTTTTAATCATATTCAAATCGTATATTAAGTATAATATGGTGAACTACCATGTCACCTGGTTAAACATGACTAATAGTTACTCATTCTAGTGGTTTACCATGAATTATTTCTTTTTTTGGTCATAGTTTTTGTTAGTAATCTTTTAAAATGAAAATTATTTTGAAAATTAAAATTATTTCATTCAAATGGTTTTGGATATAAAAAAATTAGTTTTAAAGGAAAATATTTTGGATTGTAAATTTGGTAAAATATTGGGTTTGATGATAAAGTGAAAACTATTACCCTCAGTATTCCTTGTGAGCATTTTTATATGTGTTTGTATGTAAGGAATTGATTATGAACATGATTTTATGTTTTCTATGTTATTCCAAATATGCCTCCTAGATTTTTCCTTGAAGTTTCTAGTGGGACTCTAATTTCTTCTATTTCTCATTAGTTGCTGCCCATGTTCTTTGGAAATCTAGGTTCATTAGAGGTAGTGAAGTGGCTTGTGAATGTTGAGCATTTCTTCAGAGTATTTGGAACTCCCAGATCCATTATATTTTTTGTTGTTCTAGGTATGCTTGGGGGTCCAACATTGGAAGAGTGGGAGTTGTTTTCCTTTCCAACAATGAAAGTTTTTATGTTGTGGTAAATTTTTATGTCCATATTTGTCTGATGTTTTATACCTAAGGAGGTGAAGATGATGAAAAGGAAATAACTCATCAGTGTCCAACAAGGTTAGCTGATAGTGAAAGATTGTGTTGAACACTTCAATGATATGGCTTCCCTTTCTCCTGAGGTGGTTTCATGGGATATATTGAAAGCTTCTCTTTTTATTGGGGGTCTTCATCTATGGATCAAGGAGCATGTCCTCTTCTCCAAGGATCTCCATTTTGATATGTTGGTGGATGAAGTGTTTTTGGATGAGTTTTTTTTGAAATAATCATACAACACATTGGCTCATTTTTTATCTCGCACGTTGGGGTGAAGACATTCAGAGTTTCCTTGTTTTTGCTTTGTGGATATTATAAGTTCATATTTCTTTATAAAAGTCTGATAAAATTATCCTTTCATAGTTCTTATGTTTTTTTCTAAATGTGAACCTTTAAATAGTTATCCTTTCTTGAATTAGTTCCCCTCTTTCTATCATGTCTATTTAGAGATGTCTATTTTTATGGAAAAACTCTTTATTCCTTGTGTGTGGGTTTATTGTTTGGTTTAAGATATTTTTTTAATTATTATAAAAATTATAGGGTTTTATATGATTTGAAACATAGATCAATAGAGGTGTGTACTTCATTCACATATAGGAAAATGATCTATAAGTTATTTGAGATGTGTAAGAATCATCCACACCTCAATTGTTTTCACAGTGTAACCGATATGACTCAATGTGTCATGCTGTTTCAAGAATTAGCCACAACTAAAAACCAAAAAAACTATTTAAGATTGTTATGATACTTTAGTTCAAAACTTTCACTCACTAAAAAATGATCAAACACGCTTGATTTTTCTTGATAAATTATAAAAATGATTCATAAGTTATGTATGACATGTACAAATCCATTTTGTGTCAAAATGATACATGATGTGATCAGAATGAGTCAAAAGTGTGTGTTTCTAGTTTAAAATGAAATTTTAGTAAAAAATAAAACTAAAGTTCTCAAAACTGGGCAAACAAATTCAGATTGTTTTGATATTTTAGAAAAAAAATCCACAACTCATTTAAGAGATGTTGGAATTATCCACACCTCAATCTGATGCATGGGGTGACTGGTATATCTCCAAGTGTTTACTCTTATTTAAAATTGACATAAATTTTATTAAAATTAACACTTTCTTTTTATTTATATATATTATTACTAATATTAGAATTATTTTCTTATACAAGTGTATTATTTTTCTAGAGTAGGGGTGGTTTGTTTGTCAACAACATGAGTCAGGTCAAGATTAAAAGATAAAGGGACATTGATGTTTATAAATGTATGTAATAATTTTTATTTATGTAATTGTATAATCAAATGTTTGAAATGTCAATAATATTTTTTTTCTTGTTATAGTGTTTTAAATTTCATTTAATTTAAATATTGTATTGGGACATATTTATATTGATATCTAGTTTGTTTTCTGTGATGTGGTGTTCTGTTATAGCACACTGCAGCGGTGTTATGGTGCACTATTATAGAAAATTGCAGAATGTCATTTTATCAATTATTTTAAAAGAATTGATAAAAACCACATTTATCAGCACTTTTAAAATATATTATAAAGGTATACTTTGTCAACACATTTATAAGTGCTGATAAATGGTTTATTTTGTGGTGATAAATTAAAGCGTTGATAAAAGTCCAAGTATTTTAACCTCTCTCATGTAGTCAGCACTTTTGTAATGGTGATAAAAGAAAATTTCTAACTCTGTTAAAGGAATATTTTGTTGTAGTTCTTGTAGGTCAATGATATTTTTACCTATGTTTAGTTTTACAATTTTAGGGAGAGTTTTCAACCATTTTAGATTCCCTTCATTGAGATGGGTGTGAAGATAACACTCCATGATATGAGACATTAGTGAGATGACAACCTATGCGTTAGGTGTTTAGACATTGTTACCCTGATATGATACAAGGTTTGTAGGGATAGTTAGGAGACCTAGATGACCATAAATGTGACTCAGAACTTTGTGGTTCATCTTTTAATTTGATCTAGTTAAACCTGTGGGAAGGGTTGACCCATGTTATAGATTCCTTTTTTGAAAATGATCTTGGATATATGATCTTTATGAGATTAATGAACTAGAGGTTCTTTGGATTTGAAATATTAGCTTGATGATGCATTCATTTTTTCAGGAATCACATATGGTGATTTTGTTTTGGGGTTGAGTTTCATGGGAAAGATTATTTAGGTGACAACCCCCATTGACCAATGGATTTTTTAGTTTCTTGATTGAGTGTGGGTAGAAACTCTTGCCTATAATGATATTGAGTGATGATTGGTAATGGAAGACAACATGGAATGGGTGATGTTCCCAATTTTGAAGAGGAGTTAAAATGAAGCATCTTGTTTAATGAGACTGACATTCCATGTAACACAATAAACTTAGCCTTGTAAAAAACAACTCATGGAAGTGTGAGTCAGGTTGTATGTGATGTCACACCTGTTGTGTAGGGAATGTTTAGTTTGTGCTAGTTGCATGCGGTAACTATTTAGATTGAAACATCGGTGTGCATCTGAGTACAAGATAATGATTTATTATATCGAATACAATCTTTATGAGTGTACAGACCCCTGGATATGGGTAAAATAATAGAAGTTCCTTGTGAAGAGAGCTATCTAGGATCTAAATATGGTGATTTGATGTAGTTGAACCATGGTCGGAACATGACATAAAATGTCTGCAGATGTGGTGTTAGGGGTTATTTAAAATAAATTATATCATATTTTCATTTGAGAATGGATTGGGAAGAGTGATAAATTCCAATCAATGGGATATTAGTGTACTCTAATCTGAGGTAAATCACACCCAATATCTTGATATCATCTTAAGTATATTGAGATAGAATTGTCTATGAATGAAGCAATATAAATGTATTTTTTGGTATGATGAAAGGAACTCTGTGATAGTTTTTATTGATAATCAGTGTAAGGTAAGTCATATGGTGGGTAGTGCATCATTGGTCTAAGGAACACCACAGGAGCCATTATTGAGAAGCGAGAATGGGTGATGGGTGACATTTTTTTAGCACCCTTGAATAAGAGAGTTCTTAGACATACATGTCATTATGTCTGGAAATGGATGGGGAATTGGCTATAATGATCACAAGTTGTTTCATCAGTGCAACAACTAAGATACTCTTATAGTGCGGAGTAAAATTTTGGTCCCTAGTGGGGATCCCTCATGTCAGAAGGGTCAAGAAAGGATGAGACCGGTCATTCTATGGTCGTTTTGGAATTTGAATGCAAATGGATTAATAAAACTTTGTGCTTCTATAATACTTGATGAATTCCAGGTACATGGTTGAATACATACATGCGTGGAGTCTGCGCCTTATCATTGGGCCTAAGGATCATGTGCTAATCCATGGGTGTTAGATCAGAAATGTTCCATTGTTTCTTGAATTTAATGTTGACGGAAATGGAATGGGGACGGTTATTCTGGGAAGTATCACTGGAATCTAGTTTTGGGATCCAATGAGTTTTCTTGGAATGATACAAGTGGCCTTGTGGTAAAGGTATTGAGATTGGGTTTTCTTAACATGTTGGCTACTGAAACAGATAATTGTTTAAAATATTAGTTTGGAGGTTCATTAATTTGAGTTTTCTCAATTTGTTATATACGTCTAGAGTTAAATTTAATAAGGAATACTAAAGGGATGAGATGTTTGTAGTCATAAGGTCTGTTATATCTTCTCAAGGAGAATCCTAGAAGACTATGTTCAGTTTGGTCAATTAGAATTAGACCATTTAGATCAAATCAAGGACTGATAGCATTTTCCTCATGGGTGCTTGGGTGTACATAGTTTAGAAAATTTCCATGAGGTTTTTAGTATGGTAGGGGTGTTTTCATAGATAAATTTCAATATTGGAAGTTCCATGGTTAATAATTAAACATTGAAAGAAAAAAAGGATCGAAGGGTGTTCCATAGTTCAGTTGTTGGAAGAGATAAGGACATGATCATGTATTGGGTTATGAAATCTTCAGTAAGAACCATATTGATATTTTAGTAGTGGTTATGAGTGTGGGATCAGTTTTTTGTTTTCTAAGAAATGTACATTTAAAGTTTCATTTAGAAGTGTTTAGGAAATTCGAAAATACAATTTAGACATTTGAGTGTGAATTCAAGGCCCATATATGTTATGTTGTTCATTTTGATACCCTAAATGACTTATTAAGGATGATAAGTTTTAAGGTAGGGATATTGTTTGACCACATATTTTTTGGGATGGATATTTATAGAAGGAATATTAATTTTTTATTATTGAATGGGTACATTGGTTGGAGATTAAGAATAGAATTTGTAAGGTCATAATGCCTAAAAGTTAGGTTTATAGATGTGGAATGAGACTTTGTATGTAGCTCAGAAGTTTCAATAGAATCCTTGAGAATTTGGAAAAAAATTATTGTTCTAGAAATGTGTAACATATGGTGCACATTTAGTTCAAAGTTAGTGATAAATGTTGGACCTAACTATGAGCCAATGTTTTTATTGATGCACAGGTTGGGAGAACCATGAAACTTCCCTAAGAAAACCTTAAAGGTGTATGCAGTAAAGTTTAGACATGTAACATGTTTGGTGAATTATTTTTCAAACCTTCCATCCCAATCATGCAAGTGTGTGTTCCTTATTGAGTGGGGGTTCATGGCTAGCACACAATTTTGATAACCATGGGGCCAAACTATTTGACCCATTAAAAATGATGAATTTAACATTTTCCATGTGATTATTAAGATGGAATCCCCCTTATTCGTCACTTATTCCCCCTCACATTAGAGAACCCTCATCTCATCTCCATCCTTTCTTCAAACCCCATAAAAGGGGGTGTTCTTGATGGCCTTTCGTGGTATTTTGATGTAAGATTTATACTCCAGTGGCCTATCTTTCTCTTCTTCCATCTTCTTTCTCAATTTTTAGTTTACTCTATTCTGGATTTCAATTTTGATTCCACCGGAGCGTGGGGGATTCAAATACCTATGATGTAGTTTTTTCAATTCCAAGGATGACGGTGACTTAGGTTGTCATGTTCTCTTCCCCACATATTGTTTTATCGAGGAATTTCACCATGGTCATTTTTTAAATATTTAATTATTAAATAAAATTTCTATTGTTTTTGTTTTGACACTATTTCACAGGGATTATGCTTAATTCAAGGTTAGGGATGTGTCATGTTGTGTTGATGAGTGTTAAGTTATGGTTTTTATGTGAAGAGATCACCTAGTAGGGTTTTAGGCTTTGTACCCTTGAATTTAATTCATTGTTTCATTTTTATTTATTGAGTCTTACAAATTAATTATAATGAAATTATAATTAATTAACTTATGATGGTTTGGTTGGGATATAGGACTTCATATGTCTCAGATAAGATTGGACAGGCCATGGAAATTTCTTTCAACCATTAGAAATTAAGGGAATGCTTCCAATGAGGTGGGTGGTCTATTGTACCGACCCTATGATATCTATGCATGTTTATTGTATTATTTGTATGGTTTTGATCAAACTAGAGTTTGACATATAATATTTGAATATATCTCAATGTCATTATGATCTATTTAAACTAGATTTTTGTAATGGATGAACACCATGGATCTCTAATGAACCCTATTCACTAGCCTCATACCTTGTCCAATAGATGCTTAGACATGGATCGTGGGAAACCAAGTTTCTAATAGCCCTCTTAAGAGGCGATACATCACTTAGTAAGTCTTGTTATACATTTTAAATGCCTAGGTGGGAAAACCATAGGGAGACCTAGATTGGGTTAGGTGTGTAGAATGTTCCAAAGATACATTAACACTGATATTGGGTTATAACCCATCTCATAATGATTTATTTATTGACATAGCCCCATGTTGCTGGCACAGCAGAATTGCCCTTTTCACAATATTGTGGAATGTGATGTCTTAGCGTGTTGGGTGTGGAATTGATACCATGGTACTAACTTAGAGGATCCCAATAGGGATACCTCAATTATGTATAGACTTTGAGAATCCTATCTATGATACATATATGATATTTTGATCTAGGGGGTCTAGTGAGTGCCCAGGGTTTTGGATGACCATGATCTAGTGCATTATGGGTTTGGGTAGAGATGGTAGTAGGTGCCACCTTAAAACCTATACCAAATATTTAAGCCCAAGGGGAATTGATAGTATTGATGATTTTAGTTGATCATTTAACCTCTCTTTTCTATTTATTCATTCACTCAGTTAATATTGAAGTACCTACGATTCCAGACATACCACCTAGAATTCAACCCTTACCGCCGGATATAAGGTGATGTTATGACTGAGATTCCTAGAGGTACTTCATGGGATCTAGTTTATGAGGCATATTAATATAGTGATATTATTATAGTATGTATCATTTTTTACTAGGATTACTCCCTATATAGTGATACATCGGTAGGTTACTATCTACATCTCAGAGCCCACTATTTGTTGGTGTGACCAAGTGGATGCTCTGGTTGAGCTATTTGATGAATTGATCATGATTTATTTTCATGGTTTAGGATATTAAACATGGAACTCTTCATAATTAATTTTATAATTTTTGGACATGAATCTCCAATTTATAATAGTTCAAGATGTTGTACATTGAACACCAAATTTTTTATTTTTGGAATTTTTGGATATGACACACCATGGCCTGTTAGTTCAAGTTGTGGTACATGAAACTCCTCATTGTTTATTTGGGATGATCAGTATGATTCTACTCTTATTTTTTTGGGATTATTACACATGTAATTTTGTATCTCTAGTTTTGATGGTTAGAATTATTTCCCATTATATAAATAAGATACCATTATAATATATTGTTCATAGACATTTCATAGGATAGCTAAATATGGTAAGGTCAATTTGGATCATAGAACCAAGGATAAATAATGGTTTTAATTATTTATATTATTTCATGTTGTGTCACTAATAGGCTATGAAAATTCCATGATCATTCATTTATTACAATATAACTTCATGAAATTTTTTTGGTTTAGCTATTTTTATCTTTTGGTTATTATTTTTATTTTTATCCAAATGAGTATATCACATATACATGAATTGTATTTAATGGATATATATAGAAACATTTTGGTGGTGTCCTACTGGGTTTTTTACTCTCACCCTTCATGGTTTACTACTATTTTTGGGTACCTAAGCATTCATTCACTTGGTTTCATAAAAAATATGGATTGAGGCCTTTCAGAGATCAAGAATAATGGCCTAGATTTGTATGTAGAGATAGGGTATATGGTATTAATCATTGTGGGAAGTAGATCCTTTTTATTTTTAAATCCATTTCCTTTATATACACATTTATAAGTTGTTATCCTAGTGGGTGATCAGTGTTGTATTTATTACATGTACATTCGGGCATTTTCTAAATTTCACTATTTATATCCTTTATTATATTTATTTATTTTGTGATGTGGTTATCTTCTTAAATGTGTGATGTTTGGCTATTTTAACATTTTTATTAATCTAATATAAGCGCATAGTCTCCCCATGAACACACCCTAGGCTCTCATTTCTAGTAGATAGACTCTGTCATATGGAGAGGTGTGCTGGATGCGTTACCACCCACTGTTCTAACAACTATTTATAGATTAAGTCTGAATTGAATGTGAATGTGATACCATGGTTCTTATCACATGCTAAAGAGAATTTATAATTTTATCCATTAATTAAGGTGGAGTAGTCTCAGCAGACATTTTAGATAACCTCGGTGCACTTCACTAAAAAATAGTATCAGGTCCCTTTTGTTATTTGGGTATAAATTTAGACTGGATCTTGGAACATAAAAACTCAATTTGTAGGTCTAGGTAAGAGATTGGACCACTCTATGTTTTCTCTAATCTCAAGTTTCCATGGGTGGCCAGAAGATTTCATAATTTTTGGATTAATTATGGATTGATCTTGAGATTATTTTATCTGATGTGGTACTTCTTTGAGTTATAGGTAAACCCCAAGAGACACCTCATAAAATTATAATTTTAACAACTAAACTAGAGTAAATTAATGGGGAACATAGTTAAGGTCCATGGTATATTTAATCATACACATATCATGAAAAATATCCTTGAAAACAACCTATTCAACTCACATGGTTGGTCGATATTTTGAAAAACTGTGTGGATGAACTATTCATAGGGGAGAATGTTTGTAATTTTTGTTGTATTCCCAACTTTGTTCTTCTTACCTCTCTTTCTCTTATTGGGTCTTGTTTTTGAGTGCTTAATTGAATATATTTAGGTTTTGAAAACATTTTGTCCTTATTTTAAATTAGTGTTTTTGGATTTTGTATTTAAGTTCATTTTAAAAACCATGTTTTGTTTTCCTGAGATTCTTGGGTAATTTTTCTTTAAAATCTAGCAAATATTTTTGATTTGGGATGGTTTTTGAAGAAATAAATTTCGATTTTTACATGGTAAATTTCTTGAACTATTATGGTATATATGGTTTTTATAGAAATTGGTTTTCAATAAATGAGTTCTTTCTTTCATTGGGTTTAAACCATTTTAAGGTTTTGAACCCATTTTGTTTCGTAGATGAGAAATAAATTCATTGTTAGGAATTTTTCAAATGAGGTTTCAAATAGAGTTTGTAATCTTATTTAATTTTTTTGGTGATTTTATGTCTTGTGTTGTGATTTTTGGTAATTGGATTATGTGTTTTTGTTTTTTCTGATATTTTAGAATATGACCCCCATAATGGAGTCATCGAGTTTATAGGGGAATCTCTTATGTAATTTTCATCGTGATCTGGAAGTAGTTCTCCCTATATATGAATCTGATTAGACTCATGATGGATGGTAAGGTCATAGTTATTATTTTATTTTGTAAAATGTATGAGAGTTACTGAATCAGAATATACCAATGTTCAGTGAGGATCTATGATCCCATGTGGTGAAAGAGTGGCTACCAAAGGATGAAGAGATCTTTGAGTCACATTGAACTATGGGGTCCCTTATAGTGTGGTGAAATGTTTCTTTATTGAAAGGTTTTGGACTAGATTTTTGGAGGCATAAGAGGTATACAAAGAAATTCAAAGAATTTTATTTTAGTTGTTTCAAGTATACCTTCATCTAGTGGTTTTATCCAAAGGAGGTGGGAATCACTATGGCGATAGAGTTCTTGAGAATGCATCAGGGTGATCAGACAAGGAAAGATTTAATGGAATGTTTCACTATACAGTAACCTTTCTCTCCAGAATTAGTTATGGATTATTTGAAGAAGGTGTTGTTCTTTACTAGGAACCTTCCTACAGATCACATTTTTGTGGTATTTGAGTCTATACTAACTTCCATCAAGGAAGAGATGTTTAAGGTCATAGTTATGAAGACAATTTTTTCAAATTAACCTATGATAATTGATTATATAAACCTATCTAGTATCATTAATATTGTTCTATATTGAAATAAATAAAATCTAGTTGTATACTATTAGTGTGGGAAGTTCAAGAACATTCAACCATCCAATATGTCAACTCTGAGGATCTGTATTCGTGTGTCTATCTTAGTCACCTATATGGGTTTTTTCATGATGAAAGAATATTGGAATAAGAATTATAAAACTCATCCTTGATCTGAGAATTTTTCATTGGTATTTCTTCTATCTAGAGATTCGAAAGTAGTTTTTAATTTTTGAGGATGTTATTTTTATAATCCTCAATTTTTTGGAATTTCTTTCATCTTATTTTTACACATTGTATTTTTGGGCATAATGGATGATATATGTTTTTTATCAACTTCTAATTTTTGGAAGGTTTATGACTTTTTTCCTTCTTATTATCTTCATATATGGGTTTGAACATGGTTTGAGTGCAGTTGATGAATGAAAAGGGAATTCCTTTGGTGATGGATGGAGAATGGGGGATATGATTCTAGTTATTGGGTAGATTATGTGAACTATTAGGGGAATATTTCCATTCATAATTATCATGGGTAGGTTTTCCTTAGTTTAGACACTGCATTATCCTTGTTTAGTCATGTGACCTTTAGTCAGAAACACAACATTCTTTTTTTGGAATGTATTTTCTTTGTATGTTTTCTCCAAGGTAGTTGGAGTGTATTGACCAAGTGATCCTTTGGTTTTTTTTGAACAAGTGTTCTTTTTTGGTTTTCAAGGTGGTTTTCCATGGTTGTAATAGAATACTCTTAGTGTTATCTCATTAATTTTTCACTATTTTAGAATAATCTTAATTGATAGGGATACCTTCAACTAGTATCCTTGTGGTTTCCTCATTCTCATGGAGTTTCTTCAGATATGTTATATGTTAACATATGCTTATATATCTTGATATTGAGGTATAAGTTATAATATTGGTGTTTTTATGTAAATTGGTCTAATTTGGGACTCAAAGAGTTCTAGTGGGTTTTTTTATGCACATTTGGAAGATTTCCAAAATTCCCTACATATCATTGAATTTATCAATCAGATTATTTATTTTTTCAAGGATTTTTTCTTATGATTCCTGAAGCTCTAGTGGTTGGTAAACCTCTAATTGTTAGGTTTTTACATGATGCAGGTTTTCGAGTATGTATTTCATGTTTTGTGTTTGGGAGTTGGATTTTGGTTTGATAATTCTTCTTGGTGATTGAATTTAGACTTCCATAGACTTGAGTTGTCAACTTCTTTTTGGGAGTGTAATTTCTAGGTGTATACATTAGAATTGTGAGAAGAATTATGACACCACAAAATGTTACTATCTTATTCTTAATCATTCGGTTAATTTCCCCATTGGGCCAAGGGAAACAAGGGTAGAAATTTTAAATTTTCAAATCTAATCTAGGATGCATGGTTAGGTTCATGGTTTTTGGAAACTGTGAAGTTGAAACCACATGCCTTATATAGTTCTATAATATGTGGTCATATAGTATACACATGGTTTTTAAACCATGTGATAGAGTTGTGTGTCCTATAGGGTGTTTAAGAAGTGGTAGCCACACATTCTTTGCATAGTTTGTTAATCTCAAAGAGAAAACTATGTGAACAAATCGAGTAGGGTATTTTTTTCATTTCAAATCCTTTTTAAATGAGGGATTTCACCCTAAGAGACCCCATTTTATCACCTAATTATATTATATCTCTATGGAGATTAAACCCTCGAACAATATCCTCTAAGAATATTTATAGTGATTTCATGGGGGTTTATTATTCAGATTAATATTTGGGATCTCTTATTTTCTTCTCCTATACTCCCTTTATTGTTTCATCCTATTTCACAAATTTACTCTATCCCTAATGTCTCTTATTTTCCTATTTTCATTTCTAGGGTTGTTATAAATTTGTTCATTTTGTTTGTAAATGTTTTGAGCATCCTAGGAGATATTTTTTAGTGGTATTCATTGAAGATGACATGTTTCCATCACTTTTAGTAGGTGTTTCAATTATATTTCTATTTATTAAAGTGTTCATTGATTTTTTTAGGTTTTAAAGGTTTTATTGAATTTAATTAATGGTATATGATGTGTATTTTTCTGTTTTATTAATGGTTTTCCAAGTTTCATTGGGTTTTCCTTTGTAAAAATTGGGTTTAATTTTTAGTTTAGTGTAACTTTTATTTTATATAGGTTTTACGCATTATAAGTGTTTGATAAAATCACATTGATGGGATTTGAAGAAAACATCATTAATTTCATGATATTTAGAACCAATTGGGTTTTATAAAATTAAGTGTTCTTTGAGAAAAAATGGGGATTCCTTATTTTAATAGGTTCTCGTGTTTTAAAAATAATCCTACTTGTTCTTTAACAGTATTCCCTTGAGTGTAGAAGGATGAGTTTCTTTAGAAAAGGGATTTCCATGTTTCAAAAAATGTGGCAAACATCTTTTTTGATTTTTTTATCTTGGATAAAGCCTTTAATTTTTTAGGTATATTAATTACTTGTTTTTATTTGTGAATTTCAGTAAATTTGTTTAAGGTGATTTTGAAATATTATTCCAAAATATGTATTTTGGGTCTGTTTTAGTGTTTGTTTCATTCTCTTTTGGGTTTCAATAAGTTTCCAAATGGTATAAAAAATGAATTTCCAAAGCTTGCGTCCTTTATCTATAAATAGAAGGAATGGTTTTAACTTTATGTGATTCAATTTTCTTGGTTATTGTTTACAACCTAGATAAACCCCCCATGACTTATTATTTATGATTTTGAACATTTTTTTGATTATATGAATTGTGATTCATGTTTTTATTTTTTATTAGGCGATAAATATTGAATGGGGTATGTCAAAGGTGAGATATTTATTTTTTTGAAACATCTCATTCCTTAGGGTATCATCTATTCCCATGATGATGTTAGCCTGAAAGTAGTAACTTATTTTTATCCATGAAATGAGGGAAATAGGTTAATAAGTGGGATGTTAAATGAAATATCTTTACAAGTTAAGTTTGATACCTTGTCTAGTATACACTATTTGTATATAACAATTGGAATGATGATATTTCACTGAAGTGGCTATGTGAGAGATATTTGAGTGATGAGTTTTGAAACCATTAACATGTCAGTAGTTATTTCAACCATTATAGATTGAAAACTTACTCCATTTGTTCTGAGGGTGTTTCATCAGGGTTTTTACTTTATATTATACTTGTTTATTATTATTGGTGTATGAGATTATGCTTTTATTTATGTTCTTAATTTGGTGTTTTATGAGTAAATATCATGGGGGCATGACATACTTTTTATTATTATTATCTTCTATTTATGAAATGTAATGGAATTTTATTTCTTATTTATTCTATTTCTTACAACCATGTATGGGGTGTATGTGTTAATGTTCTTTTAAAAATAAGATAAAAATTTGTTATATATTCAATCCTTGTAATCTGATTCCATTGAAAGTGTATTTTATACCATGTGTGAGTTTATTTCAAAGCATGGTGTTTAAAAAAATGTTTATATCATGCTTTTTGAAGTAGAAAGTGATTTTTTTTAAGTGGAAAGTGGTTGGTTTTTGAAACAACATTACTGTGATGAGTCCTTTTGAGGTATTTTTTAATTGAATATCTTGAGAAATTTTATGTAGTATATATTTTTTTATTTCCTTTTTTTTATAATTGAAATGAAAAACTATTTTATTATTTCATATTTTTAAATTAAAATTCTTGGTTTCATTATAAATGGAATATGAATGGAATCATGGAGGTATCCTACTAGCCTTTGACTCACTCCCTACATAATCATTTCATTAGGCATGCATTCTTCACTTATTCATCATATTTCATATTGTGACTTGTAGGTGGGATTGTTATCAATCGCCATTGGGAAGTGGGCGTTTTTTGGGTTATAGTGGTGACATGTGAGTCACACAATGATGTGGGAATTTGTAAGTCATTTTTCTTTAGGTAGTTTCATCTATTTTGGTGTATCAAACTATTATTATAGCTATTTCATTATAGTTATGTTTTTATTTCCTTTATATATAGATTTTTAAATATGGTATAAAAATTATTTCATGTATGGAAATTATTTTTGAATGATTTTATTCATCTGAGTCTTATTCCATGTTGGGATGTTTTATTTTGTTTTTTCATGTTATTTTTTGGCATTATTGTACAATCTATGGTGAACTCATGTCAGTTTCATATTGTTATCATTGTTGATCTTGGTTTTATGAGGGTGAAATCATTCCCATGTGTTCAATTTTGATACTCTGGTGCTTTTCCCCAACTCGGGGAGACTAGTAACACAACTCGAGCCTTATAGAAGAATGATCTCGGGGGACATATCAGGCCATATTTTTCCGTTTTTCAATAACTCAACTATCTAATCATCATATTTTTGTGATTGTAATGATTCCATACTTAAATATGTAAGTGGTGAGAGTAATTATAATGTAAACTTATTGATTATTGAAATATGGATCTTGTCTCACTAAATGGGTATGTTGTACTGGGTAATCAATTTTTATAGGAGAACAATTATTTAATGTCCTTTAATAAACTTTAAAAATCATGAAACCCACCCATTGATATGAACTTATTATTGACAATCCTATTATTTACAGAAATCAAATTTAGGTAATTTATAAGTAAGAACTACAAAATAGTTTAATTTTGGTATCTTGGGTTGGTATTTGTTTTCAAAGAGAATCAATCACATACCCTAAATGAAAATGTTATATAGATCAATTTCATTATCCCTAACTCATGGGTATTAGATATAAAATGTATATTAAACAGTTGGGCGGAGAAAAATGTACTAAGTGGTTGGTAGAAAGTCATGAAGGGCGAATTAGATCTTCTTGTTGATAATTAATATATAGTTACTACACCAGATGTTATAAATTATCATCAAACTTGGGAAAGTGGATTAGTCTTATAATTGGATCACTGTTATTTTGTTTTCTCAATGAAAATATTATTTCTGTATCTCATTTAGAAAAGTTATTATCATCATTTAATTTTAAGAACAATATTTGTTCTATATATTAGAATGAAATTTTTTATGGGATTGGGAATATGGTAAAAAATTTATACATCTAGGTATGATAATCCAATTTAAAACATTCCGAATAATAAATTCATTGTATATTATAACCACTTATCTTTGGAATTCTCTTATTGGATATATAATTGAGAAACCAAATTACAATACACCATAAGTATGGATTTTTAGACTCATTTGATTAAAAATATGTTTTGAATTATGAATATTATTTATTCATAAAAATTAAAAATACACCTTTAGAGAGAACGAGTGAAAATGATAGTGGATTGTTGGATCTAATATATAATGATACATGTCATCCAATGATCATATAATAAACTATTGGTTTTAGTTATTTTATTACATGTACCGATGAATTTAGTATGTATGTTTATGTTTTTAAGATATAACACATGTATGAAACTTTTGGAAAGTTCTAAGAGTTATTGAACAAACTATAGAATCAACTAGGAAATAATATTAGGATCATTGTATTGTATTGGGGTGTATACTTGAACCAAATATTCATTAATTATATGAAATTATGAATTTTTTTCATAACTCAACCATATTTAAAATCGAAATGGAATGGTGTTTCTAAAGGATGAATCATACCTTGTTATATATGGTTTGATCAATGATGTGTCATTGTAATCTTCCTATTACATTATGATATTATGGCCTGGAGAGTGCTGATTTGCTACAAAATAGTGATATATCTATAGAAATCATAAGTACATCATATAGTATAGTGATTAGGAAATATCATGTCATGTATTCTTTGAGAATTTAGGGTTGTGAAGCATATATAAAACATTTGGAATATGTTAAACCCAACCATATTTCTAAAACATTTGTACATATTTGTTATCCCAAAGAAACTAATAAATATTATTTCTATAAACCTATAAAACACAATGTGATTATTGCATGATTTTATACGTTCCTTGGGAATGAATTTATCATTCAAGGAATTAGTGCAATGAATGTTGAAATTCAAAAATTTCATGAAAAACAATCCAAAAATGTTCTTTAATAGACAATGATCAGGTGTAATAAAGAATTGTGGAAGAGAAATTGTCCCAAGTTACACAAGAACCATGAAGATCTTGTTGGATTCACCAGGAACCTGAGAGATATGAATTTCACAAGGTTAATTAAAATGAAATAATATTCTTTTGAGATGAACATACTTCCAACCATGAGGTTTATTATATTTATGAATTAGATAAATGTTTATAATTTTTGGACTTTAAAATATACAACATGTAAACTAAACATGTTTGGAACGTTGTAAATACACTTAAATGGATGAGAACCAGAGGGTGAAAAGATTTTATTAAAGAAAAGTGACAAGTATGGTAGAGTGTCTACCTATAAAGAACATCTAGTTATAAAAGGTTACAAAAAATTAATGGTATTTCCTATAAAGAACTTTCTCACCTGTTATGATGATAAATCACATTCATATTTTTCTTTAAATATCATCTAATTATGATTATGAGATATATATCATATGATTGTAAAATACACTTTCCTTAATGATAATTCAACAATGGAAATATAAATGATACAAACTATAGTTGTAGATGTTCTAAATGAGACCGTTAAGGTATGAAAGTTTCAAAAATCCATTTATCGATTGAAGCATACTTCTCAATGTTTGAATATTTTGTTAGATAAACAATCAATGTGTTTGGTTTCATAAAAATTATATATTATCACTATGTATATTAATGTTTTATATGTATCACAATAGTGTTTTTTATTTTTTATTTTGATGAAATACAGCTTATCCAAAATGATATTCCTACACTTCAATCTTTCAAGTTATAGATTATTAAATACTTCTCGATGAAAGACATGGTTAAATTATCCTACATAATGGGTATGAGGATATATATATATATATAATATGTTTCTTGGTCATATTCAGGAAACACATATTGGTAAAGTGATAAATCTGTTTAGTAAGGTGAACCCCAAGAAGGGTTATATTCTAGTATTATATATCAAGAATTTTTAAAGAAGTCAAGATAATTCAAAATATTTATAAAAAGTGAATATAAATATTATGTGTAACATCCCATTGCCACTTTTGGGTGATTATTTTATTATATTTTTTCCCTATTCTTTGGGTGAAGATATAATTATTTTAGTGTTTTTGAAAAAAATAGAGGTTCTAATGTTTTATACTATGTGGACACACTATAGAGCATGACGATGCGGTGTAGGAGAAGTGAGGCTGGGAATGGATATAATTTGGGTGGTGGGATACTTTATTGATCTATGGATGTTATATTGAATATATACAACCATTTTTTATAGATATTCTAGTGAAAATACCCTACACCATATCCTTCTTATGAATATTTTCCACTACAGTGTAGAGTGATGATTGTGGTGTAGATGATATAGTGAGTAAGTTGAGTCCTACTCCCAATATGGGCATAGGACAGACAAGGTTCATGGGAAACTCCATAGACTTACCCTAGGGTGAAACATATTTTTCAAGGATTTCGATGTGTTTATGGAGGTTGTTTGGTCCATAGGGGAATCACTATGGTCTAGGAAAGTTTTTTCAAGGTATGGTTATTTTAATCATTTTAGCACTATGGACATTGGGGTTGCATCATGGTCCAGGTTTCTCTAGATATATATGTCTGGTTTCCTATTTAAATCTCAAATTCATTCAATCGAACATCATTCCCCTTTTTGTATTTTGAAGGATCAAAAGAGGAATTTTAACACCTATAACACACTTTCTTCATATATCCAAGAATTCATGGATGAATTTAATCCCTATCTAATAAGATAATATTGTTCTTGTCTACAATCCCTTTTTATTTTCTTCTCTCTTTTTAGAGTCATAAATCGTCATGTAATTAAGGGATTGGAAACCTCTACTAAGGAGGAATGTTTCTTGTTATTCCTTATTGATATCCCATTACTTCGAATGTCCATTGGATTTCCTAATTTAAATATCTTATTGTCTGATTTTTGTGATTAAATATAGGTTGTTACATAAGGTTTCCCATTCAAATGATACCTTTATTTATTTCTAGATTAAAATATTTATTTAATTTATTCCTAAACCATGATTTATTGTTTTAGTAATGCATTATTTTTTGAAATAACCCCATTTTAAAAGGATTTGATGAACATAATGGATGTTTATGAAAGAATTATTTGATGAAGAAATTATTTAATGAAATTATTTGATGAATGATATTGGAAAAATTGGTTAAAATGAAAGACGGTCTTTAAATACATGAATATAATGAAAATGATGTTTTCATTTTGAATTTATAAAGGTAATGTTGAAACCTAAAAACTAAGGAATGTAATTATAAATTATGTATTATTTTGATATGAATGATTTTACCATATTTATTTGATTGATTGATGCCCATGTGAGCCAATGTAGTTAGTTGTGTATTGGTTAATCATGTAAGGAATTTGAATCCATATAAATGGATTAGGGATAAAAACCCTAAAAAAAACTAGTCATCATGATTTACCTTGATGGGGTATTTGTCTCATTTTTATGATATGAGGGATGTGTGAACACTTGAAGTTTGATCAATGATTCATAAGTGTTAGGATACGTGAAGCAGAAACTAACTGACCACAGGGCTTATGACACGATTCTTTGTTTTTTATATTTGATAATTACATTCCATTCATTTTAAAAATCTTTTATTCATCCATTTTACCTTTTATGAAAAAGATTAACATAATCCTATTTTGACATAAATTCTATCTTTTGACTTGAAAATATGTTTTCATTAAAAATATATAAATTTTGCACCATGAATTATTTATTGTAAATAAAAGTATATATGGTTTATTTGTATTAGAACTACTTTTATAACACTTCATGAGATCCAACTGGGCTATTTTTCCCACACACTACCTTTTACATCATTATTTTGTAGATATTATAATTCCAGGTCCAAGAATAGGTGAAGAGACAATTAAAGGTGGTTGGGGTACTTGGTTCGGGGGGACTAGGGTGATGGAGGTGAATGGTGGAGATATGTATTGGAATTGGGGTTGTCCTTTATTGGAAATGGAGTATGTTTTCTGATTGTTGTCAATCCTCACATGGATGATTATAGAGTTTGGGGCATCATGGAACATGAAGGGTTTTTATGGAAAACTATGTGGTTACGATGATCATTGAAAATAACCAAATTCTATATAGCATCATGATAAGAGGAGCACCACGAAGATATTTCTGAAAGATCCGTAAAATCTTCTAAGAGGTGGCAGAGAATCATGAATGTCCTAGTCTATAAATATAAGGCTAATTCCTTTCACTTAATAATAAATTTTCTAAAGAAACCCAAAATCAATCTGATTTCGCAAAGCTAGGGGAGATCCACAAAATTGATATTCCATGCAATCATGAGCATCATGAATAGACTTTTTGAGTCTTGACTAAGGCCAACTATTTTGAGAAAAGAGTACTTCATGATGATGGGGTATTTTACATTGAATTAGTGAGCTTCATGAATGAGTTTGTACCAAAAAGGATGGGGTACTTCATGAAGGTAGTTTCCTCCATGAAGGTAGCTGGCTTCACAAATATAGCGAGATTCTTAAAGGAGCTTCATGAACGTCAGTTTTGATATCATTTTTTCAGTGAATAGTGATTTCAGAGTGAATTTACTCAGGTCTACAGTGTAAGCAGTGCCTCATACTAGAAAGGGAAAAGTACTTTAATTCCAATCCATTGAAGTGAACTTAATGTCGATAAACTGAGTTAGACTTCCCTCAAAGCAGTGATCTAGGAGAGTCAAAAAAAGTTCTCTAAGGGATGCAGTATGCTCTTCCTAAAATCTTTTAAGGGGAGTGTTTCTTTCACATAGTGGCTATGTATGAACTCTTGTATTCCAAAACTAGTGAAGATTAGTGGATTTATGTATCACCAACACATTGTTGGTGTATGCTCTTTGAACTATCCCTTAGTGGTGAACCAAGTAAAACTACTATGTTTTCTCACTTCATGTGAATGTTTTATTACTACACTATTCCAATAGATAGGTTTAATAAGTTCCTGAATACATGGGAACAAGATCCATTGATTTCAAAGAAAAATTTGACACCCTAATTCAACCCTCCTATCCCAAGGTTATCTGGTGTAGTAAAATGTGATACACTTTTTACATGGTTTTTGGCCTTTCATTGAGAGATTTTGTGTCATTTAATGATGTATTTCATGTGTATTTTTTAACTATTTGATTCTGGTACTTTCTCTTGGAGGAGTTTTGTAATATCGACTTGAATCCTTTATCTACCACTACATTGTAGAAAAAAAAATCACTCTTTATATTTATATGATACCAGGTGCAAGATGATAACCTATGGGGATCATGAACACCCTTCAGGCTATTTCAGGGTCATATTGGATATCATTATTATGGTACTATGCATTTTTTAGGAAATATTAAAATCAAATGAAGGATTATCATCTTTTCTTTGATATTGGTATGAAGTATGGTATGTCCTGGAAGACATGAGGTAGGATTTATGGGATATTGGAGGTAGATTCAAGAAATTTCCTATAAATATGTCATCATAGAGAGAATTAAGTCAGCATAGGTGTTTGGGAAAAGAGACCTTGAGGAGTAAATGGATCTAGTTCTTGTCTTTTACTAGTTTTATTTGAGTGCATGGATATCCCTATAATTCCTTATTGAGTTGTCTTATTGAGTATTCATGCTGGGTTTTTCATATTTATTATAGAAGTCATATAGCATCATCCCTTCAAGAAAGAATTTGAATAGGTCAAAGGAAGAAGCTGTTGGTGAACCATAAAAATCTAATCCTGTAATTGACCAAAATCTTGTTGAGATGGTGGTGATGTTATCCATGATCAGGTACATGTATCTTTACCTATTTTCTTTCAATCTCTGATAGTGAACCCTCAAATGGATGAAACTATATATTATACTCAATATGTTCTTCAATAGAAACCACCATATTTTGAAGTCTCAAAGTATCCTCACGTGTATAAGGATTTGTTGAAAATATTGAACTTCTATTTGATTTCTTCGAAGCTCTATAAGCTATATATGTAATGTGTTTTATCATTATGATGTAAGGTCTTGGTAGAAGATAGTTGGATTTTATGGTTTTAGGGAAGAAACATAAGGGGTTGGAGTAGAAGGACTTTAGAGGACATATAACATAAAAGATCAATCTATAATGTATGGTCTTGGAGAAATACATGGAGTTTCATAGCCTTCAATGGGGCAATAACACTATGACTCAATATGTCAACCTTTTTTCTAAGAATGTTCCAATTTCTCATAAAGGTGGTGAACATTTTGAAAATTAAGGAATAAATATTTGATAAGGGACTTAGATCTAACATTTGATCACATTTTTCTTGCCAAAGTTCCTTTTTTATACTTTCATTCCAAAAAGAACTTTGATTCTTGAGCTTGACCTAGCTAGTAAGTAAGTGTTAAAGGGAGTTTTTTTCCTCATAGTGGAAGTTCCTTTAGTCCCATTAAGGTAAATTGGAAGAGTGATTAGTCGCATGGTGGTTTTTGATGGTATAATTTATCCCAACCTCTTACTTTGTCTCGAAGATCCTATTTGACATACTTATAGTTTGGAAATGATGGGATTTGGTGCGGGTTTTTACTGAGGCACCAATGATTTGTAGTTATTGGGATCATTCAGGACACCTGAAGAAGTTCTATCATCTATTTTCTACCCCAAATAGTGTCATGGAAATATAAATTACAAAAAGTACCATAGTGTAATCAGATGTTACAAGAACTAAGGGGTTCCATCCACATAAATATAAAAGGAAGCCTCTTCAAATAGTTAAAGAGTTTCTAGGAGAAGACGATGTGGGTCTAGCAATAGTAATAGGTACCATAGCTATATATTCATCTTTAGTGACTACGTTATTTTATATTAGTGTATCTCAATCATTCTTATCGACTCAAATTGTGAATTTATTGAACCATCCTATAATTTTTTTGTCATATGTGATGTATATTACTACGTTTCTTGGAACGAAGACTGGTTGAGGTCACTGATTCCCCTCTTTCACATTCTCTCATTCAAAGATCAAGTTTACATAGAATGTTTTAGTTCTGTAACTAAATCCTCTTAGTAAAATTATTGGTATGGATTGGTTGGTTGTCGATAAGGATCAGATTGATTGTTATCTTCGAGGGTTCAACATTACTATTCCCAATGGGGAATAACATGTATCTCAGGGAGAGTGTGACCCAAGCGCTAGTTGAGCTAAAAATTATTTTAAGGAGATGGGATGGGAAATATCTATGTTTACTTTTAAATTATATAGAGAATCTTTGAGCAGTGATCTCCTTCTGGTTGTCATTGAGTTTCTTGATGTGCTTCCTTCTAAATTTTTGGGCTTCCCACAAGTAAGGGAAATAGATTTATCCATCGACATTATACCAGGAACCCAACCTATCTCTATTTCTTATTACTGTATGATACCTACTAAATTTAATGGGTTAAAAACACAGTTAGATGATTTTTTATATAATGTATTTCTATTCCTGAGTGTGTCACCATACGGGTGGTGCCTATTCTTTTTTCTAAGAAAGCTGAGGGGACGCTTCACCTTTTTGTTGATTTCCAAAAACTCAACCGAGTTAAAGTAAAGAAAATGAATCTATCACCTTGGATTGATGAACTAGTTCACCATTTAAATGGGTGATGATGATCTTGTAGATTAATCATTGATCTGGTTATCACCAATTAAAAATTAAATAATTTGTTATTCATACGTTCTCCCTTGGGAGTAGGTTTATAAATTTCAAGTACCTTGATATGTCTTATAGATTAACCAATTTTCATTAAGATTTTATAGAACTAATATATAAGATATTAAATGATTATATTAAATTTTTAATGGTAGTATTTGACAATGAAATCCAAGATTATGTTAAATATAAGGAGGATTACATACATCATCAAAGAATAGTTTGAAAAAATATGAGATATCTCTAGCATTATGCCAAAAAATAAAAAAGTAATTTTTGGTTTTGGGAATTTATTTTCCTAAGAAAATTGGTCTTGGATATTGGTATATGAGTTGACTATGAAAAGGTAAAGGCTATTAAGACATGGGAGAAACTATGTACTATTTTCACAATTTATATCTTCTTAGGTTTATTAGGGTATTACTATTAGTTCATCAAGGATATATCAAATTTGTATTCTCTTATGAATACACACACTATGAATGAACTCAATTTTGTGTGTTATAATAAATTTAAGAAATATTTGATTATGTTCAATGAAATTCCTCATACAGTAGTGTTGATTCTTCCATAGGTCAGATAGGTCTATGTCGGCATTTTTATGCATCAGGTTTAGGTTTAGGTTTATTCCTTATAAATAGTGATAAAATGGAATCAAAGGTTCTTGAATAGTTAGGAAATAGAAGAAGAATTATCTAATCCAACATCTCAAACTCACAGCTCTGATTCATACTCTTAACATTTGGTGGCATTAAATTTTTAGAGATAGTTTTATCATTTATTCTGACCCAAAAATAATGAGTTATATATTCTCTAAAAAATATTTGAACATCCGAAGGAGGGATTGGAGGGATTACCTATAGTATTTTGATTATTACATTACCTACACCACTGGTAAAGGGTATTGATTCACTAATGCATTGAGTAGGTAAATTATAACCAATGCCACAAATAAATTATTTGATGATTGGTATCTGATGGAACTCTTTACTCAATTACTTTGGGTGTCCAACAGGATGTGAATGAGTTCATTCTGATGAACAGTATATTAAACTTCAATCTTCTTGATATGATTCTTAAAGATAAGTATATTGATGAATAATTCAATAACGTTAAGTACTCTTTTTATAGTGAGGAGACCATTGGATAGAGGTCATTCTCTTTTTATGGTATCCAATGTTTATGAAATAGGTACATTGTGCCTTTTCTAGTGAGGAATTATTTGATGGGGTATTTTCATAATTCCCAATGGTTTCTGAAATTGGGTACCTAGAAAATGTTCTATGATATGAATTTTTGATTATAAATGCTAGATAAGAGATGAAACATTGCTTATATTGTATCCTATTGTTGTACTTGGAAAAATGTCAAAGCCAAGCACAAGAAACCTTTTCATTTTCTTCAGCCCCTTCCTATACAGACATAGAAGTGGGATGATATTTCTAGGATTTCATGGTTGGGTTGTAGTGTACCCCTTAAGGACATAATTTTACATGGTTTTTGATAAAAAATATATCCAAATCATCTCAATTTATACCCATTCAAGAGATAAAAAATTTTGAGGACTTGGGAAGTATCTATGTGAAAGAGATGTTCAGTTTATATGGAGTCCAATCTACTATAGTTTTTTTATAGGGATAGATATTTTAATTATAATTTTTGGAGGAATTCAGGAGATAATGGGTTCCCAAAATTTTTTGAGTATGTGATATCATAAGTAGATGGAAGTCCTGATAGAATGATCTATACAGATATTGGAATACATGAATGTTCTTTCATTATCATCTTTTGTGGAGATTGGGATGACAATTTGGGAATGTTTGAGTTTTATTTCAACAATATTTAGTAGTATTATATTTTAATTTATCCTTTTGAGTATTTCATTAGTCATCATTTTTTATCTCCTCTCAGTTGGACAGAGATTGGGAAATATTTTTTGGTTGGATTGAGTTTATCCCAAAAGAAGATATCAATGATTCAGATAATTCATCATAGAATGGTGAAACAATATATTCAGTGTAAATCCTATGCTTATTTTTAATATAGACCATTAGATTTTTTTTGGATGGTGATCAAGTGTTTTTTGGAGTCTCACCTCAGTTGGGTTACTGTTTGTTTGGAATGTAGGGAACGCTTGTGATGATATTTATGTTTCCTTTTAAGATTGTCAAGTAGGTGGGAAATTTGGCTTCTCATTTCGCCTTTACACCATAGATAAAAATGATCCATGTCATCATTCATTTATCATTTCTTTTAATGTATCTCTCTTACTAATATCATGTTTTGAGCTAGGAAGACCATGATGTTGAAACTAATTTATCAATGACTTAGGATCTAATCTGGATTTTTTATTCTAAGGCAATGTTTCTTCATGGGAAGATGATACCTTTGGACTATTTGATATGGTATCATGGTTCTGATTCACATGATACTTGGGTGTGTTGGAAACTAATGAGATATTAGTATTCTCATCTCTTTGATATGGATTAATCTTTAATGTTTTTCGAATGAAAATAAGTGTTTATGGTTGGGTGGTGGAAACATCTCATTATCACTACCATGTAATTATTTCCTTTTTTATTTTTTTGAACTCATTTTTTGTTGTAGTTTAGAGTATTTAATAGTTTTTGGAAAGAAATGGAGTATTTTTTTGTCTACAATGTCATTTCATCATGGACCATGAGGTTCAGGGTAGGGGATGTGCAATTGGGTCGGGATGAAAAATAGATGGTAGTCTGAATCGTGGATCCATGGAGACATTTTTTATGATACTACCATTTTTATTATATCTATTCCATGGGACTGGATTGCACTGTAGCCTACTTCTGTGGAGTTCTAGTTGTGACATAGAGGATTCAGTATGTAGGTTGGGTGGTTATACCTATATAGGCATAACTAAGACATGTTGTATGGGATATGTCATTGCCTTACCCTTGAGTTACTGGATATGGGAATGGTTTTTAGGGTATTTTCAAGTGGTTGGTTGACCAGGAGTGTATGTGGTGTGGTCCGATCACACCGTGATTCACTGTTTCATTTTCACCCTTACACCACTGTACTAAACTTATTTTATATTAAAAATTTAAAAAAAAATAACAAATTTCATTCCATTTTGTATTATTTACTTTGTGCTTATCACTATTAAAAAGGTCTATGTTAATTGTTTTGATGATTCCACTGAAGGAGGATGTGATTTGGAGGCCCTAGAGATGATCTAGAATAAAAATGGGCCAGAACTGCATGGGTTCCATGAACACCTTCCCACTATTGGTTATAGTATTAAACCTCTGTGCATTCTAATGGGATGATATTTTGTGGTATGGTCTAAAATTCCATTTTCTATAACTCTTATAAAGACACTCAATCCCCATTTGTCCATTAAGGGGCACAACTGAAGTGATCTATCCAAGACAACAAATCTTCATGGATTCAAAAGTTGTGTGTTGTGGTATGTTCATATCTCGAGATGTAGATGCCGAAATGAAACCCAAAATTCGGTTAAGATAGGCAAGACGTGAGGAAACAACTTTATAGTTTTTCAAAAATAGATTGAAGGCTTTCTGGAGTCTGAAAACTATGTTTCAATTAGTTTTACACATTCTATGTGCCCAAAGCCACTTTACACTTTTTCTATAAAAGAGCACCATGGGTACCTCATTTGGGGAGTTCAAACTAGAAGCCAATATCTACCATTTTGGAGTCCTATAGGAGTCTCGTAATCATCCTAGAAGTTATGGAGGCCCCTATCCTCATAAGGGGGTCAAGAATGAAGAATGAGTTTCACTCGAGCCTCATCATCCTCTCGATGGTGAGCTAAAAGGTGGAAAATCATTTCGAGGGAGCTACAGAAACTTGGGAGGGAGTTACAAGACTTGAAATTATTCTGTTTTTCTATCATTTGGGTGATAAATATATCACTTGTTCCTAAATTTTATGTTCATATATTCTTAATACATTTATTTTATTATAATTAAGTGGAACACTCTTTATCTCAACACTGATTGTGTTGAGATTTCAAGTGGGAATCTTGTATTGTTCTGATTCAACAAGACATGAGTCCAATTTATCTCCCACATACATAGGATTTCAGTATTATTTGGAAGCCTTTATTTTCTATGTCTAATACCCAAACCTTGACAACATGATTTTTGTGTCAAGGGGTGGTTCTTTGAGCATCATTTTAAGAGGCAAGTGGAATATTGAGATTTTCACAACCCTTAACCAAAGCATTCCATTAAACCATTTTTATTTTTTATAATGATGAAATAAACAAGATGTGTATTGTACATGAAATGATATACATATATCATAATTCTAAAACACCACTTTTATTTATCAACTATTAAACTTTTTAATTACGTCATCTTATTTTTGAAACTATTTTCAAAGCCACACCCTCTTTTAGTAAATTTTATTAAAATACACACTCAAAAGATATAAACACTCATTGAGAGATGACTTAGTTTCTTCCCTAGAATATAAATAAATCTTAAAATCATAATCAATTTTACATTTCATGACAACACGTTCATGGTCTGGGGTAAGAATCCAACGGTCAGGATATTTGTATCATTTTTGTGTCATGGACATGGGGGTCGTGACATAGTGTTTGTTTTTCCTTATATAAAAGTACCATGACTTGTTTTAATAAAAACATCTTCCATTAAAAACTCATTTAACTTTTTGAATTTCAAAGTCTTCAAGGATCCCTTATGATACCTCAAACTCCTTTTCTTATTAGATCAAATCACTAATGGATGTGTTCGATCCCTCTCAGGTAAGAGAACCTTATTTTTTTTCTAGAATTTGTTTTCTTTTATTCTTGACTTTAAGTGTAATTATTCCTATTGTTATTTATTTTTTGGAACCCTATGCTAATATGGAATGTTTCTAGCTATTATTTCTTGATATCGTGTTCATTTGAATCTATTTTAGGGTTCCCATTTTAGGAATTTAAATAATTAATAGAGGGATTAAAGGTATGGGTTCTATAAAGAATTTTGTTTCATTTAGATCAATGATTTTTTAATTTATTGAAATTTATTTTAAATTGATATTCTAACCATGATTTTTTTATTATAAGGGCATGATTTTTTAATGAAACCCCTTTTTATTTGTTTTTATTATCTTAATAGATTTTTATTAATGATGTATTAGATTAATAATTTATTTTATGAAATTATTTTATTGTAGATCTTGATAAAATGTATTAAATTCAAAGATGATTTTGAAATAAATGAAACTGATGGAAACCCTGATATTTTTTGGATATTATAAAGGAATGTTGAATCCTAAAAACAATGAAATTGAATTGAAAATTATGTATTGTCTCTAAATTAATGATTTCACAATGTTTTTTAATTGATTTACGCACATGGGAGTGTAGGTAGTTTGTGGTGAATAAGACAAGTACATTAGGACTCAGAATCTCTTACATTGTATTGATTATGATAACTCTAAAAAAACCTATTCGATATGATTTTCCCCGATTGGGAGTTTTTCCATTGTCGTGAGGAGAGGGATGTGTGAAAACATGTGTTGTGATCATTGATTAAGAAGTGCGAGGATCTTTAAACCATAAATCAACTCATTGTAGGGATTGTGACATGGTGTAATGATGTTTTCTTATTTTATGATTAAATGAATTTGATTATAGAATGGTATTATTCATGTCTATCCATTTTTATTAAAAATGTTTTTTTAAGTCTGTTTTGATATATATTCTATCTTTTTACATGAAATCATGTTTTGGTTTAAAATATGTAAGTATTCTCCCATGAATTTTTTATTAATAATAAAATAATATATCATTTATTTATATCATAATTTCTTATGGAACACATGATGAGATCATAATGGGCTGTTTAGCTCACACCCTTCCATTTCCTTTGGGTGTTTGGAGATCTTCTTATGCAATGTGCGAGAAAAGGGAAAGATCCATGTTGAAGTCGTAGGTGTACTTGCTTCATGGGACATGGAGATAGGAAGATGACTAGTGGAGATGTGATTCACCTATAACATGGTTTTTTAGAATTTCTTTGACAAATGTTGAGCCTTTTGATGATGTACTTCTTGGGTATTGTTTTAATTATTCAATTCTAGCGCTTTATCTAGGAGTGTTGGAATACCGACTTGTATCGTTAATTTTCTATTTTTTGTGGTAAAACCCATTTTATCATGATCTTGATATGAGGGAAGGTGCTAGTAAGTAACCTATATGGATTAGGAACTTCTTCTAGACAATGATAGGACCATATTGGTTATTAGTACCCGTTTATTCAGTGTCGTTCATGAAAAAGTGGTAATAACAGAAGGTTTAGAATCTTTCTTTGATGTCAGTATATAGTATAAGATTTCAGGGAGGTAGGATTAATGAGACAGAGGAAGTATTTGTGAGAAATTTTCTAGAAATCTCTCATTATAGAAAGTTTTAATTCACCATGGGTAATTGGGAAAAGAATCATGAGGAGTAAATTGATTTAATTCTATTGTTTTACTAGTTTGATCTATATTTTTCGATATCCCTGCAACTCTTGATTGGGTTGTCTTGTTTATGTTTTCATGCTTCCTTGTAATTTTATATATAATCACGCCTCTACATGGTAGTTCAATATGAAATTATCAGCAGTTTCTAGTGAACAAAAAAAGTGAATCCTCTAGTTTTATGAAATATTATTGAGATAACTATGTATCATGTCTAATATCTGGGATAAGTATCTATATACATTCCCATTTAGGATACAATAGTTGAACCCTAAGAGGATGAAAGTGGGTATTATGAACAAGAGTTTCATCAACAATAACCAACAGTTTTCCAAGGATTTAATGATCCTCAAGAGGTTGAGGATTGTTTGAAAAATATTGACCTTCTTTTTGTGTTCATGGAAATGACATAATTTATGAAGGTGATGTGTGTTACCTTTAATATTGAAGATCCAAGTATGAAACTGTGGGATTTTTTGGTTGCATTGAAAAAACATGATGTCTTGGACTACAAGGATATAAAAGTTCTTTTCACTGAACTGTTCTATCTAGAGTCAATGTTCTTTGAAAATACCTTTGAATTTCTTAACCTTCAGTAGAGGGATAATACTGGGGATTAATTTGTTAACCATTTTAATTAGATTATTCAGTATTCTCCAAATGTGGTAATAAATGAGAAACTGAAGGCACAAATATTTGATATGGATCTTATATAAAAACTCCAATCATAGTTTTTAATGCCAAATCTCACACCTTATATTTATGTATTAGATATAACTTTCATGTAATATCTTGACCAAGATGGTATGTTAGGGTTCACATGAGTTCATTTTTCTACTTGTGGAATTTATATTGGTTCCTTTATATGAAATAGAAGGTGTGATGTGTCTTGTGATGGTTTTAAATTGTAGACTTCATCCAAACCTCTTGTAGTGTCTTGCAGAGCCCATTTGAATTTCGTCTATTTTTTAACAGGTTATGAATTTGAGGTGGTTTTATACATATGAACCAAATATTTGTATATATTTTAAAAATTCATGACACCTATAGATTTTTTTCCATTTATTATCTTCCCCACATAGTGAAACACACTCAATAGTTCCTAAAAGTAATGTTGTGTAATATGATGTTCCATTAAATAATGGGTCCCATCCATAGGATTTTAGAATGAATCTTCTTTATGGTGTTTAAAAGGCTACAAAGAAAGCTGATATGATTCAAATGATCGAGAGGGGTAGTATCACTATAGCTTCATCTTTAGTGTCTACTTTATTTGATACTAGTTCATCTCACTCATTTTTATCAACAAGTATTGTGAATTTTTTAACCTTCCTAGGGATATTTTCTTCTTATGTGATGTATATTACTATTCCCCTTGGAATGAAGTGATAGTAGGTTCTCTGATGTCCATCTTGTATTTTCTCTCCATCAGATATTAAGGCGACATATAATTTTATAGTTATTGACATGAAATCACTTAATTTAATCATAGATATGGATTGAATGATTTCCCATAAGTATTAGATTGACTTTTATCTTCAGTGAGTCTCTATTACTGCACCAGATGGGGTATTTCATTTCTTTTAGGGAGAGTGGAACCTAAGGTCATGTAGAGCCAGATCTTATTTTAAAGAGTTTGAAAATGTGATATCAGTGTTATGTTTTGAATTAGAGTTAGAATCTTTGAGGGGTGATCCCTCTCTTATTTTTTCTAGTTTCTAGACATGTTTCCTTCTGAATTATTTGGGTTTCCACTGGTAAGAAAATTAGAGTTTTCTATTGACTTGGTACTATATACACAACTTATCTCTATTCCACATTACCATATGGAACCATCTGAATTAAAGGATTTGAAAACCCTAGTTGATAATTATTTAGATAAAGTCTTTGTATGTCTACATTTTTCACCGTGGGAGGAACCTATGATTTTATCTAAGAATGTTTATGGACCACTTCACCTTTATGTAAATTACCAAAAAATTAATCGAGTTATGATTAAGAAGAAGTATTCATTACCATATATTGTTTATTTTTTTACCAATTTAAATGGGTGAAGTGGTTCTCAAATATTGATATTTTATCCAGTTATCACCAACTGAGAATTAGAGAATATTAAATTTGGAAGACCACCCTCAGGAGTAGGTATGACTATTTTGAGTACCTATTTATTCCTTTTGTCTAACTAATACTCATATATGGAACCAATGAATAGAATAATCAAGGATTCCCTTAAGTTTTTATGGTAGGATTTGGGGATGAAATTCTAGTTTACCATAAAATTGATGAGGATCATGTATGTCATGTGAGGGAAATTCTAAAAATTCTAATAGATAACCATATTTATTCCAAACTATTGATATATATTTTATAGATTCAAGAAGAGAATTTATTAGGACTCATGGTATCATAACATGTTATTGCAATAGAATCTAATATGGTGAATGATGTTATGACATAATAGTGACCACATAATGTTTCCAAGATCCAGATATTCTTGTGTTTAAGAGGAAATTACCGCACATTCATCATGTATTTATAAAAGTATGGTTCTCTGATGACTTACCTCACTCAGAAAGGAGTGATATTTGTGTAGGATATGAGATTCCATAGTTATATAGTTGTGGTGATATTTATTTTTAATTCTATGCTATTTTTGACTCTTTTGAAGACAGGTTAGGTATATATAGTTTTTTCTGATATTGCAGGTTTGGGTTTGTTCTACATCCTTATATAGGGTAATCACATGGTAGCATGTGGTTCCAAACATCTTAGGCTACACAATAAGAATTATCTAACCCATGATCTCAATCACTTTTCTTGAATGCATGATCTTATTATTTTTCATCAGTAAAATTTTAGAGAAATATGTACCATGAATTTCTATTATAAAATATTGAGCAATAGTTTCCCTAAAAAATATTTGAAACTATGATATAGTCATTGGATAGAATACATAAAGTCTTTTAATTTCAATATTTACTACACCTCCATTAAGGTGTATGTCATCGTTGATGTATTGTGATAGAAACTTCTAACCTAGGATATCATGGAATCATTATAAGAGTAGAATATGATTGATGTCATTACATAGATTCATTTGGGAGTCTGAGAAGATGTGACTGAGTTAGTTTTGATGATTTTTTAGTTGAACTTCACTCTTCTTGAGATTATTAATTAGGAGAAGCTACTGGATGCATAATTCGGTGACTTTAGGTATTGTATTTATTGTGATGATTACATTTTTGAGTGCTCATTATCTTATGAGGGTATCCAATGTTTATAGAACTGGTAAAGTTTTTCTTTTCTAGTGAGGATGTTTTTGATGAGGGATTATCATTATTCAAAATGGGTTGTGAACCTAGGCACCATGAAGACATTATATGACATGCGGTGGTGATTTTTTTGGTTGGGTATGTGATGAAATATTTCTAAATTTGTCTCTTATTTTTATACATTACAACATGTCAATTCAGAGCACTATAAACCTTTAGGTTTTCTTCAGTTCTTTCATATACTGAATTGGAAGTGGGATGCGATTTATATGGATTTCATGGTTGGGTTTCCACATAACCATCGAGGAAAAAATCCAACTTGCTTTATTAAAAATTTGATGAATAAATTAGATAACTATATAACCATTCAAGATAAAGTCAAATTTTAAGACTTGGGAAGTCTCTATGTGATGGAGATTGTTCATTTTCATAGAGTTCTTTCTATTGTAGTCTGTAAAAGGGATACATGTTTCACATCACATTTTTTTATATACTTCGAAGGGAAATATATCCCTAGTATTATTGATCAAGGAATATCATATATTGATATATGGTCATACATAATGAGCTATAAAAATTCTAGGAGACTTGTTTTATGCTTTCATTATCGACTTCAGCGGATCTAGGGATTACCATCTAGGACTGTTTTAGTTTTATTACAATAATAGTTTTCAGTATTCTATTCCGATGGATCATTTTGAGGCCTTATATAGATAAAATTATAGATACCATCTATTTTTTATGGAGATTGGTGATGCTTCCTTAGTTTGAATGAGTTTGGTCCAAGGGAAGAAGCATAGGATTCAGTTAATTATTTAGAAGATGGTAATAATAGAGATCCATTGTAAATCCTTTTATGATCATTGATATAGACCTTTAGATTTTCCAATTGGTGATAAGGTGTTTTTTAGAGCTTATCCTTCGTTGGATCACTGATCGGTTGGAACGAAGGGAAATATCCAACTATGATTTGTGGGTCTATTTAAGATTGTCGTGTGGGTGGGAAATTTGGCATACCATTTAGACTAGTCATCACAACTGATACCGATCCATAATTTGTTTCATGTATCACAACTTTAAAAGAACCTCTCTGACCGGAATCAATTTTTTAGATGGGAATACATTAATGTTGAACCTTATTTATTCTTGAATGATCATCCATTCAGAATTTTTGATTATAAGAGAAAGGTTGTTTATGGGAGGATGATTCATTTGGTATGTGTGCTATGGATGCGTGGTGCTAATTTTAATGAGAATTGCGAATAAGGGGCACTAATGATTGGGAGGTTGCCTCATCTCTTTGGTACAAAACCTTCTTCATAAACATTACAAAGACATAAAGAGTTTATAGGGAGAGGTTATAAAATCTTGTTACAAAATTCAGATACTTTTTTCCTTCATTGTTTTGTTTCTCTATTCATTGGGTGTGGTTCCAAATCTTTTATAGTTTCTAGAAAGAAAAATGTTATTCAGTTTCAAAAAGTGGGGTTGTGTTTAGGACCATGAGGTCAAGATTTAGAGAATTTAATGTTAGCTAGGGCTATAACATAGATGGTGGGATATGTTGTAGATCCCTAAAGTCCATTTTTCATAGTTACAACCATTTTTTGGCATAGATATTCCATTGAGACTAGGATGCACCAAAATCAAATTCTATTGGTTTAGAACTATGTAATAGAGAGTTGTATGAGGCATTGTGGATCTAGTTAGAAGGTTGGGATATAATACCTATATTGATTACTTTTGGCATTTTTTATAGATTTTTCTATAGTTTTTCCCCCAGGTGAAGCATATCCTGACTTGGTCTGTAGAAATTGTTTATGATATTTATTTACCAAGGGGCGTTTCAGCAAGGTCTGGGGTGGGTGCACCATGGTATGGATATTTTCAACACTTTTACACCATGTCCATGGGGGATATGGTGTGGTTGATGCTTTTATAGACATAAAATACTCATGTTTTGTTTAAATCCTATGTACTACCTATTGAATATCAGTGGACTTTTCGGATTTTGAATGCTCTGAAGAGGCCTTTTTATACCTCTATTTACTTTTCTCCTCTGATCAAAGCACCAGTGGATGCTTTTGATTCCTCTATAATAAGTGTACATTTTTCTTGTGGATAATCAATATTTTTTTATCTTTTGTATTTTGATAGTGAATAATTCTCATGTTATAGATTTATTGGAACCCTCTATTAAATGGGTTTGTTTCTAGTAATTACTTCTAGATCTATCATGCCTTAGACGCTCCATTGAATTTTTTGGGTGTCTGATATTTTGATCTTGGGATTGAATATTGGTAGTTATATATAAATGTTCCAATCATATGAAACCATTGTTTCTTGATTTATTGAAAAGAGTTTTTAAATAATTTTTTAACCCATGTTTTTTATTTTAAAAGGCCATGATTTTGTAGTAGAAAACCATTTTTTAATTGTTTTAATGAAATTAATTTATTTTGATAAAAGATATTTTTAATTGTGTAATTATGTAATGGAATGATTTTATAAATGTAATTGAGAAAAAATCTTAAAATACAAGAATATTTTGAAACACTTGAAATTGATTAAAATCAAAATTTTCATTTGAATTTGAAAAAACGAATTTTTCAACCTATAAACAATGAAAATTGAATTTTGATTTATGTATTTTTTTAAAATTAATGTTATTCCCATGTTTTTCTGATTTATTAAAGAACAAGTGCACTTGGGTATTTATTAGTGAATATGTAATGTATGTTGGGATGCTGCATTTATATCAATGGGTTGATGATAAAAATTTTGGAAAAAAACCTATTTTGTATGATTTTCACCTAATGGGGTGTTTTTCACATTTCCATGAGACTAGAAACACTTTAGAACTAGATCGTTAATCACTTATTGAGAAGTTTGAGGATCCTTAAAACATAAAACAACTCACCACAAGGCTTATGACTTGCTTGTTTGATTTTTTTTATTTTTTAATTATATTACATTAATTATATAATTTTTTTTTCATAATCATTTTTATTAAAAATATTCATTGAAGCCTCTTTTGAAATAATTTTCATCTTATGACATGAAATCATTTTTTGGTTTAAAATATTTAAATTTTGTGCCATGCCTTATTTATTTAAAATAAAATAATTTCTGGTTTATTTAAATCAGAACTACTTATGAAATACCCGATGAGATCTTGGTGAGATGTTTGGATCATGGCCTACATTTTCTTCAGGAGTTTATTGATATTCTTTTTTCCATGTCTATGAAAATGTAATGGAACACTTTCATATGGTGGGGGTACTTGATTCGTGGGACCTAAAGTGATGGAGGTGACTGGTGGAGATGTGACCCTCTAGATACATGGTTTCCTTTTTGAGATTTTCTTTTATAGATGTTTTGTCTTTTGATGATTTATTACTTGGGTATTATTTTACTTTTTTGATCCTGGTGCGTTCTTCTAAAGGAGTTTTAGAATACCATCATGCATTGTTATCTTCTATAGTTGTATAGAAAGACGGTACCCTATTAATCATAATATGAAGCTATGTGCTTTTCACCAATCCGTGTGAATCATGGACACCATCCATGCTATGTGAATTCTAGTTCGGGTATCATTACCATGGTATTAAATCTCATTCATGATATTTACTGTCATCCATAGGCTCTATCATGTATGTCATGTTTTGTACCAAACTTGATTCTCTCTATTCTATCCCTATAGCATGTAGATACAAATCCAACCCTGGTGAGAGTCACCATATTTCCATAAATAATATCCTAAAGTTATTAATAAGTACAATGGATATGTTCTTAATATTTTGAGAATAAGATAAACTCTATGTAAAAGGTTACACATATGCGAGTTTTCAATCTGATAAATACGTTATCAAATATCAATCTAGATTAATTTTTTCCCTAATTGGTGGAGGTATCACTTATAATTGTTCCAAACAAGAATTCATAGAAGAATCTACAATAAATTTAGAGTATATACAATCCTTAGATGTTGTAAAGGAGGGTATTTAGATCAAGAAGTTCACTACTAAACTTGAGGTGGTTTTTTACAATCAAGAAGATATTGAGATTTCATTTCAAAAAAACTGAGCTATCACCCAGGCTATAAAACCCTAATCTCACAAAGGGACAAAACCTATTATTCCAAAATACCATCTCATATGGGTGATCTTTGATGGGGGGGAATGTAAAAATTTTTGTGGTAGCTATAAAGTATAATGTAACAAATATGTTGATGAATCCATTACCATAAAAACAACATGAGAGCCATGTTATATCTTGAGGAATTCAATACTGGAGATATTTACATAATTACTATATAATTTATCACGATTCTATAATAAATGTAATATTAATTTTTATTTCATTTATGTGTCTTGAAATTTACTTTACATGAATTGTAGAATGATGAAAATTTCCTCAAAATTCAATTTTTTGTCCCTAATAAATGATCATCATATAGTATAATGGGATTTGAAGATATTTCAATATTATCTTGAATATATTCTTTTAATCTTTACAAAGGATTTTATAAAATACATAATGAATAGATTTATTAGTAAATAAATAGTCTTATTACTTGGTCTAAATTTTCAATGTATATTCCATGTAATGTCATATAGTTATTGATATACTTAGAGATGTATTCTTATTGCCAATACTTATTACCTAAGGATAACGTGATACCTAACATGAGTGTAAGGTGTAATAGTTGTAATGGAAGTAAAAAAAGATAGGGGTGAATTGTATTTATTAAAAAACAATAAATGTTAACACATTATGAGTGGAAAGTGATCAGTTAAAATATAAAACAATTCAACCAGACCCATATAACAAATGAGATAGAAAAGAAAATTCAATAAAGTAAAAGATGACCATAATATATTTTTATAGTAGTTCAGATCTAAATAATCATACTCTACTCTTCACCCACCCATGAACTAAGAGCGATGACACCCATTATGGTATTTCACATTTGAAGGAGAGTGACTACTCTTTACATATTCCATTTTCAAACATAGATAATTAACCAAATTAACTTGTATTTTATGAGTTCAAAAAGAAAATGCAACCTTTTACAAGAGAAGATCCAATCTAGACATTAATAGGCTCAATCCAAATCTATTTCCCATTTTAGGTTAATTAAATAACCCAATATTTTATAAGATAAAACCCAACCCAAAATTTTATAGGTGCATACCCAACTTAGAAATTTATGGGATTATCCCAAACATCTTATATGTTATGGGTCTAGACGTACCTAGTCATAAAATGGTGTCGACTAAACTCAGACTCTTACATGAGTGGTCCTTTCATTTTTGGTTTCACGGATTAAGAGAAACATGACCATATAATGGGTTAAACTATAACCAGACTTCTAAGGGTATATACCAAACCCATATGTACAATTTTTTAGGGTAGTATAACCCTAAGAAATATAAAAATATGTGTGATAATGTATCCCAAGAAAATACATTACAATCAATGAATAAAACAATTTAAATTAGTGAATGATTTTCAATGAAGATGTTGGTGATTTAATCAAGTAGTGTTTATCGCCTTAAATATCTTGAAATAATGGGAACTGCATATTCAGTTGTTTTTTATCATGAATTTGAAAAAATAAATCCACAAGACATTGTGGTGAACTATAGAACACACCCATGAGAATAATAGTCTCATCTTTCACACTTCACTTCATTCTTGAATATTTTAATACACTAAAATAACAATGATTATTTTCTCTATGTTAGGATCCGTGAATCCCCTTCATAAATTCAAGCGGTAAAACTCCCCATGGAAGTAAATTTTAATTATAATATGAAACTAAAAAACATTTTGTATTTAAATTATTTTTAGAATGATAACTAACTAATAGTGAATTAAATATATCCATAAATTTTGATAAAAAATTCTTTCGAATACATTGATAATTCATACGATACTAACTATTGATATTCCCTGAAAATTATAATTTAAACATTTTACCATTTGGGATCTCTTTTAATAATATTCAAAACACATTATTTATAGATAGAAAAACGTTAAAAACAATTAACACTACATTTAATAATCCATATTAACATCTTTGAGAAGCTACCTGTTAATATTTGAGATAAAATATTAACATTACAACCTTATTTATTGGGGAATGCATGTTTTCCCCGGAAACCAGTGTTAAACATCAACCCATGTGATAAAAATTTAATATTATACCAAATTCATCCAAATAAAATTAATTAGTATTAAATTGATTAAAAATTATTTAATGAATAATTAAATCATGATAAACATGTGAAACAAACATAAAGTAAATAGAAATATAAAAGAATAAATAAAATAGAGTTTATTTTGAGATAAAACATAAAAAAATTAAATAAATGACTACAGATAAGTTATTAGGTAGGTTCAATACTTTGTAAAATTTTAATGTAGGGTCACTAATTTTTTTATACAGTTGGTACATTTTTTTATTCCAATGATAGGTAAATTTTTTTCATGTGGTATATATATTTTTATTCATGTGGTATGTATATTTGTTTATGTAGTAGGTACATTTTTTATGCAGTAGGTTTATTTTTTTATGTTCTAGGTACATTTTGTTTCATGTAGCCATCACATTTTTGTTCATGTGGTAGGTTTAATTTTTCATGTGATTGGTACATTATTTCATCCCATTGGTGCATTTGTTTCATGAAGTAGTTACATTTTTTCATGTGGTATGTACATGATTAGTTAAATTTTAACACCTAGTAACTTCCAAACTTTTCCTAATTCTCACTCATAATCACTTATCATAGTCACTTCCGGACTACTAATGTTTTACTCATGGTCACTTTCAAAACATTCAAAATTTTAACTTGTAATCACTTCTCATAGGCACTTCGAGACATTATAAAATTTTAAATCATTACCACTTCTCACATTCACTACTAAAATTTTAAAAAATTTCAATCAAATTTAGTTACAAAGTCATTTATCCAAGGAACTAAACATGGTACTTTTAGAACATGTCATTACTAATAAATACATGATATTTAATGATATTTAATAAGATAATTATTATTTTATAGTCAAGGTTAATCATACATTAATCAGTTCACAATAAAAATTTTCAATAATCATATTGTAAATAAAAAAATAAATATTTTTATTTATCAAAGCTTAATTTGGTTCAATGTTCCACTCAATATTGTCCTTGTTTTTCATAATTACAAAATCAAAAATAATTTCAAAACTTATCCCCCTTTTTTAAATTATCATAATGATAAAATATAAATAGACAAATTATATCATTTAAATGAATTAATGTAGCATATAAATCATTCTTAAAAATTAATATGGAAAATATATGTCAAGAATCCATTACAAAACCATCCATCATTAGTTCTTGAATTTTATATAGTGACTTGAATTTTAAAATATGTTTGTGAAAAATAATGAGAAATACTTCTTGATATAGCATTTTATGAAAACAGAATGTTGAAAATATAATTAAACATCAGGTATTTTTTTGAGAATATAGAAAACAACAATATATTTAACTTAAGTGTGATAAATTTAAATTACTAATCTAAAAAAACCACATTTAATTAGATTTTATGGAAATAAAAAAATAATATAAAGACACTCAACCCCCCCCCCCCTAAATTTAGACATCTAATAGGATTATCCATGAGTGCAGTGAATTCAAAATTCTTATATACGATAAGACTAATATTGTTTTTTCGTAAACAACAGAACATTAAACAACTAAAATATTTATATATTTTAAAATCATGATAGGTTATGCTTAAAATATTTAATAACATATTTTAAAAAATGAAAAATTTATGTGTTAATTATTTATAAATTATTATATTTAGAAACTGTTTTGATTCCTCTTGATTTACTATGAAATTTAATAAAGTACATATTTATAATATCAACACTCCCAACAAAAAATAGAAATTAGATTCCAATAATTATAGAAACAAGAATACTTCTCTAGGGAAAAATTTAGAATTCATATAAGATTTTCTATCACTTAATTGATGTACTATATTTATATATCAATCAATCCAATATGAATTTTGAGTGAAAAATATCCATCTAAATTAAAGAATAAATTCCTCATGAATAAAAACAACTAGTATTTTACAAAGATTGATTACCAACATACATAAACTATTAAGGACATAATTAAACTAGGAAGATAAAATAGGTGAATAAAAATATATAAATTTAACATTATAAAATGTTAAAAATTGAGTAATGAATTAAAGATAATAAATAAATATTTATTCCTCATTAATTTAATCTTCATTTTTTTCTAAGAGTAATAAAATTTCATGCATTTAAAAATTTTAAAAAATGAAATACATATTTTTTAAAACATATTAATGTTTTTAATACATTACACAATAAACTATGTATAATTTGTTTCATTAAATTAAATATCTAGAATTAATTAAACATTAAGTACAAGTGTAACTCCCTCTAAATTGATTTTTTTCATTCAACAATACAATATCAAATCATCATAAATCGATTTTTAATTCAAATATTGAACACTTCTCCAAAAAACACTTTAATGTCATAATGAGCCATGAAACATGTTATAAGATATTCAAATGATTTTAAAAGTTACAAAATGAATATATCATGCATGTAAATAATAATTTACAACTAAAATAACAGAATCACTATATATAAAAAATAAAAATTCAAGATCATGGCATATAGATGCACTTTAATTCCGGCTTATTGAATAATAAAAAAATTATTTTAAAAGTACATCGTAGCATCCTGAAATGATAAAATGTATTCAAGATTATCCAAAATGAGACACTAAATATTTTAAATATTATAAATATATTTTCAATATTTCATGAATAAAACTATAATGACATTTATATTGTACATAGGAATTAGAAAATATATATTACATGGGTATAGAAAATGGATTAAATTAAAATAATTTTGAATACATACTAATAGGTAACCAAGTAGAATGATTTTTAGATATTTTATCCTTAAAATAATATTCAGACATGACTTCCCTTTTATGACCAAAATACTGGGTAGGAGTTGAAGGAAAATCCTGAGAATAATAACCATAAGATCCAAATTTAAATAAATTTATCTAAGAAATCCCAAAAAACATTCCTTTTGAAAAATTGTTTCTAATAGTAATAGGAAAAATAGATTGACAAAAACGTCCATTACATTTTTTATCATATTTCTTGAAGCAACAAGTAAAACAAATATTATAATTTATTTCACACATTTTATAAATTAGCATTTTCAAATAACTATTTTCATTAATAAATTTGTCTAATTTATTTTTCATGCATTCATTTTATTTCTCAAAAAATTAAAAAACATCACAAACATATTTATGTGTAGAATAATATATGTTTATAATATTTTCAATTCACATCTCATTCTCTCAATTAAGATTCAAATTTTCTGAATCAACAATGTTTAATTTTAGAGATAATTTTTTTCCTTTTTATGAACCATTGAAAATTTTTCTTTGAGGGAAATATTTATTGAATTAATTTTCATTGTTTGATCTTTATATGATTTAGACATTTATTTTAGATCATCAATACACGGTTCATTATTTCATGAATTGATAGATTTATAATAAAAAAACTAAAATTAATATATTTCGTATGACTTTTCCCACACTTAAATATATCTTTTAAAAATATATACTAAAATCAATTGAAAATAATTTTGAGGTTAACATGTTCCCTTGTAATCCTTTACCATAAATTCTATATTACCAATTTATTTTATACATTCATTATTGTTCCATTAACTTTCAAAATAACTACAGGAAGTTACAAATTTCGATTCTTTCTTCTTGATCTTCACTAAAATTTTAATATTTGGATAATTTTTTTTAACATTTCCTCTCTTCATGAAGCCATAAAAGATGTTATTTAAATAATTTAAATTCAATATTGAATTAATTTGAGTAATATATATTTTAAGAAAATGGTGTTATTCAATTTTCATGGAATTTTATTTCTCAATGATATTTTTCTAAACCTATTTCTAAATTTCACCAGTGGTGTTTCATTTAAAAATTTTATCAAACAATATTTTCTGAAAATTAACAGTTAAGAATATTCATGACCTTATAATTAAGATCATGTTTAACATCATCTTATCCTTCAAATCAACCAGATCAAATTAAGTTAAAACATAATATTTAGTCACAAAATCCCAAAATTGAATATTAATACAGTATTGATAAGCTTCCATCCGAATATTCTATTTAGTATACTTACTACCATTGAAATGAGGTGGAAAAATGAAATTCAACCAATTTTTATTCCTTAATTTGGACAACAATGAAAAATATAATCCCCTTATACTTTTTAAAGATTAGGATAATGAGTTATCATAATTAATACAAAAAATCCAATGATGAACAATACATTCTTGATGTTACAAAAAAATTATACTAATTTTATGGTTTAAAAAATGAAAAACTAACTTATCCTAAAAGTTGCTACCCTGATACCAATTGTAAAGTCCTAAAGAGGTGATAACATGGACAATGGGTGATTATATTTCGTTAAAATAAATAATAATCATATTTTAATCTTTTTGATCTAAAAGGGATCAATTAAAATATGAAAAAATTCAACCATAATGATATATAAAAATAGAGAGAAGGGAAAATGAAGTAAAGTAAATGAGGAAAATAAGATATTTTTATAATTGTCCACATATAAATGACCATACTACACTATTCACCCCTCTCATGAAATAAGATATATTTCACCCACTATGGTATATACCTTTTCTAATAAATTGATATCTATTTACATGATCCTTTTTTAATCATAGAGACTTATCACATTTCCCTTATCTTTTATGGGTTCAAAAAAATACTATTCTTTTATAGGAGAGGACCCTGTCTAGACATTCAAAGACTCTATCCTAACCACTTTATTTTCATGGGCTTAGAAGGAACCCAATATTTGATTGGGGAAAACCTAACCCATATTCTTATAGGTATTGACCCAACAATGTATTTTATAGGCTTATTCCTAACCACTTTTGTGTTACGAGTCATGAATAACAATATATTTGAAGGGGATAAACAAAATCAAGACTCTTAATGGAGAGGTCCATTCATATATTGTTTTATAGGTTAAGTGGAACCTCATATTCAATGGGAATCAACTAAAACCAATATTATATGGGGATATTCCAAAATAAGATGTGACTTTTTTAGTGTTTTTTAATACAATGTAAGATGCACTGTCTATGAAAATACTGCCCATACAGATATAATAGAATGAAAGAATAAAATAGTTTAACCTAGTAAATTATTGTCGATGAAGATCCTGGTGATTTAATTAGGTATTTATCTTGTCCTTAATGATATATAAATTTTGAATCTTGTCCATACAATAGTTTTCTTTTGCAATAAGATATAAAATAAAACTCTAGGACTCAATTGCAAACTATGTTTCACATCGGAGAAAAGAATATTCATGTATATCACACTTCACTACATAATTTGATATTTTAATACACCAATATATCAATGGTTATTTCCCGCATTATAAATGACATGATTCCACTTCTTAAATTAATATGATAATATCTAAACATGGAGGAATATTTTAATTTTTTTGTGAAATTGAAAATCATGTTATAAAAAAATAATAATTTGAATACTAAATAAATAGTTCTATAGTAAATATAGTCATAGGAGTTGATAATAAATTTCTTGGAATACTCACATAATTCATAAAATAATAAATCTTATTATTTCTATGAAATTATAATTTAAACTTTTCACTATTTTAGTTATCTCTCAATATTTTTAACACAATATTTAATAGAGGTATAAAAGTTTAAAACAATTAATACTAAATTTAACAATCCATTTTAATATCCTTGAAAAGAAATATTTTTCAATATTTGAGATAAACTATTCACATTCCAGTCATATTTAATTTTTAACTCACGTTTTTATAATAAAACATCATTAAACTTTAACCCATGTGATAAGCATTTAATCATAAATTAAATTATTTCAAATAAAATTCATTAATTTTAAAATGTTTATAAAGAATTTAAGGAATAATTTATTCAAGATTAAAATGTGAAACAAACATGACATAAATAAAAATATAAAACTAAAAATAATGTATAACGTATTTTGAGCTAAAATAAGAAAAAATTAGTTATTATAAATTGTCCATAAGGCTAGTTCAATAAATTTCCAAATTACATTTAGAGGTAAAATTGTTTTTGTTCATATAGTCAATACATTTTTTCATGTAGTTGGATTGTTTTTTTCATGTGTTATATACATTTTTTATTCATTAAGTGCATATTTATTCATGTGGTATGTATTATTTTGTTCATGAATTAGTTATATTTTTGTACTTGTAGCCAATATATTTTTATTCATGAGGTGGGTGGATTTTTTGCAACAGTTACATTTTTTCTTGCGATCAGTATTTTTTCTTCACTCATGGTCATTTATCATGACCACATTTATACTTTTACAAAATTTTCACTCATGGTCACCTATCATGGTCACTTCCAAACACTATGAATCTTTCACTCACTGTCACTTATCACTATCACTTTCAGTCTTCGACAAATTTTCAGACCATACTATTCTAGAATTATTTATCATATTTACTCAACATTAATCTTGTATAAAATGTTATTAAAAATTAAAACACGAAATTTAAAGATATTTTATTAAAATAACTTTTATTATATAATTTTTTAGTCATTATTTAATCAATAAAAAATAAAAAGTATCAATAATAAAAAGTTAAATAAAAACAAAAAAAACATTATTATTATCAAAATATAAATTTATTTAAGGATCCAACCAACAATGATAAACTTTATAATTTGATACATTTCTTACACATGTAAAAATAAACATATCTACATAGGCGGTGGTTGGGTTTTTTGATGATAAATTCATCCATTGGATCACAAACAAGATAAGATTTATCTACTTCTATGATTAGTAAGGAAACCTAAAAACTAATTAAATTTTATATTATAAATATATGTCCCTTTTTAATTAGGTCATATGTGATGTTCTCAACTACTTACATGGGAGACATGTGATGTGATAATATTTTAAATAAATGACATGTGATGTAATCATCTACATGGTCTGTTTAATCTAGATAATAAAAAAATATGACTTAGCCAAAATTATATTTACATGTTCCAGGGTTGGTGGTCACTCAGTTTCATAGAAAAAAGGAAACTTATGAGTTTTTTATGGAGATCACACTGATACAATTAGTAGATTGAGTAGAAATAATTATCTTTTAGAGGCATCTATTTTCTTATATCAATGAAATATAAATTTATAACTTATTTTCAATTCTAATAAGGATCACATGATAACATAGATATTCCTCTAAACAAGGATTATGTTTAGTGAAAAAATTAAAAAATTATAATTAAATAATATACAAATGGATTTTTTGATTGACTCACAAATAGTTGTCATTATTTTCAAAAATTAATAATTTTATTTTAGTAAAAGTGGGAGATTGTTAGATGTGAACTAAAATATTAAATTGAATGAATTATATTGTGGGGAATGTATCTTCCCACATGGTTTCATAATTTATTATTAATTATTAATGGATTAAATGGATTATGAGAAAGTTTTGTCCATATCCCTTTTATTAATCAAGAAAAGGAAAACATCAAAAATGAAATGGATGGGGTAATTAAAGAATTACTGACCCCATGCGAAGAGAAACCTTATAAGATCACATATCAAAATATTAAGAATCATTATAATCACCATACCAGTTAGATTCAGGTAAGTGATTGTGAGACCTAGTGACCATAGTAGGATTAAGATAGGAATTTTCCTTTCTATATATCACTTTTTTGGGAGGAACAGATCGAAAACCGTCGTCACCATAAAAATATTTTTTTCCTTTAGTCAAAGCCTGACTATATAATGATTGTTAAGGATTAATTCTTTATATCATGATACATTCCATGGATGTATTGAGGTTCCCTTAATTTATTTATTTCCCCATGAATCTTTCTTATATTCCATTCATTATTCAGATTTTCCCCTCAATTATAGGATAATGGTTCTCTAGAGTCACTCTTGGTATAAGATTATGTAATAAAATTTAATATAGAAATCACATTTTACTAAATGTAAGTAATAAAGTATGTAAATAAAAATAAATGAGATTCGATATGTTGGGTATGACCAATTGTATTCATGATTTCCGATTATATCATCCTCCCAAAATGTAGTATATCACTAAGTGATGTCTTTAACACACCTTATTTACTTTTTTGGATCCTGAAGAAACGTTATGGGATCCTTTGGTTATTGTAATCCCTCAAAAGAATGAATCCTCTATTTACTGATTTATTTATCTTTGTTAAATTTTTAAATAATAATAAAATTATGATTTATCACTTATGATAAGCATGTTATTTTATTTAATTAATATGTACTTATTAATTATTTAGAGGATATATTACACTAATTTGTCTTTGGTTCCACTCCCAAGTTTTTATGACAAAACCATTATTTTCTTAAACAATTCATTATCTATACTTATATGATTTCTTAGGTTCATTTTATTTTAACTTTGAATTTCATTATAAGGGTTCAAAAGGGATATTTTTAAATATTTTCCATACATTCCATTTTCTAGTGATTTGACCTTCTTTAAAAAACTGTAAAAATGATTTTCCTTTTTAACAATTTCCAAATGAATTCATTTTTACAAGGTTATATATATTTTCTATTTGGAATATTCATACCAACGTTTTTATGGTTTTTTAAATTCAATTATATTCCAATTATTTGATAAATTATTTTATTTTAAAATAAATGTTATCAAAAGTAAATGATATTTCTTCTTATGTTTTAAAACAATTTTATAATGATATTATAAAGTTATTTTCATCTATTTTAACATCCATTAGTGCTTATTTTTATTCATTATAGAAATTATCTAATGATACCGTCAACCTTCTACCACTGAATGACTTATGATAATGTATTGTGGAATTATTTGTGTAATTTATTTGTTTCCCTATGGTTAATTAATATATGATAGAATTTTGATTTTTTATGTTCATGTGTCACACATATGTATATTATATCACAATATTATGGTTGTATCCATTATATCACTCCAATGCATTGGGTAAATTTAATATCTCTTGAGATAAGTAAGGATTTTGAGTGAATGCAGACCCCCAAGTGAATAAGTACACTAAGTGATCCATGGGTCCGTTATAGAACTAAATGCATTAAATACAACCTTATACCTCATAGTTTGACATGTTGGGTATTGTGGAGTAAACCTAAACCTTTAAAATATTCCGAAGACCGTGTGATTTTCATATTCTTGTCGATCCTTTACATAATGGATTATTTTTATGCTTATGTTTATGCGATATTCACATTCTTAAGTTATGTTTTCATAACCAATTAAAAATTCATCATGTTTCCACTATCATACATCACATTTAAAATGTTATTCCAGAATACATATTCCTTGACACATTATTTATGACATTTGTTTTATTGAGTATGATTCTCTTATGTTTTGATCATGTACATTGACTATGTTTTCATACACACTTTCTCATTTTATTCTCTCATATGATATTTTATTAATATCTATTGTGTTTACCATTACTAATAATCTTATATGACCCTTTATTATTTTTCTATTCCATGGGTTATGAAGAATAACATTTATATATAATGTATTTAAAAGAGAAGAATCTGATAATACTATTTGTGGGAGATGTTTAAAATTTTTTAATATAAGTTGTTTATGTATTTAATATCCAAAGAAACTAAACCTTTGGTTTATAGGATTGTGTGAATTTGTAAGATGTAATGTTTAATTTATTGAATTGGTATAAGATATATGTAATTTATTCTCATGTTATCTCATTTAGAATAAAATAATGTGTGTAAAGATTGTATTTTGGCACTGGATCCAAGAGTGTGAGTATGGGTCACATAAATTCATTTCATAGAGTGTTTTAGATATTTTTGGGAACTATGATTTACATAATAAGATGATAGAATAAAAAACAACTTATGTTGAACAAAACATGATATCAAAAGAACTTAAAATATAATATGATGAAATGAAGGTTTCATAATTTAGGAAATATTAGTAATTATTTTCCTCAACATATGATTTCCTATACTGATTACTAATACTTACACTAACCCTTTTTGGTTTTTAATCAATGTAAAAACATGGAGGAGTTGATTTAACCATGAATTTTATAGATAGTGCAATGATTTTCCAAATGGGAATCCAAAAATGGTGAGAGTTAGAGTGAAAATTTTAATTTATATACTTACCCAACTCTATAAATCTCTATAAAATACAAAAAAACATGTTGAACTCTCAAATTCATAAATAAGTAAGCATCATTTCATTGATTCCTTTATATGATAATGTACACACTCCATTAGTGGGTCTTGCAATACACTAATTTCTATTCAATGGATCAACATAATAGGAAATATAATTTCCATTCTCCAATGATGAGTGCATGAAAATGTTTCATTAGATGTTTATCATTGGGTAAGTGAAGCTTTTAAATGGTGGACCCTCATTAATCATACACATATATAAGAAAAAATCAAATCTCTTTAATTATCAGAGTTTAAGATGAAATTTTTATATAAGAATTTGTACCGTACTATTCTCACTAAAACAAATAGAGAATTTATATAGATCAAATTAACAGAGGTTAAATCAATTTATACATATGAATGCAATTTCATAGGATACAAAAAGTACAATTCAAGATTTATCATTAACTGTGTAATAAAACTTTGTCATTTCTTTAGTGTCTAAAAGATCAAGTCTTCAAAAAGTGTTGGTTATAAGGGGGTTTGGTTGCAGTGAGGATATTGTTTATGTTCTTTAAAAGTGGAAATATAATTGGGATACTCTAATTATTATTATTTTTTTTTGGACCAAAATGGAAAAATGGGGTTTTAATGAAACTTAAATGATAAACACCATGGAATAATGAAAATTAATATTTCTATATACCAAAAATGTGTGAATAATTATAGACTCTATCACCATAAATTTATAGTTAAAGGAATCATATTTGGAAGAGAAGGCACTGAAACACATGAATTCTACAGATATATAAAGAGACTAACCAATGAAAATAATGAAAATAAAAATCAACCTAATACACCACCAACAGTCCAATGATTTCATTATAATGAATATATAAATTATGAAAACATGTGCACTAAACCAATGATTAATGATGAAAATTTACATAAGAAATATCTTAATAAAAGGGAAAATTTAAAATATTGGGAAATCATGACTACTAAAATTGGTCAAAAAATGATGTTGTGAAAGGTTCACTCATCGTCCAATTAATGACTGTAAATATCTTATTGGATTATGATAATTCAAATTCATTCATATAAAAAAAATTCTAAGTATTTTTATTCACCTCCTCAATGTTTAGATATTTAATTATTAGTTAAAATAATTTATGGTGGAATGATTTCATCCATGGTATTTAACTATTCATCAATCAATGTTTGTGGGAATATAATTGCTAAAATACAGTTTCTCTTATCTTAGTGGAATTCAAAATGATGTAGGGAATAGATAATCTCTCCCTACATTGATCTAATATAAACTTTGGTATAAGAAAATCTCATTTCATATCCCAAATCACCCCATGATCAAATATATATATGCAAGTATGATGATGGAATCCCATTGTAAAAAAATCTTAATAAGGGTTTTGATACCCAATAATAAGGGATACTCATATCAAGTGAATTGGGATGAACTCAATGTTAAATATGTACCTATTAGGTAAAAATGTGTGGATATATTTCCCAATGAATTACTTGGACTTCCCCTAGAATGTGAGGTTGTTTTCTCAATTGAAATTATATGTGGTTCTATGACCATATTGAAGAGTCTCCATTGAATGAAGCTTATTAAATTGAAATAATTGAATTTGGAACCTCATCATAATTTAATGAATAGTTTTATATTCTTAATTGCTTCACCATTAGTTACATGGGTTATATTCCTCAAGAATAACTATATATTAATGTTACTTTATACTGATTGTCACAAACATAACTAAATCTTGATCAAGAACATGTATTTTATACCCTTAATTGATGATTTGTTTCATTAACTTATAGGAACTGAATAATTCTCAAAAATGGACCTTAAATCTCGATATCATCAATTACTTGTTAAAAGGGAGAATATACCAAAGATATATATTCATAAATGATTGATATTAAGAATTCATAGTGATCATATTCAAACTTATAAATACCCCTTATATCTTCATGGATCTGATGAATATTGTCTTTAGATATTAACTTAACTAAATTGAGGTCGTATTTATAGATTATATTATAATATGTTAAAAGAGAAAGGAATTACAGGATGAACATTTTAGGATTGTGATAAAGTCTTTATGAAATGATGAAATGTATACCAAAATTAGCATGTATGAATTTTGGATACAAAAATTCAAATTTTAGGTCACGTAATTATAAGTGAGGGTATATCTATAGATCCTTTAATGATTGGGGTAAGTGAAGAATTACATTGAGAAAATATTATAGTATATATCCTTCGATTTCATGGATTTGATAGTTACTATAAAAAATTATTGATATATTTCTATTAAAAATCAAATCTAGTAATAAAGTTAACTCAAAAGGGAGTTATGTTCTCTTGTATGAAGGAATGCGAAGAAACTTTTAGGAATCTTTAGAATGTTGTTCACTATGATTTTAATAATATTACCCTATAGTATAGAAAATTTTTCGATATAAATTGATTCATCAATGAATTTATTTGTATATATTATCATGAAAAATGGTGTAGTGTTATCTTATGCCTCTTTTCAATTGAAATCTCATGAGAAAAACCACCTTATGCATGATTTAGAGCTTATTGTAGCGATATTTTCATTAATGATATATAGGAAATATCTCAATGCAAAAAAGTGGGAAATATATACTAATCATAACAGAATAAAAGTATATATTCACTCAAAAGTGTTTAACATTCATTAAGGGATATTCTTGGAATTGGTTGAAGACTGTGTTTTCTCAATAAATTACCACCATGGGAGTGAATAAAAAGGTGGTATTTTTATGAGTTGGAAGTATAATGCTACCATATCCATGGGGAAGATTGAATGATACCCAATACTAATGGAATTATGATGTTTGGACTGTGAAATCATAATTAAGGTAAAAAATCATTTATTTCCTAAATTAATGTTCAATTATCCATCCATCTAAATATTAAGGTGGTGAAGAAAGAAAATATATAGTTATATTATAAGGTAAGGAATATTTCAAAGTTCAACTTATATAATGATGGAATTATAAAATTCATGAACATAATATATGTTCCATCAATTCCATTATTATGGTAGGATTTATTAGATGATGCACATTTCTCATCGTTACCTATCCATCTACATATAATAAAAAAATTATAAGGATATCTTAGTGAATTTATGGATGGAAAACATGAAGATGGATATTGTCGAATGTATATATATTGATTCTTATTAATCCAATAAGTTAAGGATGAACGATTAATGTAAGGCCCCAACCTTAAACATTACATAATCTTGAGTTAAGTCAAGAATTCACATTGTGGATCTTTTCAGGTTTTGAGTTTTATAGAATTAGGCCATAACTTATTACATTACATCTATAATATTACAATGTAAAATTTTTCTACTCAGTATCCATTTTTTCATAAAACAAAAACTCTAAAAAATTGGCTAGTTCCATATTTTAGACTGCATAACTTTTCCTTGATCCCATCCTTTAACCTATTCATATTTAAGTCATGTGGAAAACATTTATAAACTTTGGATGAGAATCAAAAGCTCAGTAAGGGATACCCAAAGAAAAAAACTGTTAGTTTTTCAAAAAAACAAGTAAACCATGAAAACATTATCATATGTAATACTTTTCAACTTTATAAAGTAGTAAGTACTCTTTTCTAAATTAAAGATAATTGATTACCCTTTTGTAATAAAAATATAACCATAAAACTAATATAAATCAGACATAAAATATATAGGTAACTTGGGACATAAACAACCGTAAATGGAATAACCATACGGTTGACTTCCACACATATCACTAAATCTAATAGTCATATGGCCGACTGCCATACCCAATGCATTGGATGTTATAAAATAACCACCCATCCTGGTTTATCATGGAACCGACCTTAATTTTTCTATGTATAATTATAAAATCATAAAATATTGTAAATATAAACATTTCATTTGCAATCACAAGAAATCATTTAAATATATTGATATAATCAATCAATTTAAAAAACAATTAACAATATTTAATAAAGATATTTTTGAATCAAAGTGTCACATACCACATTGAAGCTTTTAAATGAATTAACATATTAAAAAATTGACTTCAATATAAATAAATACATAAATTATTTTGGAAATATGGACATTAATGATAAATATTTATAAGAATAAATCTTTAAAAACAATATTTTAGTTAAGGAGTTCTTAACAAAATGATAGATTCTTGAATAAAAATAATTGAGGAATAACATTCAGTCAAAACCTTATAATATCATGAGAATAAATGTATTCCTAATATAATATTCCAAAGGATAGTATATAAACCCTATAAAAGTGAATTTGTGCTTAACAACAATAATGTCTCAAAGGAAATGCAAATTGAGATTAAATCCCTTTTAAAGACTATATCCTTAGATTAAGGATAATTCAATTACATAATTATGTGTGAAAAATATAAATACACTCAATTTTTTGGATATTCAGTGTAAATAAATCAGATTACATTCACAAGTTTTCTTATAAAAACAATACCAATGACTTGGATGTTTAACTCAAAGAATGGAAATTGAGTTAAGATTACGCTTATCAAGTCCATATCAATGACTTAATATATTATCAATGGAGTGTTCATGTGAATTAAAATTATATCCAAAAAAAGAGGAGTAGAAATTATTACATAAATAAATAAATAGTGATTCCACACATAATCATATCATAACATAATAAAGAAGTATAATATGAACCCAAATAATGGAAATTGGGTTAAGAAGTTCCTATATGAAAATCCAGCAGCCTAACGACATCAATTAAAAATTAAGAAAATGAGTTGATGAGAGAGAATGGGGTATATATTCACATAGACACAAAATTTATAGAAATATGTATACTGAATAATATATCCCAAAATAAGATAGTGGCAATTAAAATACATAACATAAATTAAGTCTTTTAAAACGAGGACTGTGAAAAGTTCCCTTACCGATTTGGTATCTTATGAAACATACACCCCAAGAAAAAGGATCATAAAATTAAGATTTAAATACATATAAATTAATTTATATTACTCAAAAAATACAATCATTGACAGTACATACAGCATACAAAAGGAAAGAGTAGAAAATATATCATGAATCTCACAAGAATAAAAAGTGACATGAAAACTCCTTACCATGTAGAAATCAATCAAGTCATATGAACAAAAATTAATAACCACCAAATGATTCAAATAATAGCATAAAAATAAATATATTAATAATAATATAAATCAAATGGAATTACACAATACACCGCATGCAAGAAATAAGTGGCGAATAAAGGGAATATCATGGAATTAAAAGTGAGATAAGAAACCCCTTACCTAAAGTCTGACTTTTCTTGTATGTTTTTGGTTCCTCCTAAATAATAAACCTAAGTTAATTAATACCTAAATAAGAAAATTTTTGAAGTGTATTATTACTTCTATATCACTTATTACTTTGATATAAAAATTAGTTAATTATTTGAGTTCATATCAAGCATTTGTTTGATGTTCGGAACATGAGTCAAAAATGAACGTCTTTTAATTACAAGTGTCCTCGTGGTCAAAATTACATTATCTATAAATGATATTCATGATTTAGATATCATATATATATTATATATCCAGTATATATATATATATATTTATTTAATATAGTTCATGACATTTGGAGATAAGAAATGAAATTCACCGATCATTGAGACGGTAAGTCGTACGTACACATGAACGCTAATTTCATTTCTATTTCATATTTAATGGAATGAAAAAATAATGATACATAGGTAAATTATAATTCTAGTATAATATCATGTGATATATTTGTTACATAATTTCAAAACACCATCTTTTATACATTCCATGTATGTTATGAACGAATCATATCACCTTGAGAGGGCGGCAGTATGCACTTCCTCAAATGAAATTATCGAGTTTACACATATTGGAAAGCATAAAGGTATGTTTTTAAATAAAAATTACAGAGGCATAGAAAAAAAATATACATAATATATATCATATATAAATACAGTGTCGTCATAGTGGCCACCATTAGAGGGGGTGGGAGAAGATTGAATAATCATCGTTTCGTGAGGCAGTAGTTCGATGTCCACAGAAATAATTTGTTATTTGTCTATTAGATGGAGGTGTGTGAAAGTGTAATTCGAATCCATCTCATAATATCAACATATTATATTTAGTATACTAGTTTTGATAAAAAAATATAAGAATAAAAATAATTTAGTGGGTTGGAGATGTAAAATAATAGAAATGAACTTAATAGAAGACATTGCCTTTAAATCGGGTAACTCCCTTTGGTTTAAACCAAAAGTATTTCATGTAGTTATATCTGATGATGATAAGGATTTGAGGTGGAAGATTTGGATATAGGGAGATTAATTGGGTAGAGTTTGGATGAGGCAAGGGGCTTTAGAGGTTTGAGTAATGGGGTATAGGTGATGGCTACTTATAACGGGGAGGAGGGGCTCTTTAGGAATGTTTGAAAATATTATTTTATTATATAATTATTTCTGTTTTATAAAGTTCCAAAACTCATTAAAGCAGAAGATATGATGACTCGTGTTAAAAATAAAATCATTCAATAAGAATTGGACAGGTTTTGGATATTTTTTTAACTTTTATAATCTTATTTATTTAAATGATTCATTAATGAGGAAAACACTACATCATAATTGTGTCAAAAATAATTTTATTTATTCGATGTCTAAATATTAGAAAAAAATGTTTATGCCATTTTTGTCTTTAATTTGAATTAATTAATATAAAGTGTCATTATCACTCTTAAGTGGCTCCAAGGGGTCCAAAAATCGACCCGAGGATGCCAATGGCCAGACATGTATCATCCAATAGGATTTGGAGACATTTTAGTGTAATTTAATATTATTATTATAATACTTTTCTACCCTTATTTACAGGATCTACCCTTTAACCATGGTAAATAAAATATTTATTGAAGTAAATATTCCTAATATTTAAAAATAAAAGTTAGCTATTTACACAATTTGTAAATCTTGATTCAAAATAAGGAATCATTTTTTTTCAAATTCAAAACATATAAGTGGAAAAAATTAAATTAAAATTAATTATCGTTGTGAAAACAAAAATCTTGTTTTCAAGTAATAATAACTATCAAAATATTGAAACTTTTTTATGTCCAATTTCAATGTGAAATTACTTAAAATGACCAAAATTGTATTAATTATTAAAAATATAATATAACCATATAAATAAATTAGATTAAAAAGTAGTTTTGAATTAAAATACAGTATTCTTCACTGTTCATTAAAAAATGAACATAATCCGAAAAATACCAAAATTTAATCATATGTAAATTTTGATGTCTCTATTCTAAAAGAGAATATTATTTTGTCAAATGGAAGATATAAAATTTAAAAAAAAATATTTAAAAATGGATCTCCATCAAAAGGTGGTAAAATGATCTTTTAAATAATATTAGAGTATTTATTCTTAAAATCAGATTCCTCTTTATTTTAAGCCTTTAAAATTTATTAGATAAATGTAAAAACATTTAAAAAATTTGTATAATCATTTTATAGTTAGTTATGTTCATTCCCGCCATTACAACTTCTATGTGTTAACTGCAATTTAAAATAATAATATTATATTTTTATTTTTTAGTATAACTCAACGTTGTGTGAAACATAAGATTTCAAAGAAACCTATTGTTCTGTGTTAGGTATGCCATCGAACATAGCATACCCTTTAATGTAAAATTATTATCTAATTCAAAAATATTAATAAATATAAAAAATTTATGTTCTTTATTTACCTGGGATGTTACATCCTTCCCCCCTTTTGGGAATTGCATCCTCACAATTTTAAAATTGGGCTCTGAAAGCTCATTGAAAATCCCACATCATAAAAAGATTCAATAAAACTATCACATTAAAATAATGTAAGATAAGTAAAAAGTTCACCCGAGACAACAGATACTAGTATTCCATGAAAACATAGATATGGAGGAGAAAAAAACCAACAAATTCTTATGGAGAGTGATAGAAAACATGATTCAGATAAAGTTAACTACGAAAAAAATCCCAAACTTGTGTTGGGTTAAACTGTATTTGATTCCCCAGTAAGAAAAGTTAACAAAAAATTTATCTGTTTTAATATACTTTTCATAAAGTGGAAGAATTTCATTTATGAGTTTAACTAAAAACATAAGGAACCATACTTACTTGTCATGTAGAGATTCATCCTTTACTAAATTTCTACCACAAACTCAACTTTTCTTCCAACTATTATAATTCAAGCAGACGTGGCCACATAAAAAGTGAAAGAATCAACTTTTAGAAAATCACATAATCCACAAATTATGAACTATATATTTCTCTGCCTTTGGACATTAACCAAAAAAAAAATTTAGTACAAGATCATATAATCCCCCAAAAAATATAATCCTTTATAAAAAGAAATACTATTATTAGTCTCCAAAATTCAACAAAACGTACCCAAAGTTCAAGACAGACCATAAAATAAATAATTATCCTTATAATTCATTAAAATAATCCAAATAAGTTTGAAACCCAAAATTAAAAAGGATTTCATCACATAGTCTTCTATGATAAATCATAACTTTTATCTCCAAATAACATCAACTACTCTTAAGTAATCATACTAAAGTTTAATAAACCTAATCACATATTCTCTATGATAGGTTAATCATTTCTATAAATAACCCAAATCCCCATATTTCCACAATAAATACCTAGATTCTTCCAAAAAAATTCAACAATTACACCACAAATGATATCACATAATATTCTATTTTCCATAAGCATAATTTTCCCAAAAGAGAATACATATTCTAAAATAACCTTTAACATTTATTCACCAAATCATTTTCCTATACTAAGGATATCAATTTGATAAAACATAAGTACCAACAATCAACTTATTATTAATCTATAAATAATTTTACTAAAATAAAGTCATACTAACCAGGGACTTCACGTAGGCCAGTGGTAGGCAATGCACCCTTGTCTCCCTTCACTTGTGGGTTCGATTCTCATGGACTTTTCAGACATGATGGGTTGTCACCCATCTTACAGGTTGACCTTTTTAAAAAACTCAAAACAACACTAACAAGTTTTAACCTCAAAGGTTTTCTTATACCTTTCATTTTCATTCCAATACATTAAGACCTCAACATATTATATATTTTTATTTTTGTCACCTCCATATGATAAAATAAAACAACTCCCAATAGAAAGAACATCATACCTTGATCATGGTGTCCTTATGGTTTCATCATCATCTTGTTCACGTAGATAGAAGGTCCATGAATTGCAACAATGATTTAGAGATCCTTCAAAATCATTTTCTTCCTTCATCTAAATACATACTGAACAACTTGGGTCATATGGGTCTTCGCAGAAAAATATTTTTAGAAAATAATCATGTATGACATATAATTTAAAAACATCTGATAAAAGATAATTTTTATAAAAGAGTTGGACCAAATTTCTGTTGAAACATACAAGTAATGGTCCTTTTAAAACACCATAATTATGTTCTAAGATACTATATTGTAAAAGAAAATATAAATATTTTGCATAAGGGTCTCCTTCTTCAGCACCTATTTCAAAATCATAATATTCTTCAAAATCATCATAAAAGGTAAAATATTTGAAAATGACTTGATAATATGTAACTTTCTTTAAAACATGAGAATATTTTGAAAATAATGTATGATAAAATACAACCCATTATCCATGATAATATCAGGTTATACTGGAGGTGTTTTATATCTCAGACGACAGCTTGAAAGTGAGTTGTACACTTTGAAAAGTTTCACAATCATCTAAACATGACTTTGAAATAATTAATACATTCATGTCATCAAGAAGAGATAGGAATGTTGTTTGGTATCCTCCTCCTTCCATTTGTAACCGACTTTCTTTGATCTAATAAATTTATTAAACATGGATTATTCTGAAATAATAGACATTGTGAATAACCATGGGTTTGACGAAAACTTGTAATCCCTAATGTTTTCTAAACTGAACTCTGATACCAACATGAGTGTAAAGACCCATAAATTTCATGAAATTTTTTTTTCTTAATTTTATTTGGAATTTTACAAGAACGCAGTTTCTGACGGCATGTGATTCCGAGGCCCGGTGTGCCCGAAATCATTTTCCTAAGTTTGGCTCGGGTACGTTCAGTAAATGAACGAGCGGGTTTTTCTAACATTTGAACCGGTTCTTGGAATCGAATTCTGAGCGCACCGATGGAATCGCAGTGCCGGTATTTACTTAGAAATGCCTTTTCCGGAGTTGCGTTTGCTCGGGTGTGGTTTTTAATTTTTTTGGGGTTAAGTTAAGAAAATAAAATAAAGTGGGGCCACAACATTATTTTATTTCACTTAAAGACACTTAAAGCTACTTAAGCTGAGTTGAAGTGGATAGGGTGGAACCCAAAATATCCTACCCTCTTGGTAGGATATTTGTGAGGTGGGGCCCGCACGAGCCCCACCATTTCTTTTCCTCTAAGTAACGCACCCGCGAAAACTCCTCTTTAATGAAAGTCAACTGGTGCATTTTCTTAAACTCTTAATGCTCTTACTAATTGGGATGTTAAGTCATTACCATTAATTCACCGAATTAATGGTTTTTTTCTTAACTTAGTTTCTCAAATTGTTGGCATGGAATAAAATAATACCAACACACATTTTGCTTGAGTTTGCTTGTTGAGAGGATTTGGAGAAACTCTAAGTTCTTCATCCTCCTTCGCGAAGAATGCAAAGAACGTGAAGAACGCCGGCCCTCGACGAAAGGAGACGAAGAACGACGAACCCTCGGAGATCGATGACGCGACGCCGTGTACCGCGACGTCGAAGATTCTCCTCCCGTGATGCTCTTCTGCGACAATCCCTCCCAGCGACAACCTTCAAACAAAACCATTTGAGGTAGGGGATTTCAGATCTTTTAAATTTACTTTGTGGATTATATCCTCAACATGGATTTATTTCATGAAATTAAATCTGTGCGTTTTCTTTAACACTCAGAGATCGTCGACGCGGCGCCGTATACCGCGACGAGGCGACGCCCCTTCCGCGACGCGACGATCCTCTTCTCCCGCGACGATCGATTCAGCGAAGAACTCTCGTTTGACAACAATGACGAGGTATGGGTTTTAATTCTTTAAATCTTTGTGATTTATACCTGCGGTGTTTAATTAAAAAAATTGTTGTGAGACTTTTAAAACCGCTAACGTGGTGGCTACGGACTAATGAACAAGTCCGAACCCACCTCCCCTTTAGTTCTTAGTGTGAGAAATGGCGGACATCAACAAAATCAGCTGCACAGGCGACGCGGGGTCCTCGCAGTGAAGGACGGACCCCGGGAGGACCTTTGGCGAAGACGACGTGAACTTCCGACCACCGAAACTCGTCCGGTGGTCAGCGGAGCGTCCCGCCGGCGTGCTGCGCCGGCACGGCGGTGCCGGTGGAGGAAGCCGGCGGCGCCTGGCACGCCACTGTGGAGAACCGCCGCGGCGGCAGCAGCATGGTCCCGCGACCATGCGGGACCGGTGGAGCACGGGACGCGGCCGGCTGCCGCGTCCGCAGGCAAGGGCGGCCCAACACGGGGCTGCGGTTCTCTCACGAGGGGGCATCGCGCCCCCCGCCTGCGGCTCGACCGTAACAGCCGAGCTGACCCACCTGGCGGCCCGGCCGGGCCACACCGGCTGGGTTGGACCCGGACCCAGGTCGGGTCGACCCAGGGGGGGTTGGGCCGGGTCGGTCCGAGCCCAGACCCCCCGTTTTCGGACCTCTTCGGTCATTTGCTCATAATTTGAGCTACGGGCCTCCGATTGACGCACCGTTAGCAGAGATGCGATCCTTGGATCGATATGGTCGTTTCTGTATATCGCACTCATAGTTTTGGAGGACTTTGGGTTTGGTTGGGTTGGTTTGTACACGAAACCAACCGGGCCCTCGGAGCGGAAATGCTTATATCTTGAGCCCCGGATGTCCGATTGATGTGCCGTCGACATTGTTTTTTCCCTCTATGTGAGACGGATATTTTGTCTTACTCCGCCTGAGGTTTGGACGCAGGTGGAGTATGGTCAGGTTGGTTTTGCCTTAAAAACCAACTGGCCCCCTAGGACTAAAAAGCCAATAACTCTCAGACCGGGTGTCCGATTGACGCGCCGTCTGCGACGTTGAGTTCCTGTTGACGATACAAAACTTTTGGATACATCAACTCTAGACTATGTGTCAGTTGATGTATCAGCCCCTCGGCTCGTGGAGCGAACCCTCCCGAGCGAGCTTTCTTTGTGCGGTAACCCTAGAGTTGGCTGCGACTGCGTCGACGACGACTATGCAGAGATCCTGAGTGGATTCAACGGCGACGACTACAGTACTCAACGATCATTTGTGGATCAGTGCTACCGATCCTGTGTGAGTCTGATCCTATGGGGGTCAGCGCTCAGCGGTCCTGTGTAGGCCAGCGCCTACAGATCCTGTGTGGGTCCGATCCTGTGTGGGTCTTTGCGGGGGTTAGTTACCTATCGATCATGTGTGGGTCAGATCCTTTGTGGGTCATTGCGGGGGTAAGTTACCTATCGATCCTATGTGGTTCAGATCCTTTGTGGGTCATTGCATGGGTTAGTTACCTATCGATCCATTGTGGGTTAGATATTTTGTGGTTCATTGCGGGGGTTAGTACCTATCAATCCTTTGTGGGTCTGACAGCTTAGATGAATCAGTGGCAATATCTGGTCATCTTTATCGTCATATGAAGAAGTATACCTGTGTGAGCTGAATCCTGTTTTCTTTCATTTGTGCATTGTGTTGTGCTATCCTGTGTGGATTTACGTTTTGATTTCTTGTGTGGACTGGGTTGTACTTGGGCTCGAGAGTTGGAGCATATGAGAATTGATGACTTAGGTATATGTATGGGCATATACCTAAGCAGTGTCAGATGTTACTTCGTGATTGTATCTTTCCTTTGTGGATTTTCCTTTGTGGATTCTGGGAGACCTTCGGGGGTTGCGGGGTCCCTACTGAGTAGATTATACTCACCCCTGCACGGGCTATGCCCGCACTACATTGTTTTGGTTGTAGATGATGGACAACGCTGATCGTGGTTGAGGCTTGCGGAGCAGGACGATACCTGGAGGTGGACCAATGGGCGGGACGTACTCAGAGCGGTCGGCTGGACCCGAGAAGCAGTGGAGGCTATCTGTACCCACCCTTCAGGTGGGATTTCCAGTGGATAGCTTGGTGTTGCGGCTTTACTTTTCAGTTGCTGTTTTCCCTTCCAGTTGTACTTTACTTTCAGTTTGGGCTTGTATACTGGACCACTTACTTTTCGCACTTACTTTTGTACTCAGTTTTACTTAGTGTTTACTTCTACTTCATGATTTCTCTGTGGTTTTTTTGGTTCACTTTACAAAGGCAATGCCTTCCCTTTACCAGGATTTATGCCTTGGTGCTAGTCGCCAGCCCCTGGCCTATGGAAGGCGGGCTTGGGGTAGTCACGGCACGGGCCCCGAGGACGGGTCATGACAGTGAGGCCCCAGTCTTAAACATTAAATAATCTTGAGTTAAGATAAGAAATCACATTATGGATATATTCAGGTTTAGAGTTTTAGAGAATTAGTCCATAACGTATTACATTACATCTCAAATATTACAATATAGAGACTTCTACTCAGTATCCATTTTTTCATAAAATAAAAACTCTAAAAAAACACGTCTAGTTCCATATTTTAGATAGCATGACTTTTCCTTGATCCCATACTTACCCCTATTCATCATTATGTCCTTGGGAAAACATTTTAAAACCTGATATGAGCATAAAAATATCTGTAAAGGATAAACGTAGAAGGAAAAATATTAGTTTTTCAAAACAACAAATAAACCATGAATACTTTATCATAAGTAATACAGTTCACCTTTATAAAGTAGTAAATACTCTTTGCTGAATTAATGATCATTTACTACCATTTTCTAACTAAAATATTAATATAAAATCCATAAAAACCACACATAACATATATAGGTAACTTGGGACATAAACATACTTAAATATAATTACCATACTATCGACTTCCACACATATCAATAAATGGAAGAACCATACAACCAACTTCCATAACCAATGTATTGGAGGTTATAATGTAACCACCCATCCTAGTTTATCATAGAACCATTCATCATTTGTTCATGTAACATTATAAAATCATAAAATATTTAAGATATAAACATTTCATTTTCAATCACAAGAAATCATTTCAAGATATTGAAATAATCAATCGATTTTAAAAACCATTAAAACAGTTAATAAATAGATTTTTTTAGTCAAAGTGTACCATACCACTTTGAAGATTTTAAATGAATTAACATATTAAAACATTAATGTAAATATAAATAAATCCTTAAAACCATTTTCAAAATATGTACGTTAATGAGAAATATTTATAAGAACAAATCTTTAAAAACAATATTTTTTTAAGGAATTATTAACCATATGAGAGATTCTTGAATACAAATAATTGAGGAATGACATTTACTCAAAACCATAAAATATCATGAGAATAAAGGGATTCATGATATAATATTCCAAATGACAGTATATACACCATATAAAAGTGAATTGGTGCATATCAATAATGAAGTCTCAAGGGAATCCAAATAGGGAATAAATCACTTATAAAGACGGTATCCTTATATTAAGGAAAAATTAATTACATAATTATGTGTGACAAATATAAATACACTAAATTTGATTGGATATTCAGTGGAAATAACTCAAGGTAAATTCACATGTTTTATTTTAAAAACAAAACCAATGACTAGGATGTTTAACTCAATGAATGTAAATTGAGTTAAGATTACCCTTATCAAGTCCATATCAATAACTTGCGAAATTATCAATGAAGTGATTATGTGTATCAAAAGTATATCCACAAAAATAGGAGTGAAAATTATTACATAAATAAATAAATAGTTATTCCAAACATATTCATATCATGACATAATGAATAAGTATAAGATTAACCCAATGACTGGAAATTGGATTAAGAAGATCCCTTATGAAAATTCAGCAGCCTAATGGCATCAATTAAAGATCCAAAAAATGATTTGATGAGATAAAAGGGGGTATCTCATCACTTGGAAAAAATATTTATAGAAATATGGGTATATAAGAACATATCCTGAAATAATATAGTGGAAATTAAAAGACATAACATAAATGAACTCTTTTAAAAAGAGGAAGGTTAAAGGTTCCCTTACCGATTTGGTAACTTATGAGACATACAATCCAAGAAAAAAGGATCATACAATGAAGATGTAAATATCCATAAATTAATTTATATTAAACAAAGAATAAAATCATGGGCTATACATACACCATACAAAAGGAAATAGTGAAAAATATAGCATGAATCTCACGGGAATAAAAAGTCAGATGAAAACTCCTTACCACATAGCAATCAATCGAGTCATCTGACCAAAAATTAATAACCACCAAATGATTCATAGAATTACATTAATATAAAAGGAATAATGATGATATATATAAATCTTAGTACAAAATAAACCACATTCAATAAATAAGTGTCGAACAAAGGAAATCTCATGTAATTAAAAGTGAGATAAGAAACCCCTTACCTTAAGCCTAATTTGTCTTGTATGTTCCTTGTTCTTCTTGAATAATAAACTTAAGATAATTTAAAAAATTTATAAGAACATATTCAAGTTTATTCTTACATTAATATCACTTATTACCTTTATATAACAATTAGTTAACTATTTGAGTTCATATAAGACATTTCTTTGATGTTCGGAAATCGAGTAAAAAATAAACTTATTTTAATTACAAGTTGTCCATGTGGTGAAAATTCTATTATCTCCAGAATGATATTCATGATTTAGATATCATATATATCATATATATCATATATATCCAGTATATATATATAATACTAAATTACATTTGGAGATAAGAAATTAATTTCCCCGTTCATGGATACGGTAAGTCGTACGTATGCATGAATGCTACTTTCATTTCTATTTCATATTTAATGAGTGAAAACATAATGATACATAAGTATATTATAATTATATTATAATATAATATGACATATATTTTAAACAATTTTATAACTCTATCCTTTATATGTTCCATGTATGTCATTAACAAATCATATCACTCTTGAGGGGGTGGTAGTCTGCACTTCCTTAAATTAAATTATCATGTTTACATATATTGGAAATAATAAAGGTATGTTTGGAAATAAAAATTACAGAATCATATAGAAAAAATAAACATGATATATATAATATATAAATATGGTTCCATCATAATGTCCACCATGAGAGGTGGTAGAAAAATATTGAACAATCATGATTTCGTGAGGCAGTAGTTCACCGTCCACAAAAACATTATGTTCTTTACCCATTAGATGGTGGTGTGTGGAAGTGTATTTAAGATCCTTCTCATAAAAACATACTAGTATATTTAAGATACTGGGGTTGTTATAAAATAAATGAATAAAAATATTTTATGGGGTTTGGTAAGTAAAATAAAATAAAAGAACTTACGAGAAGACGTTACCTTTAAATCAGGTAACTCCCATTAGTTTGAAACAGATGGATTTCTTGAAGTGCCTTCTACCTAAGTTAAGGCTTCTAAGTGGAATATAGGAATGTAAGGAGCTTAATTGTGAATATTTTGGATGAGCCAATGGGTTTGAGTAGTGTGAGTAATTGGTTATAGGTGATGGCTACTTATAAGGGGGAGGATGGACTCTTTTGGAATGTTTGAAAATATTATTTTGTTATATAATTATTTTCAGTTTCTAGTGGTAAAATACTCATTAAAGTATAATATAAAATGAATAATTTTTGAAATAAAATCATCCAATAATAATTGGATAGGTTTTGGATGTTGATATAATTTTTATAATCTTATTTATTTAAATCATTCCTTAATGAGGTAAACACTGAATCATTATTGTGTCAGAAATAGTTTTATTTATTTGATGTCTAAAAATTATAAAACAAATAACATGATGTAGGAAATATTTTTAGATTTAAAATTAAAATTTATAGTCAAAAATATAACTTATATAACCTATTGTAAAATTTTGTTTACTAAAAGATATGTGTTTTTGTGATTTTTGTATTTACTTTAAATTAATTAATATAAAGTGCAATTTTCACTCTTAAGTGGCTCCATGGGGTCCTAAAATCGACACAATGATGGCCATGGACGAACATGTATCATAAAATCGGATTAGGACACATGTTATGGTAATTTATTATTATTATAAAAAAAATTACTCTTATTTACCAGATTTACCCTTTAACCATGGTAAAAAAAATATTTACTGAAGTAAATCTTCATAATGTATAATAATAAATGTTACCAATTTAAAAAATTTAGACCTCCTAATTCCAAATATGGAATCTGTTTTCCCAAATTAAAAACACTTTAGTGGATGAAATTAATTTAAAATTAATTCCCATTGTAAAAAAGCATGTTTTTAAGTAATAATAACAATTAAAAGATTAACACTTGTTTATGTGCAATTTCAATATGAAATTACCTACAATTACCAATATTAGATTAATTGGTAAAAATATAATCTAATTTCACTTTAAAACCAATTAAAAAGGAAATATAACCATATAAATAATTTATATTAAAAAGCAGGTTTGAATTAAAATACAATATTTTTCACTAATCATTAAAAAATGAATATTATTAGAAAAATACCAAAATTTCATCCTAAGTAAATTTTGATGTCCTAATTCTAAATAATAATATTATTTTGTCAAATATAACATATAAAAGGGACAAAAAATTGATTTAAAATGGGTTCTTTATCAAAAGGTGGTAAAACAAACTGTTAATGAATATTAGAGTATTTATGCTTAAAATTCAATTCATTCTTATTTTAAGCCTCTAAATTTTTTTGGGTAAATGTAAAAACCTTCAAAAAAATATGCATAATCATTTTGTAGTTAGTTCTGTTGATTCCTACCATTACAACAGCTAGGCGTTAACTACCATTTAAAATAAAAATATTATATTATTATTTTTCAGTATAACTCAATGTTGTGTGCAATATAAGATTTCAAAGAAACTTGTTGTTGTGTATTAGGAACACCATTGAACATAGAATTCCCATTAAAGTAAAATTAATATTTAATTAACAAATATTAATAAATATGAAAATATTATATTCTTTATTTACTTGGGATGTTATAATTAAAGTCTAAGGGATGATGTAACCATTATACCCATAACTGTATATAAACGTGGGAACATCATCATTGATTTCATTATTAGTATTCCAAAGACCTAAAAATTCCATAATTCCATTTCGGATGTTGTTGATCACCTTATGAAGTAAGTAAATTTCATTAATATTCGAGAAAATGTTTCACTCGATGAACATTCTAGTATATATATATATATATAAAAATATAAATGAATTGGTAAGACTGAATGGTGCTCCACTTTCCAATGTATCTGATCATGGTTCGAGTTTTACCTAGATGTTTTGGAAGAGTCTTAAGTATGAATTTATTCAAAATTACATCTTTTTCACTTCTTATCATCCGTAGAATAATGGAAATTCTAAAAGAACTATTCAAACACTATAGAAAATTTTGTGATCCTTCTTAATGGATTTAAATAATGTTGAGATAAAAACCATAAAATAATAGAGTTCTCACATAAAATTAGTTTCTATTTTATCATTAAATTTGAACTATATGATGTTATATATATGAAAATTTGTAAAACTCCAATATCCGGGGATAAGTTTTAATAATAATAATGAAAAATATAGTTCACAAATAATAAATAATTAAAAAATGATAATATTTAATTAAAATATTTAATTATATATATATTTATGCATTCAGTATTATTAATATTAAATACGATTTTATGAACAAATAAAATGTAATGAATTGTTTTACTATCAATGATTGACAAAAATATATGTTAATAAGATAAATAAATCATTTTAATAGGATATGGATAAAATAATTTAATGTTAATAGTGTATATTTTTCCATGAACTATTTCAAAGTCTAGTTTTTTTATAGTAAGAAATAAAATTGTTCACTTTTAAATTGTGAATATAATTTAAATTTTCAAATAATAAAAAATATATTAACACTGAATTAATAATTTATTGACATTAAATATGAATAAATAACACTTCATATTTTAAAAAATTGATTTTTTACATAGAGTTATATATATATATATATATATATATAATATTTTCATTTAAAATTTAAAATTATTATAATTATAAAATACATTCGATTAAATTGATTAAAATTTTCATTCTACACATTGAAATTATGTATGTAGGTCAATTTCATTGTTGGGCCTAAAATGGAGTTTCTGACGTAAAAACTGAGATATTTTGGTAAAGGTAGAATGAGGTAGAAGTTTTTAACTAAGTTGTAATAACATAAAATATACATAACCTTACCTATAAATTTTTTATGATGATATTAATGAACCAAATAAATTATTTTCCACTTTGTATCCACTTTTTTGGGATAAAATGACTACCTTACAGCATAGAGAAGGATGATTTATTGAAATACGACTCAAAAATCTCATATAAAATGACCCCTTATACACCCCTTCAATACTACTATTTTAATTAAGAAAATATCATTAATCTTTGACTATTTTTTATTCCAAAATTCTTCTTAGATATTTTTTTTCCTTAGGATCTAATAAATAATCCTAAATACTCCATTTTGAATAGACATATATCGAGAGATAATTTATCAAGGTAAGTACCTACTTCTTCTCCATATTTTTCTATTACCTTATCATACATACTCTTTAAAAATATTATTATTTGATATTTTTATTTCATATAGAAATCATAATTATTTTTATGAAATGATATTACTATTATCTAACTCTAAAATCTTACTCATTTGATAACAAAACATGTTCTTGTTTGGGTTGGTTCAATCCATTAAATGAATGATGTTATACTATCATAAATGTTTCCGATAACAATGATTATCATGAAATTAATTTTTGAAATTTATAATATTAAATTGAAATTTATGTTTTGAAAATATTTCTTATAGAGTGTAACAAAAATGAATAATCGATATAATATAACTTCTTTTTATCGATAAATTTATCAAAACATGGCTAACATGGATTCCATTCTTGAAAAACACACACATACCTTCCATCAATTGAAATTGGGACTAAATAAATCATTTAAAAAATTTATTCAAATACATTAAATAATTTCTGAAGGATTATGTTTGTATTAAGAAATGTTGATTGACCTCACTATTATTGAATTTATACAAAATAATCAACATTACAAACATCTGATAATGAAAATAAACTATAATTAATTAATATATGAGTAATGAAAAAATATAAAATAATATTATAAAAGTTAATAGATATAAATAATATTTTAAAATAAGAAATTAAGATGGTAATGTTTATTTAACATGAGTATAAATTTATTTAAGGAATGTTAGGATTAAATGTAAGTGTTTCTTTTCTAAACTCACTTTTAAATCAGAATTATTTATGAAAAAAATTCCATTCAGGGATATTGTGTTTTATTTTTCCTTAAAAATACATACATTTACTTCTCCTATGTTTGTTACTTATTTTACATTTATTCATACTATTTTAATTATCCCTTTGGTTAAAATTTTGACCACAATAATGCCTGTAAATGGGACAGGTCATATATTTTCTCTTCAAATTAGTGTCTTTCTACTTCGTTTACTTATTCATTAATTTTTTTGATTTACTTGACTATACATATATGACTAATTAAAGTAATTTTATATTAATATTTAATTTATTCATAGTGGTTTGACAGTAAGTTTTCTAATCTTTTTCTGTACGAGTCATTTTTTGTTGATAATACATTCATTAAAAAAGTGGGAAAAGAATATTAGTTTTTATTTATTTCTTAATGAACACATTTTCTGACTAATTATATATATTTTTATTGATGAATATTCCACCTATGTTATCATAATTTTCAAAATTTGATTATATTCCCATTATTTTATAAATTAATTTATTTTAAAATTGAATTTATAAAATTTAATGTATATTTTTTCATATTTTTTCAATGTAATTTGATAATTATCGTATAATTGTTTTTTTAATATATGACAACATAAGTTAATTTTTTATGTTTCAATGGGGATATTTTAACACCCTGATATTTTTTGAATTATATTTTTGAAATAAAATTAAACTATTAGATATTTTTCATTTCATGAAACACTAAATAAAACTTATGTTATACGAAATAACCATGTTATTATTACTTTTTACTAAAAACCTTGCCAATATTTCACTACACAAAACACTTATATTAGATTTCTGTACACACAAAACTATTTTTGAATAGTTTGAAGGATGTGTTGAGTAAACATATAATATATATATATATGAAATAATAATGATAATGGAATGATAATATATATATATATATATATATATTATCTACATTCATTCTTTCAATACGATAAGGAAAAAGATATAACGTTCATGCGTACATACGGTCTGCCGTCTCTATGAGCAGTGAATTCCATTTCATATTTATATATTTTATATGTTATTATGAATACTTGTATAATGAATATATATTATATCTAAAACATTTTTTATATTTTTTAAATAAATAAATCATGATATATGTAATAGGATCAAGAATAACAAGTAAAAACGTATTCAAAAAAACAGAGGTTATTACCTGAAACATAACATTAACAAGAAATTATAGATAAAAGGGTAATATAAAGTCATAATTAAATCATATATGGTATGATATATAATATTATTGTTATTTTTTAGAATTATAATAATATTTTATTTATTATATAGTATGTTTGAACATGTATAAAAAAATTAAAGACTTATGTTAAGGGTTTTGTCATCTCACTTTTATTTTTGTAATATATATGAAATATTCAATACTTATTCTTGTGGAGGGATATGAATATTTCCTTATGAAATGTTATTTCTTAAATTTAATTTACTTTATAATATTGAAATATTAAATTGATTTTATTCTTTTATGGGTCCCTGGATTAAAAAGTTACTCAAGTAGTAATAGGATTTCATCTCACTTTTTATATTTGTGAGATACGTGCCATTTTCACACTCATTTATTCATTGTGCTATATATATTGACCATAAATGTATTCTATGATTCTTATCATTAGATTTATTAGTATTTAAATATAAATTGTATGATCTATCTTTTATAGGCTTTACGTTTCAAAAGTTACCAAATCAATAATGTAACGTTTTCTCAATTTTTCTTCTTTAAGACACATTTTATGTTATACACCTATATTATTTTAGGAGGGTATATAACATCATTTTACATGTTTTATCAGGAATATTATTCTTTTCATGATATTTTATTCTTCATGTAATTTTATTTGTTCATGGTGTTCATGTTCATTTTTTCGAAAGTAGTAATAATTTTTTATTACAATCTCATCGTTTATCAGGATTGTTTACAATTATGCTTCTATTGATGAAATCTTTGGATCCATCTATCAAGAAATCTCATAAATTTTATTCTGCCTGGTTTATTCATGATATCATTATTTAATGTTACAATTTTGAACTCCTTGGTATATAACAAAATTAAGAATATTTTTTTAATAAAATGCAACAATATTTATCTCTTAGATCGGAAATATATTTTATTCAAAAACCATGTTTCATAACCATGTTTAAAAAAATGTTTTAAAAGTATATTTTATTAAAATTTTAAAAGAAAATTATTTGGAAAATGTTTTTTTTAAAGGATTATAAATGGATTTTAAAGAATACTTTATATGTTTTGAAGGTTATTTTCAAAGGAAAGTATTTTATTATTTAAATCGAATTTTTCAAAGTGGAAAGGATATTTTACTAAACAAATTTTTTATCTATTTTTTTAAATTTTAATTTATATGTTTTCAAGTGGTTTTAAAAGGAATTTATTATTCATATGATTTATTTTTTAAAAAATTATTTTTAATGAAAGGTTATTTTCTGAAGGAAGTGATCCATGTGACCTTTCAAAATTCATCTCTATTTAATATGAAATTATTTGACATTATATATGATTTTATATGGATATGATCAAAAGATACCATTCATATTATTTCATTGAATTTCTTATGTTGTTTAAATAGAAGTTTATGAAAACTTATTCTCTTCTATGGGTTATACCTAGATAAATTCTTATGAAACGCATGCCCTTTCACTGATTATTCTAGGATGAAATAATTATAAAATATATCACTTATTTAAAGATTATTATAGGATAAATTATTGTGATTCCCATTTCATTTAATAGGATATTTCATGTGGATTATGAAACCTATCTCTTTTTATGGTTCATGATATGATGAATATTTGATTATCTTATGGAACATGTTTTTATAATTTCATTATGTGATTTTTGGGGTGTAAAGACCTGGAAATTTCAAGGAAAATTTTTTCTTAATTTCTTTGGGATTTTAAAAGAACGTAGTTTCTGACGGCACCTAATTCCGAGTCCCGGTGTTCCCGGAATCAATTTCTGAAGTTTAGCTTGGGTACGTTCAGTGAACGAACGAGAGGGTTTTTCTAACTATTGAACCGATGCTTGGAATCGAAATCTGAGGGCACTGATGGAACCACAACGCCAGAAATTTCTTAGGAACACCTTTTCCAATTGTGTGTTTGCTCGGAAGGAGTTGTTTAATTTTTTTTGAGGTTAAATTGTGATGTAAATAAAACATTGTGGAATAAATTTACTTCTAACCATGTGTGGAAGTTGGGGAACTAACCATGTGTGAATAAAGGTGAGGTGGGCCCACACAAACCCCACCCCTTCAAATTCCCTAACCCTCTTAACTCTTCCCCTTAAAACCCCCTTGTATTAAATGACGTGACTTCATTTCACATTAAATATATGCCAACACTTTGTAATTAAGGAGTTAAACATCTTTAATTAATTTTTGAATTGAATAGTTTGAATTTGAAGTGGCCTATATTAAATAAAATAATAAGGTAGCATATTATTTTATTTGGTGGAACGCATCTTGGGTGGGAGCTCTTGATTTTTTGGGGAACAACACTGACTCTTTGACGAAGAACACCTCCGACGGAGAATGCGAAGAAACCAATGACGTGCCTTCTCTTCACCTTCCTCTGCATCAAGGGAGGAGACACCACCGCGGGGAACGTCGCCATCGACGACGACTCTTCCTCTGATGACAACGGAATCGGCACCGATCTTCTGTGACGACCGATCATCGCGACGCTTTCCTCTTTCCGCAGCACGACGACATGCGACATCTTTCCGAGGTAGGGGATTAATTGTTTTTTTTGTGTGAATATTTTCATCGCCATTCTTCGTTCTCTAATTTGGACGCCTGTTATCGCAATAATGGGAGGAGGTCGGACCGTATGAACATGGCTGACTCACCTCCCTACTTGATGCTTGATTTTGTTGTGGCATGAGCAAAGTAGCGCGGTGCCGTTGCACCGCGCGGAAATATTGAAGGATGGGCAGAGATGCGCCGCGCCGGTGCGCCGCGCCATTGAAGTCAAACAAAGACGTGGCGCCGTCGCGCCGCGCCGGGAAACCACGAAGAGGTCGCGGTTTGTTTATTTGACGTGTCGATCATCGGGCGATGACGGAACAGGCCGCAGTCGCGATTTGAAGACATTGTAGAGAAGTGCCTGTCCCGAGAGGACAGTCGGCAAAGACTGTAGGCAAAACGTACCAACGGAGCGCGTCTGGTGGTCCGTGGAAAATCTTACTGGCGCGCCACGCCGGCACGGAGGCGCCGGCGACCAGAGGCGGCGGCCGGCACCGGTCGGCCGCCCGGAGGGTCCGCCGCGGCTTCAGCCACGGTGGCAGACCGCGGTCCCGCGACCATGCGGGACTAGAGGGGAGATCGCGGGTCATAACCCCCGGCGGTCAAGGGAGCGGCCCCCATGTGGGGGGCCTCGACTTCAATCAGGGTGGCGCGTGCCTCCCCCCTGTTCCGCTCAGCTCGGCCAGCCGAGCAGGCCACGCGGGCTGCCCAGGTCGGGCCGCGCGCAGGCCAGGCCGGGCCGCGTAGGCCGGGCCGAGCCGCGCCAGCCGGGCCGGGCCGTGCCCAAACGGGCCGAACCAGGGGGTTCTCGGGCCGGGTCGGACCGGGCCCGAACCCCCTATTTTCGGACAATTTTCGTTCAAACACCCATAACATGGGCTACAGACCTCCGATTGATGCACCGTCAGTTCCAATGTGATCCTTGTATCAAGACGGCGTTTCGGTATATTACACTCAAGGTTTCGGAGAACCATGAGTACAGCCGAGTTGGTTCGAACAGGAAACCAACCGGGCCCTTGGAGCGGAAATTCTTATAACTTGAGCTCTGGATGTCTGATTGACGTGCCGTCGACTTTATTGGATTCCTCTTGATGAGACAAAACTTTTGGAATACTTTTCCTGAGGTTTGGAAATAGTTGTAGCATTGCCGTGTTGGATTGTACCTGAGATCCAACCAGGCCCCTGGAACGGAAAAGCTGATATCTTTCAGACCAGACGCCTGTTTGACGAACCATCAGCGGAATTGGTGATCACGTTGAGAAATGGTCCCTATGAGTATACCCTGTGAGAGTTCGGGGTACAGTTTAGATACGACCGGGTTAGTTTGCAGACGAAACCAACTGGGCCCCTGGGACGAAAAGGCTAATAACTCACAGACCGGGCGCCCTATAGACGCGCCATCTCTTGTGTTGAGACCCCTATGACGAGGCGGTCCTTTGAGATACTTCTTCGTGGGACTTTGTGATACTTGGAGTATCAACAAATAGCTCATGGAGCGGACCCTCCCGGAGACGAGCGTATGAAGTACGGAGACCGTGTAGCCGGCTAAGACCTGACGACTTCTTGACTGACTCGACTTGGAGTGAGTCGACTAGCCCAGTGGACTGAGCACTACTTTGTTTGGGTGAATACCCATGGCGGATGGAGCACTACTGAGTATGGGTGCAGACCCGTGGTATTCATCCGGAGAGTACCTCTACATGCTATTTGGGGGGATGCACTACTGTGTTTGGGTGGCAGACCCCGGCAGGAAGCACTACTGTGTTTGGGTGGCCAACCCGCGGTACTCGACAGGAGGAGTACCTCAGCAGTCTTAGGTTAGTGAGAAGTACATCAGAGTCGTGACAGGATCACTATACTCGACAGAGACGGAGCTCTTCAGTAGTTACGGTTTCGATAATGAATATCCTGGTTTGAGCTGGGTCTATGGTCTTTGTGTTTCCTCATGATTGAGATGGGTCACTTGATAACTTAGGTATATGTATGGGCATATACCTGGGTAGTGGTTATCCATTGATTTCATAATCTTTGTGTTTCCTCATGATTGAGATGGGTTACTTGATAAATTAGGTATATGTATGGGCATATACCTAAGTAGACATTATCTGTTGAGATATTTATTTGTGGTTAGACTTGTTGGATTTGGTGAGACATTGAGGGTCTCGGGGTCCCTACTGAGTATCGTTATACTCACCCCTGCACGGGATATGCCCGCACCTCGTTGTGTTGGTTGCAGACGACGGGCAGCGCTGGCAGAGGACGAGTGTTCGGGGACTAGACGATACCCGGGGGTGGATCTAACGATGAGTCAGTATCCAGAGGCGGACTTCACGACGTGACGAAACTCGAAAGAGGTTGACGGTGAGAGCGTTTTGGAGGCTGTCTGTACCTACCCTTCAGGTAGGATCCGTGGTGGACGATCCAGGAACTGCGCTATCTGTACCTACCCTTCAGGTAGGATCCATGGTGGACGATCCAGGAGCTGCGCTATCTGTACCTACCCTTAATATAGGATCTGTGGTGAATGAACTAGGATATGCTTCTATTCTTCCAACTAGTTGTCTTTTCTGTTGTACTTATTTTTTTAGTTGTAGTTGTACTTTCAATTGGGTTTTCATTCTGGCCCACAAACTTTTCAACACATCCCTTTGTACATAGTGCATTACATCCTCTTGTACTCTGTGTTTTTTTGTTTACTATTATAAAGGAAATGCCTTCCCAGTTATCGGATTTTACGCCTTTGGTGCAAGTCGCCAGCCCCTGTCCTATGGAATGCGGGCTTGGGGTAGTCACGGCACGGGCCCCCAGGACGGGTCGTGACAAGTTGGTATCAGAGGAGTTGGTTCTACCACAATCTTATAACTCTGATATTCCCTTTCTGTGAAGTAATCGTATTAAGGGTACTAAGTGTGGTTTTCAATTTAGGGAGTCCAGTGTTGGTGCGGTGGCCGACGTATCCGTACACCAGGACCCTAACTATTGATTTCTGACATTGTGCATGAAAACACTGATTGCATGTGTGTTTCCACGAATTTTAAAGTCAGCTCAAACCATGTCAGCTCAAACCAAGTCAGCTCACCAGGTATAAATCGTTTGACCATTTCATATCTATTCAGGATGTATCCATGCAGATAGTTAGTTGGAATACTGAGATAGTACACGATGACGGCCCACCGAGCGACGAGGATCCGTTGCAGGGCCCTTTTTACTATATTGGCACCCTCGGGTGGTGTACCAGCAGCACCACATCCTGTTGGGCAGTAGATGCCACTAGCCATACTAGCGAACTGTACAAGATGGCAGATCATGTTTCACAAGTTCTAGCAGTAGAGGCCTCCGAGGATTCGAGGCGAGGCAGATTCCCAGACAACAGAGCACTGGATGGAGGCGATTGCTAGAGTTTTCCGCCTAGTTGAGACATTATTAGAGTGGATGGTGGACTTGGCTACTAGTGTTTTCCAGTGGATGACCATGAGGATGGTCCGAATAGTGATGAGGCTTCGCTATGTGGACCGATGCCTGAGATAGAGCCTTCGGGTATTGTTTCAGCTATACATCACTACCTGATGGTCAACAGTTACAACTGGCGGTACCGGTAGATGAAACATATAGGCTTACTGCCTTACACATGTTCCAACATCAGATACACTCATGTTCCGAGGTCAGCCCGACTCACAGTCAGCTGAGGACTGGCTTGAGGAGGTGACTGAGAGTTTTCTAGAGCTTATACAGCTTCGGCAAGAGGACTTGTCGGTAGCTGATAATTCTTCGGGGCGTACCAAACCATTCTTGGTACTCGATGAATGCGATTCGATCAGTGCTATAGAGCTCGGACCTCTGAGCGTTGTGTGTTTAAGGACATCCGAGCCAGCACCTTTTCTCTAGGCATTCCTACTTATGCTAGGGTGCTAGAAAGAACCTTTGTGGTTGAGAATTAGTTTGCTAAATGGATGCAGTCAGAGAAGGTTAGCAGTGGGAAAGCTAGAAACTAGCACCAGTCTCGGAGACTTGGGCATGTTAAATGTTTCAAGTAGAGGAAGTAAAAATGACAGATAAATCTGCAGAGTAGAAGACGTGGAGGCAGAGCTAGGAGAGAAGCATGCGGTGGTGTACATTTCAAATGTTACAATCACCCGCCTTTGTGGCCCCTTCCAGGCTCAGGGAGCTGGAGGGCAGGAGAAGAGAGTAGCTGCATGCGGTCAAGGAGTGTGACCCAATGGCTCTAAAAATGATTCAAGGGACAGTCGGTGTCCACTACTAGCTGCCGTAGTAACAGACGTTGATATGAATCATTACTTCCTTCCAAGAATCTTCTCCCAGGCCTAGAGTTTCCGGTAAGCCGTGGACTTGACCCTCATGTCTGGAGATACCTTGGGAGGAGACTCGACAATCACACTTATGCCGACAGTGTGGTCTGCCCCACGAGGAGAGAGTTTCAGTTGAAATCTCTTGGTTGTAGTGTCGAGGTCTTACGACGTTGGTCTCAGTATGGATTGGATTCACAGTTCATGCTAAGATTTACTATATTAAGAAAAATGTTTTTGGTCTAACTATAACGTTGGGATGGGTTTTCCTTGGTCGGCGAAAATGAAACCCCAGGCAGCATAAGATGAACTCATGCATTGGAGGGTTGGGCCGATCACTCTTGGGCCGACCAACCTTACCCACGTGGCAGCATGAATTTTGAGTTTCTGTTCTAATCAGGAAAAGGAGACCTCTAGAGTTCGAGGATGACGATCATGTCCTTATATGGGTCTCACCTCGACGAGGTTTACGGAAGTGTGGCCGAGGCGGCAAATAATCTCTGAGGCTCAGTGGACCTTTTTGGGTCCTCAGCAGGGTAGGCGAGGTGGCTTACCATTTGACCCATCCACCTCAGTTGCACCAGGGGCATGAAGACTTCCACGTATCTCAACTAGGGAGATACGTTCTTGACCCGATGCATATTATCGACCATGGGGAGCTAGACGTTGGCGATGGGGTGACTTTTGTAATGTTCCAGTAGATGTTTAGGATCGATAGGAGAAGGTCCTATGAGGACAGTCGATTCCTCTTGTGCACTTTTGTTGGTAGCACAGGAACCTCCAGGAGAGCACATGGGAGCGGAAGGCTCAGACGCGTGCTCTGTACCACTTTTGTATCCCTAGTTTGTGTTAAAGCTTTACGGGGACGTAAATCCCTGAGGTGGGAGTAATGTAAAGGGCCAAACATTTCAAGGGAATTTTTTTCTTAATTTCTTTGGGATTTTACAAGAACGTAGTTTCTGACAGCACCTGATTCCGAGGCCCGGTGTGCCCGGAATCAATTTCTGAAGTTTAGCTCGGGACGTTCAGTGAACGAACGAGCTGGTTTTTCTATCTTTTGAACCAGTTCTCAGAATCAAAATCCGAGGTCACCGATGGAACCACAATTCCGGTAATATCTTAGGAACACCTTTTCCGATTGAGTTTTTTCTCGGAATGAGTTGTTTAATTTTTTTGAGGTTAAATTGTGATGTAAATAAAAATTTGTGGAAATTTTGTTACTTCTAACCATGTGTGGAAGTTGGGGAACTAACCAAGTGTGAATAAAGGTGATGTGGGGCCCACACGAACCCCACCCTTTCAAATTCCCTAACCCCCTTAACTCTTCCCCTTAAAACCCCCTTGTTTTAAATTATGTGACTTCCTTTCACACTAAATACATGTCAACACATTGTAATTAAGGAGTTCAACCTCTTTAATTAATTTTTGAATTGAATAGTTTGAATTTGAAGTGGCTTGTATTAAATAAAATAATAAGTTTGTTTATTATTTTATATGGTGGAAAGCTTCTTGGGTGGGAGCTCTTGAGTTTTTGGGGAAGAACGCCGACTATTCGACGAAGAACGCCTCCGATGGAGAACGTGAAGACACCGACGATGTGCCTTATCTTCTTCTTCCTCCGCGTCAAGGGAGAGACACCACCACGGGGAACATCAACATCGATGACGGCTCTTCCTCAGATGAAAACGGAATCGGAACCGATCTTCCGCGACGACCGATCATCGCGACGCTTGCCTCTTTCCGTGGCACGATGACATGTGACGTCTTTTCGAGGTAGGGGATTTATTGTTTTTGTTCGTGATTATTTTCGTTGCCATTCTTCGTTCTCTAATTTGGCCACCTGTTATCGCAATAACGGAAGGAGGTCGGACCGCACGAACACGGCTGACTCACCTCCCCACTTGATGCTTGATTTTGTTGCGGCACGAGCAATGTAGCGCGGTGCCATTGCACTGCACGGAAATAATAAAGGATGGGCAGAGAAACATGGCATCGGTGCGTTGTGCCGTTGAAGTTGAACAAAGTCGCGGCGTCGTCGCGCCGCGCCGAGAAAACACGAAGAGGCCGTAGTTTGTTTATTTCATGTGCAGATCATTGGGTGATGATGGAACAGGACGCAGTCGCGATTTGAAGACTTCACAGAGAAGTGTCGGTCCCGGGAGGACCGCCGGTGAAGACCGCAGGAAAAACAGACCACCGAAGTGCGTCCGGTGGTTCGCAAAAAATCCTACCAGCGCGCCACGCCGGCACAGCGGCGCCGGTGACCGGAAGCAGCGGTCGGCACCAGCCGGTCGCCAGGAGGGTCCGTCGCGGCTTCAGCCATGGCGGCAGATGGCTGTCCCGCGACCGTGCAGTACCAGTGGGGAGACCGGGGGTCATAACCCCCGGTGGTCAAGGGAGTGGCCACCACGTGGGGGGGGGGGGCGACTTCAATCAGGGGGGCATGCGCCTCCACCGCTATTCCGCTCAGCTCAGCCAGCCGAGCAGGCCACGCGGGCCGTGCCCAAATGGGCTGGACCCGTACCCGAGTCGGGTCGAACCGGTTCAGGCTGACCCAGGGGGGTCTCGTGCCGGGTCGGACCGGGCCCGAACCCCCTATTTTCGTGTAGTTTTCGTTCAAACACCCATAACATGGGCTATGAACCTCCGATCGATGCACCGTCAGTTCCGATGTGATCCTTGGATTGAGACGGTCGTTTCGGTATATTAAACTCAAGGTTTAGGAGAACCTTGAGTACGGTCGGGTTGGTTCGGACACGAAACCAACCGGACCCTTGGAGCGGAAACGCTTATAACTTGAGCTCCGGACGTCCGATTGACGTGCCGTCGACTTTGTTGGATTTCTCTAGATGAGATGGAACTTTTGGAATACTTTTCCTATGTTTTGGACGCAGTTGGAGTATGGCCGGGTTGGATTGTACCCGAAATCCAACCGGGCCCCTAGAACGGAAAAGCTGATTTCTTTCAGACCGGACACCCGTTTGACGAACCGTCAGCGGCGTTGGTGATCACTTTGAGAAACGGTCCCTATGAGTACACCCTATGATAGTTCGGAGTATAGTTGAGATACGGCCGGGTTGGTTCGCACACGAAACCAACCGGGACCCTGGTAAGAAAAGGCTAATAACTCACAGACCGGGTGACCGATTGACGTGCCGTCCATTGTTTTGAGACCTCTATGATGAGGCAGTTCTTTGAGATACTTCTTCATGGGACTTTGTGATACATGGAGTATCGACCAGAAGCTCATGGAGAGGACCCTCCCGGAGACGAGCATACGGAGTATGGAGACCGTGTATCCAGCTGAGACCTGACGATTGCTTGACCGACTCGACTTGGAGTGAGTTGACTAGCCCACTGGACGGACCACTACTTTGTTTGGGTGAAGACCCATGGCGCACAGAGCACTACTAAGTTTGGGTGTAGACCCGCGATACTTTTCTGGAGAGTACCTCTTCACCATATTAGGGGTGATGCACTACTGTGTTTGGGTGGCAGACCCAGCGGGAAGCACTACTGTGTTTCGGTGGCTGACCCGCGGTACTCGACAGGAGGAGTACCTCAGCAGTCTTAGGTTAGTGAGCAGTACCTCGGAGTCATGACAGGATCACTGTACTTGACAGAGATGGGGCTCTTCAGTAGTTACGGTTTCGATAATAAAAATCCTGGTTGGAGATGAGTCTATGATATTTGTGTTTCTTTATGATTGAGATAGTTCACTTGATAACTTAGGTATATGTATGGGCATATACCTGGGTAGTGGTTATCCGTTGATTTCATAATCTTTGTGTTTCCTCATGATTGAGATGGGTTACTTGATATAAAAGGTATATGTATGGGAATATACCTAAGTAGAGGTTATCTATTGAGATCTTTCTTTGTGGTTATCCTTGTTGGATTTGGTGAGACCTTGAGGGTCTCGGGGTTCCTACTGAGTATCGTTATACTCACCCCTTCACGGGCTATGCCCATACCTCATTGTGTTGGTTGCAGATGATGGGAAGCATTGGCAAAGGCCGAGTGTTTGAGGACTGGATGGTACACGGAGGTGGATCTCACGACAAGTCAATATTCGGAGGCGGACTTCACGACGTGACGATACTCGAAGGAGGTTGACGGGTGAGAGAATTGTGGAGGCTATCTGTACCTACCCTTAAGGTAAGATTCGTGGTGGATAATCCAGGAGTTGCGCTATCTGTACCTACCCTTCAGGTAGGATCCGTGGTGGACGATCCAGGAGCTGTGCTATCTGTAACTACCCTTCAGTTAGGATCCTTGGTGGATGACCTAGGAACTACTTCTATTCTTCCATCTGCTTGTCTTTTCTGTTGTACTTTTGTTCAGTTTTAGCTGTACTTTCAGTTGGGTTTGTCTTCTGGCCCACTTACTTTTCAGCACTTTCCTTTGTACTTAGTGTATTACTTCCCCTTGTACTCTGTGTTGTTTTGATTACTATTATAAAGGCAATGCCTTCCCAGTTATTGGATTTTACGCCTTTGGTTCTAGTCACCAGCCCCTGGCCTATAGAAGGCAGGCTTGGGGTAGTAACGACACGGGCCCCGAGGACGGGTCGTGACATGGGAATTGTATGTCCCTCCCATGCATTGGGTAATGATAAATGATATATGTTCTCAAGAGGGTACATGGGTTGTATCCCAAACCTAAAAATAATAGGATACATGGGTTGTATCTTAATCCAGAATACAAGAGGGTACACAGGATATATTCCAAGCCCAAGAACATGAGGGAACACTGGTAATAGTCCGTGCTTGAAAATAAAAGGGACCCATGTTATAGCCCAAGCATCAAAATAAGAGGGAACATGAGTTTTTTCCCAAGCCTAAAAACAAAATAGTACATAGATTGTATACTATGATCAAAAGTAATAGGGTGCATGTGTTATATCCCAAAACCAAAATAATGAGGTTACATTAGTTATTTACTAAGCCTCAAAAGAAAGAGGGTACATGGGTTGTAGCCCAATAACGAAAACAATAACATAGAAGATAAGTAGTCCAAGCCCAAAAATAATAGGTTCCATGGGTTGTTAAATCAATATTGAAGTATTTACACAGGTAATTAGCATAATACTAACTTGTTATGAAGGCCTTGGTAGGTCTCCTTGACATAGGATTATCTATTCTTATGTGTATGACACAAATTCCATGTCTTATTATATTGTTATTCTCTAATGGATTTTGCTCTTGGTTCCCTTACAATTCAAATCTTATGAACATTCAATATTTATTCCATGACTCATGCATACGATATTTGATATGAATGGTATAGTCTTCAAATGTTATTCTCATGTTCTCATACCCTTATGATAATGTCATTCTTGTGTATCTACTTTTTTCCCTTACTCAGCATTTGAGATTACCGTTTCTTATTTTTTCCTTTCCCTCTGTTATAATGAATGTTTTTTATTAGGGGTACTAAAGGGGAAGATATTTGTGGTAAACATTGAAGATATTTCACTGTGTTAGAATATTCTGTTCTATGGTTCCAAATAAACTAAACTATTATGGTCCCCGATCATTTACTTTTATAATTTTATGAATAATCATCTAAAATTGTCTAATATCCATATATGTTAATCTGGGTTCGCTATAGTTGTTATCAAAGGGAGGCTTAGTCCAGCTTTGCAAACTGAAATGATAAGACTATAGGGATATCCATATAGATATTTGTAAAGATTCATCTAGGGAATTATCTATGAAAAAACCTAAGTTATTATAGATTTAAATGTTTTTTCATGATTTAGGCAAACTATGAGTAATTTTCCATGATTATGTGTTTTTATTATTTGATAATTTTATCTCAAACTTTGATTTACAGTCTTTTTCAATAGCGGGAACAATGAGTTACTGTGTTAACATTGAATGTCTTAGTTGTGGGATGGATGGTCATCATACAAATAGAATGAGCTATATTGAAATATCATGAAGAGAATATGGAAGGTGAGATGACAATCGGTAATTCTTCAAAAGATAAATAGACCAAAAAAACATGAGAAATTTATGGGGTATTATAATAGTATTTTTAACATTTAATTGATGAAAAATGATTATATTAATATTGTGGAACCTTAATACATGATTCAGATTTAATATTATAGGAAAGTGATATAAAGGAATGAGATAATCAGTCCCAAGTGATGGTTTATGAATAAATTTTTATGATTTATGTGTATATGTTTTCGAATTCAAACATTATGTTTTACAAATCATGAAATATATATGTATTTTTAGTACAGGTTTTTTATTAAGGATTTAAAAGGATACGTTTAATGTTGTTGATGATTTAGAAAAGTGATTTAATGGAAATGTGGTATTTTTATTAAGGGAAGGTAACCCTTATTTTTTTCTTGATTTTGAGAAAATTATGTTTCACTTGGATAAAGAGATGGTTCATATTGATAATGTAAATTAGATTGTACTGATTATCATGTAACTAATTATTGATTTGTTGAAAATGTGGTCTATGTTATCGTGGATGAAGATTACAACCTTTTTTTGTATTTAGGGAGTAAATCCAATAATATTTTTAATAATAAAAAATGCATGGTTTCAAGTAGGTTTTATGGTAATTTAGTTAATTACCATGTTTCAAGAGAATACATGATAAAGGTATTCACATGTGTTGAGTGTAACCAAAAAGGGCTACATTATGATATATGGGGATAAATATTAGCATAATTTTGACTAATTAAATAACCTTCTTTCTAATGTTTTTTATTTTTAATACTTTGGAATGGTTACAAGGATAACCATTTATAGAATGATTTATGTTAAACCTAAGATGATGTTTAATATATTAAAGTATTATATCTCTATATGAAAATTTAAGCATATTGGATAACATATACTAAACATTTAATATGATGTTAAATAAAGAAAATTGGATTAAATTTTCATTTTATTTATAGATCACATGATCTGTTAGTTCTTATGGAATGAAAAATTCTACTTAATCCCATGGAGTAAGAGATAAAGTGGGAATTGATCAAGGTGAAATTAAAGGGTGATATTGTGCATATGCAATGGAATGAAACCTTGTAAGTATATATTATTGTGAAAAAAATTTCAACTCCATTGAAATGATATTGAAAAATATTTATCCTAATACATTTGTTTCTATTTAACTGATGGTTTTACAAATCATCACAGATTTATTGGTTTGAGGCCCTTAACTTTCTATTGACCATTAACTTTCTTGTGATGAATGATCTTTATCACACCCTAAAATTATTGAAAATTTTATTCCATGTACAATATTCACTCCCTATCTATTATATCCTATGTGGAAACCTAGTTATGGGATTTTTTGGGTACTCATAACTGTTCAAACATTATTTTTTTAAAGGAAGTTTTAGTATTCATTTTTACGATGTGGGTTTATATGAATAGAAATTTCTAGTATAAAACCTTTTATTACCCATATAAATTTATGTTAGAAATTTATTTTAAGGGGATAGAATGTAACACCTCGAGTTTTTGTGAAAAATTATTTTTAAATTTATTTAAACTATTTGATATTTTTCATTTCACGCAACATTGGATGGAACTTATGTTATATGAAATCACCAAGTCATTATTTCTTTGTATGCAACGTTATGTTATGCTTGTGCTATATGCAACACTTATATAATATTATGATGCAATAAACACGATTTTTATCTTTTTTTACACACAATATTGAGTCCTTTTGATAATTAATATTACATGCAAGACCTAGTTTTACCAAACTATAATGTAATATTAATATTACCATTAAAATATTATTATAGTTATCACCTAGCTATCAAAAATGATGTTATGAATTAGATTAATTAAATTATGAAAATATGGATTAAAAATATATATAATAATAGTTATTTGGTGAAAAATTAACAAGAAATAAAAAAACATTTCAAAAATATAGGTTATCTTATATTGGAATACTATATTTAGTCAATAAAAATCATTTTAACTCATGAAATTAACATAACAATTTTGATAAATGATTTTAATAAAATACATAAAAAATATATATTTATTTATTATATTTATTAAACTAATTAACAATCACCTTATAAATCTTCTAAATAATAGATATTAATATTAAAAATATTATGCATAAAAATATATATTTTTTCATAAAGGTAATTATACTGCCTTTTAATATTGCACCTATATTAAATCTATTTATTACAGTTTTATAAATTATAATTTATAAAATAAACATTATTTTTTAATGAATAATGTCAAAATAATCTTAGGTTGAATATTTTATATTATTATGAGAAGTTTAATTTTTTGATGAATAATCACAAGTGCTTAATTTTTATTCAAAACTGCATTTCATCTAATTTATTTATATAGTTAAATTTTGTTTAAATTTGTTTTTAGTTATAATTAGGGAAATTATAAATGAATTAGTAAAATTTATTTTATTGGAATAAATTTCACATTGAAATTGAATATAAAAAATGTTTCAAACATTTAAAAACACTCACTTTAATAACATGTTTTCTCGTTCTATATGTGGGATAAATTTTAAATTAATTTCAACCACTTACATTATTATAATTTTAAACAATAAATTAAATATATTTTATAATAATAATTTATAATATATATTTAGGTGAAATTAGTTTTTCAAAAAAATATTAGTGAAAGTAATTAAAATTAATTACAACGATTAATGTAAAAAATAGTTTACTTAGTGGGTAAAATTTTACATAAGTGGAAAAATAATCTATAAACATGTATAAAATAAATTGTATTTCCATAATTAAACCATATACTCAATTTTACAAAAAAAAGCACCATTATTGTAGGCATATGATTTAATAGAGACCTCTCAAAAGTGTTTATCTTTTTATATTTACAAGAATGTCACTCCTCCTGTACTAAAAAAGAGAACCCAACCCCCTAACATCATCAAATCTATAATTCCCTTTGAATCAGCCAAAACCTTCCAAAATAATCTTCCAAATTTCATACTAACATCCTATAAACCCTACTTTGGGAAAAATCAAACCAAAAGGACTTACCCAAAGTAAAGGAACATCATTCAACAAGAACTTTTGTTTTATTTCTTTCTCCACCCAAAACAATTATTCTTATTCCATGATTATATAATAAAATAAGTATACAAAATATACTAATATGATTTTATGTTTATTTTTTGACTAAAACCACTTCAAACTTACATTAACTGAGACCTGCAATCATCATTCATGTGTATGGCGAACTACCGCCTCTTGAACTAATGTCGTTCATTCATTTATTACCACATTTAAAGGTTTGGAATAATGACGGAATTACTATTTTTATATGATATATATTATATTTATTATGTATTTATACTTATTTAATTATTATATAACACATAAATTAATTTTTTTTGTGGGAATACGATAACTTTGTTTGTAGATGTGTGAACTATCACCTTCTCAAAGTGATGTGATTCATTCACAATTTATATGGAATGTATTAAGAACAGGTTGAGTAAACAAATATGATATATATGACATAATAATTATAATATAGTGATAATATATATATATATATGTGTTTTATTTAGTTTTTTTCGCTCAATATGATAAAGAAACAGAAACCACATTCATGCATATGTACGACCTACCATCTACATGAGTAATGCATTACATTTCATATTTTATATTTTATATATTATTTTAAGTACAAATATAAGGATTAAATATAACATTTAAAATATTTTTAAATTTTTTGAATTAATTAAATCATGGTCTAGTAAATATGATAAAAAATAACAAGTCAAAACATATATAAAAAACAAAGTGTTTATTACACAAAAACGTAACTTTAACAGAGAATTATTAATAAATGGATAATATAAATCCATAATAAAATTAAATATGGTATGATATATAATATTATATTTCTTTATTAAATTAATAATAAAATTATATTTCTTATATAGGTATTTTGAATGTGTATAAAGAGAGTCAAGACTTAAGGTAACACTTTTCTTGTCTCACATTTATTTCTATGAGTTAAATACTCTATTAATAAGTTATTATTATCATTTTATGTGCATACTGAACTGTGAAATTTTATATCATTAATTTAATTTAATTTATTATATTAATATATTTTATTTATTTTATGATTTCAAGGATCCCATGATTCAAAATTTACTTAGGTAGTAATAGAATTTCATCTCACTTTTTATATTCATGAGATACATGCAATATTCACCACTCTTTTTCTTTTATGTGGTATTTATAATTCCATATAATGTATTAAATTATTCTTATCCCTAAATTTATTTTTTTAGATATCTATTTTTTTATTTATCTTTCATGGGTTTTGCAGTTCAAAAGTTACCAAATCGGTAATGTAATTTTGTCTCAATTTTCCTTCTTTGACACACAAGTTATGTTATTTACCAATATCATTTTATGAGTTTTATATACTTCCATTTGAATTTTTTTATCATGAATATCAATATATTCATGATATTTTTTGCTTCATGTAATTTTATCCTTTCATTGGAATCATTATTGAAATCACCAACGTTGTAACAATTTATTGCTACAATATCATCGTTTATTAGGGTTGTTTCCAATTATGTATCAATTGATTACATCTTATGATCTATTAATCAAGAACTCTCAAGAATTTTATTATCCCATGTTTCTTATGATATATTCATGTAATGGTTATTTTGTTACTCCTTTTTTAATTTAGATAGTTAAGAATGTGTTTTCAAGAAAACCCAATCTTATTTCTCTCTTCAGACAAAAATATGTTCTATTCAGAAACTATGCTTTTACAAAAAATATTAAAAAAATTTAACTGGTATTTTAAGCGAATTTTACATTAAATTTATTTTTAAATGTTTTATTTTTAAAAAGTGTTGAAAAAATGTTTTCAAATATTCTATTAAGTATTTTCAATCTTATTTTCAGAGGAAAATTCTTTCAAAATGTTTTATTATTTAAAAAGAATTTTTCAAATTTTAAAAGATATTATCCTGATGAAATGTTATATATATATTTTAAAATATAAATTTATATTTTTTCAATATTTTTTTAAATGAAATTATTTTTAAAATGATTTATGTTTTAAAATTTTATTTTCAAATAACAGTTTTCATCCTCACTAAATTCTCCCTGTGATCTTTCAAAATCCATCTCCATTTATGATGAAATCCTTTGATATAGTCTTTGATTTTCTAGGTGTTTGATCCAAATATGAAAATAATATTATTTATTTTAATGGTATATGTTTTTATGTAATGTTTTTTATGAAATGTGATTCTCTTCCGTAGAATATACAATGATAAATGATTATGAAACCCACTTACTTTCTCAGGTTATTCTAGGATAAAATGATTATGAAACCTTTCACTTCTCCATTGGTTATGATATGATGAAATTTTTATGATAACCATTTAAGTTAATGTGTTATGAATGATATTTATTAAATTCTTCTCTTTTTATGGGTTATTATATGAGGAATGTTTCACATCATATGGAACATGTAAGTATAATTTCATTATGTATCAAGTGGGAAATGTATCTCCTTCCAATGAATTGGGTAATGATAAATGGAATATGAGATCAATATTGTACACTGGTTGTATCACATGCCTGAAAACAAGTGGGTATACAGGTTGAATGCGAAGCCTAAAAACAAGAGGGTATATATGTTGTATCCCTTTCCCAAAACCAAGAGGGAACATAGGTTGTAGCCCAATCCATAAAGGAACAAGTTATGTGGGTTGTAGCCCATGCCTAAAAATAAGAGTGCACATAGGTTGTAGCCTATGATTTAAAACAATAGGGTGCACTTGTTGTATCCAAGCCCCAAAAACAAGAGGGTACACTGGTTATAACCCAAGCCTGAGAACAAGATTTCACATAGGTTGTAGTCCAAGAACAAAAACAGGAGAGTACACTGGTTGTAGCCTATACCAAAAAATAAGAGGGTACATGGGTTATAACCCATTCCTAAAAAAAGAGGGTACACAGGTTGTTATCCCAACCCTAAATTAGGTATACATGTTATCATCCCAAACCTAAATGTTATGATGTTCTTGGTAGGTATACTTGATATAAAATTTCCTAAGCATATGTTTACACTATAAATTCCATGTCTTATTTATATGTTATGCTTCCAAGGATTATGATCTTAATTCCCTTATGATTCATTTCATATAACAACCAATATTTATTCCATAACCCATTTATATGATCTTTTATATGCATGGTATGATCTCCTAATGTTATTCTCATGTCCTTATTCCCTTATGCTCATGTTATTCTTATATATCTTCTTCATTTACCATTAATGAGTTTCTGATATCACCCTTCATTATGTTTTCTTTCCCTCGGTTATGAAGATAGTTTTTGAGTAGGAGTACTAAAGGGTAATATCTTTTTGTAAATATTTAAGATCATTCGCCATGTTAGAAGATCATGTTCCATGTTTCAAAAGGCACTAAACTGTTATGGTCCTCGACCATGTACTATTATAATGTTCAGAATATTCATCTAAAATGAAGAAATATCCAAGTATATTAAGCCTGGATAACTATATATATGGTCTAATTATACCATCCTCATTATTTCTTTAAATGAATTTTGATAATGTGTTTTGGTAGTTTTCAGGGAACCTATTTCTTTCCCACTAGTTAATTAAGCTACTATGATTTTATGAATGTTTTTTAATTAATGTTTCACATAGAAGTATGTATATCATTGTGTTAAAGGTATTTTTTCGTATACAGCCAATGTATTTGGTAAATTTTATATCTCATGAGATGGTTTGGAATATGGATTTAATAAAAACCCCTGAGATATTTTGTTCACTAAGTGACTTTTGGGTTTGTTATGGCCCTCCAATACAATGGGTAAATACTTATATCTCATTAGATTATATGTCAAGTATTTTGGAGTAAACTTGGTCTATTAAGGAACTCTGTCCACTATATTATAAAGGTATTAGCATTGATCCTTGACAATAATGAATAATATATATCCTTACGTATATGTCTCATTATTATTCATGTGTTATTTTTTCATGCCTCGTGATTGTTAAGTCGTGTTTTCACTTTTATACATCACATTTATAATGTTGTTCCAAAATTATTAACCATGACTTGTGATTTATGATCTTTGTTTTATTAGGTACGATTCTCATTTATTATTCACATGTATTTTTATTATGTTTACATACACACATATTCATCTTGTACTCTCTTCTGATCATCGATTGATATATCTTATGTTTACCCTTACTGATCGTAATAGCTGACCCTTTCAAATGTTTCCATATACCAAGTTTTAATGAATAGTATTTTATAAGATTTATCTAAAGGGTTATCATGTGGGATGATTATTTTTGGGAGATGTTGATAATATTGTAAAATAAGTTTGATATGTATTTAACCATCAAAGACAATAAACTATTTCTTTCATTGACTATTTGGATTTGTGAGACATAAATATTCAATTATGGTAATGATGTTAAATAAATTTGAGTTATTCTTTGGTAAAATCACTTGATATAAAATAATATGTGTGATGTTTTTGTTATATAACAAGATCCAAGAGTGTGGGTCTAGATCACCTTAACGATTTATTCCACATCATCCCTATCTTAGAACATCATTGGACACCTTATTTCAAGTTATGCAATTTTTTACACTAAAAATAGGAATGTTGAATCTTTATATTGAAATTAAATTTTCCTATTTTAATATTATTGGAATGAAAATGCATTTCCTATTCAAATACTTCATCCTTAGGATAATCTCTCACTATGCTTTTAATCATATCCTTGATAGATACCTAATTGAACATTATTTTATCACATAAAAATTATAATTGTTTCTCATTTTATATTAAAATATAGTAATGTTAACATTTTCCAACATCACCAACATTTTATATTTTTTCTTTAAAAACTAACACTTTTTCATAAAACTATAGTATAAATAATTTAAGGGTTTTTTTCATGATTTTAAAATCATGAAGTATCTTTCTAACTCCACTATATCTTCATCAAGAATATTTACTCAATTTAAGTATATATCAATTGTCTCATTTAGGATCATCCTCACTTCATCATAATTATTCTACAACTTTCACCTCTTCCTCTTGAACCTTGAAATCTAATTTCTAAATGTTAATATAATTTCCCCACATGGAATGATAATTCTTTCTTGAAATCAAATTTTTATAGATAGTATTTTACCAAGATCCCCCTAATGTATTAACTTACATTGTATCAATATCTCACACCTTGTGATCCCTCTATGATAGGGTTCCAATATTCATGTGTTCTAAAATCACATGTATAGTCAATGTGTGCACATCTATTCATAATGATTAGAAGTAATGTTGCGTTCTATTATTTCAATAACTTTAAATTATTTCTATAAAATAGGTATTCACTTGTTGTTGATGAATTATCCAATTAAATAATAGGTTGAACAACCCCACTAAAAAACCTATGTTTGGATACCATTTATTTTTCCAAAACAAGGTTAATAACCTAATGGGGGGGGGTGAATCAGTGTATACAAATTTTTAATTATTCCTTTGTAATTTCCTTCCCAAATTTTAATAGGGAATATTACAACTCACAAAAAATCGATGTCTTTTAATAAATAAGTAAAGAGAGACAAAATTATTTGTACCTGGTTCACCCTAATGGGTTAATACAATTATCATGCATGAAAATGTTCCTATTAACCTAAAACACAAAATTTCAATGATTTGGTTATAATTTTTAGCATACACACTAACTCAACTAGTTTATAACATTAACAAAAATAAATATCATAGCTTTCAAACACTCGGGGAATACACTGCTTCTTAATGAAATTTTACATTAAACCTATTTATACTGAGAATTAAATTACACCAATTTTGGTGTATCAATTTTATCCACCTTTAGATATTTGAATAACATCATAAAATAATCAGGTGAGAAATTTTTGGTAAAATGTTCATCATTATTTCTCACCTTCTAGTGCGATCCAATAACACTTCTTCTTTTTCATCCAAGGTATGTAATACCTTCTTCTATCCTCTTTATATCATATCTAAAGTATACCTTTATTATCCAATAGATATAATAATATTAACTATCTATTTCACCACTTTTATTTCCCAATTTAAATCTTTGTTCATCAATTTTCCATGTGAGAAATATTCACCTATTCAAATATCAAAACATACCAGGTTAGCATCATATTTTCCGTCAAAACTAAATTCCATAAAATCATCATTTTATTTTTTAGATAAAGTCTTCTTTAGTCATTGTTCAAGTAAACATATTCAAATTTTATAATCGTAGGTATTATTGCATAGTAAACAACATAACTACCTACATTATGGCATGTAGGCTTTAAAAACCATTCCAAAAAATCATCACCAATATTGAATATAATTAACTTTCTAATAAAAAATAAAACTCATTTAATTTAGTCATGATATTATCCTCTTGTAATGGTCATACCAAAAATCACATTTTTATGATTAAGAAAATATCATTTATACTATTTCATACCAAACTACATAAAAATAGCTAAGGAAATGATCTTTTGAGGTGTTAATATGACTTTTCCAAGGTAAATAATAATTCTTTTTATGATTTAATTTTCCACAAAATTACTATTAAAATTTCATTATTTACCCTTACAAAGTCACCAAAAACTCTTCCAAAGTTATCATTTACTCTTTTAGAATCCAATATTATTATTTTAAATTATCAATCTACCCTTCCAAAGTCATCAAGTACCCTTCCAAAGTTCTCCTTTACCAAAAATATAATTTTCGAAAGATTTTTTTTACTTTTATGAACATTTCTTTTTCAAAAAACCTACTCTTTAAATGTATTAAATTTATCCTATGATGTTTAAGATTACCCTTCCAAAACCAAATTTATCCAAATTCTCAATAATTATAAAACATCTTAAATAAATATGTAATTTCAACAATTCCCCTAGAATAATTCTAATAATAATCCATTATTTTGAAAATGTACTTCTAATAACTACTTGAGTTATTTTGGAAGTTTCTTCTATTACCATTATCAAGAAGCACAACTTAAGAAGAAAACCTACAGGGTTTTTTAAACACACTTTAACTCTTATTGAAGGAATTTAAATTATATTTTAACCCTTTAAGAATTCATGGATGGATAAAATCTCTAGAATAATCCATTATATCTTCCTATATAACATTAAATACCAACATAAACCTTAAGATTTACCAGATTGAATAAAACCCTAGCATTACCCATTATGTCTTTAATGGAGACCTTAAACCCCAACGTACCCTTTTAGACTTCCAAGATGGTATGAAGCCCTAGTAAAAGCCTTTAATTCTTCCTTGGGGACCCTAAATACAAGTGTAACCCTTAAAAATTCCTTATAAATCATGAATATCCAGCAAAACCCTTATGCCTTCTTTGACAAGGAACTACACTCCAGTGTAACCACTTATGTCTGCATGGGATAACTTAATCCACAACATACCCTTTTAGCCTTTATGGATGAAAAAAATAATCATAGACTTAAGCCCTATTAAGGTACATTAAATCTCAAAATAACCCTTAATACCTATTGGATGGCATGAAACTCTATCTTAACTTTTCCAGTATTCCTAAGGAACCATAAATCCAATCATAACCCGTAATCTTTCCTAGATGGAATAGAACCCCAATATATCCTAAAATCCTTGTGTAACCCCTTAGACCCATCCTAGCCTTTTAGCCTTCTTATATGGAATGAAACACTAACATACCATCTCATATCATTCATCTTGGTTCACACTACGACACTTATCTTTACGCACATCCCTGGATGAAAATAATTTTTAGAGCGTCTTCAGCTACAAAATAAAAATATTAAGGGGTATCATACTTCATGTAAAAAGAATTAGATTCCCTAGTATGTGATGATTAACATTAAAGTAATCTTAATAAAAATGCAAAAAATATCAATCAATATCTCTCTAATGGGTATTCACCCTACCATAGTGGGAAATGTTTTAAATTAAACTAGTATTGTTATAATGAAGGTCTTTAAAAATATATGATTAAATATATAATATGATCATGTATCAGACACTAGATCTTTCATGGGTTTATTTGACCTAACATTTTTTCAGTTTTATTTTTTGATCTTGGAATTATCATTTATTTATTTTAATCTTCTTCCACCTTTCAAAATATTTTGTGTGATAGAATGAATGAAAATATACCAGAAAATATAATAGTGTTCCCGACATGAAACCTTAAACAATGATTTCTTTTTCATGCATATTTATTTTTTAAACTTCATGAATGTGTTTTTGTTTAGGAAATTCAAATAATCTAAAACATCTTCAACTTCTGTACATTATGTGTCTTCAACCACCGATATCCAAGGATGGGACCCAATGATGACTGACATCATAGGAGCTCATCACTACTACACAGTTTCCTCTTATAGATATAACACTACCATAATTATTACTACCATGGATACGTGCTTTCAATGTCTATTATCAGTATCAAAAAATATTTATCTCTAGATTTTTATTTCCCTTATGTAGTGGTATGCACTAGAGGGGTTGATTCAAACCCATGTTTCATCGCATGATAATCTCATGGGGATTAGTTCAAAGATTCACACATCCTAAAAATTGACTTATAGGGGCTAGTGGACCCTATTTATACTTATTTAAGGTTTGGGAGATACTATTATAAGTACAATAAAACCCTCCTTCTGTGTATGGATGAGGCTAGGGAGAATTTCATGTATTCTTTATTGGCTATAAAAGAGTCACCAAGGAGGGATTCCACCCACCATGTCCACCACCAACATAGTGTGAACCCTTACTTCCTAAACTCTATTATGGATATTATTACTCTATTATCCTAAAAAGGTAATTGAGGACAAAATACCACCATGGTACCTAAATATAACCATTAAGGATGAAGCCTCTTTAGATTCCTCTATAAAGTTCATGTACTGTCTTCTAGTTTAGGCCGTGACTTAAGGAAAATTTCTAGTTACCCTAGAACTAATTCCCCATTCACCTACAAGGTATATGTTGGAGGCCTAAATTGATAAACAAATGTTATTAAATTGTTTTAAGGGCTAATAGAGGTAATACACATGGATGTAATTCCACCTATCATATAAATCTTGATCACGATAATTATGAGGGGGTTATATTGGGAATAACTAGCCATAGGCATGAACCATCAAATGATAGGTCCCAAAAATCTGAAAATATAATTCCTACATCCTCCCATCAAAAAAGGGAAAAGATAAATCCATCAGTAACATTAAATCATCCATCGTAAGATTATCCTATGATTTATGATCTTGATTGCACATAAGGATGGGATAAATGTCCTCCCATAATCCCTTTAAAAATATATTCATATGGGGGTGGGATTACAATCTCTATCCTAAGAACATATATCCTAAAGAATATTGATATGAATTATCCATTCCTATCAAACATTAAATAGAAGATAATATATATGCAATAAAGGTATCTACATATTAATAAATATTCTTCATGGTCAATCCACCAACATCAAGTATCTCATCACCATCTGATAAAGGGTGAATGAAATTTCACTAATTTTTATCTATCCCACCACTATAACTCTTCATTCTTAATAAAGACATAGGTGAGTAATACTTCATAACCTATAAGTCAAGGAAGTATTTATCCCTTATATATTTATGGAATTTGATATATTAGTCCTTTAATTGAAAGAAAAACATCACATTAAATTCCATGTCCATAGAGTAAGGATGTGTTTATTTCATATAGTCAATGAAAGATGTATCAAGATTATATGTGGTTGACACATATGTGAAACCTACTTGATGAGAAAATAGAAAAAAGGAAATATATTTCATAGTGATAATTTAAATTTGGTTATCAATATTGAAACCTTGAGTTCATTCTATTTGGTTCCTTTATCCATTTCAAGAGTGTAATCCTAGACTTTAGGCAAGCCCACATAATTCCAATGAGAAAAAATCTCATAGGGTCACACACTATGTGTTTTTTTATCTCAATTAAATTATATTTGAATTTAAATAATGTAATAAATATCATTATCAAGACCAAGGAATATTTTATTCATGTTTTTTTTCCAGAAAATATTTTTTGATGAATGAAATATTTAATTAAATAATTATTCGAGTGTTCAATAAATGATGAAGAGTTGGTGGAGACCAAGATCATGTCTAGAAATGAATATTAATTTTCAATCTGGTAAAATAATATTTTTCATATGTGATTTATATCATGACATAAAATATTATTATTATTGTTATATGGAATGTGGTTTTATAAACATTATTATATTATTTTACGGGCAGTAGACAACTAAATAATATTTTAAACTAAAACCTAGACCTATAAATAGGTTTTTATGTCTATTGTGTATGGTTAATCAAAAAATTGATTCATTAAAATCATTTTAAAATATTATAATATTTCACCATTCCTCATCCACTCTTCCTCTCAAAAAAATAAGAATCTATAGAGATAATAATTCAAGATCAATGGAACTATAATTTTTTACATGATCAATAAATGATGATAGGTTCACCATGATAGCACCCAATATTATTTCTATGTTTCTTAGAGATCAAAGAATCATATGTGATTCACCATGAGTGTGATTATGCACATAGATCCTATAGTGTATATAAGGTAATTAAAAAATATTTTTTTGAATGATCAACATAATCTATGAATAAATATCTTAAGAAAAGGTTTCAATTATTCTATTATAATCTCATCTAATTTTAAATTTAATGTGGAAATATCTTCTTTGGGTTATAAGTTCTATTATGTCAATATTTAGTGGAATAAGTTTGGTTGTCATGATGTTTACATTTTGTAAAATTTATAAAATGATCTATTGAATAGAAAAATTCCGTATGGTCATTATTCCTAACATTATTCTTTTACTGAACCCAAAACATTCAAGTTATATTAGAGGGGGAATATTTTAAATTTATAACCATTTCTTTGATTGTTTATCTATATGTGAAATAGTTTAAAGATATTTCATTTCCAAAATATCCATTATTTAATTTAATTTTTTTTCATATGCTTTAATCATTTTAATTACTTTATTCAAGATTCATATTTTCTTAAAGGACATAGTAAAAAATTAGAATTTATAGAGATCTCATCAAGAATTGAAAAAACATTTGGTCGATAATACTTGGTTACACGACATGTAGATGGAGTACACATTCTATACCAAAGTTTATCTTGCCATGTAATTCCAAAGGATACATTAAATGGAAATATATTATTACACATGGTGCATTTATTTCACACCATGTGTATACTTGGCCAACCTAGAACATGAATTTTTGGAATACATAGTGTATAGTTGGTGTACACATTGTATATTCTATAGGGTTTAGTAGAGCAATTTTCACTAAATTAGTGGTTACATACTTGGCTAAAACAGTGTGAAAATGACATCCTTGATCAATAATGAAATATACCACATTTATTCATCTTATATATTGTGTAGTTTATTATTTCCCATGTTTAAAACATCGAGTCATTTGGTGTGTCATGAAGATGAATAACTAATAGAATAAAAGATATGTAGATCGAGTAAATTTTATGTGATCCTACTACTAATGAACATGAACATCCCATCATTGGGATTCCTAAAATCATTTCAAACAAGATACCCAACATATAGCTTCCTAGTACATTACATGTAGTCCAAACGAGGTACACACCGAAGACCCATGTGTTTATCCTAGGTACATGGTGTGTATCTCATTAATATATACCATGAAGTATACCAATAAATAATATAATTAAATTAAATTAATAATTAAAACATTAAACTATATTAAATTGATTAGAATCTGATTTGTTTGATAACATTAATAACAATTTTAAAGAATTAAAATTACTCAATATATTTAATATAATTATCTATAATTATTTTTTCTTGTCATTTATTTTACATGAAAGGATTTATGAAGCGCATATTCATGATTACTCATATAGTTATTAAGATAAAATTGAACTAATTAATTGATTAATTAATGAAAGTGATATTATCTTAATAATAAATAATGAATATAAATGAATTTTTGCAACTGGAATTTTGCATATTTTATGCATGTGTGTGACGATTCATGAGATTGAAAAAAAAATATGTTTTAATTAGTTTTTAAATTAATTTATTTTATGGGTATTTAATTGTTTATTACTAAAATAAATAAGATGGTATATGAGACATCCCTCCCTCATTTATTATGTCTGATCTGAATATTTGAGGTGATTTATGTAATTCCACTTAACCAATCCTTTAGATATACTCAAATGTGTATGAATTATAAATACATGTACCAAAATAAGTATCCCAAGGTGTGTGGAGGTGGTACAAGATAGAACCAGGAAGATACCTTCCCATATGATACACAAGTGGATTTGAACAATGCTGCAACTCATTCCAAGACCGACACAATGATTTTTCACCTAGGTCAAAAGTTGATTTACTATTCTCTCAGCAGATAAAATGGTTGATAAGTTCATGATTAGGTGATTTAGTTATTTAGTTATTTATTTTTTACTATTATTTATTTATCTTATGGATTCATGACTATTATCACGTAAATAAATGGACTAATATGAAAAGATGAGATTTAAATAAATGGATGATGAAAAAATGTTTTTTAAAACATATTTATCCACATAAGGAAAGTCAAAATAATATTGAAAATTTAGGTAAAGGATAAAACAATAAGTTATTAACCATAATAAATAAAATCTGTTTAGTTAATATTAAATCATTAAGTATTCCATCATTCAAATTTAGATGACCCCATAATTAAGTTGTCTGTTTTTCATACATAGGGGAACTTTCAATTAATGGTAAATTTTAACTAACATAGTGTTTAGACATAACTAAATGTAAAATGTGTTTAATATCATATATAGATCCAATAAAAATATGGAGGAAATGTTGAGGAAATAACAGTTTGTTTTTTTACATTAGGGAATCCACTCAATAGATCAAGAATTTGGAAGCTCAAAGTTGGAAAAAATTGCCTACATAAATACATTCTTGTAATTTTCATGGACATCATATACATTATATGAAAGGAAATATGGATCCTTACCACTATAATTTTATGTGTGATGGGACATTCTGAGTTCAATAGTGAGAGCCATTAAGGATTTATAAAATATTGGGAGTCATAAAAAATTAATTTCATTATGTCTTAAATAAATTATAATCAAGTGAAGTACTAGTAATATTATCCTTTATAATTATAGAATAATTGAAATTTCATAATACACTTTATACATTTGATAAATATTAGTGTTGTTCTATCTCTTAACTGGTAGAAACATCCTAGAATGGTGCAGACACCTCGGGTTGTGTTGCACCATGAATAGAAATCCTACAAGCTTGAATCCTCACTGCCTGATCATCCAACAAATGAGGTGAGTGGTTAAAAGGTCACTATATGTACAAAAAACATGAATGGAATGTTTTAAAGTCAATTTATAATGATTTTGTTTGCATATAGTGGATGCATGATGTCTCAAGAAGACATGGATTCTTATAGAATACTCTATAATCTTAGTGGCCTTTACTAAAATAGAGTAAGGCATGAATGGTTTGATATATCCAAGGTCATATTACAACGTAATATTAGAGATGGTTTTTTATCTAGGCCTTACATAGTATAACTCATGGGATACCTTGAGTGTCTAATGGTTCTATAATTTAATCTTCCAAAATAACTACATACCAATCTCATTCGTACATCACTCCCTTAGAGATTTTATAATTCTTTGGTAAATTGTAATATGAACACATTGAGTAGTGAATTTTACTCTTACTCACTCATCTTCACCATGTTGGTATGGATATGAAGCATGAAAATCCATTGGTCCATTTGGGGAATAAAATGAATGGAAAAAAAAAGAACTCTAAGCCCAAACCTTCCTCAAACCCTGCTTATAATAAGTTAAAGATCAAGGAGAAATAAATTGAACATGATGTTGTTTGTTTTGAATGTAGAAATCGGGGATACTAAAAGAAAAAATCCACCGTGGAAAAGAATAAAGGGGAAGTTTCATGTGTGATTTTTATTGAGTGAAATTTATTTGTTTCTACAAATTAGGTATTATATATAGTTTATGGTATTGGCATATGTTGTGAAATATAGAAACCAAATAGATTCTAAAATATTATCCGTGGGGAGGTAGGTTTACAAGCATTGAATAGAGCCAGACATACTTTTTGGGTTATCAAGGACAACCACCTCATGTTTCCAACAAGCTTGATCATTGTTTTGAAATATTATTATTATGTTTCATATATTACCAAATTAATTATTATTGTATCTAGATTTGATATGGATGAATTTATTTTCATGTTTGATTATAAATAATTTTTTATAAGGATAGAATTTTTTATGGTAATAAATATCTAAATAATAGTATTTATGTGTTAAATTACCCAAAAAAATTAATGTAAATCTATATCACATGACTCATACAACACCCAACTATGGAATCACCATCTAGGTCAAGTAAATGAAAATATTTTGACTTCATTACCCCAATATAGATATTTTTTATTATTTTAAACTGAAATCATTGGGTGTTTTTCATGTAAATTTTCTAGGAAAACTGGTCAAATACCTATTTAGTGGAAAATGTGAACGGGCCAATGAGCTTCTTGAATTAGTTTATACTGATGTGTGATAACAATTTCTAATTGAAGCAAGTGGTGGGTACTCATACTTCATAATTTTACTAATTATTTCCATAGATATGGAAATATATACTTAACGTGGTATCAATTGGATTCATTTAATAGATTCAAGGAATGCAAGAATGAAGTTCAGAACCAACATAGTAAGAGGATTAAAAAAATTCACTCAGACCATAGTGGACAATATCTTAATCTAGATTTCATTTATTAATTATGGGATTTTTAGATTCTATATCTACTCACCCCAGATTATATACCTAAATGGAATTGTATAAGAGAAATGATAAACCACACCCTATTGGGAAAAGTGATATCAATGACCAGTAATATGAGTCTTCCATTATCCTTTTTGGGATACATGTTATAAACAGAAGCATACATACTAAACTAAGTGAAAACTTAATGGGATATGGTATTTCATACTGATTTTGTAGTGGAAATAAGCATGTGTTTTCATACTTATATATCTGGGGATGTGAGGAATTTCTTAAGGACTCTTCACAAAATAAACATGCACCCCAATGCATAATGTGTATCTTAATTGGATATTCTAAGGAAAAAATGGGATACTACATTTTAAATCCTTTAAACAAAAAGTTTTTGGATGATAGATGTCCCAAAATTATTCATACGGATTCTATCAATAAAAGATATTGTGGGTGTAAGATAGAATTTTATGAAGTCTAGGATCAAGATATAAAAGAGTTGGTGTAATAAAAAAAATATTTCAAATCCTCATAGGGGAATAAAATGTTTCAGAGATAGAAGTACTAAAAATAAGTACAAGATAGGCTATAGAGCCAGAAAAATATAGTTCTCTATTCATTAAGAGCGGTGACTCGATATTAATTGATAATAATGATCCTCTAATGTACAATGATAGAGTAAGTGGCATAGATTTTACTAATTGGAAAGAATTCATTAATTTATAAATGGATCCAATCTACAAAAACAATGTTTCTATTTTGGTATATCATCCAATGGACATTAATCCCATTTGTTTTAAATTGGTATTCAAGAAGAAACTAGACATGGATGAAAAAATCAGTACCTATAAGGCCCAAATGGTTGTAAAAGAGTTCAAATTGTGTTATGGAATAAACTACGATGAATCCTTTTCACCAGTTTCTATGTTGAAATCCAACAGAATTATACTTTCCATTTTTGTCCACAAAGATAATGATATATTTAAAATGGATATTAAAACAAATTTATTATATGATAACCTTCATGAAGATATATATTTGACACAACCTAAAGGGTTTCAGACTCCAAAGAATTCCAAAAAGGTATGAAAACTTCAAATATCTATTAATGTATTAAAGAAGGAATCCAAGTCATGGATCATTTTGTTTGATAAATCGATAAAGATATTTGGTTTCATAAAGAATAAATGTGATCCATGTGTCTATAAGTGTTTTAGTGGGAGTGAATTCTTTTTGTTAATTGTATATTTTTATGATATATTAATTATTAGAAATGAAATTTAATTATTATATTTTGTTAATTCCTAGTTGAATAAATGCTTCTCCAGATTGACTTATGTGAAGTAGAATATATTCTTATGATTAAGATCCATCATGATTGATCAAAGAGGATTTTTACCCTAAGTCTAGGTATACATATTTATGATATATTAAATAAATACATAGGAATTAAACGATTCCATACATTTTAGTGATTGGTTTAGTCATGTATGCTATGTTATATACTAGGTTACATCTCTCTTAATCCTTAATTGTGATAGGAAGATATCTAGTTGTACTATGTGAACAAAATTGGATAGAAGTTAATACTATCCTTAAGAATATGAGATGTATGGAGTATATATTCATGGCCTATGGATGATATGGGGAACTAGTCATAAAAGGGAATATATATTATAGTTTCCAAATATATCAAGATGATATAATATTGAAGATAGGATACAATTTCCCTCTAAATATAGGTGTTATTAACTAGAAGAGTTAAAAAAAGTATATGGTAATAGATTCTATAGTAGAGTCTGGGTATATAGTATATTTTGGGGTAGATAAAATAATTAGTATGGAAACAAAATGTCATCTAAGAGCTTGATGTGGTATATTGTAGTAAAGACAATATCAAACTCTATTTTGATAATATTGCAGTGGTGACCCTTCCAAAGTAGTGAAGTTATACTAAATAGAATATAAATGGAATACAATATGGAATTTTGATTCACTAATTCCTTAACTCATTGGAAACTTGATCACCATGTGAGGTCTAGTGGATTGAAATTCATTAACAGTTAAAATTTTTCCAAATCGCTATTTTTTGGAGTTGGTTTTCTAGAACAAAAAAATTTTACTTTGATTTAATTTATATTTTAGGATTTAAATATTAACTATAATATATTATTACATATAATTCATTGTTCTACAATAATTTTTTGTATTAATTCCCTTGGGTATCTATCTCATTGATAAGGTCAAAGCAGCCCCCCGTTATGATTAGAACCTTTATGAGACAAGATAAAATTATTAAATATGATCTATAGTTGGAGAATATCCTCTGATAGGTAACATTGTCTGAATACATTTAGGTTCAATAATTTTACTTAGATGAAACCTCATTTCCTAAAGTTCTAACTTAGAAATCTTCAAGATTAATGATTAGGATAACATACCCACCAGTAGGAATTCATCTTTTTTTGGAATCATAAAATATTTCTATATGTAAGAATGTGTTATGGTTCTAATAATTTATGATTATTATTTATGAATGTTATGATGCAGACAATTTTATTTATTTTTCAATCCTTAACAAAATAGTTTATCGCCATGTTGGATATGTTGGTTCTGCCACAAGTGACATGTTATTAATGGATAAGTCGGTGAAGTATTTGTCCCATCGATATTTATAAAAGCTGAGAGTGTGGCCCTTTGATTAGAATAAAACCATCAGATTAACTTCCATGGACATGGATTAAATATGTGTTTATTTAAGATAGTCAATAAAATACATGTCAATTATATAGTTTGATGATAAATATGTTCGACTTGATTGATGATATATTGTGACAAACGGATTTTAACACATTGTGAGAATTTGTATGTGCTTTACAACATTGTGAAATTAATTGCATTCTCTATGGTTCCTTGAAAAATTTCTAGATAGTAATATTTTACTTTATGTAATCCTTTATTACTCCAATGAGAAATAATGCTAGAGGCTCACAGACTAAGTGTTTCTGTTGATCTTGATTAATTACTATTTGAGATTAATTAATGGAATAAATATTATTTTCATTACCTGGGAATATTTTTTCATGTTATTTATTGAAATTATTTATTGATGAATGAAACATTAAATTAAAAATTTATTTATTTATTCAATAAGTTTCTAATATTTCAAGTTGTCTAAGATTGTGTCTGGTGATGAATAATAATTTGCAAGATAGTAAAAAAAATTTATCAGTGTGAAAATTAGGGCATGACATTAAATAATTATAATATTGTTATTACATGGTGAGAGGTTTGGTAGTGGTTATTATATTATTTAATGTATTGTATGTAATTAAATGAAATTTTCACCTAAAATCTATTTCAATAAATATATTTTAATATATTTTATGTAGGGTTAATAAAAAAATTGGTAATTGAGATTTGTTGCACATAACAGAATTCAGTCTGCATTTCTTATCCTCTCATATTATGAGGAATGAGATGTTATATAGGTATTAATTGATTCTTGAAGGAACTATAAGTTATTATCACAATAACTACTATATGATCGATCTTTCATGCTAGAAACTAGTGTTCTTTCGGTGCTTCTTGGAGATCAAAGGTGAATGTGTGGATCACCACTATGGGGTTCTACACATGGATCTTTATCATGCAATAAAGGTAATGCATAAAATGGTATTGGGATGATAAAAAACATCTATGAAGAATTATCCTAACAAAATTTATCAATTATCCCATTATAATATAAATTAATTATATGTTTAATGTGAAGAGATCCTCTCTAGGTTCTAGGTTCTCTTATTTAAATATTCAGTGGAAAAGTTTCACTATTCCTAATGTGTATGTCTTAAACCATTTTTAAAATAATCCATCAAATATAAAAAATTATGCTTATTATGCCTACCAAAGCACTTCTCTTTCACCTAAAACCATCAATTATTACACTGAATTCATATTTATTGACTAAGAAATGGAATTCAATACTCTTCTAAGCCAACCCTAGATACATTCACATATAGTTGTGCCTTTCTCTTACCATTAGTGCATGAAATACCCCATCAACAGGTAGGATTAATTGATAAATGGTTATTAATACCCTTTTGATTCTTGAGTGACTCAATATATTTATGTTTATTACTATAAAAAAGTTGTAAATAATATTTATAATTAATATTACTCTTATTAATCTATAACAAATGTGTTAGGTGCTCTACCGACTAGCCCATCAGATGATTTGATTGAAATATTTATTCTTCTTTTTAATCAAATCAAAGAAATAGGCTCCATGATAAAAAAAGTTATTCCACTAGAATTATAATTAATATTTAATTATCCCTACTTCAATCCACATGGTCTCCATGGAAAAATATATATATTTTTTGATGATGATAATAATGGACAAAAATGCAACACCCATGATAAGGAATGAATTCGGATGATTCCCTCCCATGAATATCCAAAGGTATATAAAGCCTCTTCCTCCCACAGTCTTCATAAAGAGGATGTTATTTATTCTATACATGAATTTAAGGAATCTATTTCAATGACTACTGATGAAATCAAATAGTAACTAAAGAAGATCTCATACTCATGTGGATTAGTGTGGTCATGTCTCTCAAACAATGAGATTAGAATATCTAATTTCTCAAGAAACATAGGGGTATTTTATAAGTAGTTTCTTAGAAAATATAGGAATAAGAATTTAGATCACATTCCACCAAATTAGCCTTCCAATAAATGATCATAGTTATAAGTATGGTGTGAGAATAATGAACCCCTATCATAGTACCATGATAGAGTCTAAAGTGGAAAATATGAGAAACTCATACATTATCTTGGAGGTTTAGTATCCAAAATTTATATCTAACATTATTCATGTTAGGAAGAAGAATGGATATATTAGTGAATTTATTGAATTCCACAACTATAACCACTCTTACCTAAATGAGGACTTTACAATCCCAATCATGTAGATATTTATTTATACAATGAATTCTCTTGAAGAACTAACCTTAATGGATGGATACTTCAAGTACAATCAAATTTAGATCATCCCTGATGATAAAGAGGCAATCATATTTATATAAACTTAAGAATTATATTTATATTAAGTGATTCCCTTTTTATTAAAAAAAATTTAGGCCACCTATCATCATTCTACATATAATGTTTTCAAATACATCCATTGGAAGATGTTGGTTTTCTATGGGGATAACCTGGTAGTCAAATCTCACCATTATAATGACAATTTTCTTGATGTTGAGATAATATTCATTAAAATATGACAAAAAACATAAAGATAAAACCACTCAAATAAGAATTTTACATCACTTATAAAAGTTTCCTTGAATTTTTCGTTCTCTAATGAGGTATTAATGTTGATCCTAAATAGTTAGTGAAAATACATGGAATTATTTTTATTTGGAATCTCTTGGATCTAATAATGATATAAAGATGCCTCACCTATATTAGTAATTTTTTCTGAAGTATCATAATAAATTTTATCCTATTTAATAAACTAATGAAGAAAGGTGAAAAATACCAATGGGATGAATATTTCCATATCATATTTCATATCCTAAATAAATATTTATCCTTCCCTCTAGTCTAGATCTTTCCCATGGAAGGAAAAAATCTCATACTTTAAATGAAATATTTGGATTAGTATCTTGATTCCCTTCTTGCACAAAATAATGATGATTCAAAGAGAAATATTTTATATAACTATAAATGAAAAATGATTGAGGCGTAGAGAAGGTGTAGCATTATTGGACAAGATGGCTTCCCATGTAGAAGACAACATCAAGGACGATCCCAACAAAAAGGTAACAACTATATCCTGAAAATTATTTAATGGTTTTGAGTCTAATGGGTTTAAGCTGGTCTTTGATAATTTTGTTATGTGTTATAGTGTTTGATGGCTTGGATGGACTTATTGGTTTCACCCTTTTTCCATAAAAGTGTCCCTTTAATAAAAAATTTATATTTGGCTATATAGAACCCCTAAAGTACATCCTAAACCACCCCATGATAATTATGATTTTTTCAGAATGGGTTATTCTACTAAAATAGTATGTCATCCACTTCATTTTTTCAAAGGATATTATGGTAAATGGTTAGACATTCATAGAACCCCAGCTATATGTTCCAGGTATATTGAAAGCATCATATGGGTTTTGCCCAACTTTTCATTTTTTTCATGATCAATGACTATTATGAGAATTTACATGATGATAAACACAATGATCAATAGAATTGAATCAAATAATATAGAAAATGGGAAAATGTAGTATCAAAAGTTCCTGACAAAGGATCTTATCATATTGGAACTATTTTTTAGGCATCATGATTAGATTCCCACTAGTGGTGACCCACACATGTTCTAAATATCTATTAACATCATTGTAGGACTCTCTGGGTGCTAGCACATTATATCTTATTTCTTGCCTCATTGGCCATTGATCAGCCTGAGAATCACTTCCGTAGGATTGTCCTTGATCTCTCTATACTCGATAGTGGGTGGAGGAGGAATATCGTGCTCAATTATTGGGAGAATTGTTATATAAGGGAGCTCTCTAGAGCTTCGATAGTATTTTCCAGAATTGATTGGGTACAATAATAAAATGAATTAGATCTATTGAAATATAATATAATTGAGTTTAATTTGCAGGTAGGGTTAGAAATATTTAATTTCAAAAGTGCCCTTTATTTTTTATTTAATCCATACATAAACCTATGTCTATAATAATAATAACATTATTATTATTTCATTATAAGCTCTAAACTCATGAATTAAGTTAAATGTTATTTAATAAAATAATATTCAATATATATTATTTATCATGGGGCCTATAAACTCAGTCTTTAGTTACTCCACAATAATTATAAAATCTTTAATAATGACTTGTTATTTAATAAATAAATATCCCTTAATTATCTTAAAAGAACTAAATAAATATTATATTTAGTAAATTTTAAATAAATATTTATTAAATATTCTGCTCACAAAATATTCTATCGAATAACTGGTGATGGAATACATGTGATTAGGAAATCTTGAAGAATTATTAAGTCACATTTGGGAATAATATTTATTAAACATTTTAAATAATAAATAGTATTATATTATTTAACTGAGATTATTTTTATACTTTGTTTGTGACCCTTTTGGCCTCTTTCTCGGTGGTATTTGGTGAAGCAGCCTAAACTCCAAGGTTACTATCTAAAAACACACCAAGTAACCCATAGAGAAATAAATTATTATTCAAATGATATAATAACTCATATGTATTGTTACTATGTGATATAATCCACTTATCATTATATCTCTAATCAAGAAGGTTCCATGTAGGTTCCATCAGCCTATGTGCTCAATGTCTCTTTCTTTGACGTTGTAAAAATCAAACATTCTTGTAGAACACAGTGGAAATGAATTTATATAGGCTATATAATTTCCTTAAAATTGATATATATATCAACATCTATTAAATAAAAAAATTTAAACATCATTTGTCGCATTATTCAATATAGAAATATTACTCCTGACACACCCAACATATCCTTCCTCACCACACACAGAAGTGAACATGGTTTTCATCAATACATAATTATGTATGAATTATAACACACATTAATAGTAATCATAAATTAAAATGGAGAATTAACACATTAATAGATATTAATGTCCAATGATACATATAAATGTGTATTTCCTACTATAATAACTCATTTTCATAATATTCTACACTAGATATTACCACAAAAGTACACTATTAGAAGGTGCCTAAAATTCCAATGAGTCTCCACCCCTGATAGCCTAAATAATTTATTCATCTTAAATTATTCTCTCCAACTATATAATATATATTTAAGAACACTATCGTGCCACTTTTTTGTTATCATCAGAGTAGAGAATAACTATGACATTTTTAGTGCATCAACTACTCTTAGAAAATTATCACATACCATGTCAGGTTGAAGAACAATCAAAATTTTATAAATTTTTATTAGTATTCAAAATAATTAATACATTTTATCATAATTTAAATATAATCTAGTTCTAGGGAACTAACTCCAATAGATTCCCACATGCACTAGAGCTAACTGCTAACAACAATCAGTCCACTAGTTGTAACATGACCCTCATGCTTCTACTTAGATAGGCCTTTAGTCGAGGAATCCTCTACGTTTTCTTATACAGTGAATAATCATAAGTAATCATTACCATTTTTATAAAAATCCCCCAAGATGTGAATTACCATAGTTTGTGTTTTTTCTATTAGTGTGACCTTGGCTCTTTTGCGAGATCCACCCTTGCAGTATTATCATAATAAAATGTGATTGGTTTTATACTTCTAGGTACCACATTATGGTTCTAAACAATTTTTTATAAAAAAATATTTATTGGTTATATAAAAATCTATTGTATACTCAGACTCATCTATAGATTAACAAACAACTTACATCTTTAACGTCTTCCTTCACACAACTCCTTCGTTGTGAAAGAAAAAATATCCTAACTATGACCACATATCATTATGATCTATTTGAACACTAGAATCAGTATAACCTTAGATAATTAACTCATCTTATCCTCCATACACTAGGAACATATCCTTACTTCTTATAAAATACTATATGATAGCCTTAATAGAATACCAATTCTTTTCTCCTAGATCTTCTTCATATCTTCTTACCATGATCAATGCAGAAGAAACATTAATTCAATTTCATAACATGTAATAAATAATTTTTCATATCACTAAAGTGTATGTGATCTTACTTATTCTCTATTTCTCCTCTTTTTCTATGGAAACAATTAATTAGAAACATGTATATCATGTAAAACTAGAATAAATCACCTCTTATATTTTGCCATACTAATTATCTTTAGTATCTCTATAATGTATAGACTTTGAATTAGTCCAAGAAAACTCTTGGATCTATCATGAATTATCTTGATCCCTATATTATAGGCTGCTTCACCTAAGTATTTCACATAGAAATACATTTCTAATGAGTTCTTAACATGTTGTAAGACTGAAATTTCATTTCTAACAGTATATATGTCATAAAGTTTTTTACAAGAATAATTATTGCATTCCTATTATACCTCTTGTAAACACATGGTTCACATGCATTCTTAATGTAATGAAATTATTTTATATGTTCATCAAATCAAATGTTCAATGAAGTGGATACTTACGTCAATCTATAAATGGATCTCTACATATTGAAAATAATTTTGGAATCACCTTGAGTCACAAACCCTCTTAGTTGTGTATGTTAGACGTCTTCCTAAAGGTTCCAATTAAGGAATGATATTTTAAAATCCACCTTCAAAATTTCATAGTCAGGGTTTTCTACTATAGAAACTATAATTATGATGTGTTTAAACATATAAACTAGTGAAAATATTTCATCATAGTGAATTCCTTGATTTTTTTAAACCCTTTATCCAGTAGACATTCTTTGTAGGTATGTACATTACCTTACATGTCTAATTTATCTTTAATATCCATTTTTACCCTATGTTCTTCACATCAACTAGAACATCAACCAGAACCCAAACAATGTTCTAATAAATGGATTGTATTTTAGAATTCATGAATTCTTTCTATAATGTACCTTATAAGATCTCTACTACCTATTTTTAAGAGATAGGATTTTCATTGTCTACTAATAATTTTTCACCATCTATGGTTACTAGAAAACTATATATCTCATGTCCTCTTACCTTTCTAATTATTCTATATAGTACTTATGTTTTAGAAACTACATATTCTATGTGGACCTATGGAATCTGTTCCTATACCAACAATTTTGTATCTTGAGCATCAACTTAGTTTAAGTTAATCTTTCCCCCACAATCCTTTTTGAGGATGTGATCCATCTCATGAAATAATTTTTTTTTATGATTATCACTTTCTAATCTAAGGGTGTTTATAGGTAGTATCCCTTTGTTTCCTTGGATAACCTATAATGATACACCTTGTTCCCCGACGTGATAGTGTATTTATTTAGAAGGTCATAAAAATCCTTGAAAACCCATTCATGTTTATATGATAAAACATGTTTCTTTAACACCATAACTTGAAGGTAATTCTATTATCCTCTTTAGTTGGTACTCAGTATAGTGTGTAATCCATAGATTGTAATGAATTTCCCTAAAATGGTAATGGAACATCTCTATCACTCGTCATCGACCTCAACATGTCTAACATGGTATGTTTCCGATTTTCACAAACTCCATTCCAATATGGTTTGTAAAGAAAAGTATGTTGAGACAAAATCCCAAAATCCCCTAAAATTTTGATAAAATTGTCGATAATGTATTCACTACATAGATCTTATCAAAGATTATTTATATTTTTTACAAGTTTATTCTCTAATTCATTCTTAAATTCCATGAATTTCTCAAAAGACTCAAACTTAAAACTCATCAAATAGAAAAAAAATACATATCTAATAAATTCATCAATAAAAGTTATAAAGCAAGAATACCAACCTTTATCTTTTATTGTAAATATTCCACACACACCATTGTCTAACAATGGTAAAATATATGTGTCCATTTAACACTATCCACCAAATAGTGATTTGGTAATGTTTCCTTGTAAACATGTCTAATATCTTTTAAGTCGTTTTAGCTTAGAAGAGTCTAAATAACCATCTTAATAGATAAGTCTAAAAATCATCTCATTTAAATGACAAATATGATAACACTATAGTTGGGTGTTATATGAGTCATGTGAACATTATTATTTATCAATTTTCAATATTGGGTTTTCATAATGTAGTATATAAATACTATTACTTAAATGCACCATAACATATTAAATGTTATATTTATAAAAGAAACATCTTTTATTTTCAAACATGAATATAAACCCATTTTCATCTAGGCATTATAATAAAATTATGTTTTTGGTAATAGTTTGTACCTATTAAAAATTTTATAAAATGAATATCAGTCCTATTGTAAATGAAAGGTAGTTGTCACCAATGGATAGAGTATCAAGCCTCACTCAATTGGAAATTAGAAAATCTACCAATCCTCTTAAAATAATTCAAAAACTACTTGGATTCTATTTTTGGATATAGATGTGAGAACAAAAATTTAAATCTAATAACCAATGTGTAGATATTGAAAAATTACACTCTATAATGAATTCACCTTTAGCTTTCCCCAGCTTTTGGTTGTAGTTCCTCATCTAATGGACTTGCTTTCCACATGAAAAATATACTGCATTGTTTTCCTTACCCTGCCTATGGATCTTTCTCATCCTAAAATGATGGTTCTTTCTAGATTTAGACTTTTTATTATTCTTGGCCCCCTTATCCTTGTTCTTTCTTTTGTTATTCACTATAGTTATTGTGGGGTTTTCACACCCCATATCCTTGACCACATGGATAATTAGTTTTAGAATTTTTAAAAGACTCTTCTCATTACTTCATATGTTATAATTAACAGTAAAACAAGGACTTGAGTAATGTTGAAAATATGAGATCTATGTACAAAACACCTGGGAATTTAATCCCTAAGATGTCTAATAATTCAATGTTGCCAATTATCCACACTACATTGTAGGTTCTGAGCACAGTGGAAGTGCAAGATGGGCATGTACCCAACTTTAAAAATTTCCCCAATCGATGATCAATCTAAGATCAATACATTGATAAATGTCAGTATCTATGTAATTGGATCAACAATTTAGACAATATTGAATGAATCCCAGAATCCATAAGAGAGGATCAACATATATTATTTATAATTAATTTAATTAAATAGAATTACCTCCATGGTGATTCTTTCTTCATTGATGTGTTCAACCACAGATCTGACGTGAATCTTCATTGTGATGTAGAATAAAAGGACAGGATTCCACTAATATTTATCCACACGTGCTTCACATATCTATGTATGTTGTCGAAGGAGTCTCTAGGTGATAGCACATAATGTATATGTGCTTGCGATGCCTGCCTTCAATCACCTTGAGAATCTATTCTAAAGCGTTCTCCTTGATCCGATGGAGGAGGATATCTCTCATTCTTGAGAGTGTTCATGGAGAGGGATGATTTATCTTGGCTTCAGAGCTTTCTCGAAGGATGTTGTGCACCACAAATGTTTTTCTTGAACTTAGGATAAGTAAGAGAATAATATAACGGGGAATTTAATTCCCCATGTAATAATAATTAGCACAAGTGTCATTATTTATTTTATTATTCCATTTGAAACCCCTATTCTAATTAATAACATAAATGTTATTATTTATATGAACCATGATTAACTTGCATGTTATGTTTAAATATTATTTTAATCAAACAATATATAATATTATTTCTCACTGGACCTGTAACTTGGTCTACCAATCCTCTTCAATATTTACCGAACCTTGAATGATGACTATTTATTTACTAAAAAAATTTAACTGTAACCGATAAATAAATAAATATTATATTTACTAATATAGAAAATAAATATTTATCAAATATTTTTCCCCAATATATTCTTTTGAATAAATAGTGAAGATATGAATGTGATCATACATATATGAATAATTATTAATGAAAAACTAGAAATAATCTTTATGCAAATTGTTAAATATATAATTTATTATTTAACTAAGATACTGGATTCACATAGAGTGTGACCCTCTATGCCACTTTCTCATTAGAATTATTTGGTATTTCCTAAAATACAAGATTAATATCTAGAAACGGGTCACAACACCCAAGAGAAAGAAGATAATTTCTCAACAAAATGTCACCTCATCTGAATGCTTACCATGTAATATAATCTCTTTGTCTTGATATTTCCAATCAAGATGGTTTCCTGCATGTTTCATCAACCCATGTGCTCGATTTCTCATTCCTTGACTTCCCAGAATTGAACCTTCATATAGAACACCATGGCCATATATTTTTTTAGGCTATATCATTTCTATCAAAGGAACTGATATATATATTTCCCTTATGGAACATAAGTGAAAAATAATTTCTCACATTATTAATTAATGAAATATTATTAGTGATGATTCCAACATATCCTACCTCATTGTGAACATATGTCATCATGGTTTTTGTCAATACATATAAGTGTGTGAGTCATAATACTCATTAATTATAATCTCAATGTCTAAGGACTGATACACATGTACATAGATAGTAACATCTAATGACACTTAGGAATATGGATTTCCTCCCAGCGGGTCTTGTTCTCATAATATTCTCCTTGATATTACTAAGGGTGTACACCATGAGAAGGTGCTTCAAAGTCCAATGAGTATCCACCCTTGATGACCATTATTATTTGTGTCCCTTCAAATGATATGATCGAGTCATAGAATATATATTCAAGAATAGTGTTGTGGAAATTCCGAGTTCACATCATAGCTGGGATCTACAATGACATTTTAGTGCAACAACTACTCATAGGACATTATCGCATAAAATGACAAGAAGAAGAAGAATCATGATGTGATAAGATGCTTGTTTGTATCTATCCAATGAATACATGTTTATCATAAAGTACAAAGAAGTTGGTTTCTAGGGAACCATCTCCAACATACTCCTACTTGCACAAAAGCCAACTGTGAATAACCATCAGTATGTTATCTCTCACATGATATTCATACTTCTACTAAGATATACCTTTAGTCAAGGGATCCATAACATTCTCTTCTGTGGAAACTCTGATCACTATAACATCACCCCTTTGATATAAATACCTCAAAAGGTAATACTTTTAGAGTATGTTATTTATCTGTTGATGTGATCTTAGCACTTTTTCAGGAGCCACCATTACAGTATTATCACAATACAATGTAATGGGATCCTTAAATCTAGGTTCCAAATCATGATCCTAGAAAAAGTTCAAAATCTAGACAGCTTCCTTAGCTGCATCATAATCCACTATATATTAGAAATCCACTCTAGAATTAGAGACAACTAGATGTTTCAATGTCCTCTAGCTTGTAGCTCATCCGTTGATACATAAAACATATCCTGATTATTACATTAGATCATTATGAACTGTTTGAAAACCAATGACAATATACCCTATGATGAAAAGCTCCATGTCTCTTCCATACACCAAGAACATATCCTTATTTCTTGTCAGATACTTAAGGATAGTCTTAATAATAGTTCAATGTTGTTCTCCAAGATAATCTTGATATCTACCTACTATACTCTGTTTATAGAAAAAATCAAGTCTAGTACATAACATGGAATTCATGATAGATATTATCGCTGAAGTGTTTGGAATATTAATCATTCTATCTTTCTCTTATTCTATCTAGGGACACATTTTCATAAGAAGATTTAAGACATGTGACAATGTAACCCATCCCCTCTTGGATTATCACATACTCAATCTCTTTAGTATATGGTCAATGTATAAACTTTGACTTTTTCCAAGTAGCCTCTTGGATCAATCACAAAGGATCATGATCCCTAGAATATAGGCTGAATCGCCTATGCCCTTCATAGAGAAGCACTTGTTCATCCAGTCATTGACTGAATCCAATACTAGTGTGTCATTTTTAATAAGCAATATTTCATCAACATACATGACATGGATAATGATTTAATTCCTATTAAACTACTTGAAAACACATGGATCAAATTAATTCTTAATGAAACAAAATTATCTTATGGATTCATCGAATTGAATGATCCATTTTTTATATGATTTATTTAATCCATAAATGGATCTCTACAAATTTAATACCATTTTATCATCACCTAGCGACACAAACCATTCTGGTTTTTTCTTCCTCCTCCATGTTAAATTTTATTTTTTTAATAAAATCTATTTTAAGGATAAATGGTCAACCATTGTTCATCAACAAAACCCACTACGTGCAGAAAGAACCAATAAAATGATTAAACACTAGGCTGAGATTACTTGACACAAAAACTATATAAAGTTCCCAGTGCAGTGTTCTAACTTGGGTTTTTGGGTCCTCTCTGATTAGCTCTTCAATGTGTGTGAGCATCGTTTCCATTGTCTGAATAAATTACTCTGTGTTGATTTTCCTCTAGTTGAATCCCCGAGCCAGTATGTGGTCTTGTTTTTCTATCCACACTTCTTGATCCTCATTAGAATCAACTTGCAACCGACGATCATAGATTCTTTTAATCTCCTCTTCTGAGACATTGGGTCGAAGACTAGTTTCAGTGATTTCTTCCTTAGAGTGCAAGATACGTTTTAAGCACTCCTCGTCTTCTGCTTCCCTATTTCTTGAATTCATGCACAATTTTTCAATTTCTATTTTTTCAACATCTTTATCTTCCTTCTTTCTACCCTTCTTGGATGACCAAGTCTACAATGGTTTTGACATGTTTGAGTAGTCCTTGCATCCCTTTGGTTTGTTCCCCAGAGCCACAATGCATTTACCTGAGTCGCAAATACCTTTTTCCTCCTTATTCCTTCTAGGACAGTGGGGTCCCTTCCCTTGAATTTGGTCCAAGCTATCCATTGAGGGGTGACTGAAACTTTCATCATCAGAAGTCTCCTTCTCAAGAGATACGGGAGGATTCTGGTCCTCCAGACCTTGAAAGCGATTTCCCAACACTATAACCTCTCCGACATTTTGGGCCATCTGTATACTCCGAGACACCCTGCCTGGTTTATTCCCTAAACTAGATCCCTTCTCCCCATCTCCAGCCTTCCCAAGACCTGTGGGGTTGGTTCCAATGGTGTTTGGGTCTAGGGGTATCAAGGAATTCACATCATCTAGCCTTACCTGTCCACTTTGTGATCCGATTGCAGCCAACATGAAGAATTTTCCCTGCATTACCTTTGGTCTTGTGGGCTGTTCATATCCTCTTACCATAAACTGAGATTATAGGTTTGTGTCCTCCCAACCCCGAGCCCGAGGACTTTGAATAGAACCCACCGACAGGTTCACATCACCGGGAGAATTAATGGATATCTCATGAATTCCCAAGTACTTCTTTGGACGGGAAAATACATCCACAACCCGTGGCTCAACTTCCTTATTCTTCACACATTCCACTATAACTAGAGGGGACAAGGAGTGCTGGTCCTCTTTAATATTATCCTCCACCCCTGGGATAGTGAGAGCCTGCGCCTTTGGAACAGCCCCATGCTCCTCCACTTGATTGACAATGATGTCAATACCTCGCACCCACTGGTTCGTAACAGGGGAAATATGCACATCATTCCCCTCAAAACCACTAGGATCAACCTGTCTAACCTTGTGCCCACGACTATAAACAGGGGCCAAATGACCCAAGCAGTGGCACCCCAGGTATAATTCAGGCCACAATTCAAACACTACCCTTTGTTTCCAGCAAAACTCTTCTCCAACCGAAATCCACAGCCACTCTGTGGGATCCTTTGAAACATCATCCTCGACACATACACGAGGGGATATAGGATGAAAAACCGCCGATGTCTGGATATCTGAACACAAGTATTGAAAAACCATGTTTCCTAGCATTCAGATAATTTATGGATTTTGGAAAGGGACAGGTTGGTCCAGAAAGCCTACCCAGACCGCGGATGAGGAAGTGTCACGATTCCAGTTGAGACCAAAGGACCATTGTAGAAGGAAGAAGCCGCATTCGCTGATTGCATGAGGGGCCTGGGACTAGGCAGTATTCAGATCATCCTTTGAGGAGAAACATATTAACATTTGACTTCAATCGAATAGACCTACCACCATGCTATCTTGCAGATCCCATGAATCAAATAGGAAACGATCAAAATCATCAACAGAGGGACGACGACCCCTGAAAGGGGATATGAGCGTTAGCAGGTGGAGGTCTGAGACTTCGTTGAACTCTTTTGATGATAAAGAAAGATGAGGCGTGACGAGGTGAAGATCCGGGACCTTTTGGAAGAGAGGGATCAAAGGAAATGGGGGAAGGAAATACGAATTTTTGAAAGGGCTGAATGGTCTCATCGGCAAGGGGAAAAGAAGGACTTACCTCCCTCCCCCCGCCAGGGAGGAGGGAGCTTGAGACGTGGGCATCGCGCTAGGTCATAGTCATGGAAAGATGATATGGAAAGTATTATCCTTATGAATTTAAACAAGAAAATGGGATAAAGGGTTTCATCACTATTAATTCCTTGATGATTTTTAAAACCTTTTTCCACTAGACTTTCATTATACGTACTAACTAGACCTTCCATTTTGAGTTTCTTCTTGATTACCCATTTACACCCAACATGCTTTATATCAGCTGGTGCATCGACCAGAACCTAGACTTGGTTCTGATACATGGAATTCATCTCCTAATTCATATCTTCTAGAAATATTGTATCTTCTGAGCTATCTACCACTTCCTTGTAGGACAATGGTTCATCATTGACCAAAATTCATGAGTCACCATCCTCAGTGACATGGAAACCATATATCTTTGGTTCCCTTTCCTCTTGTGTACTTCTATGCAGTACATGTGTTTCAGGAACTACCTCTTCCATGGGGACCTATGGAACTTGTTCTTGTACCAATTCATTTTTATCATGAGCATCAAATTCATTGAATTCAATATTTCTCCCACTATAATTTTGAGTAAGTTCTCCCTCTCAAGAATTAAAGCGTATCTGGAAACATTCACTTTCTTATATGAGGGGTTGTATAGGTAGTAACCCTTTATTTCCTAGGGATACCATATAAAATTACACTTTATGCCTTATGGTGCTATTTTGTTTCCTGATAAAGCCTTAACAGAATCCTCACATCCCCATACATGTGTATGTGAAAACGTGGGTTTATTTTTACTCCATAACTCGAAGGGAATCCCACATGCCACCTTAGTTGGTACATGGTTTAATGTGTATGTCGCAATTTTCAATGCATATATCTGAAAGGACAATTGAAGATCTGCATGACTCATCATTGACCTTACCTTGTCCAATATGGTATGATTACTCATTTCACTAATACCATTACAATGTGGTGTATAATGTGGAGTTAGTTGAGATAGAATCACAGAATCGTGTAAATTGTCTTTGAACTCTTGGTTAAGATATTCTCCACCTCGATCTAATTGAAAATTATTTATCTTCTTACCAAGTTGATTATTTACTTCATTCTTTAACTCCTTGAATTTCTTAAAGGACTTAGATGTATACCTCATTAATTATACATATCCATATCTAATCAAGTCATAAGTAAAGGTAATGAAGTAAGAATATCCACCTCCAGCTTCTACTAGAAATGTTTAACACACATAAGTGTGTACAAATCCTAGAAGCCCTGTGGCCCTTTCACCCTGTCCACCGAATGGTGGTTTGGTCATTTTATATTTTAAACAAACGTTACATCTATCAAGTGGTTATAGATCAGAAGTGTCTAAATAACCATGGTTATAGAGGGTTTTCAAGAACTTCTCATTTACATAACCAAGGTAGTGATGCCATAACTGGGTGTTTTATGAGTCCTGTGAACTGGGTTCGTTATCTATTTCCAACACTTGGTTCTTTTACTTTAATACATGTAGGTCCTTATTTATATGAGTCATACCATAACATATGTTGTACTTATAAAAGTAAAAACATTTATTTTCAAACTAGAAAATAAATCCATATGTATCTAAACTCGATACATAAATTATTATATTGAAAACATTAGGTGAATAATAACAACCATGTAAATCAAAAATCATTCCTATCAGTAGTGTGAGGTGGTAGTAAGCAATGGAAAGAGAAGCCAACCCCATCCCATTGGTAGCTCATAGATCCACCTCTCTTATATAAATTTTCTAGAATCTACTTTATTTTTTCTTTTGAATGAAAATGTGATAAACATAAGCTATATCTAATACACAACATGTATAAATAGAAAGATTTCACTCGATATCGAACACACATTTAGCTTCCCCTTTCATATGGGTAAAATTCATCTCCTAGTGGCAAGAAATTCTATATGTAAAGCATACTGCCTCCTTTTTGTTTCCCTAACTCTGGATCTTCTTCTTCTTGGGTGGATGGTGCTCAGAGGCTTTAGATTGTTTATAAATCATAGGCCACATTTCTTTTTCCATCATCTTCTTATTCACCATAAGGACTATGTGTTTTTTACACCCTTTGTTCTTATAAACTTTTAGAATTAGGGTATGAATCTTTGATAGAATCTTCTCATTATTTAACATATTATAATTCACAGTAAAACTAGAGACGGTCTTTGGAAGCAGTGATAGTTTGACATCTGTATACTACACATCAAAGAATTAAATCCCTCTGAAGTCCAGGCGCTTAATGTAGCCAATAATCATGACTAAATGCGGTCCATATGGAACATACTCTCTAATCATAGTAGTGAACAAAGCATTGGAGATCTCATACCTCTCATGTCTCTCCTTCTCTTGGTATATATACCAAAGTTGATAAATCATGAAATATACATCAATTTTCTCATGTTTATTCAAAAGTTAATTAGTCATGGATGATACCATAAGGCATTGAACATCTGTAGAATCATTCATATATTTCTTGTAGATATATATTTCCTCATCACTCACCTAATTTTCTAGTGAAACTGGTAATGGCTCATCCATCACATTAACTATCCTCTCATGGAGAGGGATAACCTGAAAGAAAATTTTATACTCCTAGAAATTAGTGTTGTTGAGATGGCTTTCCTTCTCAATTATAGATCGAAATGTCATGTTTGATATCATTTTTATTGATATTTCTACAAATTAATATGAACAAATTTTTATTACTTTATCTTGATAAATATAGACAAATAAATAAATTAATATCAATTAGTCTCCCACTGTTTTTTCGAAACCCAATAGCCCTCACCATTGGCTTCAAAATATCATGTTGGTTGGAGATTCTAACAACAGGGATCGATATTTACCTTCACATTTCCCCAAATAATATTTTTCAAGTAACTTTAAAGGTTTTATGTTGGCAATCCACATGCCAATTTCATTAACTCGCAACTCCTTGATCTATTAAGTGGACCCCCCAATCCTGAAATCCTTAAATTTGGAGTTCATCAACCTTTTCCTCTCTATTATACTAAGTCCTGTTAGGGTAGTCAACCCTAGATTTAAACAAATTTAAGTCAACCCAAAACATAAAATTAGAATTCCTTGATAATTGAAAGCACCCTAACTTGGGTTGGTCAATCACTTTGAATTATAGTTTGATTCTAACCCAAGTAATGAAAGGTTATACCAACTTAATATTTAAATGAGGGATTTTATTCTTTATGCATAAATTGAAACTTATTATCATTTCACATGCTTGTTAATGTTCTGTGGGATATACTTAAGTGATTAACCATGTATAGATAATATTTACACATAATCCATTTTTATTTTTAGTTCCATATTGTATGTTTTTTAGTTCATTAATTATATGATCACGTCACACATTCATAATGATTAACCACACAACTAACTGAAATACAATAAAGGGTATCATTGTGAGATTTACTATTGGAAATTGTATCTAGTAATTGATAAACTAACTCTGACCTAAGGGAGTAACACCTTAAACCATTTATGGTTAGTTTTTACAGCTTTCCACATGTCCACCTTTGTATATCCTTATATTGGTTTCACCATGACTCCTAAATTGACCTGCCTCCACTATCTTGAGATCTCCATCCATTACATAGGATTTTAACTCACATGCAGGTGAGGGGTAAAAAGGGGTTTACATAAAAGAAACCATGGAAACACATGCCTTACATCTTAATGAGTAGAAGGCACGCATTCCAACAATTTTGGTTCAATAAATAAATAAAAAGATAAACCAATCACATAAAAAGGTTTGGTGTAGCTCATGATCATCCACACACATTCATCAAATTATGAATTTAATAAAACTAGCATTCAATTATTTAATAAATCTTATTAAGATAAATTACACTTGAATCAATCAATCATTATCTTTAATTAATCATTCCTTTTATCTTAACCCTTTTCTGAATTTCCTTGAGATTTTCATCTATAACCTTGTAAATAAGTTGTACCTTGGAGGAAACCAATTGAATACACATCCAAAACTACCAAGCATGTATTTCTACATATATACACTTTATTCTTTGTGACATGTATCATGCACACAGAATTATAATTTTTGTACAACTCATACATGTTGTGCATATCTTTGAACATTACGAAGATATTAATTAAACATTTGCATATATAAAAATATATACATATATAAAACACCTATCACATGTTGTATACCAAATTTATGCCCACACAAAGGTACATTTCTCAAGGGTTACATAATATAATAATAAATTTTTTAAATATTCATAATCAAGAAAAAGTACAGGGTGTGTAGATCTGACAACACGTTGGGTACCCTCATCACCATCCATCCAAAGTACACTCTTCGGGAAATGGAATGTGAGGTTTTCTTTAGAAACCTTCAGAGTACACGAAATGTTTATGGGGCCACATGTTGTGTAGACTCTGAGTTACATAGTCATTAGTCAGGAATGTCATGTATGGGATACACAACTTGACCCTAACCTGAAGGGGAGACATGTTGTGTCCAATGGGCCACACGACGTGTAGCTGGCTGACCATGCTCCAGTTTATGTTGGTAAATACACGGTGTAAGAATTAATTGCACCATGTTTGATAATTACAGACGGATTGAGTAATTTTAGAATTAATCCTGATGCATTGAACACAAATACACAACGTGTAGATCTGACTACATGGTGTGTACTTGTGGGTAATTTGGATAGAACCATCATCGCCTCCTGATGAGATCCTCGATTTAATTTTAATCATAAAATTATTCATTTCTGTTAGATCTATGAGAAATGATAAAGGAGGTACACAATTTATTTATAATTAATTTAATAAAATAGAATTTTCTCCAAGGTGATTCTTTCTTCATTGATATGTTTTACCCCTGATCTGAGGTGCATCATCAATGCGATGTAGAATCCAAGAAGAGGATTCCTCTAGAGGTGATTCACAGTACTCCACATATCTTCGGAGGTCACCAAAGAAGTCTCCAGGTGATATCACGGAAGATCCTTGTGCTCGTGACATCTGCCTTCAATCCCCTTGAGAATCTCTTCCAAAGTGTTTTCCTTGATCTGATGGATGAGGAAATTTGTCATTCTTGAGATCATTTTTGGAGAGGTAAGAGTTATCTTGGCTTAAGAGATTTTCTCCAAGGATGTTGTTCAACACAAATGTTTGGAAAGACATGGCTTAAATATGAGAATAATATAATGGGAAATTTAATTCACCATGTAATAATAATTAGCACATGTGTCATTTCTTATTTTATTATTCCATGTGAAACCCCCATCTCAAATAATAATGGAAATGCTATTATTTCCATGACACGTTCTTAACATTCATGGTATATTTAAATATTATTTTAATCAAATAATATTTAATATTATTTCTCACTAGACCCATAACTTGGTCCAGAAATCCTCCTCAATATTTACCGGACCTTGAATAATGATAATTTATTTATTAAATAAATTTATCATCATTATTTACTGATAAATAAATAAATATTATATTTAGTAAAATAGAAAATAAATATTTACAAAATATTTCATCCCTAATATATTTTCTCAAATAACTAGTGATGAAATAAATACAATTGGGATTACATGAAAAATTATTAAACCACAATAGGGAATAATCTTTATTCAATTTTTTAAATAAATAATTTCTTATTTAATTGAGATAATAGATACAATTAGTTTATGACCCTCTAGGCCACATTATTGTTGGCATTAGGCTAGCATGCCTAAAGTCCAAGATTACTATCTTGAAATGCGTCAAGGCACCCAAGAGAAAGAAGTTATTATCACAACAACATGTCACCTCATCTGAATGCTTACCGTGTAATATAATCCCTTTGTCTTGATATCTCCAATCAAGTAGGTTTCATGCAAGTTCCATCAACCCATGAACTCAATTTCTCATTCTTTGACTTCCCAAAATTGAACTTTCTTATAAAAAACCATGTCCATGGATTTATTTAGGATATATCATTTCCATTAAAGAGACTGAGATATCTACATCGGTTAAGGAACTTAAGTGATAAATCCTTTCTCGAATTATTCATTAATGTAGTAGTACTCATGAAGCACCCAACATATCCTACCTCACCACGAACATATGTTGTTCTGGTTTTTGTCAATACATTTATGTGTGTGAATCATAATACACATTAATAATAATCATAAAGTCTAAGGACCAATACACATGTCCACATATAGGAACATCCAATGACACATAGAAATGTTGATTTCCTACTGGCGGGTCTCATTCTCATAATATTCATCTGGATATTACCAAGGGAAAACACCATGAGATGGTGCCTCAAAGTCCTATGAGTCTCTACCCCTGATGGTCTGTATTATTTGGGTCCCTTAAAAAGATATCATCTGGCCATAGAACATATATTCATGAATAGTGTCGTGGAACTTCTAGGTTCCCATCATAGTAGGGATCTGCTATAACCTTTTTGTGTGACAACATATCTTACGACATTATCACATACAATGTCTAGTAGAAGAAAAATCATGATGTGATAAGAAGTTTATTTATATCCATCCAATAAAATATCCTCTTGTAAGGAAATTATACTGGTAAGGATTCATATTAATCTTATTATAACCCCAAATTTGGATAGTCAAGTAATTTGAATGGTTTTAGGTAGGCATTCAAAATTCCAAATACATTATCTCAGAGTTTCTTGATCTTTTTAGTGGACCCCCCAATCCATAAATCTTTAAATTTGATTTTCTCAATAATTTTCTCTCAGTTACACCAATTCCTACTTTGTAATTCAACCCTTCATGTGAACCACATTATGTTAACCAAAAACAACAAGTTGTAATTCCCCAATAATTGATTGCACCCCAACTTTGGTGGTCATTCACTTTGAACTATAGTTTGATTCTAACTGTAGTGTAAGGAAATATCAACTTAATATATATAATTAATGTATTTTATATTTTATGCGTAAATTTCAACCTATTATCTTTATTAGATGATTTTTAATATTAGTGGATTTACTTAATTGGTTAACAATTTTTTATATAATATTTACGCATAATCCAATAAAATTTAGATCTATCATGCATGATCCATAATTCATTAATTCATGTGATTTTGGAAAAAAATACATAATGAAATAACAATAAAACATGATAAAATAGAATAATATAGTGATATGTTCATGATATTTAATTAATTATTAGTTTATCTAGTGGATGATACACTAATCATTATCCTAGGGGAAAAACACCTTTCACAAATTAAGGTTTGTGTTGCATCTTTCCACCTATCCAGCTATCCAGCAATGTGTCTCTATTGGATTTGTTTCTCTTTAGATATAAACATAAACCACCTCCACTATCTTGGGAGATCCATATATTACATATGATTTTACTCTCATGTATTTGAGTGGAAAAAAATATTGGTTTAGGGGTTTACATAAAAGAATTTATGGGCACGGAAGACCTTACATAATGAGGTGAAAGATGACACATAGAAAAAAATATAATTTAATAGTAAATTAAATTAAACCAGTCACATAAAATGGTTTGTTCTAGGGTCATGATTATCCACATGAATGGAATGAAATTTTTATTTAATAAAATTAAAATTCAATTCAAATATTTATTATTTAATATAATCACTCAAATCAGTTAATTATCTTATTTAATTAAAAAATTATTTTTTATTAATTCTCATAAAAATTTCCATGTGATTATCATCAATAATAATTTTCAAAAAATTATATATATTTATTAAAAATTAATTGTGTATAAAAACGTACCTTAGAGGCAACATGGAGAGTTTTTGTCTGATCAACCCAACATGTATTATACTTGTATACTATTTACTCTTACAACATGTGGAATACATGAATTACCACATAATATAGTGTTGTGTACTATCAACATTAGGATAACCTAGTTTACATGGTATTTTTAATTTTTTACTTAGTGTTTAATTCTTCAATGTGTGTAATGTAGTAAATATAATACACCTTATATTTGATATGTAGATCTGAATATTGGGCAAAAATTAATTGAACATATATATATATATATATATATATAACTTGTCACATGTCATGCCCTATCTACATAATGACCACACCGAAGTACATGTTGATAATATTTTCAGAGTATGATAAATTATTTTTAATTATGTGTAATTTGGAAAAATTACATTTCATGTATATTTAATATAAACTTCGTGTATTATTCTCCCAGTCTATCTGCGACACACACCTAGACACTTGATGTATAACTCTGTCATCAAATATTTTGGAGTACACGGTGTGTACATGAGATACATGGTTTTTGGTCTCTTTGTTACATAGTTTCCAGTCTTTTATGTTGTGTAAGAAGATACAAGTCTCATCTATGTCTAAAGGACAACACACTATGTTTGGATATTACACGGCTTGAACTTTGGCAGACCATGCACCAGACTAGCCCGATCAACACATGGTTTATAATTAATTTCGTAGTGTGTAATAGATGCACAAGACTAGAATTAATTATAAATTTATTCATAGTGCATTAAACACTAGTATGCGACATGTACCTTCGGGCCACATGACGTGTAGTATTTTTTTATCAGAACAGACTCATTTTCACCTCTTTATAAGATATTTGAATTTTTTTCATTCATAAAATTCATCGATTTGATTATATTTATGAGAATGGAAGAGAAAGAATGTATATCTCATGTTTTGGATTAAATAATTATTAAACAGGAATTGAAAAAAAAGTAATACATGTATAAATTAATCATTGATATTAAAATAATTATAAATAATTATGTATCCTCTTTGATCCTACATATAGGTACTAGGTGCAGCAAGAGCATTAGATGGGTTGTGACCAACTTTTATTTTTTTCATGATCAATTATTAATAAGGGAATTTACATGATGATAAACTCCGTGATCAGGAAAATTTAGTCAAAGAATATAGGAAATGGATAAATTATATAACTGAAGTGTCGGATGACCACATATTATTTATAATTAATTTAAGAAATTAAATAATTAACTAGCATAAAATTATTTCATTGTGGATGGATCTGACAATGGATCTACCTTTTACCACTGTTTTTTTTTATAATAAAGACTGGATTACCACTAGAGGTGATCCACACATGTTCCTCAAACCACTAAACATCACTGTAAAAATATTTGGCTGCTAGCATGACAGATTCTATCACTTGCATCATTCTACTTTGATCTTCCCAAGAATTCCTCCCAAAGGATTATTCTTCATATATCTAGACTCAAGAGTGAAATGTGGAGGAAGATCGCGCTCTACTCTTGGGAGAATTATTGAAGAAAGGGGCCTCTCTAGGGATTCATGATGACTTTCTGAATTTAATTATTTACAACACAAAATGAATTTTATGTATTGAAAAATAATATCACTAGGTTTATATACCACTTTATTTATAAATAAATAATTCAGCAAGTTCACTTTATCATTTGTTTAATCCATGTGGAACATCATGTCTATATTATTATTATTAGTATTATTATTTCTTGACATGTGCTAAACTCACAAATTATATTAAATAACATTTAATCAAACATTATTCTATATATATATTAGTTTTCATAGGACCTATATACATGGCCTCCCATTCCTCCATAATATTTATCGGGTATTGAATATTGCCTCTTTATTTAACAAACATATAACACTACTTAACTATCCCAAAAAATAATAACTATTATATTCACTATATTGAAAATAAATATTTATTAAATATTCCACTCACATAATATTCTATCGAATAAATACTAGCAGAATATGTGTGATAAGGAGAACATATATAATTATTAAACAATTTGTGGGAATGATATATATTCATCTTATTAAATAATAAATAATAATATATTATTTAACTAGGATTCTGGATATACTTAATGTGTGACCCTCTAGGCCTTTTTCTCAGTGGCATTGGGAAAAATAGCCTAAAGTCCAAGGATAGCGTGTACGAACACACCATGGAAACCATATAAAAATAATTTAATGCTAAAATGACCTAATACCAAATATAGACACTTACTGTGTAATATAATACCTTTGTCATGATATCTCTAATGAAGTAGGTTGCATATTGGTGTCCTAAACCTATATTCTTGATGTCTCTTTCTTTGCCATTCTAGAAATAAAACAATACTATATAACACAACAGATGTGGATTTATTTAGGATATATCATTTCCATCAAATGGATAAAGATATCAACTTACTTTAAGGAACACAATTTAAAATACCTTTTCTCATTATTCATTAATAAAATATTACTCGTGATACACTCAATGTATCCTACTTCACTAAAAATATATGTCATTATTTTAATCAATAAATCAATGTATGCAACTTATAACACCCATTAATAATAATATTAATGTCTATGGTATAATATACATTTTTATACGTAGAAACATCCAATGACATACATAAATCTAGATTTTTTAAAGGCGGTTATCCTTCTCATAATATACTACACTTGATATTACCAAGGGTATACACACTGATAAGGTTCCTCAAATTAATATGAGTTTCCACTATTAACATTATGAATCATTCATATCCCTCAAATGATTCCACCCATGTATAGAAAATATATTTAAGAATACTATCATGGAACTTATGGGATCTTATCATATAGGGAAACTGATATGACCATTTAGTGTGACAACTACTCCTAAGACATTAACACATTATTTATAAAACAGAAAAAAAAATCATGATGTTATAATGATTTTATTATTTTTCAAAAAAAATTAATACAATATATCAAGAATTAAGAAGAAGTTGTTTCGAGGGAACCAACTTCAACACCATAAAACTCCAATGTGAGCACCTCTCAACATGAAACTACCTAGTGATGAGGTCTTATCTGTAAAAATAACTCCCCAAGAATAAGAGATGAATTTTGATGGTGAAACCTAGAGACCAACTCAAATGAATTTGGAAGGCCATATGCTAAACAATGTTATCCCATGGGACATACTTGTTTCCAATACAAAGGCACATTCACAATACTAACTCCTCCTCTTAGTAGGTTTTACTAATAACAAGTTAGAAATTAGTCCTTGATCATAGATTTGTAATTATCTTGTAAAATATCATTTTCCCACCTTGATGTAATGGTAAATTTATAGTTGTTAATTAAATAGTCAAAAAAGAATATTCCATTATGAAGGAGGAACTAATTCCCCAACTAGATCGTACATGAGAGTTGATTGTATAATCCCCTTCATAGATTTTGATTTCCTATATAAAATGTTATAAAAATGTTTCCATAGACACATTAACTAATTTTTTGGTCAACCCTTCCAACCTAGATAATGATGAATATATTATACATGTCACGTGTTTGAGTGTAGTCACCCCCTTTATCAATAGAAATACAATGTAAGTGGATGAAATTTTTCCCTACATGTATCAGGTGTGATCAAAATTACCATAATAAGATAATGTTGTACCTAACATGTCATTATTCATGGATAATCTCTTTTATAAGATTATTCTATAATACCTAGTTGAAAAATTAAATAAAATAAAATTAGTTGAACAATGAATTTTATCCTTTATAAAGGCCTAAATTCTGAAAGAATTCCCTATAATAATATATTTTATGGGGTTATACCTAGGTTCACTGAAGGAGGAGATACTATATAATTAATAAATTTAATTCGTTTAATCACATGTGGTTCTCAAAAAAAAAACCAATATCTCCCACTAAACAATAACAAGATAGTATTTTTGCACTAAATGATGTATGATTTAATTTCATTCACAATGAAGTAAAATTCTTTGCAAATTATTATGAATTTCATTCATTTACCCCAAGAGATTCTATATTCAACAAATAACTATTAATAATTAACTATTTTAGAGATTAATTTCATGAGACTATATCCTCTAAAGATAATTTTACAATTCAAATTCATCATTATTTCAACGAATTTCTTATCTAAGTAGTATGAAGTGGTATCATAGAAAGTATTCAGGATAAATCCTATATCTTTCTTTTAATTACAAAAACCTCAAAATATTTAGAGTTCCCTATAGTATCCTTTTGAATAAGGAAACATGTTTCTATGCACATGTATTTTTAAGGATCTCTAAAAAGCAAGTGAATAATTCTTACTAATATTATCACTATCATAGTGATAAAAGTGGGAATATATAAGATTTAAAAAATAACCTATCAAACATTTTGTAGAATATATTGAATGAGAGCAAGGGAACTTGTCCCAACAAGATTATTGATTTTCTATGGGGTCATTTCACCACCACACATACCCCTACACAAGAAATAATCTTATATTGAACTAAATATTTCATACATTCCTTTTAAATTATTTTAATGATACATATCATAACAAAACTACATTCTAGAATTGAAAGGGTTAGTGTCTTTGGTAAATTAGGTCCATATTTCAAGATTATATATGAAAATTTAAAAGTTAATTAAATTATTCTTCATGGTAATTCTAAAATATTTAGTAATCCTCTCAATACATGTAATCATATGAGGACATACATGATTAAACCCAAGATAATCATGACATAAATAATAAATTAATCACATTATTTTTATAATCAATCTCTCAAATAGTCTCATAGCCCAAAGACTAAAAGGTTTAGTGTATTTAAGATTATCTAAATTAATATCTTAATTTAAAACACTTGCAAACATTTCTGTATAATCATGATCATATGGAACCTTTCCTACTAATCAAATATAATATAATAATCTTCATAACACTGTTAATAGAAACATAAGAAAGGGGTGACCTTATATGCTCAGTAATGGATGATATAATAATAACCAAAATGGATAGACTATAAAAATATGAAAAATCCAGATTAAGGGAAAAAATATCAGATTTATATGAACATAAAACTAATAAGTTTTAACCATAGGAATGAAATATATATATCACATCTCCAATGATAAAACTTTTATCATGGAATGTGAAAATAATACATGAATCATATAACATGATGTATATAACGTAGTAAAGAAATTTGAACAATCATAAACATATGATTTCTTATTTTTTGAAGCTTGTTACTAGTAAACATGTTCACTCATAAATTTGTGAGTATAAATAAATAACATCACCTTAAACCTTTATAAACAAAGATACACTCTGACTTGTTAAGATAATAATTATATCTAATGAGATATAAACCTTTACCAATTCATTGGAGGGGGATATAGGTCCCACCTATCTCATAATATATATATTTATGTTCCACTTTAAAATATTCATCCCATCATAAAATAACCCATAGAAAGAAAATGTGTTTAATGATATTTCCAAATCATCATATAAAGAACTCATGGAAACAATTGGCCTTATAGAACAATTAAAGGAAAATAATTCAATTTTCATAAGGGGCCAATGAAAATAATATGGTTTTCATAAAACATCCAAATAACATCATGAAATAAATAAATTGATACCAAGAAATTTATCACCGAAAATAATCAAAAGAAAAAATAATAATATAGAGAGAAACATGAAACATAACTCCATTAAAGGTACATCATTTTTTCAAGTTAATTAAAATAGAATCATGAAATGAGTTTTTGGGAAAAATCTATTGATAATTGTAAAATTTAATGTTATGAGTGTCTTTTCAATGGAATCAATTATTTTTCATAAAAATGAAATGAAAACCTTTTATTGAAATAAAATTGGTTCAAAAACAGTCTCCCTATTTGTAAAAAACTAAAATCATTTAAAATGAAATTGCATGGAATAGAATTTTAGAGTAATAAATTGTACAATTAAAAGAAAAGAGTTTCAGTTACAACTTCCCATATTGATGTTGTAATTTAAGGATCAAGGTAAAAAATACATTTGAAAACATTGTTATAAATACTTCCAAATAAAAGATCTATAAAAATAAATAATGTTTTCATAAAGGATAAGTAAAAATTCTTTGAATGTTTTTTATATATAATAATATTTAATAATAGAGACTTGATAGAGCCATAACGATTTCAATAAAGGGGATGTTTAAATACCAAAAAAACATTAACTTTTTAAAATTATATTTAATAATGGAACATTTAAAAAGGAATAGAGGTTATAAAATTAAAACTTGTTTTCATATTAAATCCTATTTGTTTTGACAGGATATAAAAACCTTCTGAAAATTTTTAAATAGTGTTATTGAAAACCTACATCATTAAAAAAATAATGGTTCATTTTTTAAAATTAATAGAGGGGATAAAAAAGACCATTTTATATAAACACATTTTTTGTTTCCACTAGAGAAATGAGAACATTTTTGGGTAGTAAAAACAATGATAAGGAAAAACCCTTTTAAAAAAGTAGTAATTATTCATAAAAGAATTAATTTTAACAAAATAATAGAATAATCAAGGAATAATAATTTGTTGTGAAATATTATTTCCCTAGAAACAAAAAGTTAAATACAATATAATATCATCATAGGTTTTAATAGATTAATCTTGAATTATTTTAGTCAAAGAATAGTAATGATGTCCCATAGAAAATAATTGAGTTTTAAAATCCCCTTACAAATTTAGTAATTTTATAATCAAAGGTCATTGGATTCTTGGAAATCATATGGTTCCATAAATACCATGAATCAAATAATGGTGTATGCAAAAAATAAATTCATAGGGAGGATATACACTATAAAAACAAAGAATAATTTCATAACATTAAAACATGTCTTAAAGAATAGAAATTGAGAAGAACATACCTTATCTATTTTCCATGTTTAGTCATATTCACTTTATGATCATGTACAACAAGAATAAATGTGATGACCTTGGAAAATTTAACCCAAATACAGTGCCTACTTTATTACATTTTCATAGATACAAAGGGATACCGAGAAATAAAATTATCCTTTTTGTAGTTTTGGATAACCATATTCATATAAGATTCTCAATTTTACATTGGGAAAATAAAATAAAATATAACAAAATAAAATTTTCTAAATTCTTGGAAGTCATTCGAAGGATTCGTCTTCATAGCTTGGGGAAAGGAAACATAATAAGGGTAACCTAAAATGTTCAGTAAAGGTTACCTAAAATGGAAGATATCATTAGTAAGAAAATAAACGTCAATATGGAAAGGTAAATATCTGAAAACAAATACAATTTAATCGATAATTTGATAATGAAATATGGAATAATCATTATGGAAAGGTATCTAACTGAACAAACATGAAATTTATTCAATAAAATAAGAATGAAATGAATAAAAATATAATATCAATGTGAAAAATTCATAGATAATAGTAATAAAAGAATTCTCAATAAAGGAAATGATTAATTATTAGATTATATAATCTTAGGAATTAGGATAATTATGTTATCAAGACATTTTATAAGACAATTTATAACAATGGGTAAAAACCCATCTCATTTGGCCAACTGATTTGCCTCATGAGATCTATCAATGCTTAGAGGGATTATCTATAACTGGTCCCCACCCATAAAGGCATGTGGAAATCATTCCTCCTATATTTAATAATTGATTTTATTTATTAATCACTATGCCTTATCATGAAATATTTTTATTGAGTGAACATAAATATTTATTAATATTTAATAAATTGATAATATAAAATTAAAAGTAAAAACCATATTTTAAAAATGTACAAATTTTGGAAATAATCATATCAATCATATATGAATATGGATATTTAATTGAAATTTTATTTCTAATGAAAATTATCATAATAAATCAAATATTTCAATAGAATGTAATCATTCACAAATGAATGTGAGATTTTTCAAAAAAAATCATGACCACTTTGGTAAATTTTTAGTTGAAACCCATTGAGAAAAAAAATTTAATGAAAAATTAATAATTATGAATAAATAATTATTCAATTAAAATAGATCAAAGAGGTAGTATATACACCTCATAAAAGTGAGTAGGTTCATATTAACAAATATATCTCAATGAAATGAAAATTGAGAAGAAATCCCTTACCTCAAAATTTTATTTTGTTGAACATTCATTAAAATCATATATATTAGTTTTATGTATTTATTAGTTTATAACAGAACTATACCCATATTTTAATATCATATATTATCCTATTATAACATTTTACCAACCTTTTGTTAATAATATTTCATTTTTTATTGATTCAGGTGTTAATTGCCTTGATTTCTCATCCATGTTTTGTCATGAATTTTATGATTCATGTAAATGAGATATAATTAAATCACCTTCAGAAGGATAATAATTATAAAAATATCTTATTTAATCATAAGATACACTATTATATCCATTCTCAAAATTTGGTAATGAAAAATTAATCGCATCACTTTTTGGAGACGATAGGTCATACATATGCACGAGCAACAATATCATTCATTTAATAGATGAAATGTTAAAGAATTGTATAATATATTAATTTCCAAGAATTTATATCATGTAATATATTACACATATATTCATTAAATTTATTCTCATTACCTTTCATGTAATGTGAATGTGAAAAATGAATTGCATCGCTTCATGAGGTAGTAGTTCAGCATACACACAAGTGACAATATCATATTTACAAACGAGTGGAAATTTAGAAGGTATATGAGATATTATAATTAAATAATTATAATTATATCATAAATTATATATATATATATATATTAAACTCAATATTATATCTTATGATCAGTTTTGTTAATGGAATATGAGTTTTATCGGTACGTGAGGTGATAATCTGCCGTACACATGATCGATGATTCCTTATCTCAATAGATGGAAGAAGAGATGAATATAGGTTATATAATTAAAATAGTAAAATCTAATAATATGGTCTATTATTTTTTATCATACTATCATTATTGAATAGTTTTTTAAGGAGGTGGAATAGGAAATTAAAACGATGATCATTTAAGAACATTACATATTTTTCGGATGACCTCTTTAGATTTTGAAACAAATATTTAATATGATATATTTATAATCAATCATGTGGATATATTATGTTTTTATTGTATTAATTAAGTAGTTTTATTAGAAATTTGATTAATCAAATTTAGTTTTCAGTGTTAATAGGGGTGGATTTGGTGGCCTTTTATAAGTGGGGGAGAGGAAACATATAAAATGTTTGGAAACAACAAATTACACCCATGTTTTTTTCAAAAAATATTGAAAAAAAGTTATTAGTGACACTTATATTTGATAATTTATAAATATGTCCATAAAATAGATCATGTAAAGGTTTTTATGTCATTTTAACCCCAATATTTTTACTTCCACCCCCCGATAAATTAGTTTTTACCACAACTACAGTGATTAATTTATACTATTTTTACTATTCATAATACTAAAAAGTAATGTTACCGTTATTGGATAATATAAATTATGTTTATTCAAAATATTGAATCCATTTTTATAAATTAAATTTGAATAAATTTAATAATCCAATTTAAAATTAAACAATCAAATGTGATGAAAAGCGGGTTTCCAAAGAGAAAATTCTAAGAAGTATAGAAGTTTTTATGATCAAAATTATATATGAAATTAAATTCACAGAAATGAATTAACTTTATTATAATATAATTTAACTTAATTTACTTTAAAAATAATGTAAAAAATAATTTTACAATATAAATAATTTAAATGAAAATTTAGTTTTCAATAATAATCAACAATTATCAATATTCATTGAAAAATGAATATTTGAGGAAAATAAAAAAAAATCTATCTTTTATGATTTTTTATATGTTAATTTAAAAAATTCATATCGTTTAATCGAATAAATTTTCTAAATTTGGTAAAAAATAATTCTAAATTATGAGTACAAAGTGCGACAAAACCGCCTTTTAGAAAAATATTTTTTTAGAGAACATATCATTTTATTTTGAATTATTCATATTTTATCTATAATAAATATATAAAAATTGAATTTATTTTATAATTAAATAAACCATATAATTTTTCTAATTTAGTTATTCTTATTCATACCCTCTAACATAATTGAATTTTTATTATTGTCGTGTTTAAATAATTTTTTTATATTGTATCATGTGTCATTTGAACCCTGTGTTTGGTAAATTTTAAGTTATCAAAGAGATTGAATTTTTTAATGGGGAAATAAATAATAAAATATTGGGGTGTTACATTCTTCCCTTCTATAAAAATTTCATCCTGAAAAATTCAATGATATTTCCTTCAAAACAAATTTTGGATAATTCTTCTTCATAGCATCATCCATTTCCTACATTTCTTCCTCTATTTTGTGATTTCTCGAAAGTACCATTACCTATTAGGTTATCAAATTCCTAAATACTTTCTCTATATTTTAATTAATGTAGATAGTTTCTTTATAATAATATATAGCATGTTCTGATTATATTTCATCATAGGTGATCATGTGTGTTAGTTATAGCATATACTTCCTTAACTATGATATATGAAACACATCATATACTTTTGACAGACTTTGTGGTATTGAAAGATAGTAATAAAAATATCCAATTATATCAATGATTTCTTAGGGTCCAATATACTTGGATATCAATTTCCCTTTCTTATCAAACTTCATGAAACCCTTCTATGGAGATGCTCTCAATAAAACAAGATCTACTAGTTTGAATACCATGTCCTTCCTTCAATTTCCAGCATAACTATTTTTCCAAATTTGAGATGTTTTAATATGTTCGTGAATAGTATTTACCTTTTTTCACTTCAAAAAGTTCTAGGCACAAAATGTTCCTTTAACCAAATACATCCCAACAAATTTGAGTATGGAATCTCTTGACATATAATGCTTTAAATGACGCAGTTTGAATACTTGAATGGAAATTATTGTTATAAGAAAACACTACCAAAGTTAAATATTGATCCAACATACCTTTAATGTAAAGTGATCATGAACAAGGTAGTTATTAAATTGTTTGAATAGTCATTTTGGACAATCCAACAGTTTGAGGATGGTATGTCGTGCTCAAATAATGCTTAATTTAAAGAGACTTCTTAACAGTATTCTAGAATATCAATGTAAAATGTGGATGATGATCATAAATGATCAAAATAGGTGTTCCATTAAGTATTGAAACTTTATTAATATAGATCCTTGTGAGGGTATCAAGAGGTAAATATTCTCTCATTGAGAGTAAAAGTTCATATATAGTAAGGTGATCTACAATAACCCATATTGCATCATTCTTTCTAGGAGTATTTGATAGAACTATGATAATGTATATAGCAGTGCCATCTCATTTTCATATAGGATTAATATGATGTTTCATGAATCTTATGGGATGTTGTATCTTACCCTTGACCTATTAAAAAATCAAACATCTTGATACATAGTTCATAATTTTCAATATCAAGTTATCCCACATAAAATATTCCCTAAAATCCATATACATCTTGGTGTCATCATGGTGAATACATAAATTTGAGCTCTGAGTGTCATCCAACAATTCCATTTTTATATTAGTTATAGATGTAACACATAATATCCATAAAAAATTAAAAATAAAATCTTCACAAATGATTTATTCTATTTTCCTATCATTTATAGATTTAATTTTCTTCTAAAAGTTATCATGTACATATTTATTCCTTTATATATTTTAAAACAAACATTTTTTCACAGTCATTTGAAAAAATGAGTGATGTTGTGCCTTACTTGATAATTTCAATATCTATATTTATTACATCCATGAACAAAGTATCCCTCCCAATCCTCATTTGGGTCAGAACTCTATGATCTTTCCTACTCAATGTATATGATACCTTATTCTCTTTTCCTGTGTGTTAGTGTATTGAGAAATCAAAATCATTGATTATATCAAGACATCAAATATGCCTTATATTGAGATATCTCTATGAAAAGATTTACTTTAGGATGTTATGAACCATGAATATCTCACATATTTCACTATAAATATAATGTCTCCTTGTTTTCAAAGAAAATATTATAGCATCCAACTCATGATCATGGGTTTGACATTTCTTCTCATGATTATTCAATTTCATTCATGCATATGAAATAAAATAACCATTTTTCTTTAGTACACAACCAATTACATTCATTAATGAATCCATATATATAACAAACTCTTCATTTTTTTATGGTGGAGAGAATATTAAAGCATTGACCAATATCCTCTTCAGCTCATCAAAAAACTCTTCACATTCCTTTGTCCAAAAACATTAACCCATTTACATTTAAAATTAGTTAATGGGATATAGAATTGAGAAGAATTATGAATTAATAAATGATATCAACATTCCAAACTAAGGAAACGACATACCTCAGTTATGTTAATTGGTGTAGGAAATTCAATGACTAGACTTATTTTCATAAGATCAACTAAGATTCCATCTATAGAGAAAATATGGCTGGGAAAAGAAAATAATTGAATCTAGAAATTACACTTACTAAATTTTCCATATAACTCTTTACATATAATACTATCATGAATGATATATAATTTATTATCATGGTATCAAATCTTTTATAATAGACTAATATATCCTCAATTAATACCAAAAAAAATCTATATATTACTTGAATAATCTATTCATTAGACCCATAAAAATAAATGGTGTAGTAGTCCACCCAAATGTAATTACTATAAAATAAAAATTTAAATACCTCATTTGGGATGTTTTCTTTCTGATTTATTCATTCTTTACATGAAATTTATTATTCCTAAAAATTAAGGTAAATCATTGAAAAATATAGGGCTCAATAAAGTTGATATAATAAGTCAACAATACAAGGAATAAAGTACTTGTTCTTTATAATCATATCATTTATTTCCCAATAATAAATGTACAACCTCATGGATCTGCCTTTCTTATTAAAAAATAGAACAATGGCTCCCCATGGTGAAATGATAGGGAGAATAAATCCCTTATCACAAACCAACTTTATTTTTTTCTTTAGATACAATAATTACAAAATTTCCAATCCATAGGGATTCATTGTAATTGGTCATGCATCAGGGATTTAATCAATGTAAATACAAAATTCATGATCTGATGGATTTCTATATAATTCTTCCAAAAATACATCAATGTAATCTTATATGTTTAGAACATCCTCAATTTAATGACTACCTTTTCCAAACCCAGATTTTATTTTTTCTTCTTCCCCAAGAATATAATTTAGTTGAGCTACAAGGGTGGATCAATAAATGTCTCATATGATTATGTACATTCACTAAAGATAAATGAATTTTACAACTTCATTAAGAAAAGTAATTTTATACTTCTCGCAAAAAAAGTTTGAAATGTATTTTGAAAACTAGTCCATACCAATGATTATATCAAAGAAAAAAATTTGTACGATAATTAGAACATTAAATAAAGCATGTTTATGTGTCATAATGGGAACTAAATAAAACATTAATCTTTCATTAATACTTCTACTAAGAGTTTTGAATGAAAACACTATTCTTAAAGTGTTACGGAAATTTGTAATTTTCATGGAAAACATGGAAGGTATAAAAGAGTGTGAGGATATAGAATCAAATAAATAATTTGATTAATTATATGATATAATTAATTTACCTTGTATCACATCATTGGGTACATCCAACACACCTATAGTGATCACATAAGCTTCGACTTCTCCCCTTATCTACATATATCTTAGATTCTTCCGATTCTTGTTGAATTCATTTATGTAGTACTATATATCCCTTTTATAAAGAAAATTAACAGGAGTTTTTTCATTATTCCCTTTGAATTATTTATCATGATGAACTTTATCTCCATATTTATAAAAATCTCACATTACCTTCATCAATTTTCTAGGATGGTTCTTTCCAATGATTTCATATGATTGAATTGATTTGTTCTATTCTTCTTCTATAATATGTTAAATTTTTATTAGTTCTCCATCAACCTATTATTTTATTGATTTCAATTGAACATATGGGATCAAGAAAACTATTTATCTATTTTGATGGTGCATAAAATTATTTCATCATATTATAAAAAAATATTGAGAGACCAGTTCCCTTCAAGGACATGGAATAATCCATTCAATTAAATGGTAAATCTTTCACTCTGTATCGCATATGAAATATGTAAAATGTAAGGATAACCTTGTGAAGTAAGCCTCATACTCAAGAACACTTAATAACACCTTTTTCTTAAATCTAAGGAATATTCTCTTCATTTGTGTTTGTTTCTCACAAGGGAAATATTTTTTGAAGAATGTATCATTGAAATCATTCCATTCCATTTGTTTTATTTCCTCTTCCTCTCTTGTAATCTATATTAATGACCACCATTGATTAGAATCAACTCTGAGATAATACACCATAATTGTAAAATTTTCTGTTTTATTGTATCCCAATGCAATAAATACCTTCTCAAGAGCATTAATACTTTATTCAGCTACCATTGGATTCGTAGTACCACCAAATGATGGGGGATACTATTATATATTGTGGTATAACATAGGATAATCACACCTTGTAAGGTTATTTGTCTCAACCTGATTAATCTTACCTAATATATAAATGATATACTCGATTCCAATACCATCTGTACTGGATTTATAAGAAGGACAATATCTACATTGGCTATGTGTATTGTTACCCTTATTCCCTTTAGGATCCATTTCTATACAATGTTATATACTATAATATCTTATAATTTAATAAATTTTTTAATGAAAATTTATAATTATTAATATAGTGTAACACTTGACATAAATTTAAAAAATATTCATTGTTAATATAAGAACCATAGAAATGGTTTCTATGGGGATATCTTTATATTATAATCTATAATATTGGTTTTTATAGAAAATGTAAATTTTCATAAGAATATGTGCTAGGAGTATCAAACCAGGTGTATAGAAATAAAAATTTTCTTTCACTAGGTTAGGATTGGGTCAAGTCTCATACACTCTTTTTAGAGTTATTACCCCAATGTATAACCATTCTAGAACTATAACCACTTGTAGTATCCTAAAAATGTTGTATTTTCTAGAAAAAATAGTATAATATCTTCCTTACCAAAACATTAGGTATTATTTTATAATTTTCCTCAAATTATATCATAGGATTGTGTTCCCTAATATATTTTTTACTTAATATAGTTCTCAATATTTCCACTAAAATCCTCTAATACCAACTCTAATGACCCTCACTCTATTAACCCTAGATCGATGCCTAATTAACTACATTAGATTAGATACAAAGGCTAAAATCAAAATAGACTGATCAATTTATCATTTTTAGAGAATTATTTATATACATGATACCAATATTATATTAGGAAAATTGAATATAACATAACAAAATAAAATGATCCGTATCCTTGAAACACATTCAAAGGATTCATCTTCCAAACCTAAAGAAAGGAAACAAAATAAGGGTGGGCTCAAATAATTAGTAAGGGTTACATACCATGGATGGTATAATGATTTAGAAAATAATATTCAATATGGAACTATAAAAAACTAAAATCACATGAAATTTTATGAATAACTTTAGCATGACATCTGCTAAAATCAATATGGGAAGTTAACTAACTGAACAAACATTCCAATTAATCAAAAAAATATGAATAAAATGAATTCAAATATAATATGAATGTGAAAATATCATGGATAATAATAATAAATGAAATATCAATGAAGGATTTAGTTAATTATTTTACTTCTTGATATTAGGAATCACAATACCTCTACTATCATGGCCTTTCACAAGAAAGGTTAAAACTATGGGAAAAACTATAGGATTTAGAAAATTAATTTGTCAGATAAGACATTTGGATGCATATATGGTATATCTATAACCATTCCCCACCAATTCTTATATGCCTAAATAATCCCCCAAATATATAATAATTAACTTAATTCATGAAGAAAAATTTCATATCATTAAATATTTTGTTTTGAGTGAGGATATAGATTTATCAACATTTCACAAATTAATAAAATAACATTCAATGTAAATAGCATATGTAAAAAATAAATATAGTTTAATAAATAATAATTTCCATCATACATGAATAATCATATGTACGATAAATTTAATTTCAAATGAAAAATGGACATAATAAAGTGATTGTTTCAAGAGAAAGTAAAAAAACCATAAAGATAGTGAGATTATAAAATAAATTATCTACCACTTTTGTGAATTTTATATTTTAACCCCATGAATAATAAAATAGAAACTAAACACTAATAATGATGAATAAATAGTTATTAAGGTTAAATAGATCAATTTAGAATTTTAAATTCCATATAAAAGTGAGTATTTTCATATTAACAAATATGTATAATTAAAATTGGAATTTAGATGAAATATCCTAAATCACACCTTTATTTAGTTGAAAATGATTTAACGTCATATATAATGGTTTTAAACTTATTATTAATTTCTAACATAATCATAATAACATTTATAATATTTTATATAACCATATTATAACATATTACAACTCGTTTGTTAATAATATTTCATTATTTTCATTATTTTGGGTGTTAATTGCCTTGTTTTCTCATTCTTGTTTTTTCATAAATGGTAAAGTAATTGTAAATAGGTCATAAAAATAATAATAATAATGTTATAAATGTCATATTAACTCATTAGATACATTATTATAACCATTATTCATTTTTGGGCATGGAAAATGAATCAGATTTGTTCATGGAGACGATAGGTCGTATGTGTGCACGAGCTATGATATGATTCCTTTAATATGTGAAAGTTTAAGTAAGTGTATATTAAATTAATTTTATAAAATTTATATCATTTCATATATATCACATATATTAATTAAATTTATTCTTATTACCTACCATGTAAATAGTACTTTGAAATTAAATCACATCACTTCGTGAGGTGATAGTTTGTCGTACACATGAGTGGAGTTATCCTATTTTAAAAGGAATGAAAATTAAGAATATGTATAGAATATTATAATAAAATATGTACAATTATATCATAAATATTAAATATATATACACACACATTAAACCCAAAATTATATATGTCTATGAGAGGTGTTGAAGGAAAATGGGTTCCATCAGTTAATGAGGTTGTAACTCATCGTACACACAATTGACGGTTTTATTTCCCATTTTATGGTAGAGTATATGGATATATTGTATTAAATTAACAAAATAGAATATCAATATTTGGGATATAATTGTGTTATTATATTATCATTATTGAATAATATCTGTAGGAGGTGGAAGAAGAAATAAAATAAAAAAGATCGTTTAAGAACGTCACGTGTTCTTCAGAAAAACTCTTTATGTTTTCCCCAACATCATTCTTAGGATGGATTTTTAATAAAATAATGTATTATTATTTTGGTAAGGTATTAAGTAATTTTTTTTTATATTTTTTCGAAACCAAATTTCTTTCTATGTTTGAAGAGGGGGACAGGGGTGGGCCAATTATAATTTGGGAAGATAACACACATTGAATTTTTGGAAATAATTAATTACACCAACATTTTAATCTTTCCAAAAGCCAAAAAATGGGTAATTATAGACCAATAGAGGTGATAAATTTTATATATATCCATAAAATTATTTTTTGAAAAACATAGTTCATTTGAATCCTTTTCTTTTTAGTTTAACCCCTGGTAAATCAGTTTTTATCATAACCACAGTAATTCATATTTAATGATTTTACTATTCATAATGGTAAAAAATTAAGATGATAATATTATATTTCAAAAAATATATTTTTCTAAATACAGAATCCATTTTTATAAATTCAATCCATTTATGCTATATAATCAAATTTAAAATTATACAAACAGACGCGATGAAAAACATGTTTCTGAAGAGATAATTCTCATAACTATGAATGGTTTTAATATGACAATTCAATATGAAATTGATTCCAATAACATAAGTTTTATTTATTATAATATAATTTAAGTAATTATACATTATTAAATAATTAAAATATTATTTAATTTTCTAAATAATTTAAACAGAGAGTCATTTTCCATTGATAATCATTATTTTTCACTATTTATCAAAAAGTGAAACCTTTCACAAAAATACCAAAAAATCACCCTATGAAAATTTTCAAATGATAATTTAGAAACTAAATTTCAATTTATAAAATAATTTTTCTAAAATTGGTGAAAATTCATTTTAAATTATGTGTGAAAAGCGCATCTAAACATTTTTTAGAAAAATACATTTTCTCTAAAAACATTCTTTATTCTCACAAATGATTATTATGTTTTTTCTAATCAATAGATAAGAATTGAATTTATTTTATAAATTTTTAAATCATATATTATTCAGAATTTATTTATTATTATTCATACCATATGACTTAAAGGGATGGTTATAATGGTCTTTTTTGAATAATGGTTTAATACAATATCTTGTTTTTTAAAGCCCGGTGTTGTATGAATCGTAAGCTATAAAAAAGATTAAATTTATTTAAAAGGAAATAAATAGTAAAATCCCATGGTCTTATAATAAATATATAAATAAAAAAATTAATTAACATATTCCTAGATTAAACTATTAATAATTTACATTTACAACCATTATCTACATGTATATTAGTTAGTTTTTCCTTATTTTTCCACATATAGTGTTTTCAGTTTTGACTATTTTAAGTAGTTTCATAGCAGTAGTGTTAGTTCTCATTATTATTTCAAATATAATCACCAAAATTTCATTAATGTTATTATAATTTATTAATTATAATTATATATTATGTATTGATCTTCTTCCCTGAGTACTTTAGTCTTTATCCTTGAAGATGAAATTGAAAATGAACATTTTTCGTTGATTTTAAACCTATGAAATTTGTTATCATAATTAATTAGTTAAATATTGATGCATCCTTTCCAAAACCCAAAAAATCACTATTTACATATATATTTCATATGTTAGTAGAAATAAACTTTTCATAATGCTCGGTGATATAATTTGATTTTATTGTTCAAGTAAGTGGTCAAATTGATTCAAGCATGAACAAACCATGACTATTGATGAATATGATGTGATTGAGTTTTACTATGATTGTAAAAGCAGAATAATGAAATCATTTAATTTTTTATTATTTTTATATATCATAATTATAAATAATTTATAAGGATAATTAATAGGTATGAAAATATTTCATAATTTAAATTATTAATTATCCTCTTACTATGCTTGTTATGAATGATGAAATTTTTTATAATTGTTTGTTGAACATATCATTAATAGGTTATATTTTTTTTTAAAAATATGCCTTAATTATATCATAGAAATAATATTTAACCTTTAAAATAATTATCATCTCCATCCACAAAAGTCAGTGATTAAATAAAAAATAGAAATTGATCTCTCCATGGAGGCGGTAATCCACATGTATGCAAGGTTAGTGATTTAATATTTCTTAGAATGTATAAAAAATGTCATATGTTTTATCATTTATGAATATAAAATATTTCCCAGAGATTATTAATATATTAAATTTCTTATTTGTTTCATCCCTTAAGGTTGTGAAGGAATACAAAACACGTTGTGTCATGGAGGCGGTAGTCCACATCACACAATTAACATGTTCATTTATCTTAATCGGATATGGGATGGTGTTTAAATCTTGTACCATCATTATAATAACATAAAATTATAATACTAATTTCGATTTTATCATTATTATTTGGTAAAAATTAATTTATGGAATTATAAAATCATATAAAGAAATATAAGAGAGAAAAATATGTTAGTAACTTATTCCACTCTTCTTGGATTATCACCTTTTTAAGGGGATTAAACCTTAGAGGGATGATATTTTTGAAATAAAAGAACCTAATTAAGGATTGGATGAGTGTTTAATAGAGTTTTTTAAATATTTTTTGTAGAACGGAATTTGTTTTTTTTCATTACAAATGAGAAGAGTAGTGCCACTTTTATTAATGAAAAGGTGTTTATTTTTTGTAAATACCAAAAACTATTCTATTATGGGAAGTCACTCATAAAGAAAGTTCCTAAAACTTGTTAAATAATGGAAAATTATTTATTTATTTCTTATAAAAAAACCAAAATTCAAATAAAAATATGTTTTAAACATGTTAGTCCATTCACCTCTAAGCATACACACTTTTTCTATTTTAACTTTCACTAATGTGACAGATTTTTTCACTATGAGATTTTATGTTTTACTAAAAATATAGAATGAAATATATAACAAAATTTGGAAAATATTAAAATGTTATAAAATAAATTTTATCCAATTCTATGTCTATATATTTTTAAATTAACTTTTAAATTAAAATAGTTAATTTGTAGAGAAAAGGTTTTAGTTATAAAAATTCTATTTTGATAATTATGGATTATTATTATAATTTAGTTGTGATTTCAAATTAAATTCATTTTAATATATTTATTTATATGTTTATAAAAATTATTGAATTCTTAATTTTATGTATTTAATTTAATTTATTTGATATAAATTCCTTGATATAAATAAAATAATAATATTAAAATAATTGTTCCATCATTAACATGGTAATTAATATTAATTCTAAGTGCCTAAATTTTATAACCAAAAATTAAATTGTAAACATTAAATTATAAGATCATTATTATTTTAAATACAAGAATTGTTTTATGAAATTTAGTTTCAATTTATTTTAACATTAATCTTAACATTAGTGCATGTAACATGTAAAAATATATTTTTTAGAAAAGTGTATTTTCAAGAATAAAGTTTATTTATAGGTAAAATTTATCAATGTTATTGATTATAATGATATTAAGAAAATTATTATTATTAAAATAATATTTATGTGTAAATAAAATAAATCAAAAACATAATTTTTCCATGCATATATTTTACTAGAAAAACATATGAAAAATAATTTTCAGAAAATATTAATTGATTTTCTAAAATAATTTTCTTGGGATTTAAAATTTTAAAATGTTACTAGTAAATTATATATTTTAATTCATGAATAAATGTTTTTTATATTAACAAATTTTCAAAACACTTCTAAGACATAGAAAATTATTGTATTAAAAAAATTGGTATTTTCTCTATTGACATAAAAATATATTAATTTAGAATAATATAAAAAAATACATCCTAATCTATTTTTTTGAGTAATTAAAAAAACATTTTTACTTCAACAAATTTAAAAATTAAAATTTTTATATTTATCATATTTAAAAGTAAATTTATAATATAAAAAGATTATTGAAAATGACCATTTAAATATTAACTCACATTAATTATTTACCTTCTAAAGGTAACAATTATTAATTTTTTCATAATAGTGTTTTTAATAGATTTATTAATAAATTATTCTTAATATGTTGTTTTTTTATATTGGGTATAGTGTGTGACACATTTCATAGAACATTGTATGTATTTTAAAGGATCCAAAATCTCACGTAGTTACATTTTACCCCTTTAATAAATTACATCCTTTAAATTTTAATTATCATTTAATTAATATAATATATAAAGGTGGAAAAAGATTTAAATGCGTCAATATATTATATCAAATGAGATATCATCATCAATATCATAGGGAAGAATATAAAACACTTATCTTCCCTAGAAATTTCAAGGATATGTATCCCATAAATAGGTATTAAAGCCCATGTAGAGGATTCATTTTTTTATTAGAAAATGAATAGTGTAACACCCCGAGATTTTATGAAAAATATTCTTTTTAATTTCATTAATGTCTTGTGTTGTACGATACACCAAAAGGATCATGCACAACACGCATCCTTGACTTTCCTTGCATTACATGCAATCACGACCTTCCTCGATAGCATGTGTAGTACGCAATACCGAGTTTCACTAAACAACGACATGCTACTAAAATATTATTAAAATAAGCTATTATGAATATTAAAAACCACTTTTTGAAGTTTTGTAAATTTTGTTTTTCAAAATGGACTTCATTTTTTGATTTGGAATATCGAAATTAGCTTAGGGTGAAATTTTGGTACTTTTCAAATAGCTTTCATTTTCTGATGAATAGTGAAAATTACTAAATTTTAATTAAAAACAACCTTTTTAATCGAAATAATTAATAGTGATAAATTATTAATTTTAGTGGTTTCAAAGTATATTTAGAATATATTTTTACAATTTAATACAATGTTGTTCATTGGATGTAATTTCACATTTAAACCAGACATACACAAGTGTCAATCTTTTGATAGTTATTATCTTTTAAGAACACGCTATTTGTTTTGACGACGGAAATTAATTTTTAAATTAATTAATGCAACTGATATGTTTTGAATTTGGTAAAATAGACATCATTTTTCAGTTCATAATATAAAATATAGCTTAGGCCTAATTTTTGGTATTTTTCTGGAAACTTTCATTTTTTGATGAATAGTGAAACCACTAAGTGGTAGTTAAGAAAAATGAATTTTTCATAAAACGTAATTTTACCGCTTCTGTGAGTGGAATTTCAAAAATCCGAGAGACACGCTTGATGTTAGTAAGTAAAATGTGGTTCAATGAGATGAAAATAATTTTTGGTGAATAGTAACTTTTTACTTTTTTTACAATGGTTAAAAGTAAATACGGTAATTAAGGGTAAAAATGATATTATTATTACCCTAACACATGTCCTAATTTTTTTTATAAATGTAATTCGTTAAAAAACAACCTTAGGAATAAAATATGACCATTTAGGCCCACTTGGATTAGATTAGGACATTTATTATTAATTTATTTAAAGAAGGGTTTAAATAGTTAAAATAAAAGTGTAATAAGTAAATAATTTTTAATATAAGGTTATACATAATATAAATTCGACTATAAATATTCATTAGAAATCTAAAAAGAGTTTCTACATAATGGTATTTTATTTTTAATTTTTAGACATTAAAAAAGTTTATTTATTTATGACACAAAGATGATGTAGTAATTATCTTATTAATTAAATATTTACATAATTGATGTTATAAATACCCAAATAAATGTAATTTTAGACTTTTTAAAAATTAAACTAATTTTATAGGTTAATATGACATGTTATTTTTTATTTAATTAACTTTGTTCGAACTAATCATTCTGTTATGATTTTCACAAAAATCAATTACAAAATAGTGTCAAAATTGACATAAAATATTTTTTAAAACAAATATTACATTATTAATTGTTATTTTATTCTTTAAAATCTAAGGATCAGGAAAATGACATAGATAAGGTTATATATATTAATAATAAACAAATTGGGGTTCTTTTGGCTTGTTATAGTAGGTTTATTAACCCTATAGTGTAAGAAGACAAAAAGACACGGTAAAAGTAAAATTATCTAACTTAAAGTTAACTATAAATGATAAGGTTAAAATAAGAACCTAAACTTGTCTAAATTCTATTGTATGAGAGTATTGAGACCCCTCCCCACCTTAGCTTCGAAATAAATCAATTTGGAGCTATTTAAAAACGAATTTGGCTTTATAATAAAATAATATTTTTAGTTTTTCCAAAAGAGCCCCTCTCCTCCCTTATAAAAGGGCACCTCCTCCCTCACTTCATCACACAACATTGAGCCTTCAAGATCGGCCAAACCCCACCAAATTATCTTCTCCACTTCCCTAGAAACATCCTAGAGGTTCTGGTATTCCTCAAAGACCAATTTTAGTCCCCTAAAAGGAGATCTCAAAGAGGCACTTCAAAAAAGAGGTAATGTTCGTTACCGATTCTTTCAACTTTATTTTTTCTTCCACTTCTTCTTCTTAGGTTGTATCATGATGAAGTAATAACATCAGTATCACTCATATACTGATATTTTATTATAAGTATTAAACAACCCTATTTCACAATCTATCCATCCTATGGAAAACGAAATCATCGCGCATGCGTACGTATGGAATACCGTCTCCACGCCGTGGTGTAATCTATTTTCCACCACCACCATACTTGGATGGGTATAATGGTATAAATAATAACTATATATTATTATTTTAAAGTTATATTTATTCTTAAATAGTATACATAAACTCCAATAGAATTCCACAATCATGAGAACGATATCATCGCTCGTGCGTACGTACGGACTACCGTCTCCACGACGCGATAAGATTCATTTTCTACGTTAACCATTCATGAATGATTATAAAGTAAATATAATAAGTAATCATGAAATATATGACATAATAATGATAATAGATTTATGTGTATATATATGTATGTCATATACTTAATTCCATTCAACTCAATAAGGAAATGAAAACAGCGTTCATGCGTACGTACGACCTACCGTCTCCATGAATGGTGTATTTCTTTCCATTTACTAATCTATTATATATATGTATATTATGAATATATATTATATATAAATCTTGTTTTGTATTCTGGAATTAATTAATCATGATCTAAGTAATCATATGAATAATTACAAGTCAAAACACGGACGACAAATGAAACGATTTTACCCAAAACGCTCTTTAAAATGATATTTACAAAAGAACGGGTAAAATAAAGTCATAGGTGAACAATATATGATATCATAACAATGAGTATGATTCTGTAATAAGTCAATGACATTATTTAAATCATTATACTGGAGGTTCGGACACTTATGAAGCAAATCGGACCTAAGTTAAGGGATAACTTTTCCAATCTCGTTCTTATCCGAGATTGTTTATTCGTAATTATTTACTGGGGTTATTGTTCTTATTCTTGTCCATGTTTCCTAAAAATGGTTTCATGCATGTTTAATGTACTTTTTACCCGTTTTTTACTTTTAATATATGGTATGTATAAAATATTTCTTTTACGGTGTACTTTTTTACTTTTCCGGCAAAAGTACGAGAAGAATGTTTTTTTACCATACACGACACTAACTGATTTTTATGGTTTTATAAAGCCATATTTTCATGAGGCTTCCTCCAAAATATTTCATGAATATTTTAAAAAAATCCTTTTCTTTTAAAATTTCATGACATTTTGTGAAAAGAAAATGATTTTGAAGAAGAAAGGATATTTTCCTCAAGAATTCATTTCATGTGTTTTATCAAAACCATTTTTCATCTAAGATGAAATTATTTCATATGTGTATGTTTCAAGAATAATGTATCTATGATTTACATGGTTTTCACTTTCCTTATTATGAAATGATATCCATTTCTTTTATATGGATTAGGTAATGATAGGATGATGTTTATGAAACCCATTTTTCGTTGGGTTATTATGAATGATGTATGTTTATTTTGTGGCACAAGTAAGAATGATTTCATTATGAGATGGGTGGGACCTATATATCCCTCTAATGCACTGGGTAAAGATTTTATATCTCATGAGATAGACATGGCTGGAACGGTAAGTTAATCCGGTTCAGTGTTACAGGACTGAAACGAGGAGTGAACTCAATTCAGAATGGGACTTTGTCCACTAAGATGGTCTTGGAAGTAATACCTTGGCTACTATGGAAATCATTACATGTGCTTAATAGATGCCACAAATACATGTTTTATTCCCATGCTATTTTATCATGGTTTATGTTCCATTATGATCTATTCCTTATGTTGTTGCTCAAGATTTTGATGTTTAAACATTATGTTCATGTTTTTAAGTTCAAATGTATATGGTATGTTTTATTTCATCCATGCTTACCCTTACTGAGCATTTGAGCTCACCCTTTTTATGTTTTATTTTCCCCCAGGATCAAAAGAAATGTTTTAGTTAAGGAAACAAAAAGTGGAAGATCTTTATGGGAGATGTTGAAGATCTTTCACCATGATTAGAAGATTACGTTCCATGTTTCCAAAGACACTAAACTATTACGGTCTTTGTGTGTCTGTTTTCATTATGTATTAAGTATTCCGCAAAAGTAATGTAATTTTCATGTACGATAAGCTTCGGGTCTCTACAGTTGGTATCAGAGGAGAGGTTTAGTCAGCCTTTGGAAACTAGGATACGAAAACGTTAGTGAGATCCCTAGAGATATTTCTAAGGTATGTCTGGGGATGTCTCTAAGGTTAAGTATACATATAGGCTATAGTCCTAGAATTGCTCTAAAGATCTTATAATTTAACCTAAGATGTTAGATATTGAGGGTACTCCCCCTTTACTATGTTGTTTTCTCTATCATGATTTTTTCCTCTCACAGAATTCTTTTTGTGTTTTAGTTAATGGAGGGAACCAGAAAGATTTCGGTTAACATTGAATCCAATGGACAAATTGGTGACTATGAGAAACAAAATTGTGTAATTCCTAGAGAGAAAGATATTGTGATTATGCCGAATCAGTCATCACGATATATGATTAACAAGGTGAAATTTAGTGGTATGCCTAATTCATCAAAGAAGAGGAAGATAGATTATTATGCATGTTCACATGTTGAGGATCATAAAGAAAGGAAGATTGAGATTTCTAAAGAAGGGAAGAAGAACCTTGAGGAATACCTCAAATGGAGGGACCGATGTTATCTGTGTGGAGAAAAGGGTCATAGAGTGACAGACTGTTATGGAGTTCAATGTATTATATGTGGAGAACATGGGCATTACCCAACTCAATGCCCTGACCTAAAAAGTTACTTCTAAATCAAGTAAGGACATATTCCAGGACAATAATTGAAGAGGATGGATTGGAGTGTTTATATATTGGTATTCAAGAATAATGTTGTTGAGGTACTTTTATTGTGTATTAGAATATTTTTGTATTATTCTATTGTGGTTTTCAATAATTTTATGGTACCGGTAAACATGAAAAGTGATTCAAATATTTTCGGAATGCAGATGATATGCGCATAATGAAGGGATAAGGAGAAAATGAAATGTTTGACAGTATTCATGACCTCATGATTGATATAAGGACTAAGTGATATCATGGTTTGAGTATAAATATTTTTGAGGATTTTGGTATGTGGAAAGTGTTAACTTTTAACTGCATTCATGTTTTCACTATGGTTCAATTAATGGGTATTCATTATTCAAGAGAATAAATGATTAAGGTATTCACATGTTTGTAATTTGACCAACAAGATATATCTTATGATATATTGAGGATAAATGATGGCATTCACGTGATTGTTATGTGAAATTTCAAGTAATCATTTTTTTATACTATGAGCTTGGACCGAAGTATTTTAGATAAGCCTAAAGATTAGAATGGATTATGTTGGACTTAAGTTAGTATTGTTTAAGAAAAGAACTTTTTTCGATATTATTGAAGGGATGTTATAGTAATGTAGTTTTAGAAAAAGGACAACCTGCAGGACGGGCGACAACCCATCACGTCAGACAAGGCTGTGGGAATCGAACCCACAACCGAAGTGCGACGTGCCTTTATCGCCTACCACTGGCCTACAGGAAGTCCCTGTTTAGTAGAAACTAGATTTATTATACAAAGAAGTATGATATATGAAGTATAAGTCCATTTTAGGAACCATATATGATTAATCTCACTATAGATGGACTTCTGTATTTTTGATAACTTTTATAACTTTTTGTTTGAGATAGATGGAATGACCTATCATTCTATCACATGATCTGCTAACACAACACGAATGACAAATTCAACTTCATTTCATTAAGGGATGAAGTGTAAATTGTTCAATTAATGAACAAAAGTGAGATTGTACCAAAATCATGTAAGTATTTCTTTTAATTCATCAACTTTAGGGAAATGATCTTGAAAACCAAAAATGTTGTCCTAGTGCTCTTATATCTGATAAATCAGATGGTACCTCAGATCGTCACAAATTTATGGCTTTCTGATTTTTGGCTTTTCCATAGCCATGTTCTCTACCACTCTCTATCAGAACATGATGGTTATATTTCTCTTCCATATCCATATTTTCACCTATGTGGAAACCCAGTGATTAGTTTATTTGGGTAACCGTTACGTTTCATACTTTTGTTTTTAAAAATTGGTTTTGTTATTCCTTATTACGATATGGGTTTCTATTAAATAAACTTTCGAGTAGTAAACCATTTATAACCCCGACGAATTTCGAGGGCGAAATTCATTTTAAGGGGGATAGAATGTAACACCCCGAGATTTTATGAAAAATATTCTTTTTAATTTCATTAATGTCTTGTGTTGTACGCTACACGAAAAGGAGCTTGCACAACATGCATCCTTGACATGCCTTGCATTACACGCAATCACGACCTTCCTCGATAGCATGTGTAGTACGCAATACTAAGTTTCACTAAACAACGATATGCTATTAAAATATTATTAAAACTTGCCGTTATGAATAGTAATAACCACTTTTTGAAATTTTTTAAATTTTATTTTTCAAAATGGACTTCATTTTTGAATTCCGAATATCTAAATTAGCTTAGGGTGAAATTTTGGTACTTTTCGGATAACTTTCATTTTCTGATGAATAGTGAAAATTACTAAATTTTAATTAAAAACAACATTTTTAATCGAAATAATTAATAGTAATAAATTATTAATTTGAGTGGTTTTATAGTATATTTAGAATATATTTTTACAATTTAATACAATGTTGTTCATTGGATGTAATTTCACATTTAAACCAGACATAAACAAGTGGCAATCTTTTGATAGTTATTATCTTTTAAGAACACGCTATTTGTTTTGACGACGGGAATTAATTTTTAAATTAATTAATGCAACTAATATGTTTTGAATTTGGTAAAATAGACATAATTTTTCAGTTCATAATATCAAATATAGCTTAGGCCTAATTTTTGGTATTTTTCTAGAAACATTCATTTTTTGATGAATAGTGAAACCACTAAGTGGTAGTTAAGAAAAATGAATTTTTCATAAAACTTAATTTTACCGCTTCTGTGAGTGGAATTTCAAAAATCCGAGAGACACGGTTGATGTTAGTAAGTAAAATGTGGTTCAATGAGATAAAAATAATTTTTGGTGAATAGTAACTTTTTACTTTTTTTTACCACGGTTAAAAGTAAATAGGGTAATTAAGGGTAAAAATGATATTATTATTACGCTAACACATGTCCTAATTTTATTGGATGACTGTAATTCGACCAAAAACAACCTTAGGAATAAAATATGACCATTTAGGCCCACTTGTATTATATAAGGACATTTATTATTAATTTATTTAAAGAAGGGTTTAAATAGTTAAAATCAAAGTGTAATAAGTAAATAATTTTTAATATAAGGTTATACATAATATAAATTAGACTATAAATATTCATTAGAAATCTAAAACGATTTCCTACAGAATGGTATTTTATTTTTAATTTTTAGACATTAAAAAAGTTAATTTATTTATGACACAAAGATGATGCAGTAATTATCTTATTAATGAAATATTGACATAATTGATGTTATAAATACCCCAATAAATGTAATTTGAGACTTTTTATGAATTAAACTAATTTTATAGGTTAATATGACATGTTATTATTTATTTAATTAATTTTTCTCGAACTAATCATTCTGTTATGATTTTCACAAAAATCAATTACAAAATAGTGTCAAAATTGACATAAAATAGTTTTTAAAACAAATATTATATTATTAATTGTTATTTTATTCCTAAAAATCTAAGGATCGACCAAATGACTTATATAAGGCTATATATATTAATCATAGACAACTTGGGGTTCTTTTGACTTGTTATAGTTTGTTTATTAACCTTATAGTGTAAGAACACAAAAAGACACGGTAAAAGTAAAATTATCTAACTTAATGTTAAATATAAATTATAAGGTTTAAATAGGAACCTAAGATTGTCTAAATTCCATTGGATGAGATGATTTAGACCCCTCCCCACCTTAGCTTCGAAATAAATCAATTTGGAGCTATTTAAAACCGAATTTGGCTTTATAATAAAATAATATTTTTAGTTTTTCCAAAAGAGACCCTCTCCTCTCTTATAAAAGGGCACCTCCTCCCTCTCTTCCTCACACCACTTTGAGTCATCAGGCTCGGCCAAACCCTACCAAATTCTCTTCTCCACTTCCCTAGAAACATCCTAGAGGTTCTGGTCTTCCTCAAAGTCCAATTTTAGAGCCCTAAAAGGAGATCTCAAAGAGGCGCTTCAAAGGAGAGGTAATGTTCGTTACCGATTCTTTCAGCTTTATTTCTTTTTCCATTTCTTCTTATTAGGTTGTTTCATGATGAATTAATATCATTAGTATCACTCATATACTGATATGTAATTATAAGTATGAAACAACCCTATTTCACCATCTATCCATCCTACATAAAACGAATTCACCACACGTGCGTATGTACGGAATACCGTCTCCACGCCGTGGTGTAATCTATTTTCCACCACCACCTTACATGGATGGGTATAATGGTGTAAATAATAACTATATATGATTATTGTAAAGTGATATTGATTCTGAAATAGTATACATACACTCCAATACAATTCCATGATTATGAGAATGATATCATCACTCGTGCGTACGTACGGACTACCGTCTCCACGACGCGATGATATTCATTCTCCACGTTAACCATTCATGAATGATTATAAAGTATATATAATAAGTAATCATGAAATATATGACATAATAATGATACTGTATTTATGTGTATATATATGTATGTCATCTACTTAATTCCATTCAACTCCATAAGGAAACGAAAACAACGTTCATGCGTACGTACGGCCTACCGTCTCCATGAACGGTGTATTTCTTTCCATTTACTAATCTATTATATATATGTATATTATGAATATATATTATATATAAATAATTTTTCATATTCTGTAATTAAGTAATCATATGAATAATTACAAGTCAATACACGGACGACAAATGAAACGATTTTTCCCAAAACTCTCTTTAACATGAAATTTACAAAGGAACGGGTAAAATAATGTCATAAGTGAACCATATATGATATCATAACAATGAGTATGATTCTGTAATAAGTCAATGACATTATTTAAATCATTATACAGGTGGTTCGGACACTTATGAATAAAATCGGATCTAAGGTAAGGGATAACTTTTCCAATCTCGTTCTTATCTGAGATTGTTTATTCGTAAGTATTTACTGGGGTTATTGTTCACATTCATGTCCATGTTTCCTAAAAATTGTTTCATGTATATTTAATGTAATTTTTACCCTTTTTTGACTTTTACTATATGGTATGTATATAATCTTTTTTTTATGAGGGACTTTTTGACTTTTCCGGCAAAATTACGAGAAGAATGTTTTTTTAACTTATACGGCACTAACTGATTTTTACGGTTTTATAAAGCCATATTTTCATGAGGCTTCCTCCAAAAGATTTCATGACTATTTTTAACAAAATCATTTTCTTTTAAAATTGCATGACATTTTGTGAAAAGAAAATGATTTTGAAGAAGAAAGGATATTTTCCTCAAGAATTCATTACAAGTGTTTTATCAAAACCATTTTTCATCTATGATGAAATTATTTCATATGTGTATGTTTGAAGTATAATGTCTCTATGATTTACATGGTTTTCACTTTCCTTATTATGAAATGATATACATTTCTTTTATATGGATTAGGTAATGATAGGATGATGTTTATGAAACCCATTTTTTTCATTGGTTTATTATGAATGATGTATGTTTATTTTGTCGCACAAGTAAGGATGATTTCATTATGATATGGGTGGGACCTATATCTCCCTCCAATGCATTGGGTGAATATTTTATACCTCATGAGATAGACATGGTTGGATCGGTAAGTTAATTCAGTTCAGTGTTACAGGACTGAAACGAGGAGTGAGCTCGATTCAGAATGGGACTTTGTCCACTAAGATGGTCTTGGCAGCAATGCCTTGGCTACTATGGAAATCATTACATATGATTAATGTATGCCACAATTACATGTTTTATTCCCATGCTATTTTATCATGGTTAATATTCCATTATGATCTATTCCTTATGTCATTGCTCAAGATTTTGATGTTTAAACATTATGTTCATGTTTTTAAGTTCAAATGTATATGGTATGTTTTATTTTATCCATGCTTACCCTTACTGAGAATTTGAGCTCACCCTTTTTATGTTTTATTTTCCCCCAGGATCAAAATAAAGGTTTTAGTTAAGGAAACAAAAAGTGGAAGATCTTTATGGGAGATGTTGAAGATCTTTCACCACGATTAGAAGATTACATTCCAAGTTTCCAAAGACACTAAACTATTACGGTCCTTGTGTGTCTATTTTCGTTATGTATTAAGTATTCCGAAAAAGTAATGTAATGTCCATGTACGTTAAGCTTCTGGTCTCTACAAATAGTTTTACTTGTAGTAATATATGGTCACAACTTATTGAGAATGTGATTTTCCCTAATCTTTAAATTAGTGCAATATGTGTAAATATATTCCTTCTATTTCTAAAATCAAATCAATTTTTTAGAGGATATTATAATTTGAACAATGTTTTTTCCACAAAAAAATAATCATACAACAAAATGTTTTTATTAAAATAAAAAACACGAAGGTTTGTGTCTTGATGTTATTGGAAAACCTCATTGAAGTAATATAGTGGATAGAACTAGAATACACCAACTAATTCAAGGTGTAGAGTAAGTTAATGCTAATTACCACTAACCTCACGACTGATAGTTATTTCATAGGTTCTTCATGTTCCCCTAAGTATAGGAGGTTTTGTATTCCTACCATCCCCTATAGTCCTTGGATTAATTAATTGACATTGATAATGTGCAATATATCTGCAAAAATAGATAGTGAATTGGTAGTGGTTCCTGAGGTTGAGTAATACCTACTTTTCTCTTCATAAATGGATTGTTCCGTTACACTTAATATTTTGATTATCTATATCCTCATGTACCAGAAGTAAAGAATATTCTAGTCCCTTTAATGAAATTCACTTGATTTACCTTTTCACATTTTGGACATATTAAAAATTGAACATTTTATCCTACAAAAACATTTCACATGATTATTCATGAGACTATATCATTCCCTTCTTTGGTATGTTCCTTACATTATATATGTTCACATTATTAATCATATTTCATGATTATTGGTTTAGAATAATCCCATGGTTTCTCATTCTATAACCCATTCCAATGGGATTTTCATTGATGAAATCTTCACATTATCCTTCCCACATAAGGTTCTTTCAATTTCCAGCCACAACTAAAACTAAAATGGTTGATATGGGTGACGAACCATTAACAATAAATGGGAATTATCATAGCAATATAATGAATTAAAATATAAAATTTCTTAATCTTTTAAATTATAATATTTACATCGATTCACTTTAGTTCAACCTACATATATATTTGTATTACTTAGGATAAATTAAGGTGGTTTATCTTATGCTTCTTAACCTAATACCTCAATGTAAATAAGATGTAATTCCATCAAATATATTTGTAAAGATAATATGATCAACTAAATCGTATCCCCTGGGAGTGTCAAACCATTTTTGTAGTTATTACTTTTTATTGTGCAATAGGTGATGATTGAGTTAATATTGAATCATCCCTTTTAAAGTTTATTACACCTAGGAAAATTGATGGTAGATCCCACATTCACTATAAGTATCCAAGCATGGATATATTTCTAGGTAAAAGAGTTTAATTATGATTTACAAATATTTGAAGATATTATCATAAACTACAAAACATTTATAAGGTTTTCACTAAGGATCTGTAAACTAATCCTTAAAATAACTAGACTAATATTCAAACAAACTAAACCCTAATCTGATTCCAACTAAAGAAAACAATGAAAAACATTCCATAGATAATATAATAATCTCATAATTTAAATAATACATCTCAAAAACTATCACACAACCCAAATACTAAATGTTTTTGTATCTTGGAGATTAGATATATAAACATCTTAATTCACCACCCTTGGTAACATTTCTCTATAATAATTATCCTCTATACCATTTCATAAATATCTCAAATGATATAATTATCTCCATAACCATGTGAATGGGAACATAAATAAGGTGTGAGATTAGAAACTCAGTATGGGATAAGATAAAAAATTTCATAATGGTTATATCATATAAAAAAGCATGATAAGGTAAAAAACATATGATTTAGATAAAAATAAATCAATAAGTGTTAAACATAAGCACGAAATGGTGAAATAAAATATAAAATTATAACACATTATCCATTTAATGAGAAACTAAAACATGAAGAATATAACATGGTCCATGGAGCATTGGAAAGAAAGTGAAACAATCATAAATGTAAGATTTCTTATCTTTTTTAACATAGCTATTTGTCAACCATTTCACAAATAAAATTATGAGTAGAGTTAAACACCTTCACACTCACTATTTAGGAACAAAGTTACTTTTTAAATTGTTCATATAACATTTCTATATCATGAGATATAATCGTTTAACTAATTTTTTTATTGGGATATATACATCCCACACACTAATAATCAATATATTTGTGTTCCACTTAAAGATAAGAATCACATTATAAAATTAACCATTAAAAGATAATGGGTTTCATTATATTTCTAAATCATCATAAAAATATCCAATGGAAATAAATGGGTTTCATAGTGCATCCAATTGGGAATCATACAATTTTATTAAAAAATGAATATAAATGATATGGGTTTCTTAAAACATCCAAATAAAAACACTAATTAAATATCTTGATACTCATATATTAATCATTCAGAATAATCACATAATAAAAGAATAATATAGGTTGAAACATGAAAAAAACCTCGTTTGATGTATATTATTTTCAAATGAGGTTGAAAACAAAATCAAGAAAATATATTTCTAAAGAAAAAAAATTATACTGAATTGTAAACGTCATATTTAGGAGTCTCTTTTCAAAATTATCATATGTTTTTAATAAAAAAATTAAATGAAACCCTTTAATGAAATAAAATTCATTCAAAAATTATTATTTAAAAATGAATAAAATAAAAAATTATTTAAAAATGAAATTTTTGAAAAAATGAAGTTTAAAAAAAATTATCGGACATAGAGAATATGACTTGAGTTACCAAGTCCCATATATATTTTGTAATTTGGGTATTAAGGATGAATGTATTTTGAAAACATTATCATAAAGATTTACAGATAAAAGATGCATTACTCAAATTAATTATTTTCATTTTCATGTTTAACCACTATCAGTGTTCAATTATGAACCCTCAAAACATCAATGTATACAAAATCACTATAAAACTCAACAAATCTTCTCTAATGAAAAAACGTAACAACGATATAAAATTATATATAATTAAAAAAACTACACACCATATTTTGTATCTTTGATTTCCAAATATAAACCATAAAATCTACAAATCAATGGTTTCTCTAATTGATTATTAGTCCGCACCCTAGATGTAATTCAATTAATCAATTCTTTACATATTCTCCTAGATATTATTTTATTAATATTTTACAAATAAAATATCCTTGAAAATACAATGTTGTTTCAAAAAGTATAAGTGAAAATATCTTCAAATTTTCTACTCATAAATGAATCTATAATAATGGAGATTTGAGAAATATATAAATTTTTTAAAATAGGGTAAGAGATAATATTTCGAAAAAAAAATTACTTTTAAAAACAATATTTATAAATCAAACTTTTAAAAATTTATAAAGGTTATTAAAAAAAAGTGGAGTATAAGATAAAACATATTTATTGTGAAATAATGGTAAACCCTTATAAATTTTTTGAAATAACCTTTTTGAAAACCCATATCAGTAAAACTATGATAAAAAATTATTTTAAAAATTATTTAGTTGAAAAAATGATCATTGGAGATAAAAAAATTATTTTCCACTTGATAAAGGATAAAATTATCAGGATGTAAAAGCATGGATATATAAGAAAAATCCATTAAAATAATTGTAAATTATTCTTTATAAAAAATACATTTCAAATAAATAATAGAATTATAAAGAAATAATAATATGGTGTGAAAATGATTTCCCCAAAAAATTCTGTGGAAATATGAAATAATATATTCATAAGTTATAATAAATAAATTTTAAAAATTATAGTCAAATAAGAGTTATTATGACCAAAGGAAAAGAATTGAGTCCTGAAAGCCCCTTATAAATTTAGTAATTTTTGAATAAAAATTCATTGGAAGCTTGAAAATCATATTTTACTGTAATTTACAAGCCTTAAATCATGTATGAATTCAAAATATAATCATTGGATATATATATATATATCATAAAAATTATAAATTGGTTCTTAACATTAAAATATTTCCCAATGAAGGGAAATTGAGATGAAACCCCCATACATTATTTCCATAATTAGTCAGATACACTCTATGATCTAGTATAAAAAATATATACATATATGAATAACTAATTTCAGAAATATATTCATAATTAATTATATTAATAATTTCCATTTAGAATCATTATCAACATTTATATGAGTTAGTTTTCTCATGTTTTTCCACATCGGATGTTTATAGTTCCGATCGTTTGTAGTAGTTTTGCAAGAGTGGAGTTTCTGTTCATTCTTATTCAAAATATTATCAATAAAATTTCATTAATTATAAAATAAATGATTAGTTATAATTAGTTATTATTTTTATGATTCCTTCCATGATTAATTTAGTCTTTATCCAAGAATATGAAACCGAAAATGAACATTTTTTGGTGATCTTCAACATACGAATGTTGTTTTATTAATTAATCAATTAAATATTATTGTATAATTTCCAAGAAATATATTTATTTTCATATTTATGTCTTATTATTACATAAATTATGTTTTCATAATAATCCATGATATATTTTTGTGGTATTGTTCAAACAGGGGGTCAAACTGACTCAATCATGAACATACCATGATTATTAATGACTATGATGTGACTTCATTGTAATATAATTACACTGCAAAATAATGAAATAATTTAGTGTTTATTAGTCTTATTTATAATTATTTTAAATTAATTATAAGAATAATTAATATATTTTTAAATATTTTATACATCAAATTTAATTATTTTCCTCTTCGAACAATTTTTTTAAACGACTGAATTTACTCTATTTTTTAAGGATCATGTCATTAATAGGTTCACCGATCTATCATAACATAAATTTAATGATATAATAAAAATAATATTTTTTATTTGAACCAATATCATGATCATCCATTCAAGGCGATGATGAAAATAAAATTGGAAATTGATCATTCTATGGAGGCGGTAGTCCACACATATGCATGGTTGAAAATTTTAATTTACCATACAATATAGAAAAATATTAATATGGTATATCAATTAATAATATTAAATTTATAATAAAAATTATAATTTTATATTAAATTACCTATTAGGACTAGTCATGTATAGTTCTAAAGGAAGAAGAAACACATTTCATCGTAGATTCGGTTGTCTACACCACACAAAATTCGCGTTTTTATTTCCCTAAATTGAAAAGGGGAGAGTGGTTAATTCTTATACCATCACAATATTAATATAAATTCTAATATTGATAACTATTTTATCATTATTATATTTTAAAAATTAATTTCGGAAATAATAAAAACACATACATAAATAGATAAGAGAAAATAATGTTTGGAACTTATACCTCTCTCCTTGGATTATGTCTTTTGTGAAGGGGACTAAACCATTTTGGGATGGTTTTTGAGAATAAAAGATCCTAAATAAGGTTTATATTGGTGTGTAATAATGTTTTGGACTTATTTTTGTTCTCAAATTAATTATTTTTTGGGTGAGTAGAAGTGATAAGAGGAGTGTTACTATTATAAGTGAAAAAGTGTGTTAATTTTGTAAATAACCAAAACTATTCAATAAAGGGAAGTCATACTCATTAAAATTGCCTAAAAATTTCTAAATAATGGATTTTAATGGGTATGTGTTCAATGGACACCTAAACCATTAAAATAGAAACATTTTTTAAATAATTTAGACCCTTTACCTCTAAGGTTACTCACTTTTACCATTTTAGTTTCCAATATGGTAACTAGTTTTTTAAACTGAGTGATCTTATGTATCAATAAAAATATACAATAAGAAAAATAAAAAAATTGGTTTGATGTAATGAAATATGTCCTATATTTAATTTAATTAAATTTCAAAATTTTATAAAATTAACATTTAAATTAAAACATATAACGTGTGGAAAAACTATTTTGGAAGAAAAATGACATTTTTACCATTATAGATTCTTAGTATTATTTATTATTAAATCCTAATTAAATTTGTTTTAATATATTTATTTATGTTTTTATAAATTATATTATATTTATTATTCAAATTATATAAATTTAATTTTTTAAATATAAATTCATGGATATTAATAAAACAATTATTTTAAAATAATTATGTCTCCATTATCAAGGTAATACAGATTATTCATAACAATCTAAATTTTAAACCCAAAGATAAAATTATTCATAATAAATAATATTAAAATTACTATCCTGTATATTAGAATTATTTTATAAATTTATCATTTATTTATATAGAAATTAATCTTAAATTCAACACATATAATCTGTAAAAACCCATTTTTTAGAAAATATTATTTTCAAGATTAATGATTTTGTATTGTTTAAAATAATAAATTTTATTGATTATAATGATATTAAGAATAAAATAATTGTTTAAAGAAGAGTTATGTGATATTTAAATAAATTCAAAACCTAATTTCTCCATGCATAAATTTTATTAGAGAAATACATGAAAAATTGTTTTCATAAAATATTACTTGATTTAAAAATATGAAATTTATGGGTTTAATAAATATAAAAAGGTATTTTTAAATGATTTATTTTAATTGATACATTTATATTTTTCATTTAAAAGATATTTCAATAATTATAATTCATTTAAAAGAGATGGTATTAGAAAAATTTGTATTCTTTTAATATTCACCAAAAAATTGATTATATTAGGAAAAAAACAAAAATGAATCCTAAGCTAACATTATTATGAGTAATTAAACAATAAATTTTACTTTAACAAATATATGTATTAAGACTTTTAAATTTAAAATTTTTAAAAATAAAATATATAATATAAATAAAATGACTATTATTAAAAATAAAATTTTCAGTATTTAATCACTTTAATTATTTAAATTATGAATGTAATAACTATTAATATTTAACCATTTCAGTATTTATAATATATTTATTTATAGTTTCTTATTAATATGTTGTGGTTTTTTATATGGTGTTTAGCGTGGGACACAGGTTATAGAGCATAGTAGGTAATTTAGAGGATGCAAAATCTCAGGTGGTTATAATACATCATAGAAAGGGTGAGTTAAAAGGCCAGGAAATAGAGGAATAATAGGGTATGAACATGACACATAATCCTCACCATCATATCATATGTATATGATTATCATCACAAGAATAAGGAAATAATTTTAAAGATTAATTGAATATGGAATATACATAATAATGAAATATCATAACTTATTTAGACAAATACCACACATAAAATGTTAAAAATATACCACCATGTTCACACATAATATATGTGTGAAAACCTCATTAAATACAATATTAATAAATATAGAACTATATACATTCCGAATAAACATATTTTCATAATATATATCACATTACCTAATTAATTTGAGGGATATTAAATTTTGGTCCCACCCTTCACATTATTAAATTATCATAATCATGCATGCCATATAGAAAGGGAACATTTATAAATAAAATACATCAAATAAAATAAATGAGAAAATAATAAGTTCCATAATGGTTCAATAATTCATAAATAGATTAATAAAATATGATGGTTCCCAAGAAGAATAAGGTATGAAATATTTTTGAGTGTTTTTTTAAGGGAATAATTAACAAATAAAGATCATATTTCATGGATAGGTAGATGATAAACTATGAAGAATCATATGAAGTTTTCAAGAAAATTTCATTGTTAAAAAAATTCATGAAGGTGTCTTAGAATTCATCATATTTAAGTGAGAACATGTATACCCCCAGAAGAAAAAAGGGAAAAAATGAAAAAAAAAATTTATGTATTTATGAGAATAATTTTTAAAAATAGAGATAAACAGGTGATGAACCTAAAAGGAAAGAGTTGGGATTTAGTATCCCCTTACCATAGTACGTGTTTTATTTCATCCCATTTATTCAACTTTTATAATAAACGTGTCTTTATTAATATTTTAATTCATAAATATATTATTTAATGTTTTCACCCTTGATAAATTAGAATCATCTAAATTTATTTATTTCCATTTATTTAAAGAGAGACTAGTTTAATGACATGTTGATTTGAATTTTCCCATTTACATTGAAATTATATGGTTTTTATTGTTTTATTTATAAATTTTTAAAATTAATTCCACAATAATAATAATAAATAAAACTCAGGTATTTATATATTATATAATATCTCCACTTACTAACCAAGACTGTGGTGATGATTATATAATTGGAAATGTACATATAGGTGTATAAAACCGATAATTATTGGGACACATCGAAAAGAAATAGAGAGAGAGATATACTATATATATTGTAAATAAAATTTTCCCAATAGTCTAATATCATTAATATCATGTTGATATACTCATTAAATAGTTTAGGAATAGTTTTTTTACAGAGGAGTAGGTGAATTGAATAATGAAAATTGGAATGTGAAAAAAAATACAGGAAAATGTTACCTTATCTTTGATTTCACTACAGAACTATGGATTTATTGTCTTTAAGGCTATAAGTTAGATAAAAATAAAACATCCCTAGAGTTATTATAAGGCTTAGGATGATGTAATTTTATCGATTTATGGGAAAATAGAAGTTAATGTGAAGTGATTTTCCAAGGGGATGTATATGGGTATTTATAATATATGGGAGGGGTATTTTTACATAAAATAATGAAAAATTTATTATTTTTATTATAAAGTGAGAAATAATGGTCATATTTTGAATTATATATCAACTTTTAGTAAAATTTCATGATTTTATGACATTTAAACCTTTCTTCTCCTGAATTTATTAGTTTGTACAAAAGGAAAGATAAAAAATGAAAATATGTCTTTCATATTTCTTATATTTTTAGAGTTTTCAAATTACTTTTTAGGTATAGAAATTTAATTATTTATTTAAATTAATTAATTTTCTTATTTAATATAATTTTAGCTAATTTAAAAAATTTAGGATTTATTAAGTCATTATTTCGTCAATGTTTCGAAAACTTGTATTTTTACTATTCACCAACAATTTCATGTTTTCTAAAAAATCTGAAAATATCACTATTAAAAAAAATATCTAAGATGATTTTAAAATGAAATTTAGTTTATAGAAGTTATTTTATAATATAGTACTTTTTTATCTTAAGAGAAAAAAATATTAAAATACACCTTATTAAAATTTCAATTATACTTTCTTTGAGCTTCTAATTTGAAGTTAAATTTTTTGGAATTTTAAAATTTATTTAAAATTAATTAATTCATGTTAAATATTAGTTAAATTTTACTATGGTTTTATATAGGTTTATTTACCATTCACACTGAAGTTCCCAAAGTTGTTTCGATATATTTGTTGTCAATACAGCTTATTGTAATTGTGACAATGTAATAATGTAAAGGATATGTCTCGCATAAGGAAAATAGTATCCATCCATGAAATAAATTTAAGTTTCATCCATTTTGTTTTCATAGAAAATGAGAAGAAAAAAGGTCATTATAATATCTAGCTAGACATATTCCGTAATCCAATACAACATCATGTTATTTTAAGAGAATATTTGTATGGATTTGAAATGTTCTACAATATTAGGATAAACCTTGTCTATAAAAGTTATAAATGTATGAAAGATATGGTTGTATAATCTAGATATAATAACTTATAAAGCTATATTTATTAATATAAAATCAAATTAAAAGAAGTGGATGAGTTAGATATTTTTGAAGAGTCTATACATGGAAAACATTTTATTTTGGTTGGTGAAATAAGTGATAAAAAATTCTATATAAAGACTGATTTTATTTGAGATGGTCCTATATTGATAAGATTAATGGTAAACCTCATATGGCTGAAGATTTTTTTTTAAATACTATAAATCAAATTTTTTACATCCTGAAACACCTTTGAGATGTAGTTGAACAAGTTTTTAATTATTATAATAAGTTATATAATTATTTAAAGATGTTCCCAGATTATTTGAAGAGTTTTGAGAGGGCCTAAGAATTGTTGAAGTGGCCATGAGTCTATTTAATGAAATCTTGAATTCCTATGTTGGAGTTGAAAAAACGTAGAGGGAATTAACCTATGTTGTAAGAACACAAGAAAAAACATCTACATATAACATATTTTCTGAGAACATATGATATTTTAGTTTTAAATATATCTATTATATAAGATCTAAAAATAGAAAATAGAATTATCCTATGTGGAAGAGATTTGAGCCTTTCCTAGGTAATTTTGGCTCATATAATGGATTTTTTGAGAGAGGCAAATGGTAAACGGGTTCATCAACATGGATGATATTTTATTCCCACATAAAATAATGCCACCGTGTGGATGAAAATTAAAAAGTTCAATTTAGATATGGGAAATCTATCAATACCACATAGATGAAAATTACATTTTATAGATGAGCATTGTGTCTCGTGTAAGTAAATTTATGTTTGGACAAGAGAAGTTTCCAACACATAAATAAACACACATGTGTAGAATCTAAGTGGAAATAATGTAATATAATCCATGTATGTATTTGAATATTGAATAAATGGAAAAGGAAAATTATATATTTGTAACATATTTTAGATCGCTTAGTTATTTTACATAGAAAAAATCCAAGTTTCTAGACTATAAAAAATATTGTTTTTAAAAATATGAAATTTTAAAGAATTATTTTTGAATGATTCATGTTCCATTACTCTCATAAAATATCTAAAATTAAATATGACATAATAAAGAATATAATATGATATTAATATTCAATCAAATAGAGATAAACGTCAAAGAATAAAGAACTTTTGTAACATTCAAATGATTAGAAAGGAATTTATATATTTTTTAAGAAATAACGCTGATAAAAATACATCAAACATTGATCTATTTTCTGAGGACTAAATTTGTAAAAAATAAGCTATGATTGGTAGAGATGAAGTGTGATGAGATGTTTCTACTGAGTATATACTCAAACTGAGATCTGTATAGGTTCCATTGTCCAATCTATCATGATGTAGAAGGAAAATTCCACACTAAATATTTATAAATATTTAATTTTTATGTTTCCTATCAAGGATATTGAAGTACAGATATTATAGTGGCATTTTTGAAGAATAATAATTTGATCCTTTTAATGAATAAAAGGGAAAATTTATTCAGTTTAGTTTAAAAAATAAGGATTATAAAAGAATTGTATTTTTAAAATACCATTTATGATGAAAATTGGAGCACGAAAAATAATGGGACTCCCAAATATCAGTATTTTATAATAGTTATATTGGTTAAATTAAATAAATCCCCCTTTACATACCATTTATATCTTTTCAAAAAGAAATAGTGCATTTAATGAGAAGACCATACCTGTGAGAATATTTAGATGATCAAGATAAATGAAAATATAAGAATATTGTGAAGAAAATAGGCAAGAATAACTCTCAATGAAAAATGAGAAGGAGGAGTAGGGAGAGTATTCACTAAATACTATAGAAAATAAGACTATAGAATCAAAACTTGTGCTATAGTAGTACCACAATGGGGTTTCAAATAAATAGAAGTAGAATTATCCAACCTATATATTTGGAACATTATCATCAAGGTTGGTGAAATAAAAAAATACGACCTCCTGATCTAAGGTGGTGTGTGCTCTAATTAATATCTATACTCATTCTTACAATGTAGAGTTTAATAGAAGGGGTGATGTAGACCCATATGGGGTTCTACATTCAGTGAGTAATGTTTCGAAGGATGAGTTACATGGGGAGTGTTTGAAATTATAAATGTAATCAAATCGACTTGGGGTTTGAGGAATAAGATCAAATTCATTAGTGTAATGTAGAACTATATTCATAGTGTCAATATACTCCAAGAGGTTTTAGGAACATTAATTTCTATCATGTGCGATTCTTGTTTGATGACTTTGGGATGTAGTATAAATATCCCTTCACATCTATAATATTATAGAGGCTCTATTAACATGTTCCATATTTCAAACACACTCACCTTTGTGTGATTGAGTTGAGATTAAAACATACCACAACTCAACTTTTATTTATAATAAGATCATAGAAGAGAATATGTAATCTATACCTCCCGACCTTGATAGGGAGTAGGTATCCTCTTTGAGGTAAGACCTTGTAAAAATATTTCATACATTAATCTATCACTTTTCATTGTTTCATGAGGTGTATGTGGGTTTTTTTGAACAAAATAAGATCCATGTGTTCCCTAACAGACCATAGAGTTTCAACCAACTATAGTGGTATTAAGCCTGAAAGAATAAATTTGTAATTAGTAAAATAATTTGAAAAAACATAATAGAACTGTCATCTCAGGTTTTTATGGAGAGTCTATTGGGACAAATAATTAGTATCAAATCCCATGTTTCGTTTGATTTGTTTTAGCCGCCTTTCACAACTAACATCATACTAAATTAAATATATTATTTTTATTGAAAATTTTATCCTAGTTATTTTTATCTTATACACAAGATGTTTACGTATCATATATTTTTAGAACACCCTCAAATTAATAAATTTTTCCCTTATCATTCAATTAATTAAATAGAGGTCACATTGAACACTCTAAGAAAAAAATAAATCTAATAATATAAAGAATAATTCAAAACCAAAATGAGAAATACCATTAACTAAAGTTAACTGAAATGTTAATCATTTTTTGGTCAAAACTATCAGTTATGTTTTTTCATCTAGATTATAAAGTACAAGGTATGATTATGAATGAATTAAAGTTATAAAATACATATATATTGAGGAAACTGGTTTTTTAGAGAGATTTCCCATTTATTCATTGGAATATATATTTATATTTATTGAGGAGTTTATGATAATATTTCATGGATGGAAGTAGAAGATAATTTAATGGAATAATAATTGGAAAAAAGATGATTTCTTACAATACTCTCACTAAGATTTTGAATGTAAATGAAATTATTTCACTTTTTAATGAAATAATTTTTTATATCGATGAATAATTTTAAATACAATTATGTGAGAAAGAAATTTTTGAAAAGGATATGAAGGTTGTTTTTTATGCATTAGAGAAGTTTAAAAAAATATTTATGGATGTTATACATTTATTTATTGAAGAAAATACTAAAAATGTAATATAAAGGGATAAATCTATAATTTATAAAAAAACATGTAAGGATTAAATTGGTAAGATAATGAAAGAACAAGAGACCATGTTGTGATTATATAAGGATGAAATTAATGATCTCAACATTATGTTCCTTGAGTTATAAGTTATGTTGAAATATATGGAATGCTTACAGCCACAAAAATCGCAACATATTAAGAAGAGAAATACTTTTAAAAAAAATTATAAGTTGTCTAACTTCAAAAAAGACTCTAATTAGTGGTAAAAATGGATGGATATCATTTAGAGAATCATTCAACTCAATTTTATAAATAAAATCAACCCACTATCTTGTTGAATCAATTACTATCCAATCAATTTTTCTGAAAGTGTGTGAAAAAATCATATATATATGTATATGGGGAAGGAAAAAATTAATGGAAACCCCACCTATAATTTAATGGTATAGGTGATCAATCACAAGAGATATTTCCTCATATAGATCCCAAAATGTTATGGTTTCCACCCGAAAACATTAAAAATGTCATGTTAGACTATATACACCAAAAAATTAAAATAACATAATTAATTGTAAGGTTATTGTGTTATAGGATATTTAAGCACATATCCTTTGATTTTAAGAATAATATTTCAATGTGTACAAGTTATATAAGGCCTAAATAAAATAGAATAGTGTTGAAGGATAGAGGAAACCTATTTATAAAAAACATAATCTAAAAAAGAGTAAACATTTGTCAACAAATAACATATTTGAATAACATATAATTTTTTAGTTATGAAATATTATTGGTCATTATTATACTGATTACTAGTATAACCCTTCCAGAAATCACATATATACTAATGAGTAAATAAAACCCACCTAGTCTAACAAGTAGGTGACCGTAGAAAGAGTTTTTAAAATAGGAGATAACCAAAATAAATTCATTAAGAGAAAACACCTAAGAAGGCAATGAAAAAATTTAACCAGGATAATCAATATTATAGGAAGATGTGCTTGTATTTTTGGAATGAGAGGACACATCATGCAATTTTACCTGATGGATACGATATTCAATAAATAAGGGTGGAATATCAAATCAAAATGGGATCAATTAAGGAAAGAGAGATAAACTGGTATGGTTGTTGATATCCCTAATGAAGGGGATTAAAGGATTCCCAAAAAGGATAACCTAAAGGATAAGTATGATTTTTGTGGAAGACGAAACTAGGAAAGATATGAGGTTGTCATATGTATGGCTATTTTTCCATGGAATATGAATAATAATTGGAAATAACATGTTACATATAGTGATGATAGTGTTGTAACTGGATTAATATCCAAATCTAAAGACAAATCCTAGCATGATCCAAATGAATTACTAATTATAGGGTTTTATCATTCGAAACTATCTATGATGATGATGCTAGAATAAAATTAAAATATTTCACTAATTTAAAATTTCTAGAAACCCATTCTAGATTTAAATAATGCTAAAAAGGATGGAATTACATACTATTAAAGGACATTTAAATATAGAAACCAATGAGTGAAGTTAGCCTGAATAAGTCTATTAAACTTATATATTTTAAGAAAAGTTTTTCTAGGTTGATAAATCTTTCTTTTACCTACTAATCTAACTAATTAATCCATTATTATCCACCTCATTCCCTTATTATGTTTGGTTGTTCATTAATAATTGTAATTGGAGGTGATAAAGGTAAAAATAATTCTTCTAGGGGAAGATCTCAAATTATAATAATCTTATATAGTTTTTATAATTCTTCTTGAATCTATAAATATATGAAATCCTTTCAATATGTAAACTATGAGGTATGATTTTCCATTTTCTTATCTCTATTTTAAAGCATATGAATTATCTTTATCAGGGTGGAGTGATTATCTACCCAAATAAGGATGCAATACCTTTCCCATTCATACTTTTAATGTGTGTTTTAATTTGATTGTAGGTTTCGAAACTTTCATTGAATATTTGAGCAATCAAACCATATTATTTTAAAGATCCATGTTGGTATCACATGAAGGATTATTTATGGAAAACATTATTATCTAAATTTACATATAGTTTTTCTATAAAAGGGTGTCCCATATAGACTTATATTAGATTAGTTTATGGAATATTTATAAGAGAAATATAATTCCACCTCATTTATGATGATTCTTTATTGATATGAAGTTTTAATAATCCCATCCAATTGTAGAATAGTGATTATTCTATGTTTTCTTCTCTTATTGAACTAAATAGTAGAAGTTTTTTATATGATAGGGATGATAAGACCCTTCCCATAATATAATTTAAGTAGATAAATAAAATTATTTATTCTTTTCTATTGCGTGCATGGGGGATAAAAAATTATCTCCCCTTTTCATTTGTCATTAATTAGGGGGAGAAAAGTTACATTCACACATAGAGTTTATTAGGATTTAAAAAACAGAAAGGGGGATATAGATGTCCCAAAATCATTTTGGTTATTTTATTATTTATTATTATTGTTATCTTGTCATTGTAATAATTAAAAATATATTTATTGGGTGAATAAGTGAGTATCCACCTATGAAATAAGCTTAAGTTTATACCATGGCATTTTTAAATTAAAAGAGAATAAAAAATGTGTTTGGAATATTTGGATAGATAAATTATTTGGATTAATAGAACATTATAATATTTTATGAGATATATTGTATGGATATTACCAATTCTAAAATAGAAGGAGAATCATTTTCTCCAACAGTTATAATGGAATGGAGGAAATGGTTTGTTAATCTAGATGGAACAACTTATAAAGATGTATTTATAAAGAGAAAAACATATTTAAAGAAATGGAGAAGCTATCTAGTCTTATAGAATCAATCATTGGAGTAACTTTAATTTTAGTCACTTAAATAAGTGAAAAAACACACTTGGATGAAGTATTATTTTATTTTAGATGGATTGAAATTGATTTTAGTATGGATAAACATGAGATGGTAGAAGAGTTTTTTGAAATACTCTAATTTTAGTGTTTTACATGTTGTAACAATGTAAAAATGTTCTATAAGGGGTTTTGAATTCTTTTAATCTTTCTTATAGTTATTTGAAATGTTTTAAGATTATTCCAAGAGGTTTTTTAATGGCTTAAGAATTATTTATGTCACCCAGAGTCTATTTTATGAAATATGGAATTCTTGTGTTGAATCTCAAAAAAATGATAAATGGTATTAACCTACACAATATTCACATAGGTGAATTAGACAACAAGGAAAAAATTTACAAACATGTATGATATTGGAGTTTGTATAATACCTAGTATAAAAGATAAAAATGTGGAAATGTGAATAATACTATGTGGAAGTGATTTGATCCTCACATAGATAATGTTTTTCCAACATAAGATATATTTTAAGCTATAAATTCGAAAATACATTTCATCTACATGGATGATACTTGAGTCTCATGAAAGGGAATTAAAATATGTGGATTAAAATTAACAAATTCAATGTATTATTGGGAAGAACTTATCTGTCTTATATAAGATAATTAATTTGTACATATGGGAATTGTGTCCCATGCTAGTTAATTAATATAAGAAAATTAGAAGTGGTGGGTGCAGAAGTAGATTCATCTATTCCAAAGAGAGTTATCCATATCATAAGATAATTCATCAATAAGCCGAAGCATGAATAAATAAAGAAGGAAAATTATATTTTCATAAGATATTTACAAACAATATAGTGATTTGACATAGTGAAATTCTGAGTTTATATTGGTTGTTTATCATGTTTCTATAAATGTGAAACTATGAATAATTAATTTATAATTATGATTGATACATTAATTAAATAATAAAAGAAAAGAAAACTAAATGTTCTATATAAAATAACATAATGATGTGGAAGTGTTTTAGCCAAATTAAAAAAAAGATCAAAGAATGAAGAATTTATGTAATATATAAAAGAGTTGAAATGAATTTATTGGGATTTAATAAATAATTTTATGATATAACATAAAATAACCAGATATTCATTAATGCCTAAATTCATATGAACTGATCTAACATCAGTTGAGATAGGTTGTGTTGAGATTCTATTAATAAGTAAAAACTCAAACTGAGATCCACACAAAATCCATTGTTCAAGCTCTCACACTGCTGAAGGAGAGTTATATGCTATATATGGCTATATATATAATTTTTACACCTAATATGATGGGTATTTAAGTTTATACATTATAGTATAATTTTTATAAAAAAATACATGAATTTTTAAGGAAAAAATGGAAAACTTGTTCAGAAAATTTTAAAAAAAATTAGAAGCTTTAAATAAGGTTATTTTTGGAATTCCTTTTTAGCTTAAAATTGGTGCATAGAAAATTATGGGAGTCCCAAATACGGGTATTATGTTATGTTTATTTTTTATAAAATAATTAAAGTCCCATTTACATGCCATTTATGAATATTTTAAATGGAGTAGGTGATTTAATTATCCACCCATGCACATGAGAAGATTCATAATATCAAAATGACTAAAAAGAGAAGAATATGATGAAGTTTCTACTACAACTATTAATAAAATATTAATTGGGAAAATCAATGGGAAAAACGTTCTTGAAAAATAAATGGGAGGGGTAATCCATGCATAATGTAGTGATCAAGATAAGAGACACTGAACCTATTTTAAATCTATATATCAATATGGTTTCTGGTAAAGATAAGTAAAATATTCTTACCTATAATACTAAATAGTTACAGTCTATGTAGAATATAGAAAAATAAATAGTTCCTGAGTTTGGTGTGTTATTTGATATGATTAGGTTTTGTACATAATATTATAGTTTTGATATTTATATAAAATGATAAGCATATCAACAATGGTTTTTGCATTAAATGAATTGATTTTTAGAGGCTAAGTTGCATAAAATGTGTTTCAAAATATAAAGGCACTCAAAGACACTCTTAGTTTAAAGAATCATATCTAATTAATGATTATAATAGACACCTATAGATATTTTTTTGTATCTAATTAAAGAGTATAAATGAATATGAATATCTAATTTGTGTGATTTTGGTCTAAATACTATTGTATAGAGTATAAAGATCCATTCAAATGTGTAATTTTATAGATACTCACTTCACATGAATCATGTTGTGGACTAACTCATCTATGTAATATAGTGTGATTGTGTTTGGATAAAAACAACCTAATAATACACTTTTATTTATAATATTATTTTATTGTATAATTTTTGACTTGAATATCCCAAACATGGAAAGTAGTGGGATTCTTATCTTAGAGTAAAACATTGTAATAATACCATGTGATTTATATTACATTTTTAATTTCTTGCATGAGGTCTATATGGGCTATGTTCCCAAAAGAAAATCCAAGTGTGTCTTTACTGACCACACAAGTTTAAAAAACCAAATAGGGATTAATATTGAAAGAAAAAATTTCTAATTGGTAAAATAATTTGACAACATATGATTCACCTCCCCTTTTATGGTTTGTCTTAATGATCCACTAAGACTAACACTAACAATTTTATTAATTTTATAACATTGAGGTTAATATTCTTAATTATTAGTTTACTATTCCAACTATAATATTGGTCATATACCTTCTATAAATACCTAAAATTACTTCATTCATCATCCCATTAAATTCTTATCAAGGTTATATATAATCTTTTTAAAAATATTGATTATATTACCAATGGTTTATTTCTTTTTTATATTGTTGTTTTTTATCATGATAATTCTATGGGACCTAGATATTACAAAATATCAAATTTTAGTTATCTCAATTTTTATATTTATTTTTTCCATTGTTCTAATTTTAAATTTTTTATATTATATTTATCATTGGTATGTAATATTCTTGTGTTGGTGAAATAAAATATTATTTGTTTTTTTATATGCTGCATGTGTTTTATTCTATATCCAATACTTAAATATAGAACATTTATATATTCATAAGAAAAACATCATATTATAATTACAATTTTTTTCACTCTTATTGCTTTAGATATTTCATCATTGAAATTATAACTCATATCCTTGGTTAATAATAAGTTAGGGAACTTTTATTTCATTTAATCCTTAGGTTACCATGTTTACTATTTATATTTAAGGTTTCACCAAAGTATATTGACAATGTGAGAAGCCTTGTTCTGTGAAATATTTTCTATATGTTCCAATATCATCATTTTTTTCTCCTCATTTATGCATTCATGATCCAATTGTTCAACCTATGAATTTTAAGGAAACAATTGTCTCTAATTCTGGACTCTAAATCAAATAAAAAATTTAAAACATATATTTATTCATCTCTAAATATTTTTAATGTGTTAATAGATGACTTGTAAGGTGGAATTTAATTCATTTTTTTCGATAAAATAATCTTATGTTCCACAACTTTATCAAAATATATTGGATATCTTCATATTTTTTCATAGATAGGTTCATATAAATATATCTGAATACTTCATTGTAAAATGTTATTATATGAGGACTCAACTGGGGGAAGATGTTGATTATAGACTCATTTGAATTGCTTTGATTAATTCCTAAGTATATCTTAAATTTACTAGATTGTCCTTTTAGATTGACCATTATTCTGGGAGATATTTCGTACCAAAGTTCAACTCAGTATTCCGAGAAGGTTTAATACTCTTATAGAATATAGATGTGAACATTGTATCCCTATCTTATATGATTGAAATTAGTTCCACATGAATCCTCACTACTTCCTTTATGTATATCATGTAAATTTGATCGATCGGGAAATATTATCAAATAGTGATGAAGTGAACTTCCTCCATTAATCAATCCACCACAACCTATATGGTGGTGTTTTCTTTATCTGTATTTAGAAGACCCATTAAAAATTATGGGGGGATCTTTTCCCATTTCCATATTGTTATGGGTAATGATTTTCATCCCTTCAGACATTTAATGTTCTACATTATGTTTTAAAAATAGATAACACATTTAGGTGTACTCAACAATCAATTTTTGTCATATTTTCTGACCATAATTACTCTCAATGATATCGATATATCTTGGTACTTCCAAGATTGATGGAGAAACATGATATATGTGTATCATACAATATCAATATTTTATTCCTGTTAATAGTGGGAGAAAGTATTTTATTCTAAATTGAATAAATACATCTTTATCAATGTTGAATTTATAAAACTAAGCTTCATTTGTTTCTCTCTTATTATTCTGAATCTCTAGATCATCCCATTGTGCCTACTTAATTTTATATTAGATAAATGTTAGGTGAATCATTTAATAAAGGTATGATGATATCTCTACCTTTATGATTTCTATATCCATTCTTTATATTTCCGCGAAGAGAGGTTATGTCCCTATCTTCATCATGGATATGGGGGTAAGTTCATTTCTACTAGAAGTATCTTCCACCATGTTCAAATTTCCAACGTGGTTATGTATTGAGAAATCATAGTCATTGATGAACTCCAACTATCATCATTATTACATGTTCAAATAATTTTATGTGAATATATACATTAAACTATTGTGATCAGAATATTTATCGTACTTCTCACTATAAAGGTAATGTCTCTAAAACATCAATGAAAAGAATATATCTATTAAATTAAAATCATTAATTGGGTAGTTTATTTCATTGATTTTCAATTATCATGAAGTATATTCTATCACATTATAATTTTTCATGATTATGAAACCCAATCCTTTATTTAAATAACCAATGTATATAATTAATTATTCCCCACATGAGGGGAGTGTGAGTATTGGTGCAATGCTTAACCTCTTATTAATCTATTTGATTATCTCTTCACATTCTCTTATCCAGACATAATTTATAACCTTTTGTATTAAATTAGATAGTATGATAGAAAATAATGAGATATTTCTCACAAAGAATTATAAGTACCTAACTAATAAAATAATATTATGAAGCTCTATGACATTTATAGGTTGGTTCCATTAATTAATTTCCATTATCATTGATTAAATCATAGATATTACCTCACTTGTGATAAAATTACCCATGAAATATGATTACATTCATACAAAATTCACACTTCATCAACATATAATAAAACTTATAAATCCATAAAATATTCAACATAAACATTAGATACTCCTCATATTTTTCTTTACACTTGAAGTGTATAAGCATATCATTGATAAAAACATCCAAAAATTAATCAATGTAATCTCCAAAGACCATATTCATCAAGTTCATGATTATTTTTGGGAGGGTTCTAAGTTAAATTGGAATAACTAAGAACATATATTTTCTATATCGTTAATGAGAATCAATTTTTTGAATATATACTCTCTTAACCTTTAACTATTTATATCCAGAATGAAAATCCACTTTTAAGATTCAACAAGATCCTCAATGTCTATTGACCAGGTCATCTAACCTTGGTAGTGGACACTTGTTATTTATGATGATCATATTGATCTCTTAGTAATTGATGCATAGTCGTATTGATCCATCATTATTCTTGACACGGAGAATTGGTGCACCCTAAGGTGGTACACTATGTAATATGAACCTTTTATCAAAATTATCTTAAAATAAATTATTAATTTATTATGCACTATTAAGTACATTATCTAGGGGATCTTGGATATCGGTTCTATATTGGGTATGATTTATTTTGATAAAACTACACAATGTTTTAGGGGAAGTCCATGTGACTCTTTAAGGAATACCTCCTCCAATGGCCCGAAGGCCTTCATTTTTTATTGATTTTGATAATCCATCTTTCAAGTGGTGAGGTGGAACCCTTAATGAATACATTAGCATATTACCCCACAATCGGGATATACTTGTGGTTGAAGCTTATCTCTCATTCAAAAATGTGAGCTAGATATGCTTCTTCATTAGGTATCAACACCCACAACAATTAAGGATTTTCTAAAGGGTATTAATAATTTTCCTTGAATTTTTATATGATCATTGAATAGTTTAGGATATGTAAAGAGATTCCCTTTTTCTTTGGATTCGATTTGAGATCTTTATAATGAAATCTAATCCATTCCCATTATATTGTCAAATTCTACCCAGAGAAGGATTACGAGATTTTCAGGGAGAATCTTCTCACACATAATAACTAGGAAAGAGTCAAACACTTATTTTACAATGATTTAAAAACTATGTGATTTAATATATATCTCCACTTCAATTTATTAGGGAGGTTATTCAATAGTTCTGTAAAACATTAAGGATAATAAAGAATTCTTAGGGATATAGTTAAATATAAATTTCATTACTCATGAGTAAATATTAAATTTACCTTTTACCATTTCATTTAGCTAATTTGGGTTCCCTCTATTTGATAAATGGCAAAAGTTTGGAACATAAAATAAATCAATAAATCATTGTAATCAAATTTTTCACATGTGTAAATAAATTATAACGTCTTAACTTTAGGATACCTGAGTTTATACTAATTTATCTTTTTGGAATATAATTCACAAATTAAGAAAACCATTCATTAATACCTACTGTAGTGACCCACATCCTATATGCCAGATTATTAACTCATTTTTAAGAAAATTAACATGGGAGTCATATATTCCAAAAATAAAAGGCTTTATTTCTTTGGAAAATTAGTTTTTTATGATAATATTACATAATAAATTTTAAACACTATTCAAATCTTATTTCATGGTCCTCCAAAAATCTTGTATAAGACTCTTAAAATATGTAATTAAAAATAAATCAAGGAAAGGGTGATATGAATTCCCAGTAATGGGAGGCATAGTATGGAAGAAAGATGATAATGAATCATTATATTATATGTGTGACCATAATTATTATAATTATATCATAAGCATACGATCATTATTAAAAAATGGTGACATAATTTGAAACAGGAATAGAAAGTGGTTTATTAAAAATAATGAATCATCATAAAATATGTAAAAAAATATGACACATAAAATGTGAAAAAAACATACATCATTTTCATGTATAACATATGTGTATAATTCTAATTTCATAGAATATTAATGAATCTAGAATCATATTAACATTTGAAATATGTGTACGAATATTGCTGTATAAAATATGGACAAATCTTATATAATTCATGCATGAAATACATAATACCATGAAATATATCACTTTAAAAAATTCATCAGAGGAGTGTATACATTTACCCATCTTTCACATAGAAAATTCTTATAATAATGCATGTGATATATAATGGAAACATTTATCAATCATAAATATCAAATAAACCCATGAGAAAATAATGATTTTCATAATGGTATCATAAAGAATATAACTATGAATATATTCCCTAAAAAATAAGTGAAGACATAATTTTAGATTTTTATGGTCATAACTAACAATTAAAAGATCATATTTTATAGATATTAGGAGAATGAACTTCATAATAATCAAATATAGTTTTTGGGAAAATGCTTTTCATCAAAATTCATGGAGGTGTGTTAACATTTATCCCAATTAATAAAGGACATGTATATCCCCATAATAAAAATAAGAATGAAAACAAAAATAAATTTATGAGGGATTTAAAGAAACAAGTTTTATAGGAGATACAAATAGGTAATGACCCTAAAAAGAATGTGTCGGGTTCAAGGGTCCCCTACCCTATCCCTTATTTTTTCACCATTTTTATGTCTCTTGTATGATGAATGTTTTTATTAAAACATTTATAAACAAATTTTTTATATTAATTTTTTTTATTGATAAATTATAGTCACATTAAATTATTTTTTACCCTTTTTAATTGATAATGGAATGATGATATGTGTATTTTAAATTTATACTTTACTTTTCAGTTTCTTGGCATTAATTATTTTTTATTTGTAAATTAATAAAAATAACTACAAAAGTATGAAAATAAAAAAAAATTATATGTTTAAATATTAAATATTAGATACTCTAACCTTCCATTAATATGGTAATAATTAAATGATTTAGTATGTCCCCATAGGCAAAAAAACAAACCATTAACGAGATGTGTTCAAAAGATTAGGGAGAGATATGATATGTACATATGAATAAAGTTTATATAGTATTATAATATCATTAATATCATGTTAATATAATAATAAAATAATTTAATGAGGGTTTGTCTTGATAGTATTAGGAGAATAAAATTATGGGGCGAAGGAGAAGTGAAAAAAGAGAAATGTTACCCTTTCTTTGATGTCTCTCTTTTATTAAAGCCTTGATGTTTGGAATATTACAGTTAGATAATAATAAAATATCACTAGGGTTATAATAAGACATAAAAGAAAGTAATTGGGTAGATATTAGGCTATGATATATTATTTAGGAGTGATTTTCCAACATGAGGTAGGGGTGTCAATATACTTGATTTGTAACACCCCATGATTTCATAGTACGTTATTTCTTCAAAATAATTTAAAAACATGCACTACACGCAACACTGAGTTCTAGCACACCATTACTTACCAAACTAGCTATTCAAAAGAATTTATGAATAGTATTAACTGAATTTTGAACTTTATATAATTCTTATAATTTTAGAATCCATATTATGAGTTACTTAGACATAATGTAAAACAAATACATTTTTTTGATAAAAGAAGTATTTTTCAAAAAATGCAATTTTACCGCCTTTTAATGGCGAAGCCTTTTTAAATAAAATATTTTAAACTTATATATATTCAATTTGACAAAATAAACTTATTTTTCAGAATCGGGACATTAGAATTTAGTTTCAATAATGATTTGGTGTTTTTCTGATAACTTTCATATTTGGGTGAATAGTGAAAAATACTATATTTTAACTAAAAAAAACTTTTTTAATCAAAATAATTTATAGAGTTAATTTATACATTTTAATGGTTTGGAAGTATAAATAGATTATATTTTTACCATTTAATCCAATGATGGTTATTGTAAGTAATTTCACATTGAAATTGGACATAAACAAGTGTCAAACTTTTGATAGTTATTATTTCTTAAAAATACGCCTTTTGGTTTTGATAACGAGAATTAATTTTAAATTAATAAATGAAACATCTATGTTTTTAATTTGGTAAAATATAATTCATTATTGAATTCGGAATATCAAAATTAGCATTGGGTGAATTTTTGGTATTTTTCTGAAAACTTTTAATTTTTGATGAATAGTGAAAAACACTGAGTTATAGTTTAAAACCGAATTTTTATTTAAATAATTATTTATTTGATTTAAATTTATTTTAGGTCAAAATAGAAACATAATACCTATATAATTTAAATCTAATTCATTGGATTCATTTTATAATAATTTTAGATATAGAAATATTGTATTGAACTTTTCACCATCTTTTACCCACCTCCTTGGAGAATTTGAAAATTTACATAAAACTTAATTTTACCGATTTTGTGTGTTGAATTTCAAAAATATGAGAGGAATGGTTAATATAATGGAGTAAAATTTGGTTCAATAAGATAAAAATAATTTTTGGTGAATAGTAACGTTTTTTACTTTTATTTACCCTAATTAAAAGTAAATAGTGTAATTAAGGGTAAAAATGATATTATTATCACCCTAACACATGTCTTAATTCTATTGGATAAGTGTAATTCGACCAAAAACAAATTTTGAATAAAATATGACCCTTTAGGTCCACATGGATTAGATTAAGACTTTTATTATTATTTAATTTAAAGAAGAGTTAAAAGAGTTAAAATCAATGTTTAATAATTAAACAAAATTTTTATATAGGGTTATACATAAGATAAATTTGACTATAAATATTCATTATAAATCTAAAAAAATTTATACATAATGGTATTTTATTTATATTTTTTAGAGATTAAATAATTAAATTTATTTATGACACAATGATGATGCAGTATTTTCTTTATTAATGAAATAATCAAATAAATGGTATTATAAATGATAAAATAAATAAATTTGAATATTTTTATGCCATACACGAATTTTATGGGTTCTTATGGAATGTTAGGATTGATTAAATAAATTTATTTTGAATTAATAAAGTTGTTATGACTTTAAAAAATAACAATTATTAAATAGTGTCAAAATTTACATAAAGTGTTTTTAAAACAAATATTATATTATTAATTGATATAATATTCCTAAAAATATAAGGTTCAGCCCAAGGACATATATGATGATAGATATTTCATTAATGAACCACTTGGGGTTCTTTTGATAGTTTATAGTATGTTTATTAAGAAAATAATATAAAAATACAAAGAGGCATGGTAAATGTCAAACTAATTAACTAAGAGTTAAATCTAAATGATAAGGTTAATATAGTGACCCAAACCTGTCTCAAACCTTTTGGTTGAGTGGTTTTAGACCCATCCCTACGTTATACTTTAAATAATCCAGTTTGGAGCCATTAAGAAACCGAATATATATTTATTATAAAATAATACTTTATGTTTTTCCTAAAGATCCCTTCCCCCCACCCCTTATAAAAGGACATCACTTATAACCAATTCTTCATACCTTCAAAGCCTTTTGGTTTAGCCAACCCCTACCCAAATATTCTCTAAAATTCACTCACTTCAACCTAGAGGCCATATTTTGATCAGAAAGCCAACCTAAAAAGCCCTTTTGATCGAATCAAAAGGAAGAACCCGAAGAAGAGGTAATGATTTCACCACCCTCCTTCAAGTTCCTTTCTTCATCCAAATCTTCTTTAATTGTTATTTCCATTATAAAATAATAAATCAAATATATTATATATACTGTGATGTTATTATAAATATTTCACAACTATATTTATTATTTTATCCATCTTATAAAGGATAATGTCACCATGCTTGCGTACATACGGCTTACTGTTTCCACTCTATGGTGTAATTTGTTATTCAAAACTATGTTATTTTGATGGATATAATGATGAGTAATATTTATAAAAATAATTAAAATAACATGATAATTTCTCTGTAAAATTAATATACCATCCAATTCCACACCTATAAATGAAATGATATTGTCACTCGTGCATATGTACAGATTACCGTCTCCACGACGCGATGAGGTTCATTTCCATATTCACCATTCATCGACGATTATAAAAATATATATTAATAATATGTTTGTAAAATATGACATAATAATCCTACTTTAGATATATATATATATATATACTTACATATAGTTTATTCACTTAGTTCCGTTCAATACATTATAAAAACAGAAACAACGTTTATGCGTACATATGGACTACCGTCTCCATAAACGGTGTTTTACATTTCATATATATGTCTATTATACATATTTATATTCTAAATATATATGATATATAAATCATGTTTTATATTCTGGAAGTATTTAAATCATGATTTAGGTAATACAATCAAGAGTAACAAGTTAAAACACGTACAATAAAGAAAGCGATTAATACCCGAAATGTTAATTTAACATGGAAATTATTATTAAATGGGTAGTATAAAGTCATAAATGAATAATTCATGACATCATAAATATTAATATGGTTCTGCTATAATTTAATAACATACTAAGGTCTTTATAAAAGAGGTTAAAAGTACCCTCGACAAAATTAAAGTGCAAGGTAAGGGGTTTTCATCCCACTCCTTATTCCCGTGAGATTCATGCCATATTGCCAATATTACCTTTTGTGTGGTGTATGTACTGCCCATAATTGTATTAATTGTGTAATACACTTTTATTTATGTGTATTTACATATTCATTATATGATACCTCTTTCATGGGGTGTATGTTTTGTAAGTTACCAAATTGGTAAGGGTTAATTTCACAATCTCTTTATTATCCGAGGTTGTTTTTATGTAAGTATCTAATTGGAAATATTTATTATTCATGTCCATGTTTCATGAAAGAGTTTTCAAAGGGATTTTTTAAGGCACTTTTTACAAAAACATCATTTCAAATGTTTTAAATATTTGTTCCTCAAAATCTTTCTCAATTATGTACATGTCTTCAAAATGTTTTTTAAGGATTTATTTATATAGACATGAATGTTTTTAAAATGTTAATTCCTTTAAAAAGCTTCAAAGTGGTATGGGACAATTTGATTATAAAATATCTTTTAATTTACTTCCTTTATAAATGTGCGACTTTTAAATGATTTTATAAAAAGGATATTTCTCTCAAAAAGTTTTACTCATCATTTTCAACTATGTCAGCATCCTTTACTGGATATTTTTTTTCATTGAGGTTGATTTATTATAATACAATCTTCCATATTGTATTGAATCAGTTATGATATGTTTGAAAATGGATGTTCTATATTTATACCATTCATGGTTTATGGTTAATGTATTGACATTTCGTATACTAGTTTTAATACGAATGTTTATGTTATCTTTAAATGTTTTCATATGAGGAATGCATTGGACTTAGTAAGTGATGGGTGGAGCCCGCTATAGCTCATCGATGCATCGGTAGTTCTCATGAGACAAACTAGTGTCTTGGCGCAAGGCCTTGAAAAAAATCTTATTTGTAGTCTTGGTACAAGGCCTTGACTATGTGGTTTTGATAGTCTGGAATTATGCATTCCATCATTGTGAAAGTGGTTAGTGATATTGCATGTGATTATTCGACTAGCAGAGTATCCATGTGATTAAGTAAATAGCATTACTTCATTTTATTCTTTCCATATTATGCTGATGTTCAGGTTTAAAAGGCTTTTATTTTAGTTATACATTGCCTTAAATTTTTATGCTTATTTATGAAATTTTATGTTGTATTGTTATCCTTACTGAGCATTTTAGCTCACCCCTTTTTATGTTTTATTTTTCCCAAGATTTCAAGAAGTGTATTGTAATTGATATTCCGGGTTATGCCAAGGAAATAATGGCATTCATAAAGGATTGTTTATATTGTTTTATATGTTATAAATTGTAATGTACATTCATGTATGTAAACTATTTTCCAAGACTGCTAAACTGATCAGTCCTTCGGGAATTGATTCTTTTTAATCATGCCAATGTATTAAAATAATGCACAGACTCTGGGTAACTAGGTTCGGGGGATTACAGTTGGTATCAGAGGAAGTTTAGCAATAACCTTTGAAGCTATATTTAGATAAACTCTGATTAGATCCCAAAGACCTAAGATAGAATTTTAGGATTAGTATAGAAGAAATTGCTATAATTTTGGTAATGTAGATATTTTGTGAGTTTTCCAATAAAATACATCCATGTCTAGATACGAGTAGGTAGAGGCAGCTCTGGCACAGTTGTACCTTGGGGTAAAACTCAAAAACACCTTTTTGAGCTAGAATCGAATGGGAACTCGTGCATGACAACATACGTTGCTACACTCTTGGTTACGACACTCCCGGGGGATATTCTTAGGATAATTCTTATTTTCATTACAAATCATTATGAAGGGTTTATGAGTATATACTTCCTCAATGAAAACATCTTTATGATTCTGGATTATATCCACAAAACCGTTCAATTTATGTTAGGTATTTTACTAGTTTGAAATTATTCATTTCAATTCATAAACTGACCTAGTTTATGTTAATTTTATAGAATTGGTGACCAGTTAAAGGAATGTGAACTCCAGCAATACGTATGATCCAAAGCGTAATAAGGATCATATCTTTTACGGTATTAATCCAGCATTTAGAAGGGAAATAGTCTCCCATGTATTCTCAACATATGAAGAAATAGTATCATGTGTTAATAAGATAAGTAAAGAATTATTTGAGTCCTATGGAATTGAAGGGAAGTAAGAGAAGAAAAGGATGGAAGAGAGAAAGATGGATAAAGGGAAGAGGGAAAAGATGAATTTTACCATATATGATAATTGTAGGAAGAAACACCCTGGATCTTGCCTGAAGGGAATGAGAGTTTGTAATAAGTGTGGAGAAAAAGGACACCATTTACGTGACAGCAAGGGTAAGAAAAAGGTTTTAAATGTATAATGCTTCATCTCCAAAGAGTTGGGACACTACATGAACTAATGTCAAAATCATAGGAGTATCCCCCAAATGATGATATTAAATAATAATAAAGTTATGATAATACCACAGATGTGGAGGAATGATTAGATTTATTATGTTGTTATTAGTGAATTATGTCATTTCAGTGTTGTATCAACAATGTACTGGTTATAATAATTATGGAGTATATAAGGATTGTACGGAAGTACTATTTCATTTAGAACATGAGATTGTGTGGAACCAAGAAAAGTGACTCAATAACAGGTTAAATTTTGGGAAAATATATGGCTGACAGAAAGATAAACCATAATATGGTTCTGATACAGAGTTAGTGATTTTGGAATAATATATGATTGATTTGGATAAATTATATTGGATATTCTTGACTACCTTGAAACTGATTAATGATTTTTATATTCCATAATTGTTGGAGTTTCCAACATTTTTGGATAGAAGCAGTATATACAGTATTCTATAAGTAATAAGGAATCATGAATGTAATCAATAAGGTTTTATGGTAATTCAGGATGTTGCAGTGTTTTAAAAGAATACATGATGAAGGTGTTCACATATTATTACGCAGAAAAAAAGGATTTTCATTGTGTTTACCTTCCTTATAAATTTTTGACTGTGAGTTTGGACATAAGTATTTTGGATAATTCTAGTTTGAGATTATTTTTGGATTACCATAAAAGGACAACCCAGAGGTTGGGTGGAAACCCGTCGCGTCCGGAAAGGCCACGATACTTGAACCCGCAAACGAAGGGTGGAAAGGGTGTATCACCTACCACTGACCCACGTGATTTCCAGGATTGAATAATGTAGTCCTTTTTTAAAAAAGTCTGGTAGATAATTATAAATTCATTTTTTTAACCCTATACGAATAGGATAAATAGAATACTATTTTTAAGTTCTATTATCTTTTAGAGTGAAAGCTGATTTTGTGGTAGAAATTAGTTAGAGGATGGGAATCTACTTGTCAAGTATATATTTTTATTCTTCTCTTATTCTATGAAGAAATTAATTCGAATACTTTAGTTAAGGGATCTTAAAACAAAGGATGTGTTATCCAAATACCACATGTTTTGTTGAACCGATGGTATTTTAAATTATCATAGATTGATGAATTTAAGGCCCTCAATTTTAGACTTGTTTGTGATCGATGACCTCAATCACTACATATAAATATTTATGTTTTTCCTCTAATTATATGTCTTTAATTTCCACCAATGTTCTCCAAATCGAGATCATAATTTGGTGGTGACCCTTTCATTTCCCTTTTCCCCTTATTAAGACTAAATTTTATTATCCAAATTTCTGATGTGGGTTTTCCCAAAGGTATTTTATATTTTCAACCTTTTATTTTCAAAAAATAATTTCAAATTACGAGGATGAAATTTATTGAAGGAGAGAAGAATGTAACACCCCAAGATTTCATAGTACGTTATTTCTTCAAAATAATTTAATAACTTGCAGTACACACAACACCGAGTTCTAGTGCACAATGACTTACCAAAATAGCCGTTCAAAAGTGGTTATAAATAGTATTAACTGAATTTTGAACTTTATTTAATACTTATAATTTTAGAATCCATTTTATGAGTTTCTTAGACATAATGTAAGAACAAATACATTTTTTCACATAAAAGAAGTATTGTTCAAAAAAATACAATTTTACTGCCTTTTAATGGTGAATCCTTTTTAAATCCAATATTTGAAACTTTTATATATTCAATTTGAGAAAATAAACATATTCTTTAGAATCGGGACATAAGAATTTAGTTTCAATAAAGTTTTGGTGTTTATTTGATAACATACATATTTGGGTGAATAGTGAAAAAATACTATATTTTAACTAAAAACAACTTTTTTAATCAAAATAACTTATAGTGTTAAATTATAAATTTTAATGGTATGGAAGTATAAATATATTATATTTTTACCATTTAATCTAATGATGGTCATTGTAAGTAATTTCACTTTGAAATTGGACATAAACAAGTGTCAAACTTTTGATAGTTATTATTTCTTAAAAATACGCCTTTTGGTTTTGACAACGGAAATTAATTTTAAATTAATAAATGCAACTTCTATGTTTTGAATTACCTAAAATATAATTCAATATTCAATTCTGAATATCAAAATTATGTTAGGGTAAGGTTTTGGTATTTTTCTGAAAACATTTAATTTTTGATGAATAGTTTAAAACACTTAGTTATAGTTTAAAACCGATTTTTTATTTAAATACTTATTTATTCGATTTAAATTTATTTTAGGTCAAAATAGATACATAATACCTATATAAGTTAAATGTAATTCACTGGTGTTAGTTTATAAAAATTTTAGATATATAAAAATTTTATTGAGCTTTTCACCGTCTTTAACCCACCTCCTAGGAGAATTTGAAAATTCACATAAAACATAATTTTACCGCTTCTATGAGTTGAATTTCAATAATCTGAGAGACACGATTAATATCAAGGAGTAAAATTTGGTTCAATAAGATAAAAATAATTGTTGGTGAATAGTAACTTTTTAGTTTTATTTACCACGGTTAAAAGTAAATATGGTAATTAAGGGTCAAAATGAAATTATTATTACCCTAACACATGTCCAAATTCTATTGGATAAGTGTAATTCGACCAAAAACAACCTTATGAAAAAAATATGACCCTATAGTTCCACTTGGATTAGATTAAGACATTTATTATTATTTAATTTAAAGAAGAGTTAAAAGATTTAAAATCAAACTTTAATAACTAAACCATTTCTAATATAGGGTTATACATAAGATAAATTCTACTATAAATATTCATTATAAATATAAAAAATATTTCCTACATAATGGTATTTTATTTATAATTTTTAGAAATTAAATAATTAAATTTATTTATGACACAATGATGATGCAGTATTTTCCTTATTAATGAATGAATCAAATAAATGGTATTATAAATGTTAAAATAAATAAATTTGAATTTTTTTATGCCATCCACGAATTTTCTAGGATACCGTGGCATGTTAGGATTGATTAAATAAATTTATTTTGAATTAATAAAGTTTTTATGACTTTAACAAAAATTAATTATTAAATAGTGTCAAAATTGATATAAAAGAGTTTTTAAAACAAATATTATATTATTAATTGATATAATATTCCTAAAAATATAAGGTTCAACCGAAGGACATATATGATGATAGGTATGTAATTAGTGAACCACTTGGGGTTCTCTTGGTAGTTTATAGTATGTTTATTAACCAAATAATATAAAAATACAAAGAGACATGGTAAATGTCAAACTAATTAACTATGAGTTAAATCTTAATGATAAGGTTAATATAGTGAACCAAACCTATCCCAAACCTATTGGTTGAGTTTTTTTAGACTCATCCCCACATTAGACTTTAAATAATCTAGTTTGGAGCCATTAAGAACTAAATATGAATTTATTATAAAATAATACTTTATGTTTTTCCTAAAGAGCCCCCCTTATAAAAGGACACCACTTCTAACAAATTCTTCATACCTTCAAAGCCTTTTGGTTCGGCCAACCCCTACGAAAATATTCTCTAAACTTCCCTCACTTCAACCTAGAGGCCTTATTTTGGTCAGAAATCCAACCTAAAAATCCCTTTTGATCAAATCAAAAGGAAGAACCCGAAGAAGAGGTAATGATTTCACCACCCTCTTTCAGGTTCCTTTATTATTCCACATTATCTTTCTTTGTTATTTCCATTCTAAAATAATAAATCCAGTATCTTTATATATACTGTGATGTTATTATAAATATTTCAAAACTATATATATTATTCTATTCATCTTATGAATGATAATGCCACCATGTGTGCGTACGTACTGCTTACCATCTCCACATCGTGGTGCAATTTGTTATTCACCACTATGTTATTTTGATGGATATAATGATGATTAATATGTATATAAATAATGAAAATAACATGATAAAGTCTCTGTAAAATTAATATACCATCCAATTCCACACCTTTAAAGAAATGATATTGTCACTCGTTCGTACGTACAGATTACCGTCTCCACGACGCGATTAGATTCATTTCCATATTCACCATTCATCGACGATTATAAAAATATATATTAATAATATGTTTGTAATATATGAAATAATAATGCTACTTAAGATATATATATTTATATATATATATTTACCTACATATATTTTATTCACTTCCATTCAATACGTTATGAAAACAGAAACAGTGTTTATGCGTACATACGGACTACCGTCTCCCTAAACAGTGTTTTCCATTTCATATATATGTCTATTATACATATTTATATTCTAAATATATATGATATATAAATCATGTTTTATATTCTAGAAGTATTTAAATCATGATCTAAGTGATACAATCAAGAGTAACAATTTAAAACATGTACGATAAAGAAAGCGATTATTACCCGAAATGTTAATTTAACATAGAAATTATTATTAAATGGGTAGTATAAAGTCGTAAATGAATAATTCATGAAATCATAAATAATAATATGTTTCTTCTATAATTAAATAACATACTATGGTCTTCATACAGGAGGTTAAATGTACCCTTGACTAAAGGAAAGTGTATGGTAAGGGGTTTTCATCCCACTCCTTATTCCCGTGAGATTCATTCCATATTGCCACTATTACCATTTGTGTGGTGTGTGTACTTCCCATAATTGTATTATTTGTGTAATAAACATTAATTTATGTGTATTTACATATTCATTGTATGATACCTATTTCATGGGGTGTATTTTTCGTTAGTTACCAAATTGGTAAGGGTTAATTTCACAATCTCTTTATTATCTGAGGTTGTTTTTACGTAAGTATATAATGGGAAATATTTATTATTCTTTTCCATGTTCCATGAAAGAGTTTTCAAAGGGATTTTTTAAGGCACTTTTTACAAAATCATCATTTCAAATGTTTTAAATATTTATTCTTATAAATATTTCTCATTGATGTCCATGTCTTCAAAATGGTTTTCAAGGATTTATTTATATAGAAATGAATGTTTTTAAAATGTTAATTCCTTTCAAAAGCTTCAAAGTGGTATGGGACACTTCTATTAAAAAATATCTTTTAAATTACTTCCTTTATAAATGTGTGACTTTTTAATGATTTTACAAAAAGTATATTTCTCTCAAAAAGTTTTACTCGTCATTTTCAACTATGTCATCATCCTTTACTGGTTATTATTTTTGATTGAGGTTTATTTATTATAATAAAATCTTCCATATTGTATTGAATGAGTTATGATATGTTATACCATGGATGTTCTATTTTTATACCATTCAAGGTTTATGGTTAATGTATTGACATTTCGTATACTAGTTTTAATACAAATGTTTATGTTATGTTTAAACCTTTTCATATGAGGAATGTATTGGACTTATTAAGTGACGGGTGGATCCCGCTATAGCTCCTCGATGCATAGGTAGGTCTCATGAGACAAACTAATGTCATGGCACTAGGCCTTGACAAAATCTTATTTTTAGTCTTGGCACAAGGCCTTGACTATGTGGTTATGATAGTCTGGCATTATGCATTCCATTATTATGAAAGTTGTTAGTGATATTGCATGTGATTATTTTACTAGTAGAATATCCATGTGAATAATTAAAAGGAATTACTTAATTTTATTTTTTCCATATTATTCTGAAGTTCATGTTTAAAAGGCTTTTGTTTTAGTTATACATTTCCTTAAATGTTTATGCTTATTTGTGAAAGTTCCTGCTGTATTGTCATCCTTACTGAGCATCTGAGATCACCCCTTTCTATGTTTTCTTTTACCCAGGATTTCAAGAAGTGTATTGTGATTGATATGCAGGGTTAATCCAAGGGAATAATGGCATTCATAAAGGATTATTTATGTTTTTTTATGTTATAACATGTAATGTAATATTCATGTATGTAATATATTTTCCAAGACTACTAAATTGATCGGTTCTTCAGGACTTGATTCATTGTAATCATGACAATGTATTAAAATAATGCATCGACTCTGGTTAACTGGGGTCGGGGTATTACATGAATGGAGGCGAATTTTGGGTGAAAATAATGATTTAAGTATTATATCTATAGTTAAACATGAAATAGTGGTCATATTTGGGAATATGAATCATATTTTAATGAATTTACTAGATTTTATAAATTTTCAATATTTTCATAATTTAATTTATTATTTTATACAAAAGGATAGAAGAAAAATAGAAAAAATTATTTTTTAATGATATACATTATTTTTTTTAATTTGAAAATTACATTTTTGGGTTTGAAATTGATTTTATTCTATTAAAATAAATTATGTATCTTATTTAATATATTATTTTTCAAATTTTAAATTTTAAAATTTTTTATGTCATTGTTTCATCAATATTACATCATAAAAGATAATTATTTTCAACAACTGTATATTTAACATTCACTTAAAATTTCATGATTGTTTTAAAAATTACAAAAAAATTAAAACATTCAGAATTTTAATGTGACGATTCAAAAAAAGAATTTCATTTTATGATAATATTTTTATAACATAAATAATTTTAATTATTAACGTAGAAATTATGGTTGTTTATAAAATATGTTAAAATACACATTAAGATATATTCACTTACAATTTATTTGAGTTTATCATTTGGTTATTTGTTTTTTTGGAATTATAATATTTCTATTTACTTAATTTAATAACTTAAAACATTATTTACATGCCATTATACTGTTTTACTAGTTTAGATACCTTTATAACTATTAAATTACTATTATAATGAATATGTTATTATTCATAATAGTAAGGTAACTATTCCAACGACCACAGTGGCTTTAAAATTTCTTTTAATAATACAAAATTCATTCATTTATCATTTAATAAAATTACTCTCAAGGTTATATATTGATTATCTTCAAAAAAAATATTATATTACTAATTTTTTTCTTTCATTCTATGTTTTTGTTTGTGATTGTGATAATTTTGAGTTACTATTATGTTCCATAATATTGAATTCTAGTTATGTTAATTTTTGGTGTGTTTATTATCCCATCAAACTAATTTGATTTTATAGAGTATATTTATCCTAGGTATATAATTTTATTGTGTTTCATAAATATAAAGGTTTGGTTTATATTATATGGTTTATGGGTTTTATTATATATCATATACCTAAATATGAGAAACTTATATATTCAAAAGGAAAATATCACATTGAAAATTTTCGGTTGTTACACATATACTCTCTAGTGTATGGAACAATTCAAACTTTTCCTATTGAATTTTAGCTTCCCTCTCTTTGAATGACTATTTATGTTTAGTTAACTAAGAAATATTTTCACAAATTCAATTCTTAAAATTAGATATCCTTGAAGAGATGAGGTAGAAAACATTGCACAATATAGATGTTCATTGAAACTGAGAAACCACATATTTCAACAAGAATTTCCACCATATATTATTTTTTATGAAGAATTTGATTAATATTTTAGTGTATTAATGATAATAGGATAAATCCAATGAAATTGAAGTCAAAATGTGAGGGTCCTTATGTCATTCAAAAGATATAATCTTATTCAAATTATGTCTTAATAACATGGTATGGAGAGATTATTATTCCTCACAATAAAAAAATAATTCTAAAGAATTAATTCATGTTATTTTATTATGATTTAAAAATTCATCAAATAATTAATCTAAATTACACAATATATTAACCTTACTTCATGAGTCGAAACTGGATAACCTAAAGTCCTCATAGGATGCCTTTAAACTGCACAATATAAAGACCTCACAATGTGACTCTAAACTACACACAACCCAAATTCCCCACCACAAGACTAGTGTATAGACAAATGGATTGTTTTATTGTAATTTTTGTAAATAAGTAAGGTTATTGTTAAGAAGTGGATATTTCAATATGTATTAGTTAAGATAAAAATTCCAATGATTGAAGTACCCCATGATAAATAAATAGTCTCATATAAAGGATGATATTGAAGAGAACATTGTAGATAAGATAAATTCATATCGTACATAGATTAAAAAATAATATTGAGATACTATCAAAGATTGGTTGTAAATGAGATATATTCCACCACTTTGTGTATTCATCGAATAAATTGATTCATGTAATCATCCAATATATCAAATTATTATAGGGTTGGAAGGAATTTTGTTGGAGAAGAATCAAGCATGATTTGATTGATGAAGAACAAAGTCATTGAGATGAAGAAAAATATTGCTATAAATTTGGGTATCAAACCTCTGATTATCAATAATGAAGTCTTCTACAATATTTAGAGAATATATCTAAAATGGTGTATTAATAAAGGATGAGTCTGAAGTATGGAGTGTTGTGGTATTAAGATTTCATAGAACATCTAAAATAGAGTTCAAACATACTACATGATGATTTTGTAATTTTTTATAAGAGATTTTAGAATGTATGATATATTTTCAAATTAGTTTAAGTTTGTTTAAAATGAATTAATTTTATTTAAGATTCCCCAATGATTCTTGAATAATATTGGGCATTATTTAATGATTTAATTGAATTATTAGTTGGAGGAGAAAATTTTGAAAAGGGATGTGTAGTATCTATGAAAATATAATATTATAAAAATTTTTTAAACAACTATGATAAATATGATTCGTAAAAATATAAATAAGACGTACTCTAAAGTGAATTTGAAAACTGGTAAAGGCATGGATATATAGTGATACATAAGTTATATCTAAGGCAAGAATAAGATAATTTTTTTAGTGAGTATTAATATGTGGAGAAAGGAAAAAACTACTAAGAATTTAAATCTTCTTCAACGTATCATATTTTCAATTACCAGAAGAAGGAACTATGGAAAATTACTTTGGGTGTTTAAATATAGTTGTGGAATAATCATTAACTCATATGTTTTTTCCTTCTAAATGATTGATAACTTCTAATGATACATCACAAACTGGTTAGTTCACTTGATAATGGTTTTGAATAATCCACTAGCTATGATGGTTATGCCTATAGAATACTCTAAATAATGGTCAATTAAATGGATGGATGACCATAAATTTAAGGTGGTGGTTCAACATTTATTACCAATTTATTACCTCTATATATTAGAGGTGTTACTAGTTTCTGAGGATCACTATAACTAGATGACTAATCAAAATGTATGAAAATATAATTACTTATAGTGATTTTAATCATTAGTATTTATAGTAATAAAAGATTTTTTGTGTAATACTATATAAATAGGATGAAATTATAATATACACAAATCTTATGTGTTATATTTTTTTATTTCCTCATTGAAGTTTTTTCTTTGTGAGTTATCTAAAAGCTGAGAGAGGTTAAAATTAGTATTAGTGATTAGTGATGGATTTAGTATGAACTAAATATTTCTTTTATATAATAAAATAGGTGTTAATTTTAAAATTCAACAAGAAAATATTATTTTCGTATGTCATTAATGAAATAATATTTCATGCATACAACCTTTACTTGACCCATTATCTCCCAATGGCTATTATTAAAAGAACTATTTCATGAGATAAATTGTTTGGGAGGAAATTCATTCATTGAATGAATACATAAACTATATATAATAATGTGTTACAGTGCATGAATATATGAGAAAATACTCAGGTATCATCAATGATGATTTTATATATCACTATAATGTGATTGGAGTGGTTGTGTGTGCATGATGATGCTTGGAAAAAATCAATTTGAAACCCATTGATTTCATCTTATTCATGCTTAGAATGGTGATGTAGAAGCACACCGTGGGTTAAGTTATACCCTTATAATTTGAAGATAAATTCAAATATATATGAGTACACCTATGGAGGTGGGATTCCTTCATCTATCACTTTTTTTATCATCACCAATCTCATTCAAAATATTTTTTTAATATGCTGGATTAGTTTCTTTGGTGTACGGTGCACTATTTGCAACATTTATTAATTTAATTTTTAAATTAGTTTCATATTTTTTCATAGGAGATCCTATAAAAGAGGATTTAATCACTTATATTAAATCTCATAATTTATTTAGACACTAATTATTCCCTTCAATGGTATTATAGATACACATTTTCATTATTTTGTGAAATCATGTGTGAAATAAAGAATCAAAGAGAAATAGTGTATTGTTTCACCCTAGTTGTTTTTCTAGGTAATATTTAATACACCTATTCTAAAGAATTTTGTGTATTAGTCACATGTATTACTGTTATAAAAAAGTGTTCCATATAATGGTCACCACAGATTTACCATTAACAAAATAATTTTGGACATGGTTCACCATGGAATACTGATATGACAAAACATCTTGTGTGTGGGTCATCTAGGTTTAACCATACATAGAGTGGTCCATTTAAGTGTCATATTAATTTAACCTTATGAAAATATATAAATTTAAGGGTTATCTCTCTTTACACTTATAGAGATCAGTCTAGGTAAGGGTCATTCAAACTTACCTTTACATAGAGTGATCTATGTAAGGGTCATCGGTGTTTTCCATTACATTGAATTCTATTTATAATGGTTATCCCTAATTACCCATACATGGAAGGGGTTTCCTAATGTAAATGGTTTTACCTATATACAGTCTACCACTACTGCATATGGGTAATATAAAAAGATTAAATTTTTTTAATTTTTTTCTTAAATTAGCTTACGGTTTTTAAATTTTTTTTAAATAATATTCAATTGTATTTTGGTAATATTATAATTTATTAAAGGATTATAAATTAATTTTTTATATTTTTTTATTATTTATTATATATAAATGTTTATAAAATGTTTATTTTTAAAATATTTTAAATATTAATTATGAATATATCGAATAACATTAACATGTTATATATAATAGATTATGATCTGAAAATAATTTTTTTATTTAAAAATTATAATATTAATTTATAATGAATTTATAAATTACATAAATAAGCTTAAAATATATATTTTTTTATTTAACTTGTGAATTATTCGTAATTTGTTCATTTTAATTTTGAAAATTAAAGGGCCTTATTTGAATATTATTTAATCCACATTGAAAGGGTTTTCATGATTGAGTTAATCAGGGTTTAAATAATGTTAGGTATATGATATTTAGATTATTTGAAATGATTACATAATTTAAACAATATTATAAATTTTTTATAATTCATAACATATCATATAATTAATGTCAAAATTCCATATAATGAAGAATATGAGAGATTTTATATTAATGTTAATATAAAGAGTTAATATTCAAGAATATGGAATTTCCATAATGATTAGTGTGATTATAAATTGTTTAAAATTATAATTTATTTATAGATTATTTTTAAATGATTATCTCAATTTCAAATATTTGAATTATTAATTTTTTCAATTGGTTATTCGCTATTTTATTCATATTTATAAACTATTTATATTTTTTAATTAGGTATGATTTAGTTTAATTATTATACTATTTCTAGAAAATAGAACATTTCATTACATTCTTGGTAGAAAAATAAATTTTTTTATATATACCGAGACCTCATTTTATAATTAGAGTTTTAAAATTCTATTTAGTTATTGGATATAGTTTTTTCATATTAGGTATTAGAGTTTCAATTAATTGAATTTTCTCTTGAATAAAGTCTCAATAGGTGGAGGGAATTGGAATAAAACTAATTATTGGTTTAGAGGCTACTACCATGATTAGAAAGTTGAATAGGGTTAACTATATATCGCTTCAGGATTACTCATTTGGAGATTATCAGTCTCATATTATTGTATACCATAGCATGAAAATTTAATGTACCTTATGAATAAAATTCATTTTGATATGTGTAAGTATTTTTGGTATAAATATTTTGGTTAGTAACAAAAACATGTGGATAATATAAAGAGATACACATCAATATTGGCATTTTATTTGGTCACACTAGCTGGGAATCCCTACTGAAGGAATGAAGTTGACTTTATCCATAAGTTGGATGAGAAAAAGAGTTATCTTCTCAATTATCCAAGAGTAACAACTATTTTTACTAGGATGATTCTTGGTCTATATAATCATGTCTTATTTATAGGAAAACCCTAATATATGTTGTGCTGAATTATGAATATTATCCCAATGTTTCTTATAATGAATATTTCAAAGTGGTTATCATTTTAGTGTGAGACCATTTAATAAAATCCCTTATTAAATTATTAAATATCATGACACTCATAAAAATAAATCTTTAATTATAGATGAATAACATCATCATCATTATCAAAATAATCTTTAACATTGTTCCTTAAATTAATAATATTAATGTAAGATACTCCTAATAATGGTAACATAAGAATATTTCTTAAGTAAGATTAGTGATTTCTGAAATGTTATTAAGGATGAGAAATATTTTATGTGTTAGTGAAACACCATCCTAAGTAACCAATTATTGAAATTATTCATCATTTTAATCTAGATGCTTCTGGAAGCATAGAGTTATTCATTTATTGTTTTAATGGAAATAAATGATAATTGTTCTAGAAAATATTAGTTTCATAAACTCAATATGATTGGGTATTCCAAATGATATTCAATATTATTTAATATATTAATGTTCTAGTGAGATTAAAATTTCTTGTAATGAATATTCTTACATTTATCTGATACCAAATATATGTTTTATATAATTTTTAGATAACATGACGATTAAAAGATAAAAAATAATTGGTGCCTGTTGCTTGATATTTTCTTTCATGTAAGGAGAAAATAGTTTCTTCATTGATAACTTGGATTCGTCAAGATCAGATTACCTTATCATTTGATATTTATTATATGTCATTTCTCTCATAATAATATCATCCAAGCAATTTTTGTTTAAAAATTTTAAATGGGTGTAATTAATACACATACTTTATGAAAGGGAAACTAAAATTGTATTTTATAGTTAATGAGATCATCTTGATTTCATTGATTCAAAAGTTCTGATAGGATGAATAAATTCAAAAAAAATTACCTAATATTTATAAAGTGTTGAGAATAAGTGAACTTGGAATATGATTTCTAGGTACAAATATTTGGTTGATAGTGAATGTGTGTAAAATTTAAAACTATAAGATAAAATGTTCATTGAATAACTTTAACAACGTTTGTGCATGGATCAGGTCATGGTTATTGGAACCCATGGTTATTAGGGAGAAAGGGAAATAAATCCATGTAATGGATTATCAAGATACATTAAATTGTTTTAGTAAACACCATATAATTTACATGTTATATACATGGGTTATAGAAATAAATTCATAATTTTTGATGGGTATGTGACCCATAATGTATATTTTACAAGTGTTTTAAATATATATAAGTTGAAAATCAAGGGAGGAATTGATATAGTTTATAGATTATATTATAATTATGAACCAATTAGTTTCTATATAAAATATTTGATTATAAAAGAATTTATTAAGCTCATATAAATCTATATAAAGGATTTGCATATCTATATCAACTATATTTTATAGTAAAAGAATTGATTCATTATAAAAGAGTTGTTTGTGAGAAAAATTGAGATGACTCATTTTATAATCATGGTTTCATATTCATCTGATTATATACTTTACTTGATAATATGAGTTCAAGAAAAAATGATTTAAACACATAGATTTCCATATATTATATGGAACCAGTAATTTATTTGTTAAATTTCCTACTAAAATAAAATAAATTTTCTTTCTAAAACACAATGATATTTCTTAATATTAGTTATATTTTCTTAAAGAATATAGTAACTCAGAATATAATGAGAATATGTTTTAACTTAGAGAAGTTGAAATTTAACAAGTAAATGATTACACCATTCTAATGATAAAGTGATTTTCACTTAATATCCATCTATGTTCAAGATATGTGATGGTAAATAAAACTATAAAGTGTATCATTTTTTTACCATTTAGAAAGTGAATAAAACTAATTCATTATGGATTATACAATTCACTTGCTATTTTGTGTTCCAGTTACTATGCTAAAAGAGTTATAGGATAAATAATTGTAATGAAAAATGTAAGGAGTTACATTTATATACCATGAGAGAATTAATATCACTCTTTACATAAGGTTTGTCCCATTAGAAATGGAACATGATTTAGAATTGTTATCCTAGAAGATTTTAGTATTTATTTGTAAATAAAAATTTAAATAGTTACATTAGTTACTATAATAGAGTAAAACTCAATTTATTCTACAAGTGTTTTGGATGTACTGGTAAATAATAATGTAAGTAGTTGCATTAATTTAAAGGGAAAGGTTTATAAATAAGGTTCTAAGGTTGTTTATGATTAACATATAAATAATATAAAATAGATAAAAGTATTTGACATCATAATATTTGATGTTGTGATGTCAAATTTTTTGAATTTGTTCAATGAGTTGAATAGTTTAGAATAGTATTCCTAAATCTCACCATTATTCAAACATGATTACTTTAAATATGTTTCTAACTAAATAGTTAGTTGGAGTGGTTTTTCAGATGGTCACATAGATATGGGGTATGAATTATGTATGTTGTAATTAGTTAACATAACCCATAAATGTGTTGTATACATAATTAGGATCTAGTATTTTATAATATATGATATGATATGGAGGTTATTATGTTGGGTTTTTAAAATACTATTAATTTTTTAATAATATGAAATATATCATAATATGTAAATGTAAATATCTACATTATCAATATTTTGTGTTTTCTTTATATATATATAATGATATACATTTCTTAAAGGGTAATGATAATTGACCTCCCAAAGTATGATTGTGAGTTATCACTAACCAATATTCATTAGGGAGTATTATAAGTTATGATGATATTTTATTGTTAGAATGAGTAGTATTATTGTATAGAATTAATAAAACACTCATAAGGTGAAAAATAAAGAATATTGTTATTTTTTGTGCACTCTATGACCAGCTAGGTATACCACATGAAGTTCTATATGTTTATTTTATATACTAGGGGTTCATTGATCATATTTTAGTCCCCAATACTAAAGTCTAGCAAGGTATCTGACATTAGAATCTTCATAATTTATACTCTAATTATAAAAATATATATTTTGAATTACCTAATATAGTGGTTTTGGGTATTTTTATGATTATTTAATTACATTTGGATCAACTAGATATGGGATTATTCCTCTCATATGATGAATATGACATATGGAACCTTGATTGATATAGACTGTGGACTGTGTTACTGCACCTAGATAGTATATATGATGTGATTATCTATTTCGATAAGGGTAATGTGATGTGGTCATCCATAATGTTGAATGAAATATGATGTATTAATTGACCATGTTTTTTTGTACTCTGAGGTTTGAGAATAGATCAGTAGATTATATGGGACAAATATACTTTGTGTCCAATGGTCACTCGATGTCTTGGACAAAAGGGGAATAAGAGAATGCAGTTTTTCAATATGATATAATCTAGGGTACATTTGTATACAGATACATGTGTTTGATAGACATCACACTAGATCCCTTTATAGCTCAAATAGAATTTATTCTTTTTGAGAGTCTACTCATTTCTTACAATTATAGAACAAAATATTCATATTTTTCATCAACACTCTAAAGATGTGTGGGATCTCACTTTTTGGTTGACTGAATGGGAATTGATTTTGACTCAGAGAGTCTCTCTAAAAGTGTTTCAGAGTTAATCTAAAAGGATTTTTGGATTGGTATTCAGAAAGTATTTTATATAATTTGAAATGAGGTGATGTTAATGACAGGTTTCTAAAAGTTTTTTGGCAGATATAATGAAAGCGTTTTAGATATTATTTCACAAGTCATTGTATATAATAAAATATAATGTGGAATGGAATAAAGAATTTTAGGATTTAGTATATTTGGTTGATTAAAGGATTTGGTATGACCTAAATCCTTTTTAAATATAATTTAGTTTGATAGAATTTTCAAAGTTAACATAAAAATATGATTTTAATAAGGCATGAATGGAATAATATTAGCTTTATGTAGCATTTATTCAATGCATTCTCTCATGATGGCTATTATTAAAAGAACTATTTCATTAGATGAAACATTTTTGAGTAGATACATTCATATGATAAATACATTTAGTGGATATAACATTGATTCAAGTGTTACAATGCATGAATAAATGATACAACACCCAAGTAACTTCCTCAATTTATTATATATATATATATATATATCAATTAGATGTTGATTCTAGTGGGTGTGTGTGCATAATGATTCTAGTTTTAACCTTTATGAATCCCATTTATTTTAACCTCTTCAACCTTTTCGTAGTGAGGTTCCAGCACACCATGTATGCAGTTAGATACCTCCCGTACAATGAGAGATTAAGATTAATTGATGGATACCTATAGAGGATAGGAATTTATCATTAACTTTAATGATATTCATAAATAAAATTTAATGGATATTTTGAAGTGGTTTCAGCAATTTATTCAGTGTAAGGTACTCCATTTACAATATTTCTTAATTCCATATTTAATGTGGTTTTATATTTCATTCATGGGAAATCCTTAGGAATGTTTTTTAATAACTTCTATTAATATAATAATTTTCATTAGGAACTAATGATGCCATTCAATTGGTATGTTTCAAAACTCCTAGTTATAGTTATTTAAGAATCAAAGAAGTTCCATTGGTTGTATTCATAGTGCAAAACCATCGACTGAAGAAATGTTCCTAAGAAAGTAATTTCTATCATTTTTTATTCATTCAAAGTTTCTTCCATCACGAAAAATTGTAATCAGAGCTTTTTTTTCACACTCAAAAACTAAGGTAGTATTCTCACATTCCTTAGATTCATATTGATTTTAGTTTAGTACATTATCTTCAAATTATATGAAAATTCAATAAGGTAGGGTTTAGAACAATATATTCAATGAAACTAACAATGGATTTTTGTGGATTATGATAAATTCAATCTCAGTAATAAGGATCTTGAACTTATTTTTGGTGGATATAAAGAAAAAAATATTGAGAAGAGTTAAAGAGAAAATATGCACATACAAGATTAAGTATTGTTAAGTAATCATCAATGAATGAAAGATAAATATAGGGAGAGGAGTCAAGAAAAGTCGACTGGTCTAGGAATCACATGATAACATTTTTTAAATCACATAAACCTCCAAAGTAGATATAGAAATCAAAAATTATATAAAGAGATAATGAATTCTAGAAGTTTAAAAACTATTAATATCTAGGAAGAGGGTAGTGACTTACCATTGTTCATGTTGACTCATGGGTAGTTGACTTTGGGGAAACCTCCCACTCAACAGTTGAACAAATATGTATGAAAATTTATTTATTTGGAATATTTGAAAAAAAATTACTTTAATAGATCATGAAGCTTTATAAGTTATCAGAAAGGGAGATTTAAATATCTATATGAATAATGGGTGATACCTATAACTAATGGAAGTGAGAAACATTCTAGGTCTATAGGAAAAAACTCTTATATATAGGTTATTTGGATAACAGATGATATAGAACAAAATTCACCATTGGAGTTTTTAAAGTACTATTGTTTCAATGGTTGTGGTATGAGGAGTAAAATAAGAGACTTTTTATCTAAGTTTATGATTAAATGGTTGTGTTATATCTGAAAGTACAACCATGGAAGATATAAAGGTATCAAATTATAGTTTGGGCCACATTAGTAAGAAGAACACAATGGTTCTAGCCGAGAATGGAATTATAATGCTCTGCCACACAATCATACAATGTTTTGAGCATCATGTACTGGGAAATAGAATAAGGTTTCATTCATCTTAAAATTCTGAAAACACATATACTATAAAAAATATTTAGTTCACTTGGATGTATGGGGACCTTCCCAAGTATGATCTCATAAGGTATATATTTACTTCATCACATTTTTCGATGATGCTTCAAGGAATTTATGGATGTATTTCCTCAATAATAAGTTTGAAATTTTTAATAATTTTTTATAGTGGGAATTTATGGCTGAATAATAAATTTGACATAAGTTAATGTTCCTTAGGGTATATAATAGTGAACAATGAAATTGGAGTAAATTATTTTATTTCTATTGAAATACAGTATTATGCACAAGAAGTTAGTAAGTGGAATTCCATAGCAGACTGAGTCACAAAAAGAATGAACTATAATTTGACTAAAAAGTAAAGACGCATTTTTGTGTACTCTAGTATTCCCAAGGTCATTTGGGAAGAAGTAATCAAAACAACAATATAATTTTCCAATAGAAGTCCTTCTTTGCTATTGGACAAAGACTATTGGAATATCTATGGTATGGAAAAGTACCAAAAGTTGGAAAACTAAAAAAATTTATATTTTGAAAAAATTTATTAAATCATAAGTTCCTATATAAGGATTAGAACTTGGTTAATTTGTATATTGAGGGAAAGAAGCCAATTACTTAAGTACAAGTTCATCTGGGTAAAAGAACCAAAAACAAAAAAAAAGTTCTAGTGAATCTAGAAATCAGTATATGTCTACTTAAAATTAAACTTGTAGAAGATGTTCTATAATTTTGTTGGTCTATTAAATCCTAAATAAAATATCACGAAGTTTTGTATATAAAATTTGGGCCACCAGATATAGCAACTCTAAAAAGTGAAAAGTCTCAAGTAGATATAAGATGATCATCTAGAGTAAGATGACCAAACTGGAGATATGGGTTCAATGAAATTTTCTTAATTCTAATGTATTTTTGGGGGACCTGAATGACCAAAATAGGCAGAAATTTCCAGTGACACAAAACAATGGGATTCATCCAGGAAATAATAAATTAAGTCCCATACGTTCAATGAAACATCGGATATGGATGAACTACCTGAAGAAAACAAGTATTGGTGAAAAAAATTGATTTTTCATTTGATATAATAAGCTAAAATGTAGAAGATATAAGGTACTGTTGGTGGTGAAAGTATTTCCATAGAATGAAAGATTCAACTTATTTAAAAATACTTGTGTTTAAGTATACTACTATCTAGATGATTCTTAGAATTCTTTCTTATATGGATCAACACAATGAGTAGACTGATGTTAAGACTACCTTTACATATGGTGATTTTTAATTAGATGTCTATATAAAGTTTCCCAATGTATTTATGATGATTATAAAGAGAGCCTTATTTAAATGATTAAGTGAAATATCTATATCATGAAATAACCACATCATTAGTGGAACCATAATTTCATCACTCTCATGATAATAAAAGGTTTCAAATTATGTGAACGTAATCATTTATATCACTAGAAGTCATGGAAAGATGGTAGATACATCATTATTTTAATCTATGTGGATGAAATGTATCTTAAATGTCTTTAGAGTTCATGGATTCATCGTCTGAAGAGTACATTTTCTTGAATTTTTTAAATTATGGACTTTGGTCATGTTAAGAAAATATTTTGGATATAGGTAGAGTGGGAAGAAAAATAAGGTACTTTGGATTTATCCCAGAAAGATTATATTCAGAAGATCAATATAAGGTTTAAAATTATTTATTGTAAATCTATTTTGATCCCCTTACTAGATACTTCAATTTATCCAAGGTGTAAGCATCGACATTGAATAATGAGGTCTAGTATAGGAATAATATGTCTTATGGATCAGCTATTAGAAGCTTAATGTTTATAATGATTTATATATGAACAAACATTTCCATCATAATGGGATTGACATGTAATTTTATGTCAACCCATGGAATGGTAATTAAGAAGATTCCAAATGGAAAATATGATACAACAAGGGATGAGTAGATATGATTACTTTTTTTAGTGATGATGATACATTAAATGGATTCATAAATGTGTATTTTTCGGATTCATATACCTATATGAGTGTGATAGGATTCAGGTTTATGTTTGGCATAATAATGGTCAATTGGATGTCTTAGCTACATCTTGTGGTTACATTGTCTATAATGGAATTAAAATAAATAGTATTAATAAAAAAGGATATAGTCTAGTTAATACACATATTGTAAGACATAGAAAGTTTACTGAAAGGGAATTTTTTTCTATAATAGTTATAGTTTTATCCACCTTTCTATAAATTCAATGTTTAATGAAAGAAAAACACATTTACATGAAATTCCATTTCATCCAAAATATACAAGAAAAACAATTTTGAGATAAGAATTATTTTAGTGAAAACAATTATGTCTAATGTGTTTAAAAAGGTTTTAATATTAAAAATTATGTGGAAATATTGTTCCTTAGTAAGACATGGGTGAAGGGAGGATGTTTAAGAACACTACATTCATATAGGAAGAGATTTATTTTTTCTTTAGTGTTTAAGTATGTTGGAGAGTTTACTTAGGTAAATGTCCATGTGGGAGGTTTTAGAGAATGTGAAGCCACTTCAAATAACCAAAATTTTCTTTATTGGAAAGAGGGAATCTGGTAAAAAACCTTGGTCATGGCAAGAAAATGGTGTCAGGATCCTTAATAAATAGTTTTAGGACATTTAGAATATATTTATCTTTTCATGATTCTCTAGAAACTAGTCAATTCATTGGATTTTGGATGTTAACATTCCAGCAGTTGTGAATTTTGAGTCATTAGAATCCTTTCATTAACGGAGATCTCAATGAATGGATGGCCATAAATGTAAGATGCTTATGTAACATATTATACCAAATTATTTCCTATATAACATAGAGGTAATAAATTTTTTTGATGATGAATATGACTATATGAAAAATCATTGTGTAACACCTGATCATTAACTACAGTGTTTATGATTTTTTATATTTATTCGATTATAATTCATGATAATGTTTTCACATGCACATAGAATAAAAATAAAAACCACATAAATCTTTTTTTTTTCTTATTTTCTTATTGTCTTGTTGAAATTTTTTTCTATGGGTGGTATGGAAGATGTGGGAGTTGAATCTTTTTTATATTGATTTGGAGAGTAAATTATTCCTAGTTTTGGTGACATCCGAAACAGTGAAGTTTTTGTGGTTTTTCATACTATTAGTACAATTATCATGTGAAATATTCTAGAGAATGTATGTTCTATCATATATTTATGATTTGGAGTTTCCACCTTACCCAAAATTTTTATGACATATGTTGTGACAAATAAGATTAGGAAGATCCTTATGCCTATATTCAATGGATTTTTGTATTTTAAATATAGAAACTATATTCATGTGATTATGAGAAGTTAGTGAGAAGTTTGAAATAGATACTAGAACCTGATATTATAATATTCTTTAACATATTTCGTATCAAATTGAGAGACAATATTTTTAGTGCCAATAATTCTTTATGGAATATATTTTTAACTGTGGATTAATAATAATAAGAAAATAATAAGGTGGATGATAAATTTTCTTCCACTACATACACATTATCATTGAAGGAATAGTAACATAAAGAAAAAGAATGAGAAAGGAGGTTGAAGGCATGACCTAGCCCAAATGGCCCAAAGGACTTCTTTTTTATTGATTTTTGATAACCCCCCATTCAAGGGATGAGGGGGAACCCTTATCAGCCCTGTAGGCTTAGAATTTTCATGACCCGTAGGTCTTAGGAAATATATGGAATAACCTTGGAACTGCTCCTCATCAACTTCTTCATCATGATATCAGCTCTCCACCTTCACATGGCCTATTAGGACAGGTTTCTCAAGAAATCATAGGCTAGTCCCAATGGCAATTCCATAACCTCTCTTTCTGAAAAATCTGCTTAGCTTCTGCTATGTTTAATTCACCAGCTCAGAATCTCCATCTAGAGTCTGCTCGTTTTATAGTTTGACTAGTCATTGAAGCACAATTTCAGGTGGCCCAAAGGCCTTGAGCTGGCCTGAACGACTTTAGGTGGCATGGAATCCTTACTGGCCTGAAATCCTTAGGTGTCCTGAAGGCCATAGGTGGCTCGAAGGCCTTAATGGACCCAAGTCCCAAACCAGTGGCCCGAAAGCCCAAACTAATGAATAGTTCCAGATGCTACAGTACCAAATAGTGCTAGATAAGGTACATGCTATAGTACTTACTACATTATTGCTACTGTACCCCTAGAAATTATGTCTCTACCCGGTTTAGGAATAAGGCTGACATTAATACAATTCTACTGGTCTTTCAATGTTACAAAAAGTCCTTTAAGATTGAGTTTGAGTTGAGATACATATACTTATATGCATAATGTTGTAACTCATTATCTCTTGGTTATTAAAGACTTTAATTGTAGAATAATATCTCATTACTGTGATGTAGTGACATCTCTTAGAAAAAAGGAATATCTTATTCATGATTTTATTAGTCAAAAACATTTATAAACGGTATGTATTTAGTATAAAGAATAAAATCCTGAGATTTTGAAACTATATGTAGGTATTTAAGGATATTTGGATGATAACCTTGTGTATTAACTTATGTAAAATAGTGGATATCTTTCTCTCATACTCAACACAAATACAACAAGGTGTAGATTTCCACATTGGGGTCAAACCTTGTAAAAATAATTTTTGTTTCTTCTCTGGATTTCATTAATTTTTTTCATGGGGTAATTATGTATTGGGAATTTATAAGTATATGTTTGAATACAAAACTTTTTGTATAATTTTATTGTGGTGGTAAAGTTGGTCTAAACTAATTCACTCCAACATATCCCAATGTGAATGTAGGATCCTATTGTGGCACTACAACTATAAAATACATGACTTATAGTCTTTTTATCGTTACCTTGGACTAAATGATCTTTGTTCCCCATTTCATGATTATAAAATACATGATACATGGTTATACCAGTACGAATCTTAAAACTACATGGAATGTCCTATAATATATATTTTGTGTTGCATATGTAAGAGTATGATATATATATATATATATATGAATATATAGTCCATAGATTCATTACCCATTTAAGGCCTCAATTAATAATTATTTAATGTGATAGAATAAATTCACATTTATTATGTAATCACTTTTTTATTTTTGAATAAACCATTTTGGGTTGATTTATAACTTTACTACTAACCATAATAGTTAAGATTACTTCAAAAAAATATAAAAAATATACCCATAATAAAATATCAAATTTCAGAATCAGTGAGTGCTAAGTGGGGAGCCTGAAGAGCAACATGATGTATCCCAAGTTAAATATTGAACCACATGCCTCAATCATCATCTATGTTGCATGAAACTTGAGGTTATGTGTTCTTGTCTATTGTGAAATGCTATTACCCAACCCTGCTTTCAAACACCACCGCCACGAAAGCCATCTTTTCCATCCAAAACCCCCCCTTTCAAAGTACAATATATGGATTGATTCATATCTTCATGGGATATATAGTGATGTTTAGGTTATATTCTTTGGACCCATCTTTGATATCAATTTTCTTACTCTATTCTGCCTTGGTGATGATACTTTCACCAATTCACATTAAGTTCAACCCTTCTCTCTCACACAATAGAACCCATCTACACCACCCCATTTTCCCCTACACATGAACTATATATAATGATTATTTTCTTAAAACTAAATGGAGAATGATTATTCATAACATAGGATATGTATTGATTCCAAACCTCCTGTCTTGGGCTTATACATGATTTATTCCTTCAAAACCCCATATTGCATGATTATATAACTCTCATTGAAAATACCTCTAGGAACCGTACTTGAAGATAAAATTCCGTATCTTAGTTCTTTTTACTCTTCCCAATTCAAATCAATTATTTTCCATGATCCCTATACTAGGATAAAACTATTCCATTTTTTCCTTTAGTTATGTGTGATCTATGAAAATAATTTACACACTAGACTATGTGTGAATTTATTCCTACAATTAAAAGATACTTAGTGATTCTAAAACCTCATTTTTATGCCTAGGAATGATCCATTACTTTGAAATCCATTTTTTCAAGTATCTCTCATTAATATTCCATACAACAAACCCAAGTATAGATAAATTAATATAACATATTTTTTGTTGCCTTTATAATTCACATCATGCCTTTTACAGCATCCCCGTGCTATAATGAAATCATTCCATATTCTTCATCTATCCTTATAGACTCAAAAAAAATCTTCCAACACTTGATGCAAGGAAACTACCATTGGATTGGCACTTGGAATCAATGTTGGAAATTTCACTCATGGTTAAATTTTATTTGGAGACTTTTTCATAAAAAAATACCGATGGATGACATTCTATAAAGGGTTGGGATATCCCAATGCTCAAGATGTGTTTTATGCCATCAACATTGTGAGGATGTGAATCATTAATTCTTGTATTGTAACACCACTACCTCTCTATGGAAATTCATTCTTCATCTATTCAAGCTGTAACTACCTCACACTAGTTCCATTCTAGAATTTCTAGACTTTCTGTCCATAACACAGAAATCTCAGCATCTTAATGCACTGCTACGAACTGATTGTGCTGAAGTTATCCATGTTTTTTGGAGTGGCCACAAAAGAATTATTCATCGATAGGCCAGGTTTTATGAAGGACATGATTTTGATAAGATCATCATGGCTATCCAGGATGCGGCATCCATCATCAAGGAATGTTGTAGCAACTCAGTTAAAGATTTCAGCATCATTCAGCACCTGAAAGATGCACTAATTTTTCCCAAGCCATGGGGTATGATGGGGGTCTTCTGGTCAAAACCTTTCAATGGATGGTTGAATTTTAAAATGGATGGCACCTCTAGAAGAAATATGGGACCATCAAGATTTGGAGTTATCTCCAATGATCACCATGGAAAAGTGGTGGAATGCAGTTATGGATCATGTTGCCACGCAATGACACTTGAAGCTGAAATGATGGTGGTTATTAAGGCAGTGGAAAATATTTATTAATGAGGTTAGAACAATATATGGTTGGAATGTTACTCAACGGTGGTTTTTCATGCCATAAGAGTGGGCCAAAAATACCTCTCATGGAAACTGGTAGGTAAATAGATCATTTGCCTTAAAAGTATCTCTTCCTTTAATTACTTCATCACACACACTTTCTGAGAATTAAACTACCTTTCAGATGCACTTGCTAAAAAAGGAGTCTTATAAGTAGATAGAACAAGCTGAAAAAATGTTCTTGATGAAATGATTCCTCTTATCCAGTGAGCAAATGTAAAATTCTCTCTTTCATCATTGTATAACTCTTTTCTTTTTGATCAATATAAGAGCCTCTACACTCTCTTTTATCAAAAAATTGATATTCCATATATGTTGTAAATCCCCAAACATTTATCCTAGTCCCAACCTCAATATTACACTAATACATGGTTACTCATTTCTCTATAGTTTTTATATCTTCACTAATTCATGTTGTGATTCATCATTTCTTCTCTTACCAGGAAACACAATTTGTTCCTTTCCCCTAAAAATTAGTTAAATCTCCATAGAGACCTTATATCAAGAACTATGTGTCACTTGATTACCACTATCACGGGATATGTTTTAATGACCCATTATCTTATTCTAGGCCAAAAAATACATTTTTTAAGACTTTCCATAAATTGGTTAGATTTGTAGAACCTTAATCTATAATCCACCTTTGTTCAAGGATTCATGACCCTAAACATCTATCATAATTTTTACAAAGATGCATGAAAATGAAATTTATCCATACTTCAGTAAACTTTTCATGACTATATGTGTTCATAAAAAATATGTTATGAACCCTAAGATCATAAACATTGAGGAATAAGAAACAAAAATCTTTTTAAGATAAAACCCCATAAAAGGGGACCTAAGAACTAGTCAATCTATCTTCTACCGGGCCAATTTATGTAGCTCGAGTAAAACATATGGTGCAATGGAAGAGATACAAATATGATTACATTGTAATTATCCCTTATAAAATTAATTCTGTATGTTGGTTTAGGAAAAGGAAATAAAACATTATCATTACCCTACACTATTTCATCCCAATGGCCTAAAAATGGTGTAAATGTTGTTATTTTTAGGATCTTAAAACCCTCTTAAACAAACCTAATTTTTTGAATACCCACTCCATTATTTCAACCACATTGGGTGTTTTATACTTTTCATGTCTATAGGTCTGATATTGTTTTATAATAGTGGTGCATAAACCCCATATATAACCTGCATATACTTGACCACGATCACATGTTACAATGTATATAGTTCCTAATTATATCCAAGAAGATCAACCTTGGTTTATAGTGATTACATATAAACCCATATACAACCTATATATACCCATCCAAATGCACAAATTGAAGAGGAAATTGAAAATTAATCCTTTATTTGAGAGACTAACCTTATCATGTTGAGATACATTTTGTGCTCCATATGTAGACCACCTATATCCACCTGATTACACAAATTTTGAGGATAATCGACTCAAGAAACCCTATCATCTTCTCAAATGTATTACCTTACAATATATAACACCCACATAGTCGTGTTTAAAGGAGTTTCAACTACTTCTAGAGTTTCTCTCAGTGGGGATTTTCCAAACCACTAGAGGTGATATTTGTACATTGACTCATCGTGAATCATATTGAGGGGTGTTGTAAAATCAATCTAATATCAACATATTTGAGAAAATATATATATATATTCACAATAAATTATCAATAGAACCAAGATTTTATAATAAGAACATAAATATAAAAAATTATACTTGAATCACAATGATCTTCATATTCTACTCTTTGATGGAGTGTTCTTCCATGAGATCACCGAGTGATAACCAAATAATTTTCTTCTCTATAGGTGGTACACTAGCCATTAGGATTCTTGGTCATTATGGGAGGACTCTAAAATTCCAAAGGAGTGCTCGCACTTTCTCCAAGAAGATAAACAGTGAACAAAGAGTAAGTGAGAAATTAATCTATGAAAAATTAATGTCGCAAAAATCCATGTGGGGATCATATCCCTTTATATAGGATCCCTTCATTCATTTAAGGGATTTGAGCATCAGATTTCAATTCATAGAAATTTCTATATTCTACAATAATGTATTCCTACTGGTGGTATGATTTTTCAAAGACGTCAAACAATTGTGATCTATTTGTGTATCCATAAATGAATCATATTAATGATTCATAATCAATTGAAACTGATTAATATACAAGGAAAAATATATGAACTTAATATTATATATAACTTATTTAACATAAACAATGATTAAAACTAGTCATGTGTTATAATAGAAGCATCTATAGGCCCATAGAATTGTCTATAATAGAGTGTATATCGTAAAATATTATATACACATTTTAGGGCATTTCAAAATATCATTACGAAATGAAATAAACAAAATAATAAATTTTTCATGCCCCCACTCATTAGGAACAAATATTCATGTTTACTCATTCAAAAAAGATAAAATTGAGAGTGGGGAATAGAAAGTATCACATGATACCATTGAATAATAATTTGAAGCCATGATAAAATTTCTTGGAATAATTGATGAAATTTTGGAGGGCCACTAGTTTGGCATCTCAGAAATTCATTCTACCCATGTAGTTGTTACACTTCTGAGGGTATATTTTCTTTACACCATCAGAATTCTTATAAAATTGATATGATATCAGAAAATTACACCTTGAATAAATATTAAAGTATATCAAGTCATTATATTCGAACCTTATAGCCATAATCTTGATGTGAAGTTATACAGTAGTCTCCTCCCACTAAACCAATTTTTTCGGTCTATGCTAAATGTTCATCAAAACCATTCTTATTTCAATCCCAAAAGAGATTAGATAATCGAGAATCTAATTACACTGTGATCATGAGAATCCACTTCATGGTGGAATTGATTTCTTGGTAGTTATCACCATTCATACACATACCCTATAAGAGATTATAGAAAGAATTAGATTTGTTTTTAATTTCATATAATTTGGGCTTAGTGATTATGGTGTGATCCTTATTCCAAGCTCACCACCTCACCACCCGTGTAACAACCTTAATTCTAGAAGCCCTAATTTATTGTATACATTGTTACATTGGCATAATATAAAATTGATCACATCTGTAAGCATCAATCAGTTTAACAGTCTTTAAGAACTAGATAGAAACATGCTTCCCATTTTATATTGGTAATAAAATATAAAAACATAATCAAAGTAAATATTATTCACCTATGAACTGATTAAAATATTCCTTAATTGTATACTAAAGAAAGGGAAAACATAAGGGGGAAAAATACTCAGTAGGGTGTATGTGTAGTCGAATCTTTCATGAGTAACTAAGGCATACTCAATATAGAAAGGTAAATAACTGAAAATATATTAAATTTAACTAATAAATTGAGCACATAATGCATCTTATTATGATATTAATGTAGTAATATCATGGATAATAATAAATTAATTCTAAATAAAGTAAATTATTAACATTAGAAGTTTTTATTTTTGACATCATGATATATTACCATCACGACCATTTTTTCAAGATCATTTAATGATGGGTAGGTATGCACTAAAACCCCATTTAATATGTTTAGTTTATTTATTTGTCTAATGAGACCTATCAATTTATATAGAAGATATATAATTTTAGGCCTTACTAATTATACATGTCCAATACATTCAACATATATCGAATAATCAATTTAATTCATAAATAATATTCATTATCATTAAATTTCCACATTATGTAAAGGATATGGAATATCATGATTTCCCCAGTCAATAAAATTCCTTTCATAGTAAAACATAATATTTAGAAATGATATATAGTTTAGTAAATAAGCATATATGTGATTCAAAAACTATTTATATTTAAGAGAAATAGAATGTATAATGAAAATATCATCATATAAATATGAATGATTCAAGATAAATATAATGACCACAAAATTAATAAGTGATAAAAGATGACCATACACTCATTAGATTTATATTTTTTATAATAAATTCATGTATTTTTTAGAATAAAAGAAAATGGAGGATAAAATCTAAAATATTTTTTCACTAATGTTTTTTATTTTTAAAACTGTTAAAAACTTATATGTGAAGCTAAATATCATAAAATATTTATGGCGGTGGGGAATTTCGTTAGCATCATACACGTTAAAAAGAAACATTCATTTTGACTCTTACTAATGAAAGTAAAAATAGTGAACCTTTTGGAAAACATTAGAAATATTCATCTAAACCCTTTTAAAAATTTAAGGATATAATAATTTTTCATTAATAATTTCATTTGATTAAACAAAAATAACTTTTAAAAAATAATTTTAAAAAATATGTACATTGAAGAAAAATATACATGATCAAAATGATAAATATTATTTTATTTTATTTTATTATTTATTTTCTTAATTTACGTGAAACATAGATTAATCATTTAAGGAAAAACCCTTAAATATATAAAGGATATGGAAAAAATGGTTTTTTTGAATTATATATTATATGATTCCTTTAATGAAATATATACTCAATCCTGGAAAATGAGATTGAAAAATTAATTTATATATCTTTTGTAACATTTAAATTCTCACCCCATAAAAGTGTAATCGTGGATTGAAACTATAATAATCAAGGAGAAATATATATTCATGTTAATTTCGTCAAATGAGAATTAAATACAACACACAAAACTAAATAGGTTCACAATACCAAATAAGTCGCAATGTAGTGGAAATTGAGATGAAATCCCATGCAAAGATCATATCATTGAAGTGAGAATTAATAAATGAAGTGATTAGGTGTAATAAATTAAAAAACATTTTAAATATTAAATAATAAAATTAAAGGAAATATCATTCATAATCATGTCATATCATTGTCAATAAAATTGAATTATATCTTTATGAATGGAAATTGATTTAAGAAACCCCTTACCTCTTGCTTCCAAGTTGTTGTACGTGATTTAACATACTGTATAATTTTTTTAAACATGTTATTCATTTATTCCAAATCCATATATATTTATATTTTCTTGTATTATCCACTTAAAACATCTTATCACCTATTTTTCAACAATCATTCATTATCATTTTTTTCGGGTATTAACAACATGCTTTCTCATGTAGTTTTTATCATAAATTTTTTGGTTATTTTGAATAGGTTAAGGTTTATCCATATCAATAATTATATTAATGATATAAATATTGAATTTATTTGTTATATAAATTTTTATAAAATTCCTAAAAGTTTTACATGGAAGAAGAATCTCATCATTTCGTGGAGACGGTAAGTCATACACACAAATGAGCGACACTATAATTTTTTAATGGGTGAAAGGGTAAGGGTTAATATGATATATTAAATTTATATAATCACTAAAATTCCATAATTATCATATATATTCACTATTTCCATGATTATGTCGATCCGTGTAAAATAGTGATGGAAAACAACCTATATTAATTCATGAGGCAATAGTTCACCGTACACATGAGTGGTGGTTTTATTTCCCATTTAATGGATAAGGAGAAGGAATAATATTATAAAATAAATATAATAACATCTTTTTATTTGAGAGATATTGTTTTTATTTTATACGAATTGTTAGGACATATTTTAAGGTGGTAAAAGAAAACATAAAAAAGATATTTGTTGATACAATTACCTTTTCTTAGTGAAACATCCTTTAGATATCTTCCTAAGGACCTTGGGTTTTTTATTTAGGGAAAAATGAAACCTATATAACATTTAAATGGATTTTGTAGAGAAAATTTCGTAAGTTTTTTTCAATATAAATTCCTCAAGTGGTGTGAAGAAGTTAGGGGAGGATGCGACTGTTTATAATTAAGGTGAGTGGAACACTTATAATTTTCAAAAGTTATAAATTATTATTAATCCAAATTATTGAAAAAATGACTCAAAAAATGGATCGTATTATAATTTTATAAGTTTAATTTAGAAATAAAATAAATCAATTATTTTTTAGCATGTTTTTAGGTCATTTTATGCCTTATCGTTTGGTTTCACCTGTCACAACCTGTCCCCTGGGGCCCGTGCCGCAACTACCCCAAGCCCGCATTCCATAGTCCAGGGGTTGGCGACTATAACCGAAAGGTGTATTCCCTAAAACTGAGAAGGAATTGCCTTTATATCCTGTAAACACACGCAACCAAGAATATAGAAAGATATGAACACAAGTAAACTATATAACAAAAAGAGTGTTGAAAGTAAGAGGGGCCGGAATACAAGCCCAACATTAAAGGTACCAGTACAACTATAATACAATACAACTGAAGAAGATAAAGAAAACTACTGGGTCATCCTATGAGATTCCTACCTGGAGGGTAGGTACATATCACCTCCTCATCTCTACACGTCCGCCCGGCTCCTCTACGCACCGACACGCCGTATGGTCCACCTTTGGGCAATGTCTAGTCCCAGTACCCTCATCCTCAGTCAGCAATATCCATCATCTACACCAAACACAGTAAGGTGCGGGTATAGCCTGTGCATGGATGAGTAGAACGATACTCAGTAGGGACCCCAAAACCCATATGGTCTCACAAAATCCACAAAGGATAAACCACAAATCATGAAATATACTGACAACCCTAATTAGGTATATGCCCATATATATACCTAAGTTATCATGTATGCCCATCTCAATCATGAGTAAACATAGAGTCCAACACAAAAGCAGAAGTTCAATTATTCCACAAAGGAAGAAGTACCCCAAAGGTAAGACCACACAGGTACACCACACAGAAGAATACCACCAAGGTATTACCACAAAGGGAAAGTACCACACAGGTATGAACTCAGCTCACACCAGGTATAACTTACGTACAATTGTAGAGATTATTAGATGTAACTACTAATCCATATTACCTTGTTAAGAGGTAGAACCATGAAGGATCCTAAATCGTCATCAGACCCATAGATGATCATAATACATCGTCAGACCCACACAGGATCCTAGTACCTTTTCAGACCCACACAAGATCCTAGTACATCGTCAGACCCACATAGGGTCCTAGTACATCATCAGTACATCATCAGACCCACACAGGATCACAGTACACTATTAGTACATCGTCATACCCACACAGGATCCTAATACACCGTCAGTACGTCATTAGACCCACACAGGATCTTATTACATCGTCAGTACGTCATCAGACCCACATAGTATCCTAGTACACCTTCAGTACTTTGTCAGACTCACATAGGATCCCAGTACATCATCAGTACGTCTCCAGAACCACACCGGATACTATTACACCGTCAGTATGTCGTCAGACTCACACAGGATCCTAGTACACTATAAATACGCCTTCCGACCCACACAACATCATAGTACACTGTCAGTGCATCGTCATACCCACACAGGATCCTATTACAGTGTCAGTACATCGTCAGATCCATACAAGATCCTTGTACACCATCAGTACGTCGTCAGACCCACACAAGATCCTAGTACATCATCACATCCAGCTACAGGGTTCCCGCACTAAGCCTTCTTGTCTCCGAGAGAGTCCTCTCCTCAAGTTACTAGTTGATACTCCAAATGACACAAAGTCCCACTAAGAAGTATCTCATAGGCATGTCATGTCATAGTCATTTCAACGTAACAGACGGTGCTTCAATTGGGTGCCCAGTATGTAAGTTATTATCCATTTAGTCATGGGGGGCCGGTTGGATTCATGCTCGATCCAACCCGACTATACTGAAACATTATCCAAATCTTCAGTGGGGTATACCAAAAATATCGTCTCACTCCAAGGTTTACAGTGCCATAGACGGTTCGTCAAACAAACACCCAGTGCCAATGTTATGGCCAAAAGAGAAGAAATGGGTGGAAGCTGGTCTGGGTCCAGTCGGACTGACCTGCACCGACCTGGCCTGGGCCGACCTGACCCGGTTCGAGTTGACCCGGTCCACTGGGTCCAGCCCGTCTTGCGTTGGGGGGGGGGGGGGGGGGACGGGCCGCACTGGGCAAGATGGCCCACGCTGGGCAAGAGGGCCTGTGTTGGGAGAGATGGACCGCGCTGGGTGGAACAGCCCGCGCTAGACGGCCCAGCCCGGCCTAGCAGTAGGGTGGCCACAATGTGGTGTGAGGGCCGCAAGGCCGCGTGAGGGTCGGGCATAGAGGCCGCGGGGCGGCACGGAGGCCACAGTGCCGTGTGGGGGTCGTAGGGAGGTGAGAGGGCCCTGGGGCGGTGATCCGCCATGGACAACTATATGGCCAGCATTCCTCTCTCGCGAAGAACTATCTCAAAGGCCTTCCACATCATAGGGGTCAAAACATAATAAACGGTGCGTTAATCGGATGCCCGATCTGTAAGTTATTAGCCTTTTAGTCTGGAGGGCCCAGTGGGATTCATGCTCGATCCAACCCGAATGTACCCCAAAATTATCCAAATCATTAGTGGGGTATACCTAAGGGACTGTATCGCTCCATGGTTCCCAACGCTATAGACGGTTCGTCAAACGGACCCTCAGTGCCAATGTTATGGCCAAAAGAGCAGAAATGGGTCGAAGCTTGTTCGGGTCCGGTACGACTCGGTCGGACCAACCCAGCCTGACTCGGACTAGACACACCTGACCTGGTTCAGGTTGACCCAGTCCTCTGGGTCCGGTCTAGCCCGTTATAGGCAGCCACAGGGTTGCGCAAGGGTTGCGGTGCGGCGCGGGGGCCACGGGGCAGCGCAAGGCCAGCATGAGGACGACGATGCGGCGCGAGGTCTGTGGGTCGGTGCAGGGGCCGCGATGCAGGGCAGGGGCCATGCGGAAGTGCTAGGGCCGTAGTGCGGTGGTCCACTGTGGCTGGCCGGATGGCTAGCCTTCCTCTCCACACGGTGCAGTAGCGCGCCACACCTTTTCCGGCAGCCGGTTTGGTCGGTCTTCTTTCTTCACCACTACGGCACAAGTTGCGGTTCTCTTCCTTCTGGCAGCGTGGTCGCGCTGTCTCCCTTCATCGCGACGAACACAAAAAATAATCACAATAATTATAGGGAGGTCGGGCCATGTTCGTTTGACCCGCACTCTCCGCGTTAGAGCAGTAGCAAGTGTCTATGATTCCTTTTTGAATTATGAAGAGTCATCAAGAACGGGTAAGGGGGAAAATCAAAAAACCAACCTACCTCGAAGGATTGTTGACGTCGGAGAGGAAGGAAGGATAGAAAATGGTTGGTTGTTGGTGAAGACATCCCACATTGTAGGTGGTGTGTTCTTCATTGGATAATAGTGTGCATTCTTCATCAAAGAAGATCTTCGTTGGGAGGTGTTCTTTGTTGGAGAAAATAATCCTCCAAAAGCTATCCTCTTTCCAACCATTTCCTCTCAATTCTACCAAAATGTGATATATACAACATAATAATTTATGTTTATCAAATTATATTACTTTGGCACACAAAGAAAGTTTTCATAATTAAATTTTGAGACATTTAATTAATATCTTAGTTGGATCAAACAATTAATTGGGAGTTCAAGGGGTTTCTCCCATTAAAGGGGTTCGGGTGGTCCCCACCTTTAGGAATTCAAAATGGGGGTTTTAGGCATGGTGGTCCATGCCTCCATAACACACATGTGGGAGGTTTCAGCAAATAAAAATGTTAAACACTTTTCTTTTCTTTTATTCTTACACGATAAAGACAAAAACTAACATTCACCATCAACCAACTTCCCTCAAGTTGAAAGTATCCTTAAGAGAATACAGGCGCTGTGAGTTCAACGGTGTTCTCAGATTTCAATTCCGAGCACCTTTTCAAATGTTACAAAAACCCGCTCACATGTTTTCTGAATGTATTAGAAAAAAAGTTTAGAAATACATTCTGGGCACTTCGAGCCTCAGAATCATGCACCGTAAATTTTCGCAGACTCGTAAAATTCTCAAATAATTAAAAAAAATACATGGAATTTCTGGGTCTTTACATTCTTCCCACCTCTAGGATTTACGTCCCCATAAGCAACAACTCAAACTATGGAAATATGTGGGGGTACTAAGCATGTATCTGAGCCTCCCAATCCCATGTTCTCTTATAGAGGTTCTCATGCTGCCAGCAAACGTGCATTCGAGGTATCGAACACCCATGAAGGACCCACTCCCGTCGATCCTCAATATCAACTAGAACCTCTATAAACATCTCCTCATCTTCGATGTACATCTTTTCATGTTCGATGACGTGGTATTGGTCATGCACGTATCTCCTCGGCTAGGAATTGTGGAAGACATTGTGCACCCTATGCAACTGAGGGGGTAGTACTAGGCGGTAAACCACCTCTCCAACTTTGCTGAGGACCTGAAAGGGTCTGATGAACCTCAGAGATAACTTTCCACCTCATCTCAATCTCTATATACTTCATCAAGGTTAGACCCATAGAAAGACATGGTCAACATCCTTGAACTTCAGATGTCTTTATCTCTTATATGAATAAGACTTATGCTTGCTCTGTGCAGTCTTCATCTGCTCCTAGATAATTTTCACATTCTCTGTGGTGGCTTGTACTATCTGTGGTTCCACGAGTGCTGACTCCCCGGGGTCAGTCCAATAGAGAGGTGATCTACAAGGTCACCCATACAACACCACAAAAGGTGTCATCCCAATGGTGGAGTGATAGTTGTTGTTGTATGAAAACTCCACCAAGGTAAAGTGATCCTCCCAACTGCAACCGAAGTCAAGGACGCAAGCACGTAGCATGTCCTCAAGGGTCTGAATGGTCCGCTCAGTCTGGCCATCTATCTGAGGATGGAATGTGGTGATCAAACAAAGTTGTGTCTTGAAAGACTCCTGCAACCCCTTCCATAGTCAAGAAGTAAAATGTGTATCCCGATCAGAGACAATCACCGAGGGTACTGCATGGAGCTTCACAATCTCTTGCACATAGAGGCGTCCCAAGATCTCTACTGAACCCTACTCTCTGATTGGTAGGAAGTGTGCCGACTTGGTGAGTCGGTCGAAGATCACCTAGATAGAATCATGACCTCTAGATTTATGTCAATGTCCTATCATGAAGTCCATGGATATCCCATCCCACTTGCATTGTAGGACCTCTAAAGGATGAACCAAGACAACTGGAACACGATGCTCCGCCTTCACTTGCTCACAAGTGAGGCACCAAGAGACAAACTCTGCTACTTCTTTCTTCATTCTCAGCCACAGGTGCTGTCATCCGAGGTCCTGGTACATATTCTACACTCTTAGATGTACCACTAGAGGGGATGTGTGGAACTCCCTCAACACTGCCTATTCCTCGCATGACTGACTCTTTCTCCTATGCCCCGCACAACTAACCCAGAATCATGTGGTCGTCCACCTGTAGGTCTGGTCCTCTTGGACCTCTTCGACATCTATCTGATGCCACCTGCAGAAGACTTTTCTATATAACATCCAGAGGTGGACCTCTTTGCAGGTTCCTGCGAAGAAAGAAAACTCTCTACTAAGAGGGGTCACTCAAACACCCCTTCTTGCATCGGGATGGTGAGTGAAATCATCGAAGTCCTAATCTCCCACGTGTGTCCCTTCTTGAAGGTCCGAGCCCTAAAGAATGGGTCTCGCACCATATCAATGGAGTAGTGTGAGAGGTTAGTGAACCTCAATGAGTACTGATCCACAATAATTCTTCCATGATGTAGATGAAGAAGCTCATGTATGTGCACTGCACGAAGAGTCCCTAGGACAAACTCTGCTTGAAACATGATCTTGAAGTCTGCCCAGAGAAGTGTCACCTCTTCGTGAACCTAGAGAATCAATCTCCACCATCTACATGATGTTTCCTGTAGATGATTGGCGGTAAGGATCACCATGAGATCAGCTAGTGTCCCTACCAGTCGGAAGACTCTCGCCACAGCCTCTGTCTAATCATTAGTCCCCTGTGGGTCCGTCTTTCCAATGAACCTGGGTGCCCTCTAGCGCTGGAACTCATGAAACACGCTCAAGTGTTGTACACCCTATACTGCTGGGGCTGGTGGCATCGGTGGCCCAACAGCTAATGGTACTGCTGGTGCCTCCGCTGGAAGAGTGCCCTGCACTGAGGCCTTGTCGCTCGGTGGGCTATCAGCGCGTACTAGATCAGGAACCCTAGCTGGTTGTCTGCGTGGAGGCATCCTAAAAAGAAACAGGTGTGCCACGGTCAAGAAGTTATACCTGGTGATATGACTCAAAGAAATCAGAAAGAAATCTCTTGAAACACACATGCAATCAGTGTTTTCGTGCACTGAGTCGGAAATCAGAAGTCAGGGTCCTAGTGTATGGATACATCGGCCGCTACACCACCACTAGATTCCCTAAACCTATTTCCACACTCACTACACTAAACACTATTGTCATTAAAAATAAGGGAGTAAAATGTTCTATGGTATAACCGACTCCTCTAATACCAATTTTTCATGACCCGTCCCCCGGGGCCCGTGTTGTGACTACCCCAAGCCCGCCTTCCATAGGCGAGGGGCTGGCGACTAGAACCATAAGGAGTATTCCATAAAACCAGAAAGAATTTTCCTTTATATCCTGTAAACACATGCAACCAAGCCCACAACAAGATACGAACACAAGTAAACTATATAGTTAAAAGAGTGCTTAAAGGAAGAGGATCCAGAAAACAAGCCCAACAGTAAAGGTACAAGTACAACTGAAATAAAATACAACTGAAGAAGAGAAAGATAGTTACTGGGTCAGCCTCAGAGGTTCCTACCTGAAGGGTAGGTACAGATTGCCTCCTCAACTCTCCAGGCCAACTTGGCTCCACTGCATACAGACACACCGTATGGTCCACCTTTGGGCACCGTTTAGTCCTAGTACCCTCTTCTTCAGTCAGCGTTGTGTGTCGCTTACTCTAAGCACAACAAGCTGTGGGCATATCCCATGTAGGGGTGAGTATAACAATACTCAGTAGGGACCCTGAGACCCTCATGGTCTCAAAAAAGCCATGAAGGATAAACTAAAAAACATGAAATCAACTGAAAACCCTACTTAGGTATATGCCCATACATTTACCTAAGTTATCAAGTATGCCCATCTCAATCATGAGGAAATAGAAAGTACAACTCAAAATCCCAAGCCGAAGTGTTCCACAAAGAAAGAAGTAACCTGAAGGTAAGTACCACATAGGTATGCCACACAGAAGAATACCACAAAGGTACTACCACAAAGGGAAAGTACCACACATGTATGAACTCATCTCACACCAAGTTTAACTTAGGTACAGTGGTAGTTATTATTAGATGTAACTAATAATTTATCTTAATATTTTAAGAGGAAGACCCATCAAGGATCCTAAATCTTCATCAGACCCACAGAGGATCTTAGTACTTTGTATGACCCACAGATGATCCTAGTACCTCGTTAGACCCACACAGGATCCTAGTACATCGTCATACCCACATAGGATCCAAGTAAATTGTCAGTACGTCGTCAGACCCACACAAGATCATATTACACTGTCAGTACGTTGTTAGACCCACATAGGATCCTAGTACACTATCAGTACGTCGTCCGACCCACACAGGATCCTAGTACACCATCAGCATCTCATCAGACCCACACAGGATCCTAGTAAACCGTCAGTACGTTGTCAGACCCCCATAGGATCCTAGTACACCACCAGTACGTCGTCAGACCCACACATGATCCTAGTACACTATCAGTACGTCGTCAGACCCACACAGGATCCTAGAACATCGTCAGTATGTCGTCAGACCCACATAAGATCCTAGTACATCGTCAGTACGTCGTCAGACCCACACAGGATCCTAGTACACCATCAGTACGTCGCCTGACCCACACAGGTTCCTTATACATCGTCATTATTTCATCATACCCACAAAGGATCCTAGTACACCGTCATTACGTCGTCATACCCACACAAGATCCTAGTACACCGTAAGTACGTCGTCAGACCCACACAGAATCCTAGTACATCGTCATTACGCTATCAGACCCAAACATGCTCCTAGTACACCATGAGTACATCTTCATACCCACACAGAATCCTAGTACACCGTAAGTATGTCTTCAGACACACACATGATCCTAGTACATCATCATATCCAGCTACAGGGTTCCCGCACTAAGCCTGCTTGTCTCTGAGAGAGCATGTTCCTCAAGATTCTGGTCGATACTCCAACTACAATGAAGTCCCACGAAAAAGTATCTCAATGGTCCGCCTCATCATAGGGGTCTCAATGCAATATATAGTCTGTCAATCTGATGCCCGGTCTGTAAGTTATTAGACTTTTAGTCCCAAGGCCCTTGTTGGAATCATGCTCGATCAAACAAGACCATACCCCAAATTTATCCAAACTCTAGTGGGGTATACCATAGGGACCGTCTTTCTCAATGGTTTTCATCGCCGTAGATGGTTTGTCTAACGTACACTCACAGCCAATGTCATGGCCAAAAAAGAAGAAATGGGTCAAAGTTGGTTCGGGTCCGGTCTAACCCGGTCATACCAACCCTACACAACCCGGCCTGGGCCAACCCGACTAGGTACATGTCGACCTGGTCCTCCGGATCTGACCCGGCCAGCACTGGGTGGCTCGGCCTGGCGGCGGTGCGGCGCGGGGGTCGTGGGGCGGCGCGGGGGCCGCGGGGTGGCACGGGGGCCACGAGGCGGCGTGGGGGCGGCGCGGGGGACACGGGGCCACGCGGGGGCCACGGGACTCGGGGCCGCACAGGGGCCGCGGGGCGGCTCGGGGGGCGCAGGGCGCCGCGGGGCGGCGCGAGGGCTACGGGGCGTCGTGGAGGCTGCGGGGAAGCATGGGGGCTGCGGGGCAGCATTGGGGCCGTGGTACGGCATTCCGCCGTTGCTGGATGGATGGCCAGCCTTCCGCTCTTTTCATCACACCTTCACCGGCAGCCGGTTCAGCCGATCGTCCTTTCTTCACCGATGCGGCACAAGCCATGGTTCTCTTTCTTCGGGCGTCATGGTCGCGCCCTCTCCTTCATCGTCAGGAATAAAAAAACTAATCACGAGATTTGCAGAGAGGTCGGGCCATGTTCGTTTGGCCCGTACTCTCCGCGTTAGAGCCGTAGCAAGTTGCTATGATTCCTTCTTGAATTACAAATATTCATCAAGAACGGGTAAGGGGGAAAATTCAAACAGCTGCCCTACCTCGAAATATTGTTGACGTCAGGGAGGAAGGAAGGATGGACGTCGTTTTGTCATTGGTGAAGACGTCCCGCGTTAGAAGTGGCACATTTTTCGTTGGAGAAGATGGTGCGTTCTTCATTGAAGAAGATCTTTGTTGGGAGGTGTTCTTCGTTGGAGATTTTAATCCTTCAAAAGCTCTCCTCTTGCCAACCCTTTCCTCTAAATTCCACCCAAATGTGAAATAGCCAACTTATTAATTTAAGTTTATCAAATTAAATTACTTTAGCATAAAAAAGAAATATGGAATAATTAAATGTTAACTCATTTAATTAATTTCTTAGTTGGCTCAAAAAATTAATTGGGGAGTTCAAGGGGTTTCTCCAATTAAAAGGGTTCAGGTGGTCACCACCTTTAAAAATTCAAAAAGGGGGTTTTAGGCTCGGTGTTCCTCATCTCCATAACACACATGTGGGAGGTTTCAACAAATAAAAATGTTAAATATTTTTATTTTATTTTATTCTTACACGAAAAACACAAAACCTAAATTTAACCCTCGACCAACTACCGTCGAGGTGAAAGTATCCTTAAGTGAATATTGGCACTGCATGTTTAATAGTGTCCTCAGATTTCAATTTCGAGCACCGGTTAAAAAGTTACAAAAATCCGCTCGCACGTTTACTAAACGTACCTGAAAAAAAGTTCTCAAATACATTCCAGGTACTCCGGGCCTCAGAATTTGTGCCATAAATTTTGGCAGGCTCATAAAATTCCCATATAATTAAAAAAAATACAGGGAATTTTCGTGTCTTTACATGACCCCTTCATTAACAACTTTTAACCTTAACCATGACAAAATCATTTCAATATTAAAGAGTTATAATTTTACATATAAGGTAATAATTGGATAATAAAAATATATAGGAGTAATGTTTAGACCATTTATAATATTTATTTTTCTCTTTAAATACATATATGTTTTTTACTTAATTTAATAAAATATTAGTTTCTCAAAAAACATCATTAATATTATTTTTGATAGTATTACATTAATTTGATTTTAAAGAGATCAATATAACTTTGAATTCCAATATAAACTATTTAAACATAAATTATACATAATTATTAACCGTATAATGTTTTTTCATAATAATTCAACCAAAAAACTTTTACTTTTGATGTTTTTATGATCATTTACTTTTATTTTTCTACTACTTTCATGTGAATTATGTCAGCGTCTTATAAGCTTTTAATGTAATTATATAATTAAAAATATAAAAAATAAATTGATAATATTAAAATTAATCTTTTATATTCATTTATAACATATTTTTATCCCAATGTGAACATATAAATGAATTCAAATTCAAGAGAGTGACATTTTGGAATTTTCTTTACTTAAAATAATATAAATTTCATTATCAATGTATAATGAATAAAATAAATATATTAGAATTTGATATCTATATGGTAGTATATATCTCATAAAATGAATTAAGGTCATATTTTTGGTTGATTTTGAGATCTTATATCATATTTATTACCATGTTGCACTCATTTTACCCTTACCGACGTGAAAAATATTTACCATGATTACAATTAATAATGAAAAATATTATAAGGGAACTATTTTCCAAATGCGAACCCCATGATTAAATATAAGGTATTATTTTTTAAGGATTAATTCTCAATAATTTTATGATATAAATTTTAATAAAAATTTCAAAAAACACATCGAAAACAGTTTTTAGAAAAATGTGTTATAAGTATAAACATTAACCTATATGAAAATCATCAATATATCTAATTAAAATTGATTTAAATATAATATTAAAAATAAAATCTATCATATGTAAAATTAATAAAAAATCAAAAATATATTCCTACTTTTAAATTACAAGATTTGATGAAAATAAATTGGAGTATTTGGGAAATTGGTATTTTCACTATTTAATGAAAATTCAGTCAATTCAGAGAATTACCAATATTTTACACTATGTTGATTTGGATATGATGATTTCAAAAATAATATTAATTTTAAAAATGTAAATTTCAAAAAGTTTTATAAGTTAATTATAATTTCAACACAAAAAATGAAATAAAATTATTTTTTTGAAAAATCCATTTCTGAAATGTAAAATAAATTCACTCAAACTAAGTACTTATTTCCAAATAATTTGTCACTAAATTTTTAAGGATTAGGTACATTATAAAAAAATTTCATAATGTAGTTACTCATATTAATTCCCACCAATTCAATGGCTCATTTTCAATGGTCAAATTTAAATAATAATATTTTAAAAAAATATCTCAATCCTCTTAAAGCTCAATTTTTTATGTTAAGTAAGTTTTCATGCTTATTATTATTTTAAACTAAATTTTTTTGGGTGTTACATACTCCCATATACCCTTAAAAAAATATCACCCACACAATTTTAGCTCTGTTATCAAAGTATTATTATTTGAAAATACCTTTATTGAAATCCAACATAATATAGAGGGGTAATAATACATCGTTAAAAAACAGGGAAGTGGGAAGGATAAAGGTTATCTGAAATAAATCAAGGCCAGGTTCCTAAATAATTATAACATTGTTGGGAAGTTAAAAAATGTACAAGGAGGAGAAAAAACCATCCAAGGGATAATATAGAGTGACAAAGAATATTGTCATGAGAATGTTAATGACAAAAAAAACCATAAATTAGTGAGGTATGAAAATACCATCAATTCATTAATGATGAAGGTAAAAGGATAACATTTTTATTTAAATATCCTTTTACTAATGATAATGAACTATTTTACTATCAATATATAAAACATGGGAAAATGTAATAACTTGATTTATTTTAATTTAAAAAGCACAATTTATTCATTTTATTTTTATTTAATGAATTTATACTTCATATATTATTCTAAGAAATTAATATCCAATATTACTTTTTCATTATTTAAGAACTAAAATTAACTTTTTATAGATCATAATATCCATAAAAATTCAAAATTAATTCCTTCATCTAATTTTTTTTTAACAAAACCAAAATGGTTATCAGGAGTTATCCAATATACATTAATATAATACATTAATCTATAAAACATTAAAATTATCACTTAAAGTTTAATTTAATCAATTAAATAAATATTAAGCCTAATGAATCTCCAAAATATATATAAAAAATTTTAAACCCAAAAATCCATAATATTTTACCAAACTTTTATACCCATACAAAATAAAGTACATCATAATGTCACATAACAAACATATGAATACAAAGATCATATATTGTCTTAAAAAATACTAATAATATGATCCATTATATAACCTAAATAGATATAGATATAATTCCAAAATTAATACAATCATTATACCTAAAATTAAATTACAAAATATTGAGTATATTCTATAAATCTAATAATTTAATAAAATTCATAAAAGATGACCTAAATTAATTTTTCATAAAATCAATAATTAATTTCAATGTTACTGATATTAAGACATTTACTTCATAAATTTCAATCATCAATTTTTCCAAAAACAAAAATATTATCTCAACATTAAGTATATATTAAGGGCACTATTTCCCATAATCATGTGTATACAAAAATATAGTGAGCTTCTTTTGAAATAAATTTATTCCCTTAATCACCAAAACAATTTTTAATCACATTTTTATCTATACGATAAAAAAGATGTTACCAAATTTTAATAACCCATAGTTACATAAATGTCAAAGATCATATTAACCCTTAAGTTTATCAATACCATTCAGTACATTTCCTAACAATTCAAAATTTCTAACCCTTCCATATAACATCATTACATTAAATATTGATAGAATAATACATGTATGTGAAAATACCTTCAATAAATACCAATACAGCATAATTTTCAAAACTCAATATTTAGGTACGTAGATCATTCAACCTCTTTCATAAACATTTTCCTTGTATTTATTACTTTATTCCGTAATAATTCTCTCCTACAATTATAAATGTCAATAATATATTAAATTTCTTCATTCCTTATATAATCATGTTTAATTTAAGGTTAATTTCTAAAGTAATTCATACCACTTATAAGTTACTATTATATTCTTCATATTCATCTATATAGAATATAATATTTCTAATACTTTATTCACATGACCTTATTGATCCTTCTCCTGATATTTCATCATATAAAATTTTAAATAGGTATTTTATTTCTTGATTCCATCTTTCTCCACATGTAAAAAATCTTTAAGATACAATAATACATTTCCCCATGATTTTATTATAACGTTATTGACATTTAGAATGATAAATCCTTTTCTTCCCATGGATATTATTACATGAAATTCAATGAATATTCCATATTTCTCTAACTAGTTTTGTTAGGAAACTCACCCAATTTGATATTTTAAATCATATAAAAATATATATGGTTAAGAATGGTGATAAGTATTCACCTTTCCAATCCAATTTCATTTGATTTCTCATGATTATAATCATTAAATTGTCCATAAAATTTAGTGTTGACATTGTTCCTTCAAGATATATCCGTCTATTGAAACCAAAAGGTATAGTATTTGAAATAATAATCATAATGGGAAATAAAATATTTATGAAGATGATATATTGGATGTCTAAATCATGAAAACTTCTTTTTAATCTAAGACACCATGGGTTTAACTTAGGTCATTCATGGTCATCATATATTCAAATCATTTATAATGGTTTATAAATAAAATATGAGTTCATATCCCTTAGGTTAGTCAAACCAAGTGCATATTATGGACACACTCTTTGTGTACCAGAATGATATTTTCGATATATTTTACCAACTCATTTTAGTGTAACTACCCCGATATGCATTAATTCTAAAACTACATCAACTTATTGTATCCATATTGGGATATGTCTCTATGAAAACCAAATATTATATAACTTATCATAATTTTAGGATGTCTTCCTATACCTATAATTGTCCTCAATGTTTATGATGCGGCTATGTTCCCAAATATATTTTTTCCTAATCATGTTCCCAATATTTCTTCTAAAATTTCATTGAAACTAACTCTAACAATCCTGACTCTAGTAAACCATAATCGATGTCTAATTTCTTACTTTGGAATAAGATACATAGGATCATATCACTAAGTATTGATCAATTTAGTTTCCTTGAATATTCCAATACAAACATGATTCCCATATTAAAATGGTAATAATATATGACGATATAGTTAATATAAATAATCTACATTATTTAAATCATTAAAATATTACTTCTTTATATCCAATGGAAAGGGAAAAATGATGAGATTAAATTTTTTATAAGGTTTACACATATTATAAGATATCATTATTAGAATAAGGAATAATGAATATGGACAGGTAAATAACTAAAAATATATATCATTTAATAAATAAATTCATCATGAAATGCATCTACAGATAATATTAGGTATTAATATCATGGATAATAATATTTTAATTATAAATTAAGGAAATGATTAATGTTGTACATTGTGATTTCATGCATCATGATATCTTACTGTTAAGGTCGTGTTTCAAGAGTGTTTAATCAATGGATAAATATAAACCATAAGTTCATTTAATAAGTTTGGCCTACTAGTTTGGGTAATGATACCTCTAGATTCATCGAGGGATTATTTAATATTAGGACCCACCCATCACTACATGTCTAATACATTCATCGTATATTTAATAATAAATTTAGTTTATAAACAATATACCTTGTCAATAAATACCTGTATTGAGTAAAGTATAACGAATATCAAGATTTTCCCCATCCAATCAGATATATTTCATATTAAAACACCATATGTATAAATGGTATTTGGTTTATAAAATAGTAACATCCAAGATATGAATAATATGGATATTTACGATAAATGTAACATCTATTGAAAAAGTAATCACAAGAAAGTGATTATTTCATGAGGAATTTAATGACCACAAAATTATTAATAGATAAAAGATGACCTCCAATTCATCCTAGATATAGTTTTTTTTAATAAATATATATTCATATTAAATACATCATATATTAAGTAAATACACCACATCAAAATAAATTGGATCATTATAACAAATATGTCTTATTAGAGTGGAAATTTAGACTAAATCCATTTCAAATATTGTCTCATTGAAGTGAGAGTTAATCAATGAAGTGGTTATGAGTAATAAATCTAAATCCATAAAAAAATTAAAAATTAAACATAATACAATTAAATATCATTTCATACATAATAATTTAATAACCTAGTCAATGAATTTGAAGTATAAACCAATAAATGAAAAATGAGTTAAGAAACCCCTTACCATATTCTTCCACTTTATTGAACAAGATTAAACTTTTTTTAATGGTTTCAAAATTGTTATTAATTTATACTAGAAAAATATTAATATTTATAATCTCATATATGATCAAATTATAATATATTATCACCCTTTCATCAATAATATTTTGGTATTATTAGGGTTTGGGTGTTAACTTCTTATTTTCTATTATTTGTTTTATCATGTATGTTATGGTTCTTATGAATATATTATACTTTCACAATATAAAAAATTATATTAATATTATAAATATCATATTTACTAATTTTCTACATTTTCAGTATCATTATTTAAATTTTTATATGGAAAATTAATTGTATCACTTCATGGATACAATAAGTGTTACGAACCAACCTGGGTTGACCCTGTTCTGGTCACTCGAGTTGATCTATGGTATGGCCCAAGATTCATTCCTGATCCCCATGGGTTGTAAACTAGTGTCGGGCATCATTAGAGTAGTTAATGATTTATATAAATATAAAAAATTAAATTAAATAATATAAATATAAACAGAACATCCCAAAAAATATATATATATAACCAAAATCAACATCATCTTTACATAAGCTAAGAAAATTCAAAAAAACTATACAACCAAAACCAAACTTAAACTTAACAACACAACATATACATATGACCACTAGGGTCAATCTCTGATAACAAAACAAACCATCACTAACTATGATCAAAACCTAGCTAAGGCCTACACCACACCTAAAAACAAGAAATAATCGTAGGCGTGATTATTAAAACATAGTAAGTGTTCTTGAAAAAATCTATTCTTCATGAACTTCCTCAAAATAAAATAAATAAAATATATGAAAATAATCTTTTTCACACATTTTCCAATTTAAATCAAACATGTACCATTTCCCTTTTTACCATTTAAAACCACACTCTTTTCCAAGGAGGAACCATATCCATTTTAAAAGGAAAAGGTAAATTTCAATTCATAAGGGAGAAATAGTGTAAAAAATTTCCAAAACATTTTTTCGTAAACACATGAAATTTTTGTATCATTTTTTTAATAAATCAACATATCTAAATAAGTAAGAAAAACAATCGTACAATAAGGAAAATGGTAAAATTTCATACAAGAGAATCTGACCAACAATACATTAAAATCATTCACCACAAAAAACTAAGTGCCAATAGATAACGGTGAACCTAGGATCTTGTGAAATATCTAGAATATACATGTTTAATCATCCTAGAAATAATTTCTCACTCAATGACATCAATCAAACCCCAACATGCTCCGCCATCCCCTACATTGTACAGACCGAGGGGCACTATCCTATAGTAATAAAACACTATATATCTTCATTATTTAGGCCACTAGCCCTTGTGTAACGCAAGACAGTACATCAATCATTCTCATAAAATTCACTCACTATTCTAGGTTCCAAAGTCCAAATTTAAAATAGTGGATCTAATTGATTCCAACCAATTATCCTATCACATACACATACATAAAAATAATTCACACAACAGGCATCACCCGAGTCACCCCAAGGATCAATATCTTTACATTAATATATATATATATATTAAAGGAGTCTATAGTGAGGATCTCCCATTATGAACAAAGTAAATCAGTCATGAGTATTCCACTGCAATGAAATCCCAAAAATTAATATAAATGGATCATGAGGATTCCATAGTTAGTTAATCCTATACATTTAATATAAAACATGGCTAGCTAATTACCCAAAAAAAGTTTTTATTATAAACATTTGACCAACATTACAAAGTTCAAAATGGGCTTCAAGAATCCTTTTTCAAAGAATCGAAACTACCTTTCCAACAAGTTAAAAAAAATCCAATTCAAAACCATTTAAAATAAATTTCATTTAAATGGTTTCATCACATTTTCAAATAGAATCAACTTTCATAAAAAAATTCCAAATGGACAACACATCTCTGGTACAAGCCAACACATTTTAGAAATCCAAATACATGATAATTTCCAAATCAAAACCACTTTAAAAATCTATTTATGAAACCAAAATCATCATTTTATATGTCACCAATATATTTACAATATAATACCATGATTTAAATATAAAACATTTCTCAAAAAGTCCAACTGGGTGTTTTATCAAACATATGGTGCGCAATATTTAATAAAACAATGCTATATTACACAAAATAAAGAACAAATAGCTAATTTTCAAACCAAATAGTTTTCCAAGGATCACACACCAATATTTTATCATATAAAAAGGTTTTAAAAATAAATAAGTATTTAATCTTAAATTTAATGTCAAGTGTAATGAAAACATACCTCAAAGTCCCGACACTTCAACAATAAACACATGAAACCAATATATAGAGGATCCTAGGTCCACGATCAACCAAGAGAAACCTTAGAAAATATAAAACCTCAACATAAACCAAGGTAAAATAGTAAACCTATGTCCACATGACCATGAGAGAAGATAAACTCAAAATAAAGAGGAAGAGGAAGGAAGAGGGAGAAGAATAGAGATGATTTCCTTGATAAATCACCCTTAACTCATTAATAAATTCATAGATCTACACCAATAGAGGAAGGAGGAGGATTTAATAACCAATTATGGTATCCTTTAAGTCTGTACAAACTAGTGGGAGGGTGAAATGGGTGGGTTTTGGGGTAAAATTCTGAAAGGGTTGAAATGGAATTTCCAAATTGTTAAGATGTTTACACCTCACATGGTTTGGTTGAATTGTTTTGTAAGCTGTGTTCCAAATGTGTGAGATCATTAGGCCTTAAGAAAAAGCTTCCCTACATGATTACCGCATGATTTTTCAAACCATTTATAGGTTGTGATCCCTAAAATAGTATAATTTTAAGGCCTACATATTTTTAGAGCATGATGCATGGTTTCCTCTAACCATTGGAAAACTATGTGCCACCTACTATGAAGGAAAAAAACATAAATTTTCAACTAAAACACTTGGATTAAATTATGAAACAACCTTTGGACCAATGATAAACAGAAATTCACTTTAAAATTCTAACACTTCACACACAAAACTTGAGTGAAAAACTGATATCCAAAATTAATTGGAACTAAGGATGAAAAAATTGGATGTGTTAATTATCCACACCATAATTCATTCTACCCCTGAAAATCCACTATATTTTCTAGTTGATCAATCAAAGAAAAATATTTCCACAAACACATAATCCATCATCCCAAAATAAAAACACCTCAAACACCAAACTAAACTCATAACAATTACTAAAAATGGTCAAATGATCCAATACCACTTCCTAAAACACAATGGAAAGTTCAAACCACGTTTCTAAAAAAGCTTAATGTTTATCCCAAATAGAGAGGAACAATAAATGATATAACTTTAAATGAAATATTCCATTGTTATGAAAACACCAGAACCACACAATATGATCAATACAATAGGTCTAAATGGACTCCCTGCCATAGGAAATCAACTAACACCAGTCAAAACTAGAAGAAACAGGAATGAGACCTGTAGTGGGTCTCCTCACCATTTTTAAATTGGAAAACATCAAAAACCTGACATGAGACAACATGGATACTTTAACCAACAATGATCAACAGTCCCCCACCATAAGAGGAAAGACAAGAGAAACAGCAGGGAACCTTAAACTGTATCTATTCCCACACAGAAGACAATACCAAGAACAAGGTCCATCACCCCCTAATTCATGACTATGAAAAATATTTACTCGAGGGCCTATGGATGGATACCTAATGTTTGATCTATCTTCAACCTTTTAGTTAGGACCTAAATATACCTACAGAAAACTCCTTCATTCAATTGGAATAGGGGTTTCAGAAGATAGACACCCAACCTCTTCCACTTTAGATGAAAAATAAGAGAAACAAGATATGCAACATAATTCACCTCCTCTCATATTTGAAATAATGTATAACATTCTATATACAAACATTGTTCCATTATAACATATGTTCTTAAAAAATTCCACAACATCCACTTTTACAATTTAAAGAAAATACAACACCAACAGACACAACCATTACAGCTGAATAAGGGAATTTAAACTAATCCCCGAGTAGCACAATACTCCTGCGAAATGGCTCCACATAGCTTCCTAGAAAAACCTTTAAAAAACATTTCAAGTTACCTAGTAATCTACAAGAATGATAAGTACTCGAAGAAATTGTGCCTAATGAATTCTTATGATCTGGATTTCCACACTGATGAAACTCCATGATCTTGTGATTGAAAGAATTTTAAAAAAGATCAAGAGGTATTTTAGCTTCCCTACCATCATCAATAGCCTCAAGACAATTCTCGATATCCTTATTAGGGATACGCCTTTCTGGTGCTAGTCGCCAAGCCCTGGCTAGGCGGGCTTGGGGTAGTCTCAGCATGGTCCCCAAGGGACGGTTCACACCAACTGAGCGTGTTACACAAGTTATAGTGGTAGAGGTCTCTATGGTTTTGAGGCGAGAAAGATCCCCAGGTAGCTGAGGACTGGCTGGAGGCTCTGGTTAGAGTTATCTGCCTAGTTGGGACACTAGCAGAGCAGATGGTGATCCTAGTTGCTAGCCTTTTCTAGGGAACAACAGGGAGATGGTGGAGTCTGACACTGCAGACACATAATGAGCTTAAACATGCCTGGTTGGACTTCGATACCCTCTTTAGGGCAGATTTCGTACTAGCGACTTTATGCTCAGTGCGTATTTAGAAGCACCAACACTTACAGTAGGGAAGCCTGACAGTAGCCCAGTACTCGGCGAGATTCACTAACCTCTCATGATACTCCAGCGACATGGTAGGAGACCCATTCTTCAGGGCCCATACATTTGAGAAGAGTCTCTGGTGGGAGATCATAGCATAGATGATATCTCCGAATATCCCGACGCAGTTTAGAGTTCTTGAGAGAGTATTATTGTTGGAGAAATTCTTAACTGAGCAGGCACTGATGGAGAGAGACACAACCGGGTGATAGGTAGCTGAGCCATCTGTAGTAGGCATTAGGTAGATGAAGTAGAGGCCCAAGCGGGCCAGAACTTTTAGAGGATGACCGTAGGACACAAGGTTGGAGGTGCGGAACTTGTGAGGAATAGGTGGTCATCTGCGAAGATGATGGTGCTTCACATGTGGTGGGAAGGGCCACATGGCTCGCGACCACCCGAATCTTCGTACTGACAATCAACAGAAGGTCGAAGGAACACTGAGGAAGAGGTAGAGATTTGAGAGATAAGGTCTGCAGGGTGGCGGACGTGGCAGAGGAGCAGGTCGTGCAGCAGGTGGTGGATGGAAGTTTGAGGTTCTACTGCCACCACCCCTAGGTGGTCAACCCTAACCATAGGGAGTAGGTGGATATGGGCGAGCACAGCTATAGGAAGTAGAGGCCTACGACCACGGAGAATCAAAGATAATTAGTGGTAAGATCTGTGTCTATTCCATCATAGATGCAGTACTTATAGACATAGGTTCTAGTCACTCTTTTATTTCCACAACACTCATTCAAAGATCAGGGATTTTTACGGAGCCGTTGGCTCAATTATTATGACTAGAGACTTCTACAAAATAAGATTCGACAATTACAGATTGGTGTAGGCAGTGTGACCTCACTCAAGGAGGTGAGAGCTTTAGCTGGAATCTCCTAGTAGCAGCGTCGAGACCTTACGACGTCATCTTGGGTATGGACTGGAAATCCACAGTCCATGATCTTATCAATTGTTTTTTGTTCAAATTGTGTTGTCCCTGCAAGGATGGGATTATGTTTTCCATCACTGATGAGAAGTAAACCATTGTAGCATAGGATGGAATTTCTCAAAGGAGGGTGTAGCTGATCACTCATCTGTTGGATAGCCTTACCCTCTAAGTAGTTGACGTGAGGAGTCCGAGTTATCCTATAGTGGGGGACCAGTATGTTGATTTCTTTCCTAATGATGTTCCGGGACTACCTCCTCGTAGAGAGGTTGTTTTCTACATTGACATGTACACCGAGATGGCATCGATATCTATGCAAGCATATTTAAAAGCTCCCACAGAGCTTCATGAGTTTTGTGTACAACTGGAGGACTTTCAGAGGAAGGGGTTCATAAGGCCCAAGGTTTCTCCATGGAAATCCCTGATTTTGTTCGCCAATAAGGCATATGGGAGCCTGAGGCTTTTTGTGGACTATCGGTGCCTGAACCAGGTGATTGGGAAGAACAAGTATCCACAACATAAGAATGATGATCTCATCGACCAGCTAAAGGGATCTTGTTCATTTTTTGAATATATACATCAGATCAGGCTATCATCAGCTCAGGGTAAGATATGAGGATGTACCTAAGAAAAACATTGTGTTCTAGTATGGCCATTATGAGTTCTTGGTGATTCCATTCAGCATTTCCAATGATTTGGAAGTGTTCAAGGGGCTTATAAATATGATATTTCAGCTATACCTTGATTTGATTGTGGTGGTCTTCATTGATGACATCTTGATATAATCAATGTTTGAGGACGAGAATACCACGAACCTACAGATAGTTCTGGATACACTCAGAGAGAACCAGATTTATAGAATTCTCTAGAAGTGCTAGTTCTGGATACAGGTTGTCCACTTTCTGGGGCACGTTATCTCAGAGGCTGGAGCTTCTATGGATTCGGTGAAGTTAAAGACAGTGCTTGCATGGGAGCTGCCCAGAAGTGTGACTGAGGTGTGAAGTTTCCTTAGATTGGATGGGTACTACTAGAGATTCGTACTCAACTTTTCAAGAGTTGTGACACCCTTGTTAGATTTTAAAAATAAGGGACAACCCTTCATATGGATGGAGAGATGCCAGTAGAGTTTTCATGAGCTAAGGTTGAGGCTGACGAGCGCCCCAATCTTGAGGCTACGAAAAGAGGGTATTGGGTATGTAGTCCACTGTGACACATCAAGGATCAGATAAGGATGCGTCCTGATCAAGAGAGAGCAGTGATCGCCTACGGCTCATGGTAGTTGAGACATCACGAGAAAAACTATGCTACCCATGACCTGGAATTAGTAGTAGTGGTCTTTTCACTGAAGATGTGGTGGCACTACATGATGGGTGAACAGTTTACAGTTTACTCTGATCACAAGAGTCTTAGGTATATATTCACCTATAAGGACATGAGCCTGATGTAGTGGCGAGGGACGGTGCTCCTCTAGGACTAAAACATTGAGATAGAATACACTCTTGGGAAGGGGAAATAGTAGCAAACACACTCAGTAAGAGGTATGTTCTACAGTTTCTGAGTGAGGCATCAGAGTAGCTAGCCACATTGAAGATATCACTTATGGATAGATATGGAGAAGCTTATCTCTAGTCCATGACTATCACTCCCCCACTTCTTCAACAAGTTCAAGAGGCTCAACTTGGGGATGTAGACTACAAGGCCTGACAAGCTCTGATATCCTCAAGAAAGGCTTCTGATGGATTTTATTAAGGTAGGGAGCACGTCATTCTCTTCAGAGGGTGCACCATGGTACGAATGACGCTATGAGAGGGGGTGTTGAGGGAGTTAGACACATCCTCGTTGGCAGTACATATTGGAGTAGTGAAGATGTACCAAGACCTCTAACATCAGTACTGGTGGCCATGGATGAAGAAAGAAGTGAAAGAGTTTGTATCTTGATGCCTCACTTGTCAGCAAGTGAAGGTCGAGCATCAGGTACCGGTAGACTTAGCTCAACCCCTTGAGGTACCAGAGTGGATGTGGGATGGTATCTCCATGGACATCATGACAGGGCTACCATGTACGTCCAGATTCCACGATTCCATCTAGGTGATCATTAACTGACTCACCATGTCGACCCACGTCCTACCCATCCTATAGTAGGGATCAGCAGAGAACTTGATATTTATCTACATGTAGGAGATTGTGTGACTTAAGATGGTTCCATCGACGATCGTCTCAGATCATGACACATGTTTTACATCCCATTTGAGGAAGGGATCACAGGAGGTGTTCAGGACTCATCTACACTTGAGAAATTACTTTCACCCTCAGATAGATGGTTAGATGGAGTGGACCATACAAACACTCGAGGACATGATTCGTGCTTGTGTCATCGATTTTGGCCACATTCCGGACGACCACCTTCCCCTAGTGGAGTTTTCAATCAACAATAATTATCACTACACTATTTGTATGGCTCTGTTTGAAGCCTTTTACGTGTGACCATGCAGATCACCTCTTTGATGGATAGACCCAGGGGGGTTAGAACTTTTGAGCCCAGGGTTGGTACAGGCTACCACATGGAAGCTGCAGATCATCCAATAGTGGATGAAGACCGTACAGATCCAGTAAATGTCTTATGGTACTAGGAGCTGCAAACCCTTGGAGTTTGAGGAGGGAGACCATGTATTCTTACAGGTCTCACCCCGACGCGGATTACAGAGGTTTGGATGGAGCAACAATCTTTCTCTAAGGTTCATCAGACCTTTCCAGATCCTCAATAGAGTATGCAGGGTGGCGTATCATCTAGATTTTTCCCCACAGATGCATTAGGTGTGTGTTGTTTTCCATGTGTCGCTGTGGAGGAGATACGTTCATGACCCATCTCACATTATCGACTGGGGCGAGCTGGACATTGACAATGGGGTGAGTTTTGCGGATTTCCTGATGGAGATAGAGGATCGACAAGAGCATGTCCTACATGGATGGTGGATCCATCTGTTGTGATTTCATTGGTGGCGTGGGAATCTCTAGGAAATCACATTGTATTAGGAGCCTCAGATATATGCTTAGTACCCCCCATATGTTCCCCTAGTTTTGTTGTATCTTTCATGGAATAAAATCCCTATGTTGGGGAGAATGTAAAGGCCTAGAAATTCCATGTAATTTTTTTAATTATTTTGGATTATTGCAAGTCTGAAAAATTTGATTGTGCCTGATTCTGAGGCCTAGTGTTCTCAGAATTAAATTTTGACCTTTTTTTATTGTAAATTCAGTAAATGTACAAGCGGCGTTTTCTAACTTTTGAACAATTGCTCAGAATTGAAATCTGAGAGCACCGTTGAATCTGTAGCACTGAGATTCACATAAGGGAATCCCCACTTCGATCTAAGTAGGTCAGGAGAAAAGATAAATTTTGGACATTATAAAAAATTATAATAAAATAACTTAAAAATGTTATTTTATTTCTTTTTTTTAACTGTTGAGAAGTTGTGGTGGGACCGATGACTTGTCAAGCCATTTAATGGTTTGACTCTTCTATTTTGTAACCTCGACATTGTAACATTAAATTTGGTTCAAAAATGAACCACATTAATGTCATGAAATATGTTTGGATCCTATGTTTATTTAATAGAAGCTCGGGCATGGGTTTTGGAATGAAGGTGAGGAACCTCTGACAAAAGGGTTGCGGTGACTTCCACTGAGGAATGAAAGCACAGATGGAAACGTTGGAGGAATCCAATTGGGAATGATGATTGTCGGCAACTTCATCAAGAACAGATTATCCTTCCACCACTGAGATGTCTCCAATAAAATCTTTGGTAGGGGGTTTATTATTAAATTTATCATTGATGAATTATAATTCCTCTCACTTGTTATGATGTTAACGCAGAGGGTGTGGGCCAAACGAACAAGGCTTGGACCCTCCTCCACTTCGTTTCTTGATGCATTCTTCATGAGATGATTTTCAACATGGTAGAACCTTGAAATTGGGATCCGTTCAGAAATGTTGGTATCCTGGAAGGCCCATAGGTGCGAGAAAAAGGAAAAACAGACCACTAGAGCTCACTTGGAGGCCCGCTGAACTCTCTTCGGCATGGCACTGACATGGCACCGGTGAAGTGACGTTGGCGACTAGCACTGACAGGTGAAGGCGGTGGCCAGTGCTGGTAGGCGAAGCCAGCGGCTGGTGCTCGTCGGCCGTAGAAGGTGGCAAAACTGCTAGGTGGCGGCACCGCTAGGTGCCATGGTGGATGATTGGGGTGGCTAGTAATGGCCGGCCAGGGTTGTGGTGAGGCAGCGTGATGTGGTGAGCAGGTCACGGCTTCGAAGCCATGATAGAAGGGGGACCTGCTCCTTACAGGTCCTGCGGCCAGCTAGGGCTGCACCACTGAGCATCGCTAATTAAAGAGTCATTCGGGAAAAGGGGATCAGCTCCCCTACCCATGCAGGCCACCTATTGGGTGTCATGCCTCCTAGTGGGCCGGACAGCCCAGTGGGTTGTTCCCAGCTTAAGCAGGTCGGGAGGGTCTGCTTCCAAAAGAGTCGGGCGGGTCTGTTGTCCAGCGGGCCGAGCCCGCAGTGGCACAGCCCAACCGGGCTTGCCCAAGCCAGTTCAGGCTGGGCATGTTCAGACCCAAACCGGTTCGGGTCGGTCTAGGCATGGTCGCACCCGGACTGGGTGAGGTCGACCCAAACCGGGTCGGACTGGACCCGGACCCATTCGGGTCAAGTTTCACTTAAAGAGTTGTATCTTGTGAACTAGACATATGTTTGATGAACCGTCAATGGCATTGGGGCCCTTGGAATGATATTGTCCTTTTGAGATAATTCACCTGAGTTTTAGAGAAACTTGGAATATGACTAGGTTGGATCATACATAAATCCAACCAGGCCCTCGACACTAAAATGACAATAACTCACAGATCGGGCGTCCGGTTGACGTATCGTCTATTGCATTGGAACCCTTAAGACATGGTAGTCCTTTGTGTTACTCCTTTTTGGAATTTCATATCATTTGAGGGATGAACGATATCTAGAGGAGTAGATACTACAGAACTCAAGCGCACCAGGTGCAAGGAATCTTATGGCTAGCTATCAACTGAGTAGCGACCCTATGTGGATCATCATTTAGAGAGCCTATGTAAATCAGCATCATAAAAAACCTATGTGGATCATCATCTTAGTGACCTTGTGTGGATGAGAATCTTAGCGACCCTGTTTGGATCAGCATTCATAGCTACCCTATGTGGATCAACATATTAGCAACCCTGTGTGGATCAGCATCTTAGCGACCCTGTGTAGATCAGCATCTGAGAGGCCATGTGTAGATCAACATATAGATACCCTGTATGGATTAGCATAATAGAGACCCTTTGTGGATCAATATTCTAGTGACCCTGTGAGGATTAGTAGTGTGCGACCCGATGAGGACTAGCCTCTGAACAACCTGTCATGGATTAGTGATATACAACCCTGTGTGGATAGAAAAAGTAACAACTCCTTCGTTCTTAAGATGTGGAAACTCCCTAACGGAATAATATGATATAGCATAATACCTATCGTATTTATTCCTGAACTCTGAGTTGTATACCTGGTTTGAGCTAAGTCTTTACTTTGTGCATTGCGATTGAGATCATGCTTTGTGTTTTGTGTTTTTGGAATTCTGAGAGACCTTTAGGGGTCTCGGGGTCCCTGCAGGGTATTTTCATACTCACACCTACACAGGCTTCTCACACACCTTTTTATGCCTTGTGCATATGATAGGAAGTCTTCACTGAGACTATGGGAGCTAGGACTTGAAAGTGGATGGCAGTGACGGTTGACGCGGAGAGAGGTGGAGACAAGATGTACCTTCCCTTCATGTAGGATCCTTGGTGAAAAATATCCGGAGTTTTTCTTGTTTTCTATGGTTGTTTTATCTTTCAGTTGGGTTTGTATTTTGGCCCCCTTTACATTCAGTGAACACTTTTTCTACTACAGTTTTTCTTATTGGTTGAAACTTGTTGTGTTCTTATACTGTGTGATTGTTCAGGTTTAGAGGAAATGCCTCCCTGTTTTAAGGATATTCCTTTCTGGTGATAGTCCCAAACCCCTGGCCTATGGAAGGAGAGCTTAGGGTAGTCACAACATGGGCCCTGAGGGATAGGTCATGAAATCCATCACCATGTTGTAAATAGAACATCTATGTCCCCTTTATCAGCTTTACAATCTCAGAGAAATACTGATAGATGACTTAAACCATTAAGAACTCCTAGGTAATATGTTCATAAGGATTTTTTTGATAGACCAAATTCCACCACTTCCAGGTCGAACCTTCAAGTAATAATGTAGAAAACATCACCTTTAACAATTTAGGAAACTCATGGAGGCTGAAGATCCTTTCTATTTTCAATATCCACTCTACCACTTTGAGAGGATCTTCTTGACCATAAAAGAGAGGTGGATTTAAATTTTGATCCTCAGGAATGAAATCCTTAGGTTAGTCAACTAGAAGTCCTTCTAATGAGGAATCACCCATATTTGTACCATAAATATCCATATTTTCGGGGGGGGGGGGGATACTCTGGGAAACAGTAACACCAACATATCAATAAAAAGTAACTCATAAAAAATAGTTCTCTAACTCAAAACACCACATAAACAACACTTACCATATCATGGGAAAATTAACCACCCAATTACCAGTCACTCTAAATATCACAAATTTTCCTCTTCAAAACACATTCAATAAAAAATAAAACATGGTGGATTTACAAACTTAAAAATGGTATCCCATATATCCTCACATATTCATATTACAATTCCACCAATATCATTAATGATAGAACCCAAAAAAATGCAAATGTTCAAAAAAAATTCCCATTTTCCAAACCAATCATTTCACCCATGTTTTCACACTTCTAATCTACTTTCCATTTCAAAATTCTAAAATCTTTTCAAAAGAACACTAACCACTCAATAAAATTAAATTTTCAAACTCCACACTTCTAACCATTTCAAAATATAAATCCCTTGTGTCCCATTAAAAATATTTTCAGCATCTCAAAAAAAACATTCAATCAAAATAAATTTACAAAAATATTCTTTCTAATGATTTATTAAAAATAAAAGGAAAAACTCATTTTCCATCCTTCCAAAACCACACTATTTCCATTTTTAAATACATTTTTCAAAATCCCAAAATAAGAGATCCCAAAACAATTTCATAATCATGAGTAAATCAAATAAACTCAAAAGGTGAACTAGTTTCGATGGGTTACTTGGCTACATGGTTGGTAGTCACATTCCAATCACACCACCTCCACAAAGAGTATTATATAACCATTCCCCCAGATCCAAATTTCCTACCAAGCCTTGTGTGCTCACTAAGACCATTATCCAAACTCCCTTTTCATATTCCAAAAACCAAACAATCCACAAGAACCAAATAAACCAAATGAAACCAGAGTTTCCATGGAAACCAAAGGCTTGGAATAGAAAGTGTCAGATTGACACTCATCCATACATTCACCATGAGCTCCAACAATCCTACTCCATCAACCTTGACATCCCAAATAACAAAGGGTTCTTTGAAATCTAGTTCCTCCAAAAAACCAACATCCTCCAATATGGTTTTTTCATGAACTAACCCGGTTTGACCCTGATCCGGTCACCTAATTTGATCCTTGGAAAGGCCTGAAAGGTGTTCATGATCCCCACGGGCTGGAAAATAGTGTCAGAAATCATCAGAGTAACCAAAGGGAATTATTTTTTTAATATAAAAAATTAAATGAAATAGTGGAAAGAAAAAAATAAAATCCCAAAATATATATATAAATATACAAAATGAACATTATCTTTATATAAAATAAGATAATACAATAAAACTATACAACCAAAACAAAATTGATACCTAACAACACAACATTTCCTTGTGACTCTGAGGGTCAATCTGTCATAATAAAACCATCCAACACCCATAGCAATCAAAACCATGATGAGACCTACAGTACAATCTATGAAACAATAAATAAATATAGTCATGAGTATTAAAATTCATTTGGTATTCCTAAACAAATCTATTAATAATTTACTTACATTAAATAAAAGACACATCAACTTCATGTGTGAAATACAATATATGAAAGTAATATTTATCAAAAAAATCAATTTTAAATCAAATACGCCCCATTTCCCTTTTAACATCTAAAACCAAACTTTTTTTTGAGGAACCATGTGTATTTTAAAAGGAAAAGGTAACATTCCATCTATAATAGAGAAAAAGTGTGAAACATTTCCAAAACCATTTTCCTTAAACACTTGAAAATATTTTATCATTATTGTAATAAATCTACACATATCAAGAACTAATAACAACAATTTTACAACAAGGTAAATAGTAAAATATCCCACATGATAATGTAACCAAAAGTGAATTATAATCATTCCCCATAGATAACTATATTCTAATAGTCATAGGTGAACCAAGGAGATTTTGAATAATTTTGAACATACTAATACATGTTGAATCATCTTGGAAATCATGAATCAATTGATTAAATCAATAATTACCTCATACACATCCATACCTTACGTGGTACACACTGAGGAGTACTATCTGATAGTAATAAAACACAATATATCCTCCTGTTATGGGCCACTATCCAGTGCGTAACCTAAGCTTGTGTAGTAATCACTCTCAGAAAATTCGTTCACAATTCCTGGTTCCCATGTCGTGATGTAAAATTTGGTGATCCAATCGATGCCAACTAAGAATCCAATCAAATTCACATACATAATAATAATCCACATAATAGGCATAACCTCAGTCGCCCCAAGGATCAATCTATTTCCAGTCAAATATATTAATCAAAGGAGTCCACACTAAGGATCTCTTATTCGACTCAAAGTAAATGGTTCATGAGGATTACACAACAAGTACATCTCACCCATTTGCATAAATAAATCATGAGGATTCCATCGTAAGGAAACCCATAAATTTTATATAAAAAATCCAATAGAATTTCCCAAGGATATTTTTCATGATAAACATTTTCTCCAAATTTACAAAGTGTCGAACGTTCCTCAATTATCCTTTTTCAAATAATTGAAACCACCATTAAAAAAAATTAAAAAACACTATTTCCATTTCACAACCATCTATAAGAAATTTCATTTAAACACTTGAATCACATTTTCTAAATAAATCCACTTTCATAAAAAATTTCCAAAGAAGTTGGGCATCTCCCACAAATGATAATCCATTTTAAAAATCCATGTACGTGCTACTTTCCAACTCAAACCCACTTGGAAAACCCATTCCAGAAACCCAAATCATAATTTCACATGCAACCAATACATTTATAATGTCAAACCATGATTTAAATATCACAATTACTAACAAAGGCCAATCGGGAATTTTATCAAACACTTGGTGTGCAATATTAATTGTAACAAAGTTATATAACATAAAATAAATTAGAAGCCACCTTTTTGCACACCAGAAAAATTTTCCAAGAATCAAACATCAATATTTATTGTATAAAGTAGGTGATAAAGTAAATAAATCAATGTATCTTAAATTTAAAGACAAGTGAAAAGTGAAACCTACCTCAAAGTCATGGTGCTTCAACAACACACACCTGAAACCACCATACGAAGGATCAAAGAACCAAGATAGACCACGAGAAACCGTAAAAAAGAAAAAACCCCAAAATAAACTATGGGAATTAAGAATAATATGTCTACATAACCATGGGAGAAAAAAACACAAAAGAAAGTGGAAGGAGAAGGAAGAGGGAGTAGAAGAGAGGATATTACCTTGAGAAATCACCATTAACTCTTGAATAAATCAATAGATCTACACCAAGGGAAGAAGGAAGTGGGTTGAAGAACAAAGGAGGGTTTACCCTAGGTTCGTATGAACTAAAGGGAGGAAGAAATGGGTAGATTTTTTGTTAAAATCCCCGAAGGGTGGAAATAGATTTTAAAAAAATTGAGGATTTAGGTAGCTCACAGAGTTTGACCACACAGTTTGGTAAACCATGAACCAACCATGTGGGATGGTTCTACCTCAAGACAGAACCTCCCTAGATGCTTACCATATGGGTTTTTTTTAACTATTTTTAGGTTTTTTTCTCTCAACCATAAGCATTCTAAGGCTTGAACATTTTATTGGAGCATATCGCATGGTTTCCTCTAACTTTGTGCAAACCATGCACTACCTAAAATCAGGCACAAAAACTGAAATTTTAAACTTAAACTCTTAGTGAAAACTAAGTAATAACCTTAGAACCAACGATAAACAAAATATCACCAGAAAATTTATACCCATCACCCCCAAAACTTGAGAAGAAAATCAATATCTAAAAATGAACCAGAACCAAGGATGAAAACAAAAACCTAAGTGTGGAACTTCTCCCCACCATATTTCTTTCCACCCCTATAATGCCATAACACATTCTAGTTGATCAATAAAATACAAAATATTTCAAAAATTTCCTGATCTAACCTAACAAACCAAGAACACCTCAACCTCTAAATAGATCACATACCTTTAACTCAGTATAATACAATGATCCAATACTACATCCTGAAACATGATTGAATGATCGAAGAACATTTCTAGAAAATTCAAAATTTCCCCAAATAGAGAGGATCCTAAAATTAGATAGATTCAAATGAAATAGCTTATTGTTAATTGAACACTAAAACCACACCAAATTATCAACATTGGATGTATGAATGAATTCTCCTCTATAACAAATCAACTATCATCGGTCAAAACTAGAAGAAACTGCAATGAGACCCATGGTGGGTCTCCCCATCATTTTTAAACCAACCAACACAGGAAACCCAACATGATCCAGCTTGGAAAATTCCCCTAAATCAATCAAAAAACCCCCATCATTAGGGAAAACAAGATCTAAAACCTAAAACATGGGACTATCTCCATTCCCACACTGATGACAAAAGCAAGAATAAGGCCACTCACCCCCTAATTCGTATCTATGCACTAGCTTCACTGTAGTGCCAATAGATGGAGCCCTAATATTTGAATAATATCCTATATCACATTTAAGGGATGAAGATCCACAGTCATAACTCATTATTTCCACCAAAACTAGGGTTTTGGGTGATACACACTCAACCTCTTCCACCTTAGACAAAAACAAAATTAAAATGTGGCAAAAAAACAAAATGCATCTCCAATCATGAGTGTAAGAATTTTTAACTTCCAAAAGAAATATGTTTTCCATTATACTATAAGTTCTCAAGAAATTCCACAACATCAACTTCTTATATTTAAAAAAATACAACACTATAAGACACAACCATTATAACTGACTAATAAAATTCAGACTGAGCCTAGAGCGACACACTAATCCTACGAACTATCTCCATGTTGCTTCCTAAAAACACAATGAAAAAACCATTTAAGGTTACCTAGGTGTATACAAGCATGATAGGTCTTCGGATCACTCAAGCACAATGACTTTTTATGTTCTTTATTTCAAAAACGATGACACAATATTATCCAGTACTTATAATAATCTGAAAAAAAAATCAAGAGGTCTTTTAATTATACAACCAACACTAACAACCCCAGGCCACTTCCCCATATCCTTACTATAATTCTTTTCACTACTTCTAGAGATTGTAGGAATACTACCTACCCCAAGAACTCTTCCTACAATAAATGTAAATTGAAAATCATGCCTCACCTTGTTAGCAAAGGAATTAAAATCAAACACTGACACCTTAGACTATAGATCAGGATGAATCCCAAACTCAAAATTTCAAGCCTTTAAAGAATCGTTTATAGCCCACTCTTGAGTGTAAGGAACAAGATTTTTTTTTTAAATACTCCAACACTTATCCATCACCTTTCTATAAACATCACATATCTACCCATTTCATCACATTCACAATCTTATAGAAATAATGACGGTTGAATAAAGCCTTAAAGAACTCTGAGGTAAGATCTTCTCAAGTCTTATTCTATGAGACCAACTTCCACCACTTCCAATAAAGTCCTTAAATCATGAAGGTAATAAACATCACCACTAAAAACTCATGAAACTAAAATGTATTCAAGATACTTTCAATTTTCCACATCCACTCTTCTGCTTCAAGAGGATCCACTTGACCATAAAAGAGAGGAAGATTTAACTTTTAAAACACAATAATGAAATTATTAGGCTGATCTACTAGAAGGCCAACTAATAGGTAATCACTAGTAGCTTCACCAATAATATCTATCAATCCTTATGGTGTAAAAAAATAATAAATAAGAAAACAAAGGGCTCAATCAAATCCAACTCATCAACAAGAGTTCACAAACTCAAAACGACACATAAAAACACTTCCCAAGTCATGGGAAAATGAACCACACAACTACTGATCATTCAAAAAATCACAATTTTCCTCTTGAGAACATTTTCCATAAGAAATCAAACTTGGTGAATTTAAACTCTTACAAACGGTGTCCCATGGAGCCTCAAACATTCACATTATCATGCCACCCATATCATACATGAGAGAACCCATGAAAATTACAAAGTTCAAAACATAATATTCCCATTTTCCAAAATAATAATTCCACCCATTTTTTGAAACCTTTAATCCAATTTTCTTTTTAACTTTCAAAAATATTGTGAAGATACCAAAAACATCTCAATAAAAATCCAATTTCAAACTCCACAGTTCAAAAAATTTCAAAACATAAATCATATGAGTCCCATTCAAAATATTTTTCGTAGCTCAAAAAATTACTTTCAATAAAATTTATTTTACCAAAAATTACTTTCTAATGTTTCTTCAAAATAAAACTAAAAACTCATTTTCTATCTTCCCAAAACCACACTATTTCCATTTTAGATCCAATTTTCATAATCCAAATACAATTGATCCCAAAACAATGTCATAATCACGAGGAACTCAAACCAACTAAAAAGGGGAAACTAGTATTGATGGGTGAGTTGGTCAAATGGTTTTAGGCCACATGCCAATCACACCACTAGCATATAGAGTATTCTAGGACCATGTCTCCAGCTCCACATGGCTTGTTAGGACCTGTGATGTCACTGAGACCACTAGAACAACTCCATATTTGTATCGCAAATAGAAAACAATCCATAAGAACCAAATAGACTAAATAAAACCTAACTTCCCATTGATAACTAAGCCATGGAATAGAAAGTGTTGGCTACCCACTCTTCCAGAATTTTACCTTACGATTTGACAATCCTACACCCTCTACCTTGACATCCCAAATAACGAAGGGTGATCTTAAATCTTGGTCCTTTAAAAAACTAACCTCCTCTGATACTATTCTTTCATGGACTAACCTTGGTAAACCCTAATTTGGTCACCCATTTCGATCTGTGGAAAGGCTCGAGAGGCATTCCTGATCCCCACGGGTGGGAAACTAGTGTCAGGTATCACCAGAGTAACTAATGGAGTGATTTCTCCCAAAATAAATAATTAAATGAAATAGTAGAATTATAAAAAAAATAGAACAATATATATATATATATATAACCAAAATAAACATCATCTTTACATAAATAGAGAAAATACATGAATTCTATATAACCAAACCCAAACTGAAACCTAACAACACAACAACTCCATGTGTCCCTAAAGGTCACTCTCTAATTCCAAAACCAACCATCACCCACAACGATCAAAATTAAGAATATATTTGCACAAAAAGATAAAAACAAGAAATTATTATATTCTTGAGTCTTAAAACTAAGTAAGATGGCCTCATGGGATTGACTGTCTCAAAATGGTGCATCGTTTTATAGATGGTTTCTCACCCTTCCTCTTGGCTAGTTAGGGTTTTCTTTGGTGGTGTGGTGAAAATCTAGCAGTCGAGACCCAGCCTCTACGGTCAGAGGGTTGTTACCACATTTTATGTCGGCTAGGAGTGTGTGAGTTGGTTTCTGGTTATCTTCACAGGTAGTTCTGATGGCAACGATGGGATCTACATAGTCGGCTTAAGGTGATGTTGTCTTGGAGTCCCGGATCATGGTTTATTTTGATGCTTCAAAGTTGTGTGGTGTCATTGTCATCGAAATGCCCATGCACCCCATCAATAGTTATTCCGGTGTTGGATGGGGGTGTGGTTGCTTCTTCCAGTGCCTGGGAAGTTGTTTCAGGGGTTTCGTGAAGGATTCTTGGTGAATGAGGTGTGGATTTTTGGATTGGATTCAGTGAAAGATCTTGTTATAGAATTTTGGTGTAGGTGATTTTGGTTTTTCAGTATGTTTGTGTTGATTCTTTTTCTTTGTGGGATGCTTTTTGTGAATTTTTTCTTATTCCACAGTGGCTTGTGGTTCTTGGTCATACAACCAGTTCTCCTTCAACGGATTTCCCCAGAGGAGGTTTAGATCAAGAAGTTTTTACCCAATATTTGCTATTTTAAATTGGATATTTGAGAGGGTATGGTGTTTTCAATTAGTACCAGGCCCGTTCACCTATACACAGGATAGTTATCCAAGCAGCATTGAGAATGTGGAAGCTGATCTGACTATTTTGATACTCGGTGGGGGATTCTATTGCAAACTTGTATTTCGTTGTTTTTGGCCTTTTACCTTTGGTTAGAGGGAAATGGTTGTTGTTTTATGTTATTTATGTCATGTTGGGTTCCACCGCATCCCTTAAAAGGGGGTCAATTTTAATAAAAATTAATTTACAGTTATAAATAAAATGAAACATTCTATTTATTAGAGATAAAGAGTGTCAAAATTTTCCAAAACCTTTTTCTGTAAACACTTGAAAACATTTTATCATTATTATCATAAATCCACACTTCCCATGAAGTAATCACAATAATTTTTCAACAATGGAATCAATAAAATATTGCACAAGATAATTTTACCAATAGTGAATAATAATCATTCACCACATACAACTATGTTCCAATAGACATGGGTTAACCAAGGAACTCATGAATAATCTATAACATTATAATAAATGTTGAATCATATCAGAAATAATGACTCAGTCAATGACATAAATAACACCCTCACACACTCATCCATCCCCAACATGGTACAGACTAATGGGAACTATCCCATAGCAATAAAACTCATTATATACCCCTATTAAGGGCTACATGAATGTACATAACCTAATCTAGTGCAACATCCACTCTTATAAAATTCACTCATTATGAAAGGTTCCCATGTTAATATGTAAAATATGGTAATCCAACCAATTCCAATAAATAATCAAATTACATACACATACATAATAATAATTCCCACAATAGACATCACTTGATTCACCCCAAGGATCAATCTCTTTCCATTCAAATATATATATATATATATATATATATATATCAAAGTATCCCACACAAAGAATCTCCCATTCTTCCCAAAGTAAATGGTTCATGAGAATTCCACAATGAGGACGTCCCACCCAGTCACATAAATAAATCATAAGGATTCCACAGTGAGGACATCTCGTCCATTTAATTTAAAATAAGGGAGTAAAATTATATCATGATGAACATTTTCACCAACTTTACGAAGTCCCAAATAGGCCTAAATAATCCTTTTAAGAATAATAAAAACAACGTTTCCAAAAAGGTAAAAAAACCATTCTCCATTCACAACCAGTTATAAGGAATTTCATTTAAACACTTGTGTCACATTTTTATACAAAATCCAATTTCATAAAAAGTTCCAAATGGGCCATGCATCTCCAACACATGCCAAACCATTTTAAAAATCCAAATACACACTACTTTCCAACTAAAAACCACTTGGAAAACCCATTGAAGAAAAATAAATAATCATTTAACATGTCACCAATATATTTACAAAGTCAAATCATGCTTTAAATATCAAAAATTACACATAAAGGCTAACCGGGCATTTTATCAAACACTTGGGGTACAATATTCCATGAAATAGTGCTATATAACACAAAATAAAGAGGAAATCACCACATTGTTCACCAAAAAAATAATCCATGGATAAAACATAAATATTAATAATATAAATAAGGTGAAAAAATAAAGAAACTAATGAATCTAAAATTTAATGTCAAGTACAAAGGGGAACCTATATCAAAGTCACGGTGCCTCAACAATGCACACCCAAATCCACCATATGCAGGATCCAAGAACTAAGATCGACCAATAGAAAAATTAAACAAGAAAAATACCACAATATAAACCAAGGGTAAACAATAACCCTAGGTATACATGACGATAGGAGAAGATAATCTCACAATAATGTGGAAGTAGAAGGAATAGGTAGAAGAAGAGAGGATATTTCCTTGAGAAATTACCATTAACTCTTGAAAAAAATTATATATATAAACCAATATAGGAAGGGGGTCGTAAAGAACTGATGAGTGGATCCCCTTGGGTCGTAAAAACCATAGGGATAAATAAATTGGTGGATTTGAAGTAAAAATCCTGATAGAGAGGAAATTAAATTTCAAAAGATTTAAGATCTAGGCAGCTAGCATTGTTTTGTCACACAATTTGGTAACCTATGTGCTAGTCATGGAGATGGTTATTACTCAATATAGAACCATCCCACATGTTTACTACATGGTTTGTCTAACCATGAATAGGTCATGCTCTCTCAACCATATGAATTATATGGCCCACATAGTTTCCTAAATCATTTCGCAAGTTTCCTCTAACCATGCGCAAACAATGCACCACACTCTATCAAGCCCAAAACATAAATTTTCAAATAAAAATTTTAGAGGAAACTAAGGAACATTCTTAGAACCAAATATAAAAAAATATCACCTAAAAATTTAATCCCATCACACCTAGAACTAGAGAGAAAATAGATATCATAAAATGAACCGGACCCAAAGATGAAAACAAAAACTTTGGTGTGATACTAAGTTGTATGTATGCAAGAGTGACATCATCATTTTTAATGGGTGAAAGGGTAAGTAATAGATGACATCTTAAATTTAAAGAATAAATTTTATGTCTTAATTTTCACATATATATATATATCCGTTATTTTTATCATTATGATTATCCATGTGAGGTGGTGAGGTAGAACAAATTAAATCGATTCACGGGGTGATAGTCTTTTGTACACATGAGTGATGATTTTGTTTCCCATTTGATGAAGAATGACATGGATAAAAAATATTACATTAAAATAATAAGATATCATTATATGTTAGATATTTGTGTCAATATATTGGAATTTTATGTCTCATGTTTTTGTGTTATTTTTAGGTATTTACTCTTTTTTGTCTTACTCATATTTCATGGAACACCAATGAGATTTTGAAGAAAAATGATGGTTTTTAGGCCAAACAGGAGGATTTAAATAGTTGGTAAATGGTTAAGGGAAACCATGCACCATCCTAGTGAAAGCCATGTAACCTAGATAGTGGAAATATGTTGGCTGCAAGAGTGTGGACCCTCCTTAGAAAACAGGGTGTCTCCCTTTACCACTTGGATAGTGGTGTCGCCCCGTTGGTCAATGGTTTTCCAAACCCTACATACATACCATAAAACCTTCCATATATTTAAAATTTTTAAAATCCATAAACTAACCCTCCTCGGTTTTAGACCCCCCCCCCATTTCACCCCAATCGACCCCCTCCACCATTGGCAATCCACCCTCTCCTCCACCACTCCCTTAGGCTCCAAATTTTAATGTATTATAGATTACATCTTCAATAAAATGTCATTTAAGTTCTTCATCCACTTATTCCTTATCTTCTCTTAGTCTCTTTTACCATCCCTCTTGGGTTCTATTTTCTCTTAAAGTTAGGGTAACCTATTTTGGGTTCAATATATTTTCTTTTAGTTAAATCTTGTTGGTTTTGGTGTGATCTTGATTTTATAGGATCTCCTCTTGGTACGGTTTTGGTTTCCACTCATATTAGTGATAATTCAAATGAAAATGTAGGTGGTTCCATTCCTTAACATTTTTTGATTATTTTATTATTAATAATTTGTTTTTAAAATGGGTTTTAATAATTTTATGGCTGGTGAGAAAGGTGTTTTCCTTGGGTTTTGGTGTGACTTCATGGTTTGATGGTGATTTTTCCATTGTAAATTGTTTTTTATTATGTGGGGTTTCAATTTTTGGAATTATTAGTGTGCAGAAATGGACTTCACTTGAGGTAGGTAATGTAATAGAGAACATAGGAATCCTGGGGACCTAGGTGGGAATACTAGGACGACTATACTAGGTGAGTTGGTAGGGGAGAGGCCCTAACTCCCAAGTAGGATTACATTTGAATAGCAACTAAACATTCATGATGGGGATTGGTTGGTTCAAGTAGAAGAGAGACTGTTGTGTCCTGAATTTGATAAAATAGAGTATAAGAATCCTAGTACCCCACTAACCCTATTTACTTAGGGACTTTCTATGGTTATCATACTATGTTATTCTCTTAAAATTGTTTTTATATTCATTTCCTCTTTCATGAAAAAAACATGTTTTTAATTAAACTTTATTCTTATTCTTCTTAAATACTAGCATGTTAATTTATAATTTTATTTTAATTCATGGAATACTTTTTTTGGTAACCTACTATGAAATTTATCTCACACCCTATGTACACCCTTAGGGGTATGTAGACCTTGTGTTGTTTAGATCAGGTATAGGAAAGGCCTTCTATGGTGGTAATACTGTTTCCAAGTGCTAGTGGTTCATTTTGGATACATGTTAGTGGTAGTGGAATGTGGGTGTCAATCAACATGTTTCATGGAGTCTTTTTGGTATATTTAGTTACTATCTCATTATCATTTATTTTGGTTTCTTATTTAAAATGTTAAATTTTTACTCATTCCTGTAGTTTTACTTGATATATTTTGTTATTGTTATTGGATATGATGTGATGTGATTATTTTTTATTTTTTGTTAATTAATAATGGGAAAATTTGTTCTCATTCATGTAACATGATACCCAAGAACTATCTTCTAGGTCATGGGGATCATTAATTCCCTTTGACCCATGTTGTGGTCTAGGTGGGGTGTCTGGTAGGATGGAAACCCTAGACGATTTCTAGAAAAAAATATTAGATCGTGTTTTCCCTTTATTTGGGTCGTGTTATTTGGAAAATTCTAGATAGACAGGAGATAAGACTATTGGGTATTGAGGTTATGGTTTCTAGAGGGGTGTATGGCCAACAAACCTCGTGACAGGCCTTAGGTCACTATGATATGTTTAGGATATGTTTTGAATCCTCCTTCACGTGTGATGAAGATGTTTTAGGTTGTGCATGGACTCTGATTTGAGGTGGAGTGGTTCAAATTGTTGTATGTGTTTTTCATGTTTTAATTTCAATTTATTTATATTATTAATTCATGATATTATTGAAATCCTTATGGGTAGTAACTTGATGATTTCATGATATGTCCATTCATGTATCATCATGCCACCCTAGAGACCTCTCATGCAACCACAAGAAGAAGTCATATAGAATTATTCCTCAATATTTGATCATAGATTACTTAAGGTAGTGGTTTGGGATATCCAAGAACTAGATAATGGAGTATACTCTAGTCCAAATCATTTTAAGGGAACCAAAATTGGTATGAAAAATGAAAATAATCATGAGTTCCTCAAGAAAAAACATCCATCCTTTCAAGGTAGTACAAAACCACAACAAGATGAGGAGTGGATAAAAATTTTGAGAGTTTTTTTCAAGTTCCTCAAGAAACATGATGTCATTAAATTAATTTTTTCTTCATTCATGTTGGAAGGGATTAGCCACAGGGGTTAGGAATCAATGGGTCAGGATGAGAAACATGAGAATATGGGATGAAAGGACTTCAATACCATTATTGATGAGTAGTATTTCCCATAGACCTTGGACCACTCCAAAACCTAAGAGTTTATGGATCTCTATGATAGGGATCACATCGTGTCATAATATACCAACTGTTTGGAAGAACTGGTTCATTTATTCCCTAATGTGGTTTCCAATGAGTGGAAAAAGGCATAAAATTTTGAATTGGGGTTATGGTAAGATATTTGATCCCATTTATTCTTGTCTAAGATAAATACATATACTAAATAGGTGGATTGATCCTTGATGGTGGAAATTGATTGGGAAGGTAAGTTGTAATTTTCTGGGATGGTACTACCTATAGGCTAGGGTGTTGGAGGCACATCTGAGAAGAAAAGGTAGTGTGAAAAGAAAGAGAATAAGGGAGGTGGTAGCTCTGGCTACCCATCTTGACAACATTCATCTACTACCACTAGTGGAGGGTCAGTTTTGCTACCGGTGTAGAAGGTCAAGGCATGGGTGGTCAGCATGTCCAATTTCACCTACACCCTTCCATTAGTGTGGGAACTTGGGTCATTTGAAAAGGATCTATAAGAGTGGTTTACCAACTTAGATTGGTATGGGTACTTCAACACATAGGGATATAATTACTCAGTTCAGGGTATCAAGAGCTTTGAGTTTTCAGTCGGCTGGGAATGGTGGCAAAGATGGATAATAATATGGGAAGAATAAATTTAAGGAAGAGTATAAAGTTATAAATAATCCTAAAAAATTATTGTAAATGATGAACCTTCATGATTTGGATCATGCGCTGACAATATTGAATGTGGGGCCTATAGATATTCAAGGTATTTATCTCATTAAGTCATGCATAGATATCACTTTATTTGACACTAGTTTATCTAATTCTTTTATTTATTCCCATACTCTGGAAATACTGAAATTACCAACCAAACGTATGCCTTATATAATGGATTTGGTTATAACAATTGGTAAGAAGAGGTATCAGGGTTTCATGTATCTATCATGAGATCTAAATTTGGATGGTGTTAAATTGGAGTGGGACTATTTGGTTCTGTAAATGGAAAATTTTGATGTAATTCTAGACATGGATTCTATGGTGTTTATTAAGTAACACATCTATTTTTATTTCCATAGAGTAACTTTTGTGGAACTTGATGGGTGTAGTCCGGTATTTAAGGTTAATGGAATCCCCGATAAGGGGAAGTTATTCGTCCACTTCTAGATCTTGGAAATATTGTTTTCTAATTTTGATCTCTAATGTTGGAGGACGATGGGAGATGTTTGGAGAATGGTATTACACCTATAGTATATGAATTTCTAGAGGATTTACCATATGATTTCTTTATTTTGCCTCTGGAGTTATTTATGGTGTTTACCATGAATTTAGAATTAGGAACACATCTGATATCTCTTCCCCTTTATTGTATGGACCCCACTAAGTTAATGGAATTAAATTTTCCACAGGTAGATTTAGAATCCAAAAGATTCATTTGCTCAACTATCTTTCCTAGGGCCACCCCAATTCAGTTTTCTAAAATGGATGATGAATCTCTCTGATTGATCATTGAATACCAGAACTTGAATAAGGTCAAAAGTTTTACAACCCAAACGTTTATCATTGAAAATTCATCTTGACCTAATTAATTGTCTTATTATGTAAATTGGTTATATAACATATGAACTTCTTTGGTTTTTTTATTTTAAAATAATATTAATAATTGTGATCATTACTAATATAGTTGTTGAACAATGATCACATGATAGTATAAATATAAGGCTTTAACAAATATAATTTACTTAATAAAAGGATGTGATGGTCTCATCTAGTAGAATTTCTCCATACGAAGCCCATTATTTAGAGCTCAGAAAGGATATGGCGTCATTAGGCTTCACCCTTGACCAATACCAAGTTGAGATTTAACACGTTAAGCTCGAATGGAAATGCCTATGAGAGAAGAAGAAGTTGATAGTGATTACCACCCAAGCGATGTTATCTGAGCCACCCCAAGAGTCTGTCACCATCACACACCTTACCCTTCAATCATATTCAGGGGATATAAGTGGTTATGTAATGATAACCTAGTACTATGATTATGAACACTATTTTTTATAGATAATATACATTCATTTTATTATTGTTACTTTGTAAATGGTTTTTTAAGAAAAAATAGCATTTTTAGTTAATTAAGAAATATTTTTTGATGAATTAATGGATTTTTGAATTAAATAATATTTTAATAAAATATTATCACTAAATTAATTTTTTATTAAATATAAATGAATATATAATTATTATGAATTCAGTTGTGATTTTTATTGAGGTTTGAAAAATATTTTTATCAAAACCCAATAATTTTCAATAAATGTTGGTTTTCATTTTAAAAGTAAAAATTCACATATTTAAAAAAATTATTAAGATAAAATGAATATTATTTTTTGAATCTGGATTTCGAAATTCTCCAATGGTGAATTTTTCATAATTTTCTAAGACAGTCGAATTTTTGGGTAAAATTAAATACCGTGTAAATATATAATGTGTTTTATGATATCATAATGAAACAATAGTATGTAATAAAATACTATAAAGATTATTTTCGGCCAATATATGTTTTACCATTAAAATAATGTGATTTTAGGTTTGTTTGATTTATTTTACAAAGAATTTGTGGACCCTCCAAGACTTATAAAACATTTTAACTTTTTAAATTGATTTCCTTTAGAGTGTGACTCACCTCCACATAAGCAAGCCTAATATTTTAAAAAGCTCGGAAATTTGCCTTATAAAATAATGTTTTCCACTCCCATTTGGAAAATACCCTGGAAAAAACCATGGGTTGGTTTATAGTTTTTATTAGTTTAATGTGTGCTGCCTAAAACAAAAATAATAAATAATTCCATCGTCTTTCCTATATAAACCCATCCACGATCCCACTTCCTCTTCACTCAAAGCCTTCTGATTTCATCCAACCTCTTCAGAACATTGAGACATGTCTGCTGAAGGGTTATCTGTTGTTTTTCAACCCTTGGATGTTGGTAAACTAAAAGAGATTCCAAGTCAATTTGGCGCTGCTACCCGTCTATTACCTTTATATGATTTTGATATTAATTATATGGTAATACTTTAATTTTCAAATGGCGAAGAGTTTTCTATAAGTTGAGACTAATGTCATGAATTAAATCTTCTATCATCAATTCTGGAATATCAAACTGAGAATTTTCTGAAGGCCAGAACATGAATGGTATTTCTCTTTTAGATAATTTTTTCCTCATGTTTAACACGTATTCATCATCTTTCACTATAGGTTTCTCCACTTGGTCTAACCAAAGTGGATGCCCTAAATTAGTAGATAAATGACCCAAAGGAGGTTCAGAGAATGATTGTTCCATTAAGATGTCTTCTGATTGAGAATGTGTTTCACCCGTAAATGACAAAGAATAAGACATGACTGGGCTTGTGTTTGCAAGTGCCTCAAGATAGGAGGGCTTTCTAGTTGCTACATTCTCAATTATGGAATTATTTTGACAATGAAAAATAATACTATGGAGAGTACTTTTGCAGCGAATTCCATCGTGGGGAAGATCACCCCGATGGATTACAGCAAAGGATAAATTTTCTTGCTCCTTGGTCTTCTGGCCACATGGAGGGTTGTCGTGGCTTTCATCCAAATATAGACACTCTGAATTGACCGAATTTTCATGAATAAATCTTTTATGATGAAGTGTCTGGTGAGAAACTTCATAATTACAACTACCACTCACAAAATTTGGTAATGAGACAGTAGGATCTTGAGAAGCAACAGTTTAATGTCGGGGGGCTTCAAGAACTCTAGTATTAAGTGTAGATAAATCACAACATGACTTTTGATTTTAAAATGGTATTTGGTGAGATTTATTTTTGGATGTTCTATTATACATAGTTGGGGCCACCTATTATGAGAAGTGGTTATAATGGGAAGGTGCATGTGTCTACCTTGAAATAGTTACCCGAACGGGCCGATTAACACCAATTAGAAAGGGTGTATGTTCCTGATCCTATTGTCCGTATGATATGGGGGAAAATTCCCCATGACCCTCTTGAACTAGAAAATAGTTATGTATCTACTCTGGAATGACATACTGATGTGTCATCCCATTTGTGGGTATAGATTTATATGTATGTTCCCATGATACTGCTGAAGTAGTTTAAATATCTTAGCATGCTTCTAGTATATGGGAAGGGATATGCATCTGCCCTTTCACCATTGATAAGATATGATTGGAGACTTCAGCAGCCGAAACGAGAATATACATCCATTCCGTATCTGTCGTAGGTGTATGTGCATGATCTTGTACTCCTTTTCCTATCAATGGATATTGAAAGTACTCACGCATGGGGGCATAAAGTTGGGTACGCCCAAAATTTGTTGTCAGAGCTTTCTGACTGAATTCTATGGGTGATACCAAACGAGACTATTAGCAGGCTTGATGAACATTGGTGGGTGTATGTGCATGCTGGAAGTTTTTTGTTAGATATGGTTGATGGGCTTCCTTCAACACTAGAAGATGAGACTACTAAAAGATTTTGTGATTGAAAATAGGTGTATGTAACTATTTACCCTTTGCCACCATATTATATTTGTGGGCCTCTTTAAATGTATTCAGACGAGCCTGTTGACTAGCTGATAACTTGTGGGCAGGTATATGTGCATGTTTACGATACTCCACCGGTTTTATCTAGTGGGATTGGTGGGTTTCTGTCAGACGAGCCTGCTGAGCAGCAAAATTAGAACAGATGGTTGTATGTGCCCACTTGTTGTTTGTCTTTAACTATTGCCAATGGACTTCTCCAGAAGAGGTAGAGGTGATAACCTTCTCCATGTTGATTAGATGTTATCCCTGGCAATTCATCTTTTGTTCTCGAGTCTAAGAGACCTGGACCAAACTTCCATAGGCAACACCCCCATCATGATGGGAATACACTACAACATGATTATGGAGGAGATTGCTAGTGGGAGTCCTCAAGAAGTACTCCTGTATTTTTGAATTTAATCCTTGAGTTACCACTTGATCCACCTCCCTGTAGTATTGGAGAGATTGATTGTTGCGTTCTAGGGATAAAGACCTAAAATGGTTGGAGATGGTGGTTGGCACCGTTTACTTCTTGATCATTGGTCATTGTTGTTGTGGACCTGGAGGGCCTGTCGAGAAGCCTCCGAAGTTGGGATTGTATTGTGCTGGTGATATTCCTTCACCAGCACATTAAAGTCCCATGATTGAAGATTATTGGTTGGTGATAACCTCCTTCCCGTGGATGGAGATCCAGCTTGAGTAGTAGTCGGGAAGTTCACAGATGTTGTCTTGGATAAATTCATTCATTGGTTTGAAGGGAGTTCTATGGAAAACTGAAAACAAAGACAAACTCTATTAAAGAAACTTCTTTTCAAATGGATACATGTGTGATTGATTCCTTTGTCTGGCCTTCCTTTATCAATTGATAGGGTCCTAACATGTGGGTAACATTATTAACTTGGTTAAGGATTCATGTTGGATTCACCATTTTTGTTTCGTAGTTCCTTGAAACGTGTATTATAGATTTAAGAACCACTGTTTCTAGGTGGTTTCCATTGGATTTATTCATGGAATCGGGAAATTCGAATAGTTCTTTATCCAAATAGGGCCTTCTTTCAAAAGGAAGGTGTTTTTTATGTATAAATTTTATGATACTTAAGAATGTACATTGGTCAAGAGGATGGGAGGTCGGACTCATCCCACCCTTTTGGGGGGAATTATTGTCTTCTCTATGACTCCCTTTGTAAAATTAAAATATTTTCATGAATCCTTATTAATCCACCAAGTATATCATAAGTATCCATTGGAATTTATTATCACTTATTAACATCTATGAAACTTTAGAATCATTAGTATGGATTCAGGGATCTTCATTAATAGAAATATTTGTATGTATTCGAGGTTTTCCCTCAATAGTATCCTCTAATATACTGATTAGAGAATATTTTAATCATCATTGTGATTATACTAGTTTTTAATCCACCCATTGGGGCACTCTGGAATTTATTGTCATCGAGGGAGACAAAGGTTTGGTTTGATTTTTTGTATCATGCCCATAAAATGGGATAACAATGTATCCTTGTGAAAGGAATCAGAACCCTCGTAGTTCGGTGACACTAAATGGGACAGATCATACCTTTTAAGGTCATGTGATAAGGAGCTCTAAGCGGAAGGTGCTTAGTTGAAACTTAGTGTGGGACTTATGTTGAGGCAGCCCAAGGAACATGGAAAGGATATGGATTTCCAAGTATGATCAAACCCTATTGGGAATATAGCCCAAGGAGAATTTGGTTGATTTGAATTATTGGGTTTGACCCCCAAATAGGCTTCTTACATATCCCATATAGTTGGAAATCCAAGCCCACGTAGTTTGATAAGTCTTATAAAAGAGTATGGTACTCTAAGACAAGAGAGTTTGGGATTACTTCTTGAAAAGGATTCCTTGATGATTTGAGGATTGAATTAGGGGATTATTTTCCAAGGAGGATTCACAAATCCGGGGAATTAGGGTTGGATTCTTGAGGAGGATATCTCGTGATCTCGGGATCTTAAAGTGCTTCCTACATATCTTGGTTTGAATAGGAATCAGAGTTCTCATAGTTTCTTCTTTCGAGTGTTTGTGTGCATGTTGTAACCATCATGTATCTCTAAGCTCACATGACTTATGCTCGGTGTGAGAAACAAGAGGATGTGAAAGATTCAACAATAACACTTCACACTTTCAAAATTTTCTTCCATACTGATGGAATAGGTCATGCCAACCGTGTAAAAAGGTGAGGTGACGATGGACGAGGGTGGGGTGATGAGCCCTCAATCTATTCTCTTCACATTGAACAAGGGTACGACTGGAAGGAAAAAGGGGTGAAGGTGAGGGGATTATACCAGGTTTGATGCCCTAAAATTGGTCCTGGTTGGGGATGGATACTTCTCTTATACTTGCATGGAAAAGAAAGTGCGAAGTGTACCTTCCCTATAGGAGACCTGAGGTTCTGGGTCATCTCTTCGAGAAGGGAGAGGCCGGTAACCAACCATCCACCAAACTGGGAACTTCCCAACACTATTTCTTGGAGAAAATTCCATGTGACTATGGATATAAAACCCCAAAAACATCCCATGAATCCAAAACCCACTGTGAAATTGATGTGGGAAACCTCAGACTATGGAATTACAAACCCAAATTAGAGACACGCTGATGTACCTTACACAATGGTTTAAGAAGTCAGGAGGTTTTGGTGGAGGCTTCAACTTATCCACTTTCAGATAAGGGAACCAAGGAAAGAGATATCCAGCCATGGATGGATTTAAAGAAGGGTACTTGAGCTATTTTCATAGGTACCTCAAGCAAGTATGTTGCGTAGGGTACCCTGTGTTGCTGTATCCTGCAGGTATGGCGCACAAGAGAACCGCATAGGTGAGGAACGCAGGTATACCGCACAGATATAAATGATTAATGAAAAATGTAAATAACTTCAAAACATGCTTATCTCATTTTAATTATCTCTTCTCTAATGGGGTAAAGAGTTACCTAAGACAATTTGAGAGATCTAGGCAAAAAAGCTACGCAAAGGGAGATTCAAAGAATATTTCAATTTTTTTCAGTCCTGAAATGGGGAGCGTAAGGGTCCTATTTATAAGCAAGGAGGGGAACTGGTTGAAGGGAGTTTTTCCACACAGGTCCTCCAGATAGGTCCTCCAAGTAGGGGTTAGAAATTATTCTTCCACGCAGGTCCTCCGTGTAGGTCCTCCGCGTAGATCCCTTTGTGAAGTTTTATCTATCTTCTGAATGCCATAACTTTTGATTTGTAAGCCTGTTTGTGCTCCGCGACCAGTAAAATCAAAGGTCTTAAAGAGATATAAACTTCTTGATATGGTAAATACATTAGGTATTCTCAGATAAATCTCTGAAATTGAATTTAATGTGTTGACACCTTTCTATCACCGATCATTGAAATCCAATGCATACTCCTGGATAGGGAAAACAGTCAACTTTATCCATCAGTATGGAGAAGTATTTTGGTACATAGAAATATAGCCTAAATATTCTTCTTTCCTGAAAAAAACATCTTTATTCCTACTTTACATTTATTTGTGTGAGAATCATATCTTAACTCTACAGAAAAGTGCATGGAACACATTTTTTGGTGTCTACAAATAATAAGAGTAAAAATAACATAAAAACGTATATAAATATATTTTATGGAGATATGTCTACATAAAAATGTCTAAGGATAAATAATATTCCATTTTAACCATTTTTCATGTGAAAACATAGGAAAAACATTTTATTTTTAAAAATATCAAGTGTGCCACTCACCTCGCTTATAAAAGGCCACCCACTCTCCTCACCTCTTCACACCTTAAAACTCTTTTGGGTATTCCAGTACGAGTCCAAATAAATTAATATAAAAATCCTCCTCCTCTAAGGTGATTTTTTTCATAAATATATCATACAATGGAGTTTTTTACAAACATAAAGAGATTACATGAAGTAAAGATAACATCCATTAACGAGCATTTTTATTTAATTTCATCCTCCACCTCATTCAATTATTATTAAACCATAATTATACAATACCCTCAATATCTACCATATCAGTAGATATTTTTTAGATAATTTCATGACCTATAACCATCCCTATTTCTTTCAAATGGTTTATGAATTCATCATTCCATTGTATGGTGTACTACCGCCTCACAAATCGATGTCATCTGTTTTTCCATTACCACCTCCCACGGTTGGGTATCATAACAGATCTAAAGTATATATATGATATTTATAACATAATTAAACCTATATATTCATTATATCATATATAAAATTTTAATTTCCAATCAGTGGGGTATATGATAGCGTCGCTCGTGTGTATGGCAGACTACCACCTCGAGAAGCGATGTGATTCATTTTTCACTAATGCATGACATGGAAGGTAATAAAGATAATGTTAAAAATATACATAAAATAATTTTTATATTAAATACTTAATTATAATTCTGAAAATGTAACATCTCATTTTATTTCTTACCTTTTCACTCATTGAAATGTTATGACATCATTCATGTATGTGTGGACACTACCGTTACGATGCAATGTGACACTATTTTCATCACCAAACCTCATTGATGATATATATGTGTATATTTAAAGAAATAATATGGTATTTATGATATTAGTATCATTCTGGAAAGATAAAAAATTACCTATCACTTTTGTCTAATGATATTTGAAAAATGGAAATGTTACTCATGCGTACATACAACCAACTGTCTCTATGATTGTACCATAGTTCATTTTTCAAAACCATCATTCATGGTTGGTTATAAAAGTATAATTTATGTCTAAATATGATTATAATTTCATTATTATTATTCTAGATATGATAGCACTATATAATATACACAAAAACTGGAACATTCATGACAATGAAGGAATGAAAAAATTCCAATTAACACGTGAAATAAAAAAAATGAAACATTATTAATTAATAGGTGAAAAGATGTTATAAAAGGATAATATATGATAATATATGTATTTATATGTTTCTATTATAATTTAATAACATCTTTAAAACCACTATACTAGATGTTAAATCACATTCAACCAAAAGGAAGTGTGAGGTAACGGACTTCGTCTCAAATTCTGTAACGCCCCGACCCCAGTTACTCAGAGTCGGTGCACTATTACATAACATTGGAATGATCACAAAAGATCATGTCTCGAAAGACCGATTAGTTTCGTAGCCTTGGAATCACTAGATATATTCATAAAGTTTACATTACATCATAAAATGAAAAACTACAACAACATCTTGTCTCCATAGAAAACACTCACATCCCCTCATACTATCCCTTCATGTCATTCAAAAAATACTTCTTCACATCCTGGTAAAAATATAACATAGAAAGGGGTGAGCTCAGATGCCCATTAAGGATAACAATATAGTGGAAACTTTCATAAATAAGCATAAACATTTAAGGTAATCTATAACTAAAAGAAAAGCCTTTTAAACTTGAACTTTAGCATAATATGGAAGAAATAAAATGAAATAATTCCATTTACTTATTCACATGGATATTCTAATAATCGAATAACCACATTCAGTATCAATAACCACTTTCATAATGATGGAATTCATAATTCCAGACTATCATAACCACATAGTCAAGGCCTTGTGCCAAGACTACAAATAAGATTTTGTCAAGGCCTTGTCCCAAGACACTAGTTTGTCTCATGAGACCTACTGATGCATCGAGGAGCTATAGCGGGCTCTACCCATCACTTATTAAGTCCAATTCATTCCTCATATGAACAGGATTAAACATAACATAAACATTCATATTAAAACTAGCATAAAAAATCTCTATAATTTCTCCAAAAACCATGAATGGTATGAAAATAACACCTCTAAAGTCAAACATATCATAAAACCTTCAATACAATGTGGAAGTTTTTTATCATAATTAATCAACTTCAAATAAGCTTAAAATCCACCAAAGGATGTTGACATAGATGAAATCAAAACCATTTGAGAGAAATATATCTTTTTTTTAAATCATTTAAAAGTCACATAATTATAAAAAGGAAACATTTACATTGAAAATATTCTTATAATCTGATAAGGGAAGCTTCAATGATTTTATAATGGCAGAAAATAGCCTCACCCACTGTATAAGTTAAAAAAATGCATTCTTGCCTTAATTCTGTCGAAATGGTTAAAAAGGACCTAGTTTGGAAAATGATGGAAAGATTCCTTTATAAACATCTTATAGAATCGAAACAAGGGTATAAATGATTTTAACCCATAGTCTGTAAAATAGGAAAAAAAATTTGAAATACATTTTTAAGAAACATGGATGTGGATGATAAAGAGATCCCAGTAGATAATTAGGTATAAACAACCTCAGATAATAAAGAGATAGTGAAATTAACCCTTACCTTGTACTTTTTATTGGTTGAGGGTAGTTTAAAATCTTGTATAATGGTGAAATAATTGTTATTAAATTATTCAAGAATAAAATATATTAATATGAAATCATATATGTTCTTTTAACATTTCTTTGTTAATAATATCTTAGTATTATCGTTGTTTCGGGTGTTAACTTAATTGTTTTCTTTTATATGTTTTGTTGCATAAGCCATGTTTATTATGGATAGGTTGTATCTTATTCAGATCCAGAATGATATAAAGTCCTTAAGCATTATTTTTAATCATCAAATGAGAATTATACTTGAATGGATAAGATGGGGAATGAATCTCATCGCGTTTGTAGAGACTGTAGTCCGTACGTACGCACGAGCGACAATATCATTTTTTGATATTAAAATAATATATAATTGGATGGTATATCATATATAAGGAATAATTATAATGTTATATTTATTATTTACTTCAATTACACATCATTATCATACCCATCCAAATAATAATGTTTTGAATAACAATTACACCACGACGTGGATACGGCAAGTTGTACGTACGCACCTATGGTGACATGTCATTAAAAGGATGGAAAGAATACTTAATATGGTTGTACCATATTTATAATAACATCAATGTATATAGAAATACTAGAGTTATTATTTTAGAATGGAAATAACAAAGAAAGAAGAAGTGGAAGAAGAAAGGAACTTGAAAGAGGGAGGTGAAAACATTACCTCTTCTTCAGGTTCTTCTTTTTGATTTGATCAAAAGGGCTCTTTAGGTTGAATTTATTATTAAAATAAGGCCTCTAGGTTGAATTTAGTGAATTTTAGAGAATATTTGGGTAGGGTTTGGCCGATCCAAAAGTCTTTGAAGGTGTGAATTATAGAGAAGGGGGAGTGCCCTTTTATAAGAGGGGTGAGGGGAACCTTTCGAAAAACTAGTAATATTATTTTATAATAAATTCATATTCAATTTATAATGGCTCCAAATTGGATTATTTAAAGTTTATGGTTGTTATAGGTCAAAAACAATCAACCAATTTATTTTATACAGGTTTGTTTCACTATATTAATTTATCTTTTTTATTTAACTCTTAGTTAAATAGTTTGATATTTACCATGTCTCTTTGTATTTTTATATTATATAGTTAATAAACATACTATATACTTCCATGATACCCCCAAGTGGTATATTAATGATACACCTATCATTATATAAGTCCTTTGGTGGAACCTTAGCTTTTTAGGAATAGAATAACAATTAATAATATAATATTTGTTTTAAAAACTATTTTATGTCAATTTTGATACTATTTAATAATTGATTTTTTTAAAGTCTTAACAACTTTATTAAGTCTAAACAAGTTCATTTATGTAATCCTAACATGTCATATTAACCAATAAAATCTTTTTATGTCATAAAAACGTTCAAATTATATTTATTGTAACATTTATAATACCAATTATTTGATTCTTTCATTAATAAGAAAAATACTGCATCATTATTGTGTCATAAATAAATTTAATTGTTCAATGTCTAAAAATTATAAATAAATCCCATTATGTAGTAAATATTTTTATCTTTATAATTAATATTTATAGTCTAAAATATAACATATATAACCCTATGTAAAAATGGTTTTGCTAAAAGATATATGCTTATGTCATTTTTGTATTTACTTTAACTTAATAAATATAAAGTGTCATTATCATTTACATGTTGCTCAATGGGGTCCCAAAATCGACGCAAAGATTCCCATGGTCGGACATGTATCAACCAATAGGGTTAGGTCACATTTTAGGGTAATTTAATATTATTATAATATTATTTTTTTACCCTTATATGCTGGATTTACCCTTTAACCATGGTAAATAAAATATTTACCGAATTAATTATTCAAAATGTAAAAAAGTAAAAGTTACCTATTTACACAATTTGGACCTCATGATTCTAAATATGAAATCCATTTTTCTAAATTCAAAACACAGAAGTGGCGGAAATTAATTTAAAATTAATTCATGTTGTCAAAATAAAAAGCGTGTTTTTATCAAATAATAACTTTCAAAAGATTGACACTTTCTTATGTCCAGTTTAAATGCAAAATTATGTCCAATGTCCAAAATTAGATTAACTGGTAAAAATATAATCTAATTATACTTTAAAACCACTCAAATTTATAATTTATCACTCTTAATTATTTCGATTAAAAAAGTTGTTTTTAATTAAAATTTAGTAATTTTCATTATTCATCAAAATATGAAAGTTATCAGAAAAGTACCAAAACTTCACCCTAAGATAATATCGATATTTTGAATGCAATTTGAATAATAAAATTTTAAAAATTTTAAAAAGTGTGTATTACTATTCATAACAGCTATTTTGATTGGTTGTGGTGTGTGTTAGAACCTCGAAGTTACGTACAACACACGTTACTGTATTATTCAAAGAGAAGCGTACCATGGAAGCTTGGGGTGTTACATTCTCCCCTCATTTAAATAATTTCGTCCTCGAAATTTCTAGAATACTGCCGCATGAAAAGACTCGGGTGGTTCTTCATCATAAGTTCCTCGGGTTCCCACATTGCCTCTTCCATCTTATGGTTTCTTCATAGAACATTCATCAAACGAGTCGTCCGGTTTCTCAGTACCTGTTCTCTTTTATCAAGAACCTTGATTGTATCTTTACAATAAGACAGATCAGGTTCCATTTCTACTTCCTCATAGGTGAGTACATGTGTTAGGTCAGGCATGTATTTTCTCAATAGTGATATGTGGGACACATCGTGAGCTTTAGAGAGACATGGAGGCATTACCAAACGGTAAGATACAACCCCAATTCGTTCTAGAATTTCAAAAGGTCCTATGTACCTGGGACTCAATTTTCCCTTCTTAACAAAACGTATAACACCCTTCCATGGAGATACCTTCAAGAAAACATGATATCCTGCCTGAAATTCCAAATCCTTCCATCAGTTATCAGCATAGCTATTCTTCCTACTTTGAGCTTCTTTGATGTGGGTTTGGATTACCTCCACCTTTTCCATTGTTTCCTCAACATGTTCTGGGCCTACAAGATTTCTTTCACCAACATCATCCCAACAGGTTGATGTGCAACATCTCATTCCATATAACTCTTCATATTGTGCCATCCGAATACTTGAATGAAATCTATTGTTATAGGAAAATTCCACCAGAGGTAAATATTGATCCCACATACCCTGAAAGTCAAGTGAGCAAGATCTCAACATGTCTTCAAAGGTTTGAATAGTTCATTTTGATTGTCCATCTGTTTGAGGGTGGTAGGAAGTGCTCAAACAAAGCTCAGTATCCAAGGCTTTCTGAACACTTTTCAAGAATCTTGATGTAAAACGTGGATCACGAACAAAAACAATCGATAGGGGTACTCCATGAAGTCTCACAACTTCATTAATATATATACTTTCTAGACATTCAAGTGGTAGATCTTCTCTTATAGTAAGAAAATGTGCTGACTTGGTAAGACGATCAGTAATGAACCATATTTCATCTTTCCTTATAGGAGTATTTGGTAGCCCCATGACAAAGTACATCGTAATATTAACCCATTTCCACTCAGGTATGGGAAGAGGTTTTATGACTTCTCCAGGCTGTTGCCTTCTAGCTTTCACTTGTTGACAAACAATACATCTTGACACAAAATCAGAAATCTCCCTCTTCATGTTTTTCCACAAAAAATGTTCCTTCAAATCTCTATACATTTTGGTGCTCCCAGGGTGTATAGAGAAATTGGAACTATGAGCATCATCCAACAATTCACTTTGTAGATTAGGTATATCAGGAACACAAAGTCTCTTCCCAAATTTCAAAATTCCTTCTTCATACACAAATTCACTCAATCACCCATCATTCACAGCTTTAATCTTCTATTTAAATTCTTCATCATCGGTCTGAGAACTCTTATTCCTTTCTAGTAAAGATGGTTTGGCAACCATTTGTAAAAGTATCGATGTTTCACCTTCCATGGTTATTCTCATATACAACTTTACTAGATCCTTGAAAATTGGACCCCTTTTAACTCTCATTTTGTTCAAAACTCCATGATCCTATATGCTCAAAGCATCTTTCACCTTATTTTCCTTCCCTAGGTGGTACTGTATCGTGCAATCATAATCCTTGAGTAGTTCAAGCCATTGCCTTTTCATCATGTTGAGTTCTTTCTGTTTGAAAATATACTTCAAACTCTTGTGGTCGGTATATATCTCACATTTTTCACCATAGAGATAATTTCTACATATATTCAAAGAAAATATTATAGCATCTTACTCAATATCATGAGTTGGATAGTTTTTCTTATGATTTTTCAGCTCTCTTGGTGCATAGGAAATAACCATATCATTCCACATAAGGACACAACCAAGTCCTTTCTTTGAAGCATCACTATAAAGAACAAACCCATCATTCCCTGATGATATAGTCAATATAAGATCATTGACTAATCTTCTCTTTAGTTCATCAAAACATTCTTTGCACTCTTTTGTCCAAATAAATTTAACCCCTTTACATGTGAGCTTAATTAATGGGTTATCCAATCGGGAAAAATTCTGGACGAAACTCCGATAATAACATGCTAAACCAATAAAACTACATACCTTAGTTATACTCGTCGGTGCTGGCAATTCATGGATTGCCTTGGTCTTAGAAGGATCGACGTAAATTCCATCCTTAGAGACAATATGGCCATGAAAATAAATCTTCTAAATCCAGAATTGACACTTGCTAAACTTTCCATATAATTCATGTCTTCTAAGAGTCTTCAAGATAATGGAAAGTGATTTTCATGATCTTCGTAGCTTTTGGAGTATACCAAGATATCATCAATAAATACCACTATAAAATCATCGAGATAATCCTTGCAAACTCTGTTCATTAGATCCATGAATACAGAGGGTGCATTAGTCAATCCAAAAGGAATTACTGTAAACTCATAATGCCCATACCTGGTTTGAAATGCTATCTTCGGAATGTCTTCATTCTTCACACACAACTGATGGTATCCAGATCGAAGGTCAATCATTGAAAAGTATTGAGCTCCATACATTTGGTCAAATAAATCATCAATGCGAGGTAGGGGATACTTGTTCTTTATTGTAATAGCATTGATTTACCTGTAGTCGATACATAACCTCATAGATCCATCTTTCTTCTTAACAAAAAGGACAGGGGCTCCCCCTAGAGAAACACTAGGGAGAATAAATCTCTTATTACTCAATTCCTATAGTTGTTTCTTTAGTTAAACTAATTCCACAATGGCCATTATATAAGGGGTCTTTGATATAGGCCTTGAACCAGTAATTAAATCAATGGAAAACTCAATTTCTCGTTCTGAAGGATATCCAGGTAAATCTTCCGGAAACACATCTACATAATATTTCATAATAAGTACATCCTCTATTTGAAAAATCCTTTCCTCACCCACAGTTAATTCATTATCTTCCTCCGCGATAATTGAATTTAGTTGAGCTACTGGGGGTGGATCTAGATAAGAATCAGGTGGTGACAATTCTGCCCCAAAGATAAGGTGTTCTTTATCATCATCATCATAAAAAATCGTAACCTCCTTCTACTTACAATAAATCTTCACCTCATGGACCAAAATCCAATCCATACCAAGGATTATATCAAATTCAATCATGGGTATAACAATGAGATCAACAGATAAAGAACATTTATGAGCTCTAATGGAGACTGATTCACAAAACTTTTTGCAATGATACTTCCCTTGGAAGTTTTGTTTAACAACTACCTTGTTAAATAAAATTATAAATATCTAATTTTCATAGTAAACTGGGAAGATATGAAACAATGAGATGATCCAGAATCAAATAAATCATTTTCTAAACTTGAGGAAACCATTAAATTACTTGCCACCATGTCTTTTGGAGCTTCTACCTCAGTAGTAGTGATAGCGTAAGCTTGGCCTTGATCCCTTGGCCTTTTCCGAGGTAAGTTCCCCTGACTCTTAGGAAATTCATTTTCATAATGTCCCATCTTCCTGCAATTGTAGCATTGAACATCGGTATCTTCTTTCATCCCCTTACAATCACGAGCTTCGTGGCCTTTTTCACCACACTTATAACAGACTCTCATTCCCTACAAGCAAGTACCAGGGTGTTTCTTCCCACATTTACTGTAGGATGGATGTTAAACCTTCATGTACTTCCCCTTATTTCCATTCCCATAGTGATTAGTAGATCTATTCTTATCTTTCTTTTCTTTAAATCCATATGACTTAGAGAATTCCTTTTCTATCTTGATAGCACATGAGACAATATCTTCGTACGATGAGAAGGATTGTGAGACTAATGCTCGATAAAGAAATTGTTTTATCCCATCAAAGAAATGATCAATATTACTCCTTCGGTTATGTATATAATTTTTTTCATGCCTCTCTAACCTTGTAACGTTAGTCTCATACTTTGCGACATTCTCATCCTCCTTTTGTCTCAGACTCAAAAATTGCCTTTCCATATCTGCTCGATGGTCAAGAGGAAAGTATTTTTCTATGAATAGATCTTTGAACTCCCCCCATTCCATATTTGATTATTCATAATCCTCCTTTTTGTTTTGAATCAATGACCACCATTGGTCAGCATCTCCAGTGAGGCGGTAAACTGCCATGATAACTTTTTCCCTTTCACTACACCCCAAGGCATAAAATATTTTCTCTAAGGAATTTATCCATTGCTTAGCTACTAATGGATTTTTACTCCTATTGAATGTTGGTGGTTGTTGACTCATGAAGAAATCTAACATTGATCCTCCACATTATGGATCTGGGTGCTCTATACAGGTAAGGTTATTATTCATAACCAGAGTGAGTTGTCCCAGTATGGTGATTAGCTGATCAGAACCAGTTGCATCACCAGCTCCACTATAATTATCTTGATCAAAAGGGTAATACCTACATGGAGTGCATGCATTGATATAGTTTCCATTTCTTCTACTAGACACCATTTATAAAAAATGGCATACAGTAGATTTTTTTATGAATCACAATACATAAATCCAAACTTGTAAAACACTTAACACGAATTGAACAGTTTATGGATATAATCCAGAATCATAAAAATGTTTTATTTGAGGAAGTATATACTCATAAACCCTTCATAATGGTTTTTAATGAAAATAAGAATTATCCAAAGAATATCCCCCATGAGTGTTGTAACCAATGGTGCAGCAAGGCCCATTGTCGTACACTAGTTCCTGTTCGAGTCTAGCTCAAAGCAGTGTTTTTGGGTTTTACCCCTAGGTACATCTGTGCCAGAGCCGCCTCTACCTGCTCGTATCCAGACAGGGATGTATTTCTCAGAAAACTCACAAAATCTCTACTATACCAAAATTCTAGGAAGTTCTTCTATACGAATCCTCGAAGTCCATCTTAGGTTTAAGTGCTCTAATTAGAGTTTATCTAAATATATCTTCCAAGGTTTTCACTAAACTTCCTCTAATAACAACTATAAAACTCTGACCCTAGTTACCTAGAGTCGGTGTATTATTACATAACATTAGCATGATCGCAATAGATCAAGTCTCTAAAGACCGATTAGTTTAGTAGACTTTGAATCACTAGATACATTCATAAAGTTTACATTACATCATAAAATGAAAAACTAAAAAAACATCTTGTCTCCATAGACCACACTGATATCCCCTCATACTATCCATGTAGGTCAGTCATAAAATACTTGTTCACATCTTGGGAAAAATAAAACATAGAAAGGGGTGAGCTCAGACGCCCTGTAAGGATAACAATATTGCGAAAACATTCATAAATAATCATAAACATTTAAGGCAATGTATAATGAAAACAAAAGCCTTTTAAACATGGACTTCAGCTTAATATGGAAGAAATAAAATGAAATAATTTCATTTACTTATTCACATGGATATTCTACTAATCGAATAATCACATGAAATATCAATAACCACTTTCATAATGATAGAATGCATAATGACAGACTATCATAACCACATAATCAAGGCCTTGCGCCAAGAATACAAATAAGATTTTGTCAAGGCCTTGTTCCCAGACACTATTTTGTCTCATGAGACCTACAGATGCATCAAGGAGCTATAGCAGGATGCACTCGTCACTTATTAAGTCTAATGCATTCCACATATAAACAAGTTTAAACATAAAAAAAAACATTTGTTTTAAGACTAGCATATGAAATGAAAATAATTTCTCCATAAACAATGAATGGTATAAAAATAACACATCCATAGTCAAACATATAACAAAACCTTCAATACAATATTGAAGTTTTGTATCCTAATAAATCAACTTCAAATAATCATAAAATCCATCAAAGGATGTTGACATAGATGAAAACAAAACTATTTGAGAGAAATATCTCTTTTTTTAAAATTATTTAAAAGTCACATAATTATAAAAGGAAACATTTACATTGAAAATATTCTTATAAGATTGTAAGGTAAGATTTGATGATTTTATAATGGCGTAAAATAGCTGCACCCACCGTATAAGTTAAAAAAATAAATTCTTACCTTAATTCTGTCGAAATGGTTAAAAAGGACCTTGTTTGGAAAACAACAGAAAGATTCCTTTATATTAATATTATAATAAGTCAAAAATGGTATAAATTCCTTTAAATTATAGTCTTTAAAATAGTTAAAATGTTTTGAAATACATTTTTAAGAAACATGAGTGTGGATTCTAAAGAGATCCTAGTAGATAATTACCTATAAACAACCTCGGATAATAAAAAGATTGTGAAATTAACCCTTAACTTGTACATTTCCATGGTTGAGGGTAGTTTAACCTCATGTATAATGGTGAAATTATTGTTATTAAATTATAAAATAATAATATACATTAATATGATATCATATATGATCTTTTAACATTTCTTTGTTAATAATATCTTAGTATTATCGTCGTTTCAGGTGTTAACTTGCTCGTTTTATTTTATATGTTTTGTCACATAAGCCATTTTTGTTATGGATAGGTTGTATCTTATTCATATATAGAATTATATCAAGTCCTTAAACATTATTTTTAATCATAAAATGATAATTATTCTTGAATGGATACGATGGAGAATGAATCTCATCGTGTTCGTGGAGACGGTAGTCCGTATGTACGCACGAGCGACAATATCATTCTTTTGATATTAAAATAATATATAATTGGATGTTATATAATATATACAGAATCATGATAATTTTATATTTATTATTTACTTCAATTATACATCATTATCATACCCATCCAAATAATAATGTTTTGAATAACAATTACACCACGACGTGGAGGCGGTAAGTCGTACATACGCACGTATGGTGACATGTCATTCAAAGGATGGATAGAATACTAAATATTGTTGTAAAATATTCATAATAACATCAAAATATATATGAGATACTGGAGTTATTATTTTATATTGGAAATAAAAAATAAAGAATAAGTGGAAGAAGAAAGGAACTTGGAAGAGGGTGTTGAAAACATTACCTCTTTTGCGGGTTCTTCCTTTTGATTTGATCAAAAGGGCTCCATAGGCTAGCTTTATGATCAAACTAAGGCCTCTAGGTTCATTTGAGGGAAGTTGAGAGAATATTTGGGTTGGGTATGGCCGATTAAAAAGGCTTTTAAGGTGTTAATTAGAGACAAAGGGGAGTACCCTTTTATAAGAGGGTTGAGGGGCACCTTTAGAAAAGCTAGAAATTTTATTTTATAATAAATTCATATTCGGTTTATAATGGCCCCAAAGTTTATTATTTAAATTTTAAGGTGTGAATAGGTTGATAAAAACTCAATCAATAGGTTTTATACAGGTTTGGGTCACGATATTAACTTTATATTTTTTATTTAACTCTTAGTTAAATAGTTTGAAATTTACCATGTCTCTTTGTATTTTTATATTATATAGTTAATAAACTAACTATTTACTTACAAGTGACCACCCAAGTGGTCCATTAATTATAAACCTATAATTAAATATTTACTTTTTACAAACCTTATATTTTTAGGAATAAAATATCAATTAATAATATAATATTTGTTTTAAAAACTCTTTTATGAAAATTTTGACAATATTTAATAATTGATTTTTGTTAAATTCTTAGAACTTAATTAATTAAAAAAAAATTCATTTAAGTAATAATAACATGTCATATTAACAAATAAAAGTTTTTTATGTCATCAAAACTTTCAAATTATATTTATTTTAAATTTATAATACCAATTATTTGATTCTTTCGTTAATAAGGAAAATACTGCATCATTCTTGTGTCATAAATAAATTTAATTATTCAATGTATAAAAATTATAAATAAACTTCCATTATGTAGGAAATAGTTTTATATTTCTAATGAATTTTTATAATCTAAAATATAACATATATAACCCTATGTAGAAAATGTTTTTCTAAAAGATATATGCTTATGTCATTTTTGAAATTTACTTTAACTTAATTAATATAAAGTGTCATTATCACTTTCAAGTGGCTCCATGGGGTCCCAAAATCAACTCAAAGATGCCCATGGTCGTACATGTATAAACCAATAGGGTTATGCCACATTTTAGGGTAATTTAATATTATTATAATAATATTTTGTTACCCTAATTTACCAGATTTACCCATTAACCATGGTAAATAAAATATTTACCGAAGTAATTATTCAAAATGTCTAAAAATAAAAGTAACCTATTTACACAATTTGGACCTCATGATTCTAAATATGGAATCAATTTTTATTAATTCAAAACACAGAATTTGTAGAAATTAATTTAAAATTAATTCCTGTTGTCAAAACAAAAAGCGTGTTTTTAACAAATAATAACTATCAAAAGATTGACACTTTCTTATGTCCATTTTAAATTTGAAATTATTTCCAATGACCAACATTGGATTAAAAGGTAAAAATATAATATAATTATACATTAAAACCACTCAAATTAATAATTTATCACTATTAATTATTTCAATTTAAAAAGTTGTTTTTAATTAAAATTTAGTAATTTTCGCTATTCATCAAAATATGAAAGTTATCAGAAAAGTAACAAAAATTCACCCTAATCTAATATCGACATTCTAAATCCAAAAATGAAGTCCAATTTGAATATAAAAATTTTAAAAATTTTAAAAAGTGGGTATTACTATTCATAATGGCTACTTTGATTGGTTGTGGTGTGTAATAGAACATCGAAGTTGCGTATAACACACGCTACTGTATTATTCAAAGATAAGTGTATCGTGGAAGCTTGGGTTGTTCAATTATCCCTTAATTAGGGTATATTGTAATGTTATACACCTAATTTATTTTTTATAGTTTATATTGTCCCCCTTTGACATATAATATCATGTATCATGAATAATGCATGGTATTTTATGTTTCAATTTGAATTATTTTATTCATGGGTGTTTTACATGAAAATTTCTAAGTGGTAAAGAATTTAAAACCTCAATTTATTTTCATTGGGTTATATTACTTCTATGTTTTCCATGATATTTTATGTTTATGTTTTTACTAAATTTTGAATATGTGATGTTTTACATCCACTTATTTTATGAATATTTATGTTTCACATGCATAACCTATCCATTTATTAATTCTCACTTCAACAATGTGATCTTTTTAAGAGTTTATTAAATATTTTCATTTTAATCGTGGCTGTTTAGATTTGAGTTTTAATAGAGTAAAATTACTTGATAATTATTTAATAAACCCATTAATGTTATTCTCATATGTCTATTAATGATCTTTTTCAATTAATAGTAGTATTTTTCACTCATTGGTAATTTAAATAATTTAGAAAATATTTTTAAGAAAATATGGCTACATTTCTCTCTTCGATCAGAAATCAGTTTTCTTTCAAAACCATGTTTTCTAAAAATATTTTCAAAAAAAATAATCCTTTTCAAATAATTTAGTAAAGGAATTTTTTACTTTTATTACTTTTTAAAAAAAAATTAAAAATAATATTCATGTCATTTTCGAAACAATTCCCATTTTTATTTTACATAAAAATTGAAATGAATATTTGATTTAATGTGTACAACATGATCCAAATTTAAATCTTTTATTCTAAAACATCATTTATATATTTCAAAAATTATTTTAAAAGAAAAATATTTTCAAAATTTTTTATGAACTTTTGATTTTAATATTTAATTTTCAAAATTAAAAGTATATTTCCCTCTAAAACGATTAAATATCATTTTATAGTATTTTTATTCATCAATGAGAACACCCATTTATTTTTCATATACTCCTTTGGAGATATGTGGTATTGATACCATCCTATTAATCCTCTGGATAGTTTATTATCATTTTGATTGAGTAAAATATTGACATTCATTTACATGCCTCATTTTATTTCATTAACATTCCCTTGAATTGTTCACTTTCCAATGGACATTAAATTTTTTCTAAATATACATATTATTTATCATAGATATATTTATTAATAAAATAATATATCATTTCTACATATGGTGTTCTATACTAAACATTTTTTATTTATCTAGTGAAACATTGATAAATTTGTATTTTTTACTCAATAAGGATATTTAATGATAAGCCTCATTGTTAAGGAATTAAATTGATTATTTGAAATATGAGGAATAATTTGGACATGATGAGATGGGTTTGGACCAAAATTATATTCCCCTCAAGGAATCAGTTGTCTCATGAGTAAAATAAATAATCTAGCATTAAATGGGTTTATACCTATAGTTTTAAACCATCTTGAGAAAGGTCTTTATGGAAGAGGTGTCATGATTCTTATGATCATGGAATCTAATAATTAATAATTTCTTTAATTAACAATTTAGTAATTATTATCCATGATGTTTTCATAATGATATTATCTATGAATGATTTTTATTACTATATTATTGATTAAATGGAATGTATTTTCATTTATTTACCTTTCCATATAGATTATTCTTTATATAATTATGATAGCCAAGTTATTTATTAAATTTCATGTGTGTGCAGAAATTTAAATTTCTCTTTTGATTATTCTTTATTGATTCATGATAACTTCCATGGTACATAAACCTTACTGAGAATTCAAGATCACCCTTATTTTGTTTCTTTTACCTAGGATTTAATGAAGTATAATATGATTTATGTACAAGGATATGATATAGGGAATAATGTAATTCTCAAAACAATTATGTTGTAATTTTTGTTCTCAAATTTAATATGGGAATCATGTATGTAACTATTTATTTAAGACTAATAAACAATTATGTCTTTATGGATTTGATTCCTTGTATCTTATTACAATGCAATAAATAAAACACTAGATTTGTCTTATAGGGGTCGAGGTCACTACAATTTCCTCTATAGAGATGATATTACACATCTGTTGAAATATTTAATCCTTCATTCTTTGATTAATCAATTTCGGATCATTTAATCAAATTAGAATTGTTTTATACTCATGAAGTCTTCTTAATAATATTATTATTCTTCTCAGCATCTCATATTCACTAGTTTTTTCATTTTTTTGTTATTGTTAGAGTTACTTGAATTTACAAATTTCAACGTCTCACTTGATTTTCATGAAATAAATAGCGTTTTATGTAACAATATAAGATTTCATGATATACTTCTCTAAATTTTATTTATTTTGAATCCTTTTTTACACAAAACACAAATTTTAAAGGAACCATGATATGCTATTGAAATATTATTATTTAATTTAATAGTTATCACCTAGAAATTTGATTCGAGGGTATGGATATGACTAAAAATTGTGAAGCATTAATGTTTAAATCTGTATAAAATGAATTAATTTGCAATCAATTGAATAGAAATGCAAATAAAATCATTTCAAATAAAAGGATATTTTTTTCAAAAAAATAATTATTATACACGCAATATATTTTTTGTATTAATAAATAAAATTAATCACTATTTATGAATTTTTTTAATAAAATTTATAGATTATGTATTAGGTAAAATATTTCAACATTACTCTAATGGTGTTCACTAGGAATGAGGTATAAATAAATATAGTTTTATGATTAAATTTCATTTTTCTAAAAGAGGTTTTTTTGTCTTCTTATTTTATTTTAAAATGGAATTATTCTAATTCTATAAATTTAATCTTGAAAATTTTAATCTAGATTTGAAATAATGAATTTAAATTTTTTAAAATAGTTATCTATTATTTTTTTCATTATGAATAGTAACCATGATAAAGGTATGTCACCTTGATAAGGGTAAAACAGTTAAAACTAGGTTAAAACATTAGGTCAAGTATTTAACATTTCTATAACACTTCTATTTAACTTATTTTATAAGGTGAGTTAAATATTTGAATAAAAGGATCAAAATTATTTTGAATTTGTTCCATTTTTCATTGATTATAAGATTTTTATTATTTTATGAGAAGGATAAATACAAAATGTCAATCCCTTGACTAAAATCTCTATTATAAGTTATAATAGGGATAAAAAGAATTTGTTAATGACTATAAAAGTTTATTTTGAATAGAATAATTTATTTTTATGGTAGTGATTATTTTTAACTTATATTTTTTATATGATCACAATAAATGTTTACGCAATGCCAATATAGGGCTTTTGTTGGCAGTAGAAAAATCATAGTAAATGATTTTAAAAATAATAAAATTAATATTATTTGTATGAATTATGGTATTACATAAATTTAATAGATAATTATAAGGTATAAATTATGTTATATTTTTTTATATTCGAATTTAATTCTTGTCTTGATGTCTGTGAATCCAAATTAAACGTATAGTCTAAAAAAATGAATTTAATGATATTTTATGTTATTTTATATTGTATTACATGATTTAAAAATATAAAAATCATGAAATAGGAAACCTTTGATAGTTAAATTTTATGATATTTCATAGATAGAACATTTTTTATCTAATTTTCACCTTATAAGTAAATTTAGGACCCCTAAAGGCTAAAATAATGTGTTATCATGGTTAAGGCTAAAAAGGGTTTACAAGGGGGATAATAAAAAATATATTTTTTAAAATACAATTAAAATATATAAAATTTTATTGTCTAAAGGTATTTTGACTTTATCATATCCTAATATAGAAATTATGTCCATTTGAATCCAATTAAATGTATATGATATATAATATATTTAAATATTTTAAGTAATTCTAAGTGTGTCTGTTCCCTCAATTATAAAATGGAACCTCCTTTTACGCTTTATTAATAATGTTTGAGACTTATAAATCCTAAAGGTCCTAACATAATAAAATAATGTATTCCATATACATGTTATATATCTTTTATTATTTCCAAAATACTATCCTTTCAAGGATCAAGATGTATACTAAATGAGGTTTCTCAACGAAGAGGTATAACTCATAACCAAATACTTTCAATTTTAATTATCCATATAAATTCTACAAATATATTGTATCCATATTAAATTAATGAATTTATTACATTAAATATACTAAATTTTTATGAGGATGATGTAACAAACTTTTTCCACCTCTTTTTCATTCTATGAAAAAAAAGATAATATCACTTGTGCGTATATGTGGACTATAACCTCTACGAAGAAATCCATTTTCTTTTTCATTGTCATTTCTAAATGATGGTAATAATGATGTATTTAATGAATATATGTGATATTTATTCCAGTATAATCATTTTACAAAGTTTAATTATTATTTCTGTTTCTTAAGTTCCATCCATTGAAATGTGGAAACACCAGTCATGTGTACATACGGACTACTGCCTCACACAGAGTGATGTAATTCATTTTCAAAACTAATATATATAAATTGTTATAAAATCTTATATAATTAATACATATTATACACATAACATGTTTATTATTATAATAGAGATTATGTAACCATGATCAATGTATAATGACTCGAATAGACAAACTAAATCATACAAAAAAATGAATCAATTTTCACCCAGAATAGTGATTTTAATATTGAATTATTAATAAATGGGATGAAAGATATTGTAGATAAATCATATATGTATGATATATTTGATTATATTTCTATAAAAGATTTTCAAAAAATATTTATTTATTATATCGGAGTTTTGAACATGTACGAATAAATAATATGCATGATGTCAGTTATTATGTTACAATATAGTTTCTTTTCAAGATTCCCTATCATAAATTTCAATTGATGAAAATTTTAGGGATCATGTCATTGAAAAACTGTATATATTAAATAATGTGGATATTTATAAAATTTTCATGTATTATTATCATTTATCTATCTTTTTCACTAAAAATGATCTATAAAATATTTTTAAATAAAAGATGATTGTATTTCCCCATTAGTCAAAAATTTTTCTTTCATGTCCATTCCATACAAAATTCTTTTATAAAATATATTACCTATGGCTAAATTTTTTTAAAAAGTTCATTTTCACTAAAATTTTCATTATTTATAGATTTGTAAAAATAAATATTTTAAAAAAATTCGAACAAGTCATTTTTAACTTTTTCCAAAACTGCGAGAGCAATTTCTTATTTTAACATATATGTCAAAACCATATTTTCCTAGTGCAATGAATATTATTTTCTTTAAAGAATACGTTAAATTTATCCATTTTTATTTTCAAATAAAATGATTTTATCAATATTTTATTAATTTTTATTTAAAATGTTATCAAAAGAAAATAACATTTTTCTCATGTTTTAAAAGAATAGTTTGAATGTTCTTTTATAGTTATTTTTTATCTATGTCCAAATAAATTATTAATTATTATTTTTTACTAGGTATTTTATCTTATGATTTAATACACTTTTATAGATGAATTGTGTTGGTGATTATTCTATGAAATCCATTTCTTTCCTATAAGTTAATCATGTTATGATGATATCTTTATAAAACCTATTTCTTTTCATTCGGTGATGATAAGTTGAAATGATGAATGGTTTTTAATATTTTGGCACAAATATCTATGGGTTTCATTATATAATTGGTGGGTATATTATATTAATCTAATGCATTAGGTAATTCTTCACATCACATGATATAATTATGGGAACTAAGTTTATGTGCTTGATGTACTATGGGAAATAGGAGGTGATTCTTGATCCATTATGAGATAGGAAACATGTATTGATTCCTGATCCACCATGATATGGGAGGCAGTGGTACCTAATCCCCTATTATATGAGATATAGTTGGGTATTAATGATCTTATCTAATATTGGAAACATCTATTGATTCATGATCCACTATTATATGATTGTCTTAATAGTTTACATATGATATGGTTTCTATTCCTATGATTGTTCCAACCTCATATAACTTTTTTTTATACTTATTATTTGAAATCATGATTCATGAATGATTTATGATAACTCCTCACTATTATATTCATGTCTTTTGAAACACTAATGTTTTATTTAAGTAATCATCTATGAAAAATTGGTTATGAACATTATAAGTTATAATCACTATCAACTACCCTTATGCACATCGTATTCTTGAATATGATCGTTGATTAATAACTCACATGTTTACACTTATTGAGCATAAGATCTCAAAATTTCTTATGTTTCCATTACATTGGTTATGAAAAAAGGTTTTAAGTATAGTATTTCAAAGAAGGGAACAATGTGAGAAGAAATTTATAGGAGATGATTAAAATATTTCATGAAATATGTTTTTTTGTTTATCTAGTTTCTAATTACACTAAACCATTATGGTTATGGGGAATGAATATTCATAAAATTAATGTAATATATATGTATTTAATGATTAAATTTCCTCCGTCTTCTCATGGATTAACTTCTTATACTCACCATAATCCCTTTTAGAATTTTTTTCAGCCTTATAGGGTGATTTTTTTGGTCTTAGAAAACATCATACTTCATTGTAAATTTTCTATCCAATAAAATAAAGTTTTTCATGATATATTTATAATTTTCCATCTCTTCATTTTCCACAAACAGTTTCAATTAAATACAGTCAAAATATTTCTATTTCCACATTAATTTTTAGTCTATCTTGATATTAAATGATTTCTTATTATCAAGGATCTTCTTAAAATAATTATTTTATTTAAATTGTTTGGACTTTTCTTCTGTATGGAAAGAGTTCTTTCAATACAAATACTAGTTATATTTATTTTAAATTTTAATCTCCATATCCAAATTTGAGATATTTGATAAAAATTATTTTAACTCTCTCTTCAATATATAATACATATAAGTTTCTTATTCATAAAATATATAATTTAAAATTTTGTTACTAGTATAATTTTCATCATTCACCATAGCAATGAGAAGATTTTCATCAATTCCACTGCAAGATCCAATATCCTCTTATTAATCACATATTTTACTATCTTCAGACATGGATAAAAACTTTATATTTTTATATTTAGTGAAATTATTTCCCTTAACATTATATTAAATATTATAAATTTTGGTCTTTGTTTCTTTCTTCATAACAGTTATTCGTAGTCATTCTTATTCATCTTAACTAGGTTCATATTTATTCTATCTAAGATAAATTATTGAAAAATATCTAATAACTCTAAACATGAAACATTTTAGTGGAATATTTACCATAAACTTGTTATTTGTTTTTCTCACATTTATAAATATATGATACATCATTTTATCAAACAGATTATCCACATCTAAATCTAAATATATAGAACTATCTTAAACATCATCAAAATTATTTTTATACCTCTTAAGTTTTGAGTGTTTAAAAGTAATTCATTTTTAATACATAACCTTTTTCTTAGAAACATCATATTTTCTCATCTCATAGGAAATTAATATGTTTTGTAAATATTTAAGAGGGAGTGTTTCTGGATATTTATCTTCCCAGTTTGATACATTCACATCAAACCTATCTAGTAAGATCTAACGTATCTTCTAAAAAATTGTTGTATATTCCAAATTCTCATCAAAGAGTTTGATCGTGCGGGAAATTTCATTTACTATTGTGAATAATCCACTAGTAGTTTTGTAATTATGTGTCATTATATCTACATATTTCAACCACAAAATCTATTGATTTGCCCAATTCACTATGGTATTTCTTTCATATATGTTCTCAATATTTTCTTATATCCCTTATTCTATTTTGATTCATTTGACTTTTTAAAATCCAATCTATTAATGTGAAGATAATATAAAATTATAATAAGATACATTATTTTCCAAATTATTCTTATTTATTGTTATAATAGTAGTATTCTTGGTATATGATGGGAAACCATCAGTCATGGATTCTATGATATCATAACTGGTAGATATTAAGAAAAGAAACATATTATCCTTTGTTATAAGATATCCTTTCCCATCAAACATATGAATCCACTTTTTATTCACTAAATTTCTATTTCCCATAATTTATATAAAAAATTAAGTGTAAATATCCTCATCCATAGATAAATTCTAATCCTACAAACTTTAAACATTGGATTAGAAATCATTGAAACCATGGATATAATACCAAGGTACCCAAAGATCTATAGAAATCACTATAAGGGGAATGGGTTAGATTATTGATTTAATTTTTTTTAGATTCCAACTTGAAGAAAATATTTTCACCTATTAATTTTAAATAAGGTCACTTCCAGATAGACAAAAACACACACACACAAAGGGTACCAAATATTCTCAAGGATAACCTTTCAAAATAAAAGGTAAACCCATAGAAGGATCCATATTTCAATGAAACCACATGAACCACTAGTATTAACATGTAGTTAAAAATATGAATGGAATATCCTTATACTCATGTTAAATGTCTCTTGACTGTGTTTGAGTTCTCCCCATTTAATTACAATATCAAATGATTTTATTTCCATAACAAAAAATACATTAATATAACTGAACTTATATTTATTTATTATAGTGGTTCTTCTCCTTCTTCATCTTAAACTAGTACTATCATATGTTACTTCTTGTAATTGTATGGTTTTTACAACCACTTATTATCCTACTAACTATCTCAAAAGGCATCCTTTATAATTCTGTAGAGTCTTAAAAAATAAAAGATACTTCTCTTACCCTTATATTTCATTCATACATGATATAATATTTATTTTATATCAACTTATTTTTATCATAGAGATTTACCAATATATATCATTTGAATTTGAGTTTAAATTTAAAATTCAAAAAGGTAACTTCCTTCAACTATTTTCTAACCACATATCCATATTCCTACTTCTTCGTCTTCTTTTTAAACTATATTCTAGGTCCTCTACAACATAGAATAATTATTTATAGTTTATTTACTATGTTACATTGTAACTTATCCTCCTTTATTCAGATTAAATTTTTATTATAAGTATAAACCTTATTCTCTATTTTATTGAATCATAAAAAAAAAAATTTGTTTTCCCGTGTTTGAATGTAATTAGAGTCATTTCAACAATTATTTTCTTTAGAGTAAATATTTTTGGATACTCACATTTAATATAATAGAATTTTCAAAAAATTGTAAATTACTCATGTCATAAATAGAAAAAAGTATCATTTTTGTGTGTAAAAAAATCATATGTTCTTCAAACATCATAAGATAGATGTCTCACACAGTTTTAAATTCATATTATGTGCCTATGAAGTCCTATAAGGAAATTCATATATGACCATAAAAGTAACACATCATGTATTTGAAGTCCTATGAGTAAATTTATATGTGGTTATCAAAGTCATACAATACACATATGGAGTCCTACATTGCATGATATGAATTTTCATTAAAGGCATATCCATTGTGTCACACCTGTTTTTATTTATTTATTTTATTTATTTTATTTATCTTAGCGTCGGGTGATTTTTCATGTGTGCGGACGAGTCCCGGTCTAAAATTATAATGATTGGATGAGTTTATGGTTTGGAATAGTGCGCGAACACCATACGGTTGTGACGTGCAGCCCGTTTGGAGTCCTCTTGGGTACTGTGCAGTGTGCGCGTACCCCGCGGTCTTTTTGTTTTAACATTATTAAATTCACTCGTTGAGTGGATTAATATATATATACATACATATACATATATATATGATTATATATGTGTATGTATATAGGTATATATGTTTACACATTATTATTATTATTGTTATTATTATTTGTTTTTAACGTAATGTGCATATATGTATGTTTATATGTGTATATATACACGTATGCTGATAAATATATATTTCTTAACATTATATGTTTATGCGTAAATGTGTTTATGCATATGAGTATATATATGCGTATATGTTTATAATATGTCATGTATGTTCATATATGTATGTTTATAAATTTGTTCATGTGGGTTTATATACATATGTTTATACATATATATATGTATATATGTTTTTAATCATAATAATTATTATTATTTTTAATATTATTATTATCAATATGTTTATGTATGTTTATATATATATATATATATTTATATGGGTTTATATATATACATTCACATGTTTTATATATGTTTAGATATATGTAAATATGTGTATGTATATTTATAATAACTATTTCCATTATAATTAATTAACAAATTTATTATTAGTATTATTATTAAGTTAAATTATTTTGTTTTGTTTTGTTTTAATTTTATTTTTCCTTTTCTTTTATTCTCATTTTTCTTATTTTTTTTTCTTTTTTTTCTTTTCTCCTCCTTTTCCTTCCCCTCTTTCTTTTCCTCTCCTCTAACCCTACGCTCTCCCCCTCGTCGCGCACAGGCCGCCCCTCCCCTCCCCTTCCCTCGTTGTGCGTGACCAGGCCCCCTGCTCTCCCCGTTTCCGGCCTGCCATCGCCCTCCTTTCCCAGTCATCGGCCGCCGCACCTCCTCCCTCCACCAGCCTTCCCTTCGTCGGCCTCCTCCGACCCCAGCTGCCGGCCGCCACACCTCCTCCCTCCACCGGCCTTCCCTCCGCCGGCCTCCTCCGACCCTAGCCGCCGGCCGCCGCACCTCCTCCCTCCTCCGGCGGTCTTCCCCCCAGCCTCCCCCGCGCGGCTGCCTCCCTGACGAGCCCCAGCTGGCATCCCCGCCTCCCGTCCATCCTCCCTCCTCCGGCCTCCTCCGGTGTCCCGGCCTCCACCCGTCGACTGCCAGCCGGCCTTCCTAGTTGGTAATTTTTTTTCCCTCCTCGTTTGATGCTTAGTTATTCCGTGGTTAGGGTTCAATTTTCATGGTCAAATCCTTGTTTGTCGGGTCCATTTTCGATTGCGTCGGGTTGGATGCACCATTTTGCTGATTTCTTGACTTTTTCAGCTTTGTTGACAATTGATTAATGAATTAATAGGTTTAGAAAAAATTGTTTCATGTGAACTAAGACGCGTTTTTATGGAAACTGGTCATGAGCTATTTAATTGTTTTTTTATATATAATTTGTGCAATTGGTTTATCTAACCGTGCAAGTGGTGCGTTTTGTTTTAGTGGGACTTAGGTGCGTGTTTGATCAAAAGCGTGTTTTTGAATGAGTTTAGTTTGTGTAAAGTTGCGAGTTACTTTTTGAATTTTATTTCATAATTCTTATAGTGGTTTAGTAGTAGTGTGGATGGTGCGAAGTAGGTTTTGATATTTTGTCCAGGTGGTTCTTTTGCGCGGGTTGTCTGCTTGTATTGTTTTAAGTCTTGTGGTTATGTGTTTTTAGTTGATGTGCGGTTATTGCAGCGTGTTGGCGAGGTGACTCCGCGACACCACGGTCATCGACTTGCGCGTGCTTGTACGCATGTGCGAGGCATGTCGCGTCGTCGTATTCGAGCTGCGAGTTGAGATAGGTTCCCACTACACTTGCCTTAGAATTTAGAATTTACTTATTTCTTGTCATTTATTAAATTTTCATCAAATTGGAAGTAGTATTAAAATATTATTTTTAGAGTAGTTATATTGCTGGAATTGGAACTGCTTCTTTCTTTTCATCGTACCAAAAGCTTTTTCATGATTAGTTGTTGCGCAATAGTGAAAATGCCCCTTTGGCCCTTATGTTTGTGCTTCAGAATTAAAATGGTGATTTGGTTTACCTAAATGATATTTTAAATGTGTTTTCTGGTTTTAAACGTGATGACGTATGATCCTTCTTTTGGAATTGATTTGGTATTGAATAAGTACATGAGGCCCGTTTGGTACTTTTAATGAAATTAATGTTTTAAAAAGTCTCTTTGGAGTGATCTTTTGTGTTTTTTGATTAGGTGAGCTGAGTATTTGATGCTTGTGCATCGTGACTAGTTTTACATTGTGGACGCACTCCTCTTTTATTATATGTGTTGACATGGGAACCTGACATATTGAGTGAATTTTCTGAGAATGATTGTTGCACTAGTTTAGATTACGCACTGGCTAGTGGCCCCATAGTAGGGGAATACTGATTTATTGCTGCTATGGGGATTGGGCCCCTCGGTTAGGCCATGCAGGGCTATGCCGGGCGTTAGGGTGTTATGACGTCATCGAGTTAGGGCATGCCTTCAGGATGAGTCAGATGTATAGTACGTTCTAGATTGTTCATGATCTGCTAGGTTCGACCCATGTCTCTTTTAGTGTTTATCTGTATATGGAAGACGATTGAGAGGTCGAGTGTGGATGACGACCCTTGTGTGCCACTTTTTCCCATTTCCCTTAGTGTGTGTTGTGTGTGATTTTATTTTTGACTAACAACTAATGTTTGGTTTCCTAATTGTTCGTGAAATGCTTTAAAATTCAATTCACCTGTTTCTTTCAACATTAAACATCTTCTAAATTAAAAAGGGCAATGGACTGTTACTTGTTTTCAAAATGGAAAGTGTGTGTGTGTGTGAAAACCCATATTTTCTTTAATGTAGTTCAAACTAGAAGTTAGTAAATTCTTCTTTTAATGGTATTGCTTTGGGAATTGATTTATCGGGCTAGCCTACTGAGTTTTAATACTCACGCCTATAGTGTTTCCTTGTTTTTAGTTTCTGTCACAGGTTTGACTCGAGCTTGCTCGCCGTGGATGAGAGTTGGTGGTAGTTTGACGATCGACTCTCGGGGTCGCGAGGAGTTGGGTTCGTGGTCAGGTTAGTTATGTTTTTGGCTATTTTATTTTATTGTCGTTTGTTTATTTCTGCTTCTTAGTAAATTTTTATTGGGTGAAATCATTCCCACGTGTACTCTGTGATGCCCTGGTGCTTGTCGCCAGCCCGAGAGGATCGGGAACGCCTCTCGGGCCATGTCGCGGACCGACTCGGGTAACCGGTTCGGGGTCGACCTGGGTTGGTTCGTGACAAAATGGTATCAGAGGAGGTCGGCTCCTGAGCAGACCTTGTTTTTCAGAGCGACCATTGCTATTTGGAGTTTTCATGGTAAAGGGAGTAAAGTTGCTCAGACTTGAGGCGTTGGAACGGGAATGACGCCATGAACCCTTGCTCGTTCTGAACCTCAAGTTACCATGATATGTCCAGGTTGTTAGTGTTTTTTTTTGTCTTTTGGATCGTTTTATGTTGGGAAATTAAAAGGGTGTTGGGAAAGTATCTCCGTGAGCTCGTAGGGCCCTGAAAGCCTTGTGGAGCTGGAGACTTCACCCTACAATTCTCTCAGTGACGATGGTATGGCTGACGTATGGCTGCCAACCATATGGTCGAGTCACCCACCATTACTAGTTTCCCCCCTTTAGTGAATGGGGTTTTCCTTCATTTTTAAGCTCATTGAGCAATGTAGAATTTAAAGTGGTATTGATTATGTTTTTATCAAGTTCCTCATTTCATTGTTCCGTAGTGTTCGCCCCCACGAAGGCTTGATGGATGCTCAAGGTGCAGCTTCAAGTGGTGCATCCCCAGCTAATCCTCCAGTTGGTCAGCCCATCAATTATGTTTTGGAGTTCCAGAAGTTGAACCCTCCTCTCTTTAATGGAAAAGCAGGGCCTCTTGAGGCAGAGGAGTGGTTGCAGAAGATTTAGAGGAGGTTCAGTTCCATTGGTCTACCTGAGTCATTAAAGGTGAAGTTGGCTACCTTCATGCTTGAAGGTCCAACCTGGAAATGGTGGAAGTCCATGTCTCGGAACAAGCCTGGGGAAGATTTGACATGGGAGTTTTTCAAGTCATCGTTCATCCAACAACACTTCTATAAGATGACGATGCTGAGGAAGAGGATGGAGTTGTGTTGTCTCCAACAGGGCGTTGAATCGATACTGGAGTTCTATCTACATTTTGTAGACCTAGTTCTGTATGATCAGTGGTTTGTTGCGAATGATCCCGGGAAGGCATGACAATTTGAGTCTGGACTCCGACCTGAGCATCGATCGAGAGTGGAAGAGCTCAACCTAACTACCTTCTTGGATGTTGTCGAGCAAGCCTTTCTTTCTGAAGCTGAGCTAGTAGGAGGACTTGAGGTGGCGAATCCTCCAGCTTTGGGAAGAATTTCAGATGATGCTAGTAAGAAGAGTAAGAAGCGACCTGATGCTAGTGGTGCTGGTAGAGGAATCAAGAGGCCTTCAGACCTTCAGTCATCTTCTTCACAGCGCAATGTTGTGATCTGTCACTAGTGTGGTAGGCAGGGTCACAAAAGGCCAACATGTCCAATTTCTCCAAGACCCTGCCACACCTGTGTACGTCTAGGTCACTTGAAGCGATTTTGCCGAGGTGTTTCCAAGAAGCGCGCTAAAGCCAGACCTGGATCGTCGAAGGTCACTTCATCCCATCAGCAGGAGTAGGGAGATGTTGGTGGATGAGCATGATGTTTTCTTCTTGTAATGTTTCTTGGATGTAGTAGTCGTTACATGTACTTTTTTGTGGTGTTCTTTTCTTTCAGTCGAAATAATGGTTGTGGCTGAACTCTTTTTATGGATCTGTGATTGTTAAAAATTATGGTTCTTGTGTCATGCTTCTGGGGTTTCATAAACCTGACTGGGATGCCGTAAGATGCTTCATTCATCAGAGCTCCAGTCATAGGCCTCGGAGTGAAGCTAGCTCGTAGTCGGGGGAACTCCAACGAAAGGTGAATTATTGCGATAGGGTGTTGTTCTCAGTAAGAGCGTGTAGTCAGAATCATTTTCCTCATTATGCCTAGTTTTTGTGTAATAACTGCCTGGTCATGTCCTTGCTCTCATTTATTAAGAGATTCTCGCTTTATGCTTTCCGGGTGGGGGTGGTGTGTTGGACAGGGCCCCCCCCTCCCACCCGTGGGCAGTGATGGCTGGTGATAATGCTAGGAGGTCCTCCTATTCTTCTCTTCTCGAAATCTTTATGGTGGGGAGTCCATTAGACCTCCCCATGTTGAAAATTCTTGTGATCATGAATTTTGTCTAAAGTGATGGCGTTCTGGTCCTATTCCGGGAACTGACTTGACACTTGTGGTGGAAATAACTGTCACGGGTTTCGCCAAATTCAATTTAGCTTGTCTCTTATGGTGGGGAGTCCGTTCGGACTTCCCGTGTCAATCTCCCTGTTTTGTTCTAGGTTTTTGGTTGGTCTTATATGGAACCAAAAAGTTCTATATTCATCTTCTGGTAAGGAGTTGGGGCGTGAGAGTTCCAGTGTCATATTGGAGTAAGGTTTTAAGAGATACGCGTTGGATGTGGTTTTGACCTGTTTGTTGGTTTGAAAAGAGTCGTCGTGTTTTTATTGGCGTTGTTCTGGATGTTTTGTTTTAAGGTTGAATTGAAGATGGAGAATTGGTTGAGTTATGTTGAATGGTGTTAAGGTGGGTGTATGTTGGGCCTGGATCTGCTATTGTTAAAGTTCTTTGTCCTTGGAAGCGATCAACTGGAGGTGGTCACACTTTTAGGGGCAGGTGACACTAAGCGGGTAATTAGTTCATATTATATGAGTTCTTTTGGTTTATCGCTCCCCTTTTCGAGAGTGTTTCAAAATCTCTTTGTTGTCGTTCTTTAGATATTTCTTTAAATTGTAAAGTAATGTCGGTTTTCGTTTGGGTTTTTGACCTTGTTATGGCTTTATGGGGGTGGCAAGATTTATGGTGGGGAGAATTGTCACACTTGTTTTTATTTATTTATTTTATTTATTTTATTTATCTTAGCGTCGGGTGATTTTTCATGTGTGCGGGCGAGTCCCGGTCTAAAATTTTAATGTTTGGATGAGTTTATGGTTTGGAATTGTGCGCGTACACCATACGGTTATGACGCGCAGCCCGTTTGCAGTCCTCTTGGGTACCGTGCAGTGCGCGCGTACCCCGCGGTCTTTTTGTTTTACATTATTAAATTCACTCGTTGAGTGGATTAATATATATATACATACATATACATATATTTATGATTATATATGTGTTTGTATATGGGTATATATGTTTACACATTATTATTATTATTGTTATTATTATTATTTTTTTACGTAATGTGCATATATGTATGTTTATATGTGTATATATACACGTATGCTGATAAATATATATTTGTTTACATTATAAGTTTATGCGTAAATGTGTTTATGCATATGAGTATATATATGCATATATGTTTATAATATGTCTTGTATGTTCATATATGTATGTTTATAAATTTGTTCATGTGGGTTTATATACATATGTTTATACATATATATATGTATATATGTTTGTAATTATAATAATAATTATTATTTTTAATATTATTATTATCAATATGTTTATGTATGTTTATATATATATATTTATATGGGTTTATATATATACATTCACATGTTTTATATATGTTTAGATATATGTAAATATGTGTATGTATATTTATAATAACTATTTCCATTATAATTAATTAACAAATTTATTATTAGTATTATTATTAAGTTAAATTATTTTATTTTGTTTTGTTTTAATTTTATTTTTCCATTTCTTTTATTCTCATTTTTCTTATTCTTTTTTTCTTTTTTTTATTTTCTCCTCCTTTTCCTTCCCCTCTTTCTTTTCCTCCCCTCTAACCCTATGCTCTCCCCCTCGTCACGCGCAGGCTTCCCCTCCCCTCCCCTTCCCTCGCTGTGCGTGACCATGCCCCCTGCTCTCCACGTCGCCAGCCTGCCATCACCCTCCTTTCCCAGTCATTGGCCACCGCACCTCCTCCCTCCGCCGGCCTTCCCTTCGCAGGCCTCCTCCAACCCCAGCCGTCGGCCGCCGCACCTCCTCCCTCCTCCGGTGGTGTTCCCCCCGACCTCCCCCGCGCGGCTGCCTCCCTGACGAGCCCCAGCCGGCGTCCTCGCCTCCCGTCCAACCTCCCTCCTCCGGCCTCCTCCGGTGTCCCGGCCTCCACCCGTCGACCTCCAGACGGCCTTCCTAGTTGGTAATTTTTTTCCCTCCTCGTTTGATGCTTAGTTCTTCCGTGGTTAGGGTTCAATTTTCATGTCCAAATCCTTGTTCGTCGGGTCCATTTTCGATTACGTCGGGTTGGATGCACCATTTTTTTGATTTCTTGCCTTTTGTAGCTTTATTGACAATTGATTAATGAATTAATAGGTTTAGAAAAAAAAAATCATGTGAACTAAGACGCGTTTTTATGGAAACTCGTCATGAGTTGTTTAATTGCTTTTTTATATATAATTTTTGCAATTGGTTTATCTAACCGTGAAAGTGGTGCGTTTTGTTTTAGTGGGACTTAAGTGCGTGTTTGATCAAAAGCGTGTTTTTGAATGTGTTTAGTTTGTGTAAAGTTGCGAGTTACTTTTTGAATTTTATTTCATAATTTTTATAGTGTTTTAGTAATAGTGTGGATGGTGCGAAGTAGGTTTTGATATTTTTTCCAGGTGGTTCTTTTGCGCGGTTTGTCTGCTTGTATTGTTTTAATTCTAGTGGTTATGTGTTTTTAGTTGCTGTGCGGTTATTGCAGCGTGTTGGCGAGGTGACTCCGCGACACCACGGTCACCGACTTGCGCGTACTGGTACGTCTGTGCGAGGCGTGTCGCGTCGCCGTATTCGAGCTGCGAGTTGAGGTAGGTTCCCAATGCACTTGCCTTTGAATTTAGAATTTACTTATTTTTTGTCATTTGTTAAATTTTCATCAAATTGGAAGTAGTATTAAAATATTATTTTTAGAGTAGTTATATTGCTGGAATTGGAACTACTTCTTTCTTTGCATCGTACCGAAAGATTTTTCATGATTAGTTGTTGCGCAATAGTGAAAATGCCCCTTTGGCCCTTATGTTTGCGCTTTAGAATTAAAATGGTGATTTGGTTTACCTAAATGATATTTTAAATGTGTTTTCTGGTTTTGAACGTGATGACGTATGATCCTTATTTTGGAATTGATTTGGTATTGAATAAGTACATGAGGCCCATTTGGTACTTTTAATGAAATTAATGTTTTGAAAAGTCTCTTTGGAGTGATCTTTTGTGTTTGTTGATTAGGTGAGCTGGGTATGTGATTATTGTGCATCGTGACTAGTTTTACATTGTGGATGCACTCCTCTTTTATTATATGTTTTGACATGGGAACCTAACATATTGAGTGAATTTTCTGAGAACGATTGCTGCACTAGTTTAGATTACACACTGGCTAGTGGCCCCATAGTAGGGGAATACTGATTTATTGCTGCTATGGGGATTGGGCCCCTCGGTTAGGCCATGCAGGGCTATGCCGGGCATTAGGGTGTTATGACGTCATCGAGTTAGGGCATGCCTTCAGGATTAGTCAGATGTATAGTACGTTCTGGATTGTTCACAATCTGCTAGGTTCGACCCATGTCTCTTTTAGTGTTTATCTGTATATGGCAGAAAATTTACAGGTCGAGTGTGGATGCCGACCCTTGTGTGCCACTTTTTCCCATTGCCCTTAGTGTGTGTTGTGTGTGATTTTATTTTTGACTAACAACTAAAATTTGGTTTCCTAATTGTTCGTGAAATGTTTTAAAATGCAATTCACCTATTTCTTTCAACATTAAACTTCTTCTAAATTAAAAAGGGCAATGGACTGTTACTTGTTTTCAAAATGGAAAGTGTATGTGTGTGAAAACCCATATTTCTATAATTTAGTTCAAACTAGAAGTTGGTAAATTTTTCTTTTAATGGTAGTGCTTTGGGAACAGATTTATCGGGCTAGCCTACTGAGTTTTAATACTCACGCCTATAGTGTTTCCTTGGTTTTAGTTTCTGTCGCAGGTTTGACTCGAGCCTGCTCGTTGTGGATGAGAGTTGGTGGTAGTTTAACGATTGACTCTCGGGTCGCAAGGAGTTGGGTTCGTGGTCAGGTTAGTTATGTTTTTGGCTATTTTATTTTATTGTCGTTTGTTTATTTCTGCTTCTTAGTAAATTTTTATTGGGCGAAATCGTTCCCACGTGTACTCTGTGATGCCCTGGTGCTTGTCGCCATCCCTGGAGGATCAGGAACGCCTCTCGGGCCATGCCGCAGACCGACTCGGGTGACCGGTTCAGGGTCGACCCGGGTTGGTTCGTGACAAAATGGTATCAGAGGAGGTCGGCTCCTGAGCAGACCTTTTTTTTCAGAGCGCCCATTTCTATTTGGAGTTGTCATGGTAAAGGGAGTAAAGTTTCTCGGACTCGAGGCGTTGGAACGGGAAGGACGTCATGAACCATTACTCGTTCTGAACCTCAAGTTACCATGAGATGTCCAAGTTGTTAGTGTTTTTTCGTCTTTTGGATCGTTTTATGTTGGTAAATGAAAAGGGAGTTGGGAACGTAGCTCCATGAGCTCGCAGGGCCTGGGAAGCCTTGTGGAGCCGGAGACTTCACCCTATAATGCTCTCAGTGACGATGGTATGGCTGACGTATGGCTGCCAACCATATGGTCGAGTCACCCACCATTACTAGTTTCCCCCCTTTAGTGAATGGTTTTTTCCTTCATTTTTAAGGTCATTGAGTAATGTTGAATTTAAAGTGGTATTGATTATGTTTTGATCAAGTTCCTCATTTCTTTGTTCCGTAGTGTTCTCCCCCACGAAGGCTTGATGGATGCTCAAGGTGCAGCTTCAAGTGGTAAATCCCCAGCTAATCCTCCAGTTGGTCAGCCCATCGATTATGTTTTGGAGTTCCGGAAGTTGAACCATCCTCTCTTTTATGGACAAGCAGGGCCTCTTGAGGCAGAGGAGTGGTTGCAGAAGATTGAGAGGAAGTTCAGTTCCATTGATCTACCTGAGTCATTAAAGGTGAAGTTGGATACCTTCATGCTTGAAGGTCCAACCTGGAAATGGTGGAAGTCCATGTCTCGGAACAAGCCTGGGGAAGATTTGACATGGGAGTTTTTCAAGTCATCGTTCATCCAACAACACTTCTCTGAGATGACGAAGCTGAAGAAGAGAATGGAGTTGTGTTGTCTCCAACATGGCGTTGAATCGGTACTGGAGTTCTATCGACATTTTCTAGACCTAGTTCCATATGATCAGTGGTTTGTTGCGAATGATCTCGGGAAGGCTCGACAATTTGAGTCTGGACTCCGACCTGAGCTGCAATCAAGAGTGGAAGAGCACAACCTAACTACCTTCTCGGATGTTGTCGAGCAATCCTTTCATGCTGAAGATGAGCTAGTAGGAGGACTTGAGGTGGCAAATCCTCCATCTTTGGGAATCATTTCAGATGATGCTAGTTAGAAGAGTAAGAAGCGACCTGATGCTGGTGGTGCTGGTAGAGGAATCAAGAGGCCTTCAGACCTTCAGTCATCTTCTTCACAGCACAATGTTGTGATCTGTCACCAGTGTGGTAGGTAGGGTCACAAAAGGCCGACATGTCCAAGTGCTCCAAGACCCTGCCACACCTGTGGACGTCTAGGTCACTTGAAGAGATTTTGCCAAGGTATTTCCAAGAAGCGCGCTAAAGCCAGACCTGGATCGTCGAAGGTCACTTCAGCCCATCAGCAGGAGTAGGGAGATGTTGGTGGATGAGAATGATGTTTTCTTCTTGTAATGATTCTTGGATGTAGTAGTCGTTACATGTACTTTTTTGTGGTGTTCTTTTCTTTCAGTCTAAAGAATGGTTATGGATGACCTCTTTTCATGGATTTGTGATTGTTAAAAATTCTGGTTCTTGTGTCATGCTTCTGGGGTTTCATAAACCTGACCGTGAAGCCGGAAGATGCTTCATTCATCAGAGCTCCAGCCATAGGCCTCGGAGTGAACCTAGCGCGTAGTCGGGGGAACTCCAACGAAAGGTGAAGTCTTGCGATAGGGTGTTGTTCTCAGTAAGAGCATGTTGTCAAAATCATTTTCCTCATTATTCCTAGTTTATGTGTAATAACTGCCTCGTCATGTCATTGCTCTCATCTATTAAGAGCTTATCGCTTTATGCTTTTCGGGTGGGGGTGGTGTGTTGGAAAGGGCCCCCCCTCCCACCCGTGGCAGTGATGGCTGGTGATAATGCTGGGAGGTCCTCCTATTCTTCTGTTCTCGAAAGATTTATGGTGGGGAGTCCATTCGACCTCCCCATGTTGAAAATTATTGTGATCATGAATTTTGTCTCAAGTGATGGCGTTCTGGTCCTATTCCGGGAACTAACTTGACACTTGTGGTGGAAATAACTGTCACGGGTTTCGCCAAATTCAATTTAGCTTGTCTCTTATGGTGGGGAGTCCGTTCGGACTTCCTGTGTCAATCTCCCAGTTTTGATCTAGGTTTTGGTTGGGTTGTGGTTGGTCTTATATGGAACCACAAAATTCTATATTCATCTTTTGGTAAGGAGTTGGGGCGTGATAGTTCCAGTGTCATATTGGAGTACGGTTTTAAGAGATACGCGTTGGATGTGGTTTTGACCTGTTTGTTGGTTTCAAAAGAGTCGTCGTGTTTTTATTGGCGTTGTTCCGGATGTTGTGTTTTAAGTTTGAATTGAAGATTGAGAATTGGTTGAGTTATGTTGAATGGTGTTAAGGTGGGTGTATGTTGGGCCTGGATCTGCTATTGTTAAAGTTCTTTGTCCTTTGAAGCAATCAACTGGAGGTGGTCACACTTTTGGGGGCGGGTGACACTTAGCGGGTAATTCGTTCATATTATATGAGTTCTTTTGGTTTATCGCTCCCCTTTTCGGGAGTGTTTCAGAATCTCTTTTTTTTCGTTCTTTAGATATTTCTTTAAATTGTAAATTAATGTCGGTTTTCGTTTGGGTTTTTGATCTTGTTATGGCTTTTCTGGGGCGGAAAGCTTTATGGTGGGGAGAATTGTCACACCTGTTTTTATTTATTTATTTTATTTATCTTAGCGTCATGTGATTTTGCATGTGTGTGGGCGAGTCCCGGTCTAAAATTTTAATGATTGGATGAGTTTATGGTTTGGAATAGTGCGCGAACACCATACGGTTGTGACGCGTAGCCCGTTTGCAGTCCTCTTGGGTACCGTGTAGTGCGCGCGTACCCCGCGGTCTTTTAGTTTTAACATTATTAAATTCGCTCGTTGAGTGGATTAATATATATATACATACATATACATATATATATGATTATATATGTGTATGTATATGGGTATATATGTTTACACATTATTATTATTATTGTTATTATTATTATTATTTTTAACGTAATGTGCATATATGTATGTTTATATGTGTATATATACACGTATGCTGATAAATATATATTTGTTAACATTATATGTTTATGCGTAAATGTGTTTATTCATATGAGTATATATATGCATATATGTTTATAATATGTCATGTATGTTCATATATGTATGTTTATAAATTTGTTCATGTGGGTTTATATACATATGTTTATAGATATATATATGTATATATGTTTGTATTTATAATAATTATTATTATTTTTAATATTATTATTATCAATATGTTTATGTATGTTTATATATATATATTTATATGGGTTTATATATATACGTTCACATGTTTTATATATGTTTAGATATATTTAAATATGTGTATGTATATTTAAAATAACTATTTCCATTATAATTAATTAAAAAATTTATTATTAGTATTATTATTATGTTAAATTATTTTATTTTGTTTTGTTTTAATTTTATTTTTCCTTTTCTTTTATTCACATTATTTTTATTATTTTTATTATTTTTTCTTTTTTTTTTCTTTTCTCCTCGTTTTCCTTCCCCTCTTTCTTTTCCTCTCCTCTAACCCTACGCTCTCCCCCTCGTCGCGCGCATGCCACCCCTCCCCTCCCCTTCCCTCGGTGTGCATGACCAGGCCCCCTGCTCTCCCCGTCGCTGGCCTGCCATCCCCCTCCTTTCCCAGTCATCGGCCACCGCACCTCCTCCCTCCGCCGGCCTTCCCTCCGCCGGCCTCCTCCGACCCCAGCCGTCGGCCGCCGCACCTCCTCCCTCCTCCGGTGGTGTTCCCACCGGCCTCCCCCACGCTACTGCCTCCCTGACAAGCCCCAGCCGGCGTCCCCGCCTCCCGTCCATCCTCCCTCCTCTGGCCTCCTCTGGTGTCCCGGCCTCCACCCGTCGACTGCCAGACGGCGTTCCTAGTTGGTAATTTTTTCCCTCCTCGTTTGATGCTTAGTTCTTCCGTGGTTAGGGTTCAGTTTTCATGGTCAAATCCTTGTTCGTCGGGTCCATTTTCGATTGTGTCGGGTTGGATGCACCATTTTTATAATTGCTTGCCTTTTGCAGCTTTATTGACAATTGAATAATGAATTAATAGGTTTAGAAAAATTTGTTTCATGTGAACTAAGACGCATTTTTATGGAAACTGGTCATGAGTTGTTTAATTGTTTTTTTATATATAATTTGTGCAATTGGTTTATCTAACCATGCAAGTGGTGCGTTTTGTTTTAGTGGGGCTTAGGTGCGTGTTTGATCAAAAGCGTGTTTTTGAATGAGTTTAGTTTGTGTAAAGTTGCGAGTTACTTTTTGAATTTTATTTCATAATTTTTATAGTGGTTTAGTAATAGTGTGGACGGTGCGAAGTAGGTTTTGGTATTTTGTCCAGGTGGTTCTTTTGCGTGGGTTTTCTGCTTGTATTGTTTTAAGTCTAGTGGTTATGTGTTTTTAGTTGTTGTGCGGTTATTGCAGCATGTTGGCGAGGTGACTCCGCGACACCACGGTCATCGACTAGCGCGTACTTGTACATCTGTGCGAGGCATGTCGCGTCGCCGTATTCGAGCTGCGAGTTGAGGTAGGTTCCCATTGAACTTGCCTTTGAATTTAGAATTTACTTTTTTCTTGTCATTTATTAAAATTTCATCAAATTGGATGTAGTATTAAAATATTATTTTTAGAGTAGTTATATTGCTAGAATTGGAACTACTTCTTTCTTTGCATCGTACCGAAAGCTTTTTCATGATTAGTTGTTGTGCAATAGTGAAAATGCCCCTTTGGCCCTTATGTTTGCACTTCAGAATTAAAATGGTGATTTGGTTTACCTAAATGAGATTTTAAATGTGTTTTCTGGTTTTAAACGTGATGACGTATGGTCCTTCTTTTGGAATTGATTTGGTATTGAATAAGTACATGAGGCATGTTTGGTACTTTTAATGAAATTAATGTTTTTAAAAGTCTCTTTGGAGTGATCTTTTGTGTTTGTTGATAAGGTGAGCTGAGTATGTGATGCTTGTGCATCGTGACTAGTTTTACATTGTGGACGCACTCCTCTTTTATTATATGTGTTGACATGGGAACCTGACATATTGAGTGAATGTTCTGAGAATGATTGCTGCACTAGTTTAGATTACGCACTGGATAGTGGCCCCATAGTAGGGGAATACTGATTTATTGTTGCTATGGGGATTGGACGCCTCGGTTAGGCCATGCGGGGCTATGCCGGGCGTTAGGGTGTTATGACGTCATCGAGTTAGGGCATGCCTTTAGGATGAGTCAGATGTATAGTACGTTCTGGATTGTTCACGATCTTCTAGGTTCGACCCACGTCTCTTTTAGTGTTTATCTGTATATGGCAGACGATTGAGAGGTCGAGTGTGGATGCCGACCCTTGTGTGCCACTTTTTCCCATTGCCCTTAGTGTGTCTTGTGTGTGATTTTATTTTTGACTAACAACTAAAGTTTGGTTTCCTAATTGTTCGTGAAATGTTTTAAAATGCAATTCACCTGTTTCTTTCAACATTAAACTTCTTCTAAATTAAAAAGGGCAATGGACTGTTACTTGTTTTCAAAATGGAAAGTGTGTGTGTGTGTGAAAACCCATATTTTCTATAATGTAGTTCAAACTAGATGTTGGTAAATTATTCTTTTAATGGTAGTGCTTTGGGAATAGATTTATCGGGCAAGCCTACTGAGTTTTAATACTCACACCTATAGTGTTTCCTTGTTTTTATTTTATGTCGTAGGTTTGACTCGAGCTTGCTCGCCGTGGATGAGAGTTGGTGGTAGTTTGATGATCGACTCTCTGGGTCGTGAGGAGTTGGGTTCATGGTCAGGTTAGTTATGTTTTTGGCTGTTTTATTTTATTGTCGTTTGTTTATTTCTGCTTCTTAGTAAATTTTTATTGGGAAAAATCATTCCCATGTGTACTATGTGATGCCCTAGTGCTTGTCGCCAGCCCGGGAGGATCATGAACGCCTCTCGGGCCATGCCGCGGACCGACTCGGGTGACCGGTTCGGGGTCGACCCAAGTTGGTTCGTGACAAAATGGTATCAGAGGAGGTCGTCTCCTGAGCATACCTTGTTTTTCAGAGCGCCCATTGCTATTTGGATTTGTCATGGTAAAGGGAGTAAAGTTGCTCGGACTCGAGGCGTTGGAACGGGAAGGACGTCATGAACCCTTGCTCGTTCTGAACCTCAAGTTACCATGAGATGTCCGGGTTGTTAGTGTTTTTTTGTCTTTTGGATCGTTTTATGTTGGGAAATGAAAAGGGAGTTGGGAAAGTAGCTCCGTGAGCTCGCAGGGCCTGGCAAGCCTTGTGGAGCCGGAGACTTCACCCAACAATGCTCTCAGTGACGATGGAATGGCTGACGTATGGCTGCCAACCATATGGTCAAGTCACCCACCATTACTAGTTTCCCCCCTTTAGTGAATGGGTTTTCCTTCATTTTTAAGGTCATTTAGCAATGTTGAATTTAAAGTGGTATTGATTATGTTTTGATCAAGTTCCTCATTTCTTTGTTCCGTAGTGTTCGTCCCCATGAAGGCTTGATGGATGCTCAAGGTGCAGCTTCAAGTGGTGCATCCCCAGCTAATCCTCCAGTTGGTCAGCCCATCAATTATGTTTTGGAGTTCCGTAAGATGAACCCTCCTCTCTTTTATGGACAAGCAGGGCCTCTTGAGGAAGAGGAGTGGTTGAAAAAGATTGAGAAGAAGTTCAGTTCCATTGGTCTACCTGAGTCATTAAAGGTGAAGTTGGCTACCTTCATACTTGAAGGTCCAACCTAGAAATGGAGGAAGTACATGTCTCAGAACAAGCCTGGGGAAGATTTGACATGGGAGTTTTTCAAGTCATCGTTCATCCATCAACACTTCTCTGAGATGACGAAGCTGAGGAAGAGGATGGAGTTATGTTGTCTCCAACAGGGCATTGAATCGGTACTGGAGTTCTATCGACATTTTTTAGACCTAGTTCCATATGATCAGTGGTTTGTTGCGAATGATCCTGGGAAGGCTCGACAATTTGAGTCTAGACTCCGACCTGAGCTGCGATCGAGAGTGGAAGAGCTCAACCTAACTTCCTTCTCGGATGTTGTCGAGCAAGCCTTTCTGGCTGAAGCTGAGCTAGTAGGAGGACTTGAGGTGGAGAATCCTCCGGCTTTGGGAAGCATTTCAGATGATGCTAGTAAGAAGAGTAAGAAGCGACCTGATGCTGGTGGTGCTGGTAGAGGAATCAAGAGGCCTTCAGACCTTCAGTCATCTTCTTTCACAGTGCAATGTTGTGATCTGTCACCAGTGTGGTAGGAAGGGTCACTAAAGGCCGACATGTCCAAGTGCTCCAAGACCCTACCACACCTGTGGACGTCTAGGTCACTTGAAGCAATTTTGCTGAGGTGTTTCCAAGAAGCGCGCTAAAGCCAGACCTGGATCGTCGAAGGTCACTTCATCCCATCAGCAGGAGTAGGGAGATGTTGGTGGATGATCATGATGTTTTCTTCTTGTAATGTTTCTTGGATGTAGTAATCGTTACATGTATTTTTTTGTGGTGTTCTTTTATTTCAGTCAAAAGAATGGTTGTGGCTGAACTCTTGTTATGGATGTGTGATTGTTAAAAATTCTTGTTCTTGTGTCATGCTTCTGGGGTTTCATAAACCTGACTGCGAAGCCGGAAGATGCTTCATTCATCAGAGCTCCATCCATAGGCCTCAGAGTGAAGCTAGCGCGTAGTCGGGGGAACTCCAACGAAAGGTGAAGTCTTGCGATAGGGTGTTGTTCTCAGTAAGAGTGTGTAGTCAGAATAATTTTCCTCATTATGCCTAGTTTATGTGTAATAACTGCCTGGTCATGATGTTGCTCTCATTTATTAAGAGCTTCTCGCTTTATGCTTTTCGGGTGGGGGTGGTGTGTCGGACAGGGCCCCCCTCCCACCCGTGGTCAGTGATGGCTGGTGATAATGCTGGGAGGTCCTCCTATTCTTCTCTTCTCGAAAGCTTTATGGTGGGGAGTCCATTCGACCTCCCCATGTTGAAAATTCTTGTGATCATGAATTTTGTCTCAAGTGATGGCGTTCTGGTCCTATTCCAGGAACTGACTTGACACTTGTGGTGGAAATAACTGTCACGGGTTTCGCCAAATTCAATTTAGCTTGTCTCTTATGGTGGGGAGTCCGTTCGGACTTCCCATGTCAATCTCCCAGTTTTGTTCTAGGTCTTGGTTGGGTTTTGGTTGGTCTTATATGGAACCACAAAGTTCTATATTCATCTTTTGGTAAGGAGTTGGGGCGTGAGAGTTCCAGTGTCATATTGGTGTAAGGTTTTAAGAGATACGCGTTGGATGTGGTTTTGACCTGTTTGTTGGTTTCAAACGAGTCGTCGTGTTTTCATTGGAGTTGTTCCGGATGTTGTGTTTTAAGGTTGAATTGAAGATGGAGAATTGGTTGAGTTATGTTGAATGGTGTTAAGGTGGGTGTATGTTGGGCCTGGATCTGCTATTGTTAAAGTTCTTTGTCCTTTGAAGCAATCAACTGGAGGTGGTCACACTTTTGGGGGCGGGTGACACATAGCGGGTAATTCGTTCATATTATATGAGTTCTTTTGGTTTATCGCTCCCCTTTTCGAGAGTGTTTCAGAATCTCTTTGTTGTCATTCTTTAGATATTTCTTTAAATTGTAAAGTAATGTCAGTTTTCGTTTGGGTTTTTGATCTTGTTATGGCTTTCTGGGGGCGGAAATCTTTATGGTGGGGAGAATTGTCACACCTGTTTTTATTTATTTATTTTATTTATCTTAGCGTCGGGTGATTTTGCATGTGTGCGGGCGAGTCTCGGTCTACAATTTTAATGTATGGATGAGTTTATGGTTTGGAATAGTGCGCGAACACCATACAGTTGTGTCGCGCAGCCTGTTTGCAGTCCTCTTGGGTACCGTGCAGTGCGTGCGTACCCCGCGATCTTTTAGTTTTAACATTATTAAGTTCACTCATTGAGTGGATTAATATATATATATACATACATATACATATATATATATGATTATATATGTGTATGTATATGGGTATATATGTTTACACATTATTATTGTTATTTTTATTATTATTTTTTTTAATGTAATGTTTATATATGTATGTTTATATGTGTATATATACACGTATGCTGATAAATATATATTTGTTAACATTATATGTTTATGCGTAAATGTGTTTATGCATATGAGTATATATATTCATATATGTTTATAATATGTCATGTATGTTCATATATGTATGTTTATAAATTTGTTCATGTGGGTTTATATACATATGTTTATATATATATATATGTATATATGTTTGTAATTATAATAATAATAATAATTTTTAATATTATTATTATCAATATGTTTATGTATGTTTATATGTATATATTTATATGGGTTTATATATATATGTTCACATGTTTTATATATGTTTAGATATATGTAAATATGTGTATGTATATTTATAATAACTATTGCCATTATAATTAATTAAAAAATTTATTATTAGTATTATTATTATGTTAAATTATTTTATTTTGTTTTGTTTTAATTTTATTTTTCCTTTTCTTTTATTCTCATTTTTCTTTTTCTTTTTTTTTCTTTTTTCTTTTTTTTCTTTTTTTTTTCTTTTCTCCTCCTTTTCCTTCCCCTCTTTCTTTTCCTCTCCTCTAACCCTACGCTCTTCCCCTCGTCGCGCGCAGGCTGCCCCTCCCCTCCCCTTCCCTCGCTGTGCGTGACCAGGCCCCCTGCTCTCCCCGTCGCCGGCCTGCCATCACCCTCCTTTCCCAGTCATCGGCCACCGCACCTCCTCCCTCCGCCGGACTTCCCTCTGCCGGCCTCCTCCGACCCCAGTCGCCGGCCGCCGCACCTCCTCCCTCCTCTAGTGGTGTTCCCCCAAGCCTCCCCCACGCGGCTGCCTCCCTGATGAGCCCCAGCTGGCGTCCCCGCCTCCCGTCCAGCCTCCCTCCTCCGGCCTCCTCCGGTGTCCCGGCCTCCACCTATCGACCGCCAGACGGCCTTCCTAGTTGGTAATTTTTTTCCCTCCTCGTTTGATGCTTAGTTCTTCCGTGGTTAGGGTTCAATTTTCATGGCCAAATCCTTGTTCGTCGGGTCCATTTTCGATTGCATCGGGTTGGATGCACCATTTTTTTGATTTCTTGCCTTTTGAAGCTTTATTGGCAATTGATTAATGAATTAATAGTTTTGGAAAAATTTGTTTCATGTGAACTAAGACATGTTTTTATGGAAACTGGTCATGAGTTGTTTAATTGTTTTTTTATATATAATTTGTGCAATTTGTTTATATAACCATTCAAGTGGTGTGTTTTGTTTTAGTGGGACTTAGGTGTGTGTTTGATCAAAAGCGTGTTTTTGAATGAGTTTAGTTTGTGTAATGTTGCGAGTTACTTTTTGAATTTTATTTCATAATTTTTATAGTGGTTTAGTAATAGTGTGGATGGTACGAAGTAGGTTTTGATATTTTGTCCAGGTGGTTCTTTTGCGTGGGTTGTCTGCTTGTATTTTTTTAAGTCTAGTGGTTATGTGTTTTTAGTTGCTGTGCGGTTATTGCAGCGTGTTGGCGAGGTGACTCCGCGACACCACGACCATCGACATGCGTGTACTTGTACGTCTGTGCGAGGCATGTCGCGTCGCCGTATTCGAGCTACGAGTTGAGGTAGGTTCCCACTGCACTTGCCTTTGAATTTAGAATTTACTTATTTCTTGTCATTTATTAAATTTTCATCAAATCGGAAGTAGTATTAAAATATTATTGTTAGAGTAGTTATATTGCAAGAATTGGAACTGCTTCTTTCTTTTCATCGTACCGAAAGCTTTTTCATGATTAGTTGTTGCGCAATAGTGAAAATGCCCCTTTGGCCCTTATGTTTGCACTTCAGAATTAAAATGGTGATTTGGTTTACCTAAATGAGATTTTAAATGTGTTTTCTGGTTTTAAACGTGATGACGTATGATCCTTCTTTTGGAATTAATTTGGTATTGAATAAGTACATGAGGCCCGTTTGGTACTTTTAATGAAATTAATGTTTTGAAAAGTCTCTTTGGAGTGATCTTTTGTGTTTGTCGATTAGGTGATCTGAGTATGTGATGCTTGTGCATCGTGACTAGTTTTACATTGTGGACGCACTCCTCTTTTATTATATGTGTTGACATGGGAACCTGACATATTGAGTGAATTTTCTGAGAATGATTGCTGCACTAGTTTAGATTACGCACTAGCTAGTGGCCCCATAGTTGGGGAATACTGATTTATTGCTGCTATGGGGATTGGGCACCTCGGTTAGGCCTTGTAGGGCTATGCCGGGCGTTAGGGTGTTATGAAGTCATCGAGTTAGGGCATGCCTTCAGGATGAGTCAGATGTATAGTACGTTTTGGATTGTTCACGATCTGCTAGGTTCGACCCATGTCTCTTTTAGTGTTTATCTGTATATGGAAGACTATTGAGAGGTCGAGTGTGGATGCCGACCCTTGTGTGCCACTTTTTCTAATTTCCCTTAGTGTGTGTTGTGTGTGATTTTATTTTTGACTAACAAATAAAGTTTGGTTTCCTAATTGTTCGTGAAATGTTTTAAAATGCAATTCACCTATTTCTTTCAACATTACACTTCTTCTAAATTAAAAAGGGCAATAGACTATTACTTGTTTTCAAAATGGAAAGTGTTTGTGTGTGAAAACCCATATTTTCTATAATGTAGTTCAGACTAGAAGTTGGTAAATTATTCTTTTAATGGTAGTGCTTTGGGAATAGATTTATCGGGCTAGCCTACTGAGTTTTAATACTCACGCCTATAGTGTTTCCTTGTTTTTAGTTTTTATCGCAGGTTTGACTCGAGCATGCTCGCCGTGAATGAGAGTTGGTGGTAGTTTGATGATCGACTCTCGGGGTCGTGAGGAGTTGGGTTCGTGGTCAGGTTAGTTATGTTTTTGGCAGTTTTATTTTATTGTAGTTTTTTTATTTCTGCTTCTTAATAAATTTTTATTGGGCGAAATCATTCCCACGTGTACTATGTGATGCCCTGGTGCTTGTCGCCAGCCTGGGAGGATCGGGAACGCCTCTCGGGCCATGCCGCGGACCGACTCAGGTGACCGGTTCGGGGTCGACCCGGGTTGGTTCGTGACAAAATGGTATCAGAGGAGGTCGGCTCCTGAGCAGACCTTGTTTTTCAGAGCGCCCATTACTATTTCGAGTTGTCATGGTAAAGGGAGTAAAGTTTCTCGGACTCGAGGAGTTGGAACGGGAAGGACGTCATGTACCCTTGTTCGTTCTGAACCTCAAGTTAACATGAGATGTCCGGGTTGTTAGTGTTTTTTTGTCTTTTGGATCGTTTTATGTTGGTAAATGAAAAGGGAGTTGGGAAAGTAGCTCTGTGAGCTCGCAGGGCCTGGCAATCCTTGTGGAGCCGGAGACTTCACCCTACAATGCTCTCAGTGACGATGGTATGGTTGACGTATGGCTGCCAACCATATGGTCGAGTCACCCACCATTACTAGTTCCCCCCTTTAGTGAATGGGTTTTTCCTTCATTTTTATGTTCATTGAGAAATGTTGAATTTAAAATGGTATTGATTATGTTTTGATCAAGTTCCTCATTTCTTTGGTCCGTAGTGTTCTCCCCCACAAAGGCTTGATGGATGCTCAAGGTACAGCTTCAAGTGGTGCATCCCTCGCTAATCCTCCAGTTGGTCAGCCCATCGATTATGTTTTGGAGTTCCGGAAGTTGAACCCTCCTCTATTTTATGGACAAGCAGGGCCTCTTGAGGCAGAGGAGTGGTTTCAAAAGATTGAGAGGAAGTTCAGTTCCATTGGTCTACCTGAGTCATTAAAGGTGAAGATGGCTACCTTCATGCTTGAAGGTCAAACCTGGAAATGGTGGAAGTCCATGTCTCGGAACAAGCCTGGGGAAGATTTGACATGGGAGTTTTTCAAGTCATCGTTCATCCAACAACACTTCTCTGAGATGACGAAGCTGAGGAAGAGGATGGAGTTTTTTTGTCTCCAACAGGGCGTTGAATCGGTACTGGAGTTCTATCAACATTTTGTAGACCTAGTTCCGTATGATCAGTGGTTTGTTGCGAATGATCCCGGGAAGGCTCGACAATTTGAGTCTGGACTCCGACCTGAGCTGCGATCGAGAGTGGAAGAGCTCAACCTAACTACCTTCTCAGATGTTGTCGAGCAAGCCTTTCTTGCTGAAGCTGAGCTAGTAGGAGGACTTGAGGGGGAGAATCCTCCAGCTTTGGGAAGCATTTCAGATGATGCTAGTAAGAAGAGTAAGAAGCGACCTGATGCTGGTGGTGCTAGTAGAGGAATCAAGAGGCCTTCAGACCTTCAGTCATCTTCTTCACAGCACAATGTTGTGATCTGTCACCAGTGTGGTAGGCAGGGTCACAAAAGGCCGACATGTCCAAGTGCTCCAAGACCCTGCCACACCTGTGGATGTCTAGGTCACTTGAAGCGATTTTGCCGAGGTGTTTCCAAGAAGCACGCTAAAGCCAGACCTAGATCATCGAAGGTCACTTCAGCCCATCAGCAGGAGTAGGGAGATGTTGGTGGATGAGCATGATGTTTTCTTCTTATAATGTTTCTTGGATGTAGTAGTCGTTACATGTACTTTTTTGTGGTGTTCTTTTCTTTCAGTCGAAAGAATAGTTGTGGCTGAACTCTTTTTATGGATGTGTGATTGTTAAAAATTCTGGTTCTTGTGTCATGCTTCTGGGGCTTCATAAACCTGACTACGAATCTGGAAGATGCTTCATTCATCAGAGCTCCAGCCATAGGCCTCGGAGTGAAGCTAGCGCGTAGTCGGGGGAACTCCAACGAAAGGTGAAGTCTTGCGATAGGGTGTTGTTCTCAGTAAGAGCCTGTAGTCAGAATCATTTTCCTCATTATGCCTATTTTATGTGTAATAACTGCCTGGTCATTTCGTTGCTCTCATTTATTAAGAGCTTCTCGCTTTATGCTTTCTGGGTGGGGGTGGTGTGTTGGACAGGGCCCCCCCTCCCACCCGTGGGCAGTGATGGCTGGTGATAATGCTGGGAGGTCCTCCTGGTCTTCTCTTCTCGAAATCTTTATGGTGGGGAGTCCATTCGACCTACCCTTGTTGAAAATTCTTGTGATCGTGAATTTTGTCTCAAGTGATGGTGTTCTGGTCCTATTCTGGGAACTGACTTGACACTTGTGGTGGAAATAACTGTCACGGGTTTCACCAAATTCAATTTAGCTTGTCTCTTTTGGTGGGGAGTCCATTCGGACTTCCCGTGTCAATCTCCCAGTTTTGTTCTAGGTTTTGGTTGGGTTGTGGTTGGTCTTATATGGAACCACAAAGTTCTATATTCATCTTTTGGTAAGGAGTTGGGGCGTGAGAGTTCCAGTGTCATATTGGAGTAAGGTTTTCAGAGATACGTGTTGGATGTGGTTTTGACCTGTTTGTTGGTTTCAAAAGGGTCATCGTATTTTTATTGGCGTTGTTCCGGATGTTGTGTTTTAAGGTTGAATTGAATATGGAGAATTGGTTGAGTAATTTTGAATGGTGTTAAGGTGGGTGTATGTTGGGCCTGGATCTTCTATTGTTAAAGTTCATTGTCCTTGGAAGCGATCAACTGGAGGTGGTCACACTTTTGGGGGTGGTGACACTTAGCAGCTAATTCGTTCATATTGTATGAGTTCTTTTGGTTTATCGCTCCCCTTTTCAGGAGTGTTTCAGAATCTCTTTTTTGTCGTTCTTTAGATATTTCTTTAAATTGTAAAGTAATTTCTATTTTCGTTTGGGTTTTTGATCTTGTTATGGCTTTCCGGTGGTGGAAAGCTTTATGGTGGGGAGAATTGTCACACCTGTTTTTATTTATTTATTTTATTTATTTTATTTATCTTAGCGTCGGGTGATTTTGCATGTGTGCGGGCGAGTCCCAGTCTAAAATTTTAATGTTTGGATGAGTTTATGGTTTGGAATAGTGCGCGAACACCATACGGTTGTGATGCGCAGCCTGTTTGCAGTCCTCTTGGGTACCGTGCAGTGCGCGCGTACCCCGCGGTCTTTTAGTTTTAACATTATTAAATTCGCTCGTTGAGTGGATTAATATATATATATACATATATATATATATTCATATGATTATATATGTGTATGTATATGGGTATATATGTTTACACATTATTATTATTATTTTTATTATTATTATTTTTTTAACGTAATGTGCATGTATGTATGTTTATATGTGTATATATACACGTATGCTGATAAATATATATTTGTTAACATTATATGTTTATGCGTAAATGTGTTTATGCATATGAGTATATATATGCATATATGTTTATAATATGTCATGTATGTTCATATATGTATGTTTATAAATTTGTTCATGTGGGTTTATATACATATGTTTATACATATATATATGTATATATGTTTGTAATTATAATAATAATAATTATTTTTAAAATTATTATTATCAATATGTTTATGTATGTTTATATATATATATTTATATGGGTTTATATATATATGTTCACATGTTTTATATATGTTTAGATATATGTAAATATGTGTATGTATATTTATAATAACTATTGCCATTATAATTAATTAACACATTTATTATTAGTATTATAATTAAGTTAAATTATTTTGTTTTGTTTTGTTTTAATTTTATTTTTCCTTTTCTTTTATTCTCATTTTTCATTTTCTTTTTTTTTTCTTTTTTCTTTTTTTTTCTTTTCTCCTCCTTTTCCTTCCCCTCTTTCTTTTCCTCTCCTCTAACCCTACGCTCTCCCCCTCGTCGCGCGCAGGCCGCCCCTCCCCACCCCTTCCCTCGCTGTGCGTGACCAGGCCCCCTACTCTCCCCGTCGCCGGCCTGCCGTCACCCTCCTTTCCCAGTCATCGGCCGCCGCACCTCCTCCCTCCGCCGGCCTTCCCTCCGCTGGCCTCCTCCGACCTCAGCTGTCGGCCGCCGCACCTCCTCCCTCCTCCGGTGGTGTTCCCCCCAACCTCCCCCGGGTGGCTGCCTCCCTGACGAGCCCCAGCCGGCGTCCCCGCCTCCCATCCAGCCTCCCTCCTCCGGCCTCCTTCAGTGTCCTGGCCTCCACCCGTCGACCGCCAGACGGCCTTCCTAGTTGGTAATTTTTTTCCCTCCTCGTTTGATGCTTAGTTCTTCCGTGGTGAGGGTTCAATTTTCATGGTCAAATCCTTGTTCGTCGGGTCCATTTTTGATTGTGTCAGGTTTCATGCACTATTTTTCTGATTTCTTGCCTTTTACAGCTTTATTGAAAATTGATTAATGAATTAATAGGTTTAGAAAATTTTGTTTCATGTGAACTATGACACATTTTTATAGAAACTGGTCATGAGTTTAATTGTTTTTTTATATATAATTTGTGCAATTGGTTTATCTAACCGTGCAAGTGGTGCGTTTTGTTTTAGTGGGACTTAGGTGCGTGTTTCATCAAAAGCATGTTTTTGAATGAGTTTAGTTTGTATAAAGTTGTGAGTTACTTTTTGAGTTTTATTTCATAATTTTTATAGTGGTTTAGTAATAGTGTGGATGGTGCGAAGTAGGTTTTGATATTTTGTCCCGGTGGTTCTTTTGCACGGGTTGTCTGCTTGTATTGTTTTAAGTCTAGTGGTTATGTGTTTTTAGTTGCTGTACGGTTATTGCATCGTGTTGGCGAGGTGACTCCGCGACACCACGGTCATCGACTTGCGCGTACTTGTACGTCTGTGTGAGGCGTGTCGCGTCGCCGTATTCGAGCTGCGAGTTGAGGTAGGTTCCCACTGCACTTGCCTTTGAATTTAGAATTTACTTATTTCTTGTCATTTATTAAATTTTCATCCAATTGTAAGTAGTATTAAAATATTATTTGTAGAGTAGTTATATTGCTGGAATTGGAACTGCTTCTTTCTTTGCATCGTACTGAAAGCTTTTTCATGATTAGTTGTTGCGCAATAGTGAAAATGACCCTTTGGCCCTTATGTTTGCGCTTCAGAATTAAAATGGTGTTTTGGTTTACCTAAATGAGATTTTAAATGTGTTTTCTAGTTTTAAACGTGATGACGTATGATCCTTCTTTTGGAATTGATTTGGTATTGAATAAGTACATGAGGCCCGTTTGGTACTTTTAATGAAATTAATGTTTTGAAAAGTCTCTTTGGAGTGATATTTTGTGTTTGTTGATATGGTGAGCTGAGTATGTGATGCTTGTGCATCGTGACTAGTTTTACATTATGGACGCACTCCTCTTTTATTATATGTGTTGACATGGGAACCTGACATATTGAGTGAATTTTCTGAGAACGATTATTTCACTAGTTTAGATTACGCACTGGCTAGTGGCCCCATAGTAGGGGAATACTGATTTATTGCTACTATGGGGATTGGGCCCCTCGGTTAGGCCATGTAGGGCTATGCCGGACGTTAGGGTGTTATGATGTCATCGAGTTAGGGAATGCCTTCAGGATGAGTCAGATGTATAGTACGTTCTGGATTATTCACGATCTGCTAGGTTCGACCCATGTCTCTTTTAGTGTTTATCTGTATATGGCAGACGATTGAGAGGTCGAGTGTGGATGCCGACCCTTGTGTGCCACTTTTTCCCATTGCCCTTAGTGTGTGTTGTGTGTGATTTTATTTTTGACTAACAACTAATGTTTGGTTTCCTAATTGTTCGTGAAATGTTTTAAAATGAAATTCACCTGTATCTTTCAACATTAAACTTCTTCTAAATTAAAAAGGGAAAAGGACTGTTACTTGTTTTCAAAATGGAAAGTGTGTGTGTGTGAAAACCCATATTTTCTATAATGTAGTTCAATCTAGAAGTTGGTAAATTCTTCTTTTAATGGTAATGCTTTGGGAATAGATTTATCGGGCTAGCCTACTGAGTTTTAATACTCACGCCTATAGTGTTTCCTTGTTTTTTGTTTCTGTCGCAGGTTTGACTCGAGCTTGCTCGCCGTGGATGAGAGTTGGTGGTAGTTTGACGATCGACTCTCGGGGTCGCGAGGAGTTGGGTTCATGGTCAGGTTAGTTATGTTTTTGGCTGTTTTATTTTATTGTCGTTTGTTTATTTCTGCTTCTTAGAAAATTTTTATTGGTAAAAATCGTTCCCACGTGTACTCTGTGATGCCCTGGCGCTTGTCGCCAGCCCGGGAGGATCGGGAACGCCTCTCGGGCCATGTCGCGGACCGACTCGGGTGACTGGTTCGGGGTCGACCCGGGTTGGTTTGTGACACACTGGATCAGGTTTTTTGACCTTCTCAAATAAGTCATATGAGATGGATAAAAGTCATACAATGCACAGGAAAGCCAGAAAAATGGTTCTTAGAGTCTTACGAATTAGACTTAGTTAATTTTCAAGATCCCATAGAACAATTATAAACTTTATTAAATAACTCTATATCCTTTTCAACCATTCAAAAACAACTTAAAAAACTGAAAAAATAATGTAAAAATACATACCTAAAATAGAACACCAAAAAACCCTTGAGTTTGAATGCGATTTATGTGTTAAAAAAGATAACATATGAACCAAATGTACTTTATCCTTCCCAATACATTCTTCTCTAGATTAATACCATATTCTAGAGAAAATTATTTCTTCAAAAATCTCCCAAAGTATTTAAACACTAAACATCTCATGGGATCAACACATACAATGTGACTTTTATAGAAAAAAAAATCTTTCAATGCACATCTTATTTAGTTTTTTATGGTAGCATTGTAGTATTTATAGTCTAGGTTTGACAATATTTTACATATAATTTGATAATATAACTAATATTCCATGACATGACAGTGCAATTGGGATCTCTCTCATGACATCTTATTTATCATGTATCATAGTGTGGCACTCTACATTTTTATTTATTCAATCACCTTGACATAGCCCTTATTTCCATGGCCTAACAGTATATCAAATAGCATATCCACTACTAGAAAAACAAGTATTTGCGACGGGTCATTTGCGACGGGGGCCCGTCGCAAATGGCCCGTTGCTGAAAACGGCGTCGATACAACACTTATTTGCGATGGGCCCGTCGCTAAAGACTTTTTTTTGCGATGGGTATTCTTCCCGTCGCAAATAGTACTCCGTATATTTGTAAAATGCTTTTAAAATAGTTTTTGCGATGGGTCCTGTCGCAAATACCTGTTGCGACGGGCCCGTCGCAAAAACTATTTTTTTAAAAATAATAAAAAACTATTAATAAATTATTTTAATGCATATAATAATAATACTATTTGCGACGGGCATAGTATCCCGTCGCAAATACTATAAAAAAATAAATTATTAATAAATTATTTTAATTAATATAATAATAATCCAATTATAATTCAAAAATAAATAAAAATAAAATATTAATAAATGATTTTAATTAATATAATAATAGAATTATAATTCACAAATAAAAATAATAAATTATTTTAATTAATATAATAATAATATAATTATAATTCAAAAATAAAAAATAATAGAATATTAATAAATGATTTAATTAATATAATAATATTAGAATTATAATTCATAAATAAAAAAATATTAATAAGTTATTTTAATTAATATAAAAATAATAGAATTATTTTACATTCAAATATTAAAATAATTCAAGTATTACAAAAAAAATATAATTAAATTATAATATTATAAAATTTTAATATATATATATAATTTAATATTATAAAATATAAATAATATTATTATTCATATTAATATTGTTATTTAAAAATATAATATTATTAATATTTTATAATGAGACAGAAACTACGAATAGAAAAAAAATCATATTTTGATTTCACAAATTTTATAACATAAATACAAACTCTAATCTGAAGGAGGGGGGAGGTGGGGGGTCTGCAGATGGTGGTGGAGGAAACTCCATCCCTAAAGCATGAGTGAGTCAGCGCATGTACTCCATCTGCTCCTGATGCTGCTACTGCCACCGACTCGTCTGCTCCTCATACAGCTGCTGCTGGCGTCGACGCTCCTCCTCATGCTGCTGACGCATCTGCTCCTGCTCCTGTCGGAGACTCTCTATCAGTGCAGTCTGAGATCGCAACTGATCCTCATACTGTGTAGTAGAAGAAGATGCACGAGCTCCTCTCGAGTTGGACGCCGACATCGCAGCACTGCCATAATAATCTCTGGGAGTCAGTCGAGAGCCGATACCAACTACCCGGCCCTTCTCGAAGGCATACTGGGTGGCCTGCATCCATTCCGCCTCATCAAACTGACGGCCAGTGGTCTGATCTGATGACTCGGCCTGACTCTCAGGCCGGGCCTGTGACGCTGCAGCCTCATATGACCCCTGTAGTTGCAATTTAAAATTAAAATTGTGAATATATTATATGCAGTTAGTTTTTAAACTTGAAAACAAATAATACTGACCACGATGTGATGCTGACGATCACCTCTGAGCTCCCCAGTAGCAGGATCACTATACATCCTCCGATATACGTCGTACTCCATAATATCGGGGTGCTCGACAGCCTATAAGAATAAAAAATAAACTGTTAATATTTATAGTTATATAAAATATTTATAAATAATGTACGTACCAGATGCTGTCTATGAGTACTGAAAGAACGACTCCCATCTCGATGAGTCACCTCCTGTCTCCCCCGATTCTGCCTCCCCACCGATGATCTCCTCTGAAAGGCACCACTCAACCAGTGCGCACATAATCTATCCCATACATGGGATGAAATGTAATCTGGTCGGTGTGCTCTACATGACTCGTCAAAATCTGACACTCCTGCTTTCTTCATGGCAGCTTTTCTTAAATTGGGCAAAAACAGATGAAGGCGATCACACATGGCCACCTCCCATGCCTCGTGGATGGCGTCACGCATGGTATCCTCGATCGGATACCATAAACCCTACAAATAAATCAAAATATCAAGTTAGAAATGAAATAATTTTCAAAATAAAAATTATTTATTTACGTACGTACCAACCAATGGCCGAACATGGCCTGCTGCACATCAATGGGAATCTGCTCCCATGTGGTCCACGGCTGAGAGAAATAGTTGTGCAAAATAGCGCTGCCCTGTCCGACTGCTATATGCGGAAAACTATAAAAATAATAAACATTTATTATGTGAATAGATTAATGAAATCTTAGTCAAATCCACATGTTATCACATAGGTTATCACACCTCCGTGTGCATGGATCAAACCCAAGACGTGGACATCGCTCGGGGATGGGGTCAGGAATCATCAATCGTGCAAGACCGCGCCCCCTCTGCGTACTCCCTGGAGCGCCTGCAGGCTGAGGGTCATCTGCCAGCAACTCATCCGCATCGAAAGGCAGGTCAGCATCCGCCAACTCACGAAATGTGGCGTCGTCCATCTGAAACAGAAAATGTTAATGTTAGCAAATAATTGATAATTACTATTATATATACATATATACATATTATGATTGTATATAAAAACCATGTAATTCTATCAGTGTTCATCTTCATCATCATCTTCATATATGTCAATGTCATCTTCATATTCCTCCTGAACATCATCGATATCCATTCTAGTTACAATTGCTTCATCTCTTACGATTTCAAATTCATATGTGACATCATTAACATCATCATCATCACCAACTCTTAAATGTGGGGTGTCGTCATCGATACTCATGTCTCTTTATAAAAAAGATTGATTTTGAGTACTCTCTTGAAAAACTTCAATTCTTTTCACATCAGTGAAAGCACATTCACTTTGACTAAACTGATTGTCTCGAATTTTGATTTTTATTACACTCCACCAATCAGTCAAGTCTCTTGATGTAGCACAGTACTTTGCGTAATAAACTTGATATGCCTGTTGAGCCAATAAGAATGGTTCATTTACTGCGAGAACACTTTTACATTTAATATCGATGATTCCATGAGTCAGATGAACACGCACGCCTCTCTCTGTATCCAACCACCAACATTTGAACATGGTTATGTAATGTTGTCCAAGATAACAGAGTTCAATGATTTCATCAAGTATGCCATAAAAGTCAACTTCATTTTCTCGATGATGAGATCCTCTCAAGCTAACTCCACTGTTCATTGTTTTTTTTAGATTCCCCATATGCATGTGTGTGGAATCGAAATCCATTCACCACATATGCATTATAAGTTTTAACAAGTTTGGAAGGTGGGTTACTCAATACACACAGTCGTTTGTCAATTTTATCAGCATGTCGAGACACCTGAAAATTTGTGAAATAATTATCAATACAGTAAACTATACATTGAATGAGTTGCTAAAAGATAAACAATTTATGTTACCAGTTTTTGAAACCACTGAGAGAAATTTTTCAGTCGACCTTCTTCGAGAGCAGCTGTTGTAATTTGTGGAATTTGTTTCTTGATATGATTATCATACAACCTATAAAAACCAAAGTTATTTACTGTAACATAAATGATAGAATAAGTGATATAAACACTTACAGTACAACTAATGTCATCTCTTCATAGTTGAGCAGAACATACGTATGAGCTCTATGATGTTCATCATCTGAAAGCCAGCGTTCATAAACTCCATCAAAACCAAGCTCTGACTGGTTGAAAACAGATAATTGATTGTCGATTTCATCAATATTCCTCTCGTTCCATCCCATTCGGTTGTGTTTTTAAGGATACTCAGATTCAAAATAATTGGACTAGAAAAAAGATATTTCCTCTTGCAAATAAGCTTCTGCAATAGATCCTTCAACAGATGCTTTGTTACGTACTTTTATTTTCAATTTTTGCATGCATCTTTCAAATGGGTATATCCATCGAAACTGTACTAGACCTCCACATTTGGATTCATATGGAAAATGTAACATCAAATGTTCCATTGATTCGAAGAAAGACGGCGGAAATATAATTTCCAGTTTACATATAATTACAACAACATCTTTTTCAAGTTTTCCTAGAGCATCATAATCTGCCGTAGCCACACAAATTTCCCGAAAAAAATGAGACATGTCTATTATGGAATCCAAAATCACAGAATTCAACAGACCTCTTAATCCAATGGGTAGAAGTCTCTCCATTATAACATGACAATCATGACTTTTTAATCCAGTAATATGACCATTCTTTACACATCTACCCAAATTGGAAGCACAGCCATCTGGAAGTCTCAAATCTGCAATCTACTGACAAAATAATAAACGGTTTTCTTTAGACAGTGTATAACCTGCTTTTGGTTTCAGTAACCTTTCTGTTCTGACATTCTCAAATAGTTCCAATTCTAGAGGCCTGCAAATTTGGGCAAGATCTAAACGTGCATTTACATTGTCTTTGCTCTTTCCTGGCGTATCCAAAACTGTATGAAACAAATTATCAAAACAGTTCTTCTCAATATGCATGACATCTAACATGTGTCAGACCAACAAATCAGACCAATATGGCAAATCTCAAAATATGCTACGTTTAATCCAATTGTGTTCTTTCCCAAAACTAGAAATTTTCTGTTGGTTTATTGTGGGACCAAAAGTGATGGGAGGTAATGAAAATACAACTGATTTTAACTCCGAACCTGATAGCATTTTTGGAGGTTCATCCCTTTCAACTGTTCCTTTTCTGAAATAAGATCTGTTTCTGTGAAAAGGATGATCAGCTGGAAGAAATCTGCGATGATAGTCAAAATAACAAGGTTTCTTTCCATGAATGAGCATAAATGCTTTGTTCTCTCCCATACAGTAAGGACATGATTTCTGACCATGTGTACTCCAGCCAGATAACATCCCATAAGCCGGGAAGTCACTTATTGTCCACATCAATGCTGCTCTCAGTATAAAATTCTGTTTTGTTGCAACATCATATGTACTGACACCAGTACTCCACAATAAATTTAATTCATCAATCAATGGTTTCAAATAAACATCAATATTTTTCTTCGGATGTCCTGGAATTAGTAAATTCAAAAAGATATATGGCTCCTTCATCAACATCCATGGAGGTAAATTGTACGGAGTAAAAAAAACAGACCAACATGAATATTGACTACCATAAGATCCAAACGGATAGAAACCATCAGTGGAAAGGCCCAGTCGAACATTTCTAGCTTCTAAAGCAAATGATGGATGCACTCTATCAAAATGTTTCCATGAATCACCATCGGCTGGATGATTCAAGCTTTTATCAGTTGAAATATTCTCTTTATGCCATGACATCATTGTCGCTGTATTCTTAGACATGAATAAATGCTGAAGTCTGGATGTAAGCGGAAAATATCTCAACTGTTTTACTGGAATCAAACCAAACTTCCCATGTTGTCCTTCTTTATATCTCAGTTGCCCACATGTGGGACAACTATCCAACGACTCATTTTCCCCAGAATATAAAATGTAGTCATTTGACCATGCATGAATCTTCTGACAAGTAAGTCCCAAATTTCGAACCAGCCTCTTACTCTCATAGTAATTTGCAAGTAAAACATTTCCTTCGGGTAACAGTGTTTTAAGCAAAGAAAATATCTGGTCAAAACAGGTGTTTGACATTCCGTTATCTGATTTGATAGCCATAAATTTTGCAACTGCTTCTAATTTTCTCATCTTGCAGCCAGGATATAATGCATCCTCAGCAGACTTCAACAACTCATAAAATTCAGACGGTGCCAACTCAGGATTTGAAGCTATATCAGCCGGAGTTTCTGTATGTTGAACAGATGAACCTGCAACATCATGTACTAAATCTTGAAACCGGGATGGATCCGGAATCAAGTTGGTATCACCTGCTCTGGAACTGTGTTCACCGTGTTGATACCAAAAAACATAATCTGGTTGAAAACCAAGACGTAAGAGATGTTCTCCCACATTTTCAAACGTGTCAAATGTTCTCAATGCACATTTTCTGCAAGGGCATTTTATTTTGCCTTCTGAAACAAATTTTCGATTTGATGCTAAAAATGATAAAAAAGTCTCCACACCCTCTACATATACTGGATTTAAACCAGAACCGTTTGGATTTCTATGTTGATTTATCCATATGCGGTCACCTAATAATGATTGGTGACGACCTCGTTGTTCCATATTTCTCTATAAAATATAAAAGCATTACTGGTTTTGAATAATTTTTTAGAAAAAACACTCAAGCTAAGATAATTATAGAGTTTAGATCATACACGACTGACGCAAAATTTTTATTGAGATAGACCTAAAAATTGACCCTTTAAGAATTAAATATGTTGAGAATAAAGCAAAACATGTTACAAATATTGATAATTTTAATATTATATAAAATTTTTATTATTTTCATAGTACTAATATTATTGGTAATTAATACTAATTATTGGTAATTATTACTAATTATTGGTAATTATTGGTAATTATTGGTAATTATTGGTAATTATTGGTAATTATTACTAATTATTGGTAATTATTACTAATTATTGGTAATTATTACTAATTATTGTTAATTAATCCTAATTATTGGTAATTATTACTAATTATTGGTAATTATTAGTAATTAATACTAATTATTGGTAATTATTGGTAATTATTGGTAATTATTGGTAATTATTGGTAAGTATTGGTAATTATTACTAATTATTGGTAATTATTACTAATTATTGGTAATTATTACTAATTATTGGTAACTATTACTAATTATTACTAATTATTACTAATTATTGGTAATTATTACTAATTATTCGTAATTATTATTAATTATTACTAATTATTCCTAATTATTGTTAATTATTACTAATTATTGGTAATTAGTACTAATTATTGCTAATTATTACTAATTATTACTAATTATTGGTAATTATTACTAATTATTACTAATTATTACTAATTATTGGTGATTATTGGTAATTATTGGTAATTATTGGTAATTATTACTAATTAATACTAATTATTGGTAATTATTGGTAATTATTACTAATTATTGGTAATTATTACTAATTATTGGTAATTATTACTAATTATTGGTAATTATTACTAATTATTACTAATTATTACTAATTGTTGGTAAATATTGGTAAATATTGGTAATTATTGGTAATTATTACTAATTAATACTAATTATTGGTAATTATTGGTAATTATTACTAATTATTGGTAGTTATTACTAATTATTGGTAATTATTACTAATTATTGGTAATTATTACTAATTATTGGTAATTATTACTAATTATTGGTAATTATTTTCATAGTACTAATATTATAGGTAATTAATCCTAATTATTGGTAATTATTACTAATTATTGGTAATTATTGGTAATTATTGATAATTATTGGTAATTATTGGTAATTATTGGTAATTATTGGTAATTATTGGTAATTATTACTAATTATTGGTAATTATTACTAATTATTGGTAATTATTACTAATTATTGTTAATTAATACTAATTATTGGTAATTATTACTAATTATTGGTAATTATTAGTAATTAATACTAATTATTGGTAATTATTGGTAATTATTGGTAATTATTGGTAATTATTGGTAAGTATTGGTAATTATTGGTAAGTATTGGTAATTATTACTAATTATTGGTAATTATTACTAATTATTGGTAATTATTACTAATTATTGTTAATTATTACTAATTATTGTTAATTATTACGAATTATTGGTAATTATTGGTAATTATTACTAATTATTACTAATTATTACTAATTATTGGTAATTAATACTAATTATTCATAATTATTATTAATTATTACTAATTATTCCTAATTATTGTTAATTATTACTAATTATTGGTAATTAGTACTAATTATTACTAATTATTACTAATTATTACTAATTTTTGGTAATTATTACTAATTATTACTAATTATTACTAATTATTGGTAATTATTGGTAATTATTGGTAATTATTGGTAATTATTACTTATTAATACTAATTATTGTGAATTATTGGTAACTATAACTAATTATAGGTAATTATTACTAATTATTGGTAATTATTACTAATTATTGTTAATTATTACTAATTATTGTTAATTATTACGAATTATTGGTAATTATTGGTAATTATTACTAATTATTACTAATTATTACTAATTATTGGTAATTATTACTAATTATTCATAATTATTATTAATCTTTACTAATTATTCCTAATTACTGTTAATTATTAGTAATTATTGGTAATTAGTACTAATTATTACTAATTATTACTAATTATTACTAATTATTGGTAATTATTACTAATTATTACTGATTATTACTAATTATTGGTAATTATTGGTAATTATTGGTAATTATTGGTAATTATTAATAATTAATACTAATTATTAGTAATTATTGGTAATTATTACTAATTATTGATAATTATTACTAATTATTGGTAATTATTATTAATTATTATTAATTATTACTAATTATTACTAATTATTACAAATTATTGGTAATTATTACTAATTATTACTAATTATTACTAATTATTACTAATTATTACTAATTATTGGTAATTATTACTAATTATTATCAATTATTGGTAATTATTGGTAATTAATACTAATTATTGGTAATTATTACTAATTATTGGTAATTATTGGTAATTATTGGTAATTATTGGTAATTATTACTAAGTATTGGTAATTATTACTAATTATTGGTAATTATTACTAATTATTGTTAATTATTACTAATTATTGTTAATTATTACGAATTATTGGTAATTATTACTAATTATTACTAATTATTACTAATTATTACTAATTATTACTAATTATTACTAATTAATGGTAATTATTACTAATTAGTGATAATTATTACTAATAATTGGTAATTATTACTAATGATTGGTAATTATTTCTAATTATTCCTAATTATTGGTAATTATTACTAATTATTAGTAATTATTGGTAATTAGTACTAATTATTGGTAATTATTACTAATTATTACTAATTATTGGTAATTATTCCAAATTATTGGTAGTTATTACTAATTATTGGTAATTATTCCTAATTATTGGTAATTATTACTAATTATTGGTAATTATTATTAATTATTCCTAATTATTACTAATTATTACTAATTATTACTAATTATTGGTAATTATTATTAATTAATGGTAATTATTACTAATTATTGGTAATTATTACTAATTATTACTAATTACTACTAATTATTACTAATTATTACTTATTATTACCAATTATTGGTAATTAATACTAATTATTGGTAATTAATACTAATTATTGGTAATTATTGGTAATTATTGGTAATTATTGGTAATTATTGGTAATTATTGGTAATTATTGGTAATTATTGGTAATTATTACTAATTATTGGTAGTTATTACTAATTATTATTAATTATTACTAATTATTGTTAATTATTACTAATTATTACGAATTATTACTAATTATTACGAATTATTACTAATATTTACGAATTATTACTAATTATTGGTAATTATTACTAATTATTGGTAATTATTACTAATTATTGGTAATTATTACTAATTATTGGTAATTATTACTAATTATTGGTAATTATTACTAATTATTGGTAATTATTACTAATTATTGGTAATTATTACTAATTATTGGTAATTAGTACTAATTATTCCTAATTATTACTAATTATTGATAATTATTACTAATTATTACTAATTATTGATAATTATTACTAATTATTACTAATTATTACTAATTATTGGTAATTATTACTAATTATTACTAATTATTACTAATTATGACTAATTATGACTAATTATTAGTAATTATTGGTAATTATTACTAATTATTACTAATTATTGGTAATTATTGGTAATTATTGGTAATTATTGGTAATTATTCCTAATTATTCCTAATTATTCCTAATTATTCCTAATTATTACTAATTATTACTAATTATTGGTAATTATTACTAATTATTGGTAATTATTGGTAATTATTGGTAATTATTGGTAATTATTGGTAATTATTCCTAATTATTACTAATTAGTGGTAATTATTAGTAATTATTACTAATTATTGATAATTATTAATAATTATTACTTATTATTGGTAATTATTACTAATTATTGGTAAGTATTACTAATTATTGGTAAGTATTACTAATTATTGGTAATTATTACTAATTATTGGTAATTATTACTAATTATTGGTAATTATTACTAATTATTGGTAATTATTACTAATTATTGGTAATTATTACGAATTATTGGTAATTATTACTAATTATTGGTAATTATTACTAATTATTGGTAATTATTCCTAATTATTGGTAATTATTCCTAATTATTGATAATTATTGGTAATTGTTGATAATTATTGGTAATTGTTCCTAATTAGTAGTAATTAAATGAAGAATTACCAATAATTAGGAATAATTACCAATAATGACGAATAATAACATTATTAGTATATTTTATTATTAATATTAAAATAATATAATTTTCTAATTTATATACAATTCTCCTTTCATCTGTGTGTTTTCTATATCCACATACAAATAATACATGTGGAGACAGCAAACACACAGATGAAAAGAGAATTGTATATATATAAAAAATTATATTATTTTAATATTAATAATAAAATATACTAATAATGTAATAATGTTATTATTCCTAATTATTGGTATTTATTACTAATTATTAATATTTATTCTTAATTATTAAAAATTATTACTAATTATTCCTAATTACCATTAACTATGAACAATAGTAATAATTTAAATTTATTAAGTAACAAAACAATGTAAAAATAATTAAATTACAACTAATTAAGAATAATTAAAACTAATAAAAAATTAAAAATAAATATTAAATCAAAATGAACATAAATACCTTGAAAATTGATCTGCTCTGATCGTTCTTCAAAACTTTAATATCAACTCCGAAGAAAAAAAAATTAAACTTGAGAAAAACTGAACTTTAGAAATAAAACTTTGAGAGAAGAAGAAGATGGAGTTTGAGAATGATTTGAAAAAAATGGATGGGGGTATTTATAGGTTAGATTATTCACGACGGGTCCATTTGCGACGGGATTCCCGTCGCAAATAGTATTATTTGCGACGGTACCCCTCGCAAATACATTAGTCATCATTTATTACGGTCAACGGTTAAATAGTTATTTGCGACGGGTCCCATCGCAAATAACCACCTGCCGACATACTATTTGCGACGGGGAAATATTCCCGTCGCAAATACCTTTTACCGTCGCTGGTTATTTGCGACGGGAATATTCCCCCGTCGCAAATATGTTTCCCGCGATTTGGCGCGGAACGCGCGCCAGTTCTTTTGCGACGGGGAAAGCAATCCCGTCGCAAAAGGCTACTTATTTGCGATGGGCAAATACCCCCGTCGCAAATAAGTTTTTAACAGGGCTATTTGCGATGAGATTTATTCCCGTCGCAAATAACCCGTCGCAAATACCCATTTTTCCCGTAGTGATCCCACATCAGTTGGCCATTCATCATTAGAATGTTTCACTTCATTATTATTGCATTCATGACGAAACTACATATTTTTATTTTTATCTCCTAAAATGATTTATTTAATCATTACTTAATCACAAGACCAAAATATTTAATCTTTCAATTATAACACAACATCATCAATTTTAACATCTATAAATATCATAAAAAATATTTTTATCTTCTCAAACTTTTTCTAAATGTTTAATCATGCATAATAAATTTTTTTTTGACATATCATAATTTCTTATTTAATTTTAGTAGTTATTAATATATAATTACCGAATATGATAATTTCTAGTGAGGAATACCCATAAGTAAGAAATATTTATCTAACATATAAGATTATAGTTTTTACCTTCATAGAATTTCATCAATCACTCACATGTTATATATGATTCTTAACATTACCAATTTTTAGTTTTCTTTTCAAAATATTTCTTATGTATACAAAATATCATATGCATCCAACACCTTTTTCTATTTCATAAATCTAAGGGAACGTAATATATTATAGAATAAATTAAATATTTTATGCATCATAGTGGGCTTTGAGGAATTTTATAAATTCTTTATCCTAAGAATACATTACATATATATGGGTGACTCATCCTTTTCTCATTTTCTTTAGATACAAATTTCTTATATATTCCTTTTAAATAATATTACAAATCATAAGGGAACTTCTACCATTTCAATTTTTTAGAATTTTAGAAATATATTACCTATATATGACCTTTTTTAATATTTTATGAACATAAAATCCTATAACATATCTCTATTCAGCTCAAAACTTCTCAAAAAACATAAAACATCATTCTTAAAACATAAAATCAACATCAATCACCATCAAAGTAATTCTAGATATTTAGTTTGAAAATAAATACCTCTTAGAGTATTTTTATGGTATTCCACTGTCTCAAAAAAAATTCTCCAACTTCATCTAAATGTATTTTTATGCAAACAGTGGCCTACATTCGTAATACTCACAAGGATGGGTCTTTATTAAAAACCACAAAATACATTTATTCTTTTCCAACTTATTCACATGGATTAAATGTTTATCAAATTACAGAATCCATAGAATTTTTCTCCACTTTTGAACATCTCAATTTTAGTAAGTGAGACAATATTCTATCATAATTATTTACTATAATCATGTAAAATATCTCTATATTATAAGTAACATAATACCCACCATATTCAACTAGATTTTTAAATCAATGAAATAATATTAATGTAGTGATTTCAACAACTCAAATACTTTTCTATATGAGGAGGTATCTTTATTTATCCAATGGAGGCTTATCACTTTCTTTTTATTTTTTCATTTGAGTTGCATATTTTATGACACATAAATGGTGGTAAAAACTCACTTCTATTATCCATTGTGTTTTTTCTCTTCTCATGCATTGTTCACCACTAACTTTTATGCTTCGTTATAAAGATATAATATTAACCATTTTTCTAACTCCATGTTATAACACACAACACATTAAAATTTTTAAAATATAATTAAATAGATTCTACACATAAAATATCAAGTAGTAGACATTCCAAATAATATATTTTCCATATAAATAAATCTCTAATATCAAATGGAAGACCTTACTTTATCATATGAATAATGACTATAGATCTCTTCAAAGCATTAAGATGTTTCTCCCCGATCCAAATTCATTTTATACAACTCAACATGTAATGAAACCATTCATGGGAACATTAAGCTTCTCATTAACATGATTTTAAAATCCACTCACATTCAATATTCTTCAGTAGATATTGACATCATTCTTATAATCTTTATGCATATTGGAAAAAAATACAACTAAAACAAAAAGGTGGTTTAACAATCTTTCCATTTATATTTTCAATCAATACCAATATATGAGATGCAAGTTAATATGGTTGTCTTCCATTTTATTCTCTATACCTCTTATTGTAAATAAATACAAAGATAATTGAGAGAGGATGGTATCAATTATACTTAAGTAAATGCTATTAGTTATTCCACTCTATGTATATATGAGAAATACATGGTGTAGAAAACAAAGGTACAAAATCTAGACAACAAATTTGTCCATAAACCAACCAGGATATGATACAAACTTAAAATAATCATTAAGATTGTATAAATAGTTTTATATTGTTACCAATTGTTGAATATATTCTCGTAAACTTTTTATAGAATTTAGATCCCTATAATTAACTATATTTTTTCTTTCAATTAATAATATTTTCAATGAATGGAATATGAATAAATATTTTATCACTTGAGAAGTGTTCTTATATATATAATTTTTGTGAAATTTTCTTTAGATTATTTATTCCATCAAAAGTTTATATCAGTTCCCCACTATAATTTTAACCTTGAAATTATATAACAATATTCTCAAACATATATTATTTGTTCTAATGTCATTTTTCTAACGAAACACATTTGGTGTTTGAATGTCAGGTGATAGGGGGTCAAAAGACGTTGAGACTTATATTCATGAATTTCTCACTTTGTAATCCCCAAGAAGAAAGGTTGTGTGTATATAAAAACCAATAAAAATTGAGCGTGTTATATGTGTCATTGGATATTTCTACATGTATATTTTTATATTGGTCCTTATACTATATATTATTATTAATGTATATCATGAATCACATAATCTGATGTACTGTAGAAAACCATTACGATTTATAATCATAGAAACGTAAGATATGTTAGGTGCATCATAAGTGGTATGAAATTGATTCAGTAAATTTATAAAGGATTAATCCCTTAAGAGTTTATGGAATTAGATATCTTGTGTCCTTTAATTTAAATGGAACTATCTAATTATGTCCATGGGCATGGGGTTTTATAGATGAGTTAATTTTAGGTAGTCAAAGAAGGATAAATAAATAATATAGGTTAATGAAATATGTACGAAACATGCTTAATGAGATATCAAAATAAATAGATTATATTTTATAGTAAGTGTTCATATGATGTAATTGTCTATGTGACATTAATTTATTTTTTATGGGTTCCATGATGTGTTTTGAGATACCAATCTAGGAATTTAGTAATTTTATATTAATTTCACTGAGTAATAGGCCTAGAGGGCCACAACCAAATTTTATTCATTTTATTAGTTAAATTGTATTTGAATTTAATATTCAGAATAAATAGTATTCTTGATATATGACATAGTAATTATTTAAGTTAATTTGATCACATGAATTAAATCACTTTTTATTCAATATTAGGATATATGCGAGTTGAATACACAACTACAAAATGATGTTTTTTGTGGTTCAATTATGATGGAATCCCATCCTAAATAGTCAATTACGATGGGAGAATATCACAATTGACCCCTGTCCAAAAATGGTGTTTCATATAGTTTGTTGTGACACAAAAAAAGAAAAAATAACATTTAAAATAGAATCATATTTATATCAAAATAGGTTATTAGAAACAAAAATATGTATCCATCACTAGTAGCGTATTTCAACAGAAATATGATTCAATCATAAAAAACAAAAAAAAATACCATTAATTTTTTTTTTCAAAAACCAAATATATAAAACATTATGAATATAAAATGATTACCATATTTCAGATAATATTTCCAAAAAATATATATCATAATATCATTACCAAAATAATATATCACCGATCACTGTGGAGGTGGTGAGTCATCCATAGGACCAATAGAATAGAACTATATCCCAATACATTGTGCAAGTCTTCACATGTACTTGATTGTATGATCATTCTTTTCCTCCTTTAATCAACATTGTTTCTCCTCTAATGTTTGTTGGCGTTGATAAAGATCATTCTTTTCTCTATACATTTTCTTGATAACCTCATTCTATGCACAAAACTTCTCCTTATACACTATTGAGGATGATGATAGCTTTACATGAGCTCACCTTGAGTAGGATGATAACTATAATGGAGTTCTATAATAACTAGAAAGTGTCAAAAAAATATTCAGTACCATCCACTCATCCTTTCTTGATACAATATTGAGTCACCTACACTCAACAATCCTCATCAAATCATCTCTCATAGGTGTTTCAACCCTCAATATTGGCCTGACTCTCATCTTGTGTGTGAGCAGATGTTTCCTCATATCAATCTTTCAAATGAGATTTAAAAATTAAAATAGTAAAATATTAATTTTAGTTAATTAGGGAAAAACACTATACTAACCACAATCTGACACTGTCGATCACCAGCAATCTCTCTAGTAGTAGGATCAATGTACATATTTTTAAAAACACGGAATTATATAACATTGGGATGTTCAAATACCTATATGAATATAAAATAAAAATGTTATATTTAAATTATATATAAATTATTAAATAAAATTACTTTTCACATGTTGTTGATGAATACTAAATGTGTGATTACAAGATCTAGGTGTGACCTCCTTCCTCCCTCAATTTTTTTGGCATGATGATTATATCCTCTAAAAAATATCTCATATCTAATAGGAGCACAATACATCATAAAAATTGTGATGATATGTAATCAGGTCAATGAAAATTGTAATACTGATCGAAAATTGTGGCTCCTACTCTATCCATGGCTCACTTTTATGGATTGTGAAAAAATTAACGAAAACACTCACACAAACAGATCTCCCATTACTCTAAAATAGTGGATATCATGATACTATCAGTGGGATACCATAAACCTCAAAAATAATTAGTAGTAATAGGTTAATAATTAAATAAATTTCAAAATTAATATTATTTAGTTACATACCATCCAATGATCAAACATGTTCTTATGAACATCAACGGGACTCTGACCCCACTTCACCCATGGTCCATAAAAATAATTACATATAATTTCACACCTTCTCCAACATCTATATGTTAAAAAGATGTAAAAAGAAATAATAATATAAAAATTAGTATAAAAATAAATTAATGATAATTAATGATAATTTTACTAAAATGAAAAATAGAACAAACCTTTACCTAAATGGGTCAAAAAAGTAGGTGGACATCACTTTGGAATGGGGTTGGGAATATCAATATGGCTTAACCATGACCCCTCCAAGTTGATGATGTAGTAGAAAAAACATATAGGTTGGATGATGAGTCTTTGGGCTGATCACTAAGAAGCACATTATTTACATGAGTATAGAACATCTCATTAATATCACCACCATCCATCTGAAAAAAATAAAGTTGTTTGTAAATAATTAAAAATAGAAGTCATATAATAATTATGACTATAACCACTATGTAATTTCATCATTCTTTATCCTTATCCTCATATTCATATTTAATTGTTTTAATATCTTTATCTTCCACCCATGAATCATCAATTTCCATAGGAGCTTCAGTTTCATTATCAATTTATATTTCCATTTTTTCGTTACATCATCAACACCATCGACCCATAAATATGGTATTTCATCAATGATATCTACATCTTATTGAGTAAATGATGAATATGGTGTTGAATATTGAAAATTTTAATTTTTTATACTTCAAAAGAACCATATTCATTTTGAATAAACTTATTTTCATTAGATTTAGTTTTTATTATACTCCAGTAGTCAATTAAATATCATTATAAAGCATAGAAATTTGTAAAATAAAATTGATGTGTTTAATGATCCAGAATAAATGGATCATTTATTATAAGAAGAATTTAATAATTAATGTTAATGATTTTAGGGTATGGATGAACATGAAACCCTTTATAAGTATCAACCCAATGACAATTAACCTTTGTTACATAATACTATGCAAGATAACATAATGGAATTATTTCATCTAGTATTCTATAAAACTAATCTAAACATTCTTTTTGATGACATAATTTCAAGATAAAACCTTTATTAATTGTTTTTTTCTTCACCATTGGCATGTGTATAAAATCAATATTCATTAATCTCATATTCATTATACGATTTATCAAATTTTTATGGTGGGTTACTAAATACAAATAATTTATCCTCAATTTTATAATCATGTTGTGATACCTAGAAAAAAAATTAATAACATAATAAATAATAAAGTTATTTCATGTATTAAACCATAAATGATTTACTTTACAAGTCTATAAAATGAGTAATAAAATTTACATTTTTGGAATTCTTTAAGAGAAGTTTGTGTGATATTGTGAACTCTTTCTTGATATGAGCATCATAAAATAAAAAAATTAACAAATATTAATTTTATTTTAAAAATATATTGAATAGGTGATATTAGAACTCACTATACAAATAATTTATTCAAAATTGAGAATAACATATGTATACGATTTGTGTCAATTATCATCTAAAATTCATTATTTATAAACTCCACAAAATGCATGTTTAGGATGATTGAAAAATTATAACTGATTGTTCATTTTATAAACAAAATTTCATTCATTACAACCCATATTATTATGTTTTGAAGTATATTTAGGTTGGAAATCACAACATCATGTTACCACTATCATTCATTCTCTACCTTCATTGTTTTGATTCCATTTTTATTTGCGTTTGTTTCAGGGTTGTTCGGAACATGAAAAAAATGAAGGATTCCCTACTATAGGTTATTTGGTGGAAGTTGCACTATAATGGGGAGTTTGAGGGGATATGTTGTGGACTATTAAAAATGGTGTAGGGGAGTCTTGAGGCCAGGCGATGTTGCATCGTAGGCTATTGGTTGTGACATGGAGGCTTGGAGACCATATTTTATAGGTGTGTCCAATTATGGAATAGCTATACTATGGAGGTTGTGTTTCACCGTAGATCTATTATAACAGTTTTACCCTATAGAGTAGAGATCTGGTTGCAATGTGAAGGCTTGAGTGAGTATGTTGGGTTCTACTACCTATTTGGGAATGTATATAGTGTGGTGTATAGGTTGAACAATATCGTTAACTCAGGTGAAGAAGATCTTGGTTAGGTTTGGGGTGTGTTTTTAGGTGTTCAGTTTACCATGAGTGGTTTCATCATGGTATAGTGTGGTTGCATTATGCTCTGGCCAGTTTTAGCAAAACTCAGCCACGTTCAAGAGGTTGTGGAGTGGTCTGTGTTTTTTAGAGTTTTAAAATTCCTACGACCCTTCTCATTTAAAACTTCCCCCACTTAAAACTCATTCTAGTTTCTAGCTTCAAAAGGCTCCCAATAGGCTATATCACTCCTCCACAATCCTTTCTTCTTGAATCAAATAACTAGATGGTGTTCTTGATCCCTCACTAATAAGAGAACATTCCTCTCATCATGGAATACTACTTTATTTTCTTCTCTCTTTTGGTAGTGTTAAATCATCGTGTTGATGATGTATTGGAACCCTGATTTAATTGGATATGTTTCTAGGGATTCCTTCTTGATCTTTTATATCTTCAAATCTCCATTTTCATTCCTATCCCGGGTGATTTATCAATTATTCATGTGATTAAAGGAAGGTTTATTTGTATGTATTTTCCATTAATATGAAAACATTATTTTTTTCTTTTCAGAAATTAGTTTTTAGTTTACATATGAACCTTGATCTTCTTATTTTAATAAGGAATGTATTTTGAAAGAAATAACTTTTTTAGAGGTTTTAATTATTCTAATGAATTTGAGGAAAGATGTCTTGAATTGAGAATTACTTCTTATGAAATGATTTGAAAATAAAATTTATTTAATGATTTTTTTTCAAATGAATGAATCCAATGAAAAACATGATATGTTTTTTAAATCTAAAACACATTTTAATGCTTGAAACGGGTAAATTGAATATTAATAGACTAATCAAAGTAAAATCAATTATTTTCCCATGATTAATTATTTTATTGAAGCACATTTGATCTTGACTAGTTAGTGGGTGATTAGAAAAAAAATTCTAGTAAATTGAATCCCTAACAATGGAGATAATTACAATAATAATTCAACCACGTTTTTCATTATTTTCTTAGATAGGGGGCATAATTATTCATTCTCGATGGGCTAAGCCTAGGGTTGTCTGAACACACCTAAGCCATGATCACTAATTGAGAACTATTAGGATCCATAAACCAAAAACTAACTGACCTTAGGGTATATGGCATGGTGTTATTATATGTTCTAACTTTATGATTACATGATAATGATTCTTGGACTTCTTTTATTCATTCCCTCCTATTTTATTGAAATATTAAATTTAGCTACAGTTTGATATATATTTTATCTCTTTATTTGATGGAATGTTTTGTCTAAAAATGTGAAATGAAATTCCATGCCTTGTGATTATTTTTAAATTGGTGATAAATGGGTTATTTGTGTTGGATGTACTTATGGAACACTTTGTGAGACCCTACAAGTTTTTTAGCTCAATCCCTACCTCTACCTCCAAAAATTTAAAGATGTTGTTTTACCAGGTCTAATGAAAGGTAAAGCTCAATATGGACGTGCTAGTTGTTCTTGATCTAAAATACTCTTGAATAATGGCGGAGACTAGTGGGTTTGTGGTCCATTTGTTTCACAATAATGTTGAGACTTTTCCTTGATGTATTTCTTCCTTATTTAGATGATGTATTCTTTGGTAAGTTTCTTATCACCTTGTGGCACTTTCCCCTTATGGAGTGTTTGGCATACCAATTTGTATTGATTTATCTTATGATTTTTTATATTTATTGGGGGGAAAACCATTCCTTCAATTTTGATATGATGTTAGGTGCTAGTTGCCAACCTATGGGGATTAGGGATTCACTTCAGGTTATGTGAATACTGGATCAGTTATCAGTGTACTAGGATATCTGGGCTTATTCATGACAAATTGGAATTGAAGGAGGTTGAGTATCTTTCCTTGATGTTAGTATATAGTTATGGTTATCCTTATAGACAGGATGTATTATTTTCAAGACATATGTGGTAGCTACAAGTGAGTTCCATGATATATCACATCATAAAGAGCCTCATGTCACCATGGGTGTTTGGGAAAAGTGTCTTTTATTAATAATTACATATGTTTCTAGTGTTTTCTAAACATGATCAGAGTATTTTTGTAATTTTTTTGTGTTTATTATTATAATTTTGTAGTATCATGCCTACAAGGATACATTTGAAAAGGAAATAGTAGAAATATATTGAATTTCCATAGCTATTGACTCCCTAGATGATCAAATTCTTGTTGATATAGTGGTGCATGTTGTCTATGCTCTGGGATAGCTATCTGCACATGTTCCTGTTTAGGCTCTGGTAGCGGAACCTCAAAGTGATATAACTATAGATTATGATAAAAAGTTTCTCCAATAGAAACCACCCACTTTACAAGTCTTAAATGATCTTCTAGTGGATAAGGATTTATTAAAAAAAATATTAAGTTGTTTTTACATTCTAGGAAATCATTGATTCAATAAAGGAAAGGGGTATTAACATTAAAATTGAATATCCTAGTGGTAGATGGTCAGATTCGATGTTTTTGGGAAATAATAATGAAGTAATGGGGTGAAAATACATTAGAGTTATTTTTATGGACCATTATTATCTATAATATATGGTCTTTGAATAGTTTATGGAGTTTCTCAGCCTCCAGTTTTATGATAAGACTTTGACTTAGTATGCAAACCATTTTGCTGAACTTGTTCAGGAAAGTTCCCAACGATTATGATTGTATCACTGAGAGGGGGAGCGGTGAATTAGGGATACTTTTTATTTTATGTTTCACTTCAGTTGAAACAACCTTAGCCTCTTGTTAAAGATTATATTACCTACTGAAAACAATTCAATCACACATACATAGGAAAACAATTATTTACAAGGTTCGCTATTCAATAAGTCTAGTTACATTATTGGTATGGCTTGGAAATGATCCAATACCACACAATCCACTAGAAAACAATCCCTATATTACAATTAGTAAGATATTACCTTCATCTCGTGTAGTACATTGAAGGAAATTTAAAAGTATGTGTGCACCCTATTAGCACAAATAGGGTGATACAAAGTTTGTGTAATAACTCATGTTACTTGATCATCTATTTGATTAAACAAATTTATTCAATTGAAATAAAATTTTCACTTTCTTCCCTAGAAGATGGCAAGAACTACTTGTACTTTGTTAAGTAAAACACAACCTGATTTTTTGAGATTAATTCCTTTGAGTACGATTCTCCCAATATAATTTTTCTTGGTATGATTCTCCCTAGTATGATTTTTTTGAAAGATAATGATAAAGATGAATCGACAACACTTCAATGCCTGATCCTGATAAACTCAGTATAATTATTCCTCAGTATGAGAACCCAAATAATGAAATCCCAAAAATAATTAATTTTCCCAGATATGTTGATCATCCGAATACAATTGATAAGAAAAATATAGTAATCAGATGAATACGATAATTATTGAGCATGATTATCGCACATGGACCTCAGCCCAGTTGGTGAGGACTGGGAAAGTGCATCCAAGAGACCCGAGATCAAATCTGAGTGGGGGAATATTTTTGGGGTTACTATATCAGTAATATATCATGTACTTTATCAGGTACTATTCATTAAGGTAGGAGCTAGAACTATTCATATTTATGGGCCTTCGGGCCACTGGTTTTGTCCTCAAGTCCTTCAAGGTGTTCGGGACACCAAAGGCCTTCAGGCCAGTCAGGCTTTTAGGAACCTCAAGGCCTTTGGGACACCACGAGGCCTTCAAACCACCTCAAGTCCTTCAGGCCACATGAAAAATGCAGATGTACCTAACATATTACAAGGAACAAGGCTCTAAATGATGACACACAACAGACGCTTTCACCAGAGTAGATCTAATCAGACATGGAATAATGAGAGGGTATAAAATCTCTATCAGTACCAAGCCTAGTTATCTCTTCATAGGACCACTATCCAACCAACCATGTGAAGGTGGAGGGCTGACATCACGAATTTTTTGGGGGAGGGGTAGTTCCATGTTTTCTTGTTTGGGTTGATTTCCTAAGAACTAAAAGACATGTAATGTCACATAATCATTAAGGCCTTGTAATGGTCCCCCCTCACCCCTTGAAAGGTTCATTATAAAAAATTAATAAAAATTGAAAGCCTTCAGGATATTCAGGCACTGAGTATGATTATCAGCTGAAAAAAAATTGCAGTCTTGTCTCTTCTCCTATGCCTTCTTCCCATCAGAACATCTTCAAAAATGATAATTATCGTATCTTATTTCTCTCACTGAAAACTCAGAGATTCTCTCTCTAGTGAATATAATAGTACCAATAGTTATAAAGTAAAAATTACTTGTCCTTTTATGGGTGGCCTTCGAGAGGTTTGGGTGGGAATCCCAAAAATTGTTCCCACTCACACAAATTCACCCAAATTTCAATATCCCTGAAATATCGGGATGCATTCTGACTTCATAATATCTTTTTCATTCTTCTTAAAAAATTATCTCCTTCTTCATACATTCATTTGAATCACTAGTTGGATTTCAATTCATGAGTCTAATTTTCTAAATTTGATTTCTTTAAAACCAAGATCTGTACCAATTGTAAGAAAGTGTATGAAGAAATAGATACCAGATGACTGCTAAAAACAATTATATGTATTAATTTAATACTATAATTCTTTTTAATATTGATCCCCCTTGATTGAAAAACAAGAAAACTATTTCCCTTATTCTCTTGAACTACTTGAGATAAAAAAACATCATCTTTTCCTATTTTCTTGACCTAGTTTGAAACCTACCCAGTAATTCAAACCTTTTTAAATGGTTGAATACATTATTGATCTCATTATATTATTCCATGATTACAATTATCTATAGTATGATATTTTATAGTATGATTGCAGGGGTATGATAATTTCTGAATATGATCATTTCCAGGTATGATCATTTCTGAATACGATGATTTCTGGGTATGATCATTTTCCTCCTAAACCTAAGTATGATCATCCTAGGTATGAAAATTATATTATGATTCTAATAGATGATCAGATTCAATAGTGAATCAGCACGATATCTTACTCTTCATCCACTAGGATCTGATCATTTTGAAAACAATTTGCACCACCTCTTATTATCTCTTTCTTTTGACACGCTTGTATGACAAGTTCTCCATTCAAAATATGATTTGTATAAAATAAGAATAATCAAATCATTATCACATTAAATTTTATTATAGTTAGCAGACTTTGATACTTCATCAAAATAAACTCTTCTTTCATACCTGATCTAGTGAGAATTAAATTACCATTTACTCCTAGCAATATGCATTCTCAATGTGATTGATTATCTCTTTCCATATACTGAACAATTCTTTCAAAATTTATTCTCCTCATTTCAATGGATAGACTGTATTCGATTATTCAGAAAACATTGGTATAATTCTTTAGAAAATAAAACTAAGAACAATTTCCACCAAATAAAAAGTGAGGTGATTTTATTTCTTCAAAATATTTCCTAGAAAACAAAAGACAACACATAAAAAATGACTTCCTCGTTATCTTGGTCCAAAAAATATCCCCCTTTGGATTTTTTTCCCAAAAAGATTCATAAATCAGTGAACTTTGTATCCTTAAGAAATGGATTACATATAATCAATTATAAGCCTATGAGAGCTAACTCTTTTAAGGAAACAAGAATTATTGACAGAAAAACCATGTTGACCAAAAGTAGTGATTATGACAACCTTTTTCTTTTTTCATTCTTATCCCTTCTTTAACGTCATATTTTATTCATCCTACCTAGAATTAAAAACAATTTATTTTCATACAATCACTCCAACAAATAGTTAGAATAGTTTATTCAAAAAACAATACTGAATTCACAGCTTACCCACAACTCTCTATTTTTAAATGAAATACATTTATTTTTAAAACAATTCTCCCCCTTGAGAAAATAATCTAATGGTAAGATGAAAGAGGGGAATGAAACATGTACCTCAAACTTGATGAGAAAGTGGTTCAACACCCATGTTCAACCTCAATATAGAAAATGATTCATTTAGTAAAGGTTTTTTGAAAATGTCAGCTACATGTTCCGATGTTATAACATATTCCAGATTAAATTTTTTCTTCTTTACATTCTCTTTGATGAAATGATATTTTATATCAATATGTTTTGAGTGAGAATATAGAATTATATTCTTAGTAATATTGATTGAACATTGATTATCATAGCCCATGAATAAGGGTAACTTCACTTGAAAAAGTAAATCTTCCAATTGAGTTTACATCCACATTAGAATAGTAGTGTCTTGAGTGTAAGAAACATACTCAGAGTCACCCATACTGAGAGTTATTGAATTCTATTTCTCTGAATTTTAACTAACATAATTATTTCCTAGTAATAATACTCTACCAGATGTGGATCTTTTATCATCAACATTTCTTTCCCAATCAGCAACTGAATACCCAAAAAAATCCATACTATCTAAGTTGTAATTCCTGATTCTAAATTTTGTAGTGCCTCTGATGTATCTGAGAATTATTTTTACAACAATTAAATGTAATTATATTGGAGCACTCTGAAATCTGGCACATAAGGTAACAACATAAATAATGTTGGGTCTTTAGGAAGTGAAATGCAATATGTGTCCAATCATCTTTCAATACTCTTTCTGATCAACTTCCTTTCATTCTCCATCTTTAATCAACCTAGTTACCATTGAAATCGGTGTGGAAATAGGTTTTGAGTTTACAAATCTAAACCTCTTGAGAAGCTCTTTAGCAAGCTTTTCTTAAGAATGAAAGATGTATATATCCTTTTAAAAGATTAGTAACCCGTGAAAGTATTTCATCTCCCCCAGCATGGACTTTTCAAATACCTTCTTAATTTCTATAGAAAGTCTTTCACAAGCACTTTAATCATTCCCAAAAAAATATAATATCATCTACAAAAACAATTTAAATGAGGTAATTCTATTAACTTTTAATGATATACATATTGTTATCAACTCTTCCTTTATTGAAACTCATCTTCCATAAGAATATATCCAACTTTGACTACCATGCCCTCCAGAACTTGTTTTAGACCATACAATGGATTCTTCAATCTACACACATAACATTCATTTTTTTCCAAAAAAATCCACAAGGTTGTTTAATATAGAATTCCTCTTCAATATCACCACTCAAGAATGTGGATTTAACATCTATTTGGAAGCTCTTATAACCTCATTTTATAGAAATAACAAGAATGAATATAATTGTTTCAAGTATTGTCACCAAAGAAAATGTTTCATAAAAATCAATACCTTCAATTTTTGAATACCATTTGCACACCAATCTTGCATTAATTCTTATCACCTATCCTTCTTCATTCATCTTGTTTTGAAAAAACCCACTTTGTGTCAATAATGTTTTTTTAGGTTTTGGTAGGAGTTCCCATGTATCCTTCTTATCAATCTGATCCAATTCTTTATTCATGTCCTGAACCCATTCTAGATACTCAAAAGATTCATTAACATCATTTGGATTCACTTTTGAAAACAAAGATGTATGTGGAATAAAATTTATTGTTCTTATTGTTTCAACCTTCTGATGTTGATCGCCAATTATATTCTAAGCCTCCACTTTCTTCCTCAACATTGGATTAGATTTTCGAATATATTCCTCATCACTTGAAATAGTTTATTCTGATTATTCTTCTTGGTTAGAAATACAATATTTTGTATCCTTATCAAGAATTGTTTTCAAAACAATTTTTCTCATCTTTCTCCTATACCTGAGTATGTTTCTCTTTCTTAGATTCTTCAATCACTTTCACATCAACTGAAGCAACATTTCAGATTTTTTATTTGTTGAATAATTTGTATATTCTTCCATCCAGAGTATAGCCAAGAAATATCCCATCTTCACCTTTATGCTCAAACTTACCATAGTTTTCACCTTTCCTTTTTTATAACACATGGATTCCTAAAAACTCTATAGTGATTTGAACTTGGGGTTATTCCATAAAATCATTCATATGGAGTCATACCTAATTGGGGCATATAGAAATAATAGTTTCAAATATAAATAGCAGAACTAATGGATTTCCTCCAAAAGTAATGAGAGAGGTCATGTTCAAGTAACAAAGTCCTTCTCATTTCCACCAATATTCTATTCTTTCTTTTAGTAAACCCATTTTGTTGGGGTGTCTATGAGAGAATTATACTCATGCTGAATTCTAGCTCCTCAAGATAGTTTTCAAAATATTCACTTTTATATTCACCACTATTATTTGTTCCCAAATTCTTTACTGAATACTCACATTCCTTTTCTGCTATTATTCTTAAACTTTTAATCATTTTTAAAGCATCAGATTTATGTTTCATATACATGAAACAATTAATGAGAGTAAAATTATCAATAAAAGTATCTAAGTAATCAGCTCCATTTGTTGATGATTTTCTCATCAGTCCATATATATCACAATGAATGAGCTCCATGGGTTATTTTGCACAATTCTCAACTTTCTTATGCACAAGATGTGTAATCTTTCCTTTCTAAAAGATAGTGAAACGCCAATATATTATTTTTGTAAAAACATGAGTGTCTTGAACACTCTCTCTTTCAGATAACCTGCTCATGTTTCTTTATCACATGTTTTCCAGAATTTTATGAAACAATTTATTCTCTTAAGCCATACTCTGGTAACAAGATTTTTGTATTTCACCAACTTGAAACTAATTCCCATTTATACATTGGACTCTTATAAAAATCATTCCATATTCTTCAATTTCCATAAAAAATCCATCTTTTCTGAAGATAAATTTTTTAACCTCATCATAAAACATTAAAATACATAGAAAATTGTGTTTCAATCCATCAACAATCTAGGATTTCTTGGATTTCATCTTTTCTTTCCTAATTATGGTTGAACAAAAACCTTTGATTTTCAATGATTCATAATGGCCAAATGTCACCGTGACATCTTTAAAATATTTCACATTCATAAAAAAATTTAAATATCGTGTAATATGATAATAACACACACTATCTAGAATCCAAAGTTATTATCCTTCTGTAGCTTTCAAAGTTGATTCAACAATAAGTGATATTTCTAATTCCTTTACTTTCTTCATCTTTGTCATTTGAGGATTTTTATTAATCTATTCTTTTATCGGTAATAATAAAATCATTTTTTAATGTTTCTAGGTTGTTCACATCTTTCAAAAATAGTTTCTAAAGGTGGGAACCAATTTTCAATTTTTACGCCACCTTTATCAACCTTATCACACTTCTTATTTTGAGGGAATTGGCTCCCACTCAACCTTTTCCTTTCATAACATGTGGAATAATAGTATTGTTTTTTGTTGAACCCACATATATTTTTTTATGTCTAAATCCACCATAATAACAGAAATATCCATAGAATGAGTATTTTCCTTTGAAACTTTCGTATAGGTTGGAATTGTGAATACACTTCCCAGCCAACTTCTTTTCTTTCTTTTCTGAGACACCAACCTTTTAATTATCAATCAGAGTATTCCTTTTTTTATGCTTTATAGGAACCAGAAGAGTTTAAATTTATTTAATCATGTTGTTTCAAAACATTTTCAGAATCAGGCCTCTTTGAGACTTCTAAAATCCTCACATTTTGTGTCTTGGCCACATACATAACTTTCCAAGAAATATTTATTTCAGAAATAAATCCATATTTATTCTCACCCTTTGAAGTTAAATTTTGTTAAAACTTATCTAGTTTCTCATTCTGAGAACTTTCACAAACTTCAGTAACATATTTTTGGAAACTTGTATTTCTCAATTCATCTTATGAGAGTTTTTGTTGGAAAATTTCCAACTCTTATTAATTTTCTTTTAAATTCAACTCCATATTCTTATTATAATTCTTTTCTTTTTAAATATATTTCTTCAAATAATCAATATCTTTTACTAGCTTCACATTTCCATCAGAAAAAAATTATTGATTTCTTGTTAAGGAACTTTCTTCTTCGAAATTTTTTTAAGTCTTTTGATATTTCTCATCAATTCTTTCAATTATTATTTCAAATACAATTCAAGTTGAGTTTATTCTTATTTATAACTATTGATTCAAAATTCATCATCATTCTTTATTTTAGTATAATTATTTTCAATACCATACTCAAATGATTTTTTATATTCAACATTAGTTCCTTCTTCTTAATCATCTCTAGATAAGAAACTTCTTCATTTTTCTATAAAGAACATTATTTCTTTCCCTGTGGATTTCTATTTTTGTTTATCTCTCTATTTCTTCCACAATCTTCTTGAATTTATTTCTTCGTCATCACTATCCTCTAATTTCATTCTTCTAGGAAAATTTTCAGCAAAGATCCTAATGACTCCACATTCAAAACATTTCAAAGGAAGTTTCCTGTTATATTTCCATGTACCATTTTCATATTTTTAGAAAACAATTATAAAATATTATCAAGATTTTTAAATACCTCATCTTCAAAATCAGATTCGTTAGCTTCATCTTGAATAAGAATCCTTTTTTACTTTTCTTTTTTTTAGCCTTGAAAAAAATTTCTCTTACTAACATTTTTTTATCTTCATATTCTTCTCCCTTCTCATTTCATAAGTGATGATAGTACTATGAAAATAATAAATAGATAATGTTTCATGTTCTTTGTCTTATAAGGAAGAACAAATTTCATCAAAATTATTGGGAAGGATTCTCAAGATCTTTTCAACAAATGTAGAGTCATCCAACTTTTCACCAAGACATCTATTAGTGCTAACAATGTCATTGAACCTGGTGGAGAATTCCCCAATAGATTCATTCTCACTCATCTTTTAATCTTTATATTTCAATCTCTAGTTTTTTAACTTTGGATTATTCACTTTTTTATTTCCTTAGTATATGATTTTAAATTTATCCTATATACCTTTGGTTGTGGAAACTCCTTTCACTCTTAGTAATTCACTTTCTGAAAGTGATGATAATATATCACTCTTATCCCTTTCATCAGTCTCTAGATTCTTCTTTTCTACAGATTTAAGAGGAGTTTTATAATCAATAGAAGTAAATCCATCTATTGTAGCTTCAATAACATCATATTCAATAGAAATAAGATATGGAAACATTATATCTTTCTAGATATTATAAATCATTCCATCGAAGACTGGAATACCATTAATGTTCACACAATTCAGATTCACCATCATTAAAGAATAAGTTAAGGGAACCTACCTCTAATACCAATTTAGATATCACAACGAGGATGATCTTATCACTAAGAGGGGGATGTGTGAATCAGTGAAACTTTTTATTCTATGTTTCACTTCAATTGAGACAACTTTATCCGCCTATTAATGATTCAATTCCCTACTGAAAAATATTTATGCACACATCCACATGAAAACAAGTATTTACATGGTTCACTATTCAATAAGTATATACATTTCCTTTTTAGTATTTACAAATAATACCATACCACACAATCCTCTAGAAATAAATTCTTGGATTATAACGAGTATGATACTCACTTTCACTCATGTAGTACTTTGAAAAAAATCCAAAAGTACATGTGCACCCTCATAGCACAAATAGGGTGATACATAATTTTTGTAACAAATCATTTTACATGTGATTATTTTTAATTCCACAAATTTATTAAATTGAAAAACAATTCTTCACATTAATACCCAAAAGATGGTAAGAACTACAAGGAATTTGTTAAGTAAAACTTGGTACAATTTTCTGATTCCAATTCCTCTGAGTACAATTCTCCCAATACGATTATTCTCAGTATAATTCTCCCCGACATAATTTTTTATAGAAAACTGTAGATATGAATCAAAACCACTTCAATTCTTGAGCCCGATAAACTCAGTATGATTCTTCCTCAGTCTGTGAACCCAAATACAGAAATCCTGAAACCGATTAATTTAGCATGATACGATGATCAATAAAATAAAATTTACAAGCTAAATACTGTAATCAGTTGAATATGATAATCACTGAGTATGATTATCAACTGAAAAAAAAGTTGTGATATTGTCTATTCCCCTATGTCTTCTTCTCGTTAGAACATATTCAACAAATATCAATATGGTATCTTATTTATCTCAATGAAAATTTAATGATTTTCTCTCTACTATATTGAACAGTACCAATAATCAAAAATTAAAGAGTACTTATCCTTTAATAGGTGACCCTTGAGAGGTTTGGGCGTGAATCCCAAAAATATTTCCCACTCACTCAAATTCACCCAAATTTCAATTTCCCTTGAAATATTAGAATACATTTTGAGTTCGTCAACTCTTCTCAAAGCTTATCGGTTCTTCTTCAAACTTCGTCACATTCTTCATACTTTCATTTGAATCACCATTTTTATTTCAATACAGGATTTTGATTTTTGGAATCTGATTTATTCAAAACAAATCTTTGTACCGATTATAAGAAAGTGTATAAAGAAATGGATACAACATGACTACTGAAAACCATGATTTTAATAATTTAATATAATCGTTTTTGTAATGTAGAGCTCCCCCTTGATTTCACATTAATGAAACCCCTTCCCTTTTTCTCTTTACCAAATTGAGATACAAAACTTCATCTTCTCCTCTTTTCTTCACCCAGTTGGAAATCTACAAAGTAATTCAACCCTTTGGAAATGTTTGAATACATTTTTTATCTCATTATCTTCTTCTATGAATATTATTTTCTAGAGTATGATCTTTCTATGTATGATTGGCCTCAATTCAATCATTTTTTAATATGATCATTTTCGGGTATGATCATTTGTTAATAGGAACATTTCTGGGTATGACCATTTTCCACCTGATCATGAGTATGACCATCCCTAATATGAGAAGTTTATTATGATTCTGATGGATGATCAGATGATCTGGTGAATCAGCACCATATCCTACTCTTTTTCCACTTGGATCTGATCATTTTGAAAAAAAATCATCACCACCTATTATTCTCTCTTTCTTTCAACACGCTTTTATCAAAAGTTCTCCAAAACACATGTGATTTGTATGAATTGTGAATTAACAAAGCATCATCACATTTAATTTTATCATAGTCATTAGAAATTTATACTTCATCAAAAAAAAAACTTATTTCATATTGGATCTAGTAGGAATTTGATGATCATTTACTTCTAGAAAGGTACACTCTCCATGCAACCTATTCTCTCTTTCAAGATAATGATCAATTCCTTCAAAATAGATTCTCCTCATTATGATGAATAGAGTGAGTTAAGTTATTCAAAAAAAATGGATCCAATTTTTTTGAAAACAAAGTATGTATTATTTCCACAAAATAAAATGTGAGGTGATTTTCATTCTTCAAAATTTTTCCTTGACATCAGAAGACAACACATGAAAACAAATTCCTTCATCATTAACATGGTCCAAATAGTTCAACTTTATCTATTGGTATTGATGGAGGATAAAATGATGGGTCAAATATTTGATATGGGTCTTCAATTTCAAATTGGATATTAGTTTTTCATGCCATGTCTCACTTATTATACAGATGAGCTGGATAGAGCATTGATGGTTAAGATTCGCCAACCTGGTAGTTCAAGGTTGATGTGAATTTCTTCTTCTCCCATTGGAAATTTTATTGGTCCCTCTGAGGGAGTAAAGATGAGTGATGAATATTTTGTTGTTTTCAGTATTTTATATCATCTAGACTACCAATAGTGTTTGGAAAAGGCCCTTTTACTTTCTCATATTGTGGACATATCAAGCATTATAAGTGGTTTTTCAATGAAGCAACAATGATCTTTGGTACATACAATCACATATGTCAGCTACAAAAGGTATTCCATATCTCTTCTATCCCATGAAATGGAATAAGATCATCATCTCATAATTTTTTTAAATTTTAATCATAATATTTAAGAGTTAAGGGGTTCAATACATAATATTTTGGAATGAATTTACTTCATGCAAAGGAAGATCCTCTAAAGGAAACTAATGTGGGTCCAGTGATTGTAAGATGTATCATCATTATAACATCATCTTTAGGGGTTGATTTATTTCATACCAGTACATCTCATTAATTAATATTGACTCATTTTTGAAATTTTCTAAATATTCCAATTGATATTTTGTCTTATATGATGGATATTACTATTCCCCTCAGAAAGAAGAGATAGAAGGGTCTCTATTGTCCCTCTTGTGATTTCTCTCTGTTAGAGATTGTTCTCACCTATATTCTTTTGGTTCTCAACATTAAATCTCTTTACATATTTCTAAATATGATTTTTTTATTTATCATAAGTCCTAGAATGATTTTTACTTTCAGTGGGTCACATTTATTTTCCTAGATGAGGTATTCCATGTTTTTTGGGGAGAGTGAGACCAAAGATCAAGTAGATATGGACCTATTTTTTCATAGGTGTTCAGGGTAATATCTATGTTTTATTTTGATTTTGAGAAGTAGTTTTGGAGTGATGATATCACTCCAATAGTGATCATGATTCCTGATGTATTTCCATCTGAATTTTTTGGTTTTCCAATATTAATATAGGTAGAGTTCTCTATTGATGTAGTGTTAGGTACCCAACCCAAATAAATTATTTTTTATAGTTTGGAACTATTTTAATTGAAAGTTTTGAAAAAATAGTTATAATATCTTCTAGAGAAAGTTTTGATACACCAAAGTTTGTCACCTTCGGTGTTGCCTATGATTTTTTCAAATAAATTCAATGTAACACTTCACCCTTGTGATTATTATCGAAAAAAATCGAGTTTTGGTAAATCCAAAAAATATGATATCTTGGATTGATTTTGTATTGTTTTAGTTGAAAGGGAAAATTGGTTCTTGAAGATTTATTAGTCTGGTCACCACCAATTGATAATTAAAGAATTTGACATTCCAAACACCACCTTCTATAGTAGGTATGTTCATAATGAGTACATTGTTGTACAATTTTTTTCTAACCAATGCTCTTGAATTTTTTATAACATTGATGAACATGTTATTCTATGAGTACCTTAACTCATTCATTATGGTTTTTTTTGGAAAACAAATATTGTTCTACACTAATATTGATGATGATCATGGATCCATTTGAGAGAATTCATAGAAATTTGAGAGATTACTAACTTTATTCCAATATATCAAAATGTATTTTCTGCATAATGGTGGTGAATTTCTTATGACATGATTTTTTAGAATATAGTTCTTTAGTTGATCATGATAAGGTGAATGTTTTTATGACATGTGAGAAACCATGAAATGTTTTCAAGATTTGAAGCCTCCTATATTTACTGGGGTATTAACATAGTTTAATAAAATATTTCTTGAAGTTAGCTTCCCTGATGAATTCCCTCACTCACAATAGAGAAAAACTATTATGAGATGAAATTTTTCAAATTTATTTTTATGATTTGAAATGTATTTTGACTTATTTTATAGTTTTGAATCTTCCAAAGGCTATCCAAGGCTATGTAATATTTTTTAAAATACTAGTTTCAGGTTTGGGAGTATTTCTAATATAGGGTGATCATGTCATAGCCTATGGTTCCAAAAAACATAGTACACATGAGATGAATTATCCAACCCATGATATCGAACACAAATATGCAATTAATTCTTTAATGTATCGATGGAATTTTTTTTTAGATAAATTTTTACCATCATTTTCAATTTTAAAATTAGTATTTATATCTTCTCTCAAAAATATATGATCTCTAAAAGAGGTTTTGGGTAGAGTACCTATGTCATTTGATTCCAACATTTCCTGCACACCTATAAAGGTAAATTTCATTACTGACACCTTGAGTAGGAAACATGAAACCCAAATCATGATAGAATCATCTAAATAGTGTAATCCAATGGCTCTCTTTGATTGGTTTCATTTGGAAGTCTGGGAGGATGTGATATATATTGTTATGTTAAATGTTTGGATAACCTATTATCTTCTGGAGATTATTATCTTGGAAAACCCACTTAATAAAGAATTATGTAAAATTATGGACTCTCTTTATAATGGGGATACCATTTGTAAGTTTTCTTTCTCCTCTGAGGGTGTTATATGTTTTCTGAAATAGTATGTTTTACATTTTCTATTGGGAAATACTATAATGGGGGATTTCTATAATTTACAATGGGAATTTCACTTGGGTACCATGAAGATAAAATATGATACTCAGTGATGATTCTGGTGATTAGGTTTGATATGAGACATCACTAACTTTTTCCCACTTTTATACTTGCTAACAGTTCAAGGCCAAGCATTAGAAACCTTTAGGGTTCCTTCATCCCCTTTCTATTTTGACTTGAAAGTGGTATGCGATATCCATGGATTTCAGGGTTGGGTTATGAATACCTCTCTATGGAATAATAATATATGGGTGGTGATTGAATGGATTACCAAATTACCTCACTTTATAACTATACGTGATAAAAACAATGTTGATGGATTGGATGATCTCTATGTAGAGGATATTATGAGTTTGAAAGATGTTACATCTGTTATAGTATCTGATAGGGATCCCTGGTTCACTTCCCATTTCTGGAGAGGCCTCCAAAATGCTTTGGTATACCATGTTTTAGTATAGATTATCATCCACAGATGGATAGTAATAAATAATGAGATATACAGATCGTTGAGGATGTAATTCATTCCTATGTTCTAGAATTTGGTGGATCCTGGGAAGACTGATTTGTGTTGGTTGATTTTTTATAAAACAAAAATTACCCATTTTCCATCCATATGGAACATTATGAGGGCTTTTATGGATACCCTTTTAAATCTCTGTTCTTGGTCAGATATTGGTGAATCTTCCTTTGTAGGACCAATTTTAGTCTAAGAGATAATGGTGAAGACTCAGCTGATTAATCAGTGAATAATAATGGAATATATCTAGTATAAAACTTATGTTGGTCATCATTAATTACCTTTATATTTTTCAGTTGACGACTATCTTTTTCTAAGAGTGTCACCATGGTTGGGTCACTGAAATCTTGGAAAACAAGGAATGCTTTCATCAAGGTTTGTGGGTCCTTTTGATATTGTTGAGTGGGTGAGAAATGTGTATTACTATTTATCCATACCCCCTAAGTTAATGTCAATACACAACGTGTTTCATGTATCATAGATTTATAAATATTTCTTGGTCGCATCTCATGCTTTAATTAAGGAGGAACTAAATGTGGAACTATGTTTATCTGTGAAAAAGCATCCAATCAAGATTATTTATTTTGAAAAAAATGGTTCTTCATAGGAATTCTATACCTTTGGTCTATGTTCTATGGGATCATGCTTCTAATTCACATGATACATGGGAGTGTGAGACACTAATGAGAGAGAAGTGGCCTCATTTATTTAGCTTGGCATCCTCTTGATAAGATTTCTCAAGACAAAAAGTTTTTATGGTGGGGAGGATGTAACATCCTGTTAATGCACTTAGGTACACCTTAACTTACTTTTTTATCCCCGTTTTTTGGGTTTGTTTCAAGGGTGTCTAGATCATTTTGGAAAAAATTGGATTTCTTCTAGTAGGATGCACCATGGTAGTGGGACTATATTGTGGATTTCTATGGGTTTTATAAAGGACCATTAGGTTGTTTTAAAGGAGTGTTTTGAGTTCGATCAGTGTTGTGGTGTAGGTGGTCAGATACATCATGGATCCCTGGAGACTGTATTTCCAATCTAATACTAATTTTGGCATAACTATATCCTTAAGGTTGGGTTGTTCAATTTCACTTTTCTGATCGTTTTTCCCTATGGTTTGGTGGTTTGGCAACAACATGGAGGATCTAGTGAGTGTGTTGGGTTCCACTATCTATTTTATCATAGTTATGGCTTGGTGTATGAGTTTTTCCATAACCAATATTACCTCAGGTGAAGTAGGTATGGTAAAGTCTTGTAGTGTGATTTTAGGAGGATGGTTAATTAGAAGAGGTTGTGGCATGGTCTAGGGTGGCCACACTATGGTCTTTCCATTTTTATAATAACTATGGTGTGACTGGGTTGTTGTGTCATTGTCTATGTTTTACAGTTTTAAATTTTTAGTAACCCAACTTATTTTCAAGTTCTTCTGCTCGAACCTCCTTTTAATTTTATGAATCTTTAAGGTTCCCAAGTGGATTTTTCTCTCCTCTAATATCCTTTATTCTCAGATCGAAGCACAGATGGATGTATTCGGTCCATCACCAGTAATGTAACACTCCTATCATTGTGGATTCTTATTTTCTTCTATTTTATCCTTTTATAGTGTTAAATCATTGTGTTGATGATGGATTAGAAACCTAATTTGATGGGTTGTATTTCTATGGATTTATTATTTATCTTTCATGCCTTTGAATCTCTATTATATTTATGTTCTAGGTGTTTATTCTATTGATAGTGTTATTAAAGGTAGGTCAGATCTTTTCCATTCATATAAAACCTTGATAGCATTCTTGGTTGAAATAAGTTTTCAATTTATTTTTAAACCCTATTTTGGTTTTCTTAATAAGGCATCGATTTTGAATGAAAAAAACCATTATTCATAGGTTTCGTTGAATATAATTATTTTAATGAAAGATGAATTTAATTGATAAATAGTTCTTATGAAATGATTTGACAAGAAAATTTCTATAATAAAATATGATTTTTCAATGAATAAATGGATGAAAACCAGGATTTGGTTTCAAAATTTAAAAGTCATGTTGGGACTTGAAAACTATGAAATTCAACTACGATTAATGAATCTATTTGAAAAGAATGATTTTACCATGATTGATCATTTGATTGAAGTACATGTGAGCCTAGGTAGTTAGTGGTTGAATAGGATATGTAGTCTAAGACTTTGTATCCCAAGAAATATATTAATTATGACAACACCAATTGAACCATGTTCATCATGATTTCTCTATATGAGTTCTTTACTAATTCATTATCTATGGTCTGAGCCTAGGGAAGTGTGAAAACATCTAATTCCAGATTTCCAATTGAGAAGTGTGAGGATACTTGGACCCAAAACTAACTAACCTATGTGATTATTACATGGTTCTATGATAAGTTTTGACTTTATGATTATATGATAGTGATATTTGAACTACTTTTATTCACTTCTTCATATTTTATTGAAATTTTCAATTTATCTAGTTTTTGATATATCTTACATCAGTTAATTTGAAAGAATATTTTTTCTACAAATGTTAAATGAAGTTCCATGCCATTACATTATTTTAAAATAGAGACTAAATTGTTTATTTGTATTGAAATATCTTATGGATCACCTTTTGAGACCCTACTGGCTGTTTATCTCACACATTACCTTTGCCTTTGGGTGTTTGTATTTTTTTATAGGTGTATGTAAAGGGAAAGCACCACATAGAGGTTGTAGTTTTGTTTGATTTGTGAGACCTTGGAGTAATGACAGTGACTAGTGGAGTTGTGGTCCATTTCTCTCAAAAGGATTTTGGAACATTGACTTGATGGATGTGTCATTTTCATTTGGATTATGTATACTTTTTTATTTTCTTAGCTTATTTAAGATTGTTTGGAATGATAATTTTTTATTGATTTATCATCACCTTTTTTACGTTCTTGTGTAAAAAACCATTCCCTCAATGTTGATATGATTCCAGGTGATAGTTGAAAACATTTAGGGATTAAAAACGCCCTTCAGGATATGTTAGGAATGGAACAGGTATCAGTGTACTAGGGTATATAGTTTGGTTCATGAAAAAAGTAATGAGAATATGGAAAACAAAATTTCCATTTTCATATAAACTTCTTCAAATGACCCTTCGATCAGTGATTTTTTTATACCTTTTTCTTAAATTTATCATACATCTCTCATATGGGTATATCCATCAGAACTATATTTTCCCTCTAAATTTTACATAATGAAGAAAAATTAATATTAAATGTTCCATTAAATCAAATAAATTTAGTGGAATTTTTTTACAACTTATATAAAATTAAAATAGCATATTGTTGTATCCTACTCAGTGCATCATAATCTACATTCACCACACAAACATCCTCTAAAACATATGTTATTTCTTCCATAACATCCCAAATAAAATAAATTTTCAAACCTATAAGGACAACTTGTAGTATTATTTATATTATAACATAAAAATTAGGACTTCTTAATATGGTAATATGACCATTTTTGACACGTCGATCCAAATTAGAGACCTAAATATCTAGTAACATCAATTTTTAAATCCAATAACATAATAATTGATATTTTTTTGAATCATTATAATATTCTTTTACCTTCATTAAATTATTTGATATACCATTCTCAAATAAATCATGTTTTAGATGCTGAAAATTTTGGGATAGATCTAATCATGCCTTTAGATTATCTTTAGTCTTACCATGCATGTCTGATATGATATAAAATATATTATAAATATGGTTCTTCTCACTATTAATGTTATATAACATGTGATAGAACAACAAATAAAAAAAATATAGAAGATCCCAAAAAAATCTTCCTGTTATCCAATTCTTATCTTTCCAAAAGCCATATATTTATTGTTTGTGTTTAGTCAATCCAAATATTATATAGGGAAATGAAGTGACTATATATTTTAAATAAATACGTGAGATCATTTCTAGAGGTCCATCTCTTTCAACTGTACCTTTTATGAAATTATTTATATTTCTTATAAAATTATGGTCTTTAGGAATAAAAATGTGATGACAGTTGAAAAAACAATATTTTCTTCCATTGATAAGCATAAACTCTTTACAATCAATCATAAATTATGATCGTAATTTTGTACCTTGTATACTCCTGCCAAATAAAATGTTATATGATGGGTATTCACTAATTATTCAAATTAATGTAGCTTTTAAATGATTTTTTGAAACTAAATCATATGTACTAACACCATTACAACATGTTAAATTTAACTCATATATTAATAAATTCAAATAAACATCAATATTATTTTTTGGATGTCCTGAAATTAGTAATGTAAAAAGGATATATAGATCATTTATCAACATAAAAAAGGTATGTTTTATGGAGTTATAAATATGGTCCAATAATAATTTTTATTAATTTAAGAAATAAATGGATAAAAACCATCATTAGAAAGACCCAATCACACATTATGAGATCTGAAAAATAATATGGATTTACATGCCAAAATGTTTTCCAGGAATAAACATCTTCGTGATAATTTAAACTTTACAGATTGAAATATTGGAATTTTCCATGTCGTCAATAACATTGTATTGTGAGACATAAATAAATTATGAAATATAGTTTTAAGAGGTAAATATCTCAACTATTTAACATGAACAAATTTGTACTTTCCTTATTGTTCCTCTTTGTACCCTGATTGTCCACACGTACAACAATTAACTAACTACTCTTATTCACTATAATATAGTGTGAAATAATTTTAACATGTATATATATTATGATAACCAAGACCCAACTTATAGAACAACCACTTTTTATTATTGAAATTTATATGAAACACATTTTCCTCAGGAAAAAATTATTTAATGAAATAAAATATTTAATCATAAAAACTATTTGATATACACTTTATAATTTAATATCAAAAAATTTAGTAACATATTAGAATTTTATTATACCACAATATGGATATAAGGTATCCTTATTAGTATTTAGAAACTCATAAAATTGATATGGTTCTAACTTGGGAGTTGAATTATCATTTTGAGTTTCAGTTTGTTGAAAATACAAGCCAAAAAAATCATGTACAAAAGTTTGAAACTGTGATGGTTCTGGAAAAAAATTATTTATATCATATCTTAAATTATGTTCAATATATTGACTCGAAAAAATAGTCATTGTGAAAACAAAAATAAAATCTATGAACCCTAATGGTTTGAAATGTTTCAAATCTTCCCATATCACAAATATTAGAGGGAAACTTAATTTTCATTTCCAATACAAATTTTGGTTTTGATGATGAAAATGATAAACAAATAAACACCCCCAATATATATAGGATTTATATAGAAACAAATACTTTTCATATATAAAAATTACCTCTTAATAGATGAATATTAATTACATAACATTATGATCAATACGGTGATTGTTTCGGTCTAGTATCTTTAGAAACCTGGAAACACAAAAACTGGTTCATAAAATACCTACGTCACCCCCCACGCATTTCTTTATAACTGGAACCCTTTTTATAGTTGTCATAATTTATGCCTCTATTCATAACCTATTGAATGTAAACATAATAAAATTTTGATCTCAGATGGTCAGTAATGGTAAACAAAATAGATATTAATGAATACATAAGTATAACATGAGTATAAGGGTACAAGGACATGATCTTAACATTTAAAAACTATTCCATGGATAATATCATGAAATTAAATCATGAAATTAATATTTTCTATAATTAATACATAAATCATAAGGGAATCAAAGTACATAAACCATGAAATCTTAACATAAGAATAAGACATTGATTTTTTGAATACACATAAACATAGAAAATTGTTTTTCAAGTAGTCAAGTATCTTTATCAATATTATAATATTGGAATGGGTTCACTAAAAAAACCATTGTAGTAGTCAAGGTTCAACCCTAAGAGTATCATAGTTGAAAATGTCCCTTAATGAATATTGTTTACTCCTTATTCTAGATATGTATATCACATCAGATAAAAATCATTACCCAATTCGTTGGAAGGAGATAAAGGTCCCTCTAGTTACATAATTATAATCATAAATATGTGGGCCAAAATATGATAAAACCTTTATAATATGTGAAACCATGAAAATAAATGGGTTTCACAACAATTTCATCCTAGAAAAACCCATGGAAAAGAAACGGATTTCATAAACAGTTCAACATAGCATAACCCATGGAAAAGAACTGGGTTTCATAAATATCTTATCATCAATAACATAAACCATCCATAAAAACGATGGTATCATTTGATAATTTCCCCAATAGTACTTATGAAACATACAAGGATTTCATCTTATATGGAAAATGATTTTGAAATATCACTTGAAATAATTCTTGAGGAAAATAATATTTCCACTTTTGGAATAACTTCTTTACATAAATACACAATTATAAAGAAAAGAATTTTTTTGAAATGACCCTTTTAAAATTTTAAATTTAATTTAAAATCCAATATTATTCATGAAAACAAGAATATTAGTTGATTCTATATAAGTTAAAAAACATTTCTTGCAAATTTGTTTTTGAAAAGTCACAATATACCTAGTTTGGAAAATGAAGAGAAGATTCATTTCAAACCGATTTATAAAAATAGAACATGGCTAAAAATGAATTTAACAAATAATAAGATAATAGTAAAAAACATCATTAAAATTTTTTTAGAAAATATTGATATGGAAAAAAATATTCCTCAGTAGGACATAAATGTAACTAATATCGAATATTAATGAGATTGTGAAATAAAACCCTTACCTCGATATCACCTTTCTTTGAATGCACTCTAAAAAATTGTATAATAAAATTAAATTTATTATAATTATATAATAAATTCAATTTAATACTTATAATATAATATATTATGCCTTTATAATATTTCAAAACCCCCTTTTATCAATAACTATTTATGAAAATAATCATTTCGAGTTGTTAATTGTTTCATTTATTGTGAGTATTTCAATTTAGTAGATCGAGTCGTTATACATTTATCTTGGTTCCATCAGATTCAGAATAAAAATAATGATATAAATATAATATATATTAATTATATAAAAATTTGGGTTCATACACATAAATTAGAGATAGAAAAAATGAATTACAAAGTTAATGGAGGTGGTGGGTTGTACGTACACATGAACATTTTTTTAATTTTTTCAACAAATGCAACAAAAGAAAGGAAAATATTAATTAAACTCTATATGATCATTATTATATAATACATATCATATATATTTATAAAATATTTCTTCATTTCCATCCAAGTAAAATATAAATTAAAAAATAATCACATCTCTTCATGGAGGTGGTAGTCCACGCGTATACACGAATGATGTTATAGTTTCCCAAAGGATTGGATGGTGAGAAATTGGATATTATATTATAATTAAATATGTATAACTATTTCATAAATATAATATATAAGCACTAAACCAATAATAATACTCATCCAAAAAATATAGTGATGAAAAATGAATTGTATTGCTACGTGGAGACGGTAAGTTATACATACAAACGAGCAATAATTTTAATTCTCATTTGATGGGAAAGAGGGTATATAATTTTATTATCATAATAATAATAAAATTTAAGCATTTTTATGATAATAAATATATTAATTTATGATAAATACTATATATTTATGGAAGTTAAATAAGGGTTGAAATGAAAGTGATTGATTAAGGCGTTTACCTCTTCTTTGAAAATACTCCTTTAGATTACTTGTAAAGGGATCTAGGGTTGGACTTTTGAGAATACAAAACCTCTATAATGTATCAAGGTAAATTTATAAGGTAAATTGTTATATTTTGGTCAATATATATGGATCATAGTGTTGTAAATAAGTGAGGGAGGAGGTTCCCTTTCATAATTGAGGTGAGGGGCACTTTTGGAATTTCATAAAAGATAAATTTATAATAAATTCATTATCAAGAAAAATTTGTCAAAATGTACACGAATTAGAATATAAGGTATTATAGGGTTGTAATATCACCATATATTTGAAGTTATGAAAGTTTTAAGGTTATTTCAAACCTTATCTTTGTGATTAACCCTTAGTTAACCAATTCTAAGTTTAAATATGGTATTAAATATTTTAATATTAAAGGGTTATAATTTTTACTTATAAGGTAAAACATAGCCCATAAATTCCAAATTTATGAATTTTTAGACTATCTGATATCAACCATGCATTTATTAAATAATTTATGATTTTTAAATAATTAAATAAAATTTAATTTTGATAAAATATCAATTTTGACATTATTTCTTTAATTTTACTTTAAATACATCAATTAAAATGGTTAATTAGAGTAAAAAACTTTGTCACCTCACTAATATGTTATATCGATCTATATAATTCATGTTTAACATTAAATCATTCAAATTATATCATTTTAATATCATAAATATCATTTATTATATTTTTATATTATGTTCTTTATATAATTACTAAAAAATAAGAAATAATTTATCATGGAAATTATTTTATTAAGATCAAAATAGAAACTTTAATTACTTAATAACTTAATTTTCTCCCTATGTGGAAACCTAATAGATTTTAAAAACAAAGAGAGTGACATTTTTTAGCTTTCATTGATTTAATTAAAATATATGTCATTTTAATGGAAGAGTGTCTATTAAACCACTCAATTTCAAATAAATGGTTTTATGTGTTGAAATATATGAATCTAATAAGAATTAAGATAAAATATTATAGCCATATCACTTATTTTTAATCTAGATTAACTTGATCTACCATTTATCGAGGTGATAAATATTACCACAGTAACTATTTATATTGACCAAAAATAAAAGGTGTCTAACTTACAAATTTGAACCTTATGATTATAAATACATTTGAATTTTCTCTAATTTAATATCTACAAAGGGAAGAAATTAATTTTAATGTGTGTGTGTAAAATGAAATAAAAACTACTTTCTGCAAATATACATTTTAAACATAAAACTGCATTTATTATTAACCTATTCTTAGAAAGATATTTTTTCAATGTATAAAACATTTGATAAAGTAAACAATATATAAATTTAATTAAAATAGTTTTCCAATAGTTATGAAATATATATTTTAATGTAAAAAACATTACCTACCAAAAAAAATTTTTTAGAAAAAAACACCACTTTTAATTTCAATTTTTTTTAAATTAGAATAATTTTATGGATAATGAATTCATTTTATAAATATGTAGAATATATGTTTTTCATATTTTTTCTATTATTATTCATATCCACTAATATATGACCTAGTTGATAATAAACACATAATAATTTAATAATGTTATGTGGTTCATCTAAACTCAGTATTGCGTGTAAGGCATGCTATCAAAGAAATCAAAATATTTAAAGGTATATATTTCATAAAAACCCCTGGGTGTTAAATAAAACCACCATTAAAATGAATTTAACCCTCAAAATCCATCCCTATGATAATAAAATTGAGGATACTTCTGTCTCGTTACATCCCCAAGTTCCCTTACAGCGTCCTCAAATTAGTGGTTTCATTAAATAAAATTGACCAGGTGAGTGGTCTTATTTCATAGAACATTATCTCTATGATCCATAATCTAGAAAAATTTTTATTCATAAGAAAATATTCCACCCTGGTATAACCTCTAAGTTCAATACATGAGAAGGGTTAGGTATGTTCTTCCTTGGGATAGATACATATAACACATAATGAACTTGAGAGAGACTCAGTTGAATCACAAATCAATAAGCTTCCATCCTAATAAGATCAAGAATTTAAAAGGGGTAAATATACATGGGGATTAGTTTTCCCTTATTTCCAAATCTCATCAACCTATTTTTCGGGAGATATTCATAGGAATAACTTTTCACCCAATTTAAACTCTAGACCTTTCCAATGATTTTTAACATAACTCATTTTCAAACTATGAGTTTATTTTATGTGTTGCTAAATTAATCTAACCTTCTATTCCTTTTACTTAGATAGATAAAATCTCAATAGATTAATTTCTCTAACTTCATTATATAATATTGGAGTTTTTCACTTCTTACCATGGAGGGGTTCATAAGGATCCATCTATATGTTAGAGTGAAATGTATTATTGTAAGAAAATTTCACTAAAGGAAGGTATTGATCCCAACCACCCTTAAAACCCATAGAAAAAGATATCAACATGTCATCTGTAATTTTAATGTTCCACTAAGACTAAACATCTATCTAAGGATGATAATCAATTATGAAACCTTACTCTATATCTAGATCTGGTGGAGTACTTCTCAAAAACATCGAGGTAAACCTTGATTCATGACCATATATAATTGATAGTGGTACACCATGAAATATTATTATTTCCTTGATTTATAACCAAGTATTTGATTGAGTGTGAAATTTTATTTAATTGTAATAAATTATGGTGACATCGTAAGGTGATTGATTACAACCCAAATGGAATTATTCCCATTGGATGTTTTGTAGATTCTGATTCCAAAATCTATGGTGATGTTTTCCCATTCCCATTCAGGTATGGGTAATGGTTTTAACATCCCATTAGAAATATATCTCTTAACATTAACTTTTATACATTCCAAGAACTAATATACAAAATCTGTAATATCTATCTTCATTTTATCCCACCATAAATACTCATTAAAATATCTTTATATCTTTATACTTCCAGGATAGATGGATAATAAAGAACTATGAGCTTACTCCTTCAAATATGGTATTGAAGCGAGACATACGTAGTTATTAAACCTTATTATTCCATCAAAACAAAGGTTGAACTCATTGATAATTATCACCTTCATTTGAATCTATACATCTCTCTTCTATGCCACTAAAATATTCACTTGAATAGATGGATGGACACTCATTAAGGACAGACAATATTTCTCCCCTTACATTAATATTTCTAGTTACATATTTTATGAATCCATAATTATTGGATATTTTGTTACCCTCATAATATATAATCTTTCATGTTCCTTTTAACTTCGATCATTTCACACATTGTTTGGTTTCCCAAGGTGGTAATTTTTTGAGAAGTGATAATCTTTAATCTAGTCCAAACATCTTCTTTGGTTCATTTTCAACTCTTTTTTAGGTAGAATATACTTTAAAATTTTGTGATCATTATACATGGAAACAAATTTCCACATATATAATTCCTCTATATCTATAATAAAAACATTACCATAACTAACTCAAAATCAGGAGTTGGGTAGTTGTTCTCATGGAACATTAATTATTGTGCAACATAAGCTATAACCATATTTTCTTGCATGAGGATGAGTCCAATTCCATTATTTGATGCATCACAACAGATTAAAAACCCATATCCACTACAAGGTACTATGAGATTAAGTGAACCTTTATCACCTTCTATTCAGTTCTTTAAAACATTCATCACATTCATCAATCCAAAGAAAATCAAATACCATCTGAGTAAACATGGTGATTACATTTGGTAGTTGTAAAACATTCTCCAAAATTAATCAATAATATCCATCCAAACCAAGAAATATACGAATATCAATCACAGTGGTATGTTTGGCACAATTTTTAATAACTTTTTTCTTTGAAGGGTCTACTGATATACCCTAACATTAGATTATATGGCCCAATAATGACACTTTCTGATCCCAAAATTCACACTTTGTATATTTTTTATAAATATTATATATCCTTTTGGTCTTTAATATAATTCTCAAATGATCTTAATGATCTTATTTTCATGATTAACATATAACAATATAATTTATAAATACTACAATAAACTAATCATGGTATTTTATATATAATTTGTTCATTAAATTCTTGAAGGTAGTGGGGAATTTGTATGTTCGGATGGAATCATTATAAATTCAGTGTTCATACATTATATGGAAATATGTCTTAGGTATATTGTCCTTCTTATACCTCAATTGATGATATTTATAATGAAGAAAATTCTTGAAAAAGTATTGATATATGTTCATTTGATCAAAAAAATCATCAATATGGGGTCAATTATACTTTTTCTTGATAGTGATCTTATTATATTCTTGATAATCAATGTATAGTTTCATTGATTCATCATTCTTCTTAACGAACATAACTGGTGCACCCTAAGGTGACACACTTGGTATAATAAATACCTTTTCAATATTATCCTAGAGTTTCTTCTTCCATTATTACAACTGAGTCAAGAACATTCTATATAGAGTCTTGGAAATATGTGTTTCACCATGTATGAGTTCTATTAAAAAATAAACTTCAAAATTTAGTGTAAGGATAGAAAAATATTATAGAAAGACATTATTAAACTTCCATACAATATTCATATCCTTGATTTTGAGTTTCTCCACAACCATCTTAGATAAAAAATCATTTTGAATAAGAATCATGATCCATATGATGGATGTAATTTCCATAAGATGTTTTTTTTCATCACACAAATATGTTATCACAGGTTGGTTGGGAATATCAAACATAACTTCCCTTACTTGGAAATTGATATGGATTTTATTTAATGATTGTCAATCCATGTATAAAATAACATTGAATATTATTGAAAGATGAATGAAATAATTTTTAAGAAAACAATTCCCAAAAAATAAATCAAAGAAGAATCATAGACTTGGGATATGATAATCATAACATTAGAGGATTTTAATTCAAATTCAACAACTAATTTTTGAGTTCGTACTATCATACCCTCATAAAAGACTTCAATTATAAAATACTGGGTAGATGTAGAATCAAATGTGACATTAGAAATTATTAAGTAGATAGTAAATAAACATTTCACTACATCATTATTATACCCATTAATATAAATAGTGATCGCATGTGATTTCTCTTTAGTTTCTAGGATTAAGAGGTTGTTGACATCAATCATCATCATTAACCTTTATATTTCGGTAATGGTTAGCATAATTCCCATTCTCCTTCCATTTAAAACATTTGAGGGTGGATGGTGAATTATTTGGTGCTTTAACTATATTAGAATCATTAGAAAACTTATTCTCATCACTTCAACATTGGATTTTAGAATGACCAACCTTTCCACACTTGAAACATTTACCAGTTACCTTGAGAAAATTACCTCCATGTTTTTTCCATATTTTGAGAATAAAAAAATATCATCTTCTTCTCACCATGGTTTTTTATAATTTTATTTGAATTCCATTTTTCATTTCTTTTAAAATCCATGAGATTGATGGGTAACTCTAATCATCATCTCCACCTTTATAGAACATAGAACAATTTCATCATAACTTATGAATTTTCTTATAGATAACACCCTTAAAATAATTGATTTTAAGACACTAAAAATCAATAATATTTAATTTTAGGTTAGATGATAATAACAGGTTTTTACCTCACAAGTCTTGTGAAATTTTCTTCATAATTACCAACAGATTCATCATCATTTTGATTTTACTCAAAGAATTATTTCTCCATATTCATATGTAGAATAATAGGAACATACTTGTTATAAAATAAAATTTTAAATTCATCTTTCTCCACATATTAAATTACTTATTGTTCTCTTATGTTCTTGATAAGATTCAACCATTGATGTGATTAACCTTATAAATGGTAAATAGACAGAATAAATTTTCTTGTTTTGAGCCCTAAATAATGAAACATATCATTTCTCAACAAATAGTGGATCATTGGACCCACAAAAAATAAGGTGGACACTACCTCATAAAGGACTCATCATATCATTGTTCCCTATTTTTCTAATTTTTAAGATCAACATGATTCATAGATTTGGAAATTTGTGTTAGAATTGAAACAACATTTTTTATTCCATAACCCATAGAATTTGGTTTCTTAAGAGGACAAGAATATAATTATCCATCACATTAAACATTAAAATGATTAATTTATATTACAACTATTTTATAAAATTATAAATCATAGTGTGAGCAATAATAATCATGGGGGAAAGCAATATAACACTAAAAATTATTTATAAGATGTATAAACCATGACACCTTCATCTATGAAACTATAGGTTTAACTTAGTTCAATACTGATCATTACCAAAACGTTAGGATTTTATCCTTTAATAAGTCTAATACTTGAGGTTCTTACTAATGTTTTCTCACCCTGGTTTCTAAAGGTTAACTAAAACTTACTTTGATTCAAACTATAGTTACCCATGATTTTCATACAAAGATATTACATCTTAATTTATTAATATTTATTAAATAATAATATAATCCATGCAAGAATGGTTTTGGTCTCGTATGTTTGGAAACATATAAGCATAAACAAATGGTTCATAAAATATCTATATCATCTACCAATTATTTCTTTAAAATTAGAACCCTTTTTGGACATATCATACATGATACATTTCTTGATAACATGGAGAAAGGAAACATAAGAAAATAGTGAGGTAAGATTCTCATTAAGGGTAAACAAGAGAGATATTAATGATCATATAATAAAAACAAGAGCATAAGGTTATAAGAACATGATATTAGCATTTGAAAACCATACCCTATATATTAAATATCATAATATTAATTCATGGAATAAATATTATCATTTCATAATACATGATATATAATTTAATCAAATAACATAAACCATGATAACTTGAAATTGGTATAAGACATTGATTTTTTGAATATATATAAGAATAGAAAGTAATTTTTTTAGTAGTCAAATATCCATACCAATACTATCATAGAGAAATGTGTTCACTCTCCAAGTCATTGTTGTGGTCATGTTTTCCTTCCAGAACTATTATAGTGGACAATTCCCTTACTAGATTGAGTTCACTCCCCATTCCAATCCTGTTTATCTCATTAGATAACAATATTTACCCATTGAATTGGAGTTAGATATAGGTCCCACCCATCACATTATTATAATCAAACATATGTCTACCACAAGATTATAAAACATTCATCAAATTTAAACATAATAAAATAAATATTTTTTATAAACATTTCATCATAGCATAACCCATGGAAAATAAATCGGTTTCATAAATATTTCTTTATAGCATAACTTGAGGAAAACAAATGTATTTCAAAAACATCTTGACATCATAAAAATAAATAATCTAGAGAATTAATAAGGTTGGTCTCCTTTGTTTATATTCCCATTAAATCTTAACTAACATAAAAAGATGTTTTCTAAGATGGAAAACGATTTTTAAATATTGATTATTATAATTTTTGACAAAATTAAAATTCTATTTTTGAAATCACTGCATTAAAAATCTGAAATTGTAAAAGAAAATATTTTATTTGAAAATAAACTTTTAAAGTAAGTTTCAAATAAAAGATTGTCCAAGAAAGTTGGAAAATCCATTTATGATGTATATGTTAAAAAAACATTCCTTCCATAATCTTGTAAGAAAGGTCACAAATAACCAGATTTATAAAATGATAAGAATATTCATTTCAAACCATTTTTGAAAAAGTTAAACATGGATAAAAATGACTTTAAACAATCATATGAAAATACTAAAAACCATCATTAAAATATTTTTTGAAAATATAGATATGGAAGAAAAATAATCCATAGTAGATACTTAAACATAAACAATCCTAAATATTGATGAGATTGTGAAATAAAACACTTACCTGGAGTTTTCATTGTTGATCATGTGTTAATTTTATAATTTTATTAATTTATTCTTTTAATTGATGCACAAAAAATGACAACGTTTATGTTAATAATAAAGTTGAATTTAATTTAATTTTATGAAAAGGATATTTTTTAGAATATTTGTTCTAGAAGAATACATAGGTCATTGATCTATGGGAAAATATATCGTTTAATGTATTCAAGAAATGTTTGAAAGTATTTAAGAAACACAATTCATACCCTTTATTTTTAAGTGTAATGTATGTTTTCAAAACCCTTCATTTGTAATAACACATATGGATCATGTACCCTATATTATATAAAATTATGGATAAATAACACTACGTTTGGAAGAAACCCTATATTTAAATGAATAAATGTATGGTTCATCAACCTTTATTTTTTGAATAAATGTATCTTTTAAATCATAATTTTAGAGTATATCTCTATTTAAAGGACCCTACATTGAAATGGTCAATGATGTTGTTTAAAATTAAAGATATTATCCACATTTTTTGAAAATGTCTTATTATAAGTAAATATTTTTTAAAAGTTATTTTATGACCGATTCAAAGGCTCGTATTTGTTGGATTAAATTATTCTTATATCTATGGGATAAATAAACCCTCTTAAATGATTTTGAATTCAAATATTCATGATTTATTATAAGTTATTTCTAGAATCATTTTAACAAGTAGTTGTTCAATCTACAGTATAAATACTGGGATGGTCATCTTCTGAATATACAATGACAATACAATATATAGATATATTCATTGTAATGAAAAGTTTTGTTCTTGTAAATAACAGTGTTTCATCACCTTCAGAGATACATTTGGGATACATACATGTTTTAATCTAGTTTTTTTCTTTTTCTATCATTGTTGTAATGTCTTATTATTAAATATTATTCTCTAATTTCAACAAAAAAATTTAGAGTTACACATTGGATACATACATATTTATTCATCTATATAATGTTCTATCTACTACTATTTAATGAAATCATATGCAACATTAAAGAATTATTTTTATACTATTATACATTATTGAAAAACAAACTCATTTGTCTAATGTTATTGTAGTAGTGAGAAAATTCTTACTCTCAATAAAATAAATCTCTATTGATTTATTGGTGTTTCAGATGCTTGGACTCAGTCATGGTGGTGAAGGAGTATCAGAATCTTGTACTAATATATGGATTTATATTTCCCAATAAAAAAATAAAAAGCCCTTTAAAAGCCTCAATATAAAGGTTTCATATTTTTGTACTCAGTTGTTAAGGTCTTATGATATGTGTACCGGTATATTTAAAATCACAAAATTTTTGGAGAGAGCGTTGGTGGAGTGGACTATGGGATCTTTGTTTCCAAAACCACTATACATCACAATGTTTGTTTCCTTCTTTATTTTTTATACTTATTCATCATTAAGAGATAAGGAAAGAATATATGTATATCAAAAGTATTACTTTGGATCTATCTATGATTTTAATGAATCAAAATTCACCCCCCCTCTTGTGTCTTCATCATAATCATTATGACCTATCTGGCCTAACAAGTTGTATCGAATATAGGGATCAATTGGTATATTTTCTTCTTGTAAATTCACTTAAATTTTGTTTCAATCTAATACCAACATTTCTTATCAAAATGTGCCTGTTGTATCTTACAAACCTCAGTTAAATATTCAGATGAAGAAAAATATCTAAATGGATAACCTTAGAGAATGAATGTTAATGATCCATGCTCATTACTTTAATGGTGATAATTATAGATGTTGGAAATATTTAATGATTATTTATTTGAATTTTTTTTAATAATATATAATTTAAATGTTATCAAGCCTTATAAAATTCATAAGGAAAATCTAGGAAACTGGGATGATGATCAAGAAAAAGAATATGATCTTAATTCAAGAACAATGGATGCTATTGTCTATGGTTTGGGGATTGATTATTTTAATCTAGTTTCTTAATTCTATAATACCTATGAAATGAGGAAACTATTTTATATCTATTAAAGAAATGAAAATGTCAGAAAATTTAGGTACACTACTTAAAAGATAAAGTTTGACACTTTTAGAATGCATGAAGATAAAAATATCACATAGATGAATGAGAGATTCAAATAAATTTTAAATAATTTTACTACTTTGGGTTAACCAGTTATGAAATTATATCAATTATTAAAAGTACCTAGAGTCTTTACCCTATAAGTGGAATGGAATATCTACTTTTATATGAAAATCAACCCTAGGTGGAAATTTATCCATAAAAGAACTAATTGAAACCATGTTGATGGATGAAGCTGAGATATAGGTTGATTATAAAATCATATCAAATATGAATAAGATTCTCTCCAACTTACTTGGGATGAATCATATGATTAAATTCATCTAGATATAGATAATTAATTATCAATTATTGTTAAAAGGATTGAAAATTTTTATAATAGGATAATGAAATAGACTAATGATGACAGATGTAGTGCATACAAAAAAGAAATGTTATACAAACATTTACTGCCATTTACATAGAGCTCAAATGAAATCTGATTATAAAATAAAAAGATAGGATATTATGAATGTAACACCGTGACTTTTATGAGAAATATTTTGTTTTTATGTTATATAAATCATCAAAGGAATATTTCACTAGACACAACACTATCTTGTCTTTCTTTACAAGCAACCGTGACCTTCCTCAATAGCTTGCGTCGTATGCAATACCAAGTTTCACTAAACAACGATATGCTATTAAAATATTATTAAAACTAGCCGTTATGAATAGTAATAACCACTTTTTGGAATTTTTTAAATTTTATTTTTCAAAATGGACTTCATTTTGGGATTTAGAATATCGAAATTAGGTTAGGGTGAAATTTTGGTACTTTTCGGATAACTTTCATATTCTGATGAATAGTGAAAATTACTAAATTTTAATTAAAAACAACTTTTTTAATTGAAATAATTAATAGTGATAAATATTTAATTTGAGTGGTTTTAAAGTATATTTATAATATATTTTTACAATTTAATTCAATTTTGTTCATTGGATGTAATTTCACATTTAAACCAAACATAAACAAGTGTCAATCTTTTGATAGTTATTATCTCTTAAAAACACGCTACTTGTTTTGACGATGGGAATTAATTTTTAAATTAGTTAATGTAACTGATATGTTTTTAATTTGGTAAAATAAATATCAATTTTTAATACATAATATCAAATATATCTTAGGCCTAATTTTTGGTATTTTTTTCTGGAAACTTTCATTTTTTGATGAATAGTGAAACCACTAAGTGGTAGTTAAAAAAACTGAATTTTCCAAAAAACTTAATTTTACCGCTTCTGTGAGTAGAATTTCAAAAATCTAAGAGACACGGTTAATATCAAGGATGAAAATGTGGTTCAATGAGATGAAAATAATTTTTTGTGGATAGTAACTTTTTACTTTTTTAACCACGGTTAAAAGTAAATAGGGTAATTAATGGTAAAAGTGTTATTATTATTACCCTAACACATGTCCTAATTCTATTGGATAAGTTTAATTTGATGAAAAACAACCTTAGGAGTAAAATATGACCATTTAGGCCCAATTGGATTAGATTAGGAAATTTATTATCAATTTATTTAAAGAAGGGTTAAAATAGTTAAAATCAAAGTTTAATAACTAAATAATTTTTAATATAGGGTTATACATAATATAAATTCTACTATAAATATTCATTAGAAATATAAAAAGATTAAAAAAATAATGGTATTTTATTTGTAATTTTTATACTTAAAATAATTTAATTTATTTATGATACAATGTTGATGCAGTAATTATCTTATTAATGAAATATTGAAATAATTGATGTTTAAATATCCAAATAAATGTAATTTGAGACTTTTTATGAATTAAAATAATTTACTATGTTACTATGGCATGTTAGTATTGATTTAATAAATTTTTTTCGAACTAATCATTCTGTTATGATTTTCACAAAAATCAATTACCAAATAGTGTCAAAATTGACATAAAATAGTTTTTAAAACAAATATTACATTATTAATTGTTATTATATTCCTAAAAATCTAAGGTTCGGCCAAGATATATATATCATGATAGGTTTATCATTAATGGACCACTTGGGGGTCGCTTGGATGTGTATGATAAGTTTATTAAATATAATATAAAAATACAAAGTGACATGGTAAATGTCAATCTAATTAACTAAGAGTTAAAAATAAAAGATAAGGTTAATATAATGACCTAAACATGACTAAATTATATTGGATGAGAGTTTTTCAACCTATCCCTACTTTAGCTTCGAAATATATCAATTTTGAGCTATTAAAAAACGAATTTGACTTTATAAAAAAATTATATTTTTAGTCATTCCAAAGGTGCCCCTCTCCTCCCTTATAAAAGGGCACCTCCTCCCTCTTTTCCTCACACCACTTTGATCCTTCAAGCTTGGCCAACCCCTGCCATGTTCTCTTCTACACTTCCCTAGAAACATCCTTGAGGTCCTGGTCTTATTCAAAGACCAATTTTAGTTCCCTAAGAGGAGGTCTCAAAGAGGTGCTTCAAAGAAGAGGTAATGTCCGTAACCGATTCTTTCAACTTTATTTCTTCTTCCACATCTTCTTCTTTAGTTTTTTCATTATGATGTACTAACATCAGTATCACTCAGATACGGATATGTTATTATAAGTATGAAACAACCCTATTTCACCATCTATCCATCCTACGGAAAACGAATCACCGCGCGTGCGTACATACGGAATACGTCTCCATGTCGTGGTGTAATCTATTTTCCACCACCACCTTAATTTGATGGGTATAATGGTGTAAATAATGACTATATATGATTATTGTAAAGTGATATTGATTATGAAATAGTATACATACACTCTAATACAATTCCACGATCATGGGAACGATATCATCGCTTGTGCGTACGTACGGAATACCGTCTCCAAGATGTGATGCGACTCGTTCTACATGATCTTCATTGAATAATGATTATATAAATGAATTGAATGAATGAATATGATATATATTACACTAATACCATTCTGGAAATGAGGTATCTATAAACTAAAAAGAAAAATAAGAATTTATTCGATAAAACACACATAAGAACAAAAAGTAATAAACACCCAAATAACAAGTAGTAATGAAATATTACTAATAAGAAGATAAGAATATGACCATATATGATATCATAAAAATATGTATGATTGTGAAATAAGTCTATAGAATTATTTAAATCATTATACAGGAGGTTCGGACACTTACGAAGAAAATCAGACCTAAGGTAAGGGAAAATATCACAATCTCATTTTATCTGAGATAGTTTATACTTTAGTATTTACTGGGGTGTATTTTATCATCCACATCCTTGTTTCCTCAATATGTAATATTGTTTCCATCCACCTACAATTGTTTAAATCTAATTTTACCCTTCGGTGAGTTTTTAGTAAAAGATATGAAAGTAATCTTTTGTCGTTTTTCGTACGAGGTACTTTTTGACTTTTCTGACAAAAGTACAAGAAGAATGTTTTTTTAACTTATACGGCATGAATGGATTTTTAAAACAATATTTCCAAGAAGCTTCCTTTACAAGTTTTTAAGTTTATTTTTAATCAACTTTTTTTAGTTTAAAATTGTATAAAATGTTAAGAAAGGAAAATGTTTTTGAAGTAGAAAGGATATTTTCATCAAGAATGGAGTTCAAGTGTTTTATCAAAATTATTTTCCATCTAAGATAATATAGGGTTCTGTTTCTATCCCTATTATTACATTGATTTGATTATGTTGTGATGGAATTATTTTTATGAATTCCTTTATCTTATATGAATTGTTTTATGATGTCATGTTGTTTAAGAATCCCATTTTTATTACATGGGTTATGCAATAATGTATGATTTATGATTTTGTGGAACACATAATAATGGTATCATTATGAGATGGGTGTGACCTATATCTCCCTCCAGTGCATTGGGTAATGATTTTATATCTCATGAGATAGACATGGCTGGAACGGACGGTTAAACCGGTTCAGTGAAACAAGACTGAATCGAGGAGTGAACTCAGCTCAGAAATGGGCTTTGTCCACTAAGATAGTCTTGGAAGTGAGTCTAGACTAATAAGAAATGATTCTCTATGATTATGTGTGTATGACACAAAGTTTTATGTTTTAAGTTATGATTATTGGGATTACATTTCACTACTATGATTTATCCCATGTTATGAAATTATGATCTCTTTTGCAGGTTATGATTTCAAAAAGTTATGTTCTTATGTATATGATCTGATTGATATTTCTATTGTTTACCCTAAATGAGAATTTGAGCTCACCCTTTTGTATGTTTTATTTCCCCAGGTCAGGAAGAAGGTTATTAAGTAGGATATGCCAAAAGCGACTCTAGATATGATGAAATAAATTGGAGGCAAAGTAGATGCTTTATGAACCAGCTGTTTATGTTTCCCACTTTCTAAAGACTCTATACCTATACGGTCCTTTACTGGTTTTGTTATATGTTGTAATAAGTGTGCTTAAAATATGAAGTAATAACAATGTATGTAAAGTGTGGGTCGTTATAGTTGGTATCAAAGGAAAGGTATAGTCATCCTTTGGAAAATAGGATGTGAAAGCCTTAGTAAGAACCCTAAGGATAATTCTAAGCATAGAACACAATTTTAGTGTTTTAGAAATGGCCATGAATAACCTATGATAAGACCTTTAGTGTTAAATTTTATTCTGGATTATGTGGTTTTCCTACTATATTTAGTGTTGCTCACACTATTCTTCTTGGTTTTAGTCAATGGCTGGAACCCGAAGGAACCGTGTTAATACGGAATGCGACGGGAAATGCAATGATGGTCCCCCTGAGCAACCAAACATCATGGGAGATGGAAAGAAAAATCTTGTATCCATGCTCACACAACTTTCTCAAGATATGAATCACGCAGGACTTCCAAACGAGCAATGGAAGGAGCAACATTATGTTGAATCCTTCATGGGGAAGCGTCCACCTTCATTCAGCGGGTCTACTGATCCATTAGTTGCTGAACAATGGATTAGTACTACTGAAAAGATATTTTCAGTTCTTCAATGTTCTGAGCATGATAATGTCATCCTAGCAGTGTATCGTTTGGAAGGAGATGCTGATCAATGGTAGAATCTTATTAAGAATACAAGGCAATGGGATGAAATTGAGTCCATGGAATGGGACGAGTTCAAGAACTTATTTTTCAATAAGTACTTCCCTCGTATTCTCTGAACAAAGATGGAGAAGGAGTTTCTTGAACTAAAGCAAAAGGATGATGAATCTGTTGGTACCTATGAAGCAAATTTTACCAGACTTGCTAGGTACACTTCTGGTATTATTATCCAACCTGAGAGTAAGATCGATTGATTCTTTATTGGCTTAAAACCAAGTCTTCGAAGGGCCTTATCCATAAGGTACTTCAATAGCTACGAGGAAATCGTTCGATGTGCTCTCAAAGTTGAGATGGAGATTGGAGTAACCCATCAGTCATATGGGTTTGATAAGAAGAGGAAAATGGAATTCAAAGGAAAATCAAAAGAGCACATAGAAAAGAATATGAGATTTCCCTTAGCTAAATGTGTGGAAAGAAACATGGAGGGATTTGTCTTAAAGGGACAAGTAAATGTTTCAAATGTGGAAAGGAAGGTCATCGGGCATTTGAATGCCGCAATGATGGGAAGAAGATGTCTAAGGATTCAAACAAAGGAAGGGATACACAGAATAAACCTACTACACTTCAATGTTCCAAGTTCAAGGAGATGGGGCATTATGCCAATCAATGCCCAAATCCAAGGGTTGATGATGATGGTTGACATCAACAAACTCTTAAGGCTAAAGACAATGGAAAGTCACATGAAATTTCTATCAGCGATGTGGAGTACGATAACGATGTGGTGAAAGATACACTTACCATCCACTATAAAGTAGCAAATGTTTTATTAGATTCTGGATCCACCCAATTTTTTATTTCTGAAGAATTTTCTAAGAGTATCACCGTATTACCTCAACAATTAGATGTTGAGTTAGCTGTGACAACACCTAATGGCACAACAGTCGCATCAAAAGTTTATAATTCTTCCCCGATTTAAGTTTGTGGGAAAGTGCTTCAGGAAAATCTTGTGATCCTTCCTATAGTAGAAATTTATGTGATTCTTGGCATGGAATGGATTTCTTTATATAGATCTCATATCAATTTCCAAATAAGGGAAGTCACATTTCATATTCCAGATCAATGTATGATCGTCTATCGATGCGGGGATGAACATAACCTTCCAGTGGAAATTTCATCCATCTTATGGGTCTTGATTCCACTAAATGAGGGTTATTTATCTCAAATGGATGGCGAGAAACTCATGATTAAGAATATTTCCATTGTACGGGAGTTTGACGATGTCTTTCTGGATGAATTGTTGGGTCTTCCACCAAATCATGATGTTGAGTTTTCAATAGAACTCATACCGGGTGCTTTGCCTATTTCAAAGACACCTTATAGAATGGCCCCAATTGAGTTGTAGGAATTGAAGAAGCAACTCCACGAGAATCTTGATAAGGGATTTATACGCCCTAGTGTGTCACCTTGGGAAGCACATGTTCTGTTTGTTAAGAAGAAATATGGATCAATGAGACTCTGTATTGATTATCGTGAACTTAACAAGATCACTATCAAGAAAAAATATCCTCTCCCGTGCATTGATGACTTATTTGACTAACAACGAGGAGCTCAATACTTTTCCAAGATTGATCTTCATTTAGGGTATCATCAATTAAGGGTCAAAAGGGAGGATATACCAAAGACGTAATTCCGTACAAGGTATGGACACTATGAATTTATAGTGATGTCATTTGGTCTTACTAATGCCCCTGCTATCATCATGGATCTGATGAATAGAATCTTTAGAGACTATCTTGATCAGTTTGTGGTAGTCTTTATAGACAATATTCTTGTCTATTCAAAGAGTAAGTAAGAACATGAAGATCACTTGATAATTATATTAAAGACCTTGAGAAAGGAGAAGCTTTATGCCAAATTTACCAAGTGTGAATTTTGGCTTCAAAAAGTTTCATTTTTTGGTCACATAATCTTAAAAGAGGGGGTATCTGTGGATCCAAAAAAAAAGAGGTTATCAAAAGATGGCCGAGACTAACAACAGTAACTGAGATCCAACGTTTTCTTGTTTTGGCTGGATATTATCAACATTTTGTGAAATATTTTTCATGATTATCTAATCCACTCACCAGGTTGACTCGGAAAGGAGTTAAGTTTTTTTGGACGGAGGAATGTGAAGAGAATTTCGAGGAGTTGAAAAGAAGGTTATCCAGTGAACGTGTTCTCACACTGCCTTGTAGTGGAGAAAGGTTTGTGATCTACAGTGATGCATCCAAGAAGGGATTGGGGTTTGTTCTTATGAAAAATGATATGGTGATAGCTTTTGCCTCACGACAGTTGAAAATCCATGAGCAAAATTACCCAACTCATGATTTGGAGTTAGCTGCGGTAATCATTGCATTAAAGATTTAGAGTCATTATCTTTATGGAGAAAGGTGTGATATTTATACTGATCATAAAAGTTTAAAGTATATTTTCACACAAAAGGAGCTGAATATGGGCCAAAGAAGATGGTTGGAGTTGATTAAGGATTACGACTGCTCAATTCATTACCATCCTAGGAAAGCAAACAAGGTGGAAGATGCATTAAGTCGACAAGACCATGAAAGCTTATCCATGATGAGGATCACAAAAGATTCAATATTTATGGATTTACAAAGGATGCCTCTTGGAATTATAATGGAAGGGGGGAAATCGTATCTTTCTCAAATGAATGTTCAGCCATCTATACATGTGAAGATTAAAGAGGCACAGAAAGAAGATGTAGAGTTACAAAAGTAGGTGAGAAATATTCCTGAATTCAACCTTGATTGTGATGGGATAATAAAGTTCAGGAATCGGGTTTGTGTTCCTCCCATACCCGAATTAAAGAAGCAGCTGCTGGATGAGGATCATAGTTCTTCATTCTCTATTCGTCATGGAAGCACAAAGATGTTTAGGGACCTGAAAGAGTACTTCTGGTGGGATGGAATGAAAAGGGATGTTGCTGAATATGTCTCACGATGCTTGGTTTTTCATCAAGTTAAAGGTGAGATACAGAAGTATAAGGGGATGTTACAACCATTAACCATACCTGAATGGAAATGGGAAAACATCACTATGGACTTTGTCATAGGACTTCCTAAAACATCCAAAGGCAATAATTCTATTTGGGTCATAGTTGATCATCTTAGAAAGTCTGCACACTTCATTGCTATTAGAGAGGATTTCTCTCTAGATCACCTTTCAAGGATATATGTAAAGGAAGTGGTAAGATTTCATGGAGTACAACTTTATATTATATGTGATCGGAATCTGAGATTTACCTCGAAGTTCGGGCGAAGTCTTCAGCATAATCTGGATACAGAGTTGAGTTTCAGCACTGCTTATCATCCTCAGACAGACGGTCAGTCAGAGAGAACAATTTAAACTATAGAAGATATGTTGAGAGCTTGCTCTATGGATTTCAAAGGTGGTTGGGATAAACACCTACCTTTGGTGAAAATTTTCTTATAATAATATATTTCACTCCAGTATTCAGATGTCTCCTTATGAAGCTCTCTATGTAAAGAAATGTAGGACTACAACTTGCTGGGATGATGTTGGGGAATGGAAGCTATTAGGACCTGATCTTGTTGACGAGATGGCAGAAAAAGTCCGATCTATTCAACAACACGTAAGAGTAGCTCAGAGTCGACAGAAAATTTATGCCGACAACCGAAGAAAAGACCTAGAGTTTGAAGTGGGTGATAAAGTGTTCTTACGAATATCTTCCTAGAAGAGGGTCATGAGATTTGGAAAGAAGTGAAAGTTGAGCCCTAGATATTACGGTCCTTTCGAAATACTGGATCGTGTTGGAAAGGTAGCTTACTGATTGGCACTTCCACCGAATCTCTCTCAAGTTCATGATATGATACATGTATCTCTCCTGAGAAAGTACATAACCGATCTTTCACATGTACTCATCTACGAAGTTGTACCGGTGGAGCAAGATCTTTCTTATGAAGAACAGCCGATAGAGATTATGGATCGTAGCGAAAAAGTCCTACGAAAAAAGACCACTCGATTGGTGAATGTTTTATGGAGGAACCACCAATTACAATAAGCTACATGGGAGCTTGAGGATATGATGAGGGAGAGTTATCCTCATCTTTTTGTTACAAAGTGACGAATTTCGAGGGGGAAATTCATTTTAAGGGGGGTAGAATGTAACACCCGAGAGTTTTGTGAGAAATATTTTGTTTTTATGTTATATAAATCATCAAAGGAATCTTTCACTACACACAACACTATCTTGGCTTGTTTACACGCAACCACGGCCTTCCTCGATAGCTTGCGTCGTACACAATACTGAGTTTCACTAAACAATGATATGCTATTAAAATATTATTAAAACCAACCCTTATGAATAGTAATAACCACTTTTTAAAATTTTGAAAATTTTATTTTTCAAAATGGACTTCATTTTTGGATTCAGAATATCGAAATTAGCTTAGGGTGAAATTTTGGTACTTTTCGGATAACTTTCATATTCTCATGAATAGTGAAAATTACTCTATTTTAATTAAAAACATCTTTTTTAATCGAAATAATTAATAGTGATAAATTATTAAATTGAGTGGTTTTAAAGTATATTTAGAATATATTTTTACAATTTAATACAATTTTGTTCATTGGATTTAATTTCACATTTAAACCAAACATAAACAAGTGTTAATCTTTTGATAGTTATTATCTCTTAAAAACACGCTATTTGTTTTGACGATGGGAATTAATTTTTAGATTATTTAATGTAACTGATATGTTTTGAATTTGCTGAAATAAAAATAAATTTTGAATTCATAATATCAAATATAGCTTAGGCCAAATTTTTGGTTTTTTTTCTGGAAACTTTCATTTTTTGATGAATAGTGAAACCACTAAGTGGTAGTTAAAAAAACTGAATTTTTCATAAAACATAATTTTACCGCTTATGTGGGTAGATTTTCAAAAATACGAGAGACATAGTTAATATCAAGGACTAAAATGTGGTTCAATGAGATGAAAATAATTTTTGGTGAATAGTAACTTTTTAACTTTTTTACAACGGTTAAAAGTAAATAGGGTAATTAAAGTTAAAAGTGTTATTATTATTACCCTAACACATGTCCTAATTCTATTGGATAAGTTTAATTCGACCAAAAACAACGTTAGGAATAACATATGACCATTTAGTCCCACTTGGATTAGATAAGGACATTTATTATCAATTTATTTAAAGAAGGGTTAAAATTGTTAAAATCAAAGTTTAATAACTAAATAATTTTTAATATAGGGTTATACATAAGATAAATTAGTCTATAAATATTAATTAGAAAGATAAAACGATTTCCAACATAATGGTATTTTATTTGTAATTTTTATACTTAAAATAATTTAATTTATTTATGATACAATGATGATGCAGTAATTATCTTATTAATGAAATATTGACATAATTGATGTCATAAATACCCAAATAAAAGTTATTTGAGACTTTTTATGAATTAAAATAATTTTCTATGTTAATATGACTTGTTATTATTGATTTAATTAATTTTATTCGAACTAATCATTCTATTATGAGTTTCACAAAAATCAATTACCAAATAGTGTCAAAATTGACATAAAATAGTTTTTAAAACAAATATTATTTTATTAATTGTTATTATATTCCTAAAAATATAAGGTTTTGCCACGATACATATATCATGATAGTTGAATCATATATGGATCACTTGGGGGTCTCTCGTATGTATATTGTATGTTTATTAACTATATAATATAAAAATACAATGTGACATGGTAAATGTCAATCCAATTAACTAAGAGTTAAAACTAAAAGATAAGGTTAATATAATAACCTAAACTTGTCTAAATTCTATTGTATGAGAGGATTTAGACCCATACCCACCTTAGCTTCAAAATATATCAATTTGAAAATTTATAATAAAATAATATTTTTAGTTATTCCAAAGGTGCCCCTCTCCTCCCTTATAAAAGGGCACCTCCTCCCTCTTTTACTCACACCACATTGACCCTTAAAGCTTGGACAAACCCTTCCAAGTTCTCTTCTCCACTTCCCAAGAAACATCTTATAGGTCCTGGTCTTCTTCAAAGACCAATTTTACTTCCCTAAGAGGAGTTCTCAAAGAGCCGCTTCAAAGAAGAGGTAATGTATGTTACCCTTTCAACTTTATTTCTTCTTCCACTTATTATTCTTTAGTGGTTTCATTATGATGTAATAACATCAGTATCACTCATATACTGATATGTTATTATAAGAATGAAACAACCCTATTTCACCATCTATCCATCCTACGGAAAACGAAATCACCGCGCGTGCGTATGTACGGAATACCGTCTCCACGACATGGTGTAATCTATTTTCCACACCACCTTACTTGGATGGGTATAATGGTGTAAATAATGACTATATATGATTATTGTAAAGATATATTGATTCTTAAATAGTATACATACACTCAAATACAATTCCACGATCATGGGAATGATATCATCGCTCGTGCGTACGTACAGAATACCGTCTCCACGATGTGATGTGACTCGTTCTACATGATCTTCATTGAATAATGATTATATAAATTAATTTAATGAATGAATATGATATATATTACACTAATACCATTCTTTAAATGAGTTATCTATAACCTAAAATTAAAAATAAGAATTTATTCGACAAAACACGCATAAGAACAAAAAGTAATAAACACCCGAATAACAAGTAGTAATGAAATATTACTAATAAGAATCTAAGAATATGACCATATATGATATCATAAAAATAAGTATGATTCTGGAATAAGTCAATAACATTATTTAAATCATTATACAAGAGGTTCGGACACTTACGAAGCAAATCGGACCTAAGGTAAGAGAAAATAGCACAATCTCATTTTATCCGTTATTGTTTATACTTTGGTATTTACTGGGGTGTATTTTATCATAAACATCCATGTTTCCTCAATATGTAATATTTTTTCCATCCACCTACAATTGTTTAAATCCAATTTTACAATTTGGTGAGTTTTTTGTAAAATATATGAAAGGAATCTTTTGTCGTTTTTTGTACGAGGTACTTTTTGACTTTTTCGACAAAAGTATGAGAAGAATGTTTTCTTAACTTATACGGCATGAATGGATTTTTAAAACATTATTTCCAAGAAGCATCCTTTACAAGTTTTCAAGATTATTTTTAATCAACTTAGTTTAGTTGAAAATTGTATGACATGTTAAGAAAGGAAAATGTTTTTGAAGTAGAATGGATATTTTCTTCAAGAATGGAGTTCAAGTGTTTTATCAAAATTATTTTCCATCTAAGATAATATAGGGTTCTGTTTCTATCCCTATTATTACATTGATTTGATTATGTTGTGATAGATTTATTTTTATGAATTCCTTTATCTTATAGGAATTGTTTTATGATGTCATGTTGTTTAAGAATCCCATTTTTATTACATGGGTTATGCAATAATGTATGATTTATGATTTTGTGGCACACATAAGAATGGTATCATTATGAGATTGGTGGGACCTATATCTCCCTCCAATGCATTGGGTAAATATTTTATATCTCATGAGATATACATGGCTGGAATGGCAGGTTAAACCGGTTCAGAGAAACAGGACTGAAACAAAGAGTGAACACGGTTCAGAAATGGACTCTGTCCACTAAGATAGTCTTGGCAATGAGTCTTGACTAATAAGAAATGATTCTCTATTGTTATGTGTGTATGCCACAAAGTTTCATGTTTTATGTTTTGATTATTGGGATTACATTTCACTACTATGATTTATCCCATGTTATGAAATTATGATCTCTTTTGCAGGTTAAGATTTCAAAAAGTTATGTTCTTATGTATATGATGTGATTGATATTTATTTTGTTTACCCTTACTGAGAATTTGAGCCCACCCTTTTGTATGTTTTATTTCCCCAGGTCAGGAAGAAGGTTATTAAGTAGGATATTCCAAAAGGGACTCTAGATATGATGAAATAAATGGGAGGCAAAGTAGATTCTTTATGAACCATCTGTTTATGTTTCCCAGTTTCTAAAGACTCTATACCTATACGGTCCTTTCCTGGTTTTGTTATATGTTGTAATAAGTGTTCTTCAATTCTAAAGTAATAATAATGTATGTAAAGTATCGGTCATTATAATGAAGGATACATGGAGTGATTTTTCTTATTCAAATTGTGAATCATCTAAAAATTATAAGGTTGAACATAAAAAACAAATAGCATTCCTTATGAATCTTACTAGTGTGGTACATTCATCTCACTCTCAAAACCCTAATTCTGAAAAACTTTATTATGATGGATTAAATAAGAATTGTTTTATACTACAAGATAAATTTTAATAATTAAAAAAATTTCATAAAAACATAAAAAAACATATGATACAATTTTATTATATAAAGAAATCTTTTCATCAAAACTTACAGATTTAATATATAATTCATCTAAAATTTCTTGTGATCTGCATAAAATTAAAATCAAATAATTATTAGATGAAGATGAAACATTAAAAATGGTTATATTATTATTATAAAAGAAGAAAAATATTTTAATCCAAACCTTTGTGAAATTAAAATTCACAAAAAACTTGGAATAGGTAGAAACGGTGAAAGCCAAAATTTATATAAGAATTATTTTTTTGGCATAGCTTGAAAAATTATGTAAATTGTTAAATGTATTTATTATAGAATAAATAGACATTATACAAATGGATATTTCTTTAGAAAACCATTTTTTTGTTTTATGAATGTTAATTGTTCACTAGAATTACAAAACTATAATAGTAGAATATCTACATAAAAAATAAAAATATTTGGTTACCTAAAAACATACTTTCTAAAAATGTCATACCCAAATGAATATGGTAACAAAAAGAATATGTATTTGATGTTTTTTCAGAATAAACCACTGAACTACATTGTAAAATCTTTAAGTAGTTTTCTAAATAGTATATAATTTTTTTATCTTAACAAAGGAGTGATCAACTCTGGTGTAGTTAATTTTTAAAAAATCCTTATAACTAGAACTCATAATATAAGAATTAGTTCATTATCATATATGTTTTTTATTATATTAAATTTTATATAGTGGGATATAGATATTTTATGATAAATTTTATAAATCCTTCCTTTCTATTTGAATTGAAATTTTAAAACCTAGTCTATATAATTTTATATCTAAATTACTAAAATATTCAAAATAGATTTATGAAAAACTATATTATCTGTATAAATATTTTTATTGTTTTTAAATTTCATGTTTTAAATTTGTTTTCATAACATTTTATCTTAGAATAACTGTATTATGTAAAATGTTCTCTCAAAAGTTAAAATTTTTAATAATGATTCTATATTTTTCGACTAAAAAATGTGCAGAGTCCTCTATAACTTTTTAGGAAAAAAATCACCTAATTTAAAAACCATAGACACTTCTTTTTTAAAACCTCATAAGTTGTTTCTTCTTATAATTCATTGAAATATATTTTCAAAGACTTATAAACCCAGTCTGAGAAAATATAAAATGATTAAGAACTTTATTTTCAGGGAAAATTATTTCTCAAAAGGGAATGAAGAGAAATCCTTCTTCTGATATATTAAGAGAATAATAAGTTTCATATGTTAAATATTCCTTTGAAGAATATTATGGAAGAAGTATGGATGTTCAAGGTTTTTAATAACCATAAGTTTTAACATCTCCAATGATTTAAGTTAAAATTTCTTTAGAATAACTTATATTTAAACTTAATACCTTGAATTAAGAAATAGTAAATATTCGCGCTAATCTCAATATGTCTAAGAAAACATATGAAGATCTACATAAAATATCGGTTTCAGAAACAGTTTTTGATACACTTTAAATAGAGTATTATAATGTGAAAGAAAGATCAATCTTAGAAGACAACATTAAACAATTTAATGTAGAAATGTTAAATCATGTAGAGTTTCTAAGAAGATCATTCCTTACTAAGTTGGACCTTGATAAACTGAAAGAGTTTTTTGTTTAACAAGTTTTTTCTTCTTCACTATATCAAATATCTATGGATGTTAAAAGAATAATTAAACAATTTTCAATTGTTTTAGAATATTTAAGCGAAAAAGTTCACAGTTAATAATGTTTGTATGATCCATCTAATCTTTCCTAACACAACAACGTTTCTTTTTAACATTTGATTATTTAAAATTATTATTCTGTATTTTCATTCAAATTTTTTGATTAGTAAACATGTGTTATAAATTGTTTTTTAATTAATTTTTGAAGTTTTATACTCATAAAAAGGTTAATTTTATGTAAAAATATGTTTAATATTTCAGTATTTTAAAAAACCTATTTTGTAAATTATTCTATTATTATTCATAATAAAATATTATTAATAGCTAAAATTATTTACTTTATTATGTAATGTGAAAATGTTTGTTTAAATTTTGTGAAATATTTATCTAATTTCTTGAATATAATTAACAAATATTCTATTAATTAGGGAGTTTTAGGTTAAATATTTTACTATTATGGCATGAATTAAATTATTTACTACATGAATTAAAAATTCTTATTATTCATTGAATAATTTTATCGAAATTATCATGGATTGTTTTTAATATCATTCTTTCATGAATATGGGGGATCTTATATAACTATGTTTTGTTATAATCTTTCTAATTTCACAAAAATGGGGTGAAACTTTTAAGGGATAAATTTATGATTGATGTATGGAAAGATTCAAAAGGTGAGGTTGTTGATAAATGGGAGATTGTTGAGTGGTTAATGAAAAATATCTAAACAAGGTATTTTTCTTATTAAATATGCTTATTTGTTTTAATTTTAATATTTATTTTATGGGTTTTGTGATCATAAAAAGGGGGAGATTATTGAGCATGTGTTGATTCAATAATTTTGTTAATTTCTTTTTTGTTTTTATGCTCATAAATTTCCCCATTTACATTACTAATAATGTTTATTTTAAATGAATTTAAAGAATATGATATATGATAGACTATTTTTTCTGGAAGCATACATAGGTTTTTCATCGTTGGGAAAATATTGTATTTAAATTATTCAAGATGTGTTTAAATGTATTCTAGAAACATTATTCATACCCTATGTTTGTAAGTTTATAGTATGGTTTGGGAACCATATGTTTGGAATAACATGTATAGATCACGTACCCTATGTTTTTGAAAAGTATGGATCAATAACCTTATGTATTGAAGAAACACTATATTTAATGGAATAAATGTATAATTGATCTGCCTTAATTTTTTGAACAACTTTACATTTTCAATCATAATTTTTGATTTCATCTCTACGCAAATAAAACCTATGTTTGACTGGTTAATGATAGAGTTTTAAATTAAAGATATTATCCAAATTTTCTACAGTGGTATTTTAAAAAGTAAATACCTCTTTAAAGATATTTTATGACTAATTCAATGGCTTGTATTTATTAGATTAAATTGTAATTATATCTATAAGAAGTTACGAATCTCTTAAATGATTTTAAATTTGAATATTCTCGATTTATTATGTGGTATTTTTGGAAGCGTTTAAACTAGAAGTTGTTCGCCCTACAATATATATACTAAGATGGTCATCTTCTAAATATATGATGACAATAAAATATAGAGATATACACATTGTAAAAAATATATGTGTTCTTGTAAATAACATTATGTTATCACCTTCATAGCTACACATTGGAGACATATATGTTTTGATCTAGTTCCTACTTTTGTTGTGGCTATTTCTATGAATTATTTTTAAATCATCTTCGATAAGTTTGAAAATAAATTTTTCGGAGTTATAATATAGAGATATACATGTTTATTCATCTATATGATGTTCTCAATAATGTTGTTTAAAGAAATCTTGTGTAACATTGAAGAATTATTTTGTATCATGTTAATGATCAAACTCATTTGTCAATTTAGGCTACAACTGTGATCAAATTTGTGTTCTCATTCAAATAAATCTCTATCAATTTATTAGAGATTCATATGCTCGAACTAAGTTGTGGTAGTAAAGGAGTATTCAGTTTCTCATACTAAGCTATGGATTTACAGTTCCCTATAAAAGAATCAAAAGGCCTTGTAAAAATCATATTGTAAAGGAACTACGACAAAATAGACATTTAACATCGTTAGCCTTTATCAGTGCTAGAAACAATTGCTGACAAAGGTTCCATTAATCAGTTCTAAAAAATGGTGATCAAGGGTTCTATTATCAAAGCCAAAAAATGTGCTGATAAAATGTACCATTTATTAACACTTTTTTTAGATCTGATAAAGGGTGACCTTCATCGGTGCTTTTCTTTAGTGCTGATAAAATGTCCCATATATCAGCACTTTATTTTTAGCATTGATAGAGGGTATCCTTTATTAGGGATTTTTTAGTGCTGATAAAGGTCTAGAAAAAAATTAAAAAAATAAACAAATAAAAATTAAAAATTAGAAAGTTAAAAAAATAGCAATTTATTAATTAAATAGTTATTGATAAAAATGAATAATTTTAATATTCATATATATATATATTTGTTATAAATATTATAAAATATTATATATTAAATATATTGATATATAAAATGAATAAAATGATATAACTAAACAAATAAAAAGTAAAAATCTGTAAAATTTATTAATTAAATAATTATTCATAAAAATGAATAAATTTAGTATATATATAGATTATAAATATTAATAAATAATATATTTATATATAAAATGAATAAATTATAATAATTAAAAAGAAAAAAATTAATAAATTATAAAAAAATAAAATATAAATAAACCATTATTAATAAAAATAAATAATATATATATATATATTAAAAGGGGAAGACCCCTTTCTTTTGTTTATTCGATCGATAAAGATGTCTGGAGTTCTTCGATCTTGGATGTGGATGTGAGTCATCTTCCTTAAGGTCGGGAGACATCATATTCAGTAAGTTTATATTGGGTGATTGTTGGTTCTACATTAGAGATTGATGGATCTGGTTTGATGCTAACAGATCTGGAAATCAATTGGGATTCGAATCGGATTGGGTTTCGGAGAAGGATGGTGATTTCAGAAGAGGATCAAAATTTGAATAGAGAAAACCATGAGTCTCTATCCCTGATGTCAGGAAATCTGGAAGTTCATCATGTTGCTACATGTGATTTTCTATCTACAGGTCAATTCGATCCTTTCAAAAGGTATTATGCCTCAGCCTTTCATTTGACTCTATATAAGGGAACGAAATGTGATGCAGTGGTGTCGAGTGACCCTTTGACGATGCCAGATGATGATCTTATCAAATAGAATGATAATCTGGTGGGGCTGGATGATCTGAAAGCCACCCATGTCTCTATCCCCATGTCTATTAACACAAATGACACTACTAAAAATGAGGTTTCTGCTGGTGTATCCAATCACGACTGTGAATCCTGTCTGGTCCTAAGGCTTTGGCCAAAAGGGGTTTTCATGGGATTCAAATTCACACAAAGCTATTACCTCATAAGATCATGCAAAAAGAATATACCATTTTTTTTAAAATCTACATCTAGTATTATATCAGAATGGATCAAGGAATGTAATCATTCTATTATCACTCATCTTTCACTTTCAAGAAAAGATTTTTTGAATCTGGACATGCTTAGGAGACGACTTATTAAATGTTGGGGCTTTTATGATTATAAAATGACCTCTCTGGGTAGAGGATACTTACACATTGTTTTTTCATCAGATCATTTGATATCCAAATCCTGTGGATATGGATTCATTAATCTTAACCCTGGGATCCTCAAGATCCTAGACTAGGATCCACATTTTGATCCCTTAAACGTGAAGAACTCGATCACACAAATTTGGATATGTGTTCATTATCTAAGTTGGTTCCTATGTAACCCTCAAATATTATGGAAAATTTCATCGATTAATGGAGTTCCCATTAGAATGGATAAATAAATTGAGAAAGCATGGTATGGTCACTTTCCTAGGATACATGTTGAAGTTGATCTCATCTCTACATTGGTTATGTCCATTGTGTTAACAGTAGATGGAAACAGATTTGATCTAGTAATTGAATATAAAAAGTATCCTAATTTTTGTAAATAATGATACAAATTATTACACACTTAAGATAAGTGGATGGCCTTTATTCTTTATGGGATAAAAGGGAACTCCATTGATATTTGCAAAAAGAAACTCATCTCTAAAGAATAGGTGGAGGTGGATACTATTGAATCCAACCTTCATACATTGGTGGATCCTATTTCTAGTGGTCGTGAGGAAGAACATTTCAATGTTATAGGGACTCCCACTTTTGCTGATGCGGTCAACCAAGCATCTAGATCTACTCCTATAGGTTTTTCTAAGGTTTCATGGGCTGAGATGTCTACTAATGAAAAAGAGAATCAAACTGATGATGCAGATGTTGATGTTCCAGTGGCACCCTCGTATGACTCCAATGTTTTGGAGAATCTTGAAAATTATATCCAAACTAAAGTGGATATGGAACTGATCCAAGATAAATCATCGAATGGTCTCAACGGTAAGGGTAAGGAAACATTTTCCTCTCTTCCTGCTAAGAAGATTATGGTGTATAATGGTCGCGAATAGTCCCCATCGTAGAATAGGGGTATGGTGTAGGTTACCACTTAAAATAATTTTTATGTACTTGATCTAGTGCAGGAGGTACATATTCTTGATAGCTTCAATTAATTTGATGTACCCTCTATGGACATTAAATCTCTTAATGTTAATGACCAGTCTCTCTTAGACAAAGGTAATTCTGAGAGGGAAGATCCGAAAGCGACTTGTCAGTAGCCTAATACCTAGAGGTGGGTTTTTCATCAAAAAGTTTATGGTCGAGGATGTGGACAAGAGGTCTAGGTTGCAACACAAGGGTGTGGCTAAGGTATGTCTTCTAGGACTTAGGTCACCCCGAAGCATCAGAAGATTAAGGAGAAGTATATTGAGATCTTCAATTGAAAGAACTCCTAATCAGAATGAGAATCATTCGATGATGTTGGATATCATGGTCATGATTCTGGTCATGATTACAATGAATTTTGATTTTTTTTTTCTATGCATGAGGTTTTGTCTCAAGGTTTGATCTCATCCTTTTTATCTTGTGCTTGCTTTATTTTTCTTCAAATTTTAATAAATGGTCAGGAGCTTCGACTTCAACCTAGACCTCTTTTGTGTGTGTATATATTATAAATAATAAAAAATAATACATATTAAATATAAATATAAAAAATGAATAAAATGTAATAATGAAAAACTATTAATGTGTCATTCATTTTAATGTTTTTATACATAATTATTCATTAATACGTTTAATATAAAAATATATTCATGTTTATATATATATATATATGAATGTGTAAAATTTCTTAAATTATTATTGATATAATACAAAATATTTATGCTTATATATTAAATACGTCATATATGTAGTGAAGAATGGTTTATAACTAAAAATTAATATTGATTAAAAATACAGACTAATTGCATTGAGTAATGGACATAATTAGATATCCTTTTATTTTTAAATTGAAAATATATCAAACGTCTATTACACTTATATATAACTCATTCATTTTTATATATTATGCAAACACACAAGTATTTACATAATTAATGAAATCTTATATATATAGAAATACATACACATAATATTTATGTAATTTATTCAAATTTTAGTATTTATTTAAAATTTTATTATAACATGATACATTTAATATATTATGTTTTAAATCGATGATTTTTATTTACTTATTTTTAACATTAGTATAGTTACATATTAAATAAATTTTTTTATTTTTTATTTTTTATTTATTTTCTTTGAAATTTAATTATTTTATGTTATTTATTTATTATATTTATTTACTATATTTTAATATTTTCAATATTTATTCATCTTTATTTCAATATATATTGATTTTTTTAATAATTTATATTTTATTAATAAAACTTATCTATTTTTTAATATTTTTAAAATGTACTCATTTTTAATTATTCATTTTTACTCATTTCTAATATGTAAGCACTTAAGATTATATATTCATTAATAATATTAAAAGTATATTTGTAAATAAATATTTATAAATAAATATATTTATAAATCTATATTTACAATATATATAAATTTCTATTTTTATAATTATAAATAGATAGAAATTACTTTTTAAAAAATTATTAATATAATTTTAAATTAAAAAATTATATATATTTAAATAATTATAAAATTATAATAATTTTATTTATATAATTAATATATTTACTATATTTATATTTATATTTATATTTATATTTTTTATATTAATTTTTATATTTATTTATATTTATTAAATACATATAATTATATAAATATATATATATATATATGTGTGTGAAATTATATAAATATGTATACTGATATAAATATATAAATATTACTTTTTAAAAAAGTATTTATATAATTATAAATAAATAATTATATATTTAAGTAATTATAAAAATATAGTAAATATATTTAAATTATGAATATATTTACTATATTTATATTTATATTTATAAATTTATTAAATATATATATAATAACACAAATATGTTTATAATTATAAATAATTAATTATAAATATATCTATAAATGTATATTTACTATAGTTAAAAAATATATATTTATAATTAATAAAAAATATATTTTTTAAAAAAAGTATTTAAATAATTATAAATATATATATATTTAAATAATTATAAAATTACAATAATATAAATTTATAATTATTTAAATATATTTATAATTTTTTTATTTATTATTATAATTATTAACACTTTATCAGTGCTTATTTAGCATTGATAAACATAGTGCTTCATAAACGCTAATTAATTTAGAAATGTTAAAAGGTATCTTTATTAGAAAGTTTTAGAAATCGAAAATAAAAGTCTTCTAATCTATTTTCAAAACCCTAACCTCAATTCTTTTAGATAGGATATCTAATGCTTTCTATAGAATCCACCTACTTTCAGTTCTCTATCTCCATGAATCCAATATCGAATCAATTCTTGAATAAAATCTCAAACGCATCCAAGACTGGAATCCAAGGCTTGAACGAATCAAGTCTGGAAGAAATCCAAGTATAGAACAAATCCAAGTTTTCATGCATGATATCTCTACCTTCTCTCAGACAAATCAAATCTTGAATTCAAGGTATTTTATTTTATCCTCCTCCTCTGTCATTGATTGCTTGTTTGGGTTCCTTGTAAAGTGATTTTAACTTAGGTGGTGGTATTTTTGATGAGTCAACCCAAGATTTGTGGGTGCATCAAAGTTGTGTTGATTTCACTAAATGTTTTTGGGTGTTTTACCATTATGAGTAAGAATTGATCTTCTAGTTTGTGAGTTACTGACCACCTAAGATTCTCACATATATGTTTATATATTGGAGTTTGTGCATAAAAACTTTCATATTAGCACCTAGAGAGTTCCAAATCAACACATATGATATTTATAAACAGGTTGAAATCCCCATAATTGGAAGAATGTATAATGGATTTCTTCCTTAACCTAATGATAAGAAAGATACAGGAAAACCCCTCCCCTAGTGAAACACCTTCTATTCAATGTATATATAATACTAAGCAGGCATCTTCATTTGAATTCAATTATTCCATTTGGGTAATTGGTAAATGACCTGGTTAATACTTCTAGGGATATTTCCCATTTTTCATTAAATTGAAAATAACATAGGTTTTTTCTAAGTGTACTTTTTCTCATAATATTATTGAGAGAATTCATTGCTTCATTAACATGATGTTGGTTGTGGTTTTAATGTCATGGAAGTCCCTAGTGGGTTTTCTTAAGTTCTTCATATGTAAATTGATTATGGAAATTAATTATAAATATTTTTAATTATGTATTTTACTATTTTATTAATGATATATTGGCTCATGTGATTGACGATCTATATAGCTGGCTTGCATGGAATGAGAAAAGTGATTCTTGTATGGTTTACTTCATAAAAGAGGTGGGTGGTACTAAAATTATCAAGCATTGTTTTACGTTTGTTTTAATGTGAAATGTGATATGTAGGAATAAATTATTACATAAAAGATACCATATTAAGTTCTATTATGGATTTATGATCATGATGTAAAATAGATAATAGTGATTTGGAATAAAATTTTAATTCTATACTCTATGGGATGATTATTTTATCATTTGATGGTTTCTTCACCTTTTGATACATTGATTGGTTAGTTAGAAAACCCCTAAGGGATATGAAAATATAAAATGAATGGGGTAAAAATATTATATTCTTGTATGATTGTGTGGGAGGGACCTTTTCGAGTGGATTTTGGGATTGATGGTTATAAATGGTTTCCTTATGGGCCATGGTTCCTAAAGAACGTGATACATGGAATTAGGACATAGGATACCACCTTGGAAGTTAATTTCTAGTAGTATATAGGTTAGATTATGAGAGGCCTAATAAGGATAATCATGGCTAATGGAAGTAGCCCATAAGGGTATAATAGTGTATGAATTTCCCTATGAATGTTTTTCTTAGGTTAGTGATGTTCTAAGAGGGATTATATGATCACCTTATTAGTGATTAGATATGTGGTATAAAATCGATTATAGTCCCTTAAAACCTAGTGTAATAACCTATAAAGGGTATGATGGATTATTTGATCACAGATCTTACTTGTTCTTAATATTTTAGGTGTGTGAGTGAAGAATTATAGCCTATGGACTATGAGATTATATAATGAGTGGTCATTATGAAAAATGATTAATGCCTATGATATATGATCTTTGAGTATCGTATATTAGAATATGATGGGTATTATGTGAGGGCTAGGTATGTTATGTTGGAATGTGAGTTATTATAGACATGTAAGTGATTCATCAAGGGATAGTGTGAGGGTGATGAGACATTTATGTTATTGTTTGTTATTATTTTTGGTTTCTCACAAGTTAGGTTTAACTAATGTATTTCTTCACCCATTCTGTTGTTCTTTCCTAAGGGAAAAAATGATGTTAATAATTCCCCATATTTCAATTTAACTTCCTAATAAAAAAGACTATGTTATACCCATATCATGATCTAGATGCAATAAGTAAATGTGATGGTTATCCCTGATGGATGGTCTTAGTTGTTAGGGGTCTAAGGTTGAATCTCATGGTAGATGTGATGTAGTTATTTCCAGAGGAGATAAATAATTTTTTCTACACTATGATGCAAATGTTATCCTCATATCATTGAAATGATATGAACGTCAAGGAATAACTATGGTATAATCTTATGGTTTGATTTGTATAATTAAGTAGTTTGAAATAAGGTATGTACATTTTATTATCATGGTGTTCTGGTTAGTATATAATGAATTTAATTACATGTGTATTTTGAGTGTTAATGATTTGAACATATAGTCAAATATATGCATTGTTGTATCTTTTCGGGTCCCTGCTACAATTTACTTGTTGATTTTTATACTCATACCCAACACATGAACTTTAGTGGACATCGAGATATTATATTTGAGATACAGGTGAGGGAAAAGGACTAGTAACATATATTAGAGTCATTTTAGCTCAATGTGGGTGATTTTATGTCAGTATGGTAGTGTTGGGACATTTTAGAATTTTTATATGGGCTTTTAAATTTTAAATTAAGATGTGGTAATTTAAAAATATTTAAGGTGAAAACTATCATCTTGATCAGCATCATCTCAAAACACTTATTACTTCATTTTGTTTTATGATACTCATCCTCCCTCTCTTCTTTTTTATTGAATTACTCTGAGTCTTAGTCATCCAAAATGATCACATGTACCCGGTATGGGATGAATACTGCTCGGATTAGTTCAAGAAACAAATGTGCATGTCCAGAAGATATGTATGACAAGACTCATTAAATAAAATAAAATAATAACTATTTTAGATATGAATTTGATAAGCATGATAGTTGTCTATAACTTTTACCTTTAGATGAATTAGGAGGATAACACCTACCATAGTGGAGTAATTCTATTCTTAAATTCAATTACCGATTTCCTTCAAAATGGATGCACACAAATCTTTTGAAAAAAGTGAATAAAGATATAGTTAAAGAGTTCATCATGTTTGTAATAGATCATGCAAACAAACCTTATCAAATCTTTTTTATGTGTTTATGTTGTTGTTATTCACGACAAATTGAATGTTTGAATAATCAATCAGATAATGTCTACTGCACATGATGATGTTACCAATCCCGAGGAAGAACATTTTATTGATGCTGAAACTATAGAATTGTGAAGGGTAAAAAATAATTTTATGAAAAAAATATGAATGATGTATCATCACATTGTTGAATTAAATTATCAAGGTAAGAAGTAATGGTGAAAAAATTTAGGTTGGTTGGAATCAATGTGGACAATATGTTGACCCCAACAAGTCAATGTTCATTAGTTATATTGGGGTTACAACAAGGTTGAATGTGTCTATTGATATATATTCATGGTGCCACATACAGCCTATAATGACGGATACCCTTTAAAAAGATGTTAAGGTAGTGTTATGATACACTTGCTCTATTTTATCGAAAAATTATATAATAAAATTTTGATTTAATTTTCTTTATTCCTTGCAGAGTTTATTTATATTAGAATATTTTCATAAGAAATTTGTCTTAGTGGCCACTGGAAAATCCCATATTGGCTTCTTGACTCTTACTTCCAAGTTACATCCAATTTATAATGGGGGGAAAGTAAATCCCCACCCACCACTTATTTATGCACAGATTATAAAGTAGGAAACATTGAATTCTTTCATCATTCATCGTAATACTAAATAATTTCATGTGAATTTTAGTAGATAAGATATTATTTGAAATTATTTATTCTATCCATTTTGATTCAAAATTGTTAATTCATCAAAGAGTAAGACTGTTTAAAATAAATAACTTGCATCAAAATTTTTTTACCCTTATCAAAAAGCAAGGATGGGGTACGCTTCACAAGAGAGGAAATTTTTCTGTATTTCACATCAAAAATAAAAGTTTTATGTGATACTCAACAAAATATTTTCCTTTTTTTATATAAATATTGATGAATCAAAGTCTAAATCCACTTACATCCCATATCATGTGCTATATAAGGAGTCTCGCGTAAATTTGGAGGGTAAAATAGGTGATGAAAACACAAAATCAGTATGGGAAATGTGTGTAAGTATGACATAATAGTAATTTATTATTAATTATAATACAATTACATATAAATATATATTTATGTTAATATTTTTTATATAGTTTAGACATAATAATTGACAGTGACCGTACCAGAATAAAAACTACTTTTAGTAGCTCTGATGCAGCCGGAACAACATGGTTCTGTTAGTGGAGTAGGTTTTTGGTGTATCATGGAAAATATTTTGAAAAGATAAAATAATATGATGATACATATAAGTGGATAAAAGGATTTCAGGCAGAAAAAGATGATTTTAAAGATATAATTTTTTGGTCTGGTTTTTTAGACCGATGTATGAGAAATGATCCAAGTAAACCAGTGGTGGAACAAATATCTGCACATGAAGAACCAAATGAGCCTTCTAGCATTGAGGCTATTCATTCCCCTGAATCACATACCTTACATGAGGTAATAAATTTTTTCATAACTCTTTCTCCAAAATGTGAATCAAATAGCTTCTGATAACTTTTTATTGGTAAAATTTTATACGGTTTAGTTATATGTTATTTCAATATGTCAACACCCATACACCACCTTATTGTGAGGGGTATGATAAATAATATCACAGGAGATAAACTATGTTATAAATAACTCCAAAAATATCACATAGGGGTGGGTATTGAGGTAGCTCAAGAACCGACTTCTGAGTTTCATGTTCCACATGATGATCTGGGTATTACAATGGGCAAGGATGCTATTGTAACATCCATAGCATGGTAGTCTAATCTTATAAAGATACATGAGGTATTTCTTTAAAAAATTGTTTTATATGAAAAAAACTATAACAATTGATGAACAAAGGACTGAAGTGATGTGTGATATTAGAGATGGATAAATTAATGGGGAAACTAAAGGTCGGATCAATACAATCTAGTGAATCGATCAATAAATCAAAAAGATATTCTGAGAGTACCTTCTTCCCACCAGTTCTAGAGAAAAATTTATTATCATTTCAAATTCATTAATAGACCACATTTAAAGATGAAAATATGTAGTACATTATATATGAAGAATAAATATAATGAACTTCCATGATAGTCGTGGTTTTTCTCAAGAGTTTAAATGATATTTACAAGCATTAATGGTGGGAGACTCAGTTGTGAACATATACATAAGGTATATTTTTATAATACATATATCTAAATACTGATTTAATATGATAATTAATGTTAACAAATAGTCATATTTTGTACAATATTTTATATTACTACTATATAAATGTATAATAGTTCGAATCGTGATTTGGATTCATTAATTCTTGTACTGTTTCTATATAAAACATACTTTTGATAAGAATGAAATTGACAAGAAATTAAATGAGATATACGATGCGTTTGATAAAAAAAATAATATACAATAGAATCTTTTATATTCCTACAATACTTAGGTTAAAAACTATAATATAATCACATAAAATATATTTTTATTTTTTTCATTACTTATTTATTTTGATTTTTTTAGGTAGCAATGGATTCTGATTGCAGTCAATTTGGATACCCCAAATATTTATTTTTTGGATCCAATGCATGGATGTCTAACATATAGACTACACATGACATATATTGTTAATTTTTAATACACTAAGATCAATATTTTATAGATAAACGTCAAATTATATGTTTCGGTCTATGTTTTAATAGGAATTTTGTTATGATAGGGCTGTTTATTTGTATAGGATAATAATCACATGAAATCAGTGACTGAACATAAAAATCCTATTGATTACTACAAATAAAAATAGATTAAGGAATATATAGAAATATTTAACTATAAAAACATATTACAAAAAAAAATAATTCTTTTGGTCAATGTTTCTATAGTGTTTAAAGAAATATAACGATATTGATTGTGGATATTATGATTGTAAAATTATGAGAGAGATCATAATCCATAAAAATACCACCATCCCCAAAGAGGTAATTTCAAAAGGTAATTACAATCTCATTAAAGATATTTCTTAATAATTTGTTTGTATATATTTTCTAAGTACTACCAAGATTTCCAACAACCTTCATACTCAAAATATGAAGTAAATTTGTTTAGAAATTAGTGAGCAGTGTACATGGTTCTAGAATAATTTCTGACAATATATTTAGGTGATTACCTTCTATGTTTGTGATCTAGTATGGTCCATCAACTTAAAAATTTATTTAGAGTCAGAAGAATTAGTGTTATAATGCTTAAATATTATTTTTGATTTATTTATCAAGGATATGTATATTGTAGGAAATAAATTTTCCTAGAAGTGTTGGCCTATAAAAAATAATTTTTTTTGGAAATAGAGGAGGTAGAGGTAGAGCTAGAGGTAGAGGTGGAGGTGGAGGAGGCGGTAAAGGTGGAGGTGAATTCATAGTCTAAGTTAGAGACCAAGGTGGAGAAGGAGGCATAGGCGGAGACCGAGATAGAGGGGAGGTGAAGCAGTGGAATATAAACAATAAATTTTTTGGGCAATAGAGTAGAATTGGGAGCATACCAAGGTTTTGTTTGAGAAAAATTGTTTAAAAGTGTTCACAACACTTGTCACTTAAGATAAGATCCATTGTGCCATTGTTTTAGGTTTCTTAAAGAATTTTTTTACCACCATTTGTTTAAGTGAGTTTATACATTGATTTGAGTGGAGGAATTTTTTGATGAAAAAAAACAACTTATTTTTTCAAAATGATTATCATAGACTACACTTTCTATAACAAAATTCCATGTACTATCAAATAATAATGAAGTATGAAAGTAACCCCTCAACAAGAAAAAATTGAATAAAAAAATGAAGTTTTTATCCAATGGATTCTCTACACTACAAATAAAGGGTCTTAGTAGTGGTTTCAATAGTCACATGGGAGTCATATAGCAGTAATGAAATCATAATATAGGTATATAATCTATCTCAAATGTTTGAATAAATTTGTGTGTAATAAACCACTGAATCCAGAAGGTGTATGAGAGAACTATTGGAGGAAAACCCTCATTAAGAGATCGTGGTCATCTAGGAGAGGTGATGTCAAAGGAAACATGGAATCAAATGAAAAGAAATAGGTCTGTGAATAAATCCATGGAAATGAAAAACCTAGTAAAAATAGAATTTTGAAGCACTGAAAATCCAAATGAAGATCCTGTTGAAAAATAATCTAGTATCTTTATCAAAATCTTGTAAAAAATAAAGAAATACAATATTTCATCAATGAAATTGTGAATTCTCATAAAAGAAAAATATAGTGGTATCGCTTTGGTGAGTGGTGGAATTATTTTGGATATTAGATCATCAATTAGATGCATGATATAATATAAAAAAATTCTTGTCAAGGTTATACATGTAACATTAATTATATATATGCACATTAATTATATAAAATTATCTATGTTTAAAAGATCATTAATAAAAAACTCATCATCATTCTCAATAAAAAATTCATGAGAATAGTGATATTCCAATTTATATGAAAAAATAATGATGATGTTATGTTAGAATTTATCATCACCTTGAATATTGAAAAGTATTTACTAATCTAAAGCACCATCCATGAATAATTGATGGATGTGCTTGATTTTAGTGTCATTTAGATACTATAAAGAGAAATACTGATGTTTAATACTATCAAAAGGGGTAAACTATTTATAATAGATTTTACTATCTTGTAAAATACATAACGGGACACACTAAATTTTTTCTATCAAATAAGGTAAATGGTTTATCATGGAGTCTGCACTATCTATGATGGTCAAAAGGAATGATAGATTTTATTATTTTCTATAAAAAATTCTATGTAAATATTTAGTTTGGTTAAATTAATGAACGAAAATAGGTTTACACTAATGGTTAAGGTTTTTTATGAATAAATAAATTTTTCAACAAGGATGATTCACTCATGTACTTTGTTCATGCACTAAACAAGGATGATTCACTCAAAATGATGCAATTTTCTTCTTATTCTCCAATGAATTCAAAATTTTGGGTTATCAAACTGAAATATTGTTAGATTACCTAAAGTGTTAAATAAAAATTAGGATAAAAAGACATGGTGGAACCAATAATACCAAAAAGTAGTCGATGGTGTACCTAGTACAACTCAAATTGTGTGGTTTCAGTTTAAAATTCACATTTGATTAATGGATTATTTCATATTTATGTTTAATTTATTTCTTCAGAGTATTAATAACATATGAATATTTTTGTTATATAGGTGGTCGAGTTGGGGTGGTTTGTTTGAATCTGTTCATGATCATGAGAGATTGTACTTTGAGACTAAAACTAAGATAACAGAAACAAGAGAATAGGCCATTAATGTATACAACCATCATGAAAATCTAAATTCCTACTATTTATTTAGTTAATTTTTTCACTATTTTATCTGATATTTTTAAGTTAACTTCATTTTCATTTTTATATAAGAATAATTATTTTTTTACATCTCTTTTGAGAAGTCATATTTTTTCCTTCAATTGTCATTATCAAGCCATAGAAGAGACAACATTTTGCTTTTGGATAAGGTGTTTCAGGAATTATGAGGTTTCTTCTTCAATAAAAATGGAACATTTATTTATTTTATATATTGGTACATATAGTTGTAAGAAAAAGACACATCACATACTCAATAAGTTGTACCTCAATCTAATGCACGATGTGACTGATATGACTCAAATTGTATGTTTTTAGTTTATAGTTTACATTTTAGTTCAAAACACACATCACATACTCAATAAAAATAAAAAAATTAATATTTTTTGATATATTAGAGGAAAAAAATATAATTAATTTTTGATATTTATAAATTAGATTCACCTCAATTTGATGCATAGTGTACCTCGTATGACCCTAACAGTGTTTTTTTAATTGACATTAATTTTAGTAAAAAAGAAAAGTGACATAATAAAAACCAAGAAGACATTCTCATATTTTATTGATAATTTCTTATAAAAATTCATAAGTCCTTTTTTATGTTTATGAATCATTCTCACAACAAACTAACACGTGATGTGACCAATATGAATCAAAGTATGTATTTCTATATTTAAATAGCATTTAAGTAAAAAAACTAAGTTTTATACTCAAAACCAAGTAAACACATTAGGATTGTTTTGATACTTTAGTAAAATTAACCCTAAGTCATTTGGGATCTATAATAATCATATGTACCTCAATACGATGCATAGTGTGACTGGTATGACTCCAAGTGTATGTTTTTCTATAAAATTGAAATTAATTATAGTAAAAAAGAAACTAACATACTCAAAACCAAGAAAAAGATTGTATTGTCTGATAGTTTAGGAAAAAAATCCATAAGTCATTTTTGACATGTAGTAATCATCTGCACCTCAATCTGATACATGATGTTCCTGGTATGACTCAAAGTTTCTTTTATCAGTTTAAAATTGACATTTTAGTTTAAAAAGTGTCACTCAATGAAAAATGAGAAAGCACACTCAAATTATATTTATAATTTAGGAAAAATATTTATAATTCATATTTTATGTGTAGGAATTATGCTCATTTCAAACTGACACACGATGTGGCCGGTATGACTCAAAGTGCATGTTTCAATTTTAAAATGTCATTTTAGTAGAAAACCCAAGTGACGTACTAAAAAATAGAAAAACTATTTTAGATTGTTTGGAAACTATAGGAAAACAATACATAATTCATTTGGGACATGTAAGAATCATCTTTAGCTCAATACAAGACACAGATCAATCAAACACACAATGTGACCGCAATGACTCCAAGTGTGTATTTTTATTTAAAATTGACATTAACCTTAGTAAAAAATACCACTAACATACTCAAGATAGAGAAAAAAAATTAGTTTATTTTAATAAATTTTGAAATTGATCCATATTTAAATTTTGACATTTAGGAATCATCCGCACCACAATTTGATACATGATGTTTCAAATATAACTCAATGTATCCATTATCACCTTGAAATTGACATTTTAGTTCAAAAAGTTTCAGTTGATGAAAACTGAGAAAAAACACTCATATTTTCATGAATATTTATGAAAATTATTCATAAGTAATTTTTTATGTGAATGAATGAGTCCCATATCAAACCAACAAATGATGTGACCAGTATGACTCAAAGTGTATGTTTCCAGTTTAAAATGACATTTTAGAAAAACACAGAACTGGCATACTCAAAACAAAGAAAACTCATTTGGATGATTTTGATATTTTAAGAAAAAGATCCATAAGTCATTTAAGATCTGTAGGAATCATCCTGACCACAATTTGACACATTATGTGACCAGTATGACTCCATGTGTGTCTTTTCAATATATAAGTTTCATTTTAGTTTAAAACATGAATCACATCCCCAAAACAGAGAAAATGATTCAATATTTTTTTCTCATCATTCTATATAATATTATTTAATTAATTTACATATCATTTTTATCATAATTTTTTTTGTCAATTTTCATAGATAAAATGCTTGAAGACAAACAAGAAATGGTGTGACATGAAAACATAGACTACAACTCAATCAAATAAACATTGTTACTGGTATGATAAAAAGTTTAGTTTAAAATTAATACTTTATGTTTAATTTATTTCTTTTTATTATTACTAACATAATACTATTTTCTTATACAGGTGCATTATTTTCCTCAGGTAGGGGTGGTTTGTTCTTTTATATAGCTACATTCTTTTTCTCTACAATATTTGGGGTTTTTATTATATTTATATTTATATTTTTTTTCATTTAAATTATGTAAATGTATCTAATTTTTATTCTTTCTAGTGTTGTTTCTAGTGCTATAGTGTACTATTATAGCATTCCCCTTTATTAGTGCTTTTTAAAAGCATTGATAAATCCTACCTTTTATCAGCGCCTTTAGTTGTGATGATAAAGGAACTCTTTTTCAACAATAAATAAAAGAACTGATAAATTATATTTTTTATCATCACATACAAAATCATTGATAATGGTAGCCATTATCAATGATTTTTTATCACTAATAATCGACCCCTTTATTTTCACTTTTCTACTGATGATAAAAGCCTTGGATTTTTAATCATGCTCTGGTTGTCATTGCTTTTTTAGCACTGATAAATGCCATTTATAACGTTGTTAATGTCTTATATTGTATTAGTGTGGTGTCAATTTCCTATACTTAGTTGTTAAGGTCGGATGATAAGAGGACATGTTTAGTCAAAATCACCAATCTTTGGGAGAGAGCATTGGTGGAGTGGACTAGAGGAACTTTGTTCCCTAAACCACTAATCATCATTATGTTCTATTCGATATTTATTTTCACTTATTAATTGATGTTAATATAGAAGTAATGGATCAATACATTTCAAGATAAGTTTTTTGCATCTTTCAATATTTTTAAAGATTCACAATTCACCCTCTATTGTGATTTCATCATAATCATTCCGACCTATTCAACCTAACATGATTTGCTTCAAAAGAACTATGACCTCATATATAAAAAATTTAAATTTATTATACTTATATAAAAGATTCATTTTCATACTTATAATATCATATATGATCCATTTATAAAATTTCAAGACCCCCTTTTATCAATAATTCCTTATTAAAATTGTCATTTCAGGGTTCTAACTACTTCATTTATCATAATTATTTCATCTTATTAGTTATGATTAGTGTAAATTAGTTTTAGTACCATAATCTACAAAATATGAATAATGATATTAATATTATATATATTAATTATATACATAAATATATTCATACATAAAATTAAGGGATATAAAAATGAATTACACCATTCATATAGGTGGTAAGTAGTACGTGCGCATAAACGTTGTTTTCATTTTTTCAATGAATGGAATGAAAGAAAATTAAACATTAATTCACCTTTCTAGGATCATTATTATATGATATATATTCATAAAATCCTTCATCATTACCATCCATGTAAAATATAAATGGAAAATAAATCACATCACTTCATAAATATGGAAGTTCATACGTACACACGAACAACATTATCATTTCTCAATAGATTGGACGTTAAGTAGGTAGATGGGATATTATAATTAAAAATATATAATTATGTCAAAAATATTACATATAAACATTAAACACATTATAATAACTATCCATAAAATATAGTGATGAAAAATAAATTTTATCTCTACATGGACACGGTAAGCCGTACGTACGCACGAGCGAAACATTCACTTCTATTTTGATGGAAAAGAGGGTGTATATTGGTGTTTTCATAATTATAATAACATTTATTAATATTTAAAATATGAAAGTATTTATTTAATGATAAGTATTGTATATTTATAGGAGGTAAATAGGAGTATTATAGAAATTGATCGGTTAAGGCGATTACCTCTTCATTGAAATGACACGTTTATTTAGCCACTAAATGGCTATAGGTTTGGTCTATTTAGAAGAAGAAAAACTATAGGGTGTGTTTAAGAAACGTAATAAGGTAAATTGGTAGATTTTGGTTGAGCTATAACACTCAATGTGGTGTAAAAAATTGTGTGAGGATGTACCCTTTTATAACTGACATGAGGGGCACTCTTGGAATTTCTCAAAACATTAAATTAAAATAAATTAATTATCAAGACTCATGCCTTTAAATGGCCACGTATTAGAATATATTGTATGATAGGGCTATAATCTAATCAACCAGTATAATTTAGACTAGTTCTAGTGTCATTTTAAAAGATTCCATTTTGATTAACCCTTAGTTAACCAATTTTAATTTTAACTATGGTAAAATAAATTTAACAGTAATGTGTTGTAATTTTTACTTATAAGGTGAATATTGACCCATAAATGGCCAATTTTTTAATTTTTTACCATATCAAATCCATAATGTATTATTTCATGATTTTTATGTCTTTTAAATAATTTAATAATATATTATTTTGATAAAATATCATTATTGTAAATTTTGACACTATTTATTTAAATTAACCTTAATTAAATCAAGAAAAAGCTGGATACAGAATAAAATGCTTTCCAACCACCCTAATATGTCATATAGATCAAAAAAATTAATTTTTCTCGTTAATTTATTCAAATTATATCTCTTTTAATATTTTTAAAATCATTTTTATATTTTTTATTAAATGGATAAATTTTTCATCAGTGTTGCATTATCAATTTAGCTCATTATATAATTGATAAAAATTAGAAATAATTTTATATCATGAAAATAATTTTATTATTCTTATAATAGAAAGTTAGATTTATACATGACTTACTTTTATCCAAATGTGGACACATGATAGATATTAAAAACAAATAGAGTAACTTTTCGAAACTTTCCTTAATTTACATAATATATAATTTATTTTTAAGGACATGTGTCCAATAAATAACTCAATTTAGAACCTAAGGTGTTCAGGGACAAATTACATTCATCCAATAAGAATTAGGATGAAAATTATGGTCTTATCCATTATTTTTAATCCTGAATAACCTGATTTACCCTTTTCTAAGGTGCTAAATTTTATCATGGTTACTATTCATATTGAAAAATAAATAAAAGGATCCTAATTACAAAATTTTAACCTCTTGATTCCAGATATACAATTCATTGGATCTAATTCAATACCTATAGATGTCAGAAATTAATTTTAATGTAATTGCATAAAATGTGAAAAAACTACTTTTGAGAAAAATACTTTTTTAAGTACAAAACTAAATTTATTCATGTAATATAATTATTAAAAAAAATCAGATTTTTTAAAACATTTTATCAAGTAAATAATATATAAATTTCATTAAAATCATTCACCAAAAGTAATTAATTTTATTTATTAATAAAAAATAAATTATTCACATGAACCATTATTTATAAGAAACATCAATTTTATTTTCACATATTTTTTTCATTATGATCATTTTATAAATAATGAATTCATTTTCAAAAATTTTATAATTTATATTTTTCATAATTTAGTTATTATTATTCATACCCACCAATCCAATTTCTATGAGATAAGTGACACATAATAATTTAATAATGTTATGTGGTTTATCTAAACGAGGTGTTGTGTGTAATAGAAGGTATTAAAAAAATCAAAATATTTAAAGAGAAATATTTTATAAAATAATGAGTTGCTAAAATTAATACTAAAACCGTTTGTATTTCTTCGATGATTTATCCAATCGCGATCTTATAATAAATAATTTGTCTGCTGCTTTATTTTACATTTTCTTAAAAAATAAAATAGAAATATTTCTTATGATTAATCTGGTAGAAGGAAGGGATGATTTGAAAAAAAATTAAAAAATTAGAAAATTGCTAATTACTTATGATTATAACCAATTATCAGTAATTACTATTAATTACAATTAAATATCGAAAACTATTACTAACCGAAAAATATTATAGTGAATATAAATATTTCTTATGAATTATTACGAATTATTATAAATTATTACTAATTATTAAAAATTTTCTGTAATTAGTACAAATTTTATGCAACTGTTACTCATTATTACTAACTATCAGTAATTATTTACTATGTTTCATTAATGATTAATAAATATTTAATATTATTATTAATTATTAGTAATTATAAATATTTATTACTATTTATCGGTAATTAATACTGGTTTTTACTAATTATCCTTAATTATAACTATGATACGAAATTATTTATTATTTATTGATAATTATTACTACTTAATAGTGATTAGTACTATATATCAATAATTATTACTATTTATTTCTAACTATAACTTTTTATTAATAACTATTGCTGATTATAACTAATTATTTCTAATTATAACTAATTATTACTAAATATAACTAATTATCAATAATTATTTACCATTTATGAGTGATTATTTCGAATTACTTCTAATTAAAACTAATTATTTCTAATTACAACTAATTATTATAAATTAGTACTATTTATCTGTAATTTTAACTAATTATTTACTATTTATCGGTAATTATTACTATTTTTACTATCTGTAAACATTATTTTCTATATATTGGTAATTATTACTATTTATTACTACTTATTATTAATTATTACTAATTTTTTATAATTATTACTAATTATCGATAATTTTTAACAATTATTACAAATTACTGATAATTATTTATCATTTATCAATAATTATTACTAATGATTACTAATTATCAGTGATTATTTACTACTTATTTATAATTATTACTTATTACTACTAATTACAGCTAATTAATATTATTTTTTATTAATTATTGGTAATTATTTACTATTTATTGATAATTGTTTCTACATATTACTATTTATACTTTATTTATCTATAATTATTTACTATTTTTCGATATTTTTTACTAATTATTTACTATTTATATGAAATTATTGAAAATTATAACTAATGATGGAGAGATTATCCCTAAAACAGAGAGCTTCTCTCTCTTCAATCCATTGAGGATTGGTTCAGCGATCCCTCTCTGCTCCTTTATGTCATAAGACACGAGGACGAAATCATTGGTCATTGGTAAATATTTGAAGCATGTCATGGTGTGCATTCCAATTCTGCTGATATTGTTTGTGTTTTCATGATGATGACTGGATAGATTGGGAAACCCATTTTTCATTTTGAGATTATAGTCATTGATGGACTAAAAGAGAAGCTCCCCCTAACCGAGATGATGTGTAGAAGATTTTGGAAGGCCCATGATGCACGTGGTGGAGGATAGGTGACCTGCGGGTTGGCACTATTCGATCATGACAGGCAGTGTGGATGAAGATGGTGGATCACAGGGATGACTCGCGATGAAGAATTTCAGGACCGAGAAGGCTGGCTATTTGGTGCGCTGGATGGCATCTATGCGGCCCCGCCCGATGGTGGGATGGATTTTCTGGTGTTTTTTGGTGATGTCGAAGGGTGTGTGGTTGAGGATCTTAGTAGATCTATTGATGGAGACCCAATGGTGGGTGAATGGCAGCGACAGTGTGATGACATTGGTTGGCAACAGTCAGTGGTGAATGGTGACAGAAACATAGTGAGATGGATGGCTGACCTTGGTGGCTGGTGATGCTGGTCGGGGTGGCATTCTTGGTGGACAGTGATGCTTCGACGTGTGATGCATAGAGGCTACCTTGTTTTAGTGGCCGACGACACTGGGTCTCTAGAGGGATGGGCGGGCAGTGCGTCTCTTCGGGACGGTGGTAATGGAGGCTCGCTACTTGGTGGGGTGGTGGTCGGGAGAGTCGGCGATGCTAGAGATGATCATGAGGCTCTGTCCGGTGACTGACTGGCATCGAGCAGCATGGCGGGACCTGGTGGAAGATTCCTTATTATGCCGAACGGGGATGATTTTTTATCCTCTCCAGTACCTAATTTTACAGGATGGTCCTATAATATGAGTGATCTTGACTTTTGTTCTTTTTACAGGTGGCACCATCCTTGTAAAGACCCAGAATTTCCTTGTATTTTTTTAATTAAATGGGAATTTTACGGGTCCGTGAAATCTGACGGCACGCGATTCTGAGCCCCGGAGTTCCCAAAATGATCCGTCGATGTTTTTGTTAAGCTTAAGTTAACGGGCGTAAGTAATTTTTCTGAAAAAGTGGAATAACTATTAAATGGTAACTCAGATCATAAATCTGAGGGCACCGTTGCACTCAGGATGGCAGTGTTACCCTTGGCGCGAATTAAGATTAGTCGGTGCGGTCCTCCTGTGAGGAAACCCAAAAATTGAATAATCGTAAATAAAATAATTAAATAAATTATTTTATTTTTTAAATTCTTATAACTCACAAACGGTAACTCTGATTAAAAATCTGAGACCACTGCTGAACTTGTGAGTATATTCTTTCTTTAAGGAGGTACTAACTTTGGCTGGCGCGAGCCACCAGAGAAAGTTAGTTTTTGTCAGCAAATAAAAAAATTAAATGGAAATTATTTTATTTTAAAATTCATAACATCTAAGCAGTAACTCGGATTGAAAATCCGAGAGTACCATTGGGTTCATTAGGGAGTGTTTCACCTAGGCAGAGCCTAAACTCGACCGGTGCGGGTCGCGGTTGACTGATAATAAATTTCCAAACTTTTTTTCGGGTACGTTCATAAACCGCACGAGTGGCATTTTATAACTTTTGAACCGGTGCTCGGAATTGAAATCTGAGGGCACCGTTGAGCTCACAGCGTCGGTGATTTCTTAGTGAGACCTTCACCGCAGTTGCGTTCTAACGAGAATGAGAGTTAGCTTTTGAGGTTTTTAAATTAAATTGAATAAAAATAAAGTGTTGAATTTATTTTTATTTTATGGTGGTCAAAACATCCAAGAGGAGGTTAGTGGTGTGGTCCACGACACTATAACCGCCCATGAAAGGTTATGGTGGTGGGTCCCACCCACACATAACCTCCCTTCGGAGGATATTATTTAGTGGGGCCCACCTGAGCTTCATAACCCCTTTAAACTCCCCATTAATTAATTGGACACATCTCTCCATTTAATTGGAACTCCTCACCCCCCCTAATTTTTGAATTTGAACCATTCCTTTCCATTAATTAAATGAGTTGTCTCATTTAATTAAACACAAGTATTTGTGTTGTTGGGCCATAAAAATAATAGAGAACTTCCTCTATTATTTTTGGATTAGAATTCTTTTGGTGGAACCATTGGGAGAGGAGGAAAAACATGGAAGAACTTGGAGGAACAAATTCTCCCAATGAAGAACGTCACTTCCACCAACGAAGAATGACAGACATCTCTCCCTCTTCAACCAGGGCAAGAAGTGGATGCATCGTCGTCCACGAAGAATTCTGATGACGTCCTCTTCGACTCGTCTTCTCCGAACTCTTCCTCTTCCGACATTGACGAAACAACTCCACTTTCCCGCGACTTCATCAACGATCGCCGTCAAGTGATGTAGGGGTTTCAGTTGAAGTTTTATTGTTTTTCTTCATCATTCAATCCTCGGATTATGTTATGCCGATTGATATCAACGTAACGTGGGGGACTCAGACCACACGAACATGGCCCAACCCTGCCCCTTTGATGATACTCATTTGTTGACGACGACGGTGGTACAACTGCGACACCGGAAGAGAGTATCACAGTGGAGGAACGGTCCACGGCCGACAGGCCATAACAGTACATACGGCGACCGGTAACGAGCCGGCCATAGAAGAGGCCGGTGGCTTAATGGCCGCCGGAGAGGCGCGGCATCGTTGCGCAACACAGAAAACCAAGTCGCGGCCAGGTGGGTCATGGCGGGGCCATCGCACCACGCCGGAAAAGAACCGAGGCCTAGAGGGCCGCTGCGATTGGGTGGGGCGCGGCGCCGTCGCGCCGCACGGAGGGCAGTAGGGGGCTGAGGCCAGGCCGAGCCGCAGCTGAGGAGGCGCGGTGCCGTCGCGCCGCGACAGAGGAGTCGTGGCGGTCGGCTGGGCTGGCCTCTAGGGGAGCCGAGCGGCGGGGCGCTCGGCCAGGCGGGAGGAGCGGGACCCTCAGGGTCCTGCATGACCTGGATAGGCGCCACCTGGCCCTAGTTAGGGTTTCCACCAGAATGGATAAGCCATTCGGGTGTTCCAGGGGGTACGCATCTCCCCTGGACACGGTGAGGTGGACCCGTGAGCCGTCGGGCCGCCAGCCAGCCCACCGGGCAAGGCCGCTCCCTCAGACCGGGTCGGACCCGCAGATCAGGTCGGACCCCAGTCCGGACCGGGTTGGGGTCGGTTCGCTCCGACTGGGTCGGACCGGACCTGAGCCCGCTATGGCTAGTTTAGACGTTTTTGCTAATGTCTTGGGCTGCAGGTGTCTGATCGACGAACCGTCAGCGGCAAAGGAAAGCTTAGAGCAAGAAGGACATATTGGCATACTCCACTTGAGGTTTGGACATAGTTGGAGTAAGTTCAGGTTGTTTTGAACATAAAAATCCAACCCGGTTCTTGGAACGGAAATGCCAATAACTCACAGACTGGGCGTCCGATTGACGCACCGTCCATCGTGTTTGAACCCTTACGACATTGCGGTCCTTTAGGTTACTCCTTTGTGGAGTTTAGTGGTTGTCGAGGTATGAACGATATCTCGAGGGCAGATTCTACTGAAATCGAGTGCACTGGGTGCGAGGAATCCTGTGGCTGTTAGTGGGGCGTAGGTTGGAGACAGATCATACGGAGGTCAGCGCTCAACGATCCTATGTGGGTCAGCGCATACCGATCCTATGTCGGTCAGATCCTGTGTGGGTCAGCACTCAGCGATCCTGTGTGGATCAACGCATACCGATCCTATGTGGGTCAGATCCTGTGTGGGTCATTGCGGGGGTAAGTACCTATCGATCCTATGTGGGCCAAACTCCATATGGTCTGAAGTAGTGTCTTTTGATAGAATAAGATGATCTGGCTTCGTGACTAATCATTTGTACTTCTATATTTCACTGAAATCCTAGTTTAAGCTGAGTCAATGACTTTTGTGTTTTCCTCATGATTGAGATGGGTTACTAAATAACATATGTATATGTATGAGCATATATTTAAGTAAGGGTTATCCATTGATTCTGTGCTTTGTGGTTTTCATTGTAGGATTTTGTGAGACCTTGAGGGTCTTGGGGTATTTACTGAGTATCGTTATACTCACCCCTGCGCGGGCTATGCCCGCACCTTGTTGTGTTGGTTGCAGAAGACGGAAAAAGCTAATCGGGGAAGAGAGTAACAGAACTGGATGGTACCCTAAGGTGGAACACTCAGTGAGACGTACACGGAGCAGACATGCGGACTTGGGGTACTGAGGAGGCCATCTGTACCCACCCTTCTGGTGGGAATGCCAGAGGACGACCTAATTGCTTCTTTACTTTCTTTCTTCAGTTATACTAGCATTTCAATTTTATTGTAATTTTCTGTTGGGCTTGTATTTCCAGCCCCTTTACTTTCAGCATTTTCTTTTGTATTCTTTTTTACATAGGGTTTTACTTCTAGTTGCGTACTCTATTCTGTTTGTTTACTGTTATAAGGGAAATTCCTTCCCAGTTTAGGGATTTTCACCTTTGGTGCTAGTCGTCAGCCCTTGGAATATGGAGTGCAGGCTTGAGGTAGTCAAGATACAGGCCCCGGGGGACAGATCATGAGAATCTGGTCTGGTTGAAGTGATGGAGGGAAATTTCATCTAAGAGCCAAATGGGGCGAGCGTGAAATTTCCCGGGCTCTGTGCCAGGTATTTGACTGTTCGGGCCTGGTGTGCCGAGGTGTGGAGTAGGGCGAAACCATCAACATCACGGTGCTCTGGTCAAGGTCCACGGTCAAGTTCTAGGTCCATGGTCAAGGTCGAGGTCCCTGGGCATTCTGGAGGTTGGCGTGTGAGGGATCTTTGCGGCATTTTCGTTCGAGGTTTGGGAAGAGCGATACATTTTTTGAAGTTTTTTTTGTTAAAGTTATTATTATAATGGATAGCGATGTAGGTATTGCAGGTGGGTTTATTTGAAGTAGTTTTTTCTTAGTTTTTTTGTAAATCTCCTGAACAGTGTTTGCTAAATTTTGAGGTGTACTTTTTACTGGATATAATAAATAGTTTTTTTTTCATTGTTGCCCTTCTAGTGGTGGTTTTTTCCCTAGCTTTTGTAGTGAAACTTCCACATAATGTCTAAGTTCCTCTCGATGTCCACTAGAGGTTCCACTAGAAGATCCCGTGTTGTATATTTTTGTTGTATTGTGGCACTTCCAATGATTTTTTCCCGGGTTCTTACAGTGAAACTTCCACTTTATGTCCAAGTTTGTCTCCATGTCCATTGGAAGTTCCACAAGAAGTTCATGGGATATATAGTTTTGTTGCATTGTAGGACTTCTAATGGATTTTTCCCTGGATTTTGCAGTGAAACTTCCACTTGATGTCCAAGTTCCTCTTGATGTCCACTGGAAATTCCACCGGAAGTTCCCGTGATATTTAGTTTTGTTGAATTGCGGCATTTCTCGTCATTTTTGCCTGGGTTTTTGTAGTGAAACATCCACTTGATTTCCAAGTTCGTCTCCATGTCCATTGGAGGTTCCACTAGAAGTTCCACTGGAACTTCTACTCAAATTTTCACTGTAAGTTCCACTCAAACAGCCACTAGAACTTCTACTCGAACTTCCACTGTGAAATATATTTTATAAAAAAAATTATTTAAAATTTCAGAAAAATAATTATATTGTATATATATATTTGTAATAATTTTTATTTAGTTACATTTATATTACATATATATTTGTATCTTCCAGTGGGACTTCTACAGGGATATCCACCTAAAGTTCCACTGGAATATATATTTTATAATTTTTTTATTTATTATTTCAGAAAAATAATTTTTTATTATATATATATATATATTTGTAATATTTTTTATTTACTTACAACTCTATTCATATAGTTGATACATATTTAAATGGATTAAATCCTATTATATAGTTAATGTACTTTTCATGAACTATTGTTTTTTTGCAGTGTGTGGAAATGTTGTTGATGGTGATGTGGATGTTGTAGCAGCTTCTACTAAACCAGTTGTAGGGATGAAATTCAAGTCACATGATGAAGCATAATGTTTTTATGTCACGTATGGGTGGGTAAATGGTTTCAGAGTATGCCAAAAATACTCTAATAAAAGGAGAAAGGATATATCAATTCTCACATCAAGCCTTTATGCATGTAGCAAATAAGGTCAAAGGAATATTTAAAAACATGATAGAATGGTGAAATTTCCTCGGGCTTAGACACGTATAGGTTGCCTTGCTAGAGTGGGAGTTATTTTATTGTCTTCTGGCCAATATTCATGTACTATATTTATTGAAAAGCATAGTCATCCCTTGCACATGCCCAAATAAATTCATATGATGGGGTCCAAAAGAAAAATAACCAAAGCACAAGCAACTGAATTATATGTGAATGATTCTATGGGTATTAAACTAAATGATTCTTTCTCTTTGGAGACAGCTATTGCAGGGGGGTGAGATGTTATTGGGTACACGCGTGTTGATTAGTTTAATTTTTTAAGGTCTAAACGGGAAAGATATTTGATTCATAGTGATGCATGTTGCATGTTAGAATACATGGAAAGATAAATTCAAGACAATCCATCATTTTTTATACTATGTAGTTTGAAATTAATGGTAAAATTAATAATATTTTATGGGATGATCCAAAAATGAGAACCGATTATGAGTTGTTTGGAGATATTATTGTGTTTGACACCACTTTTAGCACTAATAAAGAGTACATGTCGTTAGGTGTTTTTTGGGGTTCAATAATCATTTGCAGATTGTTGTTTTTAGAGAAGATCTGTTATATAATGAAACAATGACTTCATTTTCTGGGTTGTTTTAAAAAAACTTACACGTGCATCACATGAAGATTCTTCAAACTATTTTTACTAATCAAGATGTGGCAATTGGAAAATCCTTTTCTATAGTTTTAGTGGAAACTCGAAATTTCCTTTGTTCTTGGAATTTGATGAAAAATGGCATTAAGCATTTAGGAAATTGGATGAATGATGGATCTAGTTTTCTAACTAGATTTATGAAGTGTGTGTTTGAATACCATGATGGAAATCTATTTGATAAGGAGTTTTCTTCTCTTTGAGAAGAATATGGGGATGGGAAATCACAGTGGCTAGATGATGTTTTTGTATTGTCAGAAAAGTGGGTGAATTGATTTTTAAATGATACTTTAATATTGGGTATTCACAACACTCAATTAAGTGAAATTTTTAATGGATTACTTAAAAATTATGATCATTGAAAGTTATGTGTTGTTGATTTCATTAAGAAGTTTGAGCGCTTGTTGGAAAAAAATCGGTATCGTGAAACAAATGCAGAATTTGAGATGCGGGAGAAGTTGCCTCATAATTCATACCCTTACCAGGCATTGATGTGTCAGGTTTCTACTAGATATACACCGAACTTATTGGATTTATGTCAGCATAAATATCAATTGATTGGTGCTTGTTTTTTGAAATATTTTTTTGAAATTGGAGTTCAATTCAGTTATGTTATTGGAGTGGTTCATTGTGAAGATCAATTCTGTGTATCATATGGAGCTTCAAATGAAGTTTTTGAATATTCTTATCGAAAGTTTGAGTTCGTTGGGTATCTTTGCTGTCATGTTTTAAAAATTTTCGATTGGCTTTCTCTGAGAGCAATACCTACAAAATATATTTTTGGGGAGATTGACCTAATTGGATAGAAATATTATGATGTTCAAAGGATATTCTATTGAGGTACTTTATGATATAAAATCAGTTGTAGAAAAACATTACAAAGATTTATCATGAATGGGAATGAAGTTAATTGTCGTATCCTGTGAGAAAGATATGGGTTATGACATCACCTTCTCAAATTTCAGTAATTTTGAAAAAAGAGTTTTCTATCATAAATACATTAGCAGATAAATTTAATGGTTGTTCTAGTTCAGGAAAAAAATTTAGAAATGATTCTTTTAAAAAGAAAACAAACATGAAAGGTGGAGATAGATTGAAAATATTTTTAGACAATGCCTACCGAAAGGGGGAATAAATGAATAAAAAATTAAGGCTGCTGCTATGATGACTGTATGATTTCATTTTATGATGCATTTAATTTATAAGAGCATGTTTTTATTGTTAATATGTTATCCGATATCATTATTCTTTGCACATAGGGAGTCAAGGAGCATGAAAAATCATATTTTTGTGTTCGAGCTAGAAAAACAGTTTCACATGTAATTTATTTATGAGAATTATTTTCCATAACCTTTTGTAATTATGTAATTTTTCTATTGCATGAAGACTTGTCAACCAATTTGGAACTTCATCTAGGGAGGTAGATTGTTGGGTTAGGATTGGAAGAGGCCGAGAAGTGTAGACAACATTTGATGGGAGTAGTTTTTTAAATTTTAATGACTCAATTGAAAAATGTATAGCCTATATCCAGTTTTGGTTTTAATGGATTGGCAGTGGTGGGATACTTCACAAAATTTTAAATGTTTTGTATGCATCTGTTCTATATGGAACTATAAAGATGTGATAAATCCAGGTTCTATAATTCTGTATGCATTTGTTCTGTGAGGATGTGGTTGTATTTGAGAGTCCACTTTTGGTTGTAATGGATTGGGATTGGGATACTACACGAAATTGTAAATGGGTTGTATGCATGTGTTCTATATGGAACTATAAAGATGTGATAAATCCAGGTTCTACAATTCTACATGTATTTCTTCTGTGAGGATGTGGTAGTATTTGATAGTTTAGTTTTGGTTGAAATGGACTGGCAGTGGGATTGGGATACTTCATGAAATTGTTAATGTGTTGTATGCATGTGTTCTATATGGAACTATAAAGATGTGATAAATCCAGGTTCTAAAATTTTTTATGCATTTGTTCTGTGAGGATGGGATAAATCAAAGTTCATGAATTTTGATGAAGAAATCCAGAAGACTCAGTAAGAGTTATTGGATCATTGGGTGAAATCTTTCCATATGGAGACTCTCCATCTTCTGATGAAATCTAGATGTTGGCCAAACTTAACACTCTTACAAATAGTAAAGATAATATACTTAAAGTGTGAATCATCAACTTACCAGTAGTAATAAGAATCATTAAATCTAACAACAAAACCAAATAAAATCACTCAAAAGAAAATGGTTCCCCTCATAAAGACATAATATTACTAGTGTAGTGAAAATACTAACATAACTATTCATCCATTGTCCCCGGTTGTTTTACTTGTTCTTCATTCTAGCTATATTGTTTCCACAAGATAGCTTGTACTTCTATATAATGTTTCATTCCAACTACATGTACAGTAAGTAAGGAAATATTGCACCATATACAGGCGCATATCATCAACTTCTTCTTGAGATAGGGTCTTGTTATACCCTTAATCTGTTTCCAACTTCTCAATTAGATAACAAACAATTACCCCACAGTCTAATGTTGCATTATACTGTTAGGGACTATCTTCCACTATAAATGGAAGCACTGTAGCAGTCACATCTAAGTATTCGGGTGTCCATTGTCTGATGACTTGTTCAATAAATATTTCTTGCATGTGTTGTATAAATTGTATTCAGTAATTTGGTGTGTATAAATAATCATTAGATTTCAAAGAGGATAGAATTTACCATTTGTGAAGCATCTTTATAGTAACAATAAATTGCAGTAGGACCCATGCGAGTACACATGGAGTTATTTTAGCTGTATTTTTTTTAAATATCAAACACAAGCAAAGTCCAATGAAGATTGTCTATGTTGATGGGGATGAAGACTTTTCCATTCTACTTCATTACTTCTTTTATGGGATTCTCAACCAAACACTCTTTCAAATTGTTATTCTTCCCATATATAATTCTCTGTAAAAATGAGTATAGTGAGAAAAATTATTTATTAATATATTTAAAACATTAAGAATATAGATAATATTAGACTTAACAATGCGACACTTGTAATCATTGTTGATTTATTATCGAAAATTCCAGCCATCTTCCCTATTTGACACTTGTTTATGATAAGATGAGTATAAGAATCTACAACCTAATATCAAAAAAATAGTGAAGTATGTGAGACTAATAGAATATTAATTTACATTAAAATTGTTTAAATTTGGCTCACCCGGCTACTTGTCATGATTTTCATGAAAAGATGGAAAATGTCATCTATTCCAACTGAATACAAGCTGTTTTCAGCTGCCCATACATATTTACTATGTTATAATCACAATAATGTATAAGAAAACAAATAAAGTTTAGGGGAATTGAATTGAAATCCTTGAAATAAAGGGAAGACATACCAGCCTAATTCCATCTGGAGAATCATTTTCACCTGCTCATAGTCTCTTTTCTACAGTCATGTACTCTTCCTGGCCCATTTTGGTATTCCTGACAAACCTATAACAGCCTTTTTTGGTTCTGTTTTCATTGAAACACAACCTACCTCATTTGGTTTTCCTAGCTGACTTGGTTGTTCTACTGATTTTTTTCCCTGCTGTTCTTTTTCTTCTTGTGTATCGGGTTTGATATTGAAAAATGGAATCTAATTTATTCTGCTTCCTAGCTCTGGACATCACATTCTTAATCATTTATGTCATTTGGTGACTCTCGGTTTTTATCTATCCAGTTTGGAATATTTGATGTACAGGTTTGGTTTGTCCAACATCTTCTTGTAGTTGATCTGCAGGCTCCTTAATCCCAGTTTTCTTGGCTCCTAGTTGCTGGTTTTTCTTCGGTTGTTCTACTTCGGTGGGAGATGTTGGGTTTTGGGAGGATATTGCTCCATTCCAGCTTCAATTTTACCTTCTGTCTGGGTTTCCTCTTTGATTGAATTACTCTTTTCCGCACTACCTTCTCTTATTCATTTCTCTATGCTAGAATTCTCACTTACTAACTAATTCAATATTTAAATTTTTTCAGTAATTTTTTAACAATTAAATTCATTTTATGCAGTTTCCATTATAGGGATGAATTTTCTTTTGCAATAACTTTTATTCTATCGTCCTCTGGTTCCCCCTTTTCCGGGTGTCCAATATAAGCATCCTTAGTTGTTAGTGGCTCATTAATTTCTACTTTTATTCTGCCCTTCTATAAATTGTTTGTTTTCTTCTGTCCAACAAAATCTTCCACAACAATTTCTAGATCCTCAATTTCTGTAGTTGGAACTTGAAGAATCTGCAGTTTCTTTAATGTAACATCAAAATTTGAGAGGCTCCACTTTGTGAAAGGTGGATTGGCTTCTTGTTCATTCCTTTTCACTAGTCCACTTTCTTCACAATAGCAATACTACAATAACAAGAAGCATATAAAGAGTATATTATACATTGAATTGAAAATAAATATTAGTCCTTACAAATAAAGAGATAATTTCCCCCGTAATCCATTCATGGTGCGTGTGAAATTCTTTAATTGATCTCATAAATTGATGGTGTATTGCACGAGACCACTTTAGTGTTATCATGTCTCTTGAAGTATTCACAAAATTGAAAAAACCACAAATTAGGTATGAACCTGTAGTAGGAAAAAAACAGATGCTCGTTTGTATAAACATAGAAGTGCTGATGTGTGAAGATGATCGGGTTCTTCATCTCCCTTTATTTCTTCCAAAAGGGATTATTTTATTACCTTTTGTGTCAACAACATAACACTAGTTTGATATCTCCTTAAATATAATTATTCTTTCATTGTTTTTAATGAGTATGAGTCCTCCATTTCAATTTGACCTTCGGTCATTGCAAATATCCTTTAGATATCAACTTCATAGAAATTTCTTTCCCCTCCCCTGAATTGGAAAGCAATTGTTGAAGGACTGTAGTTATCCAATACATACATAACAGAAATATTTGATTTTTTCAATATGATTCTATTACTATATTGGATATGAACTCTTCAAACATATTCCAAAATGGAGTAGTGAACAAAGCATTTCTATGACCATCTTTCATTTGATCTTTTATTTCTTGTAAAAGGCTTTGTAAGGAGGTCAAATTTGACCTAAAATGCACACCTAAAAATATAAATTAACGAATTATTTGGGTCATCCACAAAATTACAGTATAGAAGGTAGGAAAATTCTATGTTCTATTTGGACTTCAGTTGAAATTCCACTGGAAGATCAAGTGGGAGTGAAACTGGATGTTCCACTAGTCCCACTAGAAGTCCTACTATAAGTTCCAAAATGAGTGCCACTAGAAGTCCCATAGGGAGTGAGATTGGAAGTCCCACAGAGAGTTCCAAGTCCCACTAGAAGTCCCACTAGAAGTCCCAATGGAAGTCCCACTGGAAGTACCATAGGGAGTCCCACTGAAAGTCCCACTTGAAGTCCCAGAGCCACTGGAAGTTCCACTAGTCCCACCGAAAGTTCCAATAGAAATGCCACTCGAATTTCCCCTAGAACTTCCATTGGAAGTTCCAGTATCACTTCCTATGGAAAATTAAATGAAATAATCATTCTAATTGTGACACATATTTATTGTAAACATAATTTAATTTATCATTTGAAAATTACACTAGAAGTACCACTGGGAAGGCCACTAGAAGTATAACTAGAACTTCTAGTGGAATTCCCACTAGATGTCCCACAAGAAGTCCCATAGCCACCGAATGTTCCAGTAGTCCCACAGGAAGTGCCACTCGAACTTTCACTGCAAGTTCTTGTGGATGTTTTAGTGGCAGTTCCTATGGAAAATTAAAATAAATTCCCATTGAAATTGTGACACATATTTATTGTACAAATGATTGAATTTATTATTTGAAAATTCCACTGTAAGTCCCACTGGAAGTCCCACTAGAACTACCTATGGAAGTGCCACTGAATGTTCCAATGCAGGTTCCAATGGAACTTCCATTGGAAAATTACAATAAATACTCATTGCAATTGTGACACATATTTATTGTAAAAAATATTGAATTTATCTTTAAAAATTCCAGTGGAAATACCACTAGACGTCCCACTAGAATTCCCCATGGAACTTCTAGTGGGACTTCCACTGGGACTTCTAGTGAATCTTCGAGTAGCACTTCTATTGAAACTTCAACTGGATGTTTTACTAGAACTTCCAGTAGAAAATTAAAAGAAATAGCCACATATAGTCACATATTTATTCTAAAAATGATTCTATTTAGCATTTGAAAATTCTAGTGGGAGTTCCACAGGGAGTTCCACACTACCAATAAAATTTATATTTATAAAACTGACTGAATTTAGTATTTGAAAAAGTATAATCATTTTCATATTTAATTATTTTTCCAAAACCCCAAATGGAATTTCCAGTGGGATTTTTACCGTGAGTTCTAATGGGAGTTCCACTGTGAGTTCCAGTGGAAGTTCCACTGGGAGTTCTATTCGAAGTACAGCTGGAACTTGCACACTATAAAATGATTTCAAGTGGAACCTGCAGTGGAAACTTCATGCATGTTAAAGTAGAACCTTATGAAACCTCTAGGGGACATTGCATTGAAACCTCTAATGAGGAACAATACTCCCGCAAAAAATGGAATTCCAAATTAATTAATAGATAGAGAACATTTACAGAAAAAATCTCATAACACAGAAGTTCTAAATAATAATTCATAACAACAGAAATGAAATAAAGATACATATTTCCACAATTATAATTGTGTTACACCACATTCTTCAGACATTGCTGTTGTTTTGTACAAAAAAATTCTATCGGAATGTGAGACAAAGCCACACCGGAGTCAAGCAGTTGTTTTAGAAAAAACCTATGCCTTTTCATTGGTAGAAGCTTGTGGACAACGCGATAATTCCATTCTATCATCGTTGTCACCGTCGCTGTAGTCTTTGGCTGCCTAGTTTTTGTTCTCATAGTAGCTCGATTCATTTTGGTTGTCGTACTGTCAGATTTTAGGGTGGGATCTTAGGGTTTTTTCACCGTTGTCGCAGTCGACCCTGAATTGCATAATGCATGGGAAAATCCTTCTACACATTCAAATCAAATGAATAGATGTGAATGATGATCCAATGGCTTGAAACACAAATGGACACATGTTCTGATCTGAAGGGTGTACTAGATATTTCAGTAAAAAACATAACCGGAGATGATTCATATCCAAATGGAGGGGGCGTCATTGCCGGTGGCCTGGGGAAAACCTCGGGAATTGGATTCTTGGGTTGCGGGGTGTCAGCTAGCCAATCAATGTGGGGATACTTTCGATTTTTTCCGGTTTTGACCATGATAGACGAGAAACGATTAGGCTACTGTTTGGTCGCCATATGGTGTTGGGCATCTGTCGGTAGGGCCTCCATGCATATGGGCCCTTGGTATTTTCTTATGATGTTTGTATTTTCCCTTTGATATGATCTTTGGGTGATGGGGTGCTTTGGGTTTTGGGCTTCTAATCCTTTATTGTTGATTGTGTGTGGGTCATCGGGTCAATGATTTTGGGTGGTTTCATTTGTCACTTTCATGATTGGGTGGTGCTTTTTGTGATCTGTGTTTGCTGGTTTATGTTTTCATTTTATTATCATCAATAAATTTTAGGGTCGATATCATTTGATACATGAACCTTTTTAGTATTACTACTTATTATAAATTATCTATAATTATTTACTATATATCAGTAATTATTACTAATTTTTACTATTTATCGGTCAATATTTCCTTTTTATTTCAAATTATTACTATTATTTAATATTTAGCTATAATTATTACTAATTATTACTAATTATTAAAATTTATTTCTAATTATAGTTAATTATTAATAATTATTAGTCATTATAACTAATTATCATTAATTGTTCTAATTATTCCGAATTATTGATAATTATTACTAATTAATACTAATTATGGGTAATTTTTAATGATTATTGATAATTATAACAAATTATTACTTATTATCAGTAATTATTACTATTTAATATGAATTATTGTAAATTATTGGTAATTATTTGTAATTATTACAAATTGTTGCTAATTATTACTAATTATTACTAATTATTGAGATTTATTTTTAATTAATACAAATTATTGATAACTATTATTAATTATAACTAATCACAGATAATTATTAATATTTATTGGTAATTATTGACAATTATTATTAATTGTTACTAATTACCTATAATTAATATCAATTACAACTAATTACTTATAATTACTACTAATTACAACTAATTGCGTCTAATAACTACAAATTACTATTAATTAATATTAATTATTTCTATATATTATTAATTGTTACTAATTATTTATAATTAGTGTAAATTAATAATAATTATTCATTATTGTTATTAATTATTAATATTTATTCTTAATCTTAAATAATGTAAATAAACAATAAAAAATGAAAATAAGTACCTTGAAAATGACACTTTACATGAATAAGAATAGTCATGTGATATTGAAAACATTATCCTAAAAACTAAAATTTATACAGAGAGAAATCAAAGTGAAATGAGATAAGGAGTTTTGAAATTGTGATGGACGAATGTTGTTGGGGGACTTTATATTGGTTACATTATTTGTAATGGAATATTTGCAATAGAATTTTGGTCTTGAATAGTAGTAATTGTGACAGATTCTATCAAAAATAGTATCCTTCATACATAGTAATGGTGGTGAATGAAAAAAAATTATGAAAGATGAACAAAAATGTCGTTAGGGCTGGGAGGAATGATGAACGTAAATGGGATTCCTTTAACCACTGTCAAAGATTCTCTGGTGGTGGAGAAGGTTGTTGCGGTCAAGGACGTGTGGAGTTACAAGGTGAAATATTTCGAGGAGGTAGTCTGCGGGAGCTCCTCAGAGGGTGCTAATGTCATATTAGTATACCTTTGATCTAGATGGAACATCAAAGGCTAGAGTTTCTGGACGCACCTCCAGTGGTGGTGGTCTCTAAAAAGAAGATGCATTGTGCTGCACAATTCCATAACCTAATGCTGGTGGCTAGGTTTGGCCCTATAAAACCCTCATTGGTGGTTTTCAAGGTGTTTTTGGGTTCCTGGGGTCTTCAACACTTGGCGGCAGTCTCAAAATTATCATGTTTTGACTTTTTCATTCATTTATGCAATAGAGATGACCTTGTGTGTTCTTGTTCGAGGGAGGAAAGGCGATGTGGATCCCATCGGTTCACCCTATCTCGTTCGTCTTAGGAGTTCCACTATAGAAAAATATATTATATGGGCACTGTTTGGATTAAGCTTCTGGATCTCCCCCTGCCTTTATATAACCCTTCGATACTGGTGGTGGTGGGAGACACACTGGGGAGTTTTCTGTGCCTGGATGAGAATACGTGGAGGTTGCTGGACACGACCAATCCACGGGTCTATGTTGAGATGAATCTTTCGGTGAAGTTCACTCCATGGATCCTTATTCGACCTCCTGGGGGGTTTAAGTGGTGGAAGTGATTGGTGTTTCATGCTAATCCCTGGTTCTTTTCTTCATGTGTTTTCCAAGGGCATACGATGGAGTTTTGTAGTTAAGGGAAGGGAAGAGCGCATAGTCGGGGGCCCACATCCATGCAGAGCTCTACCAAGATGACTCAGGTGTCTGAGTCTATGTTTGGTTATGGTGGTAAGGTTGGGTTGCATGACCATTCTGGTGCGGCGACGATGATAAGGGACCATCCTCGAATTTTTTTATACGTTTTTCTTAAAAAATTTTACAGAAAACAGTTAGGTTGATTTTTTTTCAAAATGCGCTGCAAAGGCGGCATCCGCGATGCCGCCTTTGCATATCGGGTGAAAGGCAGAATCACAGATGCCGCATTTGCACTACTACTGTGTTTCACTAATGGGGTGAAGACGGCACCACAGGTGCTTCCTTTCACCTGGCATCATTGCGATAGGAGGCACTGCGGGTGCTACCTTTGTCTCCATGCCCTATAAAAGGGCAGTTCCCCCCTCCCCTTCTCCTCACTTCCAAACACGCATTTTCCTCTCATTTTCTCTGTTTTGCAGAAAAGTTTGTGGTTTTAAATTTTTGTAATGATTTTATAGGTATGGTTTTTAATTTAATGTTTTTTATTTAGTGATTGTTTTAGTTAAATATTTTAACATTTTTGTTGTTTATTTAGTTTTAATTTCTTTTGTTTATTATATTGTTTAATTAGTTATATATATTTAGGAATTATAATTATCAATAGTATAAATTAATTTAGGGTTCTTTTAATGAAATTTGGGTAGCATAAAGAAAATTTTATCTATAAAATAAAATCCTAGTCTAGATACAAACAAGTGAATGTGGCTCTGGAACAGATGTACCTATGGGTAAAACCTGAAAACACCGATTTGAGCTAGACTCAAATGGAAACTGGTGCATGAAAACAAGCCTTACTGCATTCTGGTTTGACACTCCCAGGGGATATGCTTAAGATATGAATATTTCTTAATAAACAACTAAAATATCTAAGAAAAGAAATGATAAATTGATAATTTAGTAATGATGTTGATAATTATTATTAGGAATGATTAATTAGAAATTAATTAATAAATAACATAGAGTTAAAAATAAAACAAAAGTTCAAATGATATTCAATAACATGGAGTTAAAAATTAACATAGAGTTAAAAAATAACATGGAGTTAAAAAATAACATGGAGTTAAAAAATAACATGGAGTTAAACAAATAACATGGAGTTAAAAAACAACAAGGAGTTAAAAAACAACATGGAGTAAAAAAACAACATGGAGTAAAAGTGAAAAAATAAATAACATAGATATAAAATATAAATAACATAGTGTTAAATAATAAATAACCTCATGTTTAAAGCTTATCGCCTTTATTTCAGTGAATTTGAGGTCAAAATTACAGAAAACCCGTGTGACAATGGGTTTTCTGAAATTTTGATATCCAATTCACTGCAACAAAGGCCAAAATATCGAAACATAGTGTTATTTATTTTTTTTAACTCTATGTCATTTATATTTTAACTCTACTATGTTATTGAATAACTAATTAATAATTTAGTAATGAATAAATAATGATTGTAGAATGATTAACTAATTAATAAGTGTAATAAAAAATATCCTAGTTTAGGATATAAGATCTTTTAAAATTTAAGTATCATAAAGATTGTATAGCTTATGAGTAATAGTTATTATTTGAACGTGAGGTAAAATCCAACTTATTTTTAATATGTAGTTTAATTTCATCTTCAATGTATAAAATCAAACTTATATTGGTAGCCATCATTCTGAAAGTCACTTACATTATCAAAATCCTGATCATAGAACTTTTTTTAGGTAAAGCGTAATGTTAGCTTGTGTGTACTGCCATGGGGTGGTTATTCAAACTGAGCAAGGAGATTCTTACAGTACAGAACCAATAAAAGTGTATAATAAAACTGATTGTGTAACCTTAAGTGACCTTCAAGGCAGAATTCATGGCTCATTAAATCTTGGACCCGATCAAAAGATCAAGTCAATGAGTTATAGACATTTGTAGTTCCCATAAACATTGTGGCATCTAGCTTGTCAATTGGTTGATGATGCGCAACAGATCCAAACAATTAATTTGTTTTCTCAATGGTCGGATGATACCATGATGGAGTTATATGTTGATGTTTCTACTTTACAACAACAACATCCAATTGTACAAAGAAGTAGACTTATAAGAGTCATTGAATATAGTCCGCCCCATGAAGTTGAGACTATTCCAAATGATGCAGAAGAGGACAACCTACTTGATCTGCTAGATATACAAGTTAACCCGACATCTGATGAGGAGTTTTGTTGTAATGAATCAGATGGTGATAATAGTGCTGATAAGGAAGGAACAACGGAAGTTTCGAGAAATGCATTAGTTGTGAAGATGGATCAACCTACAATAAATCATCCACCGCTCTTTATATCTTGGTCAGAAGTAATGACATGTGTGCCTGAATTTGAAGATAATGTTCTCACACCGGCAGCTGAGTTTCCCAGAGTTATACGAGATAGGTTTAGTGAGATGGAAAAACCCTTATATGTTGGAAGGAATTTTCCAAGTAAAGATGCATTAAAAAGTATGGTAAAGAGATTTCACATTAGGAGGCACTACAACTATGTAGTTTACGAATCAGACTGTAAAAAATATGTCATACGGTGTGAGATGTATGGGGATGATTATAAATTTCTATTGAGGGTAATTCCAAACATTGCATTTGGAGGTTGGAGATTCTTGAGGATTGAGGCAACTCATACTTGCGTTCAGCCAAGCCTGACAAAAGATCATACTTAATTGGATGCAGAATTTGTGCCATCTACTATTGTTAAGATGATTAGAACATGTCAGGATGTTCTGATAGCCCTTGTGCAAGAGAGGATACAAAAGAAATTTGGTTATAAGATTTCATATAATATGGCAGGGATGGCGAAACAGAAGGCAACTGTGAAGGTCTATGGTGATTGGGATGACTCATATCGAGTATTGCCACAATTTCTAGCTATATTGAGTCATCATAACCAAGTTTTATTCCATATTGATAAAAATAATATGTGTCTCATGATAACAGACTGGTTCCATCTCGTGTTCAATTTCATCGATTGTTTTGGACATTCCTCCCATGTATCTCCACATTCGTTTTAGCAAACACTTCATTCAGATTGATGGAACGTTTCTATATGGAAAATACAAGGGCATATTGTTGATTGTGGCAACCCAAAATGGAAACCGTTGACCTCTTCCGCTTTCCTTTTCCATTATAGAGAAAGAAAACTATGAATCATGGAGTTCGTTTTGGGCATGTATCAACAAACATTTCCCAAACATTCGAGGTGTTTGTTTGATATCTGATCGGCATCGGGAAATTAATGAGGCAATCAATGCGGATCCTGATACATGGAGTTACCCAAATGCACATCACCAGTTCTGCATTAGACACATTTTTAGCAACATTCATAAAAAATTCCCCAACGAACCAATGAAGAAGGAAATCACCAGACTTGGTATGCATTGTATTAGTTATTTTTTTGTATATCAATGTCAAGATAAATTCAAAATATGTGAAATATCAACTATTCTGTGTAGCATATGAGTTAGATAAATTACTATTTGAATAAATTTTCGAACAAATCTGTCAGGTTAATGAAGAAGTTTACGATTATATGATCCGAATTCAAATAGAAAAATGGACATTGGAATATGGGGGGGGGGGGGAAGAGGTACAGAAACATGACCACCAACATTGTAGAGTAAATCAATGGTGTCTTCAAATGGGCTTCACAAGCTACCTATAACTACCCTAGTTTAGAAGACATTATATCATTTCGTGAAGTAATTTGTTGATAGACAAAAACTAGCATCAGATGGAATATATCAGGGGTAACATACGGAAGACATTTTCAACTACAGATTGAAAAGAATATTGATGAAGATTCTGGTTATCATGTCTGCCTATTTTGATGAGAAGACTCTCGATTTGAATTTTAAGAGAATTCGAATTCCATCAAAAATAGTGTTGGTGAAAAAAATGGTGGTATTACTTGAAATGAGGCAATTTATTATAGAAACTTTCGGGCCTTACGGTTTCCATGCTCCCACGACATCGTAGCATGTGCCTCTGTTAATATATCATGGGAAGCATATGTTGATCCATTGTACCAGATGAACACCATTGCTAACTGTTATGTTGCACCATGGACACCTATTGGAGAGTTTTTTTATTTTCCAATGCCCAAAGGTTAGCTCATAGTGGTACTTGATATGAATCGATTGCATCCCTTTGGGAGACCAAAGGCCAGCAGGGTGCGAAAGGAGATGGACTGGCCTCAAGAACAAAGACACAGTTTCAGATGCACCATATGTCATCAAGAAGGCCATAATCAGAAACAATGCCCTAATATTGTTGGGTCGAGTTCTCAGTCTAAGCCACAATGATGTATTGTCGTTATTGGGAGATTCTCATATTGTAAATTTTATGTTGTTATCTCTTCCTTTTACCATGTTTTTATAACCCCGAAAACTGAAAATCATAACAGTAAACCCAACAACATCTTTTGTATGCTGTAATCCTAACATTCTAAACCATAATCCTAAAAATATTTTCTCAAATCATTAACCTAAACCGTAAAATGTAAAAAAAATCCAAATGCCTAGATCCAAAAAGAAAAATGTGAAACCCTAATATCTAAATCCTAAAATTGAAAAGATGAACCGTAAACCCAAAAACATCTTCCCTTTACATCGGTTTTCCAAACATTATGTGATTGAGAAAATAATCATGAAACATACAATCATGTGGACTATCTTATATAAATTATAAATCAAATCATTTTATAATAAACATCTATATAACACAGAAAAATGGTTTATATATATAAATATATAAAACCTTATCTGAAAAAATACCTAATTCTAGGTAAAATAATATCTTAATAAACATTAGTAATATGCTTCCAAAAACATGAAAACATACCCATTTCTTTTGGTAAAAAAAACTTCATAAAACATTGTGAATAATCATTTGTTTACATGCAGATGAATGACACCATACTACTCATTCAGCAGGCTAACCATTATTCACAGGTTGTGATAGAGGGTGGTCTAGATCAATTGATCAGGGTGAGTCGAGAGCACCATTTTCATCACATGGAGCCTCCTCTTTCCATTATACCATACTTGTGTCATGATGGCTTCTATGGTATTTTGGTATCAGATTTTACATTTGTAGACCATCACCATCTAGCTGCACTCATGGAGAGGTGGAGACAAGAGACACACACATTCCACTTTCCTGAGGGAGAGATGACCATCACCCTCCAGGATGTGGCTATGCTTCTTGGTCATCCTATGCAGGGGACACCCGTTATTGGATCCACTCAGGTATCCTGTCCCAACCTTACTCAACGCTTGTTAGGCATTGACATTTTGTCTGATCGTAGTGCTACCTATGGAGCATCGATATCCATGCCTTGGCTGGAGTCACAGATTCCACTTTTAGCTGATGATACTGACGAGCAGACGGTGATGTGTTATACACGTTCATATATATTATGACTTATTGGAGGGAACATGTGTACAGATCATTCAGGGATGCACGTGCACATGACATATCTACCCCTGCTAGAGGACTTTGATTGGGCAGGGATATACAGTTGGGGATCCATCTGCTTGGAATACACATACATAGAATTATGTAGGATATCCAACAAGCGGTGCACAGGTCTCAGGGGATGCATCATCCTTATTCAGATGTGGGCATGGGAGCACATCCCCTCATTCTACCCTAATCATGCTGGTATTCCGGTCGAGATGGCGGTGCTGCATGACACTCCGTGTGGACGCTGGTATGATCACTCATTTCTATCAGTTTCTGATGCTACTACAAGTTATTGAATTTAATTTATCATTATTTATCACCATCGATGTTGTATTTTATAGGTGGTGTCAGCGACACAATTTCAATGTGGTCCTGAGACACAATTTGGCCATATATCGGCTCCAGTTGGACTTTCTCTTACCCCATCAGGTATGTATATACAATCTATAACTGCCTAACAAATTTAATAATATCATCATTTTTTAGTTAAGAGTTTTTCTAACAAGGGTAATATGTCATTTCAGATTTCATGGGTTCCATACTGGTCTTTTATTGACCGGTTGCCTCCATACTACACGGTTGGTCTTGACGATGTTATGGTTGTAGTGCCACTCATTCAATTTCATATTGTTGAGTGGAACCAGCCTGACAGAGTCATGCGCATTTATTTCTTGACTCAGCGGATTCCATTACTACCTAGGCAGATAGATCATCTTCATGGGATGAAGCTGACAGGGAGGCTGGATGATGACTGGCATTGAGTACATACTGTATTTCTCGACTGTTGGTGCAGACACACAAATTTTAGTATCCAGCGAGTTCCTACAATGTAGTTCTCTCTTTCAGTGCAGCATGAGAATGATCCATGGTATAGACTAAATTCTATATTGTATCTTACCCAAGATGGTAGAGAGATACATATGATTATAAGTCAATTAAATTATATTACTATGTTTATTGAGTTATTTTCTAATTCATTTTTAATCAGTTTATTGGAGAGTCACACAGACAGTCTTATTCATATGAGTGATGAGGCTGAGGATAGAGTCTTCGCCCGAGAAGCTGTTCATGCTCAAGCATTATAGTTGAGGGCATCTATCCATGCGTTTTCCGAGAGCCTCTTCGAGCGTCCGGCACAGAGACAGCAGGCTCCAGCCGCATAGAAAGATCCTACAGCTGCTAGTGGTGCTAAGGAGCCATGACCACGACGACGTAAACAGCGTCTTCCTACACGTCAGGCCTCACTAGTTCCACAGGAAGAGGACAGCCCTCTAGTAGTCCAGTCTGAGCCGATGTAGGATGTGCCTCAGCTGTCATGGGATCCCTCTTTTTTGACGGGATATCCTCAATTTTCTCCATCGTGGGGTCCATATGGATTGCAGTCTTTGGGTCTAGAGTCATCGTAGCCTTGGGGTCCAGACCCATCGTAGAGTTGGGGTATAGTTACAACACATTATATGTTTAATGAATGTTTAAAGTATCATTTATATTGGTCTTATGGTTTATATTTTATATTCTTTCAAAGTCACATGCTTGAAATATTTTTAAGTTTTAGGTAGGCGGTTTTGAAAGCTTATAAATTATTTTTCATGAAAATTTTTCACGAAATGATTTTTTCAACAATTTATTATCTGTTTAATGAATGTTTAAAGTTTAATTTATATTGGTCCTATGGTTTATATTTTATAGTCTTTCAAAGTCACATACTTGAATCATTTTTAAATTTCATGTAGGTGGTTTTGAAAGCTTATAAATTATTTTTCCTGAACAATTCTTATGAATTATATATATAAATAAATATATAAACAAAAAAACAAAAAAGAAAAACAAAATTTTCAAAAATGATAATTTTCAAAAATTTTAGGAATTATATATATAAATAAAAATATAAACAAAACAATACAAAAAATCAAAATAAAATTTTAAAAAATAATTTTTTTTTGTTAGGTGAAAGGCGGTATCCTCCTGAACATTTTTTATGAATTATATATATAGATAAATATATAAAAAAACATTAAAAAACATAAAAAAATTCATTTTTTTGTTAGGGTAAAGGCAACATCGTGGGTGCCGCCTTTCGACCACAGTGCAAAGGCGGCAGCCGCGATGCCGCCTTTCACCCGATATGCAAAGTCGGTATCGCAAATGCTGCCTTTGTAGTGTATTTTGAAAAAAGTTTTTAACATAACAATTTTCTTTAATTTTTTTTAAAAAAAACATATAAAAAAACTCGACCATCCTCCATTATCCTTAATGGGGGTGGTAAAAGTCAACAGACTGACAACATCTTTTGAAATTTCAAATGTTCTAGGATCTGAGGTTATAAAGTGGAAATCCTTTTCTGAAAAGGTGCAGGTGGAAATTTTTTTTACAGAGACTACCGATCCTTCCAAAATGTTACTGTTGGTTTTTGGGATGTCCACATTGGTGGAGCCTGAGGGTTTCTCATCCGTGAGGGTGGCGACGTCGGCATCATCTAAGCATATCCAAGGGAATGTCAGTTCGTCTCTATGGTTTTACCAGGAATTCCATGAGGGTTATCACCTCCTATTTATGAGGATAGAATTTCTTCTCTATTGTCTCCAGGAACATTGAAGTTCTCACTGTTGGGTACGATAGGATACTCCAAGGTTTCTCAGTTGAATTCTTCAAAGAGTGATTTTCCAAAGGGTGTAGAAAGGGAAATCACATCAACCCAAAACTCATCGCCCTCTTTAGTGCTGGCCTCTTTGTTTCAAGAAGAGATAACTGCATCGTCCCCACCTTTCATATTGGGGAACAATTTATAACTATTGGAAGAATTAGATATTCCTTTTAAGAAGAAATTTCTCATCCCATGGAAGGGGTGTTTCTCAAAGGGATCTTCCAAACCAGTGACATGTTCGATTTCCAAGGAGGAGCTCTACAGGGATCTATTAATTCTGAGACCAGGTACCAATGCCCAAAGGGATAGTAATCCCTTCTATTGAGGTCTTCTCTTATTATTTGGAATGATACTGGATTGGGGGTGCATGTAAAAAGTGCATTTTCGGATTTGGAGTCCAGGAGATGTAGGTCTTTCATGAACCAAAGTAGGACCTTGGCATGACTAGTTTCATTGTAAAGAATATGGGGTTCGGTCTTCACTTGCATGGACATCTAGTTAATACACATATATGGATATTAAGGAAAAATTAACTTCATGTGGAATTGGTACAGGTAGAGGAACATTATATCACAGTGAAGCTCAGGTTCAAAGGCTCTAAAGTCTTGTTTTCCGTCATTTATGTTAGTAGCGATGTCCTGGAAAGAAGAAACATGTGGGTGTTTCTTGGAACATTTGATGTGGCTAGTTTACGCTGGTATGTAGGTGAGGATTTTAATGCTATTTGTAGAAATTTTGGAGACGAAAGGTGGTTCAATGGTTTTTAATAATGATATACTAGATTTTAATAAATTCATCTCTAGTAAGGGGCTCCTAGCCTTGGGATTTAGTGGGTGTAAATATACCATGTGTAACTACCGCAGAGGTGGTAGTGACATTTATACTATAATGGATAGATGTCTTTATAACATCCATAGATTAGTGCCTTTTTTCCTAGACCTCAGTCTCACTTTTGTCTCGAGCTTTATCGGATCATGCACCGCTGCTGGTGGATTTGAAGCAAGGGAGTTCGGATAATAAGTCATTTTTGTATTCAATTAATTTCCATACTATGGATGGTTTCGTGCAAAAAATGAAAGATTCCTAGGAGCATGAGTTGGATGGTAGATCTTGGGTTGTGCTATCTAGGTGTCTCAAGCATATCAAGAATGATATTGGCAGGTGGTTCATGAATAAACCAGCATCTGATGGATCTGTGGAGGCAATTTAGGCTGAAATCGATCGGTTGGAGGACGTTCTTCAATAGATTTAGGATAACTCTTCTTTATTACTGTTATGTGAAAAATATTCTTCTCTCGTGCAAAGGTTGTTGGAGGTTGAGAGGGACTACAAATAATGATCCAGGGTCAGGTGTCTTAAGAAAGGAGACATGAATAATGGGTTTTTCCATGCAAGTTTAAAGGAATGATAAAATATAAAAATCAACATTAGGCTTGAAGGTCGATCGTTTTCTTCAATTGTCGATGTTTTCAGAAGGAGGGAGTTAGAGAATTTTGAGCTACTGCTTGCAGGTGATTGTATAAGGTATTCGGGGGAGGACACCTCAATGTTAGAACATGAGGTTTTCATGGGGAGTATTTCCTGGAGGGTTGATGCTAAGGATAATTACTCTTTAAGTTGTATAATGTTCGGTGATGAGGTCTGGGAGGTTGTTCACAACATGTCTTTGGAGAGTTCTCCCGTTCTAGATAGCTTCTATAGAGCTTTCTATGTGGAATCATGAGACTTCATGGGACCTCTGGTTATTGAATTTTTACATGATTACTTCTGGGGGGTGCCATCAACAGAAGTTCGTGTTCTTCCAGGGTGGTTCTTTTGCCTAAAGTTAACTACCCATCCTCTAATAATAAATATAGACCAATCTGTATTTGTTATTTATCTTACAATATTTTATCATGTTTGTAAGATAGGAGGCTGAGCATGGTGATACCGAGGGTTATTTCTTAAGAACAACACGACTTTGTCCAAGGCAGGGGTATTCAAGGGGTGGTGAGAGTAGCTCAAGTAATGTTGGTGGATTTGAATAAGAAGGTGGTCGGGTCCAATGTGATTATTTAAGTAGACATGGATAAGTCATATGACCAACTAGAATGAAGTTTCATTAATTGGCTGATGAGGAAGCTTGGTTTTCGTGAATGGGTTTGTGATCTATGCTTCCATTTCTTCTCCTCTCCTTAGCCCACTATTTACCTTTTGGAAAAGGGTTTTGGTTTCTTAAATAATGTGAGGGGTGTGCAACAAGGAGACCCCATATACCCTATTATGTTTATCATAGCACAAGATTCTCTATCACAAAACTTACACAGATGCTTGATGGATCAGAGGATTTTGCCGTATCTTTTTTATGCCTCCGATGGCTCTTTCTCCCATATTATATTTTCTGAAGATATTATCATCATTTTTAATGGGAGGAGGTCATCTCTGGTTAATTTTATGATGCTTATATTGATATATAGAAATATAAGTGGTAAAAAAATTAACTCCAGGAAGTGGAATGTCTTTTTAGACAATAAATGTTCAAGAATAATGATTTGGGTCATACAAGACATTCTGGGAATTCAGCAGAAACAATTTCCAAGGATCTATCTTGGGGCACCTAAATATAATGGTTAGGTGAAAAATATATTCTTTGAGGATACCATTAATTGAATTCTTGGGATGATTCTTAATTGGAAAAATATGTTTCTCTCTTTCGGGGGTCGGGTGACATTGATTAAAAGTGTGATTTCTTCTATTCTGATGCATGTCATGTCCATGATCACTCCACCCAAGGGGATTATTTCTTCTATGGAGAAGTTGATGAAAAAGTATCTTTGTGATTCCAACTCTTTGAGTAGGGATTATTGGGATGCTTGGTATCGGGTGGCGAAATCATTGGAGGATGGAGGAGTCAGCCTCAGGGATATATCAGTTTCCATGCAGGCCATATTGGCTCGTCTCTGATGGTATTTTATGGTTGGGAAATCAATGTGGGAAAAAAATCTTAGAATGAAATATGGAAAGGATTGGGAGGAATGGGACAATATTAAGTTGTTTAATTTGGGGAAAACTGTGGCGTTTCACCTCGATATCCTTGAGGAGTCTTCTAGTTGGGGGGTTGGATGTGGGGAGATAAACTTGTGGGGAGACAATTGGGTTGGGGAGAAACTATTTTTCTCATACTGTCTAGGGTTGAATATGTCGGTAAGAGAGGCAAACCGCCATTCTAGATTTCTTGAAGCCATTAAGATCCTAGAACATATAGACCTATTCAAATAAGTTTTGTTTATTGGGGAGGATGACCAATGTTGTTTAACAGAGTCTAAATCAGGGTACTTTAATGGGCTCGATTGTCTTGGTTTGATCTGGTAGGGATGGGATCGCGATGAGTGGGGGTAATGCTTATGGTGTAATGAGTTACCCATGAAGTTGATTTTTCTAGTTTGGAGATCTCATCACCAAGATATCCCCATGGAAGATAATATCCTAAATAAGGGCATTCAGTTTGCTTCTTGATGCTTCTGTTATTCTAATCCTTAGGTGGAGTTAGTGGTTTATCTTTTTATCAAGACTAAATGGGCTATCATTCTATGGTATTTCATGGATAAATGGGATAAATATGATGACGAATGCACATCCATGTAGGAGTTCTTCATGATCCGGTTTTTGGGTTCGGATCAACATGGGATAGAGTCCAAGATCTGTAGTATCGTTGTAACAACAATTTTCTAAACATTGTGAGATTCTTGTAATAAAGGTCGAACATAGGTTCGAATGATATTTTTACTACTTTAGGTGTGAATGAAGGCCTTTCTGCATGAATTTAGTTTTCTGGTAAAGGTTGGTCAGCAATCCCGTATTCATTGCAGTCTTTTAGACAGACCAGTTTCCTGACCGAGATCCCAAGGTTGTTAGGTTAGATGGAATCCCATGTGGAATGGCTTAAAACATAATATCGATGGACCATTTATGGATGGTCATATGTGTGGGGGAGGTCTAGTGTGGGATATAAATGGATCAATATTATTTTATTTTATCAGCTTTCATGGTTCGGGAAGTTCGTTAGGTGCGGAAGTAAGAGCATTGCACACGTGTGTCAGGCTATGAAAAAGGTTCTCGTTGGTGTTATCAAAAGTGGAATCGGACACCGATGTGTTGATTCAAGAATTGCATGGAAAAGTTGAGTCACCTTGGATTTTGACTTACCTTATCTATATCCGCGCCTTGGATATTTCTAATGGATGGTCTGTTCGTCATATCCCAATAGAGGGAAACTTTATTTCGAATGCTCTTTCCTAAGGGATTAGTCCTGATGAACCCATGTTGGTTATCTCTAATGCGGGGTCATTACCTTAGGAATGTAATTAATTTTTCCTAGGGTATGCCCTTAGGATCTATAAATTTTGACCTCCTTGATCTCTTTTTTGTGTAAGGTTTTTCCCCTACATTGAATAATAAAAAACCAATTATCGATCTATCGACGAATGACCATATATTTCTCTAATGATAACTACTAAAAATAGAATTTATTTACTCTGATAGAAAATTATTTTTGATAGTAATCCTCACTCTATCCCAAATGGTATCATTTAAAATAGAAGGTTATTTTTTTATTCACAAGTATTTTCATTGAAAGAATATCTTGTCACAAATAAATTTATTTGCTACCAAAATCCTTATTCTGTAACATATATCCCCTTCAGGTGATATGGCATTCACTACTACCAACATGATTTTTGATGAGACTTATTCCCCACTGTAAATACAATGAAATATATAGTTATTTGTGAATAGTATCTCATTATGTCACAAATAACTTGATGTTATTGATTATTTGTGATGGGTTCCTATTCCTTCACAAAGGACCTGACTTGAAAAACTATTTTTCTTGTATTTATTTTAAACAAAATCTTATTCACTTGTTATTGATTATAATATTTATTTATTGAGTGAATGAATAATATAATTATGATTGATTATTTAAAAACCTTTTCTTATTAAAGGTCCAATAAATGAAAAAGAGGATTTTCATGTCTAGTTAATGGGTAAATGTAAAAGTTATATTTTATTTAATATGATTTAAATAAATAAAATTTTATTTATTTGAGAAATTAAATTTAAATATTATAGAGTTAGTATATGTTATGGAATTTATTATTATTACTATTATTATTTTATGTGAAGAATATATTAGAGTGAATATTTTATGAAGGGATTTGGCACAATTATCACATATTTAACCCTAAATCTATATTACATATTATATTATTTTTCAAGGTTTACATTAATTTTTGTGCCCAACATTTCCCCTCAAGATAATTCTCCCAGGACCAAGAGAACCTCTTAAGAACACTCTCAAGGGAAAAAAATACTATCCTCCTCCTACCTCCCAAGACTATGAGAATAAGAGAAATAATTCTTCAAGAATGAGTGAATTGTTATTGTGGTCATCGATGAACAATGAAAGATGTTTGGTTCAACCATACTACCACCCTGAGTACAAACGATGATGTCTCAATATTTGGGGAGTACATGTGGATGTGGCTATAGAATTTCTAGTTTTCAACGCAATGGCGATGTGACAAGAACATCAATTTAATTCATCATTAACAAAGAAAGAATTATCAAGTCAAGGTAATTCTTGTTATAAATTAATTATAAATTATATGTGAAGTGCTATGATGAATTTTGGGTTTCTTTATCATGTTCTGGGGATTTTATCCAATTAAATATTGAGGAAAAACATTATTTCGAATAGGTTAACCACTTACACTACTCCCTTGAACAATAAAGTGGTATCAATGCAGTCATATATATATTTATAACTGTATATTATTTATTGATCGATTTATACATTTATTTTGTTAGTATTTGTTTCACTATTTGTCATTCCTGATCCAAAGTTGAAATAATACATTTATTCAAATTCGTATGACCATGAACGTGATACTAGTATATAAAGAATTATCATGGATAACAACTGGAGTTGCTGATGATTCAGTATATAGGACACATATACTCAACCTGTAATGGAAAAGTACACGTTGGGTACACATGGCCAACCATAAAAGCATGGGTCATGTCAACCATGCCACACTATGTAGGGGTTGGTAATTTCTTTGTAAACTCTCCACACATTGAATTTATTTTGGCACACGGCTAAAAGAGATTTTATAGTATGTAACTATTTTACATGTAGTGTAATACCACATGGTTTATCCCTATGTAAATCACAAAACCAATGTAGTAAAGGTATATAATTTATAATTAATAGACACCTTTTGTATTTATTTCTAGTTTAAAACAATAGGCCATTAGTGATTGAACAATGTGTAGATAGTGAACACGTAGTATAACCCTTAATTAACCACATATGATAGACACTGATTCCAAAGTCATGTTGTGTGTTTGGCCCAGAAAAAAGAAGTACATTTTGTGTAATTGGATATACACACTATGAAACTCATACCTACTCATTCAAGGTACACATCAATATTGGGGTGTCTTGTGATCCAAACACAAAAAAGAAAAAAAATAATTAAATAAAAACCAAAGTACACAACGTGTAGAAAGTGTTCACATTGTGTAATAGGTATTTTCACCCATAGTACACAGTGAGTGTTTTTCAATGGTCATATGAATTTAATTATGCTAATTATTATTGTACGTATTATTATTAAACTAGACAACTTGTATAGTTATCATACACACTATGTACTTAATGGTAATCACCAATGGTAGACACTACATATATTCAAGGCATGTTGTGTTTTCATTCATGCCATACAAATATTACAGCTTGACCCACGAAACAACACACTACGTACAAACAAAACACGCTTTGTAGAAATATGTTCCATATAATTACACAATACATGATAAGGACTATATCCAATATAAAGTCACATTTAATGTGAGTGATAGTACTGGTCTTTTAAATAATAAGGTTACATGTCATGATGCCTCTAATACATAACAAGTATATTATATTCCTATCTGAATTTAAATTTTACCAGGAGGGTACATGTTTTCTAGATGGTTTATTTAATGGTTTTTTCATATTGAGGTTGATCATGAGTTTTACATACCTATATATGTGTTGGGTTTTTATTTAATTCAATTTATTATTATTTTGGCTTTATAATAATATTTATTATTAAATTAAATATGATTATTTCCATATCATATTTTCCTCTTTATTAAATATGGGAATGTGTGTCCATGGTTTGTTTTATGTAACCATAAACCTTGGGTTCCCCTCACCAATGAGTGGGTAATAATATATAAAGGATGTAGCTCCCAACATGAGGATGCAATTAAAGACCAATATAAGTCGAAAATAACCATGGAGATACATTGGTTAAAGGTGGAATGTTCCAACTCAATCCATTCCCAGATCAAGTAGTTATTCAACTAGTTTCAAAGGTTAGTTTATCTTTCACTAGATACACCAATCAATAGTTAATATCTCCGAATAATTCCATGTGTTTATTTATTTTTTTCAATAACATGTCTATTTATCTAATTATTTGATGAAATTTTTAGTTTATGATTAAACATGATTAAATAATGTAAATCAATTAATAAGAATTAAATATAAAATAAATTAACGGTTTTAAATACAAATTCTTTCATCTAACATGGTCAGTAAATTATCTAAAATTTAAAAAACCATAACAAGCATGTAGTGGATAAAATAAATAATATTAGTCTATTAATATAAATCAAAATAACTCAAAAAAAATTTAAGTATGACAATATCATCCATATTCTATGTTAAGATGCACACATGGTTAATGTGTTGGTTAGGAGAATGTTGGTGAAACGTTTCAATTATCAGGGACTCTTAAAAAATAATGGGTTGAAAATACCAAATTGGTATCAATGGTAATGAAAAATGTATACATATTAATTTAGAGTGAAGTATTATTGATATTAAAGTCCAAGATTTTAGGATTGGTGAGTCCACTCGACAAATCAAGTAACTATGAGTTAATGTAGTTAGAAAGATGACATACCTAAATAACTTTGAGTAATTTTCTTTGAAACTTTTTATGTTTTGAGAAAGGTAATATGGTTCCATTACAAAAGAATAGACTTAGTATAAGATATTATGATTCTAATGGTGAGAGATACTGGGATTTGATAAATTAATGAGAGGCTAAAAAAATATAATTTATTACATCACACTAGGTAATCAAGATAATGTACTAATGTTTTATTTTATTTTTTCTATAAAATGGGAAGTCAATGGATAATGAAATTATCCCTTCAATTGATATTGGAGAAAGAAAATCTCATGAACATCTCTAACTTCTAGGAGTGGTATAGGATCTTTCACAACATAATATAACAAGAAGAATGTTTTATGTGTTGAAATCCGTAGTTCCTACTAATCATTTTAAGGAGGAAAGTGTGGAGGAGAATTTTTCTCCTAGAAACAAATAGATGATACATTGGATGTCCAATGCATCATGCTATCATCCATGAATAGTGATCCTTATAATCTTTAAAAAGACATGGGTAAATATTCTATGTTGTATTATCTCCAGGATATCTATCTTGAGAATCTATGACAAGAGAGGTATTACATATCCAAGGCACAATTTATGTGAAATCATGGAGAAGTATAACCAGATAAACCTTATGAAGTCAAGATGATTGGATACACTTAGTTTTTAGAAATTCAGGGTTTCATTATACCTAATGAAACTTCCATTTACTTGTTCTCACCTCAATTCCTCATATATTATCTAGTTTTATTATAAATTTTAATATATATATATATATATGATACTCCCGAGTAATTTTAATCTGATTATCTAGAGAGATATGAACATGAATCATGAAAACCCATCAATACTTATGTTTAATAATAGAAATGTAAAGAAAAAATCTCGAAGACTAATTCCAAGTATAATGTACCTTCAAACTATCCTACAAAGAGAATGAGGATCAAGGAGTTGGCTAAAGAATAATATGAAATGTGTTTTCCATGTAGAAAGAAGGGTAATTGGAAGAAGAACTATAGATTAGTGAAAAGTAGGTGGAAACATCAGGTGTATTCATTATTGAATATAATATCTCTAATTCTATAAATTGGGTATTATATAAAGATTTTGGTACTCTCATTTGTTTCCAAATATATGAACCAAGTAGAATATGGAAGGTTACTGGAGGTGACATGGATCTTCAAGAAAAAATAAAGACTAGTTGCAATAACTATTGGAGACTACCATATCACATTCCTAATAATATTTAGTCTAGTTTTAATGAATTTTTGTTTTTTTCTTAATTTAACCAATGACATTATATCTCTTTCCAGTTTAGATATGGGTGGATTTATTTTCATTTTTATAAATAAGAGATATTACTTTACTAATCACAACATATATTATGGGATGAAATATTTGAATAAAAAATTTATGTATAATAATATGAAAATAAAGTGTTGGGAATCAATGAAAAATCAACTTCACATAACTCATATCACAAACATTTTTTCATTACTAACTTGGTCATTTAAACTAGAAGCATTTACAAAATATATGTCAAGGAGGTGATTGAGATTCTATTAAAATAAAACCATTAGATATATTTCACACTTTTTTTCAATTTAAAATAACCAAATATCCATTCAGTGGAAAGGGGGAAAGTTTGGAAGAGATTCTAGAATTAGTTTATATAGACATATGTGGACCTTTTCATGTAAATTTTTCAGGTTGATATTCTTCTTAACTTTTATCGATGACTTTAGTAGATATGGATATGTCTACTTAATGAGATATAAGTATGAATCCTTTGATAAATTTAAGGAATAAGAGAATTAATTAGATAATTAGTATGGTAAAAAATAATGAAACATCACTTAGATTATGGTGGAGAGTATCTTAAATAAGAGATCATCAATTATCTATGGAAATATGGGATACTATCTCAAATGACTAATCCTTATACACCATAGTTGAATAATGTTATTCAAAGTGTGACTACACTTAATTTGGATATGTGGAAATCGATGATGATTAATTAAATTATTCCATTATCCTTTTGGGGATATTTATTATAAAGTGCATAACATTTACTAAATGGAGAACCAATGAAAATTTTAGGTGGAATTATATGCGAGTTATTGTATGAGAAGAAACCTGTTATGTAACATGTTCATTTATGTGGATGAGAGGCATTTATTAAGTTTAAATCTAGTAACAAAATACAATTATAAGGAATAAACTGAATCTCTATAGGATATACTATAAAAAATGAAGGATATTATCTATAAAATACTTCATATAATAATGTCATAGTAAAAAAATGTGCAACATTTATTGACAGGGATAAAATATTTAAAATAAATAGTTTGATCAAGGTATAATTTTATGAAGATTAATACTATAATTATCAATTGTTTTCACATGAAAAAAATCCATAAAAAATCATAAAAGAAGTTATTCTGGAGACATAATTACTATGTGGGATCACTACGGAGGATAGAGAACAAGAGAGACATAGTTTTCTAGTCACTAAGTGTGGAGACTCTTTATTAATTGATAATGATGAACCCCTTTCCTATATGAAGTAATAAGAATCTATTCACACCCTCTAAATGAGTATAAAAAATTTTAATATTAGAGAAATACCTAAAGTAAAGGTATTATATTCTCCAAAAAGGGATGAAAGGAGAATCATGGCTATATGGGTCTTAGGCACCTATGTTATAAAAATACCATAAAACCTATAAACATCACAGGAATGGTTCATGACCATCACATGATCTATTCATGATCATATGAATCCCCCTAACTAGCCCTCCTGATATCGTGAAGGCTTCTAGACAAGCATGAATGGTCATAGGAGTGCTTTTAGACGAGTTCTGCTAATCAAGAAACATGTTAATCAACATATTCCTGAAAATCACCCAAGACCTTTATAAAATAAAAGATGAAAATATGCAACCTTTATGTGAAGTATATTTATAAATTTTTTCATTCCATGGGGTAATATGCCTCAAGTGATAAGTTAATTGATCACATGAAGTCTGTTTTCCATGATAGAGTGATCTTGTTAAAGTCCCCAAACAAGTAATCATAATATTTTGAATTCTCTTCAAAATGTTTGTTAGATTATTTAAAATCTCCTTGAAAATAATGTGTTACATAAATATAGAAATGGAAATGTGATCTTATTGTTACTATTTTTCACACAATAATAAGATGTCATCCTGATTGACCCATGATAGGCTCATGTTAAATACATGATGTGATTATCCCTCGACAAACTTAATCCCATATATGTGATTTAATCACCATGAATTGTAGTATAGATCGGAGGTCATGATGCCTATAAATCACCCCCTTCCACACCATTAATAGAAAACACACACACACACACGAGAGAATTGTGGTCATGGTGGACTTCTTAGAGTGAGGAACCACACAATCACAAGCGTATTGCACTAGGTAATAATGGGGAAAGAATTAAGTGATTACATGGTATGTATACACACCATGCATGATCACTCCATTTATCATGTGAAGAACTTCTAGCATGTCATTCAGATCACACAAAGGATCTTTCACATGCTGTCTTGGTTGAATGTGGCCTCAATAAGCTACCATCTAATGAAAATTGAAAATATTATCTAATAAAATGATGAAAAAGATGGAAGAATTATGAGAATAGGGATACACTAATTTTTCATGTGAATGGGGTCAAGAACCTCAGCTGACACATTGAATAGTCACATGATGGATCCCATAAATGTTATCCATATCATGAAATAGCCTCTGAAATTGGAAACCATGTCACGTGATTTCCTCTAAACACGTCACCCAGTTTATAAAAATTCCTATGAACATGTTAATTGGTTCTTGTGAATTCCTCAAGACATATCAGTTGGTCCATGTGAAGTCCTCTAGATATGTCATCCACATCATGTAGTGGCCTATGGATAAGTTAGACAAGTTATGTGATGCCCATTGGATATTTATGGAAGATCATAATGATTCTTTCATAAATGTCAATTTGTTTATGTGATGGCCTCTGTTCAGGTTATCCTAGTCACATGATGCCCTAAAGATATGTCAAGTAGATCATATTAATTCCTATAGACATGTGATTTGGTTCATGCGAAGTCCTCTAGACCTATCAGCTTGATCACGGGACAACACATTGACATGTTGTATTCAATAACAAAAATTCCCCTATATTTTTAGGTAGACACCCTATAAATGCCTAGAAAACACCCCCAGAAATGTCAAGCTTGTCCAAGAGGAAGACTTAGGCATGTGCCCCAAAACCTTGTAAACCCAAAACTGTGAGTCCTTGGATGTCATTTACCCCTTTGTATGTTAATTTTCCATAAATTACATTAGATATTAACTAATTATGAGATCCTCACTCCACTTATGGTTCCCACCCTCTATCTGTCAGAGGTTAAGGGTTAGATGTCTTCCAATAGGCATCCACCATGGTTTAAACGTCCATATATCCCAAACACTATAGTTCATCAGAAAAAAAACTCTAATATGACATTAAATCCTTCTTTATCAACCAGTGGATAATAAATGTGCTCATACATGAGAATCCACTTAAATTTAAGACCCTGATATGTCATTTCATATAACCCACCCCTTATGGGACTATCATTATTCCTTATGCATCAGTGGGTTAAGAAACTAGTTGAACTATGGGGACTCTGATTCTAGTTATAATTAGGGTATGTAGGACACCTTCTTAAGGTTCAAGCACCATGTGAAACACTCCATCAGGTCCACCCCCATGAATAATTCTCGTATCCATATACAGTGAGTCTAATTACTTTCTATCCATTATTTCTCACACCAATCACAACTCTCATGATATTGTTTATTTGAAATGATCAAATAAATAACATCATAAATGTCTACAATCCGAGAAACCTTAGTGTCTAATACCCTTTCAATGACATGATTCCAATAACACCATACATGGGAATCCACCCTGGTGTAAAATCATAAGGCATCCCCATATCAATAAACCCTTGGGAAATAACCCTCACAACAACTAATTATCTATCCCTTACAATCATTGGGTTGAGGGTATACTGAACTATGAAGAATCTTATACCTATAATAATAATTATACATGGGATTACTTTATAAGTCTTGAGATCTATACCCAATGCCTAAGATACCTCATATACATCCCTTCCTCATGATAGTAAACTATATGAATAAGACCTAAATGTACTATGTGGGTTTTGATTCCTATTCTCACAGGATATATAAGATTCCTCTTGGAGGTTCAATTCCATCCTCAAAACACAATCCCCTCCCTAAATGGTAGTAAAATCTGGAGTACATGGTTATATGGATTCAAAATATTATTAGTTACCCATTACTAAGAAATAACGTGAATGGTATAGAGAACCTTGGATATATATATGGTCTCATTAATAGAACCCCTTTAGATGTAAAAAGTTTCAACACCAGATAATTTTATTAGGGTAACCAATATTGTATCGAGAATTGAAATAGACCCATCAACATTTTCAAAATCTATAAGAGAGTCCCATAGTAAGAATTAATTACCCACAAAAGGATGTGATGAGCCTAAACCCCTATCCTCTAGACCATTGTGATTTCCTAGTGTCGTTATCTTTAAAACCCCGAATGACCACCTACATTTGGAAATAAGGTTTATGTCTTATAATGGATGTGGAATCTATTGGAAGTTTCTATGGGATATGAAAATATAAAAGAAACATCAATGATTGTGTAACCATACTCAAAAACCCCCCAAAATCAATCATAATCCCTCAATTTCAATCAGAAGTAGAGATAGTGAACTTGATATGAATATGGAAATAATAACCCATTGTAAAATCCATTAACTATTCCAACCCTGTCATATTTTAAAAATCATAGATTTAACAATTCCCATCATGAAATTATTCTATTCCAATTTCAATGAAAACACAAATAGTGAACCTGATGTGAATCTCTAAAATAATAACAATGATCGGTTGACCACACGTCATGACAATTTTTTTTGCGTCTCATATAAAAATAATAATAGTACACCTAATGAGAAATCATTCAATAATAAAATGGGGTTCCCATAAAATTGAATATTCTAACCATGAAAAATCCACATGAGAAAAATGGTCTAACAAAAAAAGGTAAATAAATAGTTGGGTTACCCATGCATAGAAAATTAAGCATGATTTACACCTGTGATGATGCACTGATCAATGACCCTGTTCCTTACTGTCTTTTTGAATGTTGAAACTGGTCTAGAAAACACCACCTTGAACCAAGATTATGTCTTCATTGAGAAATTTTATTGAACCGCAACTATGGGAGTAACTACCGTGGGTTCCAAAACAACATCACACCACCCGATGTCTTCGGATTTGGGTGCCACATGAGATAGTCTAGGAATTATAATGACATGGTATGATACCAACCCTAAATTCTTCACATAAAGGTCTCCAGATGCTGAATATGATAAGTCCACATCATTCAAGTAAAACTATAGTAAAAATAGTTCCACCTTTCACTAGCACTAACCACATTGAAATATTATCCCTAGATTGTAAAAATTAGTAACTCCTGTACCTTAGGAAGGTGGAACAAGCAGTAGACACTACTCCATCCTAGTTCATGAGATTTCTAAGATGTCTTCTGCCAACATTCATCACTAGAATTATCCCACCAGTGCCTGTTAGTCACTTACTAAGGGCACCACCTGATAGATTTCCTCCCTAGAAACTCATGCATAGGTACTGTAGATGTATTACAAGCCCCAAAAAGATGTGGATAAATTGGAGTGGGATCATATCACTGCTTAAACTAATGAATTTTGTTGGTATATTCTGGTGGTTTCAAGAAACTAGGCTTGTATCCCTACTCAATATGATCAAGTCTACATGCATATTCTTTAAGAAATAATGGGGGAGCCACATATACCTTCCCCCACACATGAATCCCATAAGAATTTTTATGAAACAAGGAGAAAAAGAGTGGGATTATATACCCACATCAATTGAAGACATATACCAGTAGACCTTGAAGAGTGGGAACATGAAAAACTACATTTATGGGTCCACCTTCTTGAAGTTTCACTACATTCTAGAAATAATAGAAGAGATCCACCAGAATATTATGGTACTGTTATAAATACAGGGAAAAAAACATATCCATATACCAACAGCTAGAGTATCATATCACCATGATCTGTATGAATAAGAAGCTGGTATAAAGAAAGTGCACATTCTTACTCTCATATAAGAGGATTATTGGCATATTCTGGTAAAGGATGAAGCATAGAACTAGGTTCATATCCCCATTCTGACTGGGGATCACTAACTTAGTTTTCTACACACCTCATCACATGAGTACATTTCTATTGAATAAATCCAATGGTATGCTCTAATGGTATATGACCAATGTTATTGTTGGAACCAAGGTTGTTATTTACTTGAAATGAAGTATGATTTGAGTTTTTCTTCAATCCTATAATGGATAATCAGGAAGATTGTAAGGAAAAGGATCATACATTTCAAGCAACACATAGAATTGAAGCTGGTGCAATTTCCCAGTGTTTGCCAAATTTTTGTGCCACAAAATCAAGAGTTTGGTGTAAAAAAACAAAGGTTTTTCATGTAGGAGTGAATGGTATGAAAAACGACAAATAAAACCAAAAAAATAAGGGAATTTCATACCTCAGAACATTTAGTGTGTACCATGTTATAGGAATGGTTCACGACCGCGTACCTGGTAGCGGGAATGGTACGCAGAGCGGTGCATAGAACTGAAAATGGTTTGAAGCAACAATTTTTAGTAAAGGTGTGCAGTACACAAAATGCTGAAGGCTCCCGAGATTTCTGTAGTTTAAGAAATAGGAGTTGTACCTGGTCAAGGATAACAATACATGGATGGAGTTCAATATACAGTGAATATTGTTCCACATTGAAAATTTGGGCAAATCGTATTAGCGAGATTTGAAGAGTTTTGTGTCTATATAAGGATCAATAATTCCATTAATTATTCAGTTGGATTAGATATTAAAATTTCGAGAAGAAATCCATTAAATTCATAAGTGGTTCACAAAGTAGAAGATAGTACACAAAGATAACCATCTAGTTAAGGAAGACAATCCACATAAGAAAGTGCAGTTTTCAGAGGAAGCTCTTGTAGTACGTAGTGAAGCAAGGCAACACACAAAGAAAGGCGGTACACGGAGAAGCTGAGCAGTACGTGGAGTAAGGAAGTGCGCGGAGTAGGGTAGTTCATAGAGGAGATGGATGGTATGTAAAAACATCAATGGTATGTAGAAGAGGTGGTCCATGAACTATACATGGAACACAATATGTGGAACACCCAAGGATCCCTGAAAATCTTCCAAATTAGTCTGCAAAATTAATTTCCATAACAAATCAGTGTATGGGAAAATAAATTATATCTTTGGGTTATTACGAGACATCAAAAAAGCATCCATTTATAGTTGAGGATGTATGATTTAATGCTAGACCATTGAAGCAACCTTCAAGTTGAAAAATTGAGTGAAGATTCTTCCATCACAGTGAGAAAGGGGGAGTCAGCATAAGTGATCTGAGGGAAATAATGTGCTATCCCTAAAACCATATAAAGATAGTGCATCTGGCCCAACATGATTGTGCTAAACTCTTTTAACCCACAACTTGTAAAGATTAGTGGTTTTTGGTAGGACCGACACATTTTCGGTGTATGCTTCTTGGATGAAACCCATAGTGGTGAAACAAGTAAAATTGTTGTTTCATTTCATTGCATGTGACTGTTTGTTTTCTACACTTCCTCTTTAGAGAGGTCTAATAGGTTCTTACCAACATGGGAAAAATATCCTCTAGTTTGAATAAAAATTTGACACCTTGATTCCCCCCTCCCCACTCAGGGTGTTCTAGGGTCCTTCAAGTGGTACCAGAGGGTAAACGTTGCTGGTGTTGAATCTTTCTTCTACTATTATAGAGAATCTAGTCAATGTTAGGGGAGTTACCCTCTTCTATAGAAGTAATTTTTAGATACATAAAAATAGGATGATATATCACCTAAGATCTCTTGGAATGAATGTCTTATTTAGTACCAGACAGGGAATAATAGTCATTGATCAAACATGAATTTCATTTACTGATACAGACAAAAACTTTCTTGACACTGATGAAAAAGAACATAATGCTCTCACTATAGCTCTTTTATATCATATTTATCTAAAGGTAAGAGTTATATATCTACCAAGTCAATGTGGGATAAACTGGAGAATATTTATGAAGGTATTAGAAAAGTGAAGGAGGGAAAACTTCATGTTTTACACAATATGTTTTATGATATGAATATACACCCTAATGAAATTGCATATTCTATATTCAATCAAATTACTGAAGTTGTAGGATAAATTTCAAGGTCATGGTGAAGCGATCAAATACATTGATATTGTATAGAAAATATTGAGAAGACTTCCGACCCTTTATAATGAAATGAATTCAGCTCTTCAAGAAAGGGATCTTTTCAAACTTTCTCTTGATGATCTGCTAATAATCCCGGTGACATATGATATGAGAGTCAAACTAGAAGATGCAACGACCCGTGTAAGAAAGGAAATGGAATTCAAAGCCACAAACAAAATATAAATTTCAAGAGATTTTTTTGATGAATATGATGAAGAAAAATAAGTTGTTTCTTTTATTTCCAAGAAACTCAAGAAGGGAATAGGGAAAATTTTAAGGCAAGCTACCTAGGGCTTGTTTTCACTATGGAAGAGTTGGGGACATTTCCACTTGTTTCCTAATAATGTTCAATGATGAAGAAAATGAAGATGGAGACATTAAAAATCCTTAGAAAAGTTTTTAAAAAAAGTGACACATCAAATCTGGAAATAAATTTATACAAAATTGTTTTTTGTGAAGAAGAAGATGATAACAATGAACTCCTTGAGGAAGAGGAAGCATAATTCAAATCTGGTAACCATGCTTCCATGATGGATACAATTGGTAAATTAGAACCATCAAAATATAAAGCTGGTGATAATCAGTTGAACACATATTCCTGTCCCAAGTTGCAACTTAAAGATTATTTTCATAAGCTTAAGAATTAATATAAGAGATTCATCAAGTGGAAAATAATTGTGAAAGAGTCACTATAATATGATGACCATCTTTAAGTAAAAATTTATTGACTAGAGGAACTTGTGAAATTGTAGTCATAAATCCTTGAAAGCATAGAAGATGTTGTGGAACTATAAATCATAATTAAAGAATATGGAATGATCATCAATGACCATACCTCTAGACTAGAAGAGAAATCCAAACAATTTCAGGGTCTAGAAGAAGAAGTTGTTACTTTGAGAAGTAAACTCAAAAGTGAATAAATTTCAAAAAAAGCAAAGAAGAAAATACAATTTGGAAAATCCTCAGATATTGTGTTCCTAGCAAGAGCTAAGTGTGGTTCCGATAGGGTTGAAGAAATTTTGAATGACCAGTGACCTGCATGCATTGAGAATAATGGAATCGAATGTGATGATGAAATATCAAATGCTAAAAATAAAGTAGCCAGAATAAAGGCAAGTCCAAAGTGAGTCATGTCGAAAAGTCACCTAAATTGTTGAAAAAGAAATCCTCAATTCAATATGAAATAATAACTAAAGACTATCCTCAGGTATCCAAAAATGATAGGCAACCAAACCTTTGGCCCACGGAAAGATACATGAGAAGGAATCATAATGAGAAGGCATTTCCACTTATGAAATGTTAATTATGTGATTATATAGGACATACCAAGTCATTTTGTGAAGATGCAAGGAGCTATATTAATGGGGAAGATATAGGAGTTCAAAAAAGGAGAACATATTCATATCCTACTTCTTATAGAAGAAATATTTTCTATGGATATTGTTTTTACTATTCTAACTTTGGTGATAAACCTATGTATTGCAGGTAGAGGTAAGATAGGAGAAATTTATATAATGCTTAGAGACAGGTCAATACTCGATAACCAAACAGTGTTGATATTTCCAATATATTTTCTCCTTTGGAAGAATATTATGTATATGAAAAACCTTTATACATGGAAGTGATAATTGAAATTCCATTATTGTACTAAACTCAATCCAATATCTCATGGAAAGAAAAGAATAAATTGAGAAATACAAATTTATAGAAGTAGCTCTCAAAGATACCAAGAACAACAACACTTGGATTCTTAATAGTGGATGTTCATCCCATATGATGGAAATGAAGACCTATTGAGGAATGTCAAGAAAAAGGTCAATGGAATAGTGAGGTTCGGTAAAAATGGTGCTTTGAAGATCAAAGGTAGTGGAAGTACTGAGCTAGATAATGGAGAGATGAAGAAAACTAAATTCATTTATGCAGGCAGTCTACGTCACAATCTTCTTAGTGTGAGTCATCTCTATGACTCAGGTCTTATTATGACATCCAATCAGAATGGCTATAATATAAGAGTAAGGTCCATGAATTATCTCATGAAAGGCTACAGAATAGATGGAAACTTATATTAGGTTGACATCAAAGATAACATTTGAAACTTAACAGTTGAAGAGGAAAAAAAATTATGGTATCATAGATTGGGGAACATAAATCATAAAGACATGGAAAGGATATCTAAGCTGAAGATAGTCATGGATATTTTTAATCTGAAGTGTCAATGATAAAAGGCTTGTGATGCTTGCATGTGAGGGAAACTGGTCTATAGTTCCTACTAGACAAAGAATAAAAGAGCATCAAATCTCCTTGACCTCATCTATATTGATGTATATGGGCCGATAATTTTTTCTGGAACACAAGGAGAAAGATAAGTTGTTCTTTTCATAGAGGATCGTAATAAAATGGAATGTCTGATCATGGTGCACACGAAGAAACAAGTGATTGATTTCATGAAAACCTATCGAGGAACCACCGAGAATGATACTAGATGGAAGATCAAATTCCTACGGTCTAATAGTGTAAGGAAATACACATCCATTGAATTTGAAAATTACATAGAGAAGGATGAGATATAACATGATGTGGAAGTTGTAAGAACTCCATGAAAAATGGATTTTTTTGATCATATGAATTGATAGGTAAAAAACATGGCCAGAACTATATTGATTGATAGTCTTATTCCTCGACATTACTAGAAGGTGGCAGTATAAGCTATAGTGTATATTCAAAATTCAACAGGGCTATATATGGGTGATATAAAGACATCATATGAATTGGGGCATGGAAGGAATCCCTATTTGAAATATTTTCATGTTTTTGGAAGCATATGTTTCATCCTAAACAAAGAATGAAATCAAGGGAAGTATGGAGATAATGTAGATGAAGGAATGTTTATTGGATACTCAATGAACAGAAAATCCTACAAGTGTTTCAAAAAGCACTTGGGAGGAATTGTGGAAAGTAGTGATGCTGAGATCATTGAAGTGAAAAACATGAATGTTTCATGTAATTCTTATGTTGGTGTGATATAAGATTAGGAATAATGTGGACATGGAACAAATTATAATATAGAGGTAGAGGAAGGTGTAAGTAAATCTCAAGATTCACATCATGATATCGACTCTGAAGAATAATTAGAAGAGGAAACCATAGCTGGAGAGAATTCGGTCGAACCCCAAAGGAGAAATCGAAGAGCATAGATTAATCAATCTAACATTATTAGGGATTATAATGCACCTACATAGACAAGGAGAATGTGGAAGAAGGCACAATAGGAATTTCTATTAGTTATAGAACCATCCTCATTTGAAGAGGCTGTAATTAATGAGTCATGGGTGAAAGTATTGAATGAAGAGTTAGATTAAATTGACAGTAATCAGACATGGGATATTGTTAAAAGACCTGAAGATCATAATGTGATTGGTATGAAGTGTATTTTAAAGAAAAAATTTGATGAACAAAGAAATGTGATCAGAAATAAGGCATGATTGGTCTGTAAAAAATATTCCAAAATCAAAGGAATTGATGTTGAGGAGACGTTTTCTCCAGTAGCAAGACTGGAGTCAATCAAGTTGTTTCTTGCCATGGAAATCCAAAGAGGTTATAAAGTGTATAAAATTGATGTCAAGAACAAATTCTTAAATAGTGTATTGGAAGAATAAACCTACACTGAACAACCCTTGGGGTTCTTTATTGGAAATGATGAACTGAAGGTTTTTAAACTAAAGAAATCTCTTTATGACCTGAAATAGGAACCACGGGCGTGGTACTCTAGGTTGGACTCTTATCTAAGAAATATTTAGTTTAAAAGAGGAGTTTTGGATCACAATCTCTATGTGATGAATTCTAAAATGGATCAATTCATGGTATTGGTATATCTAGATGATATTATTTTCGGTGGATGAAGACATGGATCAATGGATGAATTTTCCAATCAAATGAAAACAGAATTTGAAATGTCCATGATTAGTGAAATCACATACTTTTTATGGTTGTTGGTATTTCAAAAGAAGGATTACACTTTCATTTCTCATGAAAAGTATGCAAGAGAGCTAATGAAGAAATTCAATATGCATGATTCCAAACTAATGTCGACTCTGATTGCAGTTGGATCAAAGCTTAGAAAACATGGGGAATGGACTTCTGTGGATCTTACCATGTACAGAAGAATCATTGGAAGCCTATAACACCTGATGGAGACATGTCCAAATATTGTATTTGCAACTTTCATTATGGCCCACTTTCAGAGTAATTTTAAGGAAGAACATATAGAGGTAGTGCAAATAATCATGAGATACATTCAAGTTACACATAATTGTGGGATATACTTTTCTACAAGAAGAGATAGTGAACTATCTTCTTTTTTTGATGCTGAATGGGATGGAGATATAGTGGATAAAAAGTATACCAGTGGTAGATAATTCTATATTGGGAAGAATTGTGCGGGCTAGTTAAGCAAGAAAAAAGGAAATTATTTCTCTTAGTACTATCGAAGATGAATATATATCCATTACCGAGGTGTAAACATAGTTATTTTGGATGAAGCATCAACTGGCTAACATAGGTGATGAGGTGAAACAACCAATGGTGATTTATTGTGATAACAAGAGTGAAATTGATCTTATAGATAATCATGTTCAACATTCTTGTATGAATGATATTGAAATCAGATATCACATCATCAAGGAAAATATTTTATAGGGAATGATCAGAATTGACCATGTGGGAACCATTGAGAAAGTGGCTGACATTATGACCAAGCCACTATCATCAGCTGTGTTTGAGAAACATCAGTTGAAACTTAGGGTTTAGCCACCTCCCAGTGCATAAGGAGGTTATAAAATTCCCTTCTCTCTAATTTTTTTATTGTTTTAATCTATTCGTGGAAGTGATGTATGTTTATGGGGGAGATGCAATCTAGGGGGAGTATATTCTGAGCCCTAATCTGTTCTAATATCAATATTTGTGTTTATGGTTACAACCTTGTTGCAGGAGAATAGAGAACATCAATTAAAAGAATGAGAAGGTAGAAAAAAATTTTGTGTCATGAGGAAGAAGTTAGAGAATTCCTTAGAACACACAAGAACATGATTCATGTCTTCCCTATTATTTTCTACATGGAGCATTGCTCATGTAGACTTAAGGTGTTTTTTGATTTGATTCTTGCATCTCATGTTTTGATTGTGGCTGGTGCTCTATTGAATTTATCTGAATATTGACTACAAACACAAAAGGGGAGATTGTAGGAACCAAGGTTATTATTTTCTTGAAATAGAGTATGATTTGGTTTGTTTTCTATAATATAATGGATAATCATGTATACTATAAGGAAAGGTAACATACAGTTCAAGTAGTGCGTAATATCGAAGGTGGCATAGTTTCCTAGTGTTTTCCAAATTTTTTGTCCTCAAAATCAAGAGTTTGGTGTTGGAAAACAAAGGTTTTTCATGTAGGAGTGAATGGTATGAGAAACAAAAATAAAAACTGAAAAAATAAGGCAACCATATACCTCAGAATAAGGACCGCGTACCATGTTCTCAGAATAGTTCTCGACCACATACTTAGCACTGAGAATGTTACGCAGAGTGGTGTGAAGAACCGAAAATGTTTTGTAGTGATGATTTTCGATGAAGGCGCGCAGTATGTGGAATGCTAAAGGCTCGTGGGATTGATGCAATTATCGAAACAATAGAGGTACGTAGTGGAGGCTAAAAATATGTAGATGGAGTTCAATATATAGTGAAGATTTCTCCATAATGAAAATTTGGGTAAATAAGATTAGAAAATTTTCAGAAGTTTTGTGCCTATTTAAGGAGCAGTAATCCCCTTCATTAGTCAGTTGAATTAGAGATAAAAATTTTAGGAAGAAATTTTGTATTGTTATAAGTGGTTTGTAGAGGAGAATACAATATGCAAAGACAACCATCCACATAAGAAAAATAGTTAGTAGAAGAAAGTGTAGTTCATAGAGGAAGCTCTCATAGTACACAACATAGCAAGGCTACACGCAGAGAAGGGAAAAACGTGGAGAAGCTGAGAAGTATGCAGATTATGGTAGTATGCAGAGCAGGGAAGTTTGTAGAGGTGCTGGGCGGTACACGAATATAATAGTGGAATGAAGAGGAGGTGTTATGTGAACCATACCTAGAACCCAGTACATAGAACACCCAAGGAAGCCTTTAAATTGATCAAATCAGTTTTTAAAATTAATTTCCATAACCTATTTATGTACTGGAATATAAGTTACATTTGTGTGTGATTATGTTCATTCAACAGAGTATCCATTTAAAATTAAGGATGCATGATTTATTGCAAGACCATTGAAGCAACCTTCAAGTCAACAATCTAAGTGAATATTCTTCCTACGTAGTGAGCAAGAGGGAGTCAGCGGAAGTGATATGAGGGTTGTAGTGTGGTATCCCTAAAACCTTGTAAAGGCAGTGCGCCTAGTACAGAGTGACTGTGCTAAACTCTTGTAATTCAGAACTTGTGAAGATTAGTGGCTTTTGGTACAAATGAAACATTGTTGGAGTATTCTCTATAGACATGGCCCTTAGTGGTGAACCAAGTAAAATTGCTATGTCACTACTTTTCATGTGATTGTTTTTATTTTCACTTCCTCTTTAGACAGGTTTAACAGGTTCCCACTAATGTGGGAGAAAGATTCTTCAACTTGAAGAAAAATTTGAATCCCCATTTCACCCCTCCCCTCTCAGGGTGTTATAGGGTCCTTCACTTATATCCGCACTACAACTAAGGATCATCTATACAATATCGATATCATCTTAGGGTAGGTTCATATCCCCACCTATGAAGTATTCATAAAATTGATATAGCTTAAAAAATCCAGGATCATATCCCTAATTTTGTTGATGAACAACTCCACCAAAATACTTCATAGGCTATACAAGATGATTCTCATACCCCTAATCCCATTAAGGATGTATTTTAGCATATTCCTATGGGAAATACATATTTAAAGTTGCATCATTTCCTCAATTTATCTAGTAAAAACCAACATATTTCATCAACCATCCTAAAGTAGAATCATATTCCAACTGATGATATATAAGATCACCAACACACTCAAGTATCTTCTCAGCTATAGGCTCATATCCCTGTATAACTATATGGTTGTCAATATATTCTAGAAATAGTAATCCAATAGGCTCATATCCCTACTCAATCCCAAAAGTTAGGTTGGTGTATTTTGACCAAAAAATAAAATGAGGCTCATATTATCTACTCAATGTAATTTTCCTCGAATATTTACAACATATATCATCAACACATAATGGTTTTGTTGACTTTTTAACCAATGTAGAATGTGGTCACTACCTCAATATTCCTCACCATAGTAGTGTGTAGAGGGATCATGTGAACTGTACTCCTGATGTCCATTGTGAAAAACCTCTCTATGATAATATCTCTTTCAGATAATAAAATCATATCATTTCCCATACACCTTATTATACAAAGGTTATAAAAACCTATAATTCACTAGATATAGAGGTGCTTGAAACACTAAATTTTACCATATATATTTCCCCATCAACTATCAGTAACACCTTTCCTTGGTCTACAGGAAACCTAGAGAAGCGATCTATGAGGTCCGACTTGGTGGAGGATTATGACTCCAATAATGAAGATGATTCAAAAATGAATATATGGAGATAGTCATCTGAAAACAACCTCTCTGCCATGTTTTGGCCCATCAACACTTTTATCTATGCTATCCTAGATGAGATACATAAGGAATTCATTCCTTACTTATGCCAGAACATGTGGGAAACTCATAAGTAGTGAAAGGATATAAATCTAACTCATTAAGGATATAAGGGTAACCTCCATATCATAAATACACTCTGTAGTTAGTTATACATGTCCATGTCCTCTATAGATCAAAACATAGGATTGGAAGATAATTAAAAAAAATACTGATTTTTTGTCTCCATATCACAACAACTCTCCATCAAATAGACTTCAAAGCCCTGTCATAAATATATATCCAAGGATAGGAAAATTATAGAGCATTGAACAAATCTATGTCCCTAGAATAGTAAATTTACCTTATGAAAACTCCTTGAAATTTTATATCTACATGAGAAATCAAGGGAACATGTAACACGTGGGTCAATAGGTCAATACAATGTGAATCCTTCACATTGAGTATGTCAAGATGTCACAAATAGAGGTAGAGGTACACTAGTTGAATTTTAAGCTAGGCTTCTCAAAAAAATGGGAACAAATAAAAATAATAATACAATGCTTTGGACTACCTAAAAACATCCCATAACAAGTGACCCTCATTATAAAATTCCATTGCACCTAGCCCATGCATGAGTATAATTACTCTAAATCTAACAGATCATATTAGAATAGTTTATGGAATACATTCAAGAGTGAACCCATCCCTTAGATATGGGGACATTTTTACCACCATCTCCACCCCTAGGGTCATCAAACCCTAATAAGATATTATAAATATTTGAGAAGGCTGTCAACCAACCCCATTCCATAGGGACGAGATCATTTTTGTCTCAATTGACACCACATGGTTTAACACACCCTATGACGGTCCTGAAAAAACTAGTGATGGTTCTAAATAAACCCCAGACCATAGGGCTAGGTGAATATATATCTCAATTTCTATATTAAAATCCATCATATTTCCAATTGGAGTCCTCAAATACTCTATAACTACATCAAAAAGTGCCAATAGTGGTCCCAAATCATCCCCATCCCATAGGTATGTGGGCATTTTTTTTCATTATCATCACCCTAAAAGGAGTGAGTCTTCACTAGGGTAGGAAATAAATATCAATGGCCCTCATCCTAGCCATTCCTATCAATGTGGGATACACCTCTTTCATTTGGGGCTTGCTTAGAATGTATGACTCTAAATTCCCTTAAGGTCACTATTCATAGACTGAGAAAGGGGGAATGCATAGAAAAGGTCGTAAAAACCATTAATGTTTGTAAGAAAAAATGGTCCATCATGAGTAGTGGTAAGATATATAACCCTGATGAAACCCAAAAGGGGGGATTAAATGGTGAAGATCTTCCCTATTTCATGTGGAGTAATGGGATAACTACCATTGCCCAATACACCTTAGTGAAAATCATCACCATCAATCCAAAAATGGTGTGGAACAACATGTAAAAGCATTGTGATGAAATTCAAAAACCATTCCTTGAGAGATTGGTTATCTAGATGAACAAAATGAGGATACATGTACATGGAATCAAGGAATGAGCCAAAACCTGAAACCTCTGAATGAAAAATTTCCACCACAATGGTAGAACTATGCCAAAGATAAAGGGAAAGTTGTGGCTAAATCCCACTCACCTCTTATAAGAGCCAAAATTACATACATAGCATAATTATTGGAATACTATGAGAATGTTCACATAAATATCAATGGGCAACTACTCAGGGGAAACATTCTCATTGGGTATCATCTTTCAATAGAGACAAATTTCCCTCTTCCCATACATTAAGAGGGAGCTAATCAGCCTAGAAGAGTAAAATTTGAGCATCAGGACAACTCCATATCTAGTAATATGGTCTAAAAAATGAGGAAATTAGGGATTATCATGACTTTCCTCCATTATGGTCATAAAATCTCCCCTTTTAGGTTGAACATTTAATCCAAGAACAGATCAATATTTAGCGAGATATGAAAACATGGAAACATCCTTAAACCACACTCACTCCCTATATAAGGGTGATGGTCTAGATTGTGATACCTCTAGATCCCCTCATCACTGTTGAATCCTATATTCTCAAATGAAATCCATGAAAGGTTGGTACACACTAGCGTGTCCTATAAAGAATCCATATACAAAATGGATAAATGAAAATTTTCCCCTTCCTAATTTTGATAATTCTAAATTATCAACATTACATGGTGTGGGAGATCCATAACAGCATCTCATGAACATCATGTCCTGATGTGGCCCAATGATGGGACCTCGATGTTAGTAGTAGGAGACCAAATTGAGATGATTTGTATAGACTCTTATATGTCCATCCTTTGTTTGGTATAGAATCCTTCAAGATAGAACCTTTCCAGGATGGGAAGACATTAATCTTTAATTCGTTTATCAGCTCATCTCTATGTTTTGGAGAATAATTATTTTCAGCCTCAAAAATTTAAAATAAAAAAAAAATTTGGGTTTTTGAGTTCATTTATGGATGGAAGGGTTTAACCTATTCACTCATTATCGCACTATTGTAATATAAATTTATATAACATTGTTTTAAGAATCGTCAGGATGAGCTATAAATACCATTGTTCCTGGTGAAGTATCCGAGAGGATTCCATGAGTTTAAAGAGAAGAAATGATTCCTAGAAGATTCCATACAGTGAACCCAGGCTAAATCTTGGCCGAGACCCATGACACAAGGAAAAAGTCTTGCTAAGGAATATACTTATGTTGATTTCCTCAATCCAGTAATAGTACCTATTAATGCACCCAAGTAGGCCGCAAATCATTTGGAACCTCCCATCAAGCTGCAACAACAATAAAATAAACCATAGCCAGAAGCAAAAAGAGATCACAGTCACCTATTAGTTGAGGAAATGATGAATAATTGTTTTTTCCATCGTAAAGAAGTAGCTTCTAATTTATTCCTATACATAAATGGAAAATAACCTACTCAAGCTATCAGAACTCATGAAACACAATGTGGTTAACCTCAATGATAGTTCTGACTACTAATATTTCCATAATATACTGGGCCACACCATATAATTCTACTTTGTCTTCGAATATTTTCTACAAGGCATTGTTGATTCTAGAAAAGTGATTCCCGAGAAGGTCCCAGCATAGAAAACTTGTGTAAGCATCACCCTACCAGAAGAAGAGGGTCTTTGGAAAGAAGTTTCAACTAGGCATGGATAGAAGTTTGATAACTAGATGAATCTAAAGATAGTTTACTAAGATCATGCTATTATTAGAGAACAAATTCACAAGCCAATAAGGATCTTGATATCTAGGGAGGTTTCATTGAATATGCCTCCCAGAGGAAGACATAATAATTAGATAAGGGAAAATACACTAGAAAAAGATTCATATCTAACTCCTACACAAACTTGGACTCTTGGAGATCTATTTACATAAACATCTAGAGAATGGGAACTTCCCCACCAAAAGAAACCCTCATAAAATGAAGAGCTCATATTTGTTACTTTTAACATTGTTCACTTACCAGACCCCTTATCTAGTAAGGAATATTCCTTTAAATATTAGTTCCCTATACCTGATCATGGAACTGAAGGCTGAGGATGCAGATGCTGAAGATATAAGGGATGACACAGGCATGAAAAAACATTATATTTCAGTCACATACATAGGGAATCTATATAAATGTATGAGACCCATGTATTATCACTTCAACAAGCCCAATATAATGAAATAGATACCTCAAAGCCTTCTTGGGGTCTTTAATCCTAGTAATTCTACATGACTTATTGGTATGGGTGTTATTGTCTGATCATCCCCAAACAATTTGGAGAAAATGTGACCTATGCTACATATGATAGATTATTTATTAACATATTACCAATCACCATGTTCATCTACCTCAACAACCTTATCTCCTGATCAAAATAATAAGTAGAAACCCCACCATGCATAGCACAGACTGATGGTATAAAAATATGACATTATGAAACTATTGTAAATTGTCCTTGTCAAATTGTCAATCTAAGATGCTCTCTATCATTCAAAAAACATATAGAGGCACTCATTGAGGCCTTTTAGATCCCATAGTATTTTGATACATAAGTCACTGAATTTGGGGTTTACCATGTGGAAACAATTCCATTAGAATGTTATACCACCATCTCATTCATGGAACATGATTTGGAAGAGTTAATATTGGTACATATCATATCTCTGTATGTTTTAGGAAAACATAATAATGTCAACATCTGAAGGGAACTGGGTAAAAATGGTTATATGATCTACCTTATCCTGATCCAAAGCCTCCAAAATTTCAGATATAAAAATGGGGTATATTGACGATGAAGAAAACCATTCAAGGATACGACGAGAGCAAGAAATGACTCCTTGGGATGATCAAGAACAAATATCATTTTGGTGATATCACATGTAATGTTGAGTTCATCGTTATCTAGTAAGAAAAAACATATAACATCCTACCTAGAGGAACTTGTATTCAAATCCACATATTGGTACCTTGTACATTTCATCAATGCTTGAAATACCCCATGGATTGAAATTTCGACATACTACACAGTGACAGTGGCCCCTTGGAATCTTGAGAATCCATATATATTGATGAAAATTTCTATATAAGGGGAGTAAAACAAGAAATTATGGATGATGATATGATGGTTACCACTCCTAATGTATTGGGAACCCCCCTATGAACCAATAGATAATTCTTAACAAAATCTATGTGTTCTCTATAAACCTAATTAAGGTAGTGGATTCAATCTCAACAGGATATCGTGAACCAAATATTTGACTGGCTCATATACATGTGATATTAATCACATCAACGGAAATGGATTCATCAAAGTGTATTAATAATAATTCTCTATTGGGATACGAGAATAATCTTATTAAATAATCTTATATAAAATATGCCTTATACATTCTCTACATCTCAGGATGTTAATATATTTCATTCCCCTAGTAGCAGTGAAACTGAAGACAAGAATCCCTAGAATATCTCTATGATGACTCTAGCATATAAATAAGTAAATATATCTTATCATGGATTCTATACCCTTAATAGTGATAGAGAAACCACTATATTTCCCATTTTTCTAGAAAATACATCCACAGAAATAGATATGGAATAGGAAGAGAATATCCTCATGAACTCTCCTCCTACATTTGAGGAGGGAATATCCACCCCCATTGATGAGATCAGGTAGGTGAATTTGGGAATAGAAGAAGACTCATGTCCTGTGTTTATTAGTGTTTTCATTCCTCTCAAGGAGCAGAATATGTGTATAATATTTCTAAAGCAATAACCATATGTGTTCACTTGGAATTATATAGAGATGCTCAGGCTAAACCATGATGTGGAAACTCATCACATAAGATTTATTGAGGACCATTGTGGTTTCAAGTAGGAATCCATGAGAATTAACCTCTCTTATGCTACTAATTTATAATTGTAAGTTGATAAATTGATCGAAGTTAACTTTTATCAAGAGGTATTGTACGTAAAATGGATTGCTAACATTATCCCCATCATGAAAAATAATGAATAGATCAGGGCTTACATTTTCTTTAGACCTTAATCTTAATTATCAGAATGATGATTTCCTATTTCTAATCATGTAAATTTTGATTGATGTAACTATTGGATTCCAAGACCATTTCATTATGGCTAGGTATTTAGGGTATAATCAGATAAATATTTCCCTTGAAGATGAGGAATCCACTACCTTCACAGTGCCTTAGTGGATCTTTTTCTACTTCATTATCCCTTTAGATTAAAAAACACTGGAACTACATACCAATTAATAACTCATAATATCATTAATCCGTTCTTTTGATGATGAGGGGAATGCTAGGTTGATGACCTAGAGGTTAAATCTCGACAATGATGGGATCACCTCATGGATCTTTAAACGAACTTCATCAAATTATAGCAATATAGTTTGAAGATGAATCCTATAAAGTCTATATTCAGTGTAACATCAGGAAAGTTCATTGGATTTATGGTATGCCACCATGGTATTCAGGTGAATCAAGAAAAGACTAGTTCAATCCAATAAATTTCACCCCCTCATAATCATAAATAACTTAGGGTTATCTAGGGGAAACTCTCTTATATTCAGCGTTTCATGGAAAATTTGGTTGAAAAATCATCCCATTCACTAAGCTAATGAAGAAGGAAGTTTCATAATAGTGGTACAGGGTCATCCAAGAAGCTTATGAGAATCTAAAGTGGTGCCTACTCCACTCATCGGTATTGATTCCTATGGTAGAAGGAAATCCACAGATCCTATGTGTGTCCTATATTAAACAATCTCATTGTGCTATCCTCACATAGAAAAATGATATGGGCGATGAAAACAACTTCTACTATCTCAGTTGAATAGTGTTATGTATTGATACCTAGTATTCTGATATCAAGAAGAACTATCCCACACTCATCTTTGTAGTGAAGATGTGGAGGAATTACTTGAATCACCACAAAGTACACATGGTCTCTCATTTTGACCCTCTGAAGTACATACTTGTCCACACTATGTTGAATGTGAATTTATCCCAATGGGAGGTTATCCTAAATCATTAAGTTCGTATCACAAAAATTAGTTAATGGTAAATCCCTTTTTAATTTCCTTGTGGTATATCCTACAATGCAAATCATTCCAAAAGAAATCAAACATCCAAATTAAGAAGTTCTCTATTCCCATGACACTCCCCAAACATGGGAGATATATTTTGATGGTGTCTCCAAAAGTCCTATTGGAAATACGATGGGGTTCCCAAAGCTCAACCAGATTGGTCTAGGGATTGTATTTGTTTCTCCATATAAAGATAATTTTCTGTACTTTTTATCACTATCTGAAGGCTACACTAATAATGAGGTAGGATACCCATCCCTCCTCATTGGCGTAGAGCTAGAACAACAGCTACAGATAGCCTACCTGGATATCAAATGAGATTTGGAGTTAGTAATCAAATAAATAAATAATGTGTATACAATCAACAAGGATGAATTGACACCTCCCATTAGTTACATCATAGGAATGATGATAGAATTCCCTTTTGGACAAACATTTCATCATGGTCATTAATCGCAAAATGATCATGCTAATTAAATGGCTAATACAACCATAGTAATGGATGATCATGATAAAGACAAATTGGTTTCCCAATTCACACACCAATGTGTGGTCTCATTAGTAATCATCTATAAAACATAATTAATAAAGAAGGTCAACATTTCCCTAGAGATTGATGAGTTGATGTACTCCCCTGGATGGATGGATCTGATAATAGATTACCTCAAAAAATGGGACCATCCCATAAAATTGACCCAAAAGGGAGCAGACTCAAAACCAATTAAAGAATTTAACCCTTAAAGATGGGAAAAATGGGATGAAATGCCTCTATAAATTAGGATTCAATAGATTCCTCCTCAGATGCATTGTAAAAGGAGATATTCTCACCATCATAGAAGAAGTCCATATCGGAACCTGTAACACTCATCAAACTGAGACTAGAATCTCCCATAAAATTAGGAGGCTTGGTTACTAATATCAAACAGTGATCCAATAATACTAGTAATTCACTAGAAAATGTTATGCATATAATATTCATGAAAACTCCATCCATCAACCACCATGGTTTCTAAATATAGCTATGTTTTCCTGGTCGTTTTTCATATGGGGAATGGAAATTTTGGGGCCATATCCCCTAGCTACTACTATGTAGTTTAACTAAATCCCTACTTATACTAAATTATTTTCCAAATGGACTGAGGTAATAATCCTCAAGGAAGTAAGGATAAAGAATATCATCAACATCTTAATGTCCAATATCATCACCCGATTTGGTCTCATGTACATGATATTCATAGAAAATGGCACCAAATTATATTATTATGAATTGAAGAAATTATACCATGAGTTTAGAATCAAGTCCAACCATTAATTACAGAATCATTAAATTTAAAATGGATAGAAATAGGCCTCAAATAATTCTATAAAAATTATATTTCAAAAAATTGTGGACAATGAAAGGAATTCTTGGACATACAAGCTCCTTCATTCTCTATGTGACTTCCATAAAAACACACACACTACCACACAAGAGGATACATTTCATTGGTTTACAAAGATAAAGTAGTATTTCCCACAGAAGTATAGTTACCCACACTCTGAATAGCTATTTATGGAAAACTATCGGATGATGAGAAATCAGAAAAGCTATCAGATGATTTTAAATTACTCGATGAAAAAATCTTGTGCATAATACACAAACATGATATTCATCAGAATCATATTGAATAAGCCTTCAACAAAAAGGTTACCATATGCTCATTCTTTCAAGGATAACTGGTATTGGTTCTCCAAAACCCTAATGATACCATGAATTGAGATTCTAAAGCTAGAACCCATATGGGGAGATCCTCACATCACACACAAGTTCTATTCTAATGGAGCTCACTCACTGGACACAATGGATGGGGAATGTGTTACACACCCACCAATTAGAGGACTCTCAATAAGTACATATCATAACTAACATTAGGGATTACAATTCATAGGAGAACATATTTAAACTATGTAGCATATTAGATCCTTACTGAATGGTGTTAAAATATATAGAATATGTCCTTACTGTAGGACATTAAACTACATAGAATTCATCCTTACAATATGATTTTAAAATAAACAGAATAAATATTTACCAAATTATGTTAAAATACGTAGAACATTTCATTAATTCATGATGTTAAATTTCACATAGGATACTACTTTATTAATAATTCACATCACATGAACTATATTTGTGTGAAATAAAAATGAAGTAGTCCCATCCCCATTTGTGAGACAAAATTTCTTAGTGTATTTTCCATTTCAATAACTATATGTTCCATGATTCCTATTACCATATGATATTTAGAGATAACCAAATATCCATTTTTAGGTCTATAAATAGTATCAAAATATATCCCCTCTCTATGTTTGGATCATACCAACATAGGGAATTTTCCATTTCAAGAACTATACATTCCTTGATTCCTTTTCTTGTAGGATATGTAGTGATTCTTGAATATCCACTCCTAGGTCCAATTAAAATAAAAATGGAAAATATCCCCTACGTATGGGCTAGACCTTTATGGGATATTTTCCATTCAAGAAAAACATGTGTCTTGATTTAGGTTACTAAAGGATACATAGTGATTCCTAGATCTCCAATCCTATGTCCATCTGTAATATATATGGAAACATATATTTTCCCCTACATATGGGTGAAACATGCATAGGTAATTATCCATTTTAGAACTATATGTGTATTGATTCGTGTTTCTATAAGATACATAGTGACACCCATATCCGATATCCTAGGTCTATATGTAAAATATAAAATGGAAACAAAGCCCCCTTCTTGTGTCTGAATCATACCTGTGTAGGTAATTTTCCATTGAAGAAATAGGTGTGGATTAATTCCAATTTCTACAAGATACATAATGACAACTGGATCCCAAATCCTTGGGTCAATCCCAACATATATAAAAATACATCAGTCATGACATATGGGTCGATCCTATATAGGTATCCTTCTAAAGAACCATGTGTGGCATGATTCTTTCAATTATAGAATATATATTGATGCCCAGATCCCAAATCCTGATTGTGACCACAATATAAAAGAAAAATTCTCTCCCCTATATATGGGTAAGAACTATTTAGGGAATTTTCCATTTATGAACCACATTTGGATTTATTCTTATTACCACATGATACATAGTGATACACATGTATTTAATGTTTGTTATAAATACAATATAAATGGAAAAAATACCCCTCTCTATGATTGGGTCAGAACTATATTTATAATTTTTCTTCTAAGAACTATGTGTGGATTGATTCCTATAAATAAAGGATATATATTGATTCCTAGATCCCAAATATTGATCCCAATTGTAATATGATAAAAATTCCCTCCCCTAACACAGGAACTCAAGAATTTGGGAGAATTTCACATCTAAGAAATATGTGTGGCTTTATTCCTTTCATTAAAGGATGCATAGTGACATCTCGATCCTCCATTATAGGCCTACCCATGAGTTTCTATCACTTTCAACCATGCCCCTCCATGAGAGTCAGATCTATGTAGAGTCTGCAGTCCAAAATTAATTGTGAACTCCCCTAAATATTCCCTATCCCGTATTCTTGGATAGCATAATCAACTACATAATTATCCATTGTTTCTTATTATATAAAAGAATCATGTGATTTTAGGGAACCAAGAAATCCACTCTAGATGGTGTGATCAATACATGTTATGGATGAGGAATTACATTCTGGTCACATTATGTTAAACTATATGACCATTCCCTTGTCACAAGATGTTAAACTTCACTGAACTTTCATAGTCACATGACATTACACTACATAGTAATATCATAGTCACATGACAATAATCTTTATAAAAATATGTGTTTGTACTGAATAGGTCATCCCCAAAATGACCATGTATTAAACAATTTCATGTTTTATCCCCTCGCCCTGAAAATCTATTAAATATACATTGATTTAGCTCTTAGGGTGCTCAAACCCTTATTAAATATTTCATTCCCCATGAATCAACTTCATATATTTGATATTTATGTTAACACTAACCAATTCCTCAAGTTGATATCCTTATCTAGGAACACCAAAGTCTTTCGACTCCCTTAATCCTTGTTATCCCCTATAAAAACACTGTTACATGATCCACTTAATCAGAAGGGACACCACTAGGATTCGATTGTGAATAATGAATTGAATAAAAACATGAACTTAGTGGGTGTTTGGTCCTAGAGGAGATTTTCTCCTTAAAGTTATGATTTATTACCCTAACTATGATCAATATGGTCTTCTACAATTACTAATGGTTGATTCATACCAAAAATTGACCACCTCCCATTGTTTGTATATTATTGGGTTTTTATTTACAGTTCTCATCACCCTATTATTCTAGAAAATTAAGATACTCTTGATATTAAAAATTTATGCATCGTACCCACCATCAAAGAATGATTATGTCATCACATTATTGTATGTTTTTCATTTCAGGTTATTCATATCCTATGAATACCTAACTTCCATGAGCATAGAAATCCATTATTACACCCCCTTTTCCACCTAAGTACACGATACATTTCACCCCTTTTTCCCATGTACAAGAGGGATAAATGACGACTCAGAGGTTTATGCCTTCATATAACACATCCTAGTGGTAGGACTCTAAACTTTACAACCTTCATATTGAAACTATGCGTGTCTTAATTAGTGATACCATAGGATATGTAGTGATACTCAGTTCCTCAATACGAATTCCATTTATAACATAATGATAAAATTATACTTACCTATGTATGATCCTAAATTGTGTTGGGATATTTATTCTTAAGAACATTATTTAGCTTGATTCCCATACTATGGGATATGTCAGGATGTTGGGATCAACCATTTCTGGTCCATCCATGAGTTCCCACCACTCCCATATATGCCCCTAGTGAGAACCAGATTTCTATGATACATCCATGTCATTCAAAAATGTGAATACCCCCACATATTCCTTATCATGATCTCTCGCATGACCCAATAAACTGTCAAATTATCAATTTTTTCATTCCAAGAATGAATCATGTGAGCTTAGGGAAATTGAAAATCCATTATACCCATCAATATTGACGTGTGTTCTATCCAAATAGAGGGAACAACATCCTAGTCATAGTAATTTAAACTATATGAAAATATCCTTTTCACGTGATGTTAAACTGCACGACCAGAGGTCTTTATGTTGATTAGATCACTCCTTGTGATGATTAGGTACTTATGAAGTGCCTGCTTTATCCCTTCACCTTGAAATGTGTTCAATACACACTACCATTGACTTTGGGGTTCTCAAAACCTTCTTTAATGTTATGTTCTCTATAATAAAACTTTATATCTTTGATACCTCAGTTGATACCAACCAATTCTTCAAGTTTATATTCTTATCATAGAACCCCATGGACCTTGGGTACCCATGATCTTGGTTCTCCCTATAGAAAACTAGTAACATGGATATATTAATCCAAAGAGACACCACTAGGATTCGATTGTGAATAATGAAATTACATAAAGATTGTGTCTAGTGGGTGTTTTGGTCTAAGAGGAGAGGCCCCCCGTAAAAGTAGGAGTTATTGTCCTAACTATTTGGAACATGGGCTTCTTCCATTATTAATGGTTGACCCACACCCACCGGGCTCCACTTTATATTGACTCATAAATTATTAGGTTGTTATTTACACTTCCCATAACCCAATTATTCATTCTGATTTATTTACTCTCAATGTTACACACCTAGGCATCATACCCATTTTCAAAGATAGATTATGATATCATATTCTTGTATCCCCTTCATCTATCCATATACATCTTCTATAAAGACCCAATTTCCCTATATTAGTCACTCATCCTAGTGATGTGTCCTAGTTTCATGATGTTAAACTACACAAAAACATCATAGTCACACAATAGTAAACTACAAGACATATGGTCCATCCTAGAAGACCTAACATTTGTTATAGTGGTCCATCTTATCCATAAATCCATTCACTGGATGAATAGTTAACCTCCATAATAGAATGAAATATGAAAATAAAATTTCCTTATATTTTATCCTAAACTATCTATAGGACCCCTTAGTTGACCATGATGTTGAGACTAACTAAAAGTAGGAGAAAAACATGCCCCTCTCCCCTAAATATGAGTCATATCTTTGAAGATGGATCTCTTTAAAATTGTTGACTATTGAATGATTTCAACCCTTACAATATTAACAAGAAAACCCAATGTAGTCCAACCTTATAAATTATACATGCCTCTACTTAAGGATAGACACATCATGTAGACTCACTTTTCCTGCGTACAAATCAAATCTACACATGTATTTCTTACACATGAGACATATCTGTCTAGGAAATGCTCTAGCATATGGACACACACTAGTAATCTTGTGCATGGATAAAATATTCCTTTCACATCTAGATACCCATGAAAAGTGTAATGTATCATTACAAATATCTTTCACAATCTCACGCTGGTTCCTACATCCTTACCATAAGATGTTAAACTACATGGAATAAGTCCTTTTTTCATGAAATTAAAATTCATGACAGATGTTTCCCCACTGCATGAACCAAAATTAAGTACATCCTCATCCATCATCACTTCTAATCAAAGGACCATAAGATTCTGGCATGGGTTAATCAATGTTTGATGTGCTTCCATTATCTTTCTGAGCACCTCAATCTATAAACCACACTTTATGTCTTGAGCATCTTAAATTGATACAAACCTTCTATGGATCTTAAGAAAGGACACCCATCGTTAAGGGAAACTTTTTTAACTATTCATGTCTACCCTTCACTCCTGTATATGAGCTCCTGATCATAAACCAAATGTGTAGTATCTTTTCAAGAATGGATTTTGATCCTTGTGAGCCCTGACATCATCACAATGAAGATTTTTACCATGGAGTGATATGTGATCATCCTCATCATGTATTACCCATACCATTACTAATGATTTAAGAACCTTAATCCATGATTTAAATCACCATCATTCTCCATTCATATGGGAGTTGAAGTACTTCTGACCTTAGGAATCCCAATTCGGATTTTGTGTATCACTTCCCAATACTAGGTCTATGTGTATTATGACTTTAAACTACCTGCACTTTGGTCAAATATATTTAATACTAGAATTTAACCCTTGATAGTCCAAATCTAAAGAACCTAAACACCTAGTGAAAGAGACACAAACATATCAGGCTAATAACCTACAAAAAGAGGTATAAGGGAAATCTAGTCCATTGATCACTAAACACATTATCTATAGAGTTTAAGAAAATGTTAGAGCATAAATAAAGAAGGTATAAAGATATTGGTGGCCATCTTGGGGCCTTATTAAAAGTCAATATATGCTCACTAGACCCTCTACTCAAAGAAAAATACATAGTAATGATTTTTCACATCTCTTTACTATAATAATATGTTCACTATGAAATGACACATCTTTTAGGGTTCCTAAACCAGTCGTGAATATTAGGTTATAGACAAATCACCTTTATATATTTTCAGTATGATCTAAAACAAAAAATTCCTATAGTTGATAAAATTATACTAAACCCCCATATCCTTGATTCATTTTTCTTAGTTCTCCCTTGTAGTTTATTAGTGATAGGTACTGGAAGATATGAAAGGAACTTTCTAGGATTCAATGATGAGTAACAGAATACGAAAGAGCATGTTCCTGTGGGATGTTCAGTCCTATAGGAAAGTACCCCCTTAATTATGTGATCTATTTCCTTGACAACATGTGGTAATTGTTTCCACCATTAATAACGGCTAAACTATACCCACTACCCACTATCTTCAGTCGAATCGGATTTTCCTTGATCATGATTTATAATCCTTATAACCAAAATATTCTTGAGGATTCAAAATCCTCAATGTTATATCATAGTTTATTGTACCCATTCTTAAGGTAAGAATTAAATATTCCATTCCCAAGACTTTTAATGTCCTTCAGCATGTCACCTAAAATTACATGGGGTAGAATGATCATTAAATCAATAAAATAAACATCCATTGGTTTCTAGAACCATTATTAGAGAGCTCTATTATCCATATCCCACTTATTCATCCAAATGATTGAATCCTGACAAATCATTCATGGCCCTTGGAAAGAAGTGGTGACCCCTCTGTTTGACCATGCATGTATGTACTATGGGATCACCAATAAGGACCTTTAACCTATTAACGAGAGGTATATCTTCCTTATAAAAACATACCTCCAATCCTCATGAGCCCCAATAACAATGTGATAGAAATCAACATATCAGAGTGTTTCATGATCATCATTGACATTCCATACCCATGTCACCACCTTCAATTCAAATTTTTGGTTAATGACTTACAAAAATTATATTCTAACTATCCAAGTGGATTTGAAATCTATAATAATACTCCACCATAAATCAAACCAAACCTCAGCAAGGATGTAAGATGTCACAACTCATCATATATATCCATCCTTTATAATTTCTCTAAGAACACAGTGTGTTAAAACCCATCGTGAACATTCATTCTTTATAATATCAATCAAGAATTTAGGGCATCAAAACCCTTTATGGATACTAATTATCTATATTCCTAGAAAGGGTTCAGGGTTCCTAAACCATTCATGAATAAAAATCCATCATAACCAATGACAGAAGGTCCAAGATAAAAGACCCTAATGTACAATAATAGATATTCCAATCTAGAAGAACCTAAGCTACAACAATATTCTATCTGAGCTAAAATTCCACAAACTATAGTAACAAATGATCTGAGTAAAAATACCCTAAAGTAAAATAGTGGAAGGTCTAGGTTGTTTGACCGAAAATTATATAACTTCATAGGTCCAAATTCATAATTCCTTAAACATCAAATTGAACGTGACACAATTCTCATTTGGATAAAAATCCTTAAAGGTAACCCTGGAAAAAATTCGAGTCTCTAGTCACTAGACAATTACTTTTATGTGATCTAGGATCTATTGAGAACTTAGAAATGGAAGAGGCACAACACGTTTTAGGGAAAAACCCATAAAGGGTGAACTGAGAAAAAGAAAAGTTCATACTCACTATTATTTTCATATATGAAGCTTAGGTAGAACTTAGAACAATATAAAAAATATAAAAATCATGTAGGGATCATTATGTATCCCTATAAGAAATGAATCTATTCTCCCCAAGTCCACTAAATTATGAAAAATTTAAGGACTTTTCCTCTCTGACATTTATTCATTAAAATTATACTTTTGTACAAGGTTTCCCTGGGGTGATTGTAAGAGACACATCAATGTGGATTCTTATGTCAATAAATGTGCGTCAAAAATTATCAAGAGAGTTCTGTTATGATTCAACCATTCAAATCCATGTGTTTTAATCAAAATGGTATTATAAAAAAGATTGATGACTTCATTGATCAATATGATACCAATCTAACCAAATGACATGAAAATATTGAATGAAAGAAAACGTGAAAGCAGAATGTAAATTTTTGTAGTTTTTTTCACTGAGAAAGAACAATAAGGGAGGAATATCCACATTTTAGAGTCTATCAGAAGATCTATAAAAAGGAAAAATCATTTTCAGATCATAATAAACTATGGATATTTGAGTATTATAAATCAGCCAGTGTCTAGAAAGAGGTTTCAATTAGGCACCAAAGTACCATCCACTCCATTTCTTCTATCATCTTCTTGGTATGAAGAGTCTCAATAAAATATGGAAACCTTTTTTCTCATTTCTATGTGACAGCTAATAAGGATGATGACATAAAAATATGGGACCTTTTCTAAACTTTGATTGCTTTCAATTTTTATATCTATACAATCAAGTCACCCATTTCTTTTAAAGGTGGTGAAATGAACAGGTTTCCTAATTCATGCCCCAAAAATTTATTAAAATCAAAAAGTTACAATAGAAACACAAGGTGTAATGTAATTACACTAGTAGGGAATTAATGTAGGGTACAAGAGAATACTCAAACAACACCATACCAATACATGAAACCAAACAGAATGTGATCACCCTTCCTTCACATGCAGATTGCAAAGCATCAACCATTGTAAACTTGATATATCTTCAATATATGAGTGCTGCATCAGGAGTTTCTTAAAAACAATAAATCCATTAAAGCATAAATTCCATCTATGATTAAGAATCAGAACCAATAGTAGGGTAAGAATGTTATATCAAAATTAGTCCCAAACTGAGAAAAGAGTAGTAGGTAAGAATAATGCCAGCCAAACAAGAAGATGGAAAGAGAAATTCCTCAAAGATCCAACCAAAAATCCACAGTCCAAAACGGATTCTGTCTCAAAGGGAAATAAAAATAAATAGTAGACCAGCATGATAAAAGAATCCAATTGATCCCTTGGCCACCCAAGCAGTGCAGGTTGCATCAAGATCCAAGATATCCACACTGAGTAAAAACAAACAGGCCATAACAATGATGACAAGAAACCAAATCCTGTTGAAGGTTTTGAAAGCCAAATCCTTTTGCAATTCCAAATGAGAACCCAGTCTGGATCGGCCTCATCTATAAGGGATAAAATCCTGTTCTAGCCAGTAATGCAGAACCAGAAGGTTTTTCAAACCATCCATCAAACATATCAGAATGCAACTCAAAATAAAAGACAAACATAAAGTGAGAAATCCAGAATCCAGGTTACAGCAAGATGCATCATATCAGAATCCATACAAAGAGAAGCACACAATCAGAATCATAGAAAAAATCCATCAAGATGCTGCATCATTCAGAGACAGTTTGTAAATCAATGGGGTAAACTCAGATAAAGAGAGATTAAGGAGATCTTTTAAACCCCTTCATTATTTTTTCCGTGAAGATGTCTTGCTTAATGGAAGGGTATGCTTCTTTTGAAATTTCCCCTTTTCTAAAAGTTTGATAGAGGATAGTGTCCCGAAGCTTCTCCAAAGATTCAGGTTCCTGAAATCTAGATACATCCTGTTTTACAATCTCTTCATTCTGTTGTTGGGCCATCACTTGTGGGGATATGTCAATCTCTTTATGTGACATGTCAGCAATGAGTTCAGCTTGATTAGTTTCTGCATTTTCCTTTCTAGTAGGAAGATGATAACATGTAACAATGGTTCTATCTATCTATGAGTAGTGTCTACGTTTTCTAGTTCTCCTGGAGTTTGGAGTGATGAAACCATCATCATCCACTAGAGGCTTTTTACCTTTCTTTGCCATGGATATCAAATAATCTTCCTCAATTTGTCTATGTTGATCATCCACTTCAATTGAAGTGTCAATAGAAATTAAATTCTTCTGATCATTTCCTTTGGCCTCCATGGGATCCAGACATTTATTCTGCTCCTCATTGAGCATGGTTGGGTGGGTGCACTCAGACCTTTCTTCATGGGAATGTTCTTGCCATTTGGTAAATCCTTGAGTGGAATTATTAGTGACAGCAATAACCTCATTGACAAAGTCTGATAATTGATTTCCAGGCACTTGAATATTCAATCCCCCTTTAACTACATCATCCCTTTATTTGATAAAAAAATCTGAGGGTCCAGCCAAAGCCTTGGGTTTTTCTTTACCTTTTTCTATCCACTTTGAAGTCAAATTTTTAGTGCAATTATTAGAATTTACACAACTGATAGAATTGTGCCCATGTCTGAATCAACTACATCATTACTATGGAAAAGGTCTACTAAAAAGCATCTAGCTTATCTACTTGATGAACTAATTGATTTTTTATTCCATCTAGGTATGCTTCCACCCAAGATTTGGCATAGTCCTAACACAAGTAGATAGGGGAATCGAAAGGAAAACGAATAATTTCAACATTTGTATCTTCATGTTCCAATATAATCCAAAATTGATGAATACGTTTGGGGTTTCATTCTCCCTATGAACTAGATAAAGGAAGTGGATAAAATTTTTTAGTGTAGAAAAATTGTTGAGAAAATAGATAGAAGGTATATGGCTTGAATAGGATTAGTTATTCTATGCTATCTGTAAGAACCCCATACAGAGGTGAGACCATGTATGATATTTTTGAAAGGAAACCACTTTCATTATCAATAATCATACCCTTGGGTGTGGGTTATGTTATGAAACTAAAATGGTCATTCTAGATCAAAATATCAATAACCTCAGCAGTACCTAATGATACCGCCTCAACCCTGGAAACATTCGAAAACTAGGATAGAATAGGGCAAGATGAATTTTGGTAGTATTATCATACTAATAATACTTAAAACACTCCCATATCTAAGAAAATAAAAATTGAAAAGGGCCACTTATGTGATAAGGGAGAATTAACCTATTGAACATTTTCATGTGGTTTATAAAGGAGAGTAAGGGTTGGCATGACTAATTTGAGGGTCCACCCTTCTTCTAGTTCGGTTTCCATAAAATCTGTTCTGAATCGAATGACCGAGATTGGATTCCTAGATGAAAAAACCATCTATTTAGAAACATGGATAAATATCCTTCTAACCAAAGATGTGGGGGAACCTCTAGTCTCACCCGGTATCCCCGTGAAGTATACTCCCCAACTTCTAGAATAGCCCAATATGAGCCTTCAGTAATTCAAAATTAGTGAGAGGAATGTCGATGAGGGTGCATGGAATTTTTAACGAGTACAACTATAATAAAAGAATATATTGATCCAATCCATGAAATAAATGATAAAGCATAGTTTTAAATCTATCTTTATATTCTCCTTTGAAACGGTGAGCATACACCATGTTAAGGTTGGAGTTTGTTCGGGTTCATGCCAAGCATCTACTGCAGAAAAAAATCCATCATACTTCTCCCCAAGATGAGGTATTCCCCCTAGTTAATAAATATACTGTAGTATAATCCCAACCTCTCTATGGGTTAGATTAAAAGGTTTGGTTCTAGGGAACCGATGATTAATCATCTCTCTGAGATGTGTCGATTGACAATACATGATGAACTAAGAAAAACATGCCAACTCATAAAAATGTATCATGGGAAAGTAATTATAGAATTATGAGAAAGTATTCCTTAACCAAAATATCCATTCCCATTCATTATAGAAGTTATCTCAAAGGAACAAATCCTAATTTGAACTCTATCCACCCTTGGGTCTATCTAGAAATGATATATGTATGCTCGAGTATCCTTAATCGATTTGTTGATAAGATATATTTTGACCATCCATAACCATAGGAGAATTAGAAAATGTATAATATATCCCCTAGATCAGAGCCGCAATTAACTAAATATCCTTGGAAACCATCATTTGAATGCATTCAAGGTAATATGATATCCAGTGGGATGGACTATTTTAGTTAGGTTAAGGGATGGTTTTATCATCTAGAATAATGAATCCATATGAAGGGAGTATGTGTGATGGAAGACTATTTTGAAGCTTAGTGAGAATAATACCCTTTAACATTTTATTATTATAAAAAACCTAATACCATGGGCAATCATTTTGGTTCCTGAAAAATGAAGTTTCCTGAGGCAGGCACATCAAAAGACATTTGAAAATTAGAAGCCATCTACTCAAGAGATTGAAGCATATGTCAGAGGAGTAAAGGAACTGTCCCAAAATAAAAAAGCATATTACATATCTCAGATAACATCATGTGAATAATGTGACCCATATGAGGGATCATGATCACATGACTTGTTATAGGTCTCATGAATCGTTTTACCCGTGTAACATCTCATGATTTCCTAACCTGTTCTAAAACTTATAATCATGTGACCATATAGAGGTTATAAGAATCACATAAATCTCATGAAATCATACAACAACATAGGAATATAATTAAAAGAGACATTGAAACCAAGTATGTGCATCACAGTTAAAGAGACTTACCATTGATCAAAAAAAATATTTACTCCATATGTCTTTAAGAAAACTCAGTCACACAGAGAGATCACGTGATCAGATCACATAGATGGTTACGTGATGTTGTCTTGTGAAGTAGTCACATGATAGATGATATTGTGAGAGATTTGGAGGATTGGTTCACAAGATAAATGAATTGACCATTGCCCTGTATTTATGAGTAACCCTGTATAATACAAATAGTCTCTGAGAAGACTAAAATTCACTTAGAAAACCAACCCATAGAAGCCTTTGTTACTAAATAGGGAATTTAAATTACTCAAAAATGAGTCTTTATCCATTAATACCTCTATTCTAAGGAGGGAAATATGTTTACGCCCTCTAAATGAGCATCGCCAATTTTAGGATCAGAGAACTACATGAAGAATATGTATTATTTTCTCTACAATGTAAAGAAAGAAGTATCATGGATACATGGGTATTATGTAACTTGCTCATTTGAATCATGTGATCCTAAAGAAATCATGTGAATGGTTCAAGAACATTGTGTGATATTTTTATGGGTATGATAATCCCCTCTACCTAGCCCTACCGATCTCAAAAAGTCCTCTAGACAAGTGATGATGATTATGTGAAGGCTGGTAGATGAGTTCCCCCAATCATGTGACATGTTGATCGAAAAAATGATTGATAATACCCCAATCCCTTTATTAACAAAAATATGAAAAATAATGAACCAGTATGTGAAGGATATTTAAGTTATTTTATGAAAAGGTGTTATGTGCCTCACATGATTTGTTTACTGATCATGTGATGGGCCATTAACATTTTAGCTTAATTTTTCAAAGGGCCCGAGAAATTTCATCTTGAAATTTCAGAGGAATATTGAAATTTTTATTTGAATATGTTAAATCCCTTTGATAACCCAAGGGTTCCATAAATATGGAAATGAAAGAGTTATCTCATGGTTGATGTTTATTTCAAAATAAGAAGATGATGTCATGAATGGACAATGGAAGGTTCACATGAAATGAATGATGTGAGGCTCCCTCCACCAAATAAAGAACATATAAGAGACTTATGTCATGATAATCAACATAGATTCAGGGTAGTGATTCCTACAAATCCCCCCCCCCCACTAGCACAGGAAGACACACACATGCATGAACATACATGGGAAAGTGGACATCTCAAAGTAGAGAACCATACAACCTTAAGATACTTCCATGAGGTAAGCCTAGGGAATGATTTAAGTGATAATGAGGCATGTCTATATGATTAGATTGATCACTCCATTGATCACATGATGTAATTTAAGCATACCGTTCAGATCACACAGAGGATATTTCATGTATCGATTAGGTCACGTGAGGTATCAATAAGCCAATATTTAAAAAAAACATTGTAGAATTTATTGGATTAAAGTATGAATAATATGAAATAATTATATGAATATGCATGTGATGATTTTTCATGAGAGGGGTGTTGTTCTCCTCAAGTGACTCATTCATTAGTCAAGCGATAGTTCCCAACAATATTAGCTAGATCAGGTGATGGCCTCTCGATATGCCATCCAAGTCATGTGAAGTCCAACAACCATGTTCGTATGGTTCATATGAAGTCCTCAAGACATGGAAGATGGTTCATGTGAAGTCCTCTAGACATGTTTGCATGTTCACACGATAACCATTGGATATATCAGATTGTCATCCATGTTATGTGATTCCTTATGGACATGTCAAGAAGATCATGAAAAGTACTCCAAACATGTCATCTGGTTCATGAGCTTCCCTTTGGACATTTCCTCCAAGTCACATGAACCCCTATGAAAATGTTAAGTGGATCATGAAAAATCCTCTTGACATGTCATCTAGTTCATGTGAAGTCCTCTGGACCTATCAATTTGATCATGCCATAATCCTCATACTTGTGAACTTCAATCAAGTGAATACCCCTAGACATGTTAGGAAAACACCCCGAACTTTTCAGGCCAACACCCCCAAATACTTTATCCTCATCGAACAAGATATCTCGAGTATGTTCCACTGAATCATGTGAACCCCAAACTATGAGTATTTTTGGGATCATTTCCCCTCTATATAAGAATTTTCCATAATGAACTAGATATTTTCATACATTATGAGATCCTCATTCCACTCATAGACTTCACCTTATATTTATTTTATGGTAAGGGTCAAATATAATCCAACGAGAATCCATCATGGTGTAAACCCCTCTATATCCCAAAAATTCTATCTTATTAGACTCAAACACTCTTATGACTCTATCATCCATCCTTTTCCATCAGTAGAATGGAAATGGTATAATACAAGCGTATTTGATTCGGTGTAAGTCTCATATATTTCATTTCATAAGACTCACCCTTGATGGGTCTATCATTCTTCCATATCCATAATTGGATTGATGAACTAATTGAACTATAAGTAATCTAGTTCTTTCTATAAGTAGGGTACCTAGGGAACTATACTATGGTTCCAACTCCATTCAAACACTCTATATGGTCTGAACTAGTTCATATGTCCCGTGTCCATATACAATGAGTATGGTAAATTTTTATCCCCTATTTCATAGACTATGTATGGATAATGTGCGCTTAGGTATTTGAAATGACCATATAAATGGAATCATAAAATTCCCTAATCATGGAAACCTTTGTATGTAAGTCTCATTCAATGATACGATGAAAATTCCTCCATACATGGTCATCCTCCTTGGTGTAGGTACCAAAAGCATCCTCATATTGATAAACCCTAGGAAAATAAATCTTACAGGTATTAATTTTCTATCATTTCCCATCACCAAGTTAAGGGAATACTGAACTATAAAGACTCTAATTCCAATTATAATCAGGATACATAGGACACCTCCCTAAAGATTGATCTCTATACCCAATGCCTAAGCACACTAATATTATTCCTTTTCACATGATGTTAAACTAAATGGAATGGACCTTAAATAACTTCATTGGTTTTGATACATATTCTCAAATGATATATAGGATGCCTCTTTAAGGATCAATCCTATCCTCAAAATACCGATCACCACCCATGATGGAAATAAACATCAAGGTGCTTGGTTATATTTATTTTAAACACATGTAGCGACCAATTTCTAGGCAATAATAAGAAACATATAGAGAACATTGGATACATATAGATGGCATCATTAATAGAACCCACTTTACATGCAGAAGCATACAACACTTTGTCATTGTATTAGGTTAACCAATCTCGTATCAGAACATGGAAGATATCCATGGACATATTTTAAATCTATAAGAGAGTCCTAAAGTAGGTAATAATTTCCTCAAAAAGGGTGTGATTATCTTAACCTCCCATACTCTCAACTAATGTGAGTTCCTAAGTGTACTTGGGTTTGAAACCCCAAAGGAAAACCTTCCTTTTGAAATCAGGTGTCACTTGAAGATTCCATGAGAGATAAAAATGTTAAACCTAACATGAATGATTGTGAAAACATACTCTAATCCCCCAAAAACCAATCATTTAATCCCAATTTTAATTAGAATTACTAATTATGATCTTTATGTAAATCTTGATATAATAACCCACTGTGGAATACTTCAACTACGCCATCCCTTTCACAATATAAAAGGATATATTTCTCAGTTCTCATTGAGTATTTATTCCACTCAACCATCAATGAAAAAAACATCTCAAAATTTTTAATGGGGAAGAATCCCTGAATTTGGAAATGGGTTTCATATACCAAAACCATATATAGGTTTTGGTAGAACCACAAGTTGATGTAAATCCTTCTGAGTAAAAATGGGTATTCAAGAAGAAGATGTAAAGGGATAGTAAATTCAGTACCTATAAGGAGTGACTTGTTGCTCAAGGGTTTAATAAAATTTATTTCATAGACTATGATAAAACCTTTTCACCATTCTATATTCTAAAACCCATTACAATTTTACTTTCCATAACATTATACCGTGATTATGAGATTTATACAATGTATACCATGTTTTATTGTCGTAATAAGAACCTTGTAAAAGATGGATAAATGACACAAAGAGAAGTATTTGTGACTCCAGAGGATAAAAATAAGGTGTAAAATTTATAGAGATCCATCTATGGGTTAAAACAAGAATCAACATCCTAGAAAACTAGTTTTTATAAACCCGTACAACATTTTGATTTCATAAAGAATGAATGTGATCCATGTATCTACAAGGGGATTAGTGAGAGTGAAGTTGTATTCCTAGGCATATATGTTGATGATATATCATGGATGAGAAGCGAGATACCATTCTTATAGTTTGTTAATAAATGTTTGAAAAAATGACTCTCCATGAAATAATTAAGCGAATAAACCTAAATTCTATGGATCAATATCATTCATGATAGTTCTATGAGTCTTGTTGAATTAATTCATCATATATACATTGAAAAAGGTATTCGAGAGAATTTGTATAGAACGATACAAGAAGGGATTGTTTCCCATGGCACATAGTATACATATCTCTAAAAAAACATGTCCTCATACATAATAGGAGGGATATAGTAAAAATTAGTAGGATATCTTATGATTCAAGGAATTGATATATAATGTTTTTCATATTATTTATTAGGATTAATTTTTTCTATTCCTTGAGCATGGTAGAATATAGAAGGACATCCTAGTAAAAATGTACTTGATGGTTCTAAAGAAAATCCTAACGTATCTGAGGCATAAAAATGATATATTTAATGTTTATAGAGAAGATGAGGAACAAATAATCATGTGATATATAAATTGTAGTTACTAGATAGATCGAAATGATCTAAAATCAATACCAAGATACATTTTCTACCTTAATGAATGAGTTATGAGCATGAAGAGTTTAAATAAGATAGCGGTCACACATTCTATAGTATACTAAAATTATATTTCCACTCTTTATATAGCTAAATAATATATTTGGATACACAAAATCATCATACATATTTATGTGGTTCCTAGTATTAAATATTTTATCACACTATAGTTTTGATAACAATGTGATGAGGTTCCTATCCAAGGATACAATGTTACATAAATGAACAAGAATATTCTTTAAATGTATCACATATTGATTGATTTTTCTCAAAGGGTTGATGTCATAGTAAAAAAGAGTCTCCATATCGGAAAATTTCGACATTATAACTAAATTATTTTCTCAATAGAATCTTTAATATTATGTGTGAAATAGTAGAATAAAAGTGGTTATCAGTTTAATCTAGTGCAAGGGATAATTTAATAATGTTGGTTCCCTAGAATCTACTATCATTGTACTTTCAGTCACCTGTAAATTAAAATACCTAAATATTAATAAATAACATATCACATGATGAGTTCACTTATATATAACATTAATTTCATAATCTCCTTATATTTTGTTTTCACATCGAATGGTTATAAAAACTTTTATCTATAATGATAAGCTTAAAGTGTTATGATAATATTCTTAAAAAAATGTTCTATGGTTTGATTAAATCCATTTGATGGGAATTTGATGATGTTTGACTATCAGGTGTTGGGGGATCATAATACATTGAGACTTATTCTCATAATGTTTTCACTTGGAAATCTTTAAGAAAGGATGTTATTTAGAGGGACTCACCAATAGTAATTTCATCTGTTATATGTGTCATTATATATTCTTATCTTTAGAGGTATATATTTGTCCTTAAACTTGAGAATATTATTAATGCATATCATGAATTGGTTACATTTATGTATTGTCATAAATTCTGACAATTTATACTTCTAGAAAAGTGGGATACACTAGGTGAATCATGAGTGATATTAAATTGATTGGACAAGTCATGAAAGTATTTTCCTTTTGGATTTTATGAATGTAAATATCTCACGACCTTTGATTGAAATAGAATTATTTGATTAAGTCCACAACTATGATGGTTTATTAATGAGTTCATTTCAAGTAGTTAAAGGAAGGTAAATCAGGAATATATGTTGATGACAAAAGCATGAGACCTTCTTGATGTGATATCAAGAAAAAGAGATTATGTTACATAATAATCATTCATATGATGATATCTTCATTGGTACACTAATTTTTATCTATATGGGTTACAAGACATGTTACAAGATTCCAATATTATACATTAGGTATGTTCACCTAATGCCACTTAATAAGATTCCTAGAGGGCCACACACTATGTGTATTCATATTATCAATTAAATTATAGTTGGAGTAAATATTATTACCAATTCTTGAAATAATTATTAATCTAGTCAAGTTGATTGAATGAATTTAATTACTAGTTATTTGATTTTAGAATATATGTGAGTTTAAAATTAAATATATATTTATATTTTAGTTAATCTATATAATATTTATTTATTTATTTAATTAATCATATAATGATGTTTATTTTTTTAATAAAATATTTATTATTCATGATTCCAAAAATGACAAGGAGGATTGAATGGTTGAGTTAAGGTCCTGATGGAAGTGATATATTTTATTAAATATCATTTAAATAAATATTAATTTATATATTTAATAAATTATATTTAAATATTTGTGAGTTAGTGAATTTTATATAATATAATAACAATAATAATAATAATAATAATAATAATAATAATTTACATGGGGAATATATTGGTGAGAATACTTGATGAAGGGATTCAATAAAATTATCAAATATTTAACCCTAACTATATATTCCATCTTGTATCATTTTTCTAGGGTTATGTTAATTTTTGTGTACAACATTTCCTCCTAAGAGAATTATCACAGGGCTTTGATGACCTCTTAAGAATGAGACACAATCCTACTAATATGTCTCAAAATTGAGAGAACAAGATAAATAATTCTTCAAGCCCAACCGAATTATTATTTTGATCAATGATGAATGATGTGAGACATTTGGATCATCCATGCTAGAACCTAGAGTACCAATGTTAATGTTTTGAGATTCATGGAGTACATGTAGATACCTGTAGAGGAATTATACTTTTGATTCATCATCCAAATGATGAAATAAAAATAATTTCAATTAAAATAGTCATCAATAAATAAAAAATTATCAAGTTAATAAAATTTTTGTTTTAAATTAATTATAAATTATATGTGAAAATATCATGTCTATAAATAATCCTAGTTTTATTCTTCAAGATATGAGGGATTCATTTGAATAAAATGATGGAAAACTTTATTGGTAATGGGCTCGACCATGTCCACTACACCCAAAAACATTCATCTTTCAACGTGAATGTTGATTTTTAGAAATAATCCCTAAATTTTACTATTTTCATTGTCATTGATAAATCAAAATTCTCCCTCTTGACTTAAAAATTGATTCTTCCAAAAAAATGATGAGATAATGTGAAAACATACATTTTCAATGATACTTTCTAATAAATTTCCCAAAAAAATAGATTTTCCTGAAATTATACATTTTAGTAGATTCTCAAGCTTCTACTCCTCAAGGGATTCAATTCAGTTTCATTTCATCATAGTTTATCACTTTTTCAATGATAAACATCATGATATGAAAATTCGATATTATTTAAAAATAGTGACATATAATCTATTATCCTAATTTGATAGAATCTTCTTCACCTAAATTATCCTCCTTAATCATCCATCACCATCAATTCCCTGTATAAAAAATATTAGAAAAAAATACATGGGAATAAGGTTGAACTTCATTACTCATTAATTGGAGAAACAATTGTGTGATTTTATTCTCAACCAAGGTACTCCTTTATTTCCATATCCATGTTTGGGTGGACTCTTAATGATTTAACTTATGATCTTTCCAAGTTGAAATCTTAGATAGCATGGATTCCTAGATTCAAATAAGTTCTCAATTATATGGGACTTTCTTCATTTCATATTATACAAAATAAAATTCATCTTTTAGTTCTAGGTTCATCATTTTTAAAATATATTCCCAATATGGTAATAAGATCAAGTAGTATTTCAAGACATGGAAAACATTATTTTTCCTCCCAAGAAACATCTCATGAGATCTTGGGTTATCAATAACCTATCATGAAATTAAACATCTTTATTTGGAGTAACTTATTTCACTTTATGATATGAATTCACTTATAATTTTTTCCATTTTTATTTTCATTTCTAATTGATCTATAAAAATTATCATACATTATTTAGTAACATTCCCATGTTTATTAATTCTTAGACATATTTTCATATGAATAATTAATTTACCAACTAGGGAAAATTTTTAATGAAACATAAACTCTTTATTAGGCATGTATTTAACCAAAATAATACTTTAATTTCTCTCTTGTATTATTTATATCTTTTTTAATCTATATTTTCTCAATCAATACTGATTTTAATGGCCTATTTTCAATGGTCTATAATGTAACCTATCCTTACGCAATAGATATATCATTTCTTTTTAGTGTAGTACCCTTACTAGAATTCTTGAGTGTACTTTGAACAACACTAATATTATGCTTATTACCCAAGAGTAAATTACCATTCTTGTTAAATTTTATTTCTTTGGTATTTGTAGTCTTTAATCTTTACCATCATTTGACACATGCTTGGTTTATTTTAATAGTCATGAATCTTGACTATATCCAATTTTTTATATATTACACCAATTTTTTAATACCATCAAATGTGTTTGAGAAAAATAAATTTTTTTATTTATTATAAGGACTTTGATTTAGCTCAATTTTTACCAGCCTTGGTATATGTTTCTCTTGTATTCCTTGAATTTATATGTTATTCTAACAATAACCTTCCTTGTTCATGAACCTTTCAAAAAACCATCAGTAGCCGAAAAATATTTGTTTCCTATACCTAGGAAATATTTGGACAACATTTGGTCCTTATTGTTATCTTGTTATTTTATTATTTAGTTGAGATTACTTTTGGAAACAGCTTTTACCACATTTTATTACAACCACTATAGATATAGTGATGAGTTCCTCATCAATTTGTTTCATCCATTTTTGTATATATTATTATTTAAAACCACCACTATACATGAGACTAGAATTAACATAATCATATCCTTTTAGAATGTATGGTACCTTTTTCTTTGATATTTATATAATCAGATCATTATATGATCACATTATTTTTTTCCACATAATAACGGTATTTTGGAATAATGATCCTTTTTGGAAGTGTGTATGGAAGAATCCCTTTTACCATCTTGTTTTAAAGACATTGATTATATCATTTTCATATTTTAATATTTAATATACAATTTAAGACACGTTATATTGATGAAATTTTCTTATCCAATGATTAATTTAACCCATATTCACACCATTTTCAAATATTCTAAATTAGACCATCAAGCATTTGGTTCTTTTCTTTCAAGAAAATAAAAATATAATTAATCCAATTGGATTTGATCCTCATTGGGCATCTGTGAAAAAATTACATTTTATAACTCATGGATCTTTTCTTCAAACTCTTTCTTGAATTATTCGCTCTCATAGATTGTATTGATTCACTCATCCTTAATCTGGAGAACCTTTCTTCAAGGTCCACATTTATAGAATTTATAACCACTACATGTCTTGATAATTTTACACACATAAAAATACTTTTTTCTAAAGCTTTCTCCTATCTTTTTAATTCTAATTGAAGGTTCTTAATAAACTATTTAATTCATATAAAAGGTCAAAAAAATAAAATGATTAATTATTTGGGAATATTATACAGGATTTCCTTTAAATCACCAATTGTTTCATCTTTTTAATCCTAAAAAATGCGATCTTTTACACTTATGATTATCTCTTATATAGGAAACTTTTGAGATGAGAATTTAGTTACCTCATTATCACACGAATTCATTTAACCTTCTGAGTTGGAAGTGTTTTCCATCTCCTTTTTAGTGGATTTAACCCCAAAATAAACTACTTTCATGCCAATTTTTTTTCATAAGGATTACAATATATAGAGACCATTTTATCTTCATCTATACATAAGAGGGATTTTTTATAATCACAATTTTATTAAAGAGAAAATTTAAAAATAGATATAAAATAATAAACTTTATTTTGATTGGATTTAATTAGTAAAGATCAAATGTTCACTTCTTTTGTTGAAGAGGTCTTTATCAATTTATCTAAAATACTTTTTTCGTGTTCTTCATTGTCTTAGATGATATCTATTCCATAGTTTCTTTGAGAGGGAAGTCACACAATTATTTAAATTACACATCATAAATTCCATAGGAGATAAACTCAAAAAAGCTTCAAATTTTTTGTTTTTATAGGATTCAGTTAGAGGTGGAGCCATGTTCTCTGATAATAATTTTCAGGATCACTTTGGATGTACAATACACTGAGGATGGAGTTAGTGTTTATGATGTATTACCAATTAAAAAATTTCCCCCTCTCTTACCTATGTACATATTCAATTAATGGATTTCATTCTCTTTTCAATCCTTTAATTTCATGCATCTATACTAAGCCATCCTGACCCATCCCACCTAGCCGACAAGACCACTTAACCCACCTGCCCACCTGGCATGCCCGCTTGACCCACCCACCTGACTCACATGCCTGAACAGCCAAACTCGACCTCCCAACCCAACTACCTCCAACTACCCTAAAAATGGAAAATATATTACTAAGGTTGGATTTGAACTCCTTGCCACCTAGTTATTCTGTAAATTTTTTACCTCTCCCCATATTGGTCATCTTTTAATTAATCAAACTTTAATATATATATATATATAGTTAAATAAATGAAAATGAATATATATTCTTATATATAACTATATTATATATAAAAAAATTGAAACTATTAATATATATACATAAATAATTAAATAAAAATAATTATAAATATATATTTTAATAAGTATAATTATATACAAATATTTATAATTGTATTTATATTTATATGTATTTTTATATATAAATCTATACATTTTTATATAAAATATATATACATAAAATTATATATATATGGTGATATATATATACATATCTAAGTATGTATGTATGTATGTATGTATGTATGTATGTTGGAATTTATGTAAATTTATATATATATATATGACTATATATTTATATATATACCCACACATATATAAATTGATATAAATATAAAAAAAATTAAAAAAAATGTAAATATGTATAAATATGTACATAAAATATAAAAATATATATAAAAATATATATATATATATATACATTCAATTATATAAAATATATATAAATACTCTTACTTATATTTAATTATATATATTTATATATTTATATATTAATATACAATTCTTTTTATAGATATATAGTTACATATATTATTATAAAATTATAAACTTATAAAATTATATCTATTTATATATACAAATATATTTAAATTTGATTATATATATACTCATTTCTGTAATTATGTAATCATATATATTTATATCTCAGTATATATTTGCAGGAATTTATATATAGATTTCAATATTAATATTTATGTATATATTTACATCTATTTATATGTTTACATTCTAAATTTATATGTCAATATTTTTATATTTATATTATATATATATTACATATTATTAATGTTAATTATTAATTTATAAATTATTAAATAAGGATGAATGTTGATTGCTTTGCTGATGGTGATCACACGATGAATTTGGGTTCTTCAGTCTTCATGGATTTCTGGAGTGATCCTCCTATGGTCGAGGTGGTTTTTATTGGAGGTAATATTTTTTGTTACATTAGATACTTGGATGTTCCTAATAATATCAATAAATATAGGTAATGTAAGGGGGATTTATGGGGAGTAAAACTTATGATAAAATTGGGAAATGTCTTTCATTCTTCCAATTTAAAGATTCTGATATTGGTAGAATTCGAATGAAGGTAATCATTTCCCTTGTGGGTTTTGTTGAGGAATCCACTTTAGAATGGATTACATTTTTTAACCACTCCATTATTTCACTATAAATTATTCTAAGGGTTTTTAATCAATGGAGTTTATAGGATTTATTTAATCATCTATCTTAACTTTTAGGTTACAAAACATGCAGATGTGTCTTAATGGGTCATGACTACTTTATATTTTATTTGCATAAAAGGAATTGAAAATAAAGTCCTATTGATTTCGTTTTGTGTCCCTCAAACTCTATTTTTTCATATTTGGGAAGGATACGATAAGATAAACCCTATTGAGTATTAGAATACCATTGTGAAAGTTTGGGTTAATGTTTTTTTATCTTAATTGGATTCATTGGAACCCAAGAATTTTGTGTGACATTTCATTATCTATGAATGTTCCTATAAAGATAGATTGGGAAACTTATAATTTTATATTCATTAACTATGCTCATATGTTGATGGAAATTTATCTTTGTTACACTTTAGTCAATAATTTGTTTCCTTCAACTTCAAATGATGAATTTTCTCAATTTAATATGTAAGAAAAGGTTTGATTCTCTTATTTGGTTTGTAAGTCTATAAGGCATGAAAAATATAGTTACATAAGGAATGGTATATGCTCATTCAACTCACCAATTGGCCAATATGATAATAACTTCTATAATATGGGTAAGGATGATAGGAATTTAAAAGTTGTGTAAGGTGAAACATTAATTAATGAGACAGTTAATGGAAGGGGATGGGTTTAACGGGTTCAACCTACAGATCATCTACAAACTTGATTGGGTGATAACTTGAACTCTACTACAGCCATGGATGTTGGTACATCTAGTGATTCTTAGCATAATTTGAATCATTATTCTTTTAAATATCTTATAACATTAAAGTATACTCAATTTTTATAATGCCCTAATGCTCATGGAACTCAACATGGTCTAACATAGCCCCAAAAAATCCATTCACCACTCTAGTTTTGTAGGATTTAAGGGTCTTATAAAGATGATGAAGTGGAAGATGAGGGGAAGAGGAATCATGTGGTAGTTTTATCTAGTTATTCACTTTATAAGAATTAGAATAAGTGAAAATTGATCCTACTCTTAATTTTGGTCAATATTTAAAAGAACTATCTAAAAAAGTTGATGTGGATTAGTAATTGTGGTCAGATCATAAATTTTCAAGTATTAATGGTAAAGGAAAATGAAAATCATTTCTACTTCTTCAAATAAAATTTATCCTAGGAAGTATTATTTCTAATTATTTGATCAAGCTTGGTAGGGAACTTTTGTTTTGTTTGTAATTTCTTCTGAGCAGACCTCGACATCAATGCATCTTCCTTGCAGTGATAAAACTAATAGAAAGATACAAGTGTTTGATGTTTTGAAATATATAATTTTTATATATTTGAAAAGAGATAGACCTCAGAATAATCAGTAGGGATTAGAGGTTGTGAATTGAACCCTGTATTTTATTCACATAGGGGTTGATGATTTTTGTAAAGGGGAAATTAAATATAAGATTGTGGTTTCCAAGGGATGATGAGTTGGGTCAATGTATAACTTCTTCAGATCAATGTCGGTTGGTTTTAAAGAATGGTGATTCATCTCATCCTATAAAATAAAACAAGAAGTTTATTGATATTTCCTTTGTCTCTATGTTAGGAAATGTTGGTACACTTGATCTAAGTTTTCTACTTATAGAAGTTGTTTATTATAATAAAGTGGAATCAGTGAGAAGTAAGATTAAAATCTAGGTTTTAACCTACAATTATTTTTCCACACTTCAATTTATTGATAAACCAATTATTCAAAATGTAATTTTTGAGGATATTGTGAATAAACGTTATGTGGAAGAAGATTACATCACATTTGGGACTAGGTTTATATATGATGATATTGATTCTATAGATGGAACTGAGGAAGTCTTTATCCTCACAATAGCTGTAACCAGCATTGAAAGGGTCACTGAGCATCAAGATAATCCTATACTGGACTTCAAGGAGGTAGGGTTTAGGGATTCTATGAATCCTCGAAAGATGGATAATAACTGGAGTTGAGAATGACTTCCATGTGGCCAGGGTAGTCGGGTAGCCTATCAAAATATGATTCTTAACTGTCAGGAGAAGTATTTTGTTAATTCAAGAACTTAAATCTTATCATGAAATTGTTTTTTTCTTTCTCCTAAATGAGGAAAAGTTTTTTTTGTCTGAATCCATCCTCCTTTAGTTCTTTTTTGGGATTTTATTTGTTAATGGGGATTTGATCCCAACTTATTTCAATTATTACTTTTCAAATACTAATTACTCTATTATTAATTATTAATTACTAATTATTTTTAATCATATGTAAATACTCATTAATAAGATATATTTTATATATAATAATGACTATTTATTAATATAATAATAATAATATTGTTATTTTGAAAAATTATTTATCAATAAATATTAAATATGAATTATTTATTACTAATGACTAATTATTTATAATATTTAATTTTATTTAATTTTATTTTTTATATTAATATTCATAATAAATTGTTTGGGTGAAATTGGTTGAGCCGACATGGTTATAAAAAATAGAAACGTTTTTTAAAATTAATTTTTTAAAAAATTTAATATAAATACCTAAATAAAAATTTCTTAAAATTTTTTTATTGATGTTTTCCTCCAAGATGAATGTCTACATCCACGGTGTATCATGGTTTTTGTCCCACATACATGAAACTTCCATTTTATTAACAATATAATTCTTGAGTAAGGGTCCTTGGACCCATAATCCTAGAACAAACCAAGTTTAATGAAAACACAAACCTACTATTATCTGTATTTAGAACATATTAGTGATTTTTCTATATAAACAATATTTTTCTTGTACCACCTTGAATTATGAACAGTAATAATGCACTCTCACATCCATCCTGGATATGATGTATTTGATCTCCTTCCTCTAAATGAAGCAATACATGTTCTTGACTCTTGCAAAATTTAAACCATGTGATATTGATATATCATATGATGGAAACCTTAATACCTATTCTTCATCCAAAATAATTTTTAGTAGATGAAAGGATGGATTCTATTTCTTATTCCTCTTCTTCTTCCACTACCTCTTCTTCTATTTCTTATACTTCTTTTTATTTTTTTTATTCTTCTTCTCCAATTCACATGGATTAATTTTTATAGAAACATTGTTTCTTTCCTTGTCTTCGACCTAAATGATATTCAAAATAATCACAACATGAACCTTCTCTCTTTATTTTTATAACACCATTATTTTTTATATATCCCTTTATATTTATATATCAAAGTAAATATAAGTCGATAATATTTATAACTTTTATTATACTTCATATATAGTCATTGAGTTCTATATGATTCTAGGTACAATCTATCTAATATAATTTTCAATAATTAAAGTCTGAACACTAGAATATGATAACCTCTTTAATACACAACATTTTAATTCTCATTATCTCCCTTAGTTAGCATGCGAGATTTCATTTAAACATCCTCCAATATTGATTTTTCATCAAACACTATGTTTGTATGAAATCATGTAACATGACTATTCCAATGTGAAGGATTCTCTCATGGTGTATCTTCTTTAATTATTTCATGGTACCAATAGGGAATCTCTATTCACAACATGATAATCCCTTTTAATTTCATTACTAACCATATCTTCCATGGAATGATAGTGTAGATTTAATCTCACCCATGAAATCTTCTTCATCATGATTGATGGTGTGGTAATATCCATCATGTCATTTGTTAGTCACCATAGTGTTTCCCTTCTTCCCATGACATGGTTGTATCTCAAATAAATTATCTATCTTAAAATGGTATTTCTTTCTCATGTAGCTTCATGAAATGTTTCATTCATCAAAGGCATGAATATATATTCATCTTTTACTCTCCCTAAATGATGGCTTGAATCAAAAATTAAAGACTATACCATGATATTAAAAAATTAAATTATAACACAACATCATTAAGATTAATTTCTAGAACAATGTTCCTGAATTTCTTAATCTTTTGATATTTTTTTCTAATTCATGGATCTTTCTTAAGAAATATTATTTCTTACATATCATTATGTGAGCTCTAACCTTCTTAAATATTGGAATAATATTCATGAATTATCTAATTTTGAGTAAGGAATAACTATAAGTAAGAAATACATATCTTTCGTATCATATTGAATTTCTTCTTCTCTATTTTTCCTCAATCTTATAGCTCTGGAATAATATTTTGTTACTCTTTCATATTTTTTAATATTCATTACTTTAACAATTTTTCATGTTCTTAATAATATATTTCTTATGTAAACAAAACATCTTTGACATCTAATTCCTTTTCCATTTCATACTTATATGGGATCTAAATATCTTAAGTAAAATATTGATTATTTTATAAATCATAAATATGAGTCATATCATAAATATTAGTAGTTCATAAGACATAAATTATAGCAGAATTAATTAAAATGAGTCATCAGAGCATATCTTTGGCATAAGACATGTATTTTTAGCATACACACAAGCATAAAAAATCATTTCCTTAGTAGTCAAGGCTCACTTACAAGGCTATCATAGTGGATTGGGTTCACTACCCAAATCATTGTAGTAGTCAAGGTTCACTACCAAGACTATCATAGTGGACAGAGTCCCATCCTAAAATGGGTTCACTTCCCATTACAGACATTTTTAACTCATGAGATATCAGTCTTTACCCAATGCATTTGAGGGAGATATAGACCCCACACATCACATAATGAAAATAATACACATGTGTTCTAGAAGAACATAAAACATTCATCATATTAGAATCCATGAAAATAAATGGTCTTCATAAGTATTTTATCATAACATAACCCGTGGAAAAGAAATGTGTTTCATAAGAATTTCATCATTTCATCATATCATAACACATTGAAAATTAATGGGTTTCATAAACATTTCATTATTTAATCATTGCATAACCCATAAAAAATGAACAGGTTTCATAAACATATTTTTATTATAAACACAAACCATCTATATAAATAATATGGATGGTATCATTGGATTGTATCCCCAATAAAGCATAAGTGACACCAAGTTATGTAACCCTCATTTGAAAATTATTTTTAAAGATCACTACTAATATTTCATGAGGAAAATAACTTCTCCACTTTGACATCAATTATTTAAAATGTAAAATTTACCAAATATTAAAGAAAAAATAATCTTTGAAAATATCCTTTTAATATTGTAAGGTATTATATAAATCATTTAGATATCATGGAGTTGGTAAATATTATTCATGTTATATAAATTATATCAAATATCCCTTTTACATTTTTGGTAAAAAGTAAAAAGTACCTCATTCTAGAAAGAGGCAAGAATATTCATTTAAAATAAATTATAAATAGTAAAAAATTGGTAAAATTAAATTTCAAAAATTACAAGATAAAAAGAAAAATCATTTTTGAAAACAATTTTAGAAAATATGAATATTTTATAGAAAGGATTCATGACTTAAGAGATAAATAATTTTGATTTTCCCTAAAAAAATATTTTAGTCTCATGAGTAATTAATAATATAAAAATAGAAGGGAAAATATATTCTATAGAAATAAATATACGAGAATAAAATACAAGAATTTACTTAGAGATAGATCATATGATTACATTATCAGATGTGTAATCATAAACAATCCTGATAAATAATGAGATTGTAACATAAAAACTTTACCAATTTTATAAATGTATAAATTTTAATACACCTAAAATAAATAAACTTATTTGGATAGGTAAATAACCATAATTTTTATAAGATACATTTTAAAATAAATTCATGGAAAAAATATACACCACATAATAGAAACTAGTGGTGAATAAGGCATGTGTCCCGTGTAAATAAACGTGAGATGAAAATACCCTTACCACTTTTTAATCATTCAAATCGTAAGACCCATTAAATAATAAAATAAAATAAAACTTTTAATATCATTAAAATAATTATATTACATGTAAAGGTTTTATTATATTCTCGACACAAAAGAAACTAGTGGTGAATATGGCATATGTCTCCCATAAATAAAAGAGAGACTGGAAATCCCTTACCACAAGTCTTGAATTTATTTATAAACATTCAAAACATCTATACAATAAATATATATTTAATATAAACAAATTAAATAAGTATTATTATACATATTATAGCATATATTATCTAATTATGACCTTTTATTACCGATTTATTAAAAATTTCTTATTAAAATCATGTTTTGGGTAACAACTACTTTATTTTTTCATGTATGTTTTGGTTTTGTTTTTTTTTCTAATTTGAATATAATCATGATTAAATCATCTAAAAATGATATAAATGATATAAATATCATATATATTTATTATACTTTTATTTATATTAATCCATTAAATTTATAGATATAAAATTAATTACATCGTTCATGGAGATGGTAGGACCTATGTATGCATGAACCTTGTTTCCATTTTCTCAATGGATGGAATGAAAGAATGTTAAATATTAATTAACCTTTATATAAAAAATATTATATCATATATATCATATATATTCATTAAATATACCCTCGTTACCATATATTTCAAAATAAAATTAACAATGTATCATATCGCTTCATGGAGGCGGGAGTCCACACATACACACGAATGATGTTATCATTTTCCAACTGATTGAAGGGAATGAAGGTAGATGTTATATTATAATTCTAGAAAAAAAAATTTTTCATTAATATCATATATATTTTTAATTCATCATTATATCCACCCATAAGAGGCAATGATGGAAAATGAAGTACATCTGTTCAGGAGGTAGTAGTCCTCCATACATACGATCGTCAGTTTCATTTCGCATTTAATGGAATATGAGATGGATATTTTCTAAACCATTAAAAAATAACATCTAAATATATTTTATATAATTTTTTTATTATATCATAATATTTTGATAAAATATTAAAGAGGTAAAAAAATAAATAAAATAAAAACACCCTTTTAAAAATTGAAACCTCTTCTTCAGAAAACCTCCTTAAGTTTACACCAAAAGTCTTCTTAGGAGGGATTCCTAATGAACTATGGCCTCTAGTTCATGTTAATAGAAATAAGGAATATATTTTTGAAGTATTTTTATGATCAAAAATGATATTTTATTTGTAATATGAGATGATAGGAGATGTCCTTATACGTGTGGGGAAAGGAACCGGCTTGGAAATAACTTGAAAATTTCCCAAAATAATCCAAAATCATAAAGTCATTACCAACAAAACTTCTTTCAAATGACCATAGATTCAAATTTCTAATATGATAAAGTTTAAATATGGGAAAAAATTGGATATAAATAGGTTTTATTGGTAAACATTCCATTATACTTGATTTAACACCCAATAAACTCATTTTAACCTTAAACACGACAATTAGTTTATACTGATTTTAATATTCATTATGACCAAAAAAATAAGTTGAAATTGCTATATAATATTAATCATATGGATTCAAAATATAGAATATATTTATCCTAATTAAATTTACATAATTGGATGAATATAACTTAAAATTAAACCCATAGATGTGATAACAAATGGTTTCCAAAGAAAAAGTTTTCATAAGTGTAAGTAGTTTTTATGACAAATTTCAACATCAAATTGATTTAAATGACCTAAATTTTATTAGTAATAATATAATTTTACTAATTATACTTTTAAAATATTTTAAAATAAGATATATATTTTTAAATACTTTTAATGAATAATCCATTTTTTATAAAAAATCGTATTTTCATTATTCATTAAAAAATTAATATTTTCAATAAATTCTCCAAAAATATCCCTAAAATAATTTTTGCATGTTGATTCCAAAAAATGAATTTCAAATTTTTGAATATATTTTATAAAATTGGGGAAATTAATTTTATTTTTTGTTCACAAAAAAAAATAAAATTCTTTTTGGGAAAAAAGTATTTTCAAAAAGTATAACGTCTTTTCTAAAAATTATATTATTTTTTAGCAATATGTTTTCTTTATGTAAAATAATTACGCCTAGTTTTAAATTTTTCATTATTCATTTTATATCTCAAAATTTATAGGCTAGTCTATAATGTTCATGTTTAAATAATAATATTAATATTATATTACAGTTCAGTAAAACTTGTTGTTGTGTGTAACATAAGCTATCAAAGAAAATAAATTTATTTAAAAAATTCATAAAATATTACGGTATTATATAAGGGGTATTCCACTACCTTAAAAAAATTTCACAAAATTTATCCAAGGTTATTTTTATATGAGGATTTATCTTCATCAAAAATATCGTTCAAAATTTATTATCATTCAACTACGTCAAATAAATAAAATTTATATCAATATACCAAGTCCATGGAAATATTTTTAGCTTGAAAACTCCTCAATTTCAATTAATGCAAGAATTATCCATTCTAATTCTATACTATGAGAGTTATAAATATATTTATACTCTTGGTAGTATCATTTGTACCATCTTTAACCAAATTTCCCAATCAATAATATAATTTTCATGTAGTGATATAAGAAAATCAAACAATTTTCCAATTGAGAATGGATCTATATTAATGTAATGGAAATAACTGAATTTATTTTTCTTTTACATTTGAATTGCATCTTTGTTCATAGATAAATAGTGGAAAAAATCACTTCCAAGATCCAAAGTTTCTCTTATATTATAATGTATTATTCACCTCTAAATGTTAAGCTTCTTTATATAGATATAATATTATGAACTTTTTATAATCTATAAGACACCTCCCAAAATCTTTAAATTCATCAATTTTCAATTGAACAAATTCTATTTATAAAATAACTTTTAGTATTCTTTACAAATATCTTCATTCACATGTGAATATATATCTAATATATAATGTAAAGTCTTTATTTATCATAAGAATAATGATTGTATCTCTTCCAAGTTTTATGACATGCCTCCCCAATCCACATTCATTTCATTCAAATAAACACATAATTAAACCTTACATGGGAGCATTAATATTCTTAGTAAAATTCTTGGAAACACCACTAACATTATATCTTCTTCAATACATATTTACACCATGGTCATTACCTTCATTCTTATTTGAAAAAATATAAAAAAAAGTAAAAATTAGGTATAACAAAAACTTTCTAGAAGGTATAGATTGAATCTCTGGGTTGATCAATTTTATGAAGGAGAAGATGGTATAGCTTGTTGCATTCAGGTTTGAGTGACAATACCAAAATTTATGGGATATCGTAGTCCAAGAAAAGAGGTTTAATGAGTTCTTATGGTATAATTTCTAGATAATGTACATCAAGAGACTCTATCCTTGTATACCAAGGATTGAAAAATGATAAATGATTGTTAGGATTAAAAAGGGGGTATGTCTATTCATGAGTATTCCTCTAGGTTAATATTTTTTATTCATTTTACATTGATGTTGGGAGATTGTGATCTTTCCAAGGTCTGACAATTTGAATTTGGGTTGATATTAGAGTTTTGATTCATTTTCCATCTCTTTTGTTTACCCACTTTTATGAAAGTGGTAAATAAGGATTTTATGGATGATAAAGATATTGATGAATTGTAATTGGAATCAATGTTATAAAGTGACACTATTAGTGGAAATAATGGTAAGGGTTATAATTATCAAAAAGAAGGTGAGAATTTTGGTGGAAATGGGAAGGCGTTATCATCACATTATTTTAAAGGAAGGGTGTCATTAGAGTGTTATCAACGTGGTTGGAAGGGTCATACCTGGTATATTTTTGTCAATAAACCTAAGCAGTTCGACTCTTTGGAACATATATATTATCTTTAAAATTATTTATGAAAGGGTTATCGAGGGAGTGTAGGTCAATATTTAGCAACAACACAGGTGTCACGTGAATGAGATAGTAAACCAAGTAGTTCACAAACCACAGTCATGAGGGGATATAGTTTACACCACATAAGATGTTCCTAGGTATAGGTTTAGTGAGGGGATGTTATTCAACGGATTCAGGTGACCCAGGGGTAGGGTCATGGTTATAATTATGGGAATTTTTTCACTATTGAGTAGGCACTAGTAGATCTCATAAAGGATTCTCTTATTTTTAGTGGTACAGTGTCATTTAACTCTACCATAGTTACTGTACTATTTGATCATGATACTTCTTATTTCATTATAACTATTTATTTTATTTTTTATATGGGGTTAGCTGTTGAAATTTTATCTCGTGGGTTTCATTTAATTAACCTTTTTGAAGAAGGTATGTTCTGGTTAAATGATTAATATCTTATAAAATTGATATCTAAAACAATGGTCATGTTTGGGATTTCTTCATATTTGAGATAAAGTGCTTTGATGTGGTGTATATTGACTGTGACTAGAGAAGAATAACATTGTACACCTATGGTGATGAATCATAGGTATTTATTAGGAAATGGTATTATTAAGATAGTAGGGAAGGATATGATTTGGGGAATATGAGATGGATCACATATCAAGTTTTGGGTATGAATCTCAGTTTGTCTAAGAAAATTATGAGTGTTTATTTTTAACCTATGGTAAATCGGTATCAGGATGTACTTCCTAATAATTTTATGGGGTTTATAACAAAGATAGGTTGAGTTTACTACTGACTTGGTATTGGGTGCCAAAAATATTTCTATACCTCCTTACCATATGAAACATTATATTCTTAGTGAGTTAATGTCATAGTTGGAATATCTAGAATAAATTAGATTAATTAGTAGAGTGTATCTCTGTGGGGTACCACATCAATTTTTTCTAAGAAGTTCTATAGGATATTTTCACATTATATTTATTTTCATAGGATGAAATAGGTTACCACCATGCATCGATATCCTTTTCTAGGGTTATATGATATATTCGATCATTTAATAAGATCTCTATGGTTTTAAAAGATAAATATATTATCGTGTTATCATCATCTAATTACATGGGCTAAGGATGTTCCCATGATAGTTTTTTGGATTCTATATAGCCAGTATGAGTTATTGGTGATGTTTTGGGGGTAAATAATTCACCATTTGTATTTAAGGAATTGATGAACTATGTCTTCCATAAATATTTGGATTCTTTTGTGATCATGTGTATCAATGTTATATTGATATATTAACAATATAATAAGGACGATAGGGAGAATCTATTTATAATATTGGATACCTTGAGATCTCATAACTTGTATTCCATGATGTCTACATAACAATTTTGGATTTAGGAGTTAAAGTTTATAGGGTATGTAATTCCAAAATTAGAGATATGAATAAATCTGAAGAATTTGGTTGCTATGATTTCTTTGTATATTCACACAAGTTTCATTTATATTCATAGTTTTTGGGGTCTTATGAAGTGTTACAAATGTATTATTTAAAAATTCCATATCATATATGTATCAATTATGACATTGAATAGGAATTTATTGATGTTCCAATGGGTTTAAAGATACAAGGATCTATTTCAAGTGTAGAAGAAGTGGTTGGCATCAATACCTATTCTCTCTTTACAATATTTGGGGATGTGATATATGGTTTTTTTTCCTTTGGTGCAGGAATATGATATTTTGTGATTCAAGTGGGGTGAGTAGTGGTGCATGATACTTAACAGCTAAGGAAAAATAAAAAACTACCATATCCATGATCTTGATTTTGTTTCACCTGTGTATTTCCTTAAAATATAATTGAATTATTCATTCTATGATTATTTTGTGGTGTATAAAAAATATTAAATTATATATTATCATAGATGGATTTTAATCTGTAATTTTAAAGGTCATTTGAATGTATCTAGTTGTTTGATTTTGAGATGATATATACCCCTATAAAGTGAGATTTCATGGCTGATTATTTGAGAATGAAGTCCCAATGGATGATATAGTGAATCGAAGTAAGAATATAATAAATCTTTTATAAAATTTTCATCTTGATGGATCCAAGGAAGAGGGCTGTGTTATTTTTATTCCCCTAATAATATTGTATTCTTTAATAATGTGAGTGAAGGAATGCCAGAGTTTATCAATGAAAAATATATGGGTTGGGGTTGGGAGGGCCAAGCCTACTGTCATGACCCGATGCGATCCGGGCTCGAGCAGCAACTACCCCAAGCTCACCTCTATATGCCAGGGGCTGGCAACAAGCGCCAAAGGCTAAACAACTTGCGGAGGACTTTTCCTGAGTACCTGTACATACACACGTAGCCCACTCAAGGCAGAAGTGTAGAGTAAAATAGAAAAGGAAATTAAAGTAAAGTGCCAACTTCTATAAATAGACCACATGAGGTGCATCGACCTCTAATCGTTACCAAGTGAGTGTTTAAGGTAAACTGAAAAGAAAAAGGCCAAAAATGTGCCCAACTGGAAAAGTTCCACAACCCAGCAATAGGTAAACAAAAGTAAAATAGCTTGGAGAGTCCCACACTTGGAACCTAACTACGACCACCGCATGTGGTCCAAGCTCCCAAACTCCTAAGATCCTTTGATGTCACGACCAACCTGTCCGTCGTCTTTAAGGGCACACCAAGTGCAGGAAAAGCCCAAGTAGGGGTGAGTATAAAAATACTCATTAGGATTCCTCGAAGGCTTGAGGGAGCAGAAAAGGAGGTACTGAAGAGGTGAGAACTAGATCGAACAGGGAAAAGTAAAGGTGTACAACAGAGAGTGAGTGCAGTAAAGAGTACATCTCAACCCAACAAGAGTAAGGAAGAAGACTCATCCTATCACAAGGAGCTAGAAACGTTGAGAAGATGATCTTACCGTCGAGTCTTCACTACCTATTGCAAGAGAGTAGACTCGTCCAACCACGAGAAGCTAGACATGGAAAACAAGTGTCATACCCCGTGCGTCGTCTCCTCTCCTGGAAGAAGAGTAGCCAAAAACCAAGGAGTGGGTTTTGGAACAAGGTATACATATATATATGCTCTGTCAAGAAACCCGAACAAGATCATAAGGGGAAATCCATCTCATACCTCAACCCAAGAAAGTGAGTCACCTACAGTCCCAGAAGTAAACACCATCAATGCCCAGTATCCAAACCGCCTTCCCATAACTTTAAGTTAAGGGTCTCAATTCACCACACCTCAACAGTATCCGCCTTGGGTGGCATTGACTTGCCCGCATGGTTTTAGGTCATGTCACAAGGACGCGTCTTGGTGGGGAAAGCAGCCCTCGTACTTGAGAGTTCTGGGGAAAGTTAAAAAAACACCTCGTCACTGTCCCACAGTCAAGAGGTCTTCTCAAAGACAAAGTTGTCACATCATAGACCCATACAACCAAGGGTCCCGCTCCAGTAGTCATGGAGAAAAGACACAGACTATCATAGTAGATAGGACCGAGTCTGAAAGAAGTCATCAGGTAACCAACTACTCAGCCCTGCTAGAGGGTAAACCCTAAGAGGTCGTCGAGTAACCCCCTGCCCAGTCTCTGCTGGAGGATTAACTCTAAGAGGTCGTTGGGTAACCCACTGACCAGTCTCTACTGGAGGGTAAACCCAAAGAGGTCATCAGGTAACCCACTACCCAGTCTCTGCTGGAGGGTAAACCCTAAGAGGATGTTGGGTAACCCACTGCCCAGTCTCTACTAGAGGGTAAACCCTAAGAGGTCCTCAGGTAACCCACTACCCAGTCTCTGTTGGAGGGTAAACCCTTAAAGGTAATCGGGTAACCCACTGCACAGTCTCAACTAGAGGGTAAGCCCTAGGAGGTTGTCAGGTGACCCACTACCCAGTATCTTCTGGAGGGTAAACCCTTAGAGGTCGTCAGGTAACCCACTACCCAGTCTCTGCTAGAGGGTAAACCCTAAGAATTCAATGAGTAACCCACTACCCAGCCACGCTAGAGGGTAACCCCAAAGAAGTCAATGAGTAACACACTGCCCAGCCCCACTGGAGGGTAAACCAAAAACTGCTCTGGCCATCCCTGCTGGAAACAACCTCCCGGGTAGAGGATCAGTGCCCGCATAAAGTATTGGCCACACCGGTTCCACAAGAACCCTACCAGGGTACACAAGGAGATGTGATAATGAAACCCCTCATAGCTGAGGAAACAGAAAAACCCAATCAACTCTCCTAGTGAAACCATCAAGAAACAGGACCAGGGGAACCTACTCAACCCTACTGGTCTAAACGTCGCTAATGGGAGGACCCTCTACGTCGTTAGAGTTCAATGGTACGTAAATTAGAACATGAGGTGCACATGAGGCCCATATGATGTGTGGACCTAACTCATCTCCGAACCAAGTATACAAATGTTCACAGTTACAAACTACAACATGTACCTCCAAGCATTCCCGTATACTCCCAGAGTATGCCACATTTCCAGCCTAAGGGATATCATGCACATGACACCCAACGTCAACGCAGAAGGGCGTAAATATAACTTCACGAACCTACTTCCACCAATGCCCTAGCACGAAAAACCACATCTCTTTAAGCATCAACTTCACTCACAAGGGAGTGAACGCGATCACATGCAAAGGGTTTGCTTCCAAACACATCAAGAAGAACCGCCAGTGGAGCACCTTTCATTCTTCCCCATTTAATAAGATCTTGAATGAGACTCCACACATCCAAACAGATTTTACCATTGTAATACTCGTAGAAAAACACATGAGATAGACTGTTTACTCACCTCAAATGAACATCCGACGGAAAAGCCATCCAACACCACTTTACGCCTGAACATCGTCCCATGGTCCCAAGCCTCTGTCCCGAAAACAGTCGGGTGCATTGCACTATTGCGATCTCCTCAGAAAGACACGTCAAATTTGTAACACCCCGACCCTGGTTACCCATATTCGGTGCATTATTACATAATATTGGCATGATCACAAAATATCAAGTCTCGAAAGACTGATTAGTTTAGTAGCCTTGGAAACACTAGATATATTCATAAGTCTTACATTACATCATAAAGTGAAAAAAAAAGTACAACAACATCTTGTCTTCATATCCCCTCATACTATCCCTACTGGTCATTTATAAAATACTTCTTCACATCCTAGGAAAAATTAAAACATTGAAAGGGGTGAGCTCAGATTCTCAATAAGGATAAAAATATAGCGGAAACTTTCATAAATAAACATAAACATTTAAGGCAATGTATAACTAAAACAAAAGCCTTTTAAACTTGAACTTCAGTATAATATGTTAAAGATAAAATGAAATAATTCCATTTATTTATTCACATTGATATTCTACTAGTTGAATAATCACATGCAATATCAATTACCACTTTCATAATAATGGAATGCATAATTCCATACTATCATAGCCACATAGTCAAGGCCTTGTGCCAAGACTACAAATAAGATTTTTTAAAGGCCTTATGCCAAGACACTAGTTTGTCTCATGAGACCTATGGATGCATCGAGGAGCTATAGCGGGCTTCACCCATCACTTATTAAGTCCAATGCATTCCTCATATGAACAGGTTTAAACATAACATAAACATTCACATTAAAACTAGCATACGAAATGTCAATACTTTCTCCATAAACCATGAATGGTATAAAACTAACACATCCATAGTCAAACATATAAAAAACCTTAAATACAATATGGATGTTTTTTATCATAATAAATTAACTTCAAATAAGCTTAAAATCCATCAATGGATGTTGACATAGATTAAATCAAAACTATTTGAGATAAATATCTCTTTTTTGAAATCATTTAAAAGTCACATAATTATAAAAGAAAACATTTACTTTGAAAATATTCTTATAAGATTTTATGGTAAGCTTCAACGATTTTATAATGGTGAAAAAAAGCCGCACCCGCCATATAAGTTATAAAAGACATTCTTACCTTAATTTTGTCAAAAAGGTTAAAAAGGACCATGTTTGGAAAACGACGGAAATATTTCTTTATAAACTTCATATAAAAATTCAAACAAGGGTACAAATTTCTTTAACCCACACTCTGTAAAATAATATAATTGTTTTGAAATACATTTTTAAGAAACATGGATGTGGGTGATAAAGAGGTCCCAGTAGATTATTACATATAAACAACCTTGAATAATGAAGAGGTTGTATAATTAACCCTTACCTCGTGTCCGACTTGATTGATCATTCTTTAATCTCCTTAATAATAAACTATAGTTAATTTCTATTTGATTAAGAACTTTTTCAACTTCATTATCACTTATAACCATGTTATGAACATTATGTAACCATTTAATTTAATAACGATCGTTTTGTCGATCCTTGGTACTTCAGTCAAAAATAAACTTCTTATAATTACAAGTTGTTTATGTGGTAAAATATCAATTATATCCAGAATTATATAAATATTTAGATATCATATATATCATATATATCCATTATATACATGCATTTATAATATCACATAACATTTAGAGGTAAGAAATGAAATGCACCGTTAATGGAGACGGTAAGCCGTACATACGCATGAATGCTACTTTCATTTCTATTTCATATTTAATGGATTGAAATCATAATTATATAAAGTTATATTATAATTATAGTATAATATAATATATAATATCATTAACTCCATCATTTATATGTCCCACATATGGCATTAATGATTCAAATCACTTTAAGGGGGCAGTAGTCCGCACTTCCTAAAATGAAATTATCGCGTTTACCCATAATGGAAATCATAAAGGTATTCCATAAATGAAAAATAAAGAAGCATAGGTAAAATATAAACATAATATATATCATATATAAATATAGTGACATATTAATGTCCACCATGAGAGGTTCTAAAAGATGATTGAACAATCATTATTTCATGAGGTAGTAATTCGCCATCCACAGAAACAATATGTTCTTTAACCAATAGATGGAGGTGTGTGTAAGTTTAGTTATAATTATTCTCATAAAAACATCCAAGTATATTTAGGATATGGGTTTTGTTACAAAATAAAAGAATAAAAAGAGTTTTTGGGTAGTATAAGTAGAATAAAAGAAAAGGAGTTAAGTGAAATTGTTACCTTTAGTTTGGGTAACTCCCTTTGGTTTGAACCAAAAGGACTCTTGAAGTGCCTTATTCCTAAGGTAAGGATTATAGGATAAATTTAGGAATGTTGAGAGGGTATTTGGATAGAGTTTGGCCGAGCCAAATGGCTTTGATGGTGTGAATAACGTGGTAGAGGTGGGGGCTTTTTATAAGTGGAGAGGAGGGGCTCTTTTGGAAAGATTGAAATGTTACTTGATTATGAAATGATTTTCGGATTTTAAAGGTCCCAAAATGATATATTTCAAGGATAAGGTGATAAGGGTTTGAAATAAACCCATAAAAGAGGCTTTAGACAAGTTTAAGTCTTAGAGTTTACCTTATCTTTTCAATTTATTTAAATCATTCATTAATGAGGTAATCGCTACATCATCATGGTGTCATAAATAAATTTATTTATTTAATGTTTAAAAATTAAAAAACAATTACCATGATTTAGGAAATATTTTTATCTTTCCGATGAATATTTATAGTTGAAAAGATAATTTGTATAACCCCTTGTAAAAATTGTTTTAGTAAAACAATACATGTTTGTGACATTTTTATTTTTACTTTAAATAAAAGGTATTAATGTCATTATCTTACCCAAGTGGATCCATGGGGTCAAAAAAATCGTCCAATGGTTTGTCTTAGTCGGCCATGACTCATCAAATTAGAGTATGAAACGTGTCAATATATTTTTATATTCTTATAATATCATTTTTACCTTAAATTACCCTAATTACCTCTAATCACGGTTAATAAAACTCAAAAGTTACTATTCACCATAAATTATTTTCATCCCATTGAACCAAATATTACTTACTAATGAAAAAAAAATATTTCAGATTTTTGAAATTCAATTCATGGAAGCGGTAAGGTTCCATTTAAATGAAAAATCAGTTTTTTTAACTACCACTTAGTGGTTTCACTATTCATCAAAAATTGATGTTTTTCCGAACAATACCAAAAATTCACCCTATGCTATTATTGATATTCCGAATTCAAAAATTATATCTATTTTAAAAAATTCAAAACATATAAGTTGATTTAATTAATATTATAATTAATGCCTATTGTCAAAACAAATATCTTGTTTTTAAGAAACAATATATATCAAATGATTGACAATAGTTTATGTCTAACTTAAAAGTGAAATTAATTATAATGACCACCATTGGATAAAATAGTAAAAATATATTCTAATTATACTTTAGAACCACTCAATAGTGTAATTTATCACTATAAATCTTTTTGATTAAAAATTTTGTTTTTAAGTATTTTTCACTATTCATAAAAAAATTGGAAGTTCTCAGAAAAATACAAAAATTCAACTTAAGATAATTTCGATATTCTGAATCCAAAAATGAAGTCCTATTTGAATAATAAAATTTATAAAATTTCAAAAATAGTGTATTAATATTCATAACAACTACATGGATTCGTCACGGTGTGATAGAATCTCCAACTTGCGTACAATGCAAGTTATAGCATTATTGAAAGAGAAGCATACCGTTAAAGCTTGGGGTGTTACAAAATTGACTACTCACTTGAGTGGAACGGATTTCTAGAGAAGAAGATGCATCTCACCATGCCGCACATGAGTAGTGCTACGTGGGACCCACATCCTGGTCCTGAAGTGCTATGAACGGATCCCACAGTTGCGATCCTCTCGAAAAAGTACAAGAGATTGAATAATCACTTGTCCAAAACGGACACCCGGTGATAAAGACAGAAATCACCGCCAACTCCCAGAACAGCCCTCGTGGGGCCTTCACCATCATGTAGAATTTAATCTCTTGAATTGTGCCATTGCAATGCTCTCCGAAAATCACTCAGAATCGACAGGTCACACGCCCCGAACGGACGTCCAATGAACAAGCTACAAAACGCTGCTCACAGCTTGAAAGATGGGCCATGGGGCCCATGCATCAACCCAAGTCTCAATGTTTTAAAACCCCTTGGAAATCTTCATCTCGATTCTAGGGTCTCAACACCGCTTACGGCGCTCAAAACGGACTCCGGATGTGTCCGCACTGCCCAAAACAAGAACCTCGGAAAAAGCGCTAACCCAATTAACGTCTGTGTCGCGCCACCGAGCCCCTCATCATGGGAATTCAAAATTCCCGAGACCATATAAAAACCTCCGTCTTGATCCAAGAAATGTCTTTCCGCAGACGACATGCAAATCTGATTTAGAGTTTTCATTTTAGGAGTGTTTTAGTGTTGATGGACCGAAATGGGGGGGGGGGGGGGGCGAGCCATTTCGGCCGGCCACCCACTCCCTGAACTGGATCGCGGTTCGCCGCACGGGCCGGCCGCTTAAACTCCCAGACAGGATCGGCCAGTCTGGCTCCTCTAACATGGACCTGCACTTTGTGGGTCCGCTCCACGCCACAGGGTCACACGACGACCCCGGTTCCCGCGTCCTGCCGGCAAGCTCTGCCGACCGGCCTCTCTCCCGTGACGCCACCTAACGAGACCTCCCCACCAGCCATGCCTGAGGAGACGCCCACACCAACCTCTGCTACCATGGAGAGACCCTCTGCCGCCACTAGATCATTGGGCTTCCACTGGACTGCCAGTCCGCCACGCGTGTCGTTGGAAAACACCCAACAACCCGTGGATCTTCGGCGGACAACTGCGATCGCCTCAGATCTCAGATTTTCAATCCAAAATATGCATTGGAAAGCTCAAAACATGGAATACCCAACTATGGTATTTTTTCAAAGATCAAACAGCATTTAGACGCTATAATTGTACTTGAAATAAGGGTGCAGAAATTAAAACGCAAAATGAAAATTCTTACCTCTTTGGGCGTAGCCCGACACTTTGTCGTCGATCAGCCTTCACCGTAGCTGAGATCTCCTTGATTGGAGATGGAGGAGGAAGGATTAAGGAGGATCTCTTCTTGAGAGTGTTTCTCTAGAGGAAGTGTTAAGGGTAAAAATGAGAGAGATGGGAGGAAATTATACTTAAATAGAATTTAAGTTTTTATTAAGAAATTCCTCCAAAAAAGACATGCTTCCAAAACCTCCGGCGCGGTCAAGATTAAGCCTCCCCTAGGGTAAACAGCACGCTCCGGACTCAACGTTTCCCTTATTTTTTCCATCTGAGATACCATTCAAGAGATATTTGAGTATAACCATTAAAATAGTAAATTAATTATTTTATTTATCTGTTTAATGTTCCGTTAACGGGCGAGGGGTCCCAATGTCCCGCACCGACATGTTTTACGTCATTCCTGGGGTAAACACCCCATTTCAGACCCATCTGTACTCTCAGTTTTATGATATGAAATACTGTTTAGGAGTTATTTAATTTATCTAGTGTTCCCAGTGTGAACACACTGAAAATTTAATTCCGGTGACATCGGGGCTCGGAATTGCACACCGTCTGAAGGCGCTGCTCCGGAATAACATCAAGAATATTAAAAAGCCTTTTATTGAAAAAACCAGGTTCTTACATCATTTCCTCTCATAATCTTTTAATCCCCTAAAACAAAAACTAGGGAACAACTCAGGGTACTAAGCCCACACTTGGCTCTCCTGTACCTAGAAGAACTCATGCACAGTTCTGCACCACCGCACACAGACCAAAGGATTTGATCAGTTCACGCGAGGTATTCACTTGACGATGGCGTGCATAAGAGAACACACACTTCTTCTCAGTTGAGTCGTGTGGGAGATATCATGCACCTGCTCCAGACTTTGGGGGGTTAGGTAAAGGTGATAGAAAACCTCACCATCCCTTCGCACGGTCTCAAATGGCCCGAAGACCCTCAAGGGTAGCTCACTTCCCCGGTCTAACATCTACATCGCATGCCATGATTGAAATAACCGCTTGGACATGGGAAAAAGTTTGGTTATTCCCTCCTTCAGAATATCCATATGGTGAAACACCCAAGTATATCTAGTCACTCAAGATTTCACAGTCGATGTCTTGTAATCAGGACTCTGTTACATGCTTAGAGAGTGATGGAGTCGACACCATCAACTAACGGAAAAGGTTCTACGTCTCCTACTCTACCAAAACAAGGTTACACACGACGCCCTGTGTCACCCTAGTAGCACCTCAAACATGAAGCAGGGAGGAAATAATTTCACCCACATAGTCTTACAATTCTACTAAAAAAGTATAAGAGTCGTAAGGCATACCTCTTATCACTTCATGCTCTGGAGGATCATAGACATCCAAAGCTCATGGTTGTCTGTGGTCCCAACTGTTAGCTCTTGGAGTCTGACATGGACCGCCTAGTGGTGTTCGGAAGATTTCTTCAGGTCATCCCCCACATCCAACTCCTCCCGCTCCTCCACTAGCACCAACTCTCTGGGCGCTACTCTGATCACAACGCTGCCTCTGCCATGGTGGTACACCTGCTACCTGCCCGAAGTTCTCAACATACCTGGTCGGGCAGCCCCATTCCAAGTGACCTCTCCCATCGCAAGCATAACACCGACGCTCTCCGGGCTTCCCTAGTGCCCTCCGACGCCACTGTGGTGTACGGCCCTACCCCTGGGTCTTCTCACGGATGGGCCTCCTCAGCTGAGCTCCTAGGATTTTCCACCACAATGGTGCATGACCACGTCTTCGAAAACGGTGGGTGTAAGGCCACTTGTGTTAAGGTTCTGTCTGCTAACTCCTGCTAGATGCGGCAGATGTCTCGGCTCCATCATGCATATTGCCACCATCAAATATAGAACGTGACAGAAAGATATCTTTCACCAGAACCTGCTCTATCACCTCATCATAAATGGGAATGCCCAAGGGCACTATGATAGCACAAATCCCTCTGTGGAGACCCTGCTCAAACTTCTGTGCTTGGAAGCTGCCCTCATGGATCATGTCCGGGTAAGAACATGCACGGTCTGTGAAACTAGTCACGTACTTAATCACTATCATCCCTACCTGCTGAAACCTCAAGAGCTCCTGGGTCTGAACGGAACGTAAGAAGGAGGGGTAATACTACTCACGAAACAGCAGCTTAAAGTTATCCCATGAAAGAGACGACTCATCGATTAACTTAGTCACTAGACTTCACCAATGTCCAGCTACTCTGTGGTAAAGGCTGGTGGCCAAAGCCACCATAAGATCTGTGGGTGTCTGGGCAAGCCTGAAGAGGAGAACCACTATCTCTAGCCAAAACTCTGCTGCCTGAGGTTCTGGCTCACCACTGAACCTCAGCGGTCTCGACCGTTGGAACTCACGGAGCGTGCTCAACCTGCGCTAAAGTTCTGTCTGGTCTGTTGGAGCTGTCTGCTGCTCACCAAGTGGGGGTGTTTCTACCGGCCCACCTAGAGAAAGGGACTCGCATGATGGTTCATAGACTAAGGCCTCGTAGCTCACAGGGTCGTCGTCACGAACCAAAGCTGGTATCCTGGCTGGCTGTCTTTGCGGATACATCTAGAATATTATCAAAGAGTGACGCAGTCAGACATGCATATATATATATATAACAACAATGGGAGCTGAATCAAGAAGGACAGTCAAAGACTATATCCTATGTGATGCACAAACCAATTTTCCCTACAACGGGTGTCTCAGCATGCCGAGTCGACAAGCGGGGTATCAGGGTCCTGGTGAAAGGATACGTCAGCCGCCACAACATCACTGGACTCCCTGGCCTGAGAGCTGCTCTCGATACACGTTGACATTTTTTCCCTAGATCCAAACCAATTCTTTTTTAGGGATGTCTGAACAACTTCCTAAGGAACGAACCACCTCTGATACCACTTTTTCATGACCCAACCCTACCCGGGCTCGAGCCACAACTACCCCAAGCCCGCCTCCATAGGCCAGGGGTTGGCGACAAGCACTGAAGGCTAAACAAATCGGGGAGTCCTTTGCCTGAGTACCTGTACACACACACGCATCCCACTAAATGTAGAAGTGCAGAGTAAAACGAAAAGGAATGTAAAGTAAAGTTCCAACTACTATAAACAGATCACAAAACATGCATTGACCTCTAAAAAGTACCTAGTGAGTGCTGAAGGTAAACTGAAAAGAAAATGGAAAATCACACGCCCAACCAAAAAAGTGCCATAACCTAGAAATAGGTAAACAAAAGTAAAACAGCTTGGAGAGTCCCACACCTAGAACCCGACTACGACCACTGCATGTGGTCCACGATCTCTAACTCCTCAGATCCTCTGACGTCACGACCAACATGTCTGTCGTCTGCAAGGTCACACCAAGTGCGGGAAAATCCCAAGAAGGGGTGAGTATAAAAATACTCAGTAGGATACCCCAAAGGCTCAAGGGAGCAGCAAAAAAGGTATTGAAGATGTGAGCAGTAGATAAAACAGGGAAATTTAATGGAGTAAAACAGAGAGAGATTGCAGTAAAGAGTACAACTCAACCCAACAAGAGGAAGGAAGAAGACTCGTACTATCAAAAATAGATAGAAACGGTGAGAAGATGAAATTCCCGTCAAGTCTTCACTACCTATAACAGGAGAGTAGACTCGTCCAACCACGAGAAGCTAGCCACGGAAAGCACGTGGCATACCCCAATCATCTTCGCCTCCTCTGGAAGGAGAGTAGCCAAAATCCACGGAGTGGGTACTGGAACAAGGTATACAAATATATATGCTCTATCAAGAAACATTAACAAGATAGTAAGGGGAACTCCATCTCATAGCTCATCCCAAGTAAGTGAGTCACCAACAGTACTAGAAGTAAACACCATCGATGCCCAACATCCATCCCATCTGCCCTGAATTGTAAGTCAAGGGGCTTAAATCAACGCACCTCAACACTATCCGCTTTGGGCGGCACTGACTCGCCTGCATGGTTTTAGGTCGCGTCCCAAGGACATGTCTTTGTGGGGAAAGTGTCCCTCATACTGGAGAGTTCTGGGGAAAGTTAAACCACACCTCGTCAATGTCCCCCAGTCGAGAGGTTTTCCCAAATCCAAAGTTTTCACATAACTGACCCGTACAACCTAGGGTCCCACTCTAGTAGTCATAAAGAAAAGCCACATACTAGCCTAATAGAAGGGACCGAGTCTGAAAGAATTCATCTGGTAACCCACTGCCCAGCCCTACTGGAGGGTAAACCATAAGAGGTCGTCAGGTAACCCACTGCCCAGTCTCTACTGAAGGGTAAACCCTAAGAGGTCGTCAGGTAACCCACTGCCCAGTCTCTGCTGGATGGTAAACCCTAAGAGGTAGTCAGGTAACACACTGCCTAGTCTCTGCTAGAGGGTAAACCCTAAGAATTCATTAGGCAACCCACTGCCCAGTCTCTGCTGGAGGGTAAACCCTAAGAGGTCGTCGGGTAACCCACTGCCCAGTCTCTACTGGAGGGTAAGCCCTAAGAAGTCGATGAGAAACCCACTGCCCAGCCCTGCTGGATGGTAAACCCAAATAATTTGATGAGAAACACACTCTCCATCCCCGTTTGAGGGTAAACCCAAGGAATTCAATGAGAAACCCACTGCCCAACCCCACTGGAGGGTAAACCCGAAGAAGTCAATGAGAAACTCACTACCCACCCCTGATGGAGGGTAAACTCGAAATTGCTCTGGCCATCCCTACTAGAAACAACTTCTTGAGTAGAGGATCGGTGACTGCGTAAAGTATTGTCCACACCGGTTCCACAAGTACCCTTCCAGGGTACACATGGGGACGTGATACTGAAACCCCTCACAGTTGAGGATATAGGAAAACCCAAACAAATATGCCATTCAAACCATCGAGAAACAGGACCAAGGGAACCTACTCAACCCTGATGGTCTAAAAGTCACTAATGGGAGGACCCTATACGAAGCAAGAGTTCAAATGTACGTAAAGTAGAAAAATATACATACATGGGTCCCACACAATGTGTGGCCCTAACTCATCTCAAACCAAGCGTAAAAATGTTCACATGTACAAACTACAACAAGTACCTCCAAGCATTTCCCGTATACTCCCAGAGTATACCACATTTCCAGCCCAAGGGATATCGTGCACACGACTCCCAAAGTCAACGAAGAAGGGCGTAAACGTAACTTCACCAACCTGCTTCCTCCACGTACCAATCACAGACAAACGCATATCTTTAAGTATCAACTTCACTCACACAAGAGTGAACACGATCACACGCCAAGGGTTAGCTTCCAAACACAGCAAGAAGAACCGCCACCGGAGAACCTTTCATGCTTCCCCATTTAATGAGATCTCAAATGAGACTCCACACATCCAAATAGATCGTACAGTTGTAATACTCATGAAAAAACATGCGAGATGGACTATTTACTCTCCTCAAATGGACATCTGATGAAAAAGTCATTCAACACCGCTTTACGCCCGAACCACATCCCATGGTCCCAAGCCTCGGTCCCAAAAACAGTTGGGTGCATCGCACCGTTGTGATCTCCTCAGAAAGAAATGTCAAATTGACTGCTCACTTGAGTGGAACAGATGTCCGGAAAAAAAGATGCATCTCTCCATGCCGCACACGAGCGGTGCAACGTGGGACCTGCATCTCGGTCACGAAGTGCTACGAACAGATCACACCGTTGCGATCCACTCAAAAAAGTACATGAGATTGACTAATCACTTGTCCAAAACGGACACCTGGTGATGAAGATGGAAATCACCACCAACTCCCAAAATGGCTCTCGTGGGGCCCGCACCATCATACATAATGAAAGAAGGAGGATTGCGTTATTGCAATGCCCTCAGAGAAACACTCAGAATCAACTGCTCGCACACCCTGAACGGACGTCTGATGAACAAGCTACGAAACGCTGCTCATAGCTTAAAAGATAGCCCATGGGGCCCACACCTCAACCCGAGTCTCAACATCTGAAAACTCCTTGGAAATATTCATCTCGACGCCAGGGTCACAACGCTGCTGACGGTGCTCAAAACAGACTCTGGTTGTGTTTGCGCCGCCCAAAACAAGAACCTCAGAAAAAGCACTAACCCACTTAATGTCCATGTCATGCCACCGAGCCCCTCGTCCCGGGAATTAAAAATTCTTGAGACCATCTCAAAAAGTCTTCTCAATCCGAGGAACGCATTTCCATAGACAGTAAACGAATCTGATTCACGGTTTGTATTTTAAGAGTGTTTTAGTGTTGATGGACCGAAACGGGGTGGGCTGAGCCGATTCGGCCGGCCCACCAACTCCTTGAACAGGCCCGTTGTTCACCGTGCAGGCTGGCCACTTCAACTCCCAGACCGGATCAGCCGGTCCGGCTCCTCCAACATGGATTCACACTTTTCAGGTCCGCTCCGTGTCCCGGTGTCACGCGACGACCCCGGTTCCCGCATCCTACCGACTGGCTCGGCCGACCGGCCTCTCTCCTATGACGCCGCCTGAGGAGGCCTCCCCTCCAGCTGCACCTGAGGAGATGCCCGCACCGTTCTCCACTACCAAGGAGATCCCTTCTGCCACTGTTGGATCTTCGGGCCATCTCTAGATCATCAGGCCGCCGCGCGTGCTGCCGGAAAACACCCAAAAACCCGTGGATCTTCGGCGGATGACTGTGATCGCCTCGGAACTCAGATTTTCAATCTGAAATATGAGTTGGAGAGCTCAGAACATGGACTATGAAACTATGGAATTTTCTTTAAGATCAAAAAACATTTAGACTCTATAATGGAACTTGAAATAAAGGTTTAGATATTGAAACGCAAAACGAAAACTCCTACCTCTTTGGGGGTAGCCTGACGCTTTGTTGTCGATCCGCCTTCGTCGTAGCCAAGATCTCCTTCATTGGAGATGGAGGAGGAAGGCTTGAGGAGAAGATATACTTGAGAGGGTTTCTCTAGAGGATGTTCTAAGGGAAAAAATGAGAGAGATAGGAGGAAATTATACTTAAATAGAATTTATGTTTTTATTAAGGAATTCCTCCCAAAAAGTCCCGCTTCTGAAACCTCCAGCACGGTCAAGATTAAGCCTCCCCTATGGTAAACAGCTCACTCCGGACTCAACGGTACCCTCTGTTTTTCTGTATGAGCTACCATTTAAGAAATATTTGAGTTTAACCATTAAACAAATAAATTAATTATTTTATTCATCTGTTTAATGTTCCGTTATCAGGTGAGGGGTCCCAATGTCCTACGCTGACATGTTTTAGGTCATTCCTGGGGTAAACACCCCATTTTAGACCCATTCGTACTCTCAGTTTTATGATTAAAAATACCCTTTAGGAGATATTTCATTTATTTTGCATTCCCAGTGTGAAGACATTTAAAATTTAATTCCAGCCACACCGGGGATCAGAATCGCACGCCGTCTAAAGGCACTACTCCAGAATAACATCAAAAATATTCCAAAGTCTTTTATGGAAAAAACTAGTTTCTTACACTACATTAGTTTTATCCCATGTGAGATTACATATAGAATATATTAAATCGGATAATACAAAATCCAAACCATCCCCATCCTAAACAATCCTCTAGGTAACCTAGAATTTGGTATTTTTTTATTTTTCATTCTCCATCTGGACAAGAAATTATTACACATAAGCTCACAAGATAGTTTTTTACCAATGAAAAAAATATTTTTAAATAATTGAATATGGTTAGGTTTTAAAATAAAAATTCTTGAATATAAAAACAAACATTTAATGATATTACTAATATAGATATAAATTTTGTTAAGGGAGATTAATGGGGAACTTCATTATTGGGAGATTATATGCATGTGTTGTTTTTTGGGGGATGTGTAACATGGATGGAGACTATGCATGAGGACTTGAAACATCAATATAAGAGAGTGAAATTTCTTTAGAATGGGAATCAAAACTCATGTATGGAGGAAACACATGGGATGTGGTTCACTATAAAAACTCTTATGAGATGTATGTTCATCTTTTTGAGTGAATTGATCGGCTCATATAAATGGGATTCATGTATAAACATTAGTGTGTAGGTGACTATTGGGGGATATATTGATGATAAGAATCATCAAATTACATAAATATAGGACTCTAGATAAAAGAAAATATATTATTTTATATAATATATAAATCAATATGAGATTCAAATGATAGACATAGGAGTATAGAATAGTCACAAATTTAAGATTATTTAACGGAAAAGGCCATCCAAGTGTCCACAACACAGTATGTTAAAAAAAGAAATCACTAGATATATTAAAAATATATTAAACTATATATATCATTATTTTTAAATTTTCTATTTTCTTAAAAAATTAGGCCTCTTGTAAAGCTTACACCCATGTGGTTTTACTCACCTCCACCTAAATTTGTACAGGCTTGATCCACATATTCCCACATTTAAAACTATCTTTTTTAGGCTCACCCCTCCCCTTATAATCCCAATACCCACCAATCCCATGGGTCATATTCCCATTTTACATTACTACCAGAGTTTGGATTTAGAGTTCTAAGATTATAAATGAAAGATATATGGTGGGGATAAGATTCCCAGGTGGGTTGTTGGAGGTGATTCATTGCAATATTGTTAGTGGAAGATATATGTCTTTATAGAACAATAAGAATAATTTAGGAAGGATTATCAGACGTATTGAAGGTAGGTTTATGCTAGATTGACCAAAATAAAATATGGTGTTCAGTGAATCATTTTGTGGTCAAATATAAAGTTATATATAGTGGGTTTTATTTTTAGGAGATTCACCTATCAGTGGGTGAAGTCTAAACATCATAGGCAAACATGAAATATTTAAAAACAATTATTATGGAAATGGGATGATAACCTTATAGATTTTGGGATTGGTTTCCGATGATCGAAAAAGAGGAATATGTAGTATGGGTCATCATTGATCAGTTGTCTAAGGATTCTCATATTCATAAGATTAAGGAGAGTCGTGCAGTAAAATATTTTTGAAATATTTATGCCAATAAGATTGTGAGGGTTTATGGGATACCCAAAAACATCATGTTTGACTATGATTCAATATTTACATCTCGGTCTTAGAGAGACACTCAAAAGGATTTGGTCTCTCCAGTGAAGTTGAGCAGGACTTACTATCCACATATAAATTAGAATCCTAAACATACTATTCATATTCTAGAGGATATTCTATTTGCATGCATTTTTTTATTTTATTTAGTTTGTGTGAGGATTATTTCGGATTGGTAGAGTTTTTCAAAAAAAAGCACCAAGAAAATTTTTAAATGACATCATTTGAAGATCCATATAGATGTTTATGTCAGTAAACTTTGGGTTATATAAAAGCTAGTAAATAATCTTTCTTTGGGACTAGTTCAGTACTGAAGACCTCAAATTGTGTGTAAATTATTAACAAGCTGTTAGATATGAGTCATATTATAAAAAAATAGCCTAAGATTACATGACACTCCACCCACTCGGGCCACCAATAGGCTTGAAGGGTGTTCCCAATACCTAGAGGCTAACAACTAGTGCATAGGAATGAAATAGTACTCTATTTGGAATGGTTTCTCACTTCAATAAATAATAATAAAGTATACTAAACATAAAATATTTCATCATGGTATGCACATACATTAGAATAATGTGATAATTAAACAAACCTTTTAAAATAAAGAAAAAAACCAGACATTCGATAACAAAATAAATATCCAACCTCGTCTCTTAAATATTAAGATGCAGAGTGCGTAATAGAAAAACATAAAAAATAAACTAACAAAAATTAAAATACCACAAACTAAAATGAACAATACCCAACATCTTCAAAATAAAAGCATGAAAAACCAAATCCATGTATCCCATGGTCATTCTATACCTCTCAAAATTTCCTTCCATGAAATAAACCAACAAGTAATAACAAAGGAATAATATGTATACCTAGAGGAAAATATTAGATATTCACACATACACACTAGTGTGTATGTAGGGTGAGATATAAACATTCCTAGTAGATTATCACATAGGGGTCTATGAAATTATATAAAAATAATATTTAAATAATTTTAGTTTCAACCCTATATATAAATTATATTTTTACAATATTGTGCATAAGATAAACAAGTAACATCGCATTCCATTGAAAATATTTATTTAAAAACCATTTTTCAGGTCTAAGTAAATGACTCATTTTTTCTGATAAAATACTATAAAAAATATAATCACCACGATGATTTATAAAACATTATATTTCCATCAAACACAAATTTTTTCCTTCAATTTTTTTGAAGAATTTTATTTCAAATTAACCACCAAAAAATGAAATAAATAATGTTACAATCAACCAAAACCATGTATCAAAGAAGCATAAAAATAAATAGTATAACGGAACTATAAATCAATGTGAACAATGGGGGGACTGAATGAATATATAGTGAGAATACCAAAATTGAATCATTGAAAATAATAAGAATCATAGGAAACCCACTATGTCTTAAACGGATAAGGACGTAGAAAATACATAACATGAGACTAAAAATCAACCTACATTGTATCATAAAAAAATTCACAAGTGAAATACCTTAACAAAACAAGAATAATTATTGGTAATCCCCTAGTAAGATAAAACCATAAAACTATGGAATAATTTCTAGTGTGTGATAAAATTCTAATAGAATAAACCTCTACCTCTCTCTTAGTTCATAGGGTTCCCATGTAGTAAATGAGGTATAGATGATGCAAAATAAGCCGATGATCATCACAAGAATCACTATAGAATAAAATATTAATATCATCTCTCCCATGTAATACCTCATGATTTTAGACTTTATTTTATTTTAAATAAATACTATTTTCGATATCATACACCACACACAACACCAATCTTAAACAAACCATGATATATTATGGAAATATTATTATTTAAATTTAACTGTTATTATCTAACCATTTTATTGGTGATTATGAATAGGAATAAATAAACTATAACAAATTTTTCATAAACTTTTTCCTTAATGAAAGGTTATTGATTGATTCTTAGGAAAAAAGAAATCAATTTTATATGTTTTTAATAATATCACATTAGGTTAAAAGATTTATTTTTCATGATATTATATTTTTATTTATTATATTTATTGATCAATAATGAGCTTGGATTTTGATGAAATATATTTTTATTAAATCTAAAAAATTATTAATCATTCATAAATTTATTATAAATTGGTTATAGGTTAAGGGAAAATCATTTGAAGGTTAAAATAGTTAATTTTTAGAAAACTTTTTTTTGTGCAGAATATATTTTTATATTAATAAATTAATTTAATAACCATTAATCAATTATTTTAATATAATTTTTTTATCAGGTATTCAATCAAATATATTAACATCCACCTAATGGTTTTTACTACGAAATAAATGAGAATAAAATCATTTTTATGCTTTAAAAATAGATTTTAAACATTCTTGTGTGGGGATATAAGAATTAATTTCTACCACTTAAAATAATTGAATCATGTAAAATTGATTAAATATTTGGAATCATAATAAATAATATTATTTAATAATTTAGACTTATTTTTTTTCCTGATGAAAAGTAAATGCGATAAAAATTTAACACCTTAGAAAAGGTTAAAATGGGTTAATCAGGGGTAAGACTATGGGTTAAGGTATCAAAATCTATAAAACACTTAATTATGTTTAATTGGATGACTTTTTTTTAACAAAAAAACGTTCTATGATCTAAAATATGTTACTTTGGTTCCATTGACCTTTGAAAATGACCATTATATTATTTTAATTTTAGTATAAGTACCAAATGCCCATTTATTTTTTAATATATCTAATATTATTTCATTAAAAAATTATGAATGGTTATACATGGTTATATTTAATATTAATAACTTATTTTTATGATATTAATCTGTTTTTACTTTTTAGTGATGGTATAATTACTTAAAATGTTTACGCATCGCTGATGTAGCGCTTGTGCAACATGGTAAAAAATAAAAGTAAATAGATTTATATTATTAAAATTATTGTGTATAATATCATAAATTATATGGATAAAAATTAAATTTATATAAATTTTTAAATATTCCAATTATAAATTCATGTTGATTTTGAGTTTTTTAAATTTAAATTATGTGAATAGTTTCTAAAATGACTGTAAGGACATTTTATGTTAAACAATATTTTATTAAATATTTAATAAAACATAAATAACTAAATATTTATTATGATAATTCAAATTAGTCATTAATATCAACCAATATCCTCTTATGAACCATTTACCATTTAGAATGTAATTATTGACCCTTAAAGACTATGTATCTTGTTATCATTATAATGATTAAAAGGGGTTAATGATGTGTTAAACTAAAGAGATAGTGGTTAAAATAAACTAAAAACATTTATAAATACTATTATTTGATGTTATTTATACCTTATCACATCTAATATTTTAAATGGATCAAACATGGAGTCACATTTCCATGAATGAGAATTTATATTATTTTTTAGTTTAGAATAATTACAAGTTTGAAATTTCCCTCACTTATAAAGGGGTACCTCCTCCCTTATCTTCTCCACACCACTAAATCCATTTATATTAACCAATATATACCTAAATAATCTCCCAAAATACTAATCCATGACCTTGAGGATATTTTCTTCCCAAAATATTCATCCAAGAATCCTTAAGGTTCCTTTTAAAGGAGGAAGCTCGAAAAAGTGTAATATGTTATTATCAATATTTTTCATGTTTCTTTTTTCTTAAACCTAATGAAAATGTTCTATAGTCATATTAACATGGTGAAATAAATATATTATCTGTACTATGATGTTTTAATTTTAATTTCATATCCATTTATAATCTCTTTCCCATCCATGGGAAAATGATAACATTGCTCATGGGTACATGTGGGCTACCACCTTCTTGAAGTGATGTAATTATTTTTTTCATTCCACTTTACATGAATGGTAATGTTGATATATTTAGTAAATATATATTATATTTAATAAATAATTATGATTCTATAGAGGATAAGTATTCATTAATATTCATTCATTTCATCCATCATAATTTGAAAACATCACCCATGGGTACGTACGGTCTACCATCTCCATGAATTGATGTAATTCATTTTTAATCACCACTTTATATAAATAGTTATAAAATTATATATAATAAATAAATATTATAATTATGGAATGATTAATATTATATGTATGATGAAACCGTGACCAAGGTGTAAGGACCTGAACCGTTGAACTGAAATATACATGGAAAACAAACCAGTTTCCACTCTAATGTTCATTTAGTGAAGAATTTTTAATAAAAGGGTAATTGAAAATTTTAATAGAATAATATATATTAATATTTTTATTAATATGGTTTTATAATATGTTTAAATTTTTTCTATATTTATCATAAATGTGGTATGATCATGTATGAAGCAATACCGATACTGTGATAAGGGTTTCTTATCTCACATTAATTTCTACGAGACATGCCATATTCACCACTTGTTTCTATTGAGTGATATATATAATTCACATGAATATATCTTATTATTATTATAATTGATAATAATATTATTTATAAAACCATATAATGTTATCTATTTTATGATGTTTCAATTCATATATTACAAAAACTATAAGGATTCTATGTCTCATTATTATTTTGTTGAGATGTGATTCATATTATACACCTATTTGTGTTTATATAGAGCATATACTTCCCCTTTTATTTTTTACATCAATAATATATTTACATTAATTGTATTTAATGTTTCATTTTGTGTTATTTCTTTTAAAGGGGAGGTCATAAATAAATTATGAAATAGGTAACAGTTTTTGTTTCATACTCATTTATTTTTTGCACTCAATATGATAAATTTAAATTGGGGGAAATTTTATTATTCATATCCCTTAAAATACATATATTTTATTCTATTATGTTAATTACTATAATTGTCAATTAATATTTCAATTATCCTCCATTTGATACTTAAAATGATCATGAAAATGTTTTAACAAAACACCAAACTTATATCCTCTTTTATTGATGAATGTTTTCTTCCATGTCCATGTTCTTTAAAATGTATTTTATAATGTTATTTTACATGATCAAATGATGGTATAAATTCATTTTAAAATATACAATAATTAATTTTAAATTTTTTATAAAATAATTTTTTAAATGTTTTCTTAAATTTTAATTTATGAGTTATTAAAAAAATTGTGAAAGGAATATTTGATTTAACATTTATCGCTTGAACACATTTTCTCTTCAACATGACAATTTTTTAGGCCTTATTTAATATTTTCCATTATTATTTTAAAGTAAAATATTTTTTATAATAACCTTATAATTGTTTTTAATTATTATGAAGTAAACCAATATTTTCTCTGTTTTTTATGAAATGTCTAAATGTTCATTTAGATATATTTTTTAATATATATTATCATAATTTTTGTATTTTTATGCTCCATTGGGGATATGACATAATAATAACACCCATTCTATTTCTCGGGATGTTTTATGATGATTATTATTTAAGTATGATTCTATGAAACCTATTTCTTTTTCATGGGTTAATTATGTTAGGATTAAATATCTATGAAACAAGTTTTCTTTCCATGGGTAATTATATAATAAAATGATGACTATTTTTATGACATTATGGCATGAATATGTATGGATTTAATTATTTTATGGGTGGGACCAAAATTATATACTGCACCCCTGAACTGACTAAAGATTAATATCTCATGAGATAATATATACATGAATGGAGAGAGAACCTAGTTTAGTGAAGGACTCTATCCATTATGATATTCCTAGGAGTAAACCTTGAATAAAGTAGTGATGTAATATGGAGTGAACCCAATTAAATGTTCTTTTATTAGAAGTTATCCATGACTAAGGTAACTATTTTTATATGCATAAGTGTATTCCAAAAAACTATTTATTATACTTGTATTATATTCTCATGGAACATGATTAATTATTAATGATTCCTCACACATTTTTACATATGTATCTTCTTATAAAAAATCCTTATTCAATGATTCATGATTAATGTTTTTTGATTAATTGGATATGAATTTCATACGTTATCATCTTGTTATCATACCCTTATAATTATCTTATGATCACTGTGATTATCAATTAATATCTATAATTTTTAACCATAATGATCTACAATATCACACATTATTATGTTTCAGGTTCCCATAGTTATGAAGAATGATAATTTGTATGACATCTAGACTGTTATATGATAGATGTTACATAAAGGGTTTTTTATAATTATATAAAACTCTAAACCAAAATGGTGTTGGTTATGAAAGTAAATCGATGTTTTCTATTTACATATTAATTATGATTGGTTGAAATTTATTCACATTTTTTGGTATTAAAGCCCAAATTTTAAGGATTGTGTTTTTAGCACGATTTATAGTTGTTTGAGTCTTAGGCTATCTTCATTGGTATCAAAGAATTCATTAAACTGATTTAGAGTTTAAGAACATATAATATTTTTATAATTAAAGAGTTAAGGATACAATTCTGGTTTGATATGTTTAAGGATGAACATAATTTTAATGGTATAAATATCCTTTTGAGGTTTTATGTTATGGGATTTTGAGGTGACTATTGATGTTTTGGGATATTTTTATTAGATTTTAATATATCATTGAGGTATATGTAATACTTATTTTTAATATATGATTTAGTGTGAGGTTATATAGGAAGAACATTATCAGGGATATAATTTTAAATAAACATATACCCTTTAAGGTTAATACATTATTTTATGATAATGTAATTATGGTTAATGTGAATAAACTGGTTATCATATTTTGGGAATATATGATATAAAAAAGTGATTTTATTAAATAATTTATTGAAGTTATTTTTTATGATGTTTACTATATTAGGAACACATTATGATTAAAGTAAATATAAGAAGTTGAGATAATAACTTAGTGGTAAATTTGTCATGTAAACTAGAATCTGATTCTGAATGAAATACCCATATACCTCTTATATTATGGATTTATCAATGGTGTTCATTTAATGACCACATGGGAGTAGGACATTGCAGGTGATATGATGGGAAACATGGTGATCGATGACCGACATGGTGGTCATAATGGTGGGGATCAATGGGCATGTACGCTAGCAATAGAGGGTTTCAATGTGAGGATACCAATAGGATGTGGGAATACAGAAATAAGGGAGTATAGCTTCTAAAAAAGGTAGGTATGATGGTGATGATGTTGGATGGAGGTGAAAAAATCAGTGGATGTGGGTAGGGAAAATCTTTCCTTGGGACCTTTGGGTCATATTATGGGTTTACATGCCATTTATCTTAGTCTTTGTGCCCATATAGGACTTCATGGACATGTAATGGGATCCATTTACATATTAATACAGAGAATTTTTTAGTTTGTAATAAATTAAGTAAGAGATTCCCCCTACATATTTTAAAATATGCAAATAAAATATTATTTTCTAAGATTTGATTTTATTTATGGAATAAATATAGAGTTAGAATGTAGAATCTTATTTGCTTTTGTTGTGATTTTATGAATATTTGGTTTATTTTCTAAAATGGTTAATATATTTGGAAGAATATATGATTATGGTATATATGTTTTTGTTACTTAAATTAATTATTGATTAATTTTATTTAATGATAATATTTGATCTTGTAAGAATATGTTATTAAATTTTTCTGATTTGGGTTTCAAATTTGGTCAACCATATTTTGAAATATTTTAAAGATTAATTATTTATGGAATAACTTGTATTGATCATTGGGTGTTAATTTTTAGGTTTTGAAGATTTTTTTATAAATGATTATTCATATTGTATAATATATTAACATGTTCTAACCATTTTTCTTTTGGTTAATGGGTAGAAATTGGAGGACTAATTTGCAATCCTTTTTGGGATATTTTGATCTATGAAAATATAAATCTATTCTTTTATTCATCAAAAATTCATCATGGTTATTTATATGAGATGAATCATAGGTGTAAAATAGCTTGAAACATCACAAAAGTATGAAATTATGGAAATAAATAAAGTAATTATATTCTATCACATTTTATATCTTTATGGAAACATAATTCCTCAAATATAAGAAAGAGGAGGATAAATATATGGTGTCCTATATAGAAACTATTTCTCTTCAATGAAGGTAAGATTTATAAAAATCAACCATGAGTAAATTCATGGTTTATGAAACATTTAGGAAATGATATGTTTCTTAGTCTTAACATAGATAATGAATTCATTTCAAAATTGAAATGAAATCGATGCATATTAAAATATATTTATTACCACTTATATATATTTATCTTCCACTCTATAGAATTGATTCTTAAAATTTTTGAACCATTTATATCAAACATAAGATAAAATTGACAAGACATGGTTTTTAACGGGAGTATAATGTAACACCCTAATATTTTAGAATGTATTTTATTTTAAATAAATAATATGTTCTATTGTGTGTACCACACACAACACCAAAATTAAATAAACAATAATATACTATGGAAATATTATTATTTAAATGTGACTATTATCACCTAGCTGTTAGATTGGTGGTTATAACTATGAATTTTTAAATAATGAAAAATATGTTAAAAATTTCCTATTAATAAAAAGTCATTGATTGATTCATGTGAAGTAAGTAATCAATTTTAGATGTGAAAAATAATATCATTTTCAGTTAAAGGAATATTTTTCAAGGTATAAGATATTTATTTATTATATATCATGATCATTAATGAAAAATGATTTTTAAGAAATATATTGGTATTGAATTTAAAAAAATTAATAATAATTTATACATTGATTATCAATTGGTTATAGGTGATGATAAAATCATTTGAATGTAAAAAGTGTTATTTTTTAGAAAACTGCTTTTATGCGCACAACATATTTTTCTCATATAAATTAAATTATCCATTATTTATGAATATTTTAAAGGTAATATATAGATCATGTATTCAATAAAATATATTAACATTCATCTAATTGATGTTACAAGGAATGGAATATGAATAAAATTTTTTTTACGCTTAAAAATACATTTTCTCTAAAAATGTGTTTTACGCATTTTCTGTACGTATATTTGAATTAATTTCTGAAAAATCAAGGAATTAAATATGATAATATAGATTCAATGTTTATAATAATAATTATTAATATTATTTAATAAGTTTAACTTAATTTTTTTCATAATTAATAGTGAACATGTTAAAGGTTTTACACCTCAGTAAAGGTTAAAATGGGTTCATCAGGGTTAAAACTATGGGATAAGGTATCAAGATCTCCAAAAAACATAATTTATTTAACTATATGAATTTATTCTAAAACATTAATCATATATTCTAAAATATAACAACTTTTTGTCAATATACATTGATAATGATCATTATATTATTTAATGTAAAGAATAAGTACAAAATGTCAATTTTATTTTTCAGTATCTCTAATATGTTTTAAAATAAATAAAAAGATGTTATTAATGTATATATATGGTTATTTATAATTTTAACAAAATATTTTTTTGATATTAATTTATTTTTAATTTTTATTAAATGTGTGATTACCCAAAATGCTTACACATTTCTCATGCAACACTTGTGCAAGTTGGTGAAAAATCGAAGTAAATAAATTGACATTATTAAGAGTGATATATTTTTGATAAGTTATTGTTTCTCATTATTTTTATATATAAAAATTAAAGGTAATTAATTTTTACAATATTAAAATTCTAACTCCATGGTAATCTTGATATTTTTAAATTTTAGTTATATAAACAGTCATGAAATTATTTGAAGGATATTTTATGTTACAAAGTATTTAATTAATAATTTTAAAAATAAAAAAATATATTTTAATTTTTTAAGTTAATGGTAAATGGTCTATAATAGTAAAAACGTTACACTTATGATCCAATTTACCTTTAAAAATAATATTATTGAACCTTAAAGACTAAGTATATTATTACAACAATAAGGGTTAAAAAGGGTTGTTCGAGGTTAAAATAAAGATATAAATGGTAAAATAACCTAAAAAATTGTCTGAATATATTTTATAAGGAATTGAGAACCTTTAGCATCCAAACTTTAACATTTATCCAATTTATATTCACTTTTCCATGAATTTTATCTCATATTATTTTCATGTTTAGAATAATTACTTATGTGTTGATCCCCCAAACTTATAAAAGTGTAGCTAATCTCGTCTCTTATACACACAAATTGAGCCATTTCACTCAACCAATATCTACCAAAATAATCTCAAAACAACCTTATCCATGTCCTTGAGGTTCTAGTCTTCCCAAAAGACACATCTTAGAAACCTTACAGTGCTTTTCAAATGATGATACCCGAAAAGGCAGTATATATTCATACCAGTCTTTATCATAATTATTTATTATTAAACCGCCTAAATATATTCAATTTACATATTAAAATTTTGTAATTATTATATTTACTTTGATTATTTGTTTTTATGTTAATAATATAACCATTTTCTATCTCTTTCCTATTCATTGGAAAATGATAACGTCGCTCGTGCGTACATGTGGACAAAAACTACCACAAAGAAATGTGATTTATTTTTTCCCTATTTACATGAATACTAATAAGGATAAATTTAATGAATATATATGATATTTATGATATAAATATTATTATTAAAATTTGAATTATTAATTACTTTATTGTATTTCATCCACTGAAAAGTGAAAACATCACCCTTAGGTATTTACGGACTAGAATCTCCATGAAGTGACATATTTCATTTTTATCCCAAATTATATGAATATTTATAAAATTATATATAATTAAAAAAATAATATTCTTATGATATTATTATGGTTCTGTAGATGATGAAAATATGACCAAGGTTCAAGTAGCATAACATCCAAACTAAAACTTTTATGGAAAACATACCACTTCTCACTCGAATATTCAATTTAATAAAGAATTTTTAATAAATGGGTAATTGGAAATTATAAGGTAATTATATATAGAAAGATGTGTATTAATATACTAACATAAATGATTTATAATAAATCTAAATTCATTCTATATTTGGTTTTAACACGTATGATGTAATACGAGATCAAAGTAAGGGTTTCACATCTCACTTTTATTTCTATAAGACATATGCCACAATTAAAAACATATTTGGTTTGTGTGGTGTATATATAGAACATGAATGTATTTTATTATTATTATAATTATAATCATGGGTATTTTGAAAATATAATTATTTTCTCTCTCTTTTATGTGGTTTTGATCCATATATTACCAAAATTTAAGTGTTCTTCGTGTCAATGTCGTTTCACTGAATCATGTTTTATGTTATGCACCTATTTCTATTTATATAGTGAATATAATGAACCTCATATTTTTTATAACAAGAATATATTTATGTTAATTTTATTTAAGGTTTTATTTGAAGTTATTTATTTGAAGGGGGTGGTGATTATCAAATTAAAAAAGTGGAAAGGGTTTGTCTTACAATCTCATTTCTATTATGGGATGTTTATGGAAAAAAATTAATTGATGGAAATTATATAGATCCTATAAATTAGAAATAATATATTTTCTTATCCTTTAATTATTAAATGAGTTTTCAAGTAATAGTACAATCTTCCTGTCTTTGGTAATTAAATTTACTAAGAAAAATGTTTTATGAACAACCAATCAAATATCCTCATTGGATAACAAAATTTTTCTTCCATGTCCATGTTCTTTAAAAATAATTCAAGAATATTATTTTAAATGATACTATGTTTTTTATGTAATTTTATGTTATAATTTAATTCCTTTTAAATAATTTAAAATATAATTTTTAGAGTGGTTTTTGAACCGGTTATTTATGACTTTATTTTAGAGAATGTGTGAATGGAATCTTTATTTTTTTTGTTTACTTTAGAAGCAATTTTTTAGAAATCATGACTATTAGTTTATTTTAAGATTAATTTAACATTTTCCATTTTTATTTTCAAAGAAAATATTTTTCTCAATATTCTATGAATATTTAGTTTTTTAATGATACCGAATAAAAAAGTTATTTTCCTGTTTTTGAAAGAAATGTCCAAATTCTCATTTAGAGGTGTTTTTATTCTATAACTATATATTTTAAGCATTAGTATTATTAACTAGGGATATTAACTTATGATAACATAAACATTATTTCTCTATATTTTTTTATAATGATGATGATATTAGAATGATTCTATGAAACACATTTCATTCATATGGGTTAATTAAGCTGTGATGAAATATTTATGAAACTAGCTTTATTTCTATGGGTTATGTTATGATGAAATGATGAATGTTTTGATGATATAGTTTGAAACATATGCATGGTTTTAATTTTTTGATGGGTAAGCCCATTATTATATAACCATCCAATGTATTAGAATAATATTGAAATATCCCGAGATAATTTATACTGGAATGGAGAGTGAACCCCATTCAGAAAGACTCTGTAAAGTGAAAAAAACTTTAAATACATTGATATTTTATATTATTATATGAAAATAAATTAAATATCAATATAATCCATGACTAAGTCATAAATATTATTTAATGACCCTAATTTTATCAAAAGTATGGCTTGTTTTTTTAGTTAGAATTAATTTATTCCCTAGGTAAATGTGCCATGTGGACTAAGGAATGATTTGTAAGAATATAGGCCTATTCAGAGCCTGGATCACTAAGAAGATGAAAAATATAGTGGTTAGCATAGTTATCACATGTTTAATTCTAACTGTATGACCAAACTGTTAAAGGAACATAGTGGGTAGAAGGAATCAATATGATATTTATGAAACCATTCGAGTCGAGGCGCATGATCATATGATATTTTAGAGGTGGGTGATGGTGGATTCTCACATGGATTGTGCACGATTAGAAAAACCATGTATCTATCCTTTGATAGATATCTCATTAGATAATGGAAGAATCAAAATTTGTGCATGGTTTGGCCAACAATATGGTCAAACCATGTGACACCATTTTAAGGGGTGATTTTACCATTTCACCACTCATGTGTCTTTTATTCAAATCCCTCCTTCCTCCCATCATTTTTAGTGGAAATCCCCTTCATTTTCTCTGATAGATCTCTACACCCATATTTATTAGTGGTTTTGATAACACCTTCATCTAGACTATGATTTGAACATTTTCAGTCACATTCGATCCTCATCAGTAAGCTCCCTAATCCCCTTGATTACTCCCACTATTTATATTCCCATAAATTGCACTATTTTTGTGCAAGATCATTCACCCTATTTTTAGGGTGTTGGTCTATTTATCTGAATTCTTGGATTCATATATGAATCAAGGATTGATAACTGATGATTGGTCATCTATGGGGCTAAGTTAGGTGGTTTAGTTTTTTTTCTAAATTTTGTAATGTTTTCATAGATCTATTGTTGTGTCACACACTATCCATTGATAGGAATTTCCATTAAATGTGTTTTTTATTTCAAAGTAAATTCAAGCATGTTTTAATACTATTGTGGACCCTTGATAACTGATTATAGTAGTTTGACCTCCTTTATTTCCACCCCTTTGGATGTGCTAAATTGTTTTCCCTATTTTATACAATTGTTTAAAAGGCCAAATTCCTTCCATGTGTTTGGATTGACCCAAAATTTCTATCTTCTTATCTTTTAAATTGAATGGAATAATTTTAAAGGAATGGAAATGGGTGGAAAGGTGACACTATTTGTATATAATTATGAGCTTGAATTATATGAATTGTACACACTTGTATATTTATTCCAAATGACTATAGTGCTTTAGCGGTAATCCATCATCGTCATTATTATTATTAGACAATGGTTATTGGTAATTGGATGATGGATAAGGGACTTATTGAGCATGATATTTCATGCTCCCTTACATTAGATGTTGAGCATGATTTCTTACACTGTTATACTTTAGTCTTGGTGATTGGAATGATGCTCCACCATCATGTGCTTTGGGTTTTGGGAATGATGACTCACCCCACCATCTCAAGTGATGGGAATAATGTATCATATTAATATAGGATTATGGTGTTGTACCCTTTCTTGAGAATATAGCTCATTAGACTAGTTATGGACACCTAAGTTATGCCCCGGGTATAGCTGGAACCTATTATCCATGTTCATGCCTACTTATGTCCTCGTGTACTTATTGAAAATACATGTATATAGTATATAAAAATATATATTATTACATATATATTTGGTATTCAAATTAGAAATATTCCATCTTATGTTGAAGTAGGTAGAGTCAGCCAGGTGTAATAACGATACATGAGCCAACTATTCTTTATTATGAAACATTAGTTATTATTCATTATAATTGTGCACTACTATGTTATGTACAGTAGACAAATAATTTCTAAACACCATTGGTGGTCACCTGTTGAGTTTATCTCACACCCTACTCAGGCCTCTTTTGGTACCTGAGTACACCTCATGTCTATAGGTATGGATAAGGTTAAGAAAACTGTTATAGATGCTTGATTTGTTTACTTATAGCATGGAGCATGGGAGAGAAGGACCAAGCTTATTATTATGATGCAAGTGGAGTAGTCTTTTGGCCTTTTTATATATTTTTATAGCATGTTGTATATTCTTGTCCCATGTATCCCCTATTTTATTTTTTTTATATATCAGTAATCCATGACATCATTATATATAACTTTGCCTATGGTATTTTTATTATTTATTCATGTTGCTTTGTTTTTGTGCTTCTTTTTTTGATTATTGTGTTTTTTTGCAATGGGTTTTCTATTATATTATGCTTTAACAATAGAAATTTTATTTATCTTATCCATTTTTCCACTCTGATATGAGGTTATAGTCTCCCAATTGTGTCACCTTACAACATTGTTTCTAGTTGGAAGCCTATGGAATATGAGGAGGTGTTCTTGAGTCCATGAAACCCACTGATTCAGGGAATCGATTAAGTGGATAACAGGTCGGGATGTTACAAAGTGGTATCAGAGCGTGTTTTTTCTATTTGTATTACTATTTTGGTATTTGATGGGAAACTGTGATAAAATGGAACTTAGTAAGGAATTAGCATATAATGTGTCATTATAGGAATGTTAGGACTACTATTCCATTCATTTTTCATACCACATCTATATTTTTCATGAATTTCGTACAACATATAGTTTAGTTCTTGATTATTATATATTGAAAAGTTCTAATATTTCTTGCAAGGAAAATATAATTGGATTATTTAAAGTGCCTACATCAATCTAAAAAGTATTTTCCCAAATTGATTGGTGATGAAACCTTAATTATCCAATTATACTATGTTGTGGGTTCTATACCTATGGGTTTCATACCATGATATTTATATTATATATATACTATATTTCAAAAGAAAATGAAATTAAATCTTTAAAGGATAATCGTTTTCACTAAATGTGGATTCCAATTGCAAAGTAAATAGTGTTTTCCTCTAAACCTTGAAATTGACACTCTATATACTAGAACCAATATCATTTGATATGAGACCTAGATCTGGACCCAGCTATAGTAGTGGGTAGTTGGGGGGTGAATCTTACATTCTTATGCTCTATTATGGTCTTTCATATCACATAGATCTATCTTTTAGTGTAGGATGAGAGGTGTGACCCTTTCTATAGAAATAATGCATACCTATCCTTTTATATTTTTTTAATTCATCCAGTTATGTAATTATCTTTGAATACATGCATTCAACATTGAATAATCTTTTCCATAATGATGTCATCGAGTCGTACACCTTGAATGTGGGGTAAAACATGCACCAGAGGTGGTTGTCCATGAGCCTCTGGTGATACCACATGCACCACCACCTTTGGTTCCACCTAGTATTCCTGATATGGGAACTGATTCATTATTTTGAGAGGTCTTCTTTCTATATGATGCAGATGAAAGGTGTTTCTCGACCTTACCTCACTATGCAAAAGCTGACTTGAGAGTTTTGGCAATAACATTCTCCCACTTTTTTGGGGGATGGTAGACCAAATGATGTCAATTATTGACTTGAGTCCATTCAATCTATTTTGTAACATATAGAGACACCTTTATAGTGGAGAGTCAAACTTACAAATTATTTGCTATGAAGTTCTACCAAATGACAGTGGGATTTCATTACCTAAGAAGATCGACATTGAGATATGATTTGGTCATATTTCTATAAAATATTTTACAAATTATACTTTCAAAAGACGTTCAGAGCTAACCAAGATCAAGAATTTATGAACCTCTAATAGGTATCCATGCATGTCCTTGAGTATTATGCTCATTTTATTGAGCTTAAAAGATTCACACTCACTCTAGAGGGTGGTGATATTATGATTGTAAGTTGATTTAAGGATGGGATAGTATACACCATCTAATCACATGTCAATGTATTCTGATTAACTACTATCTATTATATAGTCAACCATTCCCTTCTTAATTCAAGGAATATGAGGGATGAAGATGGTGGGGACTATGTTGGTTCATCCCCTAGACCTAGAAACGTTTCTAGAATTGGGAAAAAGTGATTCTTTGAGGTTTTTTTGTGAGGTAGTAGTAGTCAGACTTGTCATACTAAAAACTTCCTTATCTGTCACTAGGGTAGGAAACTGGGAAACACAAAACCTCAATATATACATAATAAAGTTTAATACAGAGGCTACAACAAGATGTGGCACATCCCACACTTCTGTAGGACTCTTCCATTAGTACATATAGAGAGGTGATATACACCTACCCCATGTTTCATAGTGGGGCTAGTAGTATCTCATGAGGATAGAAGCTAAAATACCACCTCCCACTAAGTTTGAGGTGGTGGTCGATAAAGATGCAGTCAGACTCAGGATATGTTGTGCCATTAGATCGGGCCTTCTTAGGGTAGTCCGGTTGTGACTCAGCGCCGTGATATGGGCTAATTACGTGTTTTGAATCCTATTCTAGAGGGGATGAGTGACGGACCTTCTACTATTTGAGGTAATATTTTTGTTAACTCTACTTTAGTGTTTTATTTATTTGGTATAGTAATGTCCCACTATTTTATATCATTGGAAATCATGAGAGTTTGGGCCCCAAGATAGAGTTTTTTTTGTGGCATGATGAAACTCAGTACCTCCTTGGGTATCCGACTAGGGAGAGTTTCTCATCATAAGGATTATCCCCTTGAGATGGGTGGGTATATTTTCTTATGGAATATTTTCTTCCACAAAATAGAAGGGATTAATTTAATTATTAGGATATACTAGTTAGTTCCCTATTAGGTACAAATTTACTATTATCACCAGAGGGTTACGTTTACATAACCAGAGTGAAGTAGACATATCCACAAGGGGAAATGGGAATTACATGTGCCTCAAGATGGAATTGAGCATCATGGGATTGGAAGAATAAAAAACCATATTTCTAGTCATTTCATGGATGAATAAGTTTTATGATCCACTTCTTTCCCTCGTTTTTTCAACCATTTCCAAGATGTCTTCCCTGCCAACATTTTTGGGATACCTCCAATGGGAGAGGTAGAATTCACCATTGAGCTAGTTTAGGAGCAAAAACAATTTCCATTCCTTTTTAAAGGATGGAACCTACACAGCTTATGGAGATCAAAAATAGATGGATGACCTAGAGGATAAGGGTTTCATACAACCCAAAACTTCTCCTTTGATTTTTTCAGCCCATTTTACATGATGGAATATGGTACCCTATGTATTTTTTTGTATTATCGATGGTTAAACTAGCTTATGATAAAGATACATTATCCAATACCTTAAAAAGGGAGCCTCTTTGATCAGCTATGTGGTGAAAGGTTGTTATCAATGATTAATTTGAGTTCAGACTATCATCATGTGCATATAAGGCCCTCATACATACCTCATACAACTTTCCGGAGTAGTTATGGTCTTTATGAGTACTCGATAATGCGGTTTAGCCTCACCAATGCACCTTATAGTTTTATGGACATGCTGAATTAGGTTGAAACAACACTTTCATGGGTTCTCTCAAATTATTATTGTGATTTTGGGGTACTTAGGTGCAGTAGAGTGGTTGACCAAGGTCGTTTCTCAAAGGAGGAAGTAAGTTAAGACAACTTCTTAAAGGTGTTCTAAAAATAAAATCGAATAGAATTAAAACACTAATTAAAAGGATGGGGTTGTTTATAGTTTATAAATCTAGAATAAGTTTTCTGGAAGAATATTTCATTTATTTTGTTTTTAATTTTGAAATGATGTTTGATTAAAAAGACACAACAAGAAGATGTTTTTTTAAGAAAATATTTTAAATGGTGTAATCGATCTAACTCTACCTCTTCATTTACTTATTAATCATTATCATTTAAATCAATATCCACATAATTAGGATCCCCTAATTTGTTAACCCTTGAACCCTACAAGAGTTAACTTAACCACAAATATGGAATTACTTAAACCCTTGGCTAGCTTCGGAACACACAATCGCAGCGCCTTGCTATGATTGTTGTTCTAAGGTTAGCTTATGGTCAGTGGTTAATTAGAGCACATGTCCATTCTAGAAATGAAGATGAATTGTGTTTATGGATTATATTTGAACTCTAAAATTTTATCCTTTGTGGTCTTGCATTACCGATTAAGATCGCGCTCTCACAATTTACACAAAATCTCGATCTCGCGTGTTTTTGTGTTAATTATTCAATTTCTTTCTTTGTTTCTTGTGATTTAAAAACACAATTCATGGATCATATTATGTGAATTACAGAAGCTCATTGATTCAAACTAATTAAATGAAGAGGGTAGAAGATATATCGATTACTAGAAGACTACTCTTCTATGGGTGGCGTAATCATCGTAGAAGCGTTTTGCATGTGCAAAGGTTTATAATGGGTATAACCCGATAATGATTCTACTCAAGAATTACATACCAAAGTGGAAGATTAAGAGAAGAAAAAATTTAAACAAAACAGAAGAAAATATAATAAATAAAATAAGAACAAAGAAGTTTATTACACAAACAAAATCATTACAACACGAAGGAGAAGAAGAAGGCTTCGTCGAAGGGATCCTTGCTTCAAGAGATACCCTTATTGAAATGGTTCGATAATTAGAGTGGATACACTTCTCATCTTCCCTAAACATCCCAATTCACGTCCCAACTCCACCAAATGATAAAAATACCAATTTATAGGATGGTGGGGAGGCTAGGTTCAAAGTGGTTTCAAGTGTGAATATGGAAATTCGACCAAATATTTTAATCCCAATTGCACCGCCCATTTGGCCACTAAAACAAGTGAATGGGCCGGCCTTCCAGAACGATAATATTTGAACATATGATTCCTCTATCTCCTATCACAATGTGTGCTCAATCCAAGCCCATATGAAATAGTTTTGGCTGAAATACAGAAGCTTCTCCATTCTGGCGTGTCTAGCCCACTATTGCCTTTATGGCCCAATTACTCTATACAAATTCATTCTTTTTATCTAGTGTCCAGAATAAATGATGTAGATAATTATGCTATAAACACTGTTACAAAATTTAAAATTCAAATAATAACTATAAAAATATCTATCTTCAAAATACTACATTAAACAATAAAGGGTAAAACTGGAATTTTCACCAAATTTTCAAATTAATGATCAAATCCCAAATATTTTATAAATAAACATATATAACAAAATGTGAGGAAATTATATCATTTATTATCAATAAAATATTCAAAAAAATAGTGTTTTATCAACTTCCCCACACTTACCCTTTTGCACTCCTGGGAAAAACCTCATGTCAAGTAAACTTCAATATCCAATCAAAACCAATTTTAAAACACATATCCTTGAGATCAAACAATTACACACCAAGAAAAAAAAGATATCATGCCACATAAAAAAACCATTATTTCAAGTTCTTCATTTATATCATTCAATATATTTCCACTTTATTTATCATCCCATGCACAAAACACTTACCTCGCTTGAATTTTCTCTTATCACTCAAATATCAAATTTTTTTTGCAATGTCTTTCTCATCAAAACTCATTCAAGGGTCACCATAGGATTGATAGATTCTTACATCACCACCCGATATGAGTAAAAGACATATTTTTATCATGAGGAATTTTTAGGGTTGTTCTGTGGCTTTCGGTTGGTAGGATTAAGGTGTGAAATATTCTGAGGCTGAATGAGGAGGGCTTGACTCTTTTTGAAGAAAAATTGAATTAATCTAATTTACACTTAAATATGGTCTTCTACTCAATCCCCATAGTATCAATTCAGCTCCATCAACATGAAAAGTCATGGAATGTTTACACCATTCATCTTCTCAGCATAAAAAATTTCAATCTTCTCAAACATCATCCAAGCGCTTGCTCTAATCCTTCCTATTTGGCTGCACGGTTTTCTCTAATATTTGTTTTAACTCACGATTTGAAACCTCAGCCTGACCATTTGTTTGGGGGTGGTATGGTGTTGATGTTTTTTGTGTCACCCCATACTTTCGAAGGAGGGAAGAAAAATTCCTATTTCAAAAGTATGTCCCTTGGTCACTGATGATGGCCTTTGGTACTCCAAACCTGTAGAAAATATGAGCCTTGACAAAATCCACTACAACATGAGATTCATTAGTCCTGGTGGCCTTGGCCTCCACCCATTTACTCACATAATCAACAGAAACCAAAATATACAAATATCCAAATGAACTAGGAAAAGGACCCATAAAATCAATTCCCCATACATCAAAAATCTCATAGAATAGTATGGGTTCTTGGGACATCTCATGTCTCCTAGAAATGTTCCCAGTGTGTTGGCAACGAGAGCATGACTTACAAAACACATGGGCATCATGAAATAAGCTAGGCCAATATAATACGGAGTCCAAAACATTAATAGCTATCTGTTGGGGTCCAAAGTGTCCACTATAAGAAAGTGTATGACAAAAATGAAAAACAGACTCAAACTCATGATCGGGAACACACATCCTAATGACTTTGTCACTACACATGCGCCAGAGGTAAGGATCATCCCACACATAAAACCTAGACTCACTTTTAAATTTTTGAACTTGATGCTTCTTCAAATTTTTTGGTATTTCAGAGGAAATAATGTAATTAACTAAATCAGCATACCAAGGATGCGTACCTGAGATGGTATAGAGATGTTCACCAGGGAAAGTGTCCCGAAGTGGTACTTAGTCCAAGGTGTCACCCTCTGGTGTGTGAGTAAGCCTACTCATGTGGTATGCCACCAAATTCTCTGACCCCTTCATGTACTTTATCTTGATGTCAAACTCTTGAAGAAGTAGCATCCAATGGATAAGTCATGGCTCTGTATCTGGCTTCTTTAGGAGGTACCTCAACGCTGCATGGTCCGAAAAAACAACTACTTTAGATCCCAATAAATATGAATGAAATTTCTCTAAAGCAAATATAATAGCAAGAAACTCATTTTCTGTTGTGGTGTAGTTTGATTGGGCAGAATCCAACATCCTCCATGCATACGAAATCACATGTGAATTTCCCTCCGCCCTATGAGATAAGACAGCTCCAACCGCGAAGTTTGATGCATCACACATAAGCTCAAATGGAAGGTCCCACCACGGGGGATGTATGATTAGTGGAGTGGTCAGAAAATTCTTTAGCTCATCAAATGATACCCTGCATTAATCATCAAATTTGAAGTCAATATCTTTTTGAAGCAATCGAGATAAGGGTAGAGCGATCTTACAAAAATCTATGATGAGGTGTCGATAAAATCCAGCATGTCCAAGGAATGATCGAACATCACGCACACATGTAGGATGTGGCAGGGATGAAATAATTTCTACCTTAGGTTTATCAACTTCAATTCCATGTTGTGAGACTATATGACCTAATATAATTCCCTTTTCGACCATGAATGACATTTTTCGAAATTTAAGACCAGATTCTTCTCAATACAATGATGCAACATATCACCCAAAATAGAGAGACATTCATCAAATGAGGATCCATAAACCGTAAAATCATCAATAAATACCTCCATGTAGGTCTCAATGAAATCTGAGAAAATACTCACCATGCATCTCTGGAAGGTACCTAGGGCATTGCAAAGTCCAAATGGCATCCTTCGGTAAGCAAAGGTACTGAATGGGCAGGTGAATGTCATCTTCTCCTGGTCCATTACTACAATGGGAACCAAGAAATAACCAGAAAATCCATCCAAGAAACAATAGTGTGTCTTCCCAGCTAGTTTATCAAGCATCTGATCAATAAATGGGAGGGGGAAATGGTCTTTGCAAGTGGAATGATTTAGTTGCCTATAATCAATACACACATGCCAATTGTTTTGTACCCTCATTGGAACTAACTCATCTTTCTCGTTTTTAACAACAGTAACACCACTTCTCTTAGGCACAACCTGAATAAGACTTACCCACTGACAATCTAAAATGGGATAAATTATACCTGCCTCGAGCAATTTTTCAACCACTTTTTTAAAAACCTCCAGAATGGTTTGATTGAGTCTCCTTTGTGGTTGTCTCATTGGTTTATCCTCATACTCTAAAAGTATCCTATGCATGCAAATGGAGGGGCCAATACCTGATATGTCATCCAAGGTCCACCCGATTGCCCTGATTTTCTCCCTCAAAAGATTCAAAAGTTTTTCTTCATGTTCAAAAGGGAGATTTTTAGCAAATGGTAATACGTAATTTCTCAGCACTTAACAAGTATGAGTATTTGAGATTTGGTGGCAATGGCATGAGTTCTAGTGTAGGGGGGTGGTGTATGGATGGGGTCATTAAAGGAACAAAAATATGTGGACAAAGAGCATCATTATCAGAATATACGCCATCAAAATCAGATAATAAAGCATCAAATATATTAGCATACTCAACAACCATGTCATAATTTGAGTTCACATGATCAAAATCAGAATATTATTCCATTTCAAAATCAAATATCAGAGAGTCTTGTTACTTAGAAACGGGTGTGGAAGTACTCTTAGACATCAAACTAGAACCAATACTCATAATCTCCCTAAGCATGACAATCCAATTCTGTGGTGTTTTTACTTGGTAGTTCAAAATGGGAGATAACAAATGCAGAATGATCCTCTAAGGGGTACTTCATGGAATCCATAATATTAAATATCACAACTTCATCCCCAAATTCCATGGAAAGTGTACCCTCATTGACATTTATGATAGTTTTTTCAGTTTTGAGGAAGGGTATTCCAAAGATATTGGAGGCATGACAACTTACATGATCATACTCCATGTTAAACACGTAGAAGTATGCTGGAAAGATCATGTCTCTTACCCGGAGAAGTACATCATCAAGGACTCCCGCTGGATATTTCGTAGCTCTATTCTCCAACCGCACCACTAATCTTGTCAGTTTCAGCTCACCAACCTACAAAGAAGAGAATACAGAGTGAGGCATCACATTTATGGAGGCTCCCAAATCACAAAGTGCATCAGAAAAGTGCAACTCCCCTATAGTACATGGGATGGTGAATGTCCCGGGATCCTTTCACTTTGTTGTCATTGCTAGAGTTGGTGTAATGAGTGCTGAGATATTCCTTCCAAGGCTGATCCTCTCATTTCCCTTGAGCCCTCTTCAATTGGTACAAAGTTATTTTAAGAATTTCGCATACCTTGAAATTTTCTTAATGGCTTCAAGTAGAGGAATGTTGATCTCCACACGATTGAATGTGTCCATAACCTTATTTTTGGATTTCTTCTTCAGCTATCTTCTTGGTTTGAACAACCCTGTTTGGAAAAGGAAGGGGTTTAGGAGGAAAATCATTAATCTTTTTCTTACCTTTATCTTTCTCCTTGATTGATCATCAGTTGGTATGGAATGAGGCTTCTCTAGAGTTGAGGTGAATCCTGGTGGAATGGTAGGTACAGATGTATCGTTCATTTGCTTCACACTTCTCAATGTGATGGCACTAACATTCCCCTTTGGATTTGGAGTGGGTTGGGAAGGTAGATTTCTGGAATTCTTACTTATAAGTTCATGGAGGACAGTGGAAATCTGGCTCATTTGAGTCTTCAACTCCCTCAGCTCTGAACCTTGACTTTTCAGCTCATTATATTGAATAAGAACAATTTGCTTCAAAATTTCATCAATGTTAGAATCAACTTTGGGTGGGGGATTCCCTTGTTGTTGGCTTGTTGATTCTTGAGATTCAAATCTCCTTTGGGGTTGTTGGAAACCCTTCTGGTAAGGTGGAGGCTGTGGGAAGTTTGGTAGAAAAGGGGGCCTTTATTGTTGTCCAGAGCCATACCTCATGTCTGATTGATCCTTCCACCCTTGGTTGAATATTGGAGAAAAGGAGTCATACTTCTTTTGTGGATGTGGTTGTTTTTTTGCTGATATGGGCTCCCAGGGAATACTACTGCACAATCTTCTGTTTCTTGTAGTTGGGGGCAACCGTCAGTTAGGTGGCTTGTCTTAGTGCAAATAGCACAAGGCCTTGAGGTAGGGGTAGAGATGTCTTTTGTTCCAAATTAATTTGGCTCACCATGGTTGTCAATTCTTTAAACTTGGTATCAATCAAATTACTTTCAAGAGAAGAAGGTCTTACCTGATATACTCCCCTAACATGTGGTGCACCTCGATCGCCAAATTGTTGGGATTTTTGGGCCATTTTGTCGATCAATGCACATGGAGCTATGGGTGTCTTGTCCACCAATGCTCCTCTAGCCGCGGCATCCACCATGATTCTCTCCATAGGTGTGAGTCCTTTATAGAAGTATTGGATGAGGAGTTTCTCACTAATTTGGTGATGTGGACAGCTTGCACACAACTTCTTTAATCGCTCCCATTACTCATACATTGACTCCCCTTGTGCTTTCTTGATCCCCGAGATCTCCTTATGAATGGAAGTGGTCCTCGATGCTAGAAAAAATATCTGCAAGAAAATACATTTCAAAATGTTCCAACATGTTACATCTTCAGGTTGTAAATAGTACATCCAATCCTTTGCAGCTCCATCAAGTGAAAATGGGAATGCTCTTAGTTTAATTTGATCTTCAGAGACATTTCTATGTTTTAGGGTTGAGGAAACCACATATAATTCTTTCAAATGTTTATTGGGATCCTCACCAGAGAGGTCATGAAACGTTTGATGTATGTGAATTAACCCATATTTTAGTTCAAAGTCTGATTCGAGATTTGGGTATGCAATACAATTTGGTTGATAGTTAATATCAGGTGCATCCAATTCTCGAATGGTTCAATTAAGTTCATTTCCATTATTTTCAGACATTGGTTCTTATTTTATGGTTGAATTTTAATTTCTTCCAATTTCAATGTTCTAATATTGGAGTAATTCTCCAACTGGTTGAATGTTGAAACTTCTCGCAGACTGAGAATGTCTGATTCGAGCCCTAAGGCTACGTTCAATCTCAGGGTCAAGATCTAAGAGATCCTCGGGATTAGTTCATGTCATAAATCAATGAAAGATGAAAAGAAGGAAAGTGGACCATAGTAATATAAAAATTATAAGTTTCAGTTGATGGTCCAAAAAAAAGTAGAAGATAATAAAAGAAGAAGAAGAAAAAAGAAATTAGATTGGGTAAAGAAGGAAGAAAGAAGAGAGGAAGAGAATAAAATGTAAAATAAAATAAATACCTCTAATTGGTTGAAATAATTAATTGCCTCCCCGGTAATGGCACCAATTTGAAACAGCACTGTCGTGGGTGCCCTCAAATGATTATTGTGATTTTGGCGTACTTAGGTGCAGCAGAGTGGCTGACCAGGGTCGTTTCTCAAAGAAGGAAGTAAGTTAAGACAACTTCTTAAAGGTATTCTAAAAATAAAATAGAATATAATTAAAACACTAATTAAAAGGATGGGGGTTTTTTATAGTTTATAAATCTAGAATAAGTTTTCTGAAAGAATATTTCATTTTTTTAATTTTGAAATGATGTTTGATTAAAAAGACACAACAAGAAGATGTTTTTTTAGAAAATATTTTAAAAGGCATAATCGATCTAACTCTACCTCTTCATTTAATTATTAATAATTATAATTTAAATCAATATCCACTTAATTATGATCCCATGATTTGTTAACCCTCTAACCCTATAAGAGTTAACTTAACCATAAAGATGGAATTACTTAAACCGTATGCTAGCTTCGGAACATGCAATCACAACACCCTACTTTGATTGTTGTTATAAGGTTCGCTTATGGTCTGTGGTTAATTATATCACATATCCATTCTGGAAATGAGGATGAATTATGTTTATGTATTATATTTTAACTCTACAAATTTATCCCGTGTGGTCTTGCATTGCCGATTAAGATCGCGCTCTCACAATTTACACAAAATCTGAACCTTGCCTGTTTTTGTGTTAATTATTCAATTGCTTTCTTAGTTTCTTGTAATTTAAAAACACAATTCATGGATCATATTATGTGAATTATAGTATCTCATTTATTCAAAATAATTAAATTAAGAGGGTAGAAGATAGATCGATTACTAAAAGACTACTCTTCTATGGGTGGCGTAATCATCATAGAAGCGTTTTACATGTGCAAAGGTTTATAATGGGTATAACCCAATAACTCTTCTACTAATGAATTTCATATCAAAGAGGAAGATTAAGAGAAGAAGAAATTTAAACAAAACAGAATAAAAGATAAAAAATAAAAGAAGAATAAAGAATTTTATTACACAATCAAAAGCATTACAACACGAAGGAGAAGAAGAAGGCTTCGTCGAAGGGATCCTTGCTTCAAGAGATACCCTTATTGAAATGGTTGGAGAATTGGAGTGGATCCACTTCTCATATTCCCTAAACTTCCCAATGAACGTCCCAAACTCACCAAATGAGAAAAACACCAATTTATAGAGTGGTGGGGAGGCTAGGTTCAAATTGGTTTAAAGTGTGAATATGGAAATTCGGCCAAATATTTTAATCACCTTAAACCGCCCAATTGACCACCAAAACGCATGAATTGGCCAGCCTTCGAGAAGGATATTATGTGAGGATATCGGTCCTCTATCTCCTCTAACAATTTGGGCTCAATACAAGCCCATATAAAATAGTTATGGCCGAAATACAGTCACTTGTACTTGGATTCGTTCATGGTAGTCTTTGTGGATGACATCTTAGTGTATTATCATTCACTACATGAACATGAAAAACATCTTAAGATCTTTTGAATACACTAAGAGAGAATCAACTATATGCTAGTCTCAATAAATTCCACTTTTGGATAAAATAATTCACTTCCTTGGTCATATCAACTTAGAATCAAGAGTATCAATAGACCCAGATAATATGAGAGCTGTATTTTCCTAGGATCGTCCCAAAAAGTTCTTTAATATATAGAGTTTCTAGGATATATCCAAATAATATAGATGATTCATATAGGATATATCATTCCTTGAAGCACCTCTTATGGTATTGGATAAGAATGGTGTGAAATTACAATGGTTAAAATCTTGTGAAGAATCTTTTAATGAGTTCATGGTAATATTGAATTCAGTGCTGCTTTTGATTCTTCCAAAGCCAGCTAACATCTACACTATTTACATTGATGTAGCAGGTATTGGGTTGGAAGCAATTATGATTCGATATGAGTGAGTCTTGTAACACATGTCTCATCGGTTGGGGACTCATGATAAAAACCCAACACATGACCTTGAGCTAGCAATGGTTGATCATGCATTACAATATTGGAGTTACTATTTGATTGGGTACAATTTTCTGGTATTCATGGATCACAAAAGGATCAAGTACATATTTATGCGTAATGATATAAATATCAAGAAGATAATATGGGTTCATTACCTTTCGTATTTTGATTTCAAGCCCATTTACATTCATGGTAAATGAAATGTTGTAGCCAACACTCTAAGCTGGAAGACTTGGACATGAGCGGTTTAGGAGGCCAGTGGTGAGTGGAAGCTCATGGAATTGTTTTTAAATATGCATGTTGAGATTTGGGATTATCATGGGAAGACAATCCTCTCAGCTTTGGCAGTAACCTCTACCCTATATAAGAGGTAAGAATGAGGCAACTCTTAAATCCCGAGGGATTAGTCTTAGAGGAGAGTGCTTCATGTGATGATTAATCTTATGGTAGGACCATGGATAAGGATAAGAATTTATACTTTCATTGGTGTGTTTTAGACTGAGAATACATATGAGAGAAGCTGGTGCTGGAATTTAATTCCTTAGTTTAGGAATTACATCCCGATGTCACCAAGATGTCTCAAGACCAAAATCACCAATATTAGTGGACTGCTACAAAGGATGAGATATCTGACTTTATCGCTCAGTGTTTCACCTATCAATAGGTGGAGGTGGTATATCAGTAGTCGATATGAATTTAATAGCCATTTTCAATTCCCATGTGGGAGTAGGATGATATCTTAGTGTAATTTGTAACTAGTTTTCCTAGATCAACTTGAGGAGATGATATAGTTTGGGTAATTTTTGATCATTTTATGAAGGTGGAACACTTATTACCCATTTGAAATACATCCTTTGTAAATAATCTAGGGAGAATATACATCAGAGAGGTCATACATATTCATATATCTCCATGATCTAACATATATGATATGGATTCCAACTTCATGTATCTATTATGACAAGGGTTACAAAAGGCCTTGGGTACATATGAGATTCTGAGCATGTAATATCACCATAAAATCGATGAATATATAGAGCACATGATTCTAGTGTTATGGGACATGATCCGTGCATGTTTCTTTGACTTTGTGAGTTATTTGGAGAAATGCATACCCCTGACTGAGTTCTCTTATAATAATAATTTTGATTCTACCATTCAGATGGCTCCTTATGTAGTCCTATATGGTAGGATTTATCGATCAACATTATGTTGGATAGAGGCATCAGATGCAAGTTTTTTTAGACCATGTCTCATCTAGGATAATTCCAAGAAGGTCACATTGATCAAGAAGTAGATGTTGATAGATCACTTCAGAAAACATTCATATTACAATCAGTAAGGATGACCACTTCATTTCAAGGTCAGAGATCATGTTTTCTTATGAGTTTTACCTTAGTTGGTCCATCAACGAATTCGAAGGTAGGGTAAAATTTCACCTCAATTTTTTGGTCCTTTTGAGGGTTCAAAAGGAATCATACTAGTGGATTAATAGATAGAACTTCCTCAAAGATACTATCCCATGAATATTATCTTTCATGAATCATAGCTCTACTGATACTATCTAGACTCGTTGCATATTTTCTAGTCTCAAGATCTTGAGTTGTAGATGGATGTTTCTTTCAAGGAATATCTAGTGTCTATCATGGATCAAAGTGTAAAGACACTCCATGGAAACTGAGTTCCTTTAGTAGTGTGTTATGGTAGAACATCTGAGTATAAGATGAGACATAGGAGTGGGAAGCCAATATACAAGCCTAATGGTCAGAGATTTTCTCTGATTATCCTTCTTTAACCTCAAAATTAAAACTATGGGATGAGTTGAATTAATGAGGGGAGGTTGTAACGACCCATATTATCTAAAAGGAAATACTTTTTTCCCATTATAATTCCTTATTTTCCTTAGATAAACATTTCCTATATCCGAATGATGGTTTCAGAAGTGCCTAGGTATTTTTCAGATCCAACAGCTCTAAGAATTGTAAAAATAGAGTGGGTAACATGGTTATCACATGGTTTGTATGAACTATGTGACCTAACCATGTGGGACACTCAGTTGGTAGCAAGAGGTCACACGGTTTGTCAAAAAATGTGTGAGATGAGGCACACACCCATGAAGGATTATATAATTGAGTTACAATAGCATCATGCATAGATTACATATGGATATCCAAACTATTCACCTAGCCCATGTGGGTTCCCTCGTTAGATAGTGAAGGTAGCACAATTGTAAAATTATTTGTCCAATCATGTGGCCCCATTTTAATGGGTGATTATTCCATTTTCCACTAAAATGTTTCTAACTCGAATACCTCCTTCCTCCCTTAATTCCAAATAAAAAACACCCTATTTTTTCCCATGGAGCTCTCTCTTGATAAACATTAGGAAAATTGATAGAGCCTTTATTCAGACTCTGATTTAAATATCATTAGTCAAATTGGATCTACATCGATAAGCTCTCTAATCCTCTAGCTTCCTTTAACTATTTGTCTTTATGTATCTTAGGCTATTTAGGTATGAGATTTTGGCCTATTTTTAGAGTTTTGTTCTGTTTCATCAATTTATTCATTTCTTCTTCAATTCAAAGGATGATACCTAATGAATGGTCTTCTGTGAACCTATGTTTCGTGGTCTGTTTGGTTTCCCTAAAAGTTGTTTTTTCATAGATCCTCTTGTTTTCTACACTCCATCCATTTTCGTGTGTTTCCCTTAAATGTTTTCTTCCTTTATAAATATATTCAATCATGTTTTTATACTCTCATGGACCCTTTTTAATTGATTATAGTTTTTTGATCTCCCTGATTTCCACCCCTTTTGGAGTGCTAAATTGTTTTCCCTTTTTTATAAAATTGTCTGCGTATACAAACTCTTTATAAAATATTTCTTGGACATAAATTGGTATCTAATTGCCTTGTAAACTGAATGGACTAATTTTAAATGAATTGAAATGGGTGGTGTCACATACATGAAATATTTTAAAGGTATTTTTCATTTATTTTCCATTCATGTTTTGTTTTAGTGGTTTCCTAATATTTTATGGAGGAATGAGTGTGTTTTCATGAATTAGGAAAAACCATGAGCTCAATTCCAGATTTAAATATATATTTTTTTTTCTTTTATAACTTCTTTAGTTTTTAATATTTTTAACCTATTATAATTCTTAAATGTCCTCCCCTGTCCTATTAACACTTCCATTGTAATTTGGAAAGTTTAGAAACCCATAATAATGGTGTATTTGGTGTTTTTATTTAAAGAATTGGGCCAGCCCGAAGGCCCATTTCCTATTTTAAAAACAAAATTTACTTAATTAATAAGTTATAAAAATTTAAATCTTTTTTTGTTGATTCCAAGACTCAACCAAGACCATTGAACCCAGACGCATGCCCCGACTCTTTCCCCCATCTTTTGAGCTCTTTTTCATCTCTAATTAGTGCAGAACATTATAGGGTTTTTCAAATCAGCCAGAATTGAATAGTTAACTTCATTCCTTCTTAACTCTTTCAATTATTACTCTTTTCCCACCATTCTAGTTCCTAAATAACCTCCTAATACTTATTCGAACCTATATTGAACTTTTGACTATTTTAAAATTCAGCTACTTGTGTATTTGGGGCGATTCTTCAAGATCCCTCAAGTAAGTGGGTCTCTTTCACTATTTTTTCTATTTTCTTAGGGATTCATTCATTGTTCTTAGGGTTTATTACCATGTCCTTGAGGTTAATAATGTACAGAAACTATGGTTTTAAAACAATGGTTTAAACTTAGGTTTTATTGGTCAATTCTTGGGGTTTTAGGTTTGATCTTGGTCTCTCTTGGTGCGATGGTGGTGCGATTTGATTTTTACACGAATATTCAAGGGTTTTCGTTAAATTGGTAAGTGATTCTATGTTTATCCAATTTATGTGAATTATATTTATATTTTTTTTGATATTTTCATGTTTACTTGTTTTATTATGGATGCCAAAATTTGTTTTAGAGGTGTTTGTATTGAAAATGAGTTTGAAGTGCCATTTTTATATGAAATTGGGGGTTATTTCTAGAAATCTTTTAAGGGTTCAATTGGGGATGCCCTATAAAAACTTAGTTGATTTTATTGAACTATAATAGGTCTTAAAATCATGTTTTTAATGTTTATACCTTTTTTTTTGCTGAAAATTTGGGTTTTAATGGTGTTTGTGGAACATGTGATTTTTAAGTGCCATGTTTGTGAGAAAATTGAGGGTTTACAAAGTTATCATTTCTTGGTTCACTTGGGGCTGCCCAAAAAATTTATTTACTGGTTTCATTGAAATATATATGGCTGAATTTTCAATATTGGTAATTTAAAATTGTTCCCATAGTGTGAAAAGTGTGGGTTTTAAATATTTTTGTGTGAAAAACAATAAGGGGTTTTAAGAAGAAGTTTTATTGAAAATCATTGTGTCTTGTTGTGTGTTTTAAGTGGTATAAAATGTGTGTAGATTCTGTACTGATTATATGTTACCATTATATGTTTTTGATATGAAAATGGATTTATGTAGCATTCTGAAATTGTTTGAGCTCAAAGGGGGAAGCCCAGGTACCTAGGTGGGGAAGATGTGTACTAGTATGTCTAGTGGACCAGATGAGTTTTGTCTCTGTTTCACTTAGCATTTGGATAACAACAGCTCTAACTAAACTACATGGATTATGAATAGGGACAACTAGTTTATGTTTATTTTTCCTACTAGTGTCTCATGCATGAGAATGGATTTTACTATGGTAACTTTACACCGACGTACGAGGTGCATGGGGCCTGTAACTATCTAGTTCCTAGGGGTGTTCCCGATTTTGTTGATCATTTTATTTGTGGTATTTTCCCTTGTCAGAGGGTGTTTTTGGAAGTACATTAAACTCGATAACATTTCTATTTAAATGTGTGAATTCTCTGAAAATTTTATCTTGAAAACTATTTTGAATTGAAAGTAGCATTTCTTGGAATTTATCACTACTTTTCTTTACGTATTAAAAACAACATGCTATTTCACATTGTATTCAATGATATTTGGAATAACTGGTTGTTATCCTATTGGGATTAGTCTCACCCTCTACTTACACCCCTTGGGTGTAAGTATACTTGGTTATGTTTGTCTCTGGTAAAGGAAATGCTTTTGGTGGTGGTGGTTCAGGGTGTTAGTTCCCATCCTTGGTGCGGAGTTATGGAGACAGTTTGTGGGTGATGAAACCGTGTCGTGTAGAGTCCATAGGGATGTATTTCTGCTATATTTAGTTATATTTGGACCACTTTTATTGTCTTTAAACCAATGTATTCAGTTCTGGTTTTTTCTTAATACTTGTTTCGCTCAAAAATTTCTGATTTATATTATGGATTGTTTTTAATGTTTTATGCTTTCATACTCAGGTAAATAATTCCCAAACCTAAATTAATGATACCCTGGCACTTATGCCAGACTATGGGGATTGGGAATACCCTTCGGGCCTTACCAAGGTCCGGGTCTGGTGCTAGTATTAGTGGAAACCAGATTCGGTTTGTGATAAAATGGTATAAGAGGAGGTTAATGTTTTTAAATTAAGTTACTATTTTAGGATGAGTCGGGACGGACAGGAGCTAGGAATGTCAGGGCTAGAGGTTTTATTAATGAGTAGTGTTTCTTTTCTGCACCTCTCATGGCAGACCTTGAGTCACCATGGGGCGTTGGAATTGTCTGATTAACTTCACGTCCAGGTGAGACGTGTGGGCTGTAGACCACACATGGACACCGGGCGGGGGTGGAGTAGTTGTTTCTTTTATTACTCAAAAGTGTTTAGTTTTTTTATATTTGATGTATTTGATTAAAATTTTCATAATTTTGGTATTGAATATTGATTTGTGAATATTTCATTTTTGTAGCAACAAGCCTACCCGGAATGCTCCCATGCGCCCACAGGAGGAAGCTGGAGAGAGATCTCCCACACCGATCGATCAGAGGCTGGTCAAGGCTGTGATTCGGGCTATCCAAGATTTGGGATAGGGACCAAATCCTGATCCTATTCCAATTAGGGTATAAAATATGGGTCCTAGAAAAGATAAAACATATGAGTTTCCAAAAAACAAGCCTCCTACCATCTGAGGTAGCTCAGAACCCTAGGAAGCAGGGGAATGGCCCAAGAAGATCGAGAAAATGTTTGAGTTCTTGGAAACACCCAAGGAGATAAGGATAAAGTGTTCCTCATTTCTATTGGTGGGTCCTAGCCATAAGTGGTGGGAGTTAGTGCTTCAGACTACCAAGAATGAGAAGTTGCGCTGGGGAGATTTCAAGGCCATCTTCAATGAACAGTACTGCCCTGAGGTGTGGGTTTATTCTCGATCCAAAGAGTTCTTGGAACTTGTTAAGGTGAATCTATCTGTGATGGAGTATGCCAACTGTTTTTCTTATTTGGTTCAGTATTCTCTAAAAATCATCTCCAATGAGTAGGCGAAGGCATAGAGGTTTTACAATGGATTGCAACTAGAGATATACTCCCAGGTGTTCTTATTTAAGCCGAGGACCTATGATGAGGTCGCTAATCATGTGTACATGGTGGAGATTGATAGGAAAGGCATGGATGGTGTCTCTGGTTCAGTATCAGTAGTGGTAAGAAGCATCTCTATATAGAATAAAAGGAATAGGGAGGATCATGTGATGAAAGGAGGTGGCAGTTCAGGCCACTCTTCTAGACAGTTTTCATCTGCAGCTTCTGATGCGAGATCAGTTGTGTGCCACCAGTGTGAGAAGCCTGGGCACATCCAACTAGCATGTAAACTTCCTCTAAATCCTTCTTATCTGTGTGGAGGTATGAGAAATTTATAGCGCTTCTATAGTGTGGCACGTCCACTTCCGAGTGGGGTAGGGTCGGTGGCTTCAAGAGGAGTGCCAACACAGTCTGAGCCATCGAGGACTAGGGGATCTCAATTTGGAAGCCATGGTGGTATGTATGGGTAATCTTCTGGAATGTGCCAGTTTAGGGAACATCCACAGACTAGCAGTTTGGACATCTCCATGCGGTGGATCAGGTACTAGAAGGATCATAGGGTAGACCGTCGACAGTTCAAGGTACAGTTTTGATCACATCTTCTATAGATACTACTCTTTTGGATACTAGTGAATCAATTTAATTTATTTATGTGTGTTTTGTGTTCATTCTAAATTTTACAATTGATTTGATGTCTTTCAAGATGGAGTTGATTATGCCACTGGGAAATAACGAGCATGATCTCAGGTGCCCGTCTTGTGCGCTTTCCATGTCAGGTGTCTAGATGGAGTGGGACCTCTTGGTGTTAGACATGGATCTTTCTTATGTCATACTTGGAATGGATTATATAGTACACATCCAAGAACACATCAATTTCTACAGAAGGCATGTGAGTTTCACGACACCTGATGGGAGTCAGTAGGTTTTCCGTAGAGAATAGGATCCTCGGTCGGGTCATGCAAGACCTCCACCCTCAAAGTTAGAAAGTATTATCTTCATGTTTTCATCACTCGTGATAGAGGACACTAGTATTTCACCTAAGGGTTTGATAACTCATGTATTGAATGCGTTTCCATAGGTATTAATGAATTATTTCTTAGGTTTCCCCCCAGAGCGGGATGTGCGGTTTTTGATTGATCTGGCACCGGGAACACAACTGATATCTCTTCCCTCTTATCGTTTGGACCCCACTGAGTAGAGGAAATTAAAGATACATCTGCATGACTTAGAATCCAAAGGATTCATTCACCCCAGCGTCTCTCCTTGGGCCTCACCTATATTGTTCACGAAAAAGGTTGGAGGATCCCTCTGGTTGTTCATTGACTACCAAAAGCTGAATAAGGTAACAATTAATAAAAAATACCCTTTGCCAAGAATAGATGATTAGTTTGACCAGTTGAAGGGGGAAAAGTGGTTCTCAAAAATATATTTGCATTCAGGTTATCATCAGCTTGGGGTGAAAGAGTCAGATATCCCAAAGACTGCCTTCTGAAGTAGTTATGACCACATTGAGTATTTGGTCATGCCCTTCGGATTGACCAATGCTCCATCTATCTTTATGGAAATCGTGAATATGTTATTCCATCTGTATCTTGATTCCTTCATTTTTGTGTTTGTGGATGAAAGTTTAGTATACAATGGCTCTGAGGAGGAACATGAACATCACTTGAGGATCGTCTTGGGAACTTTTTGGGATCACTGCCTCTATAAAATGTTGTCAAAGTGCACTTTCTGGATCATGGAAGTGAGATTTATGGGGCATGTGATCTCTGAGTAGGGGGTTTTAGTGGAACATGAGAATATTAGTGTCGTTATGTCATAGGATTACCTGAATAAAGTGTTCTATATTAGGAGTTTCCTTGGCCTGGTTGGTTATTACAGGTGATTCTTTCAGGATTTCTCTCAGCTTTATTCACTGATGACCATGCTCACCCGGAAAGGGGTGAATTTTTTTTGGGCCTCAGAATGTCCAGAATCATTCAAGGAGCTCAAGAGGTGGTTGACTAATGCCCCCATGCTTATTTTTTCAGAGGCTGTAAAGGGATATGTGGTCTATTGTGATGCTTCAGGTATGGTTCTTGGGTGTGTGCTTATGCAGGATGATCAGATGGTGGCGTACGGCTCTCGCCAACTCCGAACACAAGAAATGAACTACCTGACCCATGAATTGGAGTTAGTAGTGGTTATGCATGCTTTGAAGATGTGGAATCACTACCTATTTGGGTATAAGTTTTTGGTCTACTCTAATCCCAAAATCTTGGCCTATATCTTCTCACAGAAGGACCTCAACTTGAGTCAGTGCTGTTGGATTGAGTACTTGTAGGGGTTCGACTTTGACATTTTCTATACCCTAGGAAAGGGTAATGTGGTGGATGATTCTTTGAGTAGAAGAGTTCCAGTACAATCTTTGAGGGAGTCCAGTGATGAGTGGAATTTGATGGGGCTCTTTTCTCAGATGCATGTGGAGACCTGGGAACACAGTGGTGGTGCGTTCTTGGTGATCATCCAGTTGAATCCTTCTCTATTGTATTTTATTCAGCGGTAATAACCCAATGATGATCTTTGTTAGCAGTCGAAGTAGTTTATTCATGGTGGGGAGACATTGTCTGATTGGTCGTCATCTCCCAAGGGCGTCTTGTGCTTCAAGGGTCGTTCAGTAGTTTCTTTATCTCTGCGGAAGGTGGTGATGGAGGACAACCATCAGCCTTAGTGGGTTGTCCATATGGGTGCCGCTAATTTTTATTATGATGTGCAATGACAGTTTTGGTGGATAGGTATGTGATGAGACATAATAGACATTGTGTTGAGATGCTATACATGCCATCAGGTGAAAGCAGAGCATCAAAGGACCTCCAGTTTGCTCCAACCATTACCCATTACTACCAAGAAGTTGGATGAGGTTTGCATGAACTTCATTGTTGTCTTACCTCATACACATCGGGGTAAGAATGACATTTGGGTGGTGATTGATCATCTGACCAAATCAACCCACTTCATTTTGATAAGAGATACAACTATAGTGGATGATTTGGGCCATTTGTATCTTCAGGAGGAGGTGAGACTCCATGGAGTTCCATCAGCAGTTATCTCAGATAGAGACCCCCGTTTCAATTCTCTGTTATGGGAAGGCCTTAAGAAGGCCCTGGGGTCTCAGATTAAGATGATCACGACATACCATCCTCAGACGGATGGTCAGACAGAGCGGGCAAATCAGATTTTGGAGGACATGCTCTGTTAATGTGTCCTTGAATTTAGATGTTCCTGGGATTTCCATTTGTGGCTGGTTGAGTTTTCTTATAATAAAAGTTACCAATCCTTGATTTGAATGGCTCCTTTTGAGGCTCTCTATATTTGGTCTTGTCGGTCCCCCTGTGTTGGGATGAAGTAGGTGAGACCCCACTGTTGGGGCCGAGTTAGGTGCAGGAGACGTCTGAGAAGGTCAAATTGATCAGGCATTTCTTGTTGATAGCTCATAGTCTTTATAAATCTTATGTTAATAGGAGGCGTCGAGACCTAGAGTTTTTTTGGGTGATAGGGTATTCTTGAAAGTGGCCCCTCGTCTGGGCCATCGTAGATTGTGGAAGAAAGGGAAGCTGACACCGCGATATGTTGGCCCTTTTGAGATCACCAAGAATATGGGCATGATGGAATATAGGTTGACCTTACCTTCTCAAGCCAACATACATCCATGATGTCTTCCATGTCTCCCAATTTAAAAAATACAACACGGAGCTGTCCCATGTGCTGAATCGGGAAGAACTGGAGATAGAGCCAAACTTGTCAGTTTTAGAGTGAACAGTGAAAATAGTGGACTCCCAAGTGAAGGTTCTTTGAGGGAAGTAAATTCCACTGGTCCGGGTTCATTTGAATCATGGTAATGATACACATGAGACATAGGAGTGGAAGTCATGGGTTGAGGAAGAGTATACATTTCAGTTTTTCGATCTAGCTTCAGGTTGACATTTCGGGACGGAAAGTTTTCATGGTGGGTAGAATTGTCACATACATGAAATATTTTAAAGGTATTTTTCATTTATTTTCCATTCATTATTTGTTTTTGGGGTTTCCCAATATTTAATGGAGGAATGGGTGAGTTTTCACTAATTGGACCAAACCATGAGCCCAATTCCCTATTTAAAAATAATTATTTTTATTTTAGAACATTTTCATTTTTTAATATTTTGCACCAATTCCAATTCCTAAATGTACTCCCTAACCTATTAATACCACCAATTAAATTTGGAACCTTTAGTAATCCATAATAATGGTGTATTTGGTGTTTTTATTTAAGAAATTAGGCCTGCCTGAAGACCCATTTTCCAGTTTTAAAAACAAAATTTTGATTAATTAATAAGTTATTTAATTTTAAATATTTTTAGGTGATTTGAAGTATCACCCAAGACCATTGAACCTCTCCAAGCTCCCAGACTCTTTCCCCCCACTTTGGATCTCTTGTGCATCAATAAGTAGTGCAAAACATTATAGGGATTTTCAAATCATCCAGAATTGAAGAAGTAACTTCATTACTTCTTAAATATCTCAATTAATACAATTTCCCTCCATTATAGTTCCTAAATAACCTCATCATCCTTATTCAATCCTCCCTTAAATTTTTTTGATATATTAAAATTCATCTACTAGTGTATTTGGGGCGATTATTCAAGATCCCTCAAGTAAGTGAGTCTCTTTCACTCTTCTTTCAATTTTCTTAGGGTTTCATTAACGGTTATTAGGGTTTGATACCTTATCCTTGAGGTTCATAATGTCAAAAAACTAGTGTTTTGAAACAAGGGTTTAACCATAAATTTCCTTCGTCAATTATTATGGTTTTAGCTTAGATCATGGTCTCTCTTGGTGTGGCGGTGGTGCGATTTGATTTTCGCACGGAGATTCAAGAGTTTTCGTTAAATTGGTAGGTGATTCCATTTTTATGAAATTTATGTAAATTATCATGGTTTGTTTTTGATATTTTCATGTTTATTTCATTTTATTATTGATTCCGAAATTATTTTTAGTGGCGTTTGTATTGAAAATGAGTTTGAAGTACCTTTTTTAGGTGAAATTGGGGGTTATTCCTAGAAATCTTTTAAGGGTTCAATTGGGGATGCCTAATAAATACTTAGTTGATTTTATTAAACTTTAATGGGGATTAAAATCATGTTTCTATTATCTATCTATTTTTGTTTTTTCTTTGAAAATGGGTTTTAATGGTGTTTGTGGAACATGTGACATTTAAGTGCCATGTTTCTGTGAAAATAGGGGTTTTACAAAGTTATCATTTCTTGGTTGACTTGGGGCTTCCAAAAAAATTTATTTTTTGGTTTCATTGAAATATAGTGGGCTGAATTTTCGATTTTTGTAATTTAAAAGTGTGCACATAGTGTGAAAAGTGTGGTTTTTAATGATTTTTTGGTGCAAAACAATGCAGGGATTTTAGGAGAAGTTTTATTGAAAATCAAAGTGTTTTGTTGTGTGTTTTAAGTGGTATAAAATATTTTTAGATACTGTACTGATTTTATGTGACCTGTAGTTTTTTTTGATATTGAAATGTATTTAAGTAGAATTCTTAAAAATTTTGAGCATAAATGGGGGAGCTCGGGTACCTAGGTGGGGTAGATGTGTACTAGTACGACTAGTGGACCAGATGGGTTTTGTCCCTGTTTCACATAGAATTTGGATAATGGCAAGTCTAAATAAACTATATGGACGATTAATGTGGACCATTGAGTTATATCTATGTTCTGTACTAGTGGCTCATGCAAGATAATGGAATTTACTATGGTTAATTTACATCGTGGTACGAGGTGCATGCGTCCCGAGACTGTCTAGTGCCTATGAGTGTTCCCGGTTTTTTTGATCATTGTATTTGTGGTATTTTGCATTGTCTTGGAGTGTATTTATACGTCAATTATAGTATCTAACATTTCTATTTAAAATTTTTAATTTTCTGAAAATTTTAGCTTGAAACTATTTTCAATTGAAAGTTGCATTTCATAGAATTTAAAACTGCTTTTCTTTGCATACTAAAAACTGCTTGCTATTTCACATTGTATTGCATGATATTTGGAATAATTGGGTGGTATGAATATGTCTTAGGCTCACACCCTATCTCAACCCCTTGGTTTCAATTAGACATGGTTATGTTTTACTAAGGTAAAGGAAAGGCTTTGGGTGGTGGCGGTTCGTGTGTTAGTTCCCATCCTTCGTGTGGAGTTTTGGATGCGGCTTGTGGGTGATGAACACTTGTCGTGGGGAGTCATTGGGGATGACTTGATACTGTATTTATTTTTATTTGGAAAACTTTTATTTTCTTTAAACCAATTTATTCAGTTCTGGTTTTTTCTTAAGACTTTTTTGGCTCGAAAATTTCAGATGTATATTATATATTGTTTTTAATGTTTTATGCTTTCATACTCAAGTAAATCATTCCCAAACATAAATTAATGATACCCAAGAACTTATTCCAGACCATGGGGATAGGGAATACCCATCGGGCCTTTCCACAGACCAGGTATGGTGACGGTATTGGTGGAAACCAGATTTGGTTTGTGATAGTTGAAAGGCCACTCCACTTGTTTATAATTATGAGCATGAATTATATGAATTTTCACCCTTGGGTATTTTTTCTAAATGGTTAAAATTCATAAGAGGTAATACCTCATTATTATTATTATTATTATTATAATAATACCATGGAGATTGGTCATTGGACAATGGATAAGGGGATTTTTGAGCAAGATGTTTCACTCTCCCATACATCTGGTGTTGTACATGATGTTTCAAGCTGTTATAATTTTGTTTGGATAATGGGAAAGACACTTCACGTTCCAATGCATCTAGTTTTGGGAATTAAGACTCACCACACCATCATGAGTGATCATAATGATGTCTCAAATTAATTTGAGATTAGGATTTTTACCCTTTATTGAGCTTATAACTTGTTAGACTAGTTATAGATTCATGAGTTACACCTGATGTCCAGCTATCACATAGTTTTCATGTATATTCCTAATTATGTTCTCATGTACTTAGTGGATATATTTCTACATAGTAAATAACTATATATATATATTATTATTATTATTATTACTTATATATATGTGGTATTTGGATCAAACGTATTCCAATCTATGTTGAAGCAACTATATTCGGTCATGTGTCCTACTAGAACCTGATAAAACTAGTATTTATGATTCATAATTGATTATTATTCATTATACATGTACACTATTATGTTATATACACTGGATACATTAGTTCTAGACACTACTAGTGGTGGCCTACTGAGTTTATCTCACACCCTACTTATGCCGCCTTTGCTACTCAAGTAGACCTCTTGTCTCTAGGAATTGATAAGGGTAGGTTCCCTATTATTGATTCTTGATTTGTTTACTTATAGAATGGAGCATGGGATCATAGGACTGACGTAATGATCATGATTCTAATGGAGAATTCTTTTGGCCTTTTTGTTTTTTATGGAATTATATATATATATATATCCCTCATATCCCCTTTTTCCTTTTTTGTATATCAGTTGCCATGACATCACTTCATATAACCCAGCCTATGTACTTTTGATAATTTATTCATGTTTCTTGGTAGTTATTATTCCACTATTGATTATTGTATTTGTTTTTAGTGTTCTATATGTTATATTATTCTTCTAATTTCCAGTTAATTTATCTTAAATATTGTACCACTATGATATGAGTGTATAATCTCCCCACCATACAACCTTACACCCTCACTGAATGTCGGTAGCCTCTAATGTACCTAGGGGGTCATACTTCAGGGAATGTGACCCACCGACTCGGGGCACTGATTAAGTGGATCCTTAGTCAGGATGATATAGTTATGGTATATTTAGAATCTTAGATACATTAACAAGTTTTATATAAAATATCTATAACATGTCTCATTAATTACATCACAACTAGTACCCTTCATATATATAAGATACTTTGAACCTTTCAGAATAACTTGGGGAAAAGAAACATAATAAAGGGTGATCTCATATTTATGGTAAAGGTAAATATAATTGATATTAATCAATGGGAATAAGTGAGAATAAGATAATCATAATGATGTTATAACATGATCAGAACATAAAATAATCATATCCAATCAACCAAAGATCATTGATCATAAATCATGGCATAAGAATTTTTCATTACAAAATTCAAAATTAAAAAGTGTGTGGAATAATTAAAAATAAACCATAATCCATGAGAACACATAAAAATATTAATATATAAGTTTTCCACCTAAACATACACATAAAAAATAATTTCCTTAATCCAAGATAACTTTTAAGAATATCTTAGTAGATTGGCTTTACTCTCTATTTCATCATATCCATAGTTAAGTTTCACTCCCAAACCTATCATAGTTGATAGTCTCTCAAAATAAACTAGGTTTACTCCCAATTTTATTTATTATTATCTCATGAGATGTATAATTTTTCCTAATAAATTAGAGGGATATTTAATTTCAGTCCAACCGGTTACATAATGAATTCATACATGTGTGTTCCATAAGATCAAAAAAAATTCATCATATCATCATTTAATAACACATGGAAAAAATAGGTTTTATTAAAATCTCATCATCATAATCATAAAAATTACATATAAATAATAAGTATAAAATCATTGGATCTTATCTCTAGTAAAGCATAAGTAATATCAGTGGATGTTTTCATAGATAAAAATACCTTTAAAATATCATTGGAACATTTATTAAAAAAAATACATTTTTCATTTTGAAAACAATAATTAAAAAAAATGTTTCAAAAAAATTATGAAAAAAAATTATTTTAATATAAAAATGTAAACTCATAACATAATATTAAAACCATTTAGTGGTCATGATGTTGGTAAATTCCACTCATGATGTAATCCTTAAATTAATGATTTTGTTCACACATTCATTAAAAATACCTTGTTTAGAAAATGATAAGAAGGTTGAAGTGCCCAGATCAGTGTGAATCACTGAGAGGGGGAGGGGGTGAATCAGTGATCCTTTAAAACTTTTTACTAATTGATTCTTAATCAATTAAACCTCTATGGCTTGTTAAGTCCTCGATCCACTCTTCTTATGTCTCTCAACCTTTCCCGGATAATGCACTAATGAAAAGGCACAGGACACAAGGATTTACAAGGTTCGGCACCAAAGGCCTACATCCTTGCCATGCTCTCCCAGCATGGATTCTCCCATTATAACTTGTTAGAATTACAATGGTCGATACAGCTTCCCACTGTATCTCTCCTGAGTCCCACAGGAGGGTCTTTATACTGCTTCACACAGTGTTACCAGAGTCCCACTGGCCTGCTCCAGAATCCCACTGAAGAATTCTTCTCCCTGAGTCCCACAGGGTCTTCTCCTGGCTCCTCGAGTCACACGAGTAGCTCTTCTTCTGTTCAGCTCTTCAAGTAACTTCAGCAGCCTGGGATAAAGGCTGCTGGCCTTTCTCTTCTCTTCTGATCACTTGTGGTTGATCAGGGCTTCTCGTCTTGCTCAGGATTTATCTCCTTCTTCTCAGGATGACCTGGCTTCTCTCCAACTACTGAATACTCAGACAACTAATATCTTTAACTTCAGTCTGGTCCAGTCTCACTTCAAATCAACTTCATGCACTGAGTTCATGGCATCTCTGCTTCCTCATGCACTGATTGCATGGCCTTCTCAAATCTCTTCAAGATCTTTAAGTCTTGGACAACTCAAATGCACACCACTGATTTGGCTCTGTTCACGTGTTCACGTGCATGCATGCATGCATGCACTTCCCCTTTCCTCTTCTTGGTGCAGTAGACCCACAAAGGGTGTAACACTTTAAGCACACACCAACTTCTCAAACTTCACACACTTTATTCAATTTCTCTACACACTTAGATTGTGTGTTCTACAATAGTGTGAGTGTCCTCTTCTCTTTATTCTTAGTGTGTATACTTTATTTTGCACACACACTAAGATTCGGCCTTGTTGTCTTTTTGCACACACTTGTTTCACTTTGCACACACTTGAGACTTGGCCTATTCTCCCACTTCTTGTTGCACACCCTTAACCTGTAGGTTGTTCTTCAATTTTGCACACACAAAAAGTGTTTTCACTTGGTGTACACACAAGGCATGAAAGCCTCGGGTCCTCTTATCCACTTGGCACACACCCACTGTCCGTAGGTGGTCTTCCACTTCTCTTGGCACACAAAGGCACTAAGGCCTCGGCCTTCCTCTTGTTTTGCACACACACAAATGTGGTGGCCTTCCACTCCTTCTTGTACACAACCCGTAGGTGTGGTCTTCTCAACACGAGCCCCTGCCTTAGTGAAGGCGCGCAAGGGGTGCAAGGGTGCAAGGGCCGCGCAAACACCTCCTGCCGCGCAAGTCCGCGGGCAGAGAGGGCAAGAGTCTCGAGCGCGCAAATATGCGGCTCGGCTCCTTCCTGTCGCGCAAGAGAGGCGCACAGGGACCTCCTCTTTTCTTCTTTCGCGCAAGGGATGCACAAAAGGAACCAAACGGAGCAAGGGGTGCTCCGGGCTTCACTGCCGCGCAAGTGGTGCGCGCAGGCTGTTCTTCGCTAAGCACCGAGGCTTCGCGGGACTTCTCAAATATTCAACAAAGGATCAGCCCATCAGCAAGCGCAATGAGAGCCTCGAGTGCTCCTTTTATAGGCAGAGAAAGCTTCTGTCCATCTGCGTGGAGATAACTCGAATCCCCGAGATTTTTGGATCTTTAAAGATTTTTTCAAATCTCGTTTCTTCATCTGTTTCACGCGGGTTCTCTCATTTTTCTTTCCTCCTCGTGCATGCGATTTATAACGCATGCACGACCTTCTTCTGATCCAAAAGATGCAAAGGCACGAACCCATGAAGCCTCGGAAACTTCGTTTTCCTCGGCATTGCTTAGAATTCTCTCTCGATGCATGCATGCAACATTTTAATGCATGATCGTGTTCGTAGAGGCCAGACGATCACAATGGAGGCTTCAGCTCGATCAGCGGTGGACGGGAACTCAAATTCTGTCATCGGGAGGCTCCTGGTTCGAACGGAGCTCGCGGGTGGCTTCGGGTGGCCTTCGGCTGAGCTCGAGGAAGGAGACGGACTGAGAGCCGTCGGATCAGGCGATTGAGATACATCGGACGGCCTGGATCAGATCGCCTCGCCGCGGATCAGATGTGCGGCCGAGATCTGGCGCGCGATCGATCGTGCGGCCAGGATCGCTCCCGCGAAAAAATTCGCCATCCCACATCGAAACGCCGCGGGATTTTCTCATGGTTTAACAAACAAGCGCTCCCCCAGCATCCTCAATTGAATCTCCTCCCTCCACGGTGCCGCCCCGCACCGTGTTCTTCCTGCAGGCGCGCTCTGCGCCCACTCTCGCCTCTGCGGGCGCGCACCTAGCGCCCACTATGCACACTCGGGTGCGCGGGCTTCACCACCGCGTGCCCTCGGTGGCTTACACACGGCCCCCTGCCACCTTATGCTTGCACCATGGGATCCCCCATGGGCGTGGCGCCTTAGGCCCACAAGTGCCTTGGGGTTGAACCCGTGGGATGGCCTTGGCTGGCTGGCCTAATTTTTGGCTAAGGCATGAATAAACACTTTGTTAAAAAACAAAGTATCCCTTATGTAAAATGCCAAATTCCAAGCCACTTCTCCCTTCATTTCTTCCCCTCTCTTCTTCATTAGAATTCCTCAAATCTCTTAAACATTTAATCTTCACTTAGGATATGGAATTCAAAAGGTTCATCTTCATCAACCGAACTCCTGAATCAAAGATTTCTTCAATAATCTTCATTGATCTTTATTGATCTAATCAGAGATCAATTGGAACTTTTTCATGTTCACATGCACTAAGTGATAGTACATAGACTTCATTAATCCACTTCATCCACTTAGAAGTTGTGGATGGATCCCATTCACTTCCTCATGCATTGTCTTAACAATGCATGGCCTTCTAGAGCTTGTTGTGACATTGTATCCAGTTGATACAAGTGCTTGGAACTTTAAGGATCAGTTCAACAATCGTCAGATATACATAGAGAATGTTTCAACCACAACATCCTATGTCACTTAGTGAATCTCCTAAGTGACATGCATCTTAGTACTATGGCCATTCTCTCTTCATCACCAACACCATCACAACCTTTGTCATTCACATCTTGACATTCCTTGACTTCCATTCATTCCAAGACAACCTCATGCCTCATTGACAACAAATGCAACACAGTGCACTTCAATCTCCCCCTTTGTATTTGTTGTCAATACACCACTTCAGCACATATGAATGGGTCAATATGTGTGCCCAATCTTTTCTCCCCCTTATTGGAAATCAAATGCAAAGGTGTGGTTCACTTTCACAAATATCTTCCTCCCTTTGAATAGCATCTTCTTGAAAAACACTAGGAGAGGGATGATGTCACATGTTCTTCTTTAGCAAAGAACCTTTAGTAAATCAACTCTAAGTCTACTTGGGCTAACCCGGTGTAGAAAACAAGAGTGATGTAACCAAGGTACTCAATGCTGTCCAACATTCACTGTACATGTGAGATCATGCTTCAGGGGTTTGAAATTTTTCATATATATCAATGAATTGCTAAATCCTGCACAACTTCACAAAACTCATTAGAAAGTTCAGGTGCAAAGATAAAGCTCCCCCTTTCATTCATTTGTCTTCAATCAATACTCCCCCTTAATTGTCATGATGAATACAATTAAGAAACAAGGGATGAAAGTATGATTGGAATACCTTCACTTTTCTCAAGATGGTATTAATCTAAGAATCCCATCTTCTTCAGATTGGCTCCCCCTCAAGGGGTGCACTCCATTCTTTCCAAACCATCCTCCAGTTGAGAATGATCATCATCTTCAATTCCCTGCAATGTTAGCCCATGTAAATACAAGTGATTAGGGAATAAGATGGAACCTCCTTGGTTCATCAATGTGAACAACAAGGTTGAGAAGATTCTCTCAACCGAGATGTCCCATTTTCACCAGTCTTCACACTTGCACATTTGATCTTCATTAATGATTGTGCTGGTGTGGATCTCAATACATCTTCATGTGAAATCTTTTGTTTCCTTTTTGCCTTAGAAATTGCCAGAACTTTATCTTCAGCTTTTTACAGATCTTTGGAAAGTTGCAACTGATTTGGCCATATGACTAGTAACTCATTTGGAAGAGTGGCCTCAGTTTTGGAAGTTTCAGATGGTTCCTTTGATGCTGTCAAGCTACCTCTCTTAGGCAACTTGTTTTCAATCAATCCCTTCTGCTTCTTCTGGATTGATTGTCTGTTTGAGTCCAGTTGGCTTCTATTAAATTTCATGGCTTGTTTACAAAGATCCATGGTATGGCCATTCTTTCCACAGTAGAAGCACTTCTTGGTGGTCCTTCTGGATGCATCACCCTTCTTGGACTCAGACTCCAAGGACTTCTCTTCATTTCTCAAACACTTCTTGGGAGCATTTTCTACTTTCTTCTTGCTTCCCAAGGAATCTTTTTGAGCCAGGTTCTGTGATCTTTTCTTCTTTTGAGCTCTAGATACAGTTGGAGACTGACATGTATCTTTTTGACCACTTTTGCAATCATCCCAGATGTTGTCAAGTAATCCAAATCTATTTGCAGTAAACAGATGTCTCTGGACCTGTGGATGCTGCTTCTTTTCTTCTGGCTTGCTCCCCCTTGGCATGTGCTTCCTTTGTGCTTTGACATTCAGTGGATTGTACCAACAATCCTTTGCACAGTGCCCATACTTATTAAAACACCAACACTGACCCACAAATCTTGACCTCTTCAGTCCTTCTGATTGTTGGGTACTTTTCTTGACTTGCTGTGTTGTTTCAGGAGAGCATTCTTTCTTCACTGTCTTCATCCATACTTGTTTGGATTCATTCTTCCATCCTGCACTTTTAGTAGAAACACTTTTAGAAGCATGAGTACAAGATGGTATGGATGGTACCTTCTTTTTAGAAGATGTTGCCCTTTCATTAGAGGATGTCTTTCTTTTAGAATCATCCTGGTCAATGCATACTTGAGTAGCAACATTTCTCCTTTCAGCTGACTGGGAGGCTTTGGCTTTGGGTGATTGCTGATTGTTCAATATCACCTCTAGTTCTAAGCATTTCATATTGAGGGAGTTCTTCTCATCCTCAACCAATCGTAGCCTACCTTCCCAATTCTCCACCAGTTGTTTCATCTGGTCTTCATGCACCTTCTTCAATTCTTGTAATGAATTGTCCAGCTCCTTCACCAATTTGACTTTTTCTTCGAGTTGAGCATCTCTGACATTCATTAACACTTTGTGCCTCTTTTCCAGTGCATGGAAAACATCTTTGATTACAGTCTTAAAGAATTCTTTCTCAGAAAGGCTTCTTTGCAATTCTTCAGTAGTGTCTTCATATCTTTCATTGCAAAGAGAAACAGTTTCATCTTTAACCTTCACCAGCTTTCTGAGAGTGTTGGTTATGCCAACCCTTTTAGCCAACTGATCTTCCATTGCATTGGCTTCTTCTTCTAGCTGTAATTTTTCTTCTTGAAGATCAACGATGCCTGTAGTAATACACATTGCTACTTCCCTGGGGACTGTCTTCCGAAGATATTCGATTGCACTTTGAAGATCTTTTATTGTTCCAACTTCATCACAGTTAGGACAGGCTTTCTTCACCTTCTTGGCCTGTTTCTTCTTTCTATTTTTCTGAGTCTTGGAAGATATCTCCATTTGAGGCTGGTCGCTCGTTTCCTCAAATATTCACTTCATAAAGACTCTCTTGGATCTTTTAGAGGTAACCTCTCTCTGATACCAATTGAAGTGCCCAGATCAGTGTGAATCACTGAGAGGGGGAGGGGGTGAATCAGTGATCCTTTAAAACTTTTTACTAATTGATTCTTAATCAATTAAACCTCTATGGCTTGTTAAGGCCTCGATCCACTCTTCTTATGTCTCTCAACCTTTCCCGGATAATGCAGTAATGAAAAGTCACAGGACACAAGGATTTACAAGGTTCGGCACCAAAGGCCTACATCCTTGCCATGCTCTCCTAGCATGGATTCTCCCATTATAACTTGTTATAATTACAATGGTCGATACAGCTTCCCACCGTATCTCTCCTGAGTCCCACAGGAGGGTCTTTATACTGCTTCACACAGTGTTACCAGAGTCCCACTGGCCTGCTCCAGAATCCCACTGAAGACTTCTTCTCCCTGAGTCCCACAGGGTCTTCTCCTGGCTCCTCGAGTCACACGAGTAGCTCTTCTTCTGTTCAGCTCTTCAAGTAACTTCAGCAGCCTGGGATAAAGGCTGCTGGCCTTGCTCTTCTCTTCTGATCACTTGTGGTTGATCAGGGCTTCTCATCTTGCTCAGGATTTATCTCCTTCTTCTCAGGATGACATGGCTTCTCTCCAACTACTGAATACTCAGACAACTAATATCTTTAACTTCAGTCTGGTCCAGTCTCACTTCAAATCAACTTCATGCACTGAGTGCATGGCATCTCTGCTTCCTCATGCACTGATTGCATGGCCTTCTCAAATCTCTTCAAGATCTTTATGTCTTGGACAACTCAAATGCACACCACTGATTTGGCTCTGTTCACGTGTGCACGTGCATGCATGCATGCAGGCACTTCCCCTTTCCTCTTCGTGGTGCAGTAGACCCACAAAGGGTGTAACACTTTAAGCACACACCAACTTCTCAAACTTCACACACTTTATTCAATTTGTCTACACACTTAGATTGTGTGTTCTACAATAGTGTGAGTGTCCTCTTCTCTTTCTTCTTAGTGTGTATACTTTAGTTTGCACACACACTAAGGTTCGGCCTTGTTGTCTTTTTGCACACACTTGTTTCACTTTGCACACACTTGAGACTTGGCCTATTCTCCCACTTCTTGTTGCACACCCTTAACCCGTAGGTTGTTCTTCAATATTGCACACACAAAAAGTGTCTTCACTTGGTGTACACACAAGGCATGAAAGCCTCGGGTCCTCTTCTCCACTTGGCACACACCCACTGTCCGTAGGTGGTCTTCCACTTCTCTTGGCACACAAAGGCACTAAGGCCTCGGCCTTCCTCTTGTTTTTCACACACACAAATGTGGTGGCCTTCCACTCCTTCTTGTACACAACCCGTAGGTGTGGTCTTCTCAACACGAGCCCCTGCCTTAGTGAAGGCGCGCAAGGGGTGCAAGGGTGGAAGGGCCGCGCAAACACCTCCTGCCGCGCAAGTCCGCGGGCAGAGAGGGCAAGAGTCTCGAGCGCGCAAATATGCGGCTTGGCTCCTTCCTGTCGCGCAAGAGAGGCGCGCAGGGACCTCCTCTTTTCTTCTTTCGCGCAAGGGATGCGCAAAAGGAACCAAACGGAGCAAGGGGTGCTCCGGGCTTCACTGCCGCGCAAGTGGTGCGCGCAGGCTGTTCTTCGCTAAGCACCGAGGCTTCGCGGGACTTCTCAAATATTCAACAAAGGATCAGCCCATCAGCAAGCGCAATGAGAGCCTCGAGTGCTCCTTTTATAGGCAGAGAAAGCTTCTGTCCATCCGCGTGGAGATAACTCGAATCCCCGAGATTTTGGATCTTTAAAGATTTTTTCAAATCTCGTTTCTTCATCTGTTTCACGCGGGTTCTCTCATTTTTCTTTCCTCCTCGTGCATGCGATTTATAACGCATGCACGGCCTTCTTCTGATCCAAAACATGCAAAGGCACGAACCCATGAAGCCTCGGCAACTTCGTTTTCCTCGGCATTGCTTAGAATTCTCTCTCGATGCATGCATGCAACATTTTAATGCATGATCGTGTTCGTAGAGGCCAGACGATCACAATGGAGGCTTCGGCTCGATCAGCGGTGGCCGGGAACTCAAATTCTATCGTCAGGAGGCTCCTGGTTCGAACGGAGCTCGCGGGTGGCTTCGGGTGGCCTTCGGCTGAGCTCGAGGAAGGAGACGGACTGGGAGCCGTCGGATCAGGCGATTGAGATACATCGGACGGCCTGGATCAGATCGCCTCGCCGCGGATCAGATGTGCGGCCGAGATCTGGCGCGCGATCGATCATGCGGCCAGGATCGCTCCCGCGGAAAAATTCGCCGTCCCACATCGAAACGCCGTGGGATTTTCTCACGGTTTAACAAACAAGCGCTCCCCTAGCCTCCTCAATTGAATCTCCTCCCTCCACGGTGCCGCCCCGCACCGTGTTCTTCCTGCGGGCGCGCTCTGCGCCCACTCTCGCCTCTGCGGGCGCGCACCTAGCGCCCACTATGCACACTCGGGTGCGCGGGCTTCACCACCGCGTGCCCTCGGTGGCTTACACACGGCCCCCTGCCGCCTTCTGCTTCCACCATGGGATCCCCCATGGGCGTGGCGCCTTAGGCCCACAAGTGCCTTGGGGTTGAACCCGTGGGCTGGCCGTGGCTGGCTGGCCTAATTTTTGGCTAAGGCATGAATAAACACTTTGTTAAAAAACAAAGTATCCCATATGTAAAATGCCAAATTCCAAGCCACTTCTCCCTTAATTTCTTCCCCTCTCTTCTTCATTAGAATTCCTCAAATCTCTTAAACATTTAATCTTCACTTAGGATATGGAATTCAAAAGGTTCATCTTCATCAACCGAACTCCTGAATCAAAGATTTCTTCAATAATCTTCATTGATCTTTATTGATCTAATGAGAGATCAATTGGAACTTTTTCATGTTCACATGCACTAAGTGATAGTGCATGGACTTCATTAATCCACTTCATCCACTTAGAAGTTGTGGATGGATCCCATTCACTTCCTCATGCATTGTCTTAACAATGCATGGCCTTCTAGAGCTTGTTGTGAAATTGTATCCAGTTGATACAAGTGCTTGGAACTTTAAGGATCAGTTCAACAATCGTCAGATATACATAGAGAATGTTTCAACCACAACATCCTATGTCACTTAGTGAATCTCCTAAGTGACATGCATCTTAGTACTATGGACATTCTCTCTTCATCACCAACACCATCACAACCTTTGTCATTCACATCTTGACATTCCTTGACTTCCATTCATTCCAAGACAACCTCATGCCTCATTGACAACAAATGCAACACAGTGCACTTCAAAGGTAGTTATTAAAAAAAATTAAAATATGGGTAAACTTTTATTAAAAAACATTAAATAATATTCAAAATTATTCTTGAAAACATTTTATAAAAAATTATATGGATGAAAATGGGTTTCCAATCTAAATAGAAGAAATAAGGCATGGTTATCTTGAAAACGTTTTCTAAATCATTTTGAGTAGCAAAGAGAATAAAGTGGTACTAAAGCATAAATATTACAAAAATAAAGAGAGTTTAATAAAAATTAAAGTTTTTTATCATATTAGGATCATATAATTTCTTCAATAGAAATTCAGGCATAATCAATCTCAATTAAAATGGGATTGAATCATAAATCTCCTACTGCATGTCTCGTCTTGTATTGTAAGTGATCAATACTCATGTATAATAAATATTTTTTTTTATAAAAACATTTTATAACCATATTAAATCATATTTACTATGTAACATTCCTTAATAATTTCTAATTATACTTTTATTAATAATTCATCCTTAAATGGATATTCAGTTGAAAACTGTTTTGTTTTCCATACATATTTTTGTTTAATGGTTCTGATCCTTATAACTTATGCATGGTTTAATCATCTATAGAATAATAATAATAAAATAATTATCATATTTATTCATCATATAAAATATTATAATTATTGATATAAATTTGTGACGAAAAAATTAATTACATCTCTTCGTGGAGATAGTAGTCTGTATGTACACATGATTGATGTTTACACTTGTATATGGCATGAATGAACAAAAGGTAAATAACAATTAAACTTTATACAATAATTGTTATATCCTAGATATAAAATATATTCATTAAATATGGAATTATTACCATCCATGTAAAGAGAAATGAAAACAAATCAAATCACTTCTTGGAGGTGATAGTCCACATGTATGAACGTGTGCCGTTATCATTTTTCAACTGATGGAAATGTAAGAAGGTAGATAAGATCTTATATTTATAGAAGTATAATTATCTCATAAATTTAATATATAAACATTAAATATATCATAATAACCATTCATGAATTATGGTTATGGAAAATGAATCATATCGCTACGTGGAGACGATAGGCCACACATATGCACAAGCTATGAATTCATTTACCATTTGTTGGAAAGAAGGGTGGATAATGGCGGTTCATTAATAATAATATTTTTTTTTAATTTTTACACTAAATTTATTATATTATGATGAATAAATAATATTTAATAGAATTTGAATACGAAATAGATTGATAGCCGTTAGGTAAAATGATTAACTCTTATTCAGATGAATTCTTTTACATACCTTAATGAGGAAATTTTGAAGAGTATTTTATGAATACCATAACTTATAAATTTTGTATAGGGAATTTTAGAAGATAATTGATCCATTTTTGGTCAATATAGGTTGGTCAATGTGGTGTGAATAGAAGATAGAGAGCGGTGTACCCATTTATAAGTGGTGCGAGGGACACACCTTGAATATTTTAAAGGATTAAAATATTTTTGAGACGTATTAATTTATAAGGGAACTATAAATAATTAAATTTTAATCATAAGGAGAAAAGGTTGAAAATAAATTCATTCAATAATAACCAAGGTAAAACATTATGGCCATATAACTTAGTTTAAACTTAATTTACCCATTTTACCCTTTTCCCAAGTTAGAAATATTCTTACCATAGTTAAAATTCATAACAAAAAAATGAAATTGGCCTCATTAAAAAAATTTAGGAATTTAAATTCATAATATATAATCCATTTTTCTAGATTCAATCTCTTGAAATTTTATGAATTAATTCATGATAAAATAGTAAAAGGAAACTAAAATATGTATTCTAAAAAATGCCTTTTCGAGTCTCAAAATATTTTTATATGAAGATAATTTATAATAACTATTACTATATTTATTAGTTGGATTATGAAAGGAAATTAAGGGGGTGAATTAGTGTACCGAATTTTTACTGATTTTATACTTTCTTTTTAATTATCCCCTAATACACTTGAACCTCTACCCTGATTAAGAAGAATGGATCTGATATGAACTCTAAACAATGTAATTCATATGATAAATTTGAAATCAACACACACATATTTTTACAAGTTTTGGTCTTAATGATAAAACCTAATCCTTAATGTAATTAACATGTGGTTGTTTTATATATTTCCTTATCCATTAAATTTGTAGTAGTTATCAGTTCGGTTCAATTCACACACAAGTTTTACGAGTAATATCCACACCCTATAAATGATATGTGGTGTTATTTATATTATAACCACTAATATCTAATAGCCTTATTTATAATAGAACCACTAGTTCCTCAAAAATCTTCCAACACATTTTTTATAAGATATCTCCACTACACTGGATGTCTTTGCATCAAATCAATAACCTTGTTACTCAAATGTAGGTCTTTGACTACTACAATATCGATAATATTGATTATATTTAAATCACCCCAATACCGATAATTTTTTAGATGATATACCTTTTACTGTAGCTTAATATAATACTAGAATGAACAACTTAAATTTTCTAAATACACTTCACATTTTCCTCTTCCTCAATTATCAAATGCTCTGAAAGATACTCCTTCTATTAATTAATTTCATAGCCACAAACAATGTGTTCACGTGATGCATAGGATTCTTTAAATAATATTATATGAAAGATAGAAATTGTACAAACTCAATGCATGGTGAATGTAATGTGAAACCCTATAAAATTCATTTTCTTCATCATAATTTTATATTCCTTCTTAATTATTTCAATTTAGGTATTTTTCTCATATGATTATATATTCATATGGGCATGCATTCACATATTCATGCATTATCTCATCTTCCAACCTCATGAAATCTCTTTATCTACAAAAGTGATAAGGATTGATTAACCTCAAATAGTCTAATTATATCGTTGAAGTTCTTGGTATGGGATGCCTCACATGTTTGGTATTACTTTATGTAAATATGCCTCATGATAACTCATTCCTCATGAAAGTAAAGAGCTTTATGGTAACATGAGTGTTCTTATCGTAACACAGTGTGTATGTGGGATCTTTATTCATTTCAATAAATGGAAATAGTTTCATGGATATCCAATAATATTTAAAAATATTAAAAATCTTTTTGGGATCTCTTATCCTTCACAAATCTAAGTAATTCTTGAGGAAGGCTTCTTTCCTTCATATAAAATTAAAGTGCAAATCCTTTATTTTCTTCTATAGAAAGGATATATCTCTCTCTTAATTAGAAATAACTATCTCGACATGGTTTTTTGGATACTTATAGGAATTATTTCGCTACTTTACACCTTCTTAGTATTCCGCCTCTTACTTCATGTAATGATTTTGGTTTAAAATATCACTTCAAGGATGATTTAAAACTACTAAATATATCTAGATTTTTTATTATATAAACACGTTATTTTTCTTTTCACATGTCATCACATGATTCTAATAATTATAGAATATTTATAGAACCTACTTCATAAAAATAGTTCACATGTATGAAAACATAATAACATACCTTATTATATTTTAAATGATCTGACTCATTCCTTTATGTATGGCACACTGTATCTTCATATCTTTCTCATAAGTTGTTTTATTATTTGAAATACATCATGTATAAAAAAGTATATTGAATTAATAATGTCTATATGATCAATATAGTGTCATTATCTAGGGATGATCAATAGATATGGTTGGACTGATGATGATCAAACCTGTCTAGGTTAGACGACATAACCACCTTTTTTAGGATGTTGTAGGTGACACACTGGGTTGATTTGATGGATGAGGAGTGGCAGATCAAAAAACTAATGAAATTTATATATATTTTTAATATTTTAATAGTACACACACAAGACACAATCACACATTAGGTTTAAAATCATTTTATTAATGGAATATAATTAAATCTCTTCTCGCTATTTTCTCAAGTTGAAAACTAGGTTTTGCACCCATAGCAAAGCACACCCCCCATTCACCGAGCCACACCACACCTGCATAGTCCACCAAGAAACTTCTGGGCACTACACACTCATTAATCATTATCCTATACTATGCACTCCCTGTGGGCACTATAAAAGTCCATCAATTCATCCTTCCTCCATGGATAGCTAGGTCGAACCTATCCAATTTGGTTTAGCATTGGGTCTCACATGTGTGGTTGAGGGGGTTCTTGGTTGGCCATTCTTTTTATTAATCTCAAATATAAATATACTTAGAAAAAATAAAATGTAAAAGAATTATATTTATAACCACTTAAATTCATTATTAAAAATGAGTCATAATAAAAATATATATATTTTCATGGCCTTAAAAGATCTTCAAGATAAAAATAAATGTTTTCACAGTCATCATACAAACTCCTCATGAAATAATGAAATATTGAATGGACTTTATTTAATATCCTAAAATATAATCCAATTAGAAGCCCCATTTGATGGTTAATAATTATTCTTCATTGAAATATAAAATGTTTTTAAAAAAAAATACTATTAGAACAAGTCCTTTAGAATTAAGAATGACTCAGCAATCCTTAGAGTTATAAGGATAATTACTCAAGAATAACCTTCAATGCCATTAAATTAATCAATATCAGTTTTCCAACCATCATCACCAACCTTCTTAAATGTTTCCCAAATTTTTTAAATAATTATCTTTTAATTATGAATCAGCAATAAAAGAGAATTTTATCATAAATTGACTTTGATTCATTATTATATATTGAAAATAAATACAATAATACTCTTCCAGCATCCACACTAGATTTTTAATCTTCCCCTTTAGACTTGTTTTCAATATTTGTTCCGAAATAAATTCTATTTATATTATCCCCTTATAGAAAATAAATAACAAGTACTAATTTAGTAGTTTTCTCATATCTTCTTTTTTCCTTACAATTAATTTTTATACTCTTATCATTTTTTTGAAAGAAGAATTATACTACTTAGTTCCCATAGAAAAGTGCCTTCAGTTGGTCTACTCTAAGTCTATGTGGGATATACCAGTGTTGAAAACCAACAAGATAGAACAAATATTTTCTATGTTTTCCATTAACTAGAATTGATGTGGTATTATACTCATAAATTTCATATTTCTCAAAAGGGGCCATATAAAATACATTCATCAATAAATATATACTCCTTAACACTTCAGTAAACATATCAAAAATATCAAGTGAAAAAATAATTTAAGACCCATTTCTATGAGATTATTCATTATACAAAACTCACCCTTTATGAACATATTTTATATAATCATGGATAGGTTAATAAGTTTAATTGGGTTTCCTCTATTTTTAGCTTCTATAGAGATAAATTGAACATACATATAATCATAGATCAAATGTTGATAGTGTCTCATTAATGTTTTCTACCCCTAAAAGGGTATGATCAATTCATTTAAACCGATGGATAATTTAATTAGATATTCTTCATGATGTTAATATTGACGATATTACATTGTGAAACAATTCATGTTTTTATCATATATTTAATAAAAAATCAAACTTTTTGTATTCCACTATGTTCATTCAGTTCTATTCTTGAGAACGTGCTTCACCATCAATTCCCTATAATGTAAGAACACAAATACTACACAAGAAAATAGAGGAATATGTTGGAATACATGTGATCTTATTAATAACTACAATAAATTTGACTATTTTTTCTCAACCCATATACTACTTTCCTTATAGATCTAAATATTCTAGTACTATTAATGCTTATTTATTCTTTAAATCTCACATTCTGGTATTTATTTGATAACACAGACTCTTTAATTCAATTAACATTCATCTTACATGGATTATTTATCCATACATCTTCAATTAGTCAAATATATTTCATTAATTATTTTTTCTCAATGTTTAGTATCTCTTCTTTAATAGGTAGAAGTGTTTTAAAATTTTGTTGAATTACGTAAAAAAAATTTCACCTTCCACACAATCTTTGTGAAACAATTGATTTTTCAATTGCTGAAACCACGCATGAAATTTTAGTTTTTATTCATATGGTACACCATGTTTTCCTTTTTTCTTTTACTCAAAATAGTTTTTTATCTTTAACTTTTATAATTTCTCTTATAACTTTCACTTGATCAAGAAAGTTAATTAGGCATTCCTTCTTCACAAATTCTTTTTTGGAACTTACACATGGATTATTCATTTTTTGAGTTTCCTTTCTTGGGTATGTTATAACAATATTCTTCTAGAATGCCTTCATTCAATATTATCTTCTTATTTCTCTCTTTGATTGATTCTCTTCTTAATTACAACACAATTCTATTCATTTTAATTTCAATGGAATTTTTACAGTGGTCTTTGGTATGACCTATATTAATATAGAAAAACCATATTCTATTGTTTTAACTGAAATATTTATCATCCATATTCTCATTCTTCTTAAGAGTTTTTTTTAGTTTTTTCTCATTTCTTTAACACCTAACTTTACCTCTTTATTTTCAAATAAATCATTTTATACTATCATTATAATATACCTCTATCTAGGTTGTGGAAATATTTTCATATTAGTATAAGAGTTGTTATTGGATGGAACATACCATTACTGTTATTCTATGTAACTAAATATGTTGCAGTATTCATAGAAATATTCAATGAATTTAAATATGTTTTTAGTGTACAAATTCATTCACTTTTGTGGAATAATATTCTATTTCATATGATTTATTTTCTTAACATCTATAACACCCCTTAATATTCACTTTATGTAATTATCAATCAATTAAATATTATTTCAACAGTCAATGTCCCAATTATTAATCTTCCAATAGCACCAACAATAGCTTACAAATCAATATTTTTTCTTATATGGTATAATTGGATTGGCTTTGAAATCTTAGTGTTTTTAGATAATATGATTCTTCATTTGAGGTTTCTATGAGGAATTATGATTCATAATCTTTTTCAAATCCAAATTTGATAATATGGTGGGTTTAACATTAGTATTTTTCACCTATGATTGACCATACATCCTTTTGGAACTTGTACCAGTAGATGAATAAATATTAGTACAAACATAAATTTATAGAATAAGGATTACCTATTTCAATGATCCTATAATAGATTTATCATTAGATAATATAAAAATATTATTTCCAATGGAATTATCCTTATCAAATATTTTACTCTTATCATATGAATTATTGGATTACTTTTTGGTCTCGATAGATTATGAAGATTCAGCTTGTGTGTTCTCCGGATTTCTAAATATTATATCCATCTCAAGACTTTTTAGATTTATCATGTTCTTCTAGTATTAAAGTGATTTTAACATATATTAAAATTATTTTAGGGAAGTCTACATTTGTGTCTCATTAATATTTTTTAATTTTAATTCCATTTTAAGAAACTTCAGGTTGAGAAATTTTTTTTCATCCTCAACAACCTTCAGTTTTTCCATATTACCACTTCAATTTCTTATTTTGAATTTCATGAATTTGATTTTCCTCTAGTCAATAATTTTTAACCTATTTAATTCTATTTTTATTTTCCTCTAGATGGTTTAATTTAACATTCATAAAGGTTTTTTGTAGTGTCTATGATGTATATATTAATTCTATAAAAACTTTCTCAACAATATCCTTCTCAGAAATAGATTTTTGGTAATTTATCTTCAACAAGAATGATTCTTTCATTGAAAAGTGATGCAAACTATTCATATGATTCTTCATCTAAGGTGACTGTCTGATTGTTGTATTTTTTTCTACTTGAGATTCATTAACATTCATGGAAGCTTTATAATAATATACAAGCTCATGAATCATCTAAGTAAAAAAAATTTAGTCAATGCTTTCACAAACATATTTATTTTCAATAATTTTGTAGTGTAAGAGTGATTTTAAATACAATTTAATATAGTTTCTTCTTTAGCATGAACAATTTATTTGATAATTTTTCAATTTTGTAATTTATTATCCAAAGTATTATTTATATCCTCAGCTTCCTCTTCATGCTTTTATTTTTCATCATATAATCCTTTGATTCACTTAAGAATATAAGTGACAACATTGATAAGAACATTCTGAAGATAATATTTGACTTCTAGTTAAAAAAACTATGTGACTCAATAGGATCTTCTTTACCACTTATTTACATTGAATCATCAAAAGGGTTATTGAAAATTAATTTAACAAATATAGCTAATAGATTAACACTTTGACTATATATAGTAAGTGGTGCAACATATTTCTTCATCATTTTTTTCAACTTTCTTACATTATTATTCTATATTTTCTTAAATGTTTTTTCAAAAATATTCTTATTGGAATTGAAAAATATATGAACTGAATTGTCCATCAAAGTCCATTATGATACTTCTTGAAATTAAAATATATACTATGTATATATATATATATATATGTTTGGGAAAAAAGGTTTATAAATTCAAAGGTAGACCTAACCTATGATACCACTTATAGTTCCTAGATGGATTATATAGTGACACTAAGAGGGGATGGGGTGAAACTTTTTACTCAAATTTTATTGATTTTATACGTTATTTTCAATTATCCCATCTTACACTCAAATCTCTACCCCAGTTTAGAGGAATATATCTAATGTGTGCTCTAAAAAATGTGAAGTATTTGATAAATAATACAAAAAATATATATCTTTATAGAGTTAATCCTAAATGATAATTCCTTCTTCATATTTTGATCTACCAGTGGTTGTTTTATGAATTTTCATATCACTATAATTATATTTAGTTTGTGGTTTATGTGAAACAAATCACATAATTCAAAATATTTTAAACACCCAAACTTGTTTCTGTATGCATGGAATGTTTATATTCATATCATCCTTGATAGTTGTCCTATTATTTGAAATATTTCATCTATGAAAGACATATATTTCACGAATGATGTTAAAAAACCCGGCATGGAACAACAAACTGCATGAAAACTTCTACAACCCAAGAAGAGATCATGAATGATATGTGGTAATCATAAAGAAATTCTTCTTGTAATCAATAGGAAAATAAAACCACATCAAAAGTGTAAAATAATGATGAAAAATTGATTATACATTCTAAGGTAACTATCAAATAAGTCTCACCAAAATATTATCCTAGTAAGAAAAATATAAAGGAAGGGTTTCGGGGAAACAATCTCCTCAATATATCATCTAAAAACTTTTAGGTCCCCCCTTATTACCTTATTATTTTATATAAACAAACATGTATAGAATTTAAGGAGAATATTTTTTTCATAATTTAGAACATATATTTCCATGATAATGAATATAGTGCATCCCTTCAATGGGAGTGGCATAGAAGATGAGGTATGATCATCACACATGAACATAATCTTTGATTATATCAAACTAATTCTTAAGGGGAAGTAATAGATCATGAGGAAAATGAGATGTAAGGGGAGAAATATTTTTTGTACTTGAATTTTATTTGTTTTTAGATGAATTATGGTTATAAACTGATTAAAAAGTTTTAATAGGCCCTAAAATGATTATGTTGGATGATATTTAGCATGGTTCCACAACTTAATATTCTTTAGGGAAGACTTCGATACTTTGGTAACATAAATTCAAAACATGCATTGGTTAAGAGTGTAGGAGGTTTGGTTCATCACACATTTTTTAGTGCATTCATTCTTACTCATAGACTATCTTATAGATTTAATTAATTTTCATGAATCCTTATCATATTCTAGTATGGAATATATTACCCCTATGCTAACATTTTTTTGTTTCATATGTGTTGATGTGATTGTTTGTATGTACCAAAGTTATTTTATCATTGTGAACATCAATATATCTGTCATAAATTCTCCATATATATTTGATATTATTTTTACAAAATTTTTATTCCATGAACTTATGATATAAATCCATTGGTCGATGATTCTATGTTTATGATCATTCTCTTTATGATATCTTGTTATGTATCAAATATTATATTTTTATCCCACCATCATGCTTTAATCTTATTATTAAATTATTGGGATTCTTATCTCACTTTATTCCTTTAGGTATTTCCCCATGGTATCCTAGTAAGTTTTAAAATTATTATGGAAGTTAGTATCACAATGTGGAGTTTTAAATAAATATGATATAATTTATGTTTAAGATGATGTATTTATGTGTCTAATATCTTAATGACACTAGAATTCTATATAATTATACTTTAGTTTTTGTAAAACAATATTAAAAATCATGAAATAAAATATTTTCAAAGTTAGGGTTTCTATATTAATAGTATGTAAAATGAGAATATGGAAATCAATAAAATATTACAATTAACAAGTGGAGTTAATCTTGTGTTTAGGTGTCGTTTTTCCTGGGTTTGGAATGACTCAAAATAATGTGAAAATGTTTTAAATTTAAAATGAATGGGTTAAATATTTAATAAAAATGGAATATGATAATATAATGTTTTTAAAATTAGTAGGTGAGTTAATAGGACTAAAAATGAGGAATCTAAATATGATTTTTTTTATGAATTATGTGTTTTTGGGGATAATATTTTATATGTATTCTTGTGTTTTATAAATTGAATCAGTGAACTAAGTGAGATAACTTAAGGATGATTTGGTATGTTTAGTTTAAAATTAAAGTGATAATTGGGATGATTATTCCTTATCTTTTTTTAAGATCAAGGTCTTGTGAATAAGAACTATTATATCATCATGCACATAAGACTTGATGTTCATGAAAAAATTAATTTGAATAATAATCACTTCCTAATGAAAAAAAATGTTTTTGGAGACTTATATTCTGTCTAATATGAATGGATGATTTTAATACTTATTGATTCATGTGACCGTCATAACCTGCACATGAGGGATTAATCTCGAAGACCCTATTTTTTGTAAAAGTATTTGAGACATGATACAATATTCAATGGTATTAAATATAATTACTGTGTAATATATTTTGGCATATCTAATGTGTTAAGAAATTTAAAGGTAAGGTGGTGAGCCTTTGATATAAAATGAGATCATATATGTCTGAGGATAAATTGATGCCACTTGAGAGAGAGTGTTGTTATTTTCCTAAGTGAAATAGAGTGTCTCTGCACATAGTTTACAAATAGTATAAAGAGCCACCAATGTGCTTTTTAATGTGAAGGAAAAGGGTTTAACAAGCCTCTTGGGTCATGAAGAATTATTTCCATGAATATTTTCTTGGTTTCATGAAGAAGAGGACTCACATAACTATTTAGTTGTGCATGAAGGATAATATCCACACACTCATTGGTGAAAAGACCTAGTTTGCGTGAAGTGAATTGTGATGCATCAAATTTATTCCCTTATGTGAAGTATATTGAAAACACATATACTATTACATTAAAGTAAATTAATATTGAAGAATAAATTTCACAATATTTAAGGAATCTATTAGGGCTTTCTCAATGGAGTGTGAAATTAACATAAGGAAAATAGTGCATGAATACTTGCAGGCATATGTGAAAATATATGAACTTGATAAAAAATAAATAAAATAAATACATTGATATAATACATAAAATAATAATGAGATTAATATTATTTGTTATATGTTTTATGTTTGAAAATAAAATTCATTGTTTCATAGATTCATTAAGATTAAGAACTACATACAATATATATTTCATGTGAAGTGTGTAGCTATGTGAGGTTGGAACTTAATATTTAGAAAGAATAAATTTTTAGAGTTGGTGTCCTAGAATCAAGTGTTTGTACATTCATTACATGAATATTTAATTTATTTAAATATTAAGCATATTATTACATATTTTTTATTGTTTTGCATGATTATGATTTAATAACATCCTAGAGTGTTTTTTGCATTGATAAGGTCATGGTAGTTCCCCGCTATGATGAGAACCTCTAAATGCTACAAGAATATTCTTAAATATAATCATGTAGTTGAATGAAATAGTATGATGGGACACGTTGTATATAGACCATCAATTTTGATTAGTCATAAGAAGATGCGACTTCCTCTTGTGAAGTTCACACTTGGTAATCTCTAATATGGTAGATTATGAGAATAGACCTGCTAATAATAATTCAACATGTTTTCGTGTCATTGGATTTTTCTATTTGCGAGCATGTATAATTGTCCTTAGACATTAATATTATCATTAATACATGTCAATACTCATGCACATAGATTTACTAATGAAAACCATCACGCCATATGTTGGCGGGAAGTAGCGTATGTTGGGTGCATCATGAATGACATGTTATTAATGGATAAGAGAAGGAAGTATTTTTCCCTTCCATTTATGGATGTTTACGTCTTGGTGATTTAATTTAAATAGAACCATCACCCTAAAATTCATTTCCATGGTGTAACAATGAGTTTATTTCAGCTACTCAAACAATGACATATCAAGTATATAGTTTTATGAAATTATCATGAAACCTTATTGATGTGATATTGTGATAAAGGGACTATATTACACAATGAGTGTTCATGTGTGGATGTCATCGTTGTGACTTTAAGTTATTTCTCTTGGGTACCTTGACCAGTAGCATGATAATAATCGTGGACTTTATGCAAGCCCACTTAATGGCAATAAAAATAAATCCTAGAAGGTCACACGCTAAGTGTTTCTAGTGGTCTTGATTAAATTCTATCTGAATTTAATTAATGGAATTAATATTTTTCTTAGACCCGAGGAATAATTTTATTCCTGTTAAAATGATTGCATAAATATAATAAATAATTATCACCAGATTGTGAATAAAAAAAATATATTTTTTATTGAACATTTAATAAATATTTATTTACTAGTTTGTAAATAAAAATATTTATTTAAGAGAATAAAATATTTTATTTGAGTGTTCAATAAATGGAAGAGGAGTTCGACTGGACCAAGACCATGTATATTGATAAGTTAATTATTTACAAGTTGGTAAATAATGTGTATCTATTTGGCGTAAGAAATATTAATATTAATGTTATCATTATGTGGCATGGGATTTTATTTATGGTTCTATTTTTCACAAGTTGGAACACCACAAATAATGGTGTTATTATTATTATTATTATGTTTCATGGATTTTCTCTAATAGTTATAATTGAATTTAATTTCTATTTTGAAATTAAATATTGTAATTGAAACCCCATATCGATTAATAGGTAAGTATGCCTTTTGTTCCAGACCCCAATGAATTGAGAATTGTTGAACCAAGCATTTTTTTTCCTCAACTCCTCTTATATCTCCCTCTCAAGAACAAGAGAAGTTCTCCAAGACTGAATAATGAGTGATCAATAATGATCAACGCAAGACATTCACTTCATCGTGAAGGAAACTGGAGAATTAGTGTCATTGTTTGGAGACCATTAGAGCACATGCGAATCACCACTAGAGAGATTTTACTTTGGATCCTCATTAATGCAATAAAAAAACCTGAAGGGTCATTCTAGATAACCAATGATCATCAATAAAGAAATTACCAAAGACTGGTGTATTTAATTTCATTATAAATTAATAAATTAATTATAAAAATGATGTGTAAAATCATCTTTATCGGATTTGGAACTTTTCTTCTTTTTCCCAAAATCATTGTTTTTAATCCATGTATACTAGCGTTCATCGTCGTATTAATGCCGGATTGATCATCAATTACGGGAAAAAAAAGTTGTCCCCCACCCAACACCGTTCTTCCGTTGCATTTGTATCCTCCAAGTGGTATCAGAGTGGTCACATCATTGTTTATAATTATTTAAATAATTTTTTGATGATTTACGATTTAATAATTTATTTTTCCAATTCATGTTTAATTAATCTTGTAATCTGAATTTCAAGATATTTTCTTCAACATTTAATTTCTCGAAGATCTAAAAGAAATAAATAATTTTTTATTACAATGAAATTGAGGATCTCATCAAGAGGCACTGGAGATTCTATCTAGGTAACATGACAGTACATTCCATGTATTCGGAGTTACACGCTATGTAATCTATCTTACACGCCTTGTAATCTAGATTACACACCATGTAGTTGTGTTTAGTGAATTGGGTGTAATTTGATAATTACTCAATCCATGTATATTAATTTCACATGGTATAGTTAATTCATACACTACGTGTTGATGAGGATAGACTAGAGCATGGTCAGCTGGATTGCACGCTCTGTGAACCACTAGACACGACATATAGTCCCTTCAGGTCAAGGGACAAACCATGTATCCCATACATGGCTACGACGATCAGTCACCGTGTAACCTGGAGACAACACAACATGTGGCCCAATGTATACACCATGTACTCCATGATTTAAAAGTATTCTTCACACGCTGAGTATTTAAGCATGTACTTTGGATAAGATGGTGAAGGTAGTACACACCATGTAGTCGAAACTACATTCCATGTACATTACCAAATTACACATAACTAAAACATTAATGTTTTTTTTAAAGTTCAGAATTACATATTATGTAGATTTGAATGGGTTTTCACCGTGTTACTTCCAAGGTTATGGATGATAGTCTCAAGGAAATTCAGAAAATGATTAATATAAAAGGATTGATTAATTAAATATAATAATTAATCGATTCGAGCATAATTTATCTTTAATAATGATTAAGGAATTGAGTGTTAGTTTTATTAAATTCATATTTTTTTTCATGTATGTGAATGATAATGAGCTATACCATATCTTTTTATGTGATTGGTTTCCTTTAAATTTTAATTAAATTAAATTGTTGGCATGTGTTCCATCTCTCCTCGTTAATATGTAGGGAATGCTTTTCTATAGTTTCATTTTATGTAAACCCCCTTTTTACCACCCACCTATGTGTGAGTTAAAAATCATACGTAATTGATGGATCTCCCATGATTGTGGAGGTGGTTCAAGTTAGGAGCTGACATGAAACCAATAAAAGGTGATAAAAAGGTGTAAGGATGGAAAGATGTAAACAAGAACCTTGAAAAGGTTCAAGGTGTTTCTCCCCAAGGTTAGATGTTAGTTTATCAACCACTAGATAAACTAACCATTAGAAAATCTCATGATTATTACATTTTCTTTATTTTATTTCTTTTAGTTTCATGGTTTTTCATTATGGATGTATTGTCACAACTATATAATTAATTAATTAACAAGAATGTGGGATGAAACTAAAATAAAAGTGGATTTTTCATAAATACTATCAATACATTTCTAATCACTTAAGTAAATTTTACTTAATATTAACAAGCATGTGATAAAGATAATAATAAATTTATACATAATAGATCAAAAAATTCATCAATAAAATATTAAGTCAGACTAAGATATCCATTACTTGATTAAGGGAATGACTCAATAAAATTATGTGTTTTACCAACACTTTTTGAGATAATTACTTTTATATAGGAAGATCTTATGAAATTTTGGGTTGAATTAACCGTTTTACATCAAGAGGTGTATCCCTTTCTAGACATGTTGTAAATTTGGAGGCAAGTGTTGAGGAAGTCCAAGTCTGGATATCAGAATTAGGGAGACCACTCAACCGATCAAGGAACTAGAAGCCCGTATTTGAAAAAGACATGCATACCAAAATACCTTCAAATAGCTTGACTAAGCCTTGTTGGGATTATGCGAAGGGAAATATGGATTTTTTCTACTATAGTGACCTAATAACTAGACATTCCGAGTTCAATGGTGATGGCCATTGGGAATTGATAAAATAGCGTGAAACTTAATAAAATCAATTTATTATTTCTCATAAAATGTAATCAGGAATGTAATAATTATCTACTCTTTTAATTGTAAAATAATAATGACAATCTTGTCAACCACACTATCCATGCGATCAATACTAGATATATAAAACATCCTCACTAGTAGTAACTTCCATGAATGGTTTAGACACATTCGGAACATTCTATGCCATAAACAGAAATATTAGTTGATGGAGTCCTCATTACCTAATCCGCCTACCCAAGAGGCGACTGATGAAGAGTTCCTGGTTTATGAGAAACATATGAATGACACAATCGATGTTCAATGATGAGTCATGCAAGTCTTTCATTATTCTTTTGGGGGATATGCATTATAAAAAGTGGCACACATACTAAAACAAGTACCAAATAAATCGATAAATGTTATTTCATATGAGCTTTGGAGTGGAAGAAATTCCATGTTATCAAATTTACATGTGTGGGGAAGTGATGCATTTGTTAAGGCCTATTCAGTTAACAAACATGTACCCTAATGTAGAAAGTGTACCTTTATACGATACCCTATGGAAGCAAGGAGGGTGTTACCTATACAAACCCTTAAACAAAAAAGTTATAGTGTAAAGACACACCATATTCCTTGAGAGGGATCACATCTCCAAAAGAGATAGTGGGAGTGAGATTGAGTTCGATGAAGTAAATGATCAATGTACACAAGAGTTGGTATAAGAGAATATTCCACAAAGACTCATGGAAAAAAGATCTATTCCTGAGAAAAATGTACTATGTAGGAGTACAGGAGAAGTTAGAGAACCAGAAAGGTATGGTTTTCTTGTTACTGATGATGGGGACTCATTATTAGTTGATAATAATGATCCTCTAACCTTCAAGGATGCAGCAAGTGGAGCATACGTTTCCATGTTGCACGAAAACATAAATTTTGAAATGGATTCCATGTACCAAAACCAAGTACGGATTTTGTTAGATCCTCTAGTAGATGTAAATATTTTTTGTTGCAAATGGTTATTCACGAATATACTAGACATAGAAGGAAAATTCAATACTTATAAAGAAAAACTAGTTCCAGAAGGGTTTCAATAGAGTCAAGGCATTGACTATGATGAAACCTTTTCACCAGTTGCAGTGCTAAAATTCATCATAATTCTATTAGCCATTACCACTTACCATGACTTTGAGATTTCGAAAATGAATGTCAAAACAACCTTCTTTAATGTGAAGCTTCAAGAAGATGTCTACATGACACAACCTGAATGTTTTGTCACTCCAAATGATTCCAATAAGATATACAAGTTGCAAAAATCCATTTATGGATTAAATAAAGAATCCAAATCATGATACATTCATTTTGATGAAGCCATAACGGAATTTGGTTTTATAAAGAATGAATGTGATATTTGTGTCTACAAATGGTTTAGTGGGAGCACAATCATTTTCCTAATAGTATATGTCAATGACATATTACTATTGGGAAATGAAATATCAGCCTTATAGTCTGTTAAGGTATGGTTGAATAAATGATTCTCCATAAAGGACTTGGGTAAGGCAACATATATTTTTGGGATCAAGATACATTGTGACAGATCCAAGAGATTGTTGGGCCTAAGTCAAAGTACATACATTGACAAGATATTAAAGAGATTTAGTGTGGAACAATCCAAGAGGGGATTGTTGCCATTGCCACATGGAATTCATATTTACAAGAAAATGTGGCCTCAAACTCCTGAGGAAAGAAATAGAATGGCTAGGATAATGTACCCATCAGCGATTGGGTTAGTCATGTATACTATGCTATCTACAAGGCTAGATGTCGCCTACGTATTGAGTGTAGTAGTAAGATATCATGCTGATGCAGGTGGACGCCATTTGATGGCAGTCAAGACTATCCTTAAGTATCTCAGTCATACTAAGGATATGTTACTGATTTATGGAGGAGATGAGGAACTAGTCATCAGAGAAAATGTAGATTCTAGTTTCTAGATAGTTCAAGATGAAATGAAGTCACAAACAAGATTCATATTCATTTTTAATGGAGGTTCTGTGAGATGGAAGATCTCAACGAAGAGTGTGTTCAAAGATTCTATAGTAGAGTTCGAGTAAATTGTAGCTTCTGAGGAAGCTAAAGAAGTACATTGGATGAAAAGATTTATCCAAGAGCGGTATGTGGTACCTAGTAGTGAAGATCTACTCACACTCTCCTGTGATAATACTGCAGTGGTGGCTCTCGCAAAAGATCCAATACCACATTAAAGGGAAAAACACATACCACAAAAGTATCATCTCTTGAGGGAATTTTTCTCAGTGAGGTGATCTTGTAGTGAGTATCATTTCTATGGAATAAAATGTGTTGGGCATCTTAACTAAAGCCTTGACTCAGCAGAAACATGATCACCATATGAGGTCTAACATACTGAAAGTCATAGATAGTTGGATCTAGTCCAAGTTGGAGTTTGTTAGAGTTGGTGTCCTAGAATCAACTGTTTCTTCTTTTATTACATGAATATTAAATATTTTTAAATATTAAACATCTTATTACATATTGTTCATTTTTCTACATGACTATTATTTAATAATGTCCTAGAGTATTTGTTGCATTGATAAGGTCATGGTACTTACCTAATGTGATGAGGACCTTTAAATGCTACAATAATATTCTTAAATATAGATCTATGGTTGGATGAAATAATATAATGAGACACATAGTATATAGACCATCAGGTATGAGTACTCATACGAAGATTAGATTTCCTCTCATGAATTTTTCACTTTGTAATCTTTATGATTGGAGATTATGAGAACAGTCCCACGCTGGTAAGAATTCTGCATGTTTGGTGTCATCGGATGTTACTATTTTCAAGTGTGTCTAATGTTCCTTAGAATTTAAGATTATCATTAATACATGTCATTACTTGTGCACTTTTATTTTTTGAAAAAAACTATCAAGCTATATGTTAACAAGAAGTAGGGTGCCTTGGGTATGTCACGAATGACATGTTATTAATGGATAAGTCAAGGAAGGATTTTTCCCTTCCATTTATGAAAGTTAATATCTCATAAATTTGATTGAAATAGAACATTAAACCTAAATTCAGTGGAAAGAGTGTAATGAAAAGTTTATTTTAGGCAGTAAAAGAATGACGTATCAAACATATAGGTTGATGACACTATCATGAAAGCTGCTTGATGAGATATTGTGATAAAGAGACTATATAAAAAAGTGATTTTTTGTAGGTGGATGTAATCTTTGTGACATTAAGTTCATTCTCTTGGGTTCCTTGAACTATTTCTAGACAATAATCTTTGACTTTATGCAAGCCTGCCTAATGCCAATGAGAAATAATCCTAGAGGGCCATACACTAAGTGTTTCCGGTGGTCTCGATTAAATTCTATTTGATTTTATTTAATGGAATAAATATTATTATCAAGAATGAGGAATAATTTTATGCATGTTAAAAATATCGTATAAATTAAATAACTATTAATTCACTGGATTATGAATAAAATTTATTTATTTATTTTATTGAATATTTTACAAATATTAATATACTAGTTTTTAAATAAAAAAATAAATTTATGAGAATAAAATATTTTATTTTGGTGTTCAATAAATGGAATAGAAGTTTGAATGGACCAAGACCATGTCCATTGATAAATTAATTATTTACAAGTCTGTAAATAATTTTTACCAAGTTGGAACAAGAAATTATAATAATACTTTTATCATTATGCAGAATGGGATTACATTTATGGTTTTATTTTGTGAAATTTGGCAAACCACAAATGTAAGAACCCAGTTTTTTCTGCGAAAGACTTTGGAATCTTTCTTGATGACATTCCAGAGCAGCGCCCTCAGACGGCGTGCGATTCCAAGCCCCGGAGTGGCCGGAATTAAATTTTCAGTGCGTTCACACTGGAAACGCCAAATAAATTGGATAACTCCTAAACGGTGATCCGGATCAGAGATCCGAGTGTACGGATGAGTCTGGAATGGGGTGTTTACCCAAGGAACGATATAAAACATGGCAGCGCGGGATGTTTGGACCCCTCGCTCGCTTCCGGAAGGTTAAACGGATAAATTATTTAATTAATTTCTTCATTTAATGTTGAAACGTAGGTATCTCTTAAACGGTTTCTCGGAATGGGAAACCGAGGGCACTGTTGAGTTCGGAGCGTGCCGTTTACCCTAGGAGGAGTGTATGTTTTGCGGGCACGACCCGTCTGTGAAAAATGGCCCCAGGGGCGTTTTCATAATTTGGCGGCATCAGGTGCTAAGTTGTATAACTTTTGAACGGGGTATCAGATCAAAATTCTGAGACCTCCGTTGTGCTCGGGAGGTGGTGTTTACCCTAGGGTAGGCATAACATCGACCCCGTCGGGAGTTTCGGATGTGGGTCTTTTCGGGGGTTTTAAATCAATTAAATCATTAATTAATTTATTTAAACCCTCCCCTACCCCTTCTCCCTTGAACCCCCTGGTGAAACCCCTTCCCTCTCCTCATCCATTTCCGGAGAGACAGGCCGGGAAGGCGACTCCGGCGAGGTGCGGTGATGTCGGCGGATCGACACGAAGCTTCGGGTGAAGCCCAGCGAGTTAGGAGGTTTCCATTGCGTTTTCATTCCCGAGCCTAACTTTGAGTGAAATTTTATGCATCTATTTGATGTTAAAACTTCAAAAAAATCACATAGATGCGTATTATACATTTTTATCTTTCCAACGCATATTTCGGAATCAAAATCTGAGCTCGGAGGAGGCCGTGGTTGACCGTCGAAGGTTGCGGGTTTTGGAATTGTTTCCCGCCGGTTTTGGTGCTCCGACGGTCCGAGGCGTGACGGCTTCTCCTCGGCAGGCGTCGGAGGCTTCTCGGTGTGAGGCGGCTCGGTCGGGCGAGCGGCCAACGGAGGTGGCCGGCTTCAGGGCGACGGCGAGGCGGGGTCTCGGGCGGCGCCAGCGTAGCGCGAAGAGGGAGGGAGGCCGCGAGGCGCGCGGCCCCGTGCGGCGCGACCGCGACCCGCATAACACAGGTCGCTACGGGAGAAGCGAAGACATGCCTTGACAGCCGGTCAGTGGTGACAGGCCGTGGTGGAGCAAACCGGACACGCGGCCGGGCCGCGGGCCGGCCGGACCGGGCCGGTCCGGCCCAAGGGGGTTTCCCCCTTTGGAATTTCTAACGCCCGTAGCTTTCCCTACGGGCCTCCATTTTGCGCGCCATCAGTGGCAGCGCAGACCTTGTGTCGACGAGACCGTTTTGATATGGTTTTGGGTATTTTTAATTCCCGAAATGAGGGGCCTCGGAGGCACGACACGTCTTTAAGTGGACGAGCCTTTTTCCTGAGATTCTTGTTTTGGATGGCGCGGACGTGTCCGACATCCGTTTTGAGCGCCGTCAGTGGCGTTGTGACCCTGACACAGAGGTGAAGGTTTCCAGTGTAGTTCCAGGCATTGAGGCCGAAGTTGAGGTGTGGGCCCCACGGCTCGTCTCTTGAGCTACGTGCAGCGTTTCACGACTTTTCCATCGGACGTCCGTTCGGGGTGTGCGAGCAGTCGTTTCTGGATGTTTTTCTGAGGGGATTGCAATGGTACAATCTGAACGCTCAAATTCGGCCCGATGGTGCGGGGCCCATGAGGGTTGTTTGGGCGTTGATGGTTATTTTCCATCTTTATCACCGGGTCACCGTTTTGGACAAGTGAATAGTCTATCTTGTGTTCTTTTTCGAGAGGATCGCAACGGTGCGATCCGTTCATTGAGTTTCGGGATTGGGATGCAGGTCCCACGTCACACCGCTCATGTGCGGTGGGCCAGAATGCATCTTTTTCTCTGGATATCTGTTACACTCAAGTGAGTAGTGATTTTGATGTGTTTTCCCGAGGGGATCTCAATGGTGCGATGCACCCGACTATTTTTGGGGATGAGGCTCAGGATCACGGGATGTCGTTCGGGCGTGAGGCGGTGTTGGTGACTTTTCCATCGGATATCCGTTGGAGGCGAGTAAGTAGTTGATCACGCGTGTTTTTCCACGAGGTTTACAATGGTGTGATCCATTTGGTTGTGCGGAGCCTCTTGCATGATCTTGTGTAAGGTGTAAATGTGAAGGTGCCCCGGGGGCGGTTCTTCTTCTGTGGTTGTAGCGGACCCTTGGCGTGTGATCACGTGAAATCCCGTGTGAGTGAAGTAATGGTGGAATAGATGTGGTTGTCCGTTCCCCGGTCGTTGAGGTGGCAAGTTGGAAATGTTATGTCACGCCTTCACGTTGACATTGGGTGTCGTGTGCATGATAGCCCTTGGGCTGGAGACGTGGTATACTCTGGGAGTATACGGGAGTGCTTGGTGGTATGTGTGGTTTGTACCTGAGAACGTTTTTGCGCTCAGTTGGGGTTGACGTGGGGCCACACGTCATGTGGGCCCCATGTGCGTGCCGTGTTCTGCTTTGCATACTTTGACCTCTCATTACATAGAGGGTCCCACTGTGTGTTTGTTTGACAAGCAGGGTGGAGTTTTTCCCCTGGCTCTGTGCTCGTTTGTTGACCAGCAGGGTTGAGTGGTCTCCACTGGTTTCGTTCTTGATGGATCGGCCAGTAGCGGTGCTAGTGGAACCCCGTGATGGAACAGGTGTTGAACCTCTTTTGGGAGAGTTTTTCTGGAGTTGGGTGGTTGCGAGATACCCACTCCGTGATCAGTTGGCCAGTATTGTACCCTCTAGTAGAGATGGCTAGAGAATTTCTGAGTTTTACCCTCCAGCGGGGCTGGGCAGTGGGTTACTCATCGACCTCTTAGGGTCTACCCTCCAGCAGGTATGGGCAGTGGGTTGCTCGCTGAATTCTAGGGTTTACCCTCCAGTAGAGACTGGTCAGTTGGTCACCCGACGCTCTTAGGGTCTACCCTCTAGTAGAGACTGGGCAGTGGGTCACCCGACGCTCTTAGGGTCTACCCTCCAGCAGAGACTGGGTAGTGGGTCGCCCGACGCACTTAGGGTCTACCCTCCAGCAGAGACTGGGCAGTGGGTCACCCAACGACCTCTTAGGGTCTACCCTCCAGCAGGGCTGGGCAGTGGGTCGCTTGTCATCTAGTTCCTGGTCTACCCTCCAGCAAGGCTGGGTAGTGGGTCGCCTGTTAACTTATTCCAGGTCTACCTTCCAGCGGGGCTGGGCAGTGGGTCGCGGGATGATGTATTATGGTTTACCCTTCTGCAGGGCTGGGTAGTGGGTCACCCAGTATCTTATTATGGTTTACCCTCCAGTGGGGCTGGGCAGTGGGTCGCCTGATGATGTATTGGGGTTTACCCTCCAGCAGGGCTGGGCAGTGGGACACCGGTTGGCATTCCAGGCTCAGTCCTTTCTACTAGGCTAGCCTGTGGCTTTCCTCCGTGATTACTGGAGCAGGACCCTTGGTTATACGGGTAAGTGTTGTGACGGCTTTGACTTTGAGAAGACCTCTCGACTGTAGGGTAGTGACGAGGTGTGTTTTGACTTTTCCTATAACTCTCAAGTATGAGGGGCATTTTCACCATCGAGACACGTTCTTGTGACGCGATCTAAAACTGTGTGGGCGAGTCAGTGATGCCCAAAGTGGATAGTGTCGAGGTGCGGTGATTGAGCCCCTTGGCTTGGGGTTCAGGGCAGATGTGCGGGATGCTGGGCAACGATGGAGTTTACTTCTGGGACTTTTGTGTACTTTTTTCTTGGGCTGAGCTACGGGATGGAGATCCCCTTATGACGATGTTCGGGCTTCTTGAATTGAGCATAAGGATATGTATATACCTTGTTCGGGTACCCACTTCTTGGGTTTGGTTACTCTCCTTCCAGGAGAGGCAAAGACGTGTGGGGTATGCCACGTGCTTTCCATGTCTAGCTTCTCGTGGCTGGACGAGTATAATCTCCTGCTATAGGTAGCGAAGACTCGACGGGAAGTTTATCATATCACTATTTCCAGCTCCTTGTGTTTGGATGAGTCTACCTCTTTTCTCTTGTAGGGTTGAGCTGGACTCTTTACTACACTTTCAGTTGTACTCCTCTACTTTTCATGTTCACTCTACTGCTCACCCTTCGGTACCTCCTTTGATGCCCCCTCGAGCCTTCGGGAAATCCTACTGAGTATTTTTATACTCACCCCTGCTTGGGCTTTGCCCACCCTTGGTGTGCCCTTACAGATGACGGACAGGTGGAGCGTGACTTCAGTGGAGCATAGGAGCTTTGGAGCTTGGACCGCGTGTGGTGGTCGTGGTCGGGTTCCAGGTGGGAGACCCGTCAGCTGTTTATTTTTTATTACCTATTTCCAGGTTGTGGCACTTTTTGGTTGGGCACGCGTTTTTCCCCTTTTATTTTAGCTTGTACCCTGTTCTGTTTAGAGGTCGATGCACTCTTGTGGTTTATTTATAGTAGTTGCCGTTTACTTTCCTTTTTACTCTGCACTTTTTCATTGATTGTGCTGCGTGTGGGTGTGTACAGGTGCTTAGGCCAAGGCCTCCCCGAGTTGTTGTGCCTTCGGCGCTGGTCGCCAACCCCTGGACTATGGAGGCGGGCTTAGGGTAGTTGCGGCTCGAGGCCGGGTAGGGTCAGGTCGTGACAAAGTGGTATTAGAGGGTGGTCCGTTCCTTAGGACGTTGTGCAGACGTCCCTAAAAACGGAATCAGTTGGGATTTATGGAAACAGTGTTAACATGTCTCGAGAGCGGCTCTCAGGCCAGGGAGTCTAGTGATGGTGCGGCGGCCGACATATCCATTCACCAGGACCTTGAGAATCCGCTTGTCGACTCGGCATGCTGTGACACTTGTTCTAGGGAAATTTTTTTGTGCATCGCATAGGATTGAGTCATTGACTGTCCTTCTTGAGTCAGCTCCCCATCTTTGTTGTTATCATTATATACATATATGCTCATTTGACCACGACACTCCTTGATAATATTTAGGATGTCTCCGTGAAGATATCCATCCAGGATACTAGCTTTGGTTCGTGACGATGAACCTATGAGCTACGAGGCCACAGTCCAAGACCCATCATGTGAGCCCCTTTCTCCGGGTGGGCCAGTAGCAGCACCCCCACTTGTTGAGTAGTAGACAGTTTCAGTGGAGCAGGCTGAGTTTGAGCGCAGGTTGAGCGCGCTCCGTGAGTCCCAGCGGCAGAGACCGCTGAGGTTCAGTGGTGAGCCAGACCCTTAGGCAGTAGAGGGTTGTCTAGAGACAGTGGTTAGTCTCTTCAGGCTTGTGCAGATGCCGACAGATCAGAGAGAGGCTTTGGTATCCATCCTTTTTCGTGGAGAATCTCGGTGTTGGTGGAGTCTGGTGACTCGGTTTCTTGATGAGTCGTCACTTTCATTGGATGACTTTCAGTTGTTGTTTCGTGAGGAGTTTTTCCCCTCCTTCTTGTGCTCCTTTTGGATTCAGGAGCTCCTGCAGTTTCAGGAGGGAGGGATGATGGTGGCCAAGTACGAGACTAGTTTTGCAGACCAGCACGCTTTTACCCGGACTTGGTCCATGACAACAACAACCGAGCGTAGAAGTTTGAGCGGGGTCTCCGCCGAGAGATACGTGTTGTCGTAGTACCCTAGGGAATTTCCATATATGCCGAGGTGCGAGAGTAGGCACTGGTGACCGAGGGCTTCCTGTCACATTCTAGTATTGGTGGTGGTAGCAGGCACATTGGAGCCAAGACGTCTGTCGTAGCTAGAGGGCGTCGACAAGTAGGGCCTCTCCGCAGGTGGCCTTCCCACTGCTGGTTTCAAAGACGTGGTTATATACCACTGTGGCGAAAAGGCACATGGCATAAGCCGAGGATTCAATTTCGAGAGTGGATCCCGGGCCATGGTCGTACACCACAGTGGCGCCAGAGGGCACAAGGGCAGCCCAGAGAGCGTCGATGTTATACTTATGACGGGCGAGATCACTTGGCACAAGATTGCCCGACCTGAGTTGCTGAGAGCTTCTGGCAGGCTGCAAGTGCACCACCATGGCAGAGGCCACGCCGTTATCGGAGTAGTGCCGAGAGAGGTGGTTCTAGAAGTGGAGCGAGACGAGATGGTGGAGGGGGACGGCTTTACGAGGCCTTCCCATCACCACTGGGTGGTCCACATCAAGCTCCGGGAGATGACAGTTGGGACCGCGGGCAGCTGTGAGCTTGGATGTTTATGATCCTGTAGAGAATGGGATGATGGGAGTTACCCCTTGCGACTCTTCTACTTTTTTCAGTAGAATTGTTAGGCTCTGCTTATGAAAGGTTTTTCTCCCTGCTCCTTGTTTGAGGTGTTACCAGGGTGACGCAGGGTGTCGGGTGTGACCCTATGTTGGTAAGGAAAAAGGCGTGGGACCTTTTCCTTTAGTCGATGGTGTTGACTCCTTCACTTCCGAGCGTGTAAGAGGGCCTTGGCTGTGAGACATCAACTGTGCAATCTTGCGTGACCAGATATCTTTGGGTGTTCCACCATATGGATATTCTGAAAGAGGGAATCACCGTGCCTTGTTCCAGGTGCGAGCGGTGATTCTAGTCACGGCGTGCGACGTAGAGGTTTGAATGGGTTGGTGAGCTACCCCCGAGGGCCTTCGGGCCATTTGAGACCATGCGAAGGGATGGCGAGGTTCCCTACCGCCTTTCCCTAACCCCAAATTCTGGTGTGGGTGCATGACGTCTCCTATGTGGCTCACTCGAGAAGAGTTGTGCATGCTCCTATGCATGACATCGGTGAGGGAAGACCTCACTTGAACAGATCAAATCCTTTGGTCTGTGTGCGGTGGTGCAGAACTGGGCATGAGTTCTTCTGGGTACGGAAGAGCCAGGTGCAGGCTTAGTACCCTATTTTTCCCCGGTTTTGCTTTTCGGGGATGAAAATCTTAAAGTATGGAATGATATATGAACCTAGTTTTAACTTTGAAATACTTTGGAATATTTCTTGATGACATTCCAGAGCATCTCCCTCAGACGGCATGCGATTCCGAGCCCCAGAGTGGACGGAATTAAATTTTCAGTGCGTTCACACTGGAAATGCCAAATAAATAGGATAACTCCTAAACGGTTATCTGGATCAGAGATCCGAGTGTACGAATGAGTCCAGAATAGGGTGTTTACCCTACAAACGACATAAAACCTTTCGGCGCGGGATGTTTGGACCCCTCGCTCGCTTCCAGAAGGTTAAACGGATAAATTAATTTATTAATTTAATCGTTTAATGTTGAAACGAAGGTATCTCTTAAACGGTGGCTCGGATTGGGAAACTGAGGCAACGGTTGAGTTCGGAGCATGTCGTTTACCCTAGGAGGGGTGTATTTTTTGCGGCCGTGGCCCGTCTGTGAAAAATGGCCCCAGGGGCGTTTTTGTAATTTAGCGGCATCGGGGGCTAAGTTTTATAACTTTTGAACGGGGTCTCGGATAAAAATTCCGAGACCTCGGTTGTTCTTGGGAGGTGGTTTTTACCTTAGGGGAGGCTTAACCTCGACCCGTTCAGGAGTTTCAGATGCGGGTCTTTTCGAGGGTTTTAAATTAATTAAATCACTAATGAATTTATTTGAACCCTCCCCCTCCCCCTTCTCCCTTGAACCCCCTGGAGAAACCCCTCCCCTCTCCTCCTCCATCTCTGGCAAGACGGTCTGGCGAGGCGACTTCGGTGAGGTGTGGTGATGCCAGCGAATCGACGCGATGCTCCGGGCGAAGCCCAGCAAGGTTGGAGGATTCCGTTGCGTTTTCATTCCCCAGCCTACATTTGAGTCAAATTTTATGTGTCAATTTGATGTTAAACCTTCAAAAAAATCACATATATGCGTAGTATACATTTTTATCTTTCCAACTCATATTTCGGAATCAAAATCTGAGCTCGGAGGAGGCCGGGGTTGATCGTCGATGGTTGCGGGTTTTGGAATTGTTTCCGGCCGGTTTCGGTGCTCCGGCGGTCCGAGGCGTGGCGGCTTCTCCTCGGAAGGCGGCAGCGGCTTCTCCTCGGCAGGCGGCGGCAGCTTCTCGGCTTGAGGTGTCTCGGTCGGGCAAGCATCCAGTGGAGGAGACCGGATTCAGGGCGACGGCGAGGCGGGGTCTCGGGCGGCGCCGGCGTAGCGCGAAGAGGGAGGGGGGCCGCGAGGCGCGCGACCCCGTGCGGCGCGATCGCGACCCACGTAACGCGGGTCGCTACGGGAGAAGTGGATACCGGCCTTGACGACGGGTCGATGGTGACAGGCGGCGGCCATCTAACTGCGGCGGAGCGAACCGGACCCACGGTCGGGCCGCGGGCTGGCTGTGGGCGGACCGGCCGGACCGGGCCAGTCCGGCCCAAGGGGGTTTCTCCCTTTCGAATTTCCGACGCCCTTAGAATTCGCTACGGGCGTCCGTTTTGTGCGCCGTCAGCGAAAGTGCAAATCTTGCGTCGAGGGGAACGTTTTGAGATGGTTTCGGGAATTTTTAATTCCCGAAACGAGGGGCCTCAGAGGCGCGACACTTCTTTAAGTGTACGAGCATTTTTACCGAGATTCTTGTTTTGGACGGCGCGGACACATCTGACGTCCATTTTGAACGCCATCTGTGGTGTTACGACCCTGGCACTGAGGTGGTGGTTTCCAGTGTGGTTCCAGGCGTTGAGGCCGAAGTTGAGGCACGGGCCCCACGGCCCGTCTCTTGAGCTACGTGCAGCGTTTCACGACTTTTCCATCGGACGACCGTTCAGGGCATGCAATCAGTCGTTTTTGGATGTTTTTCCGAGGGGATTGAAATGGTGCAATCCACCCGCTCAAATTCAGCATGATGGTGCGGGGCCCACAAGGGTCGTTTGGGCATCGACGGTGATTTTCCATCCTTATCACCGGGCGATCGTTTTGGACAACTGAATTGTCCATCTTGTGTGCTTTTTCGAGAGGATCGCAACGGTACAATCCATTCGTTGAGTTTCGGGACCGGGATGCAGGTCCCACGTGGAACCGCTCGTGTGCGGTGCGCCGGAACGCATCTTTTTCACCGGATATCCATTTCACTCAAGTGAGTAGTGCTTTTGATGTGTTTTCCTGAGGGGATCGCAATGGTGCGATGCGCCCGACTGTTTTCGGGGCTGAGGCTCGGGATCACGGGACGCCGTTCGTGCGTGAGGCGGTGTTGGTGACTTTTCCGTCGGATATCCGTTGGAGGCGAGTAAGTAGTTGAGCTAGCGTGTTTTTCCACGAGGTTTACAACGTTGTGATCCGTTTGGTTTTGCGGAGCCTCTTGCACGATCTTGTGTAAGGTGGAAATGTGAAGGTGCCCCGGGGGTGGTTCTTCTTCTGTAGTTGTAGCGGACCCTTGGAGTGTGATCGCGCGCACTCTCGTGTGAGTGAAGTAATGCTGGAATAGATGTGGTTGTCCATTCCCCGGTCGTTGAGGTGTCAAGTAAGAAATGTTACGTCACACCTTCGCGTTGACATTGGGTGCCGTGTGCACGATAGCCCTTGGGCTGTAGACGTGGTATACTCTGGGAGTATACGGGAGCGCTTATAGGTACATGTGGTTTGTACCTGACAACGTTTGTGCACTTAGTTGGGGTTGAAGTGGGTCCACATGTCGTGTGGGCCCCATGTGTGTGTCGTGTTCTGCTTTTCATACAATGACCTTTCGCGACGTAAGGGGTCCCTCTGTGTGTTTGTTTGACCAGAAGGGTGGAGTGTTTCCCCTAGCTCTGTGCTCGTTTGTTGACCAGCAGGGTTGAGTGGTATCAGCCTCGTTTCATTCTTGATGGATCGGCCAGTAGCGGTGCTAGTGGCACCCCGTGATGGAATAGGCACTGAACCTCTTTTGGGAGAGTTGTTCTAGAGTTGGGTGGTTGGGAGATACCCACTCCATGTTCGGTTGGCCAGTGTTGTACCCTCCAGTAGAGATGGCCAGAACAGTTCTGAGTATTACCCTCTAGTGGGGCTGGGCAGTGGGTTACTCATCGACCTCTTAGGGACTACCCTCCAGCAGGGATGGGCAGTGGGTTGCTCGCTGACTTCTAGGGTTTACCCTCCAGCAGAGACTAGGCAGTGGGTCACCTGACACTCATAGGGTCTACCCTCCAGTAGAGACTGGGCAGTGGGTCACCCGACGTTCTTAGGGTCTACCCTCGAGCAGAGACTAGGTAGTGGGTCGCTCGATGCACTTAGGGTCTACCATCCATCAGAGACTGGGCAGTGGGTCACCCGGCGACCTCTTAGGGTCTACCCTCCAGCAGGGCTGGGCAGTGGGTCGCATGTCATCTAGTTCCAGGTCTACCCTCCAGCAAGGCTGGGCAGTGGGTCCCTTGTCGACTTATTCTAGGTCTACCCTCTAGCGGGGCTGGGCAGTGGGTCGCCGGATGATGTATTATGGTTTACCCTCCAACAGGGCTGGGCAGTGGGTCACCCAGTATCTTATTATGGTCTACCCTCTAGTGGGGCTGGGCAGTGGGTCTCCTAATGATGTATTAGGGATTACCCACTAGCAGGGCTGGGCAGTGGGTCACCCGATATCAAGTTATGAATTACCCTCCAGCAGGGCTGGGTAGTGGGACTACTGTTGGAATTCCAGGCTCAGTCCTTTCTACTAGGCTAGCCTATGGCTTTCCTTCGTGATTACCGGAGCGGGACCCTTGGTTATACGGGTTAGTGTTGTGACTGATTTGACTTTGAGAAGACCTCTCGACTGGAGGGCAGTGACGAGGTGTGGTTTGACTTTCCCTAGAACTCTCAAGTATGAGGGGCATTTTCCCCACCAAGACGTGTTCTTGTGATGCGATATAAAACTGTGTGGGCGAGTTAGTGCCGCCCAAAGCGGATAGTGTCAAGGTGAGGTGATTGAGCCCCTTGGCTTGGGGTTCAGGGCAGACGTGCGGGATGTTGGGCATCGATGGAGTTTACTTCTGGGACTGTTGTCTACTATTTTCTTGGGATGATCTTCGGGATGTAGATCCCCTTACGACGATGTTCGGGCTTCTTGAATTGAGCATAAGGATATGTATATACCTTATTCCGGTACCCACTACTTGGGTTTGGTTACTCTCCTTCCAGGAGAGGCGAAGAAGTGCGGGGTATGCCACGTGCTTTCCATGTCTAGCTTCTCATGGTTGGATTAGTCTACTCTCCTACTATAGGTAGTGAAGACTCGACGAGAAGTTCATCTTCTCATAGTTTCTAGCTCCTTGTGTTTGGATGAGTCTACCTCCTTTCTCTTGTTGGGTTGAGCTGGACTCTTTACTACACTTTCAGTTGTACTCCACTACTTTTCCTGTTCGCTCTACTTCTCACCCTTGGGTACCTCCTTTGTTACTCCCTAGAGCCTTCGGGGTATCCTACTGAGTATTTTAATACTCACACCTACTTGGGATTTTCTCTCACTTGGTGTTCCCTTTCAGACGACGGACAGGTGGAGCGTGACTTCAGTGGAGCGTAAGAGCTTGGGAGCTTGGACCGCATGCGGTGGTTGTGGTCGGGTTCTAGGTGTGAGACCTGTCAGATGTTACTTTTTGTTTACCTGTTTCTGGGTTGTGGCACTTTTTATTGGGCACGTGTTTTGCCTCTTTTCTTTCCATCTTGTACCCTGTACTGATTAGAGGTCAATGCACTCTTGTGGTTTATTTATAGCAGTTTCCCTTTACTTTCCTTTTTACTCTGCACTTTTTAATTGAGTGTGCTGCGTGTGGGTGTATACAGGTGCTTCGGCCAAGGCCTCCCTGAGTTTTTGTGCCTTCGGCGCTGGTTGCCAGCCCCTGGCCTATGGAGGCGGGCTTGGGGTTGTTGCGTCTCGAGCCCAGGTAGGGTCGGTCGTGACAACAAATAATGGTGTTGTTATTGTTATTATGTTTCATGAGTTTTCTATAATAGTTATAACTTCATTTAATTGTTGTTTCACAATTAAATATTGTAACTAAAACCCCATGTCGATTAATAGATAGATACGTCTATTATTCCAAATAGTGGTAAATTGATAATTGATGAGCCAATAATTTCTCTCTGAACTTCTCTCATCTCTCCATCTCAATAACGAGTGAAGTTCTTCAAAACCGAAGAACGTGTGATCAAGAAAGATCATTACATGACTTTAATTTCTCTATGCTAGTACCTAGAGAATGAGTGGAATTGTTTAGAGACCATTGGAACATGTGTGGGTCACCACTGGAGGGATTATACAGTGGATCCTCATGAGAGCAACAAATACAATCTGGATGGTTCATTCTAGATGATCAACCATCATCAATGAAAAAAGTACCAAAGACACAGGTATTTAATTTCTTCAGAAATTATTAAATTAATTATAAACATGATGTGAAATAACCTCTCTCTAGGATCTAGAAATTTTCATTCCATTGTCTAAATAATTGAATTTAATTCATGAATACTGGCATCCATTGTCGTATTGATCCCATATTGGTCATTGATTGTGGAAAAATCAATGTTGGCCTCCACCCAATGTCACACTTCCACTATTCCCGAATCCTTCATAATTGACTAATCATTGTAGCACTAAGGAAACTAATCATAAATTGGTGACTAGAACTATTTGATCAAGATTAGAAGGATTCATTTGTTCTTGAAGTTTAAACGTTCTTTTCAGATCCGGTATGATCATAAACGAAGATCGAAAGATCATCCAATAGTGGGTTAAGACTTGAAGAAAGGAATTAGTCTGTGTGATGAATTATAAATAGCCTCCTATGTTGAATCATGAGTATAAGGTCAATGTGGACATGGATAAAACTGTGTAGAGCATTATAAATATCCACTTATGTGACTCAATATTTGGAAGGCAGGTGTGGAATTTAGTAACATTGTGTAAAGCAATCTAAATATCTTTTTGTAAGGACTCAGGATTTAAGATTTTGTGGGACTCTATATAATCCATTGTAATTGATAAAATGATTATTCTAGAGAATCCATGTTAGGAGGACTAACTAACATGTCAAGGAGTAGGTACATTTACTGATCCTTATAAATTCTTATGTTGTGTATCTTTGTTTTATATCATTATTCATGACGAGGCTATGATACACAAGAAGAGAAGATCAAGGATTTACCGGCTACATAAGTTGAATTGAAAAGGAAAAATTTTCAAATAGAAAAGGGAACATAGGTTCACCCCTCCCTCTCTAAGTATTATCACAAAAACCTAGGCTCTATAGGTAGGATGTCACAAAATGGTATCAACAACATTATTTTATGGAGTCTTGATATTTTGGAATTCAATGGTTATAAAATATTTTTTGTGTCTTATAATGGATGTTATGTGTGTGTGTGCTTGGAAAACACTACCATGGTGGAAATACAAGTTTCTTGAGGGTATGGTATTGTTTCTTTGGGATTTAGAAAAGTTGTTTTGGTTATAAATGTCACTCGGTAGAGAGTGATCAGTGTCATCTTCCTGAATCATTTTGGAACATAGTAAAATGACATGGATATTTGCATATATGTGATTGTAGTTGATTAGATATTTGAATTCTAGTTAATTAATTAATTAATTATTAATTTAATTAGTTTTTTCATCAACAATTTATTAATAATGAATTAATTAACTATAATTTTTGGATTGAGATTGAGGACGTGATATGATTGGATTAGTTTGATTAATTACCCTTAGACTTCTATAGGAAATGATATGTCATTTTTTCTGATAATTTTTAATGAGAGTGTCAACTAATTTTGTAGATTTATAAAACCTAAGAGATGAGTTGATGAGACTCAGGTAAATTACATTAATTAGGAGTGCTACAACAAGAAATGTATAAAAGGGGAATTTGAGCATGTTTTCTTTGTATTTGATCCAGAGACCCCGATAGAGAAGAGGATAAATGAGATTCTATTAAAGGTGATCAAAAATATGGAAGCAAGGCCATCTCAATATATAGATGAGATGTAACAAAAATAACTCTATTAGTCCATATTCATTGTTTATTATATTATAATGGCACAAGATAAAATAGACTTCATCCCATGGGATCAAATATTTTTGCAGTCTTGGAAGACTATATACATAAATTATTACCATATTAAATTGTAAATATTAAATCATAGCTTGTAATCATTATAAAAAAATATTATTTCCTTTGTAACATCCTTGATATCATTCAAGAATACCCTCTTATTACCCTAGGGAAAGGAAAACATATTAAATGGTCAAATAATATGTTTAATAAGGGATTTCTTATAGTGGAAACTATAAAAAATACATAAGGCATAAATAATATGTAGAGTTGACTGATAAAAAATGTTATATCATCAAAAACATGGACATGAAATACATCCATGGAAAATAATGTAAATAATCACATATAAAACCATAATGAATTTCATAATTATGAAATATAATGTTCAAAATCATGATTCCCCAGCCATGAAATCATGATCTTAATGTCATGGACATAAGCCAAGAAATCATTATCTTTCCATCAAATTATATTGTCAATTCATCATAATCATACCATCAAGTCCTGTTTTCAATATATCATGATCTTACCTTCACGGTCTCATTCCAAGACACCTTAAATATATGGGTTGGAATACACCAAGTGATATCCATTCTAGTTTGTCTCATGGGACCTACTAATGCATCGAAAGGATATAATGGGCCCCAAACATCACTTACACATTTCCAATACATTCATAATATATTAAATGGTTAATAAAATGAAAAATCAATATTTTTTAACAATAAATAATTATATGTATTTAATTAAGTATTCAAATGTAAATATTCCTCCAATCAATAGAATAACCTTATTTGTAATCTTATCTCAAGTAATACCATACGCCACAATGATACATAGTTAAGAATATATTTAAATGATAAATATATCCATGGTACAAATTAATTTGGATATAATGTTAAAATAATAAAATCAAGTGATAGAGAATATAACTTCAATGAAGTAAATCAAGTGATAATAATCCTTATACATGATGCAACGTAAAAACCATAAATCAGTAAAGGATAAAAGAATAACATAGATTCATTATAAATGAATGGAATGTAGTAAATATAATTATTTTTGAAATTTAAAATTAAATTTATAAGAAAACCCTTGAAAAAAATATTCTTACTTTTTTTTTAAATTTATTGTAAAATCGAAGATATATATCATTTATAAAACTCTTTTCATGAGGTATCAAATATAATTTTAAACAATTAACAGAAAAATAATTTCAAATATTTTTATCCTGAAAATAATAAATTATTATGAAATAAAATATATAATATATATAAATTAAATTAAATCACTTTTCAAATAATTTTATAAAATAATATCTCTTTATTTTTTGTAATATTTAAAAATGGAAAATTCCTAGAATAATAGGATTGATATTTTCTTTGAAAACCCATGTTAACTTTTAAAGTAAGAGTTATAATTAATGATGTCTATGATAGATGGAAATTTTATTCAAATGGTAAAAATTAAAAAATAGGACTTTTCACACTTTCATAAATTGAGTAGAAAGGAACCGTATAGGAAATGATGAAAATACTTATTTTAAAAAATAACTATAAATTTGATTTTAAAAAATTTAACATTAATAAATCATTTCAATATATAAACAAACATTTTTAAGTAAAATAAATAATATGGATATGGAGGAATATATGCCCTATAATAAATGATAAATAAGGTTGGCATTTCATATAAGCATTATTTTAGTGAATTTTATTACAAAAGATAGTAAAAATGGAAAAAAATACTTGTAATACCCATAAATCACAATAGTATAGAAAAATATATTCTGTTTTATAAAATAATAACATAAAATTTTAATAATTTAAAATGAAACATAAGCAATCTTGATAAAAAGAGAGATTGTAGAATAAACCCTTACCTTAGATTCCTGCTTCATCGGGTGTGTCCCAACTTCCTGTATAATAAATTTATAATTATTAATAATATATATTATATCCAAATTTATATCTATGTTTTGAGATATCAATTATTCATAATTTATTGTTACCAATTTACTCATAATTCTTTGTTAAAATCACTTATTTCAGTGTGAAATATTTTGTTTCTCATACATGTTTTGATTTAGTGGTTTTAGTCCATTCACCTGGATCATTATATAATTACATATATAATGGTAATAATTTCATATATATATATATATAATATTTATACATTAAATACACTTTTATGATCTTCCATTTAAAAAGGTTATGAAAAATGAAATACTTCATTCATGGAGGTGGTAGTTCACTTATATTCTTGGGTGACATCTTCATTTTTAAAAGGATTGAAATAAAAGAAAGTAAATTATAATTTATATTTACAAAAATATAATTATTTCATAAATATAATATTTATTAAATAATTATATCTATATAACTAGCTATGTGAGGTGGTCATGAAAAATTCATTACATCGCTTTATGGATGTTATAATCTGAATGTGTGCACAAGCTTCATTTCCATTTTACAATAGATGGGTGAGAAAAAAATTATATAAACTTTTATCTTTATAGAAACCAAAAAATGTCATAATTATCTTATATATTCGTTAAATTAATTTTATAACCAACAATGATAGGAACTTATGAAAAATGAAACATATCGCTTCATGGAGGCAGTGATCTGCACGTATACATGAGCGACATTATAATTTTTTATTAGATGATATAAAAAAATAAAGTGGATATAAATTTATCATAAAAATATTTATATATAGTAAATATTATTATTAAATTATGTTAATATGTTTATAGAATAATTTTAGTATGTTTAAGAAGAAGGAAGCTTAAAAGAGCTTGGTAAGAATATATACCCCTTTTTGGATAATATCCTTTCAAAAATAAATAAGGATTCTTTTATGGGTCTTTTTTGGAAGAAAAGAACCTCTAGTTTATGAATAATTTTTTGGGATGTTATTTTTTTAGATCATGGTTGAGATGAGAGGGATTTTTATGGGAGGATAATAAAGTATAAGAGGTGTCCTTTTAAAAATGAGGGGAGTGTCAGACTTGTAAATACTTTAAACATTAAAGTATTATAAATTATTTTGCATGGATAATTATAAACAATAGTAAAATATTCAACTATAGGAAAATAGAGGTTCAAAATCATATTTGGAAAAGTTTTTATGATTTTTGAAGCCTTTCCTCTTATTTTAACCCCATCATTAAACTTTTTAACCCTTACCATTGTGACAAATATTTTGCTGAGAAAACTCTTCATTTAGACTAAATTTTTAATGGGAATTATTACAAAATATGAATATTATGATTCTAAGTATGGAATATATTTTATAATATTCAATTACTTTAGTATTTGAAATTGAATTTTAATATAAGTATGAAAAATGCAATGAAAAATAGTTCCTAGAAAATGCCTTTTTATTCCTAAAAATGAATTTAAACCAAAATAATATATATAGAATTTATTATCATGAAATTTATTAATTTATAAATATAAAAGAATATATATATATATATATATGAGTTTTAAACAAAATTAAAATAGAATGTATATTTTTAATTACTTAATTAAGGAAACAGATTAAAAATAGTTATTTTATTTTAATAAAACATCACTTAGGTTCTAAAATGTCAAACATGGGTTTCTAAATTCAACATAATATTTTTAAATTTATTATTTTACATTTTATATAGGTTTTAAAAACTTTCAATTCATTCATATACATTATTATTTCATAAATATAATATTATTTTAAAAATAATATTTTATCCCTATTCACCTAAAAATCAACCTTGTTAGAAAAATCCAAAAATAATAATCATAAAGTAATTTTTATATGTTGAATTCAAAAAAGTAGGGAATTTAATCAAATAAAAATTATTAAAATTAGTAATTTTTCTTTTAAATGAATTTATTATGAGTATAGAATAACATATTCAAAGAAAAATGACATTTTGAAACATCAATTGTTCAAAATTTTATTTAATATCAATTTACCAAAATAAAAAATAGTTGAAAACAATTCATTGAAAAATAACTCCTTTAAAAATAGAATTATTTTAATCATATCAAATTATTTATTTATTTTCTAATCAGTGAATTTAATTAGTCAAGAAATATAATACAATGTAAGTATCAAAATTGATTTGTGTCTTAGTAATTACTAAAGGTTTCTTATGACATGTATCAAATTGTGTTAGCTTCATTTTATGTGAGTTACAATATATTCCAAATTTTATTTATTTAATAGGAGAAATAAATATTAAAATCATGGGGTGCTATATTCTCCCCTATTAAATAAATTATACCCTCACAATTTTATATTGTTATTACCACAAAAACTATATCTTGTCATAGGTATAATCTCATATGTAGATTTTATAATGATAATTAATTCCTAATTAATAATTAAGAATCTTAATATTTATTAATTAAATTCTTATAAAACCTTGTATGATTCATTATAAGACCCATACTGGTGAATGAGTTCTCATATACATACCTTAATAGTTGGGATATATTTCCCACATAAGAGTTGAAAATTTTATCTTCTTTTTATTAGTTTTTAAGGATTATTTTACCAAAAAGATAAAGAATGTTATAAAATATAATTGTATGATTTAATTTCACCATTACATTTTCTTTCAATCATTTTTCCATTTTTTCTTTATCTCATATTCTAAATAATAAATAACAATGATGAATTTCACATAAATGAAGAAAGAAAAAAACTTTTAATGGAGCATAACATATATAAAATAAGTCATTAATCCTACCATTATCCAATTACTAAAAAGGTAATTCTGACTATGAGTAAAAATTCTTGTGTAAAAGACTATATGAAAAAGACATTAGAGGGGGTGAATTTTGTCCATTTAAGAATATTGAAAAAACTAAAATGTCCCTATGGAAATAAACCGTTCATTTACACCTCTCTTAATGATGTGTGATCAGTGAAAATAAATAGAGGAAAAGAACATAGATATGTATAATGGTTTTGAGCACAAACATCCCCTAGTCCACTCCACCAACACTCAACTCCAGTAGCTTAGTGATTTTCACTAGTAGGTCATACAATCAAAAGATCTCTAAAACTGAGTACATGTAGTTTACTCCATATAAGGAATTTTCAAGTTTTTTAAAGAGAATAGAAATATCCAGAAATTAGTCTAAGAAGATGACACTCCACCATGACTGATCCTGATCAGTCAATAATCTAAATAAAATAGATAAGATGGAGTTTTTTGTGAAATTGGTATTTCCCAAATTTGAAATATAAACTGACTTATGTATATGATCTTCAATAATGCATAACAGTAGAAAAATAATCTTCAATGTTTTGTGGTTTCTTAATATTTAATGAGTAACAAATATATTTGACAATGTTGCACATGCTACCATCTTGTTTACATCGTGAGGCAATAATGATGTACAAAAAATATTTATCTCTTATTTAAAATGATGATAGGAAGAATGACAATATTTCAACACTTTATTTTCATAAATTTTTTTACGTCACCTCTCTTGTTTGTATATTTTATTTCTAAAACAGGGATATAAATATGTAGAATAGACATCCATCAGTTGTAGCACACGACTTCCTTCAGATAATCAAAATAAATTGAGTCAATATCCTTCATAAATATCCCAAAAATAGAATAGTATCATTCATTTATTACTATGGAATAAATTTTTAATAAATTCATTCAGATTTATTTGAATAACTACTTGAATAATATCTTCTTAATAATTAAAGTGATAAATTATTTAAATCCTCCATGTAAATCCCTTAAAACTTATTTAAACATAGTAAAAATAGTTCCTAAAAATTAATAGTACAATAAATCATAAATATTTGAAATAAAATCATTCCAATATAGTCATAACACCCCTTAGAAATAAGAAAATTTAATCCAATGAATGGGAGCCTTTGAATCAATCATAAAAAAACATTAAAATACATTTACTTCTATCATGACCATTTTTTTAATTAGGAAAAATATAATTAAATTAAACCTACATAACCTCTATGATCTCAAAAGGATCAAGGGTTTCCTTATCCAAGGAATTAGATATTATGGAAATTGATTGATTGTAGACTAACCTTGTAGTGTCATACACTACTTATTGAGATTTATCATTTTCTTGATAATTTTATTATAGTTTATCTTTAGCAAGAGCTTGATGAATCTAATTATCATCTTGAGTTTGAACTTATTGATCTTATCATTTGACTAGTTTATTTTCTGCGGGGAAAACTTCACTAAGTGTAGAAAACTCTAATTTTGGTTCTTTAATCTAATTCAATGTCTCTTTGGTTCAACATCATCATATATTCCTGATTTTTTAAACTCTCCTCCATGAATTTGGATCACAATAGCTGATACCAAAAAAACATTCCCCCCTAAGTAGTAATACTAGGTACTTGTTGGACTTCTGCACAAACATGTAATAATTTTCCTTATACTATAATCTAGAAGTAACCTATATTCTTGATTGTTCTATCATTGAGAATTTTTTTGTGATGACATTTGGAGTTTGTCATGGCATCTCTAATAATTTTTTTTGATAAGGTACCATTGAAATTATCCTTCCATAAGAATAAAAATTATATCTTTGCCTTTTCTTGGAAACACCGATTCATATACCTCAACATGTACCTTGTGAAATTGAACATGAAATTATTCATCATCAAAAACACTATATACATATCATTATAAATAATCATTTCAATTTCAACAGTTCTTGTAATAATAGATGACTGAAAAAACATGACCCATAATTTCAGTTAAGCATCATGATATTTAACAAAAAAATACTTATCTAGGTAGAGCTAATGAGAAGTGACATAATATCCTCTAATTAATTGTATTGGTTTCTTATTGAACTAAGATAAAAATAAAAACCCCTTCTTGGGAAAATTTAGAAACTTTAGTTATTTCCTTAGAAGAGATTACAAAATCCTCAAGATATATCTTAGATACAACGATATCCTCTATTTTTTGTAAACTATTAATAAAAGTTCTGAATAACTCTTTTACTTATATATCAAAAAAATATGTTTTTCCTTTAGTACAAATTTTATCTAGACCTTGAAAATAATGATAATTCATCAAAAGAAGATCTATATGATTATGCCAAATGAATCCTCTTACCTCTCCTTGAAGGTTTTTTCTATAGGTTATGTGATTCCTCATTTCTCTCTATTCACCATCTTCAGTCATTAACAATTATGAGAATCCAAAAGTTGAAGGTTTCCTATTCTAGTTGTTTGAAAGAGAAAAGAGATTTATGGACTTCAAAAGGGTTTAAAGTATTAGGGCATGTAAAATAATAGGGAGAGAGGAAGGGTTTTCTAACAGTTTTGGTGACACAGTCCGGTTTCTCAAGTTGATTACATAGTATAATCATTAATTATTTATTTTTATAAGACCTATTTTTTAAAAAATTAAAATAAAATATTGTTTTCATTTAAATTATATGTGACTGATTAATAACTAAATAAAATAAAATGATTAATAAAATAGATAAAGAAATAAATTAATAAACATTTATTTGAAATTAAATATTCTTATCTCCCCCTTAATAAAACAAAAACTTTTAGTGAGAAGTGGTTTAGTAAAAATATCATTATGTTTATATTCAAAATTTAAAAATTCTAGAGATATAACCTTTTTAGGAATATGATCCCTTATAAAATCATGCCTTATATCAATATTTTTGGTTCCAAAATGAATTATAGGATTTCAGATGTATTAATTGAACTGGTATTATCACAAACAATATGTATATTATTAAAATTAATTCCAAAGTACAATAAGGTGAGTTTCTTCCATAACACTTCTGTATAGAAACAACCATGAGATATATATTCTACCTAGACTGTTGACAATGCAACTGGATATTGTTTCTTACTTGAATATAAAACTAAAAAATTTACTAAAATGTGATTAGTTCCTCATATGATTTTTCTATTTAATCTACATCTTCGAAAAAATAATATGGATATGAAATTAAATTAAAATTAAAGTTTTTTTTATCAAAGTAGAGATTGAAAAATAGTTTCTTTTAAATATCTAATTTTTTTTAATAGTAGTAAGATGAAATTATTTTGGGTTTGACTAAAATATAGCACATATACATATAAAAAATATTATGTCTGATTTTATAGTAATAAGATATAATAAACTATCAATCATACCTCTGCATAACTTTTTGTTAACTGGTTTTCTGGATTCATACAAATCAAGTTTGATATTAGTAAACATAGGAGTTGTATAGACCTTGCTATTTTCTAGTATATTTTTTTCAATAAATAAATATTGCATTTAATTTGATTTAAAACATTCCCATAATATTTTTTATAAATTTTAAATCCTAAAAATAAATTCAATTCTCCCATAATACTCATCTCAAATTCTTTTTCCATAAGATTAGAAAAATCAAAACATAAATTATTATTTTTTTTATCTAAAATAACATCATCAACATTAAATTTTACTATTAAAATATTAGAGCAAATTGACTTCTTAAAAATAGTAGGATCTTCTAATACCATAGAAAAACCATTTTCCCATAAAAATAGGCTTAATATTTCATACCAAGCTCTAGGTTTTTTAAGGCCATAAAGAGCTTCTGTAAGTTTAAAATTTTAATTTGTTCAATGTGGGTTTTCAAAAACTAGTGGTTCATAAATGTAATCTTTATCTATTAAATATCCATTTAAAAAGGTAGATTTTACATCCGTATGATATAATTTAAAATTCATATGAGATACATAAGATATAAAAGTTTTAATCACCTCTAATCTTGAAATAGGTGGAAAGGTCTCATCATAGTCTATCCCTTCTTCTTGATTGTAACCTTTTGCTCCTAATAAATATTTATTTCTAGTAATGATCTCTTATTCAACCTATTTATTTCTAAAAAACCATGTGGTTCCTACTATTGGATAATTGTTTGTTCTGCCTACTAACTACCAAACATTGTTTATACTCAATTGGTTAAGTTTTACAGTCATTCCTAATAAAAAACACTTATCATTTAAAGTATATCATATTTTATTAGCTTCTAATTGTGATAGAAAGGCAGGAAATTCAGTTAAGTTTCCATGATTTATTCTAGTTCTTACTCTTGTATCTAAATTTCCTATAATAGTTTCTAAAGGATGGTCTTTTAAGGTTATAGACTATCTAGGTAAGACACTTTCATGTTCTTATGTCTCATGTCCTTGTAGACTGGACTGAATTTCATATATCCTATTTTAAAAATTCATTTTAAGAGATTCAGGCCTCATGTTGTCAAAAGAGTCGACATTTTCATCAGTTTGGTCTTTACTTTTACCAAAGGTGTCACATTGATCAATATTCTCATGAACTGATTCTTTAATAATCCTTTAATTTTTATTATACACTCTTTAAGATTTATAAATAGAATAATATGCTAGGAAGATTCTTTTATCAAACTTTGGATTGAATTTACCATGTTTTTTCTTAATATTCAAGATATATAACTTACATCCAAATACATTAAAGTAATTTAAATTAGGATTTATGTTATTCCATATTTCATATAGTGTATTTTTAATAACTGGTCTTATTAAAACTATATTTTTGATATATCAAGATGTATTGAAAACTTCTGCAGAATAATAGGTAGGAAGACTATATTCATTTAACATAGTTCTTGCCATTTCATGAATAGTTCTATTTCCTCTTTCAATAATTCCCTTTTGTTTATGTGTTCTTGGTATGGAGAAGGTGTGTTTAATTCTTAATTTTGATAAAAAATAATTAAATTATTTGTTCTCAAAATTATCCACCATGATCACTTCTTAGGGAAACTATTTTAGTATCTTTTTTATTTTGAAAAATCTTAAAAAAGACTTCAAAAATAGTTAATACTTCACTTTTTAGTTTTTGAAAATAAACCCAAAAAATATTGAAAAATCATCAAATAAAAAATATATATAAATATTTCATACCAAAATTTCTACCCTTGATGATACAAACAAATCTATATGGATAATTTCTAGTGGGTTAGATGTAGAAACTTTGTAAATTGATTTTAAAGACGATTTATGTTGCTTTCCAATTTGACATGGATCATATAATCTATCATTATAAAATTTAAAAGTAGGAAAATTTGAAACTAAGTGTTTCATAGAAAATTTGTCTTCATAATATATATTATAGTTATCATGTCTTATATACCAAATCCAAGACTCATTTTCTCAGTAGTTACAAGTTCAATTTTTATTTACATAAGGAATTAAAATCCAAAGTATAAACATTTTCAGTTCTATGTGCTCTAAATTGTAAACATTTATCTCTGAAAAATGAGAAATTATTTTTATAGAAATCAAAATAAAATCCATAATCACAAATTTGAGAAATAGTTATCAAGTTGTGATTTAATCCCTATACATAAAATACGTTGTCAATTGAGATTGCCTTCAGATCTCTAACTGATCCAACTGCTACTATATTCCCTTTAGCATTGTCTCTAAAGGTGACCAGTCCTCCATTAATTTTTTCGATGTATAGAAATTATAAGTGTGTTCACTCATGTTTCTTGAAAATCCATTTTCCATATACCATATAGCATCATTATTTCGGTAGTGTTTTTCCTAAAAAGGCATTCAAGAAAAAGTTTTTTCTGATACCCATATTTTCTTAGGTTATGTTGTGTTAGAAAGCAATGATCTGGTGACCTATATTTTCATTATTTTACCAAAATTTTTATTACTTTCTTCATACATGTTTTTTAAAATAAAATCTTGTTTAAAACCACTTATTTAAGGATTTATTAAATAACGGTTGTTAAAATAATTTTCTTTCATTCCACGGTAGAAGGAGGTACCTTTTTTAGAATTGGGCACAAAATAATTTATGTATATATTTGATTTTCTCCCTTTTTTCTTATTCCAAATTTTTTGATTTTAATAAAATTTTTACCAAGAATATTATTTATAAATTTTTCTACTTTAGTTAAAATACTAGTACCACTTTTAAATGATTCCACCTCAGCCTATAATATATATATTTTAATTTCATGATTAGTATAATTTGATGTTGATGTGTTAAATATTTTTGTCAATTATTAATTTTGTTTTAAAATTTCATTTCTTTCTTTTAAAATCGTATTATGAATATTTTTAAGTGACATATGATTTTTTATTAAAGAATCATATTTTTTTCAAGAATTGACCAGTAAGCAGCCAATTTTCTATTTCAGTAGCTATCCGAATAAAAATCATAAGAGTAATAGGTTTGTAACTTATCTTATTATTTATCCATAGATAACATATTGTCATTCAAATTTTTTGTCTCTTTTTTTGAATCAGATTTGGAAGAGATATTGGATTCCTCCGACACACTCCACGTATATTTCATATTACATTTATATTTAATTTCATAATCAGTTTTCTTATGGATTTTCCTTTGCATCATCCTTCTTTTTTATTTTAGCTAAGTTAAATCCTGTATAATATGACCCACATTCTTGCATCTGTAGCATCTTACTTCTTTGTATTCATTCTAATATTTTATTATGGTCTTTTTTAATCTTCTATTATTCTTAGATATTATGTTAATTTTTTGGATAACTGAGCCATTTCTATTTCAAATTTTGATCAGTCTGACTATTTTCAGAATTTTACATATTCTCTTGATTTATTTTTAGGATTCTGTGTTGTAAATTTTTAGTGGTGTTTTTCCCTTTTTTAAATCGTATTATTTTTAGCTTCATCATGAATTTATGCTTCATACATCATCAAAGTTCCAATCAATTATTTCATTGTTAGGTTTTTGACCATTGATGATTGTCTTATAACATTAGATATTCCAATTCATTTTGAGGGTAATACACTATTTAGTTTAAGTGCTTGATCTAGTAGAGTAATTAGATCTCCGAATACAGAAATATTATTGAAAATTTCTATTAACCTTCCATTCATTTGGTTGATGATTTCCCCATCTTACATCCTAAAGGTGTCAAACATTGGTTTTGTAGTATCATACCACATTTTAGTGAAATTATCAGGTCGTTCATATACAACAATGATTATCTACCATGTTTCCTAAGTAGTAAGAAATTCTTATAATCAATTGAATTCATCAAGACAAAGTCCATATATGATAGCATTCCTTGCTATTTAGTTAATGTAATACTCAACTTCTTTCGCAACATCCCATGTTTTTGATTTCTTAGTAATTACATAAGGAGTGATGATCTCCATATAAAATTTAAATCAATGATTCTTTAGATAGATGGTAATTTCTGATTTCCATCATTCATTGTTATGACCATTAAAATATAGAGCATGAATCACATACATACCTTAATTAGGATTAGTTATTGACATATACTTTTTATAGACCTAATAATGTTAATATTGATAGAGAATTATCTTTTTTTATCCAAAAAACTCTCATTTGATACCAATTGTTAGGTCATAATAATATAGAGATATATAAGAGAGGGTTAATTATGTATTTTAGATTATCTTGAAAGATTTTGGCTATCAATTTTTTTTGTGATTTATGTAGATATGCAGTGTTCTCTTCTATAAGTAATATAAGAGGTGGATAAATAGTAAAGAAGATGATAATAAAATTTATAGTGTTTCTGTGAAGAAATATACCCTACTACACTCCACTAACACTCTCTCTATGTGATTGGTGATTTTCCCTAGAATGGTTCTCTTATCATATGACCTTCACAACTGGGTTCAGAATGTTGATACATTTTAAAATGAGGTTTTACAGAACCATATAGTTCTTTTATAGGGAATAGGTTTCTCCACAATTTAGTGAAAGAATCTAACACTTAACCATGAATGAGTATGTGCAATCAGAAAACTAATAAATCAAAACAGTTTGATTTGAATAACCTAATAGATTCATGATCATAGTTAAAGTAGAAAATAATAGAGTAAAGATCTTCTTATTCAAATATGAGAGTCTTCAAGTGAGAATAGCTTTGAAGAGATACTAGTTTTGAATGATCTTCAACAAGAATATAAATAAAAAAATATAAAAAATAGCTACAATAGTATTCTGTTGAAATATGTAAATCTTTAATGTGTATCCTATTTAGAAAATAGAAGAGTTGTTATATCTTTTGTTTCTTTTTATAAGTTCTATATTAAAAAAATATTGTAAAATAATATATTCCTATATCTAGTTACTATGAAAAAATACTATGACAATATATATAGAACACACAGATTTCTTTCAGCTGAGTAGATCCAAGAATTTTTCCTGAAAGATCACAACCATTCAAATTTAAATCATTCTTGAGAGTTCTAACTTCCCTTAGAAAAATGAAATATTAATTCTATTGAATACGAGACATTCAATCAGTTGTAAAACATCTTTCAATAAATCTTTATTTCCATCAAGACCATTATAGAAATCATTGAAATATTATAGATTTAAAACTCCATCATTGAATTTTCAAACATACGGTTCAATTATGTGATGAAAAAACACCAAATGTAGGGTTGAAAACGCATAGTTGATTACAAATGTAGGGTTGGTGTACCATATGTTTCTTTCCGCAAACATAGAGTTTCATACCAATTTGGTGTTCCTAGTACATACATTCTATTTTCTAAAATGTAAGATTCCATCCAAGTATAGGGTTGATTAGCTATACTTTCTCGATATCATAGGGTATATTATCTAAATGCACTTTTTCGAACATAGGTTTTATTACTTATTTTTTTCTTTTACACATATGGTATGAACAATGTTTCTAGAATACGTTAAAACAAGTTCATAATAATTTAACAAATATTCCCCATGGATCAATGTATTGAATATAATTTTGGAATAAATATTTCAAAAAATATTAATTTCCTGTAATAAACATAAAGTATATTAATTAGTAAAACAAACATGGTTATTTGTGAGCATCAAAAGTAATATGATTTATAGATTATTATTGAGACAAAACATTCCCAACATGCACCACCCCTGTAAATACTCTAAAATTTAAAATAATATAAAGTCATTTTCATGGGAAAATAGAACCTAATGCAATAATTTTAAAATATACGATAATATAAAGTTAAAATACACTCATCCAATCAGATTTAGACAATTTTGAGTAATATTTTAAGCATTATCACATAGTTTAATCCCCACGTTTACCCTTTAAACCCTTATCATATCGACATTTTTTTATAATGGTAATTATTCATTATTAATAGAAATGAAATAAGTATTATTATATAATTTGACTATTATGATTCGAAATAAAAAATAAATTATATAATATTCAATTTCTAGAGGTGGTACAACTTAATTTTAATTTATGTATTCAAAATGCAATGAAAATGGGCTTTTAGGAAAAATGTCATTTTAAGCCAAAAAATATATTTATACAAAAATCATGTATATAGTAGAATCTCATAAAATTTATTAGTTTATAAATAAAAAAAATTATTTATAAGGATTTAAATACAATTGAAAATTAAATTTAACTTTTTAAATGTGTAATTAAAGAAAAGGACTAAATATAATTCTTTTATTAGAACATAACATCACATAGGTTCTAAAATGTAAAAAATAAGTTTCTAAATTCAACATAATATTTTTTTATTCTTTATTTTACTTGTAAAATATATACTTTATCTATCAAAAATATTTTACAAATATTCAAGATGTTATTATATGATAACGACACCATAAAATTAATAGTATTTATAAAAATGATATCTTTTACTATTCACCTAAAAATCATCATTTTAAGAAAAATCACACAAAATCGCCCTAATATAATTTTTATATAATAAATTAAAAAATTATGTTAATTTTATAAAATTAAAATTATTAAACTTTGGAATATATTTTCTAAATGGAAATATTAAATATAGAGAAAATATATTTTATATAAAAATGACATTTAAAACATCAAGTATTATTAATCTTATTTCATTTAAATTTAATAAAATATAAAAAACCTGAAAAATTATTCATTGAAAATACCCCTTTTTAACTTTGAATGATTTTAATCATATCACATTTATTATTATTTTTTATAATCCTTGAATTTCAATAGTGAAAATAATAATACAATATAAATATCATAATTTCTTATTATCTTTCTATTTACGAAATGATTATTATAATATTCTATGAATCATATTATTCTTATGTTACATGTGTTATAAGCTATTAAATATAGTATTTATTTAAAAGAAAAACATGTACTAACTTTTGGGGTGTCATGTGAGTTGTGTAATGTGATTAGATATTTTATTGCACAATATCCTCTCATCTTTAGAGGTGATGTTGGGCCTCATAGTTCTGAACAGTGGCTAGAGTAGATGGATTAGATATTTCATTTGACTAATGCTCTAAAGGGGAATAATTTTAACCTAGTTTATTTCTTTCTTGAGGGACAAGATCAATAATAGTGTGAAATCCTAGTCCTAACAAAGGCCAATGGGTAGTCATGGGATGGTTTATTGGGGATTTTAATCAAGTAATATTATCCTTAAATTTTAAGGATAGGCAGGGTAAAATAGATTATAGATAATAAGAAGTTTTATATGACTGTTCATGATTACACCTCTAGGTTCAACAACTTTCTTCAGTCATATACAACCTTAGTAGGTGATGAATTTTCCAATGATTTTCAGTTTGAGATTATGTTGTCATTTGAGATATGATAAATGGTGGGATATTTTGTTTAAAAAACTTTTAAGAGTGTTGAAAAAGGATCTTATGTATAATAATCATATAGAGAAATTAATGTGGAAATCGTTGGGAGTCTGTGGAGCTGTTGTGGAAAAATTATTAAGGGATACAATTATCATAGGAAAGGAAAGGGTTTAAACAGTTAGGGTAAGACCATCTCATATCCTTGTTCTATAGATAGGGCCCCATTGTATTATTATCAGTGTTCCCAGAAGGGGAATACCTGATCAATTTTTCCTAGTGATCCTAATGAGTTCCACTTATATAGCATGGTGAGTTATTTTGAAATTTTATTTGGAAGGGTTCTTGGTGGATTAGAGGTAAAATTTAGATTCCACAAAAGTGTCAAATAGTAAAGTTCAAGAGAAAAATTATTTTGTAGATCTATCCAAGGTGTTGGTAGGGTTTCCTTAGGATAGGCTTAGTTAGAGGTTTATTTGTAAAGTTGTTTGGAAAACAATGAGTAATGTCATGGTGCTAGTTATAGGTTGTCTTTTATCATTTATTAGGCATCAATAGTTCTTGGTAAGGGTTACTCCATTTTTAGTGGAACTTTATTAGTTACTTCTACTCTAGTTAGTGTGTTTTTTCTAATTCCAGTGCTCCTCACTGCTTTATAAATTCTTGTTTGGTTTCTAATTTGAGGCTATTTGTCAATTTTTTTATCTATAATGCTTTCTATGAAGACTATTTTTGAAATAAAAGGGGATTTTCATATCCCTGTTTTAATTTAGTTCTTTAATTATTGTCTATATTTATTTTTCTATTTATTTTTGAACTTACCCATCATTTGGGTATTTTTTCTATTTGAATGAGTTAAAAAATTTCTACTACAGATATTCACATCAAGAATGAATGATTTTCACTTTGAATAGACATGGATTATCAAGGTTGAGGGCCTAATTTACATAACTAGAGGATCAATACATGAACCATATTCTAATGCCTTAAACTAGCTAGGGTGGTCTATATTCATAGTGTGAATATTTTTTAACATCATGAACCTATTGACCCCATCATTAAAATTGGGATTTCCCCTTTTTCCTTAGTTCAATTTAACCCTACAATCACCACCATTTGGCCAGTCTTGAACTTTAGAAGCAACAATCTTGACTAGAATCCTTTACCCCTTCACCCATAGTTATATTACTGTGGGGATTCAATATATATATTAAAATTTATTTATGGTACGTGTGTTCAATTAACTTCCATGACCATTTCCATTCATTATTTTTTTCTAATCATAATATTGCTATGAAAACCCATGGTTTATTGGATCTAGATTATACTAATGAGGGTTTGTGGCTTGGGGAATCCTTTCATCTTCTAAGAGAGATATTTCATATTGGTTTATTGGTTCTATGTGATTTTTTATTATCCAAAGTGTTTGAGGTAGGTGGTTTTAAAAAATATTTTGCATATGAATCTTTCTTTTTTTTTAGTTTTCAAAGGAGGTTTGAAATTTTTTAAAGGAATTCTTTTGACTTCATAAAATCTATTTTTATGTTTTAAAATGAATCAATGGTAAAAAATTATTTTAAGGATGTTTATGTCTATTTTTGGGGTGGTTTGTATTTCTTTGATAAAATTTGTTTATTATTGATAAAATTCCTCTTTGAAATTATTTTAATTTGTAAAATGGGTTCTCTATGAAATGAGGATAACCCATGGGATCCTGGGTAATAGGTGGTTGATCTTGGACAAGCATGACTAGGAATATTTATATTGGGGTGAAGTATATTTTAGTTAAAAATTATTTAATCCATTGAAATTAAATTTACTGGAATGTCATGTCATGGGTGATGGGTTGATTGTGAGCTGTAGGTAGGGACAATAGATATTCTCCAATGGTAGTAGGTCCATTAAAATCTTTCATCTAATGATGGTTCGATGGTGTAGGACTAGGAGGTCTAGAATTTCAACAAAGATGATGGGTCACTAGGTTGGTAACCTATATTAGGCGGTCATGTCTAATGCTTTAGGTCTTTAAGAAAGCCAGTTTATAGGTTTGGTTAGTTATTCATAGTATAAAAGTTTAGGATACCTCTAATCCGATGTGTGGCTCAATTGAGAATTTATGGAAGAGATGTGAATTTAATGAGGATTATATGTTTTGGTAATTTATTTTTATTAATTATAACATTCCTATTAAAAAACATGTACTAGTGTGGTTACCCAATGAATATAGAACCTAGTTAGAAGCATTTTAAATTTCCTTATATTCTTTATTAGTTTCTGTATTTCCATTTCATTTTTTACCATTGAATGTATTTTGGGTAATTTATTTTTCTATAATGAGGTGTGTGTGAGGATGATTTTTTGCGGTGTGTAGGGTGTTGTTACTACCTACTTATAGTATACTCATTTGTGGGTAATTGAACATCTGAAGATCAGTTTCCCACTACACAGTGTCTCTTATATGTGATCTCTAACTAAACTAACATGTGAGATTTGGTTGTCTTATAGGAAGCATAGAAATTGGTTTTTCTCAATCGATATTCCCAACAAATGGTATTAATGGTTGGTTCAACATTCCCAGTTTCAACACACCAATAGCTTGTTATGAAAGATTTTAGATTATATGAAGATATGCACTGATAGATTTGATGAAAAATATTTTGGCTTCTAAAAAATGTATATAGAATATCAATTATTATAGAGAAATATGAATGACAGTTCTTGGATAGAAACTTTATAGATCTGGTAAGAATTTATCATGAAAAAAATATTTCATTAAATATTCAAGAGAAGGATACTATTATATATTGTACCAAGACATTGGCAGATATGTAGGAAAAATTGATGGCCCCTAAAAATTTAATCATGTTTTTATTGTTGTTCAAATTAAGGTTGTTAAAAAGAAGACCAGTGGAAGATCATGTGAATGAATTCAACATGATCTGTGGGAAAATCAAACTAGTAAGGGTAAATTTTTCTAATTATGTATGGTCATTGTTACTCTTATTTTTCACCCAAATAGGTGGTATTTAATGGTTGTTTTAGTTAGTAACTCTATATGAACAATTTTTTTAGTGTTTTATGATAGAAAAAAAATAATAATTAGTGAGGTACTCTGGTGGATGGAAGCTCATGTTCCAAATAGTAGTTCACTTAATAATGTTGGATGTGGATTTTCACCTCAAAAAATAAAATATACTAGAATAACCCATTAGTTGATTTACCTCAAGAAATCCAATGGGAAAATAACCATGGAAAGCTAGCTGGTCTTGGTATAACCTAAATGAAATGTGAGAATAAAATAAAAATCATGAAATATCGAGAAAAAAATTATAATAAAATGGGAAATATATCCATGATCAGTAGGTTAGGTTTTATTAATGTATTAGAAGATGGAAAGACTTTCTTCTTATGAATTTTTACTCTACTAAAATTTTTGTTGATAGGACTTGGAGCCTCAATTCATTCAACTAGTTTTCAACGATGCATATGTAATTATTTATTAGAAAATATTGTCAAACTTCATATAGAGAATTGTGAAGTCTTGGAAGTTATTAAAAAATAGAGGCCAATATTTGGATGAAGAAAAGATGATTCTTGAATCTATGAGATGTTTCCCAAATTGCGAGTCAATGGAAGAATATTATTTTCTTCATACAATAATATAATGAAGGTTTTGGTCTTGCCTTATAATATATAGTATGTAATGTGACTTTAGGATCCATAGTGATTGCAAAAGGATCAATGGACATGACCCTTTACATAACAACAAATTCAGATAAAATTTTAATGGCCTGATGTTTATATTTCAATGATCTAGATCTATAGAACTATATGTTAGGATACATCAGTGAAAAGAAAATTAAGATTTTAAGGGATAATGTCATTTTGAATCATGATCAGACAAAAATAGTAAATTATAAAAGTTGTTTACTACTGAAGAAGAAAATTGATTTATTAAACTTAAATGGTCAGAATCCCAGGGACAGAAAGTTAGAACATGCACACTTTGATGTTTGGGGACCTACACATATTTGGTCTTATAGTTGTTTTATTTATTATCTTTCTTTCATTGATTATTCTACTTGGATTTTTTGGATTTCATTATTGAAGAATAATTTTAATGTATTATAGGTGCTTATTCAATGAAAAGTGTTGGTAAAAATTGAGTGCGATTGGAAGTTCATGTGCATCCAAATAGAAAATGGTGTTGATTACACTAGACACAAATTTCATAATTTATAAAATAAAGAATTAATAAGGAATGATAACATGGTTTCTATAAATCCATTGTATAATGGAGTGGTAAAAAATAAATAGGACACTAATGGATAAATATAAGAGTATGATTGTTTTACATGGAATGCCTAACACAATTTTGGAAGAGGAACTCAACGCAAAATTTTATCTTTCCCGCAGAATTATAGCATTGGAAGTAATGTAGGAATTGTTTAAGGAATTATGGTCTATAAAATGACCAAAAGGTTTAAATATCCATGTCTTCAGCAGTCTATCTTATGAATATATAAATTATAAGGATATGGAAAAGGTCGATTATAATTTCAAAATGTGTTTTACCTTGGATATAAAGATAAATATTTTATATATAACTTATGTAATGGTGAAAGGAAATAGATCATAGAATATATAGATGTTATATTTGATGAAAAGGTCTCATGGAAGTATTAGAACATGTCTGTGTAGAAATATCAAGGAGAATCAATAGTCAAAATCAAGGTTGACCAAAGTACTAATAGTTTTCAAAAATATGAAAAATGAATATTGGACATGAAGGTACCACAATTGCATATGTATGACCATAAAAAATAAAAGAAATTTTAATATCATATGAATCTCATATGGTAGAATTAACTAGAGAAATTAATACTGGAAATTCAGAAACTGGTTAAAAGAGTAGATCAAATTAGTTTAGTTCAGCTGATTCACTTGAGGAGGTCAACCAAAATCAAGAGACCAGTTCATAGGTATAGAGCTTATATGAATTTTATACTCTTAATTGATGTAGAAAATAACATTAATCTATATAAATAATATTCACATATTGGATGAAAGAAATCAGATTAATCCATGAATGGTGAATTTGAATCATTAAATATTAACAAAACTTGAGAGATGGATGATCTTTTGGAGGGTAAAAATCACTCAGAAATAAGTGTTTTTATCAGATTAAGGAATAATATGAAGGTAGGAAATGATAAAAATCATGAATGGTAGTGAAAGGATTTTTATAAAATTTTGGATTATATATCTTATCACCCATATCTTTACATTATACAATCCAAATAGTTATAATCATCATTATATCATAAAATCTATATCTACAGTATATGGACATCAACACTTATTTCCTTCAAGGTGTATTAGAGGAGGTTATATACATGTAATAAACAATAAGTTTACTATAATCTGGGGATCATAATTTTTATTTTTAGATTGACGAACACTCTCTATGGTTTGAAGAAATCCCATTGACATTCTATTTGTAAATTCAATTCATTCATGTAAAAAGAAGGGTTCAACAGGGGTAATTCAATTCATTACTCTTATCAGAATCAATGTGAAGATAAAAAATTCATAATATTTCTTTTATATGTGGATGAAATATTGATATATATACAAAATGATTAGAAAATATGAAAGCTAAAGTGTCATTTTTCTGGAGGATTCGATATGAAATATCTTAAAATATAATGAAAATTTTGGGAATGAATATTGGGAGAGATTGGAAGGTCATGAATTTTCTTGTATCTCAAAAAAATTATACCTAGAATATCATGGAATATTTTGGTATGTCTTGAATTAATCCATTATCATCACCTCAATCTTCTCACTTAAATTTATCCATGTAATGTGAACCGAAAAATGAATTTGAGTCCAAGTACCATATGTATTTGTCGTTAAACTTTTTATATATGTAATGGTTTCCACTCATCGAAAAATTTCTTATAAAATGGGAGTTCTGAAATAGTAAATGGGGGAATCCATTGAAAATAAATTATGAGAATATTAATTGGGTTATACAGTATTTAAAAGGATCGGAAGTTCAATCCTTATGATATAGAGCGGAAAAACCATTTCTTGGGTTGATGGATTCACCTTTTGGTGTTGACATGGATACAAGGAAATTTATAACTAGTTTTTTTGTTTATTTTTATAGGAAAAATTTTTATATATTCACCAATGCGGCAAAATCTTATGACTTTATATTTAACAGAAGTTGAGTATGTAACTGATATAGAATCTAGGAAATAAATATTATGGGTAAATAAATTGTTGAAGGAGTTATGAAGGGTCCAATTAAAGGTAGTGTTCTTCTATGATTTCCGTTGAAAAATTTACATGTCCAAAAATATAGTGATCTATGCCTGGATTAATCATATCAACCTAAATTATCTTTTCATCAAAAAAAAATCTTGGGCCAAAATAGATGGAGCTATAGAAGGAAACATAAATCCAAAATATGAAATACATATTCACTAAGGTAGTAAATATTTAAATATCAAGGAAATATCAATCTTTTGTGGGACTTGGGTGAATAAAGGTAAGAATAAGGGATGTTTCTAAATGATAAGTGTTAGGATGATTCCATGGTTCCCTCAAACAAACTTCAAGTGAGAGATTATTGTTAGGTGAAGTCTATTTCAGTTCATATTTAGTTTATCCATCAAAATTAAATTAGCTGGAATTATATGTGAGGGATGATGGGTTGAACATGAGGTTTAGATCACTTTATCAGATCTTCTCTAATGGTAGTAGGTCTATCAGCAGTTCACATCTATCGACGGTTCTATGCTGAAGCATTGAGAGATCCGAAAGTTCAGAAAAGTGGACGGGTCACTGGGTTGGTAACCTTGATTAGCCATTCGTATCTTAAGATCCAAATTTTTAGAGAAATTATTAACTTGTTTTTCATGTTGATCTTAGTACATAAATTCATGATACCTACAATACAAAGTTTAGTTTGACTGAGAATTTATTGAAGAGTAGTGAAGTTGGTGAGGGTTGCTTTATTTGAAAATCTATTTGTATCAACTATATTATTAATGTTATAATAAAATTAAGTATTAGTTTGGTTTCCTTGTGTGCATAAGACATATTCCAAAGAATGTTAAATATGATTTTGATCTCTATTTCTTTATGTATTTTTATTACATATTTTATCATTAAATATATTTATAGTTATTTTTTATACTAGGGTTTGTGTGAGGAAGAAGTTGTGCAGTTAGGAGGGAAATGTGACTAACTAATTTCAATACTCCAAGTAATGAGGAAGTGAAAATATAGATTTTAGTTTTTCATCTATGTAGATTCTCTTGTGTACGATCTTCCAACAAAATGGTGTGCAAGAATCTAGTGGTCTTACCATAAGCATGGATATCAGGTTTTCACAACTTCTCTTCCCAATATTCTAGAATCCCCAGAATTGCATATAAATATAAAGAAACACACACACACAAATCAACATTAACTAAATTTTTGTAAGAATGGATACACATGATGGTGATCTCAAATCCCTAGTCCCATGTTCTAGGGATGTGAATGTGTAGATGATTATTTTTCGTTATTTATATGAAATATGAGGATAATAGGTATCTATGAAATGATATACCTTAGAAATACAAACTGTGGCATTATATTATTTTATTATTATCATTGGATATTGATTCTTATTATCAAAATAGTTTATACATATGTGCTCTTCATACTGTTAAATGTGATTTTCATACTATTATGCAATGTTTTATTGCTATGTTATGTTTTAAAATATGGAACTTTATCTTAGGGATTTATATTAAAACTATTCCAAATTGGATATTCTTCATGATTTATGAAATATTATAAAAAGATAAACTCCTTATATTTTATTCCATAAAATTGATCAAAATTGATTTATTGAATAAATTCATCTTATGAAACACTTAGTAGGACCCTATAGGGATTTTGAGCTCACACCATACATACACCCAATCGGTGTGTGTAGATGTTGGTATGACTTATGTAAGAAATGTAAAGGCATTGGTTTGAGGTAGTTGATTCTTGAGCTAGTTGAGTTCAACTTTTAGTGGTGTCATAGTGGGATGTTTATCTATATATCACATGTTGATGTGTTATAGTCTTTTTTATTTTTGTTTTCACCATATAAAAGTACTTGTATTAATGTTGTAACACTTATATTTTTTAATGATATTTATATGGTTATATCTTGTTATGTTTCATACTTGTTCATAGTTTTGATTCTTATTTTTATTCGATGGGATGTTGTTTATTTTCTCTCTAGCTTAATAGACCCTGGTTTTTAGTTCCTTGTGGGAGAAATCATTCCCAAATACGATTCTTTAATGCCCCGGAACATGTCTTTAACTTGTGGGGATCAGAAACACTCTTCATTCCATTCCTTGGGTCAACACAATTGTCCTATTCCGGGAGTAACTTGGTTGGTTCATGAAAATTTTGTATCAAAGGAATTTATTGGTCATGGTGATTTGGGATGATTTTGTATGCAGGATCTAGGAATATTATGACTTAAGGTGTAGGTTATGAGTGACTATCTAGCTAGATCTCATTTCTAAAAGTCATAATTTTCTATGGTATATCCATGAATGTGTGTTTTTGTGTTTTTTTCATTTTATTTATAGTTTTATTGAGCATATTTCCTTGTTTGATGATCTATCCTCTTTATCTTTTCTTGTGCGGTATCATTCCTCCTATAATAATTCCTATAAATCTTAGGAGAGTTTTGAAAATAACATCCCCTGAAAAAATATTTTAGTTGATTAGAATATTTCTGATCTTAGAGTGTTCTTGGTTTGTGTTGTGGACCAAAGTGCATCTCTAGTCCTTCCTCAAGCTTGAGATGTAGATCTAGAGAAGTATAGAGATAAGAATCATGCCTAAGAGTTTCTTCCCTAGAAACCACCATCCTTCTAGGGGATTAATAATCTCTAATAAGTGGAGGATTGGTTATGAATATTTTATAGGATATGTAAATTTATAGAGACTTCAGATTCCTTTAAGGTGAAATGTGTTTTCTTTAATATTGAAGGCCCTAGTCAAAGGTTGTGGGATTCTGTGATGTTGGAAAATTTTCAGGAGGGATTGGAATGGAAGGATTTAAATCCATCATTAACTAATAGTTTTACCAATAGATGATCCTTTTAGATATTTCAATGGAGTTCGTCACTCTTCAATAAGGTAACCATATAGTAATTGAATATACTGATCATTTTTCCAACATTCTGATTTCTCACCTAGGGTTGTATCGAATGTGAATCTAAAGGATCAATGGTTTTATATGGGTTAGTAACCAAATATCCATTACTAGTTATTTATTATGAAACTTTCCACTTATTTTATGATTGTTGATGGGGCACAAATCAAGGATACTTACCTGGAAGGCAAGTCGATATTTGTTGGGATTCCTCCCACATCAAGTGGTAGTTATGGTGTCCCTTATGGAAGGAAGAGGAAGAAGAGTGAGGTTTACAGATGAATTGGTAGTGGATCCCAGAATAAGACTCATCATACACCCTCTGAAGTTGTTATAAAATTCCCAATGACTTGCTCTAGTGTGGAAAGATAAGGTATATGAAACATTATTTCTTATTAGTACTGAAATTTTATCTCTTATATAGACTTCAGGCTCATATATAAAGTTTCTGTTATACTTTTTTTCTTAATGAAGTTATTCAGGCTCTTCATCACCAAGGAGGTCAATAGTGTAGTTTGATGCTCCAATGGTAGTATATTTTAAAATTCATGTTTATAGGGGAAATACTGACTCACCTTTTGAGGAAAATCTATTGCATTCAATGCAATAGTTTCCATTAGAGATCATTATGGGCCTTACGACATTGAGACGTACTACTTTCACTGATTCATATATAGTGAATTCTCTATTTGATATATGTCCCTATATCTTCTTTATATAAACCCACTATACAAATATTTTAATTATCTATAAGGAACTAATTCCATATAATATGGCTATAGAGAAACCTATCAAAAAGAAAAGGGGGTAGGGTTTTCGATGCCCCTCATGCACCTTTTCTTTCTAACAACCCCGACTCCAGTAACACAGATCGAATGTTTCATTATTATATTTTTTTAATATACAATGGATAATAAATTTAAAAGTCTTGAGATACGTAATACATAAATGATTTCCATATTAAATTTGAAAAATAAAACATATAATGAAAAACGTTCTTTCATCCTTAAAGATCATTCAATGATCCCTTCTTCGTATCCTGAGGAAATGAAAATATAATATTGGGTGATACCAGATGATTTGTAATGAAAAAAGTAAAATTAAATATATCATGTGTAGATAAGTAATTAACATTATGGAATTGTGGAGAAGTAATACAAAGGTTCTTTAAAAAATAAAATGAGCTTCAAAAAGTATCATATGAAAATATCAATATAATAATCACATGGATAATACTAACTGAAATTTTAATGAAAGGAATTCATAATTTCGGTCATCATGATCCTACTATCAAGACCCCATTCCAAGAAATAATAAAACAAACTATGAAGGCCTTATACCATGAAATAGTAACAAATGGGTAGTTATACAACAAATACCCAACTAATTTGGCCAACTATTTGTCTCATGAGAACATTTAATGTAATGTCTGTTTATCTATAACCAATTCCCACCTACCACTTATATATTTCCAATAGATTAATTATATATTTAATAAAAAGTATGATAAATAATCAATATGCTATATCAAATAATAAATTTTGGTATTGAATAAAGAAATTGAACATCAATATTTCCACAGTAGATGAAATAAATTTATTAATAATATTCCTTCATCTAACACCATATGTAGAATTGTTATATAATTAAGACAACATAAAAAATAAAAATATACCCATGATACAAATGAGTGTGTATATAATGTCAAAATAGTAATGGATAAGGATATAAAACCTAACTAATATTATTCATTGTGAATAAAATGAGGTATAAGACTTAAATATATATTATATGGAAGAAGAAAATCAATTCCTCCAAAATGAAGGTTTTGAAATAAAGGAATTTTTTATAATAATTAGACTAAAAAATGGAAGAAAAACATTAAAAGAAAATTTACTTAAATATTTTGCCACTACGTTCTAAAAATGAACATTTAAGTCATTTATAAACACTTTTAAAGAGTTTTTAAGAGAACATTTAAAATATTCAATGAAAAATAATTTAAAATATTTAAATGATAATATAATTATAAAATGAATTTTTTATGGAATATAAATTACACTTAAGTAATATGAAATCCCTTTCCAATCATTTAAGAAAATAATACCCTTTTCTATTAATATAATTACTAAACTCATTTAAAAATGGGAAAAGAAATTTATATTAAAAACCATTGAAACTTTTAGGGGAATTTGAATAGAAAATAACCTTATTGGAGGTAGTAATTGTTTTCTGCATTGTATACATTAAAAAGAGCATTCTATTCATACTTTTGTAAAGGTTCAAAAAATGACCGGTTCAAAAATCGTTAAAAATATTCCTTTTAAAACTTTGTAAATAATTTAAAAGGTAGTATAAATTGAATTAAAAAATAACTTAAACTTAGAATAAAAACATCCATGAATGAATTTGATAAATATAGATATGGAAGAAAATTATTCTCAACCAAATAGAGGAAATAAGGTCATCTTTTCTTAAAAATATTCATTCGTTTTTTGAGTAAAAAATTTGGGGAAATTTTCAAATAAAATTATGGAAACACAACAAGTAACTTGATTAGAATAAAATAGATAGAGTTTTAGAGGATAAATAGAATATAACTCTTCAAATGTAAATTTAAACATGTAAAATCCTGAATAAGATTGATATTGTAAAATAAACCTTTACATCCTTAACAACTTTTGAATCAAAAAATCCCTCAAAAGATAAATCCACATTTATAAATTTAAATACCACTAATATAGTTAAATTTATTATAAAATATTTAAAATATTTAGAATATAAACCATATAAAATAAATTAGTTCTGTAATATAAAATAAGCCTCAATTAAGAGGAATTGAGAAAAAAACTCTTACCTTAGATCCATTATTAGATAGACACATTATATCTTCCCAAGTAATAAATTTAAATTTATTAAATTCTTTATTAATAAACCATTTCATATATATAATATTTTTTTAATGTCTTTGTATTATCATTTGACATCCATTTATTTAATAATTATTATTTATGTCAGCAACTTAAGATTGCTTCGTCAATTTGTTTTATGAAATAGTTCCTTTATCTCCATTTTATAAATACAATCATGACTATAATTTTTATACATTATATAAAATTTTATGAAAATCCATACATGGTGGTAATATAAAAATTATTCCTATATCTTTGTGGTGGTGGTAGTTCACATGTACAGACAAACTATGATATCATTTTCCAAAGGATGGGAGGGTAGTATGATAGATAATATATTATATATAAAAAGTCATAATTACTTATCATGAATATAAATTTCATTCATTATATAATATTTTATGATCATCTATGCATGGTGGTAATATAAAAGTGAATCACATCGCTTCGTGGTGGTGGTGGTTCACATGTACGCACAAACGATGTTATCAATTTCCAAAGGATGAGAGGGTAGGATAATAGATAATATATTATATTTAAAAAATCATAAATATTTCATAAATATAATATATATTCATTAATTTCATCTTTATTACTATCCATAAGATCTGTTGACGAAAAATGATACACATTTCTAAATGGAGGTAGTAGTCTAAACATATGCACAAGTGATATATTCAATTCTCATGTAATGGAAAATCATATTAAAATGAGTTTTATAATAAGAATATTTATATTTTAGTTTATTTATGATATTTATGTTATTATAGAATGATGGTTATGATAGGTTTAAAGGGGTTGTAATTAGAAATAAACCTGAAAACACTCGGTTAATATTTATTTTTCTTCTTTGGAAAATCTTCTTTGGATTACACATTAAGCCTTATAGGTTTGTCCTTTGGTTATACCAAGACCTATAGGACATGTGGAGAAATGTTGGAAGTGTATATGAATTTGTATTTATCTTATAGAAGTGAATTGAAGTATTTTACTAAGTGAAAATTTTGGGGATGTTTATATTTGAAGGGGAAGCTAAAATATTTATTATTTTGTTATTAATGCCAACGGATTTTGTGTAGCATTAATTTAAATGAATTGGTTTCATAATTAATATTTAAAAATTATTTTAAGTTATAAACACACCTATATCACCCATTTCAAATTCTAAATTTTAGGTATTTTATTCATTTTCACTTTAATTTTAACCTTTCACCTGATTTTACCCTTACCGCGATAACTCAATTTTTACCCCTAACAAGTTTTTTTTGAATGAAAATGAAACTAAATAAGCCAAAATATTTATAGCCTAGGATTATAAATATAAATTCTATTTTTAGGATTCAATCTGTACAAATGGAAGGAAATAATTTTAAGTTATTTTCACAAAATACAAAGAAAAATAGTTTTTAGAGAAGTGAATGTTTTAATCATAACAATGATTTCATACAAAAAATGAATAATATTAATTAAAATTTAATTAATTAGATTATTTGTAAAAAAATTATATTTATTTTAATTTTAAATTGATTCAAAAAGGAAATTTTCCTTGTGAAACTTGATTAAATTGGAATGACCAAAAATAGTTTTTATTTAAACAAAAACATTTCTTAAAAAATGTCAATAATAGATTTCTAAGTTCAAAATTATATATTAAAATTAATTATATTAATTATTAAATATTTATTTGGTCTATAAAAATAGTTTCATAAACATTAATGTTCTTCTTAAATTCTTATAATTTCATAAAAATGACTGTACTTGTAAAGCCAGTATTTTTCACTATTCAACTAAAAATCATATATTTCAAAAAAATCCAAAATAAAAACACAAATATATAATTATGATAGTATGATATATAACAATATTTATAATTTATCAAATAAAATTTATAAATGTATATAAAAATTCTAATATCTATACACAATACATGAAATAACCAGTTTTAGAAAAAAATGTATTTTTGAAGCATAAAATGAGTTTAATCTAATTACTATCCTAGTAACTACCATTATATGATTATTAATTTAATTTATTATTTATATTATCAATATATTTCATAAAAAATATTAATCCATAATCATTAATTTAATTTATTAAAGTAAAAATACATTGCACACTTAAAAATCGTATACTAAAATATATCTATTTTTACCATCAAATGATTTTATCATCCCTTTTAAAAAATTGATTATAAATGTTTGAATTATTATTAATTTGTTTAAATGTATAAAAAAAATTATTTTTTAATAAATTTAAAATTCTAAATTAAATTAATTTAATTTTTAAATTAAAATAAAAAATTTATAGAGAACCCACTTTTATAGAAAAATGTCCCTATTAACCTTATTTTACATCAACTACTAATGAGGGTTAATTTATTTGTTTGTAAATTTTAAATTCATAATATATTTATGTTTATCTTTCAAGTTTGTATAGTTTATTATTCACTTTATACCTCATTATTTTATTTTATTTTATTTTATTTCCATAATAAATTTATCATGACATAGGAATAATGTTATATGTATATTTTAACTTCATAAATAATTCTTAAGGAAATAATAGGAAATATATATTTATAAAACCATTTTTTGAATTATTATGAGACCCATACTATTGAAAAAGTTTCAAGAGGCATGACATGATAGGTGAGATATATTTCCTCACATAAGACTTGATAAGTTTATATTCTTCTTATTGGAGTTTAAGGAATTATTTTACCATGGAGATAGTGAATATAATAAAATATACTTAATTGATGTTATTTTAACATTTTATTATATTTGGATTGTTTTTATATTTTTATTCTTCTCGTATTAAAAATGATTAATAACCATGATGAATTTTCCTACATGAAACATGAGAAACAACTTTTAAGGGATTACAAGATCCATGATGAAAAGATAAGTTATTTGTATATTCTTTATCCATATAAAAAAAACAAAAATGTAAATGTGAGTAAAAGAATACATAGAAATGAAACCATTCAAATCCCATATTACAAATAATACCACGAATTCAGTAAATTATTTTATACCTTATCAAGAAAAATTTTAGTCCTCTAAGCTAATTAAACCCAAAAATTCAAGATTATCTAAAAGTCAATCATAAGTCTAAAACCCATACTTGAAACTATGAAAACAATATGTTCATATTTATAGAGACCACCCAAATGATTCTCAATGAAACAAGATTTCCATTTGGAATATTATTTGACTAATCCTTCCTCAATGTAAGAAGGGATGATTCAATATCAATGTAAAAATACAAAAAAATGTACAAATATATAATCAAAAAAACACATGGTTCTATGATCAAAGTACATAATATCACTATATAAGGTAATTCAATATCTACTATATTAATTTCCTAATCATGGTCTTTTTACTTTATCCACTTTTGAGGTAAATTCCCTTGATTATTGGGACAGTGGTTTAAATAGTGCACCATCTCCTTATAGTAAAAACATATAATTCTAGTGATTTATTTATTTCCATTTCATTTAGGATCCAAAAAGTTCTTATCTATGCACATGTAACAAAATATTATCCCCCTTAAGAATTTATAAGGATAGTCCTTTCCACACTTATAAAATTTTTGACGTTTCATCCTTTTATTATTCTCATTTTCCTAATTTCATTTTCCTTGGTGATCATTCGTCCCTTTCTTCTTATTATTTTCATTGAAAATATATAACTTGTAGAATTTGATCTACCATAATGGAACTTAATTCCAGGTCATCATATGATAAAAATATTTTATAGACAACTACCCCTCGAAGGCTCAAATTGGTTCCAATAATGAAATGATCAATCTTATTGTTTGAATTATATATGTTGTCCATATGATTAATTTATAATATTTTAAGGTTTTCCTCACAGTAAGTAACACTTTCCTCATCCCTCTATATTAAATTTATTGATTTATTTTAGAATTCATATTTTTTCTTTTAAGGAAAATATTTCATATGGAAAATCACCTGAAAGGTATTATATTGAATTCTCTCTAACTTCACATTCTATATAGTATTCTAAACCAATGAAAAATGTTTACCTTCATCTCCTTTTAAAGAATATACTATTAGAATAACTTTTTATGTTTCATTACTTCTTTTTAAGTGACATGATATATTTCCCAGCTACCAATAGATTAATAGTTCTTTTAAAGGGTATAGGATTTGGTTGCATAAATTGATTCAATGTATGTGAATTTAAATTTAAAACAATGTGTTCCTCTATATGAGCAAGGTTATTTTTCATAACCTATGATAGTTTCTCAAATATGGCTATGATCTACTCATCTCCAAAACCTACTATTTTGAATTGATCATAAGGTAATCCCTATATTGTATATGAGTGTTGACATGATTTCCCTTCATTCCACTAGTTTTCCTATATAAACAATGTCACACACAAAATTATCATATAAGATCATGATTATTGATCCATAATATAAAAATACATAAGATTTATTAAACATTATAGGGGTTTATCTTGATTCTCATTCTAACAATGCTCTTTTAAAATTTAGTTCCTAAGGGTCCTACTAAGCTTCCTTTTATTCCAACTATAATAAACCTTACTACAGTAATCCATAGTTAGTGTTTACCATATTATATTGGTATAAGATATAAGGTATCACTCCATGGAGGACCAATTAGTTTATCAATCTTTAGAGACAAGATACATGCATAATTTCTATATTAAATTAAAAAATATAAAGCATATCCTAAAAACATTATTATATCCTATAAAATAAACCAATGATCCCTTCTTAGTGTCCTAGGTAAAGGAAAACATAATAAATGGTGAGATCATAAGCTTAGTAATAGAAAGCATACAATGGAAGCTATCATGAGTGGATATGGAATTAATAATATGGATTATTGGATAATCAATACATATGAAATTTTATCAATAACATTATATTAAAATTTTATCCATGGAAAATATCAACATAAAAATCACATGGATAATAATAAATAAAATATTAATTAAGGAAATTAATAACATTGGATATCATGATCTTACCCTCAAGGCCTCATGTGAAGAAATCATGGACATTATTAGCAATCCCTTGTGACAACAAATTTTAATGAATGGGTATGTATGCACTAAATACCCAACTAATTTGGCCAACTATTTTTCTTATGATGTTATTCTATATATTGAGGGGATATCTATAACTTGGACCCACCCATAACTTACACAAGTCTGGCGCATTCCTCATTTATTAAATCAATGCTATAATAAATAATCAATAAGCCTTATATATCAATATATATATATATTGAATCAAGAATAAAAAACATAAACATTAATATAGTAAATTAAATAAGTTTATTAATAATATTCCTTCATCTAGCACTATTTGTGGCAATGGTATAGGGTTAAGACAATTAATAAATGATAAATATACCTATGATGCAAAAGAATCTGAATATAATGTCAAACAAATAATGGAGAATGATAAATAACATAAATAAGATTATTACTTATTAAAAAAATGATATAAACCATAAATAAATAATGGATGTAAGGAGACCATAAATTACTTTAAACTGATTGTTTTTAATTAAATGAATGTCCTTTTAGAATTAGAGTGGAAATTGAAGCAAAACTTTAAAAAATAACATTTTTAATTATTTTATAACCTTGTTTTAAAAAATGTTATAAATTATTTCTAAACACTTTTCATGAGGTTTTAAAGATAGTTTTAAAATAATATTTGTGATATAATTTAGGATCTTGAAAAAATACAACACTTTTAAAATAAAATGTGGAGTGGAAGATAAAATATAATTAAGAAATATGAAATCATTTCTTAATATTTAAGAAAATAATATGGTTTTCTTTTAATGTAAATAAAAAATCAATAGAATAATGGAAAATCTATTTTCTTTTGAAACCAATAGAAACTTTAATAAGAATCTAAATAGATAATAATAGTCAATGATTTATGAAATTCTATTCACTCTATATATGTTAAAATGAACATTACTTTTATACTTGTGTAAAATGTGAAAAATGATTTTTTTTTAAACATAAAAAATATTTTTTTTAGAAATTTTTAAATAAAGTTTAATGTATGAGATAAATACCTTTACCTATCCTTTAAAATTAGATAAAAACTTTTGTGAATCTATTTGAAAAATATTGATATAGAAGAAAAATATTCATGACTTAAAGAAGAAATAATATCTGTTTTTATTAAAAACATTCTATCAGTCTTTGAGTACCAAAGAGAGGGAAATTTGGAAGAAAATAATCAAAACTAAATAAATAACCATAGGAGAATAAAATATATTGGGTTTAATAAGATAAAGAGAAAATAATTATTCTAATGTAAATTTAAACATAAACTATCCCAAATAAGAGTGAAATTGTAATATAAACCATTAAGACATTAATAACTTTGGAATCTAAACCCCATTAAAATAGAAAAAATAATTCGGAACATCAGATACCATGAATAAAGATATATTCAAGATATAATATAGAAACGGGTCAATATATACACCATATATAAGAAATTAGTTCTGTAATATAAAATATGTATCAATATAGTGGAATTCGAATGAAAAAAACCTTACCTTGGATTCATGCTTGGTCAGATGTGTTATATCCTCCTAAATAAAAAATCTAAATACATTAAATACTTTATTATGAAAATTTTTCATTTATATTCAATTTTTATGTTCCTTTTATAATAATTTGATATCAATTTTTTGAATGGTTCTTTTTTATATTGACCACTTAAGGTAGTTCAGTAAATTTCTCTAAAATTAATTCGGTATATTGATTGTGTTTATATATTCTATAAAATGGTTCCTTCATATATTAAATTTTAATAATTTACTAAATATAATTTTACTCATTATATATAATTTAATAATCATCATTTTATGGCGTTAATAGAAAAATTAATTTTATCTCTTCATGGAGATAATAGTCCGCGTGTACACATGACCAATATTAACATTTTCTAGTGGATGGATGGGTAATAAGATAGATGATACTGAAACCTCCCATCTTGGGTGTCATATACTGGTGACCTGAGTTGGTCAGTCACATGAAATTAGGTTCCCCTCCCCATACACCAGAGGCTACTGACTATAAGTGAGGTTCTAATATATAAAATGGAGAGAATATACCCTCCTTATCAAAGAAACATAATAGTGGAAATAAATAAACAATAGCCAAATGACATAACCAATAACCAGAATTATTTCATCAATAATATAGACCAGTATGACATGATACACCCAAATATGAAAACAATATCCAAACTAAATTAATAGACAAATCCTTCTGTATATGTGTCAAGTGTCAACATTCATAACCCAAATAAATACCCACTAAAAACTCTATAAGAGGATCCCAACATCATGTCTGGTTCCCTCATTCATGCTCCATCTCAACTCATCCATCTAACATAGGGATATTTCCCATATCCTGTTCTGCAAATATGAAGTCTATTCAGGTACCGATCTGGCAGGCCAATTAGGGTGTGAGTACAACTCATTAGGCCACCGCTAACGGTGTCTAAAAATATCCAATCCACAAACGTGTATATAGTTTTATAAATAATAAAAAAAGTGATAAATTAAATACTGTTTATAATTCAATTATTCTTTAATTAACCATATAAATCATCATGTTCATGATGACACCCGAACCATCAATACATCCTTTGTTCGGTACCAAAGTCAGAATCCTAAATCATATGGAATCACAATTAATTATAAAATGGTCTTTCATTTATCCATTTAATTCAAATTTTAAATCACAAATTCTTGGAATTTTAGTCCAATTCCAATATCATGGGCCTAGAACATCATGTCTTACACCTTGTGGATTTTTAGATCATTGGTCCCTATCCCATATCTCCTGGGTATTTGGAGCATCAGTCCATATCCCATACAATAATATTTCCATGAATTCATTTGGGGATAGAACATTATTTCTTGAACCCCATGGGTATTTGGATAATCATCCCTTGTCCCACACTACATTTATCAATCAATCACACATATATCACATAAATAATGTATCTTGTTTAATCATCATTAACCTTCTTATCAAACATTCTCATCATTGTGTGGCATTTCCATTATCAATTAAATCATGTTTATTCACTTTAATCACATGCAATAATATTAAAAATTCACCATTAAACCATTTATAAACATTTTATCAGAATCCATTAATAAATAAATTCAATATCCCATTATTCACCAATTTCATAATCACAATTTCTACTAATTTCATAGTTACCTCATTTCATCAATACCATGATTACATTAATTAATTAACCAATTAATTAATCCAATTTTAAGATTCACTTTCTAAACATGGAAATAGAAATTTCATAATTTCATACATTCAATTAAAATCAAGACTATTGGAATTAAAAAATACACCACCAACCTCAAGGTCATTGATGGATGATTACAAAATTGAAAATCCCAAAATTGAAGCAGGATGATAAAGATTACAATAGCATGGAAGATCTATAACCAAAACCTAATAACAAGATCCAATAAATTAACATCCATAAAAAACAAGATCTAAAACATCACCAATATTGGAAAAGTCACTCCTCTTCATCTAGAAAGAGAGATGAGAGAGAGAGGAAATTAAATGGGGAATAATTTACTAACCAATATAGATATGATACTTCATATAGATCTTCAATTAATCAAGAAAATGATTTAGGGAATATTGTAACCCTTTTGAGAGCTTCAAAATTTAGAGAAATAGCTTTATAGTTGAGTGGGGTAGAATTAGGATTAATACTCAGTGAATTGGAATTTTTTTAAAAAAATTGGAGAAATTAAATCCCATGAGCATGGTTTCCGGAGAAGGGGCCCACAATTTTCCAAACTGTGCATCACTTCTTATGTGGCACATAGTTTCTTGTAAGTGTCTCATAGTTTGACAAAATGTGTTCCAAACATGCAAACCCCTACTATTTTAGGTTGCACGGATTGGTAAGGTGGCCTCACGGTTTGGCCAAATCATGCACCACCTAATAACCACCTCCTATCTTTCCAAAATAGGTTGCATGGTTTCCTAGGGCTAGCTGCATGGTTTTCCCTAACCATGATCCAACCATGCATAGCCTCTTAGGCTTCCAAACTTCTCCAATGTCACCCAAAACATCCCTAAAGTATTACCCAAAATAACATACCAAAACTAGGGTAAAATAGTACCTATAAATGAGTATTATACATATCTATAAAAGGTCAGGTTATTACAATATCCTAACTTATGAAATCTCATCCTAGAGCTATACTCCCAAGAATCTCTAAGATTCTGGGGTAAAAAAGATCAGGCCACTGATCCCACATATATTCTTCTCTCTCCCATGTTTCCTATAGAACACATCCATGTTTCCATAATACCTGAACTATCATCTCATTCTTTCCCCATAACACTTTATCATTGTGATCCATAACACAAATTAGAATCTCCTAAATATACACATCAATCTCAAGTTCAACATCAACAACATTGATCACATGAGAAGGTTTTGGGTGATACCACCAAATATGTGACACATGAAAAACATTGTACATAGTACTAATCCTTAATGGAATATCCAGTTGGTATGCCACTAGCCCGATTCTATCCACCATCAGAAAAGGTACAAGAAACCTGGGTACCAACATGCCCTACCTCCAAATCCTATGGTGACCCAGTCTAGAAAACACCTGGGGGAAGACAATATCACCCACTATAAACTCAAGGGGTGGTCAACATAGATTATCATATGATTTATACATACTCAAATCTGTAGACATATGTTTCTGAATCTGTTGAATGTGATTCAGCATCTCCTGCATGAGTCTCAGTCCCAACAACTCTGACTCACTTGTCTCTATACAATACAGAGTTGATCTATATGGGCTACCATAAAGTTCTTTATATGGCTCCATCTAACAAGTTTCATGATAGTTATTGTTATATTAGAACTCAAAGAGTTCTAGGTGCCTCTCCTAAGAACCACAAAATTACAAGACACATGCCCATAGAATATCTTCAAAAACATGTATAGTACATTATGACTTCCTATCTATCAATGGGTGGAAAGTCATAATCAGAAATACCTACATACCAATAAATTTTTACAAGACTTCCCCTGAGCACAAAGTGAATCATTATTCATAGTCTAAAAATATACTCTATGACACCCCATGATGATATAATATCTCTTAAATGTATAAGTACCCTAACTGATCCACTAAGAAAGTATCCCAAATAGGTAATAAAATCACTAATTTCATCAATATGTCCACAATCACCCAAATAGTGTCATTCTTCCAAGTAATCCTTGTGAGACCCACCATGAAATCCATGGTAATTCCATCCCACTTCAATTCCATAATGGTCAGTGTCTATAGAAAACCACCAGGTCGTTGATGTTCGACCTTCACCTGTTGACAAGTGTATCGTTGTTTCATGAACCCAATAATCTCCTTTCTCATTCTTGGATTCTAATACTATCATCACAGGTCACGATATGTTTTATTCAAACCAATATGTACCAACCACTTTGAGGCATGAAATTTATGCATCATATCCTCTCACTTGCACATTAGCACAAAAACATGACTCCCAACATAGATGATATCATCCTCATTTATGGTCCAATATGAAGGTGAATCCCCACCATCAAGGCTTTCCATTAAGGTCACACACTCTAGGTCATGATAATACCTCTCCCTGATCCTACTCAAAAGTTTGGACTCGATTGATACTGATATAAGGGTAATCTACTCATGGCCCTCCCAAACCACTACATGCATCTCAGTAAGTAAAGTCATCATCTACCACCCAGAAATAGACTCCCAAACTACCTGAGTCTGTGTATTCCTTCAAAAAGTGTCAACAACACTATTTCCATTCCTGGGTGTATATGCTAGCTAAAAATAAAACGAGTGTACATACTCAACCCCGCATTACTGTAATATATTCTAGCCCCTTTCTGATAAGATATATTATATGCTCTTATGATCAATATACATAGTATAATTTCCCCCCAAAGAATAATGATGTCGACACTTCAAGTCATAAATCACAATAGCTAACTCGATGTAATACTTAGGGTAATTTTGTTCATGTGACCCCAACTATCATGATCCATATACTATACCTTGATCCCCTATATCAAAACTGCTCTAGGACTGATCCAAGATGAATCAAAAAACACTGTATGCTTATCCCATGGCTCAGGTAGGATCAAGAACAGTGTGGTATTCAATTGCTTCTTTAACTCTAGGAATGTATTCTCAGATAATCTACACTATTAAAACTTAATTCCAATATTATTCAACCCTGAAAGTATTGATTCCAAGTGGTAAAATTCCTAGATGATGATTTTATAACAATTTGATAATCCTATAATGCTATAGATATCAAATAAATTCATGGGATATTCCCAAGAAACCACTGCTTGAACTTTATCTAGGTCCAATAACATACCTTTCCCCAAGATGATGTGACCCATGAAATGTACTCAGTCGATCTAGAATTAAAAATTAGATAGAATGGTGTATAATAGAATCTATTTAAGTGTACTTAGGATGATTTCAAGGTTTTTGGATTATTCTTCATGAGTCTTGGAGTACACCAAGATTTCATCCACAAGAAAACACAAACCGATCTAGGTACGAGTGGAAGATTTGGTTCATCAAGGCCATAAATACAGCTAGTGCATTCTTCTTCCTAAACGACATCATGAAAAAATCATATAGGGCATACCTTATTATAAATTTTTTACATGGAATATCAAAAGTTCCAAATCTCCACTGATGATACCCTGAACTTAAGTCAATATTTGAGAAAACATAATCTCTTCTCAACTGGTCAATGATATCTTCAATATGCACAAGAAGATGTTGGATCTTTACTATTTTCTAGTTAATATTTCATAAGCTAACACATAAGTGCATGGTCCTACTTTCTTTCATAGAAAAAAATATTGGATAAACCCAAGTTGATGTACTCATACAGATAAATACCTTATCCATCAACTCTTCCAACTAATTCTTAATCTCTTGATGATTTTGGGGGTCATCCTATAAGGTGTAATGGAAACTGACTCATCTCCAGGTATGATCTCAATAGCAAACTTGTAATCATTCTTTGGTTGAATTCCTAAGAATTCCTTAGGAAACATGTCTTATAAACAGTATACTATGGGTGGAAAGACAACTTTTTTTACACCTACATTATCCATCATGTGAATTGAAACTTAGGTTGTGAGCTCTTGTAGTTGCTAATGAATGGGCAATGAATGTCCCACCTAGATATCCCACTCTCCCCAATGAACATAATTTTTCACCCTTATGGTTCATAATGGTCTCTCTTCTATAGTAACAATCTATGCGGCCTCCATATTCTACCAAATATTATATACCCAAAACCAATTCAAATAATAAAATATCAAGGATGTAAAGATCCCAAAGAAAATGATACTCTTTGACCTCAAGAGAACTCTCATTTCACAAGTTGATGTATTTTGACCATACTCCAAATGGTATATCAATTGTCATACCTGAAGGTTCTGGGCAAAGCCGAAGCACGTGGGTGGATGTACCCACTTGGTTTTTTGTCATTAGCAATGATCAATCTGGGATCAAAATGATGATAAACACCAGTCTCCATGGATCGATTCACCGAAATAGACAAAGAAGAAGAATGGTCTCGGAACCACAAAAGTGGATCGTCACAGGTTGATTATAATTAATTTAATTAATTAATAATAAGTTTCTTTTGGGTGCTATTTCTTCGTTTATATTATTTATCATGTTCTGATGTGATTCATAATTACATCGTAGAAGCCATGGGTAGACTTCCTCTAGCGTTAATACACATGTGCACCACGTATCTCTGGACGTCGCCAAAGGTGTCTCCAAGTGATAGCGTGGAGAAACCTTTTCTTGTGTTTCCCACCTTAAATCATCTTGATCCGATGAAGAGGATCTCTCTTGGTCTTGAGAGTGTTCTTGGAGGAAGGATTTCATTCGATCATGAGAGAATTTCCCAGAATTGTTGTGCACAATGATTCTTTTTTGTGTAGGAAAAGAGTTGGGGTTGTGAGGATATTTATAATTGGGTTTGAGGATGTAGAGTTATGACAATTAATAAATGTGTTACGTGTTTTATTTATTTCATTGACTCTTATTTAAATCCCCCATGTTGAATAATTAATTCCTTGACATACGCCCATGATGATTTTAATAAATATCATTTAATAAAACTATATTATATCCTCAAAATCCCGACTGGAAAACTACACGGTGTGTAATCATAAATACATGGTGTGTACTTGTTTTTCATTGAAAACTACACGGCGTGTACATTCAATGTACACAGCGTGTATAACATGTTTTAATTTATTCATTTCTTTTCCAAAATTAAAACTACATGGTATGTAATCATTAATACATGGAGTTTACTTGTTTTCAAAAGAAAAACTACACGGCATGTACTTGTTATCATTTTATTATTCCTCCAAAATTAAAACGATTTAGGCTTCCATGAATAATTATTAAACCACATATGGGAATAATGTTTATTCTACTTGATACACTTGAATACACTTAGTGTGTGACCCTCTAAGCCTCTTTCTCGTTGGCATTAGGCAGGCTTTCCTAAAGTCCAAGATTATTGTCTAGAAACAGTTCAAGGCACCCAAGAGAAAGATGTTGACGCTGCATTGACGTTTCACCTCATATGAACAAATACTGTGTAATTTATTCCCTTTATCTCAATATCTCATCATTATGGTTTCATAGATGTGTCATAAACCTATATGCTTGATCTGTCATTCCTTGACTACCTAAAATAAACTTGTCGTTTCACCATGGCCATGGAATTTCATGCGACAGTTCTATTTCAATCCAAGGGCCAAGATATCAACTTACATAAATGGATGTTACAAATCCTTCCTTGGATTATCCATTAACTACATGTCATTCATGACGCACCCAACATACCCTACTTCCTGTCAATTGTCTTTGTGACGGTTTTCATTAGCAAATCTAAGTGCATGAGTCATGACATGAGTTAATGATAATCTTCCAATCTAAGGACCATTACTCACGCTTGCAGATAGCAATATATGATGACACCAAGACATGCAGAATTACTACTGGCGGGTCTGTTATCATAATATCCCATCTTGGAGATTACCAAGTGCGAACTCCCTGAGAGATAGTCTCATCTTTCTACGAGCAATATCACATGATGGTCTGTATACTATGTGTCCTATCATAGTATGTCTTCAAACCGTAGAAATGTTTTTACGAATATTTTTATAGCATTTCAAGGTTGTCATCATAGTGGGGATCTTCCATGACCTTATTAATGCAACTAATATTACATGAAATTATTATATTATAGTCATGCAGAACAATGAAAAATATATAATAAGAGTACATTCATGTAATAAAAGTACAAAAATGTTTGTTCTAAGGACATTAACTCTTACAAACTCCCACATGGACTAGAGCCAACTTCCAATGACTTTTAGTCCTCTAGACCTCACATGATGATTATGTTTCTGTTGATTCAAGGCTTTAGTCAAGGGGTCTATCACGTTGTCCTCCATGGAAATACTGCTCACTACAACTTCACCTCTATGAGAAAAACACCTCAAGAGATGATACTTTCAAAGTATGTGCTTTGTCCGCTGATGTGACCTTGGCTCTTTTTAAGTGCCACAGCTACAGTATTACCACAATAGAGTGTTATAAGATCTTTATTGCTAGGTACTACATCTAGCTCTTGGATGAAGCTTCACATCTATACTACTTATTTAGCTTCCTGAGAAGCTGCGATATACTTGGACTCTACTATAGAATCTGCCACCACACTTTTCTTTGAGCTCTTCTAGCTCACTGCACCTTCATTCACACTAAAGATATATCCAGTCTGTGACATCATGTCATCTTGATCAGTTTGGAAACTAGAATCTACATGTCCCCTAATGAATAGTTTCTCATCTCCTCCATAAACTAGGAACAAATCCTTAGTACACCCCTAATACTTAAGGATAGTCTTGACTTACATCTAATGGTGGTCTTCTGGATCAGCTTGATATCTACCTACCAAACTTAATGTGTAAGAAACATCTAGACTTGTACATAGAATAACATACATGACTGACCCAGTCATGGATGTATAACGGATCCTTGCCATTTTCTTTCTTTCCTCATTTGTCAGAGGGCACATTTTCTTGGAAATATGAATGCCATGTGACACTGGAAACAATCCCATATTGGATTGTTCCACACTGAATCTCTTTAGTATTTTGTCAATGTATGTACTTGGACTCAGGCCCAACATTCTCTTGGATCTATCACGATGGATCTTGATCCCAAAAATATATGCTTCCTCACCCAAGTCATTCATAGAGAAGCATTTATCCAACCATGCCTTAACTGACTGTAAGACAAGTACTTCATTTCCAATTACTAATATGTCATAAACATATACTATTTTGAAAACAACTTCACTTCCACTAAACCTTTTATAGACACAGGTCTCACATTCTTTCTTAACAAATCCACATTCCTTTACAGCTTCATCAAAAATAATGTTCTATGACCTTGATGCTTGTTTTAATCCATAAATGGATTTCTACAACTTTCTTAACTTGTTGGCAACCTTTGGAATCACAAAACCTTCAGTTTGTGTCATGTATATAACTTCTGGAGGTTACCATTAAGGAATGTTGTTTTGACATCCATTTTCCAAATTTCATAGTTATGGTAAGCGACAATGGTCAATAGGATATTGATGGATTTCAGTATCACAGCCGGTGAAAATGTTTCATCATAGTCAATTCCTTGATGCTCTCTAAAACCTTTTTTAACCAGTCGTGCCTTATAGGTGTTGACTTTCCCCTCAATGTCCAGTTTCTTCTTGAATACCCATTTACTACCAACAATATTTACATCAACTGGAGGATCTACCAAAATCTAGACTTGGTTTTGGTACATGGAATCCATTTTAGAATTCATGGCTTCTTTCCACCTGGAAGAATATGTGCCTTTAACTACTTCCTTGTAGGTAAAAGGATCATCATTTTCAACCAATAATGAGTCACCATCCTCGGTGAGAAGAAAACCATATCATTCTGGTTCTCTCACCTCTCTCATGCCCTTATGCAGTTATTGTGTCTCTGGAAGAGATTGTTCTTCCACGGGGCTTTGTGGAATCTGTTCTTGTACCAACTCATATTTATCTTGAGCCTTGACTTCATAGAAGTCTATCTTCATCCCACTATCTCTTTTGGAGATGTTCTCCCTCTCAAAAAATATGGCGTGTCTTGCCAATGTAACCTTTTTTTCAGAGGGGTTTTATATGTAATATCCCCTTGTTTCCTTGGGATATCCTATAAAGATACACTTTGTGCCTCGAGGTGAATGTTTGTTACCTCAATAGGCCTTAACAAATTCTTCACTACCCGACGCATGTAAATTCAATAACTTGGATTTGCGTCCACTCCATAACTCGTATATAATACCATTTATTGATTTAGTTGGTACTTGGTTTAGTATATGTGATGCTGTTTGTAATGCATATCCGCAAAAGGATAATGGAAGACTCGTATGAATCATCATTGATCTCACCATTTCCAACAAGGTGTGGTTCCTCCTTTCAGTTACACCATTCCACTGAGGTGTGTACGGAGGAGTGAGTTGAGATAGAATCCCAAACAACCATAAGAAATCAATGAAGTCCTAATTAAGATATTCTCCTCCTCTGTCTGAGTGGAGTTTCTTAATCTTCTTACCAAGATGGTTCTCAACTTCATTCTTGTATTCTTTGAACCGATCAAAAGAATCTGACTTATACCTCATTAAGAAAATACATCCATATCTACCAAAATCATCATTAAAGGTTATGAAGTATGAGAACCCAACCCTTGCTTCAATTCGAAATGGTCCACAAACATCTGTGTGAACTAATTATAGAAGCTCTTTAGCCCTTTCACCTTTCCCAATAAATGGGTCTTTGGTCATTTTGTCTTATAGACATGCATGACATACACCAAGTGGTTTTAGTTCAAAAGAATCTAAATACCCATCTTGATGTAAATTTGTCAAACTTTTCTCACTGACATGACCTATCCGGTGATGCGAAAGTTGGGTGTGGTATGATTTAGGTGGATTAACTTTTCCATCAATTGATATTACATGGTTTGTGTAGTCTAACACATAAAGGCTATTATATAAATGTGCCCTACCAAAACAAATACTATCATTATAGAAGTAGAAACATCCACTTCAAAACATGAAGATGAATCCATCAGTATCTAATCTGTATACTGAAATAATTTTTTTGGTTATAGAGGGTACATAATAACATCCTTCCAAAACCAAGACCATCCTAGTAAGCAATGTTTGGTGGTAGTCTCTGACAGCTACAACAGCGAGTCTGACTCTGTTGGCTACTCGTAGATCCACCTCACCTCGGTCAATCTTTCTGAATCTACTCGGTTCTTGTATTTCGATATATATGGGAGAACCACAAGTAGTATCTAATACCCAATTGGTAGAAATAGATAGAATTAATTCGATAACAAACGCACTTGATGTTTCCCCTTGCTTCCTTGGCTGGGTGGAGTTTTTATTCCAGTGGCCCTTCTTTCCACATGCGAAACAAATAGCTTCTTTTTCTCTTGCCTCCCCTTTGATCTTCTTTTTCTTTGAATGACTTGAAGAAGCTTTGGGATTAATTCTCTACGACTTCCCTTTCCTTTTATTCACCATGGGGATAGAAGGATTTTCTTGCTTCATGTCATTGTCCACTTGGAGAATGAGGATAATAAGATCAGACAGAGACTTATCAATGTTGTTCAAATTGAAACCCCAGAACATCCATGCACTAAATGTAGCCAATGATCTTGACTACATGAGGCCCGGCTGGGGCACCCATTCCAGGCTTGCTCTGAAATATAGCCTTTGAGATCTCAAACCTTTCCTGTCTTGCTCTCTGCTGGTATAGACCATGGAGGTTCTCGTGAATGCTATAACAATCATTGTCTTCATGAGACTTCATGAGTTTACTAGACAATGATGATAGCATCAAACATTGAATGTCGAGTGTGTCATTTAAATTTTGATCTTAGATTAGTAAATCTTCATCACTCGCCCCTTGGGCAGGTGAATCAGGAAGTGAGGACTCCAGCACGTAAAACTTTTGTTCATGGCATAGGATAACTCGAAAGCTCCTAAACCATTCCTGAAAGTTACTACTGGTGAGGATATGGTCTTTGCCTAGAATTGATCACAGATAAAATGTGGTTGACGAGTTTTTCAATTTGAATCTACAAATTAAAAGTGCAGATTTGTCAGTATGTTAATGATTACATTTTATGAGAAATAATAAATTCTTATTAAGTCTCCCACTATTTTAACAAGTCCCAATGGCCCTCACCATTGAACATGGAATGTCTAGTTGCTTTGACATTCCAGTGGCAAGGATCAATATTCCTCTTCTCATAACCCCAACAATGGTTGGTCAAGCTATTTGAAGGTATTTAGGTAGGCAGGTCTTTGGCAACTGTGAGCATACAATTCCTTGACCTTTTGAGTGGACTTCCCAATCCTAAAATCCTAACTTGGATTTCCTCAACACTTACCTCCAATATTACACCATGTATAGCAAGGGATACTCCTCTTGATGTAATATGGTTAAGTCAACCTGAAACCTTTCATAAATGGTTTACTTTTTAAAAGTAAGTGTCCTAAAAAGGTTTGGTCAAACACATAGTTTTATTGAGTCTTTCCATTAATCATATAACAGAAGGATTGTTCTGACTTAATATTGTATTGAGGGATTTTAATACTTTATGTGTAGTTTCGCATTATCACATGCTAGTTAATATTAACTGATTCTTGCTTAAGTGATTAACCATGATCTGATAATGTTTACGCATAGTCTGGTTTTTATTTTATTCCATCTTTTCATGCTTTCTTATTTCATTAATTATGTGATCGCGACAACACATATATAATAAATAAACCATGAAATCAGATAGAAATAAAATAAGATTTCATGATCATGAGATTATATTGGTTATCTTATCTAGCGGTTTGATAAGATAACCCTAACCTAGGGAAAACGCCTTGAACTGATGGATCTTGTTTTGCAGCTCCCAACTGTCCACCTTGTATCTTCTTGGGTTGGTTTTTCCTTAGCTTCGGGTTTTGAACCGTCTCCTCTGGCTTGGTAGATCATCTATTACATGGGGTTTACATTGAAGAAACCATGGGCACAGAGGCCCTAAATTTTATTGTAAGAAGGCTCGCAGGCCAGTGAATTTAAATTAAACAAATTTAAATGAAACTAAACACACATACAAAGGGTCTTTGGTCTAGGGTATGATCATCCATAGCATGCAACAACATTTAAACATATTTAGAATTGAAATTATTCTAATCGTTCTATTATTTAAGATTAGTCGCACTTGAAATTAATTAATTATGATATTATAATTAATCAATTATTTATCTTTAATTCCTTTCTGAATTTCCTTGAGATTCATCTCATCTATAGACCTTGTACAGGTCTTTGTACATTTGGACAAAACATAGTGAAATTCCATTTCTGGAAAGTACATGGTGTGTAGTTTATATTTACACGGCGTGTATTTATTTTAACCCTTTATCCAAAGTAAACATTGGGGGATTTGGCGTGTTTTCTCTATATTAGAAATTTTGGACTACATGGAGTGTAGATTAATCTAACATGGCGTTTACTTCCTTGTTATGCGTTTACTAGCCTGGAAATCCCATGTACGCGGAACTCGACTTCTCCCTGTACACAGTTTCACTTGGGCTAGATCGGACTACACGACGTGATGATTCAACATACAGGCCGTGTATTCCGGTTCCATGCACTATTCATTTCTGGACAACATGGTGTAATAAAACCTGGTGTACTCAATTCACACGATGTGGTTTGGAGGACCAGTACCAGTTTGTTGAAACTAAATACACGGTGTGTAGTTTTCATTACACGCTGTGTATTCCCGTGTTGTACAGACAGAAAGAGCAGCTCATCCAGATGAGTTCCTCATTTTTTTTAATCAAAATTAAAATTAAAAGGTCATTTCTGTGATGTGAATCGAGAAACAAAAGAGGAAGAACAGATCTCATTCATTCAGTTTAATAGAATGATTTATCACGAATTGAATCAAATATAAATGCATAAATTATCAATGAAAATTAAATAACTATAATAGACATTATAGCATCCCTCTGATACCAATTGATGGGTCTTGGCATAGTTGAATCTCATGGGTGGATATGCCCACTTAGATTTTTGTCATTAGAAATGAACAATCTGGGATCAATACGACGATAAACGCCAGTCTCCACAGATCGATTCATATAAATAGACAAAGAAGAAGAAAGGCCCCGGAACCACAAAAGTGGATCATCACGGGTTGATTATAATTATTTTAATTAATTGACAAGAAGTACATTTTTTGTGTTCTTTCTTCATTGATATTCTTTATCATGTTCTGATATGATTCATAATTTTATCGCAGAAGCCAAGGGTAGACTTCCTCTAGCGATGATACACTTGTGCAACACGTATCTCTGGACGTCGCCAAAGGTGTCTCCAGGTGCTAGCATAGAGAAAAATTTTCTTGTGTAGCCCGCATTAAATCATCTTGATATGATGAAGAGGATATCTCTCGGTCTTGAGAGTGTTCTTGGAGGAAGGATTTCTTTAGGTCTTGAGATAAATCTCTAGAATTTTTGTGCACAACGATTCTTTTTTGTGTAGTAAAAGAGTTGGGGTTGTGAGGATATTTATAATTGGGTTTGAGGTCGTATAGTTATGACAATAAATAAAAACGTGACATATTTTATTTATTTCATTGACTATTATTTAAAACCCCCATGTAGAATAATCAATTCCTTGACATGCACCCACGCTGATTATAATAATTATCATTTAGTAAAACAATATTATATCCTCAAAACCCCGACTAGAAAACTACACGACGTGTAATCATAAATACATGGCGTATACTTGTTTTTCTTTGAAAACTACAAGGCGTGTACATTCAATGTACACAGCGTGTATAACATGTTTTCATTTATTCATTTACTTTCCAAAATTTAAACTACAAGGTATGTAATCATTAATACCCAGTGTCTACTTGTTTTTAAAATAAAAACTACATGACATGTAATCATTAATACACGGCATGTACTTGTTTTCATTATATTCTTCCTCCAACATTAAAATGATTTAGGCTTCCTTGAATAATTATTAAACCATGTACGAGAATAATCTTTATTCTACTTGAGATACTTGAATACACTTAGTGTGTGACCCTCTAGGCCTCTTTCTCTTTAGAATTAGGGGGAATGCCTAATGTCTCAGATTACTATCTAACAATGGGTCAAGGCACCCAGGAGAAAGAAGTTGACGCCACATTGACGTGTCACCTCATACGAATTCGTACCATGTAATTTAATCCCATTGTCTCCATATCTAATCAAGCAGGTTTCATGTGAGTGTCATAAACCTATATGCTTGATCCTTCGTTCTTTGACTACCTAAAATAAACTCTTCATTTCACCATGGCCATAGAATTTCATGAGACAATTCTATTTCAATAAAAGAGACGAGATATCAACTTCCATAAATGGATGGGACAAATCCTTCCTCGACTTATCTATTAACAACATGTCATTCGTGACGCACCCAACGTACCCTACTTCCTTCCAGATTTCTACGTGATAATTTTCGTCAGTAAATATAAGATTGCGAGTCATGATATGAGTTAATGATAATCATCCAATCTAAGGAACATTACACATGCTCACAGATATCAATATCTGATGACACCAAGACATGCAGAATTACTACTGGTGGGTCTATTATCATAATCTCCCATCTTAGAGATTACCATGTGAGAAATCCATGAGAGAGAGTCTCGTGTTCTTATGAGTACTCACACATGACGGTTTCTATACTATGTGTCCTATCATAGTATGTCATCTAAATGTAGAACTTTATTTAAGAATATTTTTATAGCATTTCAAGGTTCTCATCATAGCGGGGATCTTCCATGACCTTATTAATGCAACAAATATTCCATGAAATTATTATATTATAGTCATGCAGAACAATTAAAAATATATAATAAGAGTATATTCATGTAATCAAAGTATAAAATAGTTGTTTCTCAGGACACAAACCCTTATAATAACCCCACTAAAAAACTCCACCACCAGACTCAAACTATTCACACGTTGTGCAAAAATAAATTAATGATAGGATCTTGTATTAAATAAGGCAATAGAAATAATAGAAGCTAAAAAATAATACCTGTGACTCTTGATGGCCCGAACTCACTATCAACAAGTATAGACTGAACTACATGAAACTATAATGACCTACTTCTTCATGCTACAATATGATTACCTTGAGATGTACCACTATGTTGATACATGCACTCTTTCCCATTAGTATCACACCCACTGCCTCGACCACCACAGCTAGTAGAACTCCAACTTCTAAACTAATTTGGAGAATAATACCCCTATACAACACTCTGATTCTACCTTGATCCTCTATCATTCCCCATATATCATGGGTTCTTGGAGAACTGATGTATATGTTCCATCCCACCACAATCTCAGCACTCTATTGGTGTCTAGGGGAACTGTCTATGTAAGTGACCTCAATTACCACACCTGTGTTATAGAACTCAGGTAATGTTATGAGTAATTGATCCTTACCCCTAGCCACTATACAACCCACTTCTCTAGTAAACATTATTATAATAGTTCTTTTTACTCTAAAATGATGTACCTCATGGTCAACTAGTAGAAACAACCTACATTCCACTAGAAGTATCCTTTAGGTTCCCCTTAGAAAAGAGATCCTGATTCACCACCTCATAGAACTTATTCATCCTAAATATGTTAACTTGGGACTTTATCTCACATTTAATCCCATCCAAAAAATATTTCACTGCAGTTGTATCATATCCTTCTAACACTAGAATAAAGCACTAAAAATAAGTAAAGCAGCCTCTATAGTTTATCTCTGACATACTCTACTAGATCAGCCTCATGAACTATAGTTACCTCTCGTTCCTTAGAATATCAAGGTAAACATGCTCAAAGAACATCTCTTCTATGTCCTTTCACTACATATTATCTATCTTTCCATATAGAGTATGGATGTCCCACCAATTATTCTCTTTACCATGTAACATATAGGTAATGGGTTTGACTCTCTTCTGATCAGAAGTCTCTCAATGGTCAAGACTCATCTGGATAGACTCATTCTAGAACATAGTTACCTCAGGTCCATCCTCTCTAGTGAATGTTATAGGGTGCTACAATTAGAACTCCCATGTTAAGTCAGACATTATCATCACAACACTCCAAGGGTCTCTTTCCATAAACTTTATAGAGCAGGTAAATTTCCCATGGAACTGCTCCCCAACTCCTTCACCTGGCACTATTGGAGCCTTAGGTCCAATTGTTAGAGGATCATTTCCAACCATATCCTCCTATCATTCCATCAAAAAGTGTTTCTGTTGAGAGAATTTCACAATAATTCTAAACAAACACCATAGAACACATAATACAACATTAACACATTTACATAAGATGGATTCACATAAGTTCATAACAAATCATCCCCCATACCCAACCATATGGTCAAAACTGAGGCTTTATCACTACCCTCCACCTTAACTCATTTAGTTCATGGATAATGCAGGGTAAAAATGTTCATATCTTAATGATTATCATTCAACACCCATTTATCGATTTCATTACCACATTTTGTATCATTTGTTGTTCTCAATTTCACATTAGGTTCCTTTTTCATTTAAATTCACAAGTAAGAAATGTATTTAATTTAAACAACTCACCCCAAAACCTACATTTTTGTGCCTTCCTACATTTATTCTTGTCACAATATTTCCTGAGTGCATGAAATAATGCATGTATACACAAATCTCATTCCATACCAGGCCACACAGAAAATCTCATAAAACATTAATAACATCACACAACAAGTGCATCACTCAAGATGAAATAACATTCAATTGTATTAGAAAACATCAAGATAGGATTTAAAAATAGGGGAACATAAATTTAAATTATCAAACATTAATCACATGGAATAATGTGAACACTTCACAATTATTCCATTTATTAAAAAATTATCAAAACCCATTAATCAATCATTTCAATATCCCATTATTCACCAATTACATAATCATAATTTCAACCAATTTAATAATTACCACATTCTGTAAATTCCATGACTCCATTAATTAATTAACTATTCAATTAATCCAATTTAAGATAATATTTACAAACGTAGAAATAGAAATTTCATAATTACATACACACAATTAAAAAAATACTATGAGGATTTATAATTAGACCACCTACCTTAAGGTTATTAATGGACCTTTTGAAAATTCTAAATCCCAAAATTCAAGTAGAATGATCAATATCACAACAACATGGAAGTTATAGGAACAAAACCTAAAAATAAGATCCAATGGATTCACATCCATCCAAAACTAGATACAAAACATTTCCAATTGAGGAAAAATTATTCCTCTTCGTCAATAAAGAGAGTTAAGAGAGAGGGTGGAAATGAAATAGGGAAGAAATTATTTACCAATAGAGTAATGATACTTTGGATGGATCTTCTAATCATCCAGAAAAGGGTTTGAGGAGCCATGAAACACTCATTTGAGATTAAAAACATGGAGTAATAATTTTAGGGTCGAGTGGGGGAGAATGGGGATTAATAATAAGGGGTTTTGTAATTTCTTTAAAATTCTTAGAGATATTAAATCATGCATGCATGGTTTCCAAGGTAGGGGAACATTTTTCCAAACTATGCACCTTTTCGTAGGGGGTGCATGATTTATCCTAAGTGGCACATGGTTTGATAAACTGGGTTCCAACCATGAAAACCCCCACTATTTTGGGGTGCACAGTTTTGCAGGGTGGCCACACGGTTTTTCCAAACCGTGCGCCACCTCCTATCTCACCGAAATAGGGCACACGATTTTCTGGGCAAACTGAATTCCTTTCCTTAAGCATGCTCCAACCTTTCATAGCACATTGGGATTCTAAAATCTTTTAATTTTTCCCTCAAAAACACCTATGTAAGACCCAACCAAGACATACAAAAACTAGGGTAAAAGAGTACCTGTAAACGAGCTCGACACGTCTCTAGAAAATGTCAGGATCTTATAGATATATTATGTTTCCAAAATAATTATTATTTCATAAATATCATATATATTTAAGAATTATATATTTATAATAATCCATGAGATATGGTGATGAAAATGATATACCTTGCTTCATGGAGGTGGTATTCTACACGTATGCATGATAAATACTTTCATTTCCCATTAGATGGATAAAAGAGACTAAACAGGATTATACCATAAAAATAATGGCATTTTACTATGATTATGAAAATTATGTTTTTATAACAACATAATTTTGATATTTTTGAAGTATGTAGATGAATAAATCTATAAGGTAACACTCGGTTATGAATTATGCTTCTTATTTGGAAAACCTCCTCTGGCTTACACCTTAGTTCTTCTAGTTTGGTCTTTTGGTTAGACCAAGACCACTCATAATTGGGTAAAAATCATGGGAACGGTTTTAATCATGTAATTGTCTTATAAAACCGAATGGGATATGTTTTCCAATGGGTAAAAGGAGTAGTATTTATACTTGAGGAGGGAGGTTAAAATATTGATTGTTTTGTTATTAAAGTCAAGCATTATTGGGAGGAATTAATTCAATGAATTGTCTTGATATTTAATGTCAAAAATTAATTTTAAGGATACTATACACCTCAATATCCCATTTAAAGGTGTGATTTTTGGGTATTTTTTGGCTTTTCAAATTATTTTTAATCATTTTCAAAAAAATTCTTGTACCGCGATAATTCAATTTTTACCCCTGATAACTTATTTTGTTCATCGAAATGAAACTACTCCTATTAAATTATTTTAAACATGTTAATATAAATATTAAAACTAATTTTCATGATTAAAATATATAAATGACATAAAGTACTGTTAATATTACTTCGTAATATGTAACGAAAACCTGTTTTTTGAGAATTAATTATTTTAGCCTAAAAATAATTTTATACCAAAATCACATTAAATTTTGACTCCCATTTAATTAATTGGATGATTTTAAATATAAGGATACTTATTTTTCTTTAAAACCAACTCATAAATAAAATTTACCCTATGAAAAAATGATTAAAAGAGAAGTACTAAAAATAGTGTTTATTTGAATAAAAACATTTCATAGATTTCCAAAATATCAAAAATACATTTAAAAGTTCAAAAATATATTTTTAAATGAATTATATTAATTATTAAATAATTTTTTATTATATAAAAATAGTTTTTTAAACATTCAAGTAATTCTTGCATCCTAGTACTATCATTTAAATGACAATATTTGTTAAATGGGTATATTTTACTATTCACCACAAAAGAATTTATTTTAGAAAAATACTAAAAATAAGACCTAATATAATTTTTATACAATGATATTATAAATTAATTTCATTTTATCTAATAAAATTTCTAAAATTGGTTGAAATAATATCTGTTCACAAAACATGTAAAAACAATATTTAGAAAAAATGAATTTCTGAAGCGTAAAATCAGTTTATTCCCATTTCATTCCTAGTAACAATCATTAGATGATTATTAATTAATTTAATTTAATTTATTATAAATAATTTTAATATAAAACATTAATTAATAGTGACTAATTTAATTTATTATGATAAAAATACCTCACACACAAAAAATAGTTTTCTCAAAAATATTAATTTTACCATCAAATGATTTTACATTCATTTCTGAAAAATTGATAATTAATGTATGAATAATTATTAAATAGTTTAAAATTATAAAAAAATGTATTTTCAATAATATTATCACAATAAATAAAATAAGTTTTTCTTTAAAATTAAATTAAAAATATACACAGAAACTTCTTTAATAGAAAAATGATCACTTAAACTTATTTAATATCAACTATGAATGGGTGGTATTTTATTTTTTTGCACATTATATATCCATAATTCATTAATGAATATATTTTAGTTTAAATAATCTATTATTCCCTTTAGTTTGGTGGTGTGTATATCACATTCTATTCAAAAAAATATTTATTTAAATGAAAACACGTAATATAATCTTAGTGTGTTATAATCAATATCTAAATTTGGGTTATCTTGGGATTTGTTTTTTCATAATATATATCTATTTAATATAATTATTAGGATGGTATGGATGTTTTACCATATATATCAAATTAATTGTTATCATCAGTGGGTTTCATTACTAACTCTAATAGGAACTCTTGTTTATTTTAGGGAGAATGAGATCTGAGGTCCAGTCGAGTAGGAAATTCTCAACCAGAGCTTGGTAAATTGATATCTTAATTTTTTGTTAATCATGATAATTAATTCTTAATTTTTGAACTCCCTATAATATATAAGAAAATTCTTTTGGTTTTACCATCTAACTTTTTTTGTCTACCTCTAGAGGGAGAAGAAGTACTCTCGATTGAGTGAGTATCATGAACCCATAAAATATTTATACCTTCATATCACATGTCACTAGTTGAATTGAATGGTCTAAATAATAAGATGAATGATTTGGTTTCCAGTTGAATCATCAAGATGAGTGTATCACTATGGTAATCCTTGATACTCTTTTCTAAGAAGGCTGATGGAGCAATCCATTTATTCATTCATTATTGGAAGCTCAACTGGGAGATGATTAAGAAAAAATATACATTTCCCCACATTAATTATCTGTTTCATAAATTAAATGGTGCAATTTAGTTCTCAAATATTTTTTGGGTCTAGATACCACCAAATTATAATTAAGGTGTTGGATGTTCCAAAAATGCCTTTAAGATCATTTATGGTCACATTGTGTAACTCATGATTCCATCTGTCCTAACTAACACCCTAATAGATTTTATAACACTAAATAATAAAATATTACAATGGTACTTAGATTCATTCATCTTGGTGTTCATGGATGATATATTGGTATATTAAATAAATGAGGAAGAACATGATCTTTGCCTAAGAAATTTCTTGGGCACCCTGGCAGACCACTACCATTATACTAAGTTATCAATGTGTCACTTCAGGATTTGAGATGTTTAATTCTTAGTAAATTTCATCTTGAAACATTTCATCATAGTTTATCCTGATATAGTGAAGGCAATCATGTCATTGGAACAAGAATATTTTTTCTAGATTCAAATATTATTAGGTATAGAAGGATATTACCTATGGCCTGTAAAGGATTTCTCAATGCTGGAATCATTCTTAATAATTGTCATCTGAAAGGGGGTGAAATTATATTAAAATTAGATATATTAAGTATACTATTATGAATTAAAACATCATTTTAGCTCACCACATATACTTATATTTCTATAGTCGTATTAGTTCTAAATGGTGTTTTGTAATGCTCTAGTATTAGGTTTGGCTTGTGTTCTTATGTGAGGTGATCACGTGGTGTCATATGGTTCTCATCAGTTATGAATTCCTGAGAAGAATTATCCCACTCATGACCTAGAGCTCATTACATTCATGAAAACCATTAAAATTTGGTTATATTAAATTTTTTGGGAAAGGTTGACCTTTATTTCTAACCATAAAACTTTTAGTTCTAACTTTTCTCTAAAGGACTTGAACCATAGACATGGGTTGTGGGGTCGAGTACATTAAATCATTTGACATTGACATCGCCTATAACCTGAGAAAGGGGAATGCTTTTGTTGAAACCCATGGAAGTTTCACTCCTAGACTCTGATGAACTCAATGGATTAATAAAACCACATGGGACTCTTTTTTAGGATTCAATTAAATAAAAAGGTATTAGGGACTAAATTTTCTCTAGTGATTATTCACATGAAATCATATCCTATAAAAATATTTTCCTAAAGTAGTATAAAGATGTGAAATTATTGAGCATCAAGAATTATTTATATTTTTGGGTGACCATCACTGAGTGGTATTTCTAAATAGAGGGTGTTAGTTGTTTTAGGAACTGCTGTGTTGTTCCTTTACATATGATAATTGTTGGGATGAATTAGTTTCATTACTCTCAATGGTGTATTCACCCAGAAAATGATAAGATGTATTGTAAAAGAAGCATTAGTTATTGTGGTTTGATTTGAAGCATGACTAGAAAATTTCATATTATATTGTTATATATTCTATAAAATTAAGGCCAATCACTTAAATTCTTATAGTTTACTTTATCTTCTCCCTGTTATGGTACATAATTAGGATAAGGTGTTTATGGATGTCATTGTTGGAAAACCATGGACTCTCCCATGAAGAATACTATATAGTTAATTCTTGACTGATTAAATAATTTAGATCATCTTATCATAGTTAGGGATACCACCAAGTTTATAGATTTGGGAATGTTTTATATGAAATAGATTGTGAAGTTACATGGGATGACTTTAGCTATCACTTCAAATATAGAACCGGATTTACCTCTTGATTTTGTGAAGGTGTTCATGAGGCAATGGGATCTCAAATTATGCTGAGCATGGGAAACCATCCATTGAAGGATGATCAAACAGAGTAATCAAATAAAATCATGTAGGATATGATATATGAGTATACCATAGACTTTGAAAGTTAATGATATTTTAATTTGGGAATGGTTGAATTTTCTTACAACAATAGTTACTAGTTGTTCATGATAATACCTCCCATTGAAGACTTGTATAGTCGACCTTTCAAATCACCCTTTTGTGGGTGTGATGTTGGTAAAGCTTCATTGGTTAGGAGGAGTATTATTTATGAGACTATGTCTAATATCCACACTATTTGTCAGTGGTTGGTGATATATCAGAGTCTATATAAATATTTTATGGATTTTCACCACCTTCTTTCAAAGTTTTCGGTTGGTGATAATTTATTCTTGAAATTTTCACCTCAATTGGGTAACTAATGTCTTGCGAATTAAAAGAAATTATCTCTACGATACATGGATCATTTTTAGATCATTTAATAGATTAGAGATATGGAATATTGATTGATATTTCTACCTTATTTAACTTTTATCCATGAAATTTTCCATGTGTCTCAATTCAAGAAGTATCATTCTAATCATTCTCACATTATTAATTTAGCGAAACTAAATTAATAGTCAAATATGTTAGTGATCAATTAACCAATCTAGACAGTTAATTAATATAAACAAAATATTTTTTGGGAGATCTATTACTTTTTTGGAGTGTTATGGGAATCCATAATAGATTCTTTTTAAATTTGTGAGAAAAAATCGTATGTGAGGGAGTAGTGGCTTCACCACTTTTTGGAATAAAATTCATCTTCATGAATTTGAAGGGAAATAAATTTATGTGGTGGGGATATTTTCACATATTGGTATTTATTTATGGTATAAAATGATTTTCAATATTTATTTTTTAATTTTTTATTGAGTTTACCCATTTTTTAGTGTTTTATCTCTTTGAAGGAGTTACATCACTACTACTGCAAAAATTCACAACATGATTGAATGATTAGTATTGTGAATGGTCATGAATTATCAAGGGATAGATCATGATTTAGGTAATGTTATCTCATGGAATGAGACTCCTTTTCACACCTTGAACCAGTTAGGGTATAGATTCATAGCATAAATCTTGGTTCACACTGTGAAACCATTAAGAATAACTTTAATAATGTGTTTTCCCCCATTTGACCTTGATTTTTAACCCTATAGTTTCCTCTTATTGTTAGTCTCAATCCTAGTAGTGTCTCTCTCCATTATAATCTTTTATCCATTCAACCATGGTGTGATTTTAGTAGGGATTTTACCTATGTCTTCAAGGGTCTTTGCAGCTTGTGGTTTCTCTCAACTTCCATGATCTTTTCCCGTCTCTTTTATGTTTTCTAATCACTATATGAATATGGAAGCCTATGTTTTTTAGATCCCGAATCAATTGATGAGGGTATGTGGTTTAGGGATTCCTTTCATCATTTAAGAAAACTCCCTTCCATTGGTTTGTGGAATCCTTCCGATTATTGATTATACCATGTTTTTAATGTTATTGGATTCATAAATTTTTTTTCCATATGAATATTTCTTGATTTATTATTTTCAAAAGAGGTTTTAAAATTTTAATTTCTTGTCTTTTATTTCTTGAAATCCATTTTGAAATTTTAAAATGAATTGATTCTCAAAATAATTTTCCCTCATGTTTATGCCCATTTTTTGATTATTTGTATATCTTTGATAATTATGAACTTTTATGGATAAAAATTACCATTTAAATTTAATTAATTTTAAAAATGGTTCCTTATTGAGAGGGGTAAAGTCCATTATATCATAGTAATTAGTTGGGTATTCTTATAAAAGAAAGGATAGGTATGGCTAGCCTCACTAGCATTGAATATATATACATGAAAATACAAACTAAACATTGGTAAGGAATAGGGACACATGATAGTGATATCCAGTCCCTTGGGCCAAGTTTTGGGGATGTGAGTGTACGCCCAGTTAGTTTTCCTTAGTAATTTGCTTTATGAGTGTCCTATATATTCCTAACCTTATATACCATAGGACTTCTTACCATGTTGCTATATTGTTTTGTTATCAGCATTGTATATTGATTTAAATTTAAAAAATGGTTTATAAATATGTATTCTTCATAATATTATGTGTACCTTTTGGTCATTTATGGAATTATTTATTTCCATGTTATGTTGTAAAATATGAATAGTTTATCTTATTATTTTATTTTTAAATTATTTCAAAGTAGTTATTCTTGTGGTCTTGTGCGTGATTTTGAAAAGCTAAACACCAGCTATGTCAATCTTTCAAATTTATCATAATTGAATTATTTAAAGTATTATTAGGGAATACTTTATGGGAACCTTCTAGGATTTTGATCATACACCATGTATACAATAAATTGGTGTATGTAGATATTATAATTTTTGTTAATTGATATTGAAATGAACCAATAAGAGGTGGTGTATTCTTGCGATAATTCAGATTGATTTATGGTGGTGTAATGGTGGGATACTGACCCACATGTCACACATAGATGTACTACAGTATTTTGTCTTTTTGTTTTCTTCCATGACCAACACATGTTTTGTAAATGTGGTTATTTCAACTTTTCTTTGATTATATCTAGATTTTTCTTGTTATGTTATTTATTTATTTAGATATTATTTTATTTTTATTATGTTATGGGATGTTGTTTATTTTCAATAATTATTGATAGATACTGGTTGTTATTTTCTTATGGGATAAATCTTTCCCAATAGTGATTCTTTGATTCTAAAGTTATTGCGTCCAGATTATGGGGATTAGGAATTCCCTTTGGGTCTTTCCATGGGTTTTCTCAAGTTACCTATTTTAAGATGACCCTAATTGGTTCATGATAAGGACAATGTTAAGAGAATAATAACTAATGTAATTTATGTCTATGGATTTGACTATATTTTGGATTTATTCATCTTGTAGATAAATGGATTCAATGTGATTGTTGAGATAAACTGGCTATCATGTTTTCAAGAAAATGATAATTGTTACTTGAGACTTCTGATGTTTTATCCCTATAGTGATGAATCATATGTATTCTCAGAGAATCTGATTATCATGAAATTGGGGATGTATATGATTTGGGGTAGCTGAAAACGATTGTATATTAGGTATTGGTAATGTATCCTGGTTTGGATAAGGGAATTATTTGGGTTTTTGTTAATCTATGGTTGATCATTGTTAGGATGTGTTTCCAAAAATATTTTACTAGGTTTTGACCTAAGATGTAGTTAAAGGTTTTTATTAACTTGGTAAAAGGTACCAATCCGATTTCTCTAGCTAATTAGCATATGTATCCATTCGTGCTTGAATTATTAAAGGCTCAATTAGAATATCTTGAATCCAAAGGATTCATTTAGTAGACTGTATCACTATGGAGTTCTCTAGTTATTTTTTCAATGATATATTATTTGATATTGTAGTTATTTTTTGATTATCATATGATGAAATAGGTATCCATCAAGAATTAGTATCATTTTCCACAGATCAATTATTTATTTGATCAGTTGAAAAGAAAATTTTGGTTTTAAAAGATTGATCTTTGATTAGTTTATCATGAATTGGTGGGGTGGGATATAGATTTACCTAAGATAGATTTTTATACTTGGTAAGAACATTTTGAATTCTTAGTGATGTTGTTGGGGGTGATGAACACACCCATTGTATTTATGGACTCAATGAACCATATCTTTTATACTTATTTTGATTCTTTTATGATAATGATTGAAGATAATATATTGATATATTAATGATCCTATGAAGAGAATGAATTACATTTTTCTATCATCTTGGATACCTTGAGATAACATCATTTGTATACCAAGATGTATAATTTTTAGTTTAATGTTTTTCAGGAATGTATTTTTTGAATTGGGGATATTAGTGGTTCTTGATAAGGTGGTTGTTATGATGCCTTGGGAGATCCCCAAGAATGTATTATATATCCATAGTTTCTTAGGTCTTATAGGGTATTATATCTATTTTATTTAAAAATTCACTCACTTAATTGTGTTAATGGTAACAATTAATAGGAAGGGAGTAAACATATATTGGGATGAAATCTATAAGGCTATATTTCAAGGGTTGAATAATTGATAGGGATCAAAACTTATTATCACTTTACCTGAGATTATAAAGTGTTATGAGGTTTATTGTGATGTTATTGTTGTGGGTATATGATTTTACGTGATGAAAAAGAGTCAAGTAGTGTCATATGATTCTCGGTATCATTGCCCATATGATAATATATACCATATTCATGATCTGGAGTTAGGTGTTGTTGTTTATACTCTTAAAATTTGGTGCTATTTTTTGTTTAATGATAATTTTGTGGCATTAAATAACCAAAAGGTTTGAATTATATATTTTCATAGATGGATTTAAATCTATGAAAAAGAATGCATTTTTAATATCTATAATCATTTTATTTTGTGATAATATATACTCTGAAGAAGGGGAATTCCATGGAGGATTATTTTAGAAGGAAGTTACAGATGGATGTTGTTCATGAATTAAAGGAAGTGTATAATCTTATAAATATTTTAATAGAGATTATTTTTTGTGTTTTGAAGGAGGAGGGTTATGTTTTTCTCACCCTTTACTATCACATCATCCTTTATAGAGTTAATGAAGGAAGGATAGAATTCAAATTTTTGAGTATCAAAAAATAAAGGAAATATATATAGTGTAGAAAAGATGAATGGGTGTGTTCTTATTTGTGATTATTTCTAGTATTTTCATAGGAGGTTATATGTCTTGATATCTCGCCGTATAGAGGTGATTAAGGATTATCATATGAATTAGTGGGTTTTTCATATTTGATTGAAAAAAATATAAAATATTTTTTAGTGAGACTTTTGGTGGCTAAGAAAGAATCAGGGTACGAATAGTTATTTTTTAAGGTGTCTGAACTATCAGTGGGTGAAGTCTAGACATCATAGGCCAACTGGTGAGATTCAAACATTGAATTTTTATGAGATGAAATTGGATAATTTCATTCTGTATTTTGTGATATTTTTCATGAAATCATGTAAAATGAATGATCTAATGTGGAACATTATGAATTTGTTTATTGTGGTTACTCATTTTCTTCTGATGATGGAGAATCAAACGGTTAAAGAGTGTATGAATCTTTATAGTGAAGAGATTGTGAGGTTTCATAGGATACCCAACAATATCAAGTTTGATCATGGAGTGAAATTTATATCTTGATTCAATAAATTCTTTAATAAGTATTTTGATTCTCAAATGAAGTTATAAATTTCGTATCATCTATAGATGGAGGGCCAATTTGATCATATAATTCATATTGTCGAGGATATACTTCATGCATGTATTTTTGATTTTGGTGGAGTTTGGGAGTATTATGTGGACTTAGTAGAATTTTTTTATAATAATATCCACCAAGAATCTATTCATATGGAACCTTTTAATGCCCTATATAAAAGGTCATTTCAATCACTTTTTTGTTGGATTGAAGATGGTGAAACATCATTATTTGGGTCAAGTTTGGTGTAAGAGACCTCAGGTCATGTAAAAATGATTAGGATGAGGTTCGTTATTACTGATAATAAGTATAATTATTATATTAATCATCATTTTTATCCTATTGAGTTTGTGGTTATAGAATATTAATTTCATTTAGTCTCTCCCGGGTTGGGACATTGGAGAATTGGTAAGTAGGGGTTTTTTTATGGTTTGTTAAACATTTTGAAATTATGGAGAATATTGGGGAGGGTTATTACTACTAACTTAGGGATATATATCTATGTATGATATTTTTCATGTATCACAACTATGGATGTATGATTCAACCCTATAATATGTGATTTACGGTGATGATGTTGATCTTCATCAACATTCATATTGTATTGAAAATTTATCACATATTGTTGATCATAATGATAATTGATTGTGGGGTAAAGGTGTACTTCTTGTGTATGTTTTATAGTGGCATGAATGTGTATACGAGGAAACTTAGGAAGAAGAATCATTAATGATATCCAGTCTGGATGAATTTTCTCATTAATGATACCCAATGATGTTTCTAAATGATGAGAAGGCCTATGGCGCAGAGTTTATAATGACCCCCATTTTTAAGGTAAGTTTTTCATATTATTTTTATGCCTTGTAATTTATTTTGATTTATTTTAGAGATGGTTTGTGTTTTTCGGTGAAGGATAATATAGGTGGATGGGGTAAATGGTAGAACCTATTGTAATTTAACAGTAGGAGTCCATTAGGAACTTAGTGTAGGGTACTAATTACCCGAAAATATTGGAAGAGGTGTAGTAGAACCTCGACTACCATTGGGAACTCGGTGATAGTGAAACTGGTTCCTAATTGGATTTAAGGGGTTTTTAATGAAGGTTAAATCTAAACATTTTCATTCCATATATATGTGAGTTTTCATTTTATTTTACCTTATTATGGGTCATTTGTACATATTTTAGAGAATATTGAAGACCATAATCTATCCATATAATATCTCATCATCAAGGATTGAATTGTCATCTGTTTAAACATAGTGTTTCAATATGATTACTAGGATATATCCATATCTTTAATTACTTTGTAAACTATATTAGATTGTGTGAGGGAAATAATATTTGGACACTATGGACTTCTAAACTCATCTTTCATGCTTCTAAGTCTAAGTATTCTCAACTTCCTTGTATTCTTAGAGGATCTAGGGCTCTATATTTTAAGTGGTTTTTCCACATTCTATGAGGTAGTTAACCACTTTCCTTTTTTATAGTGTTTACCTATGATTATATATGAATTTTTAATTTTTAAATCATTAAATGGTTTTATTTGAATTTCTTTTTATATAAAATTCATCTTAATGTCAGAAAATGTTTTATATGATTTGTTGATGGAAGCTTGGGTAATTAAATAAGAATTAAGAGATATATTTTTTGTTAAAAATGTTGAACTTATGGTAACAAAGGGGAGTCTAGAAGAATAAATTGTAGAACTATTGAAATCAATAATTGGATAGTTAATGATCATGTAAAGAGGATAGAATGGTGTTTTAAAGGTAATATTTGGGTAATAGGTTTGAGTTATTTCTAAATAGTGTCACATGATGAGTTCATAGATTACACTGTGCCATTGAGATGACTTTTTTATGGTGTTTGTGTTTAAATTGACAATTCTCAGCTGTAAAAAGTTTAATCTTATGTAAAATAGGGATATGGAATGGGGTAAAAAATCTTAATTAAAAAGTTATGTAATGTTTTTCCCTTGGTTTTCTATGACATTAAAATATTTCTTCATGTAGGAGATTGTAAAACAAATAGGGTAAGGTAATGATAAAAGGGAAAATTAAATTTTAATGTTTTATAATTTGGAAAGGGATGTAATAGGACTAAAAATATATTTTAAATGGGAAACATCCTAATGATTTTTTTTGTTTTTTATATTGACAATGGAAAATTCATGATATTTTCATGTTCTTTAAAAATTAAAAGGGCTACCAATAAGCCTATACCCAAGTTTTAGATGTTTCTTCTTGACATTCAAAAGACCAAGGATCAAATCTAGATGGAGGTGATTTTTTGAGTTACAGTAGAAATAATATAGAAGGTATTGTGCGGTACTATATAATCCAAAAGTATTCATGAAATTTGGGACATCAGGCCACTGGTTTGGGCCTTTAGGCCACCAAAGGCCTTCATGCTACATGGTCTTCGGGCCACCAATTGGCATTGGGACAATGGGCCTTCAGGGCACAAAAGACCAAGAAAATACTAGGAAGACCTCATAGAAGCAGGCCCAGAAGATTATTTAAAGTAGTATAAATAACCATAGTAAAGCTAACTGGATTGGAAGAATGAGTGTTAATGGAAACAAAAATCGGTACCAGGAACTATGCGACTCTGCATATGGAAATTATAGCTAATTAGTAATTCAATGTGGTGATATGGGTGACTTAAAGATACATACAATGGGTAGGGGTAGTTCTAGTGTAGTTTAGTTGCACCTTGAGGTAATGTATTAGGAATTGTACCTATGGGCCATTGATTCATGTACTGGGTCCTGTGCCATTGGGCCAATGGGTCATGTAAGGGTTCCCTCTAAACCTAGTTAAAAAGGGGATTATCCAAAATAAATAAAAATCAAGGCCTTCGGACCACTCAGGTTGGGTAAAACGTAAACGAGCTAACTAAGTGGGATAACCCAAAGGTTGATTTAGTATGTAATGTTAGAAACTAAAGTGATGTTTTGTAATGCCCCGACCACAGTTACCCATAGTCGTTGCATTATTTTAATACATTGGCATGATTATAAGGAATCAAGTCCTGAAGGACCGATCAGTTTAGCAGTCTTGGAAAAATAGATCACATACATGAATGTTACATTTTCACTTTAAGACGTAAAAAACAAAATAAATAACCTTTATGAACGCCATTATTCCCTTGGCTTAACCCTGCATATCAATCACATTACACTTCTTGGAATCCTGGGAAAAATAAAACACAGAAAGGGGTGAGATCAAATGCTCAGTAACGGTAAGCAATACAGCGGAAACTTCCAAAAATAAGCATAAACATTTAAGGCAATGTATAAAACTAAAACAAAAGCCTTTTAAACTTGAACTTCAACATAATATGGTAGAAATAAAATGAAATAATTCCATTTACTTATTCACATAGATATTCTACTAATCGAATAATCACATGCAGTATCACTAGCCACTTTCATAATGATGGAATGCATAATCCCAGACTATCATAACCACATAGCCAAGGCCTCGTGCCAAGACTACAAATAAGATTTTGTCAAGGCATTGTTCCAAGACACTAGTTTTTCTCATGAGACCTACCGATACATCAGGGAGCTATAGCGGGCTCCACCCGTCACTTATTAACTCCAATGCATTCCTCATATGAATAGGTTTAAACATAACATAAACATTTGTATAAAAACTAGCATACTAAATGTCAATACTTTCTCCATAAACCATGAATGGTATAAAAATAACACATCCACATTCAAACATATCACAAAACCATCAATGTAAGTTTTGTATAATAAATAAACTTCAAATGAGCTTAAAATACATCAAATGATGTGGACATAGATGAAAATGATGAGTAAACTTTATTGAGAGAAATATCCTTTTTGTAAAATCATTTAAAAGTCCCACATTTATAAAGGAAGTAATTTTAAAAGAGATTTTTGAATCAGAGTGCCCCCATTCCATTTTGAAACATTTGAAAAGAATTATCATTTCAAAACATTCACGTCCATATAAATAAATCCTTAAAATCATTTTGAAAACATGGATTAATTAAAAAGATTTAGAAAGATAAATCTTTAAAACCTTTAAAATTATGATCTTTATAAAGAATACCTTTAAAAATCCTTAAAATCCCCATTTTGAAATCATTTTTATGAAAAATGGACATGGATGGTAAAAATGTCCCAGTAAATACTTACACATAAACAATCTCGAATAATGATGAGATTAAGGAATTAACCCTTACCAATTTGGTAACATATGAAACATACAACCCATGAAAGAGGTATCATACAATGAATATGTAAATACACATAAATTAAAGTGAATTACACAATGAATACAATTATGGGAAGTACATACACCACACAAAAGGTAATATTGGCAATATGGCATGAATCTCACGGGAATAAGATGTGAGATGAAAACCCCTTACCTTGCACTTTCCTTTAGTCGATGGTAAGTTTAACCTCATGTACGAAGATTGTATTATGTTATTAAATTATACCAGAACCATATTAATATTTATGATATCATACCTGATTCATTTATGACTTTATATTACCAATTTAATAATATTTTCATGTTAAGTTAACATTTTGGGTAATAATCACTTTCTTTATCGTACGTGTTTTCACTTGTCACTCTTGGTTGTATCACTTAGATCATGATTTAAATACTTATAGCATATAAAACATGATAAATATATCATATATATTTAGAGTATAAATATGTATAATAGACATATATATGAAATAGAAAACATTGTTTATGGAGACGGTAGTCCGTACGTACGCATAAACGATGTTCTTGTTTTCATATAGTATTGAACGGAAGTAAATGTATAAGATATATGTAAGTAAATAAATCCTTATATATATATATCCAGTATAATTATTATTTCATATATTACATACTTATTAGTAATATATATTTTTATAATCATCGATGAATGGTGAACTTGGAAATGAATCTCATCGCGTCGTGGAGACGGTAATCCATACGTATGCACGAGTGAAAATATCATTCTTTTGATATTAAAATAATATATAATTGGATGGTATATCATATATAAAGAATCATTATCATGTTATATTTATTATTTACATAAATTACAAATCATTATTATACCCATCCAAATAATAATATATTGAATAACAATTACACCACGACGTGGAGACGGTAAGCCGTACGTACAAACGTATGGTGACATGTCATTCAAAGGATGGATAGAATACTGAATATGGTTGTACCATATTTATAATAATATTACAGTATATAGGATATATTGGATTCATTATTTTATATTGGTAATAACAAATAAAGAAGAAGTGGAAGAAGAAAGGAACTTGAAAAGGGGTGGTGAAATCATTACCTCTTCTTCGGGTTCTTCCTTTTGATTTGATCAAAAGGGCTCCTTAAGTTGGATTTCTGACTAAAGGAAGTCCTCTAGGATGAAGTTAGGGAAGTTGATAGAGTATTGGGGCAGAGGATGGCCAAACCAAAAGGCTTTGAATGTGTGAGTTAATCAGAAGGGAGAGTTCCCTTTTATAAGAGGTGTGAGGGGCACCTTTGGAAAAGCGAGAAATATTATTTTATAATAAATTCATATTCGGTTTATAATGGCTCCAAAGTGGATTATTTAAAGTTTAAGGTGGGTATGGATCTAAAACCACTCATCCAAAATAATTTAGACAGGTTTGGGTCAATATATTAACCTTATCTTTAAATATTAAATCTTAGTTAATTAGTTTCACTTTTACAATGTCTCTTTGTATTTTTAAATTATATGGTTAATAAACTTACTATATACATCCAAGAGACCCCCCAAGTGGTCCATTAATGATACAACTATCATGATATAAGTCTCTTGGCCGAACCTTAGATTTTTTGAAATTTAATATCAATTAATAATATAATATGTTTTTTAAAAACTCTTTTATGTCAATTTTGACACTATTCAATAATTAATTGTTGTAAAAATAATAACAGAATTATTACTTCGAAAAAAGTTAATTACGTCAATCCTAACATGTAATATTAACCTATAAAATTAGTTTAATTCATAAAAAGTCTCAAATTATATTTATTTGGGTATTTATAATATCAATTATTTTAATTGTTTCACTATTATGGTAATTACCGCATCATCATTGTGTCATAAATAAATTAAATTATTTAATGTCTAAAAATTATAAATAAACTATCATTATGTAGGAAATCATTGTATCTTTCTAATGAATATTTACAATCGAATTTATCTTATTTATAACCCTATATTACAAATGTTTTAGTAAATAAACGTTGATTTTAACTCTTTTAACTCTTCTTTGAATTAAATAATAATAAATGTCCTAATCTAATCCAAGTGTACCTAAATGATAATATTTTATTACTAAGGTTGTTTTTGGTTGAGATACACTTGTCCAATTGAATTCGGACATGTGTTAGGGTAATATTAATATCATTTTTACCCTTAATTACACTATTTACTTTTAACCGTGGTAAATAAAAGTAAAAAGTTACTATTCACCAAAAATTATTTACATCTCATTGAACCACATTTTACTTCTTGATATTAACCGTGTCTCTAGGATTTTTGAAATTACAATCAAAAAAGCGGTAAAATTAAGTTTTATGAAAAATTCAGTTTTTTAACTACCACTTAGTAGTTTCACTATTCATCAAAAATTGAAGTTTTTCAGAACAATGCCAAAATTTTACCCTAAGCTATAATTGATATTCCAAATTCAAAAATGATTTCTATTTTACAAAATTTCAAACATATAAGTTGCATTAATTAATTTTATAATTAATTCCCGCTGTCACAACAAATAGCGTGTTTTTAAGAAACAATATATATCAAAAGATTGACAATTGTTTCTATCCAATTTCAAAGTGAAATTAATTTTAATGAACACCATTGGATAAAATGGTAAAAATATACTCTAATTATACTTTAAAACCACTCAAATTCATAATTTATCACTATTAATTATTTTGATTAAAAAAGTTGTTTTTAATTAAAATTTAGTAATTTTCACTATTCATCAAAATATTAAAGTTATCCGAAAAGTACCAAAATTTCACCTTAGGCTAAATTAGATACTTTGAATCCAAAAATGAAGTCCATTTTGAGAGATAAAATTTCTAAAATTTTAAAAAGTAGGTATTGCTATTCATAACGACTACTTTGATTTGTCGTAGTGTGTGTTAGAACTCGAAGTTGCGTACAACACACGCTACTGTATTATTCAAAGAGAAGTGTACTGTGGAAGCTCGGGGTGTTACATGTTTGATATATTTTCTCTAAATATTTTGATGTGACAAAGGGATATGAAGTTAGTAATAACTATGGGCTTTGGGCTTGGTAAAAGTTATGATATTATGAGAATCCATGTGTTTGGATTTACTTTTAGTAATCTTGTGAGAGTTATATGATGAAATGTATTTGGTATAAGATATGAATTGATTACACATTATTGGAATACATGATGATTATGAGGTTTTATGGGTTCTAGCATTGGTCAAAACAAGTATTTGTTTACTTGGGAGACATGGTTCTAACTTGATAGTTATTTTCATGTTGTAGTTGATAAATGTTTCACCATTTATAGATTTGTACTATTTGCATATCATCACGACTCATTAAATTGAATGACATGGGTTATAGTGGTTCCTAATTAGTATCATATTCTCACTTCCGATATGTTCACACCTTGTGGAAATACAGATTTCATGAATGATGTTTCAGGTAATGGTAAGAGGACTTTGTAGTTGAGAGATGGTGTCAGAGGGCATTATGTGGACTTGTAAATGAGATTTTCATATCTTTTAGAGGGGATTATCTATATCTCATTTGGTATTTATTCTTAGTTTTTCATTTAAATTTTGGAACATGAACATTAATTTTAAGTCACCATTGGTTGTATGAAAAATGAGGGCATGTATGGAATGTTGTTAATGTTTATTGAGCTTGATTTCAATTGTTTCAACTTCTTATTAATATTTTGTGTTTACTTATACTTTTTGATGTGATGTCCCATTAAAAGGTAAATTACTCCCCAAGTGATGCCCCATAAACCCCTAGCACTAGTTTTTAGCCTTTGGAGACCAGGGAGAGCACTTAAGGACATGTGACATTTCACATCAGTAGCACAGTCTTGTCAGGGATTAATATTATAGGGGTTGTCGCTTATTTTGACAGAACATTAATTATACGGCCATGGTTGTCCCATGACCATGGTTAGAGGCACCAACAACCATGGTCATCGATCGTGGCTCTTGGTGCCTATAAAAATAATTTTCTCAATATTAAATATTTATTACAATTTATTAATTTTAAATTATTTATTGTTTAGTAATCATTAAATAATAATTTTTTTCTATTTAAAATGTAATTTCTTGAAGGAACCTATAACCACTATCACCAACCCTAGCCATTCATGCCTATGAAAAATAATTTTTAAAACATAAATTAATTTTTATAATTTATTAATTATAGATTATTTATTAATTACTAATCATTAAAAATTTATTATTAACTATTTAAATTTTATTTTATATATGTACCTTTTATTATTCATTTTTTACTTGTTTCTTATATATATATATATATATGTTGTATCAAATTCTAAGGAGGCCACTCATCCTTTAAATTCTCCCACTCAACCAAGCTTAATTCTCTGATTATTAACCATTCCCTAGAATGAATTATCATGTAATATTATATCATGAAAATTTATTTAACCTATTTGAAAAATAATATCCACTATATAAAACATCTACTGAAAAAATTATAAATTCATAAATATATACTAATAATTAACCATTATTAATTATCATTAAAATTTTATTAATTATTAGTTTTTAAATTATAAATTTCAGTTATTCATGAATATCAATTATTTTATAGTAAAATATATTAAATAATAATTCAAGAATAATAATTAAATTATAATAGATATCAAGCAATAAAAATTCATAATTCATAATTCACATTTATACAATAATTATATATAATTGATAATTATTAATAAATTAATAAATAAAATTCTAAAAAAATAATAAGTAATTATTAAATAAATATTTCCAATATCCAATTTAAAATTTAAAAATTTTAATTTATAAATAATATTTATTTATTACTAGTCAATAAATGATAAATTTACATTTCTAACTAATAAAACATTATAATTGATAATTAATTATTAATATTAGTAATTAATTTTTTTATAACTTATAATTAAAATGTACTACTTAATAATTAATACCTAACAATTGTAAAATATCAATTAATGAATAATATTAAAAATTTATAATCAGTACTTAGATATAGTAAATAATAAATAATAAATACTGAACACATAATAATTAATAATTAATAATCAATAATCACAATTTATTAAATAATAAATAATAATGACTAATAATTAATAATATACGTTTAATAATTAATTTTATTCATTAATAAATCTTATTGTGTTGTAGCCAAGTGGTTCTCTCCTACTGGCCACTACACTTGGGCAAGGGGTCGGGCAATTTTTGACTTCTGGCACACTCACATACTTTTGAACCCTTTCAAGGGATAATATCTTCCCCCACACATAAATTGGGTTCATGAGGCTAGGTGATGAAGCACAATGACACATCTCTCAGGCAGCGAATATAGGCGGAAAAGAATGTTTTCCATTATAGAGTAAAATAAAAAACAAATTCCAATTATAATGTTTGAGGAAAACATTTTCCCATTGTACAATTCTAGTTGGGGGTGGTTTATTGAAGGAAGAAAACATCTTTAGAAGGCGCCTTTTGTGAAAGTATATTAAAGAAGATGCAGCTTGTAAAAGTGTCTTCTTTAGAGAAACAATCCAGAAGGCCCCTATTAATAAGGTGCTTTATTCAGAAACTATTTTAGGAAGGCAACTTCTTAAGACATATATTTAACAATGCCCCTTTTAAAAAGGCATCCACCCTTGTGTTATATATATATATTTTTAAAATTATTATTTTTTCTTGTTTATATATTATGTGATACATTATGTAATTAATAATAAAAATATGGTTATCAATAATTTCTCATAGAAAATATAAATAATGTAATAAAAAATATATTTAATATTTAGTTTTAAAAAATAGTAATGATTAATTATATAATCATGTTAATTATTTTATTAATCATAATTTTATTATATATTAAAAATATAAAATTAAAAATAATAAAAATATTATTATTTAATATTAAAAAAATATTATTTATTAAAATATTTAATATTTTAGTTTTAGTCAAATAAGTTACAATCACATTATCATTATATATTTTTTTCCTTAAATAATAATTATGCGTATATAATCGTTTTGATTTAATGATTATTTATAATTAATAAAATTATTAATAATATTATTATTTAGTAATATTTAATAATTAAATAATTAAATTATATTTGATATTTATAATTATAATTTGTTAAAATTTTTTATTATACAAATATTAATTATAGAACTATTATGGTAATTATAAATGAAAAATAATTGATTTATAAATTATTAATAATAAAATTATTATTATTAATTATATTTTTACAATAAACTTTTAAATTATATTTATTTTAAACTATATTATTAATTAATTTAATAGTTACATTAAGAATTATATTATTTAATAATTATTAATAATTCTTGTTGTAATTCTTGTTAATATTTTAAAATATAATTTTTGTTTATTAAGAATGTAATTCATAATTTTTAATAATAATAACATAATTAGTATTTATTATTTATTTCTTTTGACATTCGATTTATTATAAATTAATTTTTATTTTCATTGTGAATGATTTAAATTTTATATTGAATTTATTTATACTATATTTTATGCGCATGAATTTTTTAAAGTGCAAATGTTATGTTTTTAATCAATAAAAGTTGTTTCATTTAAATTATTTATGGTTTGTTATATTTATTAATTTTTTTCAACTATTTATTATATGTTTATTCCATTTTATATGTTTCATTTAAATTGGTTTTATATTTTATGTTTTATAGGCTTCCAAATCCAGCTACTTGAAACATAATAAGAAGTTTTTAGAAAATTTCGATCTTTAAAAATGTGTTCCACAGAAAAAGAGCCGACCAAATAATATTGAATAACTATTAAATAAAACAAAAACAATGGTAGTTTGATTTTTGAATTTTAGAAACTGAAGATGCATTAAACCAATATGTCGTTTACTCAAGACGATGGAAAACACAGTTTAATTAATTTTATAAGATAAAACTTGTGTTTTACAATTAAAAACAAAGAAAAAGATATGCAATTGATGTGAAATCTTATTGAATATATTTTATAATTATTTTGACACGTGCAAGCAGTAAGAGCATCAATCCGATGTACAATGTGCTCAAAAAGACTAAAAATGAGATCTTAGAGAATGTTGGCCTTTAAAAACAGGAGCCACCGAGGGTGAGCCACTGAAATGAGCTTAGATTGTTTTTAAATCATAATACAACAATCGTAGATTGATTTTATAATTTTAGAAATATATGGCCCACCAACCCGTGGTTTTTTTCTAAAATGATGGAAAATTTAGTTTTAGTAATTTAAAATGTTAAAACATACATTTCACTATTAAAAACACATAAAATGATATGAAATTGATTTGAAATATTATCAAATATATCTTATAATTATTTTTGATGTGTGTGATCAGAAGGCGCGTCAATATGACGTGTGATGTTCTCTAATTGTCTAAATATGAAATTAGTAGAAATTGTTGTTCTTTAAAAACACGTGACATAGAGGGTGAGCTGGCTAAATGAGCTCAGATTATTGTGAAATCACACAAAAATAGCTGTAAATTGTTTTTTTTTAATTTTAGAAACTAACGGTGTGTCAAATCGAGGTGGTGTATTCCTAAGGTGATGGAAAACATAGTTTCAGTAATTTAAAACGCAAAATCTTATGTGTCAGACTCCACATATGTTAAACATGTTTTAATGATCACAAATAATATACATTTTATAAAGCTTTCTAATCATGTTTAATCTATCTTATGTGTTATGTCTCAGAATTGTAAACTATTTTGAGTTTGTGTAATAATTGGATTTCCTTGATAAATGATTAAGTCTAATCCATTTGATGAATATCACTATTTAAGTCTGTATATAGATATTTGGCTAACTCTGAGAAACCATGAGTTTGGCACCGGTTGTGTTTTTCTGGAAAAGGACCCTGACACCGTGATCAAACACCGTGACCATCCAGACACCATGACAATCGAGACATTGTGACCATCCAGACATCATGACCATCCAGACATCATGACCATCCAGACACCATGACCAGACACCGTGACCATCCAGACACTGTGACCATCCAGACATCGTGACCATCCAGAAATCATGACCATCCAGACACTTTGACCATCCAGACACCATGACTATCTAGACACTGTGACCATCTAGACACCGTGATCAGACACCACACCTGTGCTACCAGTTCCTAATCTCTATACAACTATGCCATCATGACTATCTCATCGCTGAAAAGAAAATAAGGAGATACCGTTTTAAGAAGACATCGTTACTTGGAGACACCATTTCATGGAGACACCATTTCCAGACAGACTATGACACTGTTTCTTAATCTGTTTTTTCATTTTTCAATTTAATTTCTAACAGTCGTATTTGAAAGTTTTAAATGTACTGACATAATTAATGTTTCTTTGTAGACATGTCACATGATAGTATGAGGTATGAGGGGTATAATACATGCATATTGTCAGATCCAACGCATGAATTCTAAGAATAAAAAGAACAATGTGGCCAGAAGAAAAAGAGAGGACTTTGGCGATAGTAGTGAAAACCGAAAAACAAGTGTGTGCGCGATAACGAAGAAGCACAAGCATTCTTGATAGAAGAACTGACACATGCAAATCGACACTACTGAATAACACATGAAGCATACTCAAATTGCAAAGTCAAGAACTTTTCCGCACAATCAACTACACAAAGAATGCGAGTCAGATCTAGCTGACTTGCGATAATCTGTTTTTTTCAAGAGGACTCGATTTCTGCATCTCCTGCATCCTAGAAGTCCAAACCTACATAGACTAACATTCAAAGTACTTCTAACCTTATCTAATCATTTCTACTCTATTGTGTATTATTTTTATCTTTCAAGCAGTGTGTCTATATCTGTATAAAAACATGCATTTTCTCCAAAATTAAACTGAAGGATACAAGATATCCTTTCTCTTACATCGTTTTACACTTGTGTGTTCCCACAGATAAGTTTGGAAGACTTTCATGTGTGAACTATGTGTTCATACCCATGAAGAACTGTGGAAGTGGTCATGTGACCTGGACAATCTTGTGTACTATTGTTAACCCCGATCCAGGGTGTGGATAAAGTTTCTTTATATAAACTTCTTGGTGGAAATTGATCAACAAGTGTAGTGGATTAGGTCTCAACTTGATACATAACCACTTGTTCTATATCTGATGTGTTGTTTAATTTCGTTTTCTCTGTTCAACTAAATAAGTTAGAAATCACTAAATTTACTTTGATAGTTAATCTTGGAAAGAAGTTATAATTATTTTTCCAAATTATAATAGATTCAAAATTTATGTTAATAACTGATATTAAAATTAATGTGAATTAAACAATATTCTAAGAAGTTATTTAAATAGTCAAACCTTTATAACCGTATATCTTTTATTAACTGGGTTGTAATTAAATTTACTGGGGAACCTTTTTTAGAATACCTTTAAACCGAAATTTCTATAGGTACTCAATTCACCCCTCCCCCCTCCTTGGGTACTCTACTCAAACCAACAATGTTTTTTATGATTAAAACTCCAAAAAATGATATCCAGTTGATGTGAAATATTATGAAATATTTCTTAGTCTTATTTTTTATGTCTATGAGAAGATGTCACTTCAATATGGCTTGTCATGTGCTCAAACAGATTAAATAAAAAGTTTATTCAAAATTTCATTCTTTAAAAACATGCACCAAAGAGGGTGAGCCGACCAATAGAGGTCAGATTGTTGTGAAATTACAAAAAATCCATGGATTTAGTTTTGATTTTTAGGAACCAACAGCGTGTCAAGCTGAGGTGTCATTTTCCCGAGACAATGAAAAACATATTTTCAGTAATTTAAAATGCTAAAACATGTGTTTCACTATTAAATACAAATAAAATTACATTCAATTGAATTAATATCTTATTAATTAAATATTAGAATTATCTTTGACATGTGAGAGTAGACGGTGCGTCAATATGATACGTCATGTGCTCAAACAGACTAAATAAGAAGTTATTAGAAAATATTTTTCATTAAAAACATGCACCACAGAGGGTGAGTTACCAAAATGACCTCAGATTACTATAAAATCATTTTAAAACAATGGCATATTGATTTTTAAATTTTAGTAACTAATGATAAGTCGAATCAAGGTTCCATTTTCCTAATATGCCAAAAAACACATTTTGAATAATTTAAAACACTAAAACACGTGTTTCACTATTAAAACCATAGAAAATGATCTGTAATTGATATGAAATCAAATGAAAGTTGTCTCAGAACTATTTTTATGTGTTTATGTAGATGACACTTTAATCTGATGTGTAATGTGCTCAAACAGATTAAATAAAGAGTTTTTAGAAAATGTCGGTCTTTAAGAAAACTTTCATAATCATTGTGTTATGTAAATAGTTGAAAAAAAATAATTCAATAAATATGACAGACCAAAAATAATTTACATGACATAAAATTTATTAATTAAAAATGTTATATTTACACTTTATAAAATTTATGTGCATCAATTATAGTATAAATAAAAGATATATAAAATTTAAAACATTGAACGTGAAACAAAAAAATAATTGAAAATAAAAAAAACTTTGAAAAAATAATAACTAATAACTAATAATTATTTTATTATTATTTAATATAAGGAATTACATTTTTAATGAATAATAATAACATTTTAACATATTTAAAAGAATTATTTTAAAAACTATGAATAATGATGTAAATAATATAATGTTTAATGTAATTAATAACTTAGTTAATAATATAATTTAAAATAAATATCCTTTAAAATTTTAATATATAAGATATAATTTTTAATAATAATGTTATTATTAACAATTTATAGTATAATTATTAATCATTTATAATAAACATAATAGTAAGATAAATAATATTTTAATATTAAAAAACAAATTTTTTTAAATATAATATATAATATAATTATTTATGTATTTAAAAATACTAAATAATAATACAAATAATAATGTAATTAATTATAAATAATCATTAAGTTGAAATGATTATATACGGATAATTATTTTTTAATAAAAATAGAAGTAAAAATAATTAAATTATTTTTTATGAAGTCATTGTAATTAATATATTACTTAATAATAATAATATTTAATAATTATACTAATATTTACATGAATATCATCATCATTATTAATAGTATTATCAGTAGTAAATATAATAAAAATAAATTAATTTACATGAAACAAAATATTATTATTTAATAATAATTATTAAAAATTAATAACAAAAATAATAATAATAATATTATTATTATTAAATATACTAGCAATAAAATTATTACTATTGAATATATTATTTATTATAACTAATATTTATAAATATCAAATTATGTATTTTTAATTACATTATTTATATTCACTATTATAAATTATTAATAATTATATTTTTTTTATTAATGACATTATACATAAAATTATTTAAAAAAATTAAATATTTTTTAATTGTATAGTTTTTTGTTTATATATATATATATGTGTGTGTGTGTGTTATATACAAAACAAAAATATAAAAAATAAAACCAAAAATAAAAAAAATAGATGAAACTGACTCTTAAAATAATTTGGAAGAATGAACTTATTCATTTAGCACCTTCTTAAAAATTATATCAAAGAAGACGCATATTAGTTTAGTGCCTTCTTAAAAGTTTTATCAAAGAATGCGCCTATTAGTTTAGCACCTTCTTAAAATATCTATCAAAGAAGGTTCTAATTTAGATGGTACCTTCCTCTACACCAAACCGCCCCATGAGTGACGCTAGTTTGGTAATTAGTTCCCCCTAGGCAGTAGATAGGGAATTCATTCTTTTATTTATGGTATATCGAAAAAATTTCCTAGGTGGTAAGGGCGTGTGCGGTCACTCATGGGTGGGGCGAACAGAGGTGGATTACAGTGGTCGCGACACTCGATAGTGTTCACAGGCGTGCTCTAGTGAGAATGAAAGCGCCCAAGGGAAAAGAGGCGGACACCCAGCTACCACACAAGTATAGGACATAGATCATGGGGCATAGGTATTAAGCCAGGTGTTGGTGGGTCAATGACACAACCATGTCTACGGGTTGTGAAGAGAGTTGACCTGAACCCATTTTAAAAAGTGGGTTTATGTATATAATAAATAAATATTTAATGATTAATAAAAATTATGTAATAATAACTAATATTTATTAACTAATGATGATTAATTAATTATTACTTATTAGTTATCAATATATTTGGTTAACTAATGAATAAATCATATTAATAATTAATAATTAATAACTAATATTTTATAAATAAGAATTTCTAGTTAATAAATAATAATTGAAAATTAATTTTTAATACTTTACTATGAAATTTTAATTAATATTTAATTAATTATTATCTTAAAATTCATAATTAATAAAAAAATTATTATTTAATAAATATTAATTAATTATTTAATCTTATAAAATAACTAATTAATGGTAAATTAATTTTTAATATATAATTAACTTTTTATAAATTTAAATAAAACCTGTATGACCAATATCCATAGTTGACATTGACCAAGGCCATATGTAGTCTTCCACTACAATCACACTTGACAGTGGTCGTCGGTCTACCCTATGTGATGGATATGCACTAAAATATATTAATCATATAATATTATAGGCTAATATTTTTAAATCATAAAAGGTATAGAGGTTCCTATATCATATACTTCAAATATATTACTATATGGGTAATTAAGTACATGGGATACTACCACTTCTTCCAGATGATTTTTGTTGTTTGAATCATTAATATGATTCATTTATGAAAATTAAAGTAGTTTATAATCATTTAAAACATTCAAATGTTAATATTCTAATGAGTATGCATTTTTAGGTAACATTTGTTGACTTTCAAAAATTTGAATTATACACTTGATCTCTATCAAAGAAAGAAGCCTATTTAATGGGATTGATCCTTCTATAATAGGTGGTGCACGACAACTTCATGTAAAGCAAAATTTTTATGTCACAGCCCGATCCATGAGGGACCGCCTAGCCTTCGGTAAGTCAATTGTGACATCCCAAGATTTCCTCCAATAGTTTTGGGACAAACGACTGATACATGATAGTCAGATAACACACATGGGAGGACTTAGCCAGTGATACTTGTACACATGTGTACATCTCGAAACAAAAATAAAACAGTGAAGGGTAAAGTACAACTGATTCTAAAATGCAAGTATACATATATATTCTTATTTACAATTAAAATACATGTGTTGGTTTCACACTGTATGGCTTGATTTTGGGGGTTTCAATGTTACATAATCTCTCACATTGGATTCACCATTTTGAAATGGCTGCCAACAAGTTTTTTTATTCGAGATAAAAACACTGAAAATTTTATGTATTCAAGATGCTTCATGATCCTACTTTATAAAGGTAGGTGTTTGTTGGGTGGTGGACCAAAAATTCTTAAGGACTCACATTGTCAAATAGGATGTGAGGTTGGGCTTATCACATGCTTTGGGGGGTATTTTTTCCTACTTTAGGACTATCTTAATGATTTAATATATATTCGTGAATCCTTCATTAATTCCCTAGTATGACACATTTCTCCCTTGGATTAACAATCAACTATTAGTATGTATGAATTATAGAATCATTTGTATGTATATGAGTTTCTTCATTAATGGAGACATGTGCAAGTATCCAAGATTCTCCATTGATGGCAACCTTTTGTGGATGGATTATAGACTCTTCTGTCACATATTATCACAGTGCTAGTTTCTATAAACACAGTGGGATACTATAGAAGTTATCATCATCCAAAGAGATGGAATTTGTTTTGATATCGATTTTAGGTCCATAAGATGGGTTTCTAATGTATCCTTGTGAAAGCAATCAGTAACCACATAGTTCATTTCCACATAACCAGACACATCATACCTTTTAAGGTTGGTAATGAGGAAAAAATCATGTAATTTAACATCACATACGAAGGTAATAAAGGTGAAAGATGCACATCCAAAGTTTTCTATTGGACTTATTCCGAAGTGGCCTAAGGAACTTGGAAGTGAAATGGGATCTCAGTTTTTATATGATCCTACTAGGAATATTTCTTGGAGGAAATTATGGTTGATTTGGGGTGTTGGTTTTGGACCACAATAATACTTCCTACATATACCATTTGGAAGGGAATCAAAGACCACATTTTTCGGTTTTGATAACCCACACATATAGAGGCCCTCTAAAGTTATTTATCATAGGGGATTTCCCCCTTTGATACAGTGATAACATGTTTGGAGATTATACCAAAAATGAGTCCCATGGAGTGGGTTTCATTGGGGCATAAACATTATAGGGGGATGCCTAGATGGGATGGATACATGGATTTAAGGACCCACACCTATGGACACCCTTTGAAAGAAGGTGAAAGGAAGATCTGAAAAATGACTCTCTATTGAGACATGCATTTGATCATGTATATATCATGATCATAACTAGATTCTAAGCCCACATGAGTCATTCTCAGTGTAATAAATGAGCAGAATTTGAAGATCTGAGAAACCACACAATCTACTATGACTACTAGTGGAAGAGGAAGGGGTGATAAGAAAAGGAGAAAGGGCTTTAATGTTCCTATCTCCTCCCTTGTTTTGTAACTAGGGTATTCATATATGACTATCCACCTGGATACGACCCATAAGAAATTCCATAGGATTACTCTAGGATGGATGACCTACTCCCAATTCTAGATAAGACGTGAAGATAATCCATTAATCCCATCTGAGGGAAAAGATGGAGAGCCCCCCTGCACTGCCTAAAAAGGAGTTCTCTAGTATTAGTGACATTGGTTGAATGAAATAGCCCTAGCCCTTATGTATTAGAGATGATGTGGGAAGAAAATATACCTAGCCATTTTCTGTGGGAATAGAAAGTCCTTAGCACTTTCCCCAGTGTTGGGGTCCTCATTACCGAAAGGATACATAACAAAACACACCTTGAGAAACCTTCCTATAAGGTAGGACAAGTTCAAGACACCTATTATCAAAGGAATGTGTAACCAAATGAGAGACATGCTTATATGTCTTTTAACATGCTTTTGAATGTCTTGAGGATTCATTGGTGGATTTTATTTGGTCTCCCTCAGACAGAAGTACAAATGAAGGAGGTACCTTTCATTGGTGGCATGACGAGAGGGCTTAAAGGAGGCTCTTGTTGGTATTCCTCAGGCATGTAGGTGGTAGATGTATGGCCTAGATAGGTCTTGTGTAGGGTAAGGATTGCATAGATTATAAGGTATTCACACAGGGTAGTCTTGCATGATCTAAAGACATCTTATGGATGATAGAAAACCTATGAATGAACACTTAGGCAAGGCCATACTCTGGGATCCAATAGTATCCTCAGGTATCCTTAGAGGGGTCTTGTGTAGGTCTCGGGTTTAGGAGGGGACCTTCATGCTAGTTTGTATTCATTAGGGGGAGTGGTTTCTCATAAATGGATTTTGTGCTTCACACACTAGAGGGCCATTGATCCAACTATTCCACTTAATTCGATCTTCTCTCATGTTTTGGAGATCTACCTAGATGGTTTTGTAGTCCTAGGTGATGGATTAGGGTGAGTAGAGCTTCGAGGATTCTTTTGGTTTTTTTTCATAACTTAATCCGAGGATCCCCATGGTCATATTTATAGAAAAACACGGGACCTTATGTGATATAGGTTAACCGTGGAGGTTCATCACATAAGTGTCATGTGAAATTGTTTCACGCCAGTGTGGTTGACCCATCTAGGCTGTGTAGGCAAGGCCTATGCAATCCACTTGGCTTATAGGCTATGTGCACAGAGCTTAACCTTGGAAATGATGTTTTCGGTTGCGAAACATACAACCCTACCTATCATTCCAAATCAATGACATACTTCCATATGGATATTATTTCCACCATTTCATTGGATTATTAAATTTTTTTATGAAATATCCATCCCCTAGAATCTGATAAGTCTTGTGGCACATGAAAATCCATTTTTCTACTTCTTCAGGTATAGAGATTCTTTTCTACTCAAACATGAAATTTTTTGTCCATGTGAGTATCACATCATGAATTATATGGAAAAGCGTGTGGAATAAATTTTTTGGTGTCAACTAAATACCTACCTTATAATTATATTTGTTTAGAATAGAAATATTCTGGTTCTAAGGTAACTATAGGGAACTTTAACAAATTCAAAAATCATTCTGTGGGCTTTGGAGCTATCTCAACTATGATTGGATTCCCCAATTGTTTCCCTAATATATGGGGCCTAGAAAACATAGTTCAACTAATTTATGGGTCATATGATAGACCCGATGAACATTATGACTTTTGTAACATCACCCTAATTAGTTCCTAAGTTAAAATGAAGGAGTCTTAGCAAATGAGACTTGGATTTTTCTTAGGCCGAGCTTTGCGGGGTTTTAACCTAACATGTTTTGTGCCTTTTTTCATTGATCTATTTTTCCTGAACCATATACTGTGTAGGTCAAGTGAATTTGGACTCAAATTTTTACCAGGGTTCCATTTTGTGGGGTTTCAACCTGGTGAGTAATATCTCGTTTTATGGGTAGTTCAAAGTCTCTCAATCTCGACAAATGCGTCTGGTGTTTTAGGTTGAACAGATTTGACAATGAGTTATGGGATGATGACCCGAGTAGGGATTACTAGACAAAAATGTTTCGACATTCTCTAGGTTCACAAAAAGGGAATTTTTAGTCATTATTTTGTGATTTTTGGATCCCAAACATATTGTGTGACAAGTATGCAAGTAATGAACATGGAACAATATTTGAAAAGTGGGTTCCCAACATAATGTTGCTAATGCTTATAGAGATAAATGAGGTCTCTACCAAAGATGAATGTGCCTATGGTTGAAATTATCTTTTGGTATGATATTTATGCAAAAACAGTTGGGGTGTGTTTCTGCATAGTCATACAAAGGTGTCTTCGAAAATCTTAAATCCAATCAAAAATGGATAAGGAGTTTTTAAAGATGTGAATTTCTCATAAACAAGAAGGGTGGTTTTTGTGAGGACCCGACCCCAGAATTCTTGGAGTCCATGCCTTAATAACATGATGTGCAATTTTTCACTAAAAACATGTTGGATAAATTACGCATCATGTACCATATAGAGGGTCGAATTTGGTTCAGGTTCTGGGAAACCAGCTACTTCTAAAACGCTTCTTCTACTAAAAGCTGATACCAAAAAAATTTATTTCAAAAATGTAGGGTGAGAATATGAATGCCCATTAAGGGGTTTAAAAATACAAAATAAACCAATATAATTTTTTAAAATATCATTAAAATTTTCCATGAAATATCTTCTTAGATGTGTTGTAACACGTGTAACATACCATAACAATTTTCTAATAAATATAAGTGCATGAAAACATACTATAAGGAATCATGATTTAATTATAAGCATGCTCATTCAGAATAATAAGTGAAAGGAATTCAAATTTTATAAGTATAACATGTGACTATACAGGTGCACAATTTAATAACTAAGAGTATTACATGATCAGAGTCATGCTAAAATCAAAACATAAATTTCATTCTTTACTACTAAGAAGCATGCACTGGATAAAGGCTCTCTGAGGACTGCATAAATACATTACTATAACTTTTAATTCTTTTAATTTTCATGTACATAATCTCTTTAACCAATAATATTCAACTAGTCGAATATTCTTCTGGTTAATTAAATTTCATATCCAAAACCAAACAAAATCATGTGTATTATACTAATCAAATAACGACATGAATCATCAATACTATTTTCATAATGAGGGAATGTGTAATACAAGACAACATAACCATAATGTCAAGGCCTTGTGCCAAGACCATAAATAATCATTTTGTCAAGGCCTTGTGCCAAGACCGTAGTTTGTCTCATGAGACCTACCGATGCACCGAGGGGCTATAGCGGGCCCCACCCAACACTTACTATGTCCAATGCATTCCTCATCACTCTAAATCAATGTGCACATACCACTCTAATTTAGTAAATTACTTATTAATTATCATTTCAAGTGCCATATATTTCTTTTTTTCTTATTTCACATTACTCAAAGTGTCCCATACCACCTTGAGCAATTCAGTGTCTAATCCAATTGGTCATAATGGTTAAATTTCATCCTTTAACATTTATAGATATATATAATGTGAATCATGTGTTTAGATTTTAATAACAAGTCCATTAACTACATGAATATGTCACTGAATGGTAAATGTGATAAAAAGATTTTTGCATATGTGATGAAAACTAATAAACTAAAATAAATAAAAAAATTTCACATATAATGATAAATTCGAAAACTATATTAATCTATGGTATCTGATAATTTCATCTGATGCATAATTAATTTAAAGGTAAACCAAACATTTCTCGTAGGGTTTTAAACTTGCTGATGCTCAAAAATTTATTGAAAAAATGCTTTTTTATAACACACCATAATGTCAAAAATATTAAGCAAGAAACTCAAACATAAGAAATAAAAAATCACATTAACAGCCATATGACTTAAAAATATTAGGGGTTATTGAATTTAAAACCATAGAGTGAAATTTAAAGTGTTTACTTATTTAATATAATTATGTATATATATATATATATCCTTTTGTAAACATGAATATCTCACATGTAAATTCAGTACACTAATGGGTATTACACCAATGTTAGTTGTTACTTACGTATTAGTCAAAAAAATCCACTAAGGATTTTATAACTAGTCCAGAAGGTGAGATACACAAACTATATCATTGTATGAGACCGTGTATACTATATATGAATATATATGTTAAAATATAACAAAATCCTACCTCATCTTTGAAACTTAAAGTATAGAGGACATGAAATTGAACCTCAAGGAGATTATTTTAAAAACATATGGTTATATATATACATATTTTAAAACACATATAATTGGGTATGTAAAGTATATAATAGTTTTATAAAAAATATAACTCCTTGAATTTTGTAGTTATTCATTAACTTTGAAATTCAAACTTTTAGAAAATCTTAAATCCAGATATAAGGGGTTTTATGTAAAACAATAAGGTTTTACATATTTATATTCTGATATATAAGGCATATATATATATATATATTGCAAGAGGAATGACAATATTCCTTCAAGTTTTAAAATATTGCATAACCCAAAATCCTAAGGACCTAGGGTTGGGTATTTGGGGGTTTCCAACCAAAACAATATGATCATACATGAATTTATATATTCATAAAAAATTTATACAAACAATATAAAAAATATATATATAAAGTACCTAATTAAGTTTTTGCATGTGTAAAATACACATTTATGTTCATAAAAACTCCCATAATCAAAAATAGAAAACTTATAGTCGATTTAAGAATATGTTTTAACTAAACTATAGGGTTATATATATATATATATATATTTCTTCATGAGTATACATGTATTTTCATATAACCCTAAATAATAAGAGAAGGTGATAATAAATTCCCTTACTTTAGTTCATAGAGGAGGAGGGGCTCAGGAGAAGCTCTGAGGTTCTTGAAGAATCAGCTGGAGGTAGAAGAGAAAGCTGAGGGGTCCTTGTGGGTGAAAAGGGATTCTTATATAAACATATTACACTATACTTTTACATAATATTTTAAGGAAACTTTCATAGGATCTGAGGCCTCTTTGGTATTTTAAAAGAGCGGGGGAAGGTCTTTGTAAAACCCGCATGAAAGGAGGGGCCAACGACTTCCAAGGTGAAGAAAAAAAATGTTGCAAGTGGGAGTAGGATAGGCTACTGGTTCTGCGCACACCACGGAGAAGAAGACGACACTGCGGGAATAAAACCATAAAATAAAGGATGGTTGGGATTTGTTTTGGCCTTGATCTGATGGATGGGGTGCATCCGTGGATTTTAAAAGTGATGGATAGTCGTGATTAGATATGCGGCAGATCCGACATCTCTGGTTATCATAGTGTTTTAAAAAGTCTTGGATGGTCATTATTAGATTGTGACTGATCGAATGGTACAAAAAAAGCATGGAGGAAATCACGACTCATAGTAATTGAGGATCAGACTGCGATGGACGACCTAGATCACACGTGATGCGATCCAATGGCTCATATCCTATTTCGCCAGAAAATCCTTGTCCCACACCAAATTGGTGTGACTCTCACAGCCTTTTTATAAGCCTGATACTACCAGATTTTGTTTAGAAATCACAACACACACCAGGGAGCCTTATACATGGGCTCCCACCTCCCCCCCTCGCAGTCCATGGACTACCCCTGCCTCTCCATGGACTCATGCCCACAGTGGCATGCTGATGCCCTCATGTGCTATTGTGTTCCCTTCAGGGAAACTATGCCCATGCTCAGGCCATCCTGAGCTATGACTGAGTGATAGCCTCATCCACCTAGCATGAGCTACCATCTTTGGCCAGGCTAAAGGGTTGGCCCTAATGGGCTAATTTTTTTTATAAACACCAACTTTCAAAATTATAAATTCACAAGGAAAATGATACATTCATAACTATAAAGGGAAATATTTTATAAAATGTGACTTTCTATGTAAACTTTGATAGATAATAGAACACCAATTAAATTATACTTTGTCTTAACTAAGAGTATTACTAAATTTTTTTAAACACTAATGTTTTAATATACAAATTTTATAAATATAAATCAAATATATCTACATGAAAACTTTTATAATATTTTCAAACATAGTTCATTTAAAATACATCGAAAATATTTTAATTAAAAAAAATTTATGTTTTAGCAATGAGAAAATTTACAACATATTTGAAATATTTTCAAGGCGTTTGAATTCCTCATCTCATTTCAAAATCATTTATGTGTAGTTAAAGATATTATACCATGTCCTTTTTAAAGTTCATAATTAGAGTTTGTTTTATAATTTTTAATCCTTGACATATATATTTGGAAAAGTAAATTATACTTAATTGTTTTTAATTAATTCACTAAGAGGACAACGATTATAATTATTTTCGTTGGAATTAAATGGTCACCCGAGGACATAGTTGAGTTAATACCTTATAAAAACATGACTTTGGGTGTCCTTAACGCAAGACACAAGAAATAGATGGTGCTTTCTATACCACTGATGCTCAGTATGGTTTTTATGATTACGGTGGTGATGTTATTCACTGTGACTGACCCGAAGGATCTCCTTTATTTACCGGGACTCGTTGTTGTTTTTGGAGGCCTTCTAGTAGTTATGATATGGTTTTTAATAGCTATATATGGTAAGCATGATTTCCATTTTGATGTTGGTATATTGTAAACACTTCGGTGTCTTGTTTAAATTAAAATCCTTGTGTTCATATCATAAGTTTCGTTTGGTTAGAAATAAATTTAAACAAAATAAAATCATAATATTATCATTAGATGATATACAAGTTTTAAGGTGTCACAGTTTTGAAGTAACTATGTCTGATAATGAAGGGATTATCTGTGTTGGCATTGTCCATGAAAGTTAAGTCACACCCACCCAAATTTGATTTGTGTGTAAAGGAGTGGAAATTTTAATTGGTGACAAAAAATAAGAGGAAAGTCTCTTTCTCGACAAGGGTTGAAGTATCATGCAGTATAACATCATGTGACCAGGATATGGAATGTGTAGAATAATATCTTATGGAAAAGAAATTGAGGTTTGTGGTTTAAGTTCATTTAACTTTGGCTGATATATTATCAATTTTTCCCTTTCACGTTAATCTGTCCAATAATATTCCATCACTTTTATACAAGAAGATAGAATGTTGTAAGCTGTAATATGGGGGTTTCTGAATCTGAAAGGTGAAATGGTACATGTAAATTTGGAATGACTACAAACCAATGTTTGAAATGTTTTCTCTCATTATATTGATATTGAGGCTTACATAGAAAGATAAGGTCTCTCCCAAGGATGAATGTACCTATGGTTGACAGAACCATATGGTGGGTCACTTATGGAAAACCAGACTGGTGCATGTTACATCATAGTCAAACAAATACATCCTCTGGATAACAAGACCTTTTTGTGGGAGACTTATGAAAAGCCAACTGGGGTGTACTAATGTATATTCATACAAATGATTCTTTAAGAATTTTACATTCTATTATTTGTGGCTAACAAAATCTTATGGAGATTCGGATTTCCCCAAACATAGAGTTTGGTTTGTGGGAAGGAAGTTCCTGGATATGGCAGAAAATTTTCATATCAAAATTATCAAGAATGGGGATAAATGTTTCCCTACATAGGTCTAACCCATAATATTGAATAGGGGGTTATTAGGGCTATACCTAATACATAGGACATAGGAATCACTACGTATCTCATTAGAGAGAATCAAGCCATATGTTGTTATAAAAATATTCCCCTTGTTGATTGAATTCTTGTGTGGAGATAGGGATTTTTTGAATATTGTCTCACAAATGGGGTGAGAACTTGTATATAATCCTTTTATTAAGATCTAAATCATAGATAGGAGAGTGGGGTCATTTCCTATATTGTGGTTGGTCCAAGATATAGGTTCTAGGAGTCAATATATGTCTTCTTAAATCAAGAATAATTCCAAACGTAGTTCTTGAATTGAAGTCATGCATGGTATTTCAACCATGAAATTTAAAATAATGTGGTAATGAAATCTATTGTTCCTTTTAAGGTCTTGAATCTTGAACCAAGTTACCGCATACATGAACAAATATTCCATGATTATGAGGGGAATCCCTTAACAAAACTCATAAGACCACATGATCTATTCAGAGAATGAGAAACAAGTAGTGGAAAGGGTTTCTTACACCACACAAATTAAATTAAAATTAAGGACAATGGAATTTTGATTTTGTGGTGGTTGGAACTGGATGTATGATCTTTACATTTCTATGTATCTCATGGGAATGAGAATCAATCTATGCATAGTTTGGGAAAAATGTGCAGTTTACTGTCATACATTGAGGACATAAACCATGCAGTTTAATTTCATGTGGTATGGATCAAGGTAACTCGATGTGAAAAAATAATATTATGTTTGGGCCCATGACATAGGTTCTGGACGTCACTATGTATCTCTTCAAATTGATAATCAAGACACATGTAGTTTTTAGATTTTCACATCAAATTAGAGAGACATTAACCATGCAGTTTAGTGTCATGTGGTAAGGACCAGATGTCATGGAAATAATGAATGACATAAGGATTATTGGGGAAACGATGTTTTAAAATTATTCAGATGTGAAGGAGGAAATCATAAACCATGATCTTGGGTGTTATCAAATAAGGAGAAGTGGAATGGAAAAATGCAAGGAATGACTACAAAACAATATTCGAAAAGAGCATTCCCAAAGTAGTCTTGTTGAGGATTATAGAGATAGAATAGGTAACTCTAGAGGAAGAATGTACCTCTGGTTGATAGGACCTTTTGGTAGGTGACTTATGCAAAGACAACTAGGGTGTATTACTGTATAGTCAAACAATGACATCTTCTAGTTAAAAGAACCTTTTAGTAGGTAGCTTATGAATAGAAATATAGGGCATGTTACTACATACACTACTACAAAATAGGCCTTTAACAGCTCCAAAATGTCATTTATCAGTGCTAGAGAAGCGTTGACTATTGGAGAGAGATTAAAACCCCGAGTATTTTATCAACACTAATAAAGGACCATTTATCAATGATTATAAAAATGCTGATAAAAATTCATACTGTAGTATGCTGTAATAGCACACCACAACACCAAAAACAACATGAAATCAACAAAATATTGTATGAATATATAATTTAAATGAAGATAAAACAATCTAATCTCATTTTCTCATTATTGGTTATGTGATACATGTTTTAAACTAAAATGATACTTATATATTTAAAAAACACACATTGTGTCATACTGATCACATCGCGCATCACATAGATGTGAGTTTGATTCTTACCCATCTCAAATGAAATATGGATCATTTTCTTAAGTATCAAAATAATACAAACGCGTTTTCTTCATTTTGAGTATGTCGCTTGCCTTTTTTAGATAAATTTCAATTTAAACTGGAAACAAACACATTGACTCATACCGCTCACATAGTGTGTCATTATGATGTGATACCAATTCCTACACATCATAATTGACTTATGAATCAATGTCCTAAATTTCCAAGATAATCTAAGTGTGTTTTTTTAGTTTTTAGTGAGTGAAATTTTTTGAACTATATTATTGATTTTAAACTGATAACGGACTCATTTAGTCATACCAGACACATAATGTATCATATTGAGGTGTAGCTGATTCTTACACCTAAAAATGACTTATGGATCATTTTCCTAAAGAATATAAACAATATAAATGTGTTTTCTCAGTTTTGAGTAGGTTAGTTGGTTTATTTACTAAAATTGATTTAAATTTTCAATAAAAAGACACACATTGAGTCATATCAGACATAATGTGCATCAGATTTAGGCACAGATAATTCAAGCGCATTTTCTCCATTTTTTTAGTGGGTGACATATTTTAAACTAAACTGTCGATATTAAACTGCTAACAGAATAATTGAGTCATAATGGGCACATCATGTATCACATTGAGGGACGATTAAATCCAACATGTCACAAATGACTTATGTATAATTTCCCAAAAGTATAAAAACAATATGAATGTGTTTTCTCAGTTTTGTGTAGTTCAATTTTCCTTCTTATTAAAATTGATGTCATTTTTGTATAAAAAGACACACTTGGAGTCATACCAGTCACACCATGCATCAGATTAAAGTATGGCTAATTCTTACACCTCTCAAATGAATTATGGATTGTTTTTTTAATATATAAAAAAATATGAATGTGTTTTCTTGGTTTTTAGTAGGTTATTTGTCAATCTTTTTAAAATTGATGTCATTTTTAAATAAAATGACACACTTGGAGTCATACTGACCACACCATGTGTCATATTGAGGTCCAAATGATTCTTGCACTTCTAAAATGACATATGGATTGTTTTCCTAAAGTATCAAAACAATATCAATTCATTTTCTTGGTTTTGATTATGTCACTAGTTTTTTTTACTAAAATATCATTTTACACTTGAAACACACATTTTGACCTATACTGATGAAATTTTCTATCATTTTTATGTGATAATGATTCCTAATCATCCAAAATGACATATTAATTGATTTACTAAATTATCAAGAAAATATGAGAATGTTTGATGTGTTTTCAGTGAGTGAAATTGTTTGAACTAAACTATCAATTTGAAACTGATAACCAACACATTGAGTCATAGCAGTCACACCATGCATTAAATTGAGGTGAAGAGGATACCTACATATCCCAAATGACTTATGGATAATTTCACTAAATTATCAAAATAATAAGAAAATTGTCTTGGTTTTGAGTATGTCATTTGTCCTTTTTACTAAAATTCATATAAATTTTAAACAAAAAGGAAAACTTAGAGTCATACTCGTCACAATGTGTGTCAGATTAAGGTGTGGTTGATTCATACACATCCCAAAGTCTCAAAAAAGTATAACTACCAATGTAACCATGTTTCCATTATCTTTACATTTCAAACATCCAACATTTCATATTGACTCGATGTTTTTAGCTAATTCATTTTCTCATTGTTGAATGTAAAAAGAGTTGAAGAATCTCATGTACCCATTATATCATGAGAATTAACCATAATGGGAACATGAGCTTCCTTTACTCTCCTAGATTTCAACAACGAGATAGGTTTTTTGGCTAACAACATTGAATCAATATGTAGCGTTGGCAGTTCGGCAAATAAATGAAATGAATATGGATAACATGGTTATATTAGCATAAAGAATATTTTTATCTATTTTTTAGGTTGTTGCAGATAGTTGAAAGAAAAATGTAACATCCCAAAAGATCTATGAAAAAAACCAAATAAGTATTATATAAAAATGATAAGTAAATTAACTTAGAAATAGTATATAAAATGATGAAAAAATTAATTTAATAATTAGTATAAATTATCATTTTCCTAATGGTTGTATGAGTTTTTGACTCATTTACTTATTGTTAATATCTCAGTTGTAGGCTCGAAGTCCAATCCCTCATGATCATGAGAAGCTTTGAACAAACCACCCCAAATCGAACAAAAGAATCCAATTGTACAAGAAAATTTTTTTTTTGATTAATACTGAAAAGAAATAAATTAAACGTAAATATGAAACAATAAATTAATTCTATGGGTAATGATTTTAATGTGCAGACATTGTTGACCATAGGGATGTGATGACGATAAATCAAGAATGATAATAAAAAAATACAAATAGATCCCACAAAACAATCAATCAACGAGTGAGGAGGATGAGGAGAAAATTAGACACATTGTATTGAAGCTTTGAATCGTTCGAGAGAAATTAAATATATCCTAATGGGTTCATAAAATATGAATTTTGTACAATAAATAAATAAATACATAGAATATATTCATTATCAATGGTGAATTCCTCCCATTTGTGATAATTATATGGATGGTAATCAGAGATTTCTAAAGGTTAAACCAAAATGCAATGTTAAAGAATGATATATTTTTAGATGGAATAAAGTTAAACATACATGGTTTTTATTAGATTTGTGATGAAAGAAATGAAGTTATTTTTAAGAAGTATTAGTGAGTGCATTATCATTTTAAAGATGGATATATTTTTATCAAATATATAAAATACATGTAAGGATGAAATCAATGAATAAAATGTCATTGGTGATCAGAAAGTTTTAGTGAAAACTTGACGGAGTAAGACTCTACAAAAAAAACATATTTTTTCCCAAGTAGAGCCTAAATCATTTGGTGAGGCTAACAAGGATGATAATTGGATCAAATCTATTCATGAGGATCTGGATTTGAATAAGAACAATGTGAAATAAAGTGGTTGATTAAAATATAAACAATCAAGGATTCTTATGGATCAGGTTTATTTATTTATTTTTCTAAAAAAATGTCTATTAGTTTAAAGATCCATGAGTTTTTTAGTTAATTTTTGTCTTAATTCTATAAAACTCTGAACATTAAAGGTCATGGTAATGTATTGTAATGAGACATTTTTTATGTCTTGTAATTGAGATGGTCACATATGTAGGGCATCATATTACAACTAGAAGGACATAAAATGGATTTAAGTTTATGATAGTAAACCATAAAATTTAATAAAATTAAGAATCCGTAGTGAATTAGAGCATGTAATTAAATTATTAAATCCAAACTAATAAAGATGACTTGAAGTGGGATTATAAAGGTGTAATGATTTTATCTATGAAAAATAGTTTTTATTTGAACAAAATAGATTCTATAAAAAATTATTTACTAAATTTAAATCAATAAATGTTAATATTCTATTTTACCAAAATTAGTAAAATCTAGTGGTCTGAGATTTATTCTTGAATGATTGAAAATATTATTCAAAATTTAAATAGTAGAAAGATTTTCTTGTTAAATAAGTTACTTTTCAAAGAAAATATCATATTTAGAAAAAATTTGATCAATAATAAAGGATTGAGGACTATAAATCCTATCAAAAATGTACTCTTCTTCTACACCACATAATGAAAAGTAATTTGTTTCATAAAACACCATGATGCTAAGGTTTTTCCTAGAAAATGACTCATTCTAATTATTTATTTTATGACTATATTTCACCAACAAAAATCAAAATATCAATTAAATTTTATCACAAAATCATTTTTCACTATATAATATAGTCCAAATATTATAAAACCTTAAACCAAATTTTTTTCCTTTCACAACATTTAATTCATATTATTTAAATTTAAACTGAAATATTTCAAAAAATAAAAACTGAAAACATTATATTTTTTCAAGAATTATTTAAATAAATAAGAAAACAAATAATATAATATAATGTTTTTTCTCTTAATAATTTATTGATTTATCATAATATTTTGATTTTAACATTTCATAAGTGACCTATATATCTTTCCCAAGACTCATGAAATAATTCTCATCCATCCAAAACAAATCCATTAATTTTACACCATATTTCAGGGCACATTATCAGAGGAAAAAATCATAAAGAAGTCATTATATAGTTGTTACCAAGTGTAAGATATTTCATCATCCTATTTTTGGAAACAACATACTGAATTACCTTTAAAAGAAAAGTGGATAACCATGTATTTCAGTTCCTCCTCACTCAACCCTCTCAGTTCCAATTATGGTATGACATAATATAAGACCCCAATGATGTCAGATATTTCATCATCCAAGTGACATGAAATGTAATTTTCCAAACCAATGATAACACTGACCATTATATGGATGAATTTTTCAAAATTTGACAATTTAAACGAGGTATATATCATTGAATATATGTATTGGGATTCTATTATACCTCACAAAAACATTATTGAACCTTAGGTTTGATATACTTCAAGTCCCACTGTACCAATGTTATCCCAAGAAGACCCACATGATATCAGGGAAGATGATACTTCAATATATCTAAAAATGGATTTTTATTGTTTTATTATAGGATAATGCAACTAGACTTGTTGGGATACACAGATGTGGGATGAGAAGGTTAAGTGGATAAATGAGGGAAATTAGAGATATTGAAAAACCTAGATTTAATTCATGTTATGGTTGTGTTGAACCCTTGAATAACTCGAGACTTGGATTCCATCCATGCAATAGTTGGAGCCATGATTCTAGCCTAAATTGGATCTTGGATTTGACAACAGGGAGCTCTGGTAGCAAGTTCATTCTAAGGGGAGCTTCAGATATTACAAACAGGTTCACTATGGTTAGGGTTTTTAAAATAGATTGTGCCACTTTTATTAACGCTTAAAGAATGATTATAAAGATACCTTTTATCAGTGCTAAGTTAATAATTGATGATAAAATGAATTTTTATTAGTGATTTTTTAGCACGGATAAATACTTATAATACTTTTTTTAAATAGTTCTTTTTTAAAAAAGTATAATTATTATATATAATTATAAAACTTATAATAATAATTTTTTATAAAATAATCTTTGAATATATAATTATTTAATTATAATTATATAAATAATTTTAAAAAAAATTATATCATTATATATATTTATATAATTATATATCTATATAAACATAATAAATATATTCATTAATTAAATATATTTATTATAAATTTATAATTATTTGTTTATAATTATATAAATACATTTCAAATAGATATTATTTATTTATTTATAATTATAAAAGTATAAAAATTTTAAATATACATTTATAAATATTTTTATTTATAAATATTTTTATACAAATGTATTTTTAACATTATTAATGAATATTTAATATTAAGTTCATGCATGTTAAAAATGGGTAAAATTGATTATTTAAAAATTAGTAAAATGTTGAAAAATTGGATAATTTTCATTAATAAAAATCATTAAAAATGGGTATATATTGAAATAAATATGAATTTATATTGAAATTATTAAAATAGAGTAAATTAATATATATAAAATAAAAAATATAAATTTATTAAATTCCAAAAAATATATTTTCCTGTGTGTGTGTATATGTATATAAAAATGAATTAGTTATGTATATGAGAAATCAATATCATTAGTTAGATCTATTTTATAAATTAAAAAATCAAATGATATTCAATTATGCCCATTACTCGATACAATTAGTCAGTATATTTAATTCATATTAATTTTTAATTATAACCCATTATTCACTCAATTTACTTCTATTTAATGTAATGAATAAATAAAGTTTTGTGTTATATAAATCACATGTATATACATTAATATAAACCTATATATTTAATATATACTATTTATTAACATAGTCAATAATCATATAATTAATAAAATTTTAATATTTTTCTCAATTTACAGATTTTTAATTCTAAATTGTTTAATTTTTTTTCTCGTATATATATTTATTTAATACATACTATTTATTATTATTTATTATTTATATATTTTATAATAAATTTAATTATTTTTATAAATAATTATTTAATTAATAAAATTTGTAATATTTTCTTAGTAAACTTATTTTTTATTTATTTAATTATTTCATTTTATTTATTCAGACCATTTTCAATGCTAAAAGAATGTTGATAATGGATTCCTTTGTTAGCACTAAAAATAAAGCACTGATAAGGGGTTAAATTTATTAGGGGTTTTCTTTAGCACTGATAAAGATGTCATTTATTAGTGCCTTTTTCTATCACTGATAAATACTATCAATGTTAAAAACCTATTTTGTAGTAGTGATACTCAAAAAATGGTGTCATTAGTAATATGACATCCTATCATTGATATCCAAGTAAAGCTTATGGGGAACCAAAATTATCGAGAACAAGGAGTATGATGTGTGGAATGATTATGCTCAAGCATAAAAGAAAAATTTTCACTTGTATTGGACATGGAATGTGAAGTCCCCTTCATATATTTTTGTTGATATGCGGGAGAGTAATATTTATGTTTCCTTGATAGGCTCCAAGATGAGGGAACCTGGGTGAATACCTCTTGTATAGATCCATGTTTATCTATAGAAGAAGGGGTATGTTTTTTTTTGCTTCATGGATGGGATTGAACATAAGGTATCAAAATCACTATGTATCTAATTTTAGGATAGAATCAATTGTAACACCCCAAGCTTCCGCAGTACGTTTCCCTTTGAATAATGCAATAGCTTGTATTGTACGCAATTTCGAGATTCTAACACACTGTGACCAATCAAACTAGCCACTATGACTAGTAATAACCACTTTTTGGAATTTTATAAAATTTATCTTTCAAAATGGACTTCATTTTTGGATTTGGAATATCGAAATTATCCTAGGGTGAAATTTTGGTATTTTTTTTTGAAAACATTTACATTTTAATGAATAGTGAAAATTAATAAATTTTAATTCAAAACTACTTTTTAATAAAAATAATTAATAGTGATAAATAATGAATTTGAGTGGTTTTAAAGTATATTTAGAATATATTTTTACCATTTAATATAGTTTTGGTCATTGGACATAATTTCACATTTAAACAGGACATAAACAAGTGTCGATCTTTTGATAGTTATTATTTCTTAAAAACAAATTTTTTGTTTTGACAACGGGGATTAATTTTAAATTAATTTTTTCCACTTCTGTGTTTTGAATTTGGAAAAATGGATTTTATATTTAGAATCATGAGGTCTAGATTGTGTAAATAGGTAACTTTTATTTTTAGACATTTTGAATAATTACTTCGGTAAATATTTTTTTTACCATGGTTAAAGGGTAAATCCGGTAAATAAGGGTAAAAAACTAATATAATAATAATACTAAATTTTTATAAAACGTTTAATAACCCTATTGGTTGATACATGTACAACCATGGTCATCTTTGGGTCGATTTTTGGACCCCATGGAGCAACTTGTAAGTGATAATAACACTTTATATTAATTAAGTTAAAGAAAATACAAAAATGACATAAGCATACATCTTTTAGTAAAAAATATTTACATAGGGTTATATATGTTATATTTTCGACTATAAATATTCATTAGAAAGCTAAAACTATTTACTAAATCATGGTATTTTTTAATAATTTTTAGACATCTAATAAACTATATTATTTATGACACAATAATGATGTAGTGTATACCTCATTAATAAATGATTTAAATAAATAAGATTCTAAAAACTAAAATAATACCCAAAACCTCTCCAATTCTTATTGTATGATTTTATTTCGATCATGATTCATATTATATTTAACTTTATGAGTTTTCAACCTTTATAAACTGAATATCATTATATAATAAAATAATACTTTCAATCTTTCCTAAATATCCCCTCTCCCCCCTTATAAAAGGACACCACTTCTAACCAATTACTCAAACCTTTCAAGCCTTTTGGCTCATCAAAAATCTACAAAATTAAGCTCCCTACATCCCTCACCTCATCCTAGAAGCCTTACCTTAGGCAGAAAGCACTTCAAGAGTTCTTTTTGGTCAAACCAAAGGGAGTTACCCAAATTAAAGGTAACAGATTCTCTTAGCTTCTTTTCTTTAATTTTACTTCTCCAACCCCTAAACTCTTCATATTATTTTATTTTGTAACAACACCAGTATATTAAATATACTTGGATATTGTTATGAGAATTATTCACACACCTCCATCTAATGGGTGAAGAACATAATGTTTTTGTGGATGGTAACCAAATACCTCACGAAACGATGATTGTTCAATTATCTCCTACCACCTCACATGGTGACCATTATGATGGAACTGTAATTAAATATGATATTAATGATATTTATTTTATATATAATCTTCCGTAATTCCATTTTATAGAATACCATTATTTTTTTCATGTTATATATATATACAATAATTTCATTTGAGGAAGTGCGGACTACCACCCCCTCAAAGTGATATGACTCGTTTATACCATAAATGGAACGTATAAAGGATGCTATTAATGAAATTAAGTAACATATATAAGATATTATATTATATTATAATATTATTATACTTGCGTATCATTTGGTTTTGATTCCTTTTAAAATGAAAATTGAAATGGAAGTAGCGTTCTTGCGTACGTACGAATTACCGTCTCCACGTACGTGATGAGATTCATTTCCCCATCATATCCATTCAAGACTAATTATCATTGGATGATTAAAATTAATGTTTATGGACTTTATATCATTCTGTATATGAATATGATACAACCTATCCATAACAAACACGACTTACCTAACAAAACATATAAAGGAAAATGAATCAGTTAACACCCAAAACGACGATAACACTAAAATATTATTAACAAAGCAATATTAAAAGATCATATATGATATCATATTTATGTATATGATTCCTGAATAATTTAATAACAATGATTTAACTATTATACAGGAGTTTAACCTACCCTCTACCAAGGAAAATTTCAAGGTAAGGGTTTATTTCACAATCTCTTCATTATCTGAGGTTGTTTATACGTGATTATCTGATGGGCCCTCTTTATCATCCACATACATGTTTCTTAAAAATGTATTTCAAATCATTCTTAATATTTTACAGACTATGGGTTAAAGTAAATTGTACCCTTTTTTGACATTTTATAATATGTTTATAAAGGAATCTTTCCGTTTTTTCCAAACAAGGTCCTTTTTAACCTATTCGAAAAAATTAAGGTAAAGATGTAATTTTTTAACTTATACGGTGGGTGTGGATATTTTCCACCATTATAAAATAATTGAAGCTTCTGTTACAAAATTATAAGAATATTTTCAATGTAAATATTTTATTTTATAATTATGTTACTTTTAAATGATCTCAAAAAAGAGATATTTCTCTCAAATAGTTTTGATTTCATCTATGTCAACATCCTTTGATGGATTTTAATATTATTTGATGTTGATTTATTATGATACAAAACTTTCATATTGTATTGAAGATTTTGTGATATGTTTTACTGTGGATATGTTATTTTTATACCATTCATGGTTTATGGAGAAAGTATTTACATTTCATATGCTAGTTGTAATATGAATGTTTATGTTATGTTTAAACTCGTTCATATGAGGAATTCATTGGACTTAGTAAGTGACCAGTGGATCCCGCTATAGCTCCTTGGTGCATCGTTAGGTCTCATGAGACAAACTAGTGTCTTGGAACAAGGCCTTGACAAAATATTATTTGTAGTCTTGTCACATGGCCTTGACTATGTGGTTATGATAGTCTGGTATTATGCATTCCATCATTATGAAAGTGGTTATTGATATTGCATTTGATTATTTGACTAGTAGAATATCCATGTGAATAAGTAAATGGAATTATTTCATTTTATTTTTTCCATATTATGCTGAAGTTCAAGTTAAAAGTCTATTTTTAGTTATACATTGCCTTAAATGTTAATGCTTATTTATGAAAGTTTCCGCTATATTGTTATCCTTACTGTGTTTTATTTTTCCAAGGATGTCAAGAATTATTTTATAAATGATCTACAGGGATAGTATGAGGGGATATGAGTGTGGTCTATGGAGTCATTATTTTGTTGGAGTTTTTCATTTTATCATGTAGTGTAAGACATATTAATGTATCTAGTGATTTCAAGGCTACTAAACTAATCAATATTTCGAGACTTGATCTTTTGTGATCATGAGAATGATACGTACTAATGCACCGAATCTGGGTAACTACGGTCAGGGTGTTACAGTTGGTATCAGAGGAAGTTTAGTACAAAACTTGGAAACTAGATTTAGATAAACATTGATTAGGGAACATAGAACTAAGATGGACTTCGAGGATTAGGATAGAAAAACTTCTTAGAATTTTGGTAATGTAGAGATTTTGTGAATTTTCCGAGAAATACATCCCTGTCTGGATAAAATAAGGTAGAGGTGGCTCTGGCACAGATGTATCTAGGGGTAAAACCTGAAAACAACACTTTGAGCTAGACTCGAATGAGAACTGGTGCACGACAATGGGCCTTTCTGCACTCTTTGTTATGACACTCTTGGGGGATATGCTTAGGATAATTATCATTTTAATTATAAAACATTTTGAAGGGTTTATTAGTATATACTTCCTCAAAAAACATTTTTATGATTATGGATTATATCGATAAACTGTTCAATTTTTTTAAGTGTTTTAAAAGTTTGGAATTATGTATTTCGATTCATAAACTGATCTAGTTTATTCCATTGTTTAGAAATGGCACCTAGTGGAAGGAATGGAAACCGTATCAATGCATGCACTCCATTTAGGGATTTCCCTCCTGCTCAAGATAATTATAGTAGATCTGGTGACGCAACTAGTGCTGATAAGCTTATCACTATATTGGGACAACTCACTCAGGTTATGAATAATAACCTTACCCATATGGAGCTTCCTGATCCACATCGTAGAGGATAAATGTTGGATCGCTTCATGAGGAAACAACCACCAACATTTCAAGGGGGTAAAAATCCACTAGTAGTTGATCAATGGATAAATTCCTTTGAGAAAATATTCCACTCCTTGGGGAGTAGTGAAAGGGAAAAAGCTATCATGGCAGTTTACCACCTCACTGGAGATGATGATCAATGGTGGTCATTGATTCAAACACGAGGGAAGATGATGAAGTATCAAATATATAATGGATAGAGTTTAAAGAGATTTTTTAGAAAAATACTTTCTTCATGACCATCGAGTAGATATGGAAATGCAATTTCTAAGTGTTAGGAAAAAGTAGGATGAGAATGTCGTAAAGTATGAGGATATATTTACAAGGTCAGTGAGGCATGTTGAAAATTAAATACATAACCCAAGAAGTAAGACTGATCATTTCTTTGATGGGTTAAAATTGTTCCTCCGTCGAGCATTAGTCTCACAATCCTTGTCATCGTACGAAGATATTATCTCATGTGCTATCAAGACAGAAAATGAATTCTCTAAGTCTTATGACTTTAAATAAAATAAAGAGAAGAATAGATATGTTGATCACTCTAGGAATGGAAATAAGGGGAAGAAGGGAAAAGTTGAATATCCGTCCTGTAGTAAATGTGGGAAGAAACACCCTGGTACTTTCTTGAAGGGAATGGGAGTCTGTTACAAGTGTGGTGAAAAAGGCCACCAAGCTCGTGATTGGAAGGGGAAGAAAGAAGCTACCGATGTTCAATGCTACAATTGCAGTGATATGGGACATTATGCAAATGAATGTCCTAAGAGTCAGGGGAACTTACCTCATAAAAGTCCAAGGGATCAAGGCCATGCTTATGCTATCAATATTACTGAGGTAGAAGTCCAAAATACGTGGTGGCGGGTAATTTAATGGTTTCCTCAAATTTAGAAAATGCTTTATTTGATTTTGGATCATTGAATTGTTTCATATCTTCCTAGTTTACTAAGAAAATTAGATATTTCCAATTTGATTTAACAAGGGAGTTGTCAGTCAAAACTCATAAGGGAAGTATCATTGCTACAAAGTTTTGTAAATTAGTCCCCATTAGAGGACATAAATGTTTTTTATCTGATGATCTCATTTTCATACCCATGATTGAATTTGATATAATCCTCGGTATGTAATGGCCTTCGGATTATGATGTGAAGATTTATTGTAAGAAGAAGGAGGTTACGATTTTTAATGATGATGATAAGGAACAGCTTATCTTTAGAGAAGAATCGTCACCACCTAATTCTTAACTAGATCCACCCCTAGTAGATCAACTGAATTAAATTATTGGGGAGGAAGAGAATGAAATGATTGTGGGTGAAGAAAAGAATGTTCAAATAGAGGACGCACCTATTGTGAAAGAATATGAAGATGTGTTTCTGGATGATTTACCTGAACATCCTCCAGAACGAGAAATTGGGTTTTTTATTGATTTAATTCCTGGTTCAAGGCCTATATCGATGACCCCTTATAGAATTGATACTATGGAATTAATGGAATTAAAGAAACAACTAGAGGAATTGATTAATAAGGGATTTATTCTCCCTAGTGTTTCTCCATGGGGAGCCCCGGTCCTTTTTGTTAAGAAGAAAGATGGGTCTATGAGGTTATGTATCGACTACAGGGAAATCAATGCTATAACAATAAAGAACAAGTATCCCCTACCTCGCATTGGTGATTTATTTGACCAACTTCATGGAGCTCAATACTTTTAAAAGATTGAACTTCGACCTGGATACCATCAGTTCTGTGTGAAGAAGGAAGACATTTAGAAGACAACATTTAGAACCATGTACGGGCATTACAAGTTTACAGTAATGCCTTTTGGATTGACTAATGCACCCTCTGTATTCATGGATCTAATGAACAAAGTTTTCGAGGAATATCTTGATGATTTTGTAGTGGTATTTATTGATGATATCTTGGTATACTCCAAAATATATGAAGATCATGAAAATCACCTGTGCATTATCCTGAAGACTCTGAGAAGACATGAATTATATGGGAAGTTTAGCAAGTGTGAATTCTAGCTTCAGGAGATTTCTTTTCTTGGCCATTGTGTCTCTAAGGATGGAATCTCTGTTGATCCTACTAAGACAAGAGCAATCCAAGAATGACCAGCACCAATGAGTATAACCGAGGTATGTAGTTTTATTGGTTTATCAGGTTATTATCGACATTTCATCCATAATTTTTCCCAATTGGATAACCCATTAACAAAGCTCACACGAAAAGGGGTTAAATTTGTTTGGACAAAAGAGTGTGAAGAATGGTTTGAAGAACTGAAGAGCAGATTAGTCAATTCTCCAATATTGAATCTACCATCGGGGAATGATGGGTTCATTTTTTATAGCGATACATCGAAGAAATGGCTTGGTTGTGTCCTTATGCAGAATGATAGGGTTATTTCCTCTGCATCACAACAACTAAAAAATCATAGAAAAACTATCCTACTCATGATATTGAGTTAGCAGCTGTAATATTTTCTTTGAAGATTTAGAGACACTATCTCTATGGTGAGAAATGTGAGATTTATACTAATCACATGAGTTTAATGTATATTTTCTCACATAAAGAACTCAACATGAGGAAAATGAGATGTCTTGAACTACAGAAGGATTATGATTGCATGATACACTACCACCCGGGGAAGGAAAATAATGTTGCAGATGATTTGAGTAGAAAAGATCATGGAGTTTTGAAAAATATGAGGGTTGAGAAGGATCCTATTTTCATGGATCTAGTAAAGATGGATATGGGAATCATCATGTATGGTGAAAAATCAATAGTTTTTTTAAATGACTGCCAAACTATATTCACTATAAAGGATAAAGAGTTCTCAGACCAGTGATGAAGAGTTTCAAAAGAAGATTAAAGCTGTGAATGATGGGTGATTGAGTGAATTTGTGTATGAAGATAGAATTTTGAAATTTGGGAAGACACTTTGTGTTCCTGATATACCTGATCTAAAAAGGGAATTGTTGGATGATGCTCATAGTTTCAATTTCTCTATACACCCTAGTAGCACTAAGATGTATAGAGATTTGAAGGAAAATTTTTGGTGGGACAAAATGAAGAGGGAGATTTCTGATTTTGTGTCCAGATGTATCATTTGTCAACAAGTGAAAGATGGAAGGCAACAGCCTGGGGGAGTCATGCAACTTCTTCCCATACCTGAGTGGAAATGGGATAATATTACAATGGACTTTGTTATAGGACTACCAAATACTCCTAGAAAAAATGATGCAATATGGGTCATTGTTGATCGTCTTACCAAGTCAGCACATTTTCTTGCTATAAGGGAATATTTACCACTTGAACTTATTGCAATACTATGTATTAAATAAGTTGTGAGACTCCATGGAGTACCCCTATCGATTGTTTCTGATCGTGATCCCCGTTTTACTTCAAGATTCTGGAAGATTATTCAGAAGGCCTTGGATACTGAACATTGTTTGAGCACTGCCAACCACCCTCAAACAGATGGACAATCAGAATGGACTATTCAAACCTTAGAAGACATGTTGAGATCTTGATCACTTGACTTTCAGGGTATGTGGGATCAATATGTACCTCTGGTAGAATTTGTCTATAACAATAGCTTACATTCAAGTATTCAGATGGCACCATATGAAGAGTTATACGGAAAGAGATGTCGCACACCAACCTGTTGGGATGATGTTGGTGAAAGAAAACTTGTAGGCCCAGAAGTAGTGGAGGAAATGATGGAAAAGGTGAAGGTAATCCAAATCAACATCAAAGCAGCTCAAAGTAGGCAGAAGATCTATGCCGTTAACCGAAGGAAGGATTTGGAATTTCAGGTAGGAGATCATGTTTTCTTGAAGGTATTTCCATGGAAGGGAGTTATACATTTTGGTAAGAAAGGTAAATTGAGTCATAGGTACATCGTACCTTTCGAAATTCAAGAACGAATTGGGGTTGTAGCTTACCATTTGGCAATGCCTCCAAGTCTCTCCAAATTTCACGATGTATTCCACGTATTATTGTTGAGAAAATACATGCCTGACCCAATGCATGTACTTACCTACGAGGAATTAGAACTTGAACCCAATCTATCTTTTTATGATGATTCCGTAAGGATTCTTGATACCAGAGAACAAGTGCTGAGAAACCGGACGACTCGTCTGGTAAAAGTTTTATGGAGAAACCATAAGATGGAAGAGGCAACGTGGGAACCCGAGGAACTTAAGATGAAGAACCACCCGAGTCTTTTTATGCCGTAATATTCTAGAAATTTAGAGGACAAAATTATTTGAAGGAGGGGAGAATGTTACACCCCATTCTTCCATGGTATGTTTCCCTTTGAATAATGCAATAACTTTCATTGTACGCAACTTTGAGATTCTAGCACACTATGACCAATCAAACTAGACGTTATGAATAGTAACACCCACTCTTTGAAATTTTATAAATTTTAGCTTTCAAAATGGACTTCATTTTTGGATTCTAAATATCAAAATTATCCTTGGGTGAAATTTTGGTATTTTTCTGAAAACTTTCATATTTTGATGAATAGTGAAAATTACTAAATTTTTATTAAAAACAACTTTTTTAAACGAAATAATTAATAGTGATAAATTATGAATTTGAGTGGTTTTAAAGTTTATTTAGAATATATTTTTACCATTTAATAAAACTTTGGTATTTAGACATAGTTTAACATTTAAACCGGACATAATCAAGTGTCAATCTTTTGATAGTTATTATTTCTTAAAAACACGTTTTTTGTTTTGACAGCGGAAATTAATTTTAAATTAATTTCTGCGACTCCTATGTTTTGAATTTAGAAAAATGGATTCCATAATTAGAATCAGGTGGTCCAAATTGTGTAAATAGGTAACTTTTATTTTTAAACATTTTGAATAATTAGTTCTGTAAATATTTTATTTATCATGGTTAAAGGGTAAATCCGGTAAATAAGGGTAAAAAATAATATTATAATAATACAAAATTACCCTAAAACGCGTCCTAACCCTATTGGTTTATTCATGTCCGACCATGGGAATCTTTGGGTCGATTTTGGGACCCCATGGAGCCACTTGTATGTGATAATGACATTTTATATTAATTAAGTTAAATTAAATACAAAAATGAAATAAGCATATATCTATTAGAAAAACAATTTTTATATATGATTATATATGTTATATTTTATACTATAAATATTCATTAGAAATATAAACACATTTACTACATCATGGTATTTTTTTATAATTTTTAGACATCTAATAAACTAAATTATTTATTACACAATAATGATGTAGTGTTTACCTCATTAATAAATGATTTAAATAAATAAGATTATAAAGACTAAAATAATTCCCAAAACCTATCCAATTCTTATTAGAAAATTTTATTTAGATCATGAGTCATCTTATCTTCAACTCTAATGAGTTTTGGACTTTTATAAACTGAATATCATTATATAATAAAATAATACTTTCAATCTTTCCTAAAGAGCCCCTCCTCCCCCTCATAAAAGGACACCACCTCTAACCAATTCCTCACACCTATCAAGCCTTTTGGCTCATCCAACCTCTGCCCAATTAATCTCCCTACATCTCTATCCTCCTCATAGAATCCTCACCTTAGGCATAAAGCACTTCAAGAGTCCTTTTTGGTTCAAACCAAAGGGAGTTACCCAAATTAAAGGTAACAATTTCTCTTAGCTTCTTTTCTTTTATTTTACTTCTACAACCCCTAAACTCTTCTTATTATTTTATTTTGTAACAAAACCAGTATACTCAACATACTAGGATATGTTTTTGATAAGTATTCACACTCCTCTATATAATAGGTGAAAAAACATAATGTTTCTGTAGATGGAAACCAAACACCTCATAAAACGATGATTGTTCAATTATCTCCTACCATCTATCATGGTGGACATTATGATGGAACTATAATTAAATATGATATTTATGATATTTATTTTATATATAAGCTTATTTAATTCCATTTTATAGCATACCATTATTCGTTTAATGTTGTATATATACACCATAATTTCATTTGAGGAAGTGAGGAATACCGCTCCCTCAAAGTGATATGAATCGTTCATACCATACATGGAACATATAAAGGATGGTGTTAATGAACTTGAGTAACATATATAAGATATTTTATTATAATTTAATAATAATATTTTTATGTATCATTTGGTTTTTATTCATTTTAAAATGAAAAATGAAATGGAAGTAGTGTTCGTGCGTTCGTACGGATTACCGTCTCCACGAACGTGGTGAGATTAATTTCCCCATCATATCCATTCAATAATAATTATCATTTGATGATTAAAATTATTATTGAAGGACTTGATATCATTCTGGATATAAATAAGATACAACCTATCCATAAAAAACATAGCTTACGTAACAAAGCATATAAAGGAAAACGAATCAGTTAACACCCGAAACGACGATAATACTAAAATATTATTAACAAAGAAATTTTAAAAGATCATATAAGATATCATATTTATATATATTATTCTTGTATAATTTAATAATAATAATTTAACTATTATAAAGGAGGTTAACCTACCCTCTACCAAGGAAAAGTACAAGGTAAGGGTTTATTTCACAATCTCTTCATTATCAGAGGTTGTTTATACGTTATTATCTACTAGGACCTCTTTATAATCCACATCCATGTTTCTTAAAAATATATTTAAAATCATTATTATTATTTTACATACTATAGGTTAAAGTCATTTATACCCTTGTTTTACTTTTTATAATATGTTTATAAAGGAATATTTCCGTCTTTTTCCAAACAAGGTCCTTTTTAACCTTTTTGACAAAATTAAGGTAAGAATATATTTTTTAACTTATACAGAAGGTGCAGCTATTTTCCACCGTTATAAAATCATTCAAGCTTCCCTAACAATATTATAATAATATTTTCAAATTAAATGTTTTCTTTTATAATTATGTGACTTTTAAATGATTAAAAAAAGAGATATTTCTCTCAAATAGTTTTGATTTCATCTATGTCAACATCCTTTGATGGATTTTAAGCTTATTTGAAGTTGATTTATTATGATACAAAACTTTCATATTGTATTGAAGGTTTTGTGATATTTTTTGAATATGGATGTTTTATTTTTATACCATTCATGGTTTATGGAGAATGTATTTACATTTCGTATATTATTTTTAATACAAATGTTTATGTTATGTTTAAACCTGTTCATATGAGGAATACATTGGACTTAGTAAGTGACAGGTGAATCTCTCTATAGATCCTCAGTGTATCGGTAGGTCTCATGAGCCAAACTAGTGTCTTGGCACAAGGCCTTGAAAAAATCTTAATTGTAGTCTTGGCACAAGGCCCTGACTATGTGGTTATGATAGTCTCGCATTATGGATTCCATCATTATGAAAGTGGTTATTGATATTGCATATGATTATTATACTAATAGAATATCCATGTGAATAACTAAATGGCATTATTTCATTTTATTTTTTCCATATTATGCTGAAGTTCAGGTTTAAAAGGCTTTTGTTTTAGTTATACATTACCTTAAATGTTTATTCTTATTTATGAAAGTTTCTTCTATATTTTTATCCTTACTGGGCATCTGAGCTCACCCCTTTCTATGTTTTATATTTCCCAGGATGTGAAGAAGTATTTTATGAATGACCTGCAGGGATAGTATGAGGGGATATGAGTGTGTTCTATGGATAAAATATATTGTTGTAGTTTTTAATTTTATCATATAATGTAAGACATATGAATGTATCTAGTAATTCCAAGCTTACTAAACTAATCAGTCTTTCGAGACTTGATCTTTTGTGATCATGCCAATGATACATAATAATGCACCGACTCTGGGTAACTGGGGTCAGGGCGTTACATCAATAATCATGTAGTTCTTATATAAAGGCTCCCCTATGAAGTTCTGACTTATACATAGGGAGCGGCATATTTTTTTATGTTGTGGTTGGATCCAATATTGGAGATCCGGGCGTCACTACATATCATGTGATGGAAGGAATCAAGACAAACATAGTTCTTGAATAGAGGTGTGGTAGGAAACCAACAACAATGATTTTTATCATAGCAAGAATATATTGAAAATGTTTTGTAGTTTTACATCATGCAATAATGATACAAACCATGAAATTTTACATCAAGGGGATAAGGAATTTTCATATTGTTTAATGTATTATGAATAGGATATTAGGCTATGTAGTTTAATGCATTACATCTTGGAATATAATTTAATATAGTTTTAGGTCTTCTGAATAGGACCATTTGGAATTCCTTTTATATTTATGCATACACACCCATGATTATATACAGTTTAACATCATACCAAAAAAACGTTAGTGTTGTAAAAATTATTTTATTGTGAAGTGGATGATGGTTAATTTATCACATGATGTATTTGTTAATAAATATCACATTTTTAGGGGTTGTAATAAGTTCTCCATCCATCAATATATGTGAATAAGTACGTTTATAGTGGGCCTTGTGTATGGCATAAGGTGCCTCCCATTTTGGCTCGAGTCTTGGTGGTTTCTTCCTCTGTGTCATATGGGTCCTAAGGGCCAGTACTGGTTCTACTTTGGGTAATGAATGGAGGTGGAATTTTTTTTAAAGCCCATGATATCTGATTTTGATGGAACTCTATGTGATACAATGTATGCAACCATTTCTCATCATGTTTCTCTAATTCATCCAATTGTTTTTAGCATTTCTCTTCTTTGAATAGTTTATCACAAATGGAAGCATAGAGTGAGGGAAACTGGAACTCAATGGATATGACAACTTCTTTCCCATACACTAGTTAATACAGGTTCTCCTATATAGCAGTGTTTGTGGTAGTTCAGTAATCCCAAAAGGAATGAAAGATATTTTAAGACAAGACCTTTTATCTTTATCCATCATATTTTGTATTATGTTTTATTGGGTGTTGTTGAAGTCCTATATCTATCAATTAGACACTATATGATAGCTTGATGAATGGTTGGATTTGATATTACACTCATGATATAACTTCCCCAGTTCGAAATTAAAGAAATTGGTACCATTTTGCATTAGTACTGTATGAGGCACCCCAATTATTCAAATTTTGTTGGATTTCATAAAGTTGACAATGCTTTTGTACCTGACAACTTTGAAGGGTATTTCTTCATCCCATTTGGAGAAGTTGATAACTATTAAGATATAATTGAATTGGTGGGTCGTATATGGAGGATATGGTCCTACAACTTCGATTCTCCCTACAAAAAATTTTCAGGAGTATATTTCTATATATATAAATTTTGGGGGTATATGGATGAAGTTGCCATGCACTTGTTAGGAGTGAAACTTCTTGGTTATTTTTTTCAATATTAAATCATTGAGGGATAAAGTTATCCAAGACTTTAGATTTAATTAGAAATCCTAAACCCCGACTAGTGGGAACCACAAGATCCTATATTTACTTCTCTCATGATAGTAGAAGTCTCTTCCATGTTAATGCACATGAGAAGGACCCCATAAAATCCTCATTTATAGAAAACTCTTAGTGATTCAGTTCATTATAAAGTGAAAAGTTGATCAATCATTATTGGGTATTCTATTTTCTAGTTTTGTCAACAAGATGACTCCATTTTGAGGAATTCCACAATGGGTGACATCCAATCTATCATGGGGCCAACTAGTTTGGGGAAGTAAGTGACCTCATTGATTTCTTCCACGATGACATGAAAAAATTGCAAGACAATTTGACAGTGTGAAATTCTATTGACTATTTCATCTCTATATAGGTCTTCCAGAGATGTGGTTACATTATCCAATGCATTATCCTAAGATCATTGTAATTTGGGGACATGAGTCAATTTTGTCTCTGAGGTAAATTCTATCATTAACATTCAGAAATAGTAAATTAGTGGGATTATCTCTTCCTTTATGATGGCATAATTACTGTTAATCTACTTGATTTCCAAGTCTATATTTCCTTTCACCTTTAATTGGTCTAGTGGAATATAATGTGATAATTTTATCCCTATGATGGGGGATTGATATTCTACCTCATTTTTTATACCGCCTTCAAACAATACGAAGGTGTAAGGAAATACTACCTTTACTGGAGATATGAGCACGACTCCCAACCCAACTTTGTTGATATTGGGGTCTTCCATTCTCTTCCATGTTGGGATTATATATGCACCTTCAAAATATATCTCTCATATATGGGGGTCCTCTTGAAAAGATAATATTTCTCCATTGATCCATTTGGTATTTAATGATATTGAATCTATAGATGGATGCTCTCCAAGGAATTCTACCAAATCCTAGCCTTTCTTTCCTTTCTAGGGAACAAACTGAATGTCAAATTATTGTAAGATAATGGTCCATCATGCCAAACATCTAGTCAACATAGGACAGATGAGTATGTATTTGATTGGGTTATTGAAATATACTTAAAGGAAAATGTAGTGCTCTAGTCAGTGCCCTAGTTTCCGAATAAAGAATATTAATGCTAGGAAGATCCTCTTGTTATATAAATAACAAGTCTTAGTGTTGATCATGGTTTTATGGAGACAATAATGGATTTTCTCATTCTTAGTGTCATTCTTTTGTATAAGGAAAAAGACCAGTGAGAATTTTGAGGATGTCACATAAAAAATGAGCAGTTTTTCCTTGATAGGTGGCATTAAAATTTTTGGAATTAAGATATATTTCTTGATAATATCGAATTATTCCAGAAAGTCATCAATCCACTAATATGTGATCACCTTCTTCATTATTCTAGTGAAGGGAAAACAATTTCCTATGAGTTTGGAAATAAAGAGCCAAATGTAGTCAAGTTTTCCCTATATTTGTCTCAATTAATTGAGGTTTTTAGGAATTGAAATATTGAGGATCAAAATGTTCTTCTCAGGGTTGAATTTGATGCCACGATGTCATACGATGAAGGTGGGGAATTTCCCAAAGGTGACCTTGGATGCACATTTTAAGGGGTTCATCATTAGGATACATTTTTATAGTTTTTTGAAGATGGTCTCAAGATCAAATAGGTGATTATAACACTGTCGAGACTTAACCACCATATCTTGGACAAATAATTTGACAAACCTTCCCAAGAATGGTTTGAAGATGTGATTCATGACACATTGTTATATAGAACCAGTATTCTTCAAGCCAAAGGGAATTACCTAATAGAAAAATACTCCATGAGGGACTCTGATGGTGGTGTATTATTCATCCTCTTGGGCCATTTAGATTCGATATTACCCAAAAAATCCATCCATGAAAGAATGGGATTGGTATCTAGTCATAGTGTTAATCGATGTTCTATAATTAGAACTAACAAATCATCTTTCAGATACTTTCAGTTTATATTTATGAAGTTGATGTAGACCCGGATTTTCCCATTATTCTTCTTTACCAAGATGATATTGGATATCCATTTTGGATAATGGTCTTCCTAAATGAAATTTGATTTGATAATATTTTCAACATCATCTTGAATTTCTGCGACAATACTCAAGAGTTTCCTTATGGTGACCTGTTTGTATCACTGGTGGTTTTCTTACAAGCCTAGGTGATTTATGGTCACCTCAGGATTGAGGCCTAACATCTCTATGTAATTATAGATTAATGAATCTTGATTATACTGTATAAATGAGGTATGTACCTCTTATTATTTGGAATACATGTCCAAACTTATTAAAGTTGGTCATGGTTCCTCTTATTTACCCAGAATAATTACTCTATGCTCATAAATGTTTGTAGATACTCCTTCATAAAATACTAGAGGTGAATATATAAGATCCTCTAATTTCCACTCTTACTCTTCCTCTTCTACTTCTTCCTTAATCTGAGTGGAATCATGTAACAAAGGATGCTCTTCACAGTTAGGAGAGGAGTTGACATTATTACATATAGAAGATGGATCAACACCCCCTAAACTAGCTGATGGTGTGTGGTCTCTTAAATGTTTTTAAGTGGTTGTAATGAGTGATTGTGAAGGATAAAATTTATTCTCTTTTGACTCAGCTAATGAGGTTGGGACCTGTTGAAGATCATGGGATGGAATGAGGACATTTTCATTCAATATTTTACTATTTTCCAAAGGGCTAATGACCTTCATGACTGATATGATGAATATTGATGAATGTTTACTTGTATTTAGGATCATGACTTCGAAATTATAGATTGGAAACACATATTCTTCACTAATATAATTTAATGGATTTTTTGAGATCATTTATAAACCATTGGGGGTCCTGAACAGAGTAATAATATCGATCATGGGTTGTTTCCATTACCTTTGATAGAATCCTACATCAATATAATATGTTTCATAAGAGTATATTGGGGATTTATCACCATAAACTGTCCCAATTTGAATATTAATGCAACATTTGAGGCATTGGTGGTACGTTGAGGGGATTTCTTCATGCTAATGCTGCAAATTCCTTCCCATTATAATGTTGAAATCTATGCCTTTCCAAACAACCAAAAATTATTATTCGGATATGAGGTATCCAAACTATTCCTTAAGCTTAATCCTTCTCAGATTCTTATATTCTCTCTTTTCATAAACTTGCAACATTAGAGAATAAGGGGATAATAGGGATTCACTATATCATAGCTGGTGTAGTGTTCAGACTAGAACGAGGTTGACTCCTGAGATGTTGTCAATGAAATCCAATAAGATATCAATGTCATTTATCCTATCAAACACATACAAGGGTCTGATGTGTCCTTGTATGATGGAATACTTGTCCTTTTATACAAAAGATATGATCATGTGAAATTCATCAGGATCTATCTCTGTAGTATATACTTTAGTAGCAGCAACATTAGTTTCAAAATCATGAGGGATTATCAAAACCTTTATGAGTGCTTGTTAGTGGTCTTTTGATATATTTAGAGAATATATGATTTATAAATCAGTTGATATCAAGGATCGTTGCTTTATAATTTTATAATTATGGGCTAGAGTTATGCGCTTCACATCATCAGGTTGTTATTTTGTGGGTGATTTAGAAACTCAAGAGCTTGATGTAGGTAAATCAACCCTCAGAATTGGATTTCAAGGCACTCATATCCTTGGTGGGTTAGTTCGACTATGTCTCCCTACAAATAGAGGTTGATTTGGTGAAAATGTCCCCTCTAGTCAATATTCCTGGATGATCGGATCAGGGAAAGACTTGGAAAATGTGGGGGGACATTCCAGCTCCTAATAAATCCACTGGAGGGCTCTCTTAGGAGTTTCAGCAACATAGACAGTCTAAGTGGTGACGTGTCTTGAGTAATGATTTTTTTTGTGACTGAATATTCCTCTATATCCTCACCCCTGGTTCCTCTTCACCTTGTTCCTTAATCAAATATAGAAAAATATAGTTTTCTCAATAGTTATCATCAGAGAAAGGCTACATTAATTGAATAATATTAATGGAATATAAGATCACTTTGTCCTCTGATGAGGACTCTATATGGTGAGGAAAATCTTGTTGTACCATTTTGTGGGGCAGCACCCATACTTCTAGTACTGAAGGACTAAACATTGAGAGATAAAAATCCATATTTTTCCATAGTATAGGTTCATCTTCCTTAGTTTTTTTCCTTTCCTTTTGGAATGTTTTTAGAAGACTATCCCTTGGAGGCATGTGGAGATAGAAAAGTTGGTTATTCCATAATGGGAGAGGCTATGGGTACATTTGGCTATTTTAACTATGTTTAGAGGATAACATGATTTTCATTGATTGTTTTTATGATCATAAAATCATTATGATTATATGTAACTTTGTTAGTAACTTCTTTCCATTCACCCTCTTCCTTCATATTGATGATAGAAAACATGGTATCGTGTCGTGGGATTTCCCAACTTCACCTATCCAGAATTCAACATTTTTGATTTTATTTCATTGAAATAAAATCATTCCAAGATAGTGTAAACCAACATTCGATGGGAGGGGAAAATTTGAGGAGATCTTCAAGACCAGCTTAATCAAACCTTTTGGGATTTCATAACATGAGAATGTTCTTCACCAAAGTCATGATGAAGTATCAAGGGACCTGGTCATCTTGGAATGAATAAACATTATTCTTATGTTTCTCAAACTAGTTCCACCAATTCTTAATTCACTCATCTTGATGAGGTGAGAATTGTTGCTGATGCTCATGAGAGGGTTTCATACGATATAGTGCAATCTTTGGAGTTGGATTAGATGTAGGGGATGGAATATGTGTGATAACATGAGCTGTTAATTTCTATCTTCTATTCCATTGATATGATGGCATTACTAAAGACTTGGCCTTGACTTTAAATGTTGAAACATCCATTTTTTTAGAAACTGTAGCAAGATCCCAAAACCCTCATATATATTTCATAGGGAGGAGTGGGGTTTAATAAACATCATAGTGATTCTCTATAAATATCGACATTAAATATTTTTGGATAAGTTGTAGGTTTAGGGAGGAGGTTAACCCCTTACATTAAGAAATGAAATCGGAGACCCTCTCATTATCCAACTATTTTTAGTTTGAGAGTTTGACGACTATTGTATTCTACAGTGTTACGTTGAACTGAAGTAGAAACTATTGATGAATCCTTACCATCCTCCAATTGATTGAGCTAGAAAAATAGTGTACTCTATGAAGGATAGACCTTGCAGTATTTATACTAAGAATTTTAGTTTCACTGATTACTATTATGTTGGGTTCCCCATTATGGGATCACAGTGGGACAAAAAATGCATCAAATGATGCTCTCGAATCCTTGATCCATTTAAAAAATGGAAATTTAGGGTTTGTAAAATTTTGTGGGTGAGGGGTTAGATCCACCCATTCATGGTGACACCTCTTTTATGGATATACTAGTTCACACAATTTATTCATAGCTTATAATTGATTTTTCAATGAATAAATAGTATTGATGAGTCATTGAGGGGTTTATGGTTGAATAAGGACTTGAGTAATTTAAAAAAATGTAGATCCAACTACGGAGGAACTAATTGTACACTTGGTGAGTAACCAACATGGGATGGCTCATGAGGATGTGTCCAACCTAGCACTGGTTGTGTGTCCATGGGAGAGAACTCCTGACATCTCTCTGTTGTGGGGTTCAAATATATTGTTTATTGGTCCTTCTTGTTCAGCGGCTGATATGGTTCCACTTCTATTACTGGGGCTAACCATCTTTATTTAGGTACACTAGTTTGGAGTGTGAGTATTGGTCTTCTTACAGAACATATCTGGTGGGAAAGTTTCCTTAGATTTATTCAGTATTGAGTCTTCTCAACTTTTTCATATTTTCCTCCTCCCAAGTGAATCATTCATTGAGTTTGATGTGTTAAACAAATTTAGAGGTTATGTGAGGAAAAACCTTACCCTTAACCTTTTCTTTAGTAGATTTTCATTGAGGGGGTATTGAAGGAGTGGTTGAAAATATCCCAAAATTGTGATAAGGCCTCTATTTATGGGTATACACAGCTCATCTAATCATTTTGGTGTGGACCATATTATGAATTGAAACTTCATACTCATACTCTTCTATGTTGGCCTCATGTTCGGTGGCATCTACATTGGTGGTGTTGACAACTTTCATTGATTTGTAACACATTATGTTCATTTCAGTAGTTTCCTTGAGAGACTTATTTTGTTTTTTCCTACCATGAGGCCTTTATCTCTCCTTCATTGTTCCCCCAAGAATTTTTTTGACAAAAAATAATCTAAAGGGATTAATTGGATAATTTTTTCCTCTATGTTCTGATACTGAGAACTAGATCATGGGATATGATGAACTGGGAGGATTCATTCTACAGTTCTCCCCCTAGTCGAGAAAAAATTGGCATTCACTACGGAGGATGTAGTTGAGGTAAAAAATCCCCCAACCATGTGGGATGGGTATACTCCCATTCCATTTCAACAGCCGTTCAACCCTAGTTTGATGATATTTAAGGTGGTGTTAAAAAATCCCCCATCCCTCCAGGATGGGATTACTCTTGGATTATTGTATATTTTACTACCGCAGCTACTTTCTTGATTTATGGAGCCGTGTTTAAACATGGAATAGATTTCTGGTAAGACCTACAACTATGATATGTGTAACTGAAGTCATTGGTGAAATTTTATACATTTTAACTATCTAATGATAGAATTAAATTATAAAAGAGTCTTTCTTAATATTTTCAGATGCCTGATGCAAAATATTTTCGATGACCTGCTCTTTTTTAGCTAGATGTATGTGGGAGTCTATTAGAGATTTTTTGTTGATCAAACTATCTATCATGAACATGGTCTATTTGTTGAATCAATTATAAATCTATGAAATTGAATGGTGTCATTTTTCGTGGGCTCTGCTAAATGGGTAGTGTGGTGAAATATAATTCTCTTTGATCACCACGTGATCTGATATAGACATTAGATGGGGAATCTGTGATCATTTGATGCAATTATTTTAATGCATTGAGACATGTGCACTGAAGGGATCCTTTTTGTTTTTCATGATTTTGGATGTCTTGTAGCTAAAAGAGCACGCAAGTCAGTTTTGGTGGTTTATCCCTTCTGTTACCTTGAATTGGATTGGATATTTGTTGTAAGGTAATACCTTTTCTCTTTAATGATGAAGTGTATTCCATATATTTAGGTGGATTCCCTACACACAATCTTCCAACAATACTTCTGGAATGTTGTATTGAAGAGTGGATAAAGGCCAAAACATGACCTATATGTCATCTTTATCCAATTGAATACTCATGTTCAACATGTATTATTCATATTATTCTAGAGGATACTCAACTTGTTCTAACCATAGTGGATTCTTCCTTGCTGCTTTCTTATAAACAACATGATTGGTAGGTATTTACATTATCATTTTGGAAGGTAGGTTGTCCAAGGGTGGTTTAGATAATGACCTTTTCCTTAGGTTATCATATAGATGATAAAGGATTTCACCTTCCAATGATGAATCATCAGTCACGTCTAGCTACATTTTCCTAAGTTCCGCATGGTAGGAGGGATTTATTTTCATTAAATCATTAAGGGGAGGACTGCCTTGCTGAAGTGAAAAAATTTTATAGGGATTGATACCTTGAAAACATGAATTCCAACTACAAGGAGATTTCTTGTAGTCTATACAATGGGAGAAAATTATGGGGGGATGATAGTAAGAGGAGGACCATCTTGCTATTTTATCTACTTTCCACATGGATGGATTCTATGGTGCTCTTTAGAAGATGGGATATCTAGATCTATCAGATTCTATACATGAATCAAACCTTCATGGTAAGATGTCTAGGGAGGACCTCCAGAAGTGCTACCATTGCTTCCATAATTTGGATCAAAAGAGTCTAATCTTGATATGTATAAATAAACATTTAAGGTCTTCAAGAACTCCATCATTTGTAATTATTGTATCATATATCATCTATTCATTTTCCAATCATTTTTTATGAGGATTATTTTTTAGGCCTTCTTGTGGGTGTCTGGGTATGCCTTTTGGGTGTATCAGTTTTCATATATGGAATTCTATTTGATGGGATCCCATGTCACATAATGAATTTTGTGGATTTTTTTAGACTTTTGGAAGAGGTCCATTCCTACCTTAGAATAACCATTGTGGTAGAACAATGACTTCTAGTTGCAACAAGGACATAGTCCCAATATGGGTGTCCATATATCATGGGTGATTTTGTCCCATGACCCTCATAGATGAGAGAAACTTTTTGTGTCTAATATGGTGTGACCCTTTATTTGTGTTCATGAGTCAACCCAACTTTGAGGACATAGTTTTTTGTTCATACTTCTACCACTTTCATTTCTGTTATTATGTCCTGGTAGGTTTATAGGATATGGGTCAGAATTTACATCTCCCCTTTCACCATTTTCAGGATGTTCTTAGTAACATTCTTGACTGGAATAAGGATTTATGCCCATTATGTAGCTATATAAGGGGTCTGTGATTTCACATGTCCATCATTTACTTTTAGTATCTATTTACAGTCCTCATGTTTGGGGGTAAAGGTATGGGTTTTCCCTATTTTATTTTCGGGACTTACCAACTAATTTCTCCAATTAATTCCTATTTAGGATGATATGCTTAAAAGGTGGGGGAAAATGTGTATGCCTGATCATATATTTTCACCATATTTGGTAGGAAGGTTTTATTTATTTGGGGTTTTTTTTCCTTATCTCAATTTTCCATCGAATTTGGATGGTGGGTTACTCTAGATGCTTTTGGAATGTACCAGCAATCTTGGATAGTGTAGGTAGGTATTTGTTCCTACTCATGGTTCACCATATAATTTGATTGGTAGCCTTCTAGAGATGGAATAGCGGTGCGGCTCTACTCCCTATTTTTTCTGGTCTCTTCCCTTAGTGGGCCTACTTACATTCCCAAATTTGAGTGATGTTACTAATATTTCCAAGTACAATAACCCCATCATGTTGAGGGCTTGTTGCCACATGACATTGGTAGTAGTGGTTGATTCCAAGATCCCTTTGTAGGGACCCATGTGCTATCCCGGTGAGGCCATTATTGGCATCTTGATATGCATCACTAAGATAAGGGATTAGTTGATGGTCATGGTCTAGTGATAGGATCGTAAAACTGTTTGAGATGGAAATTGGTGCCATCTACTTCTAGGATGCCAACAATCATTGAGTGGATGGATGGATGATATTAATAATCTAGAGGGATTATCAAATAGCCTCCAAGGTTGGGATGGTACCATTTAAGATGTATTCCCTAACCACACCATTTGAAACCCGATGTTGAATGCTGGGTTAGTGATGAAATACTCTATTTAGTTAAGGATCCATCTTGTGTAGTGGCTGAATTATATGACTGTGAGAAATGTTCTGATGGTATTTGGATTGAAGGGAGAACTTATTGAATGTTTTTGGATTATATGTGAAAATAAAAAATACTAAAACTGCATCAAATTAGCATCTCAATAAAACAACACATGAATAATTAATTGTTTTCTTTTCCCCTCGATCATTTTGGGTGAAAAGGGGCCCTAAGATGTTGGTGACACAGTTATCTTGGTCAAGGATTCACATATAGTTCACCATTTTTAATTTCGATGAAAATGAATTCATTGGTTTAATGCTCGATAGCTTGATTTTGGGTGTTTGATTGTTACACAATCATTCACGTTGGATTCACCATTTTTAGAAGCTTCCAACAGGTTTTGATCATAGAGTTTAAAACACTCAATGGTTCCCTTATTCAAAATGTTTCACGAACAATCTTTAATAAGGTAGATGCTCATTGGGAGTTGTCCTGGAAATGCTTAGGCACTCACATTGGTTGAGAGGAAATCAGTCAATTTTTATGGGAGATATTTTCTACTACAAGAATATATTAAAGATTTAAGATATATTCATGAATCCTTATTTAATTACCAAGTATGACATGAGTTTCCATTGAATTAACAATCAATTATTAGCATGTATGAATTTGAAAATCATATTTATGTATCTGAGATACTTCACTGATAGAGGAATCTATATGTTTCTGAGGTTCTAAATCAATAGTACTATTTTGTGGATGGATTATAGATTCTTCTATCATTTATTATCATGATGATAATTTTTATCCACACACTAGTGCACTCTATAATTTATCATTATCTTGGGAGATGGACATTGTCTTGATGTTGTGATTGGGCCCATAAGATGAGTCCCCTATGTATCCATGTGAAATGAATCAGAACCCACATTTTTTTATTCTACTAAATGAGATACATCTAACAATTTAAGGTCATGTGATGAGAACCAAACCATGCAGTTTGATGTCATGTGACAAAGACATCAAGGTGAAAGATTCCCAGTCAGTGTTTAGTGTGGTAATTATGCCAAAGCAGCCTAGGAAACTTGGAAGGGATATGGGATCCCATCATAGATATGACCATAATAGGAATGTTTCCCAAAGAAAATAAGGTTCTATTTGGGGTGATGGGTTTAGGCCTTAGAGAGGCTTTATACATTTCCCATTTGTATGGGAATTAAATACCACATAGTTTAGTTGTGAGGACCCATGCCTATGGAGGTCCTTTTTAGTTTTTTCTTTCAATGTATTTGGCCCTTTCAGATAGTGATAACATGGATGGAGATTATACCGAATAGGAGGCCCATGGAGTGGGTATGATCAGGGATTAATTTATATAGGAGTATTCCCAGAAGGGATGGATGCATGGATTTGAGGACTCTTTCCTATAAAGGCCCACTTAATAAAGGAAATAGGAATATTTTCTCTACTATGACATGATTTTGATCATAAAGATGTCATGAACATAACTAGCCTTTAAGACCACATGAGAGATGATCAATGTGTGAAATAAGAGTAATTAAAATATTTAGAAAATTGAACAATCTCATTTGTATACTAATGGAAGGGACTAAGGCCAAGAGAGAAGAATAAAGGGCTTCGATGTTCCAGTATCCTCCCTTGTTTTTTGTTAATAAGGTATTCATATATGTCTACCCACCTGGCTAAAATGCACAAGAAAGTCCAAGGTCTTACTCCTTGAGGGATTCCATGATCCTTGTTCCAAATAGTAGAAAAATATAATCCCCTAATCTCTATCAAAGGGAAAACGAATAATAACCCCCTAACTATATGAAACAATATTTCCCTAGTTACAATGATGACAATTGAAGTACATAGCCATATCCCTTGTGTCTTGGAAATGATGTGGGAAGGATAAGTCCCTAGACATTGTCTTTGAGAATGAGAAGTCCCTATTTCTCCCCCTAGGGTTGGGATCCTCATTAAAAAAGGAATTTGTAACTACACACACCCTGAGGACCCTACCCATCAGGTATGACAAGTGAGGGACACTTCTTAACAAATGAATGAGTAGCCTAATGGGAGACACATTGGTGTGTATTTTACCATGGTTGTGAAAGAACTTGGATTCGGTGGAGGATTTTATTTGGTCACTCTTAGATGGGAGTGTGAAGTAAGGAGGTGACCTTCTATTGGTGGAGTTAATAGAGGGATTAAAGGGGAAACTGTAGGTAAGAACAGGGTGCATATGTGGAAGCTGGATGAGCTTGAGAGGTACTTGCAGGGTAAGGCCTTTGTGGATCAGAACTGCTTCATACAGGGTAGGCTGGTGAGATCAAGATATGACTTATGGATGATGTAAAACCTAGGAAACAACAATTATGTGAGTCCTTGCTCTAGGATCTAAGGGTCTCCTCAGGTATCGTTGAAGGTGCCTTGCGTGGGTCCTGGGTTTAAGAGGTGACCATTTCTCTAGTTATGGTTGATTAGATGGAGTGGTTCCATAGAAATGTATTTTGTGCTGCACACACTAGGGGGAATTTGGTCCGAATATTCCACTTAATTCTATATTATTTTACATTTTGGAGAGCTATTAAGATAGTTTCTAGGGCCTGGGAAAAGGAAATTTAAAATCAATGCATCAATAATTCTCTGGTTTTTTCATCATTTGAAATGAGGATCTTCAAGGTCTTATTCCAAGAAAACCAAGGATCCTATGTGAAAAAGGTTTTCTACATAGTTCCATCACACAAGTGGTGCACACATGTGTTTTGTGTAGGTGTGGATGCCCCTTATGGGCCACAAAGGCAGGGCTTGTGCAGGCCTCTTAGCTTGTAGGCTGTGTGCATGCATGTTAACCTATAAAAGGGAATTTTGGGTTGTGGTATATACAACCCTACCTTTCATTAAAAACCAAAAACTACACTAAAAGAGAGTTTTTCACCACCACACTTTTAGATTGGGAATCATTTTTGAGAACAATCCACCCCCCATGTCTGTGATAATTCTTATGGCATGAAACATTCCGATCTGATCTTTATTCTAGCATATAGACGAATTGTTACTCAAACTCAACATTTATTTTCCACGTGAAGATTACATCATGATTTCTATGGAGAAGTTCAGGGAACCCATTATTTAATGTCAACAATCCTGTAATTAAATCTTAAAAATAGTACCGAAAATCCTAAAGGGCCAAATAAAATCCCACCAAAACAAATAAGAGTATAACCTATAAAGAAAGAGAGGACTACTACAAAATGAAACACTTGGAGAAAACCAAGGTCTCTCAAGCTCACTATGCACCACCTACTCTTGGTCCTAATAGGAATTTGTTAAATGGTCTATCATATTAATAATATATGACATGTACTGGAAGAGCCTATAAAGAGGCAAGTATAAAAATACTCTGTAGGAAACAATGGAAACATACAAAATAAATCATCAAGGGAGTATTCAGGTCATCACTGATGGTGTTCATCACAGAGGTCTTGCTCATTAGGCCTCTCCAATGCTGTAACACCCAAAGATTTCAAAGGGTGTTATTTCTTCAAAATAATTAAATAACTTGCACTACACGCAACGCCGAGTTCAAGCGCACCATGACTTACCAAACAAGCCATTCAAAAGAGGTTATGAATAGTATTAACTAAATTTTAAACTTTATATAATCAATATAATTTTAGAATCCACATTATGAGTTTCTTAGACATAATGGAAGAACAAATTCATTTTCAGTATTTCACTTTTACCAACTTTTAATAGTGAACCCTTTTAAAATACAATATTTTAAACTTTTTGACTAAATGGGGACATCAAAATTTTAAAATGAAACACCCCAAGCTTCTATGGTACGCTTCTCTTTGAATAATGCGATAGCATGTGTTGTACGCAACATCGAGTTCTAACACACCACAACCAATCAAAATAGCCGTTATGAATAGTAATACCTACTTTTTCAAATTATATATATTTTATATTTAAAAATGGACTTCATTTTTGGTTTTGGAAAATTGAAATTATCCTAAGATGAATTTTTGGTATTTTTCTGAGAACTTCCAATTTTTATGAATAGTGAAAAATAATTAAAAACAACTTTTTTAATCAAAATAATTTATAGTGATAAATTATATTATTGATTGGTTTTAAAGTACAATTAGAATATATTTTTACCATTTTATCCAACGGTGTTCATTATAATTAATTTCACTTTGAAATTGGACCTAAACAATTGTCAATCTTTTGGTATATATTGTTTCTTAAAAACACGGTATTTGTTGTGACAGCGGGAATTAATTATAAAATTAATTAATTCAACTTATATATTTGTAATTTTTTAAAATAGACATAATTTTTGAATTCGTAATATCAATTATATCTTAGGGTGAAATTTTAGCATTGTTCTAAAAAATTTCAATTTTTGATGAATAGTGAACTACTAAGTGGTAGTTAAAAAAACTGAATTTTTCATAAAACATAATTTTACCGCTTCTATGAATGGAAGTTCTAAAATATGAGAGACACGGTTAATATCAGGAAGTAAAATGTGGTTAAATGAGATGAAAATAATTTTTGGTGAATAGTAACTTTTTACTTTTATTTACCACGGTTAAAAGTAAATAGGGTAATTAAGGGTAAAAATGATATTAATATTACCCTAACACATGTCCTAATTCTATTGGAGAAGTGTATCTCGACCAAAAACAACCATAGGAATAAAATATTATCATTTAGGTCCACTTGGATTAGATTAGGACATTTATTATTATTTAATTCAAAGAATAGTTAAAAGAGTTAAAATCAAAGTTTATTTACTAAAACATTTTTAATATAGGTTTATACATATGATAAATTCGATTTTAAATATTCATTAGAAAGATAAAAAGAGTTCCTAAATAATGATATTTTATTTAAAATTTTTATACATTAAATAAGTTAATTTATTTATGACACAATGATGATGTAGTAATTACCATAATAGTGAAAAATTAAAATAATTGATATTATAAATACCCAAATAAATATAATTTGAGACTTTTAATGAATTACACTAATTTTCTAGGATGGTATGACATATTAGGATTGATTTAATTGACTTTGTTCGAAGTAATCATTCTGTTATAATTTTCAAAAAAATCAACTATTGAAAAGTGTCAAAATTGACATAAAAGAGTTTTTAAAACAATATTATATTATTAATTGATATTAAATTCCTAAAAATATAAGGTTCGGCCAAGAGACTTATATCATGATAGGTGTATCATTAATGGACCACTTGTGGGTATCTTGGATGTATATAGTAATTTTATTAACTATATAATATAAAAATACTAAGTGACATGGTAAATGTCAAACTAATTAACTAAGAGTTAAAACTAAACGATAAGGTTAATATAGTAACCCAAACCTGTCTAAATTCTATTGGTTGAATGGTTTTCGACCTATCCCCACCTTAACCTTTTAATAATCAACTTTTGAGCCATTAGAAACCGAATATGAATTTATTATAAATTAATATTTCTAGCTTTTCCAAAGGTGCCCCTCACCCCTCTTATAAAAGGGCATTCCCCCTTCTCATTACTTCACACCTTCAAAGCCTTTTGGTTCGGCCAAAATCTGACCCAATATTCTCTCAACTTCCCTCAATAAAAACTATAGGCCTTAATTTGATCAGAAAGCCAACCTAAGGATCCCTTTTGATCAAATCAAAAGGAAGAACCCGAAGAAGAGGTAATGTTTTCACCACCATTTTTCAAATTCATTTCTTCTTCCACTCCTTCATTCTTTGTTATTACCATTATAAAATAATAACTCCAGTATATTATATATACTATGATTTTATTATAAATATGGTACAAACATATTCAGTATTCTATCCACCCTTTAAATAACATGTCACCATACGTGCGTACGTATGACTTACCGTCCCCACGTCGTGGTGTAATTGTTATTCAATATATTATTATTTGGATTGGTATAATAATGATGTGTAACTCATGTAAATAATAAATATAACATTATATTGATTCTGTATATATGATATAATATCCAATTATATATTATTTTAATATCAAAAGAATGATATTGTCGGTCGTGCGTACGTACGGACTACCGTCTCCACGAACGCGATGAGATTCATTCTCCATCTTATCAATTCAAGTATAATTATCAATTTATGATTTAAAAACAATGTTTAAGGACTTGATATTATTCTGGATATGAATAAGATACAAATTATCCATGAAAAACATGGCTTACGTAATAAAACATATAAAAGAAAACGAGTAGGTTAACACCCGAAACGACGATAATACTAAGATATTATTAACAAAGAAATGTTAAAAGATCATATATGATATCATATTAATATATATTATTCTTGTATAATTTAATAACAATTATTTTACCATTATAAAGGAGGTTAACCTACCCTCAACCACAGAAAAGTACAAGGTAAGGGTTTATTTCACAACCTCTTCATTATCTGAGGTTGTTTATACGTAATTATCTACTGGGATCTCTTTATCATCCACATCCATGTTCCTTAAAAATGTATTTTAAAACATTTTTACTATTTACTAGACAATGGGTTAAAGTCATTTATACCCTTATGTGTGTTGAAAGGAATCTTTCCATCATTTTCCAAACAAGGCACTTTTAACCTTTTCGACAAATTTAAGGTAAGAATGTTTTTTTAACTTATATGGCGGGTGCAGCTATTTACCGCCGTTATAAATTTTTCAAAGCTTCCCTTACAAGATTATAAGATTAGTTTCAAATTAAATTTTTTATTTTATAATTATGTAACTTTTAAATGATTTAAAAATGATTTTTTTATGAATTTTTAAAAGTTACTCTTTTTTAGGATCGTAATTTTAAATGTTTTAAAGATTTATCTTTCTAAATATTTTAATTAATGTCCATGTTTTCAAAATGATTTTAAGGATTTATTTATATAAAGACGAATGTTTTGAAATGATATTTCTTTTCAAAAGATTCAAAGTGGTATGGGACACTTTGATTCAAAAATCACTTTTAAATTACTTCCTTTATAAATGTGTGACTTTTCAATGATTTCGAGAAAATAGGTATTTCTCCCAAATAGTTTTGATTTCATCAATGTCAACATCCTTTGATTGATTTTAAGCTTATTTGAAGTTTATTTATTATGATATTAAACTTTTATATTGTATTGAAGGTTTTGTGATATATTTTACTGTGGATGTGTTATTTTTATACCATTCATGGTTTATGGAGAAAGTATTGACATTTCTTATACTAGTTTTAATACGAATGTTTATGTTATGTTTAAACCTTTTCATATGGGAATGCATTGGACTTAGTAAGTGACGGGTGGAGCCCGCTATAGCTCCTCGATGCATCGGTAGGTCCCATGAGACAAACTAGTGTCTTGGCACAAGGCCTTGGCAAAATCGTATTTGTAGTCTTGGCACGAGGCCTGGGATATGTGGTTATGATAGTATGGCATTACGAATTCCATCATTATGAAAGTGGTAATTAATATTTCATGTGATTATTCGATTAGTAGAATATCCATGTGAATAAGTAAATGAAATTATTTCATTTTATTTTTTCCATACTATGTTGAAGTTGAAGTTTAAAAGGATTTTATTTTAAGTTATACATTACCATAAATGTTTATTCTTATTTATGAAAGTTTCCACTATATTGTTATCCTTACTGGGCATTTGAGATCAACCCTTTTCTATGTTTTATTTTTTCCTAGGATGTGAAGAAGTAATTTATGAATGACCTGTAGGGATAGTATGTGGGGATATGAGTGTGGGATATGGAGACTATGTTGTTGTAGTAGTTTTTCACTTTATGATGTATTGTAAAACATTATGAATATATCTATTGTTTCCAAGGCTACTAAACCAATCGGTCTTTCGAGATTTGATCTTTCTTGTGATCATGCCAATGTTATTTAATAATGCACTGACTTTAGGTAACTGGGGTTGGGGCGTTACAGTTGGTATCCGAGGAAGTTTAGTACAAACCTTGGAAGATAGATTTAGATAAACTCTGATTAGAGCACATAGATTTAAGATGGACTTTGAGGATTAGTATAGAATAACTTCCTAGAATTTTGGTATTGTAGAGATTTTGTGAGTTTTCCGAGCAATACAACCCTGTCTAGATACGAGCAGGTAGAGGCGGCTTTGGCACAGATGTACCTAGGGGTAAAACCCAAAAACACCGCTTTGAGCTAGACTCGAACGGGAACTGGGCCACAACAACGGGCCTTCCTGCACTCTTGGTTACGACACTCCCGGGGGATATGCTTAGGATAACTCTCATTTTCTTTACAAATCATTATGAAGGGTTTATGAGTATATACTTCCTCAAAGGAGAAATTTTTATGATTATGGATTATATCCATAAACTATTTAATTTATGTTATGTGTCTTACAAGTTTGGGATTAGGTATTGTTATTAATAAACTAATCTAGTGTATGCCATTGTTTAGAAATGGTGCCAGTAGAAGGAATGAGAACTCCAGCAATGCGCATGATCCAAAGAGAAAGAAGGATCATATCTTTCATGGTCTTAAGCTAGAATTTATAAGAGAAATAGTCTCCCATGTATTATCATCATATGAAGAAATAAGATCATGTGTTGATAAGATAAGTAAAGATTTTACTGATTCCTATGGCTTTTAAGGGAAGCAAGAGAAGAAAAGGATGGAAGAGAGAATGTTGGATAAAGGGGAGAGGGAAAAGAAGAATTTTCCCATATGTGATAACTGTGGGAAGAAACACCCTTGAACTTGCCTGAAAGGAATTGGAGTTTGTTATAAGTGTGGAGGAAAGGGCACAAAGTACGTGACTTCAAGGGTAAGAAAATGGTTTCAAATGTACAATGCTTCATTTGCAAGGAGTTTGGACACTACGCGAACCTATGTCCCAGTCATCAGACTATGCCTCAAATGATGCTATTGGATAATAATCAAGTTATGATACTACCATAGATGAAGAGGAATGATTAGAGTTCTTGTGTTGGTTATGTCATTTGAGTGTTGTATCAACAATTTACTTGTTATAATAATTATGGAGTACATAAGGATTGTACTACAGTACTATTTCATTAAGGACGTGAGATTGTGTGGAATAATAAAAATGGACTCAATAGCAGGATAAATTTTTGGAAAATATATGGTTGAGAGAATGATAAACCATAATATTGTTCTGATACTGAGGTAGTGATTTTGGAATAATACATGATTTATTAGGATAAATTATATTGAATATTCTTGACTACCATGAAACTGATTAATGATTTGTATATTCCATCATTGTTGGGGTTTAAAACATTTTTGGATTGAAGGAGTATATCTATTATTCTTTAAGGAATAAGGGATCATGAATGCAATCAATAAGGTTTTATGGTAATTCAGGATGTTGCAGTGTTTTAAAAGAATACATGATGAAGATGTTCACATGTTATTAAGCGAAAAAAAGAATCTTTATTGTGTTTACCTTATAAATTTTGGACTGAAGTATTTTGGATAGTTCTAGTTTGGATTATTTTGGATTGCCATAAAAGGACAACCCAGAGGTCGGGCAGCAACCCGTCGCATCCGGCAAGGCCGTGAGACTTGAACCCACAACTGAAGGGCGACAAGGGTGTATCACCTACCACTGACCCACGTGATGTCTAGGATTAAATAATGTGGTTTTTTTAAAAGATATGGTAGATGAATTATAAATTTGTTTTTTTTGGAACCATATACGAATAGGATAAATAGAATATATTTTTTACGTTCTATTATCTTTTAGAGTGAAAGATGAGTTTGTGGTAGAAATTAATTAAAGGATGGAACTCTACTTGTCAAGAATATATTTTTCTTCTTCTCATATTCTATGAAGAAATTAATTCTTATACTTTATTTAAGGAATACTAAAACCAAAAATGTGTTATCCTAATACCCTATGTTTTGTTGAACCGATGGTATTTCAAATCATCATAGATTGATGAATTTAAGGACCTCAATTTTACACCTGTTTTTGATTGATGACCTCAATCACTACCTATAAATATTTATGTTTTTTCTCCAATTATATGTCTCTAATTTCCTCCAATGTTCTCCTAATCAAGATCATAATTTGGTGGTGACCCTTTAATTTCTCTTTTTCTCATATTAAGACTAAATTTTAGTAACCCAATTTCCGATATGGTTTTCCCACAAAGATATTTTCTATTTTCAACCTTTTATTTTCGAAGAACAATTTCAAATTGCGAAGACACAATTTATTGAAGGAGGGGAGAATGTAACACCCCAAGATTCCATAGGGTGTTATTTCTTCAAAATAATTCAATAACTTGCACTACATGCAACACCGAGTTCAAGCGCACCATGACTTACCAAACAAGCCGTTCAAAAGAGGTTATGAATATTATTAACTAAATTTTAAACTTTATATAATCCTTATAATTTTAGAATCCATATTATGAGTTTCTTAGACATAATGAACAAACAAATTCATTTTTAGTATTCCACTTTTACCAACTTTTAATAGTGAACCCTTTTTAAATACAATATTTTAACCTTTTTGACTAAATGGGTACATCAAAAATTTAAAATGAAACACCCCAAGCTTCTATGGTACGCTTCTCTTTGAATAATGCGATAACGTGTGTTGTACGCAACATCGAGTTCTAACACACCACAACCAATCAAACTAGCCGTTATGAATAGTAATACCTACTTTTTAAAATTAAATATATTTTATATTTCAAAATGGAATTCATTTTTGGTTTCAGAATATTGAAATTATCCTAAGATGAATTTTTGGTATTTTTTTGAGAACTTCCAATTTTTATGAATAGTGAAAAATACTTAAAAACAACTTTTTTAATCAAAATAATTTATAGTGATAAATTATATTATTGAGTGGTTTTAAAGTATAATTAGAATATATTTTTACAATTTTATCCAATGGTGTTCATTATAATTAATTTCACTTTGAAATTGGACCTAAACAATTGTCAATCTTTTGGTATATATTGTTTCTTAAAAACACGCTATTTTTTGTGACAGCAGGAATTAATTATAAAATTAATTAATGCAACTTATATGTTTGGAATTTTGTAAAATAGACATCATTTTTGAATTCGGAATATCAATTATATCTTAGGGTGAAATTTTGACATTGTTCTAAAAAATTTCAATTTTTTGATGAATAGTGAAACTACTAAGTGGTAGTTAAAAAAACTGAATTTTTCATAAAACATAATTTTACTGCTTCTGTGAATGGAATTTCGAAAATCCAAGAGACATGGTTAATATCAAGAAGTAAAATTTGGTTCAATGAGATGAAAATAATTTTTGGTGAATAGAAACTTTTTACTTTTATTTAGCACAGTTAAAAGTAAATAGGGTAATTAAGGGTACAAATGATATTAATATTACCCTAAAACATGTCCTAATTATATTAGACAAGTTTATATAGACCGAAAACAACCTTAGGAATAAAATATTATCATTTAGGTCCACTTGCATTAGATGAGGACATTTATTATTATTTAATTCAAAGAAGAGTTAAAAGAGTTAAAATCAAAGTTTATTTACTAACACATTTTTAATGTAGGGTTATACATAAGATAAATTCGATGGTAAATATGCATTAGAAATATAAAACTATTTCATAACTAATGATATTTTATTTATAATTTTTAGACATTAAATAAGTTAATTTATTTATGACACAATGATGATGCAGTAATTAACATAATAGTGAAAAATTAAAATAATTGATATTATAAATACCCAAATAAATATAATTTGAGACTTTTAATGAATTATACTAATTTTCTAGGATACTATGACATATTAGGATTGATTTAATTTACTTTTTTAGAATTAATCATTCTTTTATAAGTTTCACAAAAATCAACTATTGAATAGTGTCAAAATTGACATAAAAGAGTTTTTAAAACAAATATTATATTATTAATTGATATTAAATTCCTAAAAATCTAAGGTTCGTCCAAGAGACTTATATCATGATAGGTGTATCATTAATGTACCACTTGGGGGTCTCTTGGATGTATATAGTAATTTTATTAACTATATAATATAAAAATACAAAGTGACATGGTAAATGTCAAACTAATTAACTAAGAGTTAAAACTAAAAGATAAGGTTAATATAGTAACCCAAACCTATCTAAATTCTATTGGTTGAATGTTTTTAGACCTATACTCACCTTAATCTTTCAATAATATACTTTTTAGCCATTAGAAACCGAATATGAATTTATTATAAATTAATATTTCTAGCTTTTCCAAAGGTGCCCCTCACCCCTCTTATAAAAGGGCACTCCCCCTTCTCATTACTTCACACATTCAAAGCCTTTTGGTTCGGCCAAAATCTGACAAAATACTCTCTAAACTTACCTCAATACAACCTAGAGGCCTTAGTTTGATCAGAAAGCCAACCTAAGGAGCCCTTTTGATCAAATCAAAAAGAAGAACCCGAAGAAGAGGTAATGTTTTCACCACCCTTTTTCAAATTCATTTCTTCTTCCACTTCTTATTTATTTGTTATTACCATTCTAAAATAATAACTCCAGTATATTATATATAATATGATGTTATTATAAATATGGTACAACCATATTCAGTATTCTATCCACCCTTTGAATAACATGTCACCATACGTGCGTACGTACGACTTGCCGTCTCCACGTCGTGGTGTAATTGTTATTCAATATATTATTATTTGGATGAGTATAATAATGATGTGTAACTCATGTAAATAATAAATATAACATTATAATGATTCTGTATATATGATATAATATCCAATTATATATTATTTTAATATCCAACGAATGATATTGTCGCTCGTGCGTACGTACGGACTACCGTCTCCACGAACGTGATGAGATTCATTCTCCATCATATCCATTCAAGTATAATTATCAATTTATGATTTAGAAATAATGTTTAAAGACTTTATATCATTCTGGATATGAATAATATACAACCTATCCATGACAAACATGGCTTACGTAACAAAACATATAAAAGAAAATGAGTAAGTTAACACCCGAAACGACAATAATACTAAAATATTATTATCAAAGCAATGTTAAAAGATCATATATGATATCATATTAATATATATGATTCTTTTATAATTTAATAACAATTATTTAACCATTATACAGGAGGTTAACCTACCCTCAACCAAGGAAAAGGACAAGGTAAGGGTTTATTTCACAATCTCTTCATTATCTGAAGTTGTTTATACGTAATTATCTACTGGGATCTCTTTATCATCCACATTCATATTCCTTAAAAGTGTATTTAAAAACATTTTTACTATTTACTAGAAAATGGGTTAAAGTCATTTATACCCTTATGTGTTTTGAAAGGAATCTTTCTGTTGTTTTCCAAACAAGGCACTTTTAACCTTTTCGACAAATTTAAGGTAAGAATGTTTTATTTTAACTTATATGGCGGGTGAGGCTATTTACCACCATTATAAATTTGTCAAAGCTTACATTACAATATTATATGATTATTTTCAAATTAAATGTTTTATTTTATAATTATGTGACTTTTAAATGATTTGAAAATGAATATTTTAAGAATTTTTAAAAGGTAATCTTTTTCAAGATCGTAATTTTAAATGTTTTAAAGATTTATCTTTCTAAATCTTTTAATTAATGTCCATGTTGTCAAAATGATTTTAAGGATTTATTTATATGTACATGAATGTTTTTAAATGATATTTCTTTTCAAAAGTTTTAAAGTTGTATGGGACACTTGGATTCCAAAATCTCTTTTAAATTACTTCCTTTATAAATGTGTGACTTTTCAATGATTTCGAGAAAAGAGGTATTTCTCTCAAATATTTTTGATTTCATCTATGTCAACATCCTTTGATGGATTTTAAGCTTATTTGAAGTTGATTTATTATGATATAAAACTTTTTTATAGTATTGAAGGTTTTGTGATATGTTTTACTGTGGATTTGTTATTTTTATACCATTCATGGTTTATAGAGAAATTATTGACATTTTATATGCTAGTTTTAATACGAATGTTTATGTTATGTTTAAACCTTTTCATATGGGAATGCATTGGACTTAGTAAGTGATGGGTGGATCCCGCTATAGCTCCTCGATGCATCGGTAGGTCTCATGAGACAAACTAGTGTCTTGGCACAAGGCCTTGGCAAAATCTTATTTGTAGTCTTGGCACGAGGCATTGGCTATGTGGTTATGATAGTCTGGCATTATGCATTCCATCATTATAAAAGTGGTAATTGATATTTCATGTGATTATTCGATTAGTATAATATCCATGTGAATAAGTAAATAGCATTATTTCATTTTATTTTTTCCATACTATGTTGAAGTTCAAGTTTAAAAGGCTTTTTTTAAGTTATACAATGCCTTAAATGTTTATTCTTATTTATGAAAGTTTCCGCTATATTGTTATCCTTATTGGGCATTTGAGATCACCCCTTTTCTATGTTTTATTTTTCCCCAGGATGTGAATAAGTAATTTATGAATGACCTACAGGGATAGTATGTGGGGATATGAGTGTGGGATATGGAGACTATGTTGTTGTAGTAGTTTTTCACTTTATGATGTAATGTAAAACTTTATGAATATATCTAGTGTTTCCAAGGCTACTAAACCAATCGGTCTTTCGAGATTTGATCTTTCTTATGATCATGCCAATGTTATGTAATAATGCACCAACTCTAGGTAACTGGGGTCGAGGCGTTACAAATGCACTCTATGGAACTCCTAATATCATGATACCTATATAGGGGATCTCACCCAAGGCTCTTAGGGTATACCCTACCATACCTAATTTAATCTTCTATGCTTGGGGACCATATGACCATGTGTGTTAGTCATGATGATTCCTTAAACCCCGCCTAGGAAGAAGAAAAAATGGTCAAGGATCAAACCCCAGACCACATGGGGGATTCCTAAACTCCATCCAATAGTAGCCCCATAGAGGTGATAACATCATATTATCAAGGTTTGATGCCTTATTGTACCCTCATGGGGACGAAATAAGGGGACAAACTCTCTAGAAACTGGTTCATACTAAATAGAAAAATAGCCTCAGACTACCCTAGAGAAAGTACACAATGAGTACTAGGAGTAAACAGGGTGTATAGGGAGTATACAGGGTGTATTGGGAGTACAAAACATGTCTCATTTAATCTAGGTTTTTCCATGTACTTCATCTCATTCCAATGTACTTCAGGTCGAGCCCATATACTATGGTTGTTCTCTTGTACCAGGCCATGTCTGGATACTCTGGTCAGGCCTGAGTATCGGGTCGTGCTTTTATACTTTGATCGTGCCTATATACTTGGTTGTCTTTATGCCCATGTATGGGAACACATTGATTCACTAAGAATAAGTCACAAGAAGTTTGTTGTATACCACAAAACATCTGATATTTTATTTTATCATAACCATATCCAACATAGGAAGGGTAATACATGCATTGTTCTTCAGACTACACATTGTGTAGTTTGGATTTTTCTAGAACCCACTAGTTCTTCATGCATTACCACTTACAGCTTCCCTTCCACTAGGTCCACCACCATTCTCTCCCATAATCGTGGATATAGGTTGATTGAACCTTTTCAAAATCAGTGGCTAGATTCCAACCATCTAATCTTAATAGGTTTCATTTTTCATCACCTCACATAACTAATATAATTCCAATCTTAAATAAATAGATCCTAATCCATTCATGTTCCTCCATCTTCGACACCACTCTATGACCATGCCATAAATTCTAAAACCAAACCCACGATATTTATCAATTTCATCAAAAATGGTTTCTCAACAACCAGTTTCCTGTTAATTGTTGAACAATTAACCAAATATAATATAGTATATGAACATGAAAAGAACAGGGAATAAATGTACAAAACACAACAATAGGAAGAAACCTTTTCCAGTATTTAGGTTTTCTTTAATCCATTTCCATTAGAAATAAATGATCATACACAAATAAATGAATAATAATACAATATGATAAATTTCTAATCGTAGGAAGATCAGTCAATACTGAAAAAGATGCTCAACCTATGAATCAATCTATAAGTGAAATTGATTCATGTTCCTCATGAAATAGAAATATGAGATATAATAAATGAAAAAAATACCCTACCTCTGCATTGAATCATTCATTAATGAAATCCATCTTCACATTGTAGTCATTGGTGAGATCCATAAGCTCTGTTGTCCCCCTGATCGCCAAATCACGATATGATTTCGATCATCCAAGAATGCTACTTCAATGTATCCTCTCTAAATTGCAAGGGTAATGAATATAACCCTATAGATTTTCTATAATTAGGATTATATAGTTGAGTTTGGGACTAGTAAATTAAATATTGAATAAATTAATTATTTTTTTTATCCATTTATTAATTCTCCAACGATGGGTATTTAACAAAACAACCAAAGTCATAAAATATTATTCCACACCAAAGGTAAAACATACATTATAGATTTATTACTAGTCTCATATTTCTAATTTGATACTCTATTTAAGAGTTATACCATTATTTTATATAAACTACACATTCTTGATATAATATATTTTATATATTTATTATATCAATATTGAGCCCCTAAAATCCCTATAATACAATGATAATAGAGTGCCTTTATTCAATAATAGTTTTGAAAATATTTTAAAGATTTACCAAAAAAACAGAGTCATTAAAATCTTCGAACCTCAGGGATTTTCATTCCAAAAAGAGAAAATCGTACTAAAAATATAAGGGTGTTGAGTTCACATTTTGTTCTCTCACTCCTAGAAGTTCTCTTGATGATTCCCATGATTCCACCAGACAGACACCAAGGGAATCTATATCCCATTAAGGATATTCTGTTATTAATCATCGATATGTACCAAGTACTATACAATGGTAGATCCATCCTTGATGTAAAGATCATAATAGTCAATAACATGTGACAGGTCATGCACATACCACCTCAACTATGATGCATAGAAGATGTCATGTACTAAGTCTAACCATTGTGTTAGGTCTAAGAGATACACCACCTCATAGAACCTATATAATATCTAGAAATTTCTACTTAATCTTGAATATAAGTTTCTTCCCAAAATAAATCTTTACAATCCATGTCACGGTGATACTTTAAGGAACACATGGTCTCCTTCCTCAAAATATATAGACCTCCCTCACTAGGTCTCATAATAAATCTATAGACATTGGTCAGAACTCATCGTCTCCTATATGATCTATACTATCTCTTTCATTGATCACACACTCTTGGCCCATTAGTTCTGACTCTCATTGATTAGTCCAACACAGTGGTGACTTAATGGGGCTCCCATACAAGGCCTCAAATGGTTCCATACCGATGGTGGAATATTAATTATTGTTTTATGTGACCTCCACCAAGGATAGGTGATCCCCCCCAACTATGTTTAAATTCTAAAATCCATGCATGAATCATTTCCTTCAGATTTCAAATGGTCTACTCAGTTTGGCCATTATTTTAGGGATGAAATACCATGCTAAAACATAACTGAGTCTGAAATGCATCCAACAATATTCTATGTAACCATGACATGAAGTGAGCATCATGGTTAGTAACAACCATCTAGTGAACTTTATGAAGCATTATAATCTCCTACTTGTAAAGGATTCTCAAGATCTCTATTAAAATCTTCCCTCATATAGATATAATGTTGGATGACATGGTGAGTCAGTCTATGATCACCCAAATAGTATCATGTACTCTAGATGTTCATGGAAACCCCATATTTATATCCTTATATATATCATCCCACTTCCACTATGTCACCTCAAAGGGTTGAGCTAAACCCACTGTAACCTGGTTCTTAGCCTTATACTATTTAAAAGTAAGGCATTAAGAGAAAACTCGACTGCACTCTTCTTTATTTTCAGCCATAGAAACTAACATTGAATGTCTTAGAACATATTCACCACACCTAAATGTTCCATAATGGTTGATTTATGAAACACTCTAATAACATACTCATGTAACATCATTGGTACCATCATCAACCATCTAAAAAGGATTTTGGGCCCCAACCAATATAAAATCCACTTGAATCACATCGGGTAGATATATAAATATGCAAGATCTCACAATCAGTATCTCCAAGATGAGACTCCTTGGCATGCTGCAAAAGTGGCGGGGTAAAAACCATTGACTGGATGAAAAATTCTTCAGCATCATTCACTAAGGAAAATTACATTGATTCCAACTACTCTAATTCCTCATTCAAAAACTACAAACTAGATCTCCTGTTGAGAGTATCTTATAACACATTCCTCTTTCTGGGAGTATAAAATATCTCAAATTCATAATACTTGAGGTAATCTATCCATCTCCTATATCTCAAGTCATTATACTTCTGTGAGAAGATACACAAGACACTATTGTGGTGAGAATAAATGATAAACCACTCACCAATAGATATGTCTCCACATACTCAGGAAAAAAACTAATACTAAAAACTCAACATCATGGGTCACAAAGTTCTAATTATGAGGTATCAACTATCAGGATCCATAAGAAATAACTTCTCCAATCATTATCAAGACAAATCCAAGTATGGTTTGGGAGGAATCATAGAAAACCACATAGTCAACACCCACATCTAGCAGTATCAATATTGGGGCACTCATCAACATCTTTCATTACTTTTGGAATGCCTTCTATCACCTATATTTCAAAATAAAGGCTACCCTCTCAGTTCAAAGAAATCAAGTGTGATGATATCCTAGTTAAATTTTGATAAAAACTCTGATAGTATCTAGAAAACCCAAGGAAGCTCCATACCTTATTCACATTCGTGAGTAGATCACAATATAACACTACCTCAAGCTTCCTCAAATCCATTGAAAATCCATTTTATAAGATATTGTTACCCATAAAGTTGGCCTCTCAAATACATAATTAAAACTTCAAGATATTTTCATAAATTTTTTGCTCTTTGAGTATGTATTGGTCTATCCTCAAGTGCCTCACATGATCCTCCTTGAACGCCAAGTATAGTACGATGTCATTAATGAATACCACCAAAAACCAGTATATAAATGATAAAATATCTAGTTCATGATTCCCATTAACACAAATATAGAATTAAACATGTTGAAAGGCATCAACAAGTATTCATAGGGATTGTGACAATATTGTAATACTATCTTTGTTATATCCTTATCCTAAACTCAAAGATGGTGATAGCCTGATCTGAGGTCAATCTTTGAGAACCATCTCCCCACAACCTCTTTAGCTACTCAAAGTGGTCATCGATCCATGGTAGTGTATAATTATTCTTTATGGTCACTTGGTTCAGGTGATGATAATCCACACACAACCTCAATCTCCCATATGCCTTCTTGGAAAACAAAATTGGGGTTGCCAAGGGTACACGTTGGGTCTCACAAATCCATTCCACTATAAATCCTATAATTGTACCTTATACTCTGGAAGCCCTATGGGAGATAACTGATATTATGGTGTATATATTTAGGAATTTTGTAAGTAAAATTCTTTTCAAAAGTCTATCTCTCTATGGTGAGGTAATCCCAACACATCTTTAGGGAATACATCCTCAATATCCTCTACAATTGTTGGGAACTAATAGCCCATAAAATCTACTTCTCCATGATCTATACATTCTAAATGGTGATTAATAAGTTATATCCTCTATGTATAAGCCCATCCTTCTTATCCTAGGTTCCCTTCACACCCAAAAAAGAAAAATGTTTCCCGTGTATGTATACACACCACATTCTCCACCAGAAATGTTTAATTTGGTTATGAACAATGGATAGTCGGTTAATACTTAAGATGAAATAGTAAGTCATAATCACCACTATATAGATATACCATATGAATATGTCTCTTTTGAGAGTCAGGTCGCACTATCAAATTTTTTTTGTGATCATTAAATCCCTTCCTATAGGAGTCTCCAATTACAAAGGTTGATCCATGGGCTCTATTAAAATTTATAGATCTCAGAAAAAAGGAGTGGAAATAAAAGAGTGGATCATGCCTATAACTTTCATCATTGAATATAATGTATATAAGACATATATCATACCTATAACAATCCTTGTATCCTTTAATTCATAGGCCTCCATGGGCTACAACTATCATCATCTCTGACCCCCATCTCTCAAAACCATGGAGTCATTATGGAAATATGTTAAACAGTCATCCACATCATACTGCTCTCTCTACTCCTCTACCAAGTACACCACCCTATAGACCGCTCTACCCTTATAGTTGTATCTTTATGGGTTGTCCATCAACAATCTCTCTATCAGCTATATTGTAGTTAGATAAATTTCAAGTGATATGTCCCTGATAATCGCAAGAGAAACACCGCATCTCCCTCGGCTGACTCAAACCATCTAGGGAGAATTGAACTGTAGATCCTCTATCCTGAGACCATATCTTGAATCATCTCACATCCCCAGAACCCTATGTTTTCTATTAAATATCCACTTATAATGTCTTAGTGCCTGTGTGATCACTACTAACACTAACTATCATTGTATTCTTGACCAAAAATCTCTCCCCTACCAAAGCTATATCAAGAAATACATAATGGGTTAGAATGGAGAAAGATATGACTACAACCCGAATTTCTTGTCTTATGCCCTTCTTATATGTTTTTTCTCAGAAGAAGGTATTACAATCCATTTTTATAGAGTATCACAATAGGTCGGTGAACCTTGATGAATACTCTTCCACAGTCATGCTACTCTACTGAATATACAAATTCTTCTGGATATCCACTGCTCACAACATGGCTAGATAGAACTCCTCCCTAAATAGATTCTTGAACTCTATCTAAGAGAGGGTTATATAATCATGTTCTTGAGTTAAAATATTCCAACATAACCTAATAGAGTCATGGAGAATACTCACTTCTAGGACAACCATTTGATCTAAAGGTGTCCACACATGAAAAACAATCACCTAACAATCTCAAGGCAATACACTGCTAACCTGTGGTCTAGATCACCCCAAAATCTAAGGTGTCACTACCTTTAAAACTCATGGTTTGTGATCATCTTTTAAACATCCTCATTTGGTATTTTCATCACAAACTTATGCTCAATGTGTGGTGAAATAATAAGAAAACCACCCGGGGGTATCACCTTCTATACAAGCCCTTGTACGTAAGCCTCATCAATAGGTGGATCATTTTCAAAATCCCACTATGGAATCATGATTAGTTTTCATCATAGTGGCATCCTAAAATAAAGTCAATAAATAGCACCAAAAAAGATTACATTTTTGATTTTGACTCAAGAAGGACATAAAAACCACAACTCCTTCCTATATGATGCAAGTATCAATGTTTTCCCTACAACAAATTCCTATAGGTACCAAGTAAACATTATGGATTTTGGAGTCTTGGTGAATAAATATGCCAGCTTCCATACAAACATTGGATTACCTAGGCTGAGAGTGGAACCTGATCCAATTTAACACTGTTTCCCAACCCATAAACAAAACCTCACAGCTCGAAAATATCTAAAATCCAGTCCTAAGATGAACCTCCTCTGATACCACTATTCCATTATATAACCCACTAGAGCCCTCCTGGAATGTGGTAAACCAACTGTAACATCCCAATAATTTTTTAAATAGGCCATGGGCTAGTGATGAGTGTCGAGTAGGTATATCAAACACATAGGGGGACTTAGCCTAAGGTACCTGTATGCACAAAAAACTATCCAAATAACTATACACTTTTGAAAGGTAAAGTACAACTGATAAACAAATTCATGAATACACATACATACCACAATCAGATCCAATTAAAAGTATTGTAAATTTTAAAGGTCAAAATATAATCCCACCAAAGTAGATAAAAGAGTCTCATATACTAAGACAAAGGGTACTTCTATAAAATTAATGACCTTGTATGAACCACAGTTTTTCAATCTCACTATGGAATGCCTAATCATGGTCCTCCTAAGAATTTTTCAAAAGGTTTATAATATTTATAAGATATGACATGTGCTGGTAGAGACCACGCATGTGTGAGTATAACATTGCCCAGTAGGACACCCCAAAACCCAAACATAAAGAATTACAAAATTAATTGTCTCATAATCTTGAATATTTGTTATTTAGAATATGATACATAATAATAATAAACCTATATTTACTCATGATAGATACCAAGTCTCAAATAGGTTTCAACCATACTGTGAGGTATAGTATTATACTTGAGGGTTTAAGGTAATTATTTCCCATGATAACTCACTCCACAAGACATGTTGTCACTAATTTCACTCATCTAAGAGGTCATGTTCATCAGACCTCACCAAATAAGTAATAAATGGAACTCTGAAGATCTCAATTCTCATATATGGTGTCTGTATAGGGCCTCTGGGTTATTCTAAACCCTACCTAGAATATCCTTCTAATTAAGGGATCATACACCTGAGTATGTTAGACATGACGATTCATCAAACCCCATTAAGGTAAGAATAAGAAATGATAGAGGATCACACCTTTTTCCATACAAATGGATTTCTAAACTCTATCCAAGACTAATCTTATAGAGGGGATCACACCATATGCTCAGTACATGATGTCTCAATGTACCCTCATGGGGATGAACCATGGGAACAGACCCTATAGTTCAATAGTAATGATAAATAGGGATTCACACCACCTTATAGAAAGTACACAGTGTCTACAAGGAGTACGCGAAGTGTCTACTCTACCTCAGGTCTTCATGTATACTTCAGCTCATGCTTGTGTACTTAAGGTTGCGTTAGTGTACTATGGTCAGGATTTTATTTTTGGTTGTGTCTGTGCTAATGTACCTTGAGGGTACATACCAAGTATCTAGCTATAGGTCATATGGAATGTGATGTGTACCACATGACATGCCATGTTTTATTTTCCTAAAACCCAATCCATTATAGGCTTGTTACTACAAGATGTGTGTTCTTCATACTACACACCATGTAGTCAGGATTTTTCTTAAACCTATATGATCTTCACATGGCCCCGCTCATGCCTCAACCACCATTGGATTTGTAGCGATTCATTCCTAGAATTGGGAATCTATGTTGAATAAATGTTTTGGTTGCAAGTAGTTGGATTTTGGAAATCCTATCTACTCAAGATTCTTTTCTCATTTCCTTATTCCACCGTCATAATAAAATTTTTATCTCCATTGATCTCAATATATTCCCATTCATCTATTGTTGACACCACATCCTGATCATACCAATTATTCTGAACCCAAACCAAAATTACTTATCTATTGCACCAAATAATGGTTTCACTGTGATTGATTATCAATTATTTTTCAAATCAATAAAAAACTAAACTATTAGTGATGAACATATGAAGAATGGGGATGAAATATACATAACACAATAAAAGGATGGAATATCATCCATTATTCAATGTTGAATCAGTATGTTTTCATTAGAATGATGAATGAAGAGAAATAATAAATGAACAATAATCAAATACCATAAATTACTAATCTTTGTAAGATAAATTAATATCCATAAAACATGATCAACCCATGAATCAATATGTTAGTGGAATTGATTCTTGTTCATATTGGAATAAAACAATAGGAATAAAATAATCAAAATAAAATAACCTACATCAATATTTGATTGATCAATAATTAAGAATATCCCCACATTACAATCATTGGTGAGATGTATGAGCTTAATTGGCCGACTGATGAAAAAACCAAATGGTTGAAGACCACCTTCTAGATGAGGGATAATGTTGAGAATGGTAAGGTATAAAGTTCATGATAGTGTGGATAATGAGGGTTTATGTGATGTATTCTACCACTCCATGATGGTGGTGGCCAATGAGTCGGTCCCTCCCCCCAGTGGGGGAGGAGCCTATGATATACTTTGAGGGAGAGACACCTCATCCCTTCTCCCCTTTATCCAATCCTGAACTTCTTCCTTTGTTTACTCAAATAACTGTTATCCATAAAGTCTCAGATCTATTTTATGGCTACGTTAATCTTTTAATATCTTCCTTAGAGTTCAACAAGGCCTCTTCCCTTCGGAATCTTACATTGATTAGTCAGTTCAAGGAGAGGCGACTTTTATAGGATTAGTTTAATAGGTTTATTTTGGGACTTTGGGATTAACATGATAGAGTAATGGTGGATATGATTGAAAAAAAACAATTTATGATTTATTTCACATCATAGGAAGACCTGCTCAAAGCTTGGACCAGTGTACCTCACAGTTGTAACGAATCCTGGTTATATCTCTTTATATGGACTTATGATTTCCATATGAGTGTGAATCCCCAACAGTGGCGATTTGGGTAAGTTTTCCTAAAATTCCTTTACGTTTTTAAAACCCTTATATTATAATAATTTTAAAGAACCACATTGGTACTTATTTGTGTGCTAACTATAGAACTAGAGTAGTTTGTCACCCTAGTTATCTCCGAGTCTATATGGAAGTTGATGCTTCAGGAATTCCTACTGAGTTTGTTTGAATTTCAGTTGGTGAAGAGTTCCATTGTCGAAAACCTATATTTTATGAATCATGGGTCAATTCTTGTTCCCCCTATAAGAAAATGGACCACTCAATGGTATCATATAGGCATGAGACTAAGAACCTTGATAACCAGAAGGTTGTGGACTTAGGAGGTAGTGAAAAGTGATTGGGTCCTAGTGTTGATGAAGGTTCATCTAGTCAGAGGCAATTAAGCATATCTAAAAATGTAAATTTTCCAAAGGTTGTGAAATGTGGAACATGGGAGTGTAATCTAATAGTGGAAGACTTTTTAAATTGCTTGAGGAAGAATCTAGGAGGTCCCAAGTCTTCTGTGAAAGCTCCTTTAGGGGAATTGAGTTTTGATGTAATGATGACAACATGTATTCTGGATCCTATACCCAAAAAAACTTTTTAGGGCCCTCATGGTGGAGATTTGGGACCTATAAGTGGTAAAAAAATCAATGTGGAGTCACAAATGGCCGATGCAGGAGGTTATTAGACTCACATAGTTGCATCCTATGTTGAGGATGTCTGTTCAAGTTCTATAACCAGTGTTACAGAGGGATATCAGGGGACTGAAGAACACCTAAGATAGGCACTGGTTCCTAATGTGTCAAGAGAGGGTGACCCCTCAGGTGGAAAGGATCTAGAGCATGAAAAAGGGGGATGGAATTTGATTAGGAAAATTCTAATAAGGGAGGATCCAACAATTGATCTTGGAAACCTCTTTGAAGTATTGGTGAATGAAGAACTAATTTAGGAGTATGTAGCAACTTAGGTAGTGCACTCCTAGGATGATTAGGGGGTCTCTAATAAGGAGCCTAATGATGAGTCTTCTAGTAATTTGATTATGAAGATTATTTTTAAGGTAATAGGCTTCCTAGTCTGAGGATGAGGATGATTCAGAGAGTAAATAAGAAATGGTGAAAGGACTACTCATACATACCACTACCAATGTAAACCAAATGCACTAAAAATTCAAAAGTCAAAATGATGGATAGTGATCCAAAGGCTCCTAAAATTATTGTTCGGGATGAGGTTGTGGATCATGGATTGTTTCTTCAAGGGATGATTTCATTAGACAACAACGGGAGATGAGAACAGCTCTTGATAATATATGGATTTGATTATTCAACCAGATGAAGTAGTGGTGGAGTAATTTCTTGTGATTATTTTTTCTGAAGAAGAAGATAATAGGATGATGGTATGGTCATTAAGAGTAGATACCAATGGTGATCAGAGTACATAGATTGATAAGAAATATTTTATACTGACAGGGGGATTCAACAAAGAGAATTTCAATCAAGAAGAGTACATGCAGACTTGGGACAAGCTAGCATATCATTTCAAAGACCTTTTTAAGGATAATCCAGATACTTAGGTGAAAAATCTCTCCAATAAATTATATGGGGAGAATGATTCTAGTGGGATTAATTTGTTTTCAATGGCCATGTTATATCTTTTAGTGTTTGAACCTTATGGTTGCACACATTTCCATTAAAAGTGTTTTTGATAATAAAAAAGTTAGTTTTTAGTCCATTGTCACACTAATATGCAAATCACAACCCGTTGTTGATCATCTAAGAACTCTCTTCTAATGGATCCTCTCTCAATACATAGGGTTATGTTGCTAACACTAGTGATTTTCCCTAATGGGGATTATATAGAAGATTTTAAGTCTAGAAAATTAAATAAAATATAAATGAATTATTTAATGTATATATTTATTAATTCTCCCATGATAGCACATTAATAGAACATTAAATGCCAACAAACTTAATTTCTCACCTAAGGTAAAACATGCATTATATATTTAATAGAAATATCGTATTTTTAATCATATAATCATTTTGGTAGTTATTCAATTATTTTAGATAAACTATGTACGTGTGATATAATATATTTTATATTTTTATTATAACAATACTAAGTATCTCTAGACTGCAGAATTTAATTCTTACCCAGCACCTATATTAAAAATATTATTTAAAATATTAAAAATATTTACATGGAAGAACATTTGTTGTATCTCACTTCTTCACTTATCTCCATTTATTATTAAGGAAAGTGTTATATCACACCTTTTGAGTTTTATGTATCCTCCCATGGAATAAAATAATTTTAGTGGTTGTTGTACTACTTGTGGAGGTGAGAACCCTTTGGTTTTCACTTGGTTATATCTATCAACAATTCTCCATTAATATCATTAGAGATGGATCACACTAGAAAAGTGGTGCACCTATTTATATTTATATTCTTCATACTCATGATTATTTTATGACAATATATCACACATTATATTAGGTTTATTCCCCTACTTTGGACATGAGATGATCCTACAAAGCCCATCAGTGGTATCTGATCCACCTTCATCTTTGAATTAAAATGTTTTCATATTGATTTTATGAAGAACATGTATATTGTTTGACAGTAAATGCAAAATTTTATGGTACAATAAAACATTTCTAATTATTATCCATTATATTGTTTTGTGGTTATCTATGATATATGGGATATCATAATATATGATTTAGTATTATTCATTATCGTAAGGTATGATTCATTGAGTCTTAGCACATGATTAATTGAATCTGACAATTTTATATTGTATCTTAAGCTATGATAACAATTATCTTATGCTATGACATAAAATTATTGTATTGAAAGCTAGATCATCACATAGTAATGGAATTATAGTGGATATCATTAAAAATGATAGTCCTACCACAATAGTACTTGTCATAATCACCAATTGAGTAATGAATTATGAATTAAAATGGGTTTATCTATCATAAAATATGATATATGCTATAAATGAGAGAAAATTATTTTTTATAAAATTGATTATGGTCTACAATTATTTTATAAAATATAGGTGTTAGGAATTATAAATGAAATATTTTTATGCTTAAAGAAAATATGAAGTGTTCATTTTGATATCTTATGTTTGTAAAATAAGTAAAAAATTATCTTTTTATTTATTACTTTTAATATTCTTTTATATAATATGTTTATATAATTTGAATATTATGTATGCTTAAATTTATGTCATAAATTACTTCTTGTAAATATTTCATGTTAGGATAGGTATGAAAACATGAGATTTGGTTTTCACCAACCTTGACATTAGTTTGTTATAAAGATATTATATTGGATTTATTGGTTGAGTATAGTTTATATATATATTTGATGTTAGAGTAATCATGGAATATAGATCTCCCTTGAGAAAATTATCCTTCAGTGTAGGTAAATTGGGTTGGACTACTCATTATCCTAGAGGCTTATGACTTGTATAGAAAATTTAGGGTAGGATATAAGTGGCTCTAGGCTTACTCTGGTTGGGATTTTTTATTTCATATTATTCTAATCCCTTACATGAAAGGGTTTCTTATACCTTTTACATGACATATATTTGAATATGTGTAAATATTTTTGGAATCTATTTTTGGGTGAAAACTCAAACTATTAGTTATTTAAAGGTCATTAAATGGTTTGAACATTTTAATTTTGTGAATGAAATAGGGACGCTAAAACTAAATCAATACAAGTATATATATATATATAAATTAATAAAGCATGTGGTAATAAAGGTTACAAGTGATGAAATAGATATAAACTTAATATGCATATGTTGTGTATTAAAAATAATGGGACTAAGAAAACCCCTAAACAATGGGCATGGGAATCCTTCTAAAGAAAACACTTTGTAAGACCACTTTCATTCAATATGGATGACCCTAACCATTAGGTTCTCATGAATTATCTTTTGTTAGGAAATAAAATTATATATAACTATTGTTGTTAGGTGCCTATATTTGATGTAATATTTGAGTTATATTGAGCTAGGAAACCCTAAAAAATAGGATACTGGAGGAATAGATTTTAATGAATCCACATAATAGATTAGAACAAAGAGTTATCCACTGCATTTTCGAAGAGTTATATGTTATATTATTGACATGATTGTCTACCAAATAAATTCATGGCTTATGTTATGATATTAGTTGATATAATTCATGATAAAACATAAATCTTGGATCACTAAATGGATATGATCTATGAGGTTGTCATTTTTAGTGGGATTAATTTCATTAAAATTACTTAATGAAAATATATAAATCCTAACAATTACTCATAGAAGAATATTGTTTGTAGATCATGGAGTGTAAAATGATAATATTTTTAAAATATCTTATAGGTATGACCTATGGAATAATTTTATATTGGTATTTAAGGTTGATAAGTGTTGTAAAAAGAGAAAAATCATGATCATATAGATGTTAAGGTCATAGAAATAAATTTCTCCAATACAGACTCATGGGAATTGGATACCTCTGTGCATCAAAAATTTGTGTTGATAATCACATAATAAGGTATAAGAGAGAATTGATGAATTATGAGGTAGATATTCATGTTGGAAATAGGGAAATAGTTTCTATATTAGAGGTCATTACATATGATCGATTTTTACTAAGTGGGCTACTTCTAGAATTGAAAAACTGTTATTATGTTCTCTCCACAAACAAAAATTTTATTTATGTATCTTATTTGGAAAAGATGGTTTTTTTCATTCATTATTAAGAACAAGTGTTGTTTTATATACATGATAAAATATTTTATTTCATTAGGAATATGGTGAAGGGTTTATATAATCTTGACATAGATAATTCTATATATAATATTCAGAATAATAATTTCTAGGTTGATTATAACATAACATACCTTTACCATTGTTGAACTAAAAATAGAAATGAGTAGTGAATTAAAGGAATCCATATAGAAAATTTATTGGATTTATTCGATTGGGAACTCATTGATTCTTGATAATCTTATATATTACGAAAAATTAATATAGAATCTTTTAGTGGAAAAGGAGAAAGTGAGTTCACTGTAGATCATATACATAGTGATGTATGTAGACCAATGAGTACTCAAAAAAGTGACATGTATAAGTAATTCATAAATTTTACACGTAAATTTAGTTGGTAGGGTTATGTGCTTCCATTGAGATGTGAGTTTGAAACATTTGAAATGTTTAAAAAATCATAATTTGATATAGAATCAACTAGGAAAAAGTATTAATATTCTCCAATCAAATTGGGGTGGTGAATACTTGATCTATAAATTTACCCATCTTCTTATATATTGTGGCATTTTTTCACAACTCACTACTCTAAGAAAACCACAATATAATGGTGACTTTAAGAAGAGGGATAATACCACATTGTATATGGTTTGATCAATGACAAGTCAGTGTGACCTCCCTATATCATTTTTTTGATAAGATCTAGAAACTATCACATTCCTAATTAACCAAATTACATCTAAGGTAGTCATAATGACACCATATGAGATATAGAATGGGAACCAAACTAATTTTTTATTAATCAATGTTTTTTATTTTAAATAATATGTATAATGTCTTACTTCTGATAAACTTATCCAAAATTCATATAAATGCCTTTTTTTATTATTCCAATGATACTTCAAGATAATATTTCTATAGTCCTACTGAACACAAAGACTCAATGTCCCAAAGATATGTTTTCCTTGAGAAGGAGAATATTGTACAAGGAGTCTATTGGTGGAAATTTAAACTTGGTGAAATTTGATACCAATAAATAGGAAATGTTCTTTAGGTAGACGTTGATTTAGTTCAATAAAAAGTTATGGAAAATGAACCATTATTATAAGAAATAGGATTCTCATCGGGATTTTAATGTCAGACCTTAAATAACCAAAGTTATAATGGTTTTTGACATAAGTTATTTATATAACTGACATTAAAACACTTTTATTTAGGTTTTTATCATCATTTATATAAATAAATGACATTAAATCTCATTAAGAATGTGTTTTTACATTGAAAAATTTAAAATTGATGCTAAAACTCTCTATAAGAGGGATTTAACATCAGTTGATATATAATTGATGTTAAAACAAATGTTTTAATATTGGTCCTAAGAATAATCAATGTTAAAACTTATATGTGACAAGGGTTTTTTCATCGGTTATTCATATAACCTACGTGAAAAGTTAAAATTTCCATCATGAGACAATAAAATTTGAAAAATTTCACAAGGTACTTACATTTTTTAAAATCTTTCCTGAAATTTATTACACCATGGGAAAACATTTTTTAGTTACCTATATAACTTTTAATTCTCCTTCACTCTATATTTTCTCTTCACTTATCTTCAATCTAAATCACCATTCCTTTAGTTCACCATTTATTTATTTCATCATTGTATTGATCATTATACTCTCATCATTTAGTTTTTTGATATTGGTTTACTTTTTGATGATTTTTTATGATTAAGAAGACTTCTTCTGATAGAGTTTAGAAGTTAAAGCTTCTGCATGATATTTACTAACATGTATTTAAATTTCCTTACCCAATGTAATTTATTATGTCACATGAGTTATTTCCTAAAAATAAATTTAATATCAAAAATTGACATTTAGTTTTGAGGGGCACAACCACAAGCAAGGAAATTAAGTCGAAGCACCAAGTTTATTTTTCCTGTTCCCATTTTTTTGTTTCAATTTTCTCATATATTCATTCAAGATATTAATATTCATTGAAATATTTAAAATAATAATCCACTTTTGGTTTCATTTATTTTAATAATTGACATAAAAATTAACTTATAAATGAATTTATTATTATATTTGATGTCCTAAACTATGTTAGATGTCAATTATCATAATAATCAACATAAAATGTCTTGAAATTCATTATTTTGATACCATTAATCCAAATAACCGATGTTGAATTTCTCAAAATAATTATTTTAATGTAATTTTATATAAAAAATGTAAAAAATAATAGTTATTTCATTGGATTAACTTATGCTGGATAACAATCCAATGTTAAAAATCCCAAAAAAATATTTTAAATGGTATTCTTTTAGTAGTAAGCTGACTTAGGTTACACAAGAACCTCAATGTTATCATTGTATTTTTCAGGATCTCGAGAGACATTAATTTATTATTGAAAATTACTATTAAATAATTTTAATAAATTATTAAAAAATTACCCACTAAGAGGCCATTGAGAGTTTTGATTCCACGAAATGGTAATGTTCCAAGAAACATGAATGGATTCCATATACCCTAAATTATTTTGGAACTTAGTGAATACACATTAAAGGATGAGAACCATAGATTGAAAGTGGGGTTTTCAAAATAAATGTATCATATATATTAGAGTGTCTACCTATAAACCTCTTATGTTTTCAAAAGGTTATAAAATATTCATGGTATTCACTATGAATTAATCATTCTCTAATTATAATGATAATTTTCATTTAGATGTTTCATTCCATAGAATATCATTTGGATTATGAGATAAATAAATGGATGTTAGAACTACTTTCCTTAATGTTAATTTATTAAATTAATTGTATATGATACAACCCAATGGTTTTAAAGTTACAAATGAGTCTGAAAAGGTTTGTAAGTTACAATTGTCCAGTTATGGATTGAAGCAATCTTCATGGAGTTAAGAAATCTAGTTTGGTAATGAAATCAGAGGTTTTGGTCTCTTCATGAATTAAGATGATTCTTGTGAATTCAATAAGGATAGTGGGAGTATTATAGATTTTTTTATATTATATATAGATAACATACTCCTCATTGAAAATGATATCTTGACACTAAATTCTATAAATGTGTGGTTTGGAAAATGATTTTTGATAAAATACATGGGTGAAGTAGCCTACATACTGGGAATAAATATATATAGAGATAGATCAAAGAGGTTACATAGACTAATTCAAAACACATATATCAGTAAAGTGAATAAGTGTTCTATCGTGGATAACTCCAAGATATGGCCTTTACTAGTGTTTCATGGAATGAATCTTAAAAATGGTTCAAGATCCAGTAAAAGAGTTATAAATGATGTATAGGATTCATTATATATATTCTATAGAATCAGTCATGTATTCTATGTTATCTACTCAACCTGAGGTCACTTGTTCTTTAATAATAACAAGTATATATCAATCTAATCCTGGTGAGTGAAACTGGATTTCTATCAAGAATTATTTTATGTACTTAATAATACATAAGAATATGTTCTTGGTCTTTGTATGAGTGGGTGAGCTCATTTTAAGGGGTAACACTTTCTCTATTTTAAAATTAAATTAATATGATTTGATATTTCAATTTGATTTTTTATTTTTTCTAAATGGTGGAGTTATCAATTGAAAGAGTACAAAATAAGCCACCATAGAGGTATTGATAATACAAGTAGAGTACCCTGTTGCATTAGATTATGTAAATGATGATGGTTAGATCAAGAAGTTCATAATTTATCTTAGAATGGATTCTATCATTGAGTGTCAAATTGATCTTTTTTGTGAAAAAAATATAGTTATTTATCAGGCCAAGGAACCCTTATCTCACGAAAGAACAAAACACATCCTTCACAAATACTCCCATTCAAGGTAAATCATGGGTGAAACTATAGAATAAGCTTATAATATTTAATGGTGATATTAATTCTTGTAATAAAATCCATTTGAATTATAGTACTATATTGGAAGAGATACAAGAGAACATAAATCAGTTGAATGACCAGTAACAAGATCTATAAGATAATAAAAACATTCTTCTCCTAATTCCTAAATTCATTAATCTAGAGGAGGATAATGTAGTGAGAGGGATATCAAAAAATAAGTGGATGAGGAAAATAGATGGAATTAAAACAAACTCCCATGTATATATAATGGAGAAGAAGTTTATTGGAAAAATCAACATGCATTTTGAGGATAGGACTCTCACTAGTGATATCGGCATTACTGGTCCTCTTGTGTGTTCATATTTCTCTAGTTTTATCTCATTACATCATCATTGAATGAGAGAGGGGTCCCTATTAGTAAATAAGATAACTAATTACATGGTAAAATATTACTAACTATGAGGTATTATGGAAATTGTTTTGTAAAATCCATTCTAGGAGAAGATGAGATTATTGAGGCTATTAAAAGCCATTATCATAATAGTGAATTTGGGCCTGATGAGATCTCATGTTCCTTATAAATTATTTCATGGGACCTCATTAATAAATATGTTATTGAAGTCATTCAATGTTACATTAAAAGAGGCTCATTCCAAGAGTTACCAATGCCATAGTCCTTTTTTAATCCCTAAGGTGAAACATCATAAAAGGTTTGGTCAATTTCTACCAATAAATATTTATAATATTTTATAAAACTTAATCGATGTGGTCCATATCAAAACAATATCCCTACACCTAGCTCTTCAAATTTTATATTAACAACATTTCTTCCTCAAAGTTTGAATTATATATGGAGTGATTGGTTTGGATCAATAAATGATACCATACCATGAAAGGTGAGTGACTCGGTCTAAAATTATGGTGAAAATCGATGTTGAAAAATAATATGATATGATGTAAATGAGATTTATTCTATGTGTTCTAAGCAAATATGGATTTTTAGAGTTGTTATGTGGCTTCCTCTTTCATTTCTATTCATCTCCATGGTTCATGATCTCTAACTTGGGGAAGATATTTAGTTTCTATAAATTGATGATTGGTCTCCTCTAAGGAGATTATCTCTCTTTGATTTTATGGATTCCCACTCAAGATGTTCTCAGATAGAATCACAACTATGTGATATCATATGGTATGGTCCAATTGTATAGATATAGTTATGGATTAATTCAAATATATCATATATTTCTTCAGATGAAATTCTATTCTGAAGTAATTGTAAGAGTAAATTCATTCAAAATTTTAAGTCAATATTAAATACCTAATTTAAAAGGAGTGGTCAGTGCACTCATGTTGGAATTATTAGTGTATATATCTCAGTAAAATACTTGGGATGGTGTTACAAACTTATAGAGTCATAGCTTGGAGTTTCTAAAAGTAAATTTTTAATGAATTATCAAGGTTCTTCACTATCAAATAGAATAATTCATATTCATTACTTTTAGGAATTTCTTGATATTATTGATATTATTTACCCAGTGAGTCACTTATTTCTTTATTTTGGAAATAAAATTACACTTCATATGAATTTAGTCTATCTTGAAGTTTTTATTTATGTTTTTATTCTTATACTAAATTGAAATATTCTAAGTGAAGTACTAGATATCTAAACTATTTTATGACAATATGATGATATGAATATTAATGATATATTATATGAATTAGATTTAGAACCACATTAATAGTGCTGATCAAACTCATTGGTGAATAAAGAAAATTTTTGAGTTCATTGGTAGATGAATAAGTTACCATTAATGTAGTTATAGTTGATCTTTAGTTTTAGATATTTCAACCAATAAAGTTTGTAAAATCATTTCTTTCAAATAAATACATACCTTGAGAATCATAAAAAAGAGAAACACATGAAAAACAATTATTAAACTTTCTGTTCATTTTTATGTTTTTCAATTACTTTTGGCTGAGAACACTTCTTATTAGTGTAATTTTTCTTTTTGAGTGATTTAGCTAAGATCTTACATTGTCTGTGTATTACCTTGTAAATATCCTAGAGATTTATATTGTAATATTTTTTTTACTGATACATCATGATCAAGGTCTTCTAGGGATAGGAAGATAGAGAAGATGTTCATATGATCAAGGGTTTCTGTGGCTATGAATACATAACTCAATTACTTGCGATGTGTGAAGTAGAATACTACCAAAATGTGTAGTCAATGGACTCAAGGATAGAAAAATATGTCATCTTATAGTTATAAAATCAAGGATACCTTATGATCAGTTGAAATTCTTGGATACCTTATATTTAGTTTAAAGATGCACCTTTCAATTTTGTTTAAAAGTTCAATTTAAATAATATCCTTTTAATGAATTATTTGGTTTACTAACAAATACTCAGGTTTTTATTTACAAAATCCCACTATGGTAAATTTTTCATCAGTAATTTAAAATAATTATCATTTTATTTCATCAATAGTAATAATATTTCATATATTTTATTCTTCTATTACTCCAACCTTTTATTTCACTAGTATTTCGAAAAACAGATCAATCTTTTATTTCATTGGTAATTCAAAAAAATAATCACCTTAATAATTTAAGTGGTTGAAAATTGTATGTTTGTTTCTTATACTACAAGTCACATCCCCTATATATTCTATTTTCCACCATACCTTGGTGAAACATTTAGTAATAGATTTTAACTTTACCCTAATTCTAATATTACCTTCTTCATATTATATTTTTTTAGTTTGTCATAATTTACAAAAAAACATATTTTATTTTATTAAAAGATGGAACCATACATAATAAAAACTAGATTTGATCTAAAAAAAAGCATGAAATGGAAACCTATATTAGGGAGCCTAAAAGAATGGATCCCAAGGGAATCACCTTGAGCAATACTAACGCACTCTAGTGGCAAGGATCCCAAGCTGGATAAAGAAAAAGAATCATCGTTATAAGTGAATCGATAAGCTAGGAAGTCTGCCACCTTTTCCCCCTCACCACATATATTTTAAAAGTGTCCTACTGTCAATAAGAAGAATATATCACTAAAAATGGTATGAAATATTCCACAGAGTATAATTTTTTTCTTTAAGAGTGTCATAGATAATATTTGAGTCATTTTCAATCTTTGTAATTGGAATTTTTTGGGACACACAGTATTAGATCCCTTTAAGAAGTACATGATCCACCACATTGAGGGAGTCTCCTCTGTCAAATTTAGCATTATACAGTGCAACCATTCATCCCATAGATTTTTACATTACCCCTCCCCCATCATTATCATGATAACACAAGATCCACCTGTATTAAGTTTCATCCCCTCAGAGGGGGGACTTCAGTAGACACATGATCCCATAGAAATTGCATTGTTACTTCTATGAAGAAGGGATTTGTAATGAAGCACCTGCCTCACTGAAGGACCTCTTCCCATTTCATAAGGAGAACTCCCATATCAATGATAAACCACTTATTTCTAGAAACCATGCCTACCATAGTGGATGAAACTATATTAAACTGAGATTTTTTCCTCACCTACCAGATAAATCAATAACCAGTTTAAAAAATGGTAACTCTTTCCTTCTTCTCTATGGTATTAGAATCTATACCTTAGAATCACCTATGCAGGATGGAATCGCCTGGATGAATAGTGAAGGCCATGCAAATGAAATCTAACACTACTTCCCATACAACATTTTCCCAATCACTCTCATAAAATAAATGATTGTTTGAATCGATGCAAGGGATCTAGAAACATAAGAATTCAGAGATGGTGTTGATCCATTTCTGGTGAATCTCCTCTTCAGTGGAAATGGAGTGGTGACATAATCTTTAGGTGAGAAAATTATACATTGGAGAGATATCCTAGCACCAAAGGAGATTAAACCACAAATCATGGTCAATGCGATCTAGGGGAGATGATTTGTAGGCCTTGATATAAATGGATCCTAAATAAGTGGCCTTAAAAGCGCACCTATCGAGTTCATTTGATAGATTGATGTTTTGAAACAGATCCATCAATTCTCTATTTAATACATATTGGATAAATGTAGGATGATCAATTGCCTACTTGAGAGAGATATCAGTAAACGAGAATCTAGGGAAGCTGAGAATACCACCTGACCAATTGTTGTGCCAAAAGCTAATGTCGCAGCAGTTGATGATCTAGCTTTCATTACTAAGAAGGATATGGATATGGATCTGAATTGATCTCCAAAGGTAAGAAGAATTGGTATTCATTTTCTATAGTTTTTTATATACTTATCTCTGATTACCTTTTCCCATATATTTTACCTTCCATATCCTCCCATGCCAACCTCACGTACATATAGTTCATCATATCAGAAACTCTGCACAGACTGATCCCACATTCATCCATACAGAAGGCCATTCTAGACTAAGAGGCCTAGTGGTACCTAAATTCTGAGTGGGAGTCCCAAATAAAATAGTTCATGAGCCTATAAATATTCTTTAATAATGTATTTGGAACCTTAAGTACCAAGATAACATGCATGGTTATCGAGGTAAGAAAGTTGTTAACAAGAGTGATCCTTCCTAGGAAATAGAGGAGGTGATTTTTCCAATTATTAATGTGAGTATAAATATTACCCACACCATGTCTAGATATCTAATCCAGAGCTTACCTGATGTTATGGGGGCACCTAAGTAGTCCATGGGAAGGTTTCTGATGTCGATACCTAAGATAAATTCAATGTTGTGAATGCATGTCTCTGAGAAAATCCTCGAGATGTAGATACTACTTTTATCTCTATTGATGATTTTCCCACTACATTTGCAATATTCATCGAGGATGGTATTTATTCATTGAATATAATTAGAGACCTAGTTAATAAAAAAGGATCATATCATCTACAAACATGTGGTGGGACAAATGCTGTAAATGATATCTACAATGATAAGTTTGAAAGGAACCTTCATGCTTATTGGCCTTGATGAATCTACTCGAAGCATCTTCAATCAGGATGAACAAAATAGGTGACAAGTGATATACTTTTCTACGACCATTGAAAATTTATAAAAATCTATTTCTCATTCCCATAAAACATATAGAAAAACATGATGAACTCACACATCTAAACATGAGGTCAGTATCCCAAGAAGAAAGACCCATGCATCTCGGAATTTTAAAAATAAAATCTCACTCAAATATGTCATAAGATTTTCCCATATCCAGATTTATGGCCATATAAGAACCTTGATATTTCATATTAATATATTTGATAATCTATTGAGCAATCCCTATTTTACCATGGATGGTCTTACCTCTACCAAATAAATGTTTTTCTTTAGAAACTGAGGATGGAAAATGAATTCCAATTCTCTTGCTAAGCACACTGGTGAGAATTTTGTAAGAAAAGATACACATACTTATAGGTATGTATTGTTTGAGTGAACATGGGTCCTTGAATTTCGGGATAAGAATGAGGGTTGATTCACTTTTCACCTGGTGGAGGTAACCACCTTGAAAGAAATATTGTACTACCTCGATAAGGTTATCCTTAACAATGCTGCAACAAGACACATAAATGGAGTTGAGAAAACCATCCGGCCAAAGAGATCTCTCAGGATTGAGACCTTTCACAAAATCCCAAACATCCCTCCCCAAAATAATTTTTTCTAAGAAATGATTATTTTCCTTGAACACCACTCTCAAAATCTTATCAAAGAAATGGGATGACCACTTGGGTAACTACCCTGCACGGTAGGATTAGGCCCTACTAAAACAGTTTTAAAAAGGTCTTCAGCTATTCCTCCAATGACTTCAGCATCATTAGTAAAAGTCTCATCATTGAGGGGAATGTTTGGATGCCTGATATAGCTTCTTTATTTAATAAAATCATTGTCGTAGCCTGAGTTCCTATTTCCAACCTGAATCCAAATAGATCAAGATTTATCCATTACCAATCACTCATGCATGGGAACCTTATCCTTCAGAAGGCTCTTCTTATAAAGAATATAACCAAAGAGATCTTCATTCCAACCTTCCATGGTCCTTTTATCAATCTGCTTGATATCATTTTTTAACAATTTCAGCTACTATGGTGAGGGGGAGTGCCTAAAACTTCAAGACTATAAAGTTTATATCAAACAACATAGCTTATTATAGAGGCATATCCATCAGTTAACTTTGACAGTTTGAGACAAGGAGGAAAGAACCACCAGTTGGAAGTCAAGTGTTGAAGTCCAACTACCAGAGAACATTAAGCACTTCCTCCCCTCATCCAGGGAATCTAGAATCATTAGAATCTGTGAGTGGAAAGAGAGGGCATGAACAAGGTGGATGATCTATGGGTGATAAAACCTCAATCAAACCTCTCAAATCGCATAATAGCAGATGTAGATATGTTCAAATCGTCAACCATTTGAACCGATGATCAACGAAGGAAAAACAGACTGAAAAAATGGATGACTAGCATTGAAGGGGAGGATATCTTGATCAAAATAAACAAAGATCAAGAAAGATAAAAAGGATTTCCACAATTTAAAAGATAAGTTAAATGAAAAAAATGAAATAATGAAACGAAAACGGGGTGGAGATAGTTATAATATGAAAATAAAAATAAAAAATATCTATTATTTTCATATAAAAAATCACAATGTTATTACACCTAATGTTATTCAAGAGGATCCAAGATCAAGATATCTAAACAATGCTTGAACTTGGATAAAGTAATAGCCTTAGTAAAATTATCGGCTGGATTTTCATCTGTGTGTGTCTTAGTGACACACACTACTCCACTTTCAATAACCTCACAAATAAAATGAAGAAAAATGTATATGTGTTTGGGCCTACCATATCATACTAAATTTTTATATAGTTTAAGGGATGATAGAGAATAACAATGCACAGTAATAACAACATTACTACTACTAAATTCAGAAATCAAAGCCTTGAGCCATATAGATTCATTTATGGCTTTTTTAATTTCAATGTACTTAGATTTAGTGGTTGAGACAACCACCACCGACTGCATATTGAAATTTCAAGAAATATGTCCTCCAGATGCAGTAAAGACACAACCATTTAGTGATTTATTCATATCAATATTTCCAAAAAATTTAGATTCTACATAACCAGTCACTAATTTAGATGAATTCATATTCTTACCCTAGAAAATTGAAAAATATGAAGTGGAAGAAATGTACCTCAACAACCATTTAATATCATGAAAATGATCCTTTCCCAGATTTTCCATAAATAATATCAAAGTACAGATATAAAATGAAATATAGGGTCTAGTACATAGCATACACAATACTACCCACTACATTAGAATAAGGGATTGTACTCATGTATTCAATATCATAAGTTGGGGAATGTGACAGGGATAAAGACAATTTAAAATGTTGACCTAAACGAACACTATCAAGCTTCAAAGAATCAAACAAGTATCTCTTATGAACTTTGAGGATATAGGCACGTTTAGATACATATAGAAGTTTATGCTTCCTATCCCTAATTATGTCCATTCCCAAAATATTCTTAGCCCAACCTTGATATTTAATTTCAAAAGCCGAATTCAATTGAATTTTCACATGGGTGATTAATTTCATGTCTCTACATATGAGTTACATGTCATCTACATAAAGCTATAAATAAATCATGCATTTTTAATAGATTTAAAATATACCCATGCATCAAACTGACTACTACTGAAATTATTTTCAAGCATGAAAAAATAGAACATCTTGTACCATTTTCTAGAAGCTTATTTCAATCCACATAATTATTTATTATGATAAAATCATGGTTAGCTTTAAATTAATGTTCAAACCCAGTAGGAGGCTTCATGAATAATTTTTCATCCAAATCACCATGAAATAAAGAAGTTTTGACATCTAGTTGTTCTATATGAAAATCTAAATGGGAAGAAAAAGTAAGAATAATTATTATAGAATAATTATTCACTATATGAGAAAACATTTCTATGTAATCAATTACTTTTCTTTGAAGGAAGCCTTTAACTACAAGTATCTATTTGAATTTAATTTTATTCTCTACTTTATTTTTTCTCCTGTATTATATATCCATTTACAGCCAATCAACTTGATAGTATGTGGTTTATTGACTATAGAAAAAGTATAGTTCTTTCTTAGGGATTTAATCTCATCTTCCAGAGACTAAATTGAGTACTTATAGATTTTATCATTGAAATCTTGATTGTAGCTTTGTGGATATTTTCCACCAATATCTGTTTCCATATTGAAGGAAAAGGAAACCATTTCAGCATGGTTGTACCTAGGAAGAGGTCAAATGACTCCCCTCTACATATCCCTAGTGAGATAATAACCCCTAAGGTCACTAGGAGCTCCACCATCAGCAGCATCATCAGAATCACACCCAGATTCTGGCTTAGGCTGAGAAAGGGGAACCTGAGAGGTAGAGGAAGTCTCAACATGAGACTCACTAACACTGGGAAGATCAACCTCAAGATCCCTCTTCTAAGGACTCTAACTATCATTATTGGGTGGCTGGACTCTAGCAGAAATGGAATCTTGAAACACCACATCCCAGCTTATTATACACTTGGAAAATCCTTGTTTATCTACCCAAAGTTTAAAGCCCTTCCCCCTAATAGGATATCCTATTAAGATATACATCATGGCTCAGGGATCAAGTTTATCATCCTTGACATGAGTATAGGCAGTGCACCTAAAAAATCTAAGATGTTGATAGGATGGGGGTGATTGGTCCACAATTCAATAGGAGTCTTAAAATAATTGGTTGATGAGGGACACCTATTTATCAAATAATCTTCCATAGTGACAGCTTCTGCCCAAAAATATTTAGACAGGCTCGAGTATGAAATAATTTTATGAACCATCTCATGAATGGTATGATTCATACACTCATCTAGACCATTCTGCTGTGGAGTATAACTCACAATTTGGTGTCTCAAAATTCCCTCATTTTTGAAAAATTTGAAAAACTTAGTAGATAGGTATTCAATACCATTTTCATTCCTTAAAACGTTCAACTTCATATCAGTTTGATATTCCACAGTGGCTTTCCAAGTTTTAAACACCTCAAATACATTGAATTTATTTTTCAAAATATAGACATAGAAGTTTTGATAAAATTATTCTATAAAAGTGAAAAAATATGAGTCTCCACTATGGGAGGTAGTCCTATAAGGTCCCCACAAATCATAATGAACATACTCAAGAAGGCGATAAGCTTTAAATCTAGATCTTAATAAATGACTCTTTTAGACTTTCCAATTACATAGACTTCACAAAAGGGTATGTTGTTCGGTGTAACCTGAGTGATAAACCCTTTCTTGCTCAATTACTCTAAGACTTTAGCACTCACATGTCCTAGCCGCTTATGACAAATCATAGTGTTGTCATTATTAGTTACATAGTTATTACCCAACTACTTGACATGTGTTCTTCCATCTAACACATATAACCCATTCAATAAGAAGCCTCTAAGAACTATAAGATCTCCCTTGGAGATTCTAAGAAAACCAAAATCAGACTTAATGGAAAAACCTCTCTAATCTAGAACACCTAATGAGATAAGATTCCATTGTAAATTCGAAACCCATCACACATTCAAATAAGGTGAAAAGATAATGGTATAAGAGATCTAACAAAACAAAGCCTATACCCATGATGTAGAATCTCTTATTTTTTCCTAGAAAAAACTCTCCTTTTACTCCTTCGGTCAAACTAGGAAAAGAACTCCTATCTAGGCACATATTGAAAGAACATCCTAAGTCTAACACCCACTTGACATAAATAGTGTCATGGGACACACAGAACACCTTAGTGATTTCAAAGCCTTGGTAAGAAAAGAGAGAGTGATCATTAGATTCATTATAATGATTACCATATTTCAATTCAAGAAATTTGGGTTTAATATGCCCTGGTTTCTCATAGTTTAAATAGGTAACCCCATTTGTTTTGGGTTTAAACCGGTGTTATTGCGACTGCCTATGACTTTTTCTACCCTTCCTACCTTTACCTTTCTCCTTCCCTCAAATCATCTAATGACCCCTCACATTCAAACCATTGACATCAAGCTTAAACTTAGCCTTTCTATGCAACTCACGTTAAAGCAAGCTAGACATGACTTTCTCTAAGGTTAAGGAGTCTCTACCATATATCATAGCAATCAACTAGGTGTTCATTTGAGCAGTCTAGGGAAATTAAAAGTATAATGGATTGGTACTCATCTTCAATATTGACATTTATATTGGAAAATTCTAAAAATATTTTATTGAATTCATCAAGGTGTGTCCGGATGGCCATTCCATGATGCATCATGAAAGAGTAAAGTTTTTGCTTCTTATGTAGACAACGAATTAAGGAGGTTTTCGTAAAAATAATTTCATCCTTGGGCCAAATACTAGCTATAGAAATCTCATATGTGACTTCCTGCAAAACATTACCTCCTAAAGACATAGTTTAAGAGCTGTGGGCTTTTCGAAAAATCTTAGGAGGGATGTCTGAACAGGTCATCACAGTTTGTCCATCAGCGGGCAGACTCACATGGGGTTTCTACGGTCTAAAAAGAGCGTCTTGCAGCCCATTTTGGACTAACAAGGAATTCATTTTAAATGACCAAACATTAAAGTCATTATTTCCATCAAATTTTTCTATTTAGTATTTTGCAGATGGAATGGTTTATTCGGAGGCTCTGATACAACTTTTATGTGAGAGAAATCGCAGAAAACAGCCCCCAATGCAGGAACCGAGGATCACCAGATAGAAAAAATTACAGAAATTAATTTTTACAGCCAAAATTAATATCTAATTCACTTCAGTTGATACAAAATGAAATTGTATAGCAGTTAATAATAACAAAAAATGAGGGCAAAAATGTAAAGGAAAGTAAAATAGGCAATGACACCAAGATTTACATGGTTCAGAACACTTTTGGTCCCTACTCCACGACAAGACCACCACCAAAAATGTTTTTATTATTGAATGCTCAAAGAAAAAATATTAAAAATGGGATAAAATCACAAGTACAATCTATTAGTAGCAATAACTCCATATACATTCAAACAGTAATCCAAAAACACAAATCGGAACCAAGAAGGGAGAAATACTCAAAGTGCTGGACCTTGATAGGTCTATCAGTCCAGATGTCCTTAAGTAGAAGGCTTTGAGTCATCGTACGATAGGAAACACCTAGATCAAGAATGAGGTTATGAAGAGAACAAATAATCTTGAACAACCTTACTGAAAGATAGTGAATCTGGGGCATTTGGCCCCATGAGAAATTCCTCAATGGAGCGCCTCCTGAATCTGAAGTCATCAGGGCACAACTTCTCCTTGTTGAGAAAATCATGAGACGGAGATAAAAAACACATCGGCATGAGTAGAACTCCTTCCAGATCTAGATCATCATGAAATGGGAAAAAGGCTATGTGTCTGCTGTAAACAATGAATGATAGAGGAGCCAAGGAAGACAACCAGCATCGAGTGTGTAGAATCAATCACATATTTATTTTTCTTCTTGGTCTCAAGTCCTCCACCTGATTGAAAACAATGATTGGTGAAAAAACCTCATTCAAACCTCTCAAACCGCATGAAAGTACACCAAGAGACATTCAAACCATCAGTCATTTGAACCACTGCTCAATAAAGGAAAAAATGAATGAAACATTCATTTAAGGGGCGGCTACCACGATTAATGGATTTCAATTATCAAGTGAGATAAAAAGTATTTCCATAATATAAAAGAGCTGTTAAAAGATAATAGGGAAATATAAAATGAAAACAGGGTAGAGACAGTTTTATTATGAAAATAAAAATAACAACATCCTTTGCCAAAACCATGTGAGGAGCACCAGCACCACCGGGAAGAACCATGTATGGAGGTACCATTGAAGGATACAAAGCATTCTTGACAGTCGAGGAGTTGGTAGGCACCAGCAGAGGCATCAATAGATGATTAAAAAGGGTGAAAATTTTGAATATGAAGGAGGTGTGTGGGGTGTGTTCTTCCTCGAGGAAGCATCCATTTTCTAGTTATTGTAATTTAAACTTTGTTTCCTTACATGTAATGTGTTGGTATAGAATATGTTTTATAATGGTAGGAGTAATAGTTGGAAGGCTCAAAAAAATAAACCCCATTATACAACTTATTTATTATGTAAATGATTAATATTATAGAATAATATTATGAAATCCAATATTATTAATGATGGATTTGACCATTTTATGATGCTAAAAAGAAACTATCAAGTTTTAGCGAAGGATATTATTCAATAATCTCGTAATGAAAAACAATATTATTAAGAAAGTCATAAAGTTATTAATAATCAATTTTATTCTATGACTGGGAACATCAATATCAAAACACTGTCATGTGAAGTAAAAACCATTCTTTAGAAGAAGATAGATATAACACATTTTGGAACATCCAATGTTTTGGAAACTCATAGAGCTATGCTTAGAGCCAAATATAAATCCTTCAATTTTCTATTTAGAGAAACTATAACACAAATGAATCTACAGATTATGAGAATAGTAAATAGTTTATAGTCAATAGGACAAAAAGATTTAGAAAAAGATCAAATCATTTAAAATATTATAGAAATCATTCCCAAAGAATGGGAGTCCAAGAGGGTCATTATATATGACACTAAAAATATGAAATATTTAAGTCTAGATGACTTAACTAGAATACTAATATAGTATGATAGAAAAATAATATGTTATTTTGAAAAATTGAAAAAGAAGAATGGAGTAACATTCAATTTTACTTTAGGTAACCTTAATTACAATACCATTAATATTTAGGCTAACAATTCTAAATCGCACGTCTTCAAAAAGAAAATAAAACCATTCATATCAAATTAATTCAGAAGAAAATAATAATGAACATTCCCAAATAAAAATATGGATGAATAATATTTTCGGTATTTCAAATTCCAAAAAAAATCATTAGAAAGACAAGAAATATATAAAGTACATGAAGGAATCTTTAGAATTTATATGATATGAATGTAAGAAGGAATGTCATATCAAATATAACTATCTGAAACTAAATTAAAAAATAGAAAAATGAGAAAGTATTCTCAATGAAAACATAATAAAATATTGAAATATTTAGATTCCTGGATCACTGGTGAAATTTTAACATCTTTAGATAGCTCATCAAAAGATATCAGAATATAAAAAATAATAAAAATGATTCTTGAAAAAGGTAACTATAGAATCCCTTGAAAATATCAGTCTGGATTCTAAATTCACTTAAAATACGGAATGTGATTTTTCAATTTCATCAAAAGATGAATAATACGATCCATCATAAATTAAAAAATTGAATTCAGAGGACGATGAAGAAAATTTACCAATTATAGCTGAAATTAATAGATATATAACCCTTGTGAATCAAAAAATAATAAAATAAAAAATAATAATAGTTTTAATAAATTAAATATTATTAAATATAGTAAATCAATTTCAAAATTTACATCATATATTTCAAAACATTCAATTGAATTATATTAAAAAAATCATTGTATAAATTCTATTGAACATAATTTAGATGATCGAAATTTAGTTGATGGTAATTTAGTTGATCAGAAATCTGAGGATTAAAATTAGAATTTGATTACTCAACTTATATATATACTTTTTTCTTTACAAAAACATTAATAAAATATTAATTCTATTTAATAATTACTTATAAAATGTATAACAAAATAAGACACTATTGAACATAAAGTGGAAAAGGTTTTACATTTGATAAACCTTTTTTAATCAGACTATTGTGTACCTAAAACTGCACCATTTTCAACTAAATGTTTAAGAGGAGGTCACTAGTGGAAATATTGTTCTCTAAAAAAATTATTTATTTTCATTTTCGTAAAGATTTTATTTTATAATAAATAACAAATTTACAACAAACTAGGGTTGGATTTCTGTGGGCTTCAAAAAAATTATTTTCTAAATTTTCTAAAACCAAAAATGTGTCAGTATTAAGAACATAATTTTATATTTTTAAGTAAATAATAAGACTAGCATTATCAAATAAAAATGGTACTTGGATTTTAATGAGGAAAAGTCACTTTCAAAGACAATTCAGAAGAAGAATTTATCAGAATTAGTGATATTTATATTTTTTGAAAAACTATAATTTCAAAAAAATTTATGTTTTATGAAAAATAAATAGACTTATCATAATAATTCTATTATTTGATGAGGGATATATTTTGAACATTATAAATGAAAAATGTAATTTTCAAATTTCATAATTTAATTTCATTTTATTGGCTAATAGGCATGAAAATTTTTATATACCCATCTTTGTAGAGTTAAGTTTGTAAAATTATCCTTGTTTAAGTGAAACAAAAAACTTATCTAGGATTTGACATTGAAGATTAGTACATTTTAACATTTAAACTTTAAAAAAAATTCTAGGAAATGACATGTTAATGATATACCAAAACCTAATTTTAATTCAACCAGATTTTATGATCCTTATTAGTTTGGTAAGAACAATAAGTCATGTTTTAAATATCTAAAGTGAATCCTCAACGACAAAAATCTTATAATTAATGGAAATGGATATATTTAGTCCTAAAAACTAGAATCATTAGAGAAAAATTGTATGTATATGACTTGGTTGTTTATTAAAATAGATTTACTTAGGTATATTGTCCCACTTGAAGAATAAAATTATTTTAAAGAATTTATTTATTTTGTTAAAAATGAAGAAAAAACGCTAACCTTTGGTAACTATCTAGGGTGATTATATTGGTGAGTTAATTAAATCTAATTTCAAAACATTCTATAGAAAAAAAAGTTTGTTACTCATATTTTTTTACCTAGAACACCACAATAAAATTTCATGCTTGAATGAAGAAATAGAATTCTTCAGAAAATTACTTGAGATTTTTTAATTGAGTATTATATTCATGGATAATTTTTAGTTGAGGCTATGAGTACTAATTGTTATACTATAAATTGTGTTTTAATTAGAGATTTTATTAATAAAACTTTTTATGAGTTATAGAATAGAAGAAAGCTAAAAATTATTACTTCAGAGTTTTTTGATGTAAATCATTCATCATGAATAAAAAAGATTGGGTACATAAATTTGATCTAAAAACCGATGAAGGAATTTTTATCAGTTATTCTATAACTAATAAGGTTTATAGAGTTGTTAATAGAAGAAACAATGTTTTTGAGGAAATGGTTGGTGTATATTTTAATGAATCCGATGCGTTTATTTTGTGTAAAACAATCAAAAATTTAAAATACCGATGATGTTTTCAAAAATATTTCTATTTATTTACTTGATGATAATTTAAAAATATTGATTTTAAATACTCCAGAAGTATGATCATTAGATATTCAATATATAAAATCTAATTGAACTAACGATATATGTCTTCTAGTTGAATATTTTATTTCCACTTTACCCAAATATTATTCAATATTAAGGAATCATCCTTCAGATTATATTCATTGATATGTAAATCAAATAAATAAAAATATAAGTTCCATGAGAAATCATTGTGAGCATCATGAAATCAAATCATAATTTGAACCTTAAAAAATAGATAATTCTTTAGGTGATGAAATTTTGACAAGGTTTATAAAATAAGATCTCAATTAGTTTAAACATTACCATGTTTGGACCCTAGTTTAATATCCAATAGATCTATCATTAATTTGTGTAAAAAAAATTTTAGAAAAAATAATTATGAAAAATGAATCATTATTATAAATATATAAATATTTTTTTCCAATGTATTATAAAGAATAATTCATTGTTCATGTTGAAAATTTTGTACCAATATCTAGAATCGAATCTATCAGGATTTTATTATCCGTTATATCACATATTAAATTTAATTTATTTTAAATGGGTGTGAAATGAGATTTCATTAATGGTTATACACAAGAGGGATTTTATTTTTAATAACCAACTAGTTTTAAGGATACTTTTTTTCAAAAAAAACATATTTAAACATACAAAAGAACTTTATTGACTTATATAAGCACCAAGAACTTGGTACGATAGAATTACCAGATATTTACTTCAAAATAATTTTGTTAAAATATGTGTTCATCCAACTCTTTTAATAATTACATTTTTCAAAAAGAAAAACATTATTCAAATTTGAGTTGGTGAAGTTATTTTTGGTTCAACTCAAAAATATATTTCTTATAGTTATTCTGAAAATATGAAAAATGAGTCTAAAATGAGAATTATGAGAGAACTAATCTATTTCCATGGTTTAATATTTTTGAAAAAACATGAAAATATATTTTAACTCAACATAAATATTTTAAAAACTTACTTTTTTGTTTTGAAAGTGAATCAAACATTTTAACTTTTTTCGAAACTTTTATCAACTTTGAACTTGATGAAACTGGTAAATTGTAAGATCAAAAACATTATAAAATTACGATTGAAATTTTTCCATATATTAGTACATGTCAACCAAAAATATATATTTTTTATTTTGTAAATGATTACTCATTTTTCATGTATTGTTTTGAATATTATATGGATTAATTTCGAAGCTAAGCGTGGAGATGATATGAGATTTTAAGTCTCGGTGTGCTTGGAATTTATATTTAGAATATACTGGATATATTTAATGCACACATGAACATTTTTCATAAAAATTGGAATAAAGCATAAAAGAAGGCTCTAATAAAAAATCTGAGGTTGTCACTGAGTTTAGACCATGGGTTTTACCCTAGGCATGACATAACCTAGGAATGTGCCAAGTGTTCGGGTTGAGACATGGTTATGAGAAAATAGTTAAAATAAATTTATTGGATAAATCAATTTATTTAATTAATTACCCAAACTGAATTTTTTACTAAATAAAAAAACTTATGGAATAGTATGAAGATTCATTTCAGATAATTGGAGGAGCTTATTTTGGAGAGTGATGACCGAATCGAGATTGAGGATCAGTGTACCAACTGGACATGTAGATCTCACGAATGACCATGATGTGCAACCATTATTCTATAGTGATTGATCCAAATTTAGGTACAACATTTGTTTTATTTGGATTTATTCATATTTTATTGTTCCTATGAAAAACATGAATCAATAGGCCTATGGATTGATTCACATATCGTTTGTATTACGGGGATGGGTTATATTTATCTGGGAATTGGGAATTGTTTTGTGATTGTTTTATTATATAATTATATATCATTCTAATAAAAATGAAAGGAAAACACAAACATTGCATGAGGTTCATTCTTAATGATCCTGGTTTTTCATTTCTTCTCCAGTTCTTCATTCATCGTGGTCAATTCCTTTGGCTCGTGGTTCGACAGATACCATATAAACAACTATTGTGCAACTGTTTCAAGGAACAATTTGGGAATATGTAGGTGTGGTTCTTGGATGTACGGTGATGATGGACCTCCCGTGTGATTCTTGAGTGACCAAGATGGACAAAAACCAGATTTCTGACGAGAAACAGTTCCTATTGACATAGATCCATGTCTTATGAATTGACTATTTGATAGATTGAAGGAATAATAAGTGAGTGATGATGTGTGAAATGGCTCCACTAGTTCTGAAAAATCCCATACAACACGACATGTAATATTTGAATATACAGTGTGTGGGACCCTTGGTGTAACTCTAGTGTTTCCATAAGAAGTTAAGTATCACATGAAGTGTGACCCATGTCACATGAAGTGTGACCCATGTCACATGACATATGTCCTTTGAATATAACTTGGGAGTATACCTGGACAGATACATAATAATAAGAATGATCATGGCTTACCATACACAGACATAGCCAACCGTACACAGACATGACCAGAAGAACACGATCTCGTACATGACGTGTACTCAAGAATGAATACAGACACAACCACATGCCATGATACACAGGAAGGACCTTATACTGAAGAGACATGCCATGTACTTCCAGTACATGTAATTTACTCCTTCATACATGGCTTGAATCCATTTCCCTCTTCATCTTGGACAAGTTTCATTAGGGATAATTCCACTGATACATTTCCTAAGGGTTGGTATGGAATCTCATCCTACACATTGGATAATGATCCCTTCAGTGGGAATTCTTGGATAGAGTTGTTGGAATCCTTCTATGAGGCTTGGTGTGAGATCATCTATCATCATTTTTTCCAAGGTGGAGTTCTTAGTATAATCATGACCAACACTACATGGGATTCAATCTTCCTCTTAGTGGTTTATTTATGATTGGGTTGTTGGTATACCCCATGGCCTTGGGTGTGATTCTCATCTATGTATCATTATCTTCAGACTTCCCACGTATACTTATTATGGGGATATCCAAGGAAAATGACACCATAAATGGACACCATCAGTTCTATGTGACTCATGGAGTGTGTTATCCTAGATTAGTGTTATAGGGAACCATCAAGAATGATTCCTTGAATAGCATTACAGTTGTTGCTTCACCTTGAGATGGTGTGTATTTTTTGAGTATATATGGATATTCATACTACATGTTTTGTAGACATATTCATGTGTAGAGATGAATTTAATTATTGGTGTTATATTCACAGTGATTTCGAGGTATTATATAGGGTGTTGTTATACTCACCCCCTGCATGGGCTTTTCCCGCACGTGTAATGTCTTTTGCAGATGATCAACCTTTTCACAAAGTCCTAGAGGGACCGTGACCAAGTGGATCTTAGTGAGTTGGATTGATTGAGGTGTATTTTTTGAGGATACCTTGACAACAATACTCTTCTATAATTTTAGGTTGGACTTGTTAGAATATTCTTAGGGGGCTTATATTCATCCCTTTTTCATTCCAATACTTGTTTTCATACATTGATAGTGATTTTTAGATATATTCATGCATGGTTCTTTAGTTTTTTACATTAAAAATTTAATAGTATTAAAGGGATGTGAATTTGTATGAGTATATTATAATAAGGCATCCCATATAAGTTATATGCCTACTCAGTGGTGGTTTCTAGACCCTAGAATATTATAGGTGGTCTTGTGGTAGTCCCATAATGAGACCCGTTAAGATAGATCATGAGAGAGTAGTATCATATGAGTCAGTTATACATTAGGACCAGAGTCCATGATTTTGGTTTTTAGGAATAGTGTTATGTGTTTTGAGTTCATATTTCAGGCTAGAGACTTCATTATTGGTGCAAAATCTAATGTATTCATAAATAGGACATTGATCACCTACCTTTTGACCTGGTACATGTAAACAATGGTTGTAGGGAAAACATTGGTATGTGAATCATATAGTAATGGGTCGTACTTTAAATTTCCTTCTCAAGTAATCTCTCTAGATATACTCATTGAATGCGGCACATATTGTCTATTTAAGGATTCATCCATGATGTATGCCAACGAGGATTCAACACCAAGATAATGAAGATAATCCCCTCAATGGTGAGACATTGATAGAAGGTCCTTTTCTAAATGTGTTACCTCCAAGTGGTGTACAAGTTATTCCACCACCATTTTATTAGAAAATGTTACCCACATTATCAGCAATTGAGATTTATAGGATGAGAGTTCTTCATTGGTTTCAGGGATAGAGACACCTCAGGTTCCGAGGTGTATTCTTCCCAAGGGTGGTTGAGGACTAGCTTGAGGAATTGATGTGTGTTTTTAGTCTTATCAGGACACATGTAGTTCAGATAGTAGTCCAAGTAATGAGTATTCTCTTTGGCTATGCATGAATATAGTGGGGTTTTGTGACCTGGTCATACAATTAGGAATTTATATCTTGGTCAGAGTTCATGTTACATTTTAGAGAGGAGTTCTCTCCAGCTATAGTAAGAGATGCACACATCCTGGATATTATACGGCTTCAGTAGGGTAGTACAACAATGTCTGAGTATTCATAGAGTTTTACCAACCTCACTAGGTAATCGATGGATATAGTTGTTGATCAGTTCTTTCAAGCTTAAACCTTCAAGGTATGATTTCATAGACAAATGTGAGATAGTGTTATAACTCAATGAATTCATACCTATTAGGGGGTGTTAGAGCATTCTTTTGTTGTTGAAGTTTCCTAGAAGATCAAATGTATATAGTTGTAATTGGTAGTGGGCACATGAAAGTAGATACATTGGCAGTATAAGGATGAAGTTAGTCTTAGGGACTTGAATATGCAGGGAGTTTTACAAGGAAACCCCTAGATAGAGGGTATGCGATTTAGGGCTCATAGGATTGGTATAATCAACCTAGAGAGAGGAATTTTTACACATGTTATGGAAGGGAAAATCTCAGTAGGGATTGTTCATCCCACCGTATGGTTGACAATGAGATAGTGGATGATCTATCTAAGTAGATTTATAAGTATGAGTAGACATGTTAGTAGGGTAGTGGACATGGAAAAGGAGTTGGAAGAGCGGCTGGAGTTGGTAGATACTTTTACTTATTACCACCACCACCCACTGGTGGTCCATGTCAGGCTCAGGGAGCTAGTTTTCAGGGTTGAGGGAAGTTTTAGTTAGTTAAGTCATATGACCCAGGGGCTTCAGGGATGATACAAGGTTTTATTTTTGTCTTTTATACCTTAGCTGATGTACTAATAGACATAGGTGTGAGTCATTCCTTTATTTCCTGTTTTCTGGTTCTAGAATTAGAGAATCTAGTTAAGCCCTTGGCTTGACCCTTTCTATTAGAGACTTTTATGAGAGTTAACTCAATGATCAAACACTACTTAAAACAATGTTCCCTGACTCTTGGAGGTGAGAGTTTTTATTGTGAGATATTTATTGTAACAATTATGCCTTTTTAATTCATCCTAGGTATGGATAGGTTATCAACATTTCATGCCAAGATAGACTATTTTAGGAATATTATGTCGTGTATTCATAATGATGGAACCATGTTTTCATTTGTGGGTGAAATGGAATCCTAAGAAGCACATGATGGACTCATGAATAGGAGGGTGTAGCTGATTACTCATCAATTGGCTAGGATGACCCTTGGTGTAGTAGATGCTATGAGTTTTTAGTTCCGTACATTGGTGGAGGATTATGGGGAAATATTTCTTAAGTATGTTCTGGGATTTACTCCCCACCATGAGATAGACTTATATATTGATCTACACCCTAAGAAAACTTTGATATCTATGATAGTATATAGGATATATCCCATAGAGTTTCACAAGTTTAGTGTGTAGTTGTAGGGATTCCAGAGTAAATGATTTGATAGAACCAGTGTTTCCCCTGGGTAGCCCCAGTATTTTACACCATGATATAGGATGGGATCTTGAGGTTATGTGTCATATTATATTTCCTAAAAAAGTCAATCATAACCAAGTATCCACTATTGAGGATCAATTACCTCTTTGATCATATGATAGGGGTACAATGGTTCTTAAAGACTTACCTCAGGTCATGTTATCTCCAGTTGCGAGTACAGGACAAAGATATACCAAAGATGAAATTCTGATATCACTGTGGTCACAGTGAGTAATTTTTAATTCACTTTTGTGTGACAAATTCCCTAGTAGTGTTCATTGGAATCATGAGATGAATATTTAATCTTTTATTATATCGGTTCATCGTAGTATTAATTGATGATATCCTAGTGTACTCGGTATCCAAGGAGGAGCACATGTGACACATGGGGATGGTTCTGGACTTACTCCGAGAGCATCAGATTTACGGGAAGCTCTTGAAGTACTAGTTCTATATTTAGGTGGTCCAATTTCTATGATATATTATCTTATTAGAAAGTGTTACAGTGGAAATTGTGAAGGTAGAGGCAGTGTTATCTTGGGAACCACCCAAGAGCATGATGGAGGTGAAAAGTTTCCTTGGGTTGGTAGGATACTCTAGGAAATTCATACTTGATTTTCCAAGATATCAGCTCCCTTGACCACTTTTACATGAAAATGGAAGCCTTTCATGTAGACATAAAGGTTCCAACACACATTCGAGGAGTTGCGATAGAGATTGACGGGCACTCTCATATTGAGATTTACAAATGTGGGTGTTGAGTACGTAGTGTTATTTGATGCATCTAGAACTTGGTGTGGTTTTCTTCTAATGCAGATGTAAGTGGTGATTTCCTATGGTTCACATCAATTGAGACCAAATGAGAATAAATATGTGACCAATGATCTTGAGTTAGCGACGGTGGTATTCACACTGAAGATGTAGTGACACTACCTTATAGGTGGCCATTTTATCATCTATTATGACCACAATAGTATCATGTATATCTTATATCATATGGATATTAACATGAGACATAGGCAATGTATGAAGTTTCTATAGGATTATGACTTTTATATTGTTCATACTCCTAGAAAGGGGAACGTGGCAGCAGATTCTCTCAGTAATAGATCTTGTTCACAGCTGCTGAGCGAGGAATTAGAGCAGTTAGCCTCATTGATGTTATTCCTTTTGAATAGGTATAGAGTAGAATACCTCCAATAGATTGTTTTCATCCCATCCCTTCTATTAGAATTCTGGGAGGAACCACTTTAGAATATTGACTTTGGTACCATACATACTCATATATCCACTTGACGTGCTTCTGATGGATTTTTTGAATTTGGGGAGCATTTTGTTCTTTTAAAAGGATACAAGATGGTACCAATGGTGTTTTGGAAGGATGTTCTGAGAGAGTTTCATACATATCCTTTTTAGGTACATACTAATGTATAAAATATGTACTAGGACATCCAATGTTAGTTTCGGTGGCTAGGAATAAAGAAGGTAGTTGCAAAGTTTGTCTCTTGATGCCTTACTTGTCAGCAAGTAAAGGCTAAGAACCGGGTTCTAATGAGTTTATCTCAATCCATAGAGATTATAGAGTATATTTGGGATGGGATATTCATTGAATTCACATTTGGGTTACCTTGTATGTCTAGGGGACACGATTCCATCTGGCTGATCATAGACTGGCACACCAAGTAGGCCCACTTCCTAGCTATCTGAGATCAAAGTTCAATTGATATATTGGGATTACTTTACATGTAATATATAGTCTATCTCCATGGAATTCCCTCAAAGATCATTTCTGACCATGATTCCTGCTTCACATATCTATTATGGTAGATATTGGAAGATGATTTTGGGACTCAGTTGTGATTGAGCATGACTTTTCACCACCAAAATGATTGGACCATTCAGGTCTTGGAAGTCATGTTGTAGGATTTCAGGTTAAAATTTGGACACAGTTTGAAGGATCACCTACTGTTGGTGGGGTTTTCTAAAACAAATGATACCATTTCATATTTTTCATAACACGATTTGAGGCCTTGTATAGATGACCCAATAGGTGACCCCTATGATAGACTAACCTAGGAGAGTCAGCACTTATGCATCCAGAGTCAGTTAGAAATACTACAAAGAAGGTGAAGATCATCTATTAGAAGATGAGGACTAAAAAGTGCTATCAGAAGTCCAATGTTTATTGATGATGGATAACTATGGAGTTTATGGAGTGTGACCATGTGTTCTTGAGGGTCTCACCTTGATGTGTTTTACTGAGATTTTTCCACGGTAGATAGTTATATCATGGATTCATTGAATCTTTCTAAGCACTAAATTGATTTTTGGAGGTGTAATACACCTAGATCTACCATTATAGTTAGACCAGGTACACAATCCCTTCCACATGTCATAGTTGAGGAGGTACGTGCATGATCCATCACATGTTATCGACTAGGTAGAGATGGAAATAAAAGATTTATATACCTTTTCTGAGTACCTAGTATAGATCAAGGATTTTTAGGAGAGGATCCCTCATGGGAAATCAATTCCACTATTGTGTGTCTCGTGGAATCAAGAGAATCATTAATAGAGAACTGAGGAGTGGGAGACTCATAGGTATGATCAGTATCCACACCTCTTTGTGTAGCTATTTTTTGGATTTATTGGACGTAAATCCCCAAGGTAGGGAGAATGTAACTACACAGATTTTTATATGTATTGTTTTGAGAAATTATATGGATTAATTTTGGATCTAGGTGAGGAGACATAATGATATTTTAAGACCTAGTGTATCTAGAATTAATTTATAAAATGGATTAAATATGTTAAATGCACATCCATGTAGTTTTCATGAAAACGTTGAATAAATTTTCACTAGAGGACCAGATTAGAAAGCCAAGTCTACTATTGAGTTTAGAGAATGGTTTTACCCTAGTTGTGACATAACCATGGAATGCATTGGTTTCTTGGGTTGAGGCATGATCGTGGGGAAATAGTTAAAATAAATAAATTTAATAAATATATTTATTGAATTAAGTACCCGACCAAACATTTTTCTATATAAATATACTTATGGGAAATTTAATGTGTTGGCTTAATATCCATGCAAATCAAGAAGATCTATTTGAGAGCATTGGAGGAGCTTTTATTTGGAAATGATGGTCGGATTGGGATTGGGAAGAAGTGTGCCAATGGTACATATAGATCTCTTTAATGATAGCAATGTGTGACTGTTCTTAACTAGATATTGATCTAAATCAAGGAAGGATTTTTTTTATTTGGATTTATTCCCATTTTATTATTCCTATGACAAACACAAATCAATTGACTAATAGATTGATTCATGGATCATGCATATTGTGGGGAAGGGTTATATTTATCCAGTAATTAGTAATCTATTTGGGATTTTTTATAATCTCTTCATATAAAATTTTAATAGAAAAAAGTATAAGAAAACATGAACATTGGATGATGTTCTTTCCTCATGTTTTTGGTTGTGAATTTACTCACCCGTTCATCATTCTTCATGGGAAATTCCTTCATCTCACAGTTCAAAAAAATACCATATATACAATTATTGTGCACCTGTTTCTTGGTCCAATGGATTTTTATCATAGATTTATGTTCAGATTGATGACTTAATCAATCTAAGATGGTTTTAATGATGACATTAGACCATATTAGGTATGAAATGGTGTGGTTCTTGGAATTACATTCACGTAGGACCTTTTAGCCAATTCTCAAGTGATCTAGTTGGAGGAAAATCAAATTTTTAGTGATGAACAGGTCTGTCTGACTCATATTCATGAATTTCTGTGTGATTCATAGACAAATTGAACGCTTTAGAAGTGGGATATGATGCATGAAATGACTCTATGGGTTCTTTAAAATCCCATAGATCATTGTGTGTAATTCAAGATTACACAGTGTGTGCGACCCCTGGTGCAATGCTAGAGCTTCTATGAGAAGTTAAGTATCACATGTCATGTGACCCCTATCCCACGGTGTGTATCCCTTGAATCGAATTTGGTAATGTAACCAAATAGGTACATACTCATGATCACATTCATGACAAGTCATACATGGTCATAACCATCCATACACGAACACCCCCTGGTGTACAGAGGCTCATACATGTCGTGTACTCAGGCACAGACATGGACAGAGGTGCATGCCATGATACGTAGGTAGGAAAGAATTCCGAAGATACATTACATGTACTCATTCAAACATGGATTAAATCTCTTATTATCTTTATATTGTTCATGTTTAGTTAAGGAAAATTCCCTATATATATTCCTTGAGGCTTAGTATAGAATCATGTCCTATAAATAAGTTAGTGGTCTCTTTAGTGGGACTTCTTGGATAGAGTTGTTGGAATCCTTCGACGAGGCCTCAAGTGGGATCCTCTATCATCATATTTTCCTAGGTGGAATTATTGATATCATCATTATCAACACTGTGCGATCACTGATTCACTAGTTAATTGGTTATTATTGATTGAGTTATTGTTATACCCCATGGGCCTAGGTATGATTCTCATATACGAATCATTATCTTCATAATTCTAGTGTATTATTCTTATAGAAATACATGATGATCATGACACCTCAGATGAATTCCCTTATTTCTATGTGACTCATGTAGTGTGTTCTCCTATATGAGTTCTATGTGGAACCTTTGAGCATAATTCCTTCACCGTAATTATGGTTGTGAATTTTCCTTGAGAAGGTGTGTCTTTTTTGAGTATATTTGGAAATTAATATTATATATACTGTAGACATATACCTATGTTGATCTAACCATTATTCTTGTATTTATATGTTTAGAGATTTTATGGTGTCCTATTGGGTATTTTTATACTCACCCAGCTAGGATTTTACCACACATGCCATTTCTTATACAGACGATTGACAATTTTGACAGAGTCCTAGAGAGACAAAGAAAAAGTGGATCATAGTGAGATGGACTAACCGATAGGTGTTTTTAGGTTACCTTGATATCATTAATTTTCTATACTTTTAGGATGGACTTGTTTTCATACACTTTTTGGTGGTCTTGTATTTAGGCCATTTTATATTCATTACTTGTTTTCGTACTCTAATATTGGGTTCTAGATATATAAATTTATAGTTTATTAGTTGTTTGAAACTTCAAAGTTGTATGGTCTTATAGGTGTGTTCATTTGTATTGGTAAATTAGGATAATACCTCCCATGGTAGTGATGTGCCTACTTGTTTTTAGTATCTATCCCCTGGCCTATTGAAGGTGGGCATGAGGTAGTCATGATACATGCCCCATTAAGATAGGCTATGAAAATGTTTATGTGAGATATTTCAAGATAATATGAAATAAAATAATTTTATAATGGTAAAGGTACTCTAAAATTTAGATTATTTTATTCTTCTGAAAATGATTTTTTTAAATCTACTTAGACAATAACTTTGGAGGTTGTACGTTAGATAATACATTTACCTCTAGAAAATTTCATTTTTTATGAGAAGATTTTGTCTCTTGGTCTAGTAAGAAACAACATGATGTATCACTTTCCATTGCTAAAGTGGAATATGTAGTAGTCAGAATACTTTATTATCATGTATTGTGGATGTAACACACAGTCAAATATTTTGGTTTGAGTTCTACTCAAACTCCAATTATTTGTGATAATACTAGTGTAATTTCCTTATCTATAAACCCAATGCATCACTAATGTGAAAATAATATAGATGAAAAACACTATTTCCTTAGAGATCACAAACAAAAAGGGGATATTATTCTTCACATTATTAGAATTTGAAATCAGATTACTAATATTTTTACAAAACCTCTTAATTTTGATAGATTCATAATTATTAAAAATAATTTGTGAATGATTAACCTTTTATGATCACTATTCTAATTCTTAATTCATATATCCCCTTATATTAAACAATCCTTTACTAAGGAGGAGATATTTTCTAATTTATCTAATTTCTAAAAATTTATCTGATTTTTGAACTTCTCTGATTTTCAAAAAAAAATTATTTTCAAACTTAAATATTTTTTAAACTTAACTAATTTTCATACTTAACAATTTTTCAAAATAAAGTATTTTAAAACTTAATTGTTTAAAAACATAACAATTTTTCAAAACACATTTATTTCTCAAACTTATCTATTTTTCATTAAACAAGTTTTTAACATATTTCAATTTCATAATCTTTTTAGTTTATCTTTTTATATAAAATAATTTTTTAAAAATTTTCATGAACCATACATAAATGTGGATTAAAATACATTATTTATAGAAGAAAACTTCAAAAGGTCGAATTTTTCATCTATATCTTTTCTTATTCCCCTTTTATTAATTTTTAACTTATGTTGAGGTATTAAAAATTTAAAAATGTGTTTAATTAAATTTTATAGGGGGATTTTTTACTACATTTTAAAAAGGTAAGTTTTTATTTTCCATTCAAATAAATTTTAAATTTAATTCATAAAATAATCTATATGATATATTTTTTCTTTTAATTTTCTATGAATGTATTTAAGAATCACTTATATATCAAAAGGAAATTATTTTTATAATAGAAATATTAAATTAATCTATAAGGACAGAAATCTGAATGTCTTTTTCATATCTGGTTTACCTAACATCACTTTTATACTACAAGTTTTCTCATCAGAAGTTTCTTTCTAAAAGTTTATTTGAAGAAGATCAGAAGACCATACATGAAGTTTAAAGTTTTTATTGCTAAAATAGTATGATCATCAGATATTACTAAAGATCTCTCTTTCTCTCTCTCTATGATTATTGGTAAAGAAGGTGGTGTTTAAATTATGATAATCTAGAGTCACATATTTTATTATATGGATATTTTAGATAATATCTTTAATATTGGTGGAGAAAGTGACGTTCAACTTGAACTCATTTTATATGTAGATCTTAGAAGATAGGAAATAATGGTCAAAATGAAATTTATATAGAAATATTTTATTACATAAATAATGATAAAAATAATTCTCATTAAGGTGTGAAGAGATTCTAAAGTTTCAAAAGAAACAAATGACATATGATAATATAATTCTCAAACCGAATTAAATTTTCATTTGAAATTGTATTTTTTTATTTCGTCTATATTTTATTTTGAGAACCAGAATGGGGGAGAAAATTATGATATTTTTTAATATATAATTTTTATCTGATATATTGCTTGAATAATTTTCAAAGGGGGGATTTTTCTTTTCTTATAAATTTAATATAATTCATTTCTCAAAATAAATGGAGACAAATTATTTATCCTGAAAACTATGAATAGATTTTTTTTATTTTAGTTCCTCTCTTAAAATTTTCATATGTGTATTTTATTTTCTATAAAGGTAGAATTTTTTTGAGATATTATTGAGTTAATGACTCAATTATTTATTTATATTTTAAATCACAATAAAAATTATACAAATGTGATCTAACATAATGTTTTTATTTAATTCTGTATTCTTATAAATAATGAACATTTATTAACTAATTTACTAAAACTCTATAGAAATGTAGTGATATGAAGATTCATTCTAGATTAAATCCATCAAATTTAGAAGAACTATGGTGTTTTTAATCTAACTCATCATTAGATGAAGTAACATTCTAATTTCATTTGCAGATGAAGAATTTACTGGCAATGTCGAAACAATTAATCTTCAGTTTTTTAGATTTTAATAGTTAATGTTTTTGACAGTGTTTCCTATAAATAAAGTAACACCTTAAGAATTAGAAAAAAAAGAGAAACACATGAAAATTCATGTAGAAAGTTAATGTTTATTTTGAAGTTGTTCAATTTATTTTTGTTGAGAGTTATTTTTATTAGCGTATTTATTATTTAAGAGTGCTTTAGCTAGAATCTAAAACTACATGTTATTTTCCATGTAAATCTATTAGAAATTTATATTGTAATATTTTTTTTACCGATCTTACATGACCCAAGGATTTTTTTATAAGAATATAAATAATATGATCATCTCGTTGGGTAATTTTTTGTCTATAAAGATAGATCTCATGTACTTCTGGTGTTTGAAGTTAGTTTTTATTGATAGGTTTAGTCAATGGATTTTGGGGATTGGAAGACATACCTTCTGATAGGTATATAATCATAGATACATTTTGATATATTTAGAGTCTTGGACAACATGAATCTAGTTTAAATATCTATCATTCATTTTGTTTTAAAAGTTTTAATTTTATAACATCCTCTAAGAAGAGTATTTGGTTTTCTGACCAATACTTTGTGTTTTGTTTTCAAATTTCTATTTTGTTAAATTTTTCATCAGTAATATAAAATATCGATAATTTTATTTCTATTTTGATAACTTTATTTCATATAGTTTATATTTCTTTTACTTTTATCTTTTATTTCATTATAATTCAAAAAATTAATCAATCTTTATTTTCATTACAAATTCAAAAAACTGGTCAACTTAATAATTGAAGAGGATAGAAATTGTAAGTTTATTTCGAAACTATAATTCACCACCTATTTTATTTTATGTTCCCCCATACCTTGGGATAAAAATTAATAGAATATTCAAAATGATCACAAATTTTAATAGTTATTTTAAATCTTTTCGAGGATGTTCGTCACTATTAGGCTAGCTGGTCTTGGATGGTAAATATAATTAATGACATGAGAATTATTATTAGAATCATTGATGGTCCTTTATAGAGAATGACATCTACATTAGTTTTGGAGGATATCTTAGGGAATTCTATTTCATAAAAATTTTATAAGAAAACATTTAGAAGCTCACTTATTAGTTGTATTGAGGGATCCATAGGTTCTCAACTACTGTGTAACCTGCAAGGTTATATCTACATCATTTATGAAAACTCTCACTGTATTTATTTTGATGAGACATTTATTTGTATAAAGATAAATTCATGGGCATTATAAATATATGTCCTTAATCAATCGATATGTTTTATATATAACAAATAATTCATTTTACTACATTCATTAAAATATTTTATGTTTATAGGTTTAGGTAATTATTTCATCACTTTTACACTAATAAATATTATATCACAAAATGAACACTTACTCATAGTATTCATTTTTATATAATACAAAAGTTTTAATATATAAAAGTTTTTACATTCATGAAATATTTTCACAGTATTCATCCGGACCTCATCCTTTTTTCTACCCCTTGTTAAAAACCTATTTTTTTAAAAAAATTAGAATAAGCCCAAGAAACTCAGTTAGGGACATATAAAATGAAATAATGAATGCCATAATAAGAATTAATTAGTCCATAAATTCTCATAACAATTTTAATTTTTTCAAAATAAAATTTGAGATCAAAATAAATATTCTCTTATATAATAAATCAACTTCCATGCACAATTATTTTTATAAAACATTTCATAAGAAATATTAAAAGAAAAAAATAAAAGTCATAATGTTTTCTTTTCAATGTTAAAAAACATATTATAATATTTTTCAAAAAGTTACACATTTCAACATTAATAAGTATCACATGCTTCATTTAAACATTATATAAATATATTACCATATGAAATCATAAGTATTCTATAAAAAACTATAGTAGGCATATATAAATCATGCAGTTAACTTGGGACATCAATTTTATATCATTCTTACAAATAATCAATGCATTGAAGAGCTACATCTGGCTCACCCATTATTGGTTTATAATGGAACCACCCATACTTGGTTTATAACAGAACTAACCATCCTTTTTTTATACCAAAACTAACCTGAAACATAAATAATTCCCAAAAAAACATAATACAATCACAACACAAGAAATATTTTATAAAAATATTCTTTTCTCCCATAAGAAAAACATTTGCAGATATCAAAACATCCATTCTATTAAAAACCCCATTTTTGAAATACATCGAACAAAGGGAAATAAGTTTTTTATTTTTTGAAAATATGAAATCTTATAAAGGAATCCAAGCATCAAATAATTGTCACGGTGATGGGAAAAGTATTTTCTTTGTATACATTAAAATAGAATATTCCTTTTATCATTTTGTCAACACATTCCATATAAAATATGTAAAAATATTCCTTTTGGAAAACATTGAAATAAAGTCATAAGTGACATAAAAGTAACATTATAATTAATCATTATCCATATAAATACCTCAAAAAATAACTTTTAGAATATAGAAATGAAAAAAATTGATTAGAAAATAAATCTCAAAAATATTTTAAATGAGGTATTAAATGTATAGTGTTCCTTACCTCGAGCCTGACTGGTCACATATGTTCTTCCTCTTATTGATTAATAAACATATATAGATTATTTAATTAAAAAACTTTTTAACTTTTATTATTCTTCTTATTTTATCTATTACCATGTTTTATATAATTAATTAATCAATTAAATCCACATTTGATATTTGGTTTAGATTTGGATCATATGTTGAAAATGATTTTCATGTGTTGAATATGGTCCAAGTGGTCATTATAAAATCATATATAAAATAATAATCCTAAAATAATTATCATTTTTATATATTAATTATAATTTTAAAATCATCCATTAAATATGGGTTTGAAAAATAAATTACGTTATAAGCATGGAAACTCTAGGTTGTACATACGCATGAGAAATGTTTCCATTTTTCAAAAAAAAATATCGGTAAAGGGAACTTTCATTTTAGAATTACAAAATTATGATTATATAATAATTATAATAATATTTAAATAAATATAATTATTAATAATATACATGTGACGTGGTTATCAAAAATGAATCACATCGGTTTATGGAGGCGGTAATCCACACGTACACACGAACAATGTTATCCTTTTTCAATGAATTAAAAAGTAATAAAATATATTATATATTATCTTTATAGAATTATAATAATGTCATGAATGTCATATATATATATATCTGTGTGTGTGTGTGTGTATTAAATCCATCATCATAACCACCTATGGGAGATGGTGATGAAAAATGAATTATATTAGTTCGTGAGGTTGGTTCCCACTGCACACAAAAATGATGGTATCATTTATTGTTTTATGGAATAAGATAGGGATATAGATTATGAAATTAATATAATAAGATATAATTATATTAAAGAAATTTTTTTTATTATTTCATCATTTTTGAATAAAATATTAAGGATTTATAATAAGAAATAAAATTAAAATGCTAGGTAAATAGTTATACATATTTTTTGGATAACCACTTTAGGATTATACCTAAATACATTTAATGTGGGTTTTATAATTAATATTGGGACTCTAGGACGTGGGTAGTTATTTTAGGAATGGATTTGGGTAGTCTTGGATAAACTAAAGTGATAAAAATGTGTAAGAAAGAGAAGAGATGAGGCACTATTTTATAAATGAGGGCAGGGTCAGTCTTGCAATTTCATAATGTATTAAATTAGTATATATTAGTTTTTATTTAGTAAATGGATCCAATTTGATATATTTAGAATATTGGATGAGTATGGGTGAAAATAATCTAATCCAACAAAATGTGTATATGTTTAGGTGATATTTTCACCCATATCTATTTGTTTTAACCCCCTGTTATACCTTATGATAATTATAATGATATAAAACATTTTTACTTTTTATGGGTCAAGAAAGTTAATATAAAAGGAAACATTAACAATAAATGGAACATGATTGATATTATAAACCACATCACATTAAATTTTCTAGGCATATTATCTTCATAAATTCTAAATAATTTAATAAAATATTTTTATTATAAAATATCATTAATGACATTTTTATAACTATTCAATTAGTTTGGCTTTGAAAATAACATGATAGTAATGTAATTTCAATTTAATATATCAAAAAATATATAATATTTAGTTTTTATCAACAGAACTCATGGGAAACTATAACTAACCCTAAAAAATATCTTTTAGTGTTTTTAAAATCATTTATTTTATTTTTCTACTAGTTTCACAAGAAATATGTAAATGTCGTACAAGCACTTCACGTAATTATTTTATTACTAAAAACTAAAAAGAAATTAACCTAAGAAAATAATAATTAATATTTTAAATAAACATTTCGAATGAAACATATGTTTCTTTTATACATTTCGCGAAATATTATAGTTATTGAAAGGAAGAGAGTGTCATTGTTGACTTTATCCTTTACTTTATTATTAAAAAAGTAAAAATTAAATATAAATGGAAGAAATATCAAATTTTCAAAGTTTGGTTTAATTATGGATTAAATAAACTAATAAAATGAAATAAATTAAAGTGTTTGAATGAATTTTAATTTTTATCACTTTAGTTTTGACCCTAATTAACTCATTTTACCTTTACTGTGGTAGACAAAAAATTATTGTGGTTATTACTCATAATGACCAAATATAAAGAGACATATTTTAAAAATGTATACCTCTTAATTACCAATATTTAATCCATTTTTCAAGAATGAATTTATATATGTTTCAGAATTTAATTCATAATTAAACTTCAAAATGCAATGAAAAAAAAGATTTCATAAAAATTCATTTTAAGTATAAATTTTTTACACAAAATTGAAGTATAAAATTCATTCTAAATCCATAAGTAGATTATTTTAAATAAAAATAAAATTATTAAATTTTAAAAATAAAACAAAATGTAATTGTACTTTGTAAATACTTAAAAATAAAATACCACTTTGAATAAAAATTTAGTATTTTCAATTTTCTTTGAAAATTTATACTTCTTAGAAAATTATCCAAAATTCACCCAAAAATAATTTTTATATTATTATTTTAAAAATGAAATTGAATTTTTCAAATAAAAATTCTAGAATTATTTTATCAATTCTTTAAAATAAACTTTATAATATATGTTAAACAAATTCATAAGAATAAAAGTATTAATTTCTTTACTGGAAAATTACTTATTATTCTTATCATGAATATATATCTATCAAATCTAATTAATAAATCATAATAAGGCATGAAAAAGATTTATTATAAAATTTCTTGGGTTATTACATTCTTATCCAATTTTTGGAAATTGCATCCTTCTACTTTTATTCATTACTTAAACAGGTGGGGATATTTATGCTTCATATAATTTTCTAATACACATATTTCTTCTTCAACCATTTCGTTTTCCACAAAACCTTAACCTAATTAATTTATTTATTTAAAAACACATTCTCTTTATCTTTAAGAATTATTATTGTTTTTTCATCATAAGAATTTTTTTCTTCCAACTGAAATAATTCAGTGCTTAAAAATTAGATGCATCTGAAAAATATTTTCTTAACAACGGAATATGAAATAAATCATGTAACTCAGATAATCTCTGAGGAAAGGAAACCTAATAGGAAACGGATCAAAATTTTATAGCAATTTAATATGGTCTAATTAACGATAGAATTGAAATTCCCTTTTTAATAAAATGAAAAAAAAATCCATATAGAAACTCTAAGAAAAACATGAATGCCTACCTCAAAAGAAAGATACTTCCAATAGACATCTACAAATTTGTTTCCTACTCTAACCCATACTCATGTTCTATTGAATCATCCTCACCTTCTAAAACATTCTATCAACCAATTCTAGTCCCAAAATATTTCTTTCTCCAACTTCATTCCAATATTCTGTAGTCTGACACCACTTTCCATATAAATCCTCAAATAGTTCCATATGTATACTAGAATGAAAACTATTATTATAAATATCTAAACCAAATTCATATATTAATCCCAACATGCCTAATAATACATTGAACAATCTTGATGAATATCATCCAAATTCTTAATCATTCCCAATGATTTTCCATTATATTGAGGATGAATGGATTTACTGAAATTAAGTTCAGTACCCAAAGACTTCTGAAGCCATTTCCAAACAATATAGGTGAATCAAGGATCATGAATAAAAACAATATAAATAGGATATTTATGTAATATAATAATATATTTAATACAAAGTCAGGAAATTTGATCCAAATACATATTATCTCAAATGAGTTGAAAATGAGAGGATTTAGTTAATCAATAAATAATTACACAAATCATATTATTACATCAATATGTATTTGTTAATAAGACCATAAAATCCATAAATATATTCTCCTATTTTTGGTATATCAGTGTAAAAGGATAAAGCATTTACTTTTTTAATTTTTGTTTTTATTTAACCTATTTATAAGTCAAAATATTCCTATTAAAATAAAAAATACATTTCTTTATTCCTTCTATCTATAAATGTTCCTCAAGGTCTCAATACATTTATATAATCCCATGATGAATAGAAAAAGAGATCTTTAAGCCTCAATAAATAGTTATTTCTTCACTTGGGGGTCAAATGAAACACACAAACATTTTTTAAATCTCAAAAAACATTCTTTATCAATATTAAATTCAAGAAACTTACCTTTATTGACCAATTCATCTTTTCCTATAATATATTGTATTCCTTCTGAGCATTCATAACCCTTAATGAAAAAGATGATAGTATTGAGACTAAAAAATCAAGGGTTTTTCCTATATGTATAATTTATAAACCAACATTAATCACATCATTAACCAAAGGATCATGTTCCATATATAGAATAGTAAATGATGTGTTATATTTCCAACTCAAAGCATCAACTACTCTATTTTATTTACATATATGGTAATGAATTATGAATTCATAATCCCTTATCTATTCCATCCGTCTCCTCTATATCATATTTAGCTATTTTTGAGTGAATATATAATTCAATATTTTATGATCAATATGTATTTAACACTTACCTCCATATAAATAATATATCCATATTTAGAGAAAATAATACAATAACAAATTATTGTTCATGTGTGGGATAATGTTTCCTTTTTTTTAATTGACATGATACATAAGAAATTACCCAATCATTATACATTAAATCACTACCTAAAAACATCAATTAATCCTAACTTTAGATAAAAATGTCATGATTTCTAGATGGAAGGAATAAACAAGAGAATTAACGAATATTCTTTTCAATTCCTCATCAAATTCCATTATCTATATGAACCTAACTCAATTTCATGTTAACTTGGTTTGTGAGATAGATAACCTTTAAAAATTTTGAAATAACCACCAACAAAAGCCTATTAATCCCATAAATATATGCATATCAGTAACATTTTTAGGTCTTGGACATTCATTAACCACTTTAATTTTAGTAGGATCAATAATTATGGAATATTTATTTACTATACGTCTCCAAAATGAAATCTATTATAACATAAAATCACATTTTCTAAATTTTCCATAGAACTTATTTTATTTAAAGGATTATAGAATAATCCTTAGATGTTTTTCATCATCCTCAAAACATTTTAAAAAAAATAAAATATCATCAATAAACACTATCACAAACTTATCCAAATATTAATGTAAAACTCTATTAATAAGATCTATAAATATTATTGGAGAATTTCTCAACCCAAATTCCATAAGCAAAAACTCATAATTCCCATACCAAGTAAAAATACAATTTTTGGAGTTTAATCATCCATTACCTAAAGCTAATGGTACCTAATGCTTAGATAAATGATTGAAAAAATAATATGCTCTCTGGAGTTGATAAAAAATGTCATCAACATGAGGTAATAAATACTTATTTTTAATAATATTATTATTCAAATATCTATAATCAATGAATATCCTCATGAAACTATATTTCGTTTTGACATATCCAAGTAAAACATTCCCTGGTAAATTGGTAGGATAAATGAATACTTTATTAATAAACTCTTATAAATTCTTTTTAAATTCTAGAAGTTATACTCGAGTCATTTGATAAGGGGTTTTTTATATTGTCTTAGCATTTGGTACTAAGATAATATTAAATTAAATCTTCTGATCTCATATAATAATATACAACTCCTTAGTAAAACATACGAGTATTATTTTACTATTGACACATCATTAATCTAAACAACTCCCTTATTTTAAACAATATAAGAAAGGTAAAATTAATTTCTATCTATTAAAAATTTCTCAGCTCCTTGATGTGTATAAAAAGTATGAATTGATTATTATATACAAAAAGAAAATGATTTCAAAAAATAAATTATTTGTATCTATAATCTATCTTAGCATGATAAAATTAAATCCAATACATATGAACAATAACATCAAATTAGGAAGGATTAAAATATTTTCAAGGAAAACCTTTATTGAGATAATAATAAGAAGATCATTATAAATTTTTGTTTCCTTAATACTACCCCTAGGTGTTTTTACCAAAACTATTGACTTCATTTTTTGTGGTGAAATTTTTATTTTACCCACAAATTTATCATAAATAAATGAATGTGTAAACCCCAAATAAAACAAGACATTATATGGCCAATATAGCCAGATGGCCTTCAGTTTATTAATTTTTAGATAGAACCCCCTTTTTAACTAGGTTTTGGGGGATCCCTTACATGGCCTGTTGGTCCAGAGGAAAAATTCCTAATACATGACCTGATGTCCCATAGGTATAAGGCTTAATACATGGCCTGAAGGACCAAAAAGACCACTACACTATAATTTCACCTCCCCTCTTCTGTATTATATATGACACCTAACTTCCCACCACTCATGTTTAGTTGACTATAATGTCTCTGTGAAAATATACATGGTTCATGTTATTGATTATAATGTTCATACCCTCTCACTCATCCAATCTAGTTATCTCAAATCAAGTGGCTAATACTTACTCTGAATCCTCTTCTAGTGATTCCTCATATGTGGTCCACCCAGACTGGTTCATGGTAAAATGACTCAATGTCCCATGGCCAATAGACATGAGGTGTCTTAGAGGCACTACTTTTGGAATGTCATTGGTGTCCAAAAGTCCTAGTGGACCATAGGCCTAAAATAGTGTCCTAATGTCCCAAGTCAGTTGAATAGTTATGTCTTCTATAGTACCACATATTACCTCCTACTGTACTTTTATAGTAGTCTATAAATGTCCCTTCATTAGGATTTTATCTTGGGATTCATGCATGATTATGGTGTATGTTAAGCACACTTCTACCACACCAACTACTTTAAAAAATAAATTATAATAATCTAAATAAACAAGTAATGTACCTCTCACCATTTTATTTGATGGCCCAACATCTACCAAAGAAGCTACAAAGGATTTCACCACACCCTAATGCATATAGTCTTGATAATTTCATTCATTGGTGCACTTCTTCAAACATGTATCTGCATAATGAACCATATCATTATAATTAAAACACACCACTTCCTATTTATCAATATTACAGTTACCACTACTAATATCTTTCTATTTTAAATCATGAGTAATCTTCCAAAACATACCACATCAGAAGCATGTTCCATATTAAATAAAATAGTCATTATGTTTTATTTTACTGAACCTATGAAAACCTATAAACTAGATTTTATTACCTGCATATTTATTTTATAGATTCATTCCCATTTCCTCCCATAAAAACCTCTTTTATTATTATTTTTATACAAAACCTGATAGTAAAAAACTCTATTTATACCTTCTCAACACAATGAACAAGTTTAACAAAACTTTAATTTCATGGGGAGAAACTTTACATAGACATCTGTGATTCAATCATGAGTAAAACTGATATAATTTTACTATCAAGACCACATATAAACATTTTTTTGTACATTTCCAATTGTGTGAAGTTTCCTTCATATGTGGTCCCTAAATATTCCTCTTTCTACCTCAATTCTAATAATTTATTTTCCATCTTAAGTTAAAAAAACTAAATACAATGTTTCTCAAGTATAATATTCTTAATTCAAACCCATTCCATGGAATTAAGTTCTTATTATTCTCTAGAATTCCTATTCATGGGCCACCAATGATTGAATTAACCTTTAAAATGGTAAATTGTAAGAGTCAACTTTTGATGATACAAGCCACCAATTCTTTAGAATATCATTTCTAGATCCATAATCCATCCCTCGTCTACCAATGAATCAGAAGATGCACTAAATGTTGGAGTATGTTTACTAATAAAATGTCCCACTATCTATTTGTTCCTATATGGTAGATCTGGCTACTATCTAACATGGATATGACCAATATTTATAGCTTATTTCAATTGAGATATCACAGTAACAGACTGACTAGTTCAAATTCCAACCATTATAAGTTGTTAATTTTGAAGGATTTTGTCAAATTGGTGCATTCCTACTTCATCTTCCTTTTTCCTCTATATAAAACCATAATGAGAAGGCATAGTTTAGATGAAGCAACAAGGTAATATTTAAATTCCATATCATGATAACTATAAACTATAATATCTTAAGGGTGTTTACTTATATTATCCTAACCTATAAATTTATTTAATATTTCACTGTGATACTAAAAAAATATAGACCCAATATTAAACAATAAATAAATTGCATCATTAGACATGAATTAATTTTATTTAATTCCTGAAGATATTTTAGGTTTATATTTTTAGATAATTAGTTTATTACTCTGACATAAATAAATATTACATAACAACATTAATACTTCAACTAAGTTTCCAGTTTTTCCACAATACAATACTTTTAATTTATAACATGTTTTATTTTCATTAAAAAACTTCAAACTTTTTATCTTGACATCATCCTTGTCTATAATTATTCATAAAACCCTATGAAAAATGTTTGAAAATGTGTTATGAGCACAAAAAATTCATTTAATGAAATATAAAAAGAAACAAGTAAAGAAACCCCTTAGTCGATGAATACTCATAAGAATTATACCTTTTCAAGATTTAACTCAAAAAACTATTTTTCTATCCAAGAAATAAACTTATCTACCCAAATACTTTCATAATCCATTTCATATAAAATCATAAAAGAGATATAAAACTCGTAAACCTTTATTTTCAAACACGAAAAACTCATGGTAACTTTTTCAAAAAGTTATATATTTCATCCTTAAAAAGTATTTAAACTTTATTTTAAACATAAGATCAAAATAATACCTTGTGAAAGAGTAATATTTTCATTAAAACCCATAGTAATCATAGTTGATTCATATATGTAACTTGGTACATCATTTTCATAGCACACTTATAATCACTTTTATAAACACCAAATGCATTGGAGTGTTATATTAGGATCACCCATTCTTGGTTTATAAAAGAACCACCAGCCCTTGGTTTATAATGGAATCATACATCCTTTGGTTATAAATAAACCACCTGTCATCATAAACAATTAAAAATAACCATAACACAATCAAAACACATGAAATCTAGTATAAAAATATTCTTTCTACCCCTAATAAAAACATTTCCGGATATCCAAATATCAATTCTATTTAAACACTTTTTGAAAATAATTATAATAAAGAGAAAGAAGTTTTATATTTCAAGATAACATGAAATATTATAAATGAATTAAAACATTAAATAATAGCTATGGTGGTGGGAAAAACTATTATCCCTTTATACTTTAAAATAAACATTCCCTTTGAATTTTTGTGAAAACATTATATATATAATATGTAAAATGATTACTTTTAGAAACCTCTTAATGAAAGTCAAAAGTGAAAAAAATTACCTTTTTAATTCCTTCATGTCCATATATATACTGAAATAAAATAATTTCAAGAGTTCACACATAGAATAAAAATATTTATAAAATAAATCCTCAAAATAATTAAAACAAGGTATTAAAAGTAAAATGTTTCTTTCCTCATGTATGAATCACGACGTATGTTTCTTATCTTCCATTAAATAAACTTATTTTAATTATTTTCTTACTTAAGAACCATTTTAGAGCATATTATTTCTTTTATTTTATCTATTTCCAAGATATATATAATTTCTTAATCAATTAAGTTCACATTGGATATTTTGATGATATTCTCCTATTGTGTTCAAAATGAATTTGGTAAGTTGACTATGGTCAAAGAGGTCATTATTAAATAATCTCCATAATAATAATAATAACATAATTATAATTATTATACAATAATTATACTTCTAACATCAACCATGAAATATGTTTTGTCAAATGAATTATGTTACAATCTTGTAGACAGTAGGTTGTACATATGCCTGAGTAATGATTCCATTTTTCAAAGAACATGTTGAAAAGAAGGATAGTATGATTTTATATTTCCATAATTATTTTTATATCATAAATGTGATATTATTTAATTAAATATAATTATATATAATATATATGTGTCATGGTCATTAAAACAAATCACATCTTTTCATGAAGGTGGTAATCTACAAAAACACACGAATGAAGTTATCATTTTTTGATAGTTGAAAAGGTAATATTGTAAAAGATATATTATATTTATATAATGATAAATATTTTATAAATATCATATATATAAATTAAATCCATAATTATAAATAGTCATGAGTGGTGGTGATTGAAAATGATTTATATTGCTTTGTGAGGTGGTAGTCCGTCATACAAACAAACAACGGTTTCATTTCTCATTTTATTAAAAAGTAGGTGGATGTAGGTTATTACATTATAGAATGACATCTTAGTATATTTAGTATAATTTTTTTATTATTTCATCATGTATGAATAATATTTGAAGGAGGTATAATAATAAATAACATGAAAAACTATGTTAAGAGCTATATATCTTCTTCAAACATCCTCTTTATGTTTATACATAAAGCCTTCCTAGGTTGGTTTTATGGTTAAATATGACTCTTGTAAATGGGGATGAATATTTGGTAGGTATTTTGTAAGGTATTTGTTTCTCTAGGGTTCTAAATATGTTTTACAAAGATATTAGAGTAGGTTCCCTTTTATAAGTGAGGAGAGTGGAACTTGTGAAATTTCTTAAATTATTAAATTAATATAAATTAATTTTCCTATGAAAATTGATACAAGTTGACATATTTAATATTTTAGATGCTTATGCGTCTAAAGCATCTCATCCAATAAAATTTGAACAAGTTTGGGTAATTTTTTTACTCTTATATCTTTTTTTAACCCCTAGTTATCCCTTTTGATAATTACCATTATTTCTATGGTTTTTACTTTTTAGGGGTCAAGTAATTTTCTATTAAAGGAAAAGTTTCCAATAAATGGAACATGTTTGATATTTTCAACAAACCACTTTCAATTGGGTAAAGATCATGTTTTAGGAATTCTAAATCATTTAATTAAGTATTGTTTATCATAAAATATCATTAATATCATTTTTAGAACTATTCAATTAATTTGACATTGAAAGAATCCTAAAAATGATTTAATTCTAATATAATCCATTCAAACATCCATAATATATTATTTTGTTGATCTTTAAAATTTTTAGGGAGCTATAACTCAATTAAAAAATATTACTTTCAGAGTTTTTAAAATCATTTAAATTATTTTTCTTTGGCTTTCAGAAGCACAAAGTCAATGTTGTATAAAAAAATTAGGTATTTATTTAATCACTAAAACTAAATAATAAATTAACTTAATATAATAAATTAATTCATATTTAAAATAACTAGTTTAAATAAATGATAAGTTTATTTTATCCCAATCACAAATTATTAATGTTATTGAAAGAAAAAAAGTGACACTTTTACCTTTATCCTTTACATAAATATTACAAAGGTAAAAATTAATGTTAAATGAAAAAGATCATTTTCTAAAATTTCATATTATTATGGAGGAAATATGATCATAAAATTAAATAAAGGTATGTTTTTAATGAAATTTATGACTTATCACATTAGTTTTAACCTTAACTAAACCATTGTTTTTCCCATGGTAGTAAAAACTTACTATAATTACTATTCATAATGACCAAAAATAAAATTGAACTATTTTTAAAATTATTACATTATAATTTAAAATATGGAATCTATTTTTCATGATTCAATTTCTAGAATTGGGAGAATTTAATTTAAAATTAAACCGCAAAATGTGACAAGAAACTCTTTTTCAGAAAAATTCTTTTTAAATATAAAAAATATTTTTTTACCAAATTATATTTTAAAATTAATTTCTAAGAACCTAATTGAATTTTTTTATTCAAAATAAACTAATTAGATTTTAAATCCAATCCAAAATATAATTTTACTTTTTAAATATGTGAAATGAAATTACATTTTCCAATATAAAGCAATGTTTTTACTATTCATTACAAATTCAGACTTTTTAGAAAATTATATTAAAATTAACTTAAGATAATTTTGATTTTCCAAATTCAAAAAATAATTAATATTTTTTCAAATAAAAAATATAACTTTTTTAAATCATTCCTTTAAATAAAACCATATAATAGATGTAAACAAAATTTTTATGAATAAAATTGTTTCCATTTTTATTGGAAATCAACTTAATATTCTCATATTGAATATTTTCCTATAAAATCTAATTAATGAATGTTAATAAGACATAATAATGATTTATTATAAAATTACACAGGTTGTTACTTTCTTCCCCATTTGGAAATTTCATCCTCATAATTGTATTCCTTACTTAAACCAATGGGGATATTTTTCCTTTATACCATTTTATGATTCCCATTATTCATCTTTAGAAATATGGTTTTTCAAAAAAAACATAACTTGATGAACTAACCTATTACTGAACACATTTTATCTATGGCCAAGAATATGTACTAGTATTTTCTTAGGAGAAATATTTTCTTCCAACTGAACTACTTCAGGGTTCAAAACATGAGATCCAGCTGACACAAATTTTCAAAACAACAAAACATAAAATATTCCATGAACCTTATATAAACTCAAAGGTAAGCCCACTCAATAGGAAATTGATAAAAAATTATCGAGGAATTCATATGGTTCAGTGAACCATGGAATTAACTTCCCCTTTTTACTAAAAAAACATAACAATTTTCCATAGAGAAACTTTAATAAAAACATGATTCCCTACCTCAAAAGAAAGATATGTCCTTTGGTTATCTACATAAATGTTTTTCTTAACCTGATATGTAATCAAGGGTCACCAAATAATATTCACCATCTCAACCATTTCAACTATGAATTTTGGTCCCAAAAACATTCTTTTCCAAACTTCATCCCAAAAATCTGAAGTTTTACATTACTTTCCATTTAAAGACTCAAATGATTCCATCTCTATACTGGAATGAAAATTGATTTTATTAGAAAACTCAATAAAACATTTATGTTTATCCCAAAATCCCTAATAATAAATTGAAAAATATTTAATCATATCCTCCAATTTCAAAATAACTCTATGTCCATCAAATTAAGGATAAAATATTGTACAAAACTTTAATTCATCACCTAAAGTCTTTTTAAGTTTTTCCCAAAAATTAAAGTTTAATCTAGGATCAAAATCTTATATAATGGAAACATGTAATCCATGTAATCTAATTATATCATTAATATAAATTTAATAATGATGTTCCAAATACATATTATCCCTAATGGGAATAAAATGAGAATATTTCTTTAATTGTTCATTAATTACACAAATCACATTATTATCTAGAGATGTTTTTGGTAATAACACCATGAAATACGTGGATATATTCTCCCATTTCCATTCAAAAATTGGAAAAGGATAAAGCATTCCCTTTGGTAATTATTATTTTTCTTTACCCTATTGTAATGTCAAGTATTTCATAATAAAATTAACAATATATTTCTTTATTCCTTTATACAAGAAATTATTATAACGGTCTCTATAAATTTGTATGCTTCTTGTATGAATAAAAAACATAGAGCTACGAGCCTCGCCAAATAGTTGTTTTTTGAACTTGGGGTCACATGAAACATATAAGTTTTTTCTCAATCTCAAAAGACATTCTTTTTTAAATATTAAATTTAGGAAACTCACCTTTCATAACCAATTACACCTTTTATTGTAAAATAATTTCTTCGTTCAGAGATTTTTTAATCCTGTTTGAAAAAGATAATAGTACTAACACTTGTAAAAAAATATAGGGAGTTCCTACATGCATAATTTATATGAAAAAAAATCAAATAATTAACCAAAGGATTATGTTCCATATATAGAATAATTAATGATGCATTGTCTTTCTAAAACAAACCATCTACTACTATCTTTATATTACCTAAATGGTAGTGAATTGTGCAGTCTCAATCCATTATCAATTCTATCCATATCTTCTGTCTTATTTAAAAATCATTTTAAGTTAATATATTCATTGAACTTTTATTATCATCATATATTTCATACTTTTCTCCATATAAATGATTCTCCAAATTTTTAAATCAAACACTACAACAGAAAATTAAGGTCATGTGTAGGATAATGTTTCTCATTTAGTTTTATTTCACATGAATTATAATAAATTACTTGATCATTTTTTATTAAAAATAACCTATACCCTTCAAATAAGAATAACTATGGATAAAAAGGCACCATTTATATATAGAAGGTCAATAACTAAAGAATTTACTTATATTATTTTCAATTCCTAGAAATGTTGATCATATTTATTTATCTAGATAAACCTAAATCCTTTTCATGTCAACTTGTTTAGTGGTATAGATAGCCATGAAAAATTTCCGAAATTTTTTTTTAATGGCCTTCTAACTCAAGAAAAATATGAATCAAAGAAACAAAAATTATATCTTGGACATTCATAAACCACATAAATTATAAAATGTTCGAATGTTATGGAATATTAATTTATAATATATTGAAGGAATGAAATCTATTTTAACCAAAAATAACATTTCTTAAACTTTACTTATATATTATTTTCTTTGAAGGTTTTATAAAAAATCATTATATTTTTTTCTATCCTCAAGAATTTAATAATAAACCCAAATATCATTAATAAAAACAAAAATAAACTTATTCAAATATTTATATAAAACACTATTTGTAGGATACATAAAAAACTGGAGAATTTCTCATCACAAAAAAAAATAATCACAAACACATAATTCCTATAACTATTATGAAATGATATTTTTAAAATTTCATCCTCATTCACCATCATCTGAGGGTACCCAAGCCATAGATTAACCAATGAAGAATGCTAAGCTCCCTAGAGCTAATCAAACCATTAATTAATCTGAAGTAATAAATATATATTATTATAATGTTATTTTAGACTCTATAATTATTGAAAAGAATCATGGAACCCTATTAATTTTTAAAAAACAAAATAGTATCACCCCATGATGAAGTTCTAGGATGAATGAGACCTTTATGAAGTAACACTTTAAATACATTTTAAAATCCAGAAGTTCTACTTGAGCCATTTGGTAAGGGGTTTATGAAATATAATAGCATCAGGCACTAATTCAATAGTAAATTCAACTTTTGGATAAGTTATATTTCCAATAAAAACATCAGGAAAAAACACATGTATTCTTTTACTTCCATCACATCATTAATATAAAAAGTTCCATTATTTTTAACAATATCATACTCATAAATTTAATTTCTATATATTAAGATTTTATCAGCTTCTTGATATGTTATTAGAGGTATAAATTTATTCTAAAATATAAATTTAAACTGATTCCAAAAAATAACTTATTTTAATCTATAATTTATCTTATCAGGATACACTAAAATATAATCTATATCCAGAATAAAATCAAATTTTACAATGGTCATGACAACAAGGTTTATTAGGAAACCCATTCCATAGATAATAGTAGGAAGATAATTGTAAATTCTTATATACTTAATAATACCACTGTAATTTTTTACCTAATTACTTAACTTCATTTCAAAAGGGGATATTTTAATTTTACCCTTTAATTTCTTAGAAATTAAAGAATTTTTGGACCAAAAAAAGCAATACACTAGTATAATTTGAATAAATTTGTAATATAAATATTACCACTTTGTTTGATGGACCAATATCTTACAAAGTTGTTGTAATGGATTTAACCACACCCTTCTTCTTATAGTCATACTACTTCTTATGATTTATTCTCTTCTTCAATCATGTATATGAATAATGACTCATCTCATTACATTTAAAACACTTCACTAACTCTTTATTAACATTGGTATAATCACTACCAATAAATGTTACATTATAATCATGATCCATATACTTAAAATCACCACATATGAAGAAATTCCCATATTTGATAAGAAATTACTCGGGGGTCTTTTTACCTATCCCATCACAAAATGGAAAATTCATTTTCTCACCTTCAAATTTATTTGATACATTCTCTCCCATTTACTACCATTCTTTTTAGTATCATAGAACACATAATCATCTCCAAAAAAAATTCTACCTTCTCAAAACATCAAAAAAAATATCTCCTAACTTTTTAATTTTGGTTTCACATATTCCCTTCAGTATCTTAGCTTTAATCAAGAGTAAAACTGATTAATTTTACAATCAAGATCAAAAATAAAATTTGATGGTCGCCATTCCAATCGGGTGAATATTTATTCATACCTGGACACTGAATCTTCATCTTCATCCTTAAATAAAAGAATTTATTTTCAATCCTTGTTCCAAAAACCATTGGAAAATATTTATCAAGGAAAATAATCAAAAATGTTTTCCCATTCCATGACATAAATCACTTCTCTTTCTCTATTATTCTGAACCATTAATTAGCTTCACCTTCAAAAAGGTAAATGTAAAGAGTTAAATTTTAATGATATAAATAAAAAATTACTTAGAGTATCATTTTCATATCATTAATATGTCCTTAATATACCACTTAGTCATAATATCTGCTTAATATTGGTGGGTATTTTCTCTTTAAATTCTCCATTGTTGACATGTTCCTCTATGGTAGATCAGGTTTCATTCTATCATGGATACTACCACCATTTATATTTTCTTCCAATATATCCATCATGTAAAAATAGTTTTAGGTCTAATAATAACCATTCTAGGTTTTGGATTTGGAAATATATTGATCTGTTAGTGCCTTCCTACATCATCTTCCCTATTTACTCTACAAAAAAACCATTCTAAACAAACATAATTTAGACAAAGAAACATGGTAATATTAAAGTGAAATATATTTAAATTTTTACTTTCTTGAATATATTTTGGGTATATAATTTTATGTAAATTTTTCATAATTATTACATAAATAAATATTAAATCACAAAATGAACACTTCCACTTAGTATCTATTTTTTCCTCAATGAAAACCTTGTAACATATAATATGTTTTTTTCATAAAATATCTTCACAAGTTTCATTTTTACCTCAAATGTGTCCCTAATAATTTTTAAAAACCTATGGAAGATATTTTAAACTGTAGGATGATCACAAGAATCTTAGTATGGGACATATAAAAAGAAGAAAGAAATAAAAAACCAGTTAGTCCATGAATACTTATAAGAATTTTAATTTTACAAAATAAACATTGAGCTCAATAAAAATATTTCCTACATGATAAATGATGTTTTATTCCTTAATATTTTCATAAAACATTTCATAATAAACCATAAGGAAAAAAACTCATCATGTTTTCTTTTCAATCATTGAATATTTATGAATGATTATTCATAAATTTATACATTTCATCCTAAAGAAGTTGTATATGATTTCTATTAAAAATAAGATCAGTTTATTACCTTGTGAAATCATAAGATTTATGTAAAAACTTATATTAAACATAGATAAATCATGTAGGTAACTTATGAAATCATTTTCATATCACTCTTATGAATACTCAGTTCAATGGTGAGAAATATCAGACTTTCTCATTCCTGGTTTATAATGGAAGCAGAATTCCTTAGTTTATAATGGATCCACCAATCCTTGGTTTATAAATAAACCACCAACAATCATAAATAATTTTTTGTAACCATAAAATAATCATAACACATAAAATCTTGTTTAAAAATATTCTTTTTACCCATGAATTGTTTTATGGATATCAAAATATCTATTCAAATTAGATCCCTCTTTGAAAATACTTAAAATAAATTTATGAAAATTATTTTTTTTATTAAAGATCATAGGAGGAAAAATCAATGTGGGTGGAAGTGTTAAAGTAAGAGATTCCCCCTAAAAATCATTTTATAATCATTTGGAAGAGAACTGATACACAAGTATGAAATATTAGGCTCACTAGGATCCCCCTTTCTTTCCAAAACATCAATTGCAATGTTTCCTTCTCTCAATGTGTGGTGAACTTAAATACCTTTATCAATGAAAGTAATTCCATTTTTTATTTGGTAATCCATATCCCAAGGAGTAATTTTCATCCTACATATAAGACTAGAAAACACTTTAGAATTAGATTCCACCTCTGCAATGTTAATGTTAAATGGATTTCACATATTTAGGCCACTTACCATGGCCCTCACTCATGTAACTTCAAGTTACCTAGTCTATAATAATTACCAAACAAACTATATAACCTCTACCATAATTCACTAAGACTCGTTCTATAATAAATTTGGATATATAATATTTGATAACATTGAGTTTTAGCACCACCCTTAGAGGTTTCCATCTCACCCATGACCCATGGTTGGTTTGTTGTCTTATTTCAGAATCCATCACCAGAATTGGGATAAAAAATATAAAAGATTCTGAGGATCTTCTATTAGAGATGAGTGATCCAAGTTCTTTCACTAAGTATTTTAAATGGATCTAAAGATTATGTTGTGAACTTTTCTTCCCTTCCACCTCATCATTCCTAGCATCCCAAATAACCCAACATGCCACATCAAACACCATTCTATAAGAAGTCTCCTTCAAAATTTTATGCCATTATTCATGAAACCAAGACATAATGGTCTCCATTTTCAAATACCTCTAAACATAAATCCTAAAAACATGATCAAGGTACCACTAAATATAGGTTTCCTAGTCAAACTTGAAAAATAATTGCATGGTCATTTTCATTATAGGAGAAATGCAACACTAGTAAAGAGATACCATAGTAACTCCATTCTTCTGCACGTAATTTTATGTAACTATGTCATGGTTCCTCATCCATAAAACCAAAAAATTCTTCTTTTATCGGATAAATTTACACCAAATCATAGTATCCCACTCATCTGATTCATTGGTTGAATGCACCATGTCATGAAAGAGTCGGCTACTGAATTGACCAGAGGAAGATTCAAGGAAAGAACATCCATCTAGATTCTTATTCATATAGATTTGTTAAAAAAGTTTTTCTTCTATCCATAAAGAGATTAATTGATGTGGTTTTTGATTATATTAGCCTTACTAAACAAAATATCTAGATTTAGACACACTGAAAAGAAAAGTAGGTCTCCAACCCCATTATTTTTCCAGAAGTTGATCTCTCCATAGCCCACCAACCATATTTCATTCTCTCCCATTATCTCTAGATGGTCTATAATGATCTTTTCCAGACCCAAAATCCTCCTATAATTTTCATCCCAGTCCATCCAATCCAATCCATGTATATATCTCATAAATATTTCCCAAAGGGTGTTAAAATATATAATATCTAATTCTAGTTTATCTTTCAGGGATTGCATGGTTTCCATAACATTCTATAGATTTATTCCTACTTCCTCTATAGGCATCAAATTTATCTTCTATGATTCCGAGTGTCTTTAACCATTCTAATTTCCATCCCATATATAATTTTTTATGATATGTTTCAATTCGCTTGAGCATACCCTTTGGAGCCTAGAAAACTAATGACACATGAATTGAAATTGAAGTAAAGACGCTATTCATACGAGTAATGCATCCTCCAAACAAGAGTATACGGTTTTTCCAATTTCAAATCTACCCTATGATTTATTTGGTGATTCCTTCAAAAAAATAATTATTTTACCATCAAAAAAATGGAGCTCGAAAATTCTTTATTGGGAGGGAGAATAACTTCATGCCAAGAATGCTTTTAATACTCATATTACGCCTAACTAAACACTATTTATAGATATAGTATTTAAAATTCCCTTGATTAATTCTTTGTCCTATTTCAGAACCATAATAATTTGAGATCTTATTCAGCCTATTTAAATATATTAACCTACCATTTATGAAAATAATAACATTAGAAAAAATAATATTAGATATAATAGTATCTCCTGACCTATTCCTGAAAGGCATAATGATCCCCTCTTCCAAACCACTTTTAAAATTCCATATGATTTCTTCCTAAGAAATAATAAATAGACATGGTGGTGTAGGGTCACATTTCTATAATCCCCACATAGTCTTGAATAATCAAAACATTTTACACATTATAGATAAGGAAATCCATGTGGAGGAGAAGCATATAACGAGTAGGTCACAAAACCATTCTGGGAACTATCTTGTTTCATACTGAACATTGCTTCATTAATTTCCGCATCTTATGTATTTTCTTAAATTCCATTATAGTCTTTATCCTCTAATATCCTAGGGATGTAGTTCATGAAGTTTCCCTATCATTGAATTTACTTCATGTTTATTCTATTAGTTAACCTTAGACCTACCAGGTGTCCCACAAAGTGACTAATTTCTATCTTCCCTACAATCAAAATATACTCCGTATATGTACCATCTTGTTACAAGAGATTAATCTTCTTAGAAAACCTATTTTCCATTAATAATTCATTAAAATATGCCATTTTGGGGTCCCCCACTCTTATAAAGGTCGCCCTTGATATTTTCTTACATTCTCTTTCAATTTATATCTTTTTTTGGACAAATTTCTTTTCTTCTCATTCATCCCGATGAAGGTATCATCTTCCCAGTCCTGTTGCAAGATCTCTTCAAGATTATTTGTTTATGCTTTGATCCCTTCTAAACATGTCATGTTTTTTGTTCTACTAGATGCCCATTCTAGAAGATTTTTCTTTAATAACCTTATCTAAGAGTTAAAATCCCCCGAGTGGTTTCCCTTTATTGGTTGGATCTAAGAATTACTAAATATTTGATAAAACCCATCCGATTTTGATAATTTAATTGAATAAAAAAACTGTTACCGCCTTCTGGTTTCTTTCTTGGGAATCACCACCATATAAGAATGATCTGATACGGATTGGGTGAGATGAGTTTCATGATCTTGAAGGAAAGATTATATACCTTTCAAGTTGGATAAACATCGATAAAATCTTCACCATATATGACAAATACCTCTATAGTTGTTTCACCAAGGAAAGCTACTACCCAAAAAAAACAAGTCTAAGAGTCCATTTTAAGCCATGAAATTATTGAAATCTTGTATGGAGGTGTGAGAGTATGTAACCCTAACATTTCTCTATGAGTAATTCGTGATAGTATTGAAGTAACCTTCAATATGACAGGAATGGATACGTGGTTGGATGTTATATAAATAGTGACCCAATACAACTATACCTATGGAATCACATTTTTTATAAACAAACATAAATAAAATATCTATTCCACTTAAATTCATCTTCATTGTAATATGTTGAGGAGAGGAATCCATGAACTCTACTATATCACTACAGTTTCAAAATATCCAATTAAAAGTGTTTTATGAACTTACATGCATGTACTCCAAAAATATCATATTCCTTTCAAATTATAATAAATGATTTATATTTTTTTTGGGATCTAAATAGCTAGGAAAGATACCTGTAAACTCTAAACATCATAAAAAATATATGTGCTTTTATCCCTCACACCAAGGCCACTATAATTCCATATCATCATTGAGGTTATTAAAACTTGTGAAGTTTGGCCTTACAGCCTAAAGGGTGACTATACCTAGTAATCAAACTAAAACTAAGAATATATTTGTACTTGGTATGAGTAACCCATATATTATTCATAAGGTTCATTCAAAAATTATTTCTTTCTTTCTCTCTAGGATCCAAAACATTTGAGGTACGCTCTTTAAATTTTGTTTCTTCAATCACCAAAAAAACTATTGGGGGAAGTCATCCGAGATGATAAAGAAGCTGAGGAGTCTATCCTTAAAAGCTTGGGATATTGAGGTAACTTCCCATATACAGATTTAATAGTTCTAGGGATCTCCTCCTTATAACTTTTGGGAAAGAAAGGACTCCCTATAATTCTTGATGGGATATGTATCCCACCATACTTAGAACATAAATTGCATTCTTTGTTAATATTTGAAGAACTGGATTCCATCTTATTTTCATCCAACGAACCTGCTGATTCCACATGGGAAACAATCATCTCATAAAGTTAATCCCTAAAACCCTTAAAATCACCTATAGGTTCCTGAATGAGATTTTAATATATAGAAATAGAGGCTTCATACATGATGGGTTTGGATTCTTACACATCCATTGAAGGAAGAGGGAAATTTTCAAGTGCATGGGGTTTATCCCCCAAATTTTTGAATGTTGGATCTTTGATATTATCATGTATTGGATTTGAAGAGGTAGTCATCTATATTTGTATGACCAAGTCTAGTGGACCCTGACTCTCTCTTAATGATACACTATGGTAATAAGGCATCTCAAACAACGGCCACATCTCCTTGTCCACTGAGGGAACTAGAACCTTGTGTCTATAGTATGACATAGTGTTTCCCTACTGGAAGAACATCAAAAAATGGGGTATTGCATGAAAAGATACATAGTTACACTAGGAGAATCCCAACCCTTCCATAATGAGAATATTTGATGGAAAAGGAACTCCCATAACCACTTTGACACAAATATGTTAGGTTAGAAGAGGATTAGTTCAAGGATAAACTCGGTTTCGACAACAATTACATTTTTGAATCACCAATGTAAACGAAACCTTTGAATCATATAGTAGAATAATAAATGGGGTCATAGATTTTAATATGGAATAACCCTCTAATTTAGAGGATTAAAAAACTGTGGGGAAACTCTAAGAAAATCAACTATGAATCAGAGAGTACATATAATCCAAGTAGAATCCCATATATAAATTACAAATAAATAGCATAGAAAACTTGTGTAAAAATCAAACTTCAATTCACCTCTATTTCATATTTGATATTTGTCTCATACCAATACATCAACCTTAAAAGGTCAAAACTGAATATGCAATGTTGTTGTAGCACCTCATTGAACAACCCAATTTGTCATTATCTACTTCCACCCACACTCGAAATTGTTGTCCACGTATCTACTTTACCATATGTGTCTACTTTCACTGAAGATTAAAACCATGTTTCTATTCACAATCCTCTACCCTATATTGTTGTGTGTGTTCCCTCTTTTCTTCTTAAAGATGAACTTCCCCCTTTATAGTTCATCATTTTCACATCAAAATAAAAGGTTCAATAGAGAAAAAACATGTAATATAGGTGAATAAATTACCGTAATTCTTAAATATCTGGGATGAAACCAAAAAATTTCCACCTTCAGCTTATTGAAGAAGGAGATCACATCCAAACAACTGAGTTGAAAAGTAAACTAGTTGTTATCTAACCAACCGTCAACCTTTGTAGAAAATATGGCATCCATTTTTTGCATATCTAACTGAAACCCAAAAGTTCCCCTTGAAAAAGAAATCCAAAGGCTGAAGTCCTTGTAATATCTATGTCTTCATCGGTAATACCAGAATCAATCATATCTAGTTCCCCCATAATTTTGATCGCCACATAATCTAGACCGCCTATAGGAATTACTTGCTCCCTCTATTCAACATCCTCTGAAAAGTCTAAAAGTCTCAGTACATCACACTGATTTTTATTATAATTAATTCTTTAATAGTGGCACTATATAAAGAAAAATAATTCTTTGTATGATCTAAAACACCTGTTCTGACATGATTCAACTTCCAAACCATCTTCAACATAGTTGATGGTCTTCGACTCCTGCATGACGATTCCCTATTCCACAAATTTGATGATATCCTCTTCGCAAATGGATTCATCACATCATTGTATGACTTTATATCTATCCACTAAAGCATGTCATCCATTTTCTTCATGCATAGACCATCAATCCTATGGGAAAATTCTATCGTCCACCACTAAATTAACTCCTAAATCCATCATTATCAAGAGAACTAGCAGATAAAAAATTATTCTGTATACTTGGAACATGTCACGAATCCCTCAATATCAGTGTACAAAATGCATTTGTAGTGATAAAAATATCACCAACACCAATGACATCAGTAGAATATATATTTTCCATCTACAATATACCAAAGTCACCTTATTTATATGAAGAAAATGGTCCCTTATGTGGTGAGATATGGTACAATGCTTCCAAATCAAAAACCCATTTGGTGTACAAATTCGACCTACAAAAATTGATGCCAACTAAAAGTAAATCACCCTCAACCTGAACAAGACTTTCACCGATATCCTTAGAATTAGTGTCATATGCCTCTTTTTCTTCCTTGTTATCTTTAAATTCATATAATTACCTCTACACATAACCCCTCCTTATCACAAAATAAGAACTTGACCTTTATTCATGTCTTTGATTGACCTCTATATCTACCGTTCCCATCTTCCACAGCTAGAATACCACTATTACCTGAAGATTCACCATTATTTATCATTTAATGAGTCTCACTCATCAACAATGATGAAATCACTTCATCCAACTTCAGTTTATCTTTCCCAAAAATTATTGTGGCGATGATATTATCATATGAATCAAGAAACAAACCCAAAATAGGAAAATCATTGACTTCTTCTATTTAAATTGGTATTGTGTTACCTTTTTCATCATTCTTGACTACCATCAAAGATAGTAATGTCATAAGTTTGGTGAACTCATACATATGGTTACATAAATCTCAATTCTCTAGAATTTTGAAATGATATAATCGTTTTTTAAAATATAAACATTTTTGAGGGATTTCAATTAATACCGGCTTTCAACCTTCTTCTAGATCTCCTTAGGATCTATTTGATTCATCACATCCCACAATGTATTATCACCCAAATACATCTAAATTGTTTTTGTCGCCAACTCTATCATGTCCTAAAAATAACAAACACTCATCATCTCTAGTTTATCTTGTTTTTCTTCAACTCCTCCATTGGTTTCTCAAGAACCAGAATATTTTTAACTCTTTATTGCTAAAGTGTAAAATCATTTTCCTAATTAAAGAGTTAAATGTTACTAGGAATTCAATAGTGTGAGTCACCGATATTTAATCTAAAAGAAATAAGAATAACTTCTCTCAAATACCATATGTTGGGTCGGAAGTAGATAGAATCTGGGATAAATTTGGTTGTGACAACAATAATTTATGAGAATTGCCAATGTAAATGAAGAATAAAAATAAAACAATAGAATAATAAAAGACATAATGGATTTTATTGTGGAAAACCCATCCAATGCTCAGGATTAAGAAAACCATGCGAAAAATCTGATAAAATACATTATGAATCTGGGAGCACATATAATCCTATGTAGAAACCCAAAAATGAAGTATAAAGAAATAGCATAGAAAACCTATGTGAAATTAACACCCCAATATGCCTCTAGTGCCTTCCTGGTAGTTATATCATAAAAAGACATCACTCTTTGGAGATCAAAACCAAACACACATTGTTATTGTAACACCTAATTGCACAAACCAATTTTGTAGTGTCCACTTCTATCCACACCTGAAATAATTGTCCACGTATCTGTTATACCATACTTGAATTCTTGCACTCAAGTCACATCCCACATTTTTTCAAACAAACCTACTCCCTCTTCTACTGCATGTGCACCCTCTTGTATTCTTAAAGAGGCAATTCACCCTTTTATTGTCCATCATTTTTTTATTAAAATAATAGGGTCAATAGAGAAAATACATGTAATATTGGAGAATAAATGGCCATAATTCCCAATGATCAAGGATGAACCCCAACAAAATCCTAGGAGATAAAGTTGACTGTAAGATAAGAGTAGAATCATCCAAGAAAAGGAATATCCTCATGTAATTTCCAATATGTTGAATTATTTAAGGTTTATATAACTAAAAGTGATGTCCAGGCAGTCTAACTCACATGACTGAAAATCTATAATCCCTCTCATAGTTTTTATCCCAAGACCATCTGGATATATAAAATATCCAAGAGCCTCACTGTTAGACCTCCCTAGACATATATTTAAATAATCACACCCATATTGATAGATGAATAAAAATTTTTATGTATAGATCACTGAGTCTGCTACCTACTGCTGAAGGCCCCACAAACCAACAAAATCCCTGATGAAAGAAAGGGTCTATTTTCACACCCCAAGGTATCCACTACTGTCAGGTTATGGAATTCTATAACCTATATCAGTCCCCCCTATTAAAATTCCACCGTAGGGAAACCTTATAACCATATTAAAGACTTAGAGCAACTATAACTAGGTGAATTATCACAATCCTAGCATGAGATGATCTAGATAACCCTGTAAGTGCTTCTAAATTGGATCATGAAAATGAAACCACATATTTTTATACGGGGGTTTAATATATTAGTAAAATTCATGTAGTATGACAAATGAGGTTGAATATAATATATTAAGTCACGAATTCTGATGGAATATTGAATGAGGGGGGTATATGTAAAAAGGGTTGAGACTGGAGGTTTGTGTCACACATTCTCTTTAGTCGGAACCATCCTCAAACATCTATCTCTCAAAATAAGAGGATCAAATTACACAGAACTAAGTGAAATTGGGATTTAAATCATGAAATATTGTATAGTGATTCAATCATCAAATAATTTTTATAGTGTGAGGAAAAACTATTGTCATCATATATGTTAAAATAGAAGATTTCTATTGCCTTTTTTTAATTTTCCACATAAATGAATAAACAAATTTATTCTAGAAGGCTTTGAAAGAAATTAAGAAGTGATATAAAATTTCCTTTATAATTAATTAATTTCCATATAAAAACATTAATAAAATAATTATAAAAATATTTACATGGAAGAAAAATATATAGTAAATAAATCTTAAAAAACCTAAAATGAGTTTTTAAAAGTAAATTGTCCCTTACCTCGAGTATGAATCCTCATGTACATTCCTTATCAATATAAAAAATAAAATTATTTTAATTATTTAATTTTTTTAGAACCATTTTCAATTTTAATATTCCTCCATTTTATCTATTACTATTTTATATAAAATTATTTAATCAATTAAGTTCACATTGGTTGTTTTGATGATATTTGGCTCAGATGTTCAAAATGGATTTTGTAAGTTGACAATGGTAAACGTGATCATTATTAAAACATATATATAATATTAATCATGATGTAATTAAAATTTTTATATATTAGGTATACTTTTAAAATCAACCTTTAAATATGGTTATAAAAAATAAATTATGTTATAATCATGGAGATGATAGGTCGTACATATGCGTGAGTAATGATTCTATTTTTTCAAAGAAAATGATAGAAAAAAGGAAAGTATCATTTTATCTTTACAAAATTATGATTATATAATAAATATAATATTATTTATTTAAATATAATTATATATAATATCTATGTTATGTGTTCATGAAAAAAATCACATTTTTGTAGAGTTTATAATCCACACGTACAAATGAACAATGTTATCATTTTTCAATGGATAAAAAGGTAAGAAAGAATATAATATCTTATCTTTCCATAATAATAAATATGTCTCAAATATAATACATATATATATATACACATTAAATCCATCATTACAACCATCTGTGAGATTTAGTTATGGAAAATAAATTACATCGGTTCACGAGGTGAAAGTCTTCCGTACACACGAACGATGGTTTTCTTTCTCATTTCATAGAATTTGAGATTAATATTGGTTATTAAATTAACATAATAAAATCTATGTATATTGAAGATAATTATGGTTATATTTCATCGTGTTTTATAAATATTTTAAGTATGTATAATAATAAATAAAATTAAAATTCTAGGCTAACAATTATACATCTTATTCGGAAATCGTCTTTGGTTTAAACCTAAATCCTTACTAGGATGATTTTCTGGTTAAAAAAATGGAATCTAGGATGTTGGTAGATATTTTATCATGGTAATTTTGTGGTTATTGTTCAAATTATATTACTCAAAAGGTGAAAGGAAGAGATGAGAGAAGGTTACCTATTTTAAGTGAGGGCAGGATCACTCTAGGATTTTTTTCAAGTATTTAATTAATATAAATTAATTTTCATGTTAAAAATGAAAAATTGATAAATTTAGAATATAGTATGAGGATGATTCAAAATATTATCATGTAAATAAATTTAAATAAGTCTATGTGATGTTCTCACCCTTATCTCTTTGTTTTGACCCCATAATATCCCTTTTAACAATTACTATGATATCAAAGTGTTTTACTTTTTAGGGGCTAAGAGAGTTACTATAAAGAAACATGGGACCAATAAATGGACCATAGATGATATTTTAAAACATATCGCATTCACTTGGTTGAAGATAAGAATTTTTGGAATTTTAAATCATTTAATAAAATATTATTTATTATAAAATATAATTAATTTAATTTTTGGAACTATTCAATTAATTTGACTTTGAAAACAATGTGAAAACAATGTAATTAAAATATAATCCATTCACACTTACCTAATATTTTATTTTTATATATAAAATTCATGGGATTATATAACACGCCCAAATAATAATACATTTGGAGTTTTTAAAATCATTTACAAAATATTTCTACTACCTGCATAAGCACAGAGTCAGTGTTATATAAGCACTTAAGGCAGTTATTTAATCACTAAAATAAATTAACATGATACAAAAATTCATTCATATTTGATATGAAATTTTTTAAATTAACATATTTTTTTAATCTATATTACAAAATATTATATTTATTAAAAGCAAGAGAGTTACACTTTAACCATTATCCTTTACTTTAATATTATAAACATCAAAATCAAAGATAAATGAAGAAATTTCATATATTTTAACTTTAGATGATTTAGGACAAACTAACTCACCCAATTAAATAAAGAAAAGGGTTTGAATTTATTTAATCCTTATAAAATTATTTTTAACCCAAATTAACTCATTTTACATTTATTACAGTAGAAAAAATTTACAATGGTACTATTCAAAATGATAAAAAATAAAAAAGAAATATAAAAAAACTCTAGAACTACAGATTCAAAATATAAAATAAATTTTTTAAAGTACCATTTATAGAAGTATAATAATTTAATTTAAAAAAAAATAAAATTCAATGAGAAATAGTTTCTCAGAAAAATTCCTTTTAAGTATAAATAATGTTTGTATAGAAAATCCAGTATAAAATTCATACAAAAGGAAATAATTAGATTATATTTTATCAAAAGGAACTAATTAAATTTTAAATGTAATGAAAAATATAATTTTACTTTGTAAATACTTGAAAAGAAAATATATTTTCCAATAAAAAACAGTATTTTCACTTAATTTAAAAATCTAACATTTTCAGAAAATTCTCAAAAATTCACTCTGAGCTAATTTTGATATGATGATTTGAAATATTTAAATAATTTCATAAAAATTAAAATTATAATATTTAAAATTAAAAACATTTATATAGAACCATGTAATATATGTAAAAAAATTTATAGGAATAAAAAAATCCCTTTTTAACTGGAAAATAACATAATATTATTATAATGAATCCATCTTTATAAAATCAAATTAATGAATATTATTAAGGCATGAAAATGATTTATTCTAACATTAACTAGATTTTTATAGGCATCCCTACCTACTACACAGGTTTTTCAGTCCCAGATATCATTTTCAAGTAGGTTAGAAAGCACCCATCACTCATGGAATGTAGCTCCCTATGATTTTAGAATAAAATTCCTTTTAATTTTTTTATTAAATCGATATTTTCATAGGTAAAACAAACTATGATATATTTTACATGATGTTCCATTTATAAAATTAAATTTTATTCACAATTAACACCATAAATTATTGAATAAATAAATTGAAAATATTGATGCTATAAAAGTACTGATTTAAGTATATTTGTATTTATTTTTTCCATAAATAATATTAATATGTGTTCATTTAAAATTAATTTATTCTTAATATGTTCACATTTCAAAAGTTATATTTATTTTGTAATAAAAAATAATATTATGTTTCTGGACTTATGGATAAAATACTATTTTAATCAATCATTAGGGATTTAAAATTATTTGATGATAAATGATAGTATATGATAAATATAAATTCCAATGGTAATATAAAATTTACTCAATAATATAAAAATTAATGTAAATAATATATTAATTTAAAATTAATATAACTATAGTTGAATCATATTATTGTGAAATTATTATATTTAATGATAATTTTAGAATTTAATAGGGAAATAAAATTTACTATGGAATATAAAAAATTAACTTGAAATAAATATATGTATTTTAAATAGAATTCGGAAAATAAAAATATTTTTAAATATAAAGTATTAGTTTTATATTTTGTATATAAGATATTTATAAAACATTTTATTATTTATAAATGAATATATTTAATTATAATCATAAATTTTGATATTATAATAATATTTATTGAAGAATATAAATATTATTATATATGAAAATTTTAATTTAAAATGAATAAATAAAAAACTTATAATGTACTAAATTTTATGTATAAGAAGTGTAACATATTCAATATTATTATATATGTAATAATATTTAAAATATATAAATATGTTAATAAGTTGTAGTAGTAAATAATAAATTATAAGAATTGTAATAAATACAAATATTGAATCATTTTACATGATTATCTAAAACTATATTGAATTACTAAAGTTATAAGAAGTTAATAGATTTTCATAAATCTAGTTTTACCTAAGGAATTTATATATATATTTGGTAAAAAAATTATTCATAATGATAATATTTTATTATAAGTGTTTTATAGCATGACATTAAATTTATAAAGGTTAGAAATTAGATTAGAATAATATTTAAATATATAATTTTTTTAAAGTGTAATTTTTTAGAAAAGGGATATGTAATTTCTTATTGAAAAGGGGGAATCTAACCAAAAAAAGGAAAGATCAGGCAATATGGATAAGTGGCTAGCCATTCATTGAATGTATAGGGCAGGGCCGATGAAACAAGTTAATACAAGCACGGGCCAACACAGGTTAGACGAGTACGAATTGGTGCACGTAGGGGGCAAGGTTTCTTAGCCTCCCAGTGTACTAGTTAACATAAGAGGCCAATAAAGATCACTTTCTCAATTTTAAATTCATTAATTTTTTAATTTAGTATCATCATATATATTTATATAAGGCAATGACTAATCAAGTGTAAAATTGATGTACGATCAGAATATGTGTGTATTGGTCATGCCATTAAAAATGATGCACACACAATATAAATGACATTGAAGGTCATCAGATTTTTCCCCAAGGTGTTATAGTTGCATTAAATAAAGAAGAATAAAGATACATATATATAAATATGTTGTTATGTCTTAAAATTGCATTCCATGGATTTACTGGCGGATTTTTTTGATGTAGGAGATCAAAGGAGTATAACCTGACACAAGTAGGGACATCAACATTTTTTAAACCTTATTTTATAAATTATCAAGCACTAGTACATTTTTTTAACTCATGTCATCGTCATCATATTCAATCTCACTTGATTTATTTTCATGACATTATTCACGTTTTCCATTCGGTAAGAAACTTGTGAATTTGTTTCCATCAGTTGTAAGAAAGGTTGGACATGGAGGGACCTGCATTAAAATTTATGGCATATGTATTTTAAAACTAGACCCACAATAATCATCATATTCTTCCCTAAATAATAAAATATTTTGGTTTCATAGTAGGTTATATATATACACAAATATATATATTACATTCCAAGGTAGCAGTATATATATAAAGATTGTGGGACATATATCAGGTTAAGGGTGAGGTGAAATGTAGCACTGTAACAAACATAGAAGGTGTCATAATCTACCTCCTCGCACGAATTTTTTTCATGGACATTAGTAATTTATATATAAATATATACTTATGAACACATTATTCATCCCATGGATTTTTTTAGTATAGTAGTAAAAGTGGGAGGTAAATAATTTACTTTTCTATAAAAATGCATTTAATATATTCTTATTCTATAATGGATATATAATAGAAATAGGTAAAACAATTTTTTTATAAAGGTCATTTAAAATATTTTTTTCCATCATTGATAACATTTTTAAATAAAATATATTCAATAATATTATATATAATGGTTTTTTGATGTATAAAGGAGCTCTTAGAGTGTTCAGATAAAGGGACTCTACTAAGCTCCTTGACCAATGATTACTCACAATTTCCCTAGTTTCAAAGATACGTAATGAGGAAGGAGAATAAGATTTTGAGTTTTTCTCAGGGGACAAGTTTATGGGATTATTCCCTAATGACTTATATGTATTCATATTATATATATATTATCAATATTGTATTGCATGAAAATTATGTTTTTCATGCCCATGAATTTTTCAATTAGGGGAAACTGATAAACTATTATCACTCATTGTTCTTAGTTATTTTCTGTCATTTATTATACCATTTAATGAGATGAAACATTTGGAAGTAAATACATACAATGCATGAAAAATCCATGATATTTATCCTTCTATTTTAACATGTGAATAAATGTGAGGATAATCATGCATCGTCATTTATTTCCAATATTATCTATTTCCATGTGATGGTTGTGGGTGCATATTCTTCCATTTTATATTGAATAAATCTCCATAGATCCAAAAATCATTATTTTATCTTTTTAATTAATATATTAGGTACTAGAATATTGTGGAAAAAAAGGTGAATCCCATTAGAACATTAGATTATTCAGATTAGCTCATCAATACCGACTGAAGTGGGAATATTATATTTTACACTTTGATGATCTTAAATAAACTCATCTAATAAATATAAAAAGGTTTTATTATCTCTTGAATGTAAGGTACACATATTTACAACATTTTATTCATTTTAGTTTTTATGAAGGTTTCATATTTCTGACCTAAAAATCCTACAACATGGGTTTTTATATACTTTCACATGATCTCATAACCATAATTTTAATTTTTTGACACCCTTAAATGGAATTTGAGTGAGGTTCAAGGCTTAGTTTTATGAAACTTATGATGAAATGAAGAAGAAAAATTAAAAACTAAGTAGTTTACTATTTCTAGAAATTTTATTTCATAAAAGGGATTTCCATTACGTAGTTAGGCCATATAAATGTAACCAACATCCCACCTCTACATATATTACATGCGTAAGGGTGATTAAGTAATAACCCTCAAGTATAGTGGTCTATGTAAAGGTCATCAGTACATAAAATTACTTGAAATTATGACTACACCAAGGTAGTTGTTTTTTAAAGGGTTACATAAAGATAACAAGATACTTTACACATACATGTATAGTTACCAGAGCTACTACATAAATTTCCTAGAAATTTACCTTTATACAGAAAAATAAAAATAAATAATACCTTTATGAAAATAACATGTATAAATGTATTACCTATATGCAAGGTTATACCTAAGGGTTTTTTCCACCATACCATTACATAGAAGTTCATAAAGTCATGTAAAGGTAATGATCTACTTACCCTTATGCAAGTTGACTATGTAAATGTTATAACCACACGCACTGAGGTTTCTTAGAATTATGTAATAGTAAAATAGTGTCTTACCTTTACATAGAAGTCCTAGAAGGTCTATGTAATGGTTATTTGATACATACCCTTAAATAGAGTGGTAAAATAATGGTAAAGGGATTATACCATTTTGGAGGAATGGGTTCCTATGTAAGGGTAAATAGAAAAATTGTTAAAAAAATTTAAGATATAAAATTATTGAAACGATTTATAAAATACCTATATATCATTATAAAATATATTTTGGAAATATCTAATTTAAAAAGGGTTAATTAATTAAATAATATTTTTAAAACTTTTATTCTTCCCAAATATTAATTTTTAATATTTGAAATTCCATTTAACAAATTATATAGAAATTATTCATATATAGAAGAAACATGTTAATTTAGAAATTATAAGAAATAGTTTATATTGGATTCTAAATTATGAAATAAGGCCAAAATATAAAATTTTATATTTAAATTATGAATTGTTCATAATTAATTATTATGAATTTTTCGAAATAAAATAGTGGCTTATTTGGATATTATTTGAGCCACATCAAAATATTTTTGATGGTTGATATTATCAAGGTTTAAATAATAATTAAGTACATTATATTTACATTATATAAATATTTACATAATAGAAATTGAATTTTAAATTACATATAATTCATAAAATATTATATATTTGAAATATAAATGCCATATAATGATGAATATGAATGTGTATATATGGGAATGAATATAAAATTTTTTTATTCAAAATTATTAAATTTACATAATGTTAAAGCTAATAATTATAAAGGTTTATAATTATATTTGATTTATTAATTGTTCATAAATGTTTATCACAAGTTTAAAATTTTTAATATTCATTAATTTGAAGTTTATTTCCAACTATATATATTTCTAATAAATTCTTTATGAAATATAAATATTTTGTATGTTTTAGTTAATTTGTTAAACTAATTCTAGGATAGAACTTTGAATTACATGTTAGGATTAACTCTATAATGAATTTAGTTTTTCATATACCTTGACTTTATTTTGTAATTAAAGTTATGAACTTGAATTTAGTTATTTAATATATTTTATGAAAATTAGGTTTTAGAGTTATGATTAATTGGATTCTCCCTTGAATAAAGTATCCTTGGGCAGAGGGACTTGGTTTCGAACTACCTACATACCTAGAGGCTCATGCCTTGTCTAGGAAAGTTAATGGGTTTGACGATCTATCGATTCAAGAATAATCATGTAGTGATTTTCAATTTCACATAATTATATTCCTTTACATGAAGATTTCATGTGCCTTAAGTATATAATGCATATGGATATATATGAATATGTTTGACTTCCTTTTTTGGGTGAGTAACATAAACTTGTGGGTTGTGTAAAGAGTTACACATCAATGTGGTTTAAACATATAGATTAAGTGGATGGAAATGGATTCCAAAATAAAATTACAAGAAGAATGAATATATAAAATGGATTAATATGAGATAAGATAGTGAGATTAAAAATCACCTTTAAATACTAAGTGTTCCATTCCTTCAAAAGAGACACTTGTCAAGAAGTTGATCATCCAACTGGATGGTTTCATGCCAAATCCTGGTTTTCTGAGATTTTCTATGGTTTGAGTTTTTTAGTTTTTTCTTTGGGTAACATTTAGTTAGGAATCCCTAATATTTATGAAACTATAGGAATAGAGTTTAACTTATCAATATGATGTATTGGAAAATGTTTTTCAACTTATCTATCCAGAAATCATATATGATATGATTGGGATTATTCCCTACATAAATAGTTAAGTCATGAGATGAACGCCTAAGTGGAATCATTACTAAGTGAAATATGGATCTTCTACCACTAGTAGATATGATGGATTTTAAAAATTGTTAATCATTTTAGTGGGATCCTATTTAATAAATGTTCTTATTAATTAGTTATAAAATAGGTTACTCATCTGATAATAGATACTGTTGTAGATAAATGACATCATTATCAAGTTTTTCCTTAAAATAAGTCCTTGAAAATGAAAAAATTAATTGTATAAAAGTACTCAATTGGTATAGAAATTTCAAAAAATTCCTCAAACTATAAGGAAATTTAATTTTGTTATAATAATCTCTCCCTGATAAACTAATTGGTGAAGTTGTCCAGCAAAAGGATTTGGATAACTATGATAAATATTAGAATGATGCATGGTAAGTCTATACACTCATTCTGGTTACAATTAAGTCATAATTTAAAAATCAACTTGAGTCCCTTAATGAATATAAAATTATATATAACCTAAAAACGATCTATCAATAGTGAGAAAGGCATGAATGGTATGAAGTGTCTAAAGATTGTTTCCATTGTAAGACAGTAGAACGAACCCCAATATCCACTCATGTACTCAATATTATTTGATACATAAATGAATTATAGAGGTAGTTTAACCACTAAATAATGATTTGGATATATATTTCATTATAAATTGACTTCTATAATGGTTTTGATAGTTTTTTTGTGAATTAAAATATGAGTGAACACTACAAACCTCTTCCCAATCTCCTCAATATATTGGGTCTTGTTGAACAAGACATGGGTGGTCCATGTTTTAGTACCATATTATTGATAAAAAAAGTATGTGAATAAAATCAACTTCCATGAAGTGAATAAAAGAGGTTTTGGAAATTAAGTACAATGTTTTTACTTTGTAAAAGTTGGCCATTGGAGAAGAAATTTTCTAAATTACTTGAAGGGCTGCAATAATCCACAAGAAGAATCCACTTAATGTATGAAGGTTATATAATTAATTTATTTTTTGATATTTTATTCCAATTATATATTTTAAAAATGTTGTAAATATATAAAACAATTGAAACAGAAGAAGAAAAAAAGAAAATAAATGAATGATCGAGATTGAAGTTGAAATCCGAATGATAGAGAAAATGTGTGGTTTTTTTAGAGACTTAGACACTTCAAGATTAGTTTAATATTTCATAAGATGTTCATTTTCTTGTTTTTTTCTTGATAAGTGTTTAAAAAGAATGGTTATTTAAATTAAATTAAATGGATATTGATATTCATAGTATTTTTTTTTATTTCTATAAAATGTATTATGAAAAATAGATGGATAACTTTTTTTTATCCTACATAAATTTTTTATCTAAATATTTGTTAAAAAATAAACCGGAATGAGTTAATTTAACCCATCAGTGTTATATTTTCATAAATTATTATTTTCAAATAAAACATTCTAAACACATAGAATACCATATTTAGATTTAATAATTCTTTTTTAAATATTCATACTCAAAAGAAATAAATGTTATATCCTAGAAGAAAATGGTTTTGTGTATCTTATAATCATATTTATAAAGTGATATAACATCTAAGAGTATAGTGGAAGTATGTTTTAAAGTAATTTCAATGTTAACATATAAAAAATTACACAAATCTATGTTTAAATTAAATTTTACCTAATATCCTAAGGGAGTTAGAATATATTATTAAACAATAATATAAGTAGTTTCATTATTTAAAGAAAAAAGGTTTAATAGAATAGGGTTACAAGGCTGATGATGATGGACATAGGGAGAGTTTTAAGTTGAAAACATAAGTTTATACTGTAATATTTGATGTTTTTAGGTTAATAAGTTTGACAATTTTCAAAAGTTGAAAAGTGAGGAATATGATTCTAAATATCGCTATTATTTTAACTTGCTTACTTCATAGATGTTTCTAACTAAAGAGTTTAGTAGAAGGGTTTTTTCATATGGTCATATAGATATGTGACATAGATTTCATATGATGTAATGTGTTAACAAAACCCAAAAATTATAGGTAACATATGGTTGTTCTACCTTTTATCATATATAACATGATAAACCAGTTTTTATATTGGTTTAATTCAATATTATTACATAGTTTAAAAATATTAAAAAGTATCATATTAACGGTAACCTCAATTTAATAATTATTTTACATTGGCTAAATAATTGTGTATATATATATATAGAGATTTTATGAAGTGTAATGATAAATGACCTCACAAAGTATGCCTTGGATTATATCCCTAACTAAGGTTTCTTATAAAGTATTATAGGTTATGATGAAATGTTAATGTTAAAATGAGTTTGTTTTTTTATAGAGATACAAAATATTCTCATGAGGCACAATAAATAGAATATGATTCCTTGTTTTCATTTGATGATCCGCTAAGTATACCATAGAGAGCGTCATACAGATGTCTTCGGTATAATAGGGGTGACTGGAATATATTTGAGTCCCTACTACCTATGGTTTGCGAGATATGTAGTATGATAATCTTCATACTTTGATATCCTAATTACATAGGTATGCATATTATTGTAGCTAATACATGGGTGTTTGGATATGCTTCTGATCATTTCATTGATTGGAGCTTATCAAATATGGTGTTTTCCTCTCATATGATAAGTATGACATAAGGTCCCTCGATTAAGATAGACTACAGAAGTGTGGGGAAAAATCTAGATATTAAATATCTATCTTGATAATGGATATTTTATGTGATTTTCCATAATAATGAATGAGATGTGATGTTTTCATCGATTATATCAGTATACACTCAGAGAATCAATAACAGATTAATTATCTATATGGGCTTGACCTGCTTCATGTCCTATGGTAACTTGATATCTTGGACAACAGAAAAATATAAGAATAAAAGTTTTTATATGATTCGTACAAAGGGATACAGGTATTGAGGTAAATGTTTTTTATAGAGATCACACCATATCAATTTATATATTTAGTATAATTGATTATTTTATAGAGGTATCTCATTACTTGTATATATATATATGTGGATATTATAAAACACTATAAAGTTCTGTGGGATCACACATTGTGGTTGACTAAATGGGTATTGATTTTGAATCAGATAGTGACTCTAAAAGTTTTTTACTATTAATCCAAATGTGTTTCGGATGGCTGTTCACAAGGTATTGTATAAGATGTTATACAAGGTGAAGTTAATGATAGGTTTCAATTTTTTTGAAGATATCCAAAATTACTTTTGGATATGGTTTCATAAGTTATTATATATGATACAATATTAGGTGAACCTTAAAAATTATTTTAGGCTTTAGTGAAATTGGTAGATTGATTAGAATATTTAATATGCCTTATGTGTGTGTGTGTGTGTGTGTGTGTGTGTGTATATATATATGATATATATATTAGAAATATAACATTACATAAAAATTGTGTTTCTCATTCCCATGCATTTTACTATTATGGAAAAATGATATACTAGTATCACCCATTATTCTCCCATATTAGAAAAAATTTATTATACTGTTTAATGAGGTGAAACATTTGGGAGTAAATGAATATGACGCATGAACCGACCATGATATTTATCCATGTTTTTTAACATGTGAATAAATGTGACGATAATTAATGATTTTCCATCATTACCTATATAATATATTTCTATGAGATGGTAGTGGTTGTGGGTCTTTAATTGTTATCTTGTATGAAAATCCTTGGATATCTAAGCACTTTTTTATATTTCTCCTTTGCATATGAGGTACTAGCATAAAGTGGAAAAAAGGTGAATCCCATCCAAAAATTGGATGATTCATATTAGCCTGTGGATACCTAAAAACGTGGGATGATTATAGTTTCCACTTTTTTGATCATCATTAAACTCATACTACAAAGATAAAATGGTTATAATGGCACTTTGGTGTAAGGTACACATATTTAAAACATGTTATTCATTTTAATTTTTACACAGTTTTAATATTTCTTACATGGAGAGCCCCAAAAAAGTGATTTTAATTGCTTTTGTATGATATAAAATAATTATTAGAATTTTTTAACCCCATTTAAAGGTTTTAAAAAGGAAGGAAATTTATAATTAGTGGCCATGAGGTAATGGAATTGCATTTAAAAAAAATTATTTTAAAGTCAGAAGCATTCTGATATTTTCTATACTTTTTCATAAATAAGAATCTTTGTGTTTTTATTAAAGAATATTCTTTTTTCTAAAAATATATTCTCTTCATCAACATCACTCATAGTTATCATACATTTTTTAAAATATTCTTTGGAAATGTACTCATTTCTCTACATATTCAATGACCAATCATGATCATTTAAAAAAAATTCTTCATCAATCAATTTGAAAATTAATTTATAGGAATTCTCCCTAAATTTTATGTTTCTCCAATAAATAATATTATTTCATGTTTTAAAGTATGTATTTCTCATAAAACATTATTTCGGGTTCTCATCTACAAACCATGAATTTATTTTATTGCTGTACTTTTTATAAATTAATATTTAAAACCGATGTTAAGGATATTGAAATAAATTTTTAAAGGAATATTTCTTTAAAAAAATAAATAAAATGTTTTGTCAAATTAAAAACATGGGGATTTTAAATGATAATGAGGCATGGGGAGTGAACCCAAAACCTCAATGAATATTTTTCACTGAATTGATGGATGTGTCTTATATAGCCCATATAATGTTCTTGGTTTCCACATGTATTATTTTAATCTTACGAATATGTTTTACTAAAAATCATTGGATTTCATTTTAGATGAAATTATTATTTGTAATAATAAAATATTACTTTTAGAAAAAGAAATTATTGATTTTATAAAGATTTAAAGTCTTTAACTTAAAAAACAGGGACTTTATTTTTTTTAAATGTTCCAAAAGGAACAACTCCCTTTATTTCGGTTTATGAAAAGATTCTCTTAAAAACCTTTTAGAAAGTAAAAAAAGAAAATTTATGCTTAAAAAATGTGTTGACCTTCTAGTTTTAATGACCATAAAATCATGATTCTAATGATATTAATGAGTTTCATGTTTTTTGTAAGAATATAACATCCTGAGACAGGTAATGAAAATGACTAAGGATGAGACACCATTGAGGTTGGCACCGCCAACATCAGACACCATTGTACATAACACACTGCCAGTTTAAAAATATCACTAAGTATGCAACACTGCTCAGATATCACACCATAATAATTTCCTACCATTGGACTGAAACATTTTCAAATTCTAAGAAACCATCAGTTGACACATTGTCAGGATGTCATGCCATCAGAACACAAATTTGGAAAAGTATGAGATACCGTCAGATGAAGCACCACCAAAATCATACCGTCAACATAGGATTTTGGCTTAGTCTAAGACACTACCAGACATAACACCGCCATACCTCACTCCATCACACCTCACACCTCCAAAACAGAAACCGTAAGTCAAGATGCTTCCAGCATAGTGAAAATTTTGCTAATCATAATACATCACCAGTGTCATACTGCCAGTGTCATACTACCAATGTCATACCTCCAACATCATAATGTCAGTGAGACACCTCCAGTCTAAGACATTTCAAATATTTTTCCTTTACATATATTTTTCAATAATATTATTCTAATAACTATTTCTATTTAAGTTAATTTTATTTATTATTTTAATTATTATCTCTTAAATGATCAAAATTGAGCGTTGAAGAGAATGCCAGGCTTCATCTTATGAAGTAAAAGTTTTTTCATATATTTTCATTTCTACTACTACTAAAAAAGTGTAGTACACTCTCTCATGAAACTTAGTGAAAAATAGATATATATAGAGACACATATAGACTGAAGAAGGCCTAAGTAGTGAACTAATACGAAGTTGAGAGCTCGAACTGCCTGAACATGCTTAAAGCTCACTTGCAACAAACATTCAACTAGGAAGATGAAATGAATCATCACATCAATTTCTTTCCTTTAGAAAAAGAACAAGATTTTGTGACACTACATTTTCCTTAAGATTTTCAAAAGAACCCAACTCAAGCATCATTGCTAAATCAAATCAAAAGTGACAAACTGCATTGCAGTAGACTAATCAGTTCTAAACTCAACTCTTATAGATTTTTCTCTTCTACTTATTTCTTATTACTTTTGATTAGTGTGTTATATACTCTATTTTATATATGCACACTATCTATTATTCTAAATTGAAATATACAGAATATATTTTCTAACTCTTTCATATTTGATTCTCCCACGAATAAGAGTGGTATAGATCCTTGTGTGGAATGTTTAGTATTTTTCCCGTGAATAACTATGGAAGAGGCCATGTGGGACCTAGACTGTGTCAAATATTGTAAAATGAAATCCATGTTGTGGATCATTGTATTTATTTTATATAAACTCATTGGTGGTGGGTGATCGACAAGTTGAGAGGACTACATCGTGACTTGAGACTAATACTCTTATATTCATTCTTTCTATTGTGTGTTTTATTCTGTTTTACTTTAATTAAACTTTAAAATTGAAAATTATTTTAACTAAAAACAAAATATATACATTGATAGTTTATCTTAATTTGTGTTAATATAGTATTTTGATCAAGTAAAATTAATTCGAAGGATCAAATAATATTGTATATTATTCATCTGAGACCTAATCAATTTTAGAGAATCCTATAGAAATATTGAGATCTATATCATATTACTTATTTTGTTAATTTGGTTGTGTTTAAACTATTGGGGGATTTCAAAATAATCCATTTTAGATAGAAATTTTTACAGCTTACTCAATGGACCTCTCTCTTGAAATACTCATTCCGGCAAAGATTTAGTATCTGAATACTTCTTTTTTTGGTATTAAAGTTTTTCGAATCATTTTAACTATGATTTTGGTTGTACTTAAAAATATTAAATTTCTGTAATTTTTAAATTTAGTTCTTTAAAATGGATAATCAATAACAAATTTATACAAAATACAAACCTCCCTTTTTCAATGGTAAAAATTATGATTAATGGAAGATTAAAAAAAATTCATATAGATTGCATGTGTTTCAATATTTGGTCTATAATTTAAGATGAATATGTTATTTATGATACTGATAGAAGGAATTAAGATTATGAAACAAAGTTATGTTATTACAATAATTGTAAATATGTGAATTCCATTTACTGTTCTTTAGAAGATGATCAATTTAATAGTATTTCTTCTTGTAAACCAACTTTTCAGATTTGGGACACTCTATCTATTTCCCATTAGGGAACTTCAAATGTTAAAAAAATAAGGATTAATACATATAATATTAAATATAATTATTTTAAAATGCATCTCTAGGAACCCATTTCTAACATGTATCTCATGTTTAGTGAGATTGTCGACACAATGATCTCACTTGTTAAACCTTTATCAGACAAGGATTAGATTATCAGACTTCCCATATTCCTACTATAATGATAGAGAGGAAAAATATTTTCAATCAGAGAATCATGCGACATAAGTAAACTAACTATTAATTATTTGATTTAAAATCTTATGATGTATGAAGAAGAGTTGAAGATAAACCATTAAAAAGATGAGGATCTTAAAAGAAAGTTAGTTTCTTTCAAGACTATTACCCCTAGACAACAAAAGGAAAAAATAAAAAGAAAAGAAACAAGGTTCCAATTACAATGATTGTGAATCACTCTCTAAATTTGATGAGGAAATGGATTACCTAGCCAAAAGATTCAAAAATTTCATGGAAATATTTTTTTTAGAAAATAAAATTATAAATTCAAGTATGTCAATCGAGGAAATTGGAAGAAAGATTTGAAGAAATAACATGATTCAGAGGAATGTTTTCTCCAGGAATAAAAGATGGAAGGTCGTATAAAATCAGAATATCCAAAACTCATGTATAATAAGAAGTATGAGGATAAGGATAATAGATACAAAATGGCCATGAAGGAAACTTGGAGTGCCTTAGAGGAGAGTTCAGGTGACTCTGATACATCACCTAAAGAATAAAAGCTAGAATAAACATATTCTTTATAACTATTGTCAATGAGGTACTTGATTTACCTAATGTTCTAGTATTTTTCCTATGAATGTGTCTGATAATTCTAAAAATTAAAAAAATTGTGCTGATAATATGTCAAATGAAGAATTATTCAATTACAAAAACATACTAGAGGATAAATATAATGAATTAAAGGATAATTATTAAAGTCTTAAAAATAGCTTGCTTTAACTATAAATATTAAATATGAACATATAGTAGAAAAAATATCAAAATCAGAATGAAAATACTGAACCTAAATTTCCAAATGAGTAATTGAAGAAAGATCTATAAAATCTCATCAATGGTAAAGAGACACTCAAACATATCTTAGGAAAAAATGGTTCTCCAAAATATGTTATTGGAATAGGAGATGAACTTGGACAAAGAAGAAAATCTGAATGTAATTGTTTTCCTAAAACCTGAAAAAAAAGTTCTACTACTAATCATTATTCAAAAGGACCTAACAAGGTTTTTATTTATAAAATTTTTCATTCTTTTTATAGGAAACCCATTAGGAAAATATGGGTTCCCAAATCCATTTTTCTGACTTTTCTGGACCCAAATAGATTTAGGTACAAAATTTATTTCTTGTTTAAAACCTGTTTTGTAGGAAAAATTATTATATACCTCTAGTAGAAGTATATGGTACTTAGATAGTATATGTTCAAGATTATTAATGGTTCAAGAGTCTCATAAATGTTTATGGTAGAAATTCACCATTATTGATAATAAAAATGGAAATATCATCAGCCTAGTCCAGATTGGTAAAAAAATCCAGTTTTAATTTCTAAATTTTTATATGTTAATGTTTTAAAGTATAATTTGATTAGAGTTTCTCAGTTGTGTGATGATGGTTTTTATGTTTACTTTTATATGATGCTTTAAATATTTTTTATTCTAAAAATGCTTTAATTTTTAATTCTTTGTGAAATGGAAATGTGTATGTTATAGATTGGAATTATCTGATTTCATAAAATGTATCTTACTTAAGTTCCTTTAACAAAGAGTCATGGATTTGTCATGGTATATTAGGAAATTAAAACATTCACTCAATTAGAAAGATAACTAGGAAAGGGTTAGTTAGGATCTGCCTAAGATTGAGTTCCCAAATGATAAAGTCTGTAAACCCTATCAAAATGGGAACCATCAAAAAGTTTCTTTTAAATTTAAGAAATATGGGTCAACTTATCAGATGCTCAAGTTGGTTCACATGAATTTGTTTGGACCTTCTAGAGTATCAAGTCTTAATGGGAAGCAATATGTCTATGTTCTTATAGATGATTTATCTATCTGTACTAGAGTATATTATCTATCTCTCCAAAGTGAAGCATAATCTTACTTTATCATGAATTCTAAGTCTATATAAAATATTAGTGGAATTATAATTAATAACTTAAGGAGTGACCATGGCCATGAGTTTGAAAATAAAAATTTTGAATCATTTTTCCCACAAACTTTCTACACTCATAAATTTTCTGCTCCTAAGAAACCTCTAAAAAATAGATTTATTGAAAGAATAAATAGAACCTGACAAGAAATATCCCTGACTATGTTAAATGAGAATGAACTACCTATCAAATTTTAGGAAGAAGCTACCAATACAACCATCAACATCATAAATAGAGTTTTAATCAGACCTTTCCTTAAGGTGGTCCATTATGATCTCCATTATAACATAAAACCTAAGGTTACTTACTTTTGAGATTTTTGATTCAATGACTTTATTCTTAACACTATTGATAATCATGAAAAAATTTCTTCCAAAAGTGAGGAAGGAATTTTCATTGGTTATTCAATCTATAGAAAAACTTATAGAGGTTTCAATAAAAAGACCAAAACTGTGGAATAATTAGTATATTTCAAATTCTATGAAACGTATCCACATAATCTTAAGACCTCTTTAGAAAACATTGAGGATGATTTATCTTCTCTAAATTTAAATTCCAAACCCTTAGATTCTATTGTCAAACAAGCAGAAAAATCATCCACTTTTGAAGAATTTCAATATCTTCCAGAACATAAACCTAAAAATCTTAAAGTAAGATGTATTTATTTCCCTAGAAATGTTATAAAAATTAAGTAACATCCTTTAGATTATTTTTTTAAGTGATTTAAATAAAGGAATAAAAACTAGATATTCTGTAAGAAATCAAGTTGAACATAAATCTTTATTGTCTAATCTTGAACCTAAAAACAACAATGAAGCTATTAATGATGAATTCTTGGTAATAACTATGAATGAATAATTGAATTGGTTTGAAATAAAAAAAAATTGGGAACTTTTAGATATACCCAATGACACCTTGAGTATTTTAACAAAATGGGTCTTTAGGAATAATGTTGATGAATTTGGAACTATAGTCGAAACAGGGATATACTTGTTGCACAAGTTTATAGTCAATAAAAATGAATTGACTATGAGGAAAACTTTTCCCCTATATCCAAAATTGAATCTATAAGAATCATATTTTCTTATGTAGCACATTTATATTTATAAATTTATCAAATGGATGAGAAGAGTGCATTCTCAAATAGTTTTATAATTGAGGATGTTTTGTTGAAAACCCCCTAGTTTTAAAACCCCCCATTTTACAAATCAAGTTTTTAAATTGGCCAAAGCTCTATATTGTTTAAAACAATATCCTAGAGCTTGGTATGATAGATTCAACAATTTTCTAATTTCAAAATTATTTTCAAATGTAATATTTGATCCTACTCATTTCATAAATCTAATTTCAAAATTTGTGTTAGTAGTAAAACTCTATGTTGATAATATTATTTTCAGATCTTCAAAAATTTATTTATATACTGACTTTTCTAAAATAATGCAAGATGAATTTGAAATTATCTTAATGGGTGAACTCAAATTCTTTCTTGGATTTCATATCTTTCAAAATACCGAAAGAATTATTTTAAATTAAATAAAATATAAAAAATATATTCTAAAATATTTTAACTTGGACAATAATGCGTGTAGTTATAGTCTTATGAGTACCACTTATAAGGTGGATCTTGATGAGGCTGGGACACCAGTTAATCAAACTAGTTATAGAGGTATGATTGGAAATCCTCATTACTTGACTACTATCCAACCATCTTTTATGTTTACAGTGTGTATATGTGATCATTTTCCAAAATACCCAAAAGATTCACACCTTGTTGATGTTAAAATAATTTTCGAATACATCAAGTATGCAACCAATTTAGGATTGTTTTGCCCAAGAGGATAATAATTTGATTTAGTAAGTTATTATGATGTAGATTTTAGAGGATGTAAGTTAGATAGAAAAGAACCTCTAGAACATGTCACCTTTTGGTTAAGTCTCTAGTTTCTTGGTGTAGTAAAAAGAAAAATTATGTTTTATTGTCCATTTCTGAAGTTAAGTACATATATTTAAGAAGTTTCTATGCACAATTTTTGTGGATAAAACACACACTACTAGACTATGGATATAAACTCAAATATGTACCCATAAACCCTGAAAACACAAGTGTTATTAAAATTTATAAGAATTATATTTCTCATTCTATGAAAAATCATATTTATTTAAGACATCACTTTTTGAGAGACCATTTTTAATAAAGAGATATCACTCTTGAATTTATTAGAAAAAAAAACAACAGGTATCTGATATTTTTACTAAGCCTTTGAATTGTGAAAGAGTGAATTGTTTCAAACATTAGTTAAGAATGAAAATTTTGATTAAGTTTAATTTTCTATGGCATACCATTATGGTTTACATACTGTTTTAACTGATATACCATTTTTATGACATAGCATTATCTTTTCATGTTGTTGGCTTGTCATACTTTTGGTTTTTCATGCCGGTAGTTTGTCATGTTTTTGGATTGTAACACCATTGGCTTTTCATGTCATTGTATTTTCATGTATTTTGATATTATATTGTTGTTGTGTCATACCATTTCTATTTCATTCCATTGAACTTCATGCCTTTTCAAAAAAATTATTTCTTGATATTTTGAACTGTCGGTTCCTTTTCCAGTTTATGTTATATTTTTAACATGATTCATGTTTTTCTTGAAATTTCAAATTCAATGTTAATTATTATTTCGATTTTAGAATAACTAATTTCTTAAATAATATTAAATCATCATAATTTATATTCCCAACATACCTTGAGCCCCACATGATACTCGAGTTTCTCTCTCGAGCCTAGTGTAACCCTTTTCTCTCTCACTTTTCAGATATTCTACTACCCTAGAACAACCTTTATGAGGAGATGTGAATGCTGAGAATGAAAATTGATTTTATGTTTTCTACTTCTAAGTAAAAATATTCAATGAAGTAGAAGAAAGAGTCGAGTGCACCTACTCTAGTAGCTCCAGTAAATCCTAATCTTGCTAACAGGATAATTGTACCAGAAAAGGATATTGAATCAATTTGGTTAATGTTTAGTAAGTATCTAGTGCTCAAAGTGCTTCTAAATCAGGGATGGATAGAATGGTTTTCATCAAACAAAACACCATTATAATCTAATTTATCAATGAGTTTTATCAAAATCTAAATATTACTATTAATGAAGATGGTGTCAATTGTATTAACAGTGGTGTAAAAGGTCATGTTTTTGGTTTTTCATCAAGAAAATGTGATAAGTGTTTAATTGTACCTCATGATGGAGTTTATAATGACTAAAAAGTTATAATAATAGAATCCAATGACCTTTTCATGTACATGGATTCTCTAGTTGTGTTCATAGGAGATGGCACAACCCCAATCCCTATTGCCTTTGATCAGGACGAAGAATATATGTTGTTTTTTAAGTTTTTGTAGCACATGCTTTGCCTGAGGAAGGGTGATTTTAAAACAATAAGAAAAAAAGAGGTTTATATTCTATATATGATGAAATAAGGTAACATGATCAATCTTTGTAGATACCTTATGATTTATATGTGTGAAATGACTAAGAAATCCTTGGTATCTAATTATTTGATCTACATAAAGATGATTTCTACCATGTTGGAAGCAAAAGACATAGTTCATGATGATAAAGAGTCTATTATAGACTATGGTAGTTTTTTTCTTACAAGAGATACTTGCTCAATAATGAAGATAATCTGTAACCCCTTGAGGAAATAGTGGTTTGGAGATGTTGAGAAGTTATATGTTGAATTTAATCAAGTTAGACACCCAACCAGACCCAAGGATGAAGTTGATCCAAGCTTGGAGTCTGATGAAGTAGTAAAATACTCAGATATGGATAAGGAATAAAAAAGTATTGAAGAAGTAGAAAAGGAACCATATGTGGATGTAGGTAGTGACTTCAAATTTTCTTCAAAGCTTCTCCCATTACCTTTAAGGCTCTTAGTCCACCTAGGTTGTTTCAAAAAAGAGACAAATTGGTTAAAAGTAATAAAAAAGAGACTAACATCTCAGGAAAGGATCAGTATAAAAGTTATAAATCCACTGAAGATGATGATGATATTGAAGAAGAAAAGGATGAATAAGATGAGAGTAGAAGTGATAATAAAGACTAACCAAAGTGGGGATAGTGGTCAAATAAAAAGAAAGGAAGTAAAGATGCCTCTAGACCTTAATGATGCATTTTTTATGGGCGATCAATCCCCATCGATTGATGTTTTTCATGAAGCTCCACCTATGGATGAAGTTGAGTATAGTTATTTTTTCATTGGTTATACTATTTAAGATTATGCTATAATGGAACAACAAGGTGTTATAATTACTGTAGAACAACATGTTACTAAAAAAGAGAAAAAGAGATTATTGAGGAAGATTTTTCATATGGATAGTTAGTTGATACAAATGTTTATAAGCCTTTTGTGGATGAAAATGTGGATGTTCAGAAGGAAAATTTTCCTAATGTTAGTACCCAGTTAGAAGACAAGTCTTTGAGAGCTTCTACATAGAGATCAGATGTTATTTCTTTAAAAGAAGTCTTGACAGCCGTTGTATAGTTTGTAACTGAGAAAAGATCAGATGTTCTCAAATATTTTCAGACAGTGATGGTAGTACCTACTCTTCTGGTCCCTTATACCACTTCTCTTGTTGTTATTGAATTTTCTAGGGGATAGGTTGATAACATGTTTGAAGAATGAGGAAATGGTAGTAAAATTTCATAAAATCACGATAGAACTGAGGTTCAATATGAAATTTATCCAAATGGATCATTGATTTCTCAAGTATCTTTTTATGGGATTTTGAAAAAGCTAACTTTTTTCAGAACCCCTATAACTGAATCAAATTTATCATCTACTTATTTTCCAGTTGATGCAGTCACTAAAGGTGACTTTGATGATTTTAATGAGTTGCTAATGTCAGATTTTTCTTTAAAGATAAAGAATCTGCCTCCTCAAGATAATTTCATCTGTGAAAAGAATGAAAGGTACATATTTTAGTTTGTTATTAAATATATCCAACCTAATATGATGTGACAGATTTATTAGATAGAGATTGATAATTAGTGGCTATGTAGTGAACTGAAATCTCTCAAGTCTATGATTTTAGAAATTATATATGAGTTTAAAGATTCCATCGATGGGATCCTTAAATGTCTTGATGATACATCTTCAGCTAATTCTATTACCATCGCTCCTCCTCCTCCAGTGCTTGATGTTGATGTCATCCAATCAGTTATTATAAAAGAAGTTCTAGCTACCTCTTGTGGTCCCTCTAGTGGAGAACATGTGTTTCCTTTATAAATTATAAAAAAATTTAAGCATGGAACTATGCATTATCATAAAATGATCAGGAGGTAGTACAAATATATGAATGATGACAGAGATTCTATTATTGTGTTCACAAAGTTTTATCTCTACTGAATTTATACCAAGCATGTCATAGATTCCAATTTTAAATTTTTAGCTAAGAATTTGAGAATTCTTCATGTGACTTAATCTTTAAATGAAAAAGTCAAACAGCTCAATGAGATGACCCCAATGATGAATTGTTTTATGGAAGATAAGGAATAATTTTTTATTTTGATGGAAAGGTGTGGCCAAATCATCATGGATTTCATCAATATTGTGAAGTTTATCCTTCATGTTCATGGACAAGAAGTTGTTTCTTGGGAATCTATCCCAATTAATCATCATTTATCTCTTATACCAAGAGTTTCTCATGACCCTTTATAACCTTTACATCCCAATTTTAGCCATTTAAAATGTCTCATTCTCATGCCTTAAGAAAACTTAGTCCATTTCTGATTATGGAAGCTCATCCTCGAACTCTAGTTGGGCTCTGCTCTAGTGTTCTTTTTATTTTTCCTAGTTCTGGTCCATATGACTTGGATAAGGATAAAGAACAAGCCAAAGATAAAGAGATATCCCCAATAGAGCCTTATACTACACCTTGAACCATGTTTTTGTTATATTATACATTTATTCTTTGATGGTAAATAAGATGTAATAACTTTTTGGTATTGATTTTTAATTGCTATTCTATTCCTTATTCTTCTATTCTTTTTTTCTAATAATTTTAATTACCTTTCTGATAATCCCAAAGGGGGAGAATTTATGGAACACTGAAAAACTTATGGACTTTTTGATTTATTATAGTATTGTTTCTATATTATATTTGATAATACATGTTTTTAATCTTTTTATTCATGATTATTGTATTTGATACATACTCTATTATTATATTTTCTTTGATACTATCTGAACTTAATGAGAATGCTATAAAGTACCGAGGATATTCTATTTAAACTTTGGTAATGCATTTTTATGATCTATATTTATATTTATAATATATATTTGATTCCATGATTTTTGTTCATCAAAATGAGGATATTATTGACCTTGTAGTTTTAAGGATCACAAAATCACAATTCTGATAGTACGAATGATTTTAATGTTTTCTGTAAGAATATCACATTATATGACCGGTAATGAAAATGACTAAGGATGAGACATAGTTAAGGTTGGAACCACCAACTTGAGACACCATTGTTCATGACACGCCTCTAACTTAAAAATCTCACTAAGTATGACATACCCCCAGGATATCACACCATCAGAATGTAGTACTGTTCGATATAAACATAGAATAGTTTTGAGACACCATTAGTCGACACACCATCAGGATTTCATGCTGTTAGAATGAAAATATGGATAAGTATGAGATACTTACAGATGAAGCATTGCTGAAATAATACTGTCAATACTGAATTTTGGATAAGTTTAGGACACCACCAAACCTCACACTTCCAATCCTCACACCCTCAAACCTCACACTGCCAGACCATACACTGTTAGGTGAGACACCACCAGCATAGTTGAAATTTGGCTAAGTATAACACACCACCAGTGTCATAGCGCTACTGTCATACAATCATCATTATACCGTTTGTGAGGAAACGCTAGTATAATACACCATTATTATTTTTTACTTTACTTATCATTTTAAATTGTAGTATTCTAATGGATATTTTTATTGAATTTAATTCTATTTACTATTTTAATGATTTTATATTAAATGATCAACAAATAGCATTAACGAAAGTTTTAGGCTATGAAGTATGAGGTAGAAAATGTTTTGGATATTCTTCTTGATGTTGCTATTGATTAAAGTGAAATACACTCCCTTATACAGCTTACTAAAAAATAGATTTACATAGAGATTAATACATATCAATGTAGGCCAAAATAGTAAACTAATTCGAATCTGAGAGCTCAAAATTCAAGAACATGCTTAAAGGTCACATGCTGAAAACAGTCTATTGGGAATCCAAATTGCATCATCACATCAAGTTTCTTACTTCAGTGAAATAACAGGAGTTTGTGAGACTCTATTTTTTGGAATATTTTCAAGAGAATCTGACTCAATATTCATTGATTAATCAAATCAATATTCGCAAGTTGTATTTCAAAAAACAGAGCGCTTCAAAACACAACTTTGATAAATTTTTAGAATCTAATTGTTTCTTATTACTTTGGGGAATTGTTTGATATACTCTATTTTATATATGCATGCTATCTCTTGTGCTAAACTACAAGATATGTGATATCATCTTGGAATCTTTCCTATTTGTTTCTCCTACAGATAAGAATGGCAGAGGTCCTTATGTGGTCTGTTTAGTCTCACTCCCATGAATAACTGTGGAGGAGGTCATGTGTGACCTAGATAGTGTAAATTATTGTAAACCTTGATCCAGGTTGTTGATAATTGTGTTTATTTTATAAATAATTATTAGTGGCGGGTGATCCCCAGGTGGAGAGGTCTAAGTCGTGAGTTGAGACTGAACCTCTTGTATTGATTCTTTATATTGTTTTTTTTATTTTTTTTACTTCAATTCCACTTTAAGACTGAAAATTATTTTAAATGTTGAAAAAATATATACTTTAAAAGTTTATCCTAATTTCTGTTCATATAATATTTCAATAAAGTAAACTAATTTCAAAGGATCAAATAATATTTTATAATATTCATCTAATACCTAATCAACATTAGAGAATTTTTTATAAAGATTGAGATCAATATCATAATACTTATTTTGTTAAAATGGGATGTGTTTAAACTATTGGTGGATTTAAAAATAATCCATTTTAGATAGAAATTTTTATAGGGTACTAAATTGTACCATCTCTTGAGATACTCAATCTATCCAAAAAAATGTTTTATTAAGCTCGAACTGTTTTGTTTTAATATAACACTTTAAAGTAGTTTTCATGAATGCTGAAAAGGTATTTCTCATTCTGTAAAAATATTTACCAAGATTTTGTGCTCACAACAAGTTTTAAATTTTTTCATAGGGGTCATTAATGAGTATGACCTATTATAGAGATGTCTCTTGATAATAAAGATTATCTAGAGTGAATCCAGAATATTATTCAAAGAGTTTCATTAATGGAAAAAATAACCATTTAAAATAAATAGTATAGGTATGATATGTAATAGAGTCCCTAAATTTCCAAATCTCTCGACCAAAAAATATTATCTGTTGTGTATTGACTGATTATTGATAATTGTGTTTGGAATTGTAAATTGTTAAATTTTGTTCCCTTCATTTAGTATCAATTACATTATAAAAAGAAAATACAAGAATATTATGTGATTTTCAGCACAAGACCTAGAAGTTCTGTTCTAGGGATCCATTATTGGAATAAAAGAAATGGTTTAGATAACTTTATAGGTTATAATGTCATAGTTTAAGGATATTTAAGGATTTCAGATTCCATTATAGTCTAATTGGATTTATAAATATATGTTGAGCAGTATATATAACCCCTGGGAGATGAAAATTGATTTGCTGACAAGGTGATTCAGGTGTTTTGGGATGAAATGAAGTTTTTAATGGTTAAGAAAATTATGGTTTATTTTCCATATTAATTTGTTTATAAATTATTTTCATAATCATATTTTTAGTATTTAACAGATGAAAATATCATAAAATGAAGCTTTGACATGTTTGTTTATATAATATATTTAGTTTTATAACTAATAAAGTGTATTTGGAAAAAAGAAAGGTTGAAAATGAAAATATACATATATTATAAAGAAAAATTATGAGTCATTAGCATGATTGTAAGGTAGGTAAATTATTATAAATTACATGAAAACTATATTAAGAATAGCATCATAAGTTTTAAATAGTGAGAGAATTTAAAATTGTAAGGATGAGATTTATTTATGGGGAAGAATATAATGCCTCTTGATTTTAAAATAAAATTGTATTTTACATGAATGTTTATTAAATGACTTATCTCACAACTAAAAAAACTATGATATATATTTTCCTTAATTATCTTTTAAAAAATTAAATGAATTTTTTTTTGAACACAATAAATTATATGATAAATTAATTTAAACTATTGATGTTATAAATGTACTACTTTAATTATATTTCTATTAATCTTCAATGAAATAATATAGAATGAATATTAATTAAAATTGATGTTTTTCTTAATAGGTTTGCATTTCAAAAGTTATATTTATTTTGTAATCAAAAAAATATTATGTTTATAAACTTATGGGTAATATGTTAATGAAATTAATCATTTTAAATTTAGAGTTATTTGATGATAAATTATAGTATATAAAAAATATAAAATCAAAGAGTAATATAACATTTTCTGAGAAATAAAAATATCATTGCACATAAAAAATTAAAAATAAATTAATATAATTATAAATGAATCATATTAATTTGAAATAAATATACTTAATTATAGTTTTAGAATTTCATAGTAAAATAATTATTAATCTGGAATATAAAATATTGATTAGAAATAAATAAAAATATTTTTTAAAATGTAATTTGAGAAAAAAATATGGAATATAAAGTATTATTTTGTTGTGAATGCATATAAGATAACTATATTAAAATTATATTAATCAAAAATGAATATCTCTAATGATAATCATAAATTTTAATAGTAATATAATATTTATTAAAGAATACATACATTAAAGTAAATTAAAATTCTAATTTAAAATGAATAGATAAGATAATTATAATAATCAAAAACTTATATATATATATATATATATCATGGAAAAAAATTCAATATTAATATTTATCTGAGAATATTTAAAATATATAAAATATGTTAATAAGTGATAGTAGTAAATAATAAATTATAAGAATTTTAATAAATAAAAGTAGTGAATTTTTTTAAATGGATGTATAGAATTAGATTGAATTACTAAAATTATAATTAATTAATAGATTTTCAAAATTCTTTTTTTAACTAAGGAATATATATATTTAATAAAAAAATTATTCATAATGAACACATTAGATTTTAAGAGTTTTATAGTATGAGATTAAATTTATAAATGTTGGAAATTGGATTGGAATAATACCCAAATAATATATTTTTCATAAGTCTACATTTTTAGCAAAGGACATTATATATATTTCATATGAAAAAAAATCCAACTAGCCTAGCACAAATGAGAGCTCAGACAATCTATCTAAGTGGTCATCTTTTCGTCGAATGTAGAGAGAAGGGTTGACAACATAGGTTAAGTTGGTCACATTAGGACATAGTTTAGGCGAGCGCAGTTCGTCGCATATGGGGGGAAATTATGCTTAACCTCTTAGTATATGGGTTGACATATGAGGCTAATGGATATCACCAACTCTATGTAGACTTCACCAAGTATTGGAATGTGGAATCATTATATATAAGGGAGAGGTTGACTGACTGTGAAACTGATACAGGATCAGAATTAGAATGTACTATTTACACCTTCAAAAGTGGTAGGCACATGATATAAATTAAATTGTAGGTCCTTCGCTTCTTCCCTAATGTGTGAATATTGTAGAAAATATTGAATATATATATATAATATTTCTTTATATTGGAATTTCATGTTCCATGGATTCACATGAAAATTTTATTGATGAAGAAGGTAAAATTAGCTTATCGTGAAATGAATAAATACATCAGCATTCATGAAACATTATTTTATAAATCTATGTTAACTACTATTGTTTTTCCATTTATTGCATAACCATAATATTCAATCTCGCCTATGATATTTTTTATGTCCATTTTAAAAGTTCACATTTAGTAGGAATCTTATAACCTTGTGCCATTTGTGTGTAAGAAATATCTTACAATGAAGGGCCTCTATATAAATATATGACATGTTTATTTTTGAATTATACCAACCACATATTTCATCATCATACCTAGTGCATGAATAATGTGGGTTTATAGATAGTTTATATATAAACACACAGACACACATATACACACAAATACATTTTTCAAGTCATGGAAGTGGGATCCCCACTGATATAATAGGAAACATATTTGGTAAAGGATGAGATAAAAAATTGTATTGTAACCAACATGGTAAGGTGTCATTATCTATCTCATAACATGAAACTGTTTCATGTCCATCAACTATTCATATATATATATTCATTATGGGGATATATTTTGAATATCAGTATGAGTATGAGGTAAATAATTTACCATGTTATGACAATGCATAAAATGAATCTATATTCTACAGAAGACATAAAACAAAAAGTAGATGAAACCATTCCTATATGAAGGTCGCTTCATATCTCCTTATCCATCACTTATCTCATTATTAAATAAAATATATACAATAATTTTATATATATTGGGGGTTGGTTATATAAAGAAGATATTTGGGTGGCTAGAAGAAATGAATCTGCTAATCTCTTTCACTATATATTACATAAAATATCCTTAGTTATAAAGAGAGGCAGTGAGGAAGGAAATTAAGATTAGGAGTCACCTTCGTGAGAAATATTTTTGTAGAGGGTTAGTTAGCATCGGTAGGTGTGAGGTAGGGGAGTTTGTTTTTAAAAATATCTATTTTAAATTTTGAATCATTCCTCTATTTTTTATAGTTTTTCATTAACAAAATAATTTATATTTTTGTTAAATAATTTTTTTTACAAAGAGAACTTGTCTTTATCAATTTCATTCATAGTCATCATTCATGTTTTAAAAGTTACAATGGAAAATCACTCTTTTATCTAAATATTCAACAACTAACCATTAACATTTTAATAAAAATTTCCTATATGATCCAATTTAAATATTTATTTAAATTATTTTTCTATGTATTTTTTGTTTCTCCAAATAAATACCTTTATTTTTTTTTAAATTATGTATTTCTCTCAAAACATGTTTTCAGTGCTCATAGACTAATAATAAATTTATTTACAACTCTTTATTTTTTATATATTAATTTTGAACATTGATGTTAAGGATTTTGAAAATAAAGATTTAAATTAATTTTTGATTTAATAACAAAATATAAAATGTTTTTTTTACTTTGGAAGTTGGGAATTGAAAATAATTATAAAGGATGGGGAGTAAATTAAAACCCACTAGTTACTTTTTATTTTAAAGTGATGGTTGGGCCATATATATCCCATATAATGTTCATAGTTTCTATAAGTATTCTTTTACACTTGTAAATATAATTTATTAAAAAACATTGGATTTCATTTTATATGGAACTATTTTTTTCAAAAGGGAAAATTTTATCTTTTAGAAAATAAATTCTTGAGTTTATAAGTATTTTATTTTTTTGTTTTAAACATAGAATATTTATTATTTTTAATGAAAATTTTAAAAATCACCTCTCTCTTTATGAAGGATTATGAATTTTGTTTTTAAAAATATTTTCTCTTTAAAGGGAAACTTTATGATTAAAAAAATATTATATTAATGTTAAATTATCTTTTGAGTATAATAATTTTGAAAAGTTTTCAAGAATTTCAAAAAGGGTTTTATCCTTCTTTAAAAACCTTTACTAGATTTTTTTCTCTCACCAAAAGTTTTTAATATTTATCAAAAGGATCATTAATTAGTAGAAACTATTATGGAGAAAGTCTCGACTATGAAGTTTTACCAGAGTGAAACTATAATAATATTTTTAAAGAGTTTTCATTAATGGGAAAAATTACCATATAAAATAAATATTATGGGATTGATAATTAATAGAGTTCCTAATTCTATAAATTTAAATTACTATAAATAATCTTAGTTATATAGTGAACATTATTCATAATTGTGGTTCAAAAAGTAAATTGTTAAAATTGGGTCACTTATTTTAGTATCAAATTCACTATAAAAATAAAATGGAAGAAGAATATTATGTAGTTTCTAGAATAGAACATTGGAGTGTGGGTCTGGGGTAGCACATGGAATTAGTTATCAATGATGAAAATAATTATTTATATTCATATATTCAATAGTTTAAGAATCCTAATAAAAACATGTTCAATTACTATACATTATGAATCTTCAGAAGTTTTTAATAGAAAAAGATAATTCATGTGCAATGTAACATTGATGAAAGGGATAATAGTTTATAGTGAAAATCTCTCCTCTATGAACTCAAATTTCATGAGTGGAATATTTTGAATCAAGATATATCTATATATATTTCGGTAAAAAGGAATGTTATTAATCTTGTTTCAAAATTAATTTTTTATTAGAATGATAAAATGGAGTCTATGCTATAATTTTTTTACTAAAGGGGACTAGGAAAACTTCATATGGTTTTATCATACTGTACTTATAGGGGACATCATCCAATATAACTCTATTGACCACTTTTTTTATTCTCACGTGTTAATTTAGAGATGGATATAGACTCCCAAGTGTGGTGCACTCGTTTCTCGGGAATATATTTAGAGTTATGGGAGACACACAACATAGTATTTCACTAAGGTTTGAGGACTACTAAATCCCACCTCAAACTAAAGTTCATATCCCCAATTATTTCTCTCATTTCTATTTGCAATGATATAACTCTACCTCATTTCATAATGAATTAGATCTCATTCTCTTCCTTATATGGGAGAGTGGTTAAAAAAAGAAAAATGGTATTAGGTGTGATAAAAATTGACATGGTAGGGATTCAAGATCTACATGAATGGACTTTATATAAAATAATCATGTATAGTGGTGGTATCATTTGGCATCATCAGGATTCCATCATCATAGCTCTCTCTTCCTTCTAAGGGGAGAGAAGATCTATTCTTGTCAAAGAACATTCTATTTTACTCGAACATTCTCTTTATGGTTTGAAAAACATTATACTCTTCACAATTGAATCGTATTCATCTATGGTGGTCAAGGTCATATTGGGGCATAAACCCAATCACTGTAGTATTTTAAAATCATCAAAGTATACAGAATCATTTTCTATTAGAAAATGGATATGTTGCACACCTTGAATAAGTAGAATATAATGGGTGATCTCCTAGAATCCAAAGGTGACCTGGATAGGGTGAAGATTACATATTTGATCTGTTGGGATGTATAACCATTGTTTGTGGGGAATACTATGGTTTATACTACTTCAGACCTCATTGATCCTATTCCCATACTTTTATGCTTTAATAATAAAAATATTTGAATTTCCAGTCATAATATTCCATTAAATTATGAATTTGATCTGTCCAAAATAGATGATCATCATATATTATTAAGGGTTTTGATAATATATTGATGTTTTAATGAGTAGAATATTTTATGGGATACAAATAACAAACTTATGGGATAATAAGTAGAGACTTATTATTTGGAATGACCAATTAAAGTATAACACATGGAATTTTATCTGGATGTTAATATACTTAGGGGGTTATGATTATTATAAATCTCTATTACCTAAGGTTGTAAGGATACTTAGTATCTAAAATTTTACAATTTGATACCTTTATTATGTTGTCCCTAATTTTGAGCTAATCAATTGGTGGTTGGGTATGTTATTGACCATGTCATCATTTCAGTTCAACCTAGATGAGATTTGTCCAATTTTAGGACCTGAAAACACATATGTTACATGATTTAATTATATTGAGTAAATTAATGTACATGCTTAGTCAAGTGACATGTGATATTATTAGATGCTTTGGTGAATGAAATGTGATATATTATTCAAACTTATCAGTTTATTGTGGAGAATCAGGAATGTATGAGATAACCTATACTATATTGACATGTTCCATTTCTAGAGGTCACTATGTGTCATGGGAAAATAGATTATATAAGTATACATATGTTGTATAGGATAAATATTTTTACAGAAAATGTCTTAGGGATATATGATTTTGTTATATTGATATCAATCCAAACCCCTTTATAGATTTATTAACACACCTTTTTTGCTAGGGTTCACTCTTTGTATACATCTATGAATTACAGAATTCATAATTTTTTTCAATGAAAAAAATTCCTATAGGTTCACATAGTTAGGTCATAAAATTTGAATAAAGGTTTAGAAAAATTCTTTTTTCTAAAATGAATAGAGTTTTAGAAACCACTTCTAAAGTAGTTTTTATGGATTCTCAAAGGGTTGTGATGTTTTTGTATAAGGTCCTTAAGAACTTTTAGTGTAAATGATATATTGATGTACATGCACTAAAATGAAGGAATTTTATTATATTATTAATCTATATTATAATATTAAAAATACATGTAATGTATATAAAATGCTATTATTTTTCTATATCATAAAAGACATGGATAGGCCTCAGTAATGTGGTACAAATAACTTATAATATGGGTAATCGGGTTCATGTGCTACGGCCACATATTCCATATGATTTTTTCAATTTTTAATCAATAACATGGTTCATTTATACCAAAAAAATGGATTATAATCATTCAAAATGATGAAATGATTACATTTAAACATGCATAAATTTTTAGGAAATGTATTTCAGCTTCCAAATGTTGGTATAAAACACTCAATTTTCTCTAATGATGGTGACTGATTTAAAGGGTTCAATCCTTATACAAGAGGGGGTGAGTGAAACTACCATGCAAAGAAAAAATATATCTTTTTCCCTTCTCTCCATTTATCTTTGAAGATAATTTTATAGAACATATTTTCCATTTAAGGGATTCTCTCAAAGTGTATGAGGATTCTAGTGGCTAGTTTATTACCTATAGTGGTGAGAGTCTATTGGATATCATTTAGTGATCTCTATCAATCACACTTTATAGATATCATCATAGATATAACATTATATAAAAGAGGTATGATTTTTTGTATTCATTTTCTTGATATACATGTTGATTTGATGATGATAGATCAGGCATTATATTAGGTTTCTTCAACAATGTTGATTATAATATTATCATAAAAAATCAATCAATATTGAAATGGTAAAATCTGGTCATGGTTGTTAGGTGGATGGAAAGGAACTACTATCATGATTAGTACCGATCATGGAAATAACCCCTTTATTACTATTATTAATGAGGAATGTTGAATATAATTGTTGCAATATTCTATTTTCTAGTAGTGTTAAGAGCACGTTGAACAATATCTTTATAGTTACCAAAGTCTCTTATCATGAATTATTTTTAAAGACTTTATTTTAAGAGTATAAATAGCTGATCTATTTTACTTTTGGGAATAGTGAAAAAATAAAAGGTATACCTTGTAGGCTCGGCGAAGTTTTCTTTATAAGAACCAATAGATTCATCAACCTTTTTATTTTGATCAAATAATTCTATCAGCGTTTTATTCCATGGATTAAATTCCTATTAATTTGATGGTGTTTCAATTATTGTCATTTTTCCTCTTTTATTGATTTATTATCTATTATATATATACACAAATATATTTGTATGTAATTATATACATTTTTATATATTTACTAATAATTTATATATATTTATCAATATTTATGTAAAATTATTCATAATTGCATCTATGAATATATATGTATACGTATTTTTGCATATTTTTCTATATTTATATACATTGATAATATTTATACATATTTATGTTTATATATTTTTATATATTATGTTGGTATATACATAGATATTGACATCTTCTTGTGTTAATATATGTATTTATATTAATATAAAATAATGTGTGTGTGTGTCTGTTTTTATATATTTATGTAATATAAATGGGTGTTTATATATATTTATATAAATTTCATTATATAGATATATATTTATTGATATTTATATCCAATTATATTTATTTATATTCGTTAATGTATATATATATATATGATTTTCGTATATATATCTGTGTGTTCTGTTGGTTGGTGTCTGTGTATCTCCATGATTGAATTTATATACATTTATGTAAATTTATTTATGTTTACATATTTTTATAAAAAATATATAACTATATTTAAATAAATTCATATGTAATTATATATATTTAAAAATTATTTAAAAATTATTATTTATTATCTATTACTTGTTATTTATTATCCCTAGAATCTCAATGTTTTAAAGAAGTGGCTCCATCAGGTTTGGGGATTTGGAGGTTAGTGTATTATCTCAATTGGTAAGGGTAATTCTATGTTGTTTTTTGTTGAATTATTCTAGGGATAATGCCATAGGATTCACCAATGTATCTCTCAAACTGGTATTCCTTAAAATTCTTGATTAGGATCAATTCTTTGACTCAATGTTAGCAAGATGATCAGTGAGTGAAATTTGGATTTGTATTCGTGGTTTGAGGATGTATTTCTGGCTTCCACAGATATTGTGGTATGTTTTACTGGCCTTCAGTGTTCTTATCATGTTTTATAGGGAGATATAAGTTGTGAGGTATGGCCACTTTAGATACTTTTTCATCATAGTTGATGTTACTTCTCATTTTATTAAGACTCTCTTACTTATTGCTTCTCAAATTAGGCTTGAACTGTAAATTGATTATGAGAGAGATCTAGATATCTACCTGAAATTTAAATTCATTGGTCATGTTTCTGATAATTCTAATAAAAAATTGTTATGTTTCCCTTTAGGAAACATGGTCACTTAACTGATGTACATAGGCACAAGCCAAAGGAGGGTTATTCTTCATCTCAGGGTGAGCTAGTAGAGGATTCTCATTAGGATGAAACTGGGAATATTGGTGCATCATCTTATGATTCTACCCTCATGCAAGGCAAGGTTGATTGGTGTTCAAACTTTAGTAAGTCTGGGCACATTGTGGAGCAATGTAAGTTCAATATCCTCTTAATGTCTCAATATAATATTGAAGGGGTAAAGAGGATAATCTGAATTGTAATAAGGATGATCAAAAGGCCTCTCTTATTTCTATTCATTTACATGACCATAATGAGGTTTGTTAGAATGATATTGAGGATCCTTGTATTCTATTGAGATGCTGAATGTTCGCTTTATAAAGACAAGAAATAGTTAGGGTAATAAACACTTTGATGATTCTACTCTAATTCAGTTAAATAGAAATAAAGATTCTATAGGCTATAATAATTCTAATATTCTTGGATATCCTACCAAAAAGATGACTGATTAAGATACTAAAGCTCATACTACTAATGAAAATGTGGGTATGGACAACAAGGTCATCAAGATTTATGCATGATCTTCCCAGATGGTCACATAATGTTTTAATACCCTAGTGAATTCTATTCAAAAGAAGGGTGTTGGGTTGGAATCAAATAAGGATACATCACAACATGTTGGTGAGCCAACTCACATTATTTCAGTAACCCAGGATATACTTACTATCATCTCTATGGAGGTTTTTCTGGCTGCTCTTCCAAAAAATTGACTCTACCTATGTAATAAAACATTCACTTAATATGATTGTAATCTTAAGTTGATCCAATAGTAAAAGACTGTTCTCTTAGTTATTTGGAAATACAAATATAATGTTCACTAAGACAATCAATGAAAGGAGTTGTTTTGATTTGAAGTATATAATGGAGGGTTCAAGCCCAACTGGGGAACATGATCCTCAGTCTCTTGAGGATCCTACCCCACTGGAAGACAATACGAATTGATATAATTATGATGATATTGCATGGAAAAAAACTAACACATGGAGGAGGGGATTCCATTTAAGGGGTTGGGTTGGTGGGTATTTTTAGTCCACAAGATTATGTCTTGGGTTGTAGAGTAGGGGGAATTATCTAGCGGCTTCTTATCTCTATTTTTTGTTCATTAAGGTTGTAATGGTTCTCTCACCACTTTTTCCATTTCTTCCTCATGTTCTTAAAATTTTCATTTCCATTTAATTTGAGGGTGTTGAATGGGTTTTTAAAAGATACTCAAACGTTTTGGGTATTTATTTTTTTTATTATTTTTATTATTCATTAATATTATTTTTTATTTATATGTATTTTTATTTATTTATCAATATATATGTTAACTTTGGATTACTCAACACACAAAGATCTTATTGGAGTGGTAAGGAATTTGTATAATAAATAACTGGTAAGATGTTCAAATCTCACCCAACTCATATATATGATGAATTTCTATATGTTGTATGCATTCATGAAAGGATAAATAAAAATTCAATAATATGAAAATATTTTAAAAAATGTAAAAAAAAAAAAAAAAAAAAATTGAAAACCATCACTAAACATTTCATAGTGGTTTTCAAAATAATCATGAAATCATTTCACCATGCTTTTCTAAAATCTATATAAAATGTTTTGTGACACCACTAATCATAGCTATTTTCAAAAACAATAATGAAAAAATTTAGTGGTTGTTTAAACTACCATTACATAACATTTTTCCTACAGTGTAATCTCTAATATTAATGAAACACCAATCTAATAACAACTAATATAAATCATCCATAACATTCATATATTTTACAACATTTTACTTGATTTTACATTAAAAATCACAAATAAATCACACTCCCATAACTCAAAAATTTATAATATTTACATATTACCCACATAACCATCTTATTTTACAACATAATGCACATTTAATTCATAAAATATATCATAATTTATTTACTTATATATATATATTATACAATTATTCTTTATTACTCAAGGAATGAAAATTATGAGAATATATTGAGATTTTATGCTTAGTAATGGGTAAAACATATGATATATCAATAATGTTAACATAGGTGATCATAATTTATACCATAAAAGGGTTTTCCTAAATCAAAAATATTTTTGTAAAAAAAAATCAAGCTATATTATAATAACAAAATGACATAATACCCTATGTAATAATAATTATGAATCATAGACATTAATCATAACATGATGATATGGAATAAAATTAGAATGTAGAACTTGTGTGTGAATAAAAAATTATCAAATATGTCAATTATATTTGGAAAGACCATCACAACATAGTTTTAAGATCTAACCACATCATGTCCATGTATAAAATAATATATTGAGATAACTTCTCACGTCACATACATGTCATCTTAGGAGATGTAAACATTGACTAATGCATTGGGTGATATATAATTCTTATCCCACTAATCACATAATGATATAACCATGAATATGTGCACCACATAAGCATAAATATAAATACAAAACTATCATAGAATAATTAACCCCTAAAACTAAATCAGGGCACATAATAATTTTCAAAAGACATAAAAATAAATCTTATAGAGAAAGAAAGTAGATGATTCCATAAATTTTTATCCTTGGTGAAACATAATAAATATTATAGTATAATATAAAATGTTATTTAAATAGTTCAACTACTATTTGTAGTTTGATAAGAAATTATGTAAAAAATAAGAATAATTGTTATTTGCATCTTAATATTTTTCTTTTAAAACAAATAGATTATAAATAAATTGTAACATCGTTATTTTTCCTATCGAGAATAAATTTACTAGAATTCATAATATGGATTTAGTTTTTATTTTATTGTACTTATTAGGGTTATTAAATATATAATGGTTTTTCTGGATGAAATCATTTGGTATGAGGGGAATTTGGGAAAGGAAATATAGTTAACCTAGATCCCAAACCCACTAAGGGTAAAATAATAATTTCCTATTTAACAGAGTGTTAGATTTAAATACTGAAATCACCATTAAATTTATAATGTTTTTTCTCTTTCGAGTAAGGATTTGGGTTTTACTAGACCCTATTGATATTATAGGTTTTTTTTGTGATAAATAAAATAAATATTATCTAAACTAAATTCTATTTATAAATTCATATTTTATGGGGATTAATAAAATTTATCCTGACACTACCTTGTCATTTATTCCATTTTCAATAAATGATACCACCACGAGAGTAGAAACATGATAACACCAAAAGTGATCAAATAGGATTTGCCAAGAATTTCAAATTCACCAATTTGGTGAGGTCTTTTAAACCAGTATGGTTTCTCCTGTTTCTCATGTTATATTCATCATATATGTTCTTGATTCTATCAAATTGTATTTAAATTGAATCACAATATGATACGTATGTTAATATGATCATCTAAACAAGATGAACCCACTAATAATAAGAAATTTACAATCTATAGTATAGATTAGAATTATCATAGAGATAAGTTTGAATGAGTTAAAATTCTATCTAGAATTCAAAGTAATCAATCTAAAATTCACATGATAAGATATAAATATATATATAAATATATATATATATATATATTATTTTCTTAGTAGGATCATGAAAAAACACCTTATAGGAGCTTGAATCAGTTGTGACCAATGTTCAAGAAACAAAAGTATTCTTTTGAGTTATTTACACCCCTTTGGTCATCAGAACCTCTATGTCCAGTTAGAACACAAATGAATATTTTTATCTTTTAACCAAAAAAAATTACCAAATGAACTGTAAAATATAAAAATCAAATCAACACATGTTATTGTTATATGTCTTGACCTCAATGTGGGAAAACCACTCCTTCTTGATTTTAAATCCCACAGAGATTCGAATCATCAACTATAATCTTTTTATCAATTATCATGGGTGGATATGGATTGTCTAAAAATCAGTTTTCTCATATTACACTAGAAATTTTACAATATTAAATAGTAAAACCTAGTGTTTAATCCCTAATAAAGCTCATATTTTCACTATTTTTATTAATATCAAAATTTTAATCCAAAAATTTATATTTTCAAGGTAGTTGCCAAAATTTTATATTTTATTTATATTTTGAGACAACTTGTGAAAAGGATTGATTTTTTAATATAAATATTATTATATTATCTTAGTATTTTTTAAATAACATATTATGTAGTAATATATAGTCAAAATTATTTTTTTAGGATCACATACTTAATGGGATATATTGAATTGAATTGGACCCAAAGCTGAATCCAAAAATTTAAGGACCAAAACGAGCTCACCATTAGGGGCTTGGAATCTGTACTTAGTTATAAGGACTTTCATGGATGGTCCCATGTCACATACAATACCAAAAAAATAATTTTTAAAATTCACATGGAGATGGAGAAAATGATAAGGACTATTTTTTATAATTTTGGATACTTGAAAATCTAGAATTTTCATGGTCATTAATTCATGGGAAATTAGTTCATGGTAATTACAATAGTCTCTAATCTCGAATTACATCCCCTAGTGAAACTATCAATAAATTTTATTACATTTTCAAAAGGAGATGATATTTTTTTGGGTGTATGGATGAGTGATTTAAAAATATATTTTTATAGGAAATTATTTCAAAGTAGAACATTTAACATGCCAAAAGAAATTAAACTATTTGAAGGAAAAATTTGGACAAAAGTTATTCACCCTTCATTCCTACAACAATATGGCACCCTCTATATTTAAATGGCTTAGAAATTTGATTTAACTATTTTATAATGTAATTTTTAGTATCTTGGTATGGTGATTTCTATACAATACCTCTCTATAAATTACATATTAATCTTTACTTCATCCTTATTTTATTGTTCATTTCATCTTTTTTTTCTCCCACTATTTTCTTCCCAAATCCATAAAAATAATCAATTGACCTAATTTATTTTTCAAAGAAGTGGTGTTATACTTTAGTTTTTTCACTTTAACATTTTTTTTATTTTTTTATGAGAATTATAGTATTTTAGAAACTGATTTTCAAACGAGGTCACCTTATTTTGTCTACTTTTGGGCTCTTCTCCCCAATCATCTCTCCCTCTCCTTCATTATCATAAGGTTGCATAAAGAGGGTTTGTGTAGCATTGTAGTGGTGATGTGAGGGAGATTATCTTGAATATATAGGGTCCTCATGAGGTAATAAAATTTCAAAATGGTAAGACGTTGAGTGATTAGGTTAATCCCAACACTAGATATAATATCGATATATAATAATTTTAAAGAACATAGATTTCATCATCATGAACTCCTAAGAATAACTACTTATTTATTATTCATTAACTTTTTTGCTTTTCATTTTATTATGTTTTATTTTAATTTATTCATATATATATATATCATTAATTTTATAAACCCCCCACTATTTTATAATATCATTTAGAAGTATATTAGGTAGTAAAAATAGTGATAATAGAAAAATGGTTCCTGTGAGTGGAATCCTTAACAGATCAACCATGGGTTTGAATGATATTGGATTATTAGGTATTAATAATTTATTGTTGATTGATCCACGAAAAATTCCATTTATTAATTTTTCTTTATTTTTTAGGATGCCCAGAGCATGCACACATTGTTTTAAAAAAGATCATAATTTTTTTAAAAAAATAGAACCTCATTACACGTTTTAAGAGTGAAATTAGGAATAATCATAGAGTATTAAATTTAAAAAAATGAGAAAAAAAAAGATAAATGAGATGATGAATAAAATGAAAATTATTTCAACTTTAATGAGAGAATTTGAAGCTCAAAAAGAGGCTCAAGAAATGGACGATATAAGGCTTGTTTTTCCAACATTTAAAGTTGAAGAAACTTTTGATGATATAATTATAATTTATATATCGTAAAATTGGTCTATAATATTGATAGATAAATTTAAATAAGAATAATTTATAACTAATGGATGTGTAGGATATTAATAAAAATTGGATTAATATTGGGATAATTTTGTAGAAGTAAAAATGTTTTGTGGTTGAACCTTAATTTTCAATGAAAAATATGTAACATTCTAAATCTATCATTATTTGAAGTAATACACCATCCAAGTTGTGTAATTTGAAGAAAATTATAGTTGATTAACTACATATCTCCAACTTTGACAACCAAACACCAATATGCACTTAGGAAAGAAGAATAAATTAAAATAGCGATTACTCAAGGATATAATATTTATTTGAAATCATTTATCTCTGATTTATTTATTATTACCACCAAATATTTTAACTTTTCAGACTCTATTTACACTTTTATTTCCTTATAGGATGATGATAAAGAAGATGGTACACCTGTTGAGTCTAAGTTATTAGTGGCCTCACTAGAATATATCAAGTTTTAAGTAAGCATAATTAAAAGGGAATATTTATTTATTGATTCATTGTGATTTAATTATATTCAAATTTAATTTTTCAGTAACTTTCACTTTGCCTTAATTTATTAAGAATCTTCACTTGTGTAGGGCCTGGATATTGAAGTTTAATAGGCCAAGGAATTTTTAGTTGAGGTAGTTGAGGAACTATTATTTCCCCTCCCCCATATTGCAAGTTATAATACATTTAATTAATGATGGACTCTTTTATTATTTCCATGGGTTATTCTAAAACTAATGTGAATATATTTATGTTGGAAATAAAATTTTGAGGTTGTTCAAATCAGGAAATCCACATCCACCATTAGACTTTGGGTCAAAACTGAAACATCCAAATAGTGATAATAAAAAACTAGTATCCACATGGGGGTTGAAACCAACTTATATACTTTATTATTCTTTTCCATTTATATTTATTTTTCATTATATTTATTTTCAAAAAAAAATTATATTTTTTATTTCATTATAGTTCTAAAGTGGTAACATCTAGGAGATTAAATCAAGGCTTCCATGGAAGAATAAAGTCAGTCTGTTTCTTTCCTTCTCTTTGGTTTTTCTCTTATCATTTTATTTTAGAGTGTTAAAATAAGAGGATAGTTAAATATTAAATTAGGTGGGGGATTTCAATCCTATTTTAAGAATTTTTTGTGTGTTTCTTTTTATCCATTCTTTTTCTCCATTTTTTCATGTTTGTTTCATGTTTTTATATTTGTTATTTATTTATGATTCTTTATCATAAAAAATACTTTTGAAAATTCAAATATACATTTTATTTTTGGAAAAAAAATTGATTTGATAATTTAATGATTTAAATGATTTATGAAATTATTTTGTTTTGTAATTTATAATCTTTTAATTTAATAAATTTTGATGGATTATGAAACTAATGTGAAATAGCACAATAAATATTGAATATTTTATCTACCCTAAGAGTTTTCAAACCCATTTTAACTTATTTTTCATATTTATTTTTTTCTTTACCATCTTGATTAGTTTTTTTTGTCCATAACTTTTTATTTTTATCTCTAAAAACATTGTATTTCATAAAAAAGTTTTGATATGATTGAGGAATTTATTTGTCTAGTTGATTCTTTTACTCAAGCCCCAACTTTACATCTACCCATGTTTATCCCTTAGAATTCCTAAATTTACATATAGGATTATGCCACATTAAAGGACAATTTTTCTCTAGCTACCTTCACTAGTAATATTTTTACCTGGATATTTCAAATATGAGAGTGGGGGATGGGACATTCATGTGTGTTTTAGGGGATGCATCTTTTTATAGGGTGGTGTGAGGCATGTGTCAAAATTTTGGACATTTAATTCAATATCAAGAATCATTTATCTTTTTACTTGAGTTATATCATCCTTTTTTTCCAAAAAAATGTAAAATGGAAAAAAGAAATATATATATATATATATATATATATATATAAACACAACCATGAATTATCCATTATGATTACTTTTATGACTTGTGCACCTAAAAAAATAATATCATTGTTTTTATTAATTCATGGCATTTTATTTTCATTCTATATTCTATGAAATAATGAAATAATTAAAAATAAAGAATTTGGATGCAATCAATCATTTTAATTGTTATTAAACTCATGAATCAAGTCATTCAAAAAGGGGGTGTTGTGTTTCAAATCTAGTAAGGGGTAATGAGTGAGATATTTATTATTTTTTCTCTTGAATATTAATGAATTAGTATTTAATATTTTAACATACCTATCCAACCTTATATTTTTTAAATGTTCTACCCGATAACCAATACCCACAGAATTCCCCTTGAAAAATTACTCATGATTGAAAACAAATATGAATTATAGTGTGGAGAGATGGTAATTTTATATAATCCTCTAGAGATCAAACATATTATTTAGAATGAGAAAAGATCTGTAAACAAAATCCTTGAGTGAAAATAGAAATACATTTGTATAGAGGTATATACAATATACACTTGGTGATTAACATGATATTTAATAGAATTTCATGATTATAGAGTAATTAGGGAATTTTTATTATATATAAGAGGCATGATATTTTTGTAGATGTGATATTGGAGTAGTCTTTTCAATTATGCCTTGGAAAGTTTGTTTTGACCTTGGTGTTAGATAATTTCCCTTGAGTAAAATTTTTATGTGGGGGGGGTGATGAAGCTCATAATTTCACACATTTTATTCTATAGTCTCAATTTTTTCATCCCAAGATTTTAATATTTTAAGTCTAATTGTAAAAAATTTAGTTTTTATTAATATTTTGAGTATAATTGTTAATGTATCTTAATTTTGGAATCTAAATAATTTTATATCATCTTGTTGTTTCCATAATAATTTATTCTAAACGAATTCAATGTAAAAAATTATTTTTCTATTGGATCAAATACATGATGGGATAAATTTCATTGAATGAGACCTAGAGATGAATCCAAAAATTAAAGGCCCAAAAGATTCTCACAATTCATACCTTGGAATATGTGCTATGTTCTGATGACTTTCAAAGAGACACACATGTCTCATAAAATACCAAAAAATGTATGTATAAATACACATGGAAAGAGAGAACATGTCAAGGAGGATTTTTCATCACTATTGAAACATGAGATTATAGACATTTTAAGTCCATTAATGAATGAGAAATTAGTGCATGGGAATTCAAATAGTCGCCATGATTAATTTATTTCCCTAACTAAAACTATCATGACTTATGATACACTTGTCCAAATGTGATGAAATTTTGTTGGTGGATATAGGGGAGATATCCAAAAAACATTTTATAAGAATTAATTTTCAAATTATTACATTTACCATTCCCAACACAAAAAAACATTCACAGGATATATTTGGATCCAAAATTATTCAACCCACTTCTCTATAAAAATGTGTCTCCCTCTCCATTCCATTGGGTTAAAAATTTGAGTTAGAAATTTTAGTTACAAAATTTCAGTATATTAGTAGGGTTTTTATATATATTATTATTTTAAATATTATATAATCATACTCTCTTCATCCTCATTTTCTTTTTCATTTTATCTTTTTCATTCACTCATTATTCCCTTCTCAACTCCATGAAAATGGAGAACTAACCTCATTACATGTTTGAGGGAGGGATCTATGTTATGCTTGAATTTTTGGACTTTAATATTTTTATTTTTATTTTATAATAATTTCAGTAGTGTAGAAAACAATTGTGGTGTTATTTCATCCCACTTTCTCTATTATTGTGTTATTGTTTCCTTTTATATTTTTTTATCCTTTATTATCATAATGTGTCATGCAAAGGGCCGATGGAACATTATAGTGATGATGTGAGAGAGATTATCCTACATGTAGAGGGTCATTGTGGGGTAATAAAATATTAAATGGTATGGTGTTTAGTTATAGGTTTTATCTCAACAATATATTGAATATTGATACATAATAATTTTAAATAAAAAGGATTGTGTTATTGGGAACTCATAAGAATATCTGCCTCTTTTTTCTTTACTAACTTCATATTGTTTATTTTTATTCTTTGTGTTTTTCATGAATATATATCATACATTTTATAAACCCACATTATATTTTATAATATAGTTTATAAGTATATCAGGTAGTTTATTAATATTAATAATATAAAATGTTACTTGTGAGTGGCCTCATTTAGAAATCAACCTTGGGTGTGCAGTATATTTCATGCTTAGGTAATAAGAATTTACTGGTGAGGTATTCACAATAAATACCACTTATAAATAAAACATCACATATATATTGAAATCCCATCAGTTCTTACAAAAAATCCATCCTCTTAAAGTAATTCAACAAAAATTCAGTAGATTTCACTGAATCCTAAGAATATATCTACTTCAAAAACATAGAGTCTCCATCTGTATATCGATTTTCAAGAATGAACACATGTGAATCAATCTCTGGTATTATTTATAGTTCCTATTTCTTTAGAATATGTTCACTAGCTTCTCACACCCACTACATTAGTAGTAAAACTAATCGAAAAAACTTAGTTCAACTACCTCATCCCTTTCTTCTTCTGATTCATCAAGATTTCACAACTCCCATTCACCCACAATACCTTTTATTATACATCAAAACCAAATACATCATAATCATCAATTCTATTTCAGTTCTCCTTATTTCCTTGAGAGTACTTATTATTCTCTTATCCAACTCAATACTTCTTATTCCAATGGATCTTCTCCTCACTTGGCTTCTAAGACTCTTCTTTTTCCTCTAAGAGCAGTATAGATTCTATCAACAGATTAAGTTACACACACCACACCCACAAATATTATTTTTATCTTCCTTAAGATATCCATTTCTCATATCGATATATTAATTATCTCTTCCAATTTTTGGTTTCTATTTTAAAATCACAATAATAATATAACCTCTTTTGGTTCCCCATAATATTTGGTGAACTTCTATAAGTCATCCGATTTAAAATTTCCTTTTACGATTTTCAAACTAATTGGATAAAAATTACCTTCTCTTTTATTCACATTTTAGAAACTTTGCTAACTATATCTTCTCCTTCGTCTCCAACATGGTTGGATTCATCTTCCTCAAAATGAAATCAATATAATCTAAAAATAAAACATTTAAATCATTCTTCATTTTATATATAAAATAAAAAAGCAACAACTCGTGGATGAAGTGTCTTCTTTCATTCTGATTCCTTGAACACATATAATGAAAAACATTAAAGATTCCTATCGAATATTTACACACTAAATTCATATCAAATTTATACTCATATTCATCTCATTTTTCGTGAATCATCAATAAATATATGATATTTTCTCATTGGAAATAACAACACACACATCAATTGATTTTGTATTTATAAACATAATGAAAAATATAATTTCTTCTCATTTATTAATTGGTTAAATCTATATCCTTACATATCACCATGATATACTTTATCTCAGATATAAATATTTCAAACTCACTGAGACACCTCATATTTTAGTGATTTTGAATTAAAAGAAAAGCTTAAGAATCAACTGAAAGAATATAAAAAATTAATGAAAACTCACAATATTTCTCAATAATATCATCAACTTGATTTTATATTGAATATGATTTAATAATTTCGATAAATAGCTTCATGATCTTTATAAGTTAAATTCACAAGTCAAGAACCTTTAGATTGAATTTTCATTAGAATCTAAAATTAGGGAAACAAATATTTTATGCATTAAAATTTCATATGTCTTGATTGATATGCATAAATAAATTATCCTTACATAGACCTAAATCATGTTTATATAGAGAGGTATTGATGGTTATGTATGTCTGGATGATATTTAAAAAACACAAGGAATGATTTTTATGCAACTATGTATGATATTTATGATGACTATGATTAATTATTACACATCCAAATGATGTTTACATAGATAAGACTTTATGTATAAAAATTAATTGATTAAACCTACAAATATTCTTGGATGATTCTTCTGCAATATAGTGAGATAATTCTTACACAGTCGATACTTTGTCAAATCAACAAGACATATAAAATAAAAAATTCTCCAAATTAATTCTAAGTTGATTCAAATGACTTAAGATATCTCTATACATCACAAAATTTTAATCAAGATATATGAAACTAAATATTAATCATACAATATACAAGATGACTCAATAATAGATTCTATACTACTTTAGCTTTCTTATCTTTCTCTAATCACAATTCTACAGTCACTACACTATTTGGTTTCTTCCGAATTAGTGGTTGTAGATAGTGCTCCATAGCATTGGTACTTATCTTGACTTGAATAATATATATCAAACAATATGATGTATTATGGGTTTCTCGCAAAGAAACCCAATCATCAAACATCATTACCCACAATGTATGGTAAACCTTCTCTACTTTCCTTTTTTAACATGAGATGAACTATCCTTTTCAAATATAAAGGAACCTAACTCTTTATTCTTTAACATACATTTAATTACTTCATATTGACAATAAATACAAGAAAATATTATACAAATCCAAGTTCAATTAATTCCACCTACCGTTTTTATTAGTATTAAATACCATTTACTTCCAAATTTATTCCCATTTTTCTCCCCACCTTATTGAAAATAAATAAAAATGTGGGAGATATTATCTCTGCTTTGTGAAATTAAAGGGAATCCTTGAAAAGTTATTCCCCATTTGTTAATATCACAACTATAAGAGAAGGATTTATCATCTCCAACTAACTCTTATAAATTTAATAAACTCTTATTATCCATATTTGATTCCTCTTACCATTTGAGAGATTCATTCATATTCCATTTGAGAGATGGATGGAACCACATATTCACTTAGAAATATTCCATCAAATTACCAACTCTATGTATATTAGGGAAAACTAAATATAGAAAAAATAGTTATTAATTTAGATAATAATTTGTTCTATTTTCTCTTCTCCATGTGATACCAACACTAATTTTTTTCCCAAGGGGTTGTTAATATATATTTTCAAATGATTTTAAGAACTTTCACTGACTTGAACATGCATATGAAAAAATATTAAAGTACATGGTATTTATTTCATATTTGTTCAAATAATCACTAACTCTTGATGAACATAATATATATGAGTTAAAATAGAGATGTGATAATGAAAACAATAACATAATCTTAAATTTTATAAACTATTTTTAGAATTCCATATTCTTGTGAAGTCAATAATTTATGGTGGATTAGTCTTCTAATCTCCCCCTCAAGGGATAATAATTAATTTTTATTCACCATGGGTTGTTTTAAACATGATTGATAATAGTTGAGTTATTTTACACCAATTATGAGAATAATTGATTTTTTGATATTCCATAGTGGGTAATCTTTCATGTTATCTAAAATTTATATATTTCACCATTTCTATTTTTTTTCTTCACCATAAATTCCCTCTTCTATATACATTTATTATATAATTTGAAAATAAGGTGGATCTTTCTTAAGATTCTCAATATAATCGACAAGTATGAGATAACAATCTTAACCTTGAAACTCCCTCCCATGAAGGTCTAAAGTTCATAGACCTATTCATTCTTGCTTCATCTTTCACTTTCTAGGTTTGATCATTACATGGGAACATGGACTTCTCCTTAATTTCACCTTTTCATTTAGTTGAAATAGGATTTTAAACATTAGAAACTTGTTTATTTTGGTTCTTTTCATCTTTCACTAACTTCATTTAATTTTTTAAATGATATGGTTATATGGGTAAATATTCATTCTTTATATTATTAGATTTTATTTGGTGGTTCAACACCTTTTTCACAAAAGCTTTCATGGAACATGGAGTCATTAGTTCTTTTCCTTTATTTTTCATATGACTAAGTAAAATAGTCATATATCTGATAGCTACATGTCCTACCTTTTTCACCTTTTACACACTTTTCATCTTTTAGGTTACCATCTTTAGAAATTCATTCATACTCTTCATCAAGGATATTCGAAAACTACATCAATATCATTATATATTTTTTGAATTGATTTTTTATTTTAAACTTCCAGTTTAAGGCCATTTATTTTTACATCCATAAATATATTGCAATGATCCATGATATCCATAATAAAATCTATTTTCATATAGGTTGAATATGCTTTTTAGATTTCTTCAATATCATCTTATGAGGATTTGATTCATCGTACTTATTTTTATTATGCCCTAAAGAATATTTTTTTCCATTATTTACCTTGTTTCTTCTATATCATTTCCATTTATTCACATAAAAAAATTAGGGGGTGATATATACCAAATTTTGGGGGTGATATAAACCAAATTTTGGGGGTGATATATTCCTTGTGGATAGATTTTTCTTTATCTATGTAGTCTACTATAAACCAACTAGTGTATTCCATGTTACATATTTTCTCCCCTTTATTTAAGGATTATATAGTCTCCCCCAGCTAACATACTATTCTAATAATAAATTTTATTTTTCTTAAATCACTAATTTCACCTATTTATTCCAATTAATATATTTCTTCTACATGAAGGTTCAGTCTTTCTACATTGACACTCTTACTATATTTGGGTTGGAACACCAAACGTTTGGGATCATTATGGGGGGATTTTTAGGACATGCTCAATTCCACCCTTGATTGTGTGATTATTGTTTTGGTATTTTTAGCCTTCCTATTTTATATAGTTTATATATTTTTTCTTGTATTTTCCATTAAAATTGATTTAGTGATAACTAAATTAATTGAACAGTGGGTTACCTTTTTGTATAAGACTGAGGAGGAGGATTCTCCAAATCATCTAAAACACTAAATAGCACCAACATGAGACCATTTTTAAGGAATAAAAAATTTAGATACTTTGGTGGAATCCCTTATTTTCACATTTATTTTTTTGGGACTTTTTATGTTCCCTGGATTCCATAATTTTTCACTTGATTACCATCTTATGGAACTTTACTCCAAAAACATTTTCCCCATATCCAAATAATATTATCTTTCATTCCCATTTAAATTTATACTTTTCAGTTTCATTCTTATTCATTTTTCTATTTTATATAAATAAATTGTCCAACTACTTTATCCTTTTTGTTTTTACTTTCAGTTGGGCATACATAACATCCATGAAGACTTTATGTAATTTCTATAAATCATGGAATATGTCTTTAACAAAATTTTCAAAGACATATTTATCACATAATTATATTTTTAAAAAATCACCTATAATTGAAATTATTTAATTAAAAATTAAATTATATTCTTCATTAACATTCACAATCATTGTGAGAGTGTTGTAGAAACTCATCATCTTTACCAATGCTTCTTACTTGGAATCAAATAATTCCTCTAGTTTTGGATTTTAATCATGTTTTCCCTTGATAAATTTGAATATGTAATTCATCAATACAATGGGAACATTATTCAGATAATACTTTAACTAAAGACAGAGGTGTTTAGCGAATTCAATAAAACCTTTTTCATAGATTGAACTTGAATCATAAAGGGACTCTTGATCAGATGATTCAATAAGATATACAAAACTCTAAACACATTCATTTAGTATTTAATCCGCATTGATCTTTGATATATTTGATATATTTTTTACCTTTGTTTTTCTTCTTATTTCTTAGGGTCTTATTTGATGCATCCAAATATTTCTTTAATAGGGATGGAGAAATATTCTTCCATCCAAAGGAACTTCAAATTCAAATCTACACTACTTGTAATATTGTAAAAAAACTGGGTATGAAAATTTTATATCCAATAAAAGATATGATTTTCAATGATAAAAATTGTGATTTTCTAAAATAAATTCAACCATAGGGAACCCATGCACTAATAACAATTTAGAATCCATATATAATCATGTATACACACCTTAGAGGGATGGTGAACTAGTTGTGACCAATTATTACCAAAAACCAATTTCTTATTTTTGAGTTCTTTTCAACTATTTGGTCCTCTAAATCATTGTGGACGGTTATAAAACAAGTTTATATTTTTACCTATTACCCAACAAACCACAACTACATGAAACATAGAATATAAATTAATAATTATCACATTTTATTAAGGTTCAATCTATATGTGGTAAACTTTCTCCATGTCATGTTTAACTACCGCTTAGAAACATATTCTCTACTATAATATTTTTATCAACCGCAATGGGTGTCTTTGGATTATCCTAAAAATGGTTTTTCCACATTATTTAGGAAGGTTCACAATATTGCATATAAACATCAAGTAATACATCCCATTAAACCTTTATATTAGCATCACACTAGTTATTTCACAAACTCTTTCCTATTGAATTAGTTTATCACTAATGTAAATTATGTCACTATATCAAAACAATAGACCCAATTACTCAACTCATACTATTTTAATACTTATTATTCTCAATAATAAACACACACAACTTAGTCCCTGGAATTTTACTTAATTCCCAATTCTTGTGAATCTATTCACTCACTTCCCACACTCACTTACTATACACTGGACCTGACCAACAGAACTCAGGTCAGCTTTCTCATCTCTTTCTTCTTCTATTTATTCAAATTTAACGACTCCTGAATCACTCACATTATATTTTATTATTATTTTAACACTAATAGATTATAATATTCAAATATGGTTCAATTATACTTCTTCCTCAGGAATCATGATTCTTCTCTTGGTTAACTCATAACTTATTATACTAAAATATCTTCTTCTCTATAAACTTCTCACACTCTTATTTTTTCCCTTCAAGATCTATATAGATTTCACCAACCAAATCAGTTAAAAATTACACTCCTATAATCATAAAAAACAGAAATTTCATTTTTATATTCCTAATGATCTTCATTTCTTATACAACTATATTAATTATCACATCCTATTTTTAGTTTCTACATAAACAACACTACAATTAGATAACTTATTTAGGTTCCCCATTATATTTAGTGAAATTACAAAAAAAATCAAATGCGAAAGACTTTTATGATTTTAAAACTCAATGGATAGAAATTACCTGCTCTTTATTAATCATTTTTGAAATGTGGATGAATTTATTTTCAAACTCATTTCAAGCATTCTCAGCCTTATATTTCTCAAAATGACCTCTATAACATCTGAAAATAACACATTTAAATCATTGTTACTTGGTTGTATAAAATATAGTTGCAGTAACTTATGGATTAGGATCCTTATTTAATTATCATCCTCTAAACACACCCCATGAAAACTTGTACATGTCATATAAATTCATTCTTATCATTATCTCATTCAGCTTGAATCACAAATAAATTTGTGATATTTTATCACTAGAAAGCACAACACATGCATCAAATAATTTTTTATTTCTAGATTTAATGAAATAAATAATTTCTTTCCATTTTTATATTTGTTAAATAATTATCCTTCAATGTCAACTTAATCTCATTTATCTCATACAAGAAGATTATAAAATCACTAATTCAGTTTATATTTCAATTATTTAGACTTGAAATAATAACATTAGGATAAACTCTAAAAAATCTCCATTATTCATGAGAACTCGTGAAGTTTCTAAATAATCTCATCCACTAGGTTTTAATAATAATAATATTTAATCATGACTATAAATATATGTATTATGGTTACAACATTAATTCATAGTTCAAGTATCTTTATATATAGATTTAATCTAATTCATCAATTCAAGAAACTCATATTTCAATATTTAAAAATACCCTAAAAATTTATCCTTCCATTGATATTATTCTCTAGGCATAAATATTAGTTTTTCATAATTTTCATTGGATTAAATCATTGGTATTCATAGCTTCATGATGTTTAGAACACTTAAGAGTAACAATTTTTTCATCACATTTCATTTCCTCTTTAGTTTTTTAAACATGGAAACTCTCCCTTTCAATATTCAAAAATCTAAAATTGTCACTATGTCTTGATAGTTATAGTGAAAAAAATTATCCTTAAACATACCTAAATCATATTTATATAGATATTTTTTGATGGTTATGAAGGACTATATAATGTTTACATAGAATAAGGAATGTTGCTTAAGTTTCTCTGCATGATCTTTAAGAATATAAGGATTTATGCCTATAAAAATAGATTTTTTTTACACAAAAAAGAATTTATGCATAATCAGTACTAGGTGAGTCTTATAGAGATTCTTAGATAATGATTAGACAACATATAGAGATGATAATTAAACCATATAGATATTGTAAAATCTCTAAGTTATTTAAAATCGTGAAATCTATAAATAAATTTTAAAATAACTCAATTGATGTTAGGACATCCCCACTCATCTCAAAACTTAATCCAAGAGATATGAAACACAATATTTAGCATCAAATATGAATTATAACTCAAGGATGGATTGTTCACTTCTTCAACAAGCTCATCTTTCTTCAATCAGAAGTCTGCATTCGCCTCACTAGAAAGATTTTTAAAATTATCATGCCTATTATTTTAGAAAATAATTCATAGCCTTAGTAATTATATTGAATTAAAGAATAACCCTCTAATCTTCTAATTTATTATGGGTTTCTCACAAAGTAATAAACTCCTCTAACTTCCCTACACGAAATTTGTAGTTTTCCTTCCCTATATTCCTTTTCCAACATGAGATGAAATATTTGTTCCATATATAATAAAATTTAACTATTTATTATTGAACACGCATTGAATTAATTAATATAAATAGAAAAAATACAAATTCAGATTCTTTATTTCTAAGGGAACTTAAATATAAATTTCTTGTGATAAAACAATATTTTTCGCATATATTTTCAAGACAATCTTTACATGTGGTGATTGGTTTTTCGATCAGGAACCCCTTAACACATACTCATCAACTTTTTCATTCATTTACATTTATTAATTAATTATTAATTTAGATAATATTTAATTTTTTCAGATAAACATTAAAATGATTTCCTCTATGAGATTAATCCTATGACATAATTTTTGCATCGATCAAATTGACGTGTTGTTAAATATTATTGGTTCAATTTTACAAAAAAAATATTTTGAGGTTAAATTATTTTTTAACACAATATGATTTTGAATTATTCATAGAAGAGAAAATCTAGGTAGGTTCAAACAAAACATAACTCTAAATTTTTAAAATTTTATGGTTTCATCAAATTTTATACCATATATTTATTTATTAAAATAAATAAATAAGTATATAATGGGCTTAATTTACCTTGGAATGATGTTATTCTTTATGAAAATTTAATTGAAAATTTCATTTTAAAAAAATAATACCAATTATAAATAATGAATAAAAAAATTATCCAGTTCTAAAAAAACATTTTATAAAAATATTAATATATATTATATATATATAACATATATACGAGTAAATTAATTTATTAAAAAAGTTAAAATATATAATATTAATAATATTATTCTTGTAGTTGTTATTATTATTTATATATAAACATATGTGTGTTGAGAAATATTTATGTGATTATAGGAATAATTAAGTAGTATTGTAATTCCCTGATATTTTACTATATATTTGTCTTATAAATAAAGATAATGCCTTTGATAGCTTAATCCATAAAAATACTAAACTAAAATAAGACGTGGGATATTAGAGGAATTTTATTAAGAAGATTATAAGAACAATAAAATATTTAGAAAATTAAAATATATTAATCAACTAAAATTTCTTATAGTTATGAGATATAAATTTAAAATTATTTAATATTAAAAGGGTTGTTATTTCTAAAATAACTATTTTTATGGTGTTTTATAATTTATCGAGATAAATTGAATTAACCAACTTTATAATATTATTATATATATACTAATATATTAATATTATTTTAATAACAAATTGATATGAAATAATATTAGGAACAATAAAAAATAACTTTTCAATAAAAACAGTTTGTCTTTAAACTTTGGAATTTCATTTAAAAAATAAATTTATAAATTTTAGAATTTTAATTTTATAAAATGAAGTAAATTTTTGAATTTCAAATGTAAAAAGTATCTTAGGATAAATTTTTGAGATATTTCTTAAAATGTTGGTTTTGGCTGAATAGTGAAAAAATCGATTTTTCAAATAATTTCACTTTTGCGACATTGGCATAATACAAGAATGATTTGAGTGTTTATGAAAAAATTAATATAAAATTTTAATATTTATAAATTATAATAAATTATTTAAAAATAAAATTATTTATTTATAAAACACATGTTTAACATTTTGGAAACTTAAGTAGTATTTTACTTTAATAAGAACTATTTTTAATCTGTTTTTTTAACTAAGAATCCACATTGTGAAATTAATTTTCAAATTGTTTTGAAAAACAAATTAAACTTATTGGTTCTGATCAATTTCATATAAATCAATAAAATTGACAATTTTATCTTAATTATATTTTTTATGCCTAAAATACACTTTTTCTAAAAATGGTTTTTAATGTTATGAACCCTAATATTAAAATTAATTTTTATCACAATTAGAAATTTTATTTCATAAAATATATTTTATATTTGGAATAATTAAGCCCAAATTATGTAATAATTTTATTTTTATTTTTCATCATTAAAATTAAATTACTCAAGTAAAAATTAGTTACTATAATAAAAATCAAAAATCGTAAAATTAAAAATTATAAGAGTAAAAGACATAAAAAAAATTAAAAACATATGTGTAAATGTGTGTTTAAGGATTTATCAGCCTTAACCCTCTTACCAGTCCATTATTTTACATTATTAGATATATGTAACCTTTGAATAGTGAATATACCTTTTATTTTATTAGAAAAATTTTACTTATTTCCCTTATAAAGTGATTTGTCACCATTGTGCTTCTCCTCACAGCCCACGCCTCTTAGATTTGACCAAAATCTACCAAAATAACTCTTTAACACTCATTTCCAAGTCCTAAAGTTTTTTTAGTCTCAAAATACCACCTAAAAATCCTTGATCCAATTTTTAAAAGAGCACTTTAAAGGAGTAAGGGGGTTAGATCATGTTCGGATAAGCGACAATAAAAGTTAAGGGTTTTTGTTAACTTAAATTTCATTTATTGAGTTATGATTTCTCTTATTCAAATTTATCCTTATAATTTGGAGATATTATTAATTATTATGGTATTATTCTATACTTAAACTTTATTTTTTTGGGATTTATATTTATATCATATAAACTCATTTTCAAATGTTATATACCTCATGATTATGATGTTCACAAGGGTGTTTCATATCAATTTCCTTTATTTTCAACAAGATTTATCTTATAAATCTATTTACATTAAAAAAATTTGTATACAATCTTATGGATTAATTTTATCATAATTCTCATGAAATTAAATGGATTGAAAAATAAATCTCAAGTTCTTCTTTCAAGGTATTTCAATTTAGGTGATACTAAAGCTGTAAAGGATATTGATAACTTAAAACTTATTTCTTTAAGATATGATGTTTCTTATATAAATTGTTTCCATAATTCTTGGATTCTTCCTCGATGAAATTATATTTTATTTTATTTTCTCTTCCACACAAGAGAAAAATTAATTTTTAGTTTAAATATCCTTCCATGATGAATTTTTTCTCATAAAATTATAACATATTTTAGAATATTTAACATCTTTAACTAGTAAGATCTTTATCTTCAATATTCATTATGTATATTCTCATTAATTTTATACTTCTTTAGAAACCTAGTTGTGAATTATTTAACTTTTTCTTCATATTTCTCTTTATACCATATTAAAAAGGTTGTTTTATTACTCTTTTTACAATGTGGATATTAAAAAAGTTATCATTAAAAATACTAAAAAGGTTTTCCTTTTCCCAATTAAACATTTTATCTTCCACTCTATATTTCCTTTGAAAAATAATTTATATCTATTATGAGTCTCTTTTATTGTAGATTGTTTTTAAAAGTAAATGTTTTCACAACAATCACTTTAGCTTTTCAAAAATTAATTTTGAATGTGGATTGTAGCTTTATGTTTAACGGTTATAGTAAAAACATTTAAAAATATCTTTAATGGTTTATTTAACCATTATAATCCTTATTTTTTTACAAATACTCATTTCAAAATTGTAAAATACGGTTTTAAATTATTTAAATTCTTAGTGATTTTTAAAATAAAAGGAAATAATGTTATATTTTTTAAAATAAAAATTTTGATATTTAAATGGAATTATTGATTTTAAAAGGGATTATTAAAGCTTGTGTTTTTTTGATGAAATAATTCTTAATATATTTTATTTCTTCTCTAAGATTATTTTGATAGAATATTTCCTTTATAATTTTTTTTTCAAAACCCTTTTTGGTTTTAAATGGTAATTTTTAAAAATTATTTATCATAGTCAAAGTATTTACTTTTAAATAAAATACCATTAGGTGGGATTTCAGGTCTTTGAAAATGGTTTATTGATTTTTTTTTCATTGTGATTTAACCAATTATCTAGGAAAGGTGTTTTCATTTATGAAAATTTCTTTAATTCCCCTTTTGTTACTTATTGGATATGTTCTTATACAACCACTAACCTTCTTTCTCTTGATATATTATGAAATATGTTATGTAAATTTTCTTGATACCCATATATTTTAAATGTATTAATTAATTTAATCTTGATATATGAATGTTTTCATGTTCTATTCATATTAAAATTTATAAATGATTATTATTGATGGGTGGGATCATATATCAACCTACAATGGATTGGTTAAGGTTTTATATCTCATAAGTCTAATAGGTTACATGGGTAGTAGTTAAATCCAATAGGATACATGTATATTAGACCAATACTAAGAGGTTACATAGGTAGTATCCCATTCCCAAGAGGGAAACTAAGTAGTATCCCAAGCCCAATAGGCTACATTATTGTTTTATCTCAATCCCATGTTGGTACATGGGTTGTTTTCCCATATCTATATATTTACATGGGTTATTATCCCAAGATTATAATGGTGTATAGTAGTTTACCCAAACCCAAGAGGGTACACCGGTAGCACCTCAATACCAATACAGTATTCTAGTTGTTTTCCCAAGCCAAATAGGGTATATGGGTTGTTAACCAAAACACAAGAGGGTAGATAAGTTGTTATCCCAAGTACAATATATGATGGGAACTAGTTAGAAATGATTACTCCAATGGGTTATGCTTTTATATATTATCACTTATGCCACATTTATATGTTATTTTATAATGTTATGACACCATGTATCATGTTTATGGTTTCATGTCTCGATAGTACTATTCCATGGTATATGTTTTACCATTTTTATCTATAGGTCATTCTATTATACCTTCAAGCAAATTATTATCATTCCAAACTTTTTTAATAATATGTTTATATCATGGTCTTATTTTATAATATTCTTATGATCTAATCCTTGATTATTCTTTCATGATTTTTTCGCTTATTCAATTTTTTATCTCACCTCTTCCCAAATTGTCAATTCCCTAGGTTGTGATAATGAGTGTAACTTATGAGGATTCAAGAAGGGAGTCTAATGTGGGTTGATTATGGAGAAATGTTTTCAAGTATAATAAAATAAGTTTATTATGTATCTAATACTCAATGATAGTAAAAATTTATTTCATAATATTCTATGATTATTTGTGAGATGAAATGTTTATCTTATGAAAATCATAAAAATAAATATATTTCCAGTTTTCTTTTTATCAAAGATAGTGTTTAGAGAAAGAGTTTTTTAGTACCAGATCTGGGAGTATAGGTCTGGGGAACCACAATTTATATTAGATCATGGATTATTTATTTTTTTGTAATGGATTGGTTATTTTTTGTATTTGGATTAGAAACATTTATTAAAAATCATATAAATAAGTTCAAGTATAAAAAAATATCCTAATGTTTTAGTAAAGTGGTGATTTTGTAGTTTAATAGAAATTTAATCCCCATATAGATAGTTCCATTTGTATATGGATATGGAAAATTTATAACAAGAGTTAATCACCCTAAAAAAGATGGTTTAGTAGCAACTCAATTATCACTCAATGCACAATGAGTGGGCCTAATAATATACACCTTATTAGATACTCCCCAGGAAAATGATTTGGTTAATTTACATTATTTTTCTGAACCATTATGATTGATTTAAATGTAATTCTAGTATGTAATCTATACATTATAATGATAGAAAACATAAATGGAAAATGAATACTAGAAACCTTTATTGAACTAAAGGAGTGATAGGTTGATCCATTTATATCATTCTTAAACTAAAAGTATCCTAGGTTAAAATGAATGTTTCATTACATAAGACATCTTAGGAGTCGGTTTTCATATACATATGATCATTTAATATGATTTTACTGGATATTATCTTAGTCATTTTGGTTTTAGCATTCTTTGGTAAATAGTACCTTTAAAATGATGCTTTGAAATTTATGTCACTAGAAAATCCAAAGTCTTAACTATAGGCATATTTGGAACGAATGGTTGAAATATTGATATATGTATATTTTAAGGGAAAATATATCAAGTATAGTCTTATCTATGATAGAAAGGTTTTTATATATTTATAATATATATCTTGCATCATAAATATATTTTATATACCCTTAGGTATTTTTATTAGTAAGGAATAATTAATATTATGAGGACACAATTTATTTAACAAGAAGAATGTAACTCCCTAAGATTTTACTCTATATCATTCCTATAAATGAATATAATGTGTTCGATAGCTTCCTCCACAGACAAAAACAAACAAAAATGAGTCATTACATGTTAAATAAATATTATTTAAAAAATTGTAATAATAACAAAACCACTAGAAAATAAAAATATATTACTCAATAAGAATTTATTATATTTAAAGGATAAATAATTAATATAATATAACTTTAAAATGGTTTTTTATTTATAAAATAAACATTTTTAAGAGTTTTTGATATTTTATTCTGATAAACTAAATTCATTTCATTTATAATATTAGTATATATTAAATAATATGTTAACACTTTAAATTATAAATTTATATGAAATAATACTAAGAGAATTTAAAAACATAATTATTCTATAAAAACATTGTTTCATTATATTATATTTAATATTATAAAATGATATTAATTTTTTAATTCAACTTGTCAAAATTATCTTTGGATGAATGTTTCACATTTTTCTAAAACTGTTTAATTTTGGGTGAATGGTGAAAAATAATGATTTTGAAAATACTATCACTTTGATGACATTTCCATAAAACAATATTGATTTGAAAGCTATGAAAATTTTTTATATACAATATTTATATTTATAAAGTAAAATATTTAATTTTAAATTAAAATTTTAAATTTCAAAATCCCTTATAAAACATTTTTTAAACATTAGTAGTATTTTTCTTCAATAAAAACTACTTTTGGTCTATTTCTTTTAATTAAGTATCCATAAAGTTTAATTAGGTTTTATATAGTCTTTAAATCCAAATAAGTATTATTATTATAATAATAAACCAATTAATTTCATTGAAATACATAAAATTGATAATTTTATTTTATCATAAAATTTAAGCATAAAAATACAATTTTTTTAAAAAAATTGTTTTCACATTAAGTGTGGTAACATTAAAATTAATGTTTCTCACATGTAAAAGTATTTTAGATAAAATTTATTTCATATTTTTAATCATTAGGTAAAAATTATTTAATAATCCCCATTTTATAATTAGAGAATAAAATTAAATTACTCGGGTTATAATTAGTTACCATGGTAAAAACCAAAAATGGTTAAAGTGAAAAATATAAAATTAAAAGAATTTAAAACATGTTAAAACATATGTTAATGTATGATTAAGGATTTCTCAACCTTAAAATATCCCTACTACATTATTTTCTTTTATTTGGTCCACTTTACATTTGAATAGTAACCTTAGCTTTTTTATTACTGCAAAATATTCCATTCCTTTTCCTTATAAAATAAGCCATCACCACCCCACATCTCCTCACACTCGTGCCTCTTATATTTTACCACACTCTACATAAATAACTCCCTAGCACTCATATCCTAATATTATATTTTATTGTCTTCTCAAATGACCACCTATAAAATCCTTAAGGCAATTTTTATATATGATCCTCAAATGTGTAAGGATGTTATAGCATGTTCAACTCTGTGAGAATAAAATGTAAGGATTTTTGTTAAACTAATTTTTGTTCATTGAGTTATGATTATTCTTCATGAACATTATTATTATAATTTTGGTATATTCTAAACTCCTTTTTAATGTTAAATAACTCATGAATTATGATTTTTGTGAGGGTGTTTCATACCAAATCACATTCTTTTTTATATATATTTTTTTCATTTAGTTTTATTTAAATAGTTTATTAAGCTAAACTAAGGATTTTAGTAATAATAAATCTCAAAATATTCATGGTATTCACCAATTAATCTCATGTCATTCTTTCAAGTGTTTTTAATTATGTGATACCAAATCTATAAATGATACTAATAACTCAAAAAAGTTTTTTTAATTTATGTTATTTCTTCTAAAACATCATTCCTAATTTATTGGTTTATTCCACCATAAAATTATTTTATCTTGTATTTTATCATCTTCTCTAGGGAAAAATTAATTTTTAATTTAATATTCCTTTCATGGTGAATTTCTTCACATAAAAGTATAACTATGTTGAGAATAATTATCATACTTACCTAGTAAGATATTTGTATTCCATATTTATATTGTATATTCCTACCATTTGTATTTTTATTTTGAAACCAAATTGTGAAATATTTCATTTTACTTTAAAATTTATATTTATCTCTATTTAAAGGTAATTTTAATTTGTCTTTTTATAATTTCTTTTTTAATAAAGGTATAATTAAAAGTATTGATAAGGTTTTTCCTTTCCTAATTATCCATATTATCTCTCACTTCATGTTTCCTTTTAAAAAAATTACTTATTTTCCAAGGTTTCATTATTTAATATTATTTTAAAAAAACGCTTTTTTAAAAAAATTACTCCCCATTTATGAAGATTAATTTGGAATGTGGCCTAGAACATCATATTTTATGGTTTCATTTACTATTATGATCATTTTTCTTCACAAATCTTGTTTTCTATTTTTTCATATTTTTTAAAAATAGTTTTAATTATTAATGATTTTGAATAGAAAATGAAATATTTTTTTATTTTTCAAAAGAAAAACTTTGATTTTAAAAACCAATTCTTTATTTTAGATGGTATTTTTAAATATTGTTTTTTAAGAATGTTTTTTTCTATGTTTTTATGCATTCTTAAAGAACGTTTTTGAAGTCGTATTTCACTTAAAAAAATTTGAAAAAAAATAATGGTTAATTTTTAAATGATTTATCAAGATAAAAGTATTTCATTTTAAAGAAAAAAAATTTATATTGGATTTCAATCATTTCAGAAGAGTGTATCTCTATTTGTTTTTTTTCAAAAGTTTCTACCCATTGATCTATAAAATGTATTTTTAATCTATGAAAACCTCTTTAATTCCCATTATCTTAAACTGGGGATATGTCCTTATACCCCCATCCCCCTTATTTCTATTTATTTATTATGAAATTTTCTTTGGGAGTTTTTATGATACCCATCTATTTTCCATGTGTTAATTAATTGATTCTTGAAACTTGAGTGTTTTCATGTTCTCTTTCCACCAAAATGTATGGATGATTATTATTGATGGTCTAACTCTTTTATCCCCATACAATGAATTGGTTTAGGTTTTATATCTCGTAATCCAGGAGGGCACATGGGTAGAATCAAAATACCAAGAGGGTAAACAGGTAATAGTCCAAGTCAAAGAGGGTATAAATATAGTATCCCAAGCCGAAGAGGATATATGGATAGTATCCCTATGACAACCCTGCTTTTTATTACAACTTAAACATGCTTTATTACATAAAACTTCACTTGATACAACAAAGAAGATCGAGAGGTTTAGTGTCTTTGGGGCTTAGGATCATTACATAAAAACTTTAAACTTGAAATACAACATCTTTATTGAAAACATCCTTTACATGACCACTACATTCCTTCGTACTTAGCATTGCATGAGATAACCTGAGGACATGCATAAGAAAAGGGTGATCTATAAAGCCCAGTAAGGGAGTACACAATGAATAACATGAGGAGTAAAATACATGTTAGGCAATAGGCATATCAATAGAGCCTAAGAAAAACATGAACATAAAGGCATGATAAAGCATGATAATCATAACATGGAAATGTGGCAACAACACTTAACATTGAATTAGCATGAGCCAAGGCTCATTGCACATGGAGCATGATTAAACCCTCATTGCACTTGAAGCACGAGTAAACCCTCGTTGCACTTGAATTAGCATGAGTAAACACTCATTGCACATGACGTATCACGATACTATACTTTACCCAATGCATTGGAGCACTATAAAGGGCGCACCCTTCTTAAACATTTCATTTCATGCATAAGTGTGCCACATGGATCATAAAACATGGATTCATAAAACATAATCATTTCTTCCACGATAAAGGAATGTGGAATTCATACATGAAACTTTATAATCAATATGTAAATGTGAATAAAGGTGAATACCCTTTATGGAGAAATGGGCATGGTATTCACTACACAAAGACATTGGCTTAGAAAATCGGTGCGATTTCGGCAGCGTAACGGCGTGACATAAGAATTCATAAAAAAAAAGTTGATGAGAGAGAAATGGGTTCCTCATAATATTTACATGTAATGGACAGTAAGGAGATCATATATATACATGTCCCAACAATAGAAATGGAATTTAGATTAATGATACAAAAGTATTGCTTGAATGTAAAAGAAGAGAGAGAAGTTCCTTTCGGAATTTCGGCATAGTAACAGGTGTACATGGGAGGCATTTAATGAGAGAGAAAGGGTTCTCCCATCATTCAAACAATAAGAGGGCAGTGTGGGTGAGGTGCGAAACCATACCCCAACATTCATAATTGAAATAAAAAGGGAAATAATACTTAAAAAAAATTGACAAAAAATGAGAAAGGAAGAAAACCCCTTACTTGGAAGTGTGCTTCCAAAGGCTAGAGAGAGGCTTGTGAGAGGCTTCTTGGGAGCTTGGGGAACCTTGAGAGGATTCTAGAGAGAGTAGGGAAAAGGTTGGACGAACTTAAAGGGCTTCGAGTGAGGAGGAAGTGGGATCTTGGGTGGGTTTATATAGGAAAGGTGAGAGAATTCTTTATTATTTAGGTTTGGGACCCCTTATATTAAAATAATCCAAACCACAAAACCATACCATGGTATTTTCCCATGGTTTTTGGAAAAGGAAAGAGGAAAACAATATTTTACAAGTCCAAGGTCCTAACTTATTAAAAAATTAGGGTTGCTTATGTGGAGGTGAGTCACACTCCCATGGAAATTAATTTAAAAAGGCAAAGTGTTGAATAAGTCTTGAGGGCTCCATTAATGCTTTGAAAAGTAAGTCAAACAAACCAAAAACCTCATTATTTTAATGATAAAACACATATTGGCCGAACAGAAGGATTATGGTATTTTATTACATCACCATTGGGTCATTATGATGTCAGAAAACACATTATATATTTAAATGGTATTTAATTTTTACCCAAAAATTTGACTGTCTCAGAAAATTATGAAAAATTCACCGTTGGATAATTTCGACATCCTGATTCCAAAAATAATATTTATTTTATCTAAATAATTTTTTAAATATGTGAATTTTCACTTTTAAAATAAAAACTGACATTTATAAAAAAATTCACGGGTTTTGACAGAAATGGATTTCAAACCTTAATAAAAATTTTAATTGCATTCATAAAATTATAAGATCATTTATAATTAATAAAAAATTAATTTAATATTAATAATAAATTTTTATTAAAATATTATTTAATTCAAAAATCCTTTAATTTAACAAAATATAATTCTTAATTAAATAATAACTAAAAACACCATTTTTACTTTAAAAACTAATTACAATGTATCAAAAATGACTAGAAATTATATTCATTATTATATACAAAAATAATGTACATGAACATGGTGCTACTTATTTGTTACATAACCCCTTAAAATAGCCACATAAGACCTAAGGGTAAGGTGTGCGATGGTGACAGAATCTTGGGGCGGCTCGGATAACATTGCTCGAGTGGTAATTTCAATCAACTTCCACTTTTCCCATAGACGATCACGTTCGAGCTTGACTTGATGAAGCTCAGATTGGGCTTGGTCAAGGGCAAAGCCCAAAGACGCCACCTCTTTTCTGAGCTCTGACAAATGGGCTTCGTAAGGGGCAATTCTACTGGATGAGGCCATCGCTTCCTTTGTCTGAGTAGAAATGGGTTCGTTAAAGCCTTATATTTATACTACTCAGATGATCACTGCTCAACGGCTAAAAAGTAACGGTCACAAATCTTAACGTAAAACTAAAGTAGTTTACATCTTATAAAAAACATTTTTCATAAAGAAACATTTAACTGGATCAAGAGGGATTTTCTATTAATGAAACTTTGGGTCGTTACAATATTCCCCCCTTCAGAAATTTCACCCTCGAAATTTTCCTTTTCCCACACTAAAACAAATGTGGGTAACTTAGCTTCATCATATCCTCCGACTCCCAAGTTGCTTCTTTAAACTTGTGGTTTCTCCACAACACCTTGACGAGGGGAATTGTCTTATTTCGTAGAACTTTTTCTCTACGATCTAAGATCTTCACTGGTTGCTCCTCATAAGAAAGATCGTCTTCTAATTGTACCACCTCAGAAGAGAGTACATGTGAAGGGTCTGGTATTTACTTCCTTAAGAGGGATACATGGAAGACATCATGCACCTTGGCCATAGTAGGTGGAAGTGCTAGTCGATAGGCCACAGCCCCAAAACGATCAAGAATCTCGAAGGGGCCGATGTACCTTTTACTTAACTTCCCTTTCTTTCCAAACCTCATGACCTTCTTCCACGGAGATATGTGTAAAAACACCATGTCTCCGACTTTAAAGTCAAGGTCTCATCGACGATTATCTGCATAACTCTTCTATCGACTTTGGGCTGCCTTGATATGCTGCTGAATGGTTTTCACCTTCTCCACCATTTCTTCGACCATTTATGGTCCAAGCAGCTTACGTTCACCGACCTCATCCCAACATGCTGGTGTTCTACACCTATTCCCATACAGGGCTTCATATGGTGCCATTTGTATGCTCGAGTGGAAACTATTATTATAAGAGAACTCAACTAGACGAAGATGTTGATCCCATCCTCCTTTAAAGTCCATTGAGCACGCTCTCAACATATCCTCAAGTGTTTGGATAGTCCGCTCAGATTGGCCATCAGTTTGAGGATGATAGGCCGTACTGAAGTTCAGTTCAGTATTTAGAGATTGTTGAAGACTCTTCTAAAACTTAGAGGTGAATCTTGGATCTCGGTCAGACACAATAGATAGTGGTACTCCATGAAACCGTACCACTTCCCTGATATATATCTGTGCCAGTTTATCCAAAGAGAAATCCTATCGAATAGCAATGAAGTGTGCAGTCTTTGTAAGACGGTCCACAATAACCCAGATTGCATTATTACTTTTGGATGTCCTTGGAAGTCTAGTGACGAAGTCCATGGTGATGTTCTCCCATTTCCATTCTGGTATGGGCAATGGTTGCATCATCCCCTTAGACTTCTGCCTCTCTGCCTTCACATGCTGACACACCAGGAACATTGATGTATATTCAGCGATCTCCTTCTTCATATTATCCCACCAAAAGTTTTCTCGGAGATCTCGATACATCTTTGTGCTCCCTGGGTGAATAGAGAAATTTGAACTATGTGCATCATCCAAAAGTTCCTTCTTCAGCTCTGAACTTGATGGAACACATAGTCTCTTCCCAAACCTCACAATTCCTTCTTCATTAACATTAAACTCTGAGGATTTTCCCTTTTTGATAGCTTCCACTTTTTCTTGGATTCTCGCATCATCCTTTTGAGCATCCTTTAACCTTTCCAAAAGAGATGGTTGAGCAATCATTTGTGAAAGGATTGATGATGTTCCCTTCTTTATGATTCCCACATCCAGCTTCATCAAGTCTAAGAAGATTGGATCCTTCTCAATTCTCATCATTGATAGAATCGCTGGATCTTTTCTACTTAGGGAATCCGCCACCTTGTTCGCCTTCCCAGGGTGGTAATGTACTGAACAGTCATAATCCTTGATGAGCTCTATCCATCTTCTCTGGCACATATTAAGCTCTTTCTGTGTGAATATATATTTAAGACTCTTGTGGTCATTATATATCTCACATTTCTCTCCATAGAGATAATGCCGCCAGATTTTCAAGGTAAAGATCACCGCCGCCAACTCCAGATCATGCGTTGGATAGTTTCTCTCATGGATTTTCAACTGCCTTGAGGCATAGGATATCACTTTATCATTCTGCATCAGCACACATCCTAATCCCTTTTTCGAAGCATCACTGAATACCACAAAAAGCTCCCCACTTGTGGGTAAAGTGAGCACAGGTGCAGTGATAAGCCTCTTTTTCAACTCTTTGAAGCTTTCTTCGCATTCATAATTCCAAGAAAACTTTACTCCCTTTCGAGTTAGCTTGGTAAGAGGGTTGGACAATCGTGAGAAATTTCTCACAAATCGTCGATAATATCCAGCTAACCCCAAGAAGATACGGATATCAGTTACCGATGTTGGCCTCGGCCATCCCTCAATTGCATCTGTTTTGGAGGGGTCCACAGATATCCAATTTCTTGTGATGATATGGCCCAAGAATGAGACTTCCTTCAACCAAAACTCACACTTTCTGTACTTTTCATAGAGATTCTCCTTGCGCAAAGTCTCTAGTATAGTTTTTAAATTCTCCTCATGGTCCTCCTTGGTTTTGGAGTATATTAGAATATCATCTATAAAGACTACCAAAAATTTGTCTAGGTAATCTCTAAAGACTCTATTCATCAAGTCCATGAATATTGCTAGAGCATTGGTGAGTCAAAAAGGCATTACTATGAATTCATAGTGCCCGTACCTTGTACGAAAAGCAGTCTTGGGGATATCTTCCTTCTTCACCCTTACTTGATAATATCCCGACCGCAAGTCGACCTTGGAGAAGTATTGTGCTCCACGCAGCTGATCAAACAAGTCATCGATTCTTGGGAGAGGATACTTGTTCTTTATCGTGATTTTGTTAAGTTCACGATAATCGATGCAAAGCCGCATTGACCCATCCTTCTTCTTGACGAAGAGGACTGGTGCCCCCCATGGTGATGCACTTGGGCGTATAAACCCTTTATCCAGATTCTCCTGTAGTTGTTTCTTCAGCTCTTCAAGCTCAACAACAGCCATTCTATATGGATTCTTGGATATTGGTAGTGTCCCAGGTATAAGTTCAATTGAGAACTCAACATATCTTCTTGGAGGAAGACCAGGAAGTTCCTCGGGAAATACTTCAGCGAATTCCCTCACAATAGGCATTTCATCAAGGGTGGTTTCTTCCTTGGACTCAATCATCTGAGCCAGATATGCTTGCTCATAAGGTAGTAATATCCATTCTTGAGATGATGGAGCTAAAGGAGATTCATCTTCCTCCTGACACTTGTAAAGAATCGGGGGTCAATTCTCCATATGGAGTGTGATTTCCCTCTCCCGACAATTTATGTTGGCTCTATATAAGGAAAGCCAATCCATGCCAAGAATTGCATCAAATTCCACCAAAGGGAGTATGACGAGGTTCGCCAGGAAATTCAATCCACAGATTATAACAGGGGAGGACTTATACTCATGGGATGCAATGATTGCCCAATTTTCCGTACTCATCGACATCTTTACTTCCAGGATTTGTGGTGGTGCTGTGATTGTTCTACTAAACATTCTAGATATAAAAGAATGCGTAGAACCTGAATCAGAAAGTACGTTCGCTATTCTTGAATGAATAACTAGCGTACATGTCACCACTTCGTTGTTGGGGTTCACTTCGGCAGAAGTGATGGCAAAGGTTCTTCCTTGCTGTCTTGGAGGTTGCTGGTTGCCTCCGATAACCCTTGGATTAGGGCACTGATTTGCAAAATGACCCGGTTCTTTGCATTTGTAGCATTGAACAACGCGTTGAGGTTCGAACGGAGCATTCCTCTCCTCTGTCGTAGCCGCGGGTCCTTCTTGCTGACAGTTAACAGCTAGGTGCCCTTCTCTTCCACACTTGAAGCATTTTCTTGTCCCCCTAACGCAATTTCCAGGGTGCTTCTTTCCGCACTTTTGGCAAGTGGGGTGCTGGAATTTCTTAGCGCCGTTGGATTTATCCATCGTACCACCAGCATTGAAGTCCACCTTCCGCTTCTTGTCCCCATGATACCCCTGTGATTCTCCGATCTCCATTTCAACCTTGAGGGCACATCGGACAATTTCCTCATAGCTGTCGAAGTCACAGATCGCTAATGATTTCCGCAAGCTAGGCTTCAGCCCACCAAAGAAGCGGTCAACCTTGCATTCAGGGGTAACGACAAAGCCGGAAGCGTATCGTGCAAGCCTTGTGAAGTTTGCCTCGTACGCTCCCACAGATTATTCATCTTTTTGTTTGAGGGAAAGGAAGTCCCTTTCCATCTTAAGACAGAGGGTGCGTGGAAAATATTTATCAAAAAACATCTTCCGAAATTCCTTCCATTCCAAAGCCTCGATCTCCTCCTCAGGCTTCGTATTTTTGATCAACGTCCACCATTGATCAGCTTCACCCTCCATACGATAAGCCGCCAGGAGAACCTTCTCTTTTTCAGAGCATTGGAGGATGGAGAATATCTTTTCAATGGAGTTGATCCATTGTTCAGCGATCGTGGGATCGGATGATCCACTAAAAGTAGGAGGCCTTTGTCTCATGAAGCTTTCAATAGCGACTTGTTCTTTCTTAGGGGGGGTTGAACGTTCCTCTTGACCAGTGTTTCTTTTCAAAACTTGAGTTAGCTGAGAGAGAAGCGTGACAAAGTTCACGATTCCCGCTCCCATTGGATTGGGCATCTCATAAGTAAAATCATCACACTGATCTTCACAACGGTTGTTAGCCCGAGTTCTCCTATTACCGGCCATTGGCTGGAATAAAAGGAAAGTTAGGGGTAACACATAAAGGGTAATGCAAAGACAAAAGTTGATGACTTATAAATAAACTTTAATCTCTTTAACTCATGAGTCTATAGGATTCAATCCAGGCTTTTCATGATCTTCCTTCTAACATATATTCTTAGGGGAATTTTTCCCTTAATAAGGGTTCATACTAAGATTGTGAATTTATCAAAACATATCCCCCGGGAGTGTCGTAACCAAGAGTGCAGCAAGGTCCATTGTCGTGCACCAGTTCCCGTTCGAGTCTAGCTCAAAGTGGTGTTTTCGGGTTTTACCCCTAGGATACATATGTGCCAGAGCCGCCTCTACCTGCTCGTATCCAGACAGGGATGTATTTGTTTGATAAACCACTTACTTAGTATTTACCAAAACTTAGGGATGTTTTTATTATGCTTAGTCTGTTATCTAAGGCTTTACTAGGGTTTCCTAATCCCAAAAATAACTAAACCTATCCTCTGATACCAACTATGACAACCCTGCTTTTTATTACAACTTAAACATGCTTTATTACATAAAACTTCACTTGATACAACAAAGAAGATCGAGAGGTTTAGTGTCTTTGGGGCTTAGGATCATTACATAAAAACTTTAAACTTGAAATACAACATCTTTATTGAAAACTTCCTTTACATGACCACTACATTCCTTCGTACTTAGTATTGCATAGGATAACCTGAGGACATGCATAAGAAAAGGGTGAGCTATAAAGCCCAGTAAGGGAGTACACAATGAATAACATGAGGAGTATAATACATGTTAGGCAATAGGCATATCAATAGAGAATAAGAAAAACATGAACATAAAGGCATGATAAAGCATGATAATCATAACATGGAAATGTGGCAACAACACTTAACATTGAATTAGCATGAGCCAAGGCTCATTGCACATGGAGCATGAGTAAACCCTCATTGCACTTGAAGCACGAGTAAACCCTCGTTTCCCTTGAATTAGCATGAGTAAACACTCATTGCACATGACGTATCATGATACTATACTTTACCCAATTCATTGGAGCACTATAAAGGGCACACCCTTCTTAAACATTTCATTTCATGCATAAGTGTGCCACATGGATCATAAAACATGGATTCATAAAACATAATCATTTCTTCCACGATAAAGGAATGTGGAATTCATACATGAAACTTTATAATCAATATGTAAATTTGCATAAAGGTGAATACCCTTTATGGAGAAATGGGCATGGTATTCACTACACAAAGACATTGGCTTAGAAAATCGGTGCGATTTCGGCAGTGTAACGGCGTGACATAAGAATTCATAAAAAAAAGTTGATGAGAGATAAAGGGGTTCCTCATCATATTTACATGTAATGGATAGTAAGGAGATCATATATATATATGTCCCAACAATATAAATGGAATTTAGATTCATGATACAAAAGTATTGCTTGAATGTAAAAGAAGAGAGAAAAGTTCCTTTCGGAATTTCGGCATAGTAACGGGTGTACATGGGAGGAATTTAATGAGAGAGCAAGGGTTATCCCATCATTCAAACAATAATAGGGCAGTGTGGGGGAGGTGCGAAACCATACCCCAACATTCATAATTGAAATAAAAAGGGCAATACAACTTAAAGAAAATTGACAAAAAATGAGAAAGGAAGAAAACCCCTTACTTGGAAGTGTGCTTCCAAAGGCTAGAGAGAGGCTTGTGAGAGGCTTCTTGGGAGCTTGGGGAACCTTGAGAGGATTCTATAGAGAGTAGGGCAGATGTTGGACGAACTTCAAGGGCTTTTAGTGAGGAGGAAATGGGAGCTTGGGTGGGTTTATATAGGAAAGGTGAGAGAATTTTTTATTATTTAGGTTTGGGACCCCTTATATTAAAATAATCCAAACCACAAACCATCCCATGGTATTTGCCCATGGTTTCTGGAAAAGGAAAGAGGAAAACAATATTTTACAAGTCCAAGGTCCTAACTTATTAAAAAATTAGGGTTGCTTATGTGGAGGTGAGTCACACTCCCATGGAAATTAATTTAAAAAGGCAAAGTGTTGAATAAGTCTTGAGGGCTCCATTAATGCTTTGAAAAGTAAGTCAAACAAACCCAAAAAATCATTATTTTAATGATAAAACACATATTGGCCGAACATAAGGATTATGGTATTTTATTACATCACCATTGGGTCATTATGATGTCATAAAACACATTATATATTTAAATGGTATTTAATTTTTACCCAAAAATTTGACTGTCTCAGAAAATTATGAAAAATTCACCGTTGGATAATTTCGACGTCCTGATTCCAGAAATAATATTTATTTTATCTAAATAATTTTCTAAATATGTGAATTTTCACTTTTAAAATAAAAACTGGCATTTATAAAAAAATCACGGGTTTTGACAGAAATGGCTTTCAAACCTTAATAAAAATTTTAATTGCATTCATAAAATTATAAGATCATTTATACTTAATAAAAAATTAATTTAATATTAATAATAATATTTTATTAAAATATTATTTAATTCAAAAATCCTTTAATTTAATAAAATATAATTCTTAATTAAATAATAACTAAAAACACCATTTGTACTTTAAAAACTAATTACAATGTATCAAAAATGACTAGAAATTATATTCATTATTATATACAAAAATAATGTACATGAACATGGTGCTACTTATTTGTTAGATAACCCCTTAAAATAGCCGTATAAGACCTAAGGGTAAGGTGTGCGATGGTGACAGAATCTTGGGGCGGCTCGGATAACATCGCTCGAGTGGTAATTTCAATCAACTTCCACTTTTCCCGTAGACGATCACGTTCGAGCTTGACTTGATGAAGCTCAGCTTGGGCTTGGTCAAGGGAAAATCCCAAAGACGCCACCTCTTTTCCGAGCTCTGACAAATGGGCTTCGTAAGGGGCAATTCTACTGGATGAGGCCATAGCTTCCTTTGTCTGACTAGAAATGGGTTCATTAAAGCCTTATATTTATACTACTCAGATGATCACTGCTCAACGGCTAAAAAGTAACGGTCACAAATCTTAACGTAAAACTAAAGAAGTTGACATCTTATAAAAAACATTTTTCATAAAGAAACATTTAACTGGATCAAGAGGGATTTTCTATTAATGAAACTTTGGGTCGTTACAATCCCAATACTAAGTGGGAATATGAGTTGTTATTCCAAGATTAATAGGAAACAAAGGTTTTTATCACAATACCAAGAGTGTACATGGGGTTGTATCCCAATCCCAAGATGGAATATATGTAAAATACAACTCCTATAAGGGTGAACAGGTTGTTAGACCAAACCCAAAAGGGTAAATAGGTTGTTAACCCAAGCCCAATAGTTTACTTTGGTTATCTTCCCAAGCATGATATGTGACTGAAATTAGGTATCAATGTATGCTTCACTAGGTTGTGGTATCCCATTCCTTCACTTATTCCAAAATTTTATGTTATATACTTATGTTATACCACATTGTCTCATGATTATTGTTTCATAACTATCGACTCTTATTCCTTGGTTTATTTTTTGTCATTTGAGACTATAGGTTATTCTATTTTCCCTTGTGGGAAACTCTTATTATTCAAAATTTTGTTTAAGAAAATATTTCTATCAATCCCAAGTTTTATCAAATGATTATGATTTTACACTTGAAGATATGTTGATTATTTTTTTCCTTAATGAGTGTTTCATCTCACCATTTCCTTATGTTTACATTCCTTAGGTTTTTTAGATGAGTATAACTTATAATAAGTATATAAGGGAGTCTAGTGTGGTTCAATTATGGAGAAATGTTGAAAAGTTTCATAAATTAATTTTCTTATATAGCTGATCCTCAAAGACACTAATCCTTCCATTCCAATGGTTGTGGAATTATTTGTGATATATAATTGTTAAATTATGATGATGATATAAAATAAAGATATTTTTAGCTTAGTTTAGATGAAATAAATTATTTAAAGAAAGTTTTTTTCACACTAAATCTAGAAGTGTGGATCCAGGAAGCCTCAATAATAATTTAATTTATTACTATTAAATTAATAATAATTTAATTTATTCATCTATTGAATATTTGAATAAATAAAAATTACATTAACAAAGAGTTTGATTTCTTGGTGTGAACTAAATTTTATTTGTAATTGTTTAACTGAAATTATATGATAATTAACCATATTATTATTATTAAAAATGATATAAATTATTAATATACAGTGGATAATAATATTATTATTTAATTATTATTTTCATTTGGAACTCTACCATAAGATATACATTAATTCAGATTAAAATCAAAATGAATGTTAAAGAAATATTTTTAATGATATAATTTTTATGGGAGTAAATTGGATAGATATTTTAATCATTGACTGATATAAATTAAAATTTTGATATTTCATGAGAAAACATTAAATTAATTTTGAATAAATTAATATATTATGGTTTCATTTAATATGAGTATTGATCTTTAATATTGTATAATATCTCAATAAATTTTTATGGTCAAAATAAGATGAATTGTTAAAATATTTATGGTGATGAATCAAACAGGTAGAGAGTATGTGTTAAAAATAATAAAATCATTGGAATTGTCTAAAAATTTTAAAGAACAACCATTTAACCAGAGATTCAAGAAAAACATAATAAAATATTAATATGTAATGGAATTTATTTCATGAATGTGATGAAAAAAATGGATTAAATTTGGTAAAAATAAATTATTATTTAATGAAATTAAAGGTGAGGAAACATGTGCTTAATGAAAATGTTTGTGTATAAATTATATGAATCACATACTAAATTAAGAAATAAGAACTCTAGAAGTATTAATTATTTAAATTTTATTAGTATAAAAGAAATCATTAAAGTTTTTAATTAATTTACTTTAAATGAGTAGAATAATTTAAAATGGTATAAATATTTTTATTTTATGATTATGATTATAAGGAACCAACCCGGGTCGACCTGACATGTCACATAAGATAGCTCGCCACAAAGATTAAAGCACATTATTTTTCACTATAGGCTAGATATATGAACTTGGGTATCAACATACTAAATTATGGGAATGATTTTACTTAAAAAAAGACACCATGTACCATGTATAATAGAATCAAGATAAATAATTAGAGAACATCATAGAAAAAGGGAATAAAAGCATGAGTCATAACAAGTAAAATCAATAGAATAATATCACAAACAAAAAAAACAAGACAGAAACAATATCTGTATGTGACCATTAATCACTACCATCACACACCACTGCAAAGGTAACATTAACCAAGTGAAGTATTTAGGGTACATGACACTCTTCCCTTCACCTATATCTTTCAAAACCAAATCTCTATACACCCAATTCCATATGCAGGGTGTGTGAAAAGAACCTAGTTGAATACCACCAAGAATCTATACAATTGTTATCAACATGAAATTTTTTTTATAACATCAAAATGAAACAAGTTTATTAAGTAATTTAATTTGAAAAAACTTTTCAAAAAACATCCTTTATTTTCCTTTAATTCATGAAAAATCAAAAAAACAAGAACATGACAATATTATATGAACGATAATTATAGGGAAATATTCAAAACCATCCATGGAATAATAATATGGTAAAAATTTGAGAAATAAATACATAAGACATCATCATAAAAAAAACCAAGAACAAATTAGGCTCTAGATTATGGGGATTTGTAACTAGGAAACACGATGAACACGAAGTAGACATAATATTATTCATAATGATATTGATCCCTACTATAGTTTATTGACATCACAACCATAAACCCTAGTGGTTCAACAATAGTTATGGTTTTCATATATCCATAACCCAATGCACCCAACATTTCCAAGTGTTATGTTTTCACAAAACATTCAAGTAGCATATGATCACATATTTATAAGAAATTTTCACAAGTAAAGCTTCACTCCCCCATGCTTGAAAATCTATTTTAGATTCAAACCCATATTTGGGGAATTTTGTCAAACATATGAACTACATAAATATATATTTAAATAGAAGCCCCTTTAGAATACTCTTTACATTCTACCCAAGATGTAATTTCATAAAAAACCACTCTTTGATATTTAATCACTCATTTCCATAAACAATACCAAAGTAGTTGAAAATAAAATCAACTAAATCATGAGATAGAACCATTGTGTAAAGACACCTACCTCACTAATAGAGGAAACCTAGTATACTTTGAAAAATGGAATTAAAACTGGAGAGATCTGGTCCTAAAACGTAAGTGAGATTGATAGAATATATTGGGAAGGGAGGATAAATCAAGAGGAGAATCTCAAATACCTTGAAGTGATCCACTCAAATCAATGGATAATCACTAAGAAAATATGAGAGAACCTCCTACTGTATCAAGGAATGGTCGAGTCAATATAATTTGAGATTAAGAGGGTATTGGAGGTTTAAACAAGTAAGGGTATCAAATAAATGTTCTAATTTTAATAAACCCGCATAATTTTTATGGTTAGGGTGAAAAATAAGACATACTATTCCCCAATCATGTGGTCCCTACCATCCCCCAAAAAATAAAATTGTATGGTTACCTGAGATGAAAAAAATTATTATTTAAATAATGCACAATCCATGAAACCACCTCTAGAACAAAACCCATAACCTTTATTGTTTTTCATAGGCCCTTGCATGATTATAAAAAATATGATCAAATTATGAAAAATTCCACAAGAATCAATAGAGCCATTTCACACAGTTACCACACAGTTACTACTAACCGTTCATAGATCTTATGCCAGTACTACTGCTAAAACTGAAAATTATTGACATGCTACTCTCAAAGACCTTTAGAAACTCAAAATAAGTAACCTAATTTTAAACTAAAACATATATATAACCCATAATGCATCACAATTATCCCCACCATTCTACTTTCTTCCCCATACTACACTCAGGAATCAATACCCACAAAAAGATAAGATCACTCCTACATCATCAATTTTCTCATCTCCTATATCTCATGGATGTACCATCCACACTACCAAGTATAATGATAAATGTATTTTTATTACCAAGAAATAAATTATTTTGATAATCCATAATATAGACTGGTCTCTCAATCAATGAGGTTCCAGTATCAAGATTAATTTCCTCTCATTATATCATAAAGAAAGGATCTAGTTGATACCTTCTCAGTTGGGAAACATGAAATTCATCAGGAATTGATGTCAATTGAGATGTAAATTCCAACTGATGATCCACATTTCTAAGTCATTTGATTATGTATAAAGGGAAAAAAACCTTGATACCTACTTATCATGCCTTCTTAAATGAATATGTCCCAAATGAGGTAAAACCTTGAGAAATAACCAATATTATTTTACAAACTCTATAAGGATATGAAGATATTCTATATAGTATTTTTGGTGAGTTTGATCCATCTCCAACCACTTTTGGATCAATATCACTTGATTCATCATCTCTATAGTAAGACCCAATCAAACCAAGGACTTTTCTCTCAATACCACCCAGTATAATGAATATTTACAAGGATACCCATACAACACTTCAAAAAGATCCATTTTAATCAAATATTGATAAATATTCTTGTAGTAAAACTTTTCCAATGGAAGATTCTTTTCCAATAAATAACTATAATCTAGCATGCATTCCCAAAGCATATCCTTAAGATTTTGAATGGCTCTCTCAGTCTACCCATCTATATAACGTATATATTTTATTATTAACGTTAATTGGGTACCCATAACCTATTCCAAAACCTTCCAAAACTATGATGTAAATCGTGGTTCTCTATCAGTGACAAAGGAAAAAGGCACTCCATGGAGCTTCGTAATATCTAGGACATAAATGTGCCTAAGAACTTCAATGATCATTATCTCCTTAATATGAAGGGAATGAACTTATTTCATAATTCTATTAATGATAACCCAAATCTATTATCTCTCACTAGGTGTCTGTGGTAATCTAGTAATGAATTTCAGGCATATCTCACCCCATTTTCTCACAAGATTGTGCAAAGCATGCAAGGAACCGATAGGTATCTGGTGATTTTCCTTAATCTTACGGAAGGGAATACATCATCATAAAAAGTATGAAATCAAACATCTCATCCTCAAACATTGATACTGAAATCTCATGTCATGATACATATTAGAATTTATAAGTTGTATGAACCAAATATATCTATTTAAACTATCCATCAAATCCTTCTATTGAGATTCTAGAATGGATAATCTATATCAGAAATATTAGAATCTATTGGGAGATAGATACCAGAAACCTAAGGTATCCACACCATATTGGTTTTCACTTAATCATAGAAAATAAATGTTTATTACTTATTCAATATGAATCCAATCATAAAATAATGAATCATTCTTTAAATAAGTTAAACAATACTACCCCCTTGCTTCTTCCATATCATCTCATCTCAACAAATAGACTCATCAAAGACCACTCTTCCATTGGGGTTTTCAAGGAATGAGTTGGAAACTTGTTTCTTAATTCATCAGTAACCACATTCCATTATCTAAGTGTGTATTTAATATAAAAAACAAAAATTTGAAGATACTCAACCCAACAATTATTTGTAAGTTTAGATATCTCTAGGTGAAAATATACTTCAGGATCATATAATAGAAATATACAGTAAGCCACTCTCAATAGAGATAATGGTGCTAATTATTTATATGAGGCATCATTACACCCAAATCAATATTTTTGGTAGGATAATTATTTTCATTAGTCTGAATTTAGTGAGAAGCACAGGTCACCACCTATTCCCCCTGTAATAAAACCCATCCTAATCCAATACCTATGGAATCTTAAAAGATAACATAACCCAAACCATGTTTTGGTTGAATCAGAAATGGTGATGATTTCAATATCACCATGAATTCCTTAAATTATCTTTGATAATTAGAATTCCATTCGAACATAACACACTTATGGGTTTACTCTGTCATATGAGATGATATCTTGGAGAAATGTTAAACAAAATGCATATAATAACTAGCAAAGGCCAAGAAGCTCTGAATATTAAATGCATTTATGGGTTTCTAACAAGACATAACCACTTCAATATTTCTAGGATTTAAAAATATTCCCCTCCCAGATATAACATATCCCATAAACTTCACTTCTTATTTCAAAAAAAATACTTTTAGAAAAAATCTTATATAGATGATGTTCTTTTAGAATTTTGAGAACAATATAAATATGATCAATCTATTATTACTAAGACATAAATGAAAAAAAAATATTAACCATGAGAAAATCCATAAAATATTTATAGAATTAATTAAATACTCAATTTATCAATTCTATAAACACTATAGGACTATTAGTAAGACCATATGGAATAACCAACTACTCAAAATTCTCATACCTTCTATGGTGTATTATCTTATGAATATCATCCTCTTAAACTCTTAGTTTATGGTGCCCTTAATGTATTTCAATATTATAAAACCATCAATATCCCCGAAGTTGATAAAATAAATTATCAATACTATGAGAAATGCTAATTTTTCTTAATAGAATCCTGGTTAATATTTTGATTGTTAATAAAAAGTAGCAAGCTTCCATTTTAATACTTTGCAAAGAGAACTGGAGTACGAAAAAGTGACATTATTGGATTAATAAATCCTTTGGCCTTAATATCTTCAAGACTAACTTTACCATCTTTCTGTTTCGAATATTGTATAAAATAATATAGAAAGGATATGGGTCTCATCCTTAGGATAAATTCAATATAAAACATGACCTCCTTTAAGGGCGGTAACCCCAAACAAATAATCAGGAAAAACATCATAGTACTCATAATCTATAGTAGGAATTAGAACACATAAATTATGTTTGATAGTTTCAAGAAACATTTTTAACAATTGTCATGGGATCATTATATCCCCAAGAGTAACAGGATCTGGTATCCTCTACCAAGGATCTGAATCACCCTAAAATACATGAGTAACCCCATCATGAGATAAAAACAGAACTTGATGATGATATTAATAAATTTAAGATTTAAAACTAAACATATGATCCATTTTAATAAAAAGGTCAAAGATAAAAAGATATGTAATTAGTAAATGCCACATAACTCCATAATCATCATCCATGGCTGGGCACTTCGAATATTTAAAACCTTATTCTTTCGCCATTCATAAGATAGTGGAAAAATACATCATAAATGGAATAATCTTCACATGAAAACCCAAAAAATCGATAAAACTAGATGGTATGGAATATAAAATGCATCTACGTTAAGTAAATCCAGGACTATAGAAGATAAAATAAAATCGAACCTCTCATAAATATCTAGCCCCACTTCAAAATACTCAGGTGTACACACTACTATATAAAGATGTTTATCCTTTCCTTATCCTTGAGATTTCATTACTACATGAGTATCTACTCTAGAATGAGAACTATATTCACCACCTTTAAATGAATTAATTTTAATATCAGTGCCTTTATTAATGTTGAATCCATCTTTAATTCCCTTTGATACCCTTCAGCAAAACCAACCTAAGAAAACTAGATTGTCTACAATGATGGTTAATTTTGGGTGCTACCAAACAACCAAGATTAGTATATCCTAGTCTCCCACACTATTAAAAAACTACTTTGTGATGATGTATATATGACCCTAAAATTGGTCCTAAAATAAATTGAGCACCATTAATATACTTTCTTTTCTGGAAAGACGATATGCTCTGGCTACCCCCTGCTGTAAGTGGAATTATTTTGAGACCCTTTTTTTTCTAAGTTTTCCTCAACAATAGTTACTTTATTGACTATGTATAAAATTGGCGGGAGGTATATTAGAATAATATTTGATCAAATCAAAGTCTTCAAATCCATTTTAAACAACTTAACCTTGAGGTATTCATTAGTGATTTTTTCTAGAGATAGATAAACCAACTCATAGAAATGAGTAGAATACACAATCATAGAGAAGTATCCCCAATACAAGGTCACAAACTCTTGATCCTTTTACACAAGCATTGTTTCTTGATATAATTGATTAATGATAAACTTTTTTAAGGTGATCCAATTGATTTACCGAGGTAAATTTTCATGTATGATAGAATCCCACGACTTCCTTTTTGGTACTTCAAGAATATAAGTTTCAAATCCCAATTTAGAGTCATCAGGAGTCTTCAAAAATTGTAAAATCATCTATATCCTCTCAATATATCTCCCGGATTATTGGGTTCCTTTGTCACCCATAAAGAGTGTTAGTTTCTTTTGTGAACTCCAAATCCCGATCCACTGTCCATTCCCAGTTCCCACTACCCACTTGATCTAGGGATTTTATAGTTTGGAGTTCCATTTCAATCACAGAAGATTTTACTAGAAGGTTTTCCTATGGAACTTACTTTATAAGTCCTCCCCTCAAATTCAAAGAGATTCTTCTAGGAGGAATTATCTATTAAACACAAGAGATACAACCTGATTATCATAGGAATAAAATTTGGAATTAAAACATGAACTTCAAGAATCTATATTAAAGGTCTTAAATGATAAGAATTTATGGAAATAATAGATTCACTATGTGATAGAATAAAACATAGAAAATAACAAGAGATATGAAAATGTTCATCTAAATAAAACAAAAATCAGGTTCATCTAGATAACACCAAAACCAAGCTTGAACCTAAGTGGAAAATATCATACCACACATAGTAACTCAAGGTCAGATACAAAATTGATCTAGTAAGGAACCCTTTAGCGTATACCACCTATGTTTTAATAGTACTACTCTAGTTAACCAACATACCATGGAAAACAAAAAAGGATTTCATATCATTCTGTAATGAACCAACCCAGTTCTACTAAATATGTCACCCGATTTGGCCCACCGTAAGGATCAGAGTGCATTCCTACTTGCTATGGACTAGCGACAAGAACCCATGTATCAATATTATAAATCAGGGGAAGGATTTCACCTGAAAATAAAAACAACAAGTCTCTTTTATAAAATAATTAAGATAAACAATCATAGATCAACATAGAAGAAAGATACACAACTATGATAGATAAAAAGAAAAAAAATATATGGATAATACCCAAAACAAAACATAACCAATACAAAAACTAATTCTCTATTTGACCATCCATCACTACCATCCCAACACACTAGAAATTCAACATCAACTAAATAAATTCATTAGACTAAATGTCACTATTCACATAACCTATATTCTTCAAAACCAAATCATCATAATCCCAAAGGTATATACAGGGTGTGAGGCAAAAACCCATAAATATACCACCATGAATCTATAAAATGTCTATAACTATGAAACTCTCAATTCTAGATTTAAAATGAAACATGTTTATAAAGAAATTTCATTTGGAAAAACATTAAAAAAATATCCTTTGGTTTCCGTTAAATCATTCCATGTTGAAAAAAACCAAGAATATGAATAGAGTAAATGAAAGATAATTAGATGGAAATATTCAAAACCTTACATGGAATAACAATATAATATACATGTGAGAAATAAATAAATGATACATCTATATAAAAAATACCAAGAACAAATTTTTCTCTATCCTATATAAATATATAACTAGGACATGAAAGAAACACAAATATGGTATAATTTGATTCCTAATAATATTGATTCCTACCACAGTCTATCGATATCATAGCCATAACCCCTAGAGAATCCACACTCACTAAGGTTTTCATAGTTTAATAACCCGGTACACCCATGGTTCCCAAATGTTATATTTTCACAAAACATTCATGTAAGACATGCTCAAAACTTTATTATAAATTTTCACAAGTAAATTATCATTCCCCCATTCTTGAAAATTAATTTTACAATAAAACCCATCTTGGAGGAATTTCATTGAAAAACATAAAGTGAATAAAATATTTTTTTTAAGGAAGAACCCCTTTAAAACCTTCTTTACTTGCCACATAATATGAAATTTCATTAAAAAACCCTCTCTTTGATATCAAATAAATCACTTACATAAAAAAGGGTGTTTACAGTAACATAAATTAAATCATGACATAAAACTTTTTTATAGATACACCTACCTATACAATAGAGGATACATATTCACCTTTGAAAACAAGAATTGGAAACAAAGAGATCTAGTCCTCATAGGCCTAGATCTATAAGAAAAATCATCATTTCCCCATGAAACCCACTATATCTAGAAATTGAATCTCATTAGTGTGCCAAAAAACAAGGGTAAGATATATCAAGAGAATATCTACAGAAGAGATGAAAAATAGAGAGAAGCTTCAGACATATCTTGAAGAGATCCTCCCAAATCGATGTTGAATCATTAAGATACCAAGACAGAATCACCTAGAGCGTCAAGAAATGGTTGGGTTGAGCTACTAAGATATTAGTAGGATATTAGAGGTTAAAATGAGAAAAGGTGTCATGGGTGATTTTATAATTTTAAGAAACTCATACGGATATCATGGTTAGTCCACATAATTAGAAAAACCATCCACCAATTCTGTTCTCCCTACCATGCCTTACAAATAAAACCACATGGTTACCTTGAAAAAACCACATGGTTAGTCAATTTGTGCACAATCCATGTGACTACCTTTGGAACTAAACTCATCCACCCACTGTGTTTTCATGGACCCTCACACAATTTCCCTTTAAATGCTATAAATTTCATGTTCTAACATTCTCATCACCTTGCTACCACCGTAAAACGCTAGACCACCAAGACTGATACCATTTATAATATCCCTAACCAACCAATTGTCTTAAGATAGGTATAAGGTTCCACTAACATTATTTGATGTCCCCAAGACACCAAAGATTGGAAATAAATGTTAAGGGAAGAGTAAATCATTGGGGACACTTTTTCCTAAGGAACAAACATAAATAAAAAATATAAAACTACAAACAACCAAACTAGTTATCTGATATATGAAATAAATATTTCAACTAAAATGGAACTTATAAAATTGTAAAATCCAAGTAGTAGCAATAAAGTATGATTATGTGACTTAAGAAACCAAAGGAAAAAAATAATTTCAGAGTAACAACAGGAACAAGAGACATCATATGATAAATCAAAAAAGACAACATAACCCCATGATACTAAAGTGGAATTATCCCAAGAATCACTAAAAATATATCCAAGCTCCAAATCCATAGGACACTCCCAAATTATCAAAAATCATCAATAGAGAAATAATACACCTTTAAATTTCATGTGTATCATTAAACAAAATAAGAAAATATACCAAATTACCTAAGAATTGGGTGAGTATGACACTCGGTAAAAAATCTCCATCACTAATAAAAAATATTCCTTTAACAGCACTAGAAATAGCATTTATCATCTCAAGAAAAAAAATATGACATGAGGGGGGTTAAAATCATTGGCCTTTTATTAGTGTTCAAAAAGCACTATTAAATGGCTCCTTTATCGGCGCTAAAAAAGCGATGATAAAGGAACCATTTATCATTGATATTATTTATAAATGATAAAAGACCCATTTTCAGAGTTTTTAAAAGCACTGATAAAGGTCTTTTCTTAGTGCTTATAGAAGTGCTTATAATGGGAAATACTGTAGTGTGCTGCAACAGCACACTGCAGCACCACCGTAATGGGATGTAACAGCACACCGAATTACTAGAAACACACCGGATATCAACAAAAACAAATATCAATACAAGATTTAAATGAAATAAAATTTATAAAAAAAACATGAATAAAACACTATATTATAGACATTTCAAACATTGGTTTATACAATTACATAAATACAAATTATTACATATATTAAAAAACATCAATGTTCCTTTGTCTTTTAATCCCAACCTGACTCGTGATATTGCCAAAAAATTTACCCCTATTTTAGAAAAATAAATAACCTATATAAGAAAAACTTTTATATGTTAGTAATAATATAAAGAACTAAATTATGAAAAAGTTTTAATTTTACTAAAATTGATTCCAATTTTAAATAAAAATATGCACTTTGAGTCATAATGGTCATACTATGCATCGGATTGAGGTGATGTTAATTCCAACATGTCTCAAATTAATTTTGGATCATTTTCCTAAAGTATAAAAATAATCTCAATGTTTTTATTTATTTTTAATACATTAGTTTTCTTTTTTACTAAAATTACATTTTAAACAATAAACATGCACTTTTGACTCATTCTAATCACATCATGTATCATTTTAACATAAAATAGATTCCTATATGTAAAAATGAATTATTAATTGTTATCCTAAATTATCTAGAAAATCTAATCACATTTGATTGGTTTTCATTGAGTGACACTTTTTGAACTAAAATATAGATTTTAAACTGATAACTGACACTTTGAGTCATACCAGGAACATCGTGTATTGGATTGAGGTTTGGATGATTCCTACCCATAAAAATTACTTATGGATCATTTTTGTAAAGTATAAAAATTAGATGAATGTGTTTTATCAGTTTTGAGTAGGACAGTTATCCATTTTACTAAAATTGATGATAATTTTAAATAAAAAGTTTCACTTTGAGTCATACCAGTCACACCATGCATAGAATTGAGGTGTGTATAATTATTATATCTCCTAAATGACATATGGATTATTTTCATAAAATATAAAATAATTCTGAATGTTTTTTCTTGGTTTTGAGTATGTCACTTATCTTTTTTACTAAAATTCCATTCTAAAATTAAAACATGAACTTTGACTCATACTGATCACATTGTGTATCGATTTGATGTGATACTGATTCATACACATCAAAAAAGAATTATGAATAGATATTGTAAATTATGAAGAAATTCTAAGCATGTTGGCTCAGTTTTCTATGGGTGGCACTTTTTGAACAATAATTTTGATTTTAAACTGATAACGTACACATTGATCAATACTAGTCACATCGTATTTCATATTGAGGTGGAGATGATTCTTACACATCACAAATGAATTATTCACCATTTTATTAAATTATTCCAATAATATGACTTTTTTATTGGTTTTGAGAAGGTTACTTGGCCTTTTTACTAAAATTGATTTTAATTTTCAATAAAAACATGTATTTTGAGTCATACCGATCACACTGTGTGTCGGATTGAGGTGCGGTTGATTCCTATATGTCTCAAATCACTTATGGATAGTTTTACTAAAGTACTAAAACAATATAAATGTTTTGGTTTAGTTTTTAGTACCTCAGTTTGTTTTTCATTACTAAAATTAATTTCAATTTTAAATAAAGATACACTTAGAGTCATACTGGTCTCTCTATGCATTGGATTGAGGTTCAACAGATTCCTACATGTTCAAAATGACTTATGGATTGTTTTCCTAAATTATCAAAATAATATGGAAGTATTTTCTTTTTTTTATTATGTCACTTTTATTTTTTACTAAAATGTCATTTTAAAATTGAAACATGCACTTTGACTCATACAGATCACATATTGTATCGGTTTGATGTGAGACTGATTCCAACATGTCACAAATGATTTATGAATTAATTCCCTTAATTATAAAGAAACTATTAGCATGATTTCTTGGTTTTAAATTAGTGAAACTTTTTAAATTCAAATGTAAATTTTAAACTAATAACAGACACATTGAGTCATATCGAGAACATCATGTATCAGATTGAGGTCTAGTTGACTCTTAAACATCAATAATGACTTATGAATCATTTTATTAAAGTATAAAAACAATATGCATATTTTTTCTAAGTTTTTCATATGTTATTTGTCTTTTTTACTAAAATTAATGTCAATTTTAAATATAAAGAAGTACTTAGAGTCATACTGGTCACATCGTGTGTCAAATTGAGGTGTGATTGATTCTCATTTGTCACAAAGTCTCAAAAAAGTCTAAGTGTCAATTTTACCACGATTTACATTGAATTTATTTATTGAACTACCCACACTACATGAGTATCTTTAAACAAAGAACCTAAACTCAAAAAAAATAATCCACCTATATAAGAAAATAATTATTAGGAGTAATAATAAAAAATAATAAATTAAACACAAATATGAAATAATACATTAATTCTATAGAAAATGAATTTGTTGTGAAAATATCAAGATTAACTCTGTGATTGAGAAGTGGAGAGAACTTGAATGAAATTGATAAATGTAAACATTATAGGGGTGATTGGTTTTAAGGGAGAATAAATATGTGGAAGTCTTAGTGCAGAAAGGCATGAAAGATAGACAGATCGCCCCAACTCAAACAAAATAATCCACCTATATAAGAAAACAATTATTATGTGAGAAATGATAAAAATAAATAAATTAAACATAATTATGAAATAGTATATTATTTCTATAGATATGAATTTACTTTTCACACATCAAGATTACCTCTTTTATTGAGCAGAAGAAATGCCTTTGCTATTTCTATAAAGTCTGTTGAGAGAACCTAAAGGAAAGTGATAAATAAAACACTATAGGGGTGAAAATGTTTTGAGAGAGAAGAATTTTGTGGTAGTTTTGGTCCATAAAGGCTTGAAATATGGAAATACCACCTCAAATCAAACAAAATAATCTTGGTGTAAAAGAAGACAATTATTATGTGAATAATACTAAAAAGAAATAAAATAAGCATAATTTTGAAACAATACATTAATTCTATATATAGTTATTTTGTTGTTCAACCATTAAGATTACCTCTTTGATTGAGCTAAGGAAGCATCATTTCTCTTCCTACAAATTTAGTGGAGAGAACATGAAGGATATTGATAAATACAACACTGTAGGGGTGAAAAGGTTTTAAGGGAGAAAAATTCTATAGAAGTTTTGGTGAAGAAATTCATGAAAGATAGACAGACCACCCCAACTCGAAAAAAATATTCCAGATATATAAGAAAAAAATAATTATGTGAGTAATAAAAAAATAAATAAATTAACCATAAATATGAAATAATAAATTAAATCTATGGACAATTATTTTATTGGACAAACATCAAGATTACCTCTATGATAGAGCAGAGATAGCATCATTTCTCTTATTACAGAATCATGAAACATGGACAAAAATCATCTAAAAAAATGAACTCTATAAGGAATAAAAAAAATTATATCAACATTCCATTATATAATTTTTTTTAGTAAAATATAGAAAGTATATTGTAACATTACCTTTACATGTTTCCAAAGGGTTTCCTTCATTATATATTATTCATCTGAGGGATTGGTAACATCGTCATGCGTAGAAGACATTGTCTACAAAAGTATTCAAATAGTTAATTTAGATTATTTTAATGTAGTAGAGAAAAAATAATGTTATCATGAAAAACATAATATATTAAAAAAACGTTTACCTTTAAATTTAAATCTGTTTATTTTTTTAAGGTTTCAAGGATTTGGTTCTTCTATTGAGAATCCAAATCCCCTATTTGTGGTCCCCTCTAACATACAAGGCATTATATACATTGGTACTAGTATAAACTGATTGTGATGTCCCAATGAAAGTGTCATCCTCAATTTAATTTTCATCTGACTCGACATTTGTTGTAGTCGCCAGCAGGAAAATCGACCAATTCTTCTTTGTTCGATTACAGACATAAAATACTTGCACTAATTGTAATTCCATTATGAATGGTTTGTCTTTTTACCCATCTGCATTGAAATTCAACTTCATAAATCCCATTTCATCAACTTTTACTCCATTGATATTGTCAACCCATTTGCAATGGAAAATCGACACTTTAAATGTTGTATAATCCAACTCTTATATCTATTCGATAATGCCAAAATATGACATGTCTTCATAAATTGTAATTCTATTCTTGGAACCAAATACACGAATTGCTTCAGTCACAAGTGTAACACCACTATTTTGAATTGTACTAAATTCATTATCTTATTTTATATATAAAATATAATCATTGATTACAAAACTAGTATAATACATAACATTTTCATTCAGTCATCTTTCTATATATTAAATTCGTTCAACAGTTGAATTTGGATTTTTGGATAACTCCTTGTAAATTTGATTCCTGAACCATCTTATAAACTATCGATTATGTGTATTTGATATCCACACTTCATCACTTTATGGATTAAATTCTTTGAGAATTTATTTGTGTGATTAAATTTAGCGATCAACATCATCACTATTATGTAATATGTAAAGGTTTTATTTCTCACACACAATCAAGGTAATTTTAACAACATCTCTTTCATAAATCCCTTTGCCCAGAAGGCCTTTGTTGTGATAATACATTGGGATACCGATGCCTTAAACATCAGATAGGTAGTTGGTATAAAATTCAATAGCTTCCTCAAAAATATATCATTCTAAAATACAACATTCGATCTAACTTTGATACTTGACACACCCTTTCAAAATCTCCATATACCATTCAATGGGGTACATTCATCTATAATGGACATGACCACATAGTTTTATCTATCTAACCAAGTGACACATCTGGTGGTCCATTATATCAAATAATTATGGTGGGAAGAAAACCACTAATTCACATAATATGATTGAAATATCTTTATATATGATGGGAATATTTGACGGGTCTATAACTTTACTACATATGGCTTTGCAAAAGAATCATATTCTAGTTAATGTAGGTTATAAATTTTGAGGTAGAATAAAATGGAAAGCAACATGAGTTAAATCGTGCATAAAAACATGAAAGTTATGTGATTTTAGTCGTTGTAACATCAATTTAGTAATTAACACAACATTATTGATATTTGATGAATAACCCTGTGGAACTTATTCACTAGTAAAGAAAAATAAAATTTGTAATTTTTCCTATTTTTATAGAGAGTAAGCTAATGGAAGAAGAAAGTTATGTCTTTCATCCTTTACCAGTGCCAACTCTCCCTTATCCCTATTTCAATGAAGTCTTACCTAGACTTGATACTATCTTTCTTTTTTTCAAGAACATTTAGTAATGTTCCAATAACATTATCAAATAAAATTTTTCAACATTCATGACATCATGAAAATTTTTGGCATAAAAAATATTCCAATAAGGTAATTGAAAAAATGGATCTCTTCTTCCAACCCGATTTTTCATGGTTTTTCAAAAATGGTTTACTAAAAATAGTGTTAATATTTTTTATTTTATTGTACAGTTGATCACTCATTACTAGATATGGTGTTGTACCTTATTCAATGTTCCCATTAAATTCTATTTTCCAAGATCGATATTTATGTTGTCGAGGTAATAATTTTGGATGTCCTAAAAACATAGTCTTCAAGGAATGTTTCAACAGAACTAAGTATGTGCATTTTTCACAAATGGGACACCCTAAAATTCTTTTAATGATATAGCCTCATAAATTTCCATAAGTAGGGAAGTCATTTATCATTCCACAAATCATGTTCCTTAATGTGAATTCTTCACTTCTATGAACATCATGCATTATAACACTTGTTTCCCATAAAAATTTTGAATCTTCAATCAATGAAGCTAAATAGATATCAATATCATTACTAGGTTTCTTTGGTCTAGATATAATCAAAGACAACATAATGTATTTGTGCTTCACTCATAACCATGGCGGAAATTTATAATTTACCAACATGATGGGCCATGTACTTTGAGTACTACTCTATACACCAAAGGATTTATTCCATTTATAGACTACAAAAGATTAATTTTTTCATCTCATTTCTAAATTCAAGAAACTCGTAATAAATTTTCTTCCATTGAGGAGAATCTGATGGATTATGTAGGTTCCCACAATTTATTCTAGTATCTGAATTTGATGTTAATTATATCGTGGTTTCCTAACATCTTTATAATCTTCTAAACCATGAAATTATAGGAAAGTACAATATAGATTTCAAATAACTTGATTCATTTTTCTTGTATCGATCTGTGCCACACTTTGGGCATTTAATGAGTGATTCATGGTCCAAGAGAAACAAAATAAAATCATTTGGGCAAGCATGTATTTTTTAGAGATCATTAACATTGAATGTAACATTATTTTAGCATCATATTTTTTTCATGGTAGTTCATTTTCTTTTGGTAGCATATCATTTATGAAAACCAAGTAGTTCTGTAAAGCCGGTGTCACTCTATCTGCTGTCAGATTTCAAATTATTTAACTTTAATATAGCTAATAATTTTGTGTATTTAGTACAACCAATATATAATATCTTCTTGGAACATCTATTTAACTCCTCAAATAACTTTTTATAATCACGAAGGTCATCTTCAATCGCCATTTTCATTTCTTCGATGTGATCTACATCATCATTTACAAATGTATTCATATCAAATGATTCATAAACTGCAGTATCATCCCAATCATGTCCACATTCAGTTTTTCCCTATGATTAGTCCAAAATTTATACCTTTATAAATTTTGTGACAAATCAAAGGTTCTTCTAACTATTCTGGAAAAATTTTTATTTAATAAAAACAACATAAAAACATACACATGATTTTAGAAGGGACGTTTTCATGTTCTCTTGCAAACTTGATGAACTATTTACCACTATCATCATACTCGTTTGTCAAACGATCAGCATGCATCCATTTTCAATTCATATCCATCCTATTATATTCATATAAGATTAATTTTGTACAATATAAAAATAAATACACACAAGATATTGATTATCAAAGGTGAAAGCTATAGAAAATTTTAATGATGGAAACTCAACATTTGATTATTTCAAAGAATTCCAATATGTTGAATAAAATGGGTAATTGAATTTAAGAAAATAATTACTCCACTATGGAAGTTGTAATCCTATGAATTCATTCAAAGGTTAAATTTATAGACAACTCGTCCTCATCACCTCATCTACCAGACATTTATCATTTCATTTTTTGTTTGACACATCCTTCATCTTATGTGGACATGAACTTATGTTTCTTGAAATACTCTAAGCAGTAGTCATCCATGGGATAACTAATGCTAAGAGTAGTACAAGAAACATATAAGAGATGTGGAATGAGTTTAAAGAAAAAAAATTCAATAATGGTTGTTCTAGAGATTAAGGTGATGAGGATGGAAGTTTTCTATAAAATATATGGGGGGTGAGTCTCAAGCAACAAATTGCAATAATATATGTTGTTTGACACACATCAAGTCTTTCTTCAATACCCTAAATAAATAAATAAAAATATAGGAAATTAAGGAGTAATAAGAATCCCAAATATGATAAATAATAATAATAAACTCTCATTCAATCAACTAGGAGATATAAAAATTTATTTATAAAACATTTTAATAAATAAAGAGTTACTTCATATATATGGATAGTAATCAGATATTCCTATGAATGAAACAAATAAATATAGACCAAAAATGATGAATACCTAAAAATAAATTAAAATATTTATAATTTGATAACTTCCATTCTATTTTTTGAACAAGTTATATAGAAAACTAAGGAATTGTTACATTTAAAATTAATGGTTTATCAAATATTTGAAATCATATCAAGACTCTTAGGATGTCATATCAGCACACCGTCCAATTCCAAGGATTATAGGGAGGTTTTTACATTCGATATACCCATATAAAGGATTAATGGGAGGTCTTCTAATACACATTGACCCATCCTTGATATTCTAGGGAGGTCCATAAAGAACTTGGCATAAAGCCACAATACACATGAACAAGATATATCACAAACAAGGTAGAAAAACACACCAACCCTTGAAACATATATCTCATACACATTTAATCATATATATATATCATGGATTTTATAATACATATAATTTCAAAAAAAATTCACATTTAAAATTAATTTTTAATGAAAATAAATATAAACTCTTCATAATTTGGAAATCCAGAACCATAATTCATGAATAAATAATTATAAAATCACCCTTACATTATAAGTTATTAAAATCATTATAAATAGATAGAAAGATATATATTTACATATATATATACATATATATATCTTTCTAAAATAAACATAAGTTGATAAAAATATATGTAACCCTTATAGTAGAATATCACATTGTAAATTAAATACAAACCCATACAGATTTTGAAAATAGAGATCCATTGAAAATAAATAAATATGGTATCACCCTTAATAAGGTTTTTTCTTAAAATAAAACAAAACAATACTTAGAAAATAAATTTTTAAGGAAAACCCTTACACCAGAATATTAAAACAAGAATTTTAAAAAATAAATTCCCATACACGAATTGCCTAAAATCATGTCAGTTTAAGGTTTTTTATCCAAAACCTCCACTGTTTATATAGTGGAATAAATATTTATTTAATTGGATTATCTGTGGACCGAAGGTGATTCTATAATATTTCAAAACAGTGAAAAAATTATGCTTGTAGAGAAAGCTAGGGTATAAATATAAACATCATTGAAATTTGATTCAAAATAATTATTTGAAAAAGAACAAAAAAGGATATAAAAATCGGTAGTTAACCAAACAACGGATCATAAACAAAGAGTTAGGTTCATAATCTAAAAGAAAAATAATTTACAAGGAGTGTACCAAAAATAACTGATGATATCTTCAAACAAAAAATCAAAAATGAAACGAAAAATACACATTAAAAATTTAAAGTCCTACCTAATTAAGTTAAAGAAAATTTGAGACAATCAGATCTAGATCACGATGTTTTCTTTGGAAGCTTTAACAATAATCGAACACCAGATTTCAGATGATGTTCGAGAAGATAGAGGCAGTCGATTGGTGTGATTCAAGCATTGATTCACTAAGGAGGAGTGAAGGTAGTGGGTGGCTTCTAGAGAAAGGTTCTGATATCATGATGTGTTTGCAAATGGTTAGATTTTTTTAAATAGATCTGGACACTTTTATCAGTGCTTAAGTAATAAGTATTGATAAACATTCCTTTTATCAGTGCTTAAGTAATAGGCAACAATAAGAGGAATATTTATTATCACTTTTTAGTGATGATAATGGTAGGTATTTATCAGCGCTAAAACTTTATCATAGATAAAAGGACTATTTATCAGTACTTATTACTTAAGAATTGATAAAGGATTTATAATTATTGTTATAAATAAATAAAATTATATATATATTGTTAATAAATATATATATAAATATAAATATATTAAATATATTCCTTTTTGAATATATTTATTATAATTTTATAATTATTAATTTATGATTATAGAAATATTTTTAAGAAATAATATTTATATCTAATTTTAAGTGCATGAATATATGTTAAAAATGAGTGAAATTGAATAAATTATAAATAAGTACACATTAACAATATTGAAAAAATGGATAATTTTTGTGTATATGCATTTTATGTAAAAATTCATTAATTATGTATATGTGAAATAAATATAACACAAATTCGATCTTTGTTAAATTGAAAAATAAAAAGACATTCAATTATATGTCCAATACACTGTTCAATTAGTCAGTATTTTTAATTCATATTAATTTTTAATTATAATCCTTTATTCACTAAATATATGACTATTTAATGTAAAGTGCATAAATATTTTGTAATATAAAAATCATATTTATATACATTAATATATATCTATATATTTAATATATAAAATTTATTAACATTAATTATCATAATTATCTAATTAATAAAATGTTTGATATTTAATAAGGTATAATCAATTTATTCATTTTTATCAATTATTATTTAATTAATAAAACTTGTCATGTTTTTTTAATAAAATCATTTTTTATTTTTTATTTATTTATTTATTTAATTTTATTCATTAGGACCTTTATCAGTGGTAAAAAATTGCTGATAAAATCAATCTTTATCAGCACTAAAAATAAATCTCTGGTAAAAGGTTAAATTTATCAGTGCTTTCTTTATCGCTAATAAATACCAACACTACTAAAGGCCTATTTTACAATAGTGAAGAGGCTTCACAACACATTCCACTAGGACAAGGAAATGTTAGCACATTTTATATAAAATGAATGAGAAGAAGATGATCACTTATAAACAAAACAATAAGCAATATCCATATAAAAAATCATTAAACAAATTTTATTACCATATCTTAACACATGGAATAAACATCCAATGTTCTATCTCTCACACACGGAGATAAATTCCATGAATCGCTCTATCCTTTTGAGTGGTGAATCATCCTATCACTAATCCATCACAAGGTGACCTACATTAACGGTGGTACTTTATGACCATGCTATAACCCACATTGACATTGGTACTTCATAAACATGCTTTGTCCAAAAGAAAACATGCCAACCCAATTATGAAAATTTTCATACCAATCATAACCACATAAAATAAACATTATTTTCAAATAATTTCATTGAAAAATTTTCATTCATTGGTAAAAAACTATAATTTAAAAAACCATAATTTATAATTATAAAACAAGTGGTTTTCAAAAATCCATCTGAATTTCCATACTCGCAAATTATAAACCTAAATGGTTTCCTTAAATAAATCACACAACATTTTCTTTTCAAATATAATAAAACACATTATGAAAAATAATCCTTTAAGTTCTATAATAAATGGAGAAGGGAGAGAATCCACTTATCTCATAACAGTTGATAACAATGAAGAAAATCACATTAAAAATATTGATTTTTGATTGAAACACATCTTCTTCAATATATCCAATAAAGATATCATAAAAATATATAATAGATAACAGATGTATCCATAACAGATTAGACCTAATGATTTTGGAGAGAGAGTATGGGAAGTTCTAAATAGGAAGACCAAGAACAATGACTTACCATAAACTCTAGAGATCCAATACACTTTGATTTTTCAAAACATGGTTTTAGATCAAAGGTAATCACAAAGAACACTTAGGGAATGAAAAGAGTTTTATATATTGTGATAATTGGATAAAAATGGTATTTTTGGGGCCTTAATCCAAGTTAAACTATAATTTTTATATCATTTAATGCACATTGCATGTTTAAGCCACACAGTTTGTCATATTGTGCTTCTACAGTGTGTATGTTGCTGCCTCCAAAATAGATAGTTTCATGATTCTGCCCCACGGTTTAGAAACTTTTGTGTCAACCATGCATATGCTACTGGATATCAACCCAAGGATCTTCATGATTGTGAAATATAGTTTGGTAGATCATTCACCAACCATACATTGTTACTGCCTAAAAAATTTAGATCTTACATGATTTCACCTGGTCAGACACATAGTTTTTCCAAGCCTTGGTCCATCCTAGTAACTTGTAGAACCTCTCACATGGTTTTATGGATAAAATTATCAGTTTTCCCTAACCATGATCAAACTATGCACCCTTCAAACCCATTTTAAAAACACTCAAAATCTATCCTGAAACTCAACCCAAGTATTATATAACTTCAAAATACCTAATGAAAGGGTAAAGTAGATAAAAACTATGGTTCTACATAACTTTTTAAAATAAGGAATTAAGTACAAGAAATAGATCCTAATATGATAAGGATTTATGATGATGATGTGATTAATAAATGTTGAATTAAATTAACTATAAAGAAAATTAATATTAAAAAACTATAAATGGAATCTAACCTCCTTAGTATTATTATGATATAATGATAGAGAAATTATTCTAGTCAGGTAATGAGGAAGAGAGAAATCAAAGTGATTAATTGAATTTGTGTAATTTAGGCCCTAGTATTGTGAATAAATGTGGAAAGTGTGCGGAAATAATATTCAAAAACACTCATGATGACATGAGGAAGATTATAGAATGTGAATGAAAAGTAAGAATGTGAGCCTTTTTGGGGGTTTCAAATATGACAAATAAGATATAATGAGTATTCTGCAGTATGATGATAATGTGAGTATCTTGTAAGGGATGTGAGCATGCTGTGGAGATGGAATAGGCTTAGGTAATGATGATGTGAGTATATAGAAGAGGATTATGATGATGTTGAGAATGTTTTTGGTGATGTTGTTGGAGTAATGTGATCTCATTAGGAGGATGGGTATGAGTTTCTTGTTGTGAGGATTTGGTCCTTCTTAATAATTGTCCAAAACTTCTTGTGAATGTTTGTGTGTAAGTTTTTAACTTCTTATGTGTGTTATAACTCTAATGATATAAGGCATAGCTCCATGTAAATGAGTTATATAGCTCTATGAATGGTGGATGTTGGTGAAGATTGTTAAATGGTGTGTTTAAAATTATCCTCGCCCATTGACTTGGGCTGAAGTAGATAATGACATCTGAGTAACTCATTATTTTTCACACATTTATTGAGGTTATGGTCTGGGGTGATGTTTAAAAAATTACTTCCCCTCTCTTCTCACTCGTTGAAATGAGTATAGAAGGACAATGTATTTAGATAGGGTGCACACTATGGGAGTAACGCATATTTCTGAGGGGAAATTTGTGAAACTCCCGTCGTTGGCCACCCGTCACAAATAGTTTATCAGACGGTACTATATGTAATGGAAAATATTTCTTGTCGCAAATACCTTTGGTGCACTAGCACACCATAAGGTGAGAATCATTATTTACAATGGGTATTTTCTCCTTTCACAAATACCTTTGGTGTACTAGCGCACAATAAGGCAACAATAATTTTTTATGACGGGTATTTTCTCAGGTAACAAATAGTATTTGATCATATGGTTTTTTCATTAGGAATTTATAAACTTTCATAAATAATGTGTCAGTAAAAGACTATTTGCGACGGGTTTCATTATAAATAACGTTTTTATCACTAACACATTTATTTATGTTGGGTGCTATTTTCGACAATCCTCATCACAAATAATATAATTTACAGTAGGGCTACCATCACAAATACTCTCATCGCTACTAATATGACCTATATATACCCCTTCTAATTTTCTCTTTTTCTCTCTTTACTACTCTTCTATTCTCTTCTCCCCTTATCTCATCTTCTTCAGTTCTTCCTATAAAAATCTTATTTTTTACATGGAAGTAGTATTTTAATATTCACATCCGTTAAAGCATCAGTTTTGAGTTATTTTATTATAATTTTAATTTTTTGGTTTTTAAATTTTTAATTTTTAGTTAAATTAATTTATTTAAAATTATAAAATAGTATTATTATTTAGAAATAATTATTTTTAATTTGAAGTAATTCGTTTTAATTATCAGTAAGTAGTTTCAAGTAGAAATTATTATTGTTAGTTAGATGTAATTTTTTTAAATTAGCAGCAATTATTTTTAATTAGAATTAATTAGTTTTAAAAAGTAGTAAATAATTTTAATTATTAGTAAGTAGTTGTAATGAGTAGTAACTAATTATAATTGAAAGATAAATAGTGCTAATTAACATAATTTATTAATAATTAATAGATGTTAGTACTAAGCAGTAATAATTTACATTAATTAGTAATAATTAACAGTAATTAGTAATTAGTAGTAATTAACACTTATTTTAGTAATTAATAGTAAATATTAATAATTTTAAAAAACTGTATAAATTAGAAGTAATAATCACAAATTAGCGGTAATCAGTAAAAATTAAATGCATTATTTGAAATTAGAAATAATTATTAGAAATTGTCAATAATAATTATAAATTAGTCATAATTAATAGAAATTAAGGGCAGTTAGTAAAAATTATTAATATATATTAAAATTTAGTGGTAATTAGTAAAATTTACCATAAATGAGTAGTAATTTGTAAAAATTAGCGATAATGAGTGGTAATTAGTAAAACAATTAACCAAAATTAGTGGTAATAGGTAAAAATTAGAGGAAATGAGTGATAATTATTAAAAATTAGTGGAAATTAGAAATAATTAGTAAAAAATAGTGGTAATTATCAGTAATAAGAAAACATTAGTGGTAATGAGTACTAATTAAAATAAAATTAGTAGTAATTAGAAAAAAATTAGCAATAATGACTGGTAATTAGTATAAATTAATAATAATGAGCAATAATTAGTAAAACAAATAGCTAAAATGTGTGATAATTAATAAAAATTAGCTGTAATTTATAAAAATTAGTGGTAAATAGTAAATATTAGTGATATTGAGCGATAATTAGTAAAACAATAGTGGTAATGGGTGATAATTAGTAAACATTAGTGGTAACAATTGGTAATTAGTAAAAATTAGCGGTAATGAGTGGTAATTAGTAAACATTATCTATACTGAGCAGTAATTAGTAAAAATTAGTAGTAATGAGAGATAATTAATAAAATTTAATGGTAATGAGTGGTAGTTAATAAGAATTAGAGGTAATGAGTGGTAATTAGTAAAAATTAGTGGTAATGAATGGTGATTAGTAAAAAAATAATAGTAATAAGAGATGATTAGTAAAAATTAGCAAAAATGAGTGGTGATTAGAAAAAATTTGTGTAAATGAGTGGTGCTTAGTAAAATTTAGCATAAATGAGCAATGTTTAGTAAAAATTAGCAGTAATGAGCAGTAATAAGTAAAAATTAGGGGTAATGAGTGTTTATAAGTAAAAAGCAGTGTAAATGAGTGATGATTATTAAAAATTTGTAGTAATAAGAATTGATTAGTAAAAATTTGTGGTCATGAGCAGTGATTAGTGAAAATTTGGTGTAATGAGTGGTGATTAGACAAAATTAACAAAAAATGGACAGTAATTAGTAAAAATTAGCTTAAATGAGTATTTATTAGTAAAAATTAGAGAAAATGTATGGTAATTAATAAAAACTAGTATAAATGAGTGGTAATTAGTAAAAATTAGCATCCATGAGAATTATTAACTAAAAAATAGCATTAATAAGTGATAATTAGTTAAATTAACCTCAATTAAATAAAATTAACAACAATTAACCAAAATTAATCAATATTAACCCAAAGTAATTACAATTAACCATAGTTAACAACAATTAACCATAATTAGTAATATATTGTTGAACAAGGGGTATGAGGGAAGTATGGAGTGGATTGGATGAAAGAGATGATAGAGTGAAAGGATTCAAGTGCCTCTAAGTTTAGTTCATTTAGTGGAGAGTCAGTTATGGGCAAACCTATGAGTAATAGAAGCTGAAATAGCTACAAGAGATAAAAAGACATGATTAGTGATATTTTACCTTTTTGGATTAATCTTTTTTCATGACAAAATAATGTTTTATTGATAATCATAATGTAAATGATTTATTATTGGTAAAATATTATTTTCCCACCATCATAGATTTAACCAAAAGGGAGATAATTCACTAAGATTGTCATTATTGTCTCTTGCATCTACTTCCTCTTCCATCAATCATTGATTTATCCATGAATGCCTCATTTCCAATTGGTCTGAACCTAGTGGTACCAAAATTATTTCCCTATATCATCACCACTATCCCATCTAACCCTTACTTACCTCGATGGAATCATAGAGTAGAGTGGATGAAAGAGATGAAGGAGTGAAATAATTCTAGTTCCATTTCATTTAGACCATCTGGAGGAGATAAAATCATGAGTAGACTCACAGGCCTACCCATGACTTTCTCTCCTCCAAACAGTCTTAATGCAGGGACATTGGAATTCATTAACTTCATTGCCTCCTTCATCCCCTTCACCTCACTCTTACCTAACATACCTAGGTCTGCCTTTTATATCCCTTAATGGTAATTAATGGTAATTATAAAATATTAGAAATAATTTTCTAAATTAGAAAAAAAATTGTGATAATTAGATATAATTGATAATATTTACAAGTATTTTATAATTTTTTTATTTTATAATTTCTTTAGATAGTATATTCATTATATCATATCAATCATAATAATTGTTTTTATTCTATATTTTTTAGAAAAATATGGAATAAGAAAGTTAGTATAATTCCATAATACAATATCATAATTTGATAAATCATTTCATAAATCTAATAGTCCTCATATAAATCCTGTATATATTAATGGATTTGAATCTTTTTTATCATTTTTATCATCTAAACCAATATTTGTTTCAGAAGGTAAATTTAATTGTCCATGTAAGAAATGTGATCGGGGGAGATTTGAAACATAGGTCAACATTGTGGGTCATCTATTTCATTTTGGTTTTTGGGAATATTATGTTTTTTTGGTATATATGGTGAAAATATTTCTGGAGAAGATATTAATAATTTGGTTTCAGATCCATCAAGAATTCAAACATTACCAGATGATGTTTCTGAACAATCATTTTAATAAACAGAAATTCAGAATGATATCAATTTAACTTCTGAGTTATACCCATATCAATTTTATGTTTTTTTGAAGTCTATTTAATATACCTTATATCCTAGTTGAAAGATAATAAAATTTTTGCAGTTATAAAATCTATGTATATTAAATCAGATAAAGGACTTCTAAATATCTATTTTAATCAAATAATTTATTTGGTTATATCACTATTACGTAAAGGAAATGTGGTGTCTACCAATTTCTTTGAGAGAAAGAGTTTGGTTCATAATGTGGGCCTTGGATATCAGAAGATTCATTCATGTTCAAATTATTTTATCTTATATTAGAGTGAATATAGGACATTATTTAGTTGTTGTAAATGTGTAAAATCAAGTTTCAAAGAGGGTGAATAAGTGAATAATGGATTAGTTACCATTAAAAAATTGACATATTTACCACTTAAATACATATTGAAGTGTTTATTTATGCCTCAGAACATATTGTCATTGATGTCATGGAACAAATCCAAAATTTCTATTGTTAAATTATTAAATCATCATTTTGATGGTGATTTATGGTATAATTTTGACCATGTACATCCTTCTTTTGCTTCATTAGACTATAACGTGTGATTGGGACTTTCTACTAATTGGTTTTTTCCATTTGTTCTTAAGGTAGTTAATATTCTTATTGGTCCGTCTTTATAACTCTATATAACTTACCTCTTTGGATGTTGATGAATGAGTCATATATCTCTTTGACGTTATTAATTCCTAGAAATCCAATGAAGAGAATTAATTTTTATTTGAAGCCATTTATTAACAAGTTAAATTTATTATGGATTAGTGGAATTAATACATATGATGTTATTGTCAAACAAAAATTTCCTAATAAAAGCTATATTAATGATGACAATTAGTGGATTTCCAGTGTATGGAAAATTATCTGTCTAGAGTACACATGTTCCAAAATCATGTCTATAATGTATGAATGATAGAAAAGTGTTTGTGCTCAAAATAGAAAGAAACCATTGATTTTTAACTATAATTATAGATTTATTCTTATTCATCATCCTTTCCAAAGGAATAGAAATCATTTCAAAAAATGTACAATTGAAATAAATGTACATCCTTCAATGGTCTCAGGTATTGATTTAAAATCTGTTGTCTCTTCATTAGCTAATTTTCCCTTTGGACTACCGATAATTCAACAAAAATAGACGGCTTTGAGAAACAACACAATTAGATAAAATGGAGTGTTTTTCGGATCTTCCATATTAGTCTAATTTGTTAGTATGTAACATCTTGGATGTCATTAATATTGAGGATAACTTATTTGATATTATATTTTATACATTTTTAGACACACCTAGTGAGACTAAAGATAATGTGAAGTCACGATTAGATCTTTCCCAAATATTCAGATGACCCAAACATGAAAAGTTTAGAAATGAAAAATCATAAAAGTTAATGAAGGTAAATTTAGATTATAATATTTCTAAATAAAATTGTTTATTATTTTGTCTATGGATTTTTGATTTGAAGCTAAAAAATGGTTATGTTTCAAATTCAGATAGATGAGTTAGAAAAAATCATATTACAATATTTAAAATTCATGATCATCATGTTATATTGGAAATACTTCAGCCCATTGGGTTTAGAGGTTTTTTGAATTTTTAAATTTGTATGTGCTAACAGAAATATCATATTTATTATGAGACATTGTTTTGGTGAAAAGAGACTATAATGCACTAAATTGACTACAAGAAGATATTGTTTTAATTTTATATAAACTAGAAAGATTTTCCACATACATTCTTTGATTCAATTGAATGTTTAATATTAAATTTTATGGATTAACAAAAATATGGAGGTCCGGTATAGTTCTGATGGATGTACCTATATGAGATATGTGTACAAAATTAAAGAAAAATCATATAACAAAGAATCATTTGATTGTTCAGTTGAACAATCTTATTTATAAGAGGAATTTTTTTCTGTGGCTATTATTTACAACATGAATATCATTCAAAACATAGCTGAATGAGCAGTCATGAGGTAAATGTTAGTGATAAAATAAACATTCAAGTGTCATTTTTTAAATCATCATAAACTTGGATTTTCTTGAGTTCATGAATGATGGTTTCAAATGATGAAGATTACAAGGCTTGTACATATGTTCCTCTCACCTATGAATAAATGAAAAGATTTTTACTATGAGTGCTACTATCACTTATCCTTTAAAAAATTAAATATAAATTAATATTATTTTTATTATAGATTATATTTTGATCATATCAAGAAATAGTTTCGACAATTTACACCAGTTTTACATGAATTATGTAGAAATGTTTTCCCCTACTCATTTCAAATATTGTTAAAGTAATTTTTTTATTTTTTAACATATATAATCAATATATTTTTTATTTTTTTTCTAATTTTTTTTTTCAATTATTAAAGTATCATAACATGTTAATAAAATTGATAATAAATTGTGTATATTGAGTAACTCACCATCTAAAATGGTTAAATATTATAATTCATATGTGGGGAATGGTTTTAAATTTCATAAACATGAATATGGTGAATTGAACAAAATAATGAATAATGGTGTTTTCTTAAAAGGATATCATCAAATAGATATTAAAGTTGAATTTTATGGAATGTTAGATGAAATAATTAAATCTTTTTATATAAGAAATGATTATATATAGATGTTTAGATTACATTGGTTTGATAGTGATAGAGGATTGCATGTTCATACATGCCATGAAATCATCAACATTAAATATAAAATCCTTATTTTCCCTAAATGAATCATTCTTATTGGATTATAAAAAACATCAAATTTATTATTAAAATTATTATACTTCTTCAAGAGAGTTAATTGACTAGTGGAGCATTATAAAAATTAAATACCATGAAAATATTCTTATAAAAATTGAATGTAGTTTTGTTGAAGTGAAAGAATTTAAATTTTTCAAAAGACAACTCTAAATACATCTTTCAACAAAGAGACATTAACATTGATGATGACACCCCATAGTTACTGGTTGATAGTGACGATGATGTGATGATGTAATAAATGATTTTGAAGTTACAATAGATGATGAACCGGAAACTTCCTATGGAAATTATTGATACTAAGGAATAATATGAATACATTAACACCATCATATATGAATATGAGGATAAAGATTAATAATGATTCTTCAACCTATTCATGAGTGAATTCCACATCCTAATTTCAATCCATTAATGTATAGGTATGTTCTATGTTTTAGTTAATTTTCATTAATAATCATTAAATTTCATTAAATTTTTTGTGTATGGATTTTTTTATAACTTGTATTATTTTCCCACAAACCATTTCATATAGTTTTTGGATAGGGGAGTGTTATTCTACAAAATTATTTCTTCTAGAGAATGGATGATATACGATCATATTCCCATTAATGTTTGGCACCACATGTTTGATCATAAGATGGTAAGTAAATCTAAAATATTTATTTAGAAATTTATTTAATTAATAACTTTCTATTTATAATTATTTATTGGGATTATGGTATCTCATCAAAGATAACATGATCACCTTTATCTAGGAGAATTTTTAGTCCTACATGCATGATAATTTTCATCAACTTTTTCAAAATTAGAGGAATACATCCATGATGAAAACTGGAGTCATTATTTTTTTCAGTATTGTTGCATCCATCAACCTGATTACATATCCTCTTAGGTTTGGGATGGATACTTCTCATACTGTATATTAGATAGTTTTCAGATGATATCATCATTAAGTCGGAAGAAATAGGGAAGGCAGGAGGTCACGCATAGATCTAGTAGTCATACATTCAGTACTCATCAATGGCATATGGTAATTACTTTTATTTAATAATTTATATATATGTAATTGTAAAATGATTATTTTATTCTTAAAATAGGTAGTTGATCATCTTGATATTATGGATATTAATGTTTAAAAGTGGATGTACATTAATCCTATCACTGGAGGTTTTATCGGTGGTCGATATCATGAGATTGCGGTTTACACATTTTTTTTGTTTTAAAAATTAACTAAAAATAATATTTTAACAATATTAATTTGAAATTACATTTCAAGGAGTCATATGAGGCCGCAACTTCTCGACATATGCTGAGATTCAAGCTGAGACTGAGTTTTTGGAGGCTAACGCATCAGTATTTAATGATGCATCATGGATGCAAGGGACTCGGTATGATTTGGAGGAAGTTCGAGTTGTTGGTATCTATTATCGATTGACACTTTCTAGTTATTATGGTATTATTTCATTTTCAACATCTAGTTTGAGGGGAGATCATGGATTGTCTTAATCGTCAACTCTAGAGTATGAGGAGAAGCTAAAATTATAGAATGAGATTATAGAGACCCTGTGTAGAGAGCATCAGCAGGTTCATTGATAGCAGTAGTAACAGTAGTAGGAGCATCGTCAAGCATAAAAGTAGTAGAAACAACAACATATGATGGATTTTATGTGATTTTTGGAGCGTGTTATAGGGTTAGAGTTCCCTCCACCTACTCCCCCATATGACTATCCCTCTCCTTAATGATTGATGTATTTTTCTTGAAAAACATTTTATGATAAAGATTGAGTGAACATATTTTTTTTAATATTGTGATTAATTTAGATGTATAAAGTTTTATATATTTCATTTTTTATTTTATTTATATTTTATTTATTTATTTATTTATTTATTTATTTCTACTTTTTAATTTTATTTTTTACAATAATTTTTGAAGGTATTATTTCCCCGTCGTAAATAATTATTTGTGAAAAAGATATAATCTCATCACAAATGATAGCATATATATAATCGGTAAAAGACATTTTCAATGAAAGAGACACCCATCACAAAAACAAATTGTGATGCATTTTTTAGTTTTAGGGAATTAGTTATGGTCTTCTGTCACAAATGACTATTTGCGATGACATCATTTATCTAATTCCCCATTGCAAATAATTTATCTACTAGTGTTTGTAGGGTTATGTACTCCATTGAGTGACTTATCATAAACAAGGTGTGTGTCCCTAATATGTTTGATATGGTTAGGTACTTTACTAGTTTCTAAGGTATGGGTCCTATATATTAGTCATGGGGTTCGGGTTCTCCCTTGATCATTACACTAATGACATGGAGAAATTAAACCAGGTTATTGATAGGGTAAGGTACTTCTTAAAGAGATGGGGTGTGGGTCCTCCATCCATGGGGTCGGTACTCCCTCATTTAATGTATACTCCATCAAAGAGGTGAAAGTCATCCACCTATAGGGTTGATACTCCCTTGACTAATGCATATTCCCAAGGTGAGGTGTGGGTCCCCAATGAAAGTTAGAAGACTAATATTAGTATTCTAAGATGAGGTGAATTGACCTATTTCTAATTTATTATTTTTTAAGAGTGAATGCAGTGAACAATATGTCATTATACCAATATATGAACTCTGGTTTAGTTTATTTGGTCAGTTGGGATATGGTACCTCCCATATAAAAAGTTATTTTCTTGAGCACTGACTTAGTTCTAATGTTACACAGGGGTGGATCAATACATTGGATGACCATACCTTGTTTTATTACTCACCCCATCATGTACAATTATGTGTTCTCATACTATTGTTCATGAAAATTAGTAGGTGCAACTAGATATTATATTGGATGTTTTAGATAGACTATATACATTGCATTAAATAAGTTCGAGTTTATAAAGGTGATCACATCATATTCACCCATTCTTAGTTTTTATTATCCCCTTATATTTGATATGATATATTATATTGATTTATTGTATTGTATACTATTTATGATGTATTTTATGGTTATATAGAATATATAAATGTTATAATTAACATTATTTATTTGATAGAAATACAATTCAGTGGGTGGAAATTTATATATACAGGTAATTCCTTCAATTTAATCATGTCCATAACTCTATGATAGTTGCTAAACCATGAACTATTGGAGGCAAACATGGAGAGTTTACTTACCAGTGATGCTTGTATGCTCATGTGGAGCCTTAATGGAGCCAAAAAATGACATAAATGGTTTAAAAATAGATAGTGAGAGGGTAAATAAAATTCATTTAAAAAATCATGGAATAAGAAAACTTCAAATGGAACCATCATTAAAAAATCGAAGAAATTAGTGGGACAAAGTGACTAAGAAAGAAACATAAAGGAATAGGGATAAATTACTCAAATGTGCTTAGTTGTATTTATTGTCAACTAGGTTATTTTTAATTGGGTGTATCATTTTAATAAATGAAAAGAAAAATTGGGTGATGGATTGGAGTATCCACCCATTAAAGAATAAATAAAAATTACCATGTTTTTAGGTAATGTTTTCATGGGGTTCACTAATGATGGATACATAGGAAAGGTGATTAAATATTTGGATACTTGGAATACCTAGCTGGATAGATTCCTTCAAACCCTAAACATAAAATGATTGAAGGATATGATCTTAAATTCTATTAATAGTGTTGGAAGTGAGGAATCCATGTCTTAATAAGGATTAAGTGATCAGATATGGGTCAAGATAGACTGAAGAAAATTCACATTTGGGTAGGAAGATTTATTCACTAAAATACATTATTGTGGGAAATGTTTATGATGCATCACCTAAGAATTGTGTTTGACAGAGTTTCAAATTATTATAATAATTCCAAGAATCATTTCAGTTTGTTTTGAGATAATTTTAGGAGTTTTAATAATCCATAGATAAATAACTAGTTCATTCAAATCTATCTAAAGAAATTTTCATTTTCGAGTTCATGAAAAATAGCTAAGTCTAAGTATTTTCCAACTAGAATAAAAGACTTAACTATGAAGGTATCACATTAAGTTATAAAATTAAGTGTTTTATTATTGTATTAATTTATCATAAGGCTCTAAATCCTATTTAAATTTGAAAAAGTTTTTGATTGTTAGGATTTTTTTGTTGAGCGCATGTCTTTGAAGTCCCCAATGTAAAGCATTGGTTATGTGTAGAGATTAAAAACTTGGAAAGAAAATTCTAATGTTGCTGGATGAAAATGTGTACCCAAAGAAGAATGTAAAGATTCATATATTTCTTGATGAACATTATAATTTAATTTTCCTAGTGTAAGACTACAATACCTAGTGAAAGTTTGGGACTTTTTCGAGATGAAAAATCAAGATTTTATATTTTGAATCTAGTGAATATGAACTAATTTGCGATGATGAAAGAGTTTTTCAATCATGGTATAAAAATACTAAACAGATAGATTTGTGTGTGACCTATGAAGGAGAAGAAGAATTATTTGATATTGATCCATATAAAGGGATGATCAATAAAAAATTAAAATGAAGTTTCTAGAATTATTTAATTATGAGGAAAAAACAAAAATATGAGGATGTTGAATTTGTTCTTTTGAGTTTAGAACAAAATAAATATTAAAGAATCTGTGATATAAGATTGTTTCGAGTAAGATCAAATGAGTAGTTTATATTTAAATATTTCTTGAATATGAAAATAATTTTATCATATTTTCAATAATAATGGTGATGAAGAACCATAAAACCTTGAGTTTTTATTTATCAGATCCAACAATAGTTTGTTCTATAGTTGTTTGAGTTTTCATGTGGATTTGAGATGTAATTAAGGGAATTTTACTAAGACTTGGGAAATGATTTGACCTATATATTTAATATGTTCTGAAAGGAAAGATGATTCCCACTCTATAAATATGAATTTTTTTATAATGTTGATACAACTAGTAGATTTTATAAGAATATTTTATTGGAATATTTTTTAAAAAAAGAATTCCTGATTTTTGGAGATATTTTTAATCATGTTTCAGAATAAGAATCATTTAATAAGCGACATTTTTGGAATATTACTTGAGAAGAAAAAGGTGTTCATGAGAATACATGGAAACTTGTAATGGATGTTGTATAATGGTTCTATTTGGAATTGTATCCATTTTCTCCTCTTAAGCTACCATTTCTGGTATTTTAAAAGATTAAATTCATTTATTATATCCACCTATACATGTGAAGAGATGAGAATATTGAGGAGAATAAAAGATAAATGAAATCTACCATTGTGTGGGTTGTTGTGTGTGCATGATCTATTAGTATCTAAGAAAAATAAATCTCTCATAGAACAACAAGAGAAATTAATTGCATGTTATAGTGGAGAATATGAAGAATAGTTTATCCATCATTATGAGATCAGTTTGAAGATAGTTTCATAAGTTAAAAGAAGAATATCCTTCTACATCTTTGGTTCTAGAAGTTTTATTATTTATTAGTCTTGAAGATAATAGGAGCTCTTCACAGGTGACATCCAATTGAATAGATCAAGTACATTTTCTATGAAATTTAATTATAATAATTGATTCAAGTTTAGAGGATTTTTGATGAATTTTTTGGCATTTGAAGAAGATACTTATGATAATAGGGGGATTGACTCTATCAAGTAGAGATATATTTGTAATGACCAGATATCAAATACCAATGTGGATCTAGAAAGAAACTCTTATGTTTACATGGTTTGAATCCATCAAACCTATGAGACTTAGGGTATTCCACAATACCACCTTGTGACTAAATGACTATAGTGTTAAGTGGTTGAAGAAGTATCACTAGAAGCTAGAAAGATATGTCTTGTGAGATTCTATAAATGTGTCTGGTGAGAAGATCATTGAGTCTTAGATCTTTTCACATTATTTTAATCACCCTACACTTGTAATTAAATTACATCAAGTATAGTGAATAATCATTGATTAGTGTACATAACTGGTTAAGGAATGTAGTATGTCTACCCAACCTTGTAAAAGTAATTATCAAAGTGAAATTTTGTGACACAATATATATTAGATTGAGGATGAATAACTCTATGAGGTTGAATTTAAAAGAAAAAAATTCATAAAAAATTTACGTGACCATTGATTCATTCATCCCTTCCAAGTGGTCTATCCGTCCTCTAGGCACCTCAAGAGATTAAAAATATTCCATTCACAACATTGTAAGTATGTAAAAATAAATAGAATGATATCTCAAGATATAATGTAAATATATGGAAGGATATAAAATGTATACATGAAATAAAATAAAGGCATGGACATGGAAGATAATGATTTCAACTAAAAAAATAAATAAACATTCCATTACCTTTACTCCCAGCTTTCTAAAATGTATTATAACTCCTTGTATAATCAAAATATAAATTCTAATCATCTATTTTAGAACCGTAACTTTATTTATTATCTTTTAAACTAATTAATTACTTTCATTTATTAAATTTATACTAGTTAGTAATAGTTTTTTATCATAAGATGTTAAAAGTTTCAATTGTATAGTATTTATTTCAATATGGGGGTATCAGTAATTATTCTTTTGTTAATAAGTTCACCATATAAAAAATTATTATGTTACATGATTCATAATTTTTCAATAAAATTAAAAAGGAATGTTCATTTTATGGAAGGTATCATTATATTTCATAATAATGAAATTCATATTGTGCTTGTTTCGGGTAATTTCATCAATAATAATGAGTTACTTTATAATGATCATTCATTTGAGTATAACCATTTGGAAAATATAAAAATTATTATGTTTCTAATTAATATCACAAATTACTAGAATTTATGTTTTGGTTCTCATCCATAGTGAAAATGATGAAGATATTACAACATTGTTCATGCAGGTGGTTGAACTAACCCAAACAATATGTAATGTCCCTAAACCAGAAGCCACTAAACAGTTGCTCTAATCTGATTTTCCACATGACCATATGTTTTCCTCCCCGTAATCCAGAGGTTTTTGACTAGAAGTGAGGGTCTAATGGATAACATAGGGAGACTACATCCTCTTTACCAGAGTACACCAGAGTAGATAACATATGAAATAAAGGAATCAATAAACCAAAAACCAAAAACATGAATTACTAACCATTTCAAGAATAGGGTACAAACCACAACTAAAAATAAATATTTCATGCCATCTTAACAATATCAAGAGTGAATAAAAACCCAAAAATAAAGACAAATACTAAATCTCCAAAATGGGTACTGACTCCAAGTCTAGATCCACATCTGTACTCATCCCAAGCTAAACTCAACTCCCTAGCATAGGGCATTTTCCCTTTTCCTAACTTGTAACCATGAAATCTTATTGGGTACCCAATGGTGGCCCAAGAAGGTTTTGAGTACAACTTAGTAGTTCAACACCAACAGTGTCTACAAAATTCCTAATCTAAACAGATAGTGCTTGAAAGTACTAAATAAAAGGAAAGATAACCAAAAGATAACACCAGTCCCGTTAGTTAAAAATATTCACTTTATCTATTTTAATAATTTTTTCCATGGGTTGGTCATTTACATGATTTACACGACATCATAAGCTAGTCAATTATCATTAATAAGGGAATAATTTCAGTTCTCGATCTCACTAAGTTTAATCATTTCATAAAAAATTACATCACACTTACCATAGAACATCAATCTAGGTAACTCATCAAATGAAACCATTAGGGGATTAGAGCCTTAGTCTGACTCCCTAAACCATGAATTCTAGGGGTGGGGTTTAAAGTCTTAGTCCAACCTAACTTGTTTTAGGATCCTCATTCCATTACCCCACACCACCAATCCATGTGAACATGCTTATTCATCCATTTACCACATATATCATATCACAAATCATACACAATCAATACAGATAACATTCACAATTCACATTTTATTCAATACATGAAACTTCATCAAGCCTTAACCCATTAACACATTTACCATTTACTTAGCATAGCCCATTTAATCCATTTCCCTTTTCATACCTTAACCCATTTAGCTTATTCAAAAATTTACATACATTAATTCATTTCCCATAATTCATCAATTCAAATGCATTAACCTATTTATGCATTTCAATTAAAAACTCATAAGTCATTTAACACATTCAATTCATTATAATTAACCCCTTTTCACATTTATCCAAACAATACCTTATGTTTTTTCCAATGAATAGACAAAAAAATCATTAGTGACTATGCATAATTCAAACTAACATGTCAACTCATTTATCTTGGGTTCTATTTCAATACACATGAACTTTAGTTTTATCATTACAATCTTCTATGTTAGGGAATATTTGTGCACCCCATGGGTGGCCCTAATATGGTCTAATGAACCTCAATGGATCCAAGGTGGATCATGAGAGGTTCAATTCATCATTTATTCAACCATTTTTTAATATATTTCTCAAGGAAACATGTTCACAAAATGATTGAACCATTAACATAACCACACATGCATATATCAACTTCAAGACTATGGGATATAACTTATAAACCACCTACCACAAATACCTAAATGAAATCTCACTTAACATTGGACTTAGATCTAGATTCAAGCATTCTTTGAAGCCCCAACCTATGATATACTGGAAAAATTGGGTTTTAGGGATTCAGAAGAAGAATAAAGAAACCAAAAAATCTAATCTAGAAAAGATAAGTAATATAAGTGTTAGACTCACCCAGATCATCGATCCACACCCAAAAAACACTAAATGTCCCAGAAATAAAGCAGATTGTCCCTTGGGTAGATTTAAGATCTTCGGTATGTCACTAGGTATACTGGAGAAGAAATGGGTGAAGAAATCAGGTAGAAATCATAAAATCCCAAGGGGAAATGGTAAAAACCCACTTTTAATATACCGCATGGTTTGGCAAATAATTTTTATTAAACCATGTTCCAATTGTGTGATTTCCTCTATCCAAGATGGGTAAAAGTGGAATGGATACTTATGAATACTACAGGGTTTGATAATACATTCACCAACTATTTGAAATTCCTTTGTCCAAGGTCATATGGTTTGGCTCTCCCACTCGCATGGTTTACACTAATTATGCTCCTATCATGAAACTTGCACATGATGGCCAGATTTCCCTTTCTTTTATGTATTGAACTCCTAGAACACCACTGAGTATCCTAATACATTTGCTAAACATTTATTTAGCAAAATTTAAGGTATTCAAACAAAAAATGAAATAATAACATACCTCCATGACGCTCAGGGTCTTATAACCTCCCCACCTTATAATGATTCATCCTCGAGCCGCTCATCCCACCCATCACTAAGCTTCAAAATAAAATAATTTGGGCTAATAAGCCCACATATCCATCTATTTGTCCCATGTTTCCTACAGAACAGTATCATGCTTCCACAAAACTTGAACCAAAGGAATAGTCTTTCCCCACAAGACCTTATAACTATGATCTACAATCCGAACCAGATTCTCTTCAAAGGACACATCATCCACAAGCTCAACATCTTCACAACCAATAATATGAGATGGTTCATTGTGATACTACTGAATCTATGACAGATGAAAAAAATCATGCATACCACTATATCACTATGGAATATCCAATCAGTATGTCACTGGTTCGACCCTCTTGAAAATCTCAAACGACCCCATGTACATGGGTGTAAACATACCCTGTTTTGAATCCGATGGTGACCCAACCTTGGTGACACCTAAATAAGCATATGATCACCCACCCTAAGCTCAATAGGTCGATAAAATTGATCCGCGTGTGACTTCTTCTAATTTGAGAAGTATCTATGCAATTACAAATAAACTGGTTCTCCTTCAATGTCTCTTTCATGAGACTTAGTCCTAACAACTCTGATTCCCTAGCCTCTATCCAACACAATGGATATCTACACAGTCCAACATAGAGTGACTCAAACAGTGAAATTTGAATTGTCACTTGGTAACTATTTTTGTGGGAAAACTCAAATAGTGCTATATGATTTTTCATGATCCACCAAATCTTTGGACATAAAACCTCAACATATCCTCTAGTACCTAAATAGTATTCTATGACTACCTATCCAATTGTAAGTGAAATGATGTAATGAAAATAACATGGGTACCAAGTTCCTTCTATATTCCCTACTATAAGTGTGATGTAAATTGTGGATCACAATCCAATACTATATTCTATGGAACCACATTAAATCATATTATCTCCTAAACATATAACTCACCCAACTATTTAATTTTGAAATTCTCTAGAATTGGGAATAAATGATCCACCTTAGTCAAACGATCAATAAATACCCAGATCAAATCATTCTTCAAAGAATTCTCAGGAGACCCACCAAAAAATCCTTTGGCATGTCATCTAATTTCCATTCTCGAATGAGAAATAGCTACAACAAAAAACTCAATCATTGTTTCTCATCCTTCACCTACTGGCAGGTAATGAATCATGCTATGAAACCTAAAACCTCTTTCTTCATCCCTGGTCAACAATACTACCTATAAAGATCACAACACATTGGTCAAGCCATGATGCATTTACAATTTCTATGTTTGAAACACACACATCAACTCTTCTCACATTCTTGTTGGAACACCAACACAACCAAGAATATAAATATTCCTATCTTCTCAAATAGTCCAAACAAAAGGTAACTCCCCAACTTTAAGGTTTCCTCTCAAGGACAAACATTTCAGATCCTCGTACTACCTCCCATTAATCTGACATAGAAGTGTGGAATCAATTGACAAGGATGCAAGGTTTATATTCACATGTCCATCATGTACCTATAGATGCATCTCATTAAACAACTCCATCATTATCTACTCAGAACTAGATCCCTAAACCATCTGATTCTGGGTTTTCTAACTCAATGCATCTACAAAATTATTCCACTTTCTTATCATGTAGACTAGCTCAAAATCAAAATAATGCATGTACTTGACCCACCTTCACTACTGAAGATTTAGATCATGCTAAGAGAAAAAGTACCTAATACTTTTATAATTAGAGTACAAGGTAAACCCTTCTCCCAAAGTAGTAACTCCAACAATTCAATAAATATGCCACTGTAGCGAAATCAAAATCATAAGTAGGGTAATTTCTTTTATGGGGCCTCAATTGTTGTAAATTTTATGCAACCACCTGATCATCCTGCATTAAAAATTCCCCATACCCAACACCATATGTGTCACAAATCAAAGTATAACCCTTACCTTTCTCGGGTAAGATCTGAATTAGTGCAGTATTCAACCACTTCATTAACTCTTAGAAAGCATTCCCACATTACCGAGACCATTCAAACTTGATGCCCTTCTTCACCAGACATGGTAGTGGTGATTCCAAATGAGAAAAATCTTTCATAAACCTTTATTAACAGCCTATCAATCCTAGATAACATTTAAAATCAAAAACATTCTTAGGATACTCACAATATAAAACTACCTTCACTTTCTCTGGGTCCATTGACATGACTTTCTCTGAGATGATGTGATCTAAGAAATGAACCCTATTAATCTAGAAATGACATTTGGATATCTTGGAATATATCTTATTCCCTCATAGTTTACTCTAGAAGATGTCAAGATGTTTATAATGATCTTCGTGAGTCTTATAGTACCTCAAGATTCCATCAACAAAGATAATTACAAACTGATCTATATAAGGGTGAAATGTTCTATTAATTAGGTCCATAAATATTGTGGGCGCATTAGTCAACCCAAATGGCATCACAACAAACTCATACAACCCATACATGCTCCTAAAGGCAACATGTGGTACATCAGAAGATCTCACCTATAGATTATGGTTGCTTGATCTCATATCAAACTTGGAGAAAACCAAAACACCTCTTAGCTGGTCAAAAACATCATTGATTCTAGGAAGTAGTATCAATTCTTAACTTTCATCAGATTTAGCTTCCTATAATCGGAACATAACTATAATGATCTATCAGAATTCTTGGAAATAAAAACTAGAGATCCCCAAGGTGACGTACTCATAAGAATGAACCCCTTGTTCTCCAGTTATTCCAACTGAGTTTTAAGCTCTTGGGGTTCTTTATATGACATCCTATATGGTGGAATGGAAACTCATTTTTTCTTCTGATAGCAACTCTATCGTGAACTTGACATCTCTATTTGGTGGTGGCTCTAATAAGTCCCGAGGAAACATTTCCTGGAACCAATATGCCGTAGTATGAATAAAAATCTTCTATACTCCTTCATTATCAATCATTAGACAATCCACTTAGGTTGTGAATTTATCCAACTACTGAAAAACTGGTCCAGCACGGCCTGGACAGACATCTCATTCACTATGATGGACATACGTGTCACCCTTATGTGACATGAATTTTACCCTGAGAAGGTATTGGTAAATATAGTATTGGTATAACACTAGCTAATATATAAACAAAATCAAATCAAAACTCGACATCTCAGCCCCAAAAACACCCATAGAAAATGGTACTCACCAACTTTTAGGGAACACCCTTCACATTGCCTGATATTTTCCTCTCATACCCCTAACGTTGTATCAATCGACATGAACACACACAAAATCTCCACCACTAGGACCAACACACTCAAAAAATGAGAGTATATAAAATAATGAAAATAACCTATGTCAAAAATAACATTAACAAGTATGGAATCTATAATAATTGCACCTCAAACTGTCGATGTTCTAGCCTCACCAACTCTAGTTGTAAACTAAACTAAAAGAAGATAAGTTTCCCCTATACCATGGGATATAGTCTAAGTTCCTTTTTACATAACCTAGATAATATGGATACTCTTTTCATGGAGTAACTCATCAGTTACCCATACTGTTACGACCGGTATAGCTCCAACTTCCTACCTCATATGGGGTAATTGACACCCTACATGCACTCTACATCAGCCTTGATCCTCCATAAATGCCCATTTTTATAAAGTTACTACAAAACCTCTTTACATTCCCTAGCCTTCTACATGCTTGGAACTCAACAGGTGGTCATGGGACACTATTCGCGCATGTGCCCTGGCCAGCCACACTTATAGTAGAAAATTTGGTCACTAACCTATGAGACGGGTTCCCTTTTATGACTACTCTATCCACCACTTAACTAACGTCAACTCTCTAACCAGTTCTTCCTTTCACTGGAATCTAAACCACTGGTTCACCCAACTAGAACTGTAACCCCACCACCAAAATCCACTTTGAGGTTCCCTTCTAAAATAAGGCCATGATACACTACTTTAGTAACCCTCTTTAAAAGGTAGATATTTACCTATAACTTGATCTCACGTATAAGTAAATCCTAGAAATGTATCACCATATCTGAATCATCCCCCACTAACATCAAGTTGAAGTGTTATATGTTAGTTAGGTAGAAATCATACTCTATCACTTACATATACCCCTAGTCTGACCTCAAAAACTCTGCCTCCTTCCCCTACCTTAAGTTATCTGGATAGAAATGCTCTAGAAAATTATCTTGGAAGTCTTTCCATGACATACCATCTACCTACATAGTCTGGACCAAAACATACCACCATGTTTTTTCCTAACCCTTCAGCATGTAAACTACCAACTTGGCTCTCTTCTCAGGGGGGAGTCTCTAAGTGATAAAGAATTTTTTGAACGGAATCTACCCAAAATTTGGTTGCATTAGGTTCACTCTCTCCCACAAAATTCGAAGGGTGTTATAGATGAAACTTCATTGTCATCTCAAAGATACTTGTCACAACCCCTAGGTCTTGTCCCATCATCTATATGAAAAAAAAGTTCTCACAGAATTAATCTACTCCTTTGTTACCCTATATCACCAGGTTTCCTTGCTTCATTTCTAGAGGAGCATTCTCAGTGACATATTATAGTAACCCAACCGGAACATGATTTCATGGTGGAATCTTCCTAAAATGACAAACATGCACCTTATAACACATAACTCTCCACAGTTGAAATGGAAATCCCTTCTCTAAACACAAACAAACCTTCTTACATACACTATTCTAAAGGATATCATCACACATCTTCACAAACTACCACAACCAATTTTTTAACCCATTTACACACTTTCATTAATAAAAAACATTTAACCATCCTTCACATTATTTTTATTTAACCATTCACATTATCTTTATTAGAAATTATTTTCCTTATATTCTTAAGGAATATGAAATGCATTTTACCCATCAATTCCCACACATCCATCCCATGTATGCCTACCATAATGCATTCCACCTATATCCCTAGGTACCTAGAATAATGCATGAATGATAAACCTTTTTCTATTCATACCATGAAAGAACAAAATATATTAGGCACATTACACAACAAGTGAGTCACCTATGGGTGAAATTCATTCAAATATAACAACACATATCAGAAGAAAAAAATTCCCACCCTGGGTACTTGGATTTTTCAGCATAAATGATTTAGATACTCTCATGAATGAGCTCATTTCCAAGTCCTAACACTTCATAATGTCTTTTATACCATTCCCAAATAATAATTCATAGAAAAAAACATATCTATGATACCACTTTGAAACATCCCCAACCCATTATCCTCTAAACTGGTGCACCGAGTTGGGTCGATGAATGACCTCAAGCATGACTCCTTATATTCTCTATGTTTCTCTTATTCAACAGCTTTCATATATTAACTGATTTCCTATAATTAATCAATTCACATGTATTATCCCAATTATGAAATTCAATTACAAACTCATAAGTCATTTGACATAGTCACTTAATTCTATTTAATCATTTCTCACATTTTTCCAAAAAATCCCTTATGTCATTTCCAATGAATAGACACAACTATAATTACTTCTTATTTATAATTCAAACTAACAAGTCAATACATTTATCATGGGATCTATCTCAACACATGTGAACTTTAGGCTTATCATTACAATCTTCCAGGTTATGGAAAATTAGAGCACCCCAAGGGTGGACCTAATCTAGTATAATCAACCTTAATGCATCCCATAAATATCATGAAAGGTTTAATTAATCATTTATCCAACAATTTTTTTAAATCATACTTATGTAAAAAAAATAAGAGATAACCATTAACACAACCAAACATGCATAAATCAACTTCAAGACTATGTGATATAACTTGTAGACCACCTACCTCAAATCCATTAATGAACACTCCATTAAAAAAACATAGATTCAGATTCAAAAACTCTTTGAATTCCTAATATAAGATATTTTTGAAAAATAGGGTTTTATTAATTTGGAATTAGAAGAAAGAAACCACAAGACCTAATCCAAAAAATAGAACAATAGAAGCATTAGAATCACCTAGGGATTTGATCCACACCCAACAACACTCCAAACGGACTATAAATGAAAGTGATCGACCCTTGGTAAGATTTGGGATATTTGGTTTATCATTTGGGATGTTGAAGAATAAATGGGTGAATAAATCATGTAGAAACCATAAAAATATAGAGGGTGAAAAGGGTAAAATCCACTTATAATAGGGTACAAGGTTTGGTCGTATGGTTTTCCAAAATGTGCACCAACCATGCACCGACCTCTATCCAAGAGGGGTCCAAGTCACATGGTTACTTGGGAATTTCAAATAGTTTGAAAAACTATTCACCAACTATTTGAGATTACCATGTCCAAGGTTGTATGGTTTGGCTCCCCCACTTGCACGGTTTACACTAACCATGCGCCAACTATGCAACTTATAGAGCATGGATGGTGTCCCTTTCCTTCATGACCTGAATCCCCAGAACCCCCTCGATATTACTCATAAACCTTGTAAATATTTAATTATCCAAATTTAATGGCTTCAAACAAAAATTTAAACAAGTAAATACCTCAATGAATCTCATAATTTTACACAATAACATGTTATAATGAATGTATGAGTGAAAATATGAAGTTATATTAATGTAATTATTTTTTTATAAAAGTATATTTATGTAAATAATAAATTATTATATAATTTAATATTATTTTTAGAAAATTAAATATGAAAAATAAATTAAAATTTTGAGAATAATTCATTACCTACTTTGATGAAAACTATTTTTTCTCATTACAACATTCTTTGTAATAAAAGATTTTAGCCTACTACATGTGAAAAAAATATCTCAAACATGAGAAAAAACATTATACATGGAAGTTTAGGTATATATTGCATAGGAAAACAACTAATATGTGTGTTTGGAATGGGTATATGTGGGGTTATTTTAAAGATGAGTTGCAGTGGAATATTTGTAAATATTCATTATTTATTGGTTAAGGATGGTCATTTTGAGATAGAAAGTTTCTTATAAGTATTAAAAATAAATTTTGGTACATATTATAACCATTATAATGATTTATTTTCACTATTATAAGTTTATACATCATTTCTATCATATTACATATTTTACCATGTTTTTAATTTACTTATATAAATCACTATTCACCCTAGTAAAATATTTCTTTATGAAAAAAATAATTTTGAACCTAGTATATAATTTTGAAGCCCTGATTTATAACCTAATATTCATTTACATAAATTAAATATCTAAATATGATATATTTAAAATTTAAATAAAAATATATTATAATTTTAAAAAACATTTTTTCTTAATTAAAAAAATTTCTTATGTAATGAATGATTATATTTTTTTGATTATGAATACTTAGTTCATTAATGGAAATTATATAGTTATTATATATGTTAAAAAATTATTTATAACTCCTTATTCACTAACAAAAAATGACTATTTTTACAATGCTCCAACATCCATGTTATTATAGACCCTCTTTTCAATGGAGGGTAACTACTAAGGTGAATTACTAGCGCTTAGGTTGTTCTACATCAAAAATGAGTGGATGGAAGGATAAACCATCTTATAAAGATTAATTTTGTTAGATTTTTTAATTTATTATATATTTAATACATGTTTATTAAATTAATCCTAGTAATAATTCTAGTTACTCCAGCTATGAAAGAAATTGATTGATACCATGCATTCAATGAGAACATATATGAGGGGTTCTTTATCTTTCGCCACATTGATATGTTAGTTATATTTCTATTTCGATCCATAAGTTTTTCACTCTAGATTTTTTTCTCCTACTATAGAGGTGGTAGGTGATTCTGAGTTGTGATTAGGTCTATCACAGGGGATTCTTATTTACCCCTATGAAGTGAATAAAAACCCACATAGTTTAGTTCCATTTAATGAGGAATTCAATAAAATTTAATTTAATGTGACAAGGACCAATGTGGTGACTTTTAAGGTCATGAATCCACGACCAATGATGTGGTTTCTAATGTTCTTTATCCCAAAAATTATATCATATAGTTTAAAATCATATTATGAAGGTAAATTCAAGGAATTTTAAAATCATGTGGAGTGGGATTCAATAAAAAAGATGCTTAACAATTTCTTGGTGTGAGATTAACACATGATTGGTATTTTTTTTTACTTCATAGACAACCTAGGTGAAGGTGGGTTGGGTATTAGACTAGGTTGGTAGCACATTTATGTTCTTCTATTGTCTCTTAGTTACTATATATGAGGGAATTATGGGTGAATCTGCTCGTGGAATGAAGTAGTGGGATGAGATTTGGACATGCATGTGGTTGGTAGAATATTTATTACCATAGCTCATTAATTGGACTAAAGGAGGATAATTAAAATATCTAAAGTGATGTAGACTAATTTATAGAAGTCCAGATTAGTGCCTTGAGCTAGGGAAGATCTATTATTTCTCTGAGAAGAGTGATACTTATAATTAATGGGACAAATGATTAACAACATCCCAAGGACCCTACTAGTTAGGGAGAACAATGAGTGGGAACCCAATCCTTAAGGGAATATTTAATTTTAAGGGGACATATAAATTTATACAATGACATATTCATGTATTTTTGGAATACATGGAGGAGGCTTTAGTAAGGTAGGTATTTGAGGCTTTGACCAAGTAAACAGTGTTTCAATATGGTCTATTGGGCCATTAGGGATAAAGGGTTGGATTTATCCTAGGTTTGTAATCTGGAAAAATGGAATGTTTGGGAATAGCTATGAAGGTTTAGTGTGGATTTATTTTTAAGTGTCTTGGGAACCACTATCAATAATTATAGAAAGGATATTTCATGAAGATGGGTACCATGTGATAAATATTTTATTGAGATAGACCACTAAAAGAATCGAAAAACATAATTTATGAAATCCCTGTTTTGTATGAGATTTGGGTTTATTTGAGGAAATAGACTTTACAAGGGTTATGCGGTATTTATATTGGACACCATCCATGATTTACACGATTTATTGAATTACCTTTACATGAAGGACTCATATAGGACTAGATCGTAAAGGCTTTTATATATTAGGTTGTAGATTATTTATTTGGTTTGGGATATAAAGGATCTTATACAAAGGGGTATTTAATGATATTACATGGTCATTAAGGTATTACATAGGGGTCTTTTATTTTCTATGAATTAGACTTATAGTCTACCTATGACAGTCTATATTCAAATATTATCACACCATGGTTTCATGAAAATTATGTCATTTCTCAAACATCATTCCTATAAAAAAATCCATAGTATTTTAAATGTATTTTAAAGAGTTTATTTATAATAAAAACTAATCACCCACAAATTATGGAGTTTGGCCCACATAAAAAGATAGTGAACATATCATAAATCCTCCTTCAGATTTTAAATAATAGTTTGACCACAAAAAAGAGGGTGGAAACATGAACTCTTAACCTTGTGGTGGAAAATGGAATTTTAATAACATAAAATCCATGCTACCATAAATATAAGACAATATTGTGACAAAAAATGATGTAATTTTATGCCTAATTTATTCATGGATGAAAAACATCTTCATCTTTGAACAAAAACAACACTTTTCTACCAACGATTGTCACAACTAAACCATATAAAGGATGGTAACCACATAATTACTTCCTAGATTAATAATTTTTATATGACATAAAACCATTATTAACACTTGATTCAATATATGTTTTCTATTTTTTTTCCAATATTCATCACAATGTTTTTATCATGTTTTCAAGGGCTAATAAATCCACCATCATAATTGGATCTGTTTAGAATAAAAAGAATCAAATTATAAAAAAATTATGGGGATCATTGTTAGTTACTTGTAATGTAAATAAATGGGTAACTGAATGGTCACCATTATCCCTATAAATAGGGTAGATATGGGATGTGGGACCATAAACATCCCACAAAGGATGTAAGCAATGTTTCTTTTTTCCATAGAAAGTAAACTTCTATAGACGATATCCACTGTATAATGTCAAATTGTATACAATTTATGTGTCCCTATACTAAATAGGTTCCCACATAAGACTTATGTTGATTCCCATCCACTAAAAACTTTTTTTGTAGGATACCTCTAATGGTATATAACTTTATTGGGATATCCACCGCTGATGTTTTTTGTGATTTATTTTTAATTTATTAAATATTATAGAGTATTATATCAATAAAATCCCTTTCAAAGGTTATCCTAAGATTCAATTTTGTTATTAATTTTATTTCATAAATAGAATCAAGATATATAGCTTAATATTCTACTATTAAGTGGATTTATAGGTATAATAACATTGGATCTGGATAATACCAACTTGTTCAACCAATGCACAAACATAACTCTGAGATGATTGGAGAAAACATGATGAGCTACCCAATATTGGGTAGACTAATAATTTATGGTTTTGGTTTATTAGGAGATAAAACTATCCTCTAACCAGTCTATAACTATCCAATTCATTAGTTCACTCAAAAACATGAACCTTCCCATGTGAATTTGTTATTGACGAGGCACATTATTAAGGAGACTAGTGATGGAGTAGGGACTGTGTTATGGCACATTCCATTAACATTGGTCAAATAACCTTGATCTTAATAGCTATTAATTAACAACTAAACATCCATATTTTAGAAGGATGACATTATTAAGTGATAAGGGTGGAACTTTATGTGGGATATTCTCCCCAAAGGCATAATTGGGATAGAATTCTAGTGGACCTATTAGGTAAACTAATTCAATGTGGATTTAGTAAGAAAACTCAAAGAAAATGGATTTTAAAAGTTAGTCTGAATCTCTTTATCTTTCTCCCAATGAAATGAGAATATAATCCTCAATATGGTTAGTAGATGGATCTTTGACACCAGAACATTTTGCTGGATGTAAAAATAGGTTGTAAGTAGCCTCTAAGATGTGAATATGATCGGTGGAGATCCAATATTGGGATACATGTATGATGATTTTCTCCCCCATTATTGAATACGATTATATGTCCCCCATTGGGTAAGAGATTACTAGATCTATAAATAGAGATAATAGAATTATATCTCTTCACATTACATAACATTATCTTTCCCACCTAGGATGGGCATTTCATTTTGTCAAATGGCCAATAAATTTGGGTGAGGACACCATAAATAATCTCAAACCAAAATTAATTTAAACATACAGGTATATATTATCTAACACCAGAATATGGATGATAAAATGAGGTGGAATGGGATATAGCTTCTAGAGTCTATCCATGCCTCTATTTAAAAAATTTCTCTACTATGTTCATTATTTGATGTCATCTCCCAATACGTGAATCATACAATAGAGTGAGGACCAACACATTTGTGATAGAGACGTGAATAGAAAGTGATAAGAGAATAAATCTGACTATACTAATATTATCCAATCTATACTGAATTCTAGGGGACATCAGTAGAGGAAGGCTCTTCTAAAAACATTAATTCCATTATAGGTGTTATGGGGCTAGATCACAACTCATTTAGGGTTCCATGAGTTTATTAGCCCCATGAAAATACAAGGTTCCTGAATTAGGCTATGACTCCAAGGAATTTCTAGGATTTAGTCAATATCATTAGGTAAATGTGTTGTTTTTGCAATGAAAAACTACCACAATATATTTTTATTCATTTTATATAGACCCCAAACTAGTGTAATCACTGAAAAAACATCTAAAATGAAAAATAGAAACATATTATAATGGAACTATAAGAGGGTGTACAAGTATTCATGGTTGATAGAGAGACTATTTTTAAGGCCTATGAACAATTTATATTTTCTTGTCAATTATTTTGTGTGAAAATTATATGTCCTTATCCACCCCATAATGTTTAGATCATGAAAAATTCTATAATAATTCATCAATTTTGGTTGATACTTATCTAGGAGGATACATACAAGCATGTCACCTTCCAACCAAATGATACTACTATTATGATATTTGTAAACTATAATGAGACCTAGACCAGGCCATACCTTGAGGCTATAATAAATGACTTGGTATTTTATATTAATGAACCAAAACCATATATAGGTTTAAAGTAGTAGGAGAACCTGATAGAAAAAACACCATCCAAGATTCCTCCTCTAATAAAACCCTTGGCCCATGATATTCTTAAGAAGATACTTAGGCAAGTGGACCCATCTTTCTCCATAAATATGGAATCTCTCTAACCATCCATCCTTGCTAATGATGAATTCTGATGCACATAAGATGAGTGGGATCCTAAGGGGATTTTTTCTCCCATAAAATAGAAATGGGATTATCTATATGGGGAGGTGATAATTTTGATATATCTTAGAAAAATTACGACACCATTAAACATTTCATTCAAGAATCAGACGAATGTATTTGAAGGTTATATTAAATAGTTCTAGGATGAATTTAATGTTTTCTATGGTAAATAATTCTATTCACATAAATTACATTGATTGATGGTTTTTGAAACATGAAATGAAAATGATAAAGAGGATTATGATAATGATAGTGACAATAATGGAACCTGACATGGGACATAATTGATGATGTAGGGAATAAATGAAGGTCAAATTTATAGTAGGTAATATCAATTTATATTAAAACTTATCATACTATAATTAATAGTTTAATTGATTTCCTTTTTCTTTTACAATTTTATGGGAAAAATTCTTTGTATTTTAGGTCCTCATAGCATTCACTTAGGTGAAAAATGGTCGGGCCAGATGAAATTTAGGGAAGAAGGGTTGAATAAGACACATCACCAACCTATAAAGAATAATTGATGTCGATGAACTCTAAAAATATAAATTTATTTCTAATTAATATACCATTGGATACATGCACAAAACATTCTTTATAAGAATTTGTCCAATACGAGTGGGTGAAGATATTGGAACTCTGCTATAGCTTGGGGATAGAAGGTGAATTTTTGACTTATATCTCCATTAATTTTAGGATAATTTAACATCTTGTGAAAAAATTATGTATTATGTTTTCATCCAATCAATTCAACAATTGACCTACTAGCATCTCAAGGTAATGAAACTACTACACTTCAAGAGGGGAAATAAACTATATAAATAATAGACAATTCTCAAAAAAAATCTAGGACTGGACCTATACTTAAATGTTTTATTTGATATTTAAACCTATATAACCAAATAAAATGATAAAATTGTGTCTATTGAATACTAGTTTCAACAATTAGAATCAGTTATCATTGAATTCAGTGCAAGCTTATAGGAATTTTTGTTTTGTTAGTATCCCTCAAGGTTGACATCTATGTTTATTATTAATCATGTTGATTGATGCCCATGTTTTTCATATATAATACTTTACCTTAATTTGAAATAAAACATTAGAGAAATAATTTGACTCTAGATATATCTTTCTACTATATGGTACTATGTATTTGGGGGTAGATACAATACTTGAAGATCTGGAACATGGGTCACTTTCAGAAGACATCCCATCTACATCGGTTGATGAGACAATAATAGAGGTAGAATGTAAAATTAAAATGAGTGAATATGAATATAAAATACAATGTATATTAATTTTAATGTTTTTTTAACATGTACTTTTGATATCAACTACAAAACCCTATAGAAAATGATGGAGGGTCATGAGGTCATTTGTCTAGTGTATTGGTTTCCCGAAGTCAAAGAGGAAAGGGTCATTCAGAAACTATCATTCGTAATTAATTTGGAAATAATTTATTTTCTAAGAGATCTAGTTCTATAATAAGTTATAATCCCTTCAATATACTCTAACTCAATTATTGTGGTGAAGTATCAATAGGCTAATCAATGACACCTACCATGATGATCATAACATACAACTACACAATCTCTAACACATTTCCATAACATTGGTATATAGTGAATTTAATTACTACATAACCAATGCAATTGTAAAGATCATAATTGATACATGATATTGAAAAAATTTCCTTTGATAAGTCCTTTCAATAGTTTATTTAGTGGATTTTTCCTTTAAAATTTAGATTTTATTTCTTTGAAAATAATCTCCCCATGCAGTGGAGGTAGTGGAACATAAATTTTTAATATATTAAGGAATGAACCTAGTGGAGTATTTTTATCAAGAGAAATTCAAGTCTAAGAAGGTATTAGAGGAGAAAAAAACATGAAAAGGATTCCAAAAAAAATGGGAGTGTATGTTTCTTAAAGGGTAGAAAAATATGTCTTGATAAAGAGTTATAGGATATAAAGTCATCTAGAATTCATCAAGCTATCAAAGACATTGAGTAATCAACTATTCATCTATTGGACTCAATCTAACATTACCTATAATAGTATTATGAACAGTAGTATTCTTATTATACGTTGTTGATAATTAGGGAGAGTCCCAAAATTATGGATATTACTACATTTCCTTTTTGTTTAATCAATCAAAAAAATTTCCCTCAGGTTCCTGTCATTTTCCTGAATCTCTGTCATTTTGAATACTGGCCCTTAAAAACTTTTTAAAACTCAAAAATATAAAAAAAAGTTTAATTTAGTTAAAAATTATATAAAAGTGAATTTATTTAAATCATAGCATCAAAATATTTGAGTCAATAGTCAAAATGCCTCAATCAATCCATTATCTTTTAAGGTGAATTCTCTTGGATATGTATAAATTATATAGATATGTTGTGTATGTTCTATAATCATAGGTCAAGGTTGGCTTTTAGATAAACATGTAAGTTGGTTGATTCCCTCCTTGAAACTTTATCTTAGATGGATATATGTGAGATGGATACACAACCCATATACCATCATCATAACAAAGATAATCCATGTGTAAATGAGAGAGTGAGTGATTCGATATAATTAAAATTATAAATACGGTTTTTTATTGGTGTGTTAAAATTATGTAAGGGTTTGAGTATCTCGATATTAAATAATTATGAATTTTAAAAAAATGACCTAAATTAATATCTGTGGGGAAAATAATATTCTATAACTCTTTCCTAGATATGTAGACCTTGAGCGTGAACCCTGACTTCTATGAAGGATAGATATTGGTCTACAAAATATTTGTGAATTCTTTTTTTCTGCAATTTAATTTTTTCTTAATCAATGAAGGGGAAGGCTTGGAAAGCATGTTTTTGGTTTTTTCTTAGGTCACCCTTTATAGGTTTCCAAATTGAAAATAATTGTATCTTTTTTTGAATAATATGATTTTTTATAATCCATAATTGAGATTAATTATTGATTGAAGAATTATATATTTCCTTAGATTGAATTTATAAAGTTTAAACCAAATGATTTTCACATATCTTTCCTTTAGTAGTTAAATTTATCTCAAATAATACTAAGGACGGTTGAAGTTTAAGTCTATAGATATCTGACCAAAAGTATATGAAGTTTAATGTCATACAGCTCTAAACAAAAAGGTGAAGTTTCCTATATAATATTAAGGTCAAGTATAATCTTATGTGAATAAATATCATAGTGATATGATAGAAAGTCATGGGGGAGAGGCGCATTTTTTTAATTCATGTTTCTATGGCCAAAGAGGGTTGACATTTATGGTCATGTTTCTTAAACCAAAACTGATATTTCTTATCTAGTAGTAAGGATTAGAGTAACGCAATCTGAATTATAAAAATTATATTTATTCAAGTAATATTGGAAAGGGTAAGTGCTTAAAATGTTTAGGGTCATAGTGAATTGATCATAATGGAACACAATTTATGATCATGGATTATAGATCATGAAAATCGAAACAGAGATCCATCAATCTAGTGAACATACTTGACCTAGTGTGAATTGTGTTAATACTAGTATGGAAGACTGAAGTAATATAAAGTTTATAGACTAAGTGTGGTTTATGAATCAAGAATAAATTTGACACAATTACATAGGGTATATAGTTTGATTCAAATTTTGAGTTAATTGAATTATAAAATGATTAAATGAAAAAAAAGGCTAGGACAACCATTGACCACATTCGAATAATGGGACTTTTAGTACACCATTAAACGAGTATAATGAAGATAACCATTTTAACACACTGACATTTTATGATATATTTATCATTAAATAAATTTGATTTCTATAACATCTTACTCCACATGTAACACCAAATTTAAAGGAATAGTGATATATTATTGAAATACTATTATTTATTTTGAAAATTATCTCCTAGTTGTTAGATTGGATGGTATTAATAGAACTTATAAAATTTTCAATAATTATTGTTTACACATGTTTAAAATGAATTCATTTGTTATCAATTTATCAGAATTAGAAATAAAATCATTTGAAAGTACAAGAGTTGTTTTTATTAAAAACTGTTTTTTATGTGTGCGATGTGTTTTCATCTAAATAAATTAAATTATTTAATATTTATGAATTAATTTAAATAAATTCATTGACTATATATTCAATAAATTTTTTAACATTAATATAATGGTTTTTACTAGGCATGGGATGAGAGTAAATCCAATTTTATGTATAAAATCATTTTTCTAAAAAGGGTTTACCTTGTGTTTTTGTGCTTATTTAAACATGTATTTTTTCCACTTATTGAAATTTAATAATGAAAACTTGATTCCATATTCATAATTAGAATGTTCCAATTTGGTAATTAGGTCTATTTTATATTTTATCATTGTGAATAGTAATTATGGTAATGATTTTTGACCTCGATAAGGTTAAAATCGGTAAAACAGGGTAAAAACTTTGGGATAAGGCTTCCAAATCTCACTAAAACATTCATTTATCCTATTATATGAGTTTATTTAAAAACGTATTATCTAATTATATAAAATATGGAAACATTTTTTCCACTTTTCTTTAATAGTTTCCTTTATATTAATTTAAGGAAAGGATAAATACAAAATGTAACTCTCTTGATTTTAATTGCTATTATATGTTTTTATAGGGATAAAATTAAGTTACAAATGAAAATAAAAGTATATATTGAAAATTAATAAATTAATTGATTAAATTAATTTATTTTTAATTTTTATTGATGATATAATTACCTTAAATAGTTATGCATCATTCATACAGTGCAACTATAGGTAGAAGAAAAATCCAGGTAAATAATTTTTAAAATAAAAAAATTAATATGTTAATGATGAATTGTGCTATGAAAAAAAAATACATAACTATAAAGAACACATTTTGTTAAATATGTTTATATATGAATTATATTTCTGTGTTTATTTATTTGACGTCATATTAATTGAATAGTCATAAAAATGACTATAATGAAATCTTATTTAATTAATTTTCTATTAAATTATTTAATAATCACAAAAAACATGAAAGAGGAAAAGTGTGAATTTAAATGAACTAAAATTGCATACATGGTACATGTTATTACTTATCACCTTAGAAGTAAATTTATGACCCTCAGACTAAAATATGGTCTACTGCAGTTATAGTTAAAAAGGGTTTAGGAAGAGGTCAAACCAAAAGATAAAGATTAAAATGAAATATTAACATGTATAAATATTATTGGTTGATGGTATTTAAACCTTATATTGTTCTTAATTTAAATTATGGATATTTCGTTCCACTTGACATGATTATGATATATATAATATTTAAATCTTTTAGGTATTTCTAACTGTGTCAATTCCCTCAATTATAAAAGGGAACCTCTCCTTCTCCCTTATTTATATAGTTTGATACTTATAGATAAAATAATCCCTAACATAATAACTTTATAGCTTCATTAACAACATCCTAGATCTACTATTATTTTCATAAGACCATCCTTTAAAGACATAAAGTGTAAGCTAGAAGATGTTTCTCAATAAAGAGGTATAACTCGTAACCGAGTGCTTTCAATTTTATTTCTTATTTAATAATCACTAAATCTATGGTTTACATTATAAAATAATTAATTCAGTATATTAAATTTTCCGAATTTTTATTAATTTTATGTAATATCCAATATCCATCTTCTTTTCATCATTTGGGAAAATAAAACATCGCACAAGAGTACATATGGCCTACCACCACCACGAAGAGATGTGTTTTATTTTTCATCGACGCTTCAAATTCATGGTTACAATAATGGATTTAAAAAAATATATGATATTTAAAATATTATTATACTTATTTAAATTTTAATTATTATTTTTTTCATTCATTCCATCTATTGAAAAGTGTAAATAGTACATGTGCATACATATGGAATGTCGTCTCCACATAGTGATGTAATTCATTTTCCATCACATATTTATATGAATTGTTATTAAAGTGTAAATAATGATGAAATATAAAAATAAATAAATAATTTAAAATCTTTATATAATATAACCATGACCAATGTATATGGATTGGGACTACTGAACCGAAACATACAAGAAAAATGAGGTAGTTATCATTCATACTAGTGATTTTAGTGAAAATTTATTAATAAATGAGTCATAAAATATTATATGTAAATAATATATGGTATTTTATATATGAGTATTTTTTAATAATATATTTATAATAAATCCATATTCATTATATAAATGTTTCAAATGTGTGTCATGCAAGGTGAGAATTGGGGTAAGAGTTTATTTTACAGACTTATTTCTTTTCAAAATTGACTATGCTTAAATTCTATTGAAGGTGATTATATTATTGTTATCCTTTAAACCCAATAAATTTTATTATACTCTATTTAATGCTATGATTTTAAAGTATTATTTCAATTTTTCTCTATTTTTTAGTTAAAATTATTGACAAAATGTTTTTAATGAAATGATAACTTTATTTCCACTTTGGTTGACAAAAACTTTATCCTATATACATAATCCTAAAAATTATTTTATGAATTTTATTTAATATAATTGAAATATTTAAAAATTTAAATTTTCATAAAAATTGGATTAATTTAAAAAAATTGAAAATTAATCTTTCTAAATTTTTTTCAAACAAGTCATTTTTTTCTTTTTATAAAAGTATGAAAGGAATGATTTTTTTAACGTATACATCATGAAAATTTTTTACTACCATCATAATTGTTATATTATTTAAAGATTATTTTAAAAATATCTATATTTATTTTCAAATAAAATTTTTTCTCAATTTTTATCGAATTTATTTAAATGTTTTATCAAAGTAAAAAATACATTTTCGCTTAATTTCAAAGAAATGTTAAAGTACACTTTTAATGGTGTTTTTCATCTGTGTCAAAATCATTTTAAGTTTCTTATACTTAATTAGTGATAATATATAATGATACCAGACATTTTATTTCCATGTATATCTTATAGTAATGTTATGGCGTGAAATGTTTTGAAACTCTATTCTTTTTCGAAAAAATTATAGTATGATGAAATTATGAATGTTTTATTATCTTCTGGCACACATATGTATGGTTTTCATTATGTTATGGGTGGGTATGTTAAATCTGTGAAATGAATTGGGTAAATCCTTTTATATCATGAGAAAATTATAGTAAACATGTTTATGTGATTGATTCAATTTGGTAAATAGGTAGGTATTCCTGATCCATTATGATATGGGAAATAAGTGGTGATGCATAGCCTACTATGATATGGGAAACATGTGGTGATTCCTGGTCCACTATGATATGATAGTACCAATTGTTAACCTTGAAATATGATTTGGTTTCTATGATTATTACGGTTCCACACTCTTATAACATATTAATATTCTTGTGATTTGAACTCATGGCTCATGATTGATTTTTTGATGATTCCCCAGTATTGATACATACTAATGTTTTATTCCATGAATCATGATTTTGATCATTGTATTTATGGGTATGATTTTCAATTGATAATAAAATTTTGTAAAACCCTTAAGCTCATTATATGATAATGTATTATGATTTAATTATATATCTCATGTTTAACCTTACTGAGTATCTGATTTCATCCATTCTTATGTTTTAATTTCTCCCCAGGTTACGAAGATGGGTATTTAGAATAATGAGTTTAGAAGGGTACCTTATGTAAAGAAATAGGTTATGATGATGAATATTATACTTAAATAAAATTTTTATTTATCGATTATCCAAGTACACTAAACTATTGAGGTTATTAGGCATACTTATTTGGGAGATATATTTAATACTAATTAAAAAGTTGTAATATCTATATGTGTTGTGTTTGGGTTACCTCAGATTGTATTAGAGTATAGTTTATTTATTTTTAGAGATTATAATTAGATAAATTTGTTCAAAACATTGGGGATAATATTACGTATAGTATAACACCCTAATATTTTCTTAAGTTAGAGATTATATGGTATTCTCAGAATGACATCATTGTCTCGATACCATAAATGGACTTGGTTTTTGAATAGATGCATCTAGGGGTAATAAACTGAAAAAAATTAGGTTTGGTATATCTTTATCATTATTCTAATGTATAGTGAATAATACATTACTACACACATGGTTTGACACTCCCATGAGATATGCCTATGTTAATTCACATTTTCATTATAAACCATTATAAAGGATTTGAATAGATAATGAATATGGATAACCTCAATTAAATCTATGGTGTTGAATATTGAAAATAAGGTGGAATTATTTAGACATACTTTGAATGATTTCTCAGGATTATATGATTTATCACTATGATTATTATAGCTTGATGCATACACAATGTTTTTTTGGTTTTACTCAATGGATAAAACCATAAGGAATCATGCTAACAATGAATGTGATGGAAAATGCAATGATTTTTCTATGAGATACTGAATGTTATTAGAGATGTAATAAAAAATAATATTGCTATTATTTTGAAAAAAATTAAGCACATGAATCATATTGAGCTTCTAAATGACCAAAGGAGTGAACGATGTATTGTTGAGTCTTTCATGAGGTGACATGTGTAATAACTTGAGATTTTGTGATTTTTTTCGAATTAATTTAAAATTTTTGATATTTTTTATTTCACACAACATTGAATATAGATTGTGTTATATGAAAGAACCATCTTATTCTTTATTTTCACACTACACTCTATTAATAATTCAATATATTCAACACCAAAGTAAGTTTTTTCCACATGCAACACTGAGTTAGCCGGTGTTACATGCAAGACCAATTTTTACGATATTTTAGTGGAGTACTAATTTTAAAACTAAATTTTAAAAATTTTATAAACAAAATTCCAAAATAAAGTTAATTTTATAATTCACAATGTCAAAATTATATTAGGATTATTCTCTGGTATTTTTCAAAGAGGCTTTATTTTTTTAGAATAGTGAAAAACACTTCATTTTAGTTAGAAAAAATATTTTTGTTTTAAAAAATATTAATGTTAAATTATTGTTTAAATTGTTTTTTAAAGTCATAATAGATAAATTATAAATCTATTTATAATACTCCAAGATTCCACAGTACGTTTCTCTTTGAATAATGCAATATCTTGTATTGTATGCAACTTCGAGATTCTAACACACCATGACCAATCAAACTAGCTGTTATGAATAGTAATAACCACTTTTTTAAATTTTATAAATTTTATCTTTTAAAATGGACTTCATTTTTGGATTCGGAATATTGAAATTATATTAGGGTGAATTTTTTGCATTTTTCTGAAAACATTCAATTTTTGATGAATAGTGAAAAACACTCGGTTATTATTTAAAACTGACTTTTTAATTAAATAATTATTTATTTTATTAAAATTTATTTTAGGTTAAAATAGATAAATAATACCTATATAAGTTCAATCCAATTCATTAAATTCATTTTATAATGAGTTTAGATATATAAAAATTTCATTGTACTTTTTACCGTCTTTCACCCACCTCCTATGAGCATTTCTAAATTTGTATAAAACTCAATTTTACCGCTTCTGTGAGTTAAATTTCAAAAATATGAGGGAAATGGTTAATATTAGTAAGTAAAATGTTGTTCAATAAGATGAAAATAGTTTTTGGTGAATAATAACTTTTTATTTTTATTTTCCACGGTTAAAAGTAAATAGGGTAATTAAGAGTAAAAATGATTTCATAATTACACTAACACGCGTCCTCATTCTATTGGATAAGTTTAATTCAAACAAAAAAAACCTTAGAAATAAAATATGATCATTTAGGTCCACTTGGATTAAATTAGGACATTTGTTATTATTTTATTTAAAGAAGAGTTAAAAGAGTTAAAATCAAAGTTTAATAACTAAACCATTTTTAATATACGGTTATACATAAAATAAATTCGACTATAAATATTAATTAGAAAGATAATTATATTTCCTAAATAATGGTATTGTATTTATAATTTTTATACATTAAATAATTAAATTTATTTATGAAACAATGATGATGCAGTAATTACATTATTAATAAAATATTAAACTAATTGATATTATATATATCCAAATAAATATATTATGAGACTTTTAATGAATTAAAATAATTTTATAGGTTAATATGACATGTTAGGGTTTATTAAATGAATTTATTTTGAAGTAATAATTCTATTATAAAATTAACAAAAACAAAATACCAAATAGTGTCAAAATTGACAAAAAAGAGTTTTTAAAACAAATATTATATTATTAATTTGTATTCTATTCCCAAAAATCTATGGTTCTGCCAAAAGGCTTAAATAATATTATATATGTCATTAATGAACCACTTTTGGTTCACTTGGAAGTTTATAGTAATTTTATTAACCATATAATATAAAAATACAAAGAGATATGGTAAATGTCAAACTATTTAACTAACATTTAAATCTAAACGATAAGGTTAATATAGTGACCAAAACCTATCTAAAACCTATTGGTTGAGTGTTTTTATACCCATACCCACCTTATCCTTTAAATAAATCATTCTATATCCATTAGAAACAGAAACTTATTTTATTATAATGTAATATTTCAATCATTACCTATGGTGCCCCTCACCCCTCTTATAAAAGGGCACTTCCCCTTTTCTCAAATTCACACCTTCAAAGCCATTTGGTTCAGCCAAACCCTAACCAAATATCCTCCAAACTTTCCTCCATTAATACTAGAGGCCTTATTTTAGTCATAAAAAAACTAAGAAGCCATTTTGATCAAATCAAAAGGAAGAACCCGAAGAAGAGGTAAATATTTCATCACCTCTTTCAAGTTCTTTTCTTCTTCCACTTCCTCTTTCTTTGTTGGTTACATTTTAAAATGATAACTCCAGTATATTATATATACTGTTATGTTATTATAAAAATGGTATAACCATATTCCTTATTCTATCCATCCTATAAATGACAAATTCTTCATAAGTGCGTACGTACGAATTTCCGTCTCCACATCGTGGGGTAGTTTGTTATTCAAAGACTTCATCATTTGGATGGGTATAATAATGAGTAAAAATGATGTAAATAATAAATGTAACAGGATAATTATTCCATATATATTATATTCCATCCAATTATATACAATTTTAATATCAAAATAATGATATTCTCGCTCGTGTGTACGTACGGATTACTGTCTCCACTAAAGCAATGAGATTCATTCCCCATCGTATCCATTCAAAACTAATTTTCATTTGATGATAAAATATAATGTTTAAAGACTTAATATCATTCTTAATTCGAATAAGATACATCATATCCATAACAAAAATTACTTACATAACAAATCATATAATGTAAAATGAATCAGGTAACACCCGAAACGATGACACTACTGAAATATCATTAAAAAAACAATATTAAAAGATCATATATGATATAATATTTATGTATATGGTTCTTGAATAATTTAATAACAATTATTAAACCATTACATAGGATGTTAACCTACCCTCGACCAAGGAAAAGTACAATGTAAGGGTTAATTCCACAATCTCTTCATTATCCAAGATTTTTTTTACATAAGTATCTGCTAGGACCTCTTTATCATCCATATCCGTGTTTTATTAAAAAAATTGTTTTCAAAACATTTTTACTATTTAATAGAAAATGGGTTAAATTAATTTATACCCTTATTTGACCTTATATGTTTTGAAATGAATCTTTCTATCATTTTCCAAACAAGTTACTTTATGACCTTTTTGAAAAAATTAAGTTAAGAATGTTTTTTTAACTTATACGGCGGGTGTGGCTATTTTCCACTGTTATAACATCATCAAAGCTTAACTCACAAGATTATATAAATATTTTCAAAATAAATGTTTCCTTTTATAATTATATGAATTTTAAATGATTTCAAAATAGAAATAGATATTTCTCTAAAAAAAGTTTTGATTTCATCTATGTCAACATCCTTTGATGGATTTTATGCTTATTTAAAGATGATTTATTATGATGAAAAACTTCCATATTTTATTGAAGGTTTTGTGATATTTTTTTATTGTGGATGTGTTATTTTTACACTATTTATGGTTTATGGATAAATTATTGACATTTTGTATGCTAGTTTTAATATGAATGTTTATGTTATGTTTAAACCATTACATATGAGGAATACATTGGACTTAGTAAGTGACGAGTGGGGCCCACTATAGCTCCTCGATGCATCAGTAGGTCACATGAGACAAACTAGTGTCTTTCCACACGGCCTTTACAAAATGTTATTTTTAGTCTTGGCACAAGGCCTTGACTATGTAGTTATGAAGTCTAGCATTATGCATTCTATCATTATGAAAGTGGCTATTGATATTGCATGTGATTATTAGACTAGTGAAATATCCATGTAAATAAGTAAATAGAATTATTTGATTTTATCTTTTCCATATTATTCTAAAGTTCAAGTTTAAAAGGATTTTGTTTTAGTCTTACATTGCCCTAAATGATTATTCTTATTTATTAAAGTTTATGCGATATTGTTATCCTTACTGAGCATATGAGCTCACCGCTTTCTATGTTTTATTTCTCCCAGTATGTGAAATGTATATTATGAATGACCTATAGGGATAGTCTAAGGGTTATTATTGTGTCCTATGGAGACTATGTTGTTGTAGTTTTTCATTTTATAAAACATATGAATATATCTTGTATTTCCAAGGCTATTAAACTAATCGGTCTTTCGAGACTTGATATTTTTTGATCATGCCAACGTTATGTAATAATGCACTGACTCTGAATAACTAGGGTTGTGGCATTACAGTTGGTATCAAATGAAGTTTAGTACAAACCTTGGAAGCGAGATTTATAAAAACTCTGATTAGAGAACATTAACCTAAGATATACTTTGAGGATTAGTATAGAAGAACTTCCTAGGATTTTGGAATTATAGATATTTTGTGAGTTTTCCCAGTAATACATCCCTATCTGGATACGAGTAGGTAGATGTGGATTTGGCCCAGATATACCTAGGGGTAAAACCCAGAAACACCGCTTTGAGCTAGACTCGAACGGGAACTAGTTCACAACAACGAGCCTTGCTGCACTCTTGGTTATGACACTCCTGGGGGATATGATTAGGATAATTCTCATTTTATTTTCAAATTATTATGAAGGGATTATGAGTATATACTTCCTCAAAGAAATTTTTTTTATGATTATGGAATATATCCGTAAACTATTCAATTTGTATTAACTATTTTACAAGTTTGGAATTATGTATTGTGATTCAAAAACTAATCTAGTGTATGCCATTGTTTAGAAATTGAACCTAGTGGAAGGAATGGAAACTATATCAATGCATGTAATACATGTAGGGATTTACCTCCTACTCAAGATAATTATAGTGGAGTTAGTCAAGCAACTGGCGATGATCAACTTATCACCATACTGGGACAAATCACTTAGGTTATTAATAATAACCTCACCCATATGGAGCACCCTGATCCACAACGTGGAGGAACGATGTTAGACCGATTCATGAGGCAAAAACCACCAAAATTCAATGGGACTACGAATCCATTTGTATCCAATCAATGGATAAATTCCTTATAGAAAATATTTCACGCTTTGAGGATTAGTGAAAGGGAAAAGGTTTTAATGGTAATTTATCACCTCACGGGACATATAGATCAATGGTGTTCATTATTCCAAAACACAAAGGAAGATGAATAAGTATCAAGTATGGAATGGAGGGAGGATAAAGAGATTTTCTTAGAAAAATATTTTCCTCGTGACCATCGAGTGGATATGTAAAGACAATTTATGAGTCTGAGGAAAAAATAGGATGAGAATGTCTCAAAGTATGAGGCTAACTTTACAAGGTTAACAAGGCATGCAGCAGATTATATACGTAACCCAAGAAGTAATATTGATCATTTCTTTGATGGGTTAAAACAATTTCTCTGGTGAGAATTAGTCTCACAATCCTTTTTTTCATACGAGGATATTATCTCATGTGCTATCAAGATAGAAAAGAAATTTTCTAAGTCTTACGAATTTAAAGAAAAGTAAGAGAAGAATAGATCTACTGAACATTCTGCAAATGGAAATAAGGGGCAGAAGGGAAAATTTGAATATCCATCATGCATTAAATATGAAAAGAAACACCCTGGTACTTGCCTGAAGTGAATTAGATCCTTTTACAAGTGTGGAGAAAAAGGCCCCCAAGCTCGTGATTGTAAGGGAAATAAAGAGGCTATCAATGTTGAATGCTACAATTGTGGAGAAATAAGGCATTATGCAAATGAATATCCTAAGTTCCAAGGAAACTTACCTTAGAAAAGGACAAGGGAGAAAGGACAATATTATGTGATCAGAACTGCAGAGGTTGATGTTCCGAATGACATGGTGGTAGGTACATTAATCGTTCCCTCAAATTTACCCAATTCTTTATTTAATTCTGGATCATCGCATTCTTTCATATCTTACCGGTTTTCCAAGAAAATTAGATATTTCCAATTTTATTTCATAAGGTATTTGTTAGTGAAATCTCCTAAGGGAAGTATCATTGCAATAATGTTTTTTGAATCAGTTCCCATTGGGGCATATAAATGTTCTTTATCTACTGATCTCATCATCATACCCATGATTGAATTTGATATAATCCTTGGTATGGATTGGATTTCGAACCATGATGTGAGAATTTATTATAAGAAGAAGGAGGTTACAATTCTCGATGATGATAATGAGTATCTTATCTTTAGAGCAGAAATGTCACCACCTTATTCTTATCTAGATCCACCCCCAGTAGCTCAACTAAATTCAATTATTGGGGAGGAAGAGAATGAAATAACTTTGGGTGAGGAAAGAAATGTTCAAATAGAGGATGTACCTATTGTGCAATAATATGTTGATGTGTTTCCAGAATATTTACCCAGACATCCTCTAGATCGAGAAATTCAGTTTTCCATTGATTTAATTCCTTGTTCAAGGCCCATATCGAAGACCCCTTATATAATGGCCACTGTGGAATTAGTGGAACTAAATAAACAACTAGTGGAATTGACTAACAAGGTATTTATTCACCCTAGTGTTTTTTCATGGGGATCCCCTATTCTTTTTGTTAAGAAGAAAGACGGATCTATGAGGTTGTGCATTGACTACAGGGAAATCAATGCTATAACAATAAAAAACAAATATCCCCTACCTCACATTGATGATTTATTTGACCAACTTCATGGAGCTCAATATTTTTCAAATATTGAACTTCCATTTGGATATCATCATTTGTGTGTGAAGATGGAAGACATTTTGAAAATATCATTTTGAACCAGGTACGGGCATTAAGAGGTTACCGTAATTCCTTTTGGGTTGACTAATTCACCCTCTGTTATCATGGATCTAATGAATAGATTTTTCAAGGAATATCTTGATGAATTTTTAGTGGTATTTATTGATGATGTCTTGGTATACTCCAAAAGCTATGAATTTCATGAAAATCACATGCGCATTATTCTAAAGACTCTTAAGAGAAATTAATTATATTGGAAGTTTAGAAAGTGTGATTTCTGGCTTTAGGAGATTTCTTTACATGGCCATATTTTCTCTAAGGATGGAATCTGTGTTGATCCTTCAAAGACTAAGGCAGTCCAATAATGGCTAGAAACAACGATTATAACTGAGGTATGCAGTTTTATTTCTTTAGCAGGTTATTATCGATGTTTCGTCCATAATTTTTCCCGATTGGATAATACATTAACAAAGCTCACATGTAAAGGGGTTAAATTTGTTTGGAAAAAAGAGTGTGAAGAATGTTTTGAAGATCTGAAGAGAATATTAGTCAATGCTCCTATCTTGACTCTACCATCAAGGAATGATGGGTTAGGTATCTATAGTGATGCTTCAAAGAAAGGACTTGGTTATGTCCTTATGCAAAATGATAGAGTTATTTCCTATGCATCATGGTAGCTAAAAATTCATGAGAAAAACTATCCTACTCATGATCTTGAGTTAGTAGCTATAATTATTACTTTGAAGATATGGAGACATTATCTCTTTGGTGAAAAATGTGAGATATATACCAATCACAAGATTTTTAACTATATCTTCTCACAAAAAGAACTCAACATGAGGAAAAAGATATGGCTTGAACTACTCAAGGATTGTGATTGCACTATACACTACCACTCGGGGAAGGAAAATAAGATGGAAGATTCTTTGAGTAGAAAGGATCGTAGAGTTTTGAACAAGATGAGAATTGAAAGGGATCCTATTTTCATGAATCTTGTAAAGATGGATATGGGAATAACCATGGAAGGTCAAACATCAATTCTTTTTCAAATTGTTGTCAGACCATCTTTACTAGAAAGGATAAAATGTTTCCAGAATAATGATGAGGAGTTTCAAAAGAAAATTTGAGCTATAAATGATGGGAGATTGAGTGACTTCATATATGAAGATGGGATTTTGAAATTTGGGAAGAGACTTTGTGTTCCTGATATACCTAATCTGAAAATGGAATTATTAGATGATGATCAAAGCTCTAATTTCTCTATACACCTAGGTAGCGCCAAGTTGTATAGATATTTTAAAGAACATTTTTTATGGGACAAGAAGAAGATAGATATTGTTGATTTTGTGTTGAGGTGTATGGTTTTTCAACAAGTGAAAGCTGGAAGGCAATAGCCTAGAGGAGTCACGAAACATCTTCCCATACCTGAGTGGAAATGGGATAATATTACGATGGACTTTTTCATGGGACTACCAAAGACTCCTAGAAGGAATAACTCAATATGGGTCATTATTGATCGTCTTACCAAGTCAACACATTTTCTTGCTATAAGAGAAGATTTACCACTTGAACATCTAGCAAGACTATATATTAATGAAGATGTAAGACTTCATGGAGTACCCCTATTGATTATTTCTAATCGTGATCTCCATTTTACATAAAGATTATGGAAAAGTCTTCAGAAATCTCTGGATACTGAACTTTGTTTGAGCACTGCCTACCTCTCTCAAACTGATGGAAAATCAGAATGGACTATTCAATACTTAGAAGACATGTTAAGATCATGTTCACTTTACTTTCAAGGTATGTGGGATCACTATTTACCTCTGGTAGAATTTTCTTATAACAACATATTTCATTCAAGTATTCTGATGGCACCATATGAAGCATTATATGTAAAGAGATGTTACACACCAACTTTTTTGGATGATGTTGGTGAAGGAAAACTAGTAAGACCAGAACTTGTTGAGGAAAAGATGGAAAAGGTGAAGGTTATACAAACCCGCATCAAAGCAGCACAAAGTAGACATAAGATCTTTGCCGATAACCGAATGAAGGATTTGGAATTTCAAGTAGGAGACCATGTTGTCTTGAAGGAATCTATATGGAAGGGAGTTATACGATTCGGTAAGAAGGGAAAATTGAGTCCCAGGTACATCAGAGCTTTCGAAATTCTAGAATGAATTAGGTCTATAGATTACCATTTGGAAATACCTCCAAGTCTCTCCAAAGTTCACGATGTGTTTCATGTAACACTGTTAAGAAAATACATGCTCGACCCAACGCATGTACTCACCTATGAGGAAATTGAACTAGAACCCAATCTGTCTTATTATGAAGATAATTTCCAAATTCTTGATACCAGAGAACAAATTTTGAGAAACCAGATGACTCATCTAGTAAAAGTTCTATGGATAAACCATAAGATGGAAGAAGCAACGTGGGAACCCAAGGAACTTATGATGAAGAACCACCCGAATCTTTTTATGCTGTAATATTCTAGAAATTTCAAGGATGAAATTATTTGAAGGAGGGAAGAATGTAACACCCCAAGCTTCCACGGTATATTTCCCTTTGAATAATGCAATAGCTTGCATTGTATGCAACTTTGAGATTCTAACACACCATGACCAATCAAACTAGTCATTATGAATAGTAATACCCAATTTTTGAAATTTTTTAAATTTTATCTTTCAAAATGGACTTCATTTTTTGATTCGGAATATCGAAATTAGCTTAGGGTGAATTTTTGGAATTTTTATGAAAACTTTCAATTTTTGATGAATAGTGAAAAACACTGAGTTCTTGTTTAAAACTGACTTTTTAATTAAATAATTATTTATTTTATTTAAATTTATTTTATGTAAAAATAGATACATAATACCTATATAAGTTCAATGTAATTCATTAGAGTCATTTTATAATGAGTTTAGATATATAAAAAAAATTATTGAACTTTTTACCATCTTTTACCCACCTCCTAGGAGCATTTACAAATTTGTATAAAACTCAATTTTATCACTTATGTGAGTTGAATTTTAAAAATCCAAGAGACAAGGTTAATATAAGTAAGTAAAATTTTGTTCAATAAGATGAAAATAATTTTTGGTGAATAGTAACTTCTTACTTTTATTTACCACGGTTAAGAGTAAATAGGGTAATTAAGGGAAAAAATGATATCATAATTACCTTAACACATATCCTAATTCTATTGGATAAGTTTCATTCGAAAAAAAAAATGTTAGGAAAAAAATATGATCCTTTAGGTCAACTTGGATTATATTAGGAAATTTATTATTATTTTATTTAAGGAAGAGTTAAAAGAGTTAAAATCAAAGTTTAATAACTAAACAATTTTTAATATAGGGTGATACATAAGATAAATTAGACTGTAAATATTCATTATAAATATAAGAAAATTTCATACATAATGGTATTTTATTTATAATTTTTAGGCATTAAATAATTAAATTTATTTATGACACAATAATGATGCAGTAATTTCCTTATTAATGAAATATTAAAATAATTGATATTATAAATATCCAAATAAATCTAATTTGAGATTTTTAATGAATTACACTAATTTTATAGGTTAATATTAAATGTTAGGGTTGACTAAATGAATTTTTTTCGAAGTAATAATGCTGTTATAAATTTAACAAAAACAGAATACCAAATAGTATCAAAATTGACAGAAAAGAGTTTTTAAAACAAATATTATATTATTAATTTGTATTCTATTCCTAAAAATCCAAGGTTAGGACAAAGGGATTAAATAATATTATATGTGTCATAAATGAACCACTTGGGGTTCTTATGGATGTTTATAGTAAGTTCATTAACCATATAATATAAAAATACAAAGAGACATAGTAAATGTAAAACTATTTGACTAAGAGTTAAATCTAAAAGATAAGGTTAAATAGTGACCAAAACCTGTCTAAAACCTACTGGTTGAGTGGTTTTCAACCCATCCCCACATTAGCCTTTAAATAAACAATTTATTATACCAAAAATGATTTTATTATAAACCAAAAATGATTTTATTAGCCTTTAAATAAACCATTAGAAACTGAAAATGATTTTATTATAAAATAATATTTCAATCTTTTCCTAAGGTGACCCTCACCCCTCTTATAAAAGGGAACTTCCCCATATCACAAATTCACACATTCAAAGACATTTGGCTCGGTGAAACCCTACCCAAATATCCTCCAAACTTTCTTCCCTTCATCCTATAGGTCTTCCTTTAGTCAGAAAGCCAACCTAACAAGCCCTTTTGATCAAATCAAAAGGAAGAACCCGAAGAAGAGGTAAATATTTCATCACCTCTTTCAAGTTCTTTTCTTCTTCCACTTATTCTTTCTTTGTTGGTTTTATTATAAAATAATAACTCCATTATCATCTATATAATGTTACGTTATTATAAAAATGGTACATTTAGATTCATTATTCTATCTATTATATTAATGACAAAGTCTCTATATGTGTGTACGTATAGATTACCATCTCCACGACGTCGTGTAGTTTTTTATTCAAACACTTCATCATTTGGATGGGTATAATAATGAGTATAAATAATGTAAATAATAAATATAACATTATAATTATTCTTTATATATGATATACCATCCAATTATATACAATTTTAATATCAAAAGAATGATATTGTCGCTCGTGCGTACGTACAGATTACCGTCTCCATGAACGCGATGAGATTCATTACCCATCGTAACCATTAAAGACTAATTTTAATTTTATGATTAAAAATAATTTCCAAAGACTTAATATCATTCTGAATATTAATAATATACATCCAATCCATAACAAACCATACTTACGTAACAAAGCATATAAAGGAAAATGAAGCAGTTAACACCAGATGATACTACAGAAATATCATTAACAAAGAAATATTAGAAGATCATGTATGATATAATATTTATGTATATTGTTCTTGTATAACTTAATGAAAATGATTCAACCATTATACAATAGTTTAACATACCCTCGACCATGGAAAAGTACAAGGTAAGGGTTAATTTCGCAATATCTTTATTATCTGAGGTTGTTTTTACATAAGTATCTACTAGGACCTCTTTATCATCCACATCCATGTTTTCCTAAAAAATGTATTTAAAAACATTTTTACTATTTACTAGACAGTGGTTTAAAGTCATTTATACCATTATTTTGCCTTATATTTTTTGAAATGAATCTTTGCATTGTTTTCCGAACAAGGTACTTTATGACCTTTTCCACAAAATTAAGGTACAAATTTTTTTTAACTTATACGGCGGGTGTAGCTATTTTACACCCTTATAACATTGTTGAATATTCCCTTAAAATCTTATAAGAATATTTTCAAAATAAATTTTTCCTTTTATAATTATATGACTTTTAAATTATTTCAAAATATAAATAGATATTTCTCTAAAAAAAGTTTTTATTTCATCTATGTCAACATCCTTTGATGGATTTTATTCTTTTTTGAAGTTGATTTATTATGATAAAAAACGTCCATATTGTATTGAAGATTTTGTGATATGTTTGAATGTGGATGTGTTGTTTTTACACCATTCATGGTTTATGGATAAATTATTGAAATTTTGTATGCAAGTTTTAATATGAATGTTTATGTTGTATTTAAACCTTTTTATATTAGGAATTCATTGGACTAAGTTAGTGATGGGTGGAGCCTGCTATAGCTTCCTGATGCATCGGTAGGTCTCATGAAACAAACTAATGTCTTGCCATAAGGCATTGAAAAAATCTTATTTGTAGTCTTGGAACAAGGCCTTGACTATGTGTTTATGATGTCTGGCATTATGCATTCTATCATTATGAAAGTGGATATTGATATTGCATGTGATTATTCAACTAGTACAATATCTGTGTGAATAACTAAATGGAATTATTTGATTTTATCTTTGCCATATTATTCTGATGTTCAAGTTTAAAAGGCTTTTGTTTTAGTCTTACACTGCCTTAATTGTTTATGCTTATTTATGAAAGTTTCCACTATATTGTTATCCTTACTGAGCATCTGAGCTCACCCCTTTCTATGTTTTATTTTCTCCAGAATGCAAAGAAGTATATTATGACTGACCTATAGGGATATTCTAAGGGATATGAGTGTGTCCTATGAAGACTATGTTGTTGTAGTTTTTCATTTTATAATGAAATGTAAAACTTATGAATGTATCTAGTATTTTCAAGGCTACTAAACTAATCTATCTTTCGAGACTTGATCTTTTGTAATCATGCCAATGTTATGTAATAATGCATTGATTCTGGGTAACTACGGTCAGGTAGTTTCATAATTAATCTATCTTAGATCATTGGAATCATTTTTATATTTAGTTTAGATAAAATAAACTTATTGAACATTTTCACATTAAAAATGTCTTTTCTCACCACGTCCACAGGATTAGCTTTAAATTTAATTTTTCCACTTAAGTGAATTGAATTTAGAAAAAAAAGACCTAAAATATTGTAATAATTTTAATATTTATATCCTAATAAGATCATATTAGTTTTTTTTAATATTAGTGTAAGTAATTAATATTAATTACAGTGATTAAGGTAAAATTAAGCATAACAATGGGATAAACCTTAAACTTATGGGACATAATTACCTAGAAACATGTCCAAAATCCATTGCTTGGCATTATTTAGACCATATCCATTCCTTTTTAGAATTTTATGACTTATTGGGGAATTATTATATGAAATTTACCTATATAATAAGTCAAGGAAAAAGACAAAAAATGAACTTTCCTTACCTTCAACATTTATAAAGCTTTAGTGCATAAAAGAAGCTACATGGTTTCAGTTGTAAAAATTATTTTTAAAGATAAATTATTATTTTTCATGTTAATTTAACCTTAAAATTTACAATTGATATAATTACATTAAACACTTAACAAACACTAATTCATAGATTATTTAATTAATAATTAAATAAAATAAATGATTCTAAAAACATTAAATGTAATGTAAATTTAAATAACTATTTTGTTCCATTATTTTTGTTTCTGAATATATCATGTTACATAGTTGTGAACTTATTTTATTTTAATTCCAATAATATTTTTATTTTAAAAAAATGAAATTAAATAAATAATGTCAAAATTGTTATTAATATTATTTTACAATAAAAGGAATTTTATTGAAATAACTAAAATTACTAAAACAAATATATTCTACCAATAATTTTTAAATGTGAGTAAATATAAAATATGGTCCAATAATGGAACAAATTATCTTTTATAGCTAAAAAATTCTCCTTTAAATAGAAAAAACATTGTTTGCATGGTTCAGGTTAAAGCATTGTTTTTGCATTTTATGTGCACTTATTTTAAAATTAATTTCCAACACACATGAGATTTAATTTTTGTAATTTGGCGATAATACTTATAATTAAGTGGTTATATATTGTCTAATAAGACTAAATATAACTTTACATAGACTCTTATTTTTCTTACATTGTTATTACATCATTTTAAAGATAAAAAAATACAATATTATTGAAAAACTAGGATCCAAAGGTTTGGTGTATTAGGAATGTCCGGACCAGGCATAACCTTTACATAAAAAAACATAAAAATTTATTTAATTCCTTATCCTATAGCTTCTTATTGTCCCTCATGTTCTCTTTAGTACAAATATTCACCTAAGGATATACATCAAAACAAGGGGTGAGATAAAATCCCAATAAGAGGATGAATAAGAGATATGAAACATGGGTGAGAATAATCATCATAATCATAACATAATAATATGATCATCATTATAATCATTATAGGAATAATTAGATGAAGTCATGTAATGTGACATTGCGTAAAAATAAAACATCATGTCTCAGTGGTCAAATAACACACAGAGTTGTGAATAAAACTTCCATCATGTTCACGCATATTTCACTTTTTATTGTTATATACATCACATTAACCAATGAATTAGAGCTCTATATAATTATAGGGGCATATATCATATCATAAAATTTATATAATCATACATGTTTCATGGAACGTATATCAATCATAAACATAAAGTAACCCATGGAAAGGAAATGGGTTTCATGAAAAATTTAGAAAACATACATTCACAAATAAACATTGTGATTCCTAGTGAAAAATAAAACAACATAATTTTTATAGGAATCATCAATCTTGAGTGAAGAAGAAACAATCTCATTAGAAGTAAAACATGTGTTTTTAGAAATAAGAGTTCTTTTGGAAAAATCATTTTATTTATCAAAAAATTAGATTGGAATCATTTATATCCAATAAATTAAAATTTAATAATAAATAAAATATATTTTATGAATATTTAATGAATATCCACACCTAAATTTTTCATGAAAGAGGAATAACCCAAAGAAAGAGAGTTAGGTTCAGGAATCCCCTTACCTAATGTCTGAATGCTTTCTTCACTTTAATTTCTTAGATAATCAAATTCAATTCATTAATTAACAAATCTAGAAACTTTTATTTAAGAATTTGATTCATTATAGTTTTATTAAGTTCATTTATTGTCTTTTCGATGAGTTATAGGGTTCAATTTCATCACTTAGGGTGTTCGTTTTGTTGGTTTTCATGATCGGTTCGCTTGCATATGAGTATAAAAGTTCATATAAAATTAGAATAGATATCCAGAATTGATATTATATGTTTGTAATAAAATTAAAATTTATTAAATCATCTTATATATCATTTGGTTATATGGTATGAGTATGAATCATTAGAAAAATAGTTAATGAAAATGATTTAAGTTATTTGGTGGATTTTACGACCATTATGAACTCATATCATTTTATTTAATATTAAGTTTATATATATTTTGAGAACATTATATAACTTATAATATGTATAATATAATATTATTTAACTGTACTAATGGTATTATGTCCATCTTTCAAGGTGGTACTGAAAACTGAAAATGCATCGTCCACGGTGGCGGTAAATTGACACACCATGGGAGATAATTTATTTTTTAGAATAAAAGGAAAAGGGAAGATATTAGAAGATTAATTATTCCATTAACATAATAAAATTAATTTATAATAAAGATATTGGTGTTATCATGCCTCCTGCATAGGTGTAGTTGAGTATAGAGTAAGAAAAGAAATTAAATTGAAAAGAAATTAAAACAAAAAGAAAGAGGATTTTACCTCTTGAATTCCTCCTCCTTGAGAACCTACATAGGGAAAAGGGTTTGGTCTTTTCATAGTACCAAGGGATCCTGGACATGGGGGAGGTATTGGGAATACTATTGGTAATAAATTGGAAAATATTCGAGTCTTTTAATGTGTGAGGATAAGTGGCGGTGAGGTGTAGTATTTATAGGAGAGTAGAGGGGTGTTTTCTCATTAGTTTATTCATTAGTTTATTATTTTGACTCAAGGATATGAATAGTTTTTATTATTATGACTAAATATAGTAAAAGGAAAAAGATAGTTCGATATTATAGGCTTACATGATCCATACATCATTTAGGACTCAGTAATTCTTGTATTTAGATGTTAGTGTAAATTATCATATTTTACTATTCACCAAAAATTCAAGTATTTTAAAAAAAATACAAAAAATTAATCCAACCCATTTTTTGATGGGTATAATTAAAAATAAAATCCATAATTTATTTTTTTAAATATGATAAATTAACTTTTTAATTAAAATCATCATTTACATGGAAAATACATATTTTAAAATTATCACTGATTTAATAACACCTTGAAAAATTAATTAAGGTCTCATTAAATTATCTTATAATAATAAGATAAATTAATGTTAATTTTTGAATATTTTTTATGAAAATAAATATTCTTTAAATTATTATATTAATTATAAAATTATAAATAAACACTTATGTTTTATAAATATACCAACACTTAATTAATAATTTTTAAAATATATATTTACTTACACCATGATATAATTATAACATATTATCATTTATAATATTCCTAAATTTTATTTATACTTTCAAAGATGAGTTTTCTATTCTATTGGCCAAATTACTATTCCTAATTTTCACATTACTATTCAATAGGTCAAGATACTATTCTAACAGTATAGGTTCCTTAATTTCAATGAATACCTCTTATTTGATTCATTCTTTATTTATAAAGTTTTTATTGTGATCTAAAAGAGATTTTATGTGGTTTATTCTATATTACATAATTATAAGAAGGTAATTTCTATTGAAAAAAATTTTGGTCGTTACATTCTTCCCCCTTATGAAAATTGACCCACAAAATTTCATTTTACATGCTATGGTGAAAATAAGTGAGGGTACTTTTACTTCATAGATTCTTCTGATTCCCATGTTCCATTTTTTTACTTATGGTTACACCATAGTAATTTGACCAGGTGAGTAGTCTTATTGCGTAGAACCTTATCTATATGGTTCAAGATCTTCACTAGATTCTCTTCATAAGAGAGATCATTTTCCAACTGTACCGCCTCTGGATTCAGTACATGTGAGGGATGGTTGAGGAATCATTTGAAAAAGGATTGGTGATGTTCCATCCTTAATGATTTCTATGTCCATCATTTGAAAATATAATACTATTGGATCCTTCTCAATTATCATCATTGATAGTGTTGCAGGATCCTCTCTACTTAGAGCATCTACCACTTTATTCATTTTTCCAGGATGGTAGTCGATTAAGCAGTCATAATCTTTGATGATCTCTAACCAACTTCATTGGCGCATATTAATATCCTTCTGTGTGAATATATATTTTAGTATTTTATGATCAGTATGCATTTCACACATCTCTCTATAGAGATAATGTCGCAAAATTTTCCATACAAAGATCACAGCTCCCAACACCAAATCATGTGTGGGAATTTTTTTCTTATGAATTTTCAACTTAATTGACGTGTAGTATATCACTTTATTATTTTACATCAGTAAATATCCTATTATCTTCTTTTAAGAATTGGTTTATACTAAAAAGGCTTCCCCACTTGTTGGAAGTGTGAGTAATGGTGTAGTGAAAAGAATAGTTTTCACTTGGAGCATATTAGATTATCATCAATAAAGATTACCACAAATTTTTCTAGGTATAATATAAATACTATATTCATTAAGTCCATGAATGTTCTTGTATAATTACTGAGTCCAAAAGGAATCACTATGAACCCATATTATTCGTACCTCATTCGAAAAGAAATCTTGGGCATATCTTCCTTTTTCACTTTTAATTGGTGATATCCTGAAAGAAGGTTGAACATAGAGAAATAATTTCCCCCACATAGTTGATCGAACAAGTCTTTTATCCATGGATAGGGATACATGTTCTTTGTTGTGAATTTTTTGAGCTCATGATAGTTAATTTAGAGACACATTGATCCATCCTCCTTCTTGAAAAAGAGGAGGGTATCACCCCATGATGAAGCACTTGGGTGTATAAAAACCTTTTTAAAATTCTCTTGTAACTACTTCTTCAGTTCCTCCAAGTCAATAGTGTCCATTCTATAAGGTTTCTTTGATATTGGAATATATCCATGAGCATATTCAATTGAGAAATCAACCTATCATTAAGGAGGAAGATCAAAAAATTATTCAGGGAACACATTTGTGTATCCCCTTACAATGGGCATGTCTTCGAGCATGATTTTATCCTTTTTCTAAATCATTTGATCTAGTCATGATTTCTCATAAGGCAATAATATCCACACTTGATATGATAATTCTGAAGTAGATTCATCCTCCTACATAAAATTTTTAAATAATTAGAGTATTACTTGATATATGAAGAGTAATCTCCATTTTCTAATAGTTGATGTATTTGTATAAAGAAATTTAATCCATGCCCTGTATAGAATCAGACTTTTCAAAAGGTAGTAAGACAAGATTTACTTGGAGGTTTAGTCTAAAACATTATTTGGGGAGGGGTTATATACATTGGATGCAATAATTTTCCTATTTTATATTCTCATAGATAACTCAACCTCCATATTTTTAGAGTTGTTTGAATAGTTCTACTAAACATGTAATATTTGAAAGAATGCATAGAAAAAGAACCAAATAGTATATTCTTTATTCTAGAATGAATAACTAGTATACTTGTCAATAAATATTTGTCAAGATCCACCTCAGAAGTAGTGATTGTATAAGCCTTCACTTTATCCTTTGGATTTGGTGGCAGCTTCTGTTGATTGCCATCAAGGATTCAAGGATTAGTTCACTAGCTTATACAGTGTCCTTTCTCCCTACAGTTGAAGCATTGAACCATGGATGGTGCTCTCCTTTATTCCCCCACATTGTATATATTCCTCATGTGTCTGCAACATTCATGAGCTTGGTTTCCTTCTCTCCCACACTTATATAATTTCCCCACCCCTTTGAGGTATTTCCCATGATGCTTCTTCCCACATTTTTGACATGTGATTGTTTGATCATTCATTAAACCTTTTTCATTATATCCTCTAGCTGGAAACTCCATCTGTCCTTTCTTATAACCATATCCAGGAGACTACTCTCAAAACACCATCTCTAATTTGATCACACATCAAAAAACTTCTTAATAACTCCCAAATACCAAAATTTCTAGATCCTTTTGAAGGTGTGGTGTTAAATTACTGAAGAATCTATCCATTTTTTATCATTCATGATAAAAAAATTTGAGACATACCTTATAAGCATTGTGAAATTTTCTACAAATGTTGTGACGGGTTAACCTTCTTTTTTCTTTAGATATAAGAATTATATCTCTATATTTTTCTAAAGAGGTCGAGGGAAATACTAATTAAGAAATATTTTCCTAAATTCTTACCACTCCACCTCTTAAATTACATCATTTGTCTTAGTGTTCTTAATCAACACCCACCATTAATCAACCTCTATATCTAAAAGATAAGTAGCTAGAGTCACCTTCTCCATCTTAATTAGTAAAGCATAGAAAATATCTTCTCCATTGAGATGAATAACTAATCCATGACTAGTGTATCAGAAGATAAACTAAATGTCAGTGGTTGTTACTACATAAAAGACTCGATATCTAGCTACTCCCTATTAAGTGAAAGATAATGTTCTATATTATTCAGGTCATTATTCAAATCCTGAGATATCTGGGTAATCATTTCTAGGAAATTTTGAACTCCATATCCCAAAGCATTAGGGATGTCATTCAGTAAATCACTGCATTGTCCCTTGAATAGGTTGTGGGCCTAGTTTCTTCAAGTTACCACTATTTTCTAAAATATAAAAGGTTATAAGAAAACATAAGTCAACAAATCATGAATAAATAATTTATTCCATGGTAAAATTAACTCTAAATCCATATCTTATGGGATCCCTATGTTTAACATTTCACTAAAACAATGCTTCTTTGGTGTTTATTTATACTTAATCTCATACTAAGGTTTTTCACTAAGGTTCTCTATTAATAATTCCCTTATTAACTAAACAGTGATGTGATACCAACTATAGAGACCTTCCTTTTTATTACATTACTATTACATCATTTTAAAGATAAAAATGTGATAGTGTTATAGAACCAAGATCCAAAGGTTTAGAGTATTGAGAAAATTATGGCTATACAAAACTTTTACATAATAAAACATAAAAATTTCTTTATTTCCTTCTTCTCTAGATTCTTATAATCTATTTTTTTCTCCATATTACATGTATTCACCTAATTATATATAAAAAAATAAGGGGTGAGACAAAATCCCGGTAAGAGGATTAATAAAAGATATGAAACATGGGTGATCATAATCATCAATATGAAAACATAATAATAGGATCATAATCATAATAATAATAGTTATCATTACATAAAGGAATGGAATGTGGCATTGCATAAAAATGAAAATTCATGTCTTAGTGAAAAGATACTACACATATTTATGAACAAGTATAGCATTATGTTCATGAATGTTTCACTTTTTCTCATGAGATAAATCACATTACCCAATGCATTAGAGCACTATGTAATTATGGACACTCCCATAACATCATAATTCTTACATAATCACACATGCAACATAGAACATATATTAATATTAGACAAAAAATAACCCATGTACAGGAAATTGGTTTCATGAGAATTTCAGAAAACATACATTCATTAATAAACCTTGTGGTTTCCAAATAAAAATTTAATAACATAATTTTTATAAGAATAATCAATATTCAGTGAAGAAGAAACAATCTTAAGGGAAATAAACCATGTTTTCTTAGAAATATGAGTTCTTCTAGAAAAATCTTTGCATTTGTCACAAAATCAGATTAGAAGAATGTATATCCCAGAAAATAAAAGGTAAGAACAAATAAATTATATTTTATGAATATTTAAATAATATCCACACTAAAATTTGGCATGAAATAGGAATAACCAAAATAAATAGAGTTGGGTTTGAGAATCCACTTACATTTTTTCTGAATGCTTTCTTCACTTTAATATCCTGAATAATCAAATTAAATTCATTAATTAAAAAATATAGAAACTCTTATAAATTAATTTTATTCATTATAGTTTTATTATGTTCAATCATGGTTTTTTGATGAGTTATAGATTTTAATTTCATTTTATAGGAGTGTTTGTTTTATTGGATTTCATGATTGGTTCGCTTGTATATGAGTATGGAAATTCATGTAAAATTGGAATAGTTAACCAAAATTAAAATTATATGTTATTAATGAACTTTTAAAATATTAAATGATTTTATATATCAATTTTTATATGTTATGAGGATGAATCATTTGATAAATAGTTAATGGAAATGATTTTATTTATTTAGTTGATTTTATGACCATCACAAAGTCATGTCATTTTTTATAATATAATGGTTATATATAGATTACAGAACATTATATAACTTGTAATATGTATACTAAAATTTTATTTAATAATAATTATGAATTTATGACCATCCTTGAAGGTGGTAGTGAATAATGAAAACTCATTATCCATGGTGGTGGTAGATCAATACTCCACGAGCGATAATTTAATTTTTAGAATAAAAGGAAAAGGGAAGATATTAAAAGAATAATTATTATGTTAATATAATAAATTTATTATATATAAAATATAGTATATCTGTCATGCCACTTTTATTGGTGGTGGTTAGGGTAGGGTAATAAAATAAATGAAATTGAAAAGAAATTAAAAGAAAAAAAAAGAGGATTTTACCTCTTGAATTTCTCCTTCATGAGAACCTCTTAAAAGAAAAAGGTTTGGAATATTGATGAGACCAGGGTCTAATTTAAATGGGAAAGTGGATTTTGAGGAGTATTTTTCCTATTTTTTACAACCTTAAAGTATTGTAAGGTGTGAGGATAAGAGGTGGTGAGGGGTGGTATTTATAAGGGAGGATAGGGGTGTTTTCTCATTATTTTATTCATTAGTTGATTCTTTTGTTTCAAGACTACGAATAGTTTTGATTCCCAAAACTAAATACATTAAATGGGAAGGATATTTCTATATTATTGGTTTAATTTATCCATGCATCATTTATGACTCATCAATTTATGTATTTAGCTTTTATTGTAAATTCTCATATTTTACTATTCACCAAAAAATCAAGTATTTTAAAAAGATCCCAAAAATTAACCATAAATTTTTTCAATGGGAAGAATTAAAAAATGAACTCAAATTTATTAATTGATTTTCTAAATATTATAATTTTAGTTTTTAATTAAAATTATCATTTACTTGGAAAATACTAATTTTAAAATTATAGTGGATTTTATAACACTATAAAAAATTAATTAATAGCTCATAAAATTATATTATAATCATATGAAAAAAATTATGGTTTATGAATCTATTTTATGAAAATAATTTTTCTTATATATAATTATATTAATTATAAATTTATAAATAAACATTTTTTTTATAAAAATACCAACACTTAATTAATAATTTTTAAAATAATTATTTACCTACCCCATGAAATAATTATATCATATTATCATTTAAAAGATACATAAATTTTATTTATACATTCATTGATTAGTTTACTATTATGTTGTCTAAATTATTATTCTTAAATGTCACATTAATATTCCATAGGTCGAGTCATTGTTTCATAGGTATAGGTTCTTTAATTTCTAGAAATACCCCTTATTTCATTCATTCTTCATTTATAAAGTTTGTATTGTGTTATATAATTGATTATATATAGTTTATAATATATTAAATAATTATAATAAAAAAATTTCAATTGATAAAATTTTGGTTCATTAAAAAATTATTCCTAATGGTTAAATTACGTAGGTTGAAAAACTACTTTCCTTAATAAAAAAATGATAAAAGTTGGGAAACATAGAATTCAAGGGAAAAATTTATAAAAAATACAAAAATTTCGTGTGGTGGAGGATTTTTTACCATAATTACTCTTTAATTGATTAATTATTCATTTTGGGATCACATTAGGAAAGGGGGCCTCCCAATAGTGTTTACATTTTTGAAATTACAATAATGCCACTCCTCTTCTATAAAAAAGAATTCAATATTTCCCTTCCTTACACATCTAAATCCACTTTTTATCATCAATCCCATGCCCAAATACAGTCCCAAAATCCCTCATCTCAACCTAAAATCCTCCCTTTTGGAAGAAATCCTTAAAATTAATCCCTTTGGTGAAAACCAAAAGGAGTTACACAAAGAATATGTAACATCCTTCCTCAAGATTTTTTATTTTATTTTCATTCTACACCCCCAAAAATCTTCAAATTTCATTATTATAAAATAACATAAGTATCATAAATATACTGAAAAAATAATAATTATAAGGGTTCTACTAACACCTACACACACTTCTTTCAAATGGGTAATGAACTTACCTTTCTTGTGTATGGTGAACTATTGCCCTCAAAAAACAATGTTGTTTGTTTTTACATTACCACCTCTCATGGTTGGGAATTATAATGGAGACTCTATTTTTATATGATATATATTATATTTATGATGTATTAGTGGTTATTTAATTATCATATAACACATAATTTCATGATTTCTATTTTTTTAAATACCATAAATTCATTTGTGGACGTGTGGACTACGGCATCATAAAAGTGATTTGATTCATTCATACTCTACATTAAATGTCTTAAGGATGGATTTATATAAAGGGTGTGATATATATAAAACAATAATTATATTTTAATGTAAATATATATATATATTTAATTTACTTTTTTTCTTTTAATATGATAATAAAAAAGAAACAACATTTATACATATATATAGCCTACCATCTCTATGAACGGTGTATTCCATTTCATATTTATATATTTTATTATTATTATAAATACATATATACTGAATATATATTTATAACATGGTTTAAATTGAAAAAATATGTAAATATTGATCTAAGTAAAAGGACCAAGAATAAAAAGTCAAATCATGAATGAATAACAAAGCGGTTATTACACGAAACATAACATTAACATGAAGTTATTAATAAACAGGTAATCTAAAGTCATAAAAAATAATATATGGTATTAGATATATGAATATGGTTATTTTTTAGACTTTTTATAAACTTATATTCATTATAAATGAGTTATAACATGTATAAAGAAACTCAAGACTTAAGGTAAGGGTTTTCTCGTCTCACTTTTATTTCTGTGAGACTTATGTCTTATTCACCACTCATTTGATATTTTTGATGTATATAATTCACATTAATGTGTTATATTATTATTATACTTAAATTTATGGGTATTTAAATATCCATTTGGTTATCTTTCTTTCATGGGTTTTATAGTTAAAAAGTTACCGAATTGGTAAAGTAATTTTGTCTCAATTTTCCTTCTTTGAGATACATCACATGTTATGAACCTATATTTTTATATGAGATGTATATACTAACCTTTGAAATGTTATATAATGAATATTATTATTTTTATGATATTTTAAGATTCATGTAATATTATTATTTCATGGCTATTATGATTTAAATTTACTAAAGTGGTAAGAGTTTATTGCTAAAATATCATCCTTTATCTTGATTATTTACGATTATCCTTCCATTGATGAAATATCATAATACATATCTTAATAAATCTCATGAATTTTTTTATCCTATGGTTATTAATGTTATATACATTTAGTGGTACCTTTTTTCTAAACTTTGGTAGTTAAGATAATTAAGAAAATGTTTTTAATAATATCATACTTTATTTCTCCTTTCGGTCGAAAATCTGTGTTCGTTCAAAATCATGTTTTCAAAAAAAGTTTTCAAAATGTTTTAATATTACCCTATTATATTTAAATAAAAATTTTACCAATGTCTTACCATTTTAAAAAATGGTTTGGAAAGGATTCTTATTTTCATTTTCTGATCAAGGCATTATTCTCAACTTTTTAAGGTGAAAAATGAATGTACAGCATGTAAGGACTTACCCACCATCATGATTGACATTTACATGAAGATCAATTTTTATGTTTATAAATTTATTTGTTAAGAAATTATTTTCAAAATATTCTGTAACTTTTTTGATTTTATATTTTTTTGAAAGAAAATTTTTTTCCAAAAGGTTTTATGTTTAAAAATATTTTAAATGATTTTTGAAGCTTCCTTTATATTCTTTCAAAAGTTTATTTTCAAATAAAATGATTTTGATGGTTTCAAAATTTATTTATATGTTTTTAAAATAAATTTTATATAAAATAGTTTTCACAATTATTTCAAGCCTTCCTTTTATTTTCTAAATTTATTTTCAATGAAAAAGCTTTGCAAAATATATTCAATCTTTCTTCATGAGTTTTCAAGGTGTTTTCAGAGAAAAATGATTTAAAATATTTTCAATATTCTTTTATAAGTATCCAAAGATATTTTAGAATAAAAATGTTTTCAAAATTTTTTATTATTTAAAAAAATAAAATTAGAAAAGATATTTCCCGCAAAAAAAGTTTTAAATTAAATTTTAAATAACTCTTTACAATAAAAAGATTTTTTAAATAGTTTTATGAAAAGAATTTTTAAAGAAAGTAAACTTTCCTTAAGAAATATTTCATGTGATATTTTAAAATTATTCTAAAACTAATATAAAATAATTTTTATAGTTTATTCTTTACTAGGTATATGATACAATAATAATGTTCATATTCTTTCTTGAATGGTTTATTTTTTTAATGGAATGATGTTTATGACACTCGTTTCTCTCCCAAATGTTATATGCTTTAGAAACCCATAAATTTTGATTAGTTATGATTTTATGAAATAATTATGAGACCTATATATTTTCCATAATTAATTATATGATTACATGTTTATTATACTCATTTTATTTCATGGGTTATGATATGATGTTTACGAAAACCCATTTATTTTTATAGGTCATGATATGATGAAAGTTTTATTATATTGTGGAACATGTATGCATGATTTTATTATGTGATGGGTGGGACTAATATCTCCCTCTAATTCATTGGGTATAGATTTACACCTCATGATATAATAATGTGAATCGAGTCAATGGGGTTGATCCACTATGAAAGATGTGGAACCCCGATCCACTATGGGGAGATAGGGAAACCCAGTTCACTATGGGAACATGGGGAAACCCAATACACTATGGGGAGATGAAGAAACATGATCCATTATAAGGAAAGGACTATGACTAGGGGTGGTGGTGTGTCCCACCAAGTATGTGTAGTCTTCATGAAGTTCCTTGATAGGTTTTTTACAACAAGACTTGTCTTATATGGAATGATATCACATGTTTATACCATAATTCAATATCTTATTATTATATTATTCTTTCATAGATTATGATCTTGATTAACTTATGATTTATGTATTATTAACTACCAATATTTTTTCCATGACTCGTTATTATGATCTTTGATAAGCTAGGTGTGACCTTCTATTATTATAATAATGTTCTAATACCATTATACTCATGTTATACTTACATATCTCCCTTATTTACCCTTGCTGTAAATCTGATCTCACCCCTTTCTAATGTTTCTTTTCCATATATTATGAATAAAGGTTTCAAGTAGGAGTAATAAATTGGAAGATATTCAAGGAATATATTGATGATATTTTTCCAAGTTACAATGTTATGTTTCCAAGTTTCAAAAGATATTTAACTATTATGATCCTCGGGCTTTAATTTTTTTTAATGTGATAAATATTCATCTAAAATGATGTAATATCCATGGATGTTAATACTTGGTCACTGTAACATTCACCTTCTTTTAGGGTGTCTTTTTATCCCCTTATGGTTGAGTGATAGATCCATAACAATAAGAAAATAATTCCTTTTATTCTATGATCAAAATGTAAAAACATTTTCCTAGTTGTTTATCATTTATAAGGAGAATCTTATCAATGGTGGAAACTTATTAATAATACTATGCTATATTAATAAATTGAATCCCTCAAATTGGATGGGATTAAGAGGTTGTTTTTCAGTAATTACTTTCCTCATATTTAATATATGAAAATGGAGAAGTAATTCCTTGACCTAAATTAGAAGGATGATGAATCCATTGAAACCTATGAGGAAAATTTTATAAGATTTTTAAGGTATAATTTTGTTTTGATCATCATCCCTGAATGAAAAATTTATCAATTATTTAGTGGATTAAAACCAAGTCTATAAAAGTTTTTATCTATAAGATACTTTAATATCTATGAAGAAATGGTCTGATATGCTCTCAAGGTATAAATAGAAATTAGAGATTCCCATAATTCCTAATATTTTGATAAGAAATTCAATATGGAGTCTATGAAAACTAAAATAAATCACATGGAGGCAAGAAATTACAATCACGTACATTCCAGAAATGTGGGATAAAACATCAATGGAAATTCTTTATTGGAATAAAGAGGTTCTTTAAATATATAAGGGATGGTTATAAATCTCATAAGTTCCAATAGGAGATAAATATCCTGGATGATACAATAGAGGAAAATAATATTCCAACTAATGCACCACCCACACCCCAATACTTAAAATGAAATTAATATAGGAGTTAAGAAAAATAGTGCATGTATCCAAAGGTTTCTGATGATGATCAACATGAAGAACTTCTTAATCCCAAAGATTAAGGGAAATATCATGCATCCATGACTGATAAAGTGGGTTACAATAATGACATGGTAAAAGGTACATTTATCATCTACTCAAGAAAAATTATTTTCTTATTTGATTCAAGGTCTAATCACTTTTTATATATGATTAATTTTCCAAGGGTTTCACATTACCACCTTAAAGATTATATTTTGGGTTAGTAGTGAAAAATTTTAATGTGTTCACGATCATATCTCATGTCTATAATTACTCTATGATTAAGGTTTATGTGAATGTGATTCTTGTAAATATTGGGATTCTCCCTATAGTCAAATTTAATGTGATTATAGGAATGGATTAGATCTCTTTATATAGATCCCATATCAATTTCCATGGAAGGGAAGACACATTTTATATTATGAATAAACATTTAAATATTTATTATTGTGTGAGTGAATATAAAACTTCAATGGAATTTAGTTATATATTATGGGTATTAATTCTTATCTATGAAGGGTACATATATCAAATGGTTGGTGATAAACTCGAAATTGATGATATGCCAATTTTACTTGAGTTTCTTGATGCCTTTCTAAAAGAGTTTTCCATACTTATTATGAATCATGATGTTTAATTTTCAATAATAATCATAGCAAGTACTATTCCTATTTTAGAGAAACCATATAGAATTAACCTTATTGAGTTTCTAGAATTGAAGAAGAAACTTTAGGATAATTTTGATAATGAACTTAGAAACACAAGTGTGTAACCTTAGGGTTCACCTGTTCTTTTATTATAAAGAAAGATGGTTCAATGTGTCTTTTAATTAATTACTGAGTTCTTAATAAGATCACTATTAATAACAAGTATCTTTTACCATATAATGAATATTTTTTTGATCAATTATGAGGAGATCAATAATTTTCTAAGAATGGCCTTTCTTCTGGACAACATCAATTGATGGTTAAGAAAGAGGATATACCCAATACAACCTTCTATATGAGGTATAAGAGTTATAAATTTAAATAAATTCCATTTGGACTTACTAATTCTGATACTACTTTTTATATATTTAATGAATAGAGTATTTAGAGATTACATTGATCTATTTCTGGTAGTCTTTATAGATGATATTATTATATATTAAAATTGTAAGGGAGATCGTGAAGATCATTTGGGAGTTGTTCTAAAGACCCTGAGGAAGGATAATTTGACTTATATATTTACCAAATGTGAATTTTTTACTAATAATGTTTAATTATTGGGTCATATAATCCCAAATGATGGTGTATATATAGATTCTTCAACGATGGAAGTTATTGAGAAATGGTCTAGAAAACCCAATGTAACAAAGATCCATAGTAATCTTAGGTTGGATGGATACTAATAATTATTTTTGAGGTATTTTTTATTACTATCTAATCCACTCAACAAGTTGACTCGTAATTGTGTAATGTTCTTGTGGATAGATGAATGTGAAAAGAATTTCTAGGAATTGAAGTGAAGGTTGGTCAATGAACCTATGCTCAATCTACCCTAAAGTGGATAAGGGTTTTGGATCTATAGTGATGCATCTAATAAAGTACTAGGATGTATACTTATAAATAATGATATGGTAATAACATATTCCCATTTCCAATTATAAATACATGATCAAAATCACCAAACTCATGATTTGGAACTAACAATATAAACTTTTGTATTAAATATATGGAGGCATTATATTTATAGTGAAAGTTGTGACATATATATGGAAGATAAAATTTTGAATTATATGTTCACATAGAAATATTTGAATAAGTACCATAAAATATGGTTGGAGGTGATTAAATATTATGACTGCTCAATATATTACCACCTTAGGAAGGTGTATTAGGTGGTTGATTCTTTGAGTCGAAAGGACTATGCAATTTTATCCATGATGTGGATTGGAAGAGATCCAATACTTATGAACTTACAGAATATGGAACATTAAATCTTGAGTAAAGGGTAAAGATCTTATATTCTCAAATAAATATTCAACCATCCATCCATGTGAGGATTAAAGAGGTGAAAAAATAAGATGTTGAGTGGTAGAAGAAGGTGAGGATTGTTCATTAATTTAACCATGATTGTGATGGAATGATAATGTTAAGTAATATAGTATATATCCCATCAATACCTAAATTGAAGAAGGAATTGTTAAATAAATATCATAGTTCACTATTCTCTATTTATCCTTGAAGTATAAAGATGCATAGAGATCTGAAAGAATATTTCTTGTGGGAAAACATGAAAATGGATATTTCAAAGAATATATCTTGATTCTTGGTATATCAGTAATTTAAGGCTAAGAGATATAATTATAAGGTTATTTTACAACTTTTACCTATACTAAAATATAAATGAAAACACATTACCATGGATTTCATCATTAGACTCCCTAAAACATCTAAAGGGAACAATTCGTTTTTGGTTGTAGTTGATCACCTTATAAAATCAGTGCATTTTATTTCTATTAGAGTGGATTTATATCTTAATCATATTACTTGGTAATATATTAATGAATTTTTAATATTTTATAGAGTATTACACTTAATCATATCTGATTAGAACTTGAGGTTTTTCTTGAAGTTTTAGATTAGTATTTAGAAGACTCTATATATAGAGTTAGGTTTCAATACTACATATCATCCTCATATATATGTTAATATGAGATAAACATGAAAACTGTAGAATACATGTTTAGATACTTCTCCATGGATTTCAACAATATATGGGATCAATACATTCTTTTGGTGGAATTTTATTACAATAATGTCTTTCACTTGAGCATTCATATTGATCCTTATAAAGAGAAATATTATTAGAAGTGATAAAATCTAACATGCTGTAATAAATTAGAGAAAGAAAGAAATTGATATTTGATATAGTTGAGGAAATTTTGTATAAGGATAGATTTATTTATCTATACATTGGGGTAGCTAATAATTGATAGAAAAGTTATGTGGACAATGATCATCAGAATATAGAGTTTTAAGTTAGTGAAAAAGTATTATTATGAATATATCCATTGTAAAAGTTTATGATATTTGGAAAGACGAAAAATTTGAGCCAATATATATCGGTCCAATTGAGAATATTTATCATATCAGGATGGTAGCTATATTTGGAACTTCCACAGAATCTCTCTCAAGTTCGTGATGTGTTCCATGTATCTATTCTAAGGAAGTACGTACCTAATCTTTCACATGAAATGATGTTAGAGTTATAAAACTAGATAATTATATTTCTTATGGGGGAAAACATATGGATCTTCTTGATTATAGTGATAAAGTGCTATAAAACAAGACCACTCACTTAGACAATGTTCTCTGGTAAAAACACAAATTAACAGAAGCTACATAAGAACCCAAGGAAGTGATGAGAAAGAAGCATCCTCAGTTGTTTGTATCCGAATGATGGAATTTTGAGAGAAAAATTATTATTAGGGGTGTTATAATGTAACACCCCAAAATTTTATGACATGTTTTTATTTAAATTTTTTTATTTTATTTTGATTTTTTTTTTACACTCAACACTAAGTTTAAAAGAATTGTGATATAATACTGAAATATTATTATTTAATATACAGTTATTTCATATACATTCAATTAGAAAGTATAAAAAATAATAAATAAATTTTGAAAAATTATTTTTTAAACAAGTAAGAAATTAATTCATTGGTTATCAATTTATTAAAAATGAAAATAAAATCATTTGAAAGTAAAGGATATGCTCTTCTAAATATATTTTTGGATAAACGCAATACGTTTTTATCTTAACAAATTAAATTATTAACTATTAATGAATTATTTTAATTATATTTAAATATTTTATATTCAGTATATTTTTTAACGTTTATCTAATGGTGTTTAATAAGCATGATATAATAATAAATATAGTTTTAGGATTAAAATATATTTTTCTAAAAATAGTTTTCATTACATCTTTGCACTCATATTTTAAAATGGATTTATTCCACTTTAAAAATTTAATCTTGAAAAATGGATTCCATATTAAGAATCATGAGTTTAAATTTTTTTAAATAGATCTCTTTTATTTGTGTTCATTATAAATATTAACCAAGGTAAAGATTTGTCACCTCGATAAGTGTAAAACTTGGTTAAAACATTGGGATTAAGCTTTAAAATATCACTAAGAGTTTTCTTTGCCTTATTGTAAGAGTTTATTTCATCTATTATCATAAAAATTTAAAAACTATTTCATCTTGGTACTATTCTTCCTTGATTATGACCTTCATATTATTTTAAAAAGGATAAATACAAAATGTCACTCTCTTAATTTTAATTTATCTTATATGTTTTCATAAGGATAAAAAGAAGTTATAAATGAATATAGATGGTTATTATAAACATAAATATATTTTTTATTATATTATTTTATTTTTAATTTTTATTAGTGATATAATTACCTTACATTTTTATGCAACACCTATACAATGCTTGTGCATGCAGTACAAAAATCCAGGTAAATGATTTTCAAAATAATAACACTAACATTTTTTTAATTAATTATCAAATTTGAAAAATTGAATAGGTAATTATAAAGTGTAAATTGTAGAATATGTGTTTATATTCTAATTCAATGTATTTTTAGATGTTTTGGAAGTCAAATAAAAAAAATAGTCTTAAAAATTACTATACTGATATTTTATATTAACTCATAGTTTAGTAAATGATTTAAAAATTAAAAAATATTGAAATAGTATAAAGGTGATGTTAAATGGTTTAAAATTTCGTCCACAGACCTTTTTCGAGCCACTTTTCACCTCACAATTAAACTTACGACCTTTAAAGTCGAGAAAATGTATTACCATAGTTTTGGTTAAAAAGGTTTAATAGGGGGTTAAACAGAAATATAATTTTTAAAATGTAATATAAACATGTATAAATTATATATTTTGAAGTTATTTCAACATTAACATGTTTTAAATTAAAATTTATTTTTATTTTTCTCCACTTGACAAGATTATAACATAAATTATATTTAAATCTTTTAAGTAATTCCAAGTGTGTCATTTCCCTCAATTATAAATGGGGCCTCTTATTATATCTTATTCACAAACTTTGAGCAATATATATCAGCCAAAAACTACCTTGATAAATTTATATATTAATTCCCAACATACTATATCATAAATTATTTTTAAAATTCAATACTTTCAAGGATTGTGGTGTAATCCAAATGATGTTCCTCAATTTAGAGGTATAACTCTTAACTGAGTACTTTCAACTATTTTTCAGTATACCTCCAATAGTTTTATGTTATCCATTAAAAAATAATTAATTAATTATCTAAAATATAATTATTTCTTATTATTATTCTGTAAAACCCATTATCCACCACCTTTATATCCTATGGGAAAAGGAAACATCACTTGTGCATTCGTGTGGACTACCAATCCAAGAAGTAATACATTTTATTTTTCATATCCTATTCACATTGAGAGTTATAATGATGAATTTAATGAATATTTATAAAATTTATGAAATTATTATAGCTTTTTAAAGTTGAATTGTTATTTATTTTCTTTCTTTTCATCCATCTAAAACCAGAAGCACACTCATGTGTATGTATGCACTATCATCTCCACTAAGTGATGTAATTCATTTTTCATCACTGATTTGTATGAATAGTTATAAAATTATATATATGATTAAATATGATACTAATTATCTGATTAAAATTTTGGAGATGATAGAACCAAGATTTAGGTATAATCAACGGGGCTGCTGAACCGAAAAAATCATGAAAAAAGAAGCAGTTATCACAATGAATGGTGGTTTAAATAAATAATTATTAATAAACAGGTGATATTATATTATAAGTAAATAATATATGGTACGATATATATATATATATATATATATTATGGTTCTATAATAGTATTATATTAATTTTATATTAATTACATAGGATGTTTGAATGTGTATAAATTAAGAAGAGACTTGAGGTTAGGGTTTATGTTACAGTCTCATTTATTTTCAGGATTGTCTATACAAAATTTCAATTGAGAGAAATTGTCTAGTTATTATTCTTTAAACTCCATATATTTTCATATCCTATTTTTATTCATATAATTTTAAATTATTATTTTTATTTTTATTTCTTTTTTACTAAAAATGATTGAGAAAATGTTTTTAAAGAAAAGTCAAACTTATTTCCTCTTTGGTCAATAAGTTTTTATTCCATATACATACTCATAAAAATAGTTTAATGAAATATATTCATTATAATTTAAATATTTTAAAATGTTATTTTAACTAACCTGTAATTTATTTACAATGGTTTGAAAATCAATTTTTCTAATTGTTTCAGAACAAGTCATTTTTGACTTTTTTACAAGTGTGAAAGGAAAGTTTCCTTTTAACATATACTACATAGAAAAAATTTCCCACAATAATGATCATTATTTAAATGAAATATTTATTTACATGATTGATTTTTTATTTTTCACTAAATTTCTTGTTTCAGTATTCTATTAATTATAAGTTAAAATGTTGTCAATGTAAAAGGATATATTCCTCTGTTTTCACAAAAATGTTTTAATGAACTTTTAATAGTATTATTCATCTATATAAACATAAATTGAGGTTTTTTATGATTCACTAAGGATAATATATAATGATATTATCCATGTTATTTAATTGAATGACTTATGGTTATGTGATAATGAAATGTTTATGAAACCCATGTCTTTTTCATGGGTTATAATATAATGAAATGATGATTGTGTTATGATCTTTGGGAACACATATGTATGTTTTTCATTATGTGATAGGTGGTTTTATTAAATACCTAAAATGAATTTGGTAAAGCCTTATATATTATGATTTAATTATGGAAAATGAGTTTTCATTCTCAAATCAAATATGGTAAATAGGCAATGATGTCTAATCCACTATGATATGGGAATTAGGTGGCGATGTCAGATCCACTATGATATGGGAAACATGTGGTGATCCTCGATAGGCTATGATATGATGGTATTAGTGGTTAAACTTAATATGTTATATGGTTTATATTCCTATGATTTTGATACACTCTTATGATATGTTGGTATTATTATTATTATTTTAACATATCGTTTATGATTGGTTTTTTGATGATTCCCCAATCTCATGATGTACTAAGGTTTTAGGACATTTCTCATATATATTATCTATGATTTTTTTTGTATGATTTTATATTGATTATAAAATTTTCTAGTACCCTTATGATCATTGTATGATTATATATTATCATTGAGTGATATATACCAAGTTACCCTTATTAAGAATATGATCTAATCCCTTCTTATGTTTTAGTTTTTCCTGAGGTTGTAAAGAAGGGTACTAAGTATCATGAGTCTATAAGAGTATATTATGTAAAACAAATATGTTATAGAAGATGAAGATTTTAATTAGTTAAGTTTTTTATGTATCTAGTCTCCAATTACACTAAACCTTTATAGTTATTAGGCATGTTTATTTAGGAGATATATTGAATATTCCTCAAAAAGATATAATATCTATGTATGTTATACTTGGTTTACCTCAATCATTGGACACATTATAATGAATGGTTCCACTATAACACTATTAATGATGCTTTGGATTATAATATATTCTCCCTGATACAATTTCATGTCTCTAATTGGTTATAGTTGAGTCATATATGTGGAAAATATGTCATCACTAAGTAAAGGGGTCCTTTAGGATCAAATTTATTCATTACCAGTATCCATGGAAGGTTTGGGGTGATTTAAATACACAATGTAAAAATCATCGTATATATATAGAGAATGATAAAAAGGTAGTGGAAGTATCCTAATTCAAAACCAAAACAAATAAATCATTATGGAGTATTTATAGAGAATGAAAGTGTGAGGATTTGCGACTGGGTCCAAGATTGGATTTCCAATTGTCACTCTATATCCTAAAATAACTATATTCAATCTATACATATTTATTTGGAAAAATTATATCATCAAGTGTCGGATAAATATAAGAATCCCCAATGTGAATGAAGAGACGATACATTGGGATGGTGGAGTGAATAAAAAATTGAATACTCATTTAGGTATAATATTAGAGATATATATGTGACTATATATCCTATAATAACATAAATAAAGCCATATTTTGTTCAACTAAGTGATGTATATATGAATATCGATCTCAATAATAGGATAAAGTGGAATAGTTCTATCCTAGATTAGAGTTATTGGAGTAAAACCTTATGTGAATTAATGAAGGCCCAAATAGTAAGATGGAAATTGTTTGTTTCACATAAGATAAGGGGTCATGATTCCAACATATGGTATATGAGTGCAAGGATGATATAGAAAACCAAATATTAATGAGGTGAATATTACACTAGGAGGCTTTCAATAGTGATGAAATTTTTTGCTGGGCCTTAGATATAAGATTCATACATCACTGTACATATAGTAATAACTAGAATCAAACCATGAATATTTCTTGGAAAAAGCCTCTACATAGATCCAACTCATGAACATAAGGGAAAATGGGATAGTATGAAGGGTTATGTTTGAAAGAGGAGTAAGGGTGAAGCCTATTGTGAATTGTTAATGATATCAATACTAAGGATAAATGACAAATGGTTTTTAGGTGAATGATTGAGGTTGGACCTAAGACAGGTGTTCTAGGAATCATTATGTATCCTATGAAAATAGTAATCAAGATGAACATATTTATAAAAGAACGGGATTTTACCCTAGTGTAGGGTTATAAAATAAAACCTATCATATATGAGAATTTCATATTTTTATACAAAAATAATTTTTATATTTTGTTTAGAGTTAATGAAGACCTTATTTCCAAAGGCGGGTGGTCCCTGGGACTTTACCAAGGTCATCATAGCTGCACATTGATTGATAGGATGGGAGGTTGGGCTCAGTACACCCTTTTAGTATGGAATTATTTCTTACATTGTGATTCTCTTATGTACTTAGGATGTATTTTTTTAATCCTTCCCAAATCCTAGCATGGGACCGGTTACCCTTATGCCAATGATCTTATCAAAACCATGTGTTAATGTGAAGAACTATATGTATTAAGAGTTCTATATATTTCTTTTTTTAATTTTTGATACTAGGATTAAAATCCACATAGTTGATAAAAATTTATTTTATCAAAATCCAAGGAGGTGGTAAGAATTATGGTATTGGTATCAGGTCTATGAGAGGGGCTTCCTATATATCCCATTAGAGGGAATCTGAACCCACATAGTTTAGTATCTTATAACATGACATATCATACCTTTTACGGATATATAACAGGGAATAATGTAGTAAGTTTTATGTTTCTATGGCTCTAACCAAGTTAATTTCATTTTAAGGTTGTATTTCTAGGACCTAGTAACTACTAGGAAATAGATTTTTAGTCATGGTTTCTATGGTACTTACACATGAATGACCCTAATCGATTATCTCATTTGTTGGTTTCTAGATTCGATATAGTATGGTTAGGCATTACACATAGTAGAAGGCCCATATATGATAAAACCAAGAAAAGTATCCCAACTTAAGTATTATAATGAATCTAAGAGGAGTATCTCAACTCAAGATTACTAAGAGGGAACTAAGAGGGTTATCTCAACTCAAGGTATATTTAAGGACACCAAGAAGAGTATCTCAACCAAAGGAATTATTTTATACTCATTACATAAGGGATCAAATTCCCATCATGTATATAAATGTACTTTTTATGATGTTGGGAACCTCAAAGTGGTGAACAATATATATTGTTATATTAGGTATCAAAACCCATGTAGTTCTAGTTACACGGTATAAGGTCGTATGGAAGGACTGATCTATGTAGTTTAATAACATGCGTTAAGGTTTTTTGTGTCAATAAAGGTACAAAAACAAGTAATTGAGTGGGTATTATGTACATGTATTCCCATTATGATTCATCATGTTTTTTATCAACAAAATATGAGTAATGTATATTTTATTTTCTACCCCCTATTTTTTGATAAGTATACATGGAAGAAAGATTAGAAAGGTTTAGTCTTACACCTAACAAGAGGCCTATATATGGTGGAAACCAAAAGGTGTATCTCACATAGAGGTTTGTGTATAATCCAAGAAGCGTATCAAACCTCAAGGAATATGAAATAGATTTGGTTTCCCAAGTAATGGGCATGAGTGAATTGGGTGCCTAAGTAGGTGACCTAGGAAAGTTTGTTCCCTAGTTATGGGATCCTAAGTGATGGTTCACCCAATTAGGGAGACCTTGGTGACTATTTGGGGGTGGGTGATGAGGATCACACTAGTGAAGGTATAGTGTATATGGTTACACTATTTGGGCTTGGGTGAGGAGGCTTTCCCTAGTATGAGGCATGGGTGAAGGGTTCACCCAAGTAGGGGGCCTTGGGTAAAGGCTCACCATAGTAAAGATCCCTAGGAGAAAGATCTTCCTAAAAAGGGGATATAGGATAAGGGTCACAAAATTTATGGGCCATAGTATAAGGGTCAACTTAGTGAGGGGCCTTGGGTTGAAGGTCTCCATAATGAGGGAGAATTGGGTGAAGTGTTTATCCAATTTGTGGTTGGGTGAGGTGGATCACCCTAGTGAAAGGCTAATGATAATGGTTCCCCCTAGTTGGGATTAGGAAAGAGGATTTCAATAGTATGAGGAATGGGGGATGGGTTCTCTCAAGTAGGGGGTATTGGGAGAAGGTTCTCCATAGTTATGGGTATAAGTGAAGGGTTTTAGGATAAGGGTTACCCTAGTTAGGGGACCTAGTAAAAGGGTCACCCTAGTGAGGGGGTGGATAAAGGGTTTTACCAAGTAGGGGGACTGGGTGAAGGTTTCCCCTAGTAAGGGGCCTAGGTGAAGGGTATCCCTAGTGAGTGGACTTAGGATAACAGTATCCTTAGTAAAGGTCTCTGGGTAAAGGTTCACACTAGTGAGGGACCTTGGGATAAGGGTTTACCTAGTGAGGGGCCCTAGGTAAAGAGTTACCTCCATAGTGAGGGGTCCTGCGTGAATGGTAACCCTAATTATGAGTCTCTAAGAATGACCATGGAGGTTTGTGACTTATTATATGATCTTTTAGATGAATCGGTGACATTAAACCCCAATGTGGGGTCTCTATAATGGGTAGGGAGAAGGGATCTCTTATCTCTCTTCATTGTTTGGTCGTATACATGTCTATCATAAATTGGAGGTGAGGGGGTCAATTTTTCACCCCAACGACACCTTAGGGTATCAAATTCAGTGTTTTGAACTATTATAACATCCATGTTTTTAAAAAATGTAAGTTATTTTTGATATCATATTCTATATGAAAAACTGATCTTAAACGACCCATGAAATATATTTCCTTAAATAGTATGCGGTCCATGCAACCCCAAGTATAAATGAACTATAATATAGTATACCATTATAACATATCTGTTAAATTTATGGGTACGAATAGGACTAAATAAATTATGATAATTATATGGTTTATACATATATAAAATGAATTCAATGGTTATCTGTCTATTATAAAAAAATAAGAATCATTTAAAAGAAAAAGAAATATTTTTCTAAAAGGTGGTTTCACCACGCTATCCACACATACATTAAAATTAAACTTTAAAAAATTTAGAAAATTTATTTTAAAAATGTGATTCATTCTTTAATTCATCATATAAAAATGATCTTAGCTTTAAATTTTGTGATTTTTCATAAAATATTGATTTTTCAGTAAACAATTAAAAATACCGATTTTTGATAAAATTTATTAACTTTTAAATAAATTAAGAAATTTAAATGTAACATTATGTTTTAAAGAAACATAATTATTATTTAGTTATAATTAATCCACTTAATTAATTTTTAATCAACTTTATATTGGATTTTAGTATATGTTTATGTTTGGGTATAAAAATGGGGTTTTTTTGAAAACTATTTTAAAGTGCATAATGTTTGCCATTTTAATTAATTAAAAAAGACATAATGGAATGATTTAAGTGAAATTTATAATTTATATATCAATAAATATTAATTTTAATTAATATAATGATTATTACTAGTCATATAGTTAATATAAAATCATCATTTTCTTGGAAAAATATATTTCTTGAAAAATCACTTTTCCGTCACGTACGCAGGTTTAATTATAATTTATATTCTTAAAATTGTCTTAATTTAATTTATTAAAATGGATTACATATGTTTAATTATAATAATTAATATTATATAATAATTTAAAATTAATTTTTGACCATAAATGATTGCGAAAAGAGTAAAGAATAATTATTGTGGTAAATGTAAAAACAAATTTACCAGGGGTTAAACTAAAATGATAAGGGATAAAATGACATAAATTTTTTATAAAATCCATATTGTGGTCATATTTAGAACATATAATGTCTAATTATTGATAAGGTTCCATTTTTATCCTTTTTAATTATAAAAAACATTGGTATGCCTTTTTCTTTTCAAACATTTCAAGTGTGACACTCACCCCAATTATAAAAGGTCGCCCCTCTCCTCTCCTCTTAACACATTCAAAGCCATTTGTTTCAGACAATACCTAAAAAATATCTTCTTTTATTTTTTTCCACATATCATATAATCCTTTTATTGATCATAAATATTATCTAAGAATGATTTGGGTGCTCTCATAAAAAGGTTATTCAAAGAAGAGGTACCGTGTTTAACTGATCATTTTTATTTTATTTCTTTTTCAACCCATTAGAATACTATTATATTATTCTGATATAATAAACATAGTATCTTAAATGTAATTAGATTTTATTATGTTAATTTGATAACCTAAATCCATCTCATCTTCCATCAAATGGGAAACGAAATCATCATTCATGTGTATAGCAGACTCCAGGCTCGCAGACCAATATAATTTGTTTTCCATAATCGCCTCTCAAGTTTGTGCATAATAATTGATTAAAAATATATATCATATTTGTAATATAATATTAATAATTTAATTATGATATCATATATACCTTTTTATATTCTATTTCATGGAGGGTATGATAACGTCTCTCATGTGTACGGCGCACTACTTCCTCGCGAAATGATGTGATATATTTTTTAATCACACTTTACATGGAAGGTAATAAGGATAAAGTTAATGAATATATGTGATATATATGAAATTATTATGATATTCATAAAATATTTATCATTTTTAAGATATGACATATAATTTACTTTTTACCTTTCTATTCACTGAAATATTATAGCGTCGTGCGAGCGTACGTGTGGACCACCGCCTCCACGAAGCGATGCGATTATTATTCATCACCAAATAACATTTATGATATATATAAATATATAATATATTTTTTAGTATATTATTATCATTAATTATGTGAAAAATAATACTTAACTTATTTAAATAATGATCATTGAAAAAAGGAAATGTTACCCAAGCGTATGTGCATCCTATCGTCTCCATGATTTTAATGTTGTTCATTTTTCATAACCATATTTTATTATTGGTTTTAAAAGTATAAATGTTGCATAAAAATGGTAATTACTCAAATATAATTTTTTTTGGAAATTATGGAATAATTAACTTGTTCAACACACTGAAACTATTTTGAAATACTGAACTGAACGTCATCAAAACACCTGGCGTGGACATAACAGATTAAATATTTAAATATATAACTAAAAATAAATAGAATAAATTATTTAAGTATAAGGTATTATACCAGGGAAAGTTTATTAATAAATGAAATAATTTATATATGTATATTATATAGGATTTAAAGGATATACATAGAAATTTTAGACTTAGTGTAAGGGACTTCATCACAATTTTCCTTTATTGGGGGATATTTTAATGTTATACACCAAATTTATTTTATATGGTGTATATATTGTCCCTTTACATGTAATATCATTAATAATTCATATATAGTGATATTTTTAAGTTTAAATTTGGATTATTTTATCCTAGGGTATTTGAATTTAATGTTACTAAGTGGTAAAGAATTTCATAACTCAATTTCTTTTCATTTGGTTACAGTACTTGTTCGTTGTCTTTGAAATGATATGATTGTGTTAAAAATGACCTCTAATTATATTATGTTGTATTTATAATTTTTTTATTTATGTTTTTTACGAATAATCTTCCCATTTTTTAACTCTTAATTCAATAATATGATTTGTTTAAGGGTTATTCGTCTCAAATTCCATATCCTTAGGACATATGACTAATAATATGGACCTATATTCTTTTATAAGGGGTATATACAACCCCTTTTACATGTTATATCCTGAATATCATTATTTTCATGGTATTTAATGTATTAGTTGAAGTTATTATTTCATGAGTCTTAAAAATGAATATTTACAAAGTGGAAAGGGATTTATTTTACAATCTCCTTTCTTTTAAGATTGTTTACATTCAAGATTGATTTTGAGAAAATCATAAGAACTTTTTTTATTTAACAAAATATATTATTTCTACACTAGTTTTTAATGTTTTTACCATGTTTTATTTCTATTTACTTCTTTATTTATTAAAGAAACATCAATAAATTCATTGGTAACTAATACTGATCTTGTATTTTCAATTTAGATCAGGTATATAAAACTTTCATATCCATTTTTTCTAAAATATTTTCAAAGTTATTATTTAATAAAAACAAATAATTTATTAAATATATTTTACATTATATTTTACCTTATTTTAAAATGTTTTAAAATGAAATTTCATAATTTTTTCTAAATGGGTCACTTTTTACTCGCTTTTTAAATTGTTTTAAAGGAGTGTTCATTTTTAACCTTTACATCCTGAAATGATTTTACCATTACCATGACCATTATTTTCATAGAATATTAATTTTTATTTTTTAAAGGTTATTTTAAAGGAAAATTATTTTCGTAGTATTTTTAATTATTAGTTTTTAAAAGTGTTTTTCATAGTAAAAAAGTTTTTTCCTCCAGAATGGTTCTGATGATCTTTTAATGGTATTTCAATTGATCAATGTAAAAAAACCTTAATATTACTTAAACTCCACTAGAAATACATTTCCTTGGATGGAAAAAACCACTATTAGTTTTTATTGAAACCTTATTAGTTTTTATTGAAACCACTATTATTCTTTCCTTGGATGGATTATGATATTTTCATGGAACTAGTTTCTTTTCAATGTGTTAATCAAACAATGAAAGAACATTGATTATTGTTATGATTTAAAAGTGAAGGGTTCTAAATATTTTATTCATTAATGGTAATTGGAAATTATTTATGATGAATGGTTGATCTCGATATAACTTATATAAAGGGTTGATCTCCATTATATACCATGATTTAACCTGATATTTCTTATATAACGAGTGTACCCAGATACCACCGAGTGGGCCTAATATAGCTTATACGATGGGTGCACCCAGATAACATTGGGTGAGCCTGATATAGATTATATGATGGGTGTGACCAGATCATGCTCTAATTCATTGGTTAATATTCCTTATCTTAATATATAATAAGGAGGATGTTACTGGTGGGTTTCTCCTATGGATATAACTAGACTCTAGTTATTTCTAACTTGGGTTTATCATGAGTTATGTAGGAAATATTACAAGATACTGACACATTTTCTTTATGCTTGATATGATTTTTTAATGATTCTTTTGATCAATTTTGAAATCACATGTCTCGTGATTTTTTTTATGACTCTTTCATTTGATAAATTATTATTCCATTTTTCATGATTTATGATCCAGGTATTGACGAGTATGAACATGCTCTTTCCATTTTCATGTAATTTGTTCATGTCATCATAAACTTCTAGTATTCTATGATCAATGATGAAATTCAATTTTTAATTCATATTTTTACCATTAAGGAACATTTTAGCTCAGCATTATTATGTTTCCTATTTTCCTAGGTTATAAATAATGATGCTTAAATGATTTCTTTACAAAGTTTTATCACATGATGAATTTTTTGGGAGATGTTGAAGACTTAGAATGGAATATAAGAAGGTGGGTATAATGGGAAAAATACTCCCTTGAATTCATGGATATTTTTATGTAATATTTTTTCTTAATTCTTTAAAACAATAAACTTAAAATGCACTTGGGTTTGTAGGTGACCAAATATTTACTTTTGATTTTTTAACTTTTAGATGGTGAAACTTGGGTGACCTTAATTGGTATCAAATCCAGAAATGTAAAGATAATGTTTTTAGCACTGGATCTGGGATTGTGGGTTCAGGCATATTATACCTAGGTGCATAGACCTTTGTGAATGGAACCTCGAAGAATGGAACTTTGGAATGAAAAAATGGGATTGTATATCTCAGTGTGAGGACTTCGTAAAACATCACCTGGGTGTCTGAATCTGGGTATGCGAACCAAGGAAAGTGACACATGGGAATATGATGGAAATTTAGTAACACTCTTTCTAACTTCAAATAGTCATAGCTTTTTATCTGTAAGTCCATTTTTCCTCTATGATCATTCATATCAATGATTTAAAAATATACTAATACCTGGGATAATTGGTTTTTAGATGTTAATAATTTTAAATGGTTTAAATGATCTCAAAATTCCTTCAAAATTTGTTTTTTTCGTTTTGACATCCTTTTTCATCTATAACAGGTGAAATATATGGCCTACTCAGAGTGGGAAGTAATAACTGCCACATCACCAAACTGGGAAATTGTTTTAGGAAGATTCAAACTTTACTGTGTAAATAGTCATTCATCACATTTATATCCCATTTTCTTTAATTCAATCACATAGATCCTTATTTACTCAAACTTGACTTGTGTTTTCTAAGTGAGGATCACATCATGAGTACCAAAGAAAATTATGTGGAATTAAAATTTATATACCAATAGTTATATTGTCACATCCCAGCATCCATTTAAGGTATTTATTAAATTTTTTTGGTTTTTTATTCTATTTATAATCCTTCTAGATATTTTTATTTAAAATATTATTTTTGGGGGGGATAGGGAATGTAACATGGATATATCAAAATGTGAAGAAACCCTGGAAGAGTTGAAGATCCTGAATAGTTCAATTTTGTATAGTTTCTACATGATTTTTCAAACCATTAGTAAACTATAGTAGACCATGTCTTCCACAGTAGAGGAACCCATGTGATTATCACATGGTTTGGAAAACTTTGTGGGCTATACAAAACATAAAACATTTGAAATTTAAACTATACATGTAGTCTGATTTAACCTAATTATCCCCCATTAATCCCCATTACCAAACTCTACAGCTCTAGAAACATTATATATCTTCTCCTATTCAATATAGCCCTTAATTTTTAGTGGTTTTTTTCTAGATTCTTTAATAAACCTTAAAGTAAGTTACTCGACTCCCTTCTCGTTGATTTTCTATCACTTATTTCTTAAATTTCCTCTAACTTAAGGGTTTTGGTTACCTAGGGATTGTCTAATTTGAAAATTATGGTATAGTTATTTATTTTTATGGTTTTTTATTTTTACCATAGGGTCCCATATCCTCTTAGATTACTATTTCCAACTAGTTCATGGTGTTTTCAAGGGTAAATGTTGGTGGTTTCATGTTGTACTATTATTTGAAAAAATTAATATGTTGGTTTCTATTTTTCATAATATATTATTTGTTTTAGTGTGTTTAAATGGTTTTCTCAAAGATCATTGGTTTATATATAATGGTTCGGAACTAGTTTCTCTTTTTTATAATGGTTTTAATGATGCGATTTGGAATATTTTAGTGTGGTGGGAAATGGGAATGGATTTTATGGCTTGAACACAAAGGTGGAAAGCACTTGGGAACCTTGCATACTTAGACAGGTTGACTATGAAAAATATGCTAAGAATTGGAATACCTCACCTAATTATTTTATGCTACTATACTAACTAAATAGTAATATGATGTGATATGATGGTGTACCATTGGGAATTTGGTGTCTTCCTCCCTAATAGATCATGCATAGGAACATAATTATATATGGATCGGTCACTATGTGTAAGAGGATCCTAGTACTCAACCTTAGATACCTAGAGCTACCCATAGTTCTTATGTTTATTTACTTTTTTTATTATCTTTCTTATTTCTCATTGTTTCCCATAAAGTTCAGAAAACAAGATTTTAGGATCAAAATTTTATTTAAAATGATATTTTTTGTATTTTTATAATAATGGTTACGCATGAAACACTTGGTGGGATCCTATTGACCAAGTGAGATCACACCATGAATACACCCAACAGGTGTATTTATACCTTTTTTTTCTAACTTAGGTAAGAGAAAATCTTTGTATAGAGGTGATAGGTAATCCGGTAAGTGGATTTTAGATCAGGTGTGGTGGTGACATGACTGGTGGGTGGGCCTTGTGTCACAATGAGATGGGTGTCTCTTTTTTTATTTCTTTTCTTTTATTTATTTTGGTACTTTTTTATGGATTTATTATCTTATTATATTTTATGATGCTTATGTTATGGTTTATGTTGTATATATTTTATGTGATTTCCTTATGATCATACTGGTTAATGTACGGGAAAATCTTTCTCAAAGGAATTCTGCAATGCCCAGGCACTGGTTTCCCTCCTATAGGGATTGGAAATGATCTTTGGTCTATGTCAAGAGTTGGTACATTTTCTAGGTTAGAGTTAAATTAGGTTATTTCATGAAAAGATGGTATTATAATAGTATTTCATTTATCTATGGTCCTTTATATTTTGGAATAATTTTGATATATAGAAGATAAGAATGTTAGTACTTTAGGTGCTGGTTTCGGGTGGGTTTTCTATCCAACACACCTCATGATGACTCTTGAGTTACCATAGGATATTGGGGTTTTGTATTTTACTCCTACCTAGGGTGTGATTCATGGGATAGATACTACGAATATCCACCATGATTGAGTGTAGTAGTTTTAATTTTTCATTAAATTTATTTGAGATTGATTTGAATATTTTTCTATGTCATTTATTGAATTGTTATTGATTTAAAATATTGGTGGTTTCATTTTTATTTATTTTGACTCATGTAGTAACATGTATCTTTGAAGGCCTCTAGTTAAACTACAGGAGGTGGACATATAGAATTATCCACCATCCAACCAACAAATTGATCGTAAAATTATTGAGGTAATGGTTTGGGAAAAAAGAACCTTGGTTCAGGTAGTGATCTATGGTCTTACATATACAAAGGAATCTAAATCGGGTCCTGAGATGGATTTGGATCAATAATTTCTCAAGAAAAATAATCATTCCTTTTAGGGAAGAATTAACCCTAGAGAAGATAATGATTGGGTAAAGAATATTGAGTTGATCTTTGAGTTTTTGGGAACTCCTAAGGCTATAAGGTTGAAGCGTGGGGATTTTATATTGGAGGGTCCTAGCCTTTTATCCGAAGAATTTGACCTTTTCCATGTCTTGAGAGTTACGGACCCTTCGTTAGGGAAATATCTCTACAATGGACTATTCTAACCATTTTTCAGAGCTTTTTGACTTTGTTCTTGTGTTCATCACAAATGTTTGGTTGATGTATTGTTAGTTTAAAATAGCGTTATAACCTGATATCCTTTCACCAAGTAATCCTGTATAAGTTGAAGACATATGCTGAGGTGGTTCATCTGGATTTCATGGTAGAGATTGACTAGGAAGGTATGTTAGGTTTGACTGGGATGCCTCTTATGTCTATTCAAATTGGATCTAGATATTATAAAAAGAAGAAAATGTGGTAAGATAAAGGGAAAATGGGTGGTAGTATTTATAGATATCTTACATGACTAACTTCATTAATAGCTGTAGGTGTTGGGGTCATCTTATTCCATCGGGATCGAATGTTTAGACACATGAAACCTATATTCTAGGATCAACTCAAATCATGTCACATATGTGAACACTTAGGCCATTTTTAGAGTAATTTTTTTAATTTTGATATATTTTATTTGTAGTGTTAGCTCTACTACACCCAAATTCTAATTGTTCAAGGGTTATGGGGAATTTATTTGGTGGGGACGATTAAATGTTCTGGTCTTATTATGGGTAGAGATATTGGAACAAAGCTATATGTTAGCAGTCAACCTCATACTCAGTTGGATAAGAATATCTTTTATGTAGTGAATCAATAAACTAGGTAATCTAATGTGTTCCCCATGCCATTTATAGGTACCATTATCATTACTTTGTCAATGGTAACTGATTTATTCGATATAGGGGTTGTCTAATTCTTTATATCTTCTAACATTTTATACTTGATAAATATTTTAATTAAGATTATAACATATATAGTGGAGATAGTTACACCACTTGGGAAGATAAAGGAGTGAGGTCTCCAATGTCTGTCCTAAATTGTTTTTATTTTATAAGTTGAGTTAAAGTGGTACTTCCTCATCCTAGATATTAATCTCTTCAATGTAATCTTAGGGATGGTCTGGATAACATTCTTCATGGATCAAATTGATTTCCACCATCAGTGGGTGACCTTTAAAGACCACGATAGGACCATTTTGGACTTATATGGAGAATGAGAGCCCTTGTATAGATGAGAAGGACCTCCACTCATAGATTTGGGAAAACATAACTTTCAGGTATTTCCTATTCTATTGGAAGATAACAACAATTATTTGGGGAGTGAGATTCATCTTATGGTTAGTGAGTTACTTGATGATTTCTTGGGTTTACCACTAGAGAGAAAAGTTTATTTTTACATTGACATAGTGTTAGAGACATAACTAATATCTCTTTCTTCATATTGAATTCCCCCCATTAATTTAAGGGATTTGAAGATTCGGCTTGATGATCTAGATTCTAAAGGATTCATTCATCCGAGCATATCCCCATGGTCTTCCATGATAATCTTTACTAAGAGGGATGGTGGATCTATTCATTTATGAATTGACTAAGAGAAGTTAAAATAGGTTAGAATAAACAAATAAATAACATTTTTCCAACATTAATGATATCTTTAATGAACTTAAATGGAAAAGATGGTTTTCAAAGATTGATCTCTGATCATGGTATCCCCATTCTAAGGTAAAGAAGGATGATATCCCTAAGAAAAATTTCAAAGTAGGTGTGGATGCTTAGAATATTTGGTAATAATATTTGGGCTAACCAATTCTCCCAAAGTTTTCATAGAACTCATGAATCAGGTGTTCCATTGATATCTTGAATCCTTTGTTGTGATTTTTGGGGATTGAATAATTTTTTACTCAAAATAAAAATAAGATCTTGGGAAACATTTAAGAATAATTCTCATAATGCTTCAGAATCACCATAGTTTTTAAAAGTTTTACAAAAGAACTATTTTGATTTAGGAACCCATGTTTCTAGGTCATGTGATATTGGAATGTATGATCTCTATTGATATATATAAAATAAAATTAGTGATGTCTTGGTAAAAAATGAAGAATATTTTTGAAATCATGAGTCTCTTGGGTATGGAAGGGTATTATAGGGGGTTTTAAAAGGAATTATCTTAACTCTCATCACTACTAATAGCTCCTACCTGAAAAGGGGTAAAATTCTCTTGGATCCTAGAAGGCTAAGAATATTTTGAGTAGACCAATTTTTGTTTAATTTTAGCACCTATTTTGACTTTACCTGAAGCAGGTATGGGATATGTAGTCTACTATGATGCATTGGGTATGGTCCAAGGTTGTGTTATTATGCAATGTGACCATGTAGTAGTGTATGAATCCTTCTATCTCTATCTGCATGAGTGGAATTATCCCATAGGTAAATATGAAATCTATTTAGACATATAAAATCAATAAAAGTTTAAAAAAAATTATTTGAAATGTTTCACCATTAAAAGGATATAAAATTACTTTTTAGAAGAACATAACTTTTCTATTCATAAAATTGGATTTATTTTAATGTTATAACAATTAAATATATTGGATAATTATCAATAATATTTATTGAATATATTATATCTAAATTTTATTTAAAACATGAATCAAAAGTGGTTTTTTTAATTTATTGAGATTAAATTGTGTTTGTACATAGAAAATGGTATTTTTGAATAAGTAATTTCTTTATTTAAAAATTGTTCTTACTTTTAATTATACTAATTTATAACCAAAGTATCCATTTAATATATATATTTAAATCATATTTTTATAATCTAGTTAATGATATTCATAACTTTCATTCCAATTTCTAGGTGGTGGCTATAATAATATTTTAATAATAATATTAATAGTATATTATTGTCTAGTAAAAACTCATCTTTGTGTGTTACGCAAGCTATAGAAGGAACTCCCCATTGTGTGTAACTCAAGAAAAACATTGTTTTTTGTTTACTACAAGATAATTTAAGTCTTTAATGTATTGCATGAAATCCAAATGTAGTTCTTTAAAAATTAAAAAAAATACATTAAATGTTTCATGAAATGAGAAATATCAAAAATATTAAATTAATTTAAATAAAATATTTCAATAAAATCTCAGGGTGTTACATTATACCACCCTTAAAATGAATTTTTCCCTCAAAATTAATCTAGGTGATCAATTTTTTAATACTTTAAAATTCAATTCCTAGAAACCCACATCATAAAAATTAATACTAGAACTTTCTTTAAAAAATTAATGTTAGAAACATAGTGGTTATCAAAAGTAACATGTAAATATGTTTCCACATAGGAGAAAATTAGTGGGAATTGAAAACTTGGACTTAGATGAAAATTTTAGATATTTGTAATGAGTGATTGAGGTCATAAATCACAAACAATTGAATGATAAATAGAAGTTTGAGGGCCTCAAATTCGTAATTATTTAATGATTTAAAAGGCCATGAGTTCAAAAAAAATTAAGGTATTTGAAAAATAAATTATTTCAATATCATTTTACTAAATTTGAAGGATTTATATGAAAATATATAATTACATGATTTAGAGAGAACATTTCCCTTTTTAGTGCACTAATAAACTCCCACTTCATCTATCATTCCAAGAAATGAAGGTGAATTTTTCATTCCTAGTGAATTAATAGTTCTTGAGATCCACAAATATAATGACAGGTCATTCCATCTATTTTCATGACAAAAAAAGGTTATCCAAAGTAATCCAATATGCATAAATCCTCATATAGTGAGATAATACTTTAATATCTAAAACCTTTTCCTATGTTTAATATAAACCATTCCATAAATGGTTAACATTATAACATTTCCAAACGATAAAAGTTCATAATTCTATAAATAAGTTCAGTAAATTTCCCAAAAATAGTTTAGTATTGATCCCCCATATATCATAAAGTAGCTCTTGATTGTTGCATACCAAACATGTGAATATATTTATCATATATTTAATTCAAACATGGTAATAACCTAAATTAACACAATTCTATATTGAAAAAATGGATGCATCCTTATTCCAATGTATATTGGATATATTCTATAAATCCAAAAATGCTATAAAATCCATCAATGATAGAATAACCAATTGTCAAAAAGTCCTTAATTAGTTCCAAGGTAATCAGTACCGTCCAATTTACTTATTCATATCCAACTTATCTTTATAAAAAAAATATATCTTAACCTAATAAACATATTATGGTTTTTCTTCCCTTATTCAAAATATCACTTTTTTATTAAATCACTTTTCCATTCCATTGGAAACATTCAATATAAACTTTTAAATCCTGAGATAAAAACATAAACTGAACAATTATTGTATACTTCAATATTCATATTACATAATTATTGAATCCAAATACATAAAAACTTTGACTATTCCAATTCATCCATAAGCCATAATAATGATACCTCGTCATATTACTTAATACCTCTTTCCTTTTATATTTCATCTCCAGTCTCATCATTAGCAGAAATATAACCATTACTCGAACCACCATGCTGGTTATATTCTTGATATTTACACTTGGGAAATCGATATTCATAATTACCATTCATTTCACACTTAAATAATTTATCATTTGATGATATATTAGGGAGTCCAATATTACCATCCATTTCTTTAACTAAAACATTTATTTTTTCTTCGTAGTTACTTTCTTTGTGTCCTTCTTTTCCATAGTAAAAAGAACTTATTATTATTCTATGACATTATATTAGGTTATTTTTTCACATTATTTAATAAAAGGAAACTAAATATTCTTTCCTCCATGGTCTTCATTACCTAAAATCTTAGAAAACTCTTTTATTTTTATCAACTGTGAGTCTGAGAGTTCGTTAAGGTATATGTTGTTAATCATGTTCTGTGAAAAAAGACTAGGTATGAGCACAACATCCTTCACTCCAGTGACCATCCCATTTGACTACTCATCAATAAATTTTCTATCATAATCCAGGTTAACATAGTTACTTGTGGTTCCTTCCATTGACTAAAATAATAAATAATTGAGTGAGAAACAATTATCATAGTGAGAAACCACATTATTAGGAAAACCCAATTATAAGATGTCTAAATTTTGATACCTTCCATAATCTATGAAACCATAGGATTACCATAGTTTATTTATATCCAAAACCCATTAAATCCCTTATTGATGGTTTATAAAGTGATTTTGAATTTACAAATCATATCCATCGGGAGTGTCAAACTGGGAGTGCAGTAAGGCCTGTTGTCGTGTACCAAGTTATGATTGAGTTGAGCCTAACACACCTTGTCAGAGTTGTTACGCCTAGGTACATCTGTGCTAGAGCCACATCCATTTTTATAGCCAGACAAGGATGTAATTATATGAAACCACTCACTCTATCCTTTACCAAAATTCCTATACATTTTTCTAATCATTAAATCATCCTTATACTTATCCTTAGAGACACCCCTAGACATATATTTAGAAATATCCCTATGGATTCCACTAAAGTTTTCTTATCCTAGTTTCCAAAGGTTGGCTAAAATTTTGTTTCGATACCAACTATAACAATCCAAGATTAATATTCATAGACCTTAAATATTTTTTGAATAATATTTAATACATTACAAAAACAGACACCCAAATACCATATTAGTTTAGTTCCTTTGGAAACATGGAATAAAAATCTTATAACTCGGTGAAAGATTAAATTTCTCCCACAAAGACCATTCCCTTAAGAAATTATACATAGAAACCTTTATTTATAACATGTTTAAAGGAAACATAATAAAGGGGTGATCTAGAATACTCAGTAAGGGTAAATAAATGATATATCTATGCATAACATTAATATAAGGGTATGATAACATGAGCATGACATTCCAATATTATACCTTTTATATCAAATATCAGAAACACAAGACATGGAATAAATATTGGTAGTTTATAAGACATTACTTATAAAATAATCAAGAATATAAACCATGTAAGAATATTATGAGCATGATAAATAGATTTTGTGGAAAACACATAAACATGTAATATCTTTCCCTATAATTCAAGGGTCATTTCCAAAATCTAATCAAGGAAAATCATGGGTACTCGACCTACTAGGTGGGACAAATTATTATAACTATTCATAGTCCATTCCTTGAAAGGGATTAGGTTTCCCCATCTTCCCATAGTGGATTGGGTTTCCCCATATTCCCATAGTGGATAGGTTTTCCTCATCTTCCTATAGTGGATCGGTTTTCTCCATCTTCCCATAGTGGATTGGGTTTCCCCATCTTCCCACAGCAGATCAGACCTATAGACATGGCTCCCATCATTATATCATAAGATAGAAATCATTACCCAATTCATTTTAGGGAGATATAGGTCCCAACCATCACATAATAAAATCATATATATATGTGCCACGGGATAATAAAACCTGTATTATATCATGATGCATAAAAATAAATGAGTTTCATAAACATCATATAATAACCCATGTAATGAAATGGGTATCATAAACATTTAATTGTATCATAACCTATGAAAAATATATAGGTTTCATAATTATTTTTTTCTAGAATAACCCTTGAAAGGAAGCAGGTTTCATAAGCATTTATCATGGTATAACTCATTGAATAAAAATAGGTTTCATAAGCATTTATCACAGCATAAACCAATTAAGATAAAAACGTTTCATAAAAATCAATCTATCAAAACATATACCATTCGTATAAATAATATGAATGGTATCCTTGGATCGTATCCATATTAAAGAATAACCAATAACCAATAATGTTATCTTATATGAAGAAGAATTTTGAAAGATTACTTGGAACATAACTTTTTTGGAAAATAACTTTTTAAAACGTATAAAATTTTAAAAATACTTTTCCTTGAAAACACTTAGAAAATATATAAAGTATTAAAAAATTATTTTATAACTTTTCTTGAGGAAAATATTCTTTATGCTTTGATTTTTTAAAAAATATAAAACATTTTGAAGACCATTTTCATTGAAATTTTAAATATAATCTAAAAAACATTTTGAAAACATTTTTTAAAAATAATTTGAAAAGTTATAAAATAATCTTTTAAATCATTGAAATCCTTTTCTTTTAAAATAACCTTTTGGAAATATATGAAGAACGGTTTGAAAATCATTTAAAACACTTTTTAAACTTTTTTTTGAAAACTATTTTAAAATCAATAATTTTTCATAATATTATAAAAACAAAATTCATAAAAAAATAATTGTAAACAGACAATGTAATAATCAAGGAAATTATGGTCATGATGGTTGGTAAGTTCGTACATACCAAACATTCCTTTCGTAAATTAAAAGTTTAAAAAATGTGTTCATCAAAAAGTGACAAGTAGATTACTTTTAAAACCTTTTTTTAAACTGTTACAAATGGGTAAAAATTTATTTTAAAGATCATTGTATAATATTGAAACATTTTTTAAAATAGCTTTAGAAAAAAATTTGAAAGAAACCAAATTTTCGACAGAAAGGAGAAATAAAGTAGGATTTTCATAAAAACATTTTCTTAATTATCTTAATTACTAAAGAGTGGGGAAATGGTACTAATACATGAATAAATAATTAATATAATGAGTGGGATAAAATTCATGTGTTCTATTTAGATATTTATCATAATATTTCATCAATTGAATCATAATCATAAACAGTCTTGATAAACATTGAGATTGCTTCAATAAACTCTTAAAACTTGGAAACGTTAAATTATACTACCCGTGTAAGAAAATGAAATTACATAAAGCATAAAATATCTTTAAAAGAAGTATTTTCATGAAATAACATGTAAAATGGTATTATATACACCATTTAAAATAATATAGGTGAATAACATGGCATGTGTCTCAAAGAAGGAAAATTGAAATAGAATTACTTTACAGATTTTGTAACTTTTGAAACATAAACCCCATGAAATAAATATCAACAAAAAGATATATGAATAATGAAAATTTTAATTATATTAATTATATAATACATCATTGGGAACCAAATACACTATATATAATAAATGTGGTGAAAATGTCTTGTGTCTCATGAAAAATAAAAGGGAGATGAGAAAACCCTTAATAATTCAGTAACTTTATAATCATCATAACCATAAGATCATAACATCATTTAAATATTTTAATATCATTAAATAAATTAAATTAATGATATAAGATGTCATAGGGTATTATATAAACCACACAATAGTATAGAGTGGTGAATATTACATGTGTCTCATGGAAATAAAAAGTTAGATGAAATCCCATTACCTTAAGTCTTGACTTTAGTCGTACTCATTCAAAAATCCTATAAAATAAATATAAGTTTATTATACATATATTATAGAACCATATTATTATTTCCAAAATCATATATTATTTTTTTACAACTTTATATTACCCATTTATTAACAACTCTATGTTAATGTTACGTTTCAGGTAATATCTGATTTAGGTTTCGTACATGTTTTGACCTATCATTCTTGATCCTCTTACTTACATAATGATTTAATTATTTTAATAATGTGAAACATTGTATAAATATCATATATTTTCAGTATATATGTATTTATAACAATATATATAATATAAAAGTATGAAATTTAATACACCGTTCATGGAGACGTTAGGTTGTACGTACGCATGAACGTTGTTTCCATTTTATTATCATATTGAAAGAAATAAATTAAATGAAATATACATATTATAATTATTGTAACATTTTTATTTCATATATATCATATAAATTCCCTAAAATCATCTTTAATACATTCCTTTTAAGGTGTTAATGAATCACATTGCTTTGAAGAGGCAATAGTCCACACTTCCCCAAACAAAATTATCATACTTAAAAAAATGTGAAGCATGAAGGTATGTGTTATATAAAAATTAAATAAAAATATATACACCATAAATATAATATATAACATTAAAAAATACATCATACATCATAATTCCCAACCAGGAGAGGTGGTAAAAAATGAACAGCATCGTTTCATGAGGTGGTGGTTCTTTGCACAAAAGAATTGTAAATTTGTTACCCATTAGATGGAAGAGTGTATAAGTTCATGTATAAACCTTATAATATAAAAATATAAGTATATTTATGATAAATTTTTTATTATATAATCATGTAATAAAAATAATTGAGTTGGTGGAGAAAGAAAATAAAATAAAGGTGCTTGAGGAACGATGTTATCGCTTCTTTGGGTAACTCCTTTTTTTGTATAAAAGGGATTCCTCGGTTGGATTTCTGAAAAAAAATGGATGCAGTAAGGAGGAAGGTAGGTATGTTGGGATATTATTTTAGAATATTTTGGGTGATACAATGTGCTTTAGAGGTGTTAATAAGTGGGAGGTGTGATTTGTTTTTATAGTGGAAGATGAGTGTTAATCTTGTAAATTTTTAAAAAGGGAATTTCACCCATTTTTTCCTATAAAAGTAATAAAAATAATAAACCAAATTATATAAAAGGGATTATAGGGTCTAAATATGTCCATAAAATGGATTTTTTACAAGTTTATAGGTCATTTTTTCCCTTAAGTGCATAGTTTAATCCCTTGTTAAGCTACTTTTCCTCTTAATCATTGTAATTAATTTTAATCACATTCTCTAATAATTTTGTAAAAAACTAATTTTACGATATTTGACATTAAATAATATTATTATTTAAAATTTGGAATAAATTTTTCCAAATTAAAATAATATAAGTGGTAGAAATTAATTCAAATTTAATCTCGCGGGCGGGATAACAAAGTTGGTTTTTAAAATAAAAATGTTCAGAAGTATAGTAAGTTTTATTTCTAATTTCAAAGTAAAATTAATTAAAATGACCTAAATTGGATTAACTTATGAAAAATTTATCTAATTAAACTTTAAAATCAATTAAAAATATAATTTAACCTTATAAATAAATTAGATGAAAAATCAGTTTTGAATTAAAACCATAATTTTCACTATTCATCAAAAAATGAAACTTTATAGAAAAATAAAAAAACAAATAACCCTAAGCTAATATTTATGTTCCAATTTAAAATAATAAGTTTATTTTGAGATATAAAACCAATAAAAGTACCAAAAATTAGATTTAAAATGGGTTCACCATTAAAAGGTTGTAAAATTACTTTTTTGAGAATTATATCTTTTTATTCATACAATTTGATTTATTCTTATATTATACATATAAACTCTATTTTATAAGTATCAAAAATATTATATATAAATTTTATCAAAATCATTAATCAAAATTGGTTTTTTTAATTTATTTAAATAAAATTGTCTTTGTACATAGAAAAATAGTTTTCTTTGAAAAGTAATTTCTTTATTTTGAAATAGTTCTTAAATTGACTTATAATAATTGATAACCAAATGACTAATTTAATATACATGTGTGAATTATATTTTCACAATTTATTTAGTCATATTTAGAACTTCCATTTCAATAGCTAAGTTATAGATATAAAAATATTTTAATAATGATATTAAATAGTGTACTGTAGTTTATTAAAACCACAGTCTCACATGTTACCCATGCAATAGAAGGAATATGGTATTGTGAGAAACACAAAACAAACATAGTTTTTTGTTTAACACAAGCTATTCTATGTCTTGCATGTAGTGCACACAAGCTAAACGTAGTTCTTTAATGTATAAAAAAACATATTCGGTGTTACGTGAAATGAAAAATATCAAAAAGATTAAATCAATTTGAAAAAAAATACTTCACAAAAACTCATATTTTTTTAATATACACAACACAAAATAAATAAGTGGTAAAAATGGTGTATTCCACATGGAAAGAAAAGTGAGACAAGAATCCCTAACCTTATGTTTCCTTTCATGAGGACATCCTTTGAATTCTTGTATAATGGTTTGAAACATTTTAATAACTTATACCATAACCATAATAATATTTATAATATAATATATTAACTTCCTATAATATCTTATTTCCCATTTTTTAATAATATTTCATTATTTTAACTATTTTGGGTGTTAATTGCCTAGCTTTTTAGGTATGTTTTAACTTTTTATTTTTGTTCCTATTATATACATAATCATTTCATCATCTCCAAAATGTAAACCATTATTAAAATTTTATTAATATTCAGTATATTTTTGTTTACCATAGTCTATAAAATTTAGAGAGATGAAATGAAATGCAACCATTCATGGAGACAGTGGGTCGTACATACGCATGAATGCTTCTTTTATTTCTTTATCGTATTTTAAAAGAATGAAAAGTTAATGATATATATGTTAATTATAATTCAAGTATATTTTTTATGTCATATATTTTACATATGTTTATTAAAACCATCATTTATAGATTTCATGTATAGAGTCAACAGATCACATCGCCTTGAGGAGGTGGTGGTCCACACTTCCAAAAATAAAGTTATCGTATTCCTAAAAAATTGAAAGCATTAAGGTATGTATTTTATAAAAAATATATAAGAATAAATACATAATAAATATCATATGTATCATATATAGACAATGTTTATATCGTAATTTTCATCCATGAAAGGTGGTAACGGAAGAAGGGACAACATTGTTTCATGAGGTGGTAGTTCTTCGTACACAAAAACGGTAAGTTAGTTACCAATTAGATGGAAGTGTTTGTAATTGTAGGTTGATAACTTAATATATAAACATATCAGTATATTTATGATATTTATATTATTATGTAATCATGGAATAATAATATTTGAGGTGGTGGAGAATGAAAATAAAATAAAAGATCTTGAGGAAGGATGTTTCCTATTCTTTGGGAAACTCCTTCTGGTTTACACCAATGGGATTCCTTGGATTACTTTATGCACAAGGTTAGGATTATAGGTTGAGGTTTTGAATGTTTTAAGCTTATTTGAGTATATTTTTTTGATTCAAATGGCTTGAGAGTAGTGAATAAGTGGGAGGGTTGGGTGCCTTTTATAGTGGAGGAGGAGTGACATTCTTGTAAATGTTTCAAAAAAGAATTCCACCCACCTTTTTTCATATTAAATTGGCTCCAATAAGGGAAACGAATATATAAAAGTGAGTATAGGGTATATATAGTAACATCAAATGTATTTTGGACAATTTTCTATGTCATTTTGGGCCCTAAGTTTAAGTTTTAGTCCCTTGTTAAGCTAATTTTTCTCTTAATTGTTGTAATTAATTTTAATTACTTTCACTAATATTTTTGGTCAAAAACAAAGTTGACTGTATTATAAATTATAAATTATTTTTATTCCAAATTTATAATCTATTTTTTCAAATTTCAATCACAAAAGTGTCAAAATTTAATTTAAATTTAATCCCACAGATGGGATGACAAAGTGGGATTTTAAAGTAAAAATGTTAAAATGTTTGAAAAATATTTTATATATAATTTAAACATTAAATTAATTAAAGTGAAATTAATTTTATTAATAGATTTATAATGGATCTAATGTTACTTTAAAACAAATTTAAAATATAATTTTTCCTTATAAATAATTAATGTGAAAAATAAGTTTTGAATTAAAATTTAGTATTTTTCGCTATTCATCAACAAATGAAATATTTTAGAAAACATATCAAAAATTTACCCTAAGATAATTTTAACATTTCAATTTAAAAAAAAAAGTTTATCTTGGAATATAAGATTTATAAATGTTCCAGAAATTGGATTTAAAATAGGTTCTCCATTTAAAAGGTGGTAAAAGTGTCTTTAGATAATATTGATTTTTATGCGAAATATTGGGTTTTTTCTTAACTTATGCTTATCAAATATATTGTATGAATATCAAAAATATTTTATTGAATATAATTAATATATATATATAATACTTTAATATAAATCACTAATTGTAATGAATTTATTTATTAGGATAAAACAGCTTTATGGACATCAAAATAGTTTTCTATAAAAACATTCCCTTTATATTCAATCAGTTCTTATATTCATTTATAAATAATTGTTAACTAATTAATTCATTTTATATTTCTGTAAACCATATATTTTAATAATTTAGTTAATTGTATTCAAAATAACTAATTTAACAGCTAGGTTATATCTAATTATATTAAATAATAATATTTTTAATAATATATTATTGTTCGGTAAAATGCAATCTTGCATGTAACGCAATCTATCAAACAAGGTCATTATTGCATGTAAGGAAAGCTAACTTAGTGTTTGCATGAATTGAAATATGTATAGTAGATTGGTAATAGTAAATATACTATAAATTCTAGATATATTATATTCCTTTATGCATTTGATGTTGCGTGTCATACACACTATCGAAGAAGTTACTTTTTTAGAATTTTGGGGTGTTACATTCTCTCCACCTTAATTAAATTGTGTCCTAAAAATTTAAACTAGATATTTATAGTCATAGGTTTGATATTTCTAAATTCCTTTATTAAAATATCACATTATAATAAGGGTTGTAAAACATCCTCTTCAAAAGATAGAATTGGTAGTACAAAGGTCACATGGTATAACCTATAACTTGGTCTCTATGTAGGAGAACATTAGTGGAAAGTGAAAATATGTACTTAGAGGAAACGAGTTAATATTTATAGAGAGTGATTGAAGTTATTAATAAAAATCAATTTAATGATAAACAGAAAGTATAGGGCCTCAAATCCATAAATCTATGATGATTCAAAAAAACCATCAGTTCAACAAAAATTAAGGTATTAGGACCAAAAATTGATCATTTTCCTAATGATGAATAATTATTTTACTACCTATGAATATAAAGAAATATACTTACTTGATATATTTCTATAGACACAATTTAATCCTTTGGTTGTTCTTAGATCAATTTCCAATTCATCCATTATATCTAGAAATGTATATCCAAAAATTAACTTTGATGCCTAAAGCACTAAAATAAACTTTTAATGAATCATAAGGCCCATAAATGAGTGAAACGTATAACTATTTATCTCTAAATATTCTCCAAATCCAATATGGTTAATACATTAATCTCTAAACCTAAAAATTAACACCACATTATCATCATTAATGTTTATTCATCAAATTTTTTAACTAAAAAAATGACATATTAACCCACACATTGTGTAGATTAGTGGTTGGCATTAAACTCTTACCACCATTTGGTCATAGATTCATATCCCGCGGACATGCTGTATTTTATGGGTTATCACCCGACATATAGGTTGTCCTTTTCTAAAACCATATTAATATAATTTACAAAATAAATATGATGGACATCTTTGAAATAAGGTTAATCACTAAATATACTTTTAACTAAGATTTTCAATACAACTCCAATACATAAATACTTCATCCATTTATTTCCACATAGTTTCTTCCTTGGTCTAAGGTTTAACCTAGTTCATTCATTTTCATTATCAATTTAAATCCTTTATAATGGTTTGTAAATAAAATGTGAATTATCCTAATAATACCCCTTGAGAGTGTTAAACTAGGTGAATAGTAAGTCTCATTTTCATGTACTAGGTTACACTCGAGTCAAGACCGATACACCTTGTCAGATTTTTTACCCTTAGGTAAATCTATGTCAAAAACCACATCCACTTATTATATCCAAATATGGATTTATTTCTAGGAAAACCCACATAATCTCTATCTTAACAAAATTATATAATGTTCTTATATACTTATCTTAAAATTCTACCTTAGGGATATGTTCTCTAATCTATGTTTCCATAAATCTAGTTCCCATGGTTTCTAATAAACTTCCTTTGATGCCAATTGTAGAACCCTGACCCCAGAATCTGGAAACTGGTGTCTACTACCATTACATTTTCTGCATTACAATGAATCAATTTCTAAAGGACTAAAGAGTTTAGTAGTCTTTGTCAACTAGATACATATATGAGTCACATATTACAAATAAATACACTAATTACAGTATAATTTTTTTATTTCTTGGATAATAACTTTATTCCATCTAGCATATCCTTTCATATCACTCTTAGTACTCTTATTAGATTCTTGAGGAAAGGAAACAAAATAAGGGTGATCTACAATACTCAGTAAGGGTTAAGCATAGAGGAATCAATAATTAATCAATGAGAATAATCAACGTGGAATGGTAATAACTGAACATGCATGCTATATAATAAATAAACTAAATGGATAAACAATATGGAGAGGTAATAACTGAAAACACATGCCATTCAAATAACTAGATAAGGAATAATCAATATTTAATGTAAAATAACTGAAACACATTCCATTTAATCAATGAACTATGAATGAAATGAATTTATAGATATATCGACGCAAAATCTCATGGATAAATAATAACTAGATTCAAATGAGGGAAATGATTAGTTGTTGGACGCTATATTTCCAAGGTACATGATACCTTTACCGATAAGACCTTTCACTAGATGGTTTATAACATACTTAGTGAAAAACTCATTAGCTTAGTCTGGCCAACTGATTCATCCCATGAGACTACTGATGATTTGAGGGTGTATATATAACTAGGCCTCACCCGTGTTGTACATTTCAAAAGCATTACTCATATATCTGATAATTGATTTAATACAAGAACAATGCGCCTTATAAAATATATGTATTGAGTAAGGGATAAAAATTAATCAATTTTCCCCAGATATCAAATAACTTTTAAAGTGAACACCTTATATAAAAATGGTTTACAGTTTAAGAAATAATCATATCCATGATAAATGATATTTATATTTATAGTAAATTCTATGTTAAATGATCATAAGAAATTGAATATTTTAAGGGGACTAAGAAATAAATAAATGTAGTTAATTTTAACAATATAATTGGTAAAAGGACTCAAAAACCATCTAGAGGAATAATAAGGATGGTATTAATAAAACATATCCCAAGGTGGTCAAATAAATTGTTGTTGTCATTTATGAATGGAAATACTATAAAAATATCTTTTTAAAAACAATATTTAGGGAAATGTAATTTTCATTTTCAAAATCTTTTTCTTTGAAAATAAAATCTAAAAAAATTAAAATTTCAAATTTCAAATGAATCTTCAAAGAAATGGTGGTAAGTAAATCCATACATATCATACAAGGTAAAAAGAACATTCCTTTATAAGGTAAAATGATTAGAAAAGTTCCATGTTTAGAAAGAGAAAAAATGATTCCTTTGAAAAAATTTATCAAAGAAAAAAAATTTAAGATTTTCTTTAATAAATAATTTTGTGAAGGTTAAAAAATGTTTTGTATTTTTTTTAATAAAACATGGTTTTTAAAAGAAAACATGTTCTCCGACTAAAGATAGAAATCAAGTCGGGTTTTATTAAAACAATTGTAAAACATATTGAGTACCAAAGCATTCCAAAATGGTACAATTTCATATAAAAGATCCTGAATAAACAAAGTAGAAGAAAATTAAATGATTTATTAAACAATGATCCTAGAATTTTCTCTGGTAGAAATTTATGTTCAAACAACCCTAAACAAAATGAGATTGTGAAGTAAACTCTTGAAAAGGCTATAAAGTTGATGTGAGAATCAATAAAAAAATAGATTATCTATGTCAAATTTAAATCCACATAAAACAAGTAGAAATACAAAAATATATAGTAAAAATTTATTACACACATAATCTTATAATATCAATGACAACGAGGTAGTAATATAACAAAAAGAAAAGAAATTAGGTTATGAAATCCTTTTCCACTTAGTAAGGCTTAATTAAAATCCCCTTATATGAAATAATTAAAATTGAAACTCCATATATCATTAATAATTAATTAATCATGATATTATATGTCAAATTGGTACTATGTACACCATATATAAGAAATTAGGTGCACAACAATAAAGTATGTCCCAAAGAATGGAAATTGTGATGAAGTCCCTTACTACTTGGTAACTTTTGAATTATAATACCTGTGAAATAAATAATTTCAAATGAAACTCTAAATACCATGAAGATAAATTTATTAATGATATAAAATAAAATAGTGGAATTATATACACCATACAAAATAAATAAGTGGTGAAAATGGTGTGTACTTCATGGAAATAAAAGTGAGTCAAGAATCCCTCACCTTACATTTCCTTTCAGGTGAACATACTTTAACTTCATGTATAATGATTTTAGACATGTTATTGACTTATACTAGAACCATAATGATATTAATAATATCATATATTAACTTCCTATAACATCTTATTACTCTTTTGTAAATGATAATTCATTATTTTCACTATTTTGGGTGTTAATTGCCTAGTTTTTCGGGTATGTTTTAACTTATTATTTTTGTTCCTATTACTTACATGATGATTTAATAACATCAAAAAAATAAAACATGATTTAAATGTTATATATATTTTATATATATGTATTCATAATGTAGAGACCTGTATCTTGTCGTACATAGACTTTACATTACATTTGCGGAATAATTAGTACATAACAAAAACACACACACAAGGATCGTAATAGTTTAGTGTCTTTGGAAACTCGGAATAAAATCTTCTAATCGTGGTGAAAGATCTTCAACATCTCCCATAAAGATCTTCCTTTTTTTTTACCTAAAACCTTTCTTTATATCCTGGGGAAAAGAAAACATAAAAGGGTGAGCTCAAATGCTCAGTAAGGGTAAACAAAAGAAATATCAATCACATCGTATTCATAAGAACATAACATTTTGGAAATCATAACCTGCAAAAGAGAGCATAATTTCATAACATGGGATAAATCATGGTGGTGAAATGAAATCATAACTTAAAACATTACTCATTGTGGCATACACACATAATCATAGAGAATCATTTCTTGTTAGTCAAGACTCATTGCCAAGACTATCTTAGTGGACAAAGTCCCTTTCTGAATCGAGTAATCCTCGTTTCAGTCCTGTTTCACTGAACTCGTATAACCTACCATTCCAGCCATGTCTATCTCATGAGATATAAAATCTTTACCCAATGCATTGGAGGGAGATATAGGTCCCACCCATCTCTTAATGAATCCTTTCTTATGTGTGCCACAAAATCATAAATCATACATCATTGCATAACCCATGTAATAAAAATGGGATTCTTAAACAACATGACATCATAAAACCATTCATATAAGATAAAGGAATTCATAAACATAATTCCATCACAACATAGTCAAATCAATGTAAAAATATGGATAGAAACAGAACCCTTTATTATCTTAGATGGAAAATAATTTTGATAAAACACTTGAAATGAATTCTTGAGGAAAATATCCTTTCTTCTTCAAAATCAATTTCTTTTCACAAAACATCATGCAATTTTAAAAGAAAGGGATTTTATTAAAAATAGTCATGAAATCTTTTGGAGGAAGCTTCATGAAAATAAGGCTTTATAAAACCGTAAAAATCCGTTCATGCCGTTTAAGTTAAAAAAAACATTCTTCGTACTTTTGTCAAAAAAGTACCTCGTATGAAAAAGCGACAAAAGATTCCTTTCATATTCTTTACTAAAAAATCACCGAAGAGTAAAATTGGATTTAAAATATTGTAAGTGGATGGAAACAATATTACATATTGAAGGAACATGGATGTGGATGATAAAATACACCCCAGTAAATACTTACGAATAAACAATCTCAGATAAAAATGAGATTGTGATATTTCCCTTACCTTAGGTCCGACTTGCTTTGTAAGTGTCCGAACCTACTGTATAATGATTTAAATCATGTTATTGACTTATTACAGAATCATATTCATTGTTATGATATCATATATGGTTCACTTATGACATTATATTACCCGTTCTTTTGTAAATTCCATGTTAAAGAAGCGTTTTGGGTAAAATCGTTTCATTTATCGTAAGTGTTTTGACTTGTTGTTCTTGACATCATTATTACTTATATCATGATTTACTTACTTCCAGAATATAAAATATGATTTATATATCATATATATTCAGTATATATATATATATAATAGGTAGATAAATAAAATGAAAAACACCGTTCATGGAGACGGTAGTCCGTACGTACGCATGAACGCTGTTTTCCTTTCCTTATTGTCTTGAAATGGAAGTAAGTAGATGACATACATATGTATATATATACATAAATCCAGTAGCTTTATAATGTAATATATTTCATTATTATTTCTTATATATACATTATAATCATTCTTAAATGGTTAACATGGAGAATGAATCTCATCGCGTCGTGGAGACGGTATTCCGTACGTACGCACGAGCGATGATATCATTTCTATAAATATTGAATTGAATTGGAGTGGATTATACAATATATCAAAATCAATATGATGTTGTAATAACTATGTATAGTTATTCTTTACACCATTATACCCATCCATGTAAGGTGGTGGTGGAAAATAGATTACACCACGGCGTGGAGACGGTATTCCGTACGTACGCACGCGCAGTGATTTCTTTTTCCGTAGGATGGATAGATGGTGAAATAGGGTTGTTTCATACTTATAATAACATATCAGTATATGAGTAATACTGATGTTATTACTTCATAATGAAACAACCTAAGAAGAAGAAGTGGAAGAAGAAATAAAGATGAAAGAATTGGTAACGGTAATTACCTCTTCTTTGAAGCGCCTTTTGGAGACCTCCTCTTAGGGAACTAAAATTGGTCTTTGAGTAATACCAGAACCTCTAGGATGTTTCTAGGGAAGTGGAGAAGAGATTTTGGCAGGGGTTGGCCGAGCTTGAGGGCTCAAATTGGTGTGAGGAGGAGGGGGAGGAGAGTCCTTTTATAAGGGAGGAGAGGGGCACCTTAGGAATATCTCAAAATATTATTTTATATTAAAGTCAAAATCTGTTTATAATGGTTCCAAAGGGTCTTATTTCGAAGCTAAAGTGGGGATGGGTCGAAATCCTATCAACCAATAGAATTTAGACAAGTTTTGGATATTATTTTAACCTTATCAATTAGATTTAACTCTAAGTTAAATAATTTAACTTTTACCATGTCTTTTTGTTTTCTTTCACTATATGGTTAATACACTTACTATAACATGCCAAACGAACCCCAAATTGTTTATTATTAATATATATATCCTTATCTAAGTCATTTGGCCGAACCTTAGATTTTTAGGAATAAAATAACAATTAATAATATAATATTTGATTTAAAAACTATTTTGTGTCAATTTTGACACTATTTGATATACGATTTTTGTGAGAGTCATAACAGAATTAAATGTTCGAACCAAGTTAATTAAATCAACATTAATATATCATAGTAACCTAGAAAATTAGTGGAATTCATAAAAAATTTCAAATTACATTTATTTTGGTGTTTATAACATCAATTATGTCAATATTTCATTAATAAGATAATTACTGCATCATCGTTGTGTCATAAATAAATTAAATTATGTTATGTCTAAAAATTATAAATAAAATACCATCATGTCGGAAATCTTCTTAGCTTTCTAATGAATATTTACAGTCGAATTTATCTTATGTATAACCCCATATTAAAAATTATTTACTTATTAAACTTTGATTTTAACTATTTTAACCCTTCTTTAAATAAATTAATAATAAATGTCCTAATCTAATCCAAGTGGGCCTAAATGGTCATATTTTATTCCTAAGTTTGTTTTTGGTCGAATTACACTTTTCCAATAGAATTAGGACATGTGTTAGGGTAATATTAATATCATATTTACCCTTAGTTACCTTATTTACTATTAACCGTGGTAAAAAAAAGTAAAAAGTTACTATTCACCAAAAATTATTTTCATCTCATTGAACCACATTTTAGTCCTTGATATTAACCGTGTCTCTCGGATTTTCGAAATTCCATTCACAGAAGCGGTAAAATTACGTTTTATGCAAAATTCAGTTTTTAACCTACCACTTAGTGGTTTCACTATTCATCAAAAATTGATGTTTTTCAGAACAATGCCAAAATTTCATCCCAAGCTATATTTCATATTCCGAATTCAAAAATGAAGTCTATTTTACCAAATTCATAACATAAAAGTTGCATTAATTAATTTTATAATTAAATCCCGCTGTTAAAACAAATAGCGTGTTTTTAAGAAACAATATATATCAAAAGATTGACACTTGTTTATGTCTAGTTTAAATGTGAAATTACATCCAATGACCAACATTGTATTAAATTGTAAAAATATATTCTAAATATACTTTAAAACCACTCAAATTAATGATTTATCATTATTAATTATTTCGATTAAAAAAGTTGTTTTTAATTATAATCAGAATATGAAAGTTATCCGAAAAGTACCAAAATTTCACCTTAGGCTAAATTCGATACTCCAAATCCAAAAATGAAGTCCATTTTGAGAGTTAAAATTTCTAAAATTTAAAAAGTGGTTATTACTATTCATAACGGCTAGTTTTAATAATATTTTAATAGCATATCATTGTTTCGTGAAACTCGGGATTACGTACCACACACGCTATCGAGGAAGGTTGTGATTGCGTGTAATGCAAGGCAAGTCAAGGATGCGTGTTGTGCAAGCTCCTTTTGGTGTAGCGTACAACACAAGACATTAGTGAAATAAAAAAAAGAATAGTTTTCATAAAATCTCGGACTGTTACATTCTACCCCCCTTAAAATGAATTTCGCCCTCGAAATTCGTCGGGGTTATAAATGGTTTACTATTCGAAAGTTTCTTTAATAGAAACCCACATCGTAAAAGGGAATACCAATACTTGGCTTTAAAAACTAAAGTATGAAATGTAACGATTACCCAAATAAACTAATCACTGGGTTTCCACATAGGTGAAAATATGGATATGGAAGAGAAATCTAACCATCATGTTCTGATGGAGAGTGGTAGAGAACATGGCTATGGAAAAGCCAGTAATCACAAATCCATAAATTTGTGACGATCTAAGGTACCATCTGATTCATCAGGTATAAGAGAACTAGGACAACATTTTTGGTTTTCAAGATCATTTCCCTAAAGTTAAAGAATTTGAATTAGAATAAATACTTACTTTATTTCGGTACAATCTCACTGTTGTTCGTGCCTTTAACAATTTCCACTTCATCTCTTAAATAAATGAAGTTGAATTTGTTATTCGTGAAGTGCTAGCAGATCATGTGATAGAATGACGGGTCATTCCATCTGTTTCAAACAAAAGGTTAGCAAAATTATATACATAAGTCGATCTATAGTGAGATTAATCACATATGGTTTCTAAAATGGACTTATACTTCATATATCATACTGCTTAATATAATAAAACTAGTTTCTACTAAACAGGGACTTCCTGTAGGTCAGTGGTAGGCGATAAAGGCCAGTCGCACTTCGGTTGTGGGTTCGATTCCTACAGCCTTGTCCGAAGCGATGGGCTGTCGCCCGTCCTGCAGGTTGTCCCATTTTCTAAAACTACGTTACTGTAACATCCCATCAATAATATCGAAAATCTTCTATCCTTAAACAATACTAACTTATGTCCAACATAATCCAGTCTAATCTTTAGGCTTATACATAATACTGCAGTCCACTCTCATAATATAGTGACAACGATTACCAGAGATTTAATACTGTCGTTGATCCCCACATATCATAAGATATGTCTTGTTGGTCACATTCCAAACACTCAAAGTCCTTAATCCCATTGAACCTTAGTGAAAACTTGAATGCAGTTAAAAGTTAACACTTTACACATACCAAAATCCTCAAAATTATTTATACTCAAACCATGATATCACTTAGTCCTTATATCAATCATGAGCTCATGAATACTATTAAACATTTCATTTTCTCGCATATCATCTTATTTAAAAAAATATCTCAATCACTTTGAATACCACATCAATAAATATTGAAATACTCAATGATACAACATTATTTTGGAATCCCATTACATAAACACTTAATCATTCCACCACATCGTTGTCATATTCAACGTTGCCAATAGTGAACGCATGTGATTTCCCTTTGTCCTTTGCCTTCAGTTGTTGCTCATGTTGATCATCACTAACCCTTGGATTAGGGCAATTATTAGCATAATGCCCCATTTCCTTGCACTTGAAGCATTGAAGTGTTGGCGGTGCGTTCTCTGCAGTGTTTGCTTTATTCACATCATTAGAAACCCTTTTTCCATTACTTCGACACTCAGCTGCTCGATGACCTTCTTTTCCACACTTAAAACATTTTCTAGTCCCTTTAAGACAATCTCCACCATGCTTCTTCCCACACTTTGTGCATAAGGAAACATTCATCTTCTTTTCATCATTATTATGAGATTTCTCCTTGAACTCTATCTTTCGTTTCTTGTCAAAACCATGAGATGGATGTGTAACACCAACTTCCATTTCTACCTTGATAGCACAACGCACAATTTCTTCATAGCTACTGAAGTCTCTTATAGCTAATGCCCTTCGAAGACTTGGTTTTAAGCCACTGAAAAATCGATCAACTTTACTTTCAGGTTGGATGATAATTCCAGAAGCATACCTTGCAAGTCTTGTAAAATTTGCTTCATAGGTACCAACAAATTCATTGTCCCTTTGCTTCAGTTCAAGAAACTCTTTCTCCATCTTTGTTCGAAGAATACGAGGGAAGTACTTATTGAAAAATATGTTCTTGAACTCGTCCCATTCCATAGACTCAATTTCATCCCTTTTCCTTGTATTCTTAATAAGATTCCACCATTGATCAGCATCTCCTTCCAAACGATACACTGCTAGGATGACTTTATCATGTTCAGAACATTGAAGAACTGAAAATATATTTTCAGTAGTACTGATCCATTGTTCAGCCACAAGTGGATCAGAAGACCCACTGAAAGAAGGTGGACGTTGCCTCATGAAGGACTCAATAGAATATTGTTCCCTTCTCTGCTCATTTGGAAGTCCAGAATGATTCATAGCTTGTGTAAGTATAGCAATAAGATTTTGCACTCCATCTCCCATAACATTTGTTTGTTCCGGAGGGCAATCATTGCATTGTCCATTGCATTGATCAACACGGTTCCTTCGGGTTCCATCCATCGTCTAAAACCCAAAAAGAATAGTGTTAGAGGCAAAAATCATGCTAGGGAAAACAACATAATAAAGGGGGAGTACCTTCAATGTCCAACATCTTAGGTTTAATTCTATGATCGTTAGCGTAATTCTATTACTATAACCTATACGTATACTTATCCCTAGGGACATCCCTAGACATACCTTAGAAATATCTCTAGGGATCTCACTAACGTTTTCGCATCCTAGTTTCCAAAGGTTGACTAAACCTTTCCTCTGATACCAACTGTAGAGACCCGTATCTTGTCGTACATAGACTTTACATTACATTTGTGGAATACTTAGTACATAACAAAAACACACACACAAGGATCGTAATAGTTTAGTGTCTTTGGAAACTCGGAATAAAATCTTCTAATCGTGGTGAAAGATCTTCAACATCTCCCATAAAGATCTTCCTTTTTTTTACCTAAAACCTTTCTTTATATCCTGGGGAAAAGAAAACATAAAAGGGTGAGCTCAAATGCTCAGTAAGGGTAAACAAAAGAAATATCAATCACATCGTATTCATAAGAACATAACATTTTGGAAATCATAACCTGCAAAAGAGAGCATAATTTCATAACATGGGATAAATCATGGTGGTGAAATGAAATCATAACTTAAAACATTACTCATTGTGGCATACACACATAATCATAGAGAATCATTTCTTGTTAGTCAAGACTCATTGCCAAGACTATCTTAGTGGACAAAGTCCCTTTCTGAATCGAGTAATCCTCGTTTCAGTCCTGTTTCACTGAACCGGTATAACCTACCATTCCATCCATGTCTATCTCATGAGATATAAAATCTTTACCCAATGCATTGGAGGGAGATATAGGTCACACCCATCTCTTAATGAATCCTTTCTTATGTGTGCCACAAAATCATAAATCATACATCATTGCATAACCCATGTAATAAAAATGGGATTCTTAAACAACATGACATCATAAAACCATTAATATAAGATAAAGGAATTCATAAACATAATTCCATCACAACATTGTCAAATCAATGTAAAAATATGGATAGAAACATAACCCTTTATTATCTTAGATGGAAAATAATTTTGATAAAACACTAGAAATGAATTCTTGAGGAAAATATCCTTTCTTCTTCAAAATCAATTTCTTTTCACAAAACATCATGAAATTCTAAAAGAAATATATTTTATTAAAAATATTCATGAAATCTTTTGGAGGAAGCTTCATGAAAATAAGGCTTTATAAAACCGTAAAAATCCGTTCATGCCGTTTAAGTTAAAAAAAACATTCTTCGTACTTTTTGTCAAAAAAGTACCTCGTATGAAAAAGCGACAAAAGATTCCTTTCATATTCTTTACTAAAAACTCACCGAAGAGTAAAATTGGATTTAAAATATTGTAAGTGGATGGAAACAATATTAAATATTGAAGGAACATGGATGTGGATGATAAAATACACCCCAGTAAATACTTACGAATAAACAATCTCGGATAAAAATGAGATTGTGATATTTCCCTTACCTTAGGTCCGACTTGCTTTGTAAGTGTCCGAACCTCCTGTATAATGATTTAAATCATGTTATTGACTTATTACAGAATCATATTCATTGTTATGATATCATATATGGTTCACTTATGACATTATATTACCCGTTCTTTTGTAAATTCCATGTTAAAGAAGCGTTTTGGGTAAAATCGTTTCATTTATCGTAGGTGTTTTGACTTGTTGTTCTTGACATCATTATTACTTATATCATGATTTACTTACTTCCAGAATATAAAATATGATTTATATATCATATATATTCAGTATATATATATATATAATAGGTAGATAAATAAAATGAAAAACACCGTTCATGGAGACGGTAGTCCGTACGTACGCATGAACGCTATTTTCCTTTCCTTATTGTCTTGAAATGGAAGTAAGTAGATGACATACATATGTATATATATACATAAATCCAGTAGCTTTATAATGTAATATATTTCATTATTATTTCTTATATATACATTATAATCATTCTTAAATGGTTAACATGGAGAATGAATCTCATCGCGTCGTGGAGACGGTATTCCGTACGTACGCACGAGCGATGATATCATTTCTATAAATATTGAATTGAATTGGAGTGGATTATACAATATATCAGAATCAATATGATGTTGTAATAACTATGTATAGTTATTCTTTACACCATTATACCCATCCATGTAAGGTGGTGGTGGAAAATAGATTACACCACGGCGTGGAGACGGTATTCCGTACGTACGCACGCGCAGTGATTTCTTTTTCCGTAGGATGGATAGATGGTGAAATAGGGTTGTTTCATACTTATAATAACATATCAGTATATGAGTGATACTGATGTTATTACTTCATAATGAAACAACCTAAGAAGAAGAAGTGGAAGAAGAAATAAAGATGAAAGAATTGGTAACGGTAATTACCTCTTCTTTGAAGCGCCTTTTGGAGACCTCCTCTTAGGGAACTAAAATTGGTCTTTGAGTAAGACCAGAACCTCTAGGATGTTTCTAGGGAAGTGGAGAAGAGATTTTGGCAGGGGTTGGCCGAGCTTGAGGGCTCAAATTGGTGTGAGGAGGAGGGGGAGGAGGTGTCCTTTTATAAGGGAGGAGAGGGGCACCTTAGGAATATCTCAAAATATTATTTTATATTAAAGTCAAAATCGGTTTATAATGGTTCCAAAGGGTCTTATTTCGAAGCTAAAGTGGGTATGGGTCTAAACCCTATCAACCAATAGAATTTAGACAAGTTTAGGATATTATTTTAACCTTATCAATTAGATTTAACTCTAAGTTAAATAATTTAACTTTTACCATGTCTTTTTGTTTTCTTTCACTATATGGTTAATACACTTACTATAACATGCCAAACGAACCTCAAATTGTTTATTATTAATATATATATCTTTATCTAAGTCATTTGGCTGAACCTTAGATTTTTAGGAATAAAATAACAATTAATAATATAATATTTGATTTAAAAACTATTTTGTGTCAATTTTGACACTATTTGATATACGATTTTTGTGAGAGTCATAACAGAATTAAATGTTCGAACCAAGTTAATTAAATCAACCTTAATATATCATAGTAACCTATAAAATTAGTGGAATTCATAAAAAATTTCAAATTACATTTATTTTGGTGTTTATAACATCAATTATGTCAATATTTCATTAATAAGATAATTACTGCATCATCGTTGTGTCATAAATAAATTAAATTATTTTATGTCTAAAAATTATAAATAAAATACCATCATGTAGGAAATCTTCTTAGCTTTCTAATTAATATTTACAATCGAATGTATCTTATGTATAACCCCATATTAAAAATGATTTACTTATTAAACTTTGATTTTAACTATTTTAACCCTTCATTAAATAAATTAATAATAAATGTCCTAATCTAATCCAAGTGGGCCTAAATGGTCATATTTTATTCCTAAGTTTGTTTTTGGTCGAATTACACTTTTCCAATAGAATTAGGACATGTGTTAGGGTAATATTAATATCATATTTACCCTTAGTTACCTTATTTACTATTAACCGTGGTAAAAAAAAGTAAAAAGTTACTATTCACCAAAAATTATTTTCATCTCATTGAACCACATTTTAGTCCTTGATATTAACCGTGTCTCTCGGATTTTCGAAATTCCATTCACAGAAGCGGTAAAATTAAGTTTTATGCAAAATTCAGTTTTTAACCTACCACTTAGTGGTTTCACTATTCATCAAAAATTGATGTTTTTCAGAACAATGCCAAAATTTCATCCCAAGCTATATTTCATATTCCGAATTCAAAAATTAAGTCTATTTTACCAAATTCATAACATAAAAGTTGCATTAATTAATTTTATAATTAAATCCCGCTGTTAAAACAAATAGCGTGTTTTTAAGAAACAATATCTATCAAAAGATTGACACTTGTTTATGTCTAGTTTAAATGTGAAATTACATCCAATGACCAACATTGTATTAAATTGTAAAAATATATTCTAAATATACTTTAAAACCACTCAAATTAATGATTTATCACTATTAATTATTTCAATTAAAAAAGTTGTTTTTAATTATAATCAGAATATGAAAGTTATCCGAAAAGTACCAAAATTTCACCTTAGGCTAAATTCGATACTCCGAATCCAAAAATGAAGTCCATTTTGAGAGTTAAAATTTCTAAAATTTAAAAAGTGGTTATTACTATTCATAACGGCTAGTTTTAATAATATTTTAATAGCATATCATTGTTTCGTGAAACTCAGGATTACGTACCACACACACTATCGAGGAAGGTTGCGATTGCGTGTAATGCAAAGCAAGTCAAGGATGCGTGTTGTGCAAGCTCCTTTTGGTGTAGCGTACAACACAAGACATTAGTGAAATAAAAAAAAGAATATTTTTCATAAAATCTCGGACTGTTACACATAATAATCCATAATATTTGGAGATGGGAAATGAAATGTATCGTTCACGGAGATGTTTGGTCGTACATGTGCATAAACGATACTTCCATTTCCTTGTCATATTTTAAAATAATGAAAATTAAATGATATATATGTATATTAAAATTATAGTATACTTTTCATGTCATATATGTCAAATAGTTTTAGTAAAACAATCCTTTATACATTCCATGTATAGCGTGAATGAATCGCATCGCTTTGAGGTGTCGGTAGTTCACACTTCCCTAAATGAAGTTATTTTATTCCTATAAAATGGAATGCATGAAGGTATGTATTATATAAAAATTATATAAGAATAAAAAATAATAAATATCATATATATATAATATATAAATAGTGTTTCTATCATAATTCTCAACTATGAAAGGTGATAATGGAAGAACGAACGACATCGTTTCATGAGGCGGTAGTTTGTCTTACACACAAACAGTAAGTTCGTTACCCATTAGATGTAAGTGTGTGTAATTGTAAATAAAATCCTTAATATAATAATATATTAGTATATTTAGTATACTGAGGTTAATATGTAATCATGGAAAAATAATATTTGAGGGGTGGATAATAAAAATAAAACAAGAGCTTGAGGAAGGATGTTACCACTTCTTTGGGTAACTCCTTTTGGTTTCACTACTACAAAACATGCCTGTAATAGTGATGGCCTTTATCAGCATGAAAAAAATACTAATAAATGTACCTTTTATCAGTGCTAAAACAAGCACTGATAATGGGTATCTTTTATCACCGCTTTTTTATAGCGTTGATAAAAGGTACCCTTTTCGGCTCTTTTTTTAGCAGTGGTAAAGGGTACTATTTATCAATGATTTATTTTTATCACTCATATATGGATATTTTACCAATTATTTTTAAATTTCGATAAAGGTAAGAATAAAATTAAATAATTAGATGAATAAAAAATAAAAATGTTTTTTTAAAAAATTATTAAAAAAAATTATTAATTAAATAATTATTGATAAAAACGAATAAATTAATTATACTATATATAGACTATAAATACTTATAAATAGTATATATTAAATATATAGATATATTTAAAATAAAAATTAAATGAATAAAAATTAAAAATATCTAAATTTAGAAAAATATTAAACATTTTGTTAATTAAATAATTATTGATAATGTTAATAAATAGTATATATTAAATATATATATATATATATGAATGTATATAAATATAATTTATATATTACAAAATTTCTATTATTTAAATGAAATAGTATTATATTTAGTGAATGATTTTTTATAATTAAAAATTAATATGAATTAAAAATACTAATTTATGGCATCGAGTAATGGATATAATTGAATATCGTTTGATTTTTCAATTTAATATAGATAAAAAATGTGTTATATTGATTTCACATATATGTAATTAATGCATTTTTATACACAATGCACACACATAAATATTTACGTAATTAATGAGATCGTATACAGAAACAAATACACCTAATATTTATGTAATTTATTCAAATTTTAGTATTCATTTTAGAATTTCATTATAACATGATATATTTAATATGAAATGTCTTTAATTGTAGTATGTTTTATTTATTTATTTATAATTTTATTAGAGTTAAGTATTAATTCATTTTCAATATGTTTTATTTTTTATGTTTTATTTTTTATTCTTTTGGGAATTTAATTAATTTTTATTATTTATTTTATATATATTTATTTACTATGTTTTAATATTTTCAATATGTATTCATATTTATTTCAATAAATATCCATATTTTTAATAATTTATATTTAATTAATTAAATTTATCCATTTTCAATATTGTTAGTGTACTCATTTTCTATTATTCAATTTCACTCATTTTTAACAAACATGCCCTTTAGTTAAAATATTTATTAATAATGCTAAAAATATATCTGTAAATAAATATTTATAAATAAATAAATAATAATTTAAATTTAAATAATTATAAAATTATAATACATTTTTTTAAATAATGAATATATTTTCTATATTTATATTTAGTATATTCATATTTATATATATTTATTAAATATATAAAATTATATAATTATATAAATATATATAATGATATAAATATTATTTTCTTATAAGTATTTATATAATTATAAAAAAATAATTATATATTTAAATAATAATAGGAAATTATAATTAATATATTTAAATAAAGAATATATTTAAAATATTTATATTTATATATATTTATTAAATATATATATATATAATAATATAAATATATTTAAAAATAATAATTTATGATTATAATTATAAATCATTTATCACTTCTTAAGTAATAAGCACTGATAAAAGGCATCTTTATGAGTGTTTTTTAGTGATAGTAAAGCTAAAGCTTTAGGAGCACTAAAAAAGCACTGATAAAGATGCATGTTATTGATGCTAATTAATTTTCACTAATAAATGGGGTCTTTATGGTGCTTTTTTGGAAGTGCTCTCCCAATCTATTTAAAAAACCCTAATCAACCGCGAACTCGTCGTGATATCCAAATCTTTCCCTGGAAACCACCCTCTGACACTGCTCCTCCTCGGTGAATCGAAGCTTGAATCAAGGGTCTAACAATCCCAAGGCTCAATTCCAAGGCTCAAATGATTCAAGGGTCAAACAAATCCAAGACTCGAACTTTTTCTAGGTTTTTTATATCCCTAATTTCTTTTAGACAATTTAAAGCTTCAATCTAGGGTATCTTATTTTCTTCCCCTCCTCCTCACTTAGTGATTTTTTATCTGATGATATCTATTTGCATTTTTTTGTCATCATTATTTCTTTACTATCAATATATCTCTATGGTCAAAAAATTTTATCAGGTATTTTTTATTGAAATGAGATAGGGTTTTCTGAGTTTGAGTAGTAGGTGTTAAGGAGTGTCTATCCAAAACTCTTGGAAACTCTTGAGTTTCCAAGTGATGTTGGGAACAATATTTTAATTTCCTATTATTGTAACTTTCCACTTGAGTTGGTTCATGGACTGAGAACATTCACTATATTTTATAGAGTGCCATGAATTTATATGTCCATTTTATTTTGATTTAATTGAATATTTGATAGAGATAAAGATCATGATCAAGAGTTTCTTCACCACAAGCCTCTATATTTTTAAGGTAATATGATCCTAAAAAGATAGAGGATTGGGTAGATAAAATTGAGAGTATCTTGACACCGTCAAGATTCCACCTTCCATTAAGGTGAAATGTGATGCCTTTGTGATTGAATTTATTAGACAAATATTATGTTAGATGATGGTCCAATATAAATGAAATGAAAATCAAGAATGGAAAGACCACTTTAGGGAAGTCCCATATTCCTTAAAACCATACAATAACTCACCCAGATATTATAATTAAAAATTTTCAGTAAGTTTAGATAGAAACCACATTTGATTATCGCTAGTTTCTTTAAATTTCCATAGCCACCTAATATAGCATATCCAATAGGAAGTCTCACTAGGGTAATCCCAATGTTTGTTTCATTTAAATATCTAATTTATTCTTTTAATTATTAACAATCTCCCCCATTCTAATTAGTAAAAAATATCTATCAATTATATATTTTCATCAAAAAACTTCTCAAACCACCCTTTTTAAGTCAGTATTTAAATGTCCCATTATCTAATATGATCATTTTTTCACTACCACAAATCAATTTCCCCTTTCAAACACAAGTACCATAAATTTTATCGACCCCAAATTATAATATGGTTTGTCTCATTTTATATACCATTGTAAAAATATATCCTTCTTTGAAAAGATAACCCACTCAATAATACTTCTTAAAAATCACTTCATTTCCTTCATCACACATCTAATAAACACTATGTATGTTTTTATTTAGTCCATAAAAAAAATTATTCTTTAACATTTTCTTTTATTTCCAACATCTTTTAAATGAAAACAGTTTATCATAAGATATCCATCATTTCTAAAATAATAAGTACCCTTTAAAATTGTCAAAAATCTATAATTACATAAATTTACATATCATGTGAGATGAAAAATAAATATCTAATATGAAAGTATGTTTATTTTTAAATCCTTTAGTGTTATATAAATTATAAATTCCCATTACATTACATTCTTTTTCATATAATACATTTATAATTATTTATTCACATTCATCTATGTTTTTATAAAATGTAGACAATCCATCATAAAACCATTTAATTTGTCACATGTTCAATAGAGTTCATTCAATGTTTTAAATTCATCATCCAATTTTACTTATTAAGATTAATCTCACTTTAAAATAATTATTTTAAGAGTGGGACATCTCCTATTTAACTTAAAAAATATATATCTTCCATAATTACTATTTTTTATTTAATTATGAATAATATTTTATAATATATGCCCAAAATCACTATAGAACCCATAATTTCCATGAAAATGAATTTTTCTTTTAAATCTTACTCTTCATCTTCTTGAAAATAATTATTTTCTTTTTCAACCTTTCTAGACATAATTATTGAATCAATATATCGACTATGAATTTGGATATGTTCAAAAACTTTATCATTATTAGGTATATTATTTTCATAAAATTATTTTTTCTATTCCTTATATATTTTTAATTGAAATTATAATTTTTATATGTTTTAAAATTTATGATATACCATTAATATTAAATGTAATAATTCATTTGGTTGTTACATCACTTTTCCAAAAAATACAATAGAGTTTGTCAAATTCCATATATGATGGAATAATTATTATAAATTGTTTTTAGTTATTCATCATTGTAGGTCTATATGTATTGGTTCCACCCCTAAGAATCTCTGATTACCATCCATGTATATGAAATAACTCTTTATTTATTAAAATTTTTTATCAATATATTTTTAGATATTCTAGTTGATCAAATGATATTTTATTATTCATGTTTATCATATTTGGGTTTCGTATTTCTCCTTAATTTCCGATATTATATTATTATTTGTTTAATTGATTTAAGAATGAATTTATGGATAATTTTAATAGAGTTAGGACTAGTATTAGTTACTAGATTTAATGTATTAAAAGTGGGATTTCTTCTATAAATATAGAATTCATAAAGTCCCTAAAGATTCATATATCATAACATGTCACCACCAAGACCCCTTGAATCAAATAAAATAATGTTTATAGCTCCCAAATCTCACCTTCAATAGTCCATGATTTAATAACTAGTTCAAATGGTGTACTTATCACAAATAGGATGAATTACCCCTTTTAGATAATACAATGCAGTACAACTATCATCCCCATCAACTTCATCTCCCAAACAGTAATTATTGCAATTTTATGCTTGAGAATCACCACCATATATTTTATATTAAATTTACTACTCTAAGCATTATTCATCCCATGTATGACTTCTACTTTGATTATTTCAAGCAACATAGGTGTATTTCCACGAAAGATGGAGGATGTGTGTCAAATAACAAAATGTAATGAAAAATGTTTGAGAGATGAGATGATGAGGAAGAAAGTTGTCTATAACTTTTACCATTGAATGAATTCATAGAAGAACACCTACCATAGTAGAGTAATTCTTTTATTAAATTCAATTACCCATTTTATTCAGAGCATGATGAAATTCTTTGAAACAATAAAATGTTGGTTTTATATTATTATAATTATCTTTAACTTTCACTTTGATAATGAATATCTTATGAGTATTTTTTTTATTATACAAAATTATTATTTTAAGAACCCAATAATATGGATATGAATCAAAAATTGGTTCACACTAATCATTTGACAATATAGTATGAAGTTGTAGTTAAAGAGTTCATCAAGTTTGCAATAGAGCATGCATACGACCTTTCTCGTATCCTTTTTCTATATTTAACTTGTTATTATTCAAGTAAAATTATTCTAAAAGAGTTGTAAGAATATTTGATTTCTCATGGAATATATGAGAGATATAAATATTGGACTAAACATAGGGAAAACTAAATGTAAAAACTGATTGGGGTGATATTGCGATTCATGGATCATTTATATGAATACCAGTTAAAGTGATGATTGAGATCACATGGAAGAAATGATCATGGAAATTGAATATATCCTTTGTTATTTTCCAAAGATATTTGAGAATTTAAATAGCTATGCTAAGATACTATTGTATACCAGTTTTACTACATACAAAACATTGTCAGTTCTACTAAATTTATATAATTTGAAAGCTGACAGTGGATGGAGTGACATCATCCTTACATAACTACTTGGTCTCATGAATGATATGATACCAGAAGAAAATGAACTACCATTTTGAACAAATTATGCTAAAAAATTATATGTTTAATGGGAATGATCTCTAAAAAATACATGTTTTTCCAAATGATTGCATATTTTTTCTCAAGGACCATGAATCACTCATACAATTCCCTAAGTTTGGTGAATATTAATATAAGAAAAATGAATCAAGTACTTCAAAATATGTAAGGTACATTCCTATCATTATATGGTTTATAAAACTATACGGATGTCAAGAAACTATGATAAAATTAACATGGTATGTAGATATAAGAATTAAATATGGGAACCTACATCATCTAGAAAATTTTCCTCAGTGAAGGAATATTGATTATGAGTATCCTAAATTTAGAAATTTGTTGAGAAACTTTCATCTTACATTATCTATGGATAGAATAAATTATTTTGGTGTACAGAGTAGAACTCATAGTACCTAGAACATCATGTTGGTAAATTATAACTTTCCATCATGGTTCTTCATAAATCACAAATACATTATGTTTTCTCTACTTAAATATGGAACAAAGAAACGTGGTAATGATAGTGATGTCTTTTTGGATCCATTGATCGAATATCTAAAATTGATGTTGGAAATAAGTGTTACGATGTATTATTCTCATATAAAGGAATAATTCATATTGAGGTCCATGTTGTGTGTGATGAAAAATGTCTTCCCCACTTATGGAAATTTATCAGGCTATATCATTAAAGTAATATTGCGGTTCCCGATTTGTGAAAATAAGACACGTTCATTTTGGTTGAAATATTCCTTGAAGACTATGTTTTTCGAACATCATAAATGTTTACCTCAACTGTATAAATACTGATCCTGGATTACAAAATTCAATGGGAATATTGAATGAGGTACAACACTGACTCTATTAATGGGTGATCAAATATTCGATAAAGTAATAGATATTAACAATGTATTCAGTAAACCATTTTTAACAAACCTTATAGAATTAGGTTGTAATATAAGATCAATTTTCTTCGAATTATCATATTAAAATTGTTTGTATGTCCAATATTTTCATGATGTCATTCATAGAGAAAAAATTTAATTTATAGTGTTATTGTAAATTTACTAAATGTTCCTAGAAAAATAAAACATTTCAGCAAGGCTAGGTTGGACATGATTTACATGGGGATTAGGGAAGATTTAGAAACTATGAAGGGTAAAGGCTAGAATTTTATTCCTCCAGTAAATTACACTCTATCCAGATAGGAAAAATTTCAATTTTTTATTTTCCTTAATAGTGTCAAAGTTATATAGGGGTATTCATAAAATATCAATAATGTCATATAAATGACTAATTTCAAGTTACAAGGACTAAAATCATACATTTGTTGTAGCGTCTCTGACCTGAACATCCACCTGAATAGTACTAACGTGTTGGGTGCCATTGTCCTTAAACACACCTCCCCGGATACCAAAGGCTACTGAATAGTAGTGATGATGTAAATAGGTATAGTGTTGAGGTTATACCTTATGAGAATAGATAAAGTATTGGTATGAGTATAATAATATAACATGTAGTGGAAATATATGACTTAGTAAAATCAAACCAGACCCACAAAGCGGAAGGATATCCAATATCAATAATAAATCAAAAAGATAAATAAACAGAATCAGTAGCAGAAAGTAAATAGAACAGCATACCAAACACCACTTGTAAGCACTACTAAAACAACAAGGCATGCATCCATAGTATGTCATACATGTCAACATACAAAGGATGCCCATAGAAAACCACTATAGCTACATACAAAATAAGCATGCTAATATAGGAGTGAAAGCCAAAAAAAAGTAAAACTCTAGTTAGGCATGACCTTAAGGTCCATGAAAATCTCAATTCCAAACCGTACTATGATATATCTTCTTAGGTTGATCCTTGACCTATATATAAATCCATAAATTCTACATGAATCCTGAAGGGCCCATGCAGGGTGTGAGACAAATATCAGTAAGATACCACCCAATGGTGTGTACCTATTATATGTGTTTAAGCAGACATACACCAATAAGAAAAGTCAACACTATTATGTAATAATAAACGCAATCTCTACTGTTGCTTAGAAGCCACCAGGGAGTGTCACCTACTTCAGCCATCGATGTAATCTCCTAAGAAAAGAGATTCCTTGGCCCATGGCCCAAGGTAACCCTGTAGTCACAAGGTCCTTGTGAACCATCTGGTTCCACCTCAATCATATAGCCTAGAACCACATGCCTCCTGACACCTCATGTCTCAAAGTACTAACATCCCAAAGCCATACCCAAACAATTATAATGACCCATAATTTACATACATTGTTATTACTTCAGAATTGAATCACACTTATTACAACATATAACAAAACCAGGAAAGGACCGTATAGGTATAGAGTCTTTAGAAACTGGGAAACATAAACAACTGGTTCATAAAGCATCTACTTTTCCTCCCATTTATTTCATCATATCTAGATTCCCTTTAGGCATATCCTACTTAATAACCTTCTTCCTGACCTAGGGAAATAAAACATACAAAGGGGTGAGCTCAAATTCTCAGTAAGGGTAAACAAAATAAATATCAATCACATCATATACATAATAACATAACTTTTGGAAATCTTAACCTTCAAAAGAGATCATAATTTCATAACATGGGATAAATCATAGTAGTGAAATTTAATCCCAATAATCATAACTTAAAAAAATTAAACTTTGTTTCATACACACATAATCATAGAGAATCATTTCTTATTAGTCAAGACTCATTTCCAAGACTATCTTAGTGGACAAAGTCCATTTCTGAACCGAGTTCACTCCTCGTTTCAGTCCTGTTTCACTGAACCGGTTTAACCTGCCGTTCCAACCATGTCTATCTCATGAGATATAAAATCTTTACCCAATGAATTGGAGGGAGATATAGGTCCCACCCATCTCATAATGATACCATTCTTATGTGTGCCACAAAATCATAAATCATATATCATTGCATAACCTATGTAATAAAAATTGGATTCTTAAACATCATGACATCATAAAACAATTCATATAAGATAAAGGAATTCAAAAAAATAATTCCATCACAACATAATCAAATCAATGTAATAATGGGGGTAGAAACAGAACCCTATATTATCTAAGATGGAAAATAATTCTGATAAAACACTTGAACTCCATTCTTGAGGAAAATATCATTTCAATAACATTTTCCTTTCTTAACATGTCATAAAATTTTAAACTAAAAGAAGTTGATTAAAAATAAACTTGAAAACTTGTAAAGGAAGATTCTTGGAAATAATGTTTTAAAAATCCATTTATGCCGTATAAGTTAAAAAAACATTCTTCTCGTACTTTTGTCAGAAAAGTCAAAAAGTACCTTGTACGAAAAACGACAAAAGATTTCTTTCATATCTTTTACTAAAAACTCACCTAAGGGTAAAATTGGATTTAAACAATTGTAGGTGGATGGAAATAATATTACATATTGAGTAAACATGGATGTGGATGATAAAATACACCCCAGTAAATCCCAAAGTATAAACAATCTCGGATAAAATGAGATTGTGATATTTTCCCTTACCTTAGGTCCGATTTGCTTCGTAAGAGTCCGAAACTCCTGTATAATGATTTAAATAATGTTATTGACTTATTCCAGAATCATAATTATTTTTATGATATCATATATGGTCATATTCTTAGCTTCTTATTAGTAATATTTCATTACTACTTGTTATTCAGGTGTTTATTACTTTTTGTTCTTATGCGTGTTTTGTCGAATAAATTCTTAGTTTTATTTTTAGGTTATAGATACCTCATTTCCAGAATTTTATTAGTGTAATATATATCATATTAATTCATTCAATTCAATTATATAATTATTATGCAATGAAGATCATGTATAACGAGTCGCATCACATCGTGGAGATAGTATTCCGTACGTACGTACGAGCGATGATATCATTCCCATGATCGTGGAATTGTATTGGAGTGTATGTATACTAATTCAGAATCAATATCACTTTAAAATAATCATATATAGTCATTATGTAAACCTTTATACCCATCCAATAAGGTGGTGGTGGAAAATAGATTACACCACGGCGTGGAGACGGTATTCCGTACGTACGCACGCGCGGTGATTTCATTTTTCGTAGGATGGATAGATGGTGAAATATGGTTGTTTAATACTTATAATAACATATCAGTATATGAGTGATACTGATTTTATTACTTCATAATTAAACAACTAAAGAAGAATAATTGGAAGAAGAAATAAAGTTGAAAGAATCGGTAACGGACATTACCTCTTCTTTGAAGCGCCTCTTTGAGACCTCCTCTTAGGGAACTAAAATTGGTCTTTGAAGAAGACCAGGACCTCTAGGATTTTTCTAGGTAAGTGGAGAAGATAATTTGAAAGGGTTTGGCAGAGCTTGAAGGCTCAAAGTGGTGTGAGGAAAATAGGGAGGAGGTGCCCTTTTATAAGGGAGGAGAGGGGCACCTTTGAAATAACTAAAACTATTATTTTATTATAAAGTTAAATTCGGTTTTTAATAGCTCCAAATTGGTATATTTAAAAGATAAGGTGGGTATGGTTATAAATCCTCTCATTCAATAGAATTTAGACAAGTTTAGGTCATTATATTAACCTTATCTTTTAGTTTTAACTCTTAGTTAATTAGATTGACATTTACCATGTCACTTTGTATTTTTATATTATATAGTTAATAAACATACCATATACATCCAAGACACCCCCAAGTAGTCCACTAATGATACACATATCATGATATAAGTATCTTGGCCGAACCTTAGATTTTTAGGAATATAATAACAATTAATAATATAATATTTGTTTTAAAAACTATTTTATGTCAATTTTGACACTATTTGGTAATTGATTTTTGTGAAAATCATAACAGAACGATTAGTTTGAAAAAAATTAATTAAATCAATACGATAATGTCATATTAATATAAAAAATTATTTCAATTCATAAAAAGTCTCAAATTACATTTATTTGGGTATTTATAACATCAATTATATCAATATTTCATTAATAGGATAATTACTGCATCATCATTGTATCATAAATAAATTCAACTATTTTAAGTCTAAAAATTACAAATAAAATACCATTATGTTCGAAATAATTTTATCTTTCTAATTAATATTTATAGTCGAATTTATCTTATGCATAACCCTATATTAAAAATGCTTTCGTTATTAAACTTTGATTTTAACTATTTTAACCGTTCTATAAATAAATTGATAATAAATGTCCTAATCTAATCCAAGTGGGCCTAAATGGTCATATGTCATTCCTAAGGTTGTTTTCGGTCGAATTACACTTATCCAATAGAATTAGGACATGTGTTAGGGTAATAATAATAACACTTTTACCCTTAATTACCCTATTTACTTTTAACCGTGGTAAAAAAAGTAAAAAGTTACTATTCACCAAAAATTATTTTCATCTCACTGAACCACGTTTTAGTCCTTGATATTAACCGTGTCTCTCGGATTTTCGAAATTCTACTCACAGAAGCGGTAAAATTAAGTTTTATGAAAAATTCTGTTTTTTTTAACTACCACTTAGTGGTTTCACTATTCATCAAAAAAATGAATGTTTCCAGAAAAAATACCAAAAATTAGGCCTAAGATATATTTGATATAATGAATTCAAAAATGTTGTCTATTTTACCAAATTCAAAACATATCAGTTACATTAACTAATTTAAAAATTAATTCCCGTCGTCAAAACAAATAGCGTGTTTTTAAGAGATAATAATTATCAAAAGATTGACACTTGTTTATGTCTGGTTTAAATGTGAAATTACATCCAATGAACAACATTGTATTATATTGTAAAAATATATTATAAATATACTTTAAAACCACTCAAATTAATAATTTATCACTATTAATTATTTCGACTAAAAAAGTTTTTTTAAATTAAAATTTAGTAATTTTCACTATTCATCAGAATATGAAAGTTATCCGAAAAGTACCAAAATTTCACCCTAAGCTAATTTCGATATTATGAATCCAAAAATTAAGTCCATTTTGAAAAATAAAATTTATAAAATTTCAAAAAGTGGTTATTACTATTCATAACAGCTAGTTTTAATAATATTTTAATAGCATATCGTTGTTTAGTGAAACTCGGTATTGCGTACGACACAAGCTATCGAGGAAGGTCGCAGTTGCATGTAAAGCAATACAAGATAGTTGTGTGTGTATTGAAAGATTCCTTTTATGATTTATATAACATAAAAACAAAATATTTCTCATAAAAGTCTCCGGTGTTACATTCTACCCCCCTTAAAATGAATTTCGCCCTCGAAATTCGTCACTTTGTAACCAAAATATGAGGATAGCTCTCCCTCATCATATCCTCAAGCTCCCATGTAGCTTCTTATAATTGGTGGTTCCTCCATAAAACATTCACCAATCGAGTGGTCTTGTTTCGTATAACTTTTTCGCTACGATCCAGAATCTCTATCGGCTGTTCTTCATAAGAAAGATCTTGCTCCAGCGGTATAACTTCTGAGCTGAGTACATGTGAAGGATCTGGTATGTAATTTCTCAGGAGAGATACACATAACACATCGTGAACTTGAGAGAGATTCAGTGGAAGCACCAATCGGTAAGCTACCTTTTCAACACGATCCAGTATTTCGAAAGGACTGATATATCTATGGATCAACATTCCCTTCTTTCCAAATCTCATGACCCTCTTCCAGGGATATATTCTTAAGAACACTTTATCACCCACTTCAAACTCTAGGTCTTTTCTTCGGTTTTTGGCATAACTTTTCTATCGACTCTGAGCTACTCTTATGTGTTGTTGAATAGATTGGATCTTTTCTGCCATCTCATCAACAAGATCAAGTCCTAATAGCTTTCTCTCCCCAACTTCATCCCAGAAAGTTGGAGTCCTGCATTTCTTTCCATAGGGAGCTTCATAAGGAGCCATCTGAATACTGGAGTGAAAGCTATTATTATAAGACAATTCCACCAAAGGTAGGTGTTGATCCCAACCACCTTTGAAATCCAAAGATCAAGCTCTCAACATATCTTCTAGAGTTTGAATTGTTCTCTCAGACTGACCGTCTGTCTAAGGATGATAAGCAGTGATGAAACTCAACTCTGTATCTAGAGTATGCTGAAGACTTCGCCAGAACTTCGAGGTAAATCTCGGATCCCAATCAGATATAATAGAATGTGGTACTCCAGGAAATCTTACCACTTCCTTTACATATATCCTGGCAAGCTGATCCAGAGAGAAATCCTCTCTAATAGCAATGAAGTGTGCAGACTTTGTAAGACGATCAACTATGACCCAGATAGAAATATTTCCTTTGGATTTTTTAGGAAGTCCTGTGACAAAGTCCATAGTGATGTTTTCCCATTTCCATTCGGGTATGGGTAATAGTTGTAACATCCCCTTAGACTTCTGTCTCTCAGCTTGAACTTGCTGACAAACCAAGCATCGAGAGACATATTCAGCAACATCTCTTTTCATGCCATCCCACCAGAAGTACTCTTTCAGGTCCCTATACATCTTTGTGCTTCCAGGATGAATAGAGAATGAATAATTATGAGCCTCATCCAGCAGCTCCTTCTTTAATTCAGGGATGGGAGGAACACAAACCCGATTCCTAAACTTTATTATCCCATCACAATCAAGGTTGAATTCAGGAACATTTCTCACCTTCTTTTGTAACTCTAAATCTTCTTTATGTGCCTCTTTAATCTTCACATGTATAGATGGTTGAACATTCATTTGAGAAAGATATGATTTTCCCCCTTCCATTATAATTCCAAGATCAATCCTTTGTAAATCCATAAATATTGGATCTTTTGTGATCCTCATCATGGATAAACTGGCATGGTCTTTTCGACTTAATGCATCTACCACCTTGTTTGCTTTCCCAGGGTGGTAATGAATTGAGCAGTCGTAATCCTTAATCAGCTCTAATCATCTTCTTTGGTGCATATTCAGCTCTTTTTGTGTGAAAATATACTTTAAACTTTTATGATCAGTATAAATGTCACACTATTCTCCATAAAGATAATTCCTCCAAATCTTTAATGCAAAGATTACCGCAGCTAACTCCAAATCATGAGTTGGGTAATTTTGCTCATGGATTTTCAACTGTCGTGAGGCATAACCTATAACCATATCATTTTGCATAAGAACACACCCCAATCCCTTCTTGGATACATCATTGTAGATCACAAACCTTTCTCCACTACAAGGCTGTGTGAGCATAGGTGCATTGGATAACCTTCTTTTTAACTCCTTGAAATTATCTTCACATTCCTCCATCCAAACAAACTTAACTCCTTTCCGAGTCAACCTGGTGAGTGGATTAGATAATCGTGAAAAATCTTTCAAAAAACGTCGATAATATCCAGCCAAACCAAGAAAACTTCGGATCTCGGTTACTGTTGTTGGTCTTGACCATCTTTCGATAACCTCTGTTTTTGCTGGATCCATAGATATCCCCTCTTTTGAGATTTTGTGACCCAAAAATGCAACTTTTTGAAGCCAAAATTCACACTTGGTAAATTTGGAATAAAGCTTCTCCTTTACTAGGGTCTTCAATACAATTCTCAAGTGATCTTCATGTTCTTCCTTGCTCTTTGAATAGACAAGAATATCGTCTATAAAGACTACCATAAACTGACCAAGATAGTCTCTAAAGACTCTATTCATCAAATCCATGAAGATAGCAGGGGCATTAGTAAGACCAAATGGCATCACTATAAATTCATAGTGTTCATACCTTGTATGGAAAGTCGTCTTTGGTATATCCTCCCTTTTGACCCTTAATTGATGATACCCCGAACGAAGATAAATCTTGGAAAAGTATTGAGCTCCGCGTAGTTGGTCAAATAAGTCATCAATGCGCGGGAGAGGATGTTTTTTCTTGATAGTGATCTTGTTAAGTTCTCGATAATCAATGCAGAGTCTCATTGATCCATATTTCTTCTTAACAAACAGAACAGGTGCTCCCCAAGGTGACGCACTAGGGAATATGAATCACTTATCAACATTCTCTTGGAGTTGCTTCTTCAATTCCTACAACTCAATTGGGTCCATTCTATAAGGTGTCTTTGAAATAGAAAAAGCACCCGGTACAAGTTCTATTGAAAACTCAACTTCACGATTTGGTGGAAGACCTAGAAATTCCTCTAGAAAGACATCATCACACTCCCGTACAATGGGCATATTCATAATCATGAGTTTCTCTCCAGCCATTTGAGATAAATAACCCTCATTTAGTGGAATCAAGACCCATAAGATGGAAGAAATTTCCACTGGAAGGTTATGTTCATCCTTGCATCGATAGATGATCATAGATTGATTTGGAATATGAAATGTGACTTCCCTTATTTGGAAATTGATATGAGCTCCATATAAAGAAAGCCAATACATGCCAAGAATCACATCAAATTTCACTGTAGGAAGGATCACAAGATTTTCAGGAAGCACTTTCCCACAAACTTCAATCGGGGAAGAATTATAAACTTTTGATGCGACTGTTGTGCCATTAGGGGTTGTCACAGCTAACTCAACATCTAATTGTTGAGGTAATATGGTGATACTCTGAGAAAATTCTTCAGAAATAAAAGAGTGGGTGGATCCAGAATCAAATAAAACATTTTCTACATTAGAGTGGATGGTAAGTGTACCTTTCACCACATCGTTATCGTACTCCACATCGCTGATAGAAATTGCATGCGACTTTCCTTTGTCTTTAGCCTTAAGAGTTTGTTGACGTCGACCATCATCATCAACCCTTGGATTTGTGCATTGATTGGCATAATTCCCTATCTCCTTGCACTTGAAACATTGAATTGTAGTAGGTTCATTCTGTGTATCCCTTCCTTTGTTTGCATCATTAGACATCTTCTTCCCATAATTGCTGCATTCAAATGCCCGATGACCTTCGTTTCCACATTTGAAACATTTACTTGTCCCTTTAAGACAACTCCCTCCATGTTTCTTTCCACACTTTGAGCTTAAGGGAAAGCTCATCTTCTTTTCAGTGTGGTCTTTATATTTTCCTTTGAATTCCATTTTCCTCTTCTTATCGAACCCATATGACTGATGGGTTACCCCAATCTCCATCTCAACTTTGAGAGCACATCGAACGATTTTCCCGTAGCTATTGAAGTCCCTTATGGCTAAGGCCCTTCGAAGACTTGGTTTTAAGACACTAAAGAATCGATCGATCTTACTCTCAGGTTGGATAATAATACCAGAAGAGTACCTTGCAAGTCTTGTAAAATTTTCTTCATAGGTACCAACAGATTCATCATCCTTTTGCTTCAGTTCAAGAAACTCTTTCTCCATCTTTGTTCAGAAAATACGAGGGAAGTACTTATTGAAAAATAAGTTCTTGAACTCGTCCCATTCCATGGACTCAATTTCATCCCTTTGCCTTGTATTCTTAATAAAATTACACCATTGATCAGCATCTCCTTCCAAACGATACACTACTAGGATGACTTTATCATGTTCAGAACATTGAAGAACTGAAACTATCTTTTCAGTAGTACAAATCCATTTTTCAGCAACTAATGGATCAGTAGACCCACTGAATGAAGGTGGATGCTGCCTCATGAAGGATTCAACAGAATTTTTCTCCTTTCTTTGCTCGTTTGGAAGTCCTGCATGATTCATAGCTTGAGAAAGTTGTGTGAGCATGGCTACAAGATTTTGAATTCCAGCTCCCATAACGTTCGGTTGCTCAGGGGGACAATCATTGCATTGTCTGTCGCATTCTACATTAACACGGTTCCTTCGGGTTAAATCCATTGACTAAAACAAAGAAGAATAGTGTGAGCAACACTAATTATAATAATAAAACCACATAAACAAGAATAAAATTTCACACTTAAGGTCTTATCCTAGGTTATTCATTGCCATTTCTAAAACACTAAGATTGTGTTCTATGCTTAGACTTATCCTTAGGGTTCTTACTAATGCTTTCACATCCTAGTTTCCAAAGGTTGACTATACCTTTCCTCTGATACCAACTATAACGACCCATACTTTATATACATTGTTATTACTTCAGAATTGAAGCACACTTATTACATCATATAACAAAACCAGGAAAGGACCGTATATGTATAGAGTCTTTAGAAACATGGAAACATAAACAACTGGTTCATAAAGCATCTACTTTGCCTCCCATTTATTTTATCATATCTAGAGTCCCTTTTGGCATATCCTACTTAATAACCTTCTTCCTGACCAAGGGAAATAAAACATACAAAAGGGTGAGCTCAAATGCTCAGTAAGGGTAAACAAAAGAAATATCAATCACATCATATACATAAGAACATAACTTTTGGAAATCTTAACCTGCAAAAGAGATCATAATTTCATAACATGGGATAAATCATAGTAGTGAAATGTAATACTAATAATCATAACTTAAAAAAATGAAACTTTTTGTCATACACACATAATCATAGAGAATCATTTCTTATTAGTCAAGACTCGTTTCCAAGACTATCTAAGTGGACAAAGTCCATTTCTGAACTGAGTTCACTCCTCATTTCAGTCCTGTTTCATTGAACTAGTTAAACTGCCGTTCCAGCCATGTCTATCTCATGAGATATAAAATCATTACCCAATTCATTGGAGGGATATATAGGTCCCACCCATCTCATAATGATACCATTCTTATGTGTGCCACAAAATCATAAATCATACATCATTGCATAACCCATGTAATAAAAATGGGATTCATAAACATCATGACATCATAAAACAATTCATATAAGATAAAGGAATTCATAAAAATAATTCCATCACAATATAATCAAATCAATGTAATAATAGGGATAGAAACATAACCATATATTATCTTATATGGAAAATAATTTTGATAAAACACTTGAACTCCATTCTTGAGTAAAATATCCTTTCAAAAACATTTTCCTTTCTTAACATGTCATACAATTTTAAACTAAAAGAAGTTTATTAAAAATAAACTTGAAAACTTGTAAAGCAAGCTTCATGGAAATAATGTTTTAGAAATCCATTTATGCCATATAAGTTAAAAAAACATTCTTCTCGTACTTTTTTCGGAAAAGTCAAAAAGTACATCGTACGAAAAACGACAAAATATTCCTTTCATATCTTTTACTAAAAACTCACCTAAGGGTAAAATTGGATTTAAACAATTGTATGTGGATGGAAATAATATTACATATTGAGGAAACATGGATGTGGATGATAAAATACACCCCAGTAAATCCCAAAGTATAAACAATCTCGGATAAAATGAGATTGTGATATTTTCCCTTACCTTAGGTCCGATTTGTTCGTAAGTGTCCGAACCTCCTGTATAATGATTTAAATAATGTTATTGACTTATTCCAAAATCATAATTATTTTTATTATATCATATATGTTCATATTCTTATCTTCTTATTAATAATATTTCATTACTACTTGTTATTCGGGTGTTTATTACTTTTTGTTCTTATGTGTGTTTTGTCGAATAAATTATTAGTTTTCTTTTTAGGTTATAGATACCTCATTTACAGAATGGTATTACTTTAATATATATCATATTCATTCATTCAATTCATTTATATAATTATTATGCAATGAAGATCATGTATAACGAGTCGCATCACATCGTGGAGACGGTATTCCGTACGTACGCACGAGCGATGATATCGTTCCCATGATCGTGGAATTGTATTGGAGTGTATGTATACTAATTAAGAATCAATATCACTTTAAATTAATCATATATATTCATTATTTACACCATTATACCCATCCAAGTAAGGTGGTGGTGGAAAATATATTACACCACGGCGTGGAGACGGTATTCCGTACGTACGCACGCGCGGTGATTTCGTTTTCCGTAGGATGGATAGATGGTGAAATAGGTTTGTTTAATACATATAATAACATATCAGTATATTATTGATACTGATGTTATTACTTCATAATGAAACAACTAAATAAGAAGAAGTGGAAGAAGAAATAAAGTTGAAAGAATCGGTAACGGGCATTACCTCTTCTTTGAAGCGTCTCTTTGAGACCTCCTCTTAGGGAACTACAATTGGTCTTTGAAGAATACCAGGACCTCTAGGATGTTTCTAGGGAAGTGTAGAAGAGAATTTGGTAGTGTTTTTCCGTGCTTGAAGGCTCAAAGTGGTGTGATGAAAAGAGGGAGGAGGTTCCCTTTTATAAGGGAGGAGAGGGGCACCTTTGGAATAACTAAAAATATTATTTTATATATAAAGTCAAATTCGGTTTTTAATAGCTCCAAATTGATATATTTAGAAGCTAAGGTAGGGATGGGTATAAATCCTCTCATCCAATATAATTTATACAAGTTTAGTTCATTATATTAACCTTATATTTTAGTTTTAACTCTTAGTTAATTAGATTGACATTTACCATGTCACTTTGTATTTTTATATTATATAGTTAATAAAGTTAACATATACATCCAAACGACCCCCAAGTGGTCCATTAATGATACACATATCATGATATAAGTATCTTGGCCGAACCTTAGATTTTTAGGAATATAATAACAATTAATAATATAATATTTGTTTTAAAAACTATTTTATGTCAATTTTGACACTATTTGGTAATTGATTTTTGTGAAAATCATAACAGAATGATTAGTTCAAAAAAAATTAATTAAATAAATAATAACATGTCATATTAACATAGAAAATTATTTTAATTCATAAAAAGTCTCAAATTACATTTATTTGGGTATTTATAACATCAATTATGTCAATATTTCATTAATAAGATAATTACTGCATCATCATTGTATCATAAATAAATTAAATTATTTTAAGTCTAGAAATTACAAATAAAATACCATTATGTTTTAAATCCTTTTAGCTTTCTAATTAATATTTATAGTCGAATTTATCTTATGTATAACCCTATATTAAAAATGGTTTCGTTATTAAACTTTGATTTTGACTATTTTAACCCTTCTCTAAATAAATTGATAATAAATGTCCTAATCTAATCCAAGTGAGGCTAAATGGTCATATTTTATTCCTAAGATTGTTTTTGGTCGAATTAAACTTATCCAATAGAATTATTACATGTGTTAGGGTAATAATAATAACACTTTTACCCTTAATTACCCAATTTACTTTTAACCGTGGTAAAATAAAAGTAAAAAGTTACTATTCACCAAAAATTATTTTCATCTCATTGAACCACCTTTTAGTCCTTTATATTAACTGTGTCTCTCGGATTTTTTAAATTCTACTCACAGAAGTGGTAAAATTAAGTTTTATGAAAAATTCATTTTTTTTAACTACCACTTAGTGGTTTCACTATTCATCAAAAAAATGAAGGTTTCCAGAAAAAATACCAAAAATTAGGCCTAAGATATATTTGATATTATGAATTCAAAAATTATGTCTATTTTACCAAATTCAAAACATATCAGTTACATTAACTAATTTAAAAATTAATTCTCGTCGTCAAAACAAATAGCGTGTTTTTAAGAGATAATAACTATCAAAAGATTGACACTTGTTTATGTCTGGTTTAAATGTGAAATTACATCCAATGAACAACATTGTATTATATTGTAAAAATATATTCTAAATATACTTTAAAACCACTCAAATTAATAATTTATCACTATTAATTATTTCGATTAAAAAAGTTGTTTTTAATTAAAATTTAGTGATTTTCGCTATTCATCAGAATATGAAAGTTATCCGAAAAGTACCAAAATTTCTCCCTATGCTAATTTCGATATTCCAAATCCAAAAATAAAGTCCATTTTGAAAAATAAAATTTACAATATTTCAAAAATTGGTTATTACTATTCATAATGGCTATTTTTAATAATATTTTAATAGCATATCGTTGTTTAGTGAAACTCGGTATTGCGTACGGCACAAGCTATCGAGGAAGGCCGCGGTTGCGTGTAAAGAAATCCAAGATATTGTTGTGTGTAGTGAAAGATTACTTTGATGATTTATATAACATAAAAACAAAATATTTCTCATAAAAGTCTCGGGTGTTACAATAATAGTATCCCAATCCCATAGAACCCAGCTCAAAATGTTACATCTTTTCATGGTATGAAAACTAGAGGAACAATAATATTTTTCCTCAACTAAATATCTAGGCCCATGACCTCAATCTTGGTGAGCCTCAACACCCAGCCCAATAGCCTCATTTCTATCAACTGAAGGTGCCTCACCTTCCATGTGGCTTTTTATGGCAAGTACCCCCAAACCATAAATTTCTAAACTACAACTATTGGGGGCCTTTATCCACATGAGTGGTCAAAACCACCTCATAATAGAGTCAACCTGTGTGCACACAACTCAATCGGCACTTTATCCACCATAGGTGAGCAAAAATCACCAAATAAAAACCTAATCCACGCCATATATGGCACCTCTTCCCCTACAACCATGATTCTAAAATTTGTTGGTTGTTCCATCCAAGTTTCTCAGGCCACGTCCAACCTGACAGTCACAATGCCTCAAACTGACATCCATGATGCTCAATATTGTGGTCAAAACCACTCAAGAATATCTAGGACAAGCCCAACTACTGATCAACATCAATCAATCCTGATGTCCATGCCACACAAACCTCATACCAAGCATGTCACCACCCCAAGGGTCTCAACATATGTAATCTCAAGCATTACATAAATATAAAATGCATTTAAGCACTTTAAAAAAATAATTCAATTTCAAAAGATTGAATTACAACAGCTACCAACTATGGAACATTATCATGGAGGTCTTGAATGCCTCTAACAAGCTTAATCAAGATTTAACAAATTAAACATAGCAGTTTAAATAAAAAAACCATTTTAGAACCCTCTACCATAATATCCCAATGAGCAATGGCCTCTCACCCGGCCTTTCTCAAGTGTATTAGGTATGAGGCATGCCCACGATATCCAACATGGTTTAACAATCAATTCAATATGCTATAATAGGGTTCCTCCAAAAACCCACCATTACGCTAAAAATCCAAAACACCAAAAAGTCCACAAAAACACAAAACAAGGTATGCACCACCTAACTTAGACTCGTAGTTGTAGGAACGTCCGATATCGATCACTAATTCAAATCTAATCGACATAGATCCGAGTTTTCATCATTATCCCTGAAATTAGCTCAGACAAAAATAGTGGTCCATAAGATGAAGGATAAAATAAGAATAGGTATTCGCAGGGTTAGCCTTACCAATACAATCCTTCAGCTTCTGACGGATCGAAGAATGGAAAATAGATGGAGAAAATGGATCCAAACCAGTGGAAGGGGAAAACGGGTGGCTCTCCTCTACTATGCATGACCAAGAAAGAAAAAATAAAGGGAGAAAAGAATAAATAAAAAAATTGAAAATGGTAATTTGCCTCATTTACTGGGCCACAGGGTTTACCCTCATGGTTTTCCAAATCATGCGAAAACTATGCGGAAGCCACTGCCTAGGGATGCAGGTCTGCATGGCTACCATGTACAGTTTGAAAAACTATGTAGAAACCATGTATTTCTCTCTATAACTTTTTCATATGAGCACACTGTGAGATTTAGTGTCCTATAACCAATTGGTTTTACTTTGATTACTTGGATATTTAATGTATTAATACATATTGTTCATTGTTTTGCATGACTATGATGTAATAATGTCCTAGAGTATTTGTTACATTGATAAGGTCATGGCAGTTCCCCGCTATGATGAGAGCCTTGAAATTCTATAAAAATATTCTTAAATATAGTTCTTCAATTGGATGGCATGCTATGATGGGACACATAGCATACAGACTGTCAGGTACAATTACTCATAAGCAGATGAGACTTCCTCTCATGAAGTTTGCACTTGGTAATCTCTAAGATAGGAGATTATGAGAACAGACCCGCTAGTAAGAATCCCACATGTTTTGGTGTCATCAGATATTTCTATCTACGAGCGTGTGTAATGATCCATAAAATTTATTATTATCATTAATATGTGTCACGACTTATGCACTTTTATTTACTAAAAAAAATCGTTATGCAGATAGTTGGCGGGAAGTAGGGTACATCAGGTGCATCACAAGTGGCATGTTATTAATGGATAAGTCGAGGAAGGATTTGTCCCTTCCATTTATGGAAGTTGATATCGTGTTCCTTTGATTGAAATAGAACTGTCACATGAAATTCCATTGCCACGGTGTAACGACGAGTTTATTTCAGGTATTCAAAGAATAATGTATCAAGCATAAAATTTGATGACACAATCATAAAACCTTCTTGATGAGATATTGCGAAAAAGGTATTATATTACACAGTGAGTGTTTTTATGTGTATGTTTTTGTTGTGACTTTAGGTTCTTTTTCTTGGGTGTCTTAACCCATTTCTAGAGAGTACTCTTGGACTTTAGGCAAGCCTGCATAATGCCAATGAGAAAGAATCCAAGAGGGTCACACACTAAGTGTTTTTGGTGGTCTCGGTTAAATTATATTTTAATTTAATTAATTAAATAAATATTATTCTCAAGACCATGGAATAATTTTATTTAAGTTAAAATGATAAAATAAATTAAATAAAATATATTTATTTATTTTATTGAACATTTAATAAATATTTATTTACTTGTTTTTAAATAAAATATTTATTTAAGAGAATAAATTATTTATTTATTTATTTGAGTTTTCAATAAATGGAAGTGGAGTTTGAGTGGACCAAGGTTGGTTCGGTAGTAAAATAATTATTTTCAAGACGGTAAATAATTATTTAACTAGTTGGAACAAATTAAAATAACACTGCTATTATTTTGTGATGTGGAATTTATAATTCCATTTTGTGCAAGTTGGCGTACCATAAATAATGACATGGTATTATTATTAAATTCATGGGTTTTCTCTAAGTTCATTAATGTATTAAATTTTTTCTATGTAATATATTTTGTAACTGAAATTCCATGTATATGAATAGACAAGTATGCCTATTGTGCCACACACCACACCACATGCCTGGTGAATTGAGAATTTTTGAACCAAACATTTCTCTCTCAAATCCTCTTCTCTCCCCTCTCAAGAATGAGAGACATTCTTCAAGACCAAAGAACAAACAATCAAGAACAACTGACACAAGACACTCATTTCACTGAGCTAGGACCCGGAGAACGAGTGGTGTCGGTCGGAGGCCATCAGAGCATGTGTGGATCACTGCTAGATGGATTCTAGTTTGGATCCTTACAATCGTAATGAGATAATCTGAAACGGTCATTCTGGATGATCAACATCATCAACAAAGAAAATATCGAAGATCCTTGTATTAGTTTCTTTATGAAATTAATTAAATTAATTATAAACATGATGTGCAAGATCCTCTCTAAGGTTTTGGGCATCTTTATTCTTTATCTAAATATTTGATTATATTCTATGGAGATTGGAGTTCATCTTCATATTGATCCCAGAATAATCATTGATCATGGTAAAAATCAAATTTAGGTCTCGTCCCATCCACGCTTCCACTGCACCAAAAACCTTTAAGTTGTATTAGAGCGGTTACATCATAGTTTGAAATTATTTAAATATTTCTTTGATGAATTACACATTTAATAATTTAGTTTTTTCAATTCAAGTTAATCTTTCTGCAAATCTGAATCTTGAGATATATTCCTCCTCTTTTGTTTCTCATTCACCTTATAGAAATAATATTTTATTTTAATTTTGATTAAAATTAAATAGAGGATCTCATCCGGAGGTGCCAAATATTCCTAGTCCTACAACACCAAATCACACAGTGTGTATTCAGAAGTACACGCCATGTATTCAAGATTCAATGCATCGGACTAGTCCACCAAACCAAGATATGTGTTGGAGTCTTTATATGTATTAAATGACTCTGTGTGTTGACTAGGAGCAGTTGGCATGTGGTTTCCGTATTATACGTCGTGTGGCCTAATGGACACGGCATATAGTCCCTTCGGGTTAGGGTTGGACCATGTACCCCGTACATGGCTTACTCGTCTAGAGACTGTGTAATGAGGAACTACACGGTGTGTGGCCCACTGGACATGTTGTGTACTCTGAATATTTCTAAAGTACACTTATACGTCGTTTCCCTAGGTGTGTACTTCAGATGTATGGTGAAAAATAGTACACATCATATAGTTATAACTACACATCGTGTACTCATCCAAATTACACAGATTTATTTAAACTTATTATTATATTATACAAACCCTAGAGACGTGTATCATCATGGGGGTGTAAAGCTGAGGCACAACACGTGATAGGTGTTTTATATATGTGTGTTTAATTTAACATCTGTAAAATGTTCATTTCTACTCATTGGGTAGTTATGAATAGGAATTCACTGGGTTTCCTCCAAGGTACAAGTTATGTACAAAGATAATTTTAAATGAATTTATTTGTTTAAAATTATGATGTAAGATAATCTCAAGGAAATTCAGAAAAGTATTTAAGATAAAAGGATTGATTAATTAAAGAGATTAATTAATTTTTTTTAGTATGATTTTTCTTAAATGAGAACTATTAAAGAATTTAATGTTAGTTTTATTTATGCATAAATATCATTGCATGTATGGATGATCATGAGCTAGATCAGAACCTTTATATGTGGATGGTTTCTTTTATTTTATTTATTTGAATTAAATTTGTTGGCCTGTAAGCCTTCTCCACATTAATATGTAGGTCATGTGTGCCCAAGGTTTCTTTTATGTAAAACCCCCTTTTACCCCTCACCTATATGTGAGTTAAAAAATGATAGATGAAATGGATGGAACTCCCAAGCTAGTGGAGGCAGTTCAAGCTAGAGCTGAGATGAAACCAATCCCAGGAGATACAGAGGTGGACATGTGGAAGCTGTAAATACGATCCTAAAAGGTTCAAGGTGTTTTTCCCCTAGACCAGGGTTAGTTTATCAACCTCTAGATAAACTAACCATTAGAAAATATCATGATCATTCCATTTACATTATTTTATTTTTTTCATTTGCATGTTTTATCATTATGGATGTGTTGTTACGATCACATAATTAATGAATTAAACAAAGCATGCAAGATGGAACTAAAATAAACCATACTTATGCGTAAATATTATCAAGACATGGTTAATCACTTAATTATGTTCCACTTAATATTAACAAGCATGTGATAATAATAAATTCATTCATAAGATATAAAAATCCCTCAAATAAAATATTAATTCATACCAAGCATTTTGTTTCTTGATTAAGGGAAAAACTCAATAAAACTATGTGTTTGACCAACCCTTGTTGGGAAACTTACTTTTATATAGGAATCCCTTATGAAAGGTTTCAGGTTGACTTAACTATATTACATCAAGATGAGTATCCCTTGCTATACTTGGTGTAATATTGGAGGAAGAGTTTAGTAAATCCAAAGTCATGGTATCAGGATTGGAGAGTCCACTCAATAGATCAAGGAACTACCAGCCCGTAGTTAGCAAAGACCTGCCTACCTAAATACATTTTAATAGCTTGACCAACCCTTTTTGGGGTTATTAGAAGGGGATTATGGATCCTTTCCACTAGAATTTCATGGAAACTGGACATTTCGAGTTCAATTTTGAGGTCCATTAGGTCTTGATAAAATAGTGGGAGACATAATAAAATTTATTATTTCTCATAAAATGTAATCAAGAATGTACTAATGATCTGCTCTTTTAATTGTAGAATAAAAATGACAAGCTCATTAACCACAATATCCCAATGATCAATTCTAGATAAAGACAACATCCTCACCGGCAGTAACTTCTTTGAATGGTTTAGACGCCTTTGGTTTATCCTACTCCATGAACAGATGTCTTATGTGTTGGAGTCAGCATTACCCGATCTGCCTCCCAAGGAGGTGAGTGGTGATGATTTATGGGTCTATGGGAAACATATGAACACCGCGGATGATGTTCAATGTTTTATGTTATCATCAATGTCTAGTGAGATCGTTAAGTCTCCTAAGAACATTGATACTTATAGCATGATCGAGCACCTCTGTGGTCTTTACCAGGAGAGATCAAGACAAGAAGGTTTTGAGATCTCTAAAGCACTCTTTCAGAGTAAGCTTGGTGAATGTTCCCCAGCTGGGCCTCATGTAGTCAAGATCGTTGGCTACATTGAGCACCTAGAGTTTCTAGGTTTTAAACTCCCTGAAGAACCGGGCACCGGTCTCATTCTCTCATCACTCCCTCATAGCTTCTCTAACTTTTTTGTCAATTTCAATATAAACAACATTGAGAAGTCTCTATAGGATCTTCTTATCCTCATTCTCCAAGTGGACAAAGATATGAAGTGTAAAAAACCTTATGTCCTTATGTTTAATAAGAGGAAAGGGAAGTCGAAGAGCTTTAATCCCAAAGCTTCTTCACAGCCTTCTAAGAAAATGAAGATCAAAGGGGAGGCAAAGGAACAAGAGGTTGTTTGTTTCGCATGTGGAAAGAAGGGCCACTAGAAGAGGAACTGCACCCAACCTAAGAAGTGAGGGGAAGCTTCAGGTGTGTTTGTTATCAAATGAAATCTATCTGTTTCTACAAATAGGGAATTAGAAACAGCTTGTGGTGCTAATATATGTATCAAAATATAGAAACCAATTAGATTCATGAAGATTGATTGAGGGGAGATAGATCTATGAGTAGTCAACGTATCCAGACTTGCTACTATAGATATCAGGGACCACCACCTCACATTGCCAACTGGGATGATCTTGGTGTTAAAGGGTTGTTTTTATGTACCTTCTGTAACCAAAAACATAATTTTATTATCCAGACTAGATATAGATGGATTTTTTCATGTTTGGAAATGAATGTTTCTTCTTTTATAAAGATAACATTGTTTTGGTAGGGAACATTTATACAACGGTCTTTATGTGTTGCATTACACAAACCAATTAATGACAATCGTTGAAAAAGATATTTCACGTGACTCATACCACACCCAAATTTTGCATCACCGGCTAGGTTATGTAAATGATAAATTCCTGAAAAAGTTACATCAAGATGGATATTTAGATTCTTTTGAACTAAAACCACTTGTTGTATGTAATTCATGTTTACAAGGCAAAATGACCAAAGCCCCATTTGGTGGGAAAGGTGAAAGGACTAAATAGCTTCTTGAATTGGTTCATACCAATGTGTGTGGACCATTTCTAGTTGAAGAAACGGGTGGGTAATCAAACTTCATAAATTTTAATGATGATTTTAGTAGATATGGATATATCTACTTAATGTGGTATAAGTAGGATTCCTTTGATAAGTTCAAGGAATACATGAATGAAGTTAAGAACCAGGTTGGTAAGAATATTAAGAAAATCCGCTCAGACCTAGGTGGGGAATATCTTAATCCAGACTTCATTGATTACTTATAAGAGTTTGGGATCCTATCCCAACTCAATCCTCCTTAAAAACCTCAATGGAATGATGTAAGTGAAAGGAGTAACCACATTTTTTTGGACATTGTGAGATTAATGATGAGTCATGCAAGTCTTCCATTATCTTTTTGGGGGTATGTGTTACAAACAGCGGCACACATACTTAACCAAGTACCAACTAAATCGATAAATGGTATTTTTTATGAGTTCTAGAGTGGAATAAAATCCATGTTATTGAATTTACATGTGTGGGGTAGCGAAGAGTTTGTTAAGGACTCTTCAGGTAACAAAATCACACCCTAAGGCACAAAGTGTACTTTTATAGGAAACCCCAAGGAAACAACGGGATATTACCTATATAAACCCTCAAAAAAAAGTTTATAGTGGCAATACATTCCATATTCCTTGAGAGGGAGCACATATCCTAAATAGATAGTGGGAGAAATATAGAATTCAATAAAGTCGAGGATCAAGGTACACAAGAGTTGGTACAGGAACAGATTCCACAAAGCCCTGTGGAAGAAGAATCTGTTCTAGATACACAAGTATTGTGTGGGAGTACAAGAGATCTTAGAGAACTGTAATGGTACTATTTTCTAGTTACCGAGGATGGTGACTCATTTTTAATTGATAATAAGGATCCTCTAACCTAAAAGGAATCAGTAAGTGGAACAAACATTTCTTGGTGGCAAGAATCCATGAATTCTAAAATGGATTCCATGTACCAAAACCAAATCTAGATCTTGGTAAATCCTCCAATTGATGTAAATCCTGTTGGTTGCAAAAGGGTATTCAAGAAGAAACTGGACATAGAAGTACAAGTCAGTACCTATAAGGTACGACTCGTTGCAAAAGGGTTTAAAAAACATCAAGGAATTGACTACGATGAAAACTTCTCACCAGTTGCAATGTTGAAGTCCATTAGAATTATACTTTATATTATGTCTTACCATGACTATGAGATTTGTAAAATGGATTTAAAAATATAATTCCTTAATGGGGACCTTTAGGAATATGTCTAAATGATACAATCTTAAGGGTTTCTAACTCTAAAGGATGCCAATAAGGTATGCAAGTTGCAAAAATCCATTTATGGATTAAAGAAAGAATCCAAGTCATGGAACATTCATTTTGATGAATCCATAAAAGAATTTGGTTTTATCAAAAATGAATGTGATCCTTGTGTCTACGAATATTTTAGTGGGAGTGCAGTCATTTTCTTAATAGTATATGTTGATGACATATTACTTATTGGAAATGAGATACCATTCTTACAATCTGTTAAGGCATGGTTGAATAAATGCTTCTCCATGAAATACTTGGGCGAGGCAGTGTATATTATTGGGATCAAGATTCATATTGATAGATCTAAGAGATTGTTGGGCCTAAGTCAAAGTAAATACATTGACATGATACTGAAGACATTTAGTATGGAACAATCCAATAGGGTATTGTTTCCAATGTCACATGGCATTCATATTTCCAAGAAAATGTGTCCTCAGACACATGAGGAAAGAAAGATAATGTAAAGGAATACATAAGCATCAGCAATTGGATCAGTCATGCATGTCATGCTATGTACTAGGCTGGATTTCACCTACGCATTGAGTGTGGTAGGAAGATATCAAGCTAACCCAGGTGACTTCCATTGGATGACAGTCAAGACTATCGTAAAGTATCTAAGGCATACTAAGGATATGTTCCTAGTTTATGGAAGAGATGAGGAACTATTCATCCTAGGATATGCAGATTCTAGTTTACAGACTAATCATGATGATATGAATTCACAAACGGGATACATATTCACTTTGAATGGAGGTGCAGTGAGCTGGAAGAGATCAAAGTAGAGTGTGTTCATAGATTATATAGAAGATTCTGAGTATATTGCAACTTCTGAGGCATCTAAAGAGGCATTTTGGATGTGAAGCTTCATCCAGGACCAAGATGTGATACCTAGAAGAAAAGATCCCATCACACTATACTGTGATAATACTACAATGGTGGCTCTCACAAAAGAGCCAATATCACATCTTCGGATGGAGCACGTACTTCATAAGTATCATATCTTGAGGGATTTTTCTCAGAGAGGTGAAGTTGCAGTGAGCAGTATTTCCACGGAAGACAACATGGCGAACCCCTTGACTAAAGCCTTGAATCAGAAGAAACATGATCATCATGTGAGTTCTAGCGGACTGAAAGTCGTAGGCAGTTGGATCTAGTCCATGTGTGAGTTTTTAGGAGTTGGTATCCTAGAACCAACTGGTTTTACCTTGATTACATGGATATTTAATGTATAATTACATATTTTTCATTGTTTTACATGACTATGATGTAATAATGTCCTAGAGTATTTGTTACATTGATAAGGTCATGGAATTTCCCAACTATGATGAAAACATTGAAATACTATAATAATATTCCTAAATATAATTCTATGGTTGGATTACATGCTATGATGGGAAACATATAATACAGACAATTAGGTGCGAGTACTCGTAAGCAAATGAGACTTCCTCTCATGAAGTTAGCACTTGGTAATCTCTAAGATAGGAGATTATGAAAACAGAACCGCTAGTAGGAATTCCACATGTTTTGGTGTCATCATATATTTCTATCTGCAAGCATGTGTAATGATCCATAGACTTTAATATTATCATTAATGCAGGTCACGACTTATGCACTTTGATTTACTGAAGAAAACCATCACGCAGACAATTTGCGGGAAGTAGGGTACATTGGGAGAATCACAAGTGGCATGTTATTAATAGATAAGTCGAGGGAGGATTTTTCCCTTCCATTTATGAAAGTTGATATCTTAGCCCTTTTATTGAAATAGAACCGTCGTGTGAAATTCCATGGCCATGGTGTAACGACAAGTTTATTTCAAGTAGTCAAAGAATGATGTATCGGGCATAATAGTTGATGACACAATCGTAAAACATGCTTTATGAGATATTGTGAAAAAGGGATTATATTAAACAGTGATCACTCATATGTGGATGTTTTTGTTGTGACTTTACGTTCTTTCCCTTGGGTGCCGTGACCCATTGATAGACAGTAATCTTGGATTTTAGGCAAGCCCACCTAATGCCACTGAGAAAGAATCCTAGAGGGTCACACACTAAGTGTTTTTGGTGGTCTCGATTAAATTCTATTTGAATTTAATTAATGAAATATATATTATTCTCAAGACCCTGGAATAATTTTATTCAAGTTAAAATGATATAATAAATTAAATAAAATATATTTATTTATTTTATTGAACATTTAATAAATATTAATTTACTAGTTTGTAGATAAAATATTTATTTAAGAGAATAAATTATTTATTTATTTATTTGATTGTTCAATAAATGGAAGTGGAGTTTGAGAAGACCAAGGTCGGTCCGTTAGTAAAATAATTATTTGTAAGATGGTAAATAATTATTTAACTAGTTGGCATAAATTAAAATAACGTTGCTATTATTTTGTGACACAGATTTTATAATTCCAGTTTGCAAAAGTTAGCACGCCATAAATAATGATGTGGTATTATTATTAAATGCATGGGTGTTCTATAAGTTCATGAATGTATTTAATTGTTTCTATTCAATTAAATATTGTAACTGAGATTCCAGGTATATAAATAGACAATTACGCCTATTGTGCAACACACCACACCACACGCCTGGTGAATTGAGAATTGTTGATCCAAAAAATTTCTCTCTCTAATCCTATTCTCTCCCCTCTAAAGAATGAGAGACGTTCTTCAATACCGAAGAACAAGCGATCAAGAACGACCGACACAAGACACTCGCTTCACCATGCTAGCACCTAGAGAACGAGCGGTGTCGATCAGATGTCATCAGAGCACATGTGGATCACCACTAGAGGGATTCTAATTTGGATCCTTATAAGCACAATGAGATAATACGGAAGGGTCATTCTATATGATCGACATCATTGATGAAGAAAATACTTAATATCCAGGTATTATTTTATTTATGAAACTAATTAAATTAATTATAAACATGATGTGCAAGATCCTCTCTAAGGTTTCGGGTCTCTTTCTTCTTTATCAAAATCTTTTATTATATTTCATGGAGACTGGTGTTCATTATCGTATTGATCCTGGAATAATAATTGATCATGGTAAAAATCAAATTTGGGTCTCGTCCAAACCACGCTTCCGCTGCACTCGGAACCTTCACACACACGGTCGTACACCTCTAGTCACACGGTTTCCTTAAATTGTGTGCCTGCACCTACTTCCCAAAAACTAGGCCTTTGGGCCTCCGACGCTCCTGAAACCCTTCTGAACACCTGAGGCACTCTCCTAGCCTCCAAACCAACCCAAGAAAACACCATTTAATGCCAGCAAAACTCTCAAAATTATGTTTTTTATAAATAAATAAAAAGTTAGCATATCCACCAATTAAAAAATTCAAACCAAATGGGGATTTTGACCTGTTCCCAAAAAAACCCAGGTTGTTTCAATCTCCCCACCTTAACATATCCCATCCCCAAGCTATAAAATAAAACACAAAGATGTTAACGAACATACCCATCCTATCCCAACAACCTAGACTACCTCAGTCTCAAGGGTATATGCCAACTTCCTCAAAGGGTCTCCCCACCCTAGGAATTTTCTAACCCAGTCAATCCTAAAGCAAATCTCAAATCAATCAAGGTATAATGACCTATTTCAAAACCCATGGTCCTCCTATGATTCATTGTCACACATAAACCTCATCAGGTACTCCCATGTCACTTCCGACACCCAACCATATCCCGCACTGCATCGGTGCCCGCCTAGAGCCCATGAAACACATGGCACAACGACACCCTGCATCACAGGGTTGATCAAAATATCTCAGTGCCTTTCACCTCAATTATAATCCCACATCCTCGATTCCCTGATACCTAAGGAACCTCAAGTAATCCTACATCCCTCAGATGCCCCGATTCCCAAGGAACCACAAGACACACATCCAACTATGATCCTGATTCTAAGAACTTTATATGTGTGTGTGTGTGTATTTATACACCTGAGATGGTGCCAACACCACTGAACAGCACCTGGTCAGCCCATAAACAACCTTTGCACCTCATGCACTCAAAATGAAAATGCCTCAACAGGCCATGCCAAAGAAAAGAAAAAATACTACAGCCACACTCATGGTATACCTATAATCATCATCGGCTCTCCATCTTACTCTGCCCATGGAAGCTCCACGACATGAAATTGGCCTGACACATAGATACCTGAATCCTAACCTCCCTACGGTGCTATACCAGCCACCAACCACTAACCCCACAGATGGTTCCCACTATCTCTGTCACATCCTCTGTATGCAGCTGAACCTTGGCTACCCTAACCAAGTACCATTCCTAAACGAATCCCTGAATCCTGCACCTACCTTGGTCTCTGTCTTCCGACTATCTAAGAAGACTGCTTGCAGAACCTATCAAGATAACTGACCTGCCCACACTCTTGACACTCCTTTGGAGTCATATCACACTGATTCTAGGCATTCCCTGGTTTCCCACACTAAAATAAAACCACCATTGAGCTACCATGAGGTGGTCTAGCTAGGTCCTTAGCATGACCGTCCTGTTGGAAATTATCCCGACCTTATTTCCTTCCATCTGAACTGTCACCAGAAGAAACCACCCAGTTCAAATGAAATATGTTCATCAAGTTTACCTCATCTATAAGTGCCTGATTAACCACCTATGAGAAAGATACCAACCTAAATATTTTTACCTACACTCAAATGGTGTACCGTAAACCATCTTCGAAGTACCTCACCCTTGAGGTGTCATCACTTACCATACCTGGTGCAATGCGAGAAAGCTGAGTGAATGTAGCTGCAAAGTCCATGACAGACATTTCACCCTACTAAAAGCTCAATAACTCCTAATCTCTCTCCAACCTCAGTATCTTATGGAAAAAGTACTCAAAAAAATTTTCCTCGAAGTCCTTCTAGGCTAGTCCCTCATGTCTACGAGCCTGAACCTACACATTCCACCAGTGCTTAGCTGGTAATCTGAGCATATATGTTTTTAGCATGACCCTCCACCCTGTAGACATCTCCATCTGCTCAAAGATCATCTGCATTATCTCTATCCAGTTCTCAACCTCTTGAGGACCACACTCACCCTAAAAAACCAGAAGGTGATGTGACTGAAACTCCTGACTAAGATAGGCCATTGATGGATCTGTTCCCTGATCACCTCTGTCGATCCCCTACAAAACACATACCAGGCTAAACTGAACCTTCTCATTGAGCCATGGACTGAAGGCTGTCAAACCCAGTAGTTTCCCTTCCATCACTGTATCCTTAACCTAATCATATCCTTGAGCCTATACTTGATGCTCGTGTTCTGCCTCACCCTCAAGGGTTTGAACCTGATCATGCTCCTTTGGAACTATAACATCACCCACCTAACGCTCCATCTAAGTCATCTAGGAGGAACCTGTTGAATACCATAAAATGGTCAGATATCCCATTTATATATAACAATATATAATGCAGATAGGGAAAGAAATAAAAACGAAGCCTATAATAACTACCCTTAATCTACCCCCCCAAAACCATGACCACAGCATCCCAGACTCATGGCCTCCTTACCCACCCCCAATAGAGCCAAGTATCACAATTTCCTTGAACCATGTCCATCCTAACAACCAATGTTTCCTCAAACCGATATCCTAGTCAACCAATCTTGGTGATCAATATTACCTCATTCATAATACATGCCTGATCTTATAAGATCCAGGACAATTCCTTATGCCACATGTAATTTAACTTATATATAAAGTAAGGAATATCATATTTTACATTTCAAAAGCATTTAATACATAGAATTTCACATTTCCACATTGAATATGATATTATTCACATGGTATTATCACTTCACAAAGAATACATGCATATATGAAATTGAAATACCCTAAAAATATGCCTATAAAAATCCAAACAACCACACCCTAACTAACTGATCCTAGGTTAATTTTCCCTTACCACACCAGGTCAAGGGCTACATATCACAACCAATGATTATCACAACCAATTGGGCCACCAAGGTGGAAATCATATAAACTATAATCTGAGCAAAAGAAAAATAGTATAATCCAACTATGGTAACTCAATCCATCCCTCATACATAGGGATGCATGCACCCAAGAATGTGTTCGAAATCCAGTTTTGACAACAACCAATCTCCAGTCTACCATAATCCTAATTAGTAATACTATGAAAATAGGTAAAAGAAACTCCTATGATACCACTTGTAGCATCCTTGACCCGAAAAGCCACTAGAACAGTGCTAACAGGCCGGGTGGCACAGGCCTTAGGCACACCTCTCTGAATGCCAAAGGCTTTCGACTAGCATTCAGGGTGTAAACCAATATAATATGGAGGCTATACCCTTTAAGAATAGATAATGTACTAGTCTGAGTATAATAATATAACATGAATCATAAATAAATGACTCAGTAGACTCAAACTAGACCCGCAAATCATAATCACATCCAATATCAATAAACAACGGAAGAAATAAATAAATAGAAGTAGTAGTGGAAAGTAAACAGAACAACATGCCAAACACCACTTGTAAGCACTACTAAAACAATATGGTATGCATCCATAGCAGGTCACATGTGTCAATATATAAAGGGTGCCCATGGATAACTACTATAGATACATACAAAATAAGAATTCTAATATATGAGTGAAAGATAAAAAAAGAAAAACTCCATCTAGGCATGACCTCAACATTCATTCCAATCTACATGCCAAACCGTACGATGATCCATATCTGTAGGCTGATCCTTTATTTGTACATAAATCTATAAAGTCTACATGATTCTCAAAGGGCCCGTACAGGGTGTGAGATGAATCTCAGTAGCATACCACCCAATGGTGCATAAATAGTATATGTGTTTAATCAGACATGCACCTCTAAGAAAAGTAGACAGTACGATGCAATAATAAACACAATTTTCACTGGTTCTCAACATCCACTAGAGAGTGTCACATTATTCGGCCATCGCTAAAATCTCATAAGCAAATAGAGTCCTTGGCCCATGGCCTAAGGTACCCTTGTAGTCATAAAGTCTTGGTGAACCCTTAGGTTCCACCTCAATCATATAGCCCAACACCACATACCTCCTGACACCTTATGTATCAAAGTACCTACATCCTAAAGGCACACCCAAAAAATAGTATCTTGGTCTCACGAACCACTGCTCCAAATCTCATGTTGGCCCATGTCACAACAACCAGAGGAACAACAATGTATATCCTCAACTAAATATCTAGGCCCATGGCCTCAATCACAGTGAGCCTTATCCCCCAACCCGATAGCCTCATTCCTATCAACTTAAGGCTCCTCACCTTCCATGTGGCATTCTATGGAAAGAACCCCCAACCATAAATACCTAAACCACAACTATCAGGGGCCTCTACCCACAAAATTGGTCAAATCCACTTCATCTCAGATTCAACCTATGTGCACACAACTCAATCGGCACTTCGGCCATCACAAGTGAGCGGAAATCACCAAATAAAAACCTAATCCACACCATCTCGGGCACCTCATGCCCCTATGACCATGTCACTCAATTCCGTTGGCCTTTCCATCCAAGTATCTCGATCCAAGCCCAACCTAACAATCACAATGCCTCAAACTGACATCCACGACACCCAATCCTATTGTCAAAACCACTCAACAGAATCTGGGTGAATCCCAACCAGTGATCAGCATCACTCAATCCTGATGGTCATGCCATACCAACCTCAGGACAAGATCATCACCACCACAAGGGTCTCATCATATGTGATCTCAAGAATTACATAAATATAAAACACATTTATGCACTTTAAACAAGTAATTAAATTTAAATATATTTATTTAAAATAGCTACCAACTATGGCACATTAGTACAGAGGTCTTGACTTCCTATAACAGGCTTAATTAATCTTCAAAAAATTAAACATAGTAGTTTAAATCAATTTAAAATAATAAAAACCACTTTGACAACCTCAACCAAAATATCCCAATGAGAAAGGGCCTCTCGCCCAGCCTCACTCAAGAGTATTAGGTATAGGGAATGACCACAACATCCCACATGGTCTAACAGTCAATTAAATATGCTATAATAGGGTTCCACTCAAAACCCATTATTGTGCTAAAAGGCTGCAATGCCTAAAATCCACAAAAACTCAAAACAAGGTATGAACCACCTACCTTGGACTCATAGGCTTAGGCATGTCCAATATCAAGCTCTGATTTGAATCCAATCAACTTAGATCTAAGTTTCTTTCCTTAACCCTAAAATTGGATCAAACAGAAACAATGGTCCATAAGTTGAAGGATCAATGAAGAAGAGGTAAGTGCAGGGTTAGCCTTACTGATATGATCCTGCAGCTTCTAACATATTGAATAACGGACGACCAATGGAGAAGATGGATTCAAAATAGTGGAAGGAGTAATGGGGAGTCTCTCCCTTACTGTGAATGACCAATAAGGAAGAAATAAAGGGAAAAAACAAGAAATAGGAAAAAAAAGGGAAAATGGTAATTTACCTCATTTACTGGGTTGCACGGTTTACCCGCACGATTTTCCAAACTATGAGGAAACCATGTGGAAGCCACTACCTAGGAATGTATGTTCACATAGCTACCCCGAATGGTTTGAAAAACCGTGTAGAAACTTTGTGCATCTCTCTATAACTTTTTCAGAAGAGCTCACACGGTAGTGTTCCTCTAGTCACACGGTTTCCCTAAATCTTGTGCATGCACCTACTTTCCAAAAACAAGGCTTTCAGGCCTTCGATGCTTCTGAAACCATTCCAAACACCCAACGTGATTTTATAGCATCCAAGACAACCCAAAAACATCATTTAAGGCCAACAGAACTCTTGTAATTGAGTTTCAATCAATGAATCAAAAAGTCACATGGCCACTAATTGAAAAAATAAAATCGGGTGGGGATTTTTACCCTTTCTAAAAAAACAAATTTCATTACATATTTAATGTTTTGATGCATGATTTGATGAAATTTTCTTTCTGTTGCATTCTACCTCAAAATGTAGGGCATACATTTACTATACTTTACTTCTTTTTCTAATCCATATGTAGTAAAGTTAGACTTGATAATATTTCAAATCATGAATAAGGTGGTTGTAGTCATATTATTTGAATTAGAGGTGTTCTTCCTATAATCATTCTTTGATATTATGCTCCACCTGATGGTTCACTTGGTTAGAGAGGCTCAACTATGTGGCCCTGTCCATTATAGGTGGATGTACCCCATTATATGATATATGAAGATTTTGAAATGGTTATCAATAATCGAAGTCAGCTAGATGGTAGTATTGAAGAACAATATATTGTTAAAGAAAATTTTTAATTCTATGGAAATTACCTATTATATGTGTAAAGTATAGGTCTCCCAAAGTCTCATCATAGTGGACTCCTTATAGATGAGGGGATTTCCAAAAGAGATATTTATACAATTACCTCAACATAGTGGGAGAAAGTGTACCTTTACATTTTACATAATATAGAATATGTTGACCCATACATTGAATCCCACAAAGAGATTCATGAATATTTGAATCAATCAAGGGATGAAGGATGGATGTCAAATACACATAATCAATAGTTTATAGGATGGTTTAGAGATCAAATTTATAAGGATTTACCTAAAAATACAAATTTATTTTTTAAACAACTTAAATGGATAGCTAGGGGATAAAATGTAACTGTTATATCTTATACTAGTTTTGTAATGAAAGCTTATATGTTATATATAAAAGAACATGATGAATGTAGTACGATTAAAAATAGTGGTGTTATGCTTATGGTGGAAGTGATGCACATATCTTGTTACAAGGATAAAAATATAATTTATAAAAATATTGTAAGAGTTGGTGTCTGAAAACCAACTGGTTTTACATTTATTACATGGATATTTAATGTATTATTACATATTGTTTATTGTTCTACATGATTATGATGTAATAATTTCCTAGATTATTTGTTGCATTGATAAGTTCATGGTAGTTCCCTGCTATGATGAGATCCTGGAAATGCTATAACAATATTCTTAAATATAGTTCTTCAGTTGGATGACATGCTATGATGGGACACATAGCATGCATACCATCATGTGCGAGTACTCGTAATAAGATGAGACTTCCTCTCATGAAGTTCGCACTTGCTAATCTTCAAGATAGGAGATTATGAGAACAGACCCGCCAGTAGGAATTTCACATGTTTTGGTGTAATTGGATATTTCTATCTGCGAGCATGTGTAATGATCCTTATACTTTAAGATTATAATTAATATGTTTCATGACTCATGCACTTTGATTTACTAATGAAAACCGTCACACATAAAGTTGGTGGTAAGTTGGGTATGTTGGGTGCGTCACGAGTGGCATGTTACTAATGGATAAGTTGAAGAAGGATTTGTCCCTTCCATTTTATGGAATTTGACATCTTGGACCTTTGATTAAAATAGAACTGTTGCCCAAAATTCCATGGCCATGGTGTAACGATGAGTTTATTTCAGGCAGTCAAAGAATGATGTATCAAGCATAAAATTTGATGACACAGTCATGAAACCTTCTTGATGAGATATTGCGACAAAGGGATTATATTACACAGTGAGAATTCGTATGTGGATGTCATTTTTGTGACTTTACATTCATTATATTGGATGCCTTGACCTGTTGCTAGATAGTACTCTTGGTCTTTAGGCAAGCCCGCCCAATTCCAATGAGAAAGAATCCTAAAGGGTCACACACTAAGTGTTTTTGGTGGTCTTGGTTAAATTCTATTTAAATTTAATTAATGAAATAAATATTATTCTCAAGACTTTGGAATAATTTTATTCAAGTAAAAATGATCGCATAAATTAAATAAAATTTATTTATTTGTTTTATTGAATATTTAATAAGTATTTATTTACTATTTTGTAAATAAAATATTTATTTAAGAGAATAAATTATTTATTTATTCATTTGGCTGTTCAATAAATGGAAGTGGAGTTCGAGAAGACCAAGGTCATCCCGGTAGTAAAATAATTATTTGCAAGATGGTAGATAATTATTTAACTATTTGGAACAAATTAAAATAGCACTTCTATTATTTTGTGATGCTGAATTTTATTTATAATTCGGTTTTACGCAATTTGGCGCACCATAAATAATGACCCGATATTATTATTAAATGGCTGGGTTTTCTCTAAGTTCGTGAATGTATTTAATTGTTTCTATGCAATTAAATATTTTAACTAAAATTCCATGTATATAAATAGGAAAGTAAACTTATTGTATCATACACCACACCACACACCTGGTAAATTGAGAATTGTTGATCCAAACAATTTCTCTATCGAATCCTATTCTCTCCCCTATCAAGAATGAGAGACGCTCTTCAAGGCTGAAGAAAAGGAAATCAAGAATGACTGACACAAGACACTAGATTCCCTGCGCTAGCACCTGAAAAATGAATGGTGTCGATCGGAGGCCATCTAAGCACGTGTTGATCACCACTAGAGGGATTCTAGTTTGGATCCTTACAAGCACAACGAGATAATCCGGAATGGTCATTCTGGATGATCAATATCATCAACGAAAAAAATACCAATGATCCATGTATTATTTTTCTTTACAAAATTAATTAAATTAATTATAAACATGATGTGCAAGATCCTCTCTAAAGTTTTTAGGCCTCTTTCTTCTTTATCTAAATATTTGATTATATTCCATGGAGACTGGCATCCATCATCGTATTAATCCTGGAATAATCATTAATCATGGTAAAAATCAAAATTGGGTGTCGTCCCAACCACGCTTTCACTACGCCCAGAACCATCAAGTGGTATCAAAGGGGTTACATCATAGTTTCTAATTATTTAAATATTTTGTTGATGACTTACGCATTTAATAATTTAGTTGTTTCAATTAAAGTTAATCATTCTGCAAATCTGAATCTCAAGATCGGTCCCTCCTCTTTAGTTTCTCATTCACCTTACAGAAACAATCTTTTCTTTTAATTTTGATTAAAATAAAATAGATTATCTCATTAAGAGGTTCCAAAGCTCCCTAGCTGTACAACACCAGAACACACAGCGTGTATTCGACAGTACACGCCATCTATTCAAGATTCAATGCATCAGATAGGTCTACCAAACCAAGCCATGTATTGAAGTATTTATAAGTCTTAAATGACTCCGTGTGTAAACCAAAAATAGGTTGCACGCGGTTTCCAGATTACACATCGTGTGGCCCAATGGACACAGCATGTAGTCCCTTAGGGTTAGGGTTGGACTGTGTACCCAGTACATGGCTTGCTCGACTGGAGACCATGTTACGAGGAACTACACGGTCTGTGTCCCATTGGATACATCGTGTACTCCAAAGATTTCTAAAGTATACTCACACGTTGTTTCCTCAAGTGTGTACTTCATATAGACGGTGAAAAATAATACCCACCATGTAGTTCTAACTACATGTCATGTACTCATCCAAATTACACAGATTTATTAAAATTTATTATTATATTATACAAACCCTTGAGACGTGTACCATCGTGTGGGCATAAAGCTAAGGCATAACACATAATAGGTGTTATATATATGTGTGTTTAATTTAACATCTGTGTAATGTTCATTTCTACTCATTGGGTAGTTATGAAAATGAATTCACCGGGTTGCCTCCAAGGTACAAGTTATGTACAAAGATAATTTTAAATGAATTTATTTGTTTAAAATTATGATCGATGAGAATCTCAAGGAAATTCAAACAATGGTTTAAGATAAAAGGATTGATTAATTAAAGATGATAATTAATTGATTCGAGCGTGATTTATCTTAAACAAAAATTATTAAAGAATTGATTGCTAGTTTTATTTATGCATAAATATCATTGCATGTATGGATGATCATGAGCTAGAACAAGACCTTTGTATATGGATGGTTTCTTTTAATTTATTTATTTGAATTAAATTTGTTCGCCAGTGAGACTTCTCCTCATTAATATGTAGGGCATGTGTGCCTAAGGTTTCTTTTATGTAAACCCCCTTTTTACCCCTCACCAACATATGAGTTAAAAAGGGAATATGTAAGGGATGGAACTCCCAAGATATTGGAGGTGGTTCAAGCTGGAGGTGAGATTAAACAAATCATATGAGATACATAGGTGGACAGGTGGAAGCTATAAACACGAACCCAAAAGGTTCAAGGTGTTTCTCCTGTAAATTAGGGTTAGTTTATCAATCTCTAGATAAACTGACCATTAGAAAAGCTCATGATCTTTCTAGTTAATTTATTTTATTTCTTTCAGTTCCATGGTTTATCAATGTGGATGTGTTGTCATGATCTCATAATTAATGAATTAAACAGGCATGCAAGATGGAACTAAAATAAACCATAATTATGCATAAATATTATCAATACATGGTTAATCACTTAAGTAAGTTCCACTTAATATTAACAAGAATGTGATAATGATAATAATCAATTCATTCATAAGAGATAAAAATCCCTCAAATAAAATATTAAGTCTGAACAAGACTTCCATTACTTAAGGAAAAAACTCAATAAAACTATGTGTTTGACCAACCCTTTTTGGGACACTTTTATACAGGAATCCCTTATAAAAGGTTTTGGGTTTACTTAACCATATTTCATCAAGAGGAGTATCCCTTGCTAGACTTGGTGTAATATTGGATGCCAGAGTTGAGGAAATCCAAATTCATGATTTCAGGATTGGGGAGTCCACTCAACATATCAAGGAGCTGTAAGCCCATAATTGGAAAAGACCTACCTACCAAAATACCTTATAATAGCTTGACCAACCCTGGTTGGGGTTATGATAAGGGGAATATGGATCCTTTCCACTAGAAGGTTATGGAAACTGGAAATTCTGAGTTCAATGGTGAGGGACATTGTGTCTTGATAAAATAGTGGGAGACATAATAAAATTTATTATTTCTCATAAAATGTAATCAAGAAAGTACTAATGATCTTCTCTCTTAATTGTAGAATAAAAATGAAAAACTCAATAACAACACTATATCTATGATCAATTCTGGATAAAGACAACATTCTCATCGATAGTAACTGTCAGGAATGGTTTAGATGCTTTTGGGTTATCCTACACCATGAACGGAAGTCTTACGTGTGGGAGTCAGCATTACCTGATCTGCCTGCCAAAGAGGCAAGTGATGAAGATTTTCTAGTCTATAATAAACATATGAACGTCGTGGTCGATGTTTAGTGTTTGTTGTTATCGTCATTGTCTATTGATATCATGAATTGTCATGAAAACATGGATTCTTATAGAATGCTCAAGCACATCTGTGGTCTTTACCAGGAGAGAGCAAGACATGAAAGGTTTGAGATCTCTATGGAACTCTTTCATAGTAATCTTGGAGAAGGTGCCCCAGCAGGGCCTCATGTATTCAAGCTCATTGGCTACACTGAGCGCCTGGAGGTTCTAAGGTTTAAACTACCTGAAGAACTAAGCACTGATCTCATTCTCGCATCACTCCCTCAGAGATTCTCTAACTTTGTTGTCAATTTCAATATGAACAACACTGAGAAGTCTCTATCTGATCTTCTTATCCTCATTCGCCAAGTGGACAAAGATATGAAGTGTGAAAAGCCTTCTATCCTTATAGTGAATAAGATGAACGGGAATAAGAAGAGCTTTAAGCCAAAAGATTATTCATGGCCTTCCAAGAAAATGAAGATCTAAGGGGAGGCAAGGGAACAAAAGGCTGTTTGTTTTGCATGTGGCAAGAAGGGCCACTAGAAGAAGAACTGCACCTAGCCTAAGAAGCAAGGGGAAGCTTCAGGTGTGTTTGTTATCAAATGCAATCTATCTATTTCTACAAATTGGGTATTAGATACAGCTTTTGGTGATCACATATGTATCCAAATAAAGGAACCGAGTAGATTCAATAAAATTGATCAAGGAGAGGTATATTTACGAGCATCCAACAGAGCCAGACTTTCTGTTGTATCTATTGGGGACTACAACCTCACATTTCCAACTGGGATGATCTTGGTGTTAAATGGTTTTTTTATATGCCTTTTGTAACTAAAAACATAATTTCTATATCCAGACTAGATATAGATGGATTTTTTTTAAATTTGGAAATGAATATTGCTTATTTTTAAAAGATAACATTTTTTTGGGTAGGGCACATTTATACAACGGTCTTTATGTGTTGGATTACACAAAATAGGTAATGGCAATCGATGACAAAGATACTTCACATGAATCATACCACACCAAACTTTGTCATCATTGGCTAGGTCATGTAAACGAGAAACGCTTGAAAAAGTTACATAATGATGGATATTTAGATTCTTTTGAACTAAAACCACGTGGCGTATGTCATGCATGTTTACATGGAAAAATAACTAAATCCCCATTTGGTGGTAAAGGTGAAAGTGCTAAATAATTTTTTGAATTGGTTCATACCGATGTGTGTGGACAATTTCTAGTTGAAGAAAGGGGAGGGTATTCATAATTCATAACTTTTACTGATGATTTTAGTTGATATGGATATATCTACTTAATGAGGTATAAGTCGGATCCTTTTGATAAGTTCAAAGAATACAAGAATAAAATTGAGAACTAGCTTGGTAAGAAGTTTAAGAAACTCCGCTCAAACCGAGGTGGAGAATATCTCAATCAAGGCTTCTTTGATTTCTTACGAGATGTTGGGATCCTATCCCAACTCACTCCTCCAAACACACCCCAGTGGAATGGTGTGAGTGAAAGGATGAACCGAACCCTGTTAGACAAGGTGAGATTAATGATGAGTCATATGAGTCTTCCATTATCCTTTTGGGGATATGCGTTACAAACAACGGAACACATACTAACCCAAGTACAAACTAAATATATAAATTGTATTCCATATGAGTTATGGAGTAGAAGAAAATACATGTTATTGAAATTACATGTGTGGGGTAGCGAAGAGTTTGTTAAGGCCTCTTCTGGTAACAAACTCACACCCCGAGGCACAAAGTGTACCTTTATAGGATACCCCAAGGAAACAAGGGGACATTACTTATACATCCCCTTAGAAAAAAAGGTTATAGTGGCAGACATTCCATGTTCCTTGAGAGTTATAACATCTCTAAAAGAGTTAGTGGGAGAAATATAGACTTAGATAAAGTCAAGGATCAAGGTAAACAAGAGTTGGTACAAGAACATATTCCACAAAGCCCCGTGGAAGAAGAATTTGTTCTGGAGATAGAATTACTGCGTAGGAGTACAAGAGAGGTTAGAGAACTAAAATGGTATAGTTTTCTAGTTACCGAGTATGGTAACTCATTATTAGTTGATAATAATGATCCTCTAACCTATAAGAAAGTAGTAAGTGGAACAGACGTTGCCAAGTGGCAAGAAGCCATAAATTCTGAAATGGATTCCATATACCAAAACCAAGTCTGGATTTTGATAGATCCTCCAGTTGAATTAAAGCCTGTTGACTGTAAATGGGTATTCAAGAAGAAACTGGACAAGGAAGGATAAGTCAGTACCTATAAGGCACGACTAGTTGTAAAAGGTTTTAAACAGCGTCAAGGAATTCACTATGATGAAACCTTCTCCCCAGTTTCAATTCTGAAATCCATCAGAATTATACTTTCCATTGTGGCTTATCATGACTATGAGATTTGGAAAATGGATGTTAAAACTTCATTCTTTAATGGAAACCTTCACGAATATATCTACATGACACAACCTGAAGGGTTTGTGACTCCAAAGGATTACAATAAGGTATGAAAGTTTCAAAAATCCATTTATGGATTAAACAAGCATCTAGATCATGGAACATTAATTTTGATAAAGCCATAAAATAATTTGGTTTTATCATGAATTAATTTGAGCCTTGTTTCTACAAACAGTTTAGTGGGAGTGCAATCATTTTTATAATAGTATATATTGATGACGTATTACTTATTGGAAATGAGATACTAGTCTTACATTCTATTAATGAATGGTGGAATCAATGCTTCTCCATTAAAGACTTGGGTGAGGTATTGTATATTATTGGGATCAAGATACATCGTGATAGATCCAAGAGATTTTTGGGCCTAAGTCAATGTATATACATCGATAAGATACTAAAGAGATTTAGTATGGAACAATCCAAGAGGGGATTATTGCCAGTGTCACATGGAATTCATCTTTCCATGAAAATGTGTCCTCAATCACATGAGGAAAGAAAGATAATGGCAAGGAATCCATACGCATCAGCGATGGGGTCAGTCATGTATGTCATTCTATGTACTAGGCTAGATGTCGCCTAGGAATTGAGTGAGGTAGGTAGATATCAAGATGACCCAGGTGACCACTATTGGATGGTAGTCAATACTATCCTAAATTATCTAAGGCATACTAATGATATGTTCCTGGTTTATAGAGGAGATGAGGAACTAGTCATCAGAGGATATGTAGATGCTAATTTCCAGACTGATCAAGATGACATGAAGTTGCAAATGAGAAACATCTTCACTATGAATGGAGGTATAGTGAGCTGGAAGAGATCAAAGTAGAGTGTGGTCGAATATTCTATAGCAGAGTCCAAGTATATCGCAACTTCTGGGGTTGGTAAAGAAGAAATTTGTATGTGAAGCTTCTTCCTGGAGATAGATGTGATACCTAATAGTAAAGATCCCATCACACTGTGCTTTTGATAATACTCCAGCTATATCTCTCGCAAAAGATACAAGGTCACATCAGCAGAAGAAGCACATACATTAGAAGTATCATCTCTTGAGAGATTTTTCTCAGAGAGGTGAAGTTGCAGTGAGCAGTATTTCCACAGAAGACAATGTGGTAGACCCCTTGACTAAAGCCCTAACTCAGTAGAAACATGATAATCATGTGACGTATAGTAGACTAAAATTTATAGGCAGTTTTCTCTAGTCGAAATGGGATTTTATAAGAGTTGGTGTCCTAGAACCAACTAGTTTTATTTTGATTTCACGGATATTTAATGTATTATTACATATTGTTAATTGTTCTACATGATTATGATGTAATAATGTCCTAGAGTATTTGTTTCATTGATAAGGTCATGGTAGTTCCCTGTTATGATGAGAACCTTTAAATGCTATAACAATATTCTTAAATATAGTTCTACAGTTGGATGACATGCTATGATGGGACACATTGCATGTAGACTGTCAGGTGTGAGTACTCGTAAGCATATGAGACTTACTTGCGCACTTTGATTTACTGACGAAAACCGTCACGCAGATAGTTGGCGGGAAATAGGGTATATTGGGTGCGTCATGAGTGGCATGTTATTAATGTATAAGTCAAGGAAGGATTTTCCCCTTCCATTTATAGAAGTTGATCTCTCGGACCTTTGATTGAAATAGAACCTTCATTTAAAATTCTATGGCCATGGTGTAACTATGAGTTTATTTCAAGTAGTCAAAGAATGACTTATCAAGCATAAAAGTTGATGACACAGTCATGAAACCTACTTCATGAGATATTGCGACAAAGGGATTATATTACACAGTGAGTGTTTGTATGTGGATGTTGTTGTTGCGACTTTATGTTCTTTCTCTTGTGTGCCTTGACCCATTTCTAGATAGTACTCTTGGACTTTAGGCAATCCCACCTAATGCCAGTGAGAATGAATCCTAGAGGGTCACACACTAAGTGTTTTTGGTGGTCTCGGTTAAATTGTATTTGAATTTAATTAATGAAATAAATATTATTCTCAAGACCGTGGAATAATTTTATTCAAGTTAAAATTATCTCATTAATTAAATAAAATTTATTTATTTATTTTATTGAACATTTAATAAATATTTATTTACAATTTTGTAAATAAAATATTTATTTAAGAGAATAAATTATTTATTTATTTATTCAGGTGTTCAATATATGGAAGTGGAGTTCCGGCAGACCAAGGTCGGTCTGGTAGTAAAATAATTATTTAACTAGTTGGTACAAATTAAAATAATGCTGCTATTATTTTGGGACATAGAATTTAATTTATAATTCCATTTTGCGCAACTTGGAGCACCATAAATACTGATGTAGTATTATTATTTAATGCATGGTTTTTCTCTAAGTTTATGAGTGTATTTAATTATTTCTATGAAATTAAATATTGTAACTAAAATTCCATATATATATAAATATAAAAGTACACCTATTATGACATACACCACACCACACGCCTAGTAAATTGAGAATTGTTGAGCCAAACAATTTCTCTCTTGAATCCTTTTATCTCTCCTCTCAAGAACTAGAGACGTTCTTTAAGGCCTAATAAAAGGCAATCAAGAACGACTGACACAAGAAACTCAATTCTCTGCTCTAGCACCCAGAGAACGAGTGGTGTCGATCAGAGGTCATCGAAGCACGTGTGGATCACTACTAGAGGGATTCTAGTTTGTATCCTTGCAAGTGAAACAAAATAATCCAAAAGGGTCATTCCAGATGATCAACGTCATCAACAAAGAAAAATACCAAAGATCCAGGTATTATTTTTATTTATGAAATTAATTAAATTAATTATAAACATGATGTGCAAGATCCTCTCTAATGGTTTTGGGCCTATTTCTTCTTTATCTAAATCTTTGATTATTTTCCATGGAGACTAGCATTCATCGTCGTATTGATCCTGGAATAATCATTGATCATGGTAAAAATCAAAATTGGTTGCCATTCCAACCACGCTTCCGCTGCACTTGGAACCTTCAAATATGTCAAATTTTGGAATTATTGAAAAGATATATAAGTTGTATTATACGACATTTCAATAGAAAATTTTTCATTGTAAATGGGTTTACAATATGACTGTGGTGAGAGTTTATGAAATGGGATTTGCAAAGGGGAATTTCAATAAAGAAGGGGAGAGATATGAGCTGTTCATAATGGAATCACAAGTAGTGAAAGTAATTTATGTCTCAGATCCAGCAAACAATAATTTTTCTATTATCCAACTAGTAACTAAAAAAATGCCAGGTTAGATGAAAATTCAATCGAGGGTGACCCTTTTCTTAGGAGATCACAATTAGTTCATGTTGGTCCAAATTTATCTAATGTCTTATATATTAAAGGGGACCACAAAGAGAGGATTTTGATTCTCGATAGAGGAACCAAATCCCTAAAACATTTAAAAAATAAATAGAGATCAATGAGAAGGTAAAAGTGTTTTCTAATATAGTATGTTTTCCCTCCTAATATTATATTTTTCATACTTCATTAATGTAATATAAATTAAATTTCTGACTCGTCATACAGACAATGTCTTCTACAAATGATGATGTTACCAATAACTCGAAAGAAAAAACTATAATGAAGGAAACACCTTGGGAATATGTAATGGTAATGTTATGATATACTTCCCTATTTTAACAAAACAAATAATGAAATGTTTATTTAATTCTTATTATTTATTGCATAATTCATTTATTTTAGAATATTTATTTCCATGTTTCATGAATTTTTACTCCAATACTTCCACTGAATTCTTCTCCCTCAAAACACTTTCAACCCTATAGTGTTTCATTTATCATGTTCCTTCAAGTTACCTCCACTACCTTTGGAAGAAGAGCAATGAAACTACCTATTCTAAATCATAGAGGTAACATTAATGTTTTCATAGTAAAATCATTGACCATAGAATGAATTTATTGTTTCATATTTATGTTTAGTTTATTTATTTTTATTATTACTCACATAAGAATTTTATTCCTATATAGGTGGATTATTTTGTTCGATTTGGGGAGGTATTTCCATATTCCATGCCTTTATTCACTAAAACATCCATATATTTATTCTCCCTCAAAACCTTTTCACCACTATAGTGTTATAATTTATCACTTTACTTTAATTTCCTTCCACTGCTCAAACACGGAGGTAATATTGATGTTTTCATAGTAAAATCATTATCCATAGAATTAATTTATTTTTTCATATTTATGTTTAATTTATTTTTTTAGTATTACTCATATAATTATTGGTTTCTTATATAGGTGGATTCTTTTGTTCAAGTTGGGGTGTTTTATTTGAAGCTGATCATGATCTTGAGAGATTGGACTTCGAACCAGAAAATAATATAATGAAAATAAGTAAATGCATCAAGAATTCATATATCCATCATGAAAAGGGGAATTAATATGAATTATTTAATTATTTTTTTTATTATTTTATCTATTATTTGTAATTAAAATTATTTATAATTTTAATCTAATAATAGTTTAGTATTTTTTTTAAATCCTTTTAGAAGTAATATATTTCTTTCACATATCTCTAACATGTGACAAAAGATTTAAAATGTTCATTTTGTCCAATTTTCACACACTTTCCATTTCTTTTCTTTATTGAACTGCAACAGTACATATTGATTCATTATTCTTATCCAAAAAAGTTTTTTTAGCTAAGAACATCAGTTCAATATGTAGTTTTGTTACTTCCACAAAAAAATCCAATGGAAAGAAAGAAACATTGGAAATTGGAAATTTTTTGAGATATTGGTACATTTGAGAATCAGTCGCACCTTAATCTGACACATGGTGTAACCGGAATGACTTATTTAAAATTAACATTAATTTTAGTAAAAAAGGAAACTGACATACTCAAAACTAGGAAAACATATTAATATTGTTTTGATACTTTAAGAAAATGATCCATAAGTCATTTTTTACATGTAGGGATTATTAGCACCTCAATTTGATACACGATGTGCCCAGTATGACTCAAAGTGTCCATTATCAGTTTAAAATCAACATGTTAGTTCAAAAGGTGTAACTCACAAAAAATTGAGAAAACATACTTCGGATATCTTTATAATTTAGTAAAATTATTCATAAATAATTTGTGACGTGTATGAATTGGTCTCATTTCAAACCATTACACAATGTGATCAGTATGAGTCAAAATGCATGTTTCTAGTTTAAAATGACAATTTAGTAAAAATAATAAGTAACATAATCAAAATGGAGAAAACTCATTCTTATTATGTTTAGACTTTAGTAAAACGATCCATAAGGCATTTGAGATATGTAGTAATCAACCATACCTTAATCTGATGCATGGTGTGACCGTTATGACTCTAAGTGTTCCTTTTTATTTAAAATTAACATCAATTTTAGTAAAAAAACAACTAACCTAATCAAAACCAAGAAATTACATTAATATTTTTTTTATACTTTATTAAAATAATCCATAAGTCATTTGTGACATGAAGGAATTAGACACACCTCAATCTAATCCAGGATGTGCCTAGTATGACTCAAAGTGTCCGTTATCAGAATAAAATTGGCATTTTAGTTAAACAAAATATAACTCATTGGAAACCAAGTAAACAAACATTTATTGTTTTCATAATTTTGGAAAACAATTCATTAATAATTTGTTACATGTATTAATCAGTCTCATATCAAAATGATACACGATGTGACTAATATGAGTCAAAGTGCATGTTTCGAGTTTAAAATGACATTTTAGTATAAAAGAAAAGTGATGTACTCAAAACTTAGAAAATTATTATCATTATTTTATACTTTAAGAAAACAATAAATAAGTCATTTTAGATATGTAAGAATCAACCTCACCTCAATATGATTCACGGTGTGACCGGTAGGACTCCAAGTGCATCTTTTTATTTAAAATTGACATCAATTTTAGTAAAAACAACAACTGACATACTCAAAACAAAATAAAATCATTCAAAATGTTTTAATAATTTAGTACAATTATTTATAAGTCATTTTAGATTTTTAGGAATCATTTGAACCCCAATTTGACACACGGTGTGACCGGTATAACTCCAAGTGCATCTTTTTATTTAAAATTGACATCAATTTTAGTAAAAAATAAATTTGACCTACTCAAAACCAATAAAATGAATTTATATTGTTTTTAACTTTAATAAAATTATCCATAAGTCATTTTTATATGTATTAATCATCCTCACCTAAATATAATACACAATGTGCCATGTATGACTCAAAGTGTCCATTATTAGTTTAAAACTGACATTTTAGAACAAAAAGGGACACCCATTGAAAACTGATAAAACATGTTTTAATTGTTCTGATAATTTATTAAAATAATTCATAAATAATTTTTGACAGGTATTAATTATTCTCATATCAAACTAATACACGATGTGACTGGTATGATTCAAAATTCATGTTTTTAGTTTAAAATGGAATTTTAGTAAAAAAGAAAAGTTATATACCCAAACCTAAGAAAACACATTTGGATTGTTTTTATAATTTTCTAAAACTCTCCATATGTCATTTGGGATATGTAGGAATTGGATTCACCTCAATCTGATGCACAGTGTGACCGGTATGACTCCAAGTGTGTCTTTTTATTTAAAATTGGCATCAATTTTAGTAAAAAGCACAACTGACTTACTCAAAACCAATAATACATATTCATATTATTTTGATACATTATGAAAATGATCCATAATTTATTTTTGGCATGTAATAATCAGTCACATCTCAATCCAATACATGATGTTCCCAGTATGACTCAAAGTGTCCATTATTAGTTTAAAATTGAAATTTTAGTTCAAAAAGTTTCACTCACTGAAAACTAAGAAAACATAATTAGATTGTATAGATAATTTATGAAAAATATTGAGAAGTAATATTTTATGTAAAATAATTGGTATCATATCAAACCAACACTTGATGTGACTGATATGAGTCAAAGTGTGTGTTTCTATTTAAAAATGAAATTTCAGTATAAAAGACTAGTGACACACTCAAACTTGAGAAAACACATGAGGATTGTTTTGATACTTTAGTAAAATGATAAATATGTAATTTGTGAGGTTTAGTAATCATCCTCACCTCAATCCAATGCATGGTGTGATTGGTATTACTCTAAGTGCATATTTTCAATATATAGGTGTAATTTTAGTTTAAAATATGAATCACACCATCAAAGTTGAGAAAACGAGCCTAGATTGTTTTGTCATCATTATATATACTTTTAATTAATTTATTTTCTTATCATTTTATCCTATACTTATTTAATTAATTCCATAGACATAATTATTAAAGATGAATAAGAAATGGTGTGACGTGAAAGGAATCAACCACAACTCAATGTGATACACTATATTCCTGGTATGACTCAAAGTTTAGTATAAAATTAAAATTTTATATTAATTTTTTTCTTTATATTATCAAAAACATAATAATTATTTTCCTATATAGGTGAATTATTTTTATCAATTAGGGGTATTTTTTTCGGCAATATCTTGAGTCGAGGTTAGGATCAGAAGATAAAGGAACATTGATTTTTTTCAATGTATGTAATAATTTATACTTATGTAAATGTATAAAATTATAATTTAAATCTCTATAATATATATATATATTTAGTTGTGTTTTAAATTTCATTTCATTTATATTTTGTACTGGTACTTGATTTTATTGATATATGGTGGTGTTTCTAGGGTTGTGGGTGACTTTATTACACACTGAACTAGTGTGGAAGTGTATTGTTACAGGACACTATAGTATGTCCCTTTATCAACACTTTTTAGTGATGATAAAATCATAGGGCTATCTCACTCTGGTAGTCAACACTTCTCTAGCACTGATAAAGATAATTTTTAGCATTGTTAAAGGCCTATTTTCTAGTAGTGTTTACACCAAATGGATTCCTTGGATGGATTTATGCCCATGGTTAAGATTCTTGGTTTATGGGAGTGATGTTGGGAACTTATTTGAGGATAATTTTTAATATTTAAAGTGTTTTAGAGGTTGTAATAAGTGGGAGGGTGAGTTCCCTTTTATAGTGGATGAGGAGTGGCGTTCTTAGAAATTTTTGAAAAGGGAATCACACCCATGTTTTCCCATTTAAAGTGGCTCCAATAATGGACCAGATTCAAGAAAATTAAGGATAGGGTATAAATATAAAAATAAAATGAATTTTGGATAAGTTTATAGGTTATTTTGGGATATAAGTTTAAGGTTTAGTCCCTTGTTAAGATAATTTTTCTCTTAATTGTTGTAATTAATTTTAATTACTTTCACTGATATGTTCGGTCAAAAACTAGTTTGAACTTATTATAAATTATAAATTATCCTAATTAAAAATATGGAATCTATTTTTCCAAAATCCAATCACATAATTGTAATAAATTAATTTAAATTTAATCTCACAAATGGGACTACAAAGTTGGTTTCTAATGTAAAATTATTTAAAATTTTGAAATTTTTGTATATACAATTTCAAATTAAAATTTATTCTAATGAAATTAATTGGATTAATTGAATTATAATTGATCTAATTTGAATTTAAAAAAAATTTAAATATAATTTAACCTTATAAATAAATTATATGAAAAAGAAATTTTGAATTAAAATTTAGTATTTTTCACTATTCATCAAAAAAATGAATCTTTTCCAAATTATACCAAAAAATTACCCTAATATAATTTTAATGTTACAATTTCAAAAATTAAGTTTATTTTGACATATCTGATTTATAAAATTTGAAGAAAAATTGGATTTAAAATAGGTTCTCCATTAAAAGGGGGTAAAAGTGCCTTTAGACAAATATTGATTTTTATGCAAAATATTGGGTTTTTTCTTATCTTATGATTATAAAATCTATTGGATGAGTGTAAAGAATATTATATTGAATATATAATATATATATATATATTACATTAATATCACTCACTAATTGTAATTATTTTAAATTATTAGGATAAAATAGCTTTGTGGTCATAAAAATGGTTTTCTATAAAAACATTCCCTTTATATTCAATTAGTTCTTATATTCATTTATAATTAATTTGTAACCAACAAAGTCATTTTATATATTTTTTAAAATATATTTTCATAAGTCGGTTGATACTATTCATAACTTCAAATTTAACATCTAGGTTATATATTATTATATTAAATAATAATATTTTTAATAATATATTATTGTTCGGTAAAACTCAGTTTTGCGTGTAACGTAATCTATCAAAAAAATCATTTTTGAATATAAAGAATGATAACTTAGTGTTTGAATTCATTGAAATATATAAAATATATTATAAATAGTAAATATACTATAAAGTATCAATATATTATATTCCCTTACGTGCATGGTTTTTCTTGTCATACACACTATCAAAAAAAATAATGGCAAGGTTATATCTTATTGTATTAAAGAATAATATTTTTAATAATATATTGTTGTTTGGTAAAACTCAGTTTTTCATGTAATGTAGGATATCAAAAAAGTTCGTTCTTGTATGTAAGGAAAGATAACTTAGTTTTTACATTCATTGAAATATACAAAATAGATTAGACATAGTAAATATACTCTATAGTTTTGAGATATTATATTCCCTTACACTCTTGGTGTTTCTTGTCATGCGCACTATCGAAAAAAGTTACTCTTTTATAATTTTTTAGGGATTACATTAAATATAAATAGAGATCTTATAGTGATAACGAGATTAAGGATAAATATAATTAATTTTATAATGATAAATCTGAATTTGAGATATAATATATGAAGTATGAAATATATACATGTATCATTATTGAATAAGAGAAAGCGGTGGGAGAAGAAACAAAAGAATAAAATGGTTAAGATAAATAAAAAACTAGTTAGTTAAAGTGATACATCAATGAATTTCAATAAATGAGTTTGGAAGAAGTTATAAAAATTGAGTAATGTCGTGTTTGTATAGTTTATTAGTTTTTTATTCATTTATTTATGCATTAAAAAACTAGGTTTTCACCTTAAGGATGTGTTAATCTATTTTTGATGATAAGAAAGAGAATAGTCACTTCAGATGAGAATAAATCCATATCATGGTAGAATCTGGACCGAGTAACTTTTTTTAATTTTACAATTATATGGAACATAAGGTAAGATCTTTCGTAAAATCTACATAAAAAGAACTTCTAGAAATGTACCTTTATTTTTTTTAGGAAGTAGTTTTATTAATTTTTTAGTATTTATCTTAGTGGTTGATATTGGTTCCCTATAGTTTTTGAGATTTAAAAGAATTTTCCTTAATCTATAATTTGTTATATATTATTTTTTAGGTTCAAATAATGAGGATCCTTTATGAAAATAATAAACTACCTACTATTTAAAAATTACATGTTACACAAACTATATCCTTTCATACTAAGGATCAAGGGAAAGAGGTTACATATACTAGAGAAGAATTCAATTTCTTTCTCATATTTTTTATCCATTCCTTTGTTGTATTTTCATTCAAAAAAATTATGTAACTCACTCATTTTGGTTAAACATTTGAGATAATGTTTAATTTATGTGTGGTGGAGTGATATGTAGACTTTACTTTTGATTTTTTACCATTGACTGATCTATGAGACATTATCAATTTGGGGGAAAATTTTGACATGTTAGAAAAATTGGATTAATCAAGATCGTAAATAATAAATTCGTATGTGAAATTTGAAGAAATATTTATGATTATTCCAATTTGGTGTCATTTTGGAATGTTTTATAGTATGATTTTGGTTTTGTATACTGATTCTTGAAAATTTTCATTCTATAGGCTCGTTATTTTTATCCAATCTATAACTTAATTAGTTAATGTATTTTGAATTCCCATTCTTGAGAGGTACTCTAAAACTAATTTGAAATATTATTTCTTATACCCTATTTATTAATAGATTCTTTGGATATGCATGACTAATATAAATTTAGTATTTATCTTATCAAATAATGATGATATTGAACCACATAAAAAAGATTTCGACCATTATTTGATAATGTTTAGCCATTTTGATCTTCAGACCTATCCTATATTTTATACTATTACAAGACTATAGATACCATGAATTTCGTCAAATTATTCCACATTACAAGATTATTTTTCCTTCTTACACGTTTTCTTTGGAATAATTTCTTCATTTTATTGATCTTTAAAATGGAATTTGGGTAATTTCATAGTGTTGTTGGAAATTATTTTTTAAAATCTAGAAAGTGGGGTGTTTCCTATTAATTATTTGTAAGAAATGATACATACTATTTATTGATTATATTATGTTGAATCCTTTATCATTTTGGGAAAAAGGAAGAAAATTTGAAAAAAAAAATAGGATACCTTGGATTAGCCATAGCTAGTCACATTCCCTGTTCTTCTACTAACTATTGCAATAAGTATTTATAGTAAAATGATTAAGGGGATTAAGGTTTTAGTTTGGTCTAAGTTACGAGATTTTTTGAAGTGTTATTGAACACATTTCATTAAAAAATGGAGATAGAAGGGGGAACGTTCTAAGAGAAAAAGTGGAAATTTAATTTGTGTTTTGAATGTTTAAGTTAAGATCCATTAAAGAAGTGGGGAAAGGAAGTGGGAGCTGGTAAATCTTTAAGGATAGAAGGGAAATCTTTTTTATTTTAATACTAAATGAATATCATCCATTGTACTTTAAGAATATATCCTCCTTTTTTATCCATTATTTTAATTTTTTTAAAATCAATACCTACCAACCTTTAACATTAGATACATTAAAATATTGAGGAAATTACACTTTATTGTTTTGTTTATTTTCCAAGTGAATATTGAGATAACTTAAAAACCTATGGATAAGGTGTATATACTTGATATTGATAATAACTATGATTAAATGATCTTGAGTTTAGATTAAACTAATTTTATTATGTGGTAGATCATAAATGGAATTGATAATAATGAAATGAAGAATAATGTGAATGGAAGAGGAAAAAGGTATTGAATTCACCAGTATAAAAAACTTATGTGTTAAAGTTTAACACCGAGTACTTAATAACTGATATTAAAAAAAATTAGAATCAGTTATTTACATTACAAATGTTAAAACCATTTCCTATTTTTTTAACACCACTTCTATAAATAACTAATGTTAAAATCCATGGTTTAATAAATTTAACACTATTTATTTATATAACTGATGTTAAAACACAGTGAAAAAAAGTTATAATGTATTTTATGTAAATAAATGAAGATAAACCCCAATGAGACAAGGTATTTAAGATCTATTATATATATTACTAACATTAAAACACATTGGGAAAAAGGTTTAAGGTTGGTTATTTACATAACCGATATTAATAACCAGAAAAGACAAGGTTTTTAACATAAGTAATTTATATAGTCGATGTTAAAAGTTAAATTTACATTTCACCCTAGTGATATTTCATTTTTTATAGGACGGTTTCTATTTTTAAATTACCACCTAGATATTATTACACCATGCTTCAGAATTTTCGAGAAACATATATATATATATATACTCTTTCTTCCTCTTCTTATATTTTTTATCGACACTTCTTTGATCTATATCACCATTCCATTTTTTCTTCATTTGATTTTTTCAAAATTGTATGTATCATTATTCTCTAATTATTTAGTTTTTTATTATTATTTTATTCATTGGTAAATTTTTTGATAATTTCTTTTAATAAAGAATATGGATTTTTCAATTGATTCAAGAATAAAAACATTCTACATGAGATTTACCAGAAAGAGTTTAAAATCCATTACGAACCAAAATTGTGGAATTCATGTGAGTAATTTCTTCAAAACAATAGGAATATCAACAAAATAATATTTATATTCGAAGGACACCATGATATGAAAATAAATTAAATCAAATATTTCATTTATTTTTCTTATTACCATTTGATTTCTAAAAAATTTAGTTCATCCATCTCATTTTATACCAAGAGATTAATTCACATAAAAATATTTAAAAAAACCATAACCTTTCGATGTCATTTCTTGAATAACCATCATCAAAAGTAACTTATAACATCTGTTATTAGATAACTGATGTTGAAAGTGTATTATTTTTCACTTTTGATGTCATTTATCAAAATAACTAATGTCAAGCATAAAAAAATTATTTTAACATTCTTTTATTTAACAGATGTTAAAAATAAAACTTACAACATTATAATAATTTATATTGAATAGAAAACTTGCATTAAACCCTTAGAATAAACCAATGTTAAAAGGTATTTTTAATATAGTGATTGAGATCATAGATGGGGATTTTTTAAGTCGTGTTTAATTTGATGGGATATATTCTTTTAAAATTTTTAATTATGACTTAATTTTTATAAGTATGATAAATTGAGTATTCCCTTGTTATAGTGTTTATTATTTTTTATTTTATGTTGAGGTTTTCTTGGGGACAAAAAAAAATTTAAGTATGGGGGGATTTAATAAATTTAATTTATATAAATATTTTCATCTTGTTTTTATTTTATTATTATATCAAATACTTTCTAATTGTGTGTGTTTTGATGATTTATAAAATGATGTATATTAATGATGAATTTAAAGTTGTTTGGGAGATTTTTAAGGATAATGGATTAAATCACACTGAAATCTGGTTAACTAAAACCTGGTTTATATGATAATAATTTAAATTTGGACACTATGAAGAAACCAGAACACAACTCATATGATCATATCACACTGAACTTGCATATAGATAATTTGGAAGATTTTAGGAGGATGGATGCACCATGATGTGAATCACTATGCGGAAATATTTATACAAAATATTAATTTCGTGGTTGAAAAATAATTACTCGGGAATTTTATGGGTGTACTCACGTTGTGATAAGATCCACTACACTATAATAATATTGTATAATATTAAATTGAATGATCTGAGATGTTTAAATATCATGACATTTTACACCATGCTGCAAAGAGTCACAAAAATGAAAAAATTGAATAATTAAACCAATTGATACGCCACACTGCAACACTAATTCAACACTGCAAACTAGTGAAGTGAATAAAATGGATATTTGAACCAATACTAAAATATTTGTAGATCTCGTCATGATATTTGAGAGATTTTGATATTTTACAGAGGATATATTTCTTGGTGTCTTGGCTTTTTTCATCATTCAACAATAGAGTGAAGAATTATAGATATTTAGTGGGTCATCTTTTAATTTTCAAGGATCCTAAAATTTAATTTTATATATTGTTTTTTGAATTTATGATTGACTACTGAATCATAATTCAATAAAGTCTTCTATGAGAAAATTATTAGAGTTTGAATCATTGTTACACCTTAGTGGGGCTCGTCATGTCATGATTTCCTAATTTCTATATATTTGATATATTTTGTTAATATTTAGTTTATATAAACCACTGGGTATATTTATAGAGGTCGAATTAACATTTTTAGAGGATTTTTTAAGACCCATTTATGGGAAATCATATTTTTTTTAGATGAAGAATATTATGAAATATATTAACTGAAAATCATGGTGTGTGTTTTTGGGGAAAGTTGTAGTGAATATTAATGGTGGGATTTCAAAAGGATTTTATCATAAATGAGGGGAAATATTTCATTAAATTTGACTTTGGTGGATCATTGACCATGAAAGAGCTTTGACTTGGTGGAAAAGATAGAGAGAAAATATTGCTCTATACTTTATGGATCTGTCTTTGAATATGATTTATTCAATCAAATTAAAGGCTTTTAATTGGAGTGAAATACTTGAAGATCTAGTAAAAAAAATATTTAAATATATAATTTTTGAGATGTTGTTAAAGTTCTATGGAAATAATATAATAAAATATTTTAAAAAATGGAGCATACTACATGGAATGAGATGGGAACCAGGGGATCATCCCGTGGATTATGAACTAAAGTATCGATGACATAGAGTTGTTTATATATGATTTTATTTATTTTATTTGTTTATTTTTTATTATTTAATCACGGGATTAATTATTTGGAAGATTCTTAATTCAAGTAAGTGTTTCATTTTTACTCAATATTTTCTTAGTTATTTTAGTTACATTCCCTAATATACAGTATGTAGTTCATTCTTGGTTGATCACCATTTTACTATGAGTAGCTAACTTCATAGAATAGGGTGGGATTAGTAGATATAGATGTCTATGTCATGTTTTAAAAATATTCTTCACTTTTGAGTTATTCTTGTTAATTAGTATCACATTAATCTTTAACTAATACCTCATTCTTTATTTTCTAGTGAGAGTGAAAGAAATTAAATGATAACCCTCAATATGTTAAGGATGGATGGGATCTTGAGATAAAACCTTATTCTTTTTTTGATAGAGTTTAATCCACCTTAGTTTTATTAGATCAATTTTAATATAAGTATTGAACAAAATTAGGTAGTTTTAATCTTCACTGGCCATGTGGTATTAATTAACCTTCAAGAGGCTAAAAATAAATTAAATTAATTAAAATCATTAGTGAAGTTGAATCATTTTCATTAAATAAAAAACAATCTTTAGACATTGATCCCCCTCTCTTATTTATCCTCATTCTTTATTAACATGTTAACTCATAAATTTAGTCTAGAAAAATTTAGTATTAGATTTTAATTAAAAGTATTGAAAAAGAATTAAGATCTAAAAATTGGTTATAAATTCATAATTGGGATTCCTAGATCTTCATGTAATCTACCTCATACATACCCTATACTACACCTTAGGGTTTAGTGTTATTTTCAAAAATGAAAATTCTAAACTTTTTTCACCACGATAAGTATTAACTCTCTTAGATGATTACAAAATATTCCAATATATTCCCTATAAAGAAATTAAATATATAGTTAATGGAACTCTAAATAAGTATCTCCAACATTCTTTAATCCTTATGGAACCACTTGATAGAAATATATCCAATAATATTGACTGAAAATTAAATTTTTATTTCAAAAGGAATTTTGAGGAAAAAGTGTGAAACCATACAAGATCAAACCAAAAGTTCGTGAAACATAGATATAGGACAAAAAATCATTAAATACATGACATAAATTATTAGAATCAGACACCCTATATCACCCCAAGTAAAGTTTAATTACCATTTTATTCAGAGTGTTCTTGATAAGATCTTAAAAATGATTAGTCATCTTGTCCCTATTCTGGATATATTCCTCCACATTGATCTTATGATCATTCTTTTATAAATTATGTTCACCTTCTCCTTTGTATATTTGGTTTGAGAAAACACCATTTAATTCTTCCCTAGAGTGTAGAATGAGCTACAGGTATTTTTTTTAATATTTCCTTTTTTTATTCTACTCTAAATAGGACCTGCATTCTAAGGTTGAACTTATATCTTGTCACCAGTCTGCACTTTTCCCTTAGGAATTCAATACTCCTCCATTATATTTTCACATTTCACATTAATTTTCTTCTTGTGTAATTTATCCTTTATAGTATCTTTATATTAAAACTCTTTGTTGGTCTCACCCTTTTTGACTGACCTTGTTTCCATTGATTTGGGAAAGTATGAATAGTATTTTCACCCTTTGGATTCTTCCCCTTAGCAATAATGCATTTTCTTGATTATCAGTTTCCCTTTCTTCCTCCTTGGTCTATGAAGTCCTTTCCATTTAATTCACTCCAAACTATACACTGAGGGTTGAATGAAGTTTTCATCACCTAATTCTACCTCATATAGGCTTTTTCCTGGTTCTTGGATATCTAGACATTCGAAACGATTTCCCAGCTTTGGTATCAGACCTATCCTACTAGTACTCATACTAATCAGTGACTTAACCCATCCCTCATTAGAATAAATGGAGACTTACATTTATTTTTCTATAATCATAAGGTTGGGAGGATATGGTAACACCCACCTCACCTCTAGTTTTTGAAATAACTCTAATACATATGACTTCTAAGAAAGATGAGGCCTTTGGGATGACATTCTTAAGGTCCAAGGAACCGAAGGCACTCTTGCCCTTATACCCCCCCTTTTGAAATGTTTTTGAATTAAATTGTTCCTCTAAACCAAGATTTTACATAGAACCTTTTCATTAAGGTTTGGTTTCTCTTCCAAAACCAGAAAAAAAACCCTCAAAATAATATTTTTTTTCCAATCAACTCATCCTCCCTCTGTGTGGCATCCATGAAAGAAACAATGCAAGGAATTGATGACCTTGATGGTCATGAACCCTATATCTCTTTGAATCCCTACAGAACCTAAACTACTGAGCTTTTCTTCTCTAAATCCTTTTTCAACTGGCCATAGACATCCACCTTTTTCTATCAGGCTACCGAGTGCATGACTCCTTTAGAGTGGAGACAAAATTCCTATCCCAGTCTGATTGTTTATTAAAAATTACATTATACATAATAACTAGACCATTTTCACTAGGTCTTAACCCATACACCTCCATCAACTGGTATCTTTTCACAAACTCTCTCCTATACACAGCCTTCCGGTAGCCCAACTTCTTTCATGATAAATATAAATCAACTCATGTCTCCAAGACAACATGTTTCTTGTATTAGAATTTTTCACCTATAACAATCCATACAAAATAAACTAGTCTTATTGAAATATCAACAAAAATGTAGATTCATAATGAAACAGGGTGGAAAAAATCCCTTGTTCTACTATCATAGAAAAGAAATTGACCAACTAAATTCCCTAACATTCATATTATTGAGGGATTATGAAAATAGAGTGGGATTTCAGGAAAAATAACCCAAAGTTCTATAGATGGGGATTTATGCTCCATGTATAAATAAAATTAAAATTTTAATAATAAGAAGGTAGATACATTGTATACATGAGGGCCACTAGACCATGCTAAGATAAGATCACTCTCTGATGCAAAGTGAATCATTATGTGCATGTTGTCAAGGAGGCCAATTGTTGCTCGATCCTAAAAACCCCACAAACCAAAAAACAAACCTATTAAAAAATTCCATTGATGTTCTTAATTTCTTAAATCATTATACCAACATCAATATAATCTAGGATGAGGTGGTAGTAAATTCCAATGTTGATATTGAGAGAAGTGGAAAACCCTCAAAAAATTTATCACTTTAGGGCTAATAGAAATGTAGGGGAAAGTGGGAGAGAGAGTTAGGGTTTTAAAAGGGAATGAATAAGCAGAGGAGGTCCCTTGAAAAAGTTGAATGAGGTCCCTCCCCCTCCAACAAGGTAGTGAATTTCATTGTGTCTATCACCGCCTAAGTTAGTTCAGGAGAGAATTTACTCAGTATAGTAGTTATCATTCCATAAAGGCAGTTACCTCTTCTCCCTTGAGTTCAATTTAAATAGCATTATATCCAGAATACCTATCCATGAATGATAGGTATTGAAAAAATTCTATTTTATTAATTATAAACATTATGATTGGGAAAAGATTCATCCTTTGGAATATCATAGTTCGACTCTCTAACATAACTATATATTTTTCTTTCACATTCTTCTTCTGAGAAAAAACAATGTTAGAAATCAACTTGGGGTGTTGGTCCACCATGATGAAATATTTATTGATCATCTTATCGATATCAGCTTCCACCTAGCTATTGTTAGTAAGATACATTATCCATGTGATCTACTTATAGCCAAAGTGGTTAGCTAGTAAAACTATGTGGTGAATATTTACTTTAGAATCCAATATAGGTATTTCCCTATAATTAAATGAAAAGGTATTCAAATGTTGTTTGATGAAATAAATATATTCCACATTCTCTCTAGGATTTATGGATATACTAATAAATGTGGGTTATTGGTCTTCTTAGGTACCTGAATTCACATACCTATGTTTTTTATGGGGTTTGAAACACCTTATTCAAAAACCAATGGTTTATATTTGATCTCTTCTCACCTGACATCATCAATATTGGAAGATGGAACCACTCCTTGGGATTTAGGGGATAGAAAAGGGGTTTCATCATCCCCAATGAGGTTAGACTCATATAAATAGTGAAAATGTTTTTTAGTCCTAGTCAGTATCATGTGGATATATGAAATGGTTTCTAATCCCCATGTCCCTCTCTAATAATGGATTTTCAACTGATCAAAGAGTTGAGGTTGCATTGATAAGATATCTTTAAAGCCTGATTTTAGATAGAGACACTCAAAAATGTGATTAGTGGACATGGGTATTATAAGAATATCTTTTTATAATTATAGAGGTAGTTCAATAGTGATATTTATATTCCCATTATAAGATAATAATGTGTTCTAGGAATCAATTACTCTAGCTTATAGTATCATGTGATTTTACAAATTTGGAATCATTGCTTCAATTTGATTAATAGGGAGTATAAAATATTAATCTAGACCATTCCATGGATTAATTAATGTTACTTATAGTCTATTAATGGTATCTATTTATATTGTATTATTCACTATCGACTACTTCCCACCCATTTTATAATATTTTGTATCGATATAGTGGAATTCTCATGACTAAAAGGGGGATTTTTAGCATAAAGCACTCCATTTTTCCCACAAATGAAATATTTCAAAAATTAATGGTTAGAATTTTTCACGCATACATGTGTGTACCACCATTTCATTTATAATAGTGAATTTAAGGCCATGTTTTATAAAATGACTAAAAACTTGGAGTTATATATGAGCTCCCCAGACTGAGTTTTCAATATGATCATTCCTAGAGTATTTTGTTCACATTTTTCATACCCATGTATTTTCAAATTAGAAGGGGATAGGTTAGATTTTTAATAAACCAAGAAATGAAAAGTTTTAGTCATAATGTGGTTGATTTATGAGACATTTTCCACTAGGGATTGAGGAATATTTATGTCATCGAGTTTTACAAACACATATAAGGATTTGATTTCCCCATCTATGATAGCTTATTTATATTTATCTATAAAGGATATGATTATGTGGTATTTAGTAGAACCCATTTCTATATGATATATTTTAGTAGTGAACACATTATTCTAAAACTCTTAAGGTCTTAAAAGATATGTAATGAGAGACCCTCTAAGTTTTTTAGAGTGTTGAAGGGAAATTAGGATTGAAATCCATGTATGGAAGATAAACAAATGACTAATTTTTTTTACTTTTGGTCTAATTTCATAATTTTCAAGCCATGTGGATGTTCACTAGACCAAGTCCTAGTAGATCATACTAGATATGATGATGATTCCTTCCCTGAATCAAATAATGGGGTTATTTTTTAAATTTTAATGTTAGGTTGAGTTGTCCTTTCATATATCATCAATAACTAGTTTATAATACCATTTTCTAATCAATATACTTTCCTGAGAGGGGTGAAATGAGTCTTAAAGTATTCTGGATCAAACTGATTCTCTTGTTGATATCATTTAAGTTCTTGCCTCTTTTTTTATCCTCATGCATGATTTTGGTGGGAATAACACAAGAAATCTAGGGTCTTCCTCAAGTGTGTCTTCCCCTTCCCCTATAGCCTCCTCAATTTATAAATATGAAAAACCCTATTTTTCATGTCTCTATTTCATCAAAAATTGAGTTTATTAGTTAGAAAACATTTAAAACACCACAATGTAGCTTAAAATTAGAAGAAAATTGAATTTGTTAGGGGTGTTTTTCATCCTTATAATTATGGGAGAAGGAAATAAAAAATAATACATACTGGTTTTGGTGATTGTGGGGGATCTTCCTCCTATTATCTTATTAAATGATGGTGATTATGCAATTGTTTTAATTTTGTGGGACATGTGGTGTTTTCTTCAGAAGTTATAGAGGAAATCATAGTTGTAACAAGTTGATTCTCTCATGACTTGATAACCACATGCACAAATTTTAATGGTTTTTAAGTTATTCGATCATTAAAACTTTACACATTATTCTCAAGGACTTCCTTCTATTCTCATCCTTATTCATATGGACTAATATACACATAAGTTTCATGTCTTATGGTATTATTTGATGTTACCCACTTTCATCCACTATTCCTTAAAGTAATTAATTGAAGAATATGTATTTCAGAATGTGTTTCCTTTTTATGGAAAGGGTGATAATTGTGGTGATCATTAAACCCTTACTCATAGATCTTTTTAATATTGAGTAATATAAACTTATTTTTCTTTAATATGGTAATAAAATATCCTAAGATATACTCATTTATAAAGGTATATTTTTATTATTATTTTAAAATTTTGGATAGTTATTCGGTCACGACCCGTCCCCCAGGGCCCATGTCGTAACTACCCCAAGCCCGCCCTCCATAGGCCAGGGGATGGCGACTAGCACCAAAGGCATAAATCCCTATAACTGGGAAGGCATTGCCTTTATAAAATGTAAACTCACACAACCAGAGAACAAGTGGAAGCAAACACTAAGTAAAGCAGTATAATAAGTGTGGTGAAAGTACAAAGGGGCTAGAAATAAAAGCCCAACTGAAAGGTACAGCTACAACTGAAAGAAAAGTACAACTGAAAAGACAACAGTTGAATGGTGAAGCAGTTCCTGGATCGTCCTCTGGGTTCCTACCTGAAAGGTAGGTACAGATGTCCTCCTTAGCACTCCATGTCTATCGGTCCGCTTCGTGTTCCGTCACGCCAAGTGTCCACCTCCGAGTACCATCTAGTCCTCGTACACTCTGCCTTGGTCAGTGGTGTCCATCGTCTGCATCCAACACAATGAGGTGCAGGCATAGCCCATGTAGGGGTGAGTATAACGATACTTAGTAGGGACTCTGAGACCCTCAAGGTATCACAAAATCCAACAAGGATAAACCACAAAGAAAGATCTCAACAGATAACCTTTACTTAGGTATATGCCCATACATATACCTAAGTTACCAAGTAACCCATCTCAATCATGAGGAAAACACAAAGGTCATTTACTCACCTCAAACCAGGATTTTCATTCACGATGTCGAAAACACGGATGCTGGAGAACTCCTCCTATGTCGAGTACAGTAGTCCCATCACGACTCTGAGGTGATACTTACTAACCTTAGACTGCTAAGGTACTCCTCCTCTATCGAGTACCGTGGGTCTGTCATCCCAACACAGTAGCGCTTCCCGCCATGGGTCTACCTCCCTAACACAGTAGTGCACCCCCTAATAGCCTATAGAGGTACTCCTCCTGTCGAATACCGCAGGTCTGCCAACCCAACACAGTAGCGCTCCTCCTCCATGGTTCTTTCACCCCTATACAGTAGCACTCCCCACTAGGCTAGTCAAGTCACTCCGAATCGAATCGGACAAGCAGTCATCAGGTCTCATCCAGCTACAAGGTCTCTGTACTCCATACGCTCATCTCTGGGAGGATCCGATCCATGAGCTACAGGTCGATACTTCAATGTGTCATGTAATATCACGTGGAAGTATCTCAAAGGACCGCCTCGTCATAGGGGTCTCAACGCAATAGACGGCGCGTCAATCGGACGCCCGGTCTGTGAGTTATTAGCCTTTTGATCCCGGGGGCCCGGTTGGTTTCATGTATGAACCAACCCGGCCATATCTCAAATATACCCCGAACTCCCATGGGGTATACTCAAAGGAATATTTTCTCAACGGGATTACCAACGCCACTGACGGTTCGTCAAACGGACGTCCGGTCTGAGAATTATTGGTTTTTCCGTTCCAGGGGCCCAATTGGTTTTTAAGCTAAAACCAACCGGAATGCACTCCATATTCACCCAAACCTCAAGTTAAGTATTCCAAAATAACCTTATCATTATAAGGAATCCAACATAATTAACGTCACATCAATCAGACGTCTGGTCCTTAAGTTATAAGCGTTTCCGCTCCAAGGGCCCGGTTGGTTTCGGGTTTGAACCAACTCAGACATACCCAAACTTCACTGAAACCTTGAGTGTAATATACTGAAATGACCTTCTCGATCCAAGGAATCCTAATCAACTGACGGTGTGTCGATCGGAGGTCTGTAGCTCAAGTTATGTGCGTTTAAACAAATCTGGTCCGAAAACGGGGGGTCTGGGCCCGGTTCGACCCGGCCCAACCCACCCTGGGTCGGCCCGAACCGGGTCGACCTAACCCGGGTCCCGGTCTGGCCTGGTTGGGTGCGGTCCAGCCCGCCCCGGCTCAACCAGGGGGCGCGGCCTCAGCTAGCGGCCGAGCGGGTTGCGCGGAGCGGGGGGGGGCCCGTTAATTGTAACCGGCGGCACCAGCTAGCGCTGCTGCGGCTGTTTCCGCGGAAGACTTCCTCCGACGGTGCGCTGGGGTGTTGCCGCCTCTAGGCAGCTGGCCGGCGTCGGCCTCCACCTCCGGTCACCCTCACCACCACGCTGGCGACCCGCACCGTCGGAATCTTTCGCGGGCCACAAGAGTCATTCCGGTGGTCCGTTTTAGCTTCTGCCTGTGCCTACGGCTCTCTCGGGTCCCAAACTTTACTACGAAGGCTCCAAATTTTCATTACAGCCCTGTTTCATTGTTTCCCATCATCCTTCACACAAACAAACAATCAGCGGAGGGTTTGGGCTTGTTCGTTAGCCTGCGCCCTCCGCGTTAGAGGCTCAAACCATAATTCGTCATAAAGGAACGCCCATGCTTGAGGGTTCAAATCACTCATACGAAAATATAAAAAACAACCCCCTACCTTGGAAAATCTTCACTGTAGTCGTGCGTCGTGGATGACGGTATCGATTCCGTCATCATCGAAGTTCACCCGAATAAGAAGTGGCGTCTACTCTCTTTTCACTAAGAAAAGAAAAGAAGGTGCGTCGTCGCCCTTCATGGATTTGGAATTATTCGTCGAAGAGGTATTGTTCTTCATGGAAGGATGGTGTTCTTCAACAAAAAAGGAACTCTCCTCTTCTTTTACACAAGAACACTCTCAAATATCCTCCCAACACAACATGTGTCCAAAATAAAATAATAGCTATGGCTATTATTTTATTAAAACATCAGATTAAAAATTCAAATCACTTAATTAATAAATTGAAGAGGTTGAATTCATTAATTAAGGTGTGTTCGCAAACAATAAAGAGAGGGAGAGGGAGAGGGAGAGTTCTCATTCAATAAGGGAAGTTGTCAAAGAAATTAATGAAGGGGAGAGTTATAGAAAGTTCAAGAGAGTTATGGGGAGTTCAAGAGTTTAGGGCATGTGTGGGCCCCACCCCACAAATATCCTCTCTTGGGAGGTTATGTGGGTGTGGTCCCCACCTCTAACTCTCCTTGGGAGGAAATAACCACCCTCCACAAATAAAAATATCAAACACATATTTTTATTTAGTTTTTTATAACCACCAGAAAATTAACTTCTCCTACCGACTAAACGCAACTACGGTAATGGTCTCCTTAAGCAATTATCGGTGCTGTGAGTTCATCAGTGTCCTCGGATTTCAATTCTGACAACCAGTTCAAAAGATAGAAAAATCCTCATGTACGTTTACTGAACGTACCCAAACAAAACTTTGGAAATTGATTCTGGGCACACCGGGCCTCGAAATCAAGTTCCGTCAGAAGCTACAGACTCATAAAATTTCAAAGAATCAAGAAAAAAGATTTCCTTGAAAATTATGGATTTTATATATTCCCCTTCTTAACATCATGTATATTTTCATTGTGACAATAGAACTATTATTGTTTCTAAGGAGGGGGGACTGTTTTATATTTGACTGGTTTAGGTGATGGGTCTTGAATCAGTTAAAGTTTTAGAGTTATAGTCATATTTTCTACTTTTACATACTTCATCACCTATGTTGACGATGTTGGTTGAGTTTTTGTTTTCAATAACTAAATGTAATTTTCTATCGGTGTATTAATGTAATAAACTCACAATACCCACCTGGATACTTTAAAGGAAGGAAAATTTTTTTCAACTCATCTTAGAGTTTATTTATACCCATATTTAGTAACTAATGTTATGGGATTTTTATATCCATGGAATAAGTAAAACCCTTCAACTAAATGATAAAGTCTATAACACTCTCATTTTAACATTTCTTATGGTTTGATAGGTCAAAAATTCTTTTCTTCTTCAGCATCAGGCTGAATTGATAGAAAAACTATATTTAAAGATACTTCCATCTAGTTATGAATCTAGATAAAATATTTCTATAATAGACAAATTCATATACCTATAATTTTTTCATGAATCATCTGATATTTTACACCACTTTTTACTATGGAATTCTCAACATTTTAATGTACCAAGACACTATGTCCATAAGGTGTTGTTCTGAATATATCCTGACAATGATCCCTAAAAAAGATAAAATTTTCAAAATTGGATAGAGGAGGAGTAAAATAAACCCAATCAGGGTAAATTATTTTTTCTAGATACAATAATGAATTCTAACCATCCATATATTCTACTTGAGTATAAAAAGACCCAATAATTTCTTATAGTATGACCACTTATGTTGAATTTTTTGTAGGGATATTTTTTGAAGCATGATTGTAATGACCCTGACCTGATTTCCATAACAGAAATGATATAGCCCACCCTAGGACTTTAGAAGCACTACTCGGTCATCATGGGTCAGTGACTTGTGTTTTGTGTCTTGAAATATAGTTGCAGAAAAATTTATATACTATAAATTATAAAAATAAAGGTAAAGAAAATAATACTAAATGAATGTGATGTATGTCATATAGAAATAGAGTAAAATATCATTTAAAATTAATTATTAAAAGTAGGGACTCATATACAAAAGGCTAAATGATATACTCTATCTCATTCTTATAATTCCAACACTTATAGAAACATGACCTACACCAACACCAACCAAGAACAAGTAAACAAATCTCTCATACATCTAAAAACATTTGTAGGCGCCTACAAAACAGGCCATGAAATTATATGATCACTGATTTTCACATATAGGGAATGATCATGTAATACTTAGTATTAAACCATAAAGGTTCCAATATATATTCAATAAGATTAAATGTATTCTATAAAAAATTCTAATCATTTACATAAAAATATGAAAATGTATTTTTAAAGATATAGAAATCAATACATAGAAGTAATTTATAATTAAACACTTTAAAAACCATTATTAATTATGAATGATAACTCTCAATACTATGAGGTTTTGTACTTGGAATATCTTCTTTAAGCCTAATACTTTTAATCTATGAAAACCCATATAGGAAAACCATGATTCCCATTCTATAGAATAAAATAGATGAGGTAAAAAAACTCATCCCATGGAATGGTAAAGGTGTATACAAGAGTTCCGTTGAATTATCAGCCCATCTCATGGGAATGAGAAGGGGTGTATAGTAGTTAGGGTGAAACACCCATCCCATTCAACCATGTACACAATTTTCTACTATACATATTAAAATTATTATGAAACAATATATACACATACCCATTTCAGTATTCTCATCAACTATCAAGTAAGAAACCTTGCTCAAGAACAATTCAATTGTAATAAACAATACTAAATAAAATAAAATGTAGACATGTTGGAATGTTCTATAGTAACTACCATACAAAAAGTTGAATAAAATTTTATATAGTTATAAAATAATGTTGTGTAATCCATGTACATTACATTATGGATCCCAAATAGGTATACAAGAATTAATCCAAACATTTCATAAATTATAATACATCATTATCCTTATAATACTTCAGATATAGATTACCCCAATTCTAAGATTTATATGAGGAGAGAATTTGGGTTCATTTCTTTCTAGCCACACATGGATAAACTCTATCATGTGTAATAACTATAGTTTATTAATAACCTACTATATGATTGACCAAGTATAGTATTGTTCTTATCAAATACATCCTCAAATTATCCTAGATAAATAGATTAATAATGAATAAATTCTTAATTTGAAACACCCATTTGATAATATATTTCTTTCTAAGTAAGGTTTTCATAATAAAAATTTATTTTATAGAAAACATATATTCAATATTAAAAGTTATAAAATATTGTAGTATCATGTTTAAACTTTGTAATATATAATATAGAATAATTTCTAAAGTGAAATTAGATTTCTGAAATAAAGTTATGATAAAAATGTTTTATATATAAAAAATAATAGATCAAATAATTAATAAATAAGAAACAAGTAGAGGTTTTATAAAAAATTTGTATGGCTTGGGTAGTGACCTAGTTAATAAAACCAATCAATTATGTCTCGCATAATTTATTTCCACTTATAATTAACTCATTTTTTATCTCTCCACCAATGTAACTCTTTACCAAAGTTTATTATGGATCATTAACTTATAACTCATAGGGGTTTATGTGGGATGAAATGAATTCTTTATTAATATATATTAAGGATTAGAAAAAGAATTATTCTAGTCAAAATTATTTTTAATACCCATTTTTCTCAACTTACCCTACCAAGAAGTTGATTCCCTTAACAAATTCAATCATACAAAGGTTTAATAGGATAATTTTGAAGTTATGAGGGAATGAAAAAAATCCTCACAAAGTATATTCAATAGCCTAGGGAATGTAAATTCTACACTTTTTGGGGTATAAGTGATACTTACCAACAAAATTAGAAGTTGATAAATATTTAAAAACCCTAGATATATGTTAATAATAAAGGAATTTCATAACCACATCACTAGTCTATTTAGGATCAAAATTTATTCTATTTATTCATAAACAATTTATTAATTAGTTATAGAACATGTTATTGACTTTACCCTTTATAATTTAAATTATAAAGGTAAAGGGTTTAAGTTATTAGTCTCAAGCATGAATAATAAGGATAGACATGTTAGATATTATATAAACATCAATAAGTTTCAAACAATACTTGTTTCATTTGTTAATATTTTTCAATTTGACATATAACATTTAAACTAGAATCTAAATTTTAAGATGGATAATTCAATAATTTTTTATAATTGGAGAAGAATATTTTCATGGAAATGTTTTTTGAAAAACACACTGAGGCATTCTCCAAAAATTAATTGATTCATACTTTTATAATATAAACATAATTTACTTTATTTATCTATCGAAAACTATAGGAAAAAAAAATCATAAGAGATTCCATATTAGTTAAAAACACTTACCAATAAATATATTATCCTTGAAAAATCTTCAGTCATACACTTATGGAATCATAACACCCCCTAAAAATCAAAAAATTGCATTCTGTAATCATTTTCTATAAATTAACTTTGAAACAAAAAACCATATTGAAAACTCCAACAAAACTTAACCAAACCCTAGGTGGAATACTATGATAACTATCTATAGAACCATTCAATAAAAAGGTATAATTAACTTAGACCCAAATATCCCTAAATTTGGAAAACCATTGAAGACTTTTTCATCATAGATTCCAATATAAATAGAAAAAAAAGGTTTTGAAATCACCCACTATGTTCTTTTCTATCCCAGAAAATAAGAAATAAAGGCATTGGAATGGATTTTACAATGGATTTTTTGAAATCTCATGTCATGGAACCTAGTTAAAACAAGTGAAGAATACAAAGACGCATGAGAAGAAGATAAGAGGGTGTTAGAAGATATATTTCCATTATTTTAAAAAATAAAGACCTTTATGTAATGATTAAACTTTAGAGTGGGAGGAGATTGAAGAGGAGAGGGATGGAGATCCTCAGAGATCAAGGGAGATGTTGGAGAGAAGTGAGGTCTGAGCCTCCCCCAAATTGGGTATTTGAATTTTAATAATGAAAAGTTCATACTTAAATTTTGGGTAGAATTTAATAAAAATCTATTTTAGGCCTATTAGGTACCAAATATAGTGCTATGTGTATACAGTGGTGGCTCATGTTCCCTCCTTATCAAGATCACTGGGTTCCTAGTGTGAGCTATAGTTTTAAAATATAGGTGGAACCTCCCCTATGCCTACCTAAACCCCCAGAACTTTTAAAAAACTTTTAAAAGTATATAAAAATACCCTAAATATCATCCTAACACTTCAATTTTATGTAGGAATGTGAAAAAGAAAAAATATGCCTAAACCAAAACCAAAAATTCAAATTCTCCAAAAATTTAATATATACCTTTCCTTAAAAAAGAATGACCAAGGTTTAGTCAATAAAAACTCCCTATCTTATAATTTTTCATCCTTGGAAAATAAAAATCCATCATTAAGTGATGATCCCCTAAGTCTAAAAACCATCAAATTTACTAATATTTCCATAATCTGCAACCTTAGGTTCTTATTAAAGACTCAAAGCATTTAATACAAAATTAAAACATCCCCAACCATCACTAAATCACAATAACAAAATGATTATACAATAATACCTCAATAAACTAAAATATCTATCCTTAAAATTAATAAAATTATAGCACTAAAATATAACTCCCATATCCATAAAATTATTCAAAATATAAAACAATAAACTATGATTTATAACATACATAGCCTAAAATACCTTAAAATTCTATCCATCATAGAATTTATAAGATGTTATACTAAAAATACCCCTCTTCTTATGGTGTTTCCCACCATACGACATATCTAGAATCTTATTATCATTATATGACACTTATTTAGGTTAATGAAAACTATTTATTAATTAAACTAGTTTTCAATTTTTATTTAAAAAAATCCATTTCAAAACTCAATTTATAAAACACCTATATTTAAAACAAATTTTTTATTTACATATTGATAATTTAAAACACTTTTAAATTCTATTAAAAATCCCATTTTCACTCTTTATGTATAAAAGATTATTAGGAAAATAATTATCCTTGTCACTTTATAATAAAATATACATAGTTTCACGTATAATCTTTTTGAAACATATCATTATATCTTGTTTGTTCACTCTCATTAACATATAAATGTATGAGTGTATATCAATGAAAACATATCCTTAAGTTTTGTTATGCTCAAATTAACTATAGCACTCATTATGGTAGTAAATACAACTTATTTAATATAAGCATACTCAGATAAGAAATAACTACTATAATGATAACTATATGTCATGAAATCAAAGAGAACATTATTTAATCAATAATATCACTTAGTACAGAATTAATATATCAATATATCAAGAATTAGTAAAGGTAGGCTATGTCTAGTAATAATTACTAGCATAGAAGTAAAATATCAATGATGAAATATATTTATTCTCTCAAATCAATAACACTATCATGGAAGATAAATAATAGGAAACATTATAACCTTCTCTAGAGAAGACAAAGTTTCTCCTATCCAGGGGCACATTCACCCATTGTACATCACTAGATAGATCAATGGCGTGGAAGTTTGTCGTTGTGTTGTCAGCATAGGTTTTGTGATTAATCTCATCCCAACCTGGACACTCCACAAACTAGAACTATCTAGGTAGATATATATCCCTCTAACCTGAATATCCAAGGTTATGATAGGAAAGAGTGGACTTCAGTTGGAAAAATTAGTCTAAAGACCCAATTCGGTGGGCTGGTCACCAGCACTGAGTTTATGGTTGTCTCGCAGGACACCGCCTACAGTGCGTTGATGGATAGACCCTAGCTCCACCTGCACACGACAGTTACTTCCTCCTATCAGTAGTGACTCAAGTACTCCTTTAATGGTCAATTATGAATACTCTAGGGTGATGTTTCTCCCTTTTCCTCTTGTTAAGCCCACTACTTAGATGCTGACTATTACAAGAGAAAGGACAAGCAAGTGTAGGCCAACGGGGTTTTGCACACTGCCACTATAGCTGATCCGTGGATAGACTTTGATGATGCCTTCATCCTCCCAATCCATCAGTTGGAATTCATGGCCCCAAAAATGGGACATTTCTTTTTTATCTCTAGGATGAGGGTGAAATGCATTCCTAGATATAAGGAGCGTCGTAATATTACTTTGTACTCCTACAAAAATCAGGATCGGGTGATTCTAGAGCCCCTTACCCCTGTAATATATCATGATGTTTGACCCATGGCAATAGAAATATGTCATACTTTCTTATTTCAATGAGTTGGGTTGAATCGACTTAAGATGACATGCCACTACTGCTTTTATATTATCAAGCATAGACCCCTCGATCAAAGACCTGATGGGATTGGATTGATGGATTTTATCACCATGGTTTTAGTAGTGTGGGAATATCCTGATGAAGGTTCTGCCGCCACTCAGGTCAGTATGAGCATTCTGTCAGGGTCAGTCAACTTAGAAGAAATGCCCCCTTCCGATGACACTCTCACTGTAGGTGATGGAGAGGATTTATAGGATTCTCCTCCCACATTTGAGGATGTTATCTCCACCAGCATCGATGATTCAGTACAAGGGAACCCTATTACTGAGGCAGATCTAAGGCCAAAGCTAATCAGCGTAACTATCCCTATAGAAGAGTAGCAGAAATATGTGGATTTTTTGAAGCAGTGTCAAGATGTATTTTCCTAGAGATATAGTTAGATTCCAGGACTAGATCCTTATGTCGTCATCCACCACCTTGGTCTCCCAATAAACCATCATAGGTTCAAACAGCCTCCCAAAAACATGTTCCCCTATCACGGTGCCATGGTCGAGGCTAACGTTGATAAGATCATCAAATCCAACTTCATCAAGGAAGTCCAGTACCCCAAATGGTGAGCCAACATCGTTCCCATCAGGAAGAAGAACATATAGATTAGAGTCTACAAAGACTTCTGGGACCTCAACTGTCACTGTCTGAAGGATGATTTTCCCCTTTCCATGACATAATTTTTTATCGATTCCACCAATGGATACTAGGCTTTGTCATTCATGGATGGGTGTTCCAGATATAATCAAATCTAGATGTCCCTCGAGGATGAATAATCTACTGCCTTCATAGTACCATAAGGTACTATCTATTACCAGGTAATGAATTTTGGCTTGAATAATACAGGAGTCACTTATTAGTATTCCATTCACTTTATATTCAAGAAAATATTAGGGACATTGGTGGACTACTAGGTAGACGACTTGGTGGTCAAATCCCACCGGTGTCAGGACCATCTCAGAGATCTTGAGAAAATGTTCAGCTTCCTCCATTTTCTCTATTTGAAGATGAACCCCTTGAAGTGTGCCTCCGGGGTCACCTTTGGAAAATTTATTGTATTTTTCATTAGGTACATATACATCAAGATCAATCCAGAGAAGATTAATCTTATCAGTCCTATTCCTCCTCTGAGTAACCTTCAGGATCTCCAAGGTTTTCAAGGCCACTTAGCCTATATACACTGATTCATTATGAATATAGACAGCAATTGTGAGCCTGTTTTTTGAGTCATGAAGAAAGGTGTCATCTACCAATGGGATGAGGAATGCCATACTACTTTTGAGGAGATCAAGAATTACCTACTTCAACATCCGTTTTGGATACCACCCATCTCCGGCAAGCTACTGGTCCTTTATGTGACTGCCCTAGAATGATCCCTTGATTCCCTTCTCACCTAGAAGAATAATTAAGGGAAAGAGAATAGTTTATACTATCTCATCCATATGAACCTCGATTCAAAGACTAGATATTCTTATATTGAGAAGAGTTTCCTTGCAATGGAATTCATAGTGCATAAGTTACGACATTATCTACACCACCACGAGATATATCTAGTGTCCCATGTGGACCCACTGAATTATATTTTGAACCATTACTTGTTAATAGACCATCTAACAGTTTGTTATCATGTTTATTCCATAGAAATTTATCAATTTTTAGGTGATAGTAGACTTTCTTTCTTCCTATATGGCCCCCATAGAGCGGTCTTCGGATCTCCATTTCCTAGATGATTCCATCCTCTCAGTAGATCAATCCATGCAATGTTATCAGATACACTTTGACGGTGCTTCCCGGATCCCTACCAGTATAAGTCTTAACGATCCCAGACTCAACAGAGTAGGCCTAGGTATCATTTTTATCATGCCTACATAGGATTTCATGCCCTATTCATTCTTATTGTCATAAGGTTGCACCAAAAATGAGGCTGAGTATCAGGACCTTATCACTGGTCTTGAGTTAGCCCTCGAGATTGATGTCCCTCACTTTCATGTCAAGGGGGGCTCCAAGTTATTCACCAAGAAGATCAATGGTTACTACATCATCATAAAGCCATATCTCTTACCCTTGTTAGAATGCACTCACCAACTAATGGCCCAGTTCCCTCTTCTGCCAGAGGTTACTCATGTTCCTCAGTTGAAGAATGGTTGAGATGATGTCGTGACCAGCCTTGATGCTTCTCTTGTAGATCCTAATCAAGATGATTTGATTATACCTATGGCACATCAAAGATTCATCACTCTCGTTACCCCATATGATGATTTCATCAAGCAGGTAATCCATCTCACCACTGGTGCCTTCACATCGGGACCTCCAGTCCCCACTACCGTATTATAAGAAACCCCTAGTTGGATGAATCCTTTTATCAATTACCTCAAAAATGGAAATATTCCAAAAAATAGAGCCAAACATGAATGAATCTATCAACATGTAGTGTAGTTCACCCTCAGAGTGGTACTATCCTTGATTCGATCCTCTACAAGCATGGGTTCGATATAGTCCTCTTATTCTACATTCAAGGAGATAAAGTTCTCCAGGTCATGCAGGAAGTTCATGTCAGTTCCTACAGAGCTCATAAGGCAAGACCTAAACTCTTCCATCATATCTGAAGGTTGGGATATTTTTGTCCCACCATGATCCATAACTATATTTAGTTCTCCAAGAGGTTCCACGTGTGTCAAATCCATGCTAATTTTGTGCATCGACTACCAGAGCCTCTTTCTACTACCAAGTACTCTTGGACCTTCGTAGTCTAGGGACTCGATGTTGTGGTGTTTTATCTTCCAGCAAAAACTCTCCAATATAGTTTCATCTTGACTACTATGGATTTCTTTTCCAAGTGGGCATAGGAGATCCCACTCAAGGAAGTCAATGCTCATTCTATCATCAAATTCAGGAGCTCCAATATCATCCACCGATTCGGATCCCCTCTCATCATTCTCACAAATAATGGAACCAACTTTAGGGCATCCTAACTGGATAAATTGTATGCCAAGTATAGTATCTAGTCCAACCATACATCCCACTATCATGCACAAGAAAATGGGAAGATCGAGGCTTTAAATAATACCATCTCTAACATTATTCAAAAGATGGTTGGTCAAAATAAGAAAAGTTGGTCTGGAAAGCTCCCCAATGCTCTCTGGGATTACTGGAAAACAACTCTCAATTCCACCTAGGTGACCCCATATTTCTTGGTCTATGGAACATATGCAGTATTGCCTATCAAGATTTAGTTTTTGTTACTCCGTACAGTCGTCTATGATCAGAAGATGTCAAAAAAAAGTAGAAAAAGTGCATATGGTAGAAATAGAAGCCCTTGATGAGAACATACTTCATGACTTTAAAAATATGGAGAGGCACCAAAATAAGATCGCCAGGGATTTCAATAAGAATGTTTTTCTTCTCTATTTTCTTCAAGGTGACATGGTTTTATCCCTGAGAACATTGATGATACCTGGTAGAAATCCACCAATGACGGAGCCCAAATGGGAGGGGCGTGATATTATCCATAAGGTTTACCCCAATGGTGCATACTCTTTAGTCACTGTGGATGGTGAGCGCATTACTACTCCCCCTATTACAAAATTCCTCAAATAGTATTTTTCCTATGAATACGTACTGAACTTCTCCGTATGACATTAAACTACATGATCTATCCGTTCTAAAAGATGTAGAACTACCCAGCATTCATCCTGAAAGACAATAAACTACAAATGGTAAGCATACCCTACAGTTTGAGCTCTATGACCTTAAACTAAGATATCATTCATCCTTACTACAAGACATTAAATTATATTCCATTTCAAGAACTACGTGTGGCTTGATTCCTATCTTTATGGGATACATATGAACACCTGAACATTTTGTCTTGAGTTCCAACCCCAAGTCCCTCCATCTTTGGTTTCTCAACATAGTGATTCTCCAGAAGTATGTGATGTGGTATGAGGCCTCTTTGGTCTTCATTCATGTCAGGTTTATAATAGCCACACCATGTGCCCTTCCCCCCCCCCCCAGGATAACCTCCATGTTTCTCTATCCTTATCGTAAGACGTTAAACTGCACGGCATTTCTAGAACAATGTGTGGTTTGATTCCCATCCTAATGGAATACATAGCAATTTTTTGAAAAAAAAAAATTTCGGGTCCATCCCTAGGTATTGAAAATCTTGCCTTTTCTCTAGGCCCTTCGGCCCGAGACCCCTCTTGGGGATGCATGGTGTGGTATGAGACCCCTCTAGTCGTTATTCACATGGGGTTTTATTTATCGCTCCATGCACCCCCTCCTTTCTTCAAGACATTATCACCCTACGTTATTACTGCATGATGTTAAACTACACATCATTTCCAGAACTATGTATGGCATGATTCCCATCCTCATTAGATGTGTAGGAATATCCAATCATTTTGTCTTTGGGTCCATCCCCAGGTTCCACAAACCTTATCTTTCTCTCGGACCTTTAGCCTTGGTTATTATGGGATCACGTGGTGTGGTGTTGACCTCTTTAGTCCTCATTAGTGTTGGGTTTACAATGGCCACACTGTATGATCCCCCTCAAGATTAACCCTCATCACACTCATCCTTATCGCACGATGTTAAACTGCATCGAACCTTCAAGAACTATGTACGTCTTGATTCCCATCCTCATGGGATATATAGGAATGCCCAGGAATCTTGCTTTGGGTCAATCCCTAGGTCCCTAAACCTTTTTTGGACCCTTTTCCTAAGTCCCATCTTTGTAGTTCACGGTGTGGTACGGACACATTTTGTCCCCATTCACGTCGGTTTTGTTTTTTCATGTCCTTCACATCCCTTTTTGCACATTACCCTTCCCCGTTGTCATAATCACACAGCAATAAACTATGTTATAACCCTACATCCTTACCACATGATGTTAAACTACAAAATTTTTCAATAACTATGCATGGTTTGATTCCCATCCTTATTGGATATGTAGGAACACATAGGTATTCAATACTTGGGTCCAGTCTCGGGTTTATCGACCCATTTTGCCTCTTTTTTTCTCATCTTCTCAAGTCATCTCTCCCTAAGTTGAGCACCTCAACCTCTATCCCTCTACATCAATGTACATGAGATTCATTGTGATATTGGTCCTAGAGTGTTGGATTCTTCCTATAAATTCTTGCATTCCATATCCATGCTTCATATGTCCCTTTATTTGGGGCCCCCATCATCTTTCACGTCTGAAGGGACCCCCCCTCTACCTCGGTGCTTGTCTACCATCTTGGGCCAACATCCTAGGGGATTTTGAACAAAAAATTGATATAATTCCCATATTTTGAATATGGTCAACATTCGATCCAAAGTTTTATGTTCCAATTTTAGGTCACACGATATGGATACTTTGTTGTGAACATGGTCAGTAGCTATCCTCCATCGTTATCTCCAACCCCATTGTGCCCCTAATATTGGTCTCATGATTCACATACCTTTCCACCTCCTTATGTATAAGAAAAATTTTAACACCTTCGGTGTTATCCCTCTGTGCACCTTTGTACGTTGAGATAACAGTTCAGCGTTGTTGGGCAATTCTTGGTCCCACACCTCTGTTCCCCTATTGTGTGATTCCATGTGTTGTTTGGGTCTTCTCAACCCCTTGTTTCCCACACTGAGTATGGATCACATGGGATTTAGGGTTTTGATAAGATTCATATCTTCATGGAAGATATTTCAACCTCACTATGTGAACTCTATGACCTTAAACTAAGAGATCAAGTCCCAAAGTCTGGGCATCATGACTTTAAACCGTGTGTATTATTTTGGAAGTGTATGGTGTGGTTTGGACTCCCTTGGTCTTAATTCATGTTGGGTTGCCTTATTAAACCGATTAATGTATTTTTTTCTTTGGGAATATTTCCTTTTTGGTCCAAGCTCTATGACCATAAACTAAGATCTCTTTCAACTCTATCATATGACATTAAAATGTGCCTTCTGCATCTGATTTGTATGATGATAAACTAACAATCCATATGATATCTTTATTTGAGAAGGAATTTCTCCTTTGACATTTGCCACCTTCAATTCCATTTCAGAACTACATATGTTTTGATTCTCATGCTCATTGGATACGTAGTGACGCCCGAGCATTTTATCCATGGGCCCAGTCTCATCATCATGAACCTTTTCACCCTGTCTTGTCTTAGGTTTCTCTCGGGAGTGTGTGGTGTGGCATGGAACCCCCCTGGTCTACATTCACATTGGGTTTGTGAAAAAACACCATGTACCTACCTTAATATCCCTCATTATCTTTGTCTTTGTCGTATGATGGTAAACTACACAGGCATGTCCCACTCACATGACATTAAACTGGGCACTTTACGGTCCGAGATCTATGACCTTAAACTAAAATTATTAATACCCAATTTCACATGATATTAAACCATGTAATAACTATGTTGTTTCTTACTAAATAAGATATCTCCCTCTTTCGTTATTTGCTTCCTTACATTCTATTTTAGAACTATGTGTGGCTTGATTCCCATCTTTATGGGATACATAGCGATGCCTAGACTTCCTATCTATGGTCTAGTCATGACCTCTTTCTTCTTCCTGGATCTTTTGGTCAGGGTTCTCCTAGAAGTATGTGGTGTGGTGTAGAATTATTTTGTCTTCATTCATGTCAGGTTTATAATAGCCTCTCCATGTACTTCCTTGGATATTACCCCTCTTTGCACTTGTCCATACCGCATGATGATTAAACTGCACAGGTAGTATCCACGTTTAACACATTACATCATTTGGGTTTCCACCATATTTAACATCTTAAGGGCCCATTTAATGGTATGGATTCTCATCCTTAGTGCTCACCTACCATCCTAGGCCAATTCCCTAGAGGATATCGAAAAAAAACTTGATACAAGTCCCACATTGCGAATATGGTCAGCAGTCGATCCTCAATTGTTTGTTCCCATCCCAGGAAAACACAAAATGAATGTTGTGTTTTGAACATGGTCAATATTTATCCTTCATCATCATTCCACTCATATTGCATCCCAAGTATCATGTGTTTTTTCCCTTTTTGCTTTATAGATCTTCAACACCTCTGGTGTTGTTACTCTGTGCATTCGCACGCGTCAAGTAGGAATGTTGGTATGCCTAGAATTGTTCCCACCCAACATTTCCTACCCACAATTGCATACTCATGTGAGGGTAAAGGCTTTACATAACTCCTTGTTTCCTATATCTAAAATATCTCACATAGTATTAGGAATTTTGGTCAGGTAATACCCATACACAAAACTTTGTGACACCCTGGTCCAAGATCTATAACCTTAAACTAGGATATCTTCCATACTAGCCATATGATGTTAAAATAAATGGAATGGTCTTGTCATATGACCTTAAACTAAGATAGAAACCATCCTAGCTGCACACAAAAATGGCACAACACTGTGGTGTTCTCATTCGAGAGGGAATCACCTTCAGCACCAATTATTCACCACGTCATTTTTCAAGACCTATGTGGCTTGATTCCTACAGTGGCCCCTAGACTTTGCATCTTGGGATGGTCTCTCCAGAAAGGATACTGAGTAAAGGAAAAACATTATATATCAAATGCTTCTTTTCATCATATGTGGGTCAGACCCACATGGAAGAACATCTTCAGAACTACATATGGATTAATTCCTACCCTACCAGGATACATTGTGACATTCGAGCATCTCATCCCCGAGTCCAGCAATAGAATTGTAAACTCCCTATTTCAGCCTTTTGTTATCTTAGGTTCCCCTATTAAAAGTTTTTGGTGTGGTATGAGGCCTCTCCGGTCATCATTCACATCAGGTTATGTGCCACTCCACACATTTCTTCTTTGGAATTCCCATGTCTTATCTGCATGACATTTAACTATGTTGAAACTCTTCCATCCTTAATGCATGATGTTAAACTGCATGACATCTTAAGAACTATGTGCGGTATGATTCCCACTCTCATGGGATACTTAGGAACACCTATCTTCAGGTCTAGCCCCAAGTTCCCCCGTTTTCAGTCTTATGGCCCTAGATTCCTTTTGGGAGCACGTAGTGTGGAGTGGACTTCTTCGGTCCTCATTCACATTGGGTGTGCAGCAGCTGCACCATGTACTCCCTCCATAGGGGTGTTATCTTTCATCAATATCCTTACCATGGGACATTAAATTTCATGGCATCCTAGGAACTATGTATGGCTTAATTCCCATCTTCACGGGATATATAGGAATGCCCATACATTTAGTCAACAGTTCCAAACCCAGGTTCATTAACCTTTTAGGACCTTTGCCTCCAACAATGGTCTGAACTCTATGACATTAAACTAGGACCCCATGACTCTAAACTATTTTCTAGGGTTCATGTAGTATTACCTTGAACTATTTGCACCGTCCTATTCATATGATGTTAAACTATTTCATGTATCATCCTTAGCCATATAACGTTAAACTATGTGTATATCGTCCTCATTTTCATGACATAAAACCACAAATCAACCTAGGTTCTTTCTAGATAGGTCTTGTCTAGGAGTATTTTTGATATCAATTTAGGCCAATATGCTCACCTAATGTGATTTTGTCATGGTGGTGTAATTTCAAGAGTGTTGTACCCCATTCGAACAACCCCTCGCTCCATCTTCATGCATTGTGTGCACTTTATTTCAGATACTCATCCTCTTCAACAACTGAAGTGACCCCCTAATATCCTGTTCCCATGCCACTTTCAATCACCTACTATCTTGGGTCAATGTTATGAAGGACATCGGATGACACTTTGAGTTTTTCCTGTGTTTCGAATACATTCAGTAGTTGACCCTCACTTGTTTGTCCCCATTTCGAGATAACATGATATGGATGATGTTTTGTGAACATGGATAGTAGTTATCCTACATCATCATGCCACCATCATTGTGTTCCATGTTTTGGGTGTCATGATTCACACTTCTTATGTCCCTTTTTTTGGATTTATTCCAACACCATTGGAGTTATCCCTTTCAAACACAAGAGTACATTGAAAAATGTGGTTTGGCTGTTCTGAAAACTCTATTATCTATTCAAATCCCCTCTCCCATCTTGAAAACTTTGGGTGATCATTCAGACCCAAAGCGTTCGATGATTTTATAGAACTCTCATATAAAAATTGATCAATTACATTATTATCCCTTGTTTCTCACATCGGGCATGACCCACATGAGCTTAAGGATTGATCATTGATTGTTTCATGGACATGATTGATGCAAAATAGTCAAAGAAATCAACAAGATTTCATTCACACATACTAAATAAACATATAGGGAAATATATTTGTGAGTTTAGAAAAATACAGTCCCTATGGATTAGCCTCTTCAATTGACCATCTCAGCTCCACGGCCCTCTGAAAGGTGGCATCCAGGATATGTTTTCATATTTTAATCTCCCTTTCTTCCTTATTGTCTATGTATCATAGTTCATCAGCCTCATTCTATGCTCAATACTCATCAACTCAGATGTTATCCACCTCATGAGATGCTTGCCTTAGCTTCTCCTTGGCTTCTGCAAGATAAACCTGTAGTTTTGATATGAGATTCGACTGGGTGCTAATAAAATCAGATCACTTGTTCAACCTTATTTCCAAGCATTGGATCTCTTGTTCACCCTCTTGAAGCTTCTGAGTGTTGACATACTTTCTCCACTACCATCCAACACTGATGCCACAGTCGTGCTCCCGTATTCTCTCTGCTAGATAATCCTGGATGAGCATGTGAAGATTTCATGCATCCACTCCTCCAGTGCATAGGTCTCGTAGTCATGGGTGTATTTTTCTCATCCATATTATCTACTCTAATCGTGGGATTTCATCAATGAAGCACTTGATCAGTTTCCATGACCAGCGACGGATGTACTTATTGTTCTCCTTATTAGAAGGGTTCTCGTCCAGCTTTTCTGGGTCAGCAGGTTCGTATTCTGGGAATACCTCTAGAAGTTTGGAATCTAGATCCTCCTATAGAATATTATTGTTTGGATTAGGATCCATGTCATCCGGTTGATCTTCATTGCTAGATCCCACCCTGGAAAGTACTAGTTCTATCATGCTAGTGGTCCTACCCGTATCTGTGATCAGCATAGTCTGGACTTCCCAGACATCCAATTCCACGATGATCGGTGTTCCCCTTGGGAAAGGATTTCTAGGATCTCAATCTATCATTACGAGCATGGCACATGCCATTCGAAGAACTGTATAGAAGAAAACACGCAATGTTAGTTGTCCAGTTTCGACAGACATTAGTTATGATTTTGTGAGAGAGTTAACTTATAGAATTCAATTAGATGATTCTGCCCTTAGGTTGTTGCTATTGAAATCCCAATACATGGCCCCCTGTATATGGTTAGGAACTCCGAAGATTCCAAATTGGTCACTCTATGTGTCGCATCTTTACTGGATTTTGAAATTGCCATCGTCCCAGATTCCAAACCCAAAGATACATTTGCTATTACACGATAAGGGCCTTATGTATAAGGATTTCCTACATAGGAAAAAATTTAGGTGAGAAAATTGAATAATCTGAGTAATTTCCATAGTATAATGGTTTAGAGTTTACCTCAAGAGTTTCAGTGAACTCTCCCATATCTGAGGTCGCAACTTCACCTTCCTCAAAATGGATCCCCCTATCATCCCCTTCTCCCCATGAGGACCCCTATGATTATTCAGGTAAATGGAAATGCTCCCTCATCTCAGTAGCGGAAGAATGTGGTGGGGATGTTTGATAGATCAATACTTTCACTCGATCCATCATTAGAAGCGGGGTTTCTAGAGAATGCATGAAGTCTTATAGCTCAGTAATGTATTGTTCCCCTTTCACCTGAGACACCAAAAATCCAGACTTTGAATAGAAAATCTATAACAGATCTATCCTAATATGGTTAAGGTGGCCCCACTTCTCTGAGGGACTAATAAATTGTATGTTGATGTCTCAGGTGTCCCAATCCTTTGAAAAAACAGTATCCTCATGAATTTCTATGTGGCGCAGCCACTTCCCAGGATCCTGAGTGGGTATCCTACAAAGCCCTCTGGGTGTCCACCATCCCTCCTTTCTCTACCCAGTTGAATCCATTGGTTAAACCATCATTCTTATTTCACTTCCGCTTTGATTTGGACTTAGAATCATTGGCCTTGTTGTTGATGCACCACAACATATCTTTTCTATTGTTTTACCCCAGCTTTGGGGTTGAGGGGGAACCCTATAATTAGTATGGATAGTCCATTACTTTAGAATTTATCCTAGGTAGTCTATCTCCAATATCTTCACATACTCCTAAAATATCCCATAAATGGCGGTAGGTAGAGGAAACTCATTCTGTATTTTTTCATATTCCCATGTGAACATGATCCACATCTGCCTTAGCACACACAGGTGGTCCTCATGGTGAACTCCCAAGTAAACTTGTAGGGTCAACCTCTACATGAACTGGAACTACCTTCCAAAATGGTGCATGGTGTATGTCTCTCCAATAAACTCACGGTCTACCTATTCTATAAGAACTCTACCTCATAAGGTTAGGAGGTATGATCGATGCACCTCAGTTCCTTCGACATCATCAATAAATACTCTCATTGGTAATGGGAATGGATGGAAATTGAATCCATCTTCCTTATAGAATCTAATTAGTGTCATTGGAAAAGTCATATTGGTTGGGAATATTTCCACTTCTTTTAGAATTGAAGGTCGAAAATATGATCTTGGAGGGGAAATAGGGTCCGGATACTCATAAACCCTTATGTGCACTACTATCTAGCCATACAAAAAGTGGAGTGTCCCCCATACCTAGTGTGGCTTCTTTACCTTGATAATGTACCACAACACCTTGCATAACTTTTCTAGTACTAGGATTCCAAGGTTCACACGTTGCCCTATCGCTAGCATGGAATCCATAATGAATGTGCTTGGTTGCACACCCATGTTCATATCCCTAACCAGAAACATCTAGCCACAAATAAGTGTAGAAATAAACCCATCCAGCCTAACCATCGGTTGCTTCTTAGTGTTAAAAATTTACCCCCATAACTTCCATTAATTGTCCTCCAGGATTTTCCAGTATGAATTTTTTTTATGTTAATCTCCCTTTGGAAAATTGGGGTGCCTAACTGGTAGCTTCCTAGGAACCTCCTCCCCTTCAGTATCATTCTTTGGTGAGAAGTTTAGGAAGCATCCAAACCACGTCTTGAAATGGACGTCCCTCACCCACTATTTTTCATTGCCTAGAACTAAGTCCATCATCACCTTTGTCGTTATGGAATCTACTCTGATTCTTCTCATATATTCTCCGCAGGAAGGAACTCATCACACATCACCCCCAAAATTGGAATCCCTGAGATCTGGTGGAGGTCCCAAAGGCTGATGTTGACCTCCCCGTGATAGAAATAGAACGTTTTGGTCTTCAACAACCACCTACGCAGCAACTTTGGTATCATATGTTTTGACTGGTAGATGTGGAATTGATAATCCCACGTAGATTTATATAGGACTACCCACCTAATTTATTCCCTGAACTCATCTCAAGATGCACATACCTAGTAAGACCAGGCCAATTCATCCGTGAAGTTTCTCCCCTGGTGAAGGTCTCAATTATTGGTCTTCCCCTTCTCCAGGTTTCATAATACCTCCTTCATAATGGTGTGGTATTGAGGAGGGGATACCTCTGGATACAGTGCATTCTCATCAATATTATTTATGTGGTTGTAAAGATAGTCAGAAACACCAAGCATGTGGTTCTTCTAGGTATGGACATCGACAGTCCTGATCCACTAGTATTGGCATGGTGTTCCCCTAAACCAATAAGCTGGTTTATCCCTACTTGCTTCTGGGATGAGAACGTCATACCTCAGACCTGAATTGTATAGTGGTATTCTCTTATAGAGGGGATAGTTCTTTTATCCTTATGATAGTATCTCCACCAGGGACTCTTGGTCAAAAAGAATCTATACACACTTTCTCTGTTCTCAAATCTCATTCGTAGATATCCTTCATAGAGCTCATTCGCAAATCGTGTTTCATGGAGCACACAGTAATAGATCCTTGAAGGACTCGTTTCACTTCACAGTTCAATAAGGGATCGCAATGCACTGGTTCTCAAAGAAGCATTCATGGAGCACCGGTCCGTGGAACCTGGTTCGCAAATAGCACTTGTGGGGGTTCTAGATATTTTTTATTCGAGATCTCAAGAACAAGTTCACAAATATAGATGCAGAAAAAATAGGGATCCTCATGCTCTATTTATAGGTGATTAAATCCATAGCTTCGTAGCTCCCTTGGTTGCGGAAAGCTTCACAGAAATCTCAACCCACGCTCCACCTATTTCCATCATGATTTAGCTTTCTAATTGACATGTTTTTTTATTTACCCTCAAAATATGACCCTCATCTTCTCCTTAGCTCCCATTCTGAGGGTGGAATTTTTTGGTTCCAAAATTCATGCCTCTAAATAGATCCATGGAAACATAGAAAAAACACTAAAGGGTATGTTTTGTGAAGAAACTTAACAAAGCTCTTTATCACTGCAATCGGTGCAAGGCCAATAGGTGGACTACTCTAATACTACTGTGAAGAAATGATGGAATCCTCTAGGAGTCTGACGAACTATACTACCTCCGTGGAGAAATAATGGAATCCTCTGTGAGCCTGAAGAACTCTATGACCGCCACAGAGAAATGACGGATTCCTGTGTGATCTGACGGAACTACCTCCAATCATTAATCACCATTTCCTTCATGGCATGCCTTCAGAGCATCACGATCCTGGGTTCCTATAGATAGACAGATCCTCCCCCTTCAAAAATATTGACACCCTTACCAATCTCTTTTTGAGTTATAGATTCACAAAGTACCCTTTTCTCTTCAAACCATCAAGATAAATGCATCACCCAAGGTATTTGAGCATTGTGAACCAGCTTTCCCATTTGCTTTTTTTCTCCGCTTCAAGTGGGGATGCCCTTCATGAATCCCTATTTCCATTGTGAAGGTAGGAGTCCCTTTTGGATACTCAGGTATTTGTGAGTCATTCAATCTTTTCAAAGCACCCTCCAATAACATTTTGACTCCATGCCTCGGCTGGGTCATCATGCTTCAAAAAGATCCTCCCTTTTCAGGAGTCCTTTTCACCATTTTTCGCAAGGCCCTTTCCTTTGAAAATCCCATGCTCTTCAAGAAGCACCCGAGATTCATGAATCTCCTATTTTTTAGGACTTCTTCTTCCTAAACCCCTCTCTTGTGTGGCCCTTTAGGCTTGTATGAAGTGAATTCATTTTTCCCTGAGTAGTGTCTCATGTTATGTTTCCCTGCCTCATGCTTCTTCACATAGGCACACTAACAGCTATTTAGTCTTCTAATATCCATGCTAACGTGAGCCCCTCAAGTGAACACTCCTCCACCTGACTCCAGTCAGTCATTGGTTGTGCCTTTTCAACCCAAAGTGTGGGTTGGTACAAGTTATGTAAGTCATAAGGTTGAGAAGCGAGTCCTCATCATCCGAGATCTATAACATCAAACTACTAAGAAACCCACATCCCCAACACATGATTTTAAACTGTGAGTTTCCTCATCTGTGTTAGGCCTGAGAGGACCATAAAGAGGATAGAACTGGGGGCCTCTTGCTTCCTATATCTTTGATCTTCCTCCTCTCTCCCTCTATGCTTTATCGCCATGCTTGCTTCGGACAGTCCCCATGTAATCCCCGACCCACCTGGATAGGGTGATCCTTGTAAGATGTTCATATCCTCCTCATACATATGGAAACCCTCCTCATTCATACCTTCTAGAGTAATTCCCAATCTCTATCTCCCTGGGATGCTAGCTATGCGTAATCCCCACACCATTCCTCATGGATGCATCTTTTGCTACACGATTTTCAAGTCTGTTATTACCTATTGTTTCTCACACCAAGCATGAATTGCATGGGATTAGATCAATCATAGACCATGAAATATCCTATGGGATGTCTTAGATCATATGCCTTAGCATGCCTCCAGGTCACTGTCCCCCATGTACACCCTGATTCCATTCCCCTCTCTATTGAACTATGCAGACTTTGATCCTTCCCCTTTTTAAGAAAGGTATGTAGGAAGCCTCCCTAAGTTTCAAGCCCATCATCCATCGGTCCCGACCACTTCACATATGTTCACCCTTGTCCCTCATGAAGTTAAACTGTATTACCAAGCTGAACTATGCAAACTTTGATCCTTTCCATTTTCAAGCAAGGTATGTAGGAAGTCTCCCTGAGGTTTAAGCCCATAACCCATCAATCCCAACCACTTCATGTTGGTTCACCCTCATCCTACATGAAGTTAAACTATTAGGCCCTACCTTTCTCTAAATATGTGTTTTTTTATCCCTGTCTCCTAGGAAGGGTGCATAGGATGCCTCCATGAGATTCAACCCAACCAACGGTAAACTTTGGTGATCTCTCCTAGGGATGTAACCTCCGAGTGTGATGTCATCCCTTCTTGGGACACATCATCTAGATCTTCCTTCATGAGGAATTCTGATCCATTCGGGTATCTAAACACACATAATCCTCACACTCAACCTATACTCCTCTAACTAAGAGTATCCCTCTTGTGATGGGCCATCTCAGAGAATAATCCCCAGTATGTCTCTAGGTCATTATCCCTCATGTACACCCCGATTCTACGCCCCATCCTGAACTATGTGGACTTCTATTCCCTATCATGAGGATACATGGGAAGCCTTTTTGAGGTTCAATCCCATGATTCTTGTCTCATCCTAATCTCTCCCTTGAGCCCTTGTGTCCCGGGAAGATCATGCTTTAACCTAAGGTTTCATTACCTTTGGGTCCCATCCAAGCATTCATTCTCACAAGACACCTTTCCAGGTGACTCATCACCTGACTCCAAAACAACATGGACATTGATTCTCTACCACAGGGATACGTAGGAAACCTCCTTGAGTTTCAAGTCCGATACTATCTTCTCCGCACTGGATCCTTCACACCGGTTCCATATCCATTAATCTACCTCCTTTAACACTTCTTCCATACCCATCCTAATTTTACCCAGGCTGCCACATATCATTGAGATCATTATATCAATATGGGTTTTCTTATTGCGTAATCCCAATTCATCCATATTATTTCTTATCCTAGAATCACTTGGTCCATATCAGTACTTAAGCCCCAAATCTCCCATTAAAACTATATGGGTTTTGATCTCTGAATTCTATGAAGGGTACTTAGGAAGCATCTATGAGTTTCAATCCCATCCAATGGTAAACCTTGGTGTCCCCTCTACTGGGACCCACCTTCACTATCCCCCCCACACACACACAGTGTTCAAATCAGCCTTCACGATGTGAAATCTTCCATTTTTTAGGGAAACACCATCCTGGGTCCATCCTCACTGGGCATTCTAATCCACCCATCCGGTAAACCTTCTTGGTGATCCATTCTAGGGATTCACCCATCTGGTCAACTCTTGTCATTGTTTTTGGATCAGATTGATCCATCTTCGTTGGACACTAAACTCACATCATACTCCATGTTAAACATTAGAAGATGAGGAAAACCTCATAGACATGCCTCTAGCATAAGATACCTCGTGATCAACATGGGAAGCCTTAGGTTTCTACACCCTTGAGAATCCCTCTAACAAGGAAGAAAACAGGTGTTACAGTGTTCCAACATCAAGACATGCCAGAGATGCCTTAGTGTGACTAATCTTTAAACTGAATGTTTCTACCTTAACTGAACCCCTTGAAATGTCCCTAAAGAAGCAGTGTAATTAACTGAAGTCCATAAAGAGATGGCACCAGAAACAAGTTTCATGAATAATGTATTAATCTTTAAGGGAGACCTAAACTAGGCAATGAGTTTCGAGGATGAATCCAAAGAAGGAAGAACCAACATCCCATCATCTCATTTCGATCAAGGAGAAAATGTCATTGAATATGTGACAGATGTTGCATGCCTTTGGAAAGTGGGAATGCGGGGTATAGTGCGACCGTCAGTGAGTGTCCAGTACAAACACGGGTAGGCATACCCTGGAAAAAATCTTTAGAAACAATAACCAAAAATAGATCTGGAACATTATGAAAATGAATGATGTATAGGTTTTAAAAAAATTATTATTTGGGGAGTAATAAAATTAATAAAATCAATCAATTTTAGGCCTCACGTCATTTCTTTCCACTTATAATTAACCTAGTCATTATCTATCTATCAATAAATATCTTAACTAAAGGTATGTATAATAGTTTACCTATAACACATGTAGGATATACTGGGAATTAAAGAATTCATTAAGAATACATGTTAATTATTCAAGAAAGAATTATTCTAGTCAAAAGTAGTCACACAACCCATGTTTATCAACTTACCTTACTAAAGAGGTCATTCCCTAAACTATTTAAAGACTATAAGGGATCAAGAGGATTGATTTTAGGTAATAAATGAATATCTAATATCCTCAAAAAAATATTCAACAACCTAGGGAATGTAAATTTTGGGCACTTATGGATACATAACTGATACTTCCTAACAAAATTATAAGTTGAAAAAGTTTACAACACCCTAGAGAGACATTAAGAATTAATGTTTCAAAATCACATCACTTTTACTATTGAAGATCAAAATTTCTTCTAGGTATTCATGAACAATTTATTGATTAAATTATATAACATGTTCTCTACTTTACCTTTAACAATTTAACTTATGGAAGTAAGGGGTGAAATTTATTAGTCTTAAGAATGTTTAATAATTTTAGAAGTGTTAGAGATCGTATCAATATCAATAAGTTTAGAACAATACTTGGTTCACATGTTAGGGTTTTCCAATTACACATAAACCATTTAAACTATACATTAAATTTTAATGTGGGTAATTCGTAATTTTTTCCAAGTATAGAAGAATATTTATATAGAGATTTTTTTTAAAAAACCAACTAAATAATTCATTAAAAATACATTGATTCAAACTTTTATAAAATAAATATAAGTTAATTTATTAATTCAGAGAAATAGTGGCACACAAGTCCAAATAAATTTTTAATGGATTCCAAATGGGTTATAACCACCTAGAAAAAAATATATTATCCTTATAAAATATCCCCTCTAACTCTAATGGAATCATAAAAAACCCCTAAAAATAAAAAAATTACAATCCAAAAAAAATTTAAAATAATTTAAAAAGGCACCCAAATATCCATACTGAAAAATATAAAAAATCATATCCAAATACTAGGTGGAATATCATGATAATCATCTCAATAATCAGTTAACAAAAAGACCCAATTAATTTAAACATAAAGAAACTTAAATTAGATTGCCAAATCAAGAATACCCTAATGAAATGGTTTAACTATAGATTCCCATAAAAAATAAATAAATTATTCTAAATCACCCACAATGGTATTTCATAACCTAAACATGAAGAAATAAAGGCACTGGAATGGATTTCATAATAAATTTGGTGAAATCCCAAGTCATAGAACCCAATTACAAAAAGGAGAAAGAGAATGATACATGAGAAGAATAGAAGAGTATGTTATAGGATAACTTACTTTCACTTGGATAAATAAACACCATTGGATTAATATTAAACCATAGAGAAAGAAATTTATTTAATATGAGAGGGAGGAAGATCATTGGATCTCATTGGAGAGGTTAGAGAGATGTGAGGTTTGAACCTCCCCCAAATAGCATGTTAAATTTTCAATAATGATAAGATCATTCTTCCATTTTAATTAAAATTTAATAAAAACTATTATAGTCCCTTTAGGAACTTGATATAGTGATTTTAGGTCCCCTCAATACTTTTTTAGGCTTACTGGGTACCCAGTGATCCCCCCTTGCATACCCAATGTCACTTGTATCATTAAACTCTTGGTGTCACCTTATATGTGCCTACCAAAACACCCAAAAATTATACTAAACTTAGAACTATATCTAAAACACCAAAAATATCATCTTAACACTTAAATTCAAATGAATTAATCTTAAAAAGATAAATGACCCCTCAACCATAACCAAAATATTGAATTCCTCAATAATTTCATATATAAATTTCTTAGAAAAAACCTAATGACTAGGGTTAGTGTTATTGAATTAATAATTTTACCCATGGAGGTAAACTATACTGAGTTAGCCTAGGATGACTTTCCTATACCGGTGGATGTTATTTCCCCAGTGGATTGAATTCTTCATAGTTAACTAATTTTATAATCAAGTGTAAATGTTTATTAGTCCTTAAATTAATTGTGTGGATTGTTTATTCTTTCATTAATCTAAAAATACCCCTTTATTGAATAGGGTTAACTTAAGGATTCATGAATACATCAGGATAGGGATTTCACTCAACATATTTGTTTCATATAACATTCTCAAAATTATCCTTCTTTACTTTTTCTATTCCAGCTTCATATTAGTAAATATTTTCTTCATTAGAGATAATATTAAATCCTTTGAGTGGTGGTAAATTTGTGTATGTAGCTATAACTTTCCCATTTTTATTAAAAATGTCTCACCGAGTGGGTGGTAATTAGATTTCAACAAGACTACCCAAATCATGGTTCTTTCTTTGATATCGAGTGTATACCCATTATTCTTGCACCTTAGTGAAGATTCTATTCTAGACATATGTATCCTATTTTCATATGCCTCTATATCAGTGTCATTCTCTAAAATATCAATAGGGTTTGTATAAAAAAATTAATAATGTGAACCCTATAGTAGGGAAAAAGTCTTCATCCTCATTGGAGTAATATGTGGCTTCTCTAGTTTCTAAATACCCTTTATTGGACATATCATAATCCACTTTCCCATTTTCATTTATAGAGGATCATTTAAATGTATGTCCTCTATGAGGAATTAGCATCTCATTTAGGTCCTCCCATTGATATTAAGTGGGTTATTGTTCATTGATAATGATTATGAATTAATTTTATATAACCTTCACTGTATGTGAACTTGATGGATGGGGTGAGTCACATATCATCAATGACAGATACTGCAAGGGTCTTTCAATTGAAGTTATCCCCATACTAAACAATATATACCTCTTATATGGAGGTAAAAATGGACTTAAATCTACTGTATGGAGTTTATTCTAGGTATTTAATCCAATATATATTTATTTATTTGTATTTGATGACTCCATGGGTGGTGGGGAAAATGGATCAAGCCTTATGGGATGGATTTTCCCTTGTGTTTTCATTACAACTATTTCCACAATATAATTAGTCATTTGTGATCTTATTTTAGCATAACCTAGGTACAACATAATTTCTAGACACTCTCGATAAGAGATGTATTCTATTGGGATTGGTTACACTTTCAGAGAATTTTCACATCTCATTTTGGGACCTACTTTACTTTATAGTGGCTTGATATAGGATAATATCAATCACTCAATCTCTTTGAGTATGTCTCTTTTATGCACTCAAAGAATAAAAGTTTCAATGGATGAACCAACTAGAATTCATAATTCTTATATCTAGGTAATGGATTAAAGTGATGACTTTATAGGATTACTTATTGGAATAACCTTATTTCTCATTGAATAGAGTGAAATGAAATTCCACAAATTTATTCCAACCTTGGATACATACTTGGGGATAATCCTATTGAAAAATTTATTGAAGTTTTTTTATTCCATTCAAGTATTCTTATTAGTGGTTCTCACATGTTTTTACCAATTTTGGGTTACATTCCACCGGTAGATCTTCCAAATAAACACAGTGACACGGCACATCCCATCTATTGAGGGTTTTGTCATATCCAACACAGGGTATCAATTTGGATTTGAGGATATATAATTTATACCAAAAATTGTAATGAAGATATGGTATATAATCCTATACTAGGATCTCAATAATATAATAATTGGAAGTTTACAAGGTCTAAAACATGTATGTTTTATTATCTTATACCAATTATGTTTATATAACATCAAAACTCTTCTTATATTCATCAAATTCTTCTTTGAGGTGTTCTGACCACCGTGGTTGTTTTCCACCAAATTTATTGATAGATGTGAGATTATTTTGAGTTTTTTAAACCACCTTCATTATTTCACTATTTTTCAAAATAACATTCAATAATTTTTTTATACTCAACCATTAATAGGGATGAGATACTACCATCCTGTGATAAAATTCCATTTATATATGATCATAGTATTGAAAGTACCTCTTGATAAATGGATATTTTAATATGGTTAAAGTGTATGGAGTACCTTCATGTTGAGGGGATGTATCATCATGAGTGGTACCTTCATGGAAACTACCATGTGGAGGACCTATTTTGTTGGTAAATTCATTATCACTATCTTGGGGAGGACCACTGTGTTGGTTTTTTACTTGATAACCATATGAAGGACCTTAATGGTTACTATTTTTTTTCACTAGTATGGGGAAGACCTATAAATATTTTGATTGTTTTTTAACATAGGTAGGGCCACCGAGGTTATTGGTTTATTTATTTTTTTCACAGGTAAGACCTTTATATATAGGGATGGCCTCCATGGATGAAACCTTCTTGAGAACCATCATGGAGAGGTCCTCTATTCCAATTATATTTTATGACTTAAGATGGAACTTTAAAAAAAATACCCTATGGAGGATCTCAAGAGATATTTTTCATTGCGTTTCCAATAATGGGAAGACCTCATTATTGGATGAATGTGTCATCACTTGGATGATCTCTGTAACTATTATCATTAGTAGGGATTCTATGAATTACATCCAAGCTATTTAAGGGAGGACCTCCATGATGAGTTCTTTGGGAAGGATCACCAGAGCTATTGATTTGTAACTAACTATGAGGAGAACCACAATAGATGGTGGTTTCTATGTTGTTATGAGAAGGAACTAAATGATGGTTATTCTATGGATGACCTCTATAACTACTTTACATGTCATTGTGGGGAGGAACATAATAGTAGTGGTTTATTTCCATTACTAATGAGGGGTTAGAATGGGTTATCACTATTTATATACTCATTGAAATCTAAGGATTCTTTGTTATAATGATTTTAAATTACCCTTAATAAATTTTCATCATATACCGATGAGCCTCAGGGTTTTTCATAGTGATAGAGGTGTGAATATACCCCTAATATTCGATATTTAGTTTCCCCTATTGGGCCCTCCTTCTAGGTTCCCTAGATTGAGGGACTAAGTTCAAAGTATGAATGGTAACTCTGGAAGTGATTGGGCCTATATGGAATTAGGGATGATGTTGGTAGAAAAGATCCTTCCTGGATAGCTCTATGAGATTAATTCAGATGTAAGAGTAATCCTCTTAAAATTTTATATCTATGGAAGTTAGATGTTGTTCCACAATGGTAAGAGGATCCCAAACTAGTTTTAAGTGGTAATAGGGGACCCTGCAACTTTTTGATCTTCCATTGGTATGATATATGGTGTAGATTTATCTATTTAAGGCTTATGTGGGTTATATCTAGCATGGGGATACTAATGTGGTGAAGATATTCCCTCACCATGGAATTCAAAACCAAATATTAAAGGAATTAGGTTAGTGAAAACATTCATTGAGTTTTTCTTTCCATGATGACCATCATAATAGTAGCATGCATCCAAATTTCCATTGGCTGGAAATGTGTAGCCACCTGGGTTATTCTAGGTAATCCCCCAACCTATCCAGGGATATTTATACTTTATAGTACATTCATGAAGAATTATATTTGTATGTTTTAGTATAATTATGTTAGATAAAATATAACCAAGGAACTCATTAGTGCATCATCACAAATAAGAACATGTGTTCTCTTACACAAGTAAAGGATTTCATGTCAGATTCACCATCTTGTTTTCCAATTATCCTATATCCATGTTATCATGGACCTATTTTCCAAAAGTAGTTGTTAAGGTTAATTTTTGGTTCTAATGGTTTTGTGAATTGAAACTGAGAGGATGAGAGGACGACTCATCGCGTCGATGATCTTTTTCTCTAGTATGTGGCTCTCTTATAAATTTAATATGTGTTCATGAAATCCTTCCCTAAAAAAATATCAGTTACCATTATTGTTAAAGTGATCTATTAACACCATAAATTAATTGAGAACATGTATTATGGGTTCTCCATCTTTCCCCGCATTAATTAGTTAATTATACTATAGTTTAAATCCATATAGTAAGGCACTCTGAAATTCATCATCAACCATATAGGTATTATGTGTTTTGAAGTTAGGATTGGGTCTATGAGAAGGGTATCCTATGTATCCCTATAAAGGTAATTCAAATACACATATTTTAATGCTATTTAATTAGGAACATCCTACCTTTTAAGGAGACATGATAATCATAAATATGGTGCCTTTTAAGGTCATGCATCCATGGCCAAAAATATTCTTTTTATGGTTTTTCATATAATATTTTTTGTCTTTTAGTTTATGTACATATGATGAGGAACTCACATAATTATTTTTAATTCCTACAAATTGTTAAAAGGTAAAATATACCTCACAATGGCTTGGTGTGAAACTCACACATGAGTGGACCTTTAAATATTTTCCTAATAGATGATCCAGTTGAAGGTAAGTCTATAATTACACCAATTTAGAATCTTGTTTTCATTCATATAATATCTATTGGTAACTATAAAATATTAAATGATAATTTAATCCATGGTTAATATAAAGCAATGGGTGAAAGTAGGAGTTACATCGGGTTGGCAGTCTAATTATACCTATGGACTACTAATCTATCAAAAAAAGGAAAATCAAATGCTTGGATGCTATGAAGAGTGGTTTAGAACAATCATGATGATTTTATTAAGTAGAAGAAAGGTCCACTAGTTCTCTAAGAAGAGTGAACTTTTGATCAAGTGGATACATGATTGAACAAACCCTAAGGACCCAACCATTTAGGGTAAACAATAAGAGTGAAATCCATTGTCAAGAAAATATATGGTCTTAAGGGTTCACATAAATGCGGACAATGACCCAGTCATGTATATCATGTTGCCATGAAAAGGGATTTGGTGAAGTGGTCATTTTGGGGTTTCAACCTAGTCGATAGGGTTTGAATCATTTATTTTTTGTCATTAGGGTAAAAGGGTTAGATTTAGCCTAGGTAAGTGACTAGAGTAAAACGAATGTCCGAGTGTGGCCATGAAAGTTGGGCATGAACCTATTTTAAAGAGTCTTGGGTACTATTTTCTAAAATACTATAAATTATCCTTCATGAATATGGTTACCCTAGTAAAAATATTATACAAAGATAAACCATTGAAAGAAGTAAAATTCTTACTTTAAGATACCCCTATTTTGTATAAGAATTGGGTTTTTGTGAGTGGAGAGAATATGCAAGCGGTGGGGGGATTTAGACTAGCCACTTTTTAACATTTATGTGTTTAGTTTGATGACCATTTTATGAAGGACTCATGATGTGAGCCCAAATTTTCATAAAATTTGATTGTGTTTCATATAAAACAACCCTCTAATTCAATCAAATACAAGAAAGATCAGTGGTTTTTTTGATTTTTTGAATTGAAATTTAATCTTTAAATGGATTAGTTGATGATTTTTAAGGATTTTTTCATTTTTGAGATAATTAAAAAAACATAGATTGATTTTTAAGAAAGTTGAAATTGAAATTTATTTTTATTGTAAAGTATGAATTTATAATTACTTGATTCAATATAGAAATAAAATTATTAAATGGATTTATGTTTGAGTTTAATTGATTTATTAATTTTTTAATTTAATAAAAATCCATACATCAAAAATATTTTTTTAAAAATAATTGTGAATTTCAAGTGTGAAATGTCTCTCTAGATTTTTTGTGCGTGTTTTAAATTGAATCATTGAAAATATTATGTTTAAAATAAAATTTTTAATTGGTTTATTTTTTTAAAAATTAATTTGAAATTATTTTTCAATTTTCCTATTTGAATAATAAAATTATGATTTAATTGAATTTTTTTTTGAAAAAAAATCATTTTGGAAGAATTGGAAAAGGAACCAAGTGACGGCATGTGAAAATGGAACTCAAAAGTGAACCTTCCACATTTTCACCTTCATGGTCACTTTGAGAAAACAAGAGCACCCTAAAAATGGGACTTGACCACACTAGAAGATACATTACCATGGACTTTTAATCTTCATGGTTAGGTATAGTGAATGAACCGTCATCACAATCTACTGCTACCTACCGTGAGCATCTCCTATAAACTGATTGTGATTGTTTCCCTCAAGCTATTGCAAGATTACCACTTCTGAATAGACTATAACCAATTAAATACAATTGTTTAATCTTAGGATATTGAAAATGAGAGGTCAAATAATTAAACTAACATTGAGTTATGTTGAATCTCAACTTGAAGAAACTCATGATCTTGTGGGATTCTTGTTGACCCATGTCTACCTTAATAGAACTGAAATCGGTTAATGATGGAAATTGTTTCTGAGAAGATTATAAGAAACCAAATTGAGAGGAATATCATGGAGATTAATAAAATGTAAAATTAGATTCAGATAAGGATGATATATACTTTTTGGGTGCAAACCCAATCGCATTTCAGTTTCTATAAAGTATGGTGGCTCACAAATAAGCTTCAATAGGGAATTCCTCAAAGAATCCATGGATTTTATAATGGAACCCCAGAAGGTTATGTGTGTTGGGTATAGAAGTAAAAGGGATTTGAGAATAGTAATAATGGATCAGGTTAGAGAATGTGGATCCATGGTGGTTCCTTATGTCGAAATAATTTTTTATAATAGTGGGAAAAAGGCATGTCCCGGTGGCGAAACAGTGGTTCAAGTGCAAGTTGATTTGGATCAGATGGATTATCGTTTAAGGGAAGGCCTAGTTGTGTGGTATTTGGTTTTAGGGGATGATTTTTTAGAGTAAACCCAATTCTAAATTAGTTTCTATAAAGGATGGTGGATCACAGATAATCTTGGATGGGAAATTAATCCTAGCACCCATGGGTTTTAGGATAGAATCCCAAAAAGGATTATGTGTTGGGACTGGAAGACATAGATAAATATGAAATCAATACTAACAATACCAAGCATAAAAAAATAGAAATTAAACCACAAATATTCATTTAGGTTGATTGGATGACTAATCTGAATGCTAGCATGACCATCGACACAGATCTATAGAGATAATAGACCAAATCCAGTGGTGTTGGATCTCTAAACAAATCACTTTTAGACACATATATTTTTAGGGATGGGGGTATTCGAATCCCATTACACTTATGGAAATTGAAACTATGAAGGATATATAATTTCATTGATTGAACCCATGTATTTTGTATCATATTTTGATGAAGAAAATAAATTTGTTTCATGAGGAGATGGCCAGACCACCAGAGGAATTCAAAGTTGCATAACCCTGTTGAAACTAAGGGAAGTCGATGAACCTGAGGAAGCAGGAACTAAATCTTTAAGATATATAATATAATAACTTATATTTACTAATTGATATTGATTATGAATAAGTTTATGAAACCAATAAAAACCTAAAGATAAAAAAGTTTCTAATAAATACATCAATTGATGCACACTTGCGTGTGTTTACTATGAATAGGAAGACCAAATGAGGCCTCATTGATTCCCAATGTTGTGGTTGATTCTATAAATAATTTTTCATGCCGAATTCTCAAAAAAATTCCCCAAACAACCACATACAAAGACCCTTAATGCAGAAAGCCACAAATTCTAAATACCAAGCAGTCCCGATCTTATCTAGTAAACAACCAAGGAAAATTTTATGGAAACTGAGGATCAAAGAATATATTTAAGAAATTATATTCATGGGTCGGAAGAAATGATGTTGTGATATGCCTAAACCAAGGCATGTGACTAAACTTTAACTGAAGATAAAAGTAAGTTGATCGAGTTAAACACATAGCATGCACAAGTCCCGACTTCACCAGCTCTGTCCAACTAATCTTAAGGCCCAACATTCGGAATCCCACATGAAAACATCATACCCAAATCTATCTTCTAAGAACTCAACATAAATGGAACAACATGTGAAATTCCCCACATGATCATACATGTCATGAATTAGCATTGAAGCTATGAAGCACAAAAATAATTCTAATTTGATTTTTCTCAAACCATTATGGAGCTCGATGACCAAGAGAACCTATGATCTAAAAAGAATTAGGAAGATTTCATTTAAATATATCTCTCATCCAAGTTAAGTGATAGTGCTCCATGATACAACGATGAAAAACATGAATCTTATAAATATTCTCCTCATCCCATTTTTCAATGTAATCAATATCTGGAGATTGTTGTCGAAGTCTTATATAATTATTTTCTACATTTATATATTTTAATACATTTTCATTTTTTTTATGCATTAAATCATTCTATGTTTCTCTTATCTCTAAATTTCATTATATTTCTCACCCATGTGATGCCCTAGTGATCTTAATATTATTGATCAAGGATAAATAACCCATTTTAGGTTTTTATTAGGAGAATAAAGATGACGGTCTTGAATATATATACATTTAATTCTCAATTTATCTTCTTTTTAATCCTAGTGTAATAGTGGAGGTGGATTATAAAGAAGGTGATTTTCAATATAAATTTCATTGACACTGTTGTAATATTCCAACTGTTACACTTCAATATCTCCCTCTATTCAGAATTCACATCATACCAGTTGAGTAATTTTGTTGGTACGTGATTTATGATAGTTGTGTGAGTGAGTTCAATCACTCAATTGAGGAATTCTCTTACCCATTCACTGAGAATAACACATGTACTTTCTATTATGATTAAGGATCTCACTAGTATATTAGTGGTTCTATACAATGGAAAATAGTGGAGGGTGGGTAAGTGAATGGTATTGAACCTTCTCATTTAATTAGATTATTTAGAAAAAAAGTGAATAATGATAGATACCACTATAATTCATCCTTGTGTAAATATAAAATTCTCACATTCATTTTATATGCATCTTTATTTCTATTTGGTTCTATGTCTGCATTCACACAATCTAAAACCAAACACATTTTCTTGATGTATTAAAAATTAAGAAAAAAATAAATATTAATAAGAGATTGATATAGTGAAGAACCGACCCACGCATGATCCTTAGAAAATGATCTTTTTCAGCTCTATGTTGCATTCCAGGTTTTAGTAAAATAAAAAAAAATTGACTGTGACCCATGACAATAGTGTGATCAACTTGGAACCATTTTTTGGGAGTAAGGTCGAATATTCATTTTTCTTCTTCAATTTAAAAATAATTTTATTCATTCAAAATTTAAAAAAACAAACAAAAAATAAAGAATCAATTCTCTATCACAAATGATGGAAATACTTCTTGTCGTGTTCAAATTAATAATCAGTAATATTACAAATGAACATAATAACATCAAGACTCACGGCTCAAATATGGCTATCAAATTGGATATGGATCAGGACTATGAAAGAATCTAATGGGGTTTAATCAATAGGGTTCTCTTGAATATAGGATTTCCTGACTGGTCTACTGACCTCATTTTTAGATGTGTTAGCTCTCCATTGATGGAAGTGTCCTTCATGGGTAAGTCTCATGACATATTCAAGGATTCTTTAGGGCTTAGCCAAGGTTACCCTATCTCCCCTACCATCTTCATTATGATGTAGAACACACTCAGCTATCTTATAAACATAAGGGTCTCTACTGGGGAAATTATTCCCTTCCATAAGAAAATGAATCTTCCCTCAATATCTCATCTAATTTTTGTAGATGAATCATTTATTTTCACTAATTATAGCAGGTGATCAGTTCATGGGATCATAAAAACTCTATAAGAATATTGTTCTTGTAGTGTCTAGGTGATAAACAGATCTAAGAGTATCATTTACATCTCTAAAAAATGTGGTTCAAGCTAGATCTCCCTCTTGAGTAATGAGTTAAACATGTAGGAATGATCCTTTCCTTTGGAGTACCTTGGCACACTGATTTCCCTAGGGATAACATGCATTAAATATTTTGATTGCATTGTTAATAAGATTAAAAACCATGTTCTTAACTAGAATAATAATTACCTTTCCTTTGGGGGACATATATCTCTGGATAATAGAGTCCTTTCAAGTATCCCTATCCATGCTCTATCATCCATCAAGGTTACAAAGGGGGTCATTGATACCATAGATAAATTTTTTGGTGAGCTTCATGTGGGATGCTTTATCAGAAGGAAAACATCACTGAACTTCATGGAGAATGATGGAGAGAACTATTCATGTATGAGAGATTAATGCTAGGAACCTATCAGACACCATGCACTGTATGCATGAGAAGCTTTCTTGGGAGGTCATGGAAGAACATACTCATTGGGGAAAGATCGTGTCCTCAAATGATACAGGGATTGATGATAACGGGAGTGCCCATGTGTCCCATTTATGGTCCATGATTTACCCTCTAATTTCGGCTCTCTTTCACATCTCTTAGTAGATTGTGGGTAAGGGGAGAATCCTCTTCTGGAATCACAGCTGGGTGGATCCGCACTTGGATTCCTAGGATGTCCTTCTCCTCAGATTACCTTCAAAGAGTCCAGCATGCTTCCAAGATTTATTCATTCAGTTCTGGATGAGGAGAAGCAAGGATTTTTTTTATCTCATTTGCATCAAATCAGAACTGGATAGTTTTGTGTTTACTCCCTTAACCTCAGGGTTATTTCGTGCAAGGGACTTATATAGGATCCTTATCCAACAGGGGAAATTTGACAGGTGGAATAACATTGTGTGGGGTAATAAAATTCCAACCAAGTATAACTTTTTAACTTAGAGAATAAGGAATCAGGCGGTTTATACTAATGATAAGATCAAGAAGTTGGGTGTTAAACTTGCCTCCAAATTACACTATTGCACTAGTCATCAAGGGTAGAATATTAATCACCTCTTCTTTGAGAGTGAATGGGCACAGTAGGTATGGAGATTCTTTGGGGATGTTTTCGCACCTCATTGTCTGAACATTCTAGATGGAACCTTTCTAGATCACTGGTTTCATGGCCCGAATTTCACCACTTTGGAAAGAATGGATATATTGATCATTTTAAATGAATCCTGTTAGATTATTTGGAAGTCCAGGAATAAGGCCAGATATGAAGGAATTATCACCTCTAGAAGATCCATAATTATTAGAATCAAATCCTTTCTCATTGATGTCGTTAGTGATATCCGCAACTGGCATGAGGCACCTTCCCTAAGTTGTTTTTAGGGCAGTGCATCATTGAACATTCCTAGAAATGGAGAGACTAGAGGACAATGGGCATGGTGTAATCCTCCAGTTTCTGGTTTCAAGCTTTATGTGGATGGTTCATGCAAGGAGGGGTTCATCTGTGGTGGAGGAGTCATTCGGGATTATAGGGGCAACGTCCTTCTTGTGTTTTATTCCTATTATGGACAAGGGACATCAATTCAAGAAGAAGCTAAAGCAATGCTAACAGGCTTGCAATTATGTGAATAGGTGAATATCGCTCTCTCCTAGTTTGAGACTAACCCTAAGATCATCCACAACTCCATGCATGATAAAGGTTCCACTCCTTGGTTGATCATCTATGCCATCAGAAAATGCAAACACATTCTAAACTATAATTCTATGGTGACCCATACTAGGAGGTAGGGGAACAGGGTAGCGGACCATCTCACATCCATGGATATAGAGGATCATGACATCAATTTCACTTGCTTTCCAAGATCTCTCTTTTTTAAACTTGAAGGGGTGAACTTGATTAGAGGTGATGAACTTGGCCTCCATTACTTTAGGCCTCCCTAGGCTTTGTTTTTTGGTCTTTGTAGTGTTCCTTGTATGGTGGAGCTCTTTCCTGATTAATAAAAATTTACATTTGATGATGATGATAGGACTATATGAGAAAATCTTATTGTATTATCATTGATATAATACAGAAGTGGGATTACTAATGTATCATAGACCAAAGATAAACCTCCAACATATGAAAAATACTTCCTAGACGTGGAATTACTAAAATATCCCACTCTCCCACAAAATATGAAGATTATACCGAGGACACTACAAGAGAAACATAGAATAATAGCTGACAAAATTGAGAGGGATAATCAATCTCTTGAATATTTTTCATTTAATTCTTCTCAAAATCAATTGGAATCTTACCCCCATTGTTTTAATGATACAATCATAGAACTGTTGGAGTATTCTTGGGAGGGGGATTAATATTATTTTGATTCTTTCATTTGTAACCTCATGCAAGAAAAAGAACTCTTATATGATATTATGTTTTAATATTATAGATTATACCATATTACTAGAGGTCGCCGTTATAGAAGATAAAGAGCCCATGAGTGATGTAGGGTTTCTTAAAGATGAAATAGAGGATACATAAGAGAACATGATGCTAGTGACATTTGTAGTAAGGGTGGTTTACATATTTGAGGGAAAATGAAAATTAAAAATTGAATAGGAAGAGACCCCTTATAAATTACAATAAAATAATACGAAGAGAGGAACAATATAAGAATTCCCAGTGGAGTCCTATGGGGAAACAGAATAAAATGATGTTATTTATAATGGGGAGGGATATAAATTGAATCTAACATGATTTAATTTTATTAAAATTGAAATAATTTATAACTATAACTTGTTTAAACCTATACAAGCAACACAATTGGAGTGACCACTAGTGGAATAAGACACTGACTTGGTTTTTTAGGAATAAGCATGACATTCCTTATCTTTATTACACATCAATTCATGATTTATTACATGGGAATATACATAATACAACTCATAAGATGAATAATCCTAGTGTATTTTGGTAATTAGGTACATTACATAACAACTTAAAAATAGGTGGTTCATAGACATTATTGAAAACTTCCTTAACATGCTCATAATATTCAATTGTTCTTAAAATTTCATGAGATAACTTGGGGACATACATAAGAAAGGTGTGAGCTATAAAGCCTGATAAGGGAATAAACAAAACATAATATGAAGAAAGTATTACATTCTAGACAAAATTCATTTTGATGGGGTATAAAAGGGATAATAATCATAAATAAGAACAATGCGGCATGATGTAGGATGATAAGATAAAGACTACAAGGGAATGTGGAAAAAAACATTAAACATGACATCATAAGAATAAGTCAAGGTTAACTACCAAGACATCATAACATAATGCGCTTAGGATAAAATCATGTTCACCATACATGGAATATCATGAAACTAAAACATTACCCAATACATTAGAGCACTATCTAGGTGAACACATTATAATCATTTCATATACATGCTTAATTGTTCCAAATAAATCATAAAATATACGAACATATTTCATCATATCTAATCCCGTGATTAAGGATTGTGGGTTACATACATAGAAGTGCCTAATAAATTAAGTATAGATATAACTAATTAGATAAATACCCTTTAGTGGAAATGGGAATGGGTATACACCTCACAATTGTCCGACATAGAAAATAACTGTGACATTTATACCGCATAATTACTTTATGTGAAGATTCATAAAATAGTCCAATGAGAGAGAAAGGAGTATGTATGTATTTCTTTTTCATTTTATTACATATTATTTTATGTTTTTAAATATTCAAAACCCTTTTATTTTATGTGATAAACTATTTTTAAAACCTTTCTATTTTTTAATTATAACTTTTATTGTAGTGATCAAAATTTTATATTTATTGTTTAATTTGAAATATAAAAATTTAATTTAACTTTTATATAACTAAAATGAGGTATCATTACTTCTCTAAAATGTTCTCATTCAAGTCGGACCATGATTCATGTTTTTTATCTCATGTAATATTTTCAATATAAACTTCTTTAAAGTTTTCTTATATTTTTTAATTATAACATACACTATACTAATTGTATACTTTAAAAACTATTCCCATTTGAAATAAAACTCATTTATATTAATTTAATTAGAATAAATTAGGGTATTATTTAATTGTTTAAGGGGTGTGATATTTATCCAAAGTTCATGCAATAGATCTTCAATTCTGAATTTTTCTAAACTAAAAATATTTTTTGTTTCTTTGATGTCTCATTAGTTTCTTAGCGGAATCGCTTTGAGTTTGTTCTGTTAGAAATATAATATGTTTTTCTTCATTTAATTAGACTACATGAAACTCTAAAAATCTATTTTACATGCCTTAAAATGGAATAATTTTACTATTTTGTTTTTATAGTTTCTATTTCATGTTTTTATAGTATTTTGATCAACTCGTATTTAATACTTATTACATTTAATCTATTCTTTATTTGTTGGAAATATATAAAAATTATAACATTTTAATTATACTAAAATAACTAATAATTTAGTTGTTTATATGGCTTAAAAATCCACCAATGTTTTTGTGGTCAGCTTGTACATGAAATGGTACACTATTCATCAATTTTTTTAACCTTCAATTTTTTCAACCGTAAATTTTTTTAACCGACAATTAATTTTTTTATTTTATTTCCAATGATGAATTAAATTTTTATAACTAATGATTAATTAATTTTTAATGGTGAATTAATTTTCTAATGGTGATTTAATTTTTTATAAGTAACGATGAATTATTTTTTTAACAATGAATTAATATTTTATTTCTAACTCTGAATTAATTATCTAATGGTGAATTAATTTTCTATAATTATTGATGAATTAATTTTTTAACGGTGAATTAAATTTTTATTTTAATGATGAATTATTTTTTTAACGATGAATTTTTTTTAGTTTTTAATATTGAATTTATTTTTTATTTCTAATGGTGAATTAAATTTTTTCTAATAGTGAATTAATTTTTTATTTAAAAAGTGGATCATATTTTTTATTTCAACAGTTGAAAATGTTGGATGCCTCTAGTTAAAATTTTATTATTTTGAAAAAATTTCAGTGCTAAGTTTTTAATAATTTTATTTATTTTGATGAACTGTATACTTATATTAATTGTTTTAAGTATTTACTTGATTTTTAAAATTAATATATATTATATTTAATCATAGAGAAGTGGGTTAAATATAATTTTTTTAAAATAGTAATATTAATATACTCTATTCATGCATGCACTTACAACATGTTTCTTGAATATTTATGTTTTAATATTTTGAGTTAATTTCTTTAAATTATTCTTTTCTACATTATTATTTAATAACATTGAATTTATTCAAACACATTTTATGGTATTTAAACATGTAAAATTAATTTTTAATTTAAATGGTGCATATAATTAAAATGTATTTAATATTTTAATTTAAACATTCAAATTAACTTATGGATTTTATGGTATTACCTTTGACTTACTATTATTATTTAATAGATTATTTAAATCTATTTGAATTGGTCAATAAGTTTTGAATTAAAATCATCATTTTTATGATTATTACGTGCGTTATTATTATCTCTCGTGGATAATTGTTATTTTAATTTTAATTGATTTACTCATGGAAGGTGTTTGATAGTCTTTGCAGATATCTATTTAAAGGGTTTGTTGAGAAAATATGAAAGGAATTGAACACAGTGGTTAACATCTTAGACTCTCTATTTTTTTACAAGAAAAAACTTTGAACGTCTCAAGTACTGTACAAACTGAATCCCTATGTGATACCCTATTTCATCACCTAGATAGTGTCTGATTACTTGTTATAAAACTACAACTTTCATAAAGATATATCCACATTTATCAAAATCTAGTACCTAAATTTTCATGGTTTATGTACTCTTTCATCTAGTTTCTGAGTTAGTAACACTATTTCCCCTCTCTCAAAAGCACTCTTTTTTTTTCTGTTTATGCATTTACTTTCAAAATCATTTCTTCTTCTCTTCCTTAGTTTGTAACTCTTGGATTCAAAAGTCAAGATATGAGGGTTTTATCTCCCTATATCTAAAGTCTTTGTTGTAAGGGTTGTGAATCCCCATAAAAAGTCAATGTTATAGTTAACCCTCTACTAGAAAATAATTTTGTAATGGGATATGATTCTACATTAAAAATTAGGTAGTGCACATGTATTTATCGCTGAGTACAGAGATATAAGAATGGACTATGTCCACTTTGGACTAAACCAGTATAAAAATTATTGTGTTATTTATTTTATTTAAACTGATAATTAACTATAATAATTTTCATTAATAATAAATTTAATTAATAAATTTTTTTGATTTAATTTTTTAATCTGGTCTATTAACCCCCATCTAGACAATCTATCATTAACCTATTTAGCCTAAAAATTTGTATCATAGGATAACCTTATTAATAATAGTTTATCTCTATCGCTCTCTTTCCTGATACATCTCAATATTCATCAAAGTTTTTTTATTTTGGAATAAACCAATCCTAATATAGAGTCTTTTTTTATTTTATTGTGTTAACCTATTCCTAGACCTCACAGTCGAAGGAAAAGTATATTCAATATGATAAGAATGAACCCAAATGGTTCTTGGATCCATCAGAATCCATGTCACATTTATGAAAACAATTATGGCTACTAGAGATCCCAAATAGAGTCTACCTCAAGTAGTTGAGCATTGGGCAATGATCTATCATGTCAAAATAGTACACTCTACTAGTAGCTTACCCGGATACAATTACTAGAAACGATTATACAATATATATTTTAAATTACAAAGTTGTTAATGTTTTATATTGTGCTCTTAACATATGTGTTTTCAATCACGTGTCTTCTTATAAGAAAACTCATGAAATTTGGAAGATTCAACAAGCCACTCACCTTTTCTCAAAAAAATTAATTCAAAACAATCATAGAATTTTTCATGCTGAGTACCAAGACATCTAGATGGGTGAAGAAGAAATATTAAACCAAATCTTACATAGATTTATAGGAATTGTGAATGGAATGAGTTCACTTGGAGAAGCTATGGAAAACTCATTACTTGTTAAATGAGTCCTACATGATATACCAAAAAATGCAATGAAAATAAGTTTCCATTGATGAAATAAAGAACTTCAAAGATTACACCTTTGATGAATTGATTAGATCACTACTTTAGTATGAGCTGGAACTGGTGAACATAGCTTCTGAGGAGACAAAAAAAGGTGTAGGTTTTAAATATTTGAATATTTTTTCTATTGAATCTTTTGATTAAAATCTATAAGATAGTTAAAAGGAATACATGGCTTTGATTGTGATTGAGGTTTAAAAAATAATTAAAAATAAAGTATTCAAAAACCAGTTTAGATGAAACCCTCAAAAATAAAATCTTAAGAGATGAGAAAGTAGGTACGAATTATATTTCCTTATATGTAACTTGTTATGAGTATAGGAATAAAGGACATATCAAGCATGGATTTCCTAAAATAAATAATAAATAAAAATACAAAAATAAGTATCAAAAGGCATTGACCGCCAATTAGAGTTGTACAGAAGAATATGGTTCTGGTGAAAAATTTGTAAATGAAAATAAAATTATAACTTATGCTTCATGGCATCACTAGAAAAGGTTGGTGATATTGGTTTTTATTTTTGATGTTCTGGTTTTGACTATGATTCTGAAAATCTGAATTTTTCTGAGTCAAATGAAGAAATTCAAAGATTAAAAAAAGTATTTTCAAAGATACATATTTATATAATAAGCTTAAGGAAAATATTGAGATACTTGTTTCTCAAAATAAATTAATTTTATAAGGAAATTAAGAAAAAATTATTATGGTTCTCATTCTATAGTTTATGAAAATTTGGAATTTTCTCAAGATTCAAAGGAAAAATTGAAAAATGAAGTTTAAAGTCTTAAAAAAAATTATCTACTTTTATCCAAGTTTATGAAAAATATCATAAGATGATGTCTTTGAATAAATTAAATAAAAATAAATATGGTTTTTGGTTTTGATAGAAGACTACTTCAAATGTTTAAAACCCATTTTTTTAAACATAAAAATTGATGTACTTTTACTGTTACTTATTTAAAAATGCAGCATGAAAGGTTACCATACAAATGATTCTTCACATAGATTTAAAAAATCATTGGTATTTACAAAAAACTAATATTTATAAATCCTTATTATCAAGAGTAACATAAAATAATTATTTAAAGTCTGTACGGGTATGTAAAAATTGTATTATTAATCCTATTGGAACTAAAGTAGCTTGGGTACCAAATTTTCCAAGTAATTTATTTTTTGAGGGAAATGTCTTGAATTTATCAAGAATGTAATGTGGTGCATATAAAGTTTATTCTCTAGGAATATGAATAAATACCCATCAAATTTTACCACTTATAACACATCTAATAGAAGCACTGTTACATTTGGAGATAATTCCAAAGGAAAAGTAAAATGTTTTAGAAGAGTTGGAATTTCAAATTCTACCTTTATTTCTGAAGTTTTATATGTTGAAGTATTAAAACATAATTTAATTATTGTATCACAATTATATGATTATGAAATGGAAGTGAAATTTAAAAATGATAAAGGTTTAATTTTTAAAGATGATTATTTATTATTTTATGCTAATAAAAAAGAAAATATTTATAATATTGATTTTACTGAACTAACTATTCAGCATGTTAGGTGTTTGAATGTTGTACATAATGATAATATCCTCTGGAATCAACATTTAGGTCATGTCAATTTCATAATGTTACATAAGATCTCAAAACATGAGAATGTGTTAAAGTTTCCTTCATTAAAGAAAGAACTTCTCTATGCTTGTTACACTTGAATAAAAGAGAAGCAACACAAAATTTCCTTTAGAACTTTCAATCAAATAAGTACTAATAGAACTTTATAGTTAGTACATCTAGGAATCAATTCTGTTTCGTTAAGGTCAGATCCATCCAGGACTACATTTGTCTTGCCTCAGAATCCACTAACACCATAAGAAACAAAAATAGATGTGGTAATATAGCCATTAAACTTGACATTAATAAAGTTTTCGATACCATGGACTAGAACTTTATCTTAAAAGTGCTTCAAGGTTTTGGCTTCAATAACTCCTTCATAACCAAAATTAGGAATTTTTTCTACTCAACATCTATTTATATCTTAATAAATGGCTCTCCCAAAGGATATTTCAAATGCAATAAAGTTGTCAGATAGGTTTATCCCCTCTCTACCAATCTTTTTTCTACTATGGAGGATTATTTAAGTTGCATGCTCACTCGCCTGGTGGATAAAAATAAACTTACATCAATACATGATGAAAGGAATTTCAATGTCCTTACATGTATTTTATATATGGATGGAATTATTATTTTCTTACAAGGAGACAAAAGAATCATATGAACTCTCAAAAATTCTCTTTCTCATTATGAAGATGTCTCAGGTCAGGTCATCAGCTGGAAAAAATCCTCTATTTTCGTTGGAAGAAACATTCCAACTAATAGAAAAAACAATATAATAAATGATTTAGGTATTAAAGAAGGATCATTTATTTTCACATATCTCGGAGTTTCCATATTTTGGGGAAAACCCAAATAAATCTATTTCACTAACATTGTAGATAAAATAGTTAATCAACTCTCCTCTTGGAAGGGGAAGACTCTATCTATGGTGGGGAGAATATGCCTTTTGGAGTCAGTTATTGTTTCCAAAATTGTATACTCCATGATGGTTTATAAGTTTCATGTCGGTCTTTTAAAAAAATTGAATACTTACATTAAAAAAAATCGGTCTGGTAGTACTTTGGAAATGAAGCTTGTGATTATTCCTTAGTCTACTTGTTGCAAACCTCCTGACAAGGGGGTCCTGACATTAAAATTTTGATCCTATTTAATGAATCACTTCAAGTAAAACTTACTTAGAACCAGATTCACAATGATGCTCCAGCTATTTCCTTCATCAAAAATAGGTTCCTTGATAAACTAAAAAAAGGCGAAATGAATTTTATAAACTCTTCCATTTGGACTTCCATTAAAAAAACTTATGCCAACCTTATGACCAATTCTAGATGGATGGTCTCCAGGGAATCCTCCATGAGATTTTGGTTAGAAAACTGGACCGATGCCCCTCTATCTACTCTAATCTCGGATCAAATCCCGAAAAATATCAACATGACCATCTGAGATGTCATTAATTCACAACTTGATAGCCTCCATACGAATTTCATTCATGTGATTACCAACTTTACTTTCTCAAACATGGATGATTTTCTTTTATGGGATCCTTCTCATAATAGTATTCTAGATTCAAATAATTTTTACAATCATTACATCCATGAAGATGGAAATTACCATAGTTGGATCAATATTTTCAATAAGCCTTGCATAAGACCTTCATGAATTACTCTTATTTGGAGTGTCGCCTACAATAGGATCCCAACTGATGCGTGTTTACAATCTTTTTGGATTCACATTTGTTCCAAATTTCATCTTTGTAATCAACATAGAGAGGATATCAATCAATTATTTATTTCATGTGCCACCACCACTACCCTTTGGAATTATATTTTTAACATCTTTGATTTTAGATGGATGATTCTTGACTCTATCAATTATCAGTTAAAGTGTTGTGTGGATATAGATATCTTTAAAAAAATCAAAAATATTTTCTATGCTGCCATCGCTGAGATTTTCCATGTGATTTGGTATGATATAAATGCAAATTTTCACAATAATTGTTCACTCAACATCAATTCATGTCGAATTCAAATTCTCATTGCTATTCAAGAAGCTTCCTTGATTCAGAAGGGGATTTGTAACAACACAGTGAAAGATTTTATGATTCTAAGAAGACATCAGGTTGATGGTATTTTTTTCCAATCACGGTGTACATTTAAGGTTTTTTGGCAACCCCCACCTTCTGGTTGGATCAAAGTTAAAGTTGATAGCACTTCCAAAGGCAAACTGGGACCTACAAGATGTGGGGCCATCTTCAGGAACCATCTTGGTCAAATCCTCATGTGTATTTTTGGAGGATGTGGTACTGTATATTCTTTAGAAGATGAAATGATGAGTATCATTCATGTTATCTCCTATTCCAAACACTAAGGTTAGAACAATATAGGGATTGAGAGTGACTCAATTACCATTGTCTAAGCTCTTTGGAATAGGGTGGTCCATTTGTCCAGGTCGATCACTACTCGATGGAGTACCTTTGTTCGCTCCAAGATATCAATCATATTACTACTCATACCTACCGTGAGGTGAATGAATTTGTGAATGGGATTAAAAATAAAGGTGTAAGTCAGGGCATTACCTGGCTGGAGGATCTCCCCAATGACTTACTCCCCCTTCAAGTGAAATATTGTAATCTAACCCCATATTTTTGGCTCATGTAATCTTTAATTTTAATTTTAATAATGCTTTGGTTATTTAACCAAAGCAACACTTTCTTAAAAAAGGATGAATCAATTGAGGGGTAGGATACTCCTTCAAACCTGATCCAACATCATTGAAGATTCATAAAGATAATCCTTTTTAAAATTTAATTGGATATGTTGATTATGGTGTTAAAACTAGAAATTATTTTTAAATTTTTTTTTGCCAATTCTGCTTTTATTTATGATTTTGTTCCAAATAATATTAATTATTTTTTAAATGATTCCAATTGGATTCTTTTTATGAAAGATGATCTTAATAAATTTGTTAGAAATAATGTTTGGTCATTAGTATAATTTTCTAAGGATAGGAAGATAATCGGAACTAAATGGATATCTAGAAACAAGATGGATGAATTTTGACAGATTATCAAAAACAAATCAAGTCTTGTTGCTCAAGGATACTCTCAAGAAGAAGGAATGGTCTTTGAAGATTCATTTTCACATGTTTCCTAGTTAGTGGAAATTATAATTTTGTTTTCTTTTTATTGTTTTAAAGGTTTTAAATTATATAAAATGGATGTAAAAAGTTATTTATTTAATAGTTTTATAACTAAATAAGTTTATGTTTCTCAACCTCTTGGTTTTGAAAATGAAAATTTTTATAATCAAGTTTTTAAATAATCTCAATATTTGTATATTCTCAAACAAGGAACTCATGCTTAGTATGAAAGGTTTTGTTTTTTTAATTAAATAATGGTTTAAAGAAAGTAAATTTTGATCCTAAACCTTTTATTAAAATAATTTCCAATTATATTTTGATTTTTAAAATCAATGTTGATTATATAGTTTTTGGTTCATCTAGTGAATTTTTTTGTAATGATTTTCCTAATTTTATGTCTTCTAAGTTTGACATGAGTTTAATGGTATAATTAATGTTCTTTCTTAGACTTAAATTTTTTCAAACTAAATATGGAATTTTTATTAATCAATTTATGTATGCTAAAGAGTTATTTAAACAATTTGGTCTTAATTACTCTAAATCTATGAAAACTCCTATGGGTACTAATTGTAAATTAGATATTGATACTTCATGTAAATCCATTAATATTGAAGTGTATAGAGGTATCATAGGTAGCTTACTATATTTAACTGCATCTAGACCTAAAATTATGTTTACTATTTTTTTATGTGCTATATTTCAAGCTGATCTTAAAGAAATTCATATTAAACCTATAAAAAGAATAATTAGATATGTTAAAAGAACTATTGATTATAGTTTATTTTATCCAAAATATAGTTTTTTTATTTAATATAATATTTTGACTATAGTTTTGGAGGTTTTATAATTGATAAAAAAAGTACATCAGGTTTGTGTCATTTTCTGGGAAAAATATTAATTTCTTGATCTTCTAAGAGGAAATTATCCATTTCTCTATCTACTATAGAAGATGAGTATATCCATGCTGCTATTAGTTGAGCTCAATGTTTATGGATTAAGAATAATTTATGTGATATTGGTATTTATCTTGATAAATTTTCTATTTATTGTGATAACACTTCTACAATTTCTATTTCAAAAAACTCCTTACAACATTCTAGAATAAAGCATATCAATCTTAGATTTTATTTTATTAGAGATCATGTGAATATGGGTGATTTAGTTTTAGAATTTATCCCTACTGAAAATCACCTTGTAGACATACTTACCAAGCCTTTAGTGTTTTTTCTTAGTTTATATTTCATGTTTCCACGGTATTTTGACCATATCTCATTTAATACCTATCAGAATTAAGTGATTCTTGATTCTTTGAAAATATAATGAAATTTTATTCATTTAACTATCCTAAAAAAACTTATAATTCAGTTGTTTAGTTGGATTAAAAATTTACCAAAGTTTGTTTGTTCAACTTGTATATGAAACGACGCACTATTCATAAATTAATGTTTTTTAAGACTATCAATTAATTTTTTTTAAACCATCAATTAATTTTTTTTTATAATGGTCAATTAGTTTTTTATAAGTATCTATGAATTAATTTTTTAATGTTGAATTATTTTTTTAATGGTAAATTGATTTTTTATAAGTATCAATGAATAAAATTTTTAATGGTGAATTAATTTTTTATTTCCAATGGTGAATTTTTTTTATAAGTAATGACGAATTAATTTTTTACTGGTGAATTAATTTTTACTTCAATGATGAATTAATTTTTTAATGGTGAATTAATTGTTAATTTTTTAACAGTGAATTAATTTTTTATTTCAAGCAGAGAATTAATTTTTTTCTTATGGTGAATAAATTTTTTATTTCAATTGTGGATCAATTTTTTTACTTCAACAGTTGCAGATTCTTACTACAACCAATTAAAATTTTATTGTTCTGAAAATTATTTAGTGCTTTGTTTTCTATATTTTTTTTATTTTGATGAACCACATACTTATATTAATTTTTTTAGTATTTTATTGATTTATAAAATTAATATATATTATATTTAAGAAAAGTTAAGTGTTATATATATATATATATAATTATATTAATTAAATCTTTATTCATGTGTGCACCAACAACATATTTTGAGAATATTTATGTTTTAATATTTTGAGTTAATTTCTTTAACTTATTCTTTTCTAAATTATTATTTAATGAAATTGAATTTATTCAAACCCATTTTTTGGTATTTAAAGAATTATAATTAATTTTTAATTTACATGGTACATTAAATTAAAATGTATTCAATATTTTAATTTAAACATTCAAATTAACATATGATTTTTATGGGATTACCATTGATTTATTATTATCATTTAATGGACTATTTAAATAATTTTGAATTAGTATTTAAGTTTTGAATTCAAATCATTATTGTTATGATTATTATGGATATTATTTTTCTCTCTGGGATAATTTTTATTTGAATTTGAATTTTTTACACATGGAAGGTGATTGTTAGTCTTTACAAGTATTAATTTAAAGGGGTTTTCAAGCAACCTTGAAAGAAATTTAACACACTAGTTAACATATTCAACTCTCTATTTTTTCACAAGAAAAGTTATTAATGTCTCAAGTGTTGTACAAACCAAATCCCTATGTGATACTATGTTTCATCACCTGAAAATTCTCTCAACTGCCGGATTACTTCTTCTACAACTACTACTTCCTTGATTATACATACACATCACTCAATAACTATTACCTACGCTTTCATTTTTTATCTTCTCTTTTTTCTATTTTTTATGTTTGAAATACTATTTCACATCTCTCACAAGCACAATTTTTTCTGTTTATGCTTTTACATTCAAAAGCATTTCTTCTTCTCTTCCTTGGGTTGTGACTCCTAAATTCTAAATTCAAGATCTGAGGGTTGTGACTTTATGTATCTAAATTCCATATTATATGGTTTGTGACTCCCCATACAAAATTCATTGTCATTGTTATCCCTCCATTAGAAGAGGATTCTTTAATATGTTATGATTCCCTATTAAAACCAGTTTGTAAACATGTATCTCACAACAAATAGAGAGATATAAGACTAAAATATGTCAACTTTAAACCAAACCAATATAAAAATTCTTATTTTCTTTATTTTATCTTCACTGATAATTAACTATAATTGTTAACTTTAATAATAAATTTAATTTATCAATTAATTATATTAATATTTTTTTACATTGTCAATTCACCCCCTCTAGAGTATCTTACATTACCATATCCGACCTAACAAGAAAAAGTGGTCACTCTAAAATTGTAAATTATAAGGTAAGTAATATGGATGTGTAAGATCATAACCCATCAATAGTAATTTGAATAAAAAGTTAAATACATAAATAAGTTTCTTGAATAAAGAGGGGAAAGAGAGGGTACCTTACTAAATTTTGGCATAATAATATCTTAAGAAAATGATATAATGAAAGGGGATAGATGATATATCAATATTAGGAAATAAATTTTATACTAGAGTAATATTTATACATTTATTATAACATAACTAATTGAGATTCAAAATGATAATTAAAAATAAGGTGCTTGAATTGAAAAGAAGAGGCGGAAATCCCTTACATTAATAGGGCGATTACAAAATCTTGAGAAGAGAATCTTGAGAGATTTAGGGAAACATGGGAGGAATATATAGAGAGTAGGGAAGATTTAGTACATTATAAAATGTTTTTGAGTTAAGAGGAATGGGGATCTTGGGTGGGTTTATATTGGAAAAGAGAGGGGAATTATTTATTATTTTCGAGAACTTAGGTTTTGGACTCTATATAATAAAGTAATCAAAAACATAAACCTTCTCATGGTTTTTTACCATGGTTTCTTCCAAAGGGTATTGGTGTAATTTTTTTAATAGGTCAAAAGACAAACTCAATAAAATATTACCATTGGTGATGTGGAAGTGAGACATGTTTTAAAGAATTGATTTTAAAACCATAAAATATAATATAGGTTTTGGATGATTCATAAAGGATTTATAAAATTAATCAAATAACCACAAAAAAATTATTTTAAAGTAGAAACATATATTTGGTCATGTATACCCTTTAAGTAATTTATTAAATCACTTTTTGGTCACTATTATGTCATAATACACACCCTATATTTATATCGTATTTAAATTTTATCGGAAAAATCTACCATCTCAGAAAATTATGAAAATTTCACTCTTGGATAATTTTTACATGATGATTCAAAAAAATATTATTTATTTTATCAAAATAATTATCTAAAAATTATAATTTTCACTTTTAAAATAAGAATCGATATTTATTGAGAAATTCTAGTTTTTTTAGAAATAAGAGTTTTCAAACCCTTATAAAAAGTATATTTGACTTTATAAAAATTATCTTATCATTTATATTTAATAAATATTATTTAATTTTATTATTTTATTAATATATAATTTATTTTTAAAATCCATCAATTCCCCAAAAAATAATATCTTAATTGAAATTTCATATTACACAAAAATACAATTTGTGTTTACTCATATAAAAATAAAAATAATTTACAAATTAAGGTGCATGATGGTGAGATTTTCATGGGTTGGTTTAGCATACATGGGTTGGGTCGTGATATCAGTGAGCTTTAAATTATCTAATAAATGATTTCCCTCATGATTTAGTTGTTGGATCTCATCTTGGTCTTGGTCAAGGGAAAATCCCAGTGATGTTGTCTCCCTTTCAAGCTCCGATAAATGAGAATTATATGGTACGATATAGTTGTTTGTGGTCATTGCATCTTTTATCTATGTTAATTGGATTTAACATAACCCTATATTTATACTAATAATATGATCACTTTATAATGACTATTATATCAATGGTTATGATTCTCAATAGTCTTTTAATTACAATTGGATATAATAAAAAAAATTCATTTTTTTCTACAACCATATTTGGGAATTTAATTCAATCATAAAAGTAATTTTATATATAAAATTTATGGTTGTTACAATCTTCCCCCATTAAGAAATTACTTCCTAAAATTTTTTATTTCAAACACTAAAATGGATGAGGGTGATTCTATTTCATCACCTCCTTTAGTTCCCATATTACTTCTTCAATATTTTGGTTTCTCCGTGGCACTTTGATCAGGTGATTAAACTTTGTCTATATAATCTAAGATCTTCACAGGATTTTCCTCGTATGAAAGATCATTCTCCAATGATACCACCAATGTACTCCACACATGTGATGGGTATGGTATGTACTTCATCAAGAGGGATACATGGAACACATCATGTTCATGAGATAGGTTAGGTAGGAGTGCTAATCGATAGATCATCACTCTGATGCAATCAATAATCCCAAAGGGACCAATATATCATGGGATAAGATTTACCTTTTCCCCAAATCTCATGACTTTCTTCCATGGATTTATATGAATAAATATGTTATCTCCAACCTCAATATCTAGGTATCATCGATGATTTTAAGCATAGATATTTTATCAAATATGATTAGCCCTATTATACTACTAGATGGTTTTGATATTTTCCACCATTTTCTAGACCATTTTAGGACATAGCTGTTTGTGTTCGCCAACTTCATCCCAGCATGTAGATGTTCTTCACCTCTTCCCATAAATGGATTCATTGGGATCCATTTGGATGTCTAAGTAGAAAGTATTATTATATGAGAACATGAGTATAGAAAGATATTGATCCCATCCTCCTTTTAAGTCTATTGAGAAATCTCTCAACATGTCCTCAATTTTATGGATAGTTTTCACATATTCCCCATCAGTTTGAGGGTGATAAGTCATGCTGATGTTTAAATCATCATTTAGAGCATATTGGAGACTCTTTTAGAACATAAAGTTAAATCTTGGGTCTTAATCATATATAATCGATAATGGTGTTCCATGCAGCCTCACCAATTCTCTAATTTATATCCTCTCAAGTTTATTGGGTGATAAGTCCTCTTATATTTCAATGAACTGAGTGGACCTTGTACAATAATCCACACAACCCATATAGAAATATTTCCTCTTTATTTCATAATAATACTAGTGAAAAAGTCTATGGTTATGTTTTCTCATTTCAATATTGGTATGGGTAATGTTTATATCATCCCCTTGGATTTTTTCCTTTGATCCTTCACTTGTTGTCATACAAGATATCATGATGTATATTATATGATCTCGTTCTCCATATTGTTCCACAAATAGTGCTCTCAGAGATCTCGATATATCTCTGTTATTCCTAGATGGATGGAGAAGGTATATCTATGTGAATAATCCAAAAATTCATTCTTTAACCTAGTATTTGATGGTACATATAGTCATGACCCAAATACTACAAATCCTTCTTCATTAATATAAAACTCAGAGGACTTCCATTTTCTTATAGATTCCACCTTATTCTGAATTTCTACATTGTCTCTTTGATCATCCTTTTTCTTCTCTAAAAGGGGTGGTTGAGCAATCATTTGTGAAAGGATTTATAATGTTCCTTCATTTATGATTCCCATGTCCATATTTTTTAATTATAAGAAGATCAAATCATTATCAACTCTCCTCAATGATAAAATTGTCAAATATTTTCTACATAGAGAGTCTTCCACTTTATTTTATTTCCTTGGATGGTAGTTTATTGAGTATTAATAGTCCTTAATCACCTCTAAAAATATTTTCTAGTGCATATTATTCTATTTATATGTGAATATATACTTGAGGATCTTATAATCCATATATATTTCACAATTTTCCCCAAACATATAATGATACCAAATTTTCAATGTGAATATTAATGCAACAAACTAGAGATCATGCATTGGGTAGTTATGATCATTAAATTTCAATTGCCTTGAATAATGGGTTATCACTTTGTCATTATACATTAGTACACAACCCAAGAACTTCTTCAAAGCATCACTTTATACCATGAAATGTTCCCCACATTTGGGTAGCCTAAGTACAAGTGCAGTGATAAGACTCTATTTCAACTCCTTGAAGCTATCTTCATATTCATTATCCCAAAAAAACTTAACTCCCTTTCAAGTTATATTGGTTAGATATTTTTACAATCATGAGAAAGTTTTCAAAAATCAATGTTAGTACCCATCTAATCAAAGGTAACTACATATTCCCATCATAGTGGTTAGTATTGGACTTCCTTTAATTAATTTTTTAAGGGTCCACATATATCTTATTTATTATGATAATGATACCCAAGAATGATATTTCCTTCAACCATAACTAATATTTTCTATACTTTGCATAAAGATTCTCATTTAATAATGTCTTTAGCAGAGTGATCAAATGCTCCTCATGCTCCTCATTTATTTTAGAGTATATCATAATATCATCTATAAAGACAACCAAAATTTTTTTGAGGTAACCTATTAATACTATATTCATAAAATCCATGAAGATTTCTAGAGAATTAGTGAGTCTGAATAGAATTACTATAAACTCATAGTGCCCATACCTTGTACGGAAAGTTGTCTTGGGGATATCCTCCTTCACCCTTACTTGATAATACCCATATTGAAGATCCACCTTTGAGTAGTATTGGGTTCCATGTAGCTGATAAAACAATTCATCAATACATGGTAGATGATACTTGTTATTTATCGTGATCTTTTTGAGGTCATGATAATCAATGAAAAGGAGGATCGACCCATCCTTCTTCTTAACAAATAGGATTGGTGCACCCCTGGACAAAGAACTTAGGAGTATGAACCCTTTATATATATTTTCTTATAGTTTATTCTTCATATCTTCAAGTTATACAACAACCATTCTATATGGGTTATTGGATATTTTCAAATCCCTATGTATATCTTGAATAAAAATTCAACCTCTTGGCAAGGAGGAATACCAGAAAATTCTTAAGGAAACACATTAGAGTATTCCCTCACAATGGGTATGTCTTAAAGGATGATATTTTCCTTAAACTCAATTATTTGATCTATATATTCATTCTCATAGGGTAATAATATCCATTCTTAATATGTTGACACTAAATAAGCTTCATCGTCCAACTTAAACTTGTACAGAATTGGAGGACGATTCTCGATACAGAGAGTGATTTCCTTCTTGTGAAAATTTATATCAGTTTTACATAAGGAAATAAAATCCATACCAATAATTGCATCAAATTACAATAAAGTGAGTATCACAAGGTTTAATGGTAATTTTATCAGACAACTTTTGATAGTGGAGGAGTTATATACTTGGGATGGAATAATTTCCCAATTTTTCATTTTCACCGACAGCTCTACTGACATGCCTTGTAGTGGTGTTTTAATAATCTTACTAAACATATGTGATATTAAATAATTCATAGGACCAAAATCAAAAGTTACTTTTTATACTATTTAATTAATAACTATCATACATATCACCAATTCATTTTTAGGGTCCACCTTAGTGGTTGTGATGGAATATTCTCTCACTTTCTACATTAAATGTTATTGGCATTTATTGTCTCTAATATACCTTTTATTTAAAAATTGATTCACATAGTGTAATTTTTACTTAAATTTGAAAAATTGGACAATAGGATGATGGTTGGGTAGAGGATTCCTCTATTCTATTATAGTGGTGGGTTTCTTCCATCAGCAATCACTAACAAGGTGCCCTTCTTTTCTACACCTATAGCATTTCCTTATCCACTTTAGGTAATTTAAGGGTGCTTTTTTCCACACTTTTGATAAGTGGGATGTTTAAATTTTTTAACATTATTAGATTTATCCATTTATCCAACATAATTAAAATCAACTTTATTCTTCTTATCCCCATGATACACTTGAGATTTGTTGATCTCCATTTTGACTATAAAGGCACCCCAGACAAATTCCTCATATTTTTCAAAGTCTTGAATCACCAAGGATTTTTTTAGACTCAATTTTAAGCCACAAAACACGTGTTCAAATTTTTATTCATGGTTAATGACAATGTCAGGGGTGTATTTTTCAATTATTTTGGAGTTTTTCTCATACGCCCTGAAGGATTTTTCATTCTTTTGATTGGGGGAAAGGAAATACATTTCTATTTTATATTGGAGAGTATGAGAAAAATATTTTTTTAAAAACATGTATGGAATATTTCCACCCCTTCCCTTATATATCTTCCTTGGGCTTCTTGTTATTGGTCAATTTTCACCATTGATCATATTATCCCTCCATATGATAAAAAACAAGTATAAAATTATCTTTCTTGGAATACTGAATGATGGACAATATCTTTTCAATAGAGTTGATCCATTATTCTGTGATTAAGGGATTGTATAATCCATTGAAATGTGGAGGCCTTTATCACATAAAGTTCTCGATTGTAGTTTTTTATTTCTTAGATGGATTTTTTCATTCCTCCTAATTTAGGATTCTATTCAGAAACTGAGTAAAATAAGATAGTATCATCACAAAGTTTGTGATTCCTACTCCAATTGGGTTGGACATCTTTTTTGGCTATCATCACATTTCCTTTCACATTGGTTATTTACTCGGTTACTCCTATTTTTTGAGATTATCTAGAATAAAGGGAATATTATGGATGAGTAATTTTAAAATATTAAACACACAAATGGGAATCCAATAACATTAGAGGGATAATTTATAAATGAAATTTATTCCTTAACTTATGAATTTATAGACTTCAATCTAAGTTATTCATGATCTATTTCCTAACATATACTATTATGGATATTTTTATTCACTTAATAATGGTTCATAAAAATCCTGTGAATTTACTAAATCATATCCCCTAGGAGTTTCAAATAGTTGTGCAGCAAGGCTTATTGTCATGCACTAGGTGATGATTGAGTCTAGATCAATGCTCCCTTTTTGAGATTATTATCCCTAGGCATCTTTTTTATAGAGCCTCATCCACTTTTAGTATCCAAACATGAATGTATTTTCTTGGAAATAACTTACTCTGTACTTTACCAAAATTTTGGGATGTTTTCTTATGTTTATTATTATCCCTAAGTATTTCACTAGAGTTTCCTAATCCTAATCCAAAAAATAAATAGCATTTCCTCTGATACAAACTAGGACAACCCTTATCTTTATTACACATCAATTCAAGATTTATTATATAGTAATACACATAATACAACCTATAAGATAAATAATACTAATGTATTTGGGTAATTAGGTACATTACATAACAACTGAAAAATAGGTGGTACTTAAGAATTATTGAAAACTTCCTTAACATGATTATAATATTCCATCATTCTTAAAATTGCATAGGATAACCTAGGGACATATATAAGAATGGGGTGAGCTATAAATCCCCATAAGGGAATAAAGAAAACATAACATGAAAAAAATATTATATTTTAGAAAATAGTTATTTAAATGGGGCATAAAATGGGTGAGGATCTTAAACATGAATAATGAGACATGATGTAGCATGGTAATATAAAGGCGACAAGGGAATGTGGCAACAACTTTAAACATGAAATCATAATCATAATTAAAGTTTAACTACCAATAAATAAAATCATAATGTTCTTAAGATAACCTACCATGAAACATATATGGAATATCATGAGACTAAAATAATTCCCAATGTATTGGAACACTATCTGGACACACCCATCCTAATCATATCTTGTACATGTATAAGTGAGCTATGTATATCATATAACATAAGAATATATTTCATAAAATATAATCCCATGATTAAGTATTATGGGTTAAATAAATGGAATTCCCTAATAAATTAATTATAGGTACAACTAGGTGAATACCCTTGAGTGGAAATGGGTATGGGTATACACCTCACAAATGTTCAGTGTGGAAAATTGCAGTGACATTTCGGCAACGTAACGACAGTACATGAAGATTCATAAAATGGTTCAATGAAGGATAAAGTGGTATATAATCACTTATAAGCAAAAACACATATTATTTATATGTAATAAAATAATCCAACATTAAAATTTGGTAATTAATAGTCATAATATAAGGATGTTTCTTGAATAAAAACATCGCATGGAAAAATCAAAGGATAATTTCATCAGCATAACTAGGGTACATTGTCACACCCCGACCTGACGTTTATTATATTTTAATTTATTTTAGGTCTTTCTTTGAGTTGCAGTTTGAATCGATTCTAATTTAAAATGGTTTTGTGATCTTATACGGGTGGGCGCCCGTACGCGCAACCGTGTGTAGCGCCCAATCGTAATTGGATGATGTTTTATTATTAAATGTGTTATTATTTTTTTCTGCAACCTTGCACACAACCCCGTGCATGTTTCTAGACCTGAATTGAGTCTTTGCGTCTTGATGATAAAGGAGTGTTTTGACTCGGTAGTGTCTGACACATGCACACGGAATGGGCGGAGCCACATGGCTTCGTTAGATGTTCGTGCGACCTACCCGATGCACGGGTAATCAATTAATTAACGAGTTGAATAATACTTTAAATGCAAAAACAAAATATAAAAAAAATGATTAATTAATTTAAGAGTTGTTTAATAATATTATTATTTTTATTGGGGATTATTCTTCTTATTATTATTTCAGCTAATATTTTTATTAGTTGGATAATATTATATTATTAAAATGATCATAAAATTTTTAGCTCATAAGTTTAATGTTATTGCTATCATTAACTTTATTAAGATTTTAATTAGGTTTTAAGTATTTTTAAGTTAACATTGTAAGTTTATTTTAGTTTTAATTTATCTTTATCTTTATTTTCTTTTTATTTCCTTTTTATTTCCTTTTTCTTTTTATTTATTTATTTATTTATTTCCTCTAATCCTTCCCCTTCTTTCTCTCTGTCACGCAGACCCTCTCCCCCCCCCCTTCTGTTTTGTGCAGCGCGCCTCCCCCCGCCCCTTCGTCGGCCTCCCTCCGCCCAGCCGGCCTCCCGACCACCTCCGACCCCTGCCGCAACTGTGCCGACCGCCCCGCTTGCCTCACCCGAAGCCGCGTAGTACGCCTCGCCTCAAGCTCCCCGGCGTCACCCCCGGCTTCCTTGCACGGCCGGACCCGCGCCGCCCCTCCCTTCCGGTCGGTTTTCCGACGCGACGCACCTCCGACCCCCCTTCCCCTTGCCCGGTTTGCCATCCGCACCTCCGTCGCAGGTGCGTTTGCTCCTCGTTGGTTGTTTTGTTGATTTGGGGGTTTTCAGGTTAGGGTTTGGTGTTGTGTTTGATTTGTTTATGATGAAATTGATTTGATTCCTTGATTTTAGGGTTTAGTTGTGTTATTTGAGGTGCCACAAACATGCGGCATGGGTTTTGCACCATAATTTTGAGGTGCCACTAACATGCGGCATGGGTTTTGTGAATTGTGCAACTAGTTTATAAAATATTACAGGGGTTGCAGATCCTATTTTGATATGTTTTTGGGGTGTGTTTGTTCATAAATCAAGTTTTTAAATGAGTTTTTGTGTATGGTGTTTTGGTTTGGTGTTGCGTCATGGTGCGTTGGGTATTAGAAAGGATGTTTGAGTGCGTTGTTGGTATAAACCATTGATGTGATATTTCAAATCCTTTATAAATTGTTTAATTGTTTAATTCCTTTATTAAATTATATGTATATTGAGTGGTCCCTTCCTCGGGGGTTCGAGTCATCAGCAGTAAGGACCTGTGTATATGCATATGCATGAAAATGTATATGCATGGTGGTGAAGCGGTCTCGGGTTACCCTTGTCAAAAGTTGTGTGTCTTGAGGTAGGTTTCCTATGCCTATGACTTTAGTTTGAATTTCATAATTGCTTTCTTTTGTTTGAAAATATGTTATATGTATATATATGTTATATTTACATGTTATGAAATCTGGGTGCATTCGCTAATAATGGTTATGCATTTGTTTTGGAAAAATGTAATGTATTAAAAATGCCATTTGGACTTTCATAAATTAATTGCATCATTTTAAGAAAGAGTTCAAGCTTGTTTTTTTATACGTAACATGTAGATTGTCAAATTAAGATTTTTAAAAGGTTTTTCAATGATTTTAGATGATTATATGTTCAAAAATGAAAACTATTATTTGTGAAACCATAAAGCCAGTTTTTCCCTTTTGAAATGGTTTGTAAAATTGGAAAAACCCCTCCTAAGGCAAACCCCTTGGTTTTAGAAAATGACTTGTATGTTGAGTGTACGAATATGTGCCTAATGTTGGGGCTTATGCTTTATGTAATGTGAAAGAGGGGAATGCGCTTAAGGAGGGAGAATGGTGGTGAGAGGTTTAGCAAGTTTTTAGGATAAAGAAAGTGTGACGTTCATTTCTTTTCTTTTGATAAAAGTTCACCACCTTTTTGGAATAGAGCACAATGGTAAACCCAGGTATCTAGGTGGGTGACCAGGACTAGTATGTTAGATGACACGGTAGGGGTTCGTCCCGGTTTGTCTAGCAGGATTGACGCAACAACACTAACTAAACATAAGAATTTTCTGAGGGTCGTGGTCTTCTAAGCCACGTTTTTTTTTCTGAGGGTCATGGTCTTCTAAGCCACGTTTCACCGAGGTATGAGGTCTCTAGGTTCCCACTTGTTCTAGCTACCTATAGGGATTACTCATGGTGCTCATTTGTGACATGCTGCTAGTGATGTAACTTTCTTTTCAGTTGTTTCATACTTACTGTCTCATTGTGAAAAAACCCCATTTCAAACTGAGCTGCTTTTCTTGAAATTTCGAAAGGTGAATGCACTCTTGGAATCGATTTTGAAAATATGGTGGAATAAAAATGATTTTCATAAAAAAAATGTCAACTTGTGATTTGGATTTGAAAAGAATGAAAAAAACATTATTTTATTATGTCTTATTTTCAAACTAGCATAATTGGATTTCTTTTTAAAGGTAAGGGCATAGGGCGTGGTTATTCCTTGGCTTTCCTACTGAGAATCTCGGTGCTCACGCCTACTTTACTTTTCAGTTTCAGGTTATAGACTTGGATCGCTCTTCGAGCGAGAGTGGTTATATGTTTGGTGGTGACCCATGGGGTCACTTGGAGGTATGTCTAGTTGCCTATCTTTATTTTATTTCCCGCTGTTAGTGTTTAATTGTTTTGTTCTATTTATTTTTGTCTATAGGTCTTTTATTTTCTGGGATAAATCGTTCCCAACTGCATGTTTTGATGCCCAACACTATTTGCCAGCTCGTGGGGATCGGGGATGCCCTTCGGGCCATGTCGCGGGCCGGCTCGGGCACCGGGTCGGATGGCGACCCGGGCTAGTTCGTGACAAAATGGTATCAAAGGGGAGGTTTTGTTCTTGTTATTTGGGGTGTCAAGTAGATCGGAGATAGGACTGTCGGTACTCGAGTGGTAGGTACGAGAAGAGCGTCGCAAACTCTTACGCGTTCCGATCCACGAGTAACCAGGGTTAGTCCGGGATTTAAGTTTTGGTTTCGCTCTGTGTGGATGGGGATGACAATAGGGGTAAACCGGTACTGCGTGTGGTGTCACATGGAGTAGCGACCCATGTGATGCCCAAGAGTACGGTTCGACACTCCTAGTGGGTGGTGCTTGCCTAGGGCATGGTCTGCTAAACCATGTAGCCGGGTTAGACACGACCACTAGTCCTCCGCCCAGGTGTTTAATGTTTGTGGTATCTTACTTTAATTTTGGGATTGGCACGAGATTGTCTTCCTTTAAAAAGTGAAGTGAACTTTGGTTTTGCTCTTATTTTATTTTGGCGTGTATTTGGCATTATTTTTGGGGTGCTTTCCTCTTGGACCTTGTTTTTGGAATTTGGCGTTGATTTGTTGAAGTTGATTTTCTAAAAGAACCTTTTGAGTTATTTGAAATTGAAGTGAGTTATTTTTGAAATGGGAAGCATTTTTAAAATATGTCTTGAATTTTTTTTGAAATGGTTTGGAAAAAGAAGAAGGTATTTTCGAATATTGAGAATGTTTTGTTTTGAAAGCGTAGTAATCTTGTTTCTTTCCAGTGGTATTCCTATGGATGCGCGCATGTGTGTGTGGACTTGATTAATGGCTAGTTGGTGAATCGTGTGGACGGGTGCCTGAGTGGCACAAAAATGCATATTTTCTAGGCACCATGGAATATCAGTGGTGGTTGCTTGATTTCTAAGGTTGCTTCTTGTTTCCTAGAAAGTGGGGCTTTTTCTTAAATGGGTTTTTGTGCACAAATGGTTTTGAAAACAGAAAAGAAAATGACATTGCGTTTAGAGTAAAGATAGATTTTCAAAATAGCTTGTGGGCTTGTTGTGCAGTGCTTGGTTTTTCAAGTGGGTGTTTTTCTTTGAAAATGAATTGATGTTTGAAATTGGGATTATTGGATTTGTTTTTGGAATGTTGATGTTTGTTTTGTGATGTGTTTGGATTTGTGGAAGGATGTTTTGTGTTTCTTGTTTGGGATATGCCCCCTAGAAACGTTCCATGGGTTCCAGCAAGTCTCTCTCAGTTCTTGGCCCGACCCAGACTCTTAGTGGAGTGGCAGAGTTGGGTCCTGCTTGGTGGCGCCGACTGTTCGTAGACGTTGATGTCAGTTGGATGTTGTTGAGTGCTTTGGGAAAGTTGGAAGTGTCTCTGGTTTTGGAGGAACTCTAGATGTTGTGTATGCGTAAGTTGTCTCGAGTATGCTTGGAGGAGCGAGACTAAACCAGCAAACGGTGATAGTTCCGTTTTTTTTTTGCGAATAGCGACGCCGTGAGAAACCCTCAAGACTAGTCTCATTCCACGGTTGTACCTAAAGAAGCGAAGACAAGGAAGGTGGTTGAACTCATAGGTGCTTGACCAATAAACATGCGATGAAGGAGGTGTGTTGACCTTTTTGATGAGCTTGTTCCATGTGCCCCAGAAGTAGTGTGGAATCGTCGGTCTAAAAATCGTACAAGTTGTTGGTCACGTTTATATTGTGGTAAGAGTAGGTCCCTCATCTGATGAAGAGTGTGAACTAAAGGGACTTGTTCATGGAGTGCTCCTTCCATCAGTTCGTGTTGCGTATCGGACAGACCGCTCAACCTCCTGTCTCTAGTGTGGTCAGTCAGACACTCTAAGTCGTTCGTTGCAATTCTCAGTTGGTATGATAATAGAGTGGTCACGCGAGACACAAGGAGAAGTATGCAGGCTGCTTTTCTAGCGGAGGAAGTCCAGTTAGAAGTGGTCAGCTTGAGACTGCGAGGCTGAAGATGCTTCAGACATCAGTGCCCCAGCCATAGGTCTCGGGGTGAAGCTTGTGCGCAGTCAAAACTCGTCAGACGTGGGACAGGCTTGGTCCAACTTTAGTCTGCAATGTCGGGACGAGGACAACTTAAATTTCCCTATTTTTATACCCTCTTTGAAGGCTTCATTCTTGTTGTAAGGGGAATGAAGCCCTTTTCTACTTGTCATGGTCTTATTTTATGGGAGTTCCTCTTGGGCCATAAAGAGGTTCAGAAAATCCGTATTCCTTTAAAGCCAGTAGGCATGCTCCGTGAACCTCCTTGTGGCCGGAGATGCTCATGTCTTGTGAAATTGTTGTGCACCTGTCTGGTTCGCCTCCTGGTTAGGGGTTTCTTCTATCAAATATCTATCTCATGTGGCAGAGTGTTGTCCACTGTAGGAATGATCAGTGCGGGTCGGCCCGTGTGGTGGGTTCACGATGAACGGTTCAGTCAGTGTTGCTTAAAGTAAACTGGGAATGCCCGTGCGAGTTTCATGGTGTTAGGATATTTTAAAATGGTGGGGAGACCCTGTGAGAGTCTCTCCAATGTTCTCTCTTGTTTTGTTTAAACATAGGGGACTTTTAGGGTCAAGTCAGGGTTAGAGTTGTCTGGGTTTAGGAGTCGTTTTGGTTTGGAGAACCAATGTTTGACGAGAACCCTAATATGGTGGGGAGACCACTATAGGAAAAGCTTTTGGAAGACTCTATTTCAAAGTGCGATTGGCAGAGCAACCCTTTGCTTCTGCTCCGCCTGACCTCGACCCTGCTAATTGGTTAGCTCGGATAATGGTTCGTGGGATGAGTGTTCTTGGAGATCATGAGCGGCCCCGATGATTCCTAAGTTGGGGGGTCGAGGTGTTCCATATTGTAGTTGTGTTTGAAGGTGAATCCCTTGTTGTTGGCTTTTCTGCTTAGTGATTCTGTTTTGGAGTTTTTTGAAGTTTCAGGTCATGGTGTTTCGAATGCTCAGTCTTCGAGTGATTGATTTTTTATTTTAGGTATCTTCATGGTCTTGCTTGTAATCTTTGGGTTGGGCAAGTCTTTTGGGACTTTCTAGGGGCAGAAAGTGTTATGGTGGGGAGAATTGTCACACCCCGACCTGACGTTTATTATATTTTAATTTATTTTAGGTCTTTCTTTGAGTTGCAGTTTGAATCAATTCTAATTTAAAAGGGTTTTGTGATCTTATACGGGTGGGCACCCGTACGCGCGACCGTGTGTAGCGCCCAATCGTAATTGGATGATGTTTTATTATTAAATGTGTTATTATTTTTGTCTGCAACCTTGCACACGACCCCGTGCATGTTTCCAGACCTGACTTGAGTCTTTGTGTCTTGATGATAAAGGAGTGTTTTGACTCGGTAGTGTCTGACACATGCACACGGAATGGGCGGAGCCACATGGCTTCGTTAGATGTTCGTGCGACCTACCCGATGCACGGGTAATCAATTAATTAACGAGTTGAATAATAATTTAAATGCAAAAACAAAATATAAAAAAATGATTAATTAATTTAAGAGTTGTTTAATAATATTATTATTTTTATTGGGGATTATTCTTCTTATTATTATTTCAGCTAATATTTTTATTAGTTGGATAATATTAAATTATTAAAATGGTCATAAAATTTTTTGCTCATAAGTTTAATGTTATTGCTATCATTAACATTGTTAAGATTTTAATTAGGTTTTAAGTATTTTTAAGTTAACGTTGTAAGTTTATTTTAGTTTTAATTTATCTTTATCTTTATTTTCTTTTTATTTCCTTTTTATTTCCTTTTTCTTTTTATTTATTTATTTATTTTTTTCCTCTAATCCTCCCCCTTCTTTCTCTCTGTCGCGCGGACCCTCTCCCCCCCTTCTGTTTTGCGTAGCGCGCCTCCCCCCGCCCCTTCGTCGGCCTCCCGCCGCCCAGCCGGCCTCCCGACCACCTCCGACCCCTGCCGCAACCGCGCCGACCGCCCCGCTTGCCTCGCCCGAAGCCGCGCAGCACGCCTCGCCTCAAGCTCCCCGGTGTCACCCCCGGCTTCCTTGCACGGCCGGACCCGCGCCGCCCCTCCCTTCCGGTCGTTTTTCCGGCGCGATGCACCTCCGACCCCCCTTCCCCTTGCCCGGTTTGCCATCCGCACCTCCGCCGCAGGTGCGTTTGCTCCTCGTTGGTTGTTTTGTTGATTTGGGGTTTTTTGGGTTAGGGTTTGGTGTTGTGTTTGATTTGTTTATGATGAAATTGATTTGATTCCTTGATTTTAGGGTTTAGTTGTGTTATTTGAGGTGCCACTAACATGCGGCATGGGTTTTGCACCATAATTTTGAGGTTTTCCTACACCGGGGTTAGTGTTTTCGGGTATAATTCTTGTTTGATGGATTAATTTTCTCATTTAGTTAATATATCATGTTTATTAATTAGTTTTCTTGGTGTGAAATTAGTTTTTATGTGTGTTTATTATGCGTTTGGGTTTTATGGTGGCATGTTCATGTGAAACGTGATGTTTCTTGGATGAAAACTTATATTGCATTGTTAATTGGTGTTTTGTGAATTGTGCAACTAGTTTATAAAATATTACAGGGGTTGCAGATCCTATTTTGATATGTTTTTGGGGTGTGTTTTCTCATAAAGAAAGTTTTTAAATGAGTTTTTGTGTATGGTGTTTTGGTTTGGTGTTGCGTCATGGTGCGTTGGGTATTAGAAAGGATGTTTGAGTGCATTGTTGGTATAAACCTTTGATGTGATATTTCAAATCCTTTATAAATTGTTTAATTGTTTAATTCCTTTATTAAATTATATGTATAGTGAGTGGTCCCTTCCTCGGGGGTTCGAGTTGTCGGCAGTAAGGACCTGTGTATATGCATATGCATGAAAATGTATATTCATGGCGGTGAAGCGGTCTCGGGTTACCCTTGTCAAAAGCTACGTGTCTTGAGGTAGGTTTCCTATGCCTATGCATTTAGTTTGAATTTCATAATTGCTTTCTTTCTTTGAAAATATGTTATATGTATATATATGTTATATTTACATGTTATGAAATCTGGGTGCATTCGCTAATAATGGTTATGCATTTGTTTTGAAAAAATGTAATGTATTACAAATGCCATTTGGACTTTCATAAATTAATTGCATCATTTTAAGAAAGAGTTCAAGCTTGTTTTTTTATACGTAACATGTAGATTGTTAAATTGGGATTTTTAAAAGGTTTTGCAAAGAGTTTAGATGATTATATGTTCAAAAATGAAAACTATTATTTGTGAAACCATAAAGCCATTTTTGCCCTTTTGAAATGGTTTGTAAAATTGGAAAAACCCCTCCTAAGGCAAACCCATTGGTTTTAGAAAATGACTTGTATGTTGAGTGTACGAATATGTGCCTAATGTTGGGGCTTATGCTTTATGTAATGTGAAAGAGGGGAATGCGCTTAAGGATGGAGAATGGTGGTGAGAGGTTTAGCGAGTTTTTAGGATAAAGAAAGTGTGACGTTCATTTCTTTTCTTTTGATAAAAGCCCACCACCTTTTTGGAATAGAGAACAATGGTAAACCCAGGTATCTAGGTGGGTGACCAGGACTAGTACGTTAGATGACATGGCAGGGGTTCATCCCGGTTTGTCTAGCAGGATTGACGCAACAACACTAACTAAACATATGAATTTTCTGAGGGTCGTGGTCTTCTAAGCCATGTTTTTTTTCTGAGGTTCATGGTCTTCTAAGCCAAGTTTCACCGAGGTACGAGGTCTCTAGGTTCCAACTTGTTCTAGCTACCTATAGGGATTACTCATGGTGCTCATTTGTGACATGCTGCTAGTGATGTAACTTTCTTTTCAGTTGTTTCATACTTACTGTCTCATTGTGAAAAACCCCGTTTCAAACTGAGCTGCTTTTCTTGAAATTTCGAAAGGTGAATGCACTCTTGGAATCGATTTTGAAAATATGGTGGAATAAAAATGATTTTCATAAAAAAAATTCAACTTGTGATTTGGATTTGAAAAGAATGAAAAAAACATTATTTTATTATGTCTTATTTTCAAACTAGCATAATTGGATTTCTTTTTAAAGGTAAGGGCATAGGGCGTGGTTATTCCTTGGCTTTCCTACTGAGCATCTCGGTGCTCATGCCTACTTTACTTTTCAGTTTCAGGTTATATACTTGGATCGCTCTTAGAACGAGCGTGGTTATAAGTTTGGTGGTGACCCATGGGGTCACTTGGAGGTATGTCTAGTTGCCTATCTTTATTTTATTTCCCACTGTTAGTGTTTAATTGTTTTGTTCTATTTATTTTTGTCTATAAGTCTTTTATTTTCTGGGCTAAATCATTCCCAACTGCATGTTTTGATGCCCGGCACTAGTTGCCAGCCCGTGGGGATCGGGGACTCCCTTCGGGCCATGTCGCGGGCCGGCTCGGGCACCGGGTCGGATGGCGACCCGGGCTGGTTCGTGACATACATAATAAATTATGGGAGGGATTAATGAGAGTGAAAGGGGTACCTAGTCACTTTTAATTCATGGATTTATTAATATGTATTTGTAAAATAATATCCCATCAAAATTAATTAGAATACAACGTTAATTACTTATATAAGGTGCTTGAAAAAAGTATATAAATAAAGGATCCCTTACTAAATTTCAGCATTGTAACAACTTAGTAAAATGCTATAATAGGAGAGGATAAATGATATCTCATTTTCAAGACATTAATAGTACATTATATTAATATTTATAAAGTTATTAAAATATAACCAAATTATATTCAAGAGGCTAATTACAAATAAGGTGCTTTATTGGAAAGAAAGAGAGAGAAATCCATTACCATGATAGGGTGATTCCAAAAGCTTCTGAGGAGATTCATAGGATCTTAGGGTCACCTTGGGCGAGATCTAGAGATGGTAGGAATGATTAAGGACATGATAAAAGGATTTTTAGTGGATATTAATGGGGATCTTGGGTGGATTTATATAGAAAAAGAGAGGGGAGTTATTTATTATTTCCTAAACTTAGGTTTTAGAATCAATATAATAAATTAATCAAAAATACAAACCTTAACATGTTTTTTGAAAATTATTTCAACAAAAGTGTAGTGGTTTTATTTATTTTATAAGTAAAAGGTCATAAATAAATAAAATATTACCCTTGGTGATGTGTAAGTGAGTTATGTTTATAAAGAATTTATTATAAAACCTTAAAATATAATATAAGTTTTGGAGGATTCATAAAGGCTTTATAAAATTAATCAAATAACCCCAAAAATACATTATTTTAAATTGAAAATAAATATTTGGTCATGAATACCATTTATATTATCGTTACATCACTTTTGGGTCCTTATGATGTCATAATACACATTGTATAATTATACCATATTTAATTTTTACTTAAAAATTTGTCTATCTCAGAAAATTATGAAAAATTAACTATTGGATAATTTCAGCATTATAATTCAAAGTAATATTTATTTTATCAAAATAATTTTCTAAATATGTTAATTTACACTTTTAAAATAAGAATTAACATTTACTGACAAGTGCTGGTTTTTTTCGACAATAATAGGTTCTGAACCCTTATAACAATTACACTTGACTTCATAAAAATTATATTATCATTTATATTTAATAAAATTATCTAATTATATTATTTTATAAATATATAATTTTTTTAATTTATGAATTAATCAAAAGGAAATATATTAATTTACACTACATATTAGACAAAAATACAATTTGTGTTATATCTTATCAAAATCAAAATCATTTACAAAGTAACGAAAATAAGAAGAAAATATATTCATTATTATATAAAATATACATATTCATATTATTAAGTTCTTGATATATATATCCCTTTATTACACAATTAAATTCCATAAGGGTAAGGTACGTGATAAGGATATTTTAATGGGGTGGTTCGGCATATGTGGTTTAGACTGTGATCTTAACAAGCTTGAACTTCTCCTATAAATGGCTTCACTCATGATTTATTTGTTGGATATTATCTTTCTATCGGTCAAGAGAAACTTTTAGTGATTTTATCTCCCTTGGAAGCTCTGATAAATGGTCTTCATATGGTAAGATCCTAATATTTGAGGTCATTTCTTCTTTTCTTGTGTTAATTGGATTTATCATAACCCAATATTTATACTAGTCATATGATCATTGTTCAATGAAAATTTTATCAATGATTATGATTCTAAATGATCCTTTAAATCTGATAGTATATAATAAAAATAAAGAAGTGAGGGCAATTTCTATAACCATAATAGGGAATTTAATTCAATTAAAAGGGGATTTTATTTATAAAATATCATGTCGTTAAAATAGGAGACCCCATTCATCATCCTTCTAGGAAAACATTTGGAGTTATATTATATTGATAAGGGGATGAACCTTAAGAACCCCATTCAAAGGGACCACCAATTAAACATGAAATTATACTCCTATAGAAGGAAATGGTTGTGGTGGTTCCAATTACACAAACCTAGTCCTTAAGCTAATTGAGGATGACAACAAGTCTATCTAGTTATGGATAGTCTAAATACAGCCCCTCTTAGGAGGGAATACCCCACAAATCTCCTCCCTTCTCTTTATTTGTTTTTTCTATTTTCATTTTAATAAATTTTTTATGTGTTTATTCTATTTTATATAGTTTTTACCTAAATGGATATAACCTTGGAATCTAGATCAGTTGTCTATAGTAATAAAGGAAAGAGATAAAATCAAAGTTGTTGTCATCAAATAACACTAGGTGGAACTATCCTTCCACATTGTTTAATCACTATAATTTTGATGAATTTATATTGGAACTTAAATTAACAACGATGAATAATTGTAGGGTAGGGTATTTAAACCTATTTAGAACTATATTTAATAACTTTTTTGGATATATTTTAGAATCTATAAATAAAAATATGCTTTCCTTAATTGGTTAGATTTTATAAAATTTGTTTTTAAAATAAAAATATATAAAGAACTATTTTTTTAAAATATTTTAAATAGATCACCTGTATATTTTTTTAACTTTTTCAAACTTTTATTGAGATGAATACTACCCTTCTTAGTTTAAATATCATACGAGAGTGAAATAAAGCCTACTGATTCTAAAATTGTAAGCTTTAAATGAATATTGAGGGAATTTTCCACTTCCTTTAGAGAAATTTTGTCTTATAACTATAAAATAAAGTGTTATTGAAAATAATTTTGTGGAATTTGAATTATAACTTCAAGTAACTTGGATTTTTAAACTTATTCTGAGGTAACTTGGAATTTGTAAAAAAATAACACCTTTGGGATCCAAATTAATATAAATTGATATAATTCTTTTTAACCTAGAGTAAAATGAGAAATTAGGATCCCATACTGAATCTATAAGACATTAGGCATTGTTTGTGTGAGATAAATCCCTCTATACATATTATAATAACTTATTTTCATAGTGATCTACACATACATGGAAATAAAAAATTAAAAAAATGAATAAGTGACTAATGGTCAAAAAAGAATTTATTTAGGTGGGGGAATATTGAACCCATATGAAGAAGGGGGGAAATTACTTTTAAAAAAGTAATTTGAGTTATATCAATGAATTATGAAAATAAACTATAGCTTATTAATATTATGAGAGAGGTAAAAATGAAAGTTCCTCTTACTAAAACTTTGATTCCACTTAAATTTAATTTGATTCACTCATAGACATGGAACACTAACTTGAATTAAAATGAAGTAGTGGATTGATTCACATATGAGGAATGATAAATTAGACATTGGATGAATCTATGTCTTCTTATTCCTTGTTTAGTATATTTAGATCTAATCATGACTAATATTTTTTTTCTTTTTAATAAATGGATTTCAATGATAAAAATTTTCAAGAGTGTAATAGTTCAAGTGGGGGGGAGTGACGTGAGCCCGAATTTTCACAAATTTTTTTCATAGAAAATAACCCTATAATTCAATTAAATACTCGAAAAATAAATGTTTTTTTTATATTTTTAATTTTTTGTTTAATTTATAAAGGAATAAATTGATGATTTTTAATGATTTATTCATTTTAGTAAAAATTAAAAATTTATTCATTTATTTTGGAGAAATTTAATTGAAATTTATTTTTATTTTAAACTATGAATGTATAATTACTTGATTCAATATGAAACTAATATTCTTAAATGTATTTATTTTTTATTTTAATTTATTTATCCATTTTTTAGTATTTAAAAAAATAAAATCATTTAATTTTTTTAAATGAATTTTAAATTTTTTGTGTGAAATTTAACTCCGGATTTTTTAGTGTGTTTAAAAAGGTTTCATTGGAAATATTATGTTGTACAAAATCTAATTTTCAATTGGTTTATTTAAAGAAAAAATAATTTGAATTTTTTTTGGAATTTTTTGTTTGAAGACTAAAATTAGGATTTAATTGAAATTTTATTGGAAATAGTTGAACACTAAATTGTAATTTTTTTTATTTTCATGTTAGAAAAATTATCAAAGGAATCAAGTGACCACATGTGAAAATGAAACCCCAACATGAACCTACCATAAGTTCACCTTCATAGTAAATTATAGAAAATAACCACTCTCTATAAATGGGAAGTGACCACACCAAGAGATATATTCCAACTGACTGTGGCCCTTAACTCTTCATGGTCAGTATAGTGACTACACTATCACCACAACCTACCTCTACCTACCATGAGTATCTCTTTCAATGTGACTATGACTAGAACCCACAACTTACTAGGATATTCCCCCTTCCAAACTAACCATGTAATATCCTTTCCCTCACCCATTATCTTGGGAAGAGTTGGTGGAATGTTACAGGGACTTAGGTGACATCCCCAAGACACATTCCAAGGGCCTTATAAAATAATTAGGGGATAATTTTCCCTTTGAAGATAAAAAATAAAATCCAGATTACCAAAACCACTAAACCACTATATGATTATTGAGTACAGAACTAAAATCCAATACAAATCTAAACCAAAAGACAATATCATAATACAAGAAGAATCAAAGTGATATAACCAAATGAATTAAAAGATGACCAAACCCAAAAATAATAAAGACACCAACAAACAACTCCCAATTTTTTCCAAGCTCCAAATCTACTTTCCCAGTACAAGGTATCAAGAAAGAACCACTAATGAACTGGGATAAATTGCCTCTACCTATGTATCGATAGATGAAATCATCAAATACACAATAGTTCCTAAGCATAGTGTGATTCTAAACTCAATAGTTTTTTTCCAATGACTTCCCAACTCATGCCACTAGGATAAAACTTATTATCACATATATATATAACAATTTAAATCAATTTAAAAAGTTTATTTCAAACCCAGACAGTTTTCCACTTAAATAAATAACACAAATTTTAAAACATTTCACATTTTATTTGGAATACCCACTCCATTATTCAACACACACCCACACATGCATTCCAAGGTGATATATCCACACACATGAGTGGTCTCTCATCCATCCACCAATTCATTACTAGGTGGCTAATCTGCTTTTTCTCTAATGGAATAATCCCCTTATCCAAGGTCACATATCTTGTAAACTAATGGTACACACCCATTATTTAGGGTCACATTGAATTCATAAACTCACGCCAATTATTTATGCCAAATACCAGGCCAAAACAACCATGCCAATCCATTTAGATAAAAAAAATATTTTACTAAAAACTTATATTTTATTGAAAACATTTCTACAAACATGTTACATGCATCAAAACCAAACAAGAATTTTAAAATCATCCTTTTAATATCTTGAACCAAAATCACTTTCTACAAAACCATCCAATTTCCATAATTTCCAAGAAAACGTCACTAAAGAGGTTTCCATCCAAACACATAGGGGTTTCAAAACAATTTTAGGCAATTCAATAAATTTGAATCCAAGACTTCAGGTTTTAATCAAGTAGAATTGAGAGAGAATACACCTACCTATAATACTTTGTATAAACTGAATAATAGTCCAAAGACTTCAAAAAACCTGACTTAGTTCTTCTAGATTCGAACTTAGATCTTTTTCCCTTCAACCAATTCAATAAGATGGCATCAAAAAAACAACAAATAACCTAGATCTATTACTAGATGATTAGATATAAGTTTTTTAGATATTATATAAGAAGATATCCAAGTAAAATTATAAAGAAAAAGCACTTTCTGTTGAATCTATATATCCAAAAGACTTTGGATTTCCTAAAACATGATCTCAGATCAAATGTAATTTTCTATCAAGCCTTTGGAGGAAAATTAATTCTTGTTATGGTTAGATTATATGGAAAAAAAGTGTTTAAGGGGAAAACTAAATTATATCTACAATCTTCATATCTGAAATTTCATGGAGCAGGTTTATGGTGCATGATTAAAAAAATGGGATCTAACCATTAATCTGATACTGTCTCAAGACACACCTTGCATGGTTGGATTGCATGGTTAGACAAACCATGTTCCAACCATGTGTTTCCTCAACTATCTCAAAGTGCATAGTTTCTCATGGTAATAAACACAGTTTGGCCATACCATGAACCAACTGTTCACCTGCCCAGTGTTTATTATTTTCCCTTACACGGTTTTATGGTGGTGTTATATGGTTTCTACTAACCGTGGTCAAACTTTATACCTCTAAAAAAGTCTCCATAGCATTCCAAAAATCTTATGAACATCCTGAAACAAAACCGAACATTATATGTACTTAAAATACAAAAATAAAGGGTCAAGTAACTAAAAATGGGGGTGTTATATTCTTCCCACTATTGGTCTTTCAATCCCTGAAAAGTAGATAACTCTCTATACCTTAGAAGAGTTTGGGAAATTTCTCCAACATTTCATTTTCATGATCCCATGCTTCTTTCTAACTCTAATCATGTTTCTATAAAACCCATACTAGACCAATGATTTTACCACACAAGACTTTATCTTTACTATCTACAATACATACCAGCACATGAACCAACATAGTATCTGGATCTAGGTTGATGTAATCCCATCGAATCATATGGTTAGGATCAGGTTAATAATTCTTTAATTGAGATATATGAAACACATTATGCACTTAACTGGCCCTTGGTGAAAATACAATTGATATGCCACCTCACCAACCCATTCAAGTATCTCAAAAAGTTCCATGTATAAGGAGATAACATTACCTGATTACCAAAATAATGATGACCAAGTCTTCGAGAGCAACACATGATCACTTACCTCAAATGACAATGGTCATCGATGATGATCTGGAAATGATTTTTTATGACTCTGAGCTATCTTTATTATCTTCCTGATCAACTAAATCTCTTTTATTATCTCTTGTACAAGGCATGGTCCAACTAATGAAGTATATCCAATTTCAACCCAAAAAAGTGGAGAATGATAATGACCCCTATACAATGCTTCAAAAGGAGAAATATGTATTGGTTCCTAACAACTATTGTTGTATGAAAACTCTAATAACGGTATGTTCTCATCCCATAAGCCACCAAAATATATTATATAATCCCTAATAATTTCCTTAAATGTTTGGATCATCCTCTCAAATTGTACATCAATTTGAGGATGCTACGCCATGCTCATAGTGATCTATATACCATGGGATTTCTGAAATGATTTAAAAAAAATGGACATTAACCAGGGGTCTTGATAAGACACAATCGATACTGGAACATCGTGCCACTTTACAAATTCTCAGGTATAGATTCTAGATATTTCCTCCATTATATGAGATTTATAAATAGGGATAAAATGAGTATAATTCATGAGTCGGTCCACAATTACCCATATGTAATTGTGTTTTTGACACATCATTGAGAGACCTATCATAAAATCTGTGGATTTATACTCCCATTTCCAAATAGGAATTGGTAAAGGCTTCAACATTCCCACTGGTCATTAGTGTTTCGACTTTACCTACTGATAGGTGATCTATCTCAAAACAAAATATTCCACTACGCTTTTCATGCCAACCCACCCAAACTATTCTTTCAATGCTTTATAAATCCTTTGAATTCCTTGATGAGAAGATCATTTGGGATGGTGGTAATCATTAAGGATTTGTTCCTAATGAACCAAATGTACCATGACCAATATCAAAACCTCGAAAATGAACTCCCATCTAGCTTTCTTCTCTCAATGATCTCCCTAAAATTGATTTTTTACCTCATAGAGACACTTTTAGAATCATAAATATAAGATTTTATGAAATGATTTATAAAATTAGGAACAAAAATACAAGGAAGTAAACTACAACATCACCCTAGTTAGTACAATCCATGTGTATGTATTCTATAACTGACATCAGCTTCCACTGATATGAAGCTTCTTTAGACAACTAATTATATGAATTCCTGCTTAATGAATCTTCCAAAAAATTGAATTTACTCAGTGTATACATCAAGTCTAATTAAAACATTTTAAGGTATTACGTCCATCCTATTTTCCTTATATTCAAATCTCTTTGATAGAAAATGTGTTACAAACTCTTATGATCCGTAAACACTGTAAATTTCTCACCAACAAGATAATGATGTTTGGCCTTTAAATCATGGACTACAACATTAAATTCAAAATCTTCTATTAGATAGTTCTTATCATGTAATTGTACCTTCCATGAGCCATATGCAACAACAAGATCTCTCAACAATAGAATACATCCCAACCTAGATCCTAATGCATCACAATATACTACATAACCCTATCCAGACTCTACAATTGTGAGGATGGGTGGAGATGTAAGTATGACCTTAAGCTCTTGAAAGGATTTTTTTTATTTATCATTCCACTATAAAGGATCACCTTTCCCCCTTAATGATGTCATTGGTGATTCAAAATGTGAAATTTTATGTAAAAAACGTCTTTAGTATCCCACTAAGTCAAGGAAACTACCTATATCAAATACATTCTTCAACGGATTCAAAGATATAACAACTTTTATCTTTTTAGGATCCACAATAAATTTCTTTTTTAGAAATGAAATTTCCAGGTAAATTTACCTATTTTATCCAAAAATAACACTTTGATAACTTGGCATATAAATGATTCTCCCGCAAGATAACCAACACTGTTTCTAAGTGTTGATCATGATCTGCCTTTGTCCTAGAATACACCAGTATATTATCCAAAAACACCACCATAAAGGAGTCCAAATACCTTTGAAATATTTGATTAATCAATTACCTAAATATATCTAGTTCATTCGTAAAACCAAATAGATTAATAATGAAGTCAAAATATCCATATCTACTTGTGAAAGCTTTCTTTGGGAGATTCTCCTTCCGAACCTACAATTGGTGATATACCAAACATAATTAAATTATATGAAACCACTGGACTCCCATTAATTGATAAAAAAGTAATCAATTCATTGAATATTATACAAATTATTTATCATAACTTGGTTAAGATAATGATAATCTACACAAATACTAATAGTTCCATTCTCTTTCTTCACAAAAAGAAACGGTTCTACCTACAGAGATTTTATTGGTCAGATGAACCCTTTACTTTACAAATCTTCTAAATGATCCTTCAATTACCTAAATTATATTGGTTCCATATAAAAATATGTAAGTGAGATAGGATTAGTCCCTGGTAGGATATAAATCGTAAATTCCACTTCCCTTTTGAGTTTTAAACCTGATAAACTTTTAGGAAAGACATCAAGTAAATGATCCACTATAGTTTTAAAATAACAATTCATGATCTCATCTACCTATGCTAAGGAAATTTCTATCAATTGATAAGAGATAGTTCCAACCACCAATACCCAGGGTCCTTCTTTGCTTACATCCACTTCCCAATCTTATTTAAATAGATTCCTAACACCATTAGAAGATTTCAAACTCACCTTTGATGCATAACAATTGATATGGGCATAAAATTTCATCATCTAATCCATTCCCATAATCAATTCATATAAATCCATCTCTATCATATAGAAATACCATACCAACTCAATACCATCGATTTTTATTGAACACACAACACATTTCAAGGATAAATTATCTCATTTCCTAAATGATTTAGAAGTTTAAAAATAGAGGGCGTCATCCCAACAAGTAAACACAAAATATAAACCACATGAGAAGAAATAAAAAATAGGACACACTCATATCAAACAAATCTTTCATAAGGTTAGAATTCAAAATAATTGTACCTATCACCATTAAAGGTTCCAATTGATTATCCATTCTCACTTGATTAGTTCCATACAATTTCTTACTTGCTAAACTTTTCTATATATTTCCCTATTGAGATTTCACTAGTTGATGAGTCGTGTAATTCCTCAAATCATCAAGGCTTTTTTGTTCCACTAAAGAGAATTATTTGGCTGCACTCATCCTATTGAATCATACGATGCCTAAAAAGCATGTGATGTGTCCCTAGAACCTGAATTTAGAGCATTGTGATAATAGCACTAATGATTCACCATCTGGTTCTAATTTCCATATGCTCTAGGTGGTGCTGCACAATCTCATTTCATATGCTCAAAAGTACCACACTAAAAACATCTAGGATTACTCTTTTCCCAAGGAGGTAATTTGACTGATCCCATAGTCTCATTCTGAGATATACCACCCACTTGAGAATAGGTTTACCTCCTTCTCTTGTCCCCAACATTGGAGTTTCATCCATTTCCCAAAGGAATAACAGTACTTCCCCACACCGTATTACCTAAGATGTCTATTTCTTCTACTATCTCTCTATTGACTATCTCTGTATAATCCTTTATAAAAAGCATGACAATCTTTGAGAAAATTTCTAGTTTTAATCCTAACTCAAAAATGTGTATCTTCAAGGATGTAACTTCCAAAAATTTTGGTTCAAAGAAAAATAAATTCATAAATTTATCCACATACTCTATTGCTGATATATTCTACTTCTTCGAACTAAGAAAATCCATTATTATAGAAATTTTGAATGTGTTAGAATAGAATTGCTTGTTGAACAATTATTTAAAATCATCTCATACAATGCCTTGGTCAAATTTATCTAGAATTTATAAACCCAATCATCATCTTGCTAGATCTTCCAGAATATACATTACCAATTTTATCTTCAACTCAACTAGTGTACAAAGGAAATAAAATATTTGATTCATCCTATTTATCCATACTTGTTCTTTTTTTGGTTCTGAATCACTTAGAAAGATGGGTAGATTCTTCTTTTAGAACTGAACTGAATGATCCACTATCCTTGGTTCATCATTTTTGTTCCCTCTATCCATGTCCTAAAATCCAAGATAATACTCTCTACCAACTGTTGGTTCACTGGTGGCACAGGTGCTACCACATTCTCAACATCCTCCTCTGGTCAGCTTCTACTATGCCTAACCAGTTCCATTTTCTATGAGAAAATCATACTCCCTTATCTCACTTTCTGAAAACCAAATGCTTGACAATTTCAAATTTACCATATCACACATATCACAATAATTCTTTCCCAAATTCATTAATTTTCTCTTTCAGACCATTTATAATAATTCCACCATACTTTTTTAAAATCAAAACATTTTCAACTATTTTCGGGAATCAATACCCTTTAACCAAATCATAAATAATTACTCAAAATGAACTATGAACTCATAATGGGAAGTTATTAGTATCAATTCATGTCATGATATTATCAGTGACTAAACCCATGATGATAAGGTGACAACTTCTAGAAGTGTCTCAAAACAATCAAGTAACAAAACTCCCTAGTAAATTGAAGTTTATCATAAATAGGTTATTTATGCCTTTTTAGGATCTACATTTTAAGTTCCAGCAATCCTATTCCTTGATACCTTCCCAAGAGAAAGATGAAACCATTAAGAATGATATAATTTATTACTCCATGACTGAACAAAATTAATACCCAAGGATCTAACAAATTGATACCATTTCTAACATTATTCCCCTCACTCATTAGCCTTGGAAGAGGTAGTGGAATGTTACTAGTTCTTAGGTGACATCCCTAATACCCCAAAGGATATAGATAAATGCCAAGGGTCTCATAAAACAATTTGGGGACCATTTTCCATTTAAAATAACACAACCAAACCAATATAACCACAACAACCAAACCTCTATATGATGTATGAGTAAAGAAATACAATCCAATTTAAAAACAAACCAAAAGGAAATATCAGAGTTAAAGTAGAATCAAAGTGAAATAACCAAAGGAACAAAAATATAACAAAACCCAAAGACACCAAATACAATAAACAGAAACTCCCAATATTCTCTAAGCTCTAAATCCATATACCCATCCCCAGATATTAAGAAGAATCACTAATGAACTGGGATACCTTTCTTTTAACTATGTCTTGATTGATGAAATCTATAAATTCACAACAGTATCCATGAAGGGGGTGATTCTAAACCCAATATATTTTCTCCAATGAATTCCCTACTCCTTCCACTACGATAAAACATTTTTTCACAATTATATAAAATATATTAAAGAAATTTACAATAGTTTATATCAAACCAAAACATTTTTCCAAGGAAATAAATAAAATAGCCTCTAAAACATTTCACATTTTATTTGGCATACCCACTCTATGATTCCACACACACCCACACAAGCATAACCAGGTGATAGATCTATACTCATGAGTGGTCTCTCATATATCCACCAAGTCATCACTATGTTTCCAATATCCTTATGACCTAATAGAACATAACCCTTATCTAGGATCATGTCTCTTATATTGCAATGGTACATGCCCCTTATTGAAGGTCACATAAAAATCATAAATTCACATCAACCATGTATGAAAAACTATGCCAAGACAACCATGCCAAGACATTTTAATAATAGATTTCTTTTATTGAAAAATATATCTTTTATTAAAAAAAATCAATAAAAATTCATGCATCAAACCCAAAACATGATTATAAAATCATCCTTTTAAAATCATGAACCAAAATAAAATTCTAATATACCATCTAACTTCCACAGTTTCTAATAAAACATCACTAAGAGGTTTCTATCCAGGAACACATGGTTTCCACAACAATTTTAAGCAATTAAATCAATTTGAAGCCAAGACTTCAAGTTTTAATCATGTGGAATCAAGAGTAAAGACACCTACCTCTCAAGCATTGGAGATAATGAAGAATAGTCCAATGACTTAAAAATATGATATTAGTTATTATAGATTCGAAATTAGATCTTGTTACCTTTAACCAATTCAATAATATCTCATAAAAAATCAAAGAACTAGGTTCTATCCCTAGTGGATTAGATCTAAGGTTTCGAGAGAGTGGATAAGAAGATATCTATAGAAAAAGATGAAGAAAAAGTATATACCAATGAATCTAGATATCCAATGGACTTTGGATCACCAAAAACATGCTCCCAAAACAAAGGTAATCGCCTCTCAATCCTTGGGAGGAAAAGGAATTACTTTTATGGCTGGATTAGGGGAATAAAAGTGATTAAGGGGGTAGTCTGAATTAGATCCAAAATATTCAGATTTTAAATTTCACAGTGCATGGTTAGGGTGCGCAGTTAGACAAAACATTCACTAATTGTGCATAAGATACTGACTCAAGACACACATCGAATGGTTGGCTATCATGGTTAGACAAATTGTGCACCAACCATGAATTACTCTACTATCATAAAGTGCACATTTTCTCCTACCCATCCACATGGTTTGGAAAAATAGTGCACCAACCATGCGCCTACCTAGTGATCATTGTTTTACCTTTCATGGTTTATTTTTGGTGTTTAATGGTTTCTTCAAACTTTTCTCAAACTTTAAACCTCTAGAGAAGCCTCCATTACATGCCAAAAGTCCTCTAAACCTCCTAAAGATTAACCTAAAAATTATATATACTTAAAATAAATAATGAAGGTTCATGTACCTATATCCATGTGTTCTATAGAACAAAACCTTGTGACTACTATTGTATAATCTTAATCTTACATAAATGATAAATCGAACCTTACAACTAAGATTAAGTCACAATGAATATCAACATGAAGCAACCCTAGAGCTTGTTGATCACTTGTCAACATGTGATCAAATTTTCTAAACTAAAGCAAGTTGATGATGATAACTATGGAAAATATGTTTTTGAGTAATCAAATTGAGAGGAATCCCATGAGGATCAACTAGACGGAAACTAGATTTAGAGAAATCCAAGAAATACCAATAATATTAAAATATAAATTGAACCTCCAAGATTCACTAAGGCTGATTGGATTCCTAATTATAATTCTTCTAGGAACATTTATGTAGATCTATATAGATGATGAACCAAAGTCAATGTCATTGGATCTCTGAAGAAATCATGTGTAGACACATAGCTTTTTGGCAATGTAGGTCTCATGCATCCTATTTCAACTGAAGGTTTCCAAAACCGCCTATATAAATTGAAACCATGAAGGATCTTACACCACCGTGATTGAAGTTGAGGGTCGTGTATTAGATTTTGATGAATAAACTAAAGTTGTTCTATGAGAAGATAACCTGACCACTAAGTAAAATCAATGTTGTGTAACCATGTCAAAACTGAGTGAAGTAAATGCACCAAAGGAATCCAGAATAAAACCTTCGAGAAACCTAATTGAAGATCCAAGATGAACCAATCATGATTGAATCTAACTTGGGTTGATGAAATAATAAAAACCCAAATATGAAGTTGATACTGATAAATACTTCAATTTTTGTTTAATTTCATGAGTTACCTATACAGATAGAGAACAAAGGAGGCCTCACTGTTTCTCAATGTTGCAACTATTGGTTTGGTGAAAGCTACATGCTACATGATGGAAAAATTTCCCCAAATAAATACTTGAAAATCCTTCAATTTACTAATCCTCCAAGTCTACATACCAAAAATACCCAATCTTAGATGGTCAAGAACCAAACCAAATTTTATAGAAGTTGAGGATCAGAGAATACAACTAAGAATTTGTGTTATTGGGTGGAATGAAATGATGTCGTGATATCCTCAAGCTATGAAGTGTGATTAAACTTGAACTAAAGATCAAAGAAAGATGATCAAGATTAAATATATAATATTCCCAAGTCCCAAATATACCATATTTTCCCAACCAAAAATTAGGCCCAACATTCAGAATCCCACGTGCAAACAATAAGCCCAAATCCTTCTTTTGAAAAATAAATGTCAATGGGCTAGCACATACAATTACTCATGTGAGAATACAAGGCATGACTTTCTATTGGAGCTGTGAATCACATAAATAATTATGATTCATTGTTTCTTGAACTAGTACAGAGCTCGATGAAAGAGAAACCCTCTATGCCAAGAAGAATATGGAAGATTCTAACTAAATCTATCTTGACTATGGGATACAACACATGAAACTAATATTGATAAAGTGGTAAATTATCTTCATGCATGGAGGAAAAAAGGTGAATCTTATAAATATTATCCTCACCCTATTTTTAAATTTAATTGGAATTTTATGATTGTAGTTGAAGTATTTTATAATTAATTTTTTCATTTATTCATTTTAATACTTTTTTATTAATATATTTTGTTAAATAATGTTGAGTTTCACTTATCCTTCAAATACTTCTTGTGTATCATCCATGTGATGTCCTAGTGATCTAAATATCTATGATCATAGAGAATTAACACATTTTAGGTGTACCATGGGGAATCACAGTGAAAATATTGAATTTATGAATTTAATTATTAGTCAATATCCTCACTGATTCTAGTGAGATAGTAGGGGTGGAGTCTAGAGGAGGTAGTTGTCACTATAAATTCTATTGATGTTATCACCCTCTTCCAACTATTTAACTACAATGTATCCCACTATTCAGGATACACTTAATACTAGTGGGGTAATGTGGCTAAAGGAGTAATGGTATGTGATTTCTTCCAAGTGTTTAAGTGAGTTCATTCACTTGATTGAGGAATTTTCTTACCCATTAACCAAGGAGAACACATGTAATTAATGGTTTGATTAAATTTTTATTGAGTAGATTAGTGTTTTCATACAAAATAATGATATGTAGGAGAGTTAGGTGAATGATATTTAACCTTAACACAAAATTAGATGGTTTATAACAAAAATAAATAATGGTAGATCTCACTGCAATTCATCCTTATGACCATGTACACTTCTCACATTCATTCTGTATGAATCTTCAATTCGATTTTGTTTACTATTTTAATTAATAAAATCAAAAACAAAACATCATTTCTAGATACCTTCAAAATTAAGAAAATAAGTTAAATATTAATATGTGGTTGTGGTAGTGAAGAGTTGACTCACACAAACTCATTGAGAAATGGTCATTGTTATATTTATACTATATTACATGTTTTAATAAAATAAAAATTATATTTGACCATGGCCCGTGAAAACTATGTGATCAACTCATAGGAGTATGGGGTATAAAGGACTTTCTATGGTAGGTTGTAGAGAATTTATGCATTTTGGGAAGTAAAATATCTTATTCTAAGTGGTATGTGAAGATCATATATTGTAGTAACATGTCCATGAAGTTCATATGTGAAGGGTATTTTCTTATCTAAGACATGGAAAAAGTGTTTACCAATGAGAGATCATCTACAAAGACTATATCACCATGTTTTCTCACAAATTATGTAATTTATCAATATTTATAAGTCTAAAAATTTTCCAGTATTTGAAATTTGTGTTGAGTGGTCTATTTATATGAAAAACTAACCACCTAGGAAATGTGGAGTTTTATTTTCATAAAATACTATCGAACACCTAAGAAAATCACCTTAAAAAGAAAAATAATAATGTGAATTAAAAAGTGAGGGGACCGTATGAAGTATCCACCTCATGGACACAGACAATATCCCAACATATAATATCCATGTCTAAATAAATAGAATTTAATTTTGTGACTAAAAATTATACAGCTCATCACTTTATTTATTCACACGCGCAAAAAATATCCATCTTTCGACCACAAATGGCACTTTTCCATAAAGGATTGATGCAACCATACTATATAAAGAATGGGAACCATGTAATTATTTCACAAACATGAAATGGTTACACAATAAAACCACCTTTATTAACATTGAGATGGGTATTTTCACATGTTTATAGCCCAACCTTATTCCCAAAGTTTTTTTCTCTTTTTCAAGGTCTAAAAATTATATTCCCATTACAAAAATGTCAACATACCCATTAATTATATTCATTATAAATGGTCATATATATAAATATATATATCCATCAACTATATAATAGTCATATTACCGTTTTTCATTCCTATATATAACCTTACATACTTCTCTAAAAACCATTCATCCTACTCCTTAATTTATATCTTGATAATATTACCATATTTTTAATGTTTCCCATTTTTATTATAGTTATACTTGATTGGGTGGTTTTTATGGGAGATCATGAGAATGAATACATCAAGCTTGTTGTATTTTTATTTTCTTAATTTTCATTCTTATTTTACTTATCATAATTATGTTCTATATATATTTATTATGATATTAATATTAATTTAATTTCATGGTGTAATAATATACCTTGAAGAAAAAATTATTATTCATTTTAGTTCAGCATTACATATTGAACAAGTTATTCAATAAATTCATGAAATATACATACTAAAATATGGGGTTTTATAGACTCTCCTAGTCAAGAATAATTTTCTCTCTTTGAAATCGTCACCACATGACACCATTACCATGAAAGTTTCATAAATGTGATATTGTATTTAATTATATTTATATTTCATGTTTTCAGTGTTGACCAAGATTTGTTTCTATTTTTGGCAATAGTTTATAAGTTTTTAAAATGTTAATTTATCTATTTCATTTTCATTTATACTATTTATTGAGTTTCTTAAATTTTTATCCATGGTTTAATTTGTTTAAAAAGTGTAATTAATTTCTCTAGTACCCCCTTCCTACTTTAGTGATATTAAATAACCATTGTAATCATTACCAATCTTTTGACTAATTAAAGTATAAATTATAATTTTCTAAACTTTTCCCCTCTAAAACTTGTGAAATATTCTTAATTTCTTGGTCCATTTAAAAATATCTTAAGTAATTTATCAAGGGTTATAATGAAATTATATATGTAATTATGCATGATCCTGTCTATAAATTATCATTCTTTTTACTGTGGGTTGGAGAGATATTTTTATATCATTTTCAATTTTTATGAAATTTTATCATACATTAGAAATGGTTTAAGAATTAAAATTATTTATATTATATATGAATTATTAAAACTAAAAACATCACATGTATATAAATAGTTTGAGACTATCATAATAAGTAAATTTATAGCATCAAAAATCATGATATTTCTTATCCATTGAAATATGTTTCTCATTTAAAATAAAAATAAATGGTTTTTTATATTTTTATATTTTTATATTTTTTAATGAAATATATTTTCAATACTCATTTATATCAAAAAATGATAGTTTATAATCATCATTTTTTAATTAAAGTTTACATAAAACTATTTTATAAGATAAATAAAAGTTTTACCATGTCATTTATAGTGTCCATGAAGCATATATTTATCAAAGTTTTCTTAATGTTTCTTCAAACTCTTTATTAAAAAATAATGCGTGGTTTATAAATATATAAGATTTTGTGATTAATTTATGTATTTAATTTCTTTGATCTATAATTGGATTCATTTTCTAAAATACACCAAATCCAAAAAAAATATTTATATTAAAAACCAAAATTATAATCTCATTACCTTTTTAATCTTATTATTAATAACATTTTTTCACTATTTTAGTTTCATTATAAATATTTTTTTATGGATTAGTTCATAAAAAAATTAAAGTTTTTTTCAACAATCAATAATATTTTCAATTTTTTATAATTTATTATCCTTATTTGTTTTTATTGATATTTATTTATTTTAATTTCTCTGAATAAATATTAGGTATAAATCATTAATGGTATTCATGATATGAAAAACAATTACTCACTTTTAGCAATGCATTGATTTTTTTTTTGTATTTCTAATAAAGGTATAGTTAATCCTAATAAATAGTAAAATAGGTAAGGTAATCTATAATAAATTTTTTATTATATAAATTATATTATTGTCCTTTGTTTATTTATAATATATGGGATCATATGTGAGATTAACACTTTTTTGTACATTTTATTTCAATTTAAAAAATAATTTTGTTAATTTTTATTTAAAAATAGTTGTAGAATATGAGATCATGGTTTACTAGAAATAATCACTATATGGTCATTTTGATAGTCCCTAGACACTAATTTTTAGGTTCTAGAATATAATAAAACACACATAAAGATAGAAACACAAATTCAAAAAAATGTTCAACCCTTGGGATAACATTTGATTGTATCCTTAAATATTTAAATAGAATAATTATGAATCACATAAAAAATAATATGAAAATTAACATAAGAATAATGAAAATATGATAAGAATAATTAAAATATATTCTAAAAATTACAAATTAAAATGTTATTTTTAAGTTTTATATTGTTTTATATTCTTCAAAATATGAAGTTTGTTATTAATTTTTCTATATGTAATTGCAATGGATCAAAGTTAAATATATATTATTGATTTATTTTTATATATATTTTAGAATAAACTTAATTTTTTAGATTTTTTATTTAATAATGGATTATGATAGAGGAATAATTGTATGCCCTTATTATGAATGTACTTGAATTCTATGGATAACACATAAAGGAGTGAGTTTTTATATCACAAGAGTTGATTTTCAAAATAATTATAGAGTGTGTCATCATAAAGGGAACTTTTTTGAGTAAAAATGATATTGATATGAATTTAAGGGGTGGTATTGATAATATAATGTTTCATTGATTTACATTTCTTTCTCATGACGTAATTGAATCAAAAAAAATTGGAAGATATAAATCAAAATGATGATTTTGATCAATTTAGAAATTTTATGGAGGATGTTAATACCCCAGCATATTAAACATGTGTATAAATGAAAAAACATGCGTTTTTAATGTAATAATATCATGTAAAATAGTTTATGGTTTTATTTATGCTAAAATTTATTATCTCCTTGCCTTTTTAAATGACCCACTTCCCAATATTGAAGTAATTCCAAAAAATGATTAAGTGACATCAAATTTAATTGATCAGTTTTGTTTTTCATCTACTAAAATTCATACATACCCTAAAAATTATATATTTTATTGGTAGTTCACTAAAAATATAAATTATTGTAAATGGTTAGGTATGTTATGATGAAAATACAATAAAATTTTCATATCTTCTCATGTACCTTAAAATTTTATGTTTCATTTTCCTCTTACCCTAAGACTTTAAATATTGTTCATGTTAGAAATATTTGTAATGAATATAAGATTTTATAAGTATGATAGAATTAAATAACATGATGAGTAATACATATTTTAGATAGATCATCATGCAAATAATTTAATAGTAAACATCATAGTTATGAAACATAAATACATAATATTAAATTATGGTTATAATATGATGGTTTTAAAATATTAGTAAATATAAATACATCAAAAATTGTGGAAATTTTTAAATTACATTGATAATATTACACCTTTTATTATATGAAAACACCATTTCCTTTCATTTTTTATTCTCATATCTATACTAAATAATCCTATAAATGATATAGACGTCCAATTGTAACCAGTAATAAATGAGTGTAAACAACTATGGAATGTGGGTGTCTATGCCTATGATGATTCTATGGAGGTTTCATTTCAATTGTGTGTTGTGATTATGTGGACTATACATGATTTTATTACTTAGGAAATAATTTTTGGTTAGAGTATGATTGGAAAACCATCTTACTCTATTTATGTGAAAAAACATTAATAGAGGAGACCAAAATTATATCAAAATTTCTGTTTTAAAGGGAACCAATAATTCCTATTAATGAACTATCCATATAGAAATAATATTTAATAGTTTCATAATGTTCCTAATAAAGAGAAACATAATGAATTTATGTTGATAATTTATGTAATTAAATAATTATGTTCCAAAATGATTATTCTTGTAAATATCCATTTGAGTTCTAGAAAGAGAATAAATTTTTGTATGGATACAAACTATAAATAGAATAAAATAAATTATTATTTTTTATTTAACTATTGGTCAAAAAAATTATTGTTTCTTTATTTAGATGTAATGAATATTGAGAAAAAAATTATGATATATTAACAACAATTATTTTAAATCTTAAGGGGATGACAAAATATAACATTTAATCCCACCATTATATAATAGATTAGAGTTTTAAAGATGTAATTAACATCATTTGAGTTGATCAGAATAAGTGGAAAGTTACTATTTATTATTTTTTTATTACTAATATAAAAAAATAAATTTCTCACATACTAGAGACACTTAAGGTTCTAGATTGTTATTTTTATACCATGTCTAAATGGAAAAATATAAGTGATGTGAAATTAAAATATTTGAAAATTCATGATTGTCATATATTATTTCATGAGTTGATTCCAATATAAATTGAATAATTTTTGAAAAGAAATGTGAGGGTTTTTGTGATTTAGTTGTGTCACTTATATAGATATATGTTTCCATGAAATTAAATAATTTTTTTTTGAAAAAGTTATAACAATATAGACTTATCATTCCTTATGACTTAGAAAAAAAATCTCCTCCATCATTAATCACTTGTATGTTAACCTTCATGGTGTGTCCTATGAAAAATATTCTTCTCAGGGTTTCTATGTCTTGTCATTGAATTTATTCCACTGAAATAAATATTTCTTCCATGAAATTTTATGTGAGAAGTAGGAATTTCCTTGAGGAAACTATTTTCAAAGGTTATTTAGATGAAAAATGCATGGATTTTTGTTCAGTGGATTTGAAAAATATAAATAATAGATTCAATCAGCCAATGAAAAATGAAGTTGAGAAATATGAATAGGTTGGTCCCTTATTTCCATCACTTCCATAACCAAGGGTAATCCAATTCATATATATTCAAAACATTGATCCTAAAATAGTGGGGTATAGCACACCACAATGCATTATTCAACTATAATGTGGGGAAAGAATATATTAATAAAGTAATATAACTAGTATTTTATTTATTATATTTTTTCAGATTTATTTTACTATTTTAATTTATTAATATATAGGAATTATAATGATGTTATTCATAGGACACTTCATTATTTACCTGTTAAAAGTGGAGAGAATCTTTATAGAGAATATTTTTCTAGATGGTTCAAATTGCATGTATCAAATTTATCATACTAAATTAAATATTTAGTGATTGTTGTGTATATTAATAAATTATTATTTTTCATTTTTATAGTATATTAAAAAATTAAGTATCTAATAAGGTTATAGAATTTACTTTTGATTTGAAAAATATGGTATATGACTGTAAAGCATCCATCGTGAAGTATTTTTCATGAATCATTCATCATGAAGAATTTACCTTGAAGAATTTATCTTGAATAGATTTAAACTTACTATCAAAATCCATGTATCTTATATGGTAACACAACATGATGGTGCAATTTTAAATTTGTTACTATATTTTTATGTTATTGCATCAGAAAGATAACCCCAATCTAAAAATGTATCTTATTATGTTTTTTCTAGAAAATTATAATTTTTTCTTATTACAAATAAGTATGAGTTATTATGATGAAATGAAATTGGTTTAATTCATTAACATGGTATGAAATGCATATAGAAAATTATGAATGTAATTTGGTTTACATAAGCCACTATCTTAATATCGACAAGCCATATATTTTGGCATCACAAGACAAAAAAGTGTTGTATGTAAGTAGACTATTGAAACATAAACATAGTATTGTTATTAAAATAAATTCTAGAAATATGTTTGAAGAATATTTCAGTGATATTGGAATTATAAACATACATTTTTCTATAAAAATAGTTCATATAATGATGTTAAACATTATGATTATAAGTCTTGAGAGTGAACCAGAAATTGTATTGGAAATTTTATGAAAATGATGCTAACAATGATAAATTTATATCATTTTATTGATTTTTTTCTTCTTATAAATTTTCGATTGACTATTCAGGTGACTAATATTTTTTCATACACTATTTCTAATATTAAAAATAGAAAAGAAAAAAATTGAATATAAATGAATGTAGAATACGAGAGGCAGAGATAACTCTTGTGATTACTAAAGTAAGTACATTTTTTAAACTTTTATTAAATATTTATTAAGTATATATAACATTTTATTTATCATATTATGTAATTTTATAAGATTCATCATCAAGGATAGATATATTTTACAATGAAGATGATTTTAGGACTGTCTTAAGTATTCTAACGAGGGGGGAGAGTAGTGGAAATGTGATGGTTTAGAATTTTAGGTGTTTTCCTTATTTTGTAATTTATAATTTTGAGGATGAAAATAATTTTAGTGTTATAAAATTTAAATGGAATTTTTTCAATATATTTTTCCTTTACATGTTCTAAAGTCATTGGAGAAGTAAAATGAAGAGGAAGAGTTGAATTTGGATATAAAATCAGCATTAAATAATAAAATTTTCTTATTATATTAAAATATTTTGGGATTTTTTCAAAGATGAGTTATTTTAAGAAAGTGTTCATGGATTAAGAGTTATAGGGAAGGATAAGTTGTCGGCTGGAAAAACTTATGGAACAAAAAAAAATAGAGATTATTATGTCTTGGTTTAAGATAAAATATCTTGGTTCATAGGTGTTGTTTGAAGAGTATTTTAGTGAAGATATTGGAAATGTAGATAGAGAAAACAAGATTTGTTTATTTAAAATATGTCATAGTTATTTTTTGTATAATTTTGGTGTTTTGACTGGTTGATATGAAAATAGTGAACACATTGTGGTTTAAATTCATGGGGAAAACACATCAAGGGTTTATTTAGCACACAATGTGATATTTTTAATATGTCTAGACTTAAATGGGAAGGATGTTGTGGATTTTATGTGATTAATTATAACAAGTTGTTATTTTCAAATAAGAAATTAACCAGTGGAAACACATTATAGTTTATATTGGCATGACATAGTTTTTGTAAAAAAGATTAACAATAATAGAAAATCACATGAACTTCATTATTTTATCTTGAAATTCTCCATGACTTTAAATTAAACTAGAGGGTTAATTTAGGATCATTTCTAAGGATATTTATCTTCCATAGTGGATTTCTTCATATAAGTGTTTGTATTAAAGCTAGGATCAGTGGTTAGTGAGATTCATGAACTATATCTATATCAGGTCTAGGTAGACTCTTTTTTTTATTCATTTCTATTGGTAATTGGTGTATATATGGATGAATCCTGAGTTTTCAATTGTGGATATATATTTTTGGATTTTGAGAGCGATATTGAGGAATGATCAATGAAAGGGTCATGTTTTGATAGAGTAAGGGATTATAACTACCCTCTTTTATGTATGTTTAATGAATTTGTATAGTTTTCTTGATGTGGATATGGGTAATTTATATAAATAACATAAAATAATTGATAGATAAACTAATTTTATTGAATATGTTAAAAATTAGAAATTTAATTGATAAATAATGATGAATTAAATAGAAATATGGTAATTATGGAAAGATATGGGGATGGAAATTGGTTTGGATTATAATGTGAATAACAAAAGATGAATGGGGGATAATTTAATGGGGAATAAATAGGTTTATCTAATTATTGTGATATATTATAATGTGGTGTTATGCAAAGAATTTTTCCTATTGTTGTTGAATGATATTGTAAACCTATTGATATGATGGAACCTAAGATATAATGGGGTAATGTTTTTATAGGGTGGTGGTGTATTATTTGGGGTATATAGTTTATTTATGGATGTTTAGGAAGGTTTCCTAGGGATATGTTGATTCTAGGGTAGATGAGGAGGTGTTTTCTGATTATTTTTATGATGTATAATATGGATATGTGTTATCCTTGATGTGGTAATTTTATATACTTTCCAGTTTATATGATATTGATTTTTATGATGTAAATTATTTTAGCTTGTTTTTTCATAATATTGATGAATACATTGGAGGGATGTGTTATTATGTGATGCTGGTAGAGGGGTGTAATATTCCCATCATAAATACAACTATTGAGTTGTATTACTATACATTTATTGTTTTTTTTGTATCTATATGACTATATTTATGATGAAATGTATTTGTTTGCTTATATATACTATCAATAGAAGTATGTATATTGAGATATAACCATTTAGTTTCCATAATTGTAGTGTTGTGGTTATGGTGATGTAGTTGGGGAGGTGGATGGAATGTAGTGGAGGTTTTATTATCATTGATGTTTTCTTGATTTATTATTCTCAATTTAATTAATATTTATATATTTCATTTATTGATGCTTTATTTTTCCTATTAAATTAACCTGTGATATGTTAGAGGATAAAATTACTAATGATATTCTCTAAGGAATTATTAACACTTAATCAACACAACAAAAACAATTAGAAACACAAGAACCAATATCAACCATGATTGAAACTGACATTATTTATAAACATAAATAAATAACATTTTATATACCTTACCCCACATATTTTAATAACTTATATATTTAAACATGATACTAGGTGAAGTTCCATTAATGGTATGTTAAGGGATCCTTCCTCTATGGTGTATCCATAAATCAACCAAATCACATGATGCTTGGGTTGGATCCTCATATCTCTAATGGCATGCTAGTAACTCTTGATGGTAAAGGGGGGGAAGGAAGAGATCTTCATAGGGAAAAATAAAAAAAATACATTAACCATATCCATTTAATTTGGATTGTTTATAAATACTTGTGGGAACTACCCAATCCCCATTAAATTTATCATGCATTACACAACACATGATTAATTGGAATCTAGTTATAATAGTTTATAACTCTTCAACCATGCACTTGAATATGTTGTGCATCAATTCACCATATATTAATGATATCTTACATGGAAGGAAAACCTAAATTTTAAAGTTTAACATTATACTACCTGATGGATTGTAATTTTTATTATGAATCAAATAATACGATTAAACGCACCTTAAAAATTACTAATATTGGATGCAATGATTTGGAAAAGGTAGTGGCATCATATCATATACAGTGCATTATGATATACCCATATCAAATCATACAATATACCCATGTACCAATAAAATGTGTCTGAATTTAGGGAATATATCTTTTAATATCCCACTTACACTAAATCCTCATAGATTTAGTACCATTTCACCATTTATTTTATCACATACAATAAAATGTGAAATCATATCAAAAACTGCATTTGGATATCTTCTAAATAATTTTTGGAAATCTATAGTTAAATTCACCATGTATCACATTATATTCAATACCTTATAAATACCTATAATAAAGTAATTTTGGATAAACTTTAAAACCGTTTACAGTAGAAATCTTACTATAACATTATCCATATTCATTAAACCACTAAGTGTAACCCCACAAGCCTTTATAGAATTGAAAAAAAATTCCTAAATTCATAAATGTAATAAAATAATGACATCTATCAAAGAAACATTTCTTGATGGATTTGATATTTCTACTATTTTTAACATGTATTTCAATGATTTAAACCCCTATAATTTAACAATTTGATATTAGTTGCACTATTTTTCAATTTTAAGGATGTTTTTATGTTAAAATTCAAAATTTCTCAATTATGGAAATTTAACTATTTTTAATTACATCAGTATTTTGAGCATAATGTTTTCTATATTGAACCAAATTTAGTAATTCTTATTTTTTAGGATTTCAATGTTCATTTTTTATAGCTTTGTAAACTATTCCAAGTGATTATTTGAATTTTTGATGCCCAAATAAATTAGTCAATGTGGAAAAGTTGTTTGGTTAAAATAATTAAAACGCCTTTATTAAATAACCCATAACTCATGTGAAAAGCCTTCAAATGAGGTAATTATAGCTGTAGAAGAAATAAAATACAAATTTTTGAACTCATATTGAGTTTAATGGAACAATTCACTCATTAAATCAGTCTTTTCCCAAGGAAAATTGAAGGATGCTTAATGGTCTCTTTGGATAGAAAATTTTAAACTCAGTAATTAATGTATATAATTTTTACCACAAAACCAAATTACTTTAAATTTAAAGGGTTTATAGATTATTTAATTTAAAACAACTTTATATAATAACCATAGAATATATTCATCCAGGAAAGAGGAGAAAATATGGATAAATTTGGAAAGACAAAAACTGGACATCATATTTACATCCCTCTTACTCTTTATATTTCCATATATTCATCAGTTCAAGAGTATTTGGTTGGCTTGAGATATCAAGGGGGAGTTTGAGAAATAAATTATTGTGATGATTCTATGAATTCATAAAGTAATGAAGAATTTAGGGCTGCTCAAGTGATGTGAGGCTAAGCACTAAGTGGTTGTGGATGGCAAAAACCGACGGACACTCTCTTCCGTGTTTTGATCTTCATGTGTAATATCTTATGAATCTCTATTAAACATATATTTCTAGAATGATAATGATAATTTTATTTCCTGGATATATTTTCAACTGGTTTTTTTATGGTTTCCCAATCAATGAAGTAAAATAATTGATTTCACTATTTAAATTTCTTCGGTGATGTCTTACTGTTGAGCATAGTGATTTCAATTAGGTTTTATTGCTTGGAGGTCTTAAATTAATTGAATCATTTATATTGGAGGGAAAATCATATTTAGGTCTCAATGTGATATCCTTGCAAACTAGGGTGATCATCTAGAGGTATTTGGGTGGGCATTGAAAAATTAAATCGATATATCATTTTAAACAAGGAAGATAGGAGTGTTCGAGAGGTTTAAGATTGTCCAAAACAACTATTTTAATTTTGATTCTAGAAACCTTTTATTTCCTATTAATTTTTTGTATTAATATTGAATTTTATTTCAATTTAGTTTCTATTTATTTTTTGTATTAGAAATTTTAATCAAATCCCCAAATTTTTCTTCTTGAAAAAACAAAGAAAAAAAGTGATAGTTTTATAACTCAAATTGAAACCACTTTGACATACAATCTAGGGAATGTTGTATTGCATTTATCTAGGGGATAAATTTATTTATTGAGTTTTTCTTAAAGGAAAACCTCCACATCAACTGGAACTATTGTCTGGGATGTTTCTTGAGCTGATTTAGTAAAAAAATGTCTTTTTATGACCTGAAATTCTGACACAAACTTGTTACCATTGCATTCTGAAATTGATAGAAGTTATCACTATAGGGTTAGAGCTATTATAAATCCCATTGTCCCTAGTTGTGAATCTTCCACTACCACACTTATAAGGAATTTAGTTAAACCTAAAATTCAAATGGCTGACAATAGAACCATGAAATAATTGGCTTCATCCTATGATGAAAATTAAGAAAATACTATGGAATATCCTGATCCACCTGATGGGGTTTAAATTAAATATGGTTTCATTCACAAACTACCAAAATTTAGTGTAATTCTTGGTGAATATCCAAATAAACACCTTTAATAATTTATTTATCTTTGTTTCAACATGAAACCTCAAGGACTTAATGAAAAAAAATAAGATCAACATCATTTCATTTTTATTTAGAAGGAGTTTCCAAAGAATGGTTTTTCTATTCATATTCAAAATTTATTAGATATTCTAATGAATTATAGAATATTTTACTTGAAAAAAAAAGTCCCACCTTCCCAAATTGCTTCCACCAGAAAGGAGATTTGTGGGATTAGGAAAACTGAAGGAGAAACATTGCATGATTATATAGAATGATTCAAAAGACTCTATTATAGTTACCCCCACCATAAAATCATTGAAAACTCTTGATTTTATATTTTTATGAAGGATTGGGTCTTACTAAAAGAATCATGATTGATGTTGATATAGGAGGGGCCATAGTTGACAAAACATCAGCTGTTTCTAGGACATTAATTGCAAACATGGCCCAAAATACTCAACAATTTGGAACAAGCGGCATTATTCTTGTGAAATATGCATAATAATTCCCCACTATTAGTTCTAAAAACAACATGATTGTGAGATAAATTTCTGATCTTACCACCATGGTGTGGTTGATGATATTGTCAAACAACTCACCAACACCATCCAAACCTGAAAAAACTTTTAAAATGGAGGTCCATTATGGAATTTTTTCTTCCAATGAACATTTTAGTGATTAATTACCACAAATGAAAGAGCCCCTTGATATTTAAAATGTTTTTTTTCCTAGAAAAAAATTTCTATCAAACCAGAAAAGACAATTTATGTCAGAACCCATCCCCTAGGGCCCATGCCATGACTACCCCAAGCCTGCCTTCCATAGGACAGGGGCTGGCAACTAGCACCGAAAAGGCATATCCCTAAAACAGGAAGGCATGGCCTTTTAACATATACAGACACACAGTCCAAGAACACAAAAAAAGAAACCATTAAGTAAACTATTGTCTTAAAAGTGTGCTGAAAGTAAAGGGGTCAGAATACAAGCCCAACTGAAAAGTGAAAATACAACTGAAAATCACAAATACAACTAAAAAGTGAAAAAAGAGCTCCTAGAACATCCACTGAGGATTCTACCTGAAGGGTAAGTACAGCTCATGATCAGTAGTCCATGTGTCACGTCACGCCAAATGGTCCACCTCTGAGTACCATCTATTACAAGATCCATCAGCCTTAATCAGTGTTGTCTATCATCTGCACAAGACACAACAATGTGCGGGCATAGCCTGTGCAGGGGTGAGTATAACAATACTCAGTAGGGACCTCGAGACCCCTGTAGGTCTATTAGAGTTCCATGAAAGAAAAACCACAAATAAGGACTTCAAATTTACTTAGTTATATGTCCATACATATACCTAAGTTATCAAGATATACTCATCTCATATATGAGGGAAGAATACCACAAAGGTAACACCACAAAGGTAGAAGTACCACACAGGTAACTCCACGAAGATAGAAGTACCACATAGGTAACACCACAAAGATAGAAGTACCACATAGGTAAAACCACAGAGAAAACACCATGAAGGTAGAAGTACCACATTGGTAAAAGACTCAGATCACAATCAGGTATAACTTAAGTACAGAAATACAGATGATTAGTCATAATCTATATCATATTATTCTATTAAGAAGCACTATTGCTAACCCACACAGGATCAATAGGTACTAACCCCCGCTCACCCACACAGGATCTGACCCACACATGATTAGTATGCACTGACCCACATAGGATCACTGAGGGTTGACCCACACAGAATCTGATAGAAGCTGACCCACATAGGATCGATAGATTCTAACCCACACAGGATCGATGTTCTTTCTTCATGTTACAGCCTGCCACATGATTCCTCGCTCCTGGTGCGCTCGAGTTCCATAGAATTTTCCCCTAGAGATATCGGTCATACCTTGACTGCTACTAAGATCTACAAAGGAGTACCCAAAGTACCGCCATGTCTTAAGGGTTCCAATGTGATAGATGGTGTGTCAATTGGACGCACGGTCTGTGAGTTATAAGCATTTTAGTACCGAGGGCCCGATTGGATTTGGGTTCGATCCAACCCGATCATATTCCAACTATCTTCAAAACTCAAGTGTAGTATACCAAAATGAATGTCTTGATCCAAGGATCCCAACCCTACAGACGGTTCGTCAAACAGACATCTGGTTCTCAAGATATGTCTCTTTAAGTGTTTTCGGGTCTGGTTGGGCCTGGGTCTGATCCAACCCAGTTTGGACAGGCCCAACCCAGTTTTGGTCAACCCCACCCAGTTCGGGTCGACCAAATCCAGTTCGTGTTGACCAGACCCGGTCCGGGTCCGACCCAGCTTGACTGGGTTGAGTTCTGGCCCATCCCACAAGGGGGGAGGCCCGGCCCACAAGGGGGTCGCCCGGCCCGCAAGGGGTGGCCCACCGGTCCAGGCCGTGGTGGGGTCCGCCCTAGCCGGCACAGAGGTTGAGACCCCCGATCTCCTAAACGGCCTGGAGGCCGTTTGTCTTGTGAAGTGGTGGCACCACATTGGCGTCGCCCGGTCGCCGCGGAACCCGCCAGAGGCGTGGGTTCCCCCTCCACCATGGCTTTGGTCGCGGCCCCTTTTGCTCACCAAAGGCATGCTGGTCACGCCACCCTTCCCTTCCGCGGCTGGCCAATGTGTCGGCCACCTTCTCTAACCATCGTAACTAACGATCCGCGGCCAGTTTGTCACACCCCGACCATGCTTTATTTTAATTTAATTATTTCTGGTCTTTCTTTTGAGTTGCGGTTTGAATTGGTTCTAGTTTAAAAGGGGTTTGGGGTCTTATAAGGTTGTGTGCCCATACGCACGACCGTGTGTAGCACCCAATCTTAATTAGATGATGTTTTTTTTAATTAAATGTGTTATTATTTGGGTGCGCGACCTTGCGCACGACCATGCGCGGTGTCCAACCTAAATTAATAATGATGTTTTATTTTGATTGGTTTATTATTTTAGTATTATTATTATTAGTATTATTATCACTGAGGTTAATATTTTAATTAGGTTATAATTATAATCATTATTTTTCAGTTAATATTGTGATTTGGTATTTTTACTATGTTGGTTTTATTATTCATATTAAAAATTTTCATTTTTAATTGACGTTTTGTTTAATATTTTATTTTTATTTTATTTTCTTTTTTATTTTATGTTATTTTTTCCTTCATTTCTCTCTCTCTTTTTATTTTTATTTTCCTTCTCTTCTTCCTTCCTCTTCCCTCTCTCCCCGCACGGATCCTTTTTTTCTTTTCTTTTCCCCCCTGCAACCCTAGTGCGCCGCACAGTACCCCTTGGCCGGCACCCTTACCTGCTTCGGTGCCCCTCCCCTCGTTCAATGCTCTTTCCACACACATGTCCCCTGCAAACTACCTCGCACCTAAATCCCCAGTGCAACCTCCGGATTTCCGCACGCTACTCCCCCTGCAATCCTAGCTCGCCTTCCCCCCTTTTCCATTCTCCCTCCGGTCCGTTCCTTGGCCGCACACCTTGCCCCTTGCACGACTCCCTCCGGTGCACAACACCTTCGGCGCAGACATCTGCTCCCTTCCGCTACGCCACCATCCACCATCCACAGGCCCTTCGCTGCTTCCCCCTCCTAACCCTTCCCGCACCGGACAGCCCCTTCCCTTGCTCTCCTCCCACCAGCACGCCACCCCTTCTTTTTTTCTCTTTCTCCAGCCAAAGCTCTGGCGGCTCTGCCCTCCCGCTCCGCCTCCCGATGAACCTGCTACTTTGCACCACCTAGGTGACGATGTTCCCTCCTTGCTGTCGTACACCAAGCCGCGACCCCTGTCCTCCTTTACCGCTCCCGCCATCCTGCCTCTCGGACTTCTCGTCACAGGTTCGTCTTACCTCGGGTGTTGTTCGTTCAATTCGATTAAGCTGCAGTTAGAGTAAATATTGTTTTGGTATAATTGTTGATGCAATTATGCAGTGTTTGTTTTTTTTGGTCTATATTGATGTTTCTGGTTAAAATATTTTAATTAGAGTCAAATTGAGGTTTCTTGTAGTGTGATTGTCATGTCGTGGAAGTTTCACGCCAAATTGTGAAGTCAGACTACACTGAGGTAGGTGGTTCCATGTTTAATTATTATTTGATTAATTAATTTGAAATTTTAATTAATTTAGAATTTTATTTAATTAATTTGTGTCATGTGAAATTGGTCTTCTCTGAGGTTTTATTTGTAGTTGAATTATTTATTAGCATGTTTTTACTATGTGTGTGATTTCTGCTGAAGTCTTATTTCTAGTTAATTGTTAGTGTTTTTGTTGTTTTTGTGCGGTTAGCTTATTAATTCGTTAGTTTGGTATGAGTTTGATATTAGTTGAGGTTTAGTGGTTTTGATGTGTTAAGTAAGGTGCCTCATGATATAAGTAAGTTGTTGTGAGAACTCATGTTGTACTATAGATTAGTTTCTCTTTATTAGGTAGTTAATTTGTTAGGATGTGCAAAAAAAGGTGGAATTGGTGTTTTGATATTGAGTCTGGTTGTGTTTAGTCCAAAATGAACTTTTAGTGAGTCTTTGGCATTTAAAGTCGTGCAGAGTATTTTGAAATGGTTTGAAAAAATTTTCTGGTAGTCTGTCTAATTATAGCAATGGTCTTTTTAACTGTGCGGATGGTTTTCTTTAATTTCATGCGTAATGCAGGTTGTGTTCTTGAGGTGACGTCGTGTGTGTATGGTCATGTAAGGGGGGTTTGGGTCAGCTAGGTGTGTAAAGTAGTTGTTTTTCTCTTTAAAAAAAATTAATTAATTATGAAAATTTGGATTGTTTTATTAAATAATTATTAAAGATGAAAAAAAATTGTTTTGACTGCCTGGTGTAAAGGTTTTCGGTGTTTAAAGTCATGCGAAATATGTAGAAATTGTTTAATAAATTCTTGTGATGGTTTGTTTGACTTTGAAAGTGTTTTCTTTGACCACACTGTTTTTTTAAATTAGTCGTGTAATTAGTGAAAATTTATTTTTGAAATATTTTTAGTGTGTGTATTATTCCAAATGGTATTTCTAAGTGAGAGTAGTGGTTATTGGCATGTGCGGTGTCTTGTTTTATTTGGGTGCATAAATATGACATGTGACATGAACTTGAAATTGGTTTAAGCACAAACTGGGAAGCCCGGGTAGCTAGGGGGTATACTAGACTAGTGGGTTAGTGTTATGGAGGTGACTCGACCCGGTTTCACTATCAGGACTGACGATTGCAACACTAACTAAACATATGATATTCTGAGGGTCGTGGTCCTCTAAGCCACGTTTTCTGAGGGTCGTGGCCATCTAAGCCACGTTTTCTGAGGGTCGTGGCCTTCTAAGCCATGTTTCATCGAGACATGAAGATCTAGGGACCCAAGCTATCTAACACCCATGTGGCCCCTCCCATAGTAGTGCTCATTGGTTACTTTACTCTCATCGGTGTGAAACTTAGTTATTTTAAATGTAAGTGTGTGTGTGTGTGCGTGTGTTTTAATTTAAGTTGTTCCTTCTTAAAACTTTTTTCTCTAAAACCTGTTTTTCTCTAAAGTTGTTTAAGATTTTAGTTCTTTTCTTTAATTGAAGTTGTAAAAGTATTTTTCATTTAATAATTGTGCATGGAAACTTTTCTCAGTGGCATCTTACTGGGCTTTTATCTCACACCCTACATACACCTTTGGGTGTATGTAGATTCTATTTCTTTTTCTTTCTTAGATGAGGCATCGGGCTTAACATTGGTGGTTTGGGTTGTCAGTGGCATCATCGTGTTAGTTTGATGATTTTGTCTTGGGAATGTGACTCCTCATGTCATAAAGAGGTTTTTGTTGGAGTTTTGGTTTCCTTTGATGTAGTTTCTTTTGGGTTTTTGGTTCAAGTTGTAAACTTTAAATCTGAACTTGGTATAAGGGTCTGTTTGGTTGTCAGTTTTTAGTTTCAATTTAATCTTCTTGTTGACTATTTTATATTTATTCATCCGGGTAAATCGTTCCCAAGTTTATTTTTGATACCCGGGCACTTGTTCCAGCCTGTGGGGATCAGGAACGCCCTTCGGGTCTTGTCGCGGACCGGGTCGGGTGCCGGGTCGGATGGCGACTCATACTGGTTTGTGACAAAATAGTATCAGAGGTGAGGTTTTGTTCTTGTTATTTGGGGTGTCAGGTAGATCGGAGATAGGATTATCGGTACTTGAGGGATAGGTGCGAGAAGTGTGTCGCGAACTCTTACTCGTTCCGATCCTCAAGTAACCAGGGGTAGTCCGGGATTTAAGTTTTGAATTCGGTCTTTGTGGATGGGGGACGAAAATAAGAGTAAACCGGTATTGTGCGCGGTTTCACATGGAGTAGCAACCCATGTGATGCCTGAGAGTACGGCTCGACACTCCTAGTGGTTGGTTCTTGCCTAGGGCATGGTCTGCTAAACCATGTAGATGGGTTAGACACGACCACTAGTCCTCCGCCCATGTGTTTTAATGTTTGTGATATCTTGCTCCAATTTTGGGATTGGCGCGAGATTATTTTCCTTTAAAAAGGGAAGCGGACTTTGGTGTTTCTCTTATTTTATTTTGGTGTGTGTTTTACATGATTTTTGGGGTGCTTTTCTCTTGGACCTTGTTTTTGGAATTTGGCGTTGATTTGTCGAAGTTGGTTTTCTAAAAGAACGTTTTGGGTTATTTGAAATTGAAGTGAGTTATTTTTGAAATGGGAAGAATTTTTAAAATATGTCTTGAATTTTTGAAATGGTTTGGAAAAAAAAGGTATTTTCAGATATTGAGAATGTTTTTTTTTTGAAAGAGGAGTAACCTTGTTTCTTTCCAGTGGTATCCTTATGGGTGCTCGCATGTGCGTGTGGACTTGATTAATGGCTAGTTGATGAATCATGTGGACGGGTGCCTAAGTGGCACGAAAATTCATATTTGCGAGGCACCATGGAATATCATTGGTGGTTGATTGATTTCTAAGGTTTCTTTTTATTTCCTAGAAAGTGGGACTTTTTTTTAAATGGGTTTTTGTGCACAAATGGTTTTGAAAATAGAAAAAAAATTACATTGCGTTTAGAGTAAAGATGGATTTTCAAAATAGCTTTTGGGCCTGTTGTGCAGTGCTTGGTTTTTCAAGTGAGTGTTTTTTTTCTTTGAAAATGAATTGATGTTTCAAATTGGAATTATTGGATTTGTTTCTGGAATGTTGATGTTTATATTGTGATGTGTTTGGATTTGTGGAAGGTTGTTTCGTGCTTCTTGTTTGGGATATGCCCCCAAGAAACGTTCCATGGGTTCCAGCAGGTCTCTATCATTTCTTGGCCCGGCTCAGACTCTTAGTGGAGTGGCAAAGTTAGGTTCTTCTCGGTGGTGTAGACTGTTTGTAGATGTCGGTGTCAGTTGGGTGTTGTTGAGTGCTTTGGGAAAGTTGGAAGTGTCTTTGGTTTTGTAGGAACTCTAGATGTTGTGTATGTGTAAGTTTTTTTGAGTATGTTTGGAGGAGCGAGACTAAACTTGCAAACTATGATAGTTCCGTTTTCATTGCGAATAGCGACGCCGTGAGAAACCCTCAAGACTAGTCTCATTCCGCGGTTGTACCTAAGTGAAGGCGAAGGAAAGTGGTGTATCTCATAGGTGCTTGACCAGTCAACAGAGGGTGATGGAGGTATGTTGACCTTTCTGATGAACTAGTTTCTTGTTTCACAGAGGTTGTGTGTAACAATCAGTTTAAGGCTCGTAATAGTTTTTGGTCCCATTTATACTGTGGTAAATGAATGTTCTTCCTCCGATGAAGAGTGTGAACCAAAGGTACTTGTTCTTGGAGTGCCCCTCTCATCATTTTGTGTCACGCGTTTGACAAACCGCTCAATCTCGTATCTCTAGTGTGGTCAGTTAGACACTCTAGGTCGTTCGCTGCAATTCTAAGTTGGTATGTTAATAGAGTGGTCATGCGAGACATGAGGAGAAGTATGCAGGCTGCTTTTTCAGTGGAGGAAGTTCCAGTTATAAGTGGTCAGCTTGTGACTACGAGGCTGGAGATGCTTCAGACATCTATTCCCCAGCCATAGGTCTCGGGGTGAAGCTTGCACGCAGTCAAAACTCGTCGGACATGGGACGGGCTTGGTCTGACTTTAGTCTGCAATGTCTGGATGGGGACAACTTAAATTTCCCTATTGTGATACCCTCTTCGAAGGCGTCATTCTTGTTTTGAGGGGAATGAATCCCTTTTCTACTTTTCATGGTCTTATTTTATGGGAGTTTTTCTTGGGCCTTAAAGAGGTTCAGAAAATCCGTATTCCTTTAAAGCCATTAGGCGTGATCCGTGAACCTCCTTGTGGCCGGAGATGCTCATGTCTTGTGAAATTATTGTGCGCCTGTCTGGTTCGACTCCTGTTTAGGGGTTTCTACTATCAAAGCTATCTCATGTGGCAGAGTGTTTTCCACTGTAGGGATAATCAGTGCAGGTCAGCCCATGTGGTGGGTTCACGATGAAGGGTTCAGTTAGTTTTGAATAAGGCAAACTAGGAATGCCCACGCGGGTTCTGTGGTGTTAGGAAATTATAAAATGGTGGGGAGACCCATTATGGGTCTCGCCGGCGTCTCTTCCTGTGTTGTTTTGGTTTAACATAGGGAACTCTGAGGGTCAAGCCAGTGTTAGAGTTGTCTGGGTTTGGGAGTCGTTTTGATTTGGAGAACAAATGTTTGCTGAGAACCCTAATATGGTGGGGAGACCACCATAAGACGGGCTTGTGGAAGGCTCTGTTTTCAAAGTGCGCTTGGCGGAGCAACCCCTTGATTCTGCTCCGTCCAACCTCGACCATGTTAATTGGATAGATTAAGTAGTGGGTCACTTGATGAGCATTCTTAGAGATCTCAAGTGGTCCTGATGATCCCTACGTTAGGGGTCGGGGTGTTCCATGTTGTAGTTGTGTTTCGAGGTGAATTCCTTATTGTTGGTCATTTTGCTTGGTGATTCTGGTTTTGAGATCTTTGATGTTTCATTTCATCGACATTTTAAATGCTCGGTCTTTGGGTGATTGAGGTTTTGTTTTAAGAATATTTGCGGTCTTGCTTGGAACCCTTGGTTGACCTGGTATTTTGGGACTTTCTAGGGGCAGAAAGTGTCATGGTGGGGAGAATTGTCACACCCCGACCATGCTTTATTTTAATTTAATTATTTCTGATATTTCTTTTGAGTTGCGGTTTTAATTGGTTCTAGTTTAAAATGTGTTTGGGATCTTATAAGGTTGTGCGCCCGTACGCGCGACCGTGTGTAGCGCCCAATCGTAATTAGATGATGTTTTTTTAATTAAATGTTTTATTATTTGGGTGCATGACCTTACGCACGACCGTGCGCGGTGTCCAACCTAAATTAATAATAATGTTTTATTTTGATTGGTTTATTATTTTAGTATTATTATTATTAGTATTATTATCACTTAGGTAAATATTTTAATTAGGTTATAATTATAATCATTATTTTTCAGTTAATGTTGTAATTTGGTATTTTTACTATGTTGGTTTTATTATTCATATTAAAATTTGTCATTTTTAATTGACGTTTTGTTTAATATTTTATTTTTAATTTATTTTCTTTATTATTTTATTATTTTTTTCCCTTCATTTATCTCTCTCTCTTTCTTTTTCTTCCTTCTCTTATTCCTTCCTCTTCTCTCTCCCCCCGTGCGGATCCTTTTTTTTCTTTTCTTTTCCCCCCTTCAACCCTAGTGCGCCGCACAGTACCCCTTGGTCGGCACCCTTACCTGCTTCGGTGCCCCTCCCCTCGTTCAATGCTCTTTCCGCACACATTTCCCCTGCAAACTGCCTCACGCCTAAATCCCCAGCGCAACCTCCGGATTTCCACATGCTACTCCCCCTGCAATCCAAGCTCGCCTTCCCCCCTTTTCCATTCTCCCTCTGGTCTGTTCCTTGGCTGCAAACCTTGCACCTTGCACGACTCCCCCCAGCGCACAACACCTCCGGCGCGGACATCTTCTCCCTTCCGCCGCGCCATCAGCCACCATACACACTCCCTTCACTGCTTCCCCCTCCTAACCCTTCCCGCACCAGACATCCCCTTCCCTTTCTCTCCTCCCACCAGCGCGACACCCCCTCTTTTTTTCTCTTTCTCCGGCCGAAGCTCCGGCGGCTTTTCCCTCCCACTCCGCCTCCCGACGAACCTTCTACCTTGCACCGCCTAGGTGATTCTGCACCCTCTTTGCTGTCGTGCACCAAGCCGCGACCTCTGTCCTCCTTTACCGCTCCCTCCTGCCAGCCTCTCGGACTTCTCGTCACAGGTTCATCTTACCTTGGGTGTTGTACATTCAATTCTATTAAGCTGCAGTTAGAGTTTATATTGTTTTGGTATCATTTGTTGATGCAATTATACATTGTTTGTTTTTTTGGGTCTATATTGATGTTTCTGGTTAAAATGTTTTAATTAGAGTCAAATTGAGGTTGATTGTAGTGTGATTGTCATGTCGTGGAAGTTTCACGCCAAATTGCAAAGTCAGTCTACACCGATTTAGGTGGTTCCATGTTTAATTATTATTTGATCAATTAATTTTCAAGTTTAATTAATTTAGAATTTTATTTAATTAATTTGTGTCATATGAAATTGGTCTTCTCTGAGGTTTGATTTGCAGTTGAATTGTTTAGTAGCATGTTTTTACTATGTGTGCGTTGTCTACTGAAGTCTTATTTCTAGTTAATTGTTAGTGTTTTTGTTGTTGTTGTGCGGTTAGCTTATTAATTCGTTAGTTTGGTGTGAGTTAGATATTAGTTGAGGTTTAGTGGTTTTGATGTGTTAAGTAGGGTGCCTCATGATATAAGTAAGTTGTTTTGAGAACTCATGTTGTACTATAGATTAGTTTCTCTTTATTAGGTAGTTAATTTGTTAGGATGTGCAAAAAAAAGGTTCAATTGGTGTTTTGATATTGCGTCTGGTTTTGTTTAGTCCAAAATGAACTTTTAGTGAGTCTTTGGCATTTAAAGTCATGCAGAGTATTTTGAAATGGTTTGAAAAAATTTTCTGGTAGTTCGTCTAATTATAGAAATGGTCTTTTTAACTGTGTGGATGGTTTTCTTTAATTGCATGCGTAATGCAGGTTATGTTCTTGAGGTGACGTCGTGTGCGTATGGTCATGTAAGGGGGGTTTGGGTCAGCTAGGTGTGTAAAGTAGTTGTTTTTATCTTTAAAAAAATTAATTATTTATGAAAATTTTGATTGTTTTATTAAATAATTATTAAAGATGAAAAAAAAATTGTTTTGACTGCATGGTGTAAAGGTTTTCAGTGTTTAAAGTCATGAAAAATAGGTATAAATTGTTTAATAAATTCTTGTGATGGTTTGTTTTACTTTGAAAGTGTTTTCTTTGACCACACTGTTTTTTTTAATTAGTCGTGTAAGTAGTAAAAATTTATTTTTGAAATATTTTTAATGTGCGTATTCTTCCAAATGGTATTTCTGAGTGAGAGTAGTGGTTATTGGCATGTGCGGTGTCTTGTTTTATTTGGGTGTATAAATATGACATGTGACATGAACTTGAAATTGGTTTGAGCACAAACTAGGAAGCCCGGGTAGCTAGGGGGTATACTAGACTAGTGGGTTAGTGTTCTGGAGGTGACTCGACCCGGTTTCACTAGCAGGACTGACGATTGCAACACTAACTAAACATATGCTATTCTGAGGGTCGTGGTCTTCTAAGTCAATTTTTCTGTGGTTCGTGGCCATCTAAGCCACGTTTTCTGAGGGTCGTGGCCTTCTAAGCCACGTTTCACCGAGACACGAAGATCTAGGGACCCAAGCTAGCTAACACCCATGCGGCCCCTCCCATAGTAGTGCTCATTAGTTACTTTACAGTCATCGGTGTGAAACTTGGTTATTTTAAAAGTAAGTGTGTGTGTGTGTGTGTGTGTTTTAATTTAAGTTGTTCCTTATTAAAACTGTTTTCTCTAAAACCTGTTTTTCTCTAAAGTTATTTAAGATTTTAGTTCTTTTCTTTAATTGAAGTTGCAAAAGTATTTTTCATTTAATAATTGTGTGTGGAACCTTTTCTCGGTGGCATCTTACTGGGATTTTAGCTCACACCCTACATACACATTTGGGTTTATGTAGATTCTGTTTCTTTTTCTTTCCAGGTTGAGGCATCGGGCTTAGCATTGGTGGTTCGGGTTGTCAGTGGCATCATCATGTTGGTTTGATGACGGTGTCTTGGGAATGTGACTCCTCATATCGCACAGAGGTTTGTGTTGGAGTTTTGGTTTCCTTTGATGTAGTTTCTTTTGGGTTTTTGGTTCAAGTTGTAAACTTTAAATCTGAACTTGGTATAAGGGTCTATTTGGTTGTCAGTTTTTAGTTTCAATTTAATCAGCTTGTTGTCTGTTTTATATTTATTCATCCGGGTAAATCGTTCCCAAGTTTATTTTTGATACCCGGGCACTTGTGCCAGCCCATGGGGATCGGGAACGCCCTTAGGGTCTTTCCGTGGACCGGGTCGGGCACCGGGTTTGATGGCAACACAGCCTGGTTCGTGACACGGTTTCTCTGACGGCGCCGGTGCGCCGCCCTCCTTCCTCACGTCCGGTCAATTCCATCCGCCAGCTTCACCCGCCACGGCTTCGGTTGCGGCCCCTTGCTCACCGGCAGCGTGCGACGGTGCACTACACCTCCTCTAGGGTTTGGGCTTGGTTCTCTAGGCCCTCACCCTCCGCGTTATCTTGTAATCAACACGAGGCAGGATAAAAAGATTCTACAACACTTGAAATTAAAACCAAAAGTAAACCCTACCTCAAGAACGATGGATAAATTCCTGTGATTGAGGAAGTGTGTCGGTGTTCACCATCCCCCGCAACTAGCCTCCAACGATGTCACTCGATTGTTAATCTCGAGTTCGGGGTTTCGGTGTCTCTCATCACCATTCGCCAAAAATGGCTCTATCCTCCAAGGTTTTGGTGTCGCGGCACTTTATCATCACTTCGTTGCTTGGTGAATCTGTTTTGATACCTCTCCCCAAGATCTATATATATAGGATAGGGGGAGGGTAAGTAACAACATTGTAATTAATGGGGATCATTAATTAGGAACCTCTATAAAATATAATGACGCAGTTACATTGGATTTGAAAGGTCAAGCCAATAAATGGCTTGACATGTCATTGGTCCCTTGTTACTGCTTGTCCGTTGGTGGAAAAAAAGAAATAAAATAAAAAACAAAGTTATTTTATTTATTCTTTTAAAGGTCCCAAAATCAACCTTTTTCTACAGACCTACTGTGGTCAAAGTGAATCCTCCCTTAATTGAATCTCGGTGCTGCAGATTCAACGGTGCCCTCGGATTTTTAATCTGAGCATCGATTCAAAAGTTATAAAACGTTGCTCACATGTTTACAGAATGTACCTTAAAAAAAGTTTAGAAATTAATTCTGGGCACACCAGACCTCGGAATCATACGTCTTCAATTTTCATAGACTTATAATAATTCCATATAATTAAAAAAATTACATGGAAAATATGGGTCTTTACATTCTCCCCACCTTAGGGATTTTTATCCATGAAATCCACAACATAGAATAAGAAAACAAATTGGGGTAATGACCACGAATCTGAGCCTCCCGCTCCCAAGTTTTCTCTTGGAGGTTCTTGTGCCGCCAGCAAACCCGCACCAGAGGTATCGACTTCCCACAAAGGGCCTACTTCTGTCTATCCTCAATCTCTAATAAAACCTCCATAAACATCTCCCCATCATCAAAGTCCAACTCACCATGGTCGATGATGTTAGATGGGTCATGCACGTATCTCCCCAGCTGGGATATGTTTAAGACATCGTGCACCCTCTCAAACTGTGTTGGAAGTTCCAAGCGGTATGCCACCTCACCTATCCTCCAAAGTATCAGAAATGGTCCAATAAACCTCGGTGATAACTTGCTACCTCGTCCAAATATCCGTAGTCCCTGTTGAGGGGAGACTCAAAAGAATGCATGATCCCCCTATAGGAACTCCAATGGTCTCCACCTCCTATCAACATCGTACTTCCACCTACTCTGGGTAGTCTTCATCTACTCCTGGATTATCTACACCTTCTCAGTGGTAGCTCGTACCAACTCTAGACCCAAAAGTGCTGACTACCCTGAGTCTGTCCAACATAGAGGTGATCTGCATGGTCGATCGTACAAGGCCTCAAATGGTGCCATACCGATGGTGGAGTGATAACTGTTGTTCTATTTGAACTCCACCAAGGGCAATTGATCCTCCCAACTGTGGAAAAAATCTAGGACCATGCAATAAGCATGTCCTCTAGTGTCTGTATGGTCCACTCTGTCTGACCATCTGTTTGAGGATGAAAGGCAGTGCCCAAACACAGCTGAGTCCCGAACACCTCCTGCAATCCCTTCCACAAATGTGATGTAAAATGTGCGTCATGGTCAGATATGATCATTTATGGCACCCCATGAAGTCACACAATCTCTTGTACGTAGATTCATCCCAATCCCTCTACTGATCCCTACTCTCTGATGGGTGGGAAGTGGGCCAACTTGGTGAGTCGTTCAATGATCACCCAGATGGAATCATTCCCCTTGGACGTACATGGAAGCCCTATCACAAAGTCCATGGAGATTCCATCCCACTTCCACTCCGGCACATCTAGTGGTTGTGCTAACCCTACTGGAACCTGATGCTTGTCCTTCACTTGCAGACAAGTGAGGCATTGAGAAACAAACTATGCCACTACTTTCTTCATCCTTGGTCACCAGTGCTGATGTCGGAGGTCCTGGTACACCTTCTCCACACTAGGATGTACTTACAAAGGGGATGTATGGAACTTCCTCAACACCTCCCCCCGTAGTTCCACTGATACCATGGTACTTCCTCTGAAGAGGATGATGTGCTCCCCACCTTTATAAAATCCATCAGGTGCCTGTCTTGAGGATATCTATGTACGTCAAGCCTCACAATCAATGTCCCCAATTTGTGTCTCTTGAACTCGTTGAATAAGTGGGGGAGTGACAGTCATAGACTGGAGGTAAGTTGCTCCATCTCTATCCACAAAGGATATTTGCATCATGGCTAGCTGCATTGTCACCTCACTCAACAACTATATACCAGACCTCCTGTTGAGTGCATTAGCTACCACATTCCCCTTCCCAGGTGTATATACTATCTCAAAGTCATAGTCCTAGAGGAACTCCAGCTATCATCGTTGTCTTATATTCTGGTCCTTTTGTGTGAAGATATATCTGAGACTCTTGTGATAAGACTAGATAGTAAAACATTCGCCCATCAAGTAATGTCGCCATATCTTCTAGGCGAAAACTACTGTTGCTAAATCCAGGTCATGGGTAGGGTAGTTCAGCTCATGTTGTCTTAGCCGTCGCAAACCATAAGTGATCACTGCTCATTCTTGCATCAGGACACATCCAAGTCTAGTCCCAGATGCGTCACGGTAGACTACATACCCAACACCCTCTTCTGGTAGCCTCAAGATGGGGGCACTCGTCAGTCTCTACCTCAGATCCTGAAAACTCTGTTGTCATCTCTCCTTCCACATGAAGGGTTGTCTATTCTTTTTCAACGTTGACAAGGGTGTCGTAACTCTATAAAATTCAGGAAAAAATCTCCAATAGTATCCATCTAATCCCAGGAAACTCCACACCTCGGTCACACTCTTGGGTGACTCCCAAGAAAGTACAACCTCTATCTTCACTGGATCCACTGCAACTTCAGCATCTGAGATAACATGTCCTAGTAAGTAGACATCCCATATCCAGAATTGTCACTTCGAGAGCTTACTATAAAGATGGTGCTCTTGGAGTGTATCCAGAACTATATACAGATGATAGGGATGTTTTTCATCTGACGCTGAGTATATCAAGATGTCATCAATGAAGACCACCACAAAGCGATCAAGGTAAGGCTGAAAGATCCTATTCATGAGTCCCATGAACACTACCGGGGAATTGGTCATGCCAAATGGCATAACCAAGAACTCATAGTGTCCATACCGACATCTGAAGGTTGTCTTATTCACATCATCATCTCGTACCCTGAGCTGATGATAGCCTGATCTGAGGTCTATCTTCAAAAACTAAAGAGCTCCCTTCAGCTAATCGAAAAGATCAGAAATCCTTGTAAGTAGATACTTGTTCTTAATAGTCACCTATTTTAGGCACCAATAGTCCAGACAAAGTCTAAAACTCACATCTTCCTTCTTGGAGAACAAAATCGGGGCTACCCATGGAGAAACGCTAGGCCTTATGAACCCCTTTCTTTTCAAGTCCTCCAACTATACTTGTAACTCACAAAGATCTGTGGGAGACATCTAATATGTTGGTGTAGGTATCGGTGTCATCCTGGGGTACAGGTCGATGTAAAATTCTACCTCTTTGCGTGGAGGTAGTCCCGAAACATCATCAGGAAAGACATCGGCATACTGGTCCACCACTACAGAATAGCTAGGACTCTCAACATCAACTACCTCAAGGGTAAGGATGCCCAAATAATGTGTGATCAGCTACACCCTTCTCTGGGTAAGTCAATCCTATGCTGCAAAGGTTCCCTTCTCATCGGTGAAGGAAAACCTGGTTCCATCCTCATGGACACACCGCACTTTGCGCCTAATACAGTCAATATGAGCATGCACTGTGGATAACCATTCCATACCGAAGATGATTTCATAAGGCCTCGACACCACTACTAGAAGATCCCAGCCAAATCTATCGCCTCATAGAGTAAGATCACACTATCGGCACTAGTTTGTAATCATCGTCTCTCCCGTAGAATTCTCTAGCCATAAGGATCGAGCTAATAGCTCCACCGGAATCTCTGAGTTCCGAACAAGGGAAATGGAAATAAAAGAGTGACTGGAATTTGTGTCTATAAGTATTAAAGCTAAGGTGGAGTATACACAGATCATACCTCTAATAATATCCATAGTTTCATGGTCATACGCCTCATCTACCTAGAACTGAGATCACCCATATCCACCAACTTTCTATAGTCAGGGGTGGACCACCTAGAGGTGGTAGCGGTAGAACCTTGAATTGTCACCCACCACCTACTACATGGCCATCTCCTCTACCATGTACTCCTACTACCTAAAAACCTCCCCGATCGAATATATGCCTCTACCTCAGTGGTCCCTCAACCATATTCTGGTCATTCGTATGGCAGGTCGGGCAGTCGCGAGCCATGTGACCCTACCCACCGCACGAGTAGCACTGCATGCTCCTTAGTTTTCCTCATCTGTCCCGTGATACCCACACCATCAACCCTGTATCCTGATGTCATCCACTAGAAGGCCTAGCCCGCTTATTCCCCTAAGTCATCCGCCTACTACCTACTGCAGATAAAGCTATTACCTGACATCCAGTGGTGGCTCTTGTTGTCGGTTCCTACTCAACTAAAAATCTCTCCACCAAAAGTTCTCACTCTAGCACCCCATCCTGCGTCAGAATGCTGAGAAATATCATCAATGCTATGATCTCCCATCAGAGACCCTAATCAAAGGTCTGGGCCTTGAAGAAAGGGTCTCGTACCATGTATATGGAGTAGAATGAGAGATCAGTAAACCTCACCGATTACTAGGCCACATTCATGCTTCCCTGCTGTAAGTGCAGCAGTTCCTGTATATGCACTGAACGTAGAGTCACTGGGACAAACTCTACCCTGAAAAGGATCTCGAAGTCCGCCCAGATAAGGGTCACTATGTCGTGTATCTGAAGCATCAAGCTCCACCATCTCCCTATTGCTTCCTAAAAAATACTGGCTACTAGAATCACCAAAAGGTCAGTTAGTGTCCCAACTAAGTGGAAATATCTAACTACAACCTCCAGCCAGCCTCAGCTGCCTGTGGGTTCGTCTCACCTCAGAACCTTGGAGGCCACTACCACTGAAACTCAGGAAACGTACTTAGTTGGTGTGCATCCTCTACTGGTGGGGATGGTCGCAATGGTTTCCCAACGGGTAGTGGTACTGCTATTACATAACCTGAAGGTGCTAACACCGTAAGAGGGCCCTACACCGAGGCCTCATCACTTAGTGGGCTGTCATCACGTACTCTCTCGGGAATCCTGGATGGTTGTCTACATGGTCGCATCCTGAAAGAAAATATATGTGCAACGGTCAATAATTTATACCTGGTGAGATGACTTAAAGAGATCACAAGAAAGAAATTTCAAAAACACACACAATCGGTGTTTCCATGCACTGAGTCAAAAATCAGAATTCAGGGTCCTGGTGTACGGATACGTCGGCCACCCCACCAACACTGGATTCCCCAAAATGAAAACCACACTCATAACACTTAACACTATTGCCACATAGAAAAGATCAGAGTCCTAGTTCTTCAATAGAACCGACTCCTATGATACCACTTTGTCCTGACCCGTCCCCAAAGGCTCGTGTCGTGACTACCCCAATACCACCTTCCATAGGCCAAGGGCTGGCGACTATCACCAGAAAGGTGTATCCCTAAAACATGAAGGTATTGCCTTTTAACTTGTACAGACACACAGTCCAAGAACACAAAAAAAGCAACCACGAAGTAAAATGCTATAGTAAAAGTGTGCTGAATGTAAAGGGGCCAGAATACAAGCCCAACTGAAAAGTGAAAGTACAGCTAAAAAGTACAAATATAAATGAAAATTGAAAAATAGCTCATGGATCATCCACTGAGGATCCTACCTGAAGGGTAGTTACAACTCACGATCAGTAGTCCCTATTTCACGTCATTCCAAATGGTTCACCTTTCAGTATCGTCCAGTCCTGGCTCCCTCAGCCTCGATCAGTGTTGTCTGTCATCTACACAAAACACAACAAGGTACAGGCATATCCTATGCAGGGGTGAGTATAACGATACTCAGTAGGGACCCCGAGACCCCCGTAGGTCTCCTAGAGTTCCATGAAGGAAAAACCACAAAGAAATACTTCAACTCTACTTAGGTATATTCCCATAGATATACCTAAGTTATCAATATATACTCATCTCATACATGAGGGAAGAATACCACAAAGGTAACACCACTAAGGTAGAAGTACCACACAGGTAACTCCAAGAAGATAGAAGTATCACACAAGTAACACCATGAAGATAGAAGTACCACATAGGTAACACCACGAAGACAACACCAGGAAGGTAGAAGTACCACACAGGTAAAATACACAGTTCACAGTCAGTTATAACTTAATTACAGAAGTAAAAATGATTATTCGTAATCTATATCATCTTATTCTGTCAATAAGCATTGTTTTTGACCCACATAGGATCGATAGGTACTAACCCCAGCTGACCCACACAAGATCTGACCCACACAGGATTGGTATACGCTGACACACACAGGATCGTTGAGTGATGACCCACACAGGATCTCATAAAATATGACTCACACAAGATCGATAGATGTTGACCCACATAGGATTGATGTTCTTTATTCATGTTACAGCCTGCCACAGGATTCCTCACACCCGGTGCACTCGAGTTCCGTAAAATCTACCCCTCGAGATATCGGTTGTACCTTGACCACCACTAAGCTCCAAAAAGGAGTAACCCAAAGTACCGCCATGTCATAAGGGTTCCAACATGATAGACGGTGCATAAATTGGACGCTCGGTCTGTAAGTTATAAGCATTTTAGTTCTGAGGGCCCTGTTGGATTCGGGTTCGATCCAACCCAGTTGTACACCAACTATCTCTAAAACTTAAGTAGAGTATACCAAAAGGACCGCCTAGATCCAAGGATCCCAACACCATAGACGTTTTTTCAAATGGACGTCCGGTTCTCAAGAAATGTCCCTTTAAGTGTTTCTGGATCTGGTTGGGCCCGGGTCCGGTCCGACCCGGGCGGACCAACCCGGTTCGGGTCCAAACCGGCTGGACTGGGCCGCGGCAGGCTCGGCCTACTAGGATGAGGTCTAGCCTAGCCTGCGAGGGGGGCATCCTGACCTAGAAGGGGGCCGCCTATCCCGCAAAAGGGTGGCCCGCCAGTCCGGTCCGCGGTGGGGTCCGCCCTAGCCAACGTGAGGGGTGAGACCCCCGGTCTCCCGAACAGCCCGGAGACCATTAGGCTTGTGAAGCAGTGGTGCCACATGGGCACCACCCGATCATCCTGGAACCCACTGGAGGCATGGGTTCCCCCTCTATTGCAGCTTCAGTCGCGGTCCCTTTTGCCCACCAGTGGCATGCTGGTCATGCCACCCTTCCCTTCCACGGCTGGCCGATTTATCAGCCGCATTCCCCGACCGTCGTGACTGACGAGCCACGGCTGATTCCTCCAGTGGCACGGGTGCACCTCCCTTCTTCCCTGTGGTCATCTGGTGTTGTTCTCCTCCTTCACCCTCCACGGCTTCGGCTGCAGCCCCTTCCTTATCGGTAGTGCGTGATGGCATGTCGCACCTCCTCCGCGGCTGGCCGGTGTCGGCCTGTAACACCCCAAAATTTTATGAGAAAGAGTCTTTTTAATTTCTTTTATGTCTTGTGTTTTATGCTACACCAAAAGTAGCTTTCACTACATGTATCCCTGACTTGTCTTTCATTACACGCAATCACGACCTTCCACGATAGCATGTGTTGTACGCAATACCGAGTTTCACTAAACAACGATATGTTATATAAACTAGCCGTTATGAATAGTAATACCCACTTTTTAAAATTTTATAAATTTTATCTTTCAAAATGGACTTCATTTTTAGATTCATAATATCGAAATTATCCTAGGGTGAATTTTTGGTATTTTTTTGAAAACTTTCAATTTTTGATGAATAGTGAAAACACTGGGTTACTATTTAAAAACCGAATTTTTATTTAGATAATAATTTATTTAAATTTATTTTAGGTCAAAATTGATACATAATACCTATATAAGTTCTATGTAATTCATTGGAGTCATTTTATAATAATTTTAGATATAGAAAAATTTTATTGATCTTTTCACCATCTTTTACCCACCTCCTAGGAGAATTTGTTAATTTGCATAAAACTTAATCTTACCGCTTCTGTGAGTGGAATTTAGAAAATCCAAGAGATAAGGTTAATATATAGGAGTAAAATGTGTTTCAATAAGATAAAAATAATTTTTGGTGAATAGTAACTTTTTACTTTTATTTACCACGGTTAAAAGTAAATAGGGTAAATAAGGGTAAAAATGATATTATTATTATTACCCTAACACATGTCCTAATTCTATTGGATAAGTTTAATTTGATCAAAAACAACCTTAGGAATAAAATATTACCCTTTATTTTTACTTGGATTAGATTAGGACATTTGATATTAATTTATTTAAAGAAGGGTTAAAATAGTTAAAATCAAAGTTTAATAACTAAATCATTTTTACTATAGGGTTATACATAAGATAAATTAGACTATAAATATTCATTATAAATCTAAAAATATTTCCTACATAATAGTATTTTATTTTAATTTTTAGAAATTAAATAATTTAATTTATTTATGACACAATGATGATGCAGTAATTACCTTATTAATGAAATATTAACATAATTGATGTTATAAATACCCAAATAAATGTAATTTGAGACTTTTTATAAATTACACTAATTTTTTAGGTTAATATGACATGTTAGAATTTATTTCATTAACTTTTTTCGAACTAATAATGCTGTTATGAGTTTTACAAAAATCCATTACCAAATAGTGTCAAAATTGACCTAAAATAGTTTTTAAAACAAATATTATATTATTAATTGTTATTTTATTCCTAAAAATCTAAGGTTCAGAAAAATGACTTAGATAAGGATACATATATTAATAATGAACCACTTGGGGTTCGTCTCTCATGTTATAATAAGTTTATTAACCATATAGTGTAAGAAAACAAAAAGACACGGTAAAAGTTAAATTATTTAACTTAGAGTTAAATCTAAATGATAAGGATAAAATAGTAACCTAAACTTGCCTAAAACCTATTGGTTGATATGATTTCGACCCATACCCACCTTATATTATAAATTAATTAATTTGGAGCTATTAAAAACTAAATATGACTTTATTATAAAATAATATTTTAAGTTTTCCTAAGGTGCCCCTCTCCTCCCTTATAAAAAGGGCACCCCTTTCCTCTTCTCTTCACACCCTTTTGAGCCTTGAAGCTCGGAAAATCCCTGCCAATTACTCTTCTAAACCTCTCTAGTTATATCATAGAGGTTCTGGTCTTCTAAAAAGACCAACTCTAGTTCCCTAAGAAGAAGTTTAAAGGATGTGCGTCGAAGAAGAGGTAATCTCTTCTACCAATTCTTTCAAGTTTCCTTCTTCTTCAACTTCTTCTTCTTTAGTTGTTTCATTTTAAAGTAATAACATCAGTATTACTTACATACTTATATTTTATTATAAATATGAAACAACACTATTTCACCTTCTATCCATCCTGCGGAAAATGAAATCACCGCGCGTGTGTACGTACCGAATACCGTCTCCATGCCGTGGTGTAATCTGTTTTTCCACCACCACCTTACTTGGATGGGTATAATGGTGTAAAGAATAACTATATATGGTTATTATAACATCATAATGATTCTAAGATATTATATCACCCACTACAATTCCATTCAATAAATATGGGAACGATATCATCGCTCGTGCGTACGTACGGATTACCGTCTCCACGACGTGATGAGATTCATTTTCCATGTTAACAATTCAAGAATGATTATAAAGTATATATAATAAGTAATCATTAAATATATGACATAATAATGCTACTAGATTTATTTATATATATATGTATATCATCTACTTAATTTCATTCAATTCAAGAAGGAAACGAAAACAGCGTTCATGCGTACGTACGGCCTACCGTCTCCATGAACAGTGTATTTCATTTCATTTATCTATCTATTATATATATATATATATGTATATATATGTAATGAATATATATATGATATATAAATCATGCATTATATTCTGGAAGTAATTAAATCAAGATATAATTAATAATAATATCAAGAACAACAAGTCCAAACACGTACGATAAATAAAATGATTTTACCCAAAACGCTGCTTTAACATGGAATTTACAAAATAACGGGTAATATAAAGTCCTAAGTGAACCATATATGATATCATAACAATAAATATGATTATTTAATAAGTCAATTACATTATTTAAATCATTATATTGGAGGTTCGGATACGTACGAAGCATATCGGACCTAAGGTAATGGATAACTTTTCCAATCTCATTTTTATCTAAGATTGTTTATTCGTAAGTATTTACTGCGGTTATATTTTTCATCCATGTCCATAAATATGTTTTTTTTTCTAAAGTTTTTAATGTTCTTACATGTATTTTTAGAGTCATTTTTAACCCTCTTTTAATTTTACATTGTGTTATGGAAGGAATATTTCTTTTGTTTACCAAAAGAGGAACTTTTTGACATTTCTGGAAAAAGTATGAGAAGAATGTTTTTTTTAACTTATAAGGCATGAATGGATTTTTACAGTTTCATAACTCCTTATTTTCATGAAGCTTACTCTACAAGATTTAATGACTATTTTAAACAAAATCCTTTTCTTTTAAAATTTCATGGCATTTTGTGAAAAGAAAATGATTTTGAAGAAGAAAGAATATTTTACTCAAGAATTCATTTCAAGTGTTTTATCAAAACCATTTTCCATATAAGATGACATTATTTCATATGTGTATGTTTCAAGTATAATGTCTCTATGATTTAAATGGTTTCAATTTTTTTATGATGAAATGATATCCATTTTTTTTATATGGATTATGTTATGATGGAATGATGTTTATGAAACCCATTTTATTCTTTGGGTTATTATGAATGATTTATGTTTATGTTGTGGCACACATAATAATGATTTAATTATGAGATGTGGGGGACCTATATCTCCCTCCAATGCATTGGGTAAAGATTTATATCTCATGATATAGACATGACTGGAACGGTAAGTTAATCTGGTTCAGTGTTACAGGATTGGAATGAGGAGTGAACTCCATTCAGAAAGGGACTTTGTCCACTAAGATGGTCTTGTAAGAAATGTCTTGGATATTATGGAAATCATATCATGTTCTTAATGGTTTTCCACAATTACATGTTTTCTTCCCAGGCTATTTTATCATGATTTATGTTCCATTATGATATATTCCTTACGTACTTCCAAATTTATGTCTCTGCTCAAGATTTTGATGTTTAGATTTTATGTTCAAGTTTTTGCATTAAAATGTTTATGGATTGTTTTATGTTCTCTATGTTTACCCTTAATGAGCATTTGAGCTCACCCTTTTTATGTTTTCTTTTCCCCATGATATAAAGAAAGGTTTTAGGTAAGAAAAAAAATATCTTTATGGGAGATGTTGAAGATCTTTCACTAAGATTAGAAGATTATATTCCGAGTTTCCAAAGACACTAAACTATTACGATCCTTTGGTTTCTGTTTTTGTTATGTATTATGTATTCCGCAAAATTAATGTAATGTCTATGTACATCAAGATTTGGGTCTCTACATATGGTATCAGAGGAAAGGTTTAGTTAACCTTGGGAATCTAGGATGCGAAAACTTTAGTGAAATCCCTAGAGATATTTCTAAGGTATGTCTAGGGATATCTCTAAGGTTAAGTATAATTAAAGGTTATAGTCCTATAATTACGGTAATGATATTAGAATTAATCCTAAGATTTTATATATTGAAGGTACTCCCCCTTTATTATGTTGTTTTCCCTAGCATGATTTTTCCTCTCACACTATTCTTTTTGGGTTTTAGACGATGGCTAGAACCCGAAGGAACCGTGTTGATCAATGTAATGGACAATGCAATGATTGTCCTCCTGAACAAACCAATGTTATGGGAGATGGAGTGCAAAATCTTATTGCTATACTTACACAATCTATGAATCATTCTGGACTTCCAAATGAGTAGAGAAGGGAACAATATTCTATTGAGTCCTTCATGAGGCAATGCCCACCTTCGTTCAGTGGGTCTTCTGATCCACTTATTGCTGAACAATGGATCAGTACCATTGAAAATATATTTTCCATACTTCATTGTACAGAGCATGAAAAAGTCATTTTGGCTGTTTACCAGTTAGAAGGTGAAGCAGACTAGTGGTGGACTCTAATTAAGAATACAAGGCCCCAAGATGAAATTGAATCCATGGAATGGGATGAGTTCAAGAACTTGTTTTTCAGTAAGTACTTCCCTCGTATTCTTCGAACAAAGATGGAAAAGGAGTTCATTGAGATTAAGCACAAGGATGATGAATCCGTTGGTATATACGAGGATAATTTTACAAGGCTTGCAAGGTATGCATCTGGCTTTATCATCCAACCTGAAAGTAAAGTTGATCTATTCTTCAGTGGCTTAAAACCAAGTCTTCGAAGGGAATTAGCAATAAGAGACTTTAGTAGCTATGATGAAATTGTGCGTTGTTCTATCAAGGTAGAACTGGAATTTGGTGTAGCATATCCATCTCATGGTTTTTACAAGAAACAAAAGATGGAGTTCAAGGAAAAATCTCAGAACAATGGTGAAAAGAAGGTGAATGTTTCTTTATGCTCAAAGTGTGCAAAAAAGCATGGTGGAGATTTTCTAAAAGGTACTAGAAAATGTTTCAAGTGTGGAAAAGAAGGTCATCAAGCAGCTGAGTGCCGAATTAATGGGAAAAAGGTTTCTAATGACATGAATAGAGAAAAGACTACAGAGAACGCTCCAGCAACACTTCAATGCTTCAAGTGCAAGGAAATGGGGCATTATTCTAATCAATGCCCTAATCCAAGGGTTAATGATGATCGATGTGGGAAACCTCTTAAGGAAAAGGACAAAGGGAAGTCACATGCGATCACTATTGGAGATGTCGAGTATGACCATGATGTGGTGGAATGATTATGTGTTTATGTAATGGGATTCCAAAATAATGTTGTGGAATCTCATTTATAGTATCGTTGTATATTGGAATATCTATGTAATGGTTTATTGAGGTTTTCGATAATTATATGGTATAGGTAACCATGAAAAGTGATTGAAATATTTATGTAAATCAGATGATGTGTGCATAATGAAAGGATAAGAAGAAAATAATATGTTTGATAGTATTCATGAGTTCATGATTGAGATAAGGACAAAGTGATAGCATGGTTTGAGTATATAGAATTTCTGGAATTTTGGTATGTGGAAGGAGTTAACTTTTGACAGCATTCATGTTTTCACTAAAGTTAAATGGGTATTCATTTTTCAAGAGAATACATGATTAAGGTATTCACATGTTTGGAATGTGAACAACAAGATATATCTTATGATAAATGATGTTATTCACATGCTCGGCAGATGACATTTCTAGTAATTGTTTTCTTTATACTATGAGCTTGAACAAAAGTATTTTGGATAAGCCTAAAGATTGGAATGGATTATGTTGGAAATAAGTCATTATTGTTTAAGTCTAGAACTTTTTTCGATATTATTTATGGAATGTTATAATAATGTAGTTTTAGAAAAAGGAAAACCTGTAGGATGGGTGACAACCCGTCGCGTCGGACAAGGTTGTGAGAATCGAACCCACAACTGAAGTGCGATAGGCCTTTATCGCCTACCAATGGCCTACAGGAAGTCCCTGGTTAATAGAAACTAGTTTTATTAATCGGTATGATAGATGAAGTATAAGTCCATTTTTGGAATCATATACGATTAACCTCACCATAGATGGACTTATGTATATTTGATAACTTTTTCTAACCTTTTCTTTGAGACATATGGAATGAACCATCATTCTATCACATGATCTACTAACACTTCACGAATGAAAAATTCAACTTCATTTATTTAAGAGATGAAGTGGAAATTGTTCAAGGCACGAACAATGGTGAGATTATACCGAAATAAAGTAAGTATTTCTTCTAATTCAAATTCTTCAACTTTAGGGAAATAATCTTGAAAACCAAAAATGTTGTCCTAGTGTCCTTATATCTGATGAATCAGACGGTACCTTAAATCATCACAAATTTATGGCTTTTTTATTGTTGGATTTTTCATAGCCATGTCCTCTACCACTCTTCATCAGAAGTTGATGGTTAGATTTCTCTTCCATATCCATATTTTCACCTATGTTCTCCTATGTGGAAACCCAGTGATTAGTTAATTTGGGTAACCGTTATGTTTCATACTTTAGTTTTTAAAGATAAGTTTTGGTATTCCTTTTTACGATGTGGGTTTCTATTAAAGAAGCTTTCAAGTAGTAAACCATTTATAACCCCGATGAATTTCGAGGGCGAAATTCATTTTAAGGGGGGTAGAATGTAAAACCATGAAATTTTATGAGAAAGAGTCTTTTTAATTTCTTTTATGTCTTGTGTTTTACGCTACACCAAAAGGAGCTTGCACTACATGCATCCTTGACTTGGCTTACATTACACGCAATTGCGACCTTCCACGATAGCGTGTGTTGTACGCAATACCAAGTTTCACTAAACAATGATATGTTATATAAACTAGCCGTTATGAATTGTAATACCCAATTTTTAAAATTTTATAAATTTTATCTTTCAAATGGACTTCATTTTCGGATTTGGAATATCGAAATTATCCTAGGTTGAATTTTTTATATTTTTCTGAAAACTTTCAATTTTTGATGAATAGTGAAAACACTGGGTTACTATTTAAAAACAGAATTTTTATTTAAATATTAATTTATTTAAATTTATTTTAGGTAAAAATTGATACATAATACCTATATAAGTTTTATGTAATTTATTGGAGTCATTTTATAATAATTTTAGATATATAAAAATTTTGTTGAACTTTTCACCGTCTTTTACCCACCTCCTAGGAGAATTTGTTAATTTGCATAAAACTTAATTTTACCACTTCTGTGAGTGAAATTTCAAAAATCTGAGAGACACGGTTAATATCTAGGAGTAAAATGTGGTTCAATAAGATAAAAAAAATTTGTAAATAGTAACTTTTTACTTTTATTTACCACGGTTAAAAGTAAATAGGGTTAATAAGGGTAAAAATGATATTATTATTACCCTAACACATGTACTAATTCTATTGTATAATTTTAATTCGACCAAAAACAACCTTAGGAGTAAAATATTACCCTTTAGGTCCACTTGGATTAGATTATGACATTTATTATTAATTTATTTAAAGAAGGGTTAAAATAGTTAAAATCAAAGTTTAATAACTAAATAATTTTTAATATATGGTTATACATAAGATAAATTCGGCTATAAATATTCATTATAAAGATAAAAATATTTCCTACATAATGGTATTTTATTTATAATTTTTATACATTAAATAATTTAATTTATTTATGACACAATGATGATGTAGTAATTACTTATTAATGAAATATTAACATACCCAAATAAATGTAATTTGAGACTTTTTATAAATTACACTAATTTTTTAGGTTAATATGATATGTTATTATTGATGTAATTAAGATTTTTAGAACTAATCATGCTGTTATGATTTTCAAAAAAATCAATTACCAAATAGTGTCAAAATTGACATAAAATAGTTTTTAAAACAAATATTATATTATTAGTTGTTATTTTACTCCTAAAAATATAAGATTCAGCCAAATGACTTAGATAATGATATATATATTAATAATGAACCACTTGGGGTTCTTTTGTCTTGTTATAGTAAGTTTATTAACCATATAGTGTAAGAAAACAAAAAGACACAGTAAAAGTTAAATTATTTAACTTAGAGTTAAATCTAAATGATAAGGATAAAATAGTAACCTAAACTTGCCTAAAACCTATTGGTTGAGAGGATTTCGACCCATCCCCACCTTATCTTCTAAATAAATCAATGTAGAGATATTAAAAACCGAATATGACTTTATTATAAAATAATATTTTATGTTTTTCTAAGGTGGCCCTCTCCTCTCTTATAAAAAGGGCACCCCTTCCCTCTTCTCTTCACACCCTTTTGAGCCTTGAAGCTCAGCCAACACCTGACAATTCCTCTTCTCAACCTCTCTAGTTATATAATATAGGTTTTTTTCTTCTCAAAATACCAACTCTAGTGCCCTAAGAAGAAGTTTAAAGGAGGTGCGTCGAAGAAGGGGTAATCTCTTCTACCGATTCTTTCAAGTTTCCTTCTTCTTCAACTTCTTCTTCTTTAGTTGTTTCATTATAAAGTAATAACATCAGTATTAATTATATAATGATATGTTATTATAAATATTAAACAACCATATTTCACCTTCTATCCATCCTATGGAAAATGAAATCACCGCACGTGCGTACGTACGGAATACCGTCTCCACGTCGTGGTGTAATCTGTTTTTCCACCACCACATTACTTGGATGGGTATAATGGTGTAAAGAATAACTATATATGGTTATTATAAAATAATAATGATTATAAGATATTATATCATCCACTAAAATTCCATTCAATAAATATGGGAAAGATATCATCGCTCGTGCGTACGTACGGATTATCGTCTCCCCGACGCGATGAGATTCATTTTCCATGTTAACAATTCAAGAATGATTATAAATTATATATAATAAGTAATCATGAAATATATGACATAATAATTATACTGGATTTATTTATATATATATGTATGTATTTCATCTACTTAATTTCATTCAATTCAATAAGGAAATGAAAACAGCGTTCATGCGTACGTACGGCCTACCGTCTCCATGAACGGTGTATTTCATTTCATTTATCTATCTATTATATATAAATATATATATGTACTGAATATATATATGATATATAAATCATGATTTACATTCTTCAAGTAATTAAATCAAGATATAATTAATAATAATATCAAGAACAACAAGTCCAAATACGTACAATAAATATAATGATTTTACCCAAAACGCTGCTTTAACATGGAATTTACAAAAGAACGGGTAATATAAAGTCATAAGTGAACCATATGTGATATCATAACAATGAATATGATTCTATAATAATTCAATGACATTATTTAAATCATTATACAGGAGGTTCGGATACGTATGAAGCATATCGGACCTAAGGTAAGGGATAACTTTTCCAATATCGTTTTTATCCGAGATTGTTTATTCATAAGTATTTACTGGTGTTATATTTTTCATCCATGTCCATAAAAATGTTTTTTTCTCTAAAGTGTTTAATTTTCTTCCATGTATGTTTAAAGTCAGTTTTACCCCTCTTTGAATTTTACATTGTTTTATGGAAGGAATGTTTCTTTTGTTTACCAAACGAGGAACTTTTTGACTTTTCTAGCAAAAGTACGAGAAGAATGTTTTTTTTAACTTATACGGCATGAATGGATTTTTACAGTTTCATAACACCTTATTTTCATGAAGCTTACTCTACAATATTTAATTACTATTTTCAACAAATTCATTTTCTTTTAAAATTGCATGGCATTTTGTGAAAAGAAAATGATTTTGAAGAAGAAAGGATATTTTCCTCAAGAATTCATTTCAAGTGTTTTATCAAAACCATTTTCCATCTAAGATGACATTATTTCATATGTGTATGTTTCAAGTATAATGTCTCTATGATTTAAATGGTTTCACTTTTTTTATGATGAAATGATATCCATTTGTTTTATATGGATTATGTTATGATGGAATGATGTTTATAAAACCCATTTTATTCTTTGGATTATTATGAATGATTTATGTTTATATTGTGGAAAATGTAAGAATGATTTAATTATGAGATGGGTGGGACCTATATCTCCCTCCAATGCATTGGGTAAAGATTTATAAATCATGATATAGACATGGCTGGAATGGTAAGTTAATCCAGTTCAGTGTTACAGGACTGGAACGTGGAGTGAACTCAATTCAGAAAGGGACTTTGTCCACTAAGATGGTCTTGGAAGCAATGTCTTGGCTACTATGGAAATCATATCATGTGCTTAATGGTTTGCCACAATTACATGTTTTCTTCCCAGACTATTTTATCAGGATTTATGTTCCATTATGATATATGCCTTACGTACTTCCAATATTTATGTCTTTGCTCAAGATTTTGATGTTTAGATTTTATGTTCAAGTTTTTGCATTCAAATGTTTATAGAATGTTTTATGTTCTCTATGTTTACCCTTATTGAGAATTTGAGCTCACCCTTTTCATGTTTTCTTTTCCCCGGGATATAAAGAGAGGTTTTAGGTAAGAAAAAATATATCTTTATGGGAGAAGTTGAAGATATTTCGCCAAGATTAGAAGATTATATTCCGATTTTCCAAAGACATTAAACTATTACGGTACTTTGGTTTATGTTTTTGTTATGTATTAGGTATTCCTAAAAAGTAATGTAATGTATATGTAAATCAATCTTTGGGTCTCTACACGGCCGCTCCGATGATCGCCGTAGCTTAGTGTTGTAGCCTCCTATTACGGCACGTGATGGCGTGCCGCCTCCTTCATAGCCGGTCGGTGCCGCTGCATGGGCGGTCTTCTACGGAGGGCACAAGGGTAGCAAGGCAGCAGAGGGTTTGGGCTTGGTTCGTTAGGCCCGCACCCTCCACGTTATCTTGTAACCCACACGGGGGAGGAAAAAGGATTCTAAAACACTTGAAATTAAAACCAAAATTAAACCCTACCTCAACAATGATGGAGAAATGCCCACGATTGAGGAAGTGGTTCGGTGTTCACCGTCCCCCGCAACAGGCCTCCAACGATGTCGCTCGATCGTCGATCTTGGGTTCGGGTTTTTAGTGTCGCTCGTCACCACTCGCCGAAACCGGCTCCGTCCTCCAAGGGTTTGGCGTCGCGGAACTTTATCATCACTTCGTTGCTTGTTAAATTCGTGTTGATACCTCTCTTCAAGCTTCATATATATAGAAGAGGGGGAGTGTAAGTAACGATTTTTGGAATTAATGGGGGCTCATTAATTAGGAACCTTCCTAAATTCTAATTATGCAGTTACATAAGATTTGAAGGGTCAAGCTAATAAATGGCTTGACACATCGCTGGTCCCATGTTGCCACTTGTCTGTTAGAGGAAAAGAAATAAAAAAAATTAAATAAAAAAGTTATTTTATTTATTCTTTTGAAATTCCAAAAATATAACTTTTTTTACATACCTACTGCAGTAAAAGTGAAACCTCTCTTAAGTGAATCCTAGTGCTACGGATTCAATGTTTTCCTTGGATTTTTAATCTGATCACTGATTGAAAAGTTAGAAAATTCCACTCACACGTTTAGTGAACGTACCATAAAAAGGTTCAAAAATTCATTCCAGGAACACCGGACCTCAGAATCACGCTCCATCAATTTTTTCAGACTCATAATAATTCCATATAATTAAAAACAATTAGATGGAAAATCCGGGTTTTTCAATTTCAAACAAAAATTTTTTTTTCATGGTTGGAATAACAATTCCAATAAAAAATATCAACAGCTTGAACAACCAAGAAGCTTCTTCCAATGTCAATGAAGTAATTCTCAACCAAGATATTTCAATGATCAAGATAGTGATCATTCTAGAAGAAACCTTCAGCATAATCCTCCCAATCAAATCTTAGAGAGTATCCTCGAATAAGTAATGAGGCAACAGCCAGAAGCCATAAGACAACAACAAGAAGCCTAAAAAATAATATAACATGTTGAATACCGTGATGAATCAAATGGTTCAACTTTCCTCTAATCTTAGTTGGATGAAAAATAAAATTAGTGGAGCTTTACCCTCACAAACCCAAGTGAATATGAGAGACAAAGGGAAGGAAAATGTGAGTTCTATTGAACTTAGGAGTGTCACCAGATTGAATAACTATAAAACTAAGAAACTCAAACCTACTGCTGACACTGTTAATGAGAATCCCACCACTAATGGAAATGATGAAAATTCTAAATTTTCTTTGAATGAAAACACAAAATCAGGAGAAGAATTTTTGTTTGAATGAACAAATAAGGATTGTAAGAGGTTGTCTGATCCATATGTTTCTCAAATCAATGCTCAAAATAGCACAAAAACATTCAAACAACCACTTCCTTATCCTAGGAGTGAACCACCAGTGAATTAAACTGATGAAAAAAAGTTGGAGAATGAGGTTTTAGAAACATTTAAGAAATTTCAAGCCAATATACCTTTTCTTGATGTTGTGAATCAAATTACAAGTTATTCTAAGTTTCTTAAAGAGATGTGTACCCACAAGAGGAAATTCAAAGGAGGTAAAAAAAATCAACTGATGGAGGAATTTTTTCTCCATGATTCAACAGGATTTGTATATCAAATGTAAAGACCCAAGAACCTTTACCATCCATTTCACCATTGGGAAATTAAAATTCAAGGATTTCATGCTTGATTTAGAAGCTTATATTAATGTTATGACACATTATTTTTACTCATCCCTTCAAGTTTGAGAACTAAAATCCTTTGAAATTATCATTTACCGCACCAACCAAAGTAAGACCAAGACTACTGAAGTTATATAGGATGTTATTGTTCAAGTGTGAGACATGATTTTTCTAGTGGATTTCTATATCCTAGATATGGATAATGATTGGTTTATTACCCATGTACCTCTCATTCTAGGGAGTCTATTTTAGAAAACATCTATATAAATAATTAATTTTCACAAAGCAACCCTTTCACTTTAATTCAGAGGATATTTTTCACTTCAATATTTTTAAGTCCATGAAACACCCAATTGAGGAACATCCATCCCATAAGGTAAACATGATTGATTGATAATATACTGGAATTAATGAGTGTGAACCATCTTGTATTAGAAATACTGAAACTAATTTCAAAACTGTTGTTGATAATATGGAAGATGATCTCAAAAAAATAATTTCCTATATAGAAAATAGTGAAATTTCTTATGAAATAGATCTTGGGAAACTGGAGAGTGACCAACTTGATTTAGAACATGAATTTTGTTCCAAATATAGAATTTAACTAAACAACAACACCTTTGAGTAGGATAGTGAACAACTTGACTATCCTCAATTTGATCTAAAATCCGATTGTTTAGAGAATGATCTCAAAGAACAAATTGTTCTCATTAAGTCACATAAATCTCATTTGACCAATGAAAATACCCCCACCTGAGTTAGAGTTTAAACCACTACTTAGGAACCTCAAATATTCATTCTTAGGTGAGAATGAAAAATTCCCTATAATAATTTCAAAACATATTTCGAGGAAAAAAGAGAAATAGCTATTAGGAGTCCAAAAACCCATAAGAAATACATAGGATAGACTAAATATGATTAAACTAGAATTAGTTCCTTAGTGTACATGCATAGAATTTTGTTGGAGGGAAATTATAAACCAATGGGAAAATTTTAAAGGAGACTGAACCCAACACTATTAGAGTTTGTTAAGCAGGAAGTTACCACCTTATTGGCTTATGAAATTATTTTTTCTCATCTTTGATAGTAAATGGGTGAGACTTGTCTAATTTGTTCCCAAAAAAGATGGCTTTACAATATCAATGAATGAATTTAATGATCTTTCCCCTCTTAGGCTTCCAAATAAATGGTGAATGTGCATTGATTATAGGAAACACAAGTTTTTGAAAAGGAAAGACCACTTCCCATTTCCATTTCTCAATCAAGTACTTGGAAGACTAATTAGAATAACATAATATTGTTTTATTGATGGATTCTATAGTTATTCCAAAATTCATATTACATAGGTTGATTAAGAGAAAACGACTTTCATGTGCCCCTATGGAACATTTTATTATAGAAGGATTACCTTCAGTTTGTATCATTATTTTTGGACTTTCCAAAGCTGTATGATTATAATTTTATTTAAATTTTTAGAAACTTTAATTGAAGTTTTTATGGATGAATTAAAATTTTATCTCTCATCATTTGAAAGTTGTTTGAAATGTTTAGCTCATGTTATTGAAACTTTCATTGATATTAATATTTTCCTTACTTATGAAAACTTCCATTTCATGTAAGATAAGGGGATCATTATTGGTCATGTTGTGTCTCTTGATGGAATTCAAGTTGATCCATCCAAATTTGAGGTTATTTATTCTTTATCATACCCAATAGTAGTGAGATATGTGAGATCCTTCTTGGGTCATGCTAGTTTTTATAGAAGATTCATAAAGGAATTTAGTGAGGTTTCACTTAAATTATCTAGATTTCTCCAAAAAGACACCCCATTTGTATTTGATGAAAGTTTTTTACAAACCTTTCAAGAGATGAAACAAAAACTGATTACCCCTCTAATTGTTCAACTACACAAATGGTACTTTCCATTTGAAATCATGATTGATGCATTTGACTTTTCTCTTGGGGGAAGTTTTGAGTAAAAGGCTATAAAAGAATTATCAGCTGATTGCCTATGTATCTAGAACTATAGATCATGCCCACTAAAACTACACAAAATGTGAGAAGGAACTATTTGTTTTTGTCTTTTCTTTAGAAATATATAGATGTTATATGTTGGACTCTAAGGTGGTTGTTTTCATAGACCATTCTGAAGTAAGATTTTTTTAAGAAGAAAAATAATTCAAAACCAAGAATATTGAGATGGATCGTCTTAATATAGGAGTTTGATTTTGAAATAAAGGGTAAGAAATAAAGTGAGAACCTTTTTACTGATTATTTGAGTAAGATAACATCTGTTTTGAATGGAGAACTTCACATCTATCCACCAATTAAATAAATCATTCCAGATAAGGATTTTTATGATTTTTAATGTGAAAGACCGTGTTTTTTTTGATATTGTGAATTATATGGATGCTGATGGAGTTCCCCACTGGTTCTCAAAGAAAACAAATCACTAAACTATTGAGTGATTCAAATAATTACATTTGGTATGATCCTTACATGTGGAATGTTAGTAGTGATCAAATGATTATGAGATGAATTTCAAATTAAGAATTTCATACATTTCATACATTTTTGTCACACTTTTAGATATGGAGTAAACATTGGGCCATAATGAATAGTAATAAAAGTGTTTGATTATAGTTTTTATTGGCCCACCATTTTTAGAGATTCTTTTCAAGTTTTCAGAATAAGTAAAATTGCCAATTTCAAGTTAACACTACCAAAAGGAATGAGATTACACAACAACCTATTTTGTTTTGTGATATATTTGATGTGTGGGTATGGATTTTATAGGAAATGTTACCAAATATTTTTTATATTTTTATATATTTCTTATATTTTATTATGTTTCCAAGTGGGTAGAGGTTATTCCCATGAGATATGATGATGCCAAAAATGATTCCAAGTTTGTGAAAGGAAATCGGTTTTCAAGATTTGGATTTCCAAAGTTTCTAATTACTGATCAAGGTAAAAACTTTTCTAATATGAAATTAGAATATATTTTGAAGAAATTTTGAGTTCGTCATAGGTTATCTATACCATATCACCCTCAAACAAATGGAATGGATAAGTTTTCAAATAAAAAAATAAAAAAAATATTGAAAATCTTATAAACCCAAATAGAAAGGATTGAAGTTTGAGACTAGATGATGCACTTTGGACCTATAGTACTTTATTAAAAACTCCAATGGTCATGTAACCATTTCTATTAGTCTATGGAATGGATTTTCACCTGCCTATTGAGTTAGAACATAAATATTTTTCAACTGTTAAAACATGAAACATGAATCTATTTCTTCTAGAAAGGAAAGAAAATTTTATTTGCAGGAGATTTAGGAGATCAAAAAAAATTCATATGGGAGATATAGGATGTAAAAGTAAAGAAAAAAACCATTTTATGATGGGATAATTCACAAAAAAACATCAAGGAAGGATAAAATTTGTTGATGTTTGCTTCCAGATTAAATCTACTCCCTAGTAAATTTCATTCCAAATGGCTTGGCCCTTTAATTTTTACTCATAAGTTTCCTTTCGGTTAAGTATAAATAAAAGGACTAGACAAAGTGACCCCATTCATAGCTAATGGGAATAGGTTAAATCTATTTAGATATAATTTTTAAAGGCATCTATAGGAGGAGATCCATCTTCATGAAATGTAATACTGTTGAAGCAAGGTTGTGTCTTTTTTTCTCACTTATTTTTTTATATATTTAATTTCAATAATTTCATTTTCTCATAAAAAATTATTTCACAATGTTTAAATTGCACAAAATAAGTGTGGGTGGATAATTATTGGTAGATTATTATTTTGTGTGCTTTATTTTTAATTTTATTTATTTATTTTAGTTTTTAGTTTTTTTTCATTCAATATTCTGTGTATTTATTTTATTTTTTTCAATTTTTGTGTGTTTTTAAACTTTTGAGATTAAATGATTATCATTTTCATTTTTGAAACACATTTAAATGAGTAAACTAATTTATTCCTTGAAACTAACCATAAACAAATGTTGAAAATGAAATTGTTTCAAGTTCAAAACATTGAAAATTTCTTGCAAATACCTCTAATTTTTTAATCTCATGCCACATATCAATATCACTACATTTGAAATTCCCTTATTGAGATGTATTTGAACCCTTTTTATATATTATTCACATTCACATAATTTATTAATATAACCAATACATTCTTTATTTAACCAAAATATGATTTCATTCTATCAAAACATGAGGGTTATGGTACTTGTGATTTAAATGACCGAGGAATTTTACTTGATTTTGAAACCCTATTTTCAAATTAATCCATTTTAATTTGGCCTTCCCAGAACATTTTATGTTTTAGATTCCTTAGTATCTATGTACATACTATTATTTTGGCCACATTACAATCCAATTATCCCTTTCCAACCTGCATTGGATGTGAAAATTCATGATATAATTGAACTTAAGTGATGGGAAATGACTTGTGGGGTGAAAAATCATTTGGTTCCACTTTGGATGGAGAATAAAACTTTAAATATATTTTTTTACTTGTGAAAACAATGTTTTTATACTAAAATATACATCCTTTAGGATATTTCAAGCAAAATAGAGTTGTGCCAATCCGGAGCTCTCAAAAGAAGAAAGTTTTACTCATCTAGATCTTTTTAAAAAAAGAGAGAAGATAAATTTAATTTTTTTCAGATGAAATATTAATGTTGTGGGATATAAAAGAGATATTCAAAGATTATTAAAGCTTATTTTCATATAATGGGGGTAAGGAGGAGACCATAATTGATTGAAAATTAGAATCGTGAATTTTTTTCTTCAAAAAGAGCCAAACCCTCGTCATTCGGTGTTATAATTTTTTTCCATTCAAAACCTACCAACCTAAATCTATAGAACAAAACTATATAATTCTTCATGGAAAATACAATTATTGGGTCACATTATGTGGATATGTATAAATTTATCAAGCCTATGTTTATTCTTTCATGAGTTTGGATGATAAAATGCTTGTAAAAATCCATATTTGTGTGTTGAGAGAAAATTAATGTGAGGTAAGTGTTTTGTGTGCATGGGAGGAGAAAAATAGTGGAAATGGATTGAATGGTCAAAATGGAGAAGTTGAAATATTCATCTTTTATAGGTCATGATATCTTTTGTTTCTTGGTGATAAATTGGTGAACCTCATGGGTATGTGTTTTGAATTTTACTTGATTTGATTTTGATGGTCAATTTTCCAGAAGTCTTGATGCTAAGTGTGGGGGAATTGATAAATCTGACATTACCACTATTTTTAATATACATTTAAATGATTTAATCCCCCCCCAATTTAAATATTTGAGTATAATTTCATTGTTTTTTTATTTTAGGGATATTTTGATGTTAAAATTGAAAATTGTTCAATTCTAGAAATTTAAGTATTTTCAATCACTACTATATTTTGAGCATAACATTTTCTCTATTGATCCGAATTGAGTAATTATTCTTTAATAGGTTTTATATGATCGTTTTATACAACTTTTCTCAACTGTTAAAACTGATTATTCTAATTTTTTATATCCAAATTAATTGGTCAAGGGAGAAAAGTTTTTTGGATTACATAATTTAAAAACCTTAATTAAATGATCCATAATTTCTGTTATAGGCCTTAAAACGAGGTGATTCTAGCTAGAGAATAAAGATTATTTAAAGGTGCACATGTTTTTTTAGATTCAAGGAGAAATCCACTCATTAAGTTAGCCTTTACTTGAGTTAAATTGGAGTAAAATGAAGGGTCTATTTGGATATTAAAATTTAAACTCATTAATTAATGGACATATTTTTCACCATCAAACCAAATGACATTAAATTTGCATGGTATATAGAAATTTTAATTTCTAACAACTGTATAGAATACATCTAGAATAAATTAGGCTCATAAGGAGGAGAAAATTGATATAACTTTGAAAGGACATATTTTGGAAAGCATATTTTCAACCCCATCCTCTTTATATTTCCATCAACTCATCATTTCAAAGGGTTAGTTATCTTTAGAGAGAAAGGGGAAGGTTTATGATGATATTGTATGTTCATGATGGAATGGGAAAGATGGGTGTAACAACTCGTAATTTTATCAATGGAAATTTCCTTCTTATAATTATTCCATAAAGTGTAAATAATAAACATCACATAGAGAACCCAATAAAAACATTATTATCATAAATTAAATAAGTGGTATTTATAGAAATTATGGAATCTATACTGTTGGAATAATAACTTGGCCATTGGAAAAGTAATGTGGCCATTAGGAATAGTAATATGGCCATTATAATAGTAACCTCACCTATGAAAGTATAAACAAAATTTGGGCATCTTATTAATGAAAATATGATATATTTATATCATTGAATAAGTAAATAAATTTTTTAAAAATGATAAATTAAGTGTTGGTATTTTTGTGAAACGTTAATGTTTATTTACAATTTTACAATTATTATAATGATTTAAAATAAAATTTATTTTCATAAAATAGATTCATAAATTAAAAAATTGTTATATTAAATTTATAAGATAAATTTATGATACCTTAATTAAATTTTCAAAGTGTCATAAAATCAGTTATAATATTAAAATTGAAATTTTTTAAATAAATGATGATTTTAATTAAAAATTAAAATTTTCACCTTTAAAAAATTATTTTTTTAAAACGAGGTCTATTTTTAAAATCTGAACATTGATAATAGTTGGTGTGAATTTTTGGGATTTTTCAAAAATAGTTGAATTTTAATTGAATGGTGAAATAAGATAATTTATGGTGTTTAACATTATAATTAAATAAATGAATTTTTAAGTCATTCTTGAGTCGTGGATGATGTAAGTTCTCATTATCTCTAAATAAAATTCTATAGTTATTATATATAGTCATGGGAATCAACACTATTCATAGTCATGTTCCAAACTAATAAACAAATGAATAAAATAATCAAAAACACCACTCTCCTCCCAATATAAATACCACCTCACACCACCCTATCTCCTCACACCTCAAAAATCATGAATATTTTATAAATTCTACCCAATTACTCTCTCAATAATTTTCCCCATATCTTTGTCTTTATATTCTCACCAAAAGACCAATTACAAGTGCCTTAAGTAGGTTCTCAAGGAGATGATATTCAAGAGGTAAAATCCTCCTTCTTTCTCTTTTAGTTTATTTTATTTCATTATCCTACCCTATCCTACCCTATCCAAAACATAATTAAAACTATAGTATAATATATATATACTATAATGTTATTGTGTTAATGGAATATCCATCATCAAATATCTTCTCTTCTACTTTTATTTTAAAAAGGAAAACATCATCTTTGACTTATCGATTCACCGTCTTTGTGGATGACGAGATTTAGTTTTTCACTGCTGACTTCAAGGATGGTCATAAACCCATTTTATGGTTAAATAGGATTATAATATGTATATTATAACTTATTTCATGTTATAGAACCAATATATAAAAATAATATTAAATAAAACGATACTTGTTTGTGATGGTCGTAAAAATTTCCAAAATAAACTAATCATTTTTTCATTAACATTTTATCTAATGAATCATTATCATATCTAAAAAAATTATATATCATACCATTTAAAATTAAATAAGTATATTAATATGATTTAATTATAATTATGTATTTTTTCTTTCATCTGAAAATAACTTCCATAATTATACACAAGTGAACTAACCATGAAACCATGAAATGAACGCTCTCGGAACAACAAAATTAAAAATTATAACTAATCAAAATAGCTATAAATGAGCTTAATAAAATTATAATAAAAAAATATATGTATAAAAGGTTATGAAATAATTATCTAATGGATCTAATTTAATTATATAGGGCATTAAGTTCAAGTGCATAACACATTCAGACATAAGGTAATGGATCTCTTAGTACCTCTATTTTTCCTTCAGGTTACGGTTTATCTCTCTTTACACCAATATGTTTCTTAATTATTCTTATGTAAATCTTATAGATTATATTTATATGTTCCAAACTTATGTATCCATATCAATTAATTCTTATTTTATGGGTAAATACATATTTTAAAAGTTTCCTTTTTCAATTCAACATGATAAGCAAGCTCGATGAAAGGCCACTTTCCAATTTCCTATCAATTTTTAAATACACTTCATAATATATTTCAAGCCACCAATATTTTCCTAAAATCTCTCATTTTATCATGAAAAACTATCTTAATTCATTTCTGGTTTTATTCACGTAATTATTCCTTTATCCTCTTCAAAATCTCTCAAATATTTTCCTATAAACCGCACTAAAGTGCCTCATTTATAAAGTTTCTTAAACACACTTTTTAAAAGTTTTCTCTAAATTTGGACATCATTTATCATGATCTATAAATATATTAACTTATTTATTTTCAAATATGATTTATATTCATTCTTTCATGAAAACTATTATGATACGCCCTTTAGTTATGCCCTATAACATGATTGTGATACCCATTTCATTCTATGGGAAACCCTTATGTCTATTCCTTATGTTAGATTCATTATGTGGAACACATATGCATGAACATGTTATGATGGGTTAACCTAGATAGGGATCTAATTTATTGGGTAATTTTTAGTCTCCTGAGACGTCATGTATGGGATTAGGGAGTAAACCTAATCCATTATGGGACTTTTTCCACCATGTGATATAGTCTTGGAAGTTAGCCTTTACTCATGTTTATGTCATGTTATATGTTGCTGCTATATTCCTATGTTTCTATGCTCACAAAATCCCATGTTATATATTTTATTCTTTCATATGTTTATTCATGTTATATTCCTTTTTATGTCATTATGTTATTTCTTCTAACCCATGTGTTATTCTTTATTCCTATGTTTATTCCCTTACTAGGTTTTTTAGCTCATTCCTTCATTCATATATTCCCCAGGTTATCCTGTGTAGATGTAAGATCCCAAGGAAGTTTGGATATCGTTATGACTTATTAATATAAATATGCTTTATTATAGTTCCATTTTTTCAATTTTATGTACCTAATCCTCCAAAGACGCTAGACTTTATGATCCTTGGTTTTTATTTATTAGATAATTATGATTAAAATCAGGTAATAATATTTGAAAAATTATAGGGTCGCTATAGTTGGTATTAGAGAACATTCTTATTATTTTTGGGGAATAAGACTAGAAAACTTATCAAGAACCCTAGGGATAATTCTATCACCATGGATAACTTATATTGAAACTTAGGGAATCACAAATTAGGATATACTTTTAATTTATAATTTTATTCTTCTATATTCAAAGTTTACTTTTTATATTCTTATTAGCTAAGTATTCAAACCCTATAAATTGTACTTTCTTTTTCTTGGTTAATAGCTGGAAATAAGATAACACATTCGAAAAATAAATTTGATAGGCAATGTGAAAATTTCTCTAATGAAATGCCAAATCTGATGGGATCAGCAGCTCAGAACTTCATAAAAGTACTAACTCAACTAGATGAAGTTGTGAATAATAAGTTGAATCGTGTGGAACACCCTCCTTCTACTAATAAAGAAAAATTTGTGGTCAAATCCTTTATAAAAAAAGGCCTCATATATTTAGTGGATCTTTTGATCCCTTTATCATAGAAAAATGAATTAACTCTATTGAGAATATATTCCCTATCCAACAATGCTTAGAAGAAGAAAAATTTGTGCTGGTGGTCAATAATTTTGATGGGAAATCTGATCAGTGGTGGAAACTGATCAAGAACACAAATTCTAAACTATAAATTTATTCCATATATTGGGAAGGATTTAAGAAAATATTTTTCAATAAATATTTTCCCTAAACTCTCCATCTTAAAATAGAAAGGGAGTTCCTCAGACTGAATAAAAGGAAGATGATTCTATCAGGGCATATGAAGAAAACTTTAAAAGGAATGAATGATACACCTCTGGATTTTCCATGAACACTAAAATCAAGGTGGGTCGCTTATTTAGTAGATTAAATATTATTCTATTAAAAAAACATGGAAATCCCAAACTTTGACAACTATATAGAGATTGACTGATGTTCCCTAAATGTTTAGATGGAGATTGGTGAATCTCAGTGGTCTTATGGGGTCAGATATAAAAAATTGGAAAATATATATTAATATGAGAGTATCAATAGATAAATCCCATGATGGAAATAAAACCCAACATTCCATGTGTCAAAAGATTAAGAAGAATCATCCTAGTAACTGTCTAAAGGGAACTAGGAGATGCTTTAAATATGGAATAGAGGGGAATCATGCTAATTTTTTCCAAAGGGATTTGAAGAATCCCACTAATGTAGAAGAATAATGGAAGGTTCAAACCAAAAATCAGCCTAGATTGTAGTATTTCAACCAAAAGGAACATATTTATTATATGTGATAATGACCTAATTCAAAGTTTGTCAGAGGTAATCGACAATAACAAACTCCAAGGTAGTAAGGAAAGGAATATTCTATCACTACTACTAAGTTGGAACCCAACAATTATGTGGTGACAAGTACGTTGGTTATTCATTCAAGAATATAGAATGTACTATTTGATTTTGGTTCTATTCATTCATTCATATCTTACAAGTTTAGTAGAACTATTCAAAGACCACCTCAAAATATGAAGGTTGAGTTATCTGTAATAATAGTGAATGGGGAAATTATTGAATCTTATGTATATAACTCGTCCATGGTTAATGTTTGTGGATATAACCTTCAATTAGCTCTCGACTTACTTCCATAAGTGGAGTTTAATGATATATTTTTCACGGATTGGCTATCTTTATATAAAGGCTTCATCAACTGTTGATAAAGGGAGACCAATCTTCACATTTTGAGGCTTCTTCCAATTTTATAAAAGTTTAAGGAGTAGGATGAATCTTCTTCAGAATTTTCATCTCAATTGTCGATATTATTTCCTTATGAGAAAGAATCTCAAGCTCAAATTATAGATACAAATGATTGGATCATGCTCGAAGACATGCCCATTATGAGGGACTACACCAATGTGTTCCCAAAAATATTTCATGGTATTCCTCTTGACCAAGATGTTGAGTTATTAATTGATCTTATATTTGGATATCTACCTATATAAAAACTCTTTATAGAATGTACACCATTGAGTTGGAGGAACTGAAGTAGTTACAAGAGAATCTGTACAAGGGTTTTATATGCCCGAGTACTTCACCATGGGGTGCACCTATCCTCTCCATTAAGAAAAAGGTTAGATAAATGCTCCTATGTATTGATTATTGTGAGATCAACAAAATCATGATAAAGAACGAGTATCCACATCCATAGATAGATGACTTGTTTGGCCAACCACATGGAGCCATGTATTTCTCTAAGGTGGACCTTCAGTCGAGATATCACCAATTAAAGGTGAGGAAGGAATATATTCCCCAAAATACCTTCTGAACGAGGAATGGACACTATGAGTTCATAGTGATTCTTTTCAAAATCACTAATTCTCTAGAAATATTTATGGACTTAATGAAAAGTGTCTTTAGATATTACCACGAAAAATATGTGGTTGTCTTTATTGATGACCATCTGATATACTCCAAGAGAAAGGAGGAATATGAGGAGCATTTGAATACTATGTTAAATACTTCACAGAGGGAGAAAAATTCTGAAAAGTATAGTAAATGTGAGTTATAGATGGAGAATGTATCATTCTTGGGGCATTTTATCACTAGTAAAGGAATATTTGCAGACCCTTCTAAGATAAATTCAATCAAAGAGTTTCCCAAGACAATATATGTATTGGAGATTCATAGTTTTCTTAGTATAGTTGGGTATTAATGATGATTTTTAAATAAATTTTCATGATTTCCAAACCCACTAACCAAGCTAACTTGAAAGGGAGTAAAGTTTTTCTAAACTACTTAATGTGAAGACTACTTTAAAGAGTTGAAAAAGAGGCTTATCACTGCACCAGTACTTACACTATCGATTAGTGGGGAACTCTTTTTGGTATACAACGATGATTTAAATAAGGAATTAGTTTGTTTACTCATGTAAAATGATAAAGTTATTTCCTACACACTAAATAAGATGAAATTTCATGAGAAAAACTATCCCATGAATGATATGGAGTTGAAGGATATTATATTCTCATTGAAAATATGTAGGAATTATCTCTATGGAGAGAAGTGTCAGATATACACGGATCATAAGAGCTTTAAACATATATTCACACAAAAGGGGATTAATATACTCTAGCAAAGATGGTTAGATCTCATCAATTACTATGATTGATCAATACACTACCATCCTGGTAAAGAGAATAAAGTGGTAGATGATCTGAGTACAAAGGATCCTAAAACTTTATCAATGATGAGAATTTGGAAGGATCCAATCTTATTGGACTTGAAAAGGATGGACATGGGAATAATTAAGTAATAAAACTCATCAATAATTTCTTAAATTATTTCTCAACCATCCCATATGGAAAAAATAAAGGATGCTCAATGAAATGATGTGGAAATTTAGAAAAATGTGGAAGCTATAAGAGAGGGGAAATCCTCAAAGTTCAAAATTGATGGGGAATGATTTGTAATATTTGGGTCACAACTAGGTGTATCATCGAATCCTAAGATAAAGAAATATATTTTGAATGATTCACATAGCTCAACCTTCACTATTCACCCAAGGATCACAATGATGTATTGAGATCTCTGAGAGCACTATTGGTGGGACAATATAAAGAAGGAGATCACTGAATAAACATCAAAGTTCCTGGTATGTCAGAAAGTGAAGGCTGAAAGAAAAAATTCTAAAGTGATGATGCAACAATTACCAATACTAATATAGAAATGGGAAAATGTCACCATAGACTTTTTAATCTGAATTCCAAAGACATCTAGTGGAAATAATTCTATATGGGTTGTTGTGGATCATCTTATGAAGAAAACTCACTTTATTTTAATTTGATAGGATTTCACACTTGATCATCTTACACAGATATACACCAGAGAAGAGATGAGGCTACATGGAGTACCATTATCGATTATATCTGATCGTGATTCAAGATTTACCTCTAAGTTCGGGAAAAGTCTCCAACATGATCTAAATAATAATTTGAACTTCAGTATAGTTTATCATCCTCAAATTGATGGCCAATCTGATCAGACTATTAATACACTAGAAGACATGATGAGAGCATGTTTTATGAACTTTAAATGAGGATGGGATCAAAATATTCCACTGTTTGAGTTCTCTTAAAACTATAGTTTCCACTCAAGTGTCCAAATGGATCCATAGAAATCCCTTTATGGAAAAAGATGAAAAACACCAGCATTTTGGCATGAAGTTGGTGAATGTAAGCTGGTGAGACCTAAAATAGTCTAAGAAATGGTATAAAAGGTGAAAACCATTCATTATCACATCAAGGAAGCCCAAATTCAATAGAATATCTATGTATATAATCATTGACGGGACTTAGAGTTTGAGTTTGGTGACAAATTATTCAGCCACATATCTCCATGGAAGAGGGTCATGAGATTTGGTAAGAAATGAAAGCTAATTCCTAGGTGCATCGACCCCTTTGAGATTCTTGGTCGCATCATAGATATGGAATATTAACTAGAAGTTCCACCAACCATGTATCAAGTACATGATATGTTCCATGTATCCCTCCTAACAAATTACATACCAGATCTCTCACATGTACTAAACTTAGAGGTGGTTCAACTATAAAATTATCTCTTTTATGAGAAGCAGATGGTGAAGATCTTAGACTATAGAGATAAAGTTCTATGCAATAAGACTACTCACCTGTTCAAAGTAATATAGTGGAACCATAAGTATGAAGATCAAAAATGGGAACCATGGGAATAGATAAAGGATAAATACCCTCACCTATTTTCACCTCAGTATGTAAAACGAAATCTCAAGGTAGAAATTTCATGAGGGGGGAAGAATGTATCAACCTAGAATTTTATCAATGGAAATTCCCTTATTATAATTATTTCATATTTTTTAAACCACAAACATCACATAGAGAACCCAATAAAAGCGTTATTATTATAAATGACAAAAGTGATATTTATATAAATTAAGGAATTTATATCATTGGAATAGTAACACGACCATTGGAATAGTAATGTGACCATTAGGAATAATAATCTAGTCGTTAGAAAAGTAACCTCACCTATGAAAGTATAAATAAAATTTATGCATCTTATAAATTAGAATATTATATATTTAAATCATGGAATAAGCAAATAATTTTTTCTAAAATGATAAATTAAGTGTTGGTATTTTTGTTAAAAATTAATGTTTATTTACAATTTTATAATTAATATAATGATTTAAAAAAATTATTTTCATAAAATAGATTTATAAATTAAAATTTATTTTATTATAATTATAAAATAAATTTATGATATCTTAATTAAATTTTCAAATTTTCATCAAATCGATTATAATATTAAACTTGGTATTTTTTGAATAAATGATGGTTTTAATTAAAAATTAAATTTCTCATATTTAGAAGATTATTTTCATAAAATAGATTCCATTTTTTAAATCTACATGTTGAAAATGGTTAGGGTGTATTTTTTGGATTTTTCTAAAATAGTTGAATTTTTTAGTGAATAGTGAAATACAATAACTTGTGTTATTTAACATTATAAGTAAATAAATTAATTTCTAAGTCATGATTGAGTAAAATATGATGTAAGTTTACATTATATAGAACTCGCATTATCTAGTTACTGTATTTAGTCATGTGAATCAACACTATTGATATTCTTGATCCAAAATAATAAATAAATTAATAAAATAATCAAAAACACCCCTCTCCTCCCATAATAAATACCACCCCTTCTCCTCACACCTTCAAAGCCTTTAATCTTGTATAAATTTTACCTAATTCCACTCCCAAGACTCTTCCCCATGTCTTGATATTTATATTATCACTAAAATACCAATTCCAAGTTTCTTAAGGAGGTTCTCAGAGAGATGATATTCAAGAGGTTCAATCCTCTTCTTTCTCCTTTAGTTTCATTTCTTTTCTTGTCCTCCCATCACCTCCCCTATAAAAAATAGAATGATAACTCTAGTATCATATATATATACTGGAATGTTATTGTGTTAATGGAATATCCATCATCAAATCTCTTCTCTTCTCCTTTAAATCTAAAAATGAAAACATCATCTCTGACGTGTTGATTCACCGCCTTCATGGACGATGAGTTTTCATTTTTCATTTTCACCTTAAAGTATGGTAATAAAACCATTATTATGGTTAAATAAGATTATAATATATATATTATAACTTATTTCATGTTCCATAATCAATATATATAAAAAATATTAAATAAAATGATACTTTTTGTGATTATCGCAAAAATCACCAAAATAAACTAATCATTTTTTTCATTAACGTTTTATCAAATGAATCATTCTTATATCTAAAAAATGATATATCAGACCATTTTAAATTATGTTAGTATATTAATACCATTTAATTACACTTTTTTAGTTTTTCTTCCATTTGAAAAGAACTTCCATAATTATACATAAGTGAACCGACCATGAAACAAATGCTTCAAGAACAACAAAATTAAACATTATAAATAATCAAAATAGCCTTAAATGAACTTAATACACTTAAAATAAATAAAATATATGTATATTAGGTTATTAAAAAAGTTATTAATGTATCTAATATGGTTTACCCCTTTTCCTAAAAAGTGTTTGTTGGTTTCTCACTTTTTCATCAAAAGTGTTTGGAAATAAAATTATTAATTTTCAGTCAGTCAGGTAAAAGATCTCTCTGAACCTCCATTTTGTCCTTCAGGTTACACTTTATCTCTCTTTACACCAATTTATTTCTTTATTATTCTTATGTAAATATTATAAATTATGTGTATATTTTCCAAACTTATTTGTACAGATCAATTAATTCTTATTTTATGGGGAAACGCATATTTTTAATGATTCCCTTTTCAATTCCACCTGATAAGAAAGAACAGTTAAAGGGAACTTCCCAATTTCTAATCCATTTTCAAGTACACTTCATTATATATTTTAATCCACCATTATTTTTCTAAAATTATTTATTTTATCATTAAAAACTATCTTAGATCATTTCTGGTTTTATAAAAATAATTATGCCTTTGTCCTCTTCAAAAACTGTCAAATATTTTTATTTAAACCACACTAAAGTGGCTTATTTATAAACTTCATTAAACACTGTTTTTACATGTTTTCACTTAATTTGGACATAATTTCTCATTATATATTTCTATATTCCATTATTTATGTCCAATTAGGATTTATATCCATTATTTCATGGACACCATTATGATACACCCTTTGGTTATTCCTTATAACATGATTACAATACCCATTTATTTCCATGGGTAACCCTTATGTTTTTCCCTTATGTTTGATCCTTCATGCGGTATATATACTCATGAACATGTTATGATGGGTGAACCTAGATATCTATCTAATTCATTGGGTGATGTTTAGTCTCATGAGACTTCATGTATGAGATTAAGGAGTAAACCTAATCCATTATGGGACTTTGTACAACATGTGATATAGTCTTGAAAGTTATCCTTAACTCGTATTTATGTCATTCAATATTATGCTTCCAAATCCCAATGGTTCCATGATCACATGATCCCATGTTCTATATGGTATGCTTCTAATTTTTATTCTTGTTCCATGCCTTTTTATGTCATCATGTTATGCCTTCTAACAATTGTTCTATGCTTTATTCCTATATTTATTCCCTTACTGGGATTTTTAGCTCATCCCTTTGTTCAGTTATTCCCCGAGTAATCCTATTAATATGTAGAAACTCAAAATAAGTTAGGATATCATTAGGATATCACTTGACTTTATGATATTTGGTTTGTATTTATTGGATAATTATGCTTAAAATCATTTAGCAATATGTTTAAAAGTATAGTTTCACTATAATGGGGTCTTATAATGTGATTTGAGTCTAATAAACAGGTGGTTTTGGATGGTGGAAACTGACAGACACTCTCTTATGAGTTTTGATCTTCATATGTAATCTCTTTTAAATCACTCTTTAACTTATTTTTCTTCAATGACAGTGCTTTTTTTATTTATTTAATACATTTTCAAAAAAAATTATGGTTTCCCAATCTATTAAGTAAAATAATCGATTTCACTATTTAAATTTATATGGTGAGGTCTTTCCATTGAGCATAGTGATTTTAATTAGTTTTGATTGCTTGGAGGTATTCAAGTAATTAAATCACTTCTATAGGAGGGATAGTAATCATACTGAGGTCTTTATGTGATATCCTTGAAAAATAGGGTGTTCATATAGAATTATTTAGTTGGGAATTTATAAATTAAATTGATAAATCATTTTAAATAAGGAATAGGGGAGTGTCCAAGATGTTTAAGATTATCCACAACTGCTATTTTATTTCTGATTTCCAACCCATTTTATTTCCTATAAATTTTCTTTATTACTTTTCAATATTCTTTCACTTTAGTTTATATTTATTTTATTTATTGTAAATTTTAATCAAATCCCAAAAAAAATATTCTTTAAAAAAAACAAAACAAAATTGACATTTTTACAACTAAAATTGCAACCTCGTCAGGGGGGAATCTAAGGACTGCTATAATTAATTTCTCTAAGGGATAAATTTATTGATTGGTATTTTCATGAAAAAAACCTCCACATCAGAGTTACTCTATATATAAATTAATTTTGTGTGATATCCATTAATCACATGTATCTCTATACTTGTTTACATCGGCTGCATCATATACAAGAATTAATTTTAACATAATCACATTTTCCAAGACATTGAGTGAATAAGGGGAATGGGGTATTTCAGTTCTATATATCCCCCACACATGTTCTCAATTATCCTTGTCTAGATTAGCTAGGTAGATGAATACATCACATGTCATTCACCTTTATGGATGACCACATCACACCCTTCATCTAATAGATAATCATATTTTATGTCTTATCAAGGTATGTCCATACACTTCCTCAATCTATCTGAATTGAGGTACCAGATATCATACTCATTATACAAGAGTAAAAATATCATGTTGGATAATATCTAACTGATGACATGATCAACACCATACACAACCACCCATTGTTATAAAAGCTTCAAGTATTTAATAATAAATGTATGAAATTATTAAGGTTCTCATATTGAGCATATTTCCAGCCTCATGTATGGGGAAATCCAAATATTAACTATTAACCCCTAGTATACCAAAGGCATAGTGTATGACACTCCATGTGGTATACTTCATGGGTCATCCAGTGCACAAAACCCATTTTGTGCCACTAGAGAATATTTTGTATCTTGATACAGGAATCATACTCATGTAAACATTAACATTTCATCATAACATATAATACTCTATGAAAAAATTGGTTACGGATAACTTCAAGTCATGATTTTATAGGACAATTATCATTTCACTTCATGGCACACACAAACACACACAAATATATATATATAACCAATGTGAAAGAATGATAAATTAGATATTGTATTTTTGTATAACATGATGCATGTAATATTCTTACACTCCTTCAAGAATACTTAACTAAACTATACATAAGTTCTTGTCTAACACACCACTTATGATATACTGGTATATTAACCATATGTTTATTGTACATTTTAGGTTTTGTTAAACTCATTAAATCTCTATATAACTCTTACCACAGCCCAGTGTGACAATTTGATAAAACCCTCACACTAAATGATTTAATGAGTAACATCTATGGAGAAATTTAGTTTAAATAATGGTGAGACTTTTGAATCATATTCCTAATATTCAACACCTTGAATAAAGTATTAAAAACTCCTCATTGTCACAACATCCAATGTTATGATGTCAATAACTTATCTTATCTACTTAGAACTTTTCTATATTAACTATCATCATCATTAATGGAACTATTTACATAAATATATTTCCTTAAAGTCCTTTGGTATAAAATATAACTATTTACATTAATCTTTTAGAGACATACTATAAACCTTTTAGGATATAGAGTGACATTCACTTTTAAATATTAGCATAATCTATTATTTATTTAACATTGAAATTATCAAAGCCCAAAAATAATCCCATTAATTAATTAGAAACCATATTCATTATCGAATATCATGCAAAAATATAAAAATTATTTTGTGTCAATAAATAACAATTATTTTCATTAGTGGGAATATTTATAAAATAAACTATTACATCCATATCATATTAATAATTATTTTTAGAAAAAATTTCTGAAAATAATACTTTATTATTTAAAATAGTATATTAATGCTAAGATAAAATCCATCATATTTTAAAAAAAATATATAGAAAAACACTTTTATCCAAAATAAAACATTTTTATCCATTTTATTCATCTTGATTATATTATAGAATTCTATGAATCGCAAACTATTCATATTAATGCCATAAAAACATATTATTCATAAAAACTCATTGTAAATAAAAAAATATTGTATCACCTAAGAGAAATGAATTAACTATATAAATTCTTTACTAAGATCCATATCAACTTAATATATTCCTTTATATTCAAATCTGTTATTCAAAAACCCTTTGCTTCATCATTTTAATGAAAACTAAAAGCTTCATCAATTTGTTCGTTGATTTTGAATGATTTTATATTAAAACATTTATAAAGTATATATTTGGTATCATATACCCTTAAAAATAAATGAATTTATTTTTATAACACTAATACCTGATATGGATATTCCTTAGAGTTCCTCATACCCCTATAGGTATCATAGACAACTCTATCATATGAAAACAATGTCCTTTGTTTTTAGTATTACCTTTAGATTTAAATGACCTTGACTAGATACTTAAGGAAATAGTTGTTGGAATTTCCAAATAACATATTTTCCTTCAGTTTGAATTTTTACACACTTATACTATCAATACATCACTATAACCTAGACATCCCATGCCTAGTTTATCTATCATCAACACTTTGAGAAAAATAGGGTAAAAGTTTATGAAAATCCCTTCACATTATTAGAATATTTCCATTGATTAAAACAGAATGAATTCTATAGACAAACCATGATTTATAGGAAACTTAAAGTCTCTCCAAGTTATTAAATACTCAATAATATTGAATATATAAGTGGTGAATAATGTTACTTAGGTATTTTTCCATTTAATTATTTTGAAATATTTATTGAATTATTTTGTACTTCTCATAAGAATCTAGACTCATTTTTTAAACAATTTCAGTATTTGGTTACTCAGGAATGTATTTCTCTAAGTCATAGAATTTTCTCACTTAAGAAAAATTCTTAAGTTTAATTTAAATCTAAGTAGTGGATTACATTAATCTTCTTCTTTCTATGGTATGGGTCTTGAAGTTATATTGGATAATGATGATCCCATTCATCCATAAAAGAATCTTTTATCATATTTTAATTTCATTTAATAATTACTCTTATTAAATGTTCTCCTAGTAAAATGATGAACCCTTTTAAAACTCATCAAATAAATTAGTGGGACAAGATCTATATTTCACTAAGAAATGAGTCCAATTTAGTGTTTCCCTCACTAATTAACTATTTAGGTAGTCCATCATTACAATTATATAAAATGTGATTATTAGATATTTTAGCTAAAAACCCTTTTCCCAAATCCATCATATGGATATTATCTCAAATATATTCCTCTAATATATAATCTCATAGGTTTTCCTAAAAAAGTGTAACCTAAATATCATGGTGTTATTTGGTTACCTAACTATTAGGGTTAGTTTCACCTCTATGAGTTATGGGCACCAACCTTTAGCATGAAACTAATTGGTTTAAATACTGTTGCCTTGAAAATATTTCTCTTTGGAAGGAATCTGAAACATAATATTTTTAAAGGGGATTTTATATCACCATGTTATATTATGTATTCTATTTAAATGTATTTATGCTTCTAGTGATTTAGTTTGGAATCCCATTCTTTCCACTATATCAATATGTTCAAACCATATTCATATGAAACTCTTTACACAACTCAAATCTTATGTTACTAAATTTTTCCAACCCACCCCTTTTCTCATGCATTTTGAGTTAGTACAGGCCTAATTTCCAAAGGTAGGTGATCATTGGGATATACCAGTAACACTTTTGGTTTCACCTTAGTCAGGAGGATGTGAGTTTAGATCACTTCTTAAGATGTTTTGATACACAGTATGAGTCTCAATTAATGATTTAGGATATGTTAATAAATACTTCCAAGTAATAATATTAGTTACCCTTGCAAAATTATTGACTAAAAATATGCATTTGAGAGGAACTTTTTCATGGGGTTTATACTATCTCTTATTTGATCCAGGTAATTGGCCACTCTATATTTCAAATCTATATAGGCACTCTGGAGTTTATCATCATTCATTTAGACATTGATATTTTGTAAAACGAGGAAGGATGTGTTGTGAAGTTGGGATAAATTCAACGAGAGGAGAATCCTATGTATCATTATAAAGGGAATTAGAAGACACGTAATTTGGTGATGCTTAACTAGACACATAATACCTTTTAAGGTCATGTGAAAAGAGATGTGTTGGTTCATTTTAAGGTCATACATCTTTAACCAATTTAAGTTCATTTTATGGTTGTTCATTTGGAACCTATTTAAAGAAGTTTAAGATTTTATATAATAGACTATGTGTTATGTATTTTAAAGTCATATAGCTAAGACTACTAAGAGAAAGGTGTCTAGAAATGGTTGGTGTGGGAATTACAAAATAAAAACACTTTCTAGTTCATCTTATCTATTGGTAACTAGAAAATATATAGTATAATTGTGTTTTACACCTATTTGGTTTCCCACATATTTACATCTCCCTGATACATTATAAAGATGATATCATTGTTGAGGATATGCTTGAGGATTTCACCTAGTGGGAGGCATGTTCCCATTAAGCCTAAAATATGACTCAAGTGAAGGTATGTTTTAGGGAATTTACTAAATTGGAATCCCATATAGAGTTATATATATCATTGAGTAGACCCATGATAAGGTAACCATTGATGATTTATTCTGTTCCAACACCTTGTTGGAGGCCCATGCATCCCTAACTGATTGAGTGGAGAAAATAATCATAATAAGATTCTTAAAAGTTATAGATTATAGTTTAGGGAAGAAAAAAATGAGCATAATGAACTAGGGGAAGCTTTATCAATCACCTAATAATAAGGACCCTTGTTATCTAGGGAATACATGATTGTTAAATCCTTAAGGGTCCTATGGGTTTTGGTGGATTTCTTAGGGAATGGATCTCATAGAAGACCATATTCCTTTTATCAAGGTAATATATGATCAAAGTGGGTTACTCTAGAATTAAAAACCATGTTTTATATCCTAGGAGGCCATAGACTAGGATTGGGTGGATGGGAAGCGAGATAGGTGACCTGGGTGAATTTGGTACCTAGGTAAATGACCTTGGTAAATGTGGTGCCCTGGTAAGTAAGCTGGCTAAATGGGGAATCCAAGTAATTGAATTAGGAAAATGGGTGAACTAGTAGGTAACTTAGGTGTGTACCATTTTGTAGGACTAGGTCATGGATTCATCTTGTTAAAATTAGACATGATGTGAATGAAATTTCAGCTACTATGTGATAGTATTCCCTAGAAGTCTGAATGAATGGTCGATCAATTGGGTAGAATTTGGGAGATGGATATGTAATTTTAATGAATAAATTATCTCAACCATTTTTATATGGATAGGTAACCTGAATGTAATGTCTTGTTCCTTCAAAAACACTTATTTGGATGATCCTTTACCCTATTTCTGATAATAACCTTGGAAAAGTTCTCTTCAAATATCAATTTTTATTAAAATATATAGTTACCATTAACTCCCTTTATTTCCCCCTTGGTTGGGAGACAAACCTCACATTAAGGGGGGTTAAAGGATTTGGTCATGGATTTTAGGCGATCAAGTGATTCTAGGGATTCTCATTTGCACTCATCACACACACTTTTCACTTTGTGTCAAAATTGGTGGCCTAAGGGTCCTTATAGAGGCATCAAGAGATGGGTGTCCATGTAACTACTATAGGCACCTAGCTTCTTCAAGTAGGGTGTGAGACATGGAAATATAGAAAGTTTAGTAATGGGTGAAAATTTTTAACAAGGATATAGTGTAGATCGTTAAGGTGGATAGGGAATATAGAGATTCATGAGCTGGGTGCAAGGTGAGTTAGGTGACAAAAGTTCCTTCCCACTTTGAAAACTCTTAAATCTTCTTAAGGGTTTTGTGGAATCCTTTAATTATAAAAATTTTAGTTCCAAAAAAACCCAACCTCCATAATTATACTTGATCAGCATGAATAATATCAAATTATTAGGTAAATATGACTTTGGCATTATTTGGGCTCAGTGCGCATGCTCGAATGGAGGGAGTAGTCATACACTCAGGTGAAATTTGTGTTATTCGGAGCACACATATTGTTTAGAAAATTATGACATGTATTTATTGCATATAAATATGAAAGAACCCCCTTGGTTTTCATGAACTTACAACCTAGTATAATCCTATAGATTAATCCCTCTCTTTTCACTAAAGTCATGTATTAAACTCAGTACATCCTTCTTGGTGATGGGTGTGAGTGAGACAGCATGATAGATGGGTGTAAGTGACATGGTTAAGTTGTGTGGGCATGTGATACTTATGTGATAATGTTGGGAATGATAAGTTGGGCTTGATTTTCTGGTCATTTACATTTGGGCACCATGACCTAATTTATGTGACCTAATCATAAGGATATGTATGAAAATTCAAACTTATTTAATTTTTCACCTAGTTATTTTAATACTTGGACTCATACTTCTAAACTCACATGCATTTACTTATGATTTCATCCATGAAACAATAGATATATCCTTACTAACTTTTCTTTCTATAAATGGACATATCCTTAAACATAATTCCCAATGAGGTTGTAGGTTCTTTCATTAAATATATGATTAAAGACATTGAGTTCTTAAAAATTAAACAATGTCAAACATATACATAACCTCTTGTATAGAGTTTTCCAGAGTATCGTCATAAATTTACATTATAGTACATCCTAGACTTACATGAATAAAATTTTTTGAATTATGCTAATATCCCTTGACCATACCCCAATTTACCATCATTTTGGTTTTCCTATTACTCAATTCTGAAGTGGATAAATATTTTTATGAATGGAATATTCATCATAGATGTGTCATAGAACATAAAATACATCATGGGGCATATTAAGGACACCTTTGACCACTGAAAAAACATATATAAGGGATCAAATGAACCATTACCCATCAATATACCATCAAGCTTCCAGTGACCAACACCAAGGATGAAATGGTGATGGGTATCTTCATCCTGGTGGTAGGTTGTACATTTAAGACCAAGTGGATGTGTTATTACTAGGTCGAGTGGAAGTACATGGAGTTAGAGAACTAGCTTAAATTTGTAGTGATATATAAGGTTGTTTGGGTGTCACAAACATATGTCTATACAAATGTATACATCATCCTAGATCTTCTTAGTTGATCGATACCCCAGACAAACACCTTCCATTTGGAACTTGGATAGATAGAGATCAGTATCTGGGACATGTAAAAGAATTTAGGGGAACCAATCCTCAAAGATATGTATGATGAATTCCTACCACCTAGGGATGCATGTGGAGATATTGAATGAAAACCACCATTATCCTAGGCACTACTGAAAGAAGCTAAGAGAATCACCTTGGAGGAACATCATCCTCACATTGATGTCAAATTTTAGAGGTTGATGAATTTATTCCCAATGAAGCATGAAAATAGAGTAACCACTCAACACCCCATGGTATGTCACATGATACAGAAGAGGGGAACCCCAAGTACTTATAAGAATGAACTGGAGCGAGGTTGGTATTAATGATGGGGATATAGAGCCAAGACAAACAAAGATCCCTCAGTCCATCTTACTGGATCTATGGACATGTGGATCAACAGGTATATTTTTCCCATCCATGATTCACACATGGGAATGAGACCAAGAATATTAATGATGGAGGTGAGGTTAGAAAATGATGACCCACGTCATATCAGCTTAAAAGTGCCAATGTTATCCATGATATATAGATACCTACTATATGTGTATTGGGGTAAATCACAATTTCATATCTTTGGGACATTATAGGTGGTGTATAGATATATAAGAACACATTTTAAAACATAATAACTTCATAACATAGTCAAAATTTTGATGTTCAAATTCAATCCTTTCATTCAAGACATATCTGATATTTAGGATCTACCCATGGAAAAACTAAAAGTTGTTAAGACTCTAAGGATATACTAAGAGTTAAACTTCTTTCTATATAGTGAATTCCATATTGTAACCATCATAGATAATGGTCTATGGGATATGAGAAGTGATCATATATAGTGGGAATGTGTGACTATATCTTGTTAGGATGGATTTATTATGATATCTCTCATGAGATCTACGCACCAAACTGATTTTCCTATCAATTCAAGTGTATGCAACGGTGGGTTCTGAGACCATTTCTAGATTCTAGAATACAGTGGTATCCTATGGTGGAATAGAACCTCTAGTCAATGATGATTTGAGAGGACACCCACATCAAGATCCACTTTACATCCCTAAATGATGGTATCAGGCTAAAATATGATTATGATAATGTGTGGATTTCACCATATCCTCATAACATGATATCTCATAATATATCTAGGTTTAGTGAATTGGATTCCACTAATAATGGTAAGCATGTGACTTAGAATCCTTGATAGGGGAAGGCCAATTTAGAGTATTTTGATCATCTAAGTCATCAATGCACTCACACTCACCTGGAAGCTCGTTATCGAAGATTCGGTGCACCCTAAGCCTGAAACAAGGTAGTTAAGATGAAATCATCAAGATAGTTTCTAACTACAAGGTCTCAAGATAATAACCATCCAAATATTAATGGTTCTAGGGACTCTATGAGATATTTATATATTATTTACTTTTATTTCTTGAACCTATATCAATTCATTATGAATAAAAAATATCGTTTGGTTTTAATCAAAGGAATTGTGTGGATTCCATAGTTAGGGAATTTGAAGGCTCACATAATTATCACACTTGATAATAATCTACTGGATATTTTCTTGTAAATTAGTGACATAGAAATTTTTTCCACACCATCGATGATAAATACTCAGCTTCTAGACACATGTGGGAGATAACTGGATAAGGGGAACATCGAAGGGTTCATCAACCAATCCATTTATGGAGAGTGGGATAAACCACTAAACCTTAAAGACATAAGATGAATATCCTCTGAAATAGATATCTTAAATTATAAAATTTAATCTGACACATTCAACTATGTTCCCTTTTTGTAGAGGATATATATGGAAGAGGCACTGATAGATTATCCTTAATATGTTTAGGGTAGAATGTTAGTGGGTAGTGTTGTTGGATCGTCCAACCCAAGAGAAGAAAATAATTCTCCTAGAAAAAAGATTATATTTGAGGTGGAGGGAAGGGAATCATTGTATAATCTCTTAGATCTGGGACCATCTATCCTAAAAACAAGTCCAGATATCTCTCTACCCATACTTAGGTTCTAGTAAACTATTAAAATACTAGCTAGCACATTTATATAAGAGAAAATACATCAGTATCCAAAAAAATTCCTTCTTCTTATTCAAATATTTTCATCCCACTCCCTCTATTTCATAGAGAGGGAACCTTATGTGTCATTACTAGATAATAAATAAAGGGAAAATTCCCACTGGGTAACTATCCCTCCTCTAGGGAAATTTATCCCCAGCCTCAACAAGGTCTTTTCTTTTATTTTTTTCCATAACACTAAAATTGTCATTTTATAAATTTAGTGCCTTATGAATCGAGTGACAACAATGAATATAAATGAGAGAAATAGGATACCTTGATGCTTCCAACTATTGAGGAATGGATATAAATTTCAAGGGATAAGTCTCAATATCCCAAACTTAAACCCCCACTATGATTTATGGGGTTTTTGTTCCTCATAAGGATGTTCATGTTGCCAAGATGGAGGCTTCAGTAGTGGATATGTGTAGAACTCAGCCTATGATTATGATTTCTATGGAGGATACATCAAGGGAAGATTCACTTGGTATCCTTGAATATTGGGAAGTGGGTCTTCTTAGTATTCCATTTGTAGTTACTGATGACACATTATGATAAATCTAACTTTCTTCAAATAAAAATCCCCAAAAAATCATGCAACTTGAAAATATCGAAGAAGGCAGGAGGATGGCCATAAAAATGGATTCCCTGGATCACTTTTCATCCCTTCAAGAACTCATGAAAGCATCATCTGAGAATATTTAGGAGTTTATGCCTAGTGAAAATGTTCCAATAACTCCAACTGATGATTTGGTACCAATGAGGGTGATCGTCTCCCTTTCCCAAACCAATGTAATGGTTATAGATAATATAATAGTAGTAAAGGGTATCTATTTTAGGTTATCCATTAAAGCAGAAGTAGTAGGGTAAATTGAAATTTTAGATTCAAACATTTAGTATTAGATAGATTGTGTAGCTACCCTAGTATCCTTCTCATTAGAGAAGTTGCTGAGTAGTGAAAAAAATAATATAATATCCACATTAAGTGACTCGACACCAACTTATATTTCATTCATCCTAGTAGTTTATAGCACAAACCCATATTTCATTTCATATATATGGTCTATGAGATAGATGATGTGGTAGGATATCTAGCTAATAATCCATGAGACACCCATTGGGGAGCTATTCCAACAACTACCCAAGATTCAATATATATTCACCACTCAAGGGTATAGAGGATTCGATTATAGAAAAATATATAGCATTGTGAAGAAAATTATTAATGAGTTGGAGAAAGCTAAGAAGACCTAGTTGGAGATCATCAGGGTCATGGATTTTTTTCTCCATAAATAATTTAGGGCCATTGGACTTTGTTAGTTACTTTAGCATACTGTGATAGTGTTCGAATAGTGATAATTCATTATATAGAGGGTATATTTGGAAAATCTTATTCTTCAATATCTAAACAAGATAAAAGAGTAAATAAAGAAGCATTAAAGAGTTTTTTATGAATCAAAAATGTAGGATAGTATTCTATTGTCAAGGACTATGATCTATGGTCAAAGGAGGACATGGTAACTACAAATCTAGATGGAATTCATTAGACTGTTGATGAATCAAAGTGATCAATGATCCAACTTTGAGATTTTATAGAATAACTATTATATTTACCAATAAATATTTTTTATCTTATTTTTTAGTCCACTAGGAAGAGGTTCCATGCCTATGGATGTTCCTCTCATTTCATTCAATAAATAAAAACATTTCATGTTTTAAATCATTGTAGATTTCTTGGCTCCGGTGTCACCTTGACTTATCATTTCATAATAATCTTGAAATTAAACTTCCATAAATTTCATAAAAATCATATAAACCAATATCAATGAGGGATATAAGGGTGCACTAATTTATTCCTAGATTGATGGACCTTGATATTATAAATTAATTTTTTGAGGGTTGATTGGTGGTCCAATGAATTTATATCTTTTACTTTTTCCTAAATTTATCTTATGTCTTTAATAGATAAGATTAGTAGTTAGGATCTCATAATTTTATTAGGATACCCTTTGATGGTTTTCAACTTGAAAACTTTTGTGCATTATCCTTTTTTTCAAGTGCTTAGCATTTTTCTTAATAAATGTGAGGTAAATGAATAGTTAATTGAGACTCAAAATTTCCACATGGAACCCTTTATGGGTTTTCAATAGGGTAATTACCATGTTACTTTTATTGGATAGTTTAAGGTCTTGTATAATGAACCATTATGTTTTATGGTTTAGGGTTATGTGATAAGTTCCATTTAGACCAATATGAATTTTCTAAGAGGAGTATCTCAACTCAAGGAATTTCATTCTTCATAGAAAATCCATACTCATATTTGAAAGCGTAAAAGAATAGGATTTCGTAATATTTCTTTGAATGTGGGTATAATTCACAAATGGGTAATATCAAGGATACCTAAATCCAGTTGAATAGTTAGGTAATTGGAATGAAAAATCATATCATAGGAATGTTTGAGTTAATGGGAAACAGATATAGGTAGGAATAAGTTAACCATTGGTAATAAAGATATTATCATTGCACCATTATGAAATAGTGATTAGGTTTAAGATATACCTTTCCTTTAGGACCAAAAACATCTTATAGGGGTTACTTATCATCTCAAAAACAACTATGTTTTCACCTTTCAAAGGGGGGTTCATTTAGATCATTTAAGAAAATGATTTCCATTTTTTATGTAATGGGAAACCAAAATAATATGATTAAGGTTTTTGATTCCAAGAGGAGAATCTCAACCCAAGGATTTTGTTTTTTGATTATTATTAAATCAATTTTATCAAGTAGTTTTATGGAGAAAATAATATTCAATAAGGTTTTGATCACAACAAAGGTTTCCCCATTGTGTATGAAACACATTATCAATGTGAAGGGATATAACATTAAAACTATCATGTACACAATCCTATAAAAATGGGTTCTTGATCAATGTGTAAATGTGGACTTTCCATGAATTAAAATGTACCCACATAATAATTTATAATCACTTACAAGGGAAAGGAAGATATGTTCTAATTGTTTCCTAGACCAGTGGGCCTAGTGACCATAGATTAACTATTTATAGGTCCAAATTTTTTATCTCCAAAATTTTTGTGTATTTTTCATATTGTGCTCTAAAATTTACATAAACCATGAACATAAATTACTTAAAAATAGTATACATGAATTTTTATTTTTCTTAACTTTACATATTTTTAACATGATAATATTTTTTGTCAATTTTAATGTTTATTTTGCTCTAAATTTATACTAATACATGAATAGAGAAGACTTAGTGAGTGGTTACTTGACATTTTATTAGACCTAACATTATGAGTTCTGAACTTAACTATCCTTTTCACCTATTTTGATGGTTCTCATGCTCTAAATTTTTTTGAATCTGTGAAAGGGAATGGATTAGTGAGTGAATACTTAACTTATATCCATCCACCCTTTATGGGTTTTAAACTTGACAAGTATTTGTTTCTATTTCATTTAGATTTTATGTTCTTTCCATTTGGGCTACGATTAGGAAAATAAAGTTTAAGATTATATAGTTTTGACCAAATTTGGATAAAGTTTTAAGGTTATACAATTTTGAAAAAAAACATGAGGTAATCTATTTATTGATAATGTGAAGGAAATAACCTAATGTTGATTAGTTAAATAACCCATATCAATATAGATGAACACAAATAGAGGTGTATGAAACTTGAGGTCATAGTGCTCAGACCAATGAATGGGATGTAAATTTTCAATTGGACCTAGGATAATATATCTCAGTATCACTATGTATCATATAAGAATATGAATGAATCCACACATAGTTCTTGTTAAAGATATTACATCCTAGTATAGAGTATAATATATGAAGAACCAATGTGAATAAGTAGATGATACACTTTGAGATTTTTTATATTGATAGAATCAATAGTTGGTCCCAATATAAGTGATCTATAAATCAATATATACCCAATAATAATAGGAATCAAGACACATATAGTTCTCATACTGTCTATGTATAGATCTAACCTATGTATATAAGGAAATAGTATTAAAATGGATTACTATCCAAGTGAAAATATGTATTAAACCCAGTGTTAATAGGCTCTCAACACCAAGATATCCTGAAATGAACATATCCTAATGCACGACTATGGGAAGATCTAATGTGGGCTGGTGCAAGTCTTATCTCTTATGAGAGGTCTAACATAAACACAAAATCTATAGTTGGGACTGATATAAGAGATCTATGTGTAACTATATTTTCTAAGTTAATGGAAATCAAGACATATATATTTCTGGTAAAGGGAATTTTTTGCATGAGTTTAGGGAATCGTGACATTAAGTTCGGCCAGTTTAGTAGTTATCGTCAAATCCCTAAGGAAATAATAACCTCATGTAGATTAAGATATTATATAGGGGATCATGAATTTATGACTTGAGGTTACATTAAATATACCTCCCCCATCAATTTAAGATCATATGATATGGACCATTATGAATAGTTTAAATTCATGAAGGATGGACTATATGTCATGTAGTTTAACATCATGTGACAAATACTATTTACAAATTGTTTAGAGTCATTCAAAATGGACTATATGTTTTATAGTTTAAATTCATGCATTAATGACTTCATGTTATGCAGTTTAAATTCCAACACCGATGACTTTATGTAATGTATTTTAAAGTCATGCAATGAGGACTATGCTCATCAAATGTGGTATGTCAATAATGATTCATTTCTATTAGAGTGATAATGTCTCATATACACTTTTCATGCATATTATGATTATCTAACTAAATCAGACCTTGATATATCTCATTTTGGTTCCAAACCTTAAAAAATAATTCTTTGATCATATAGCCCAAAATTTAGTGGTAGGAATAATAATCGGGATGATCTCTCATAACTAAATCCTTGGGTCTCTTGATCTTCAAAATATTAAGAAGGTTACTCTATAATTAACAATTGAAATATATAGCCACAAGCTCCAGTATAAAGTAATAAAACTTTTTTCATTTGTCTTTGAGATATAGAATACCTTGATTCTTTCATACAATTTATGTGTTCTAATTAGGGCACTCACATGGTTTAAGTAGATATTTGGATGTCACTGGCCCCGTTATCCCCTCATATACCTACTTCTAAATCCAATCATTAAATATGGAGAACCTCTCAATTCTAATCCCTAATAATCAATGGTAGGGATAAAATTGGCATGATCTCTCAAATATGTCTATATAGGACTCTCAATCCTTGAGAGATTTATAAAATCATTCTCCATAGAGGTGAAAAGAAGAAGGCATAATGATTCCCTTTCCTTCCTCGATGAAAAGGTAGGAAACTAATTATGGGTATCCAAGTATGAAGCTTAATGGTTATATATTCCACTAACATCAGGTACATTCTCTATCAGCAATGCATTTCAAGGCATCAATAGTGTTTAAGATTCCATATTTTGAGGAAAGTATATAATTACCATTCTCTTAATCACTAATTCTATGAGTATAGGATGAGAAAACTTTTTTATCCTTATATGATTGTACAAGTGTGCATTAGTCTCTATTAAGAGTTAACTAATTAAAAACCTGTGAAAATTATTTATTCTTAGTCAATCCCATGTTGATAGAAACATAGGATCCCATTTTATAAAACTCTTCATTCTCAATGTGATTGTTCATCACTTGAATAAATTTGTTTGGCTTGAATCGGTACTCCTCATCATAAGAGGATCTCTTTTGGTGTAACAATTCCCATTGACTTATTTGGTGAGATGATGTCCATTATCTAAATACTAGGGGAATGAATTCCATGAACGTTTGGTCTTGTTGACGAATCCTTGGGGACTTATCTTTCTCTTTTCCTTGAATGTGTTGATTATATCAGATCTTCAAAGGATTTGAAGTAGAAGGTGTTTTAGTATTGGTTTTAAATAGAATTGGGGTTAAGATTGTTTGATTTAGTCATACCCTGATAATGGAATGTGCATGATCCACTATAATCAAGATTATCCAATCATAAAAGTTTTTCATATTCTCATAAAATACCTTTTCCCTTTCTTCTCCTTCTTTGGGGAGAGTGGTCAAAACTTATGCCACATGCATGTTATGGCAGTCCAATGGTACTTAACCATCATCAACTATATTTTTCAATATATTTTTGAAGATGAATCATTATTTGATTTTATGACCAAGAATATGATTATAAGGGTAATAATTAAAGTGATCATTATTCCTTCATTCATCTAGCTTCTTTATTTCTAGTCATATGACCTATTGTTTCTATAAATCATAGATGATGCACTCCAGAACCTAATCATTATGAAAATAACAAAAAAAATTCTTTCTATTTTCAAAGTTGTGTAACCTAAAATTTATTATCTTGAGGGTGAAAGTAGTTTTTTTCACTTTAAATAACTTTATTATCAATGATAGTGGTTCTTTCTAAGATATTTCCTTGGTACTCTAAATAGCATCCTCTAGAAATTGTTTTGTCATCTAAAACTCTCAAAACCCACAAGGGTACTTCAAGAGGATAAGTATGGTCAAAGATTGATCATGTGGATTCCCCACACAAATATCTAGTAATTTTTTTAGGGGAATCTGAATTTACAAGGAGTTTGTTAAAGCCTTAAATATTATAATGAAATTTTTTACTCTATCATTCTCTTTATACTTGAAATTGGAGAGCTCAGGGATAGTTTTTTCTCAACATAGTGCTGAATTGGTATAGGAATTACTAATGAAGTTCTTCCTAGATTGTAATAGACCCATATGTAATTTTATTGTAACAAATAATCATGATACATTTTATAGTCTTCATAAATAATCTAAGTTTATAATTCTATTTTTGTTTTAATTTTCCCAACATTGGTCCACACCAGGAAGAAAAATGGGTGAGATACTACTCTAGATCACCCATTCCATTTAATATTGTGAAGTTAGGATTCTAAAAGTTGGGTGGAGGATTCAAATACACCCACTAAATATATGTATTCCTAACTGGTTATACCACTATACATATACTATTCATTTTATTCTTCTAATCAATAAGGGCATCCAATAATTCATGGGATACCATAGCTTGAGTTAGCCTTAGGAAACTTTTGTAAATTGGAAAGTAATTTCACATATGTGGTGGTAACTCTAGGTAATTAATTTCCACTATGGTAAATTGGGTTGATTTATGTGATCTCAGGTGGATTTAGTGGCTCAATTTTTCCATTATGGGTTGATCACTCTCCTCCCTTTGAAGAGGTTCATCTAAAGGAGACATAACAGCTTCAACCTAAAGATCATACTCAGTGGGTATGTTTCCCCAGAGAATTTCAATATTTATCTTCACAATAAAATCTATTCTAATTTTATTTTATAAAAATAATTCTTATGATAATAAATAATTACAACCATTGGGTGGAAGGTGGGTTGTGTATATGGTTACACATTTTCCCTTTTCTTTGGAAATAGCCCACTAAGTGGTCGGTAGTGGAATATTGGAAGGGGATCCCAAATCATGGGATTTCCTTTAATAGTAGGTATATATTCATTCTTTTCATACCATTTTTTGAGTGTAATTATCTATGTATTACTCCTCCTTTTAATGTTATTTAGGTGTACAATGTTCTATATAATCAGTTGGGTTAACATTGATGACATTTACTGATGAGAAACTTACCAAAGGAAACATGGATTTCCTTAGAGAAGGTATACCCATAATTTGGGTATATTTATTTTCAATTGATGATATTAGAGATTATTTTAGGGGTAAAAAATCCTCCATATCTATAGTTTGGGGTTTCCCATGGTATGTTGTAGCTCAATTGTAACTCTCCTTTCTACCTAGGATCATATTCTACTAAGTGTTGTATGTGATTAAATACCACTATAAAGACTTCCATGTGGGCTAAAAATCTCCTTAATCAGTGAGAGGACCATTAAAATATAAGATAAGGCCATATTTGATGATATTTGAGTCTTTAGTATAGTTTTAATCTTGTATTTACCCTAGTCCATTATCAAGATATGTTGATGTGCATTAAGTTTGTTGGAAACATCGAAGATGTGGACCTGATTTTGAGTTATAGGGGTTGCTTTCCCCCATCAAACTCTCATTATGGTCACATGTCAGTGATGATGACCATGATGAATGACCCTCTTAGGTTTATCCTAGGAGGTTACATGTACATGGTAGTTATCCTCTTTCACCTCCTTAATATATGTAAGGTAATAATTTCTTTTCTCTAATGAGAGACTCCTGATGTAATGTTATTTAGATATGGGGGCTACCTGCCACATGTTGTTATACCTAAATTAGATTGTCCTCCATGTACTTAGTCCCTTAAAATTTTTATGATCTCTTTCCAAAATGGGAATTATCTCATCATAGAATTATTGTTACACCATTTGATTAACCATTAAGAATTTTGATCACTGGGAAGGTGATAGTGCATGTTCATGCCTTGGATTTTATGCAGTTGTAGCAAAGAAAATGGTATAGGATCTATGTGTCATTGGTTGGTGATTCATAAAAACCTTTAATATTGTGAGATCTCCCCTAATATTTCTAGAGATCCTGATCTCAAGAAATATGTTCATCATGGATTCCATTTGGATTCTATTGGATAATAATAAACCCATCACTGTATTTTCACTAATAAGAATGCATGGGAAATCAAATTCTTTTCAATGTAAGGATTCACATTGGGTTCACCATTCTTTTTTTAATGATCCCCTACACCTATTCATTTAAAATCAGTGTGGACCTAATTTCTTGAAGTAGGTAGACATTTTTACATACGATTGACACTCTGGGTTTCACATTGGTTGAGAGTAAATGAGGTTATCTCATTTATCAAGGAGTTTTTATGCCTTGTATGAGACTCTCTTAAAGATTTAATACATGTTTGGGAATTATTCTACTAATAATAATAGTTTCCATTAAGAAATTTATTGACTAAAAATATTAATTTGTGATGAAACTAAACATGGGGATTATATGGTATCTCATTTGATCCAATTATTTGACCACTCTATAGTTTGGATCCATATATTAAAACATACTAGATTTTTTCATCATCTAGGGAGGAATTGGGCTTTAACGAAAGGATGAAGGAGGTGTTTTAGAGTTGGGAATGAATTAATGATTGGGGATTCCTATGTATCTCTATAAAGTGAATCATAACCCATATAGTTTGGTTCCACTTAATAGGACACATCATCCCTTTTAAGGTCATGTGATAAGGACCACAATGGTTACATTTAAGGTCATGCAACCACAACCAATTGATGTACCTTTTAAGGTTTTGAATCTAAGAACTATTCCAATAATCTTAATAACATGTGTAATGTACTATGTGTTACATGTTTTAAATTCATTCAGTTAGTACTATTGGGATAAATGTGCCTAGAAATGGTTAGTGTGGTATTTATATATGATCATCCCTTTTTTGTTCATCCTATCTATTGGTATCTTGATAAGAGAGGGTATGATTGGGGATTATACCTATTTTGAGGCCTATATATGTACATATCATTGATGGTTTATAATTATGAGATCATCAATGAGTATATGGTTAGGTTTTACACCTAATATGAGGAATGTTCTCATTCAAATTGGAAGATGGCTTGTGTGAATGGAGGTTTTGGGTCTTAAACTGTATCACCCTAGAATGATAAAGGGTTAAATGACTAAATGATATGACTCATGTCAACAAGGTTCACCTTCCTTTTCAAGAGCCTACCTAATTATAACTCCACAGTTAAGCGTTCTTGGCCTCGAGTAGTGATCAAGATGGGTGACCTTCTGGGATGTTTCCTAGGGTGTGTGTGAGTGAGGACAAAGCACACTGGAAAGGACATGTGTTGGCCTATGGGGACTATAATTAGTCAGATGACCCAGGGTGGGGGCCATGTGTCTGCGGGGAAACTGGTGGGTGGGGCCCAGTTGTTACATTTGGTATCAGGGGAGGAACCCAGGCTTAAGTGCGGTGCACTGCCTAGGTTGAGATATAGGTCCCACAACGAGGATGTTGTGCTCTAAAGGGGGGCGATTGTAACACCCCCTAATGATAAAGGGTTAAATGACTAAATGATATGGCTTGTGTTAACAAGGTGAACCTTCCTTTTTGGGAGCCTACCTGATTATAACTTCATAGTTAAGCGTGCTTGGCCTGGAATAGTGAGTAGGATAGGTGACCTTCTCGGAAGTTTCCCAAGGTGTATGTGAGTGAGGACAAAGCATACTGGAAAGGAAATGTGTTGGCCTGTGGGGATAATCATTAGTCAGATGACCCATTCAGACACATGGGTGGGCCCCAGGGTGGGGACCACGTGTCCGTGGGGAAAATAGTGGTACCTAGCAGGCTAGGACTCGATGTCCATGTTAAGGTACGGTGTCTGTGCTGTCACCGGGACCCAGTTATTACATAAACCAAATTAGAGTCTCATATGGATTTATATAGCTCATTGAGTGGACCAAGTTTAATGTTACCATTGAGGATATGGTTGGGGAATACACCTAGTAGGAGTATCATGCATCCTTGGCTCATTTAGAGGACAAAATAATCCTAAGAAAATATACGAGGATTAGGGAAGCTAGTTTGGGGTACCAAAATTTGAAACTTATTCTAGGGGAATTTTATCAATTACCAAATGATAATGACCCATGTCATCAAGGAAATACATGATCATTAACACCCTAATAGTCCTATAAAATAGGGAGTAATTCTCTAGGAAGACCTCTCATGGAAGGCATGATCCCCATTATTAAAGGAATGCCTGATTGAATGGGAGAACTCTGACATACCCAACCCCATCATGTATCTCAGGATGTTGTAGAGGGGGAATGGGAAAATGGGTACCCAGATAGGTGGAATGTATGAATTTGGATCCTTGGTAAGTGACCTAGGTCAATGTGGCACCCAGGTAAGTGACCTGGATGAATGGGGTGCACATATATGTGACTTCGGCAAATGGGTGCATGAATAGGTAACCTGTGATTGACCACTTTGGGAGGATCTCAAAAAATACTTTTTGGGAAGTTTCCTAGGGTGTGTGTGAGTGAGGATAAAGCATACTGGAAAGTAAATGTGTTGGCCTGTGGGGATAATCATGAGTCATATGACCCGTTCGGGCACATGGGAAGGCCCCAGGGTGGGGACCACGTGTCTTCGGGGAAACTAGTGGTACCTGGTGGGCTAGGACCCGACGGCCATGTTAAGGTAGGGTGTATGTGCTGTCACCGGGACCTAGTTGTTAAATAAACTAAATTATATTCTCATATGGATTTATATGGATCATTGAGTGGACCAAGGTTAATGTTACCATTGAGTATATGGTTGGGGAATACACCTAGTAGGAGTATCAAGTATCCCTGGCTCATTGAGAGGACAAAATAATCCTAAGAAAATGCATGAGGATTAGGGAAGCTAGTTTGGGGTATCCAAAATTAGAAACTTAGTCCAGGGGAATTTTATCAATTACCAAATTATAATGACCCATGTTATCAAGGAAATACATGATCATTAACACCCTGATGGTCCTATAAAATAGGGAGTAATTCTCTAGGAATACCTCTCATGGAAGGCATGATCCCTATTATTAAAGGAATGCATGATTGAAGAGGAGAACTCTGACATACCCAACCCCATAATGTATCTCAGGAGTTTGTGGAGGAGTATTGGGAAAATGGGTATCTAGATAGGTGGAATGTATGAATTTGGATCCTTGGTAAGTGACCTAAGTCAATTTGGCACCCAGGTAAGTGACTTGGATGAATGGGGTGCACATATATGTGACTTCGGCAAATGGGTGCATGAATAGGTAACATGTGATTGACCCCATTGGGAGGATCTCAGAAAATACTTTTTGTGGAGACTATATACCATGAAAAGGAGGGTTCTCAGACCAAATTTCATTCTTCCCTATATTATTATGAAAACAAGGACTCGATTAGGTAGCCTTTAGCAGCTGGGAGTGGCCTTTTAAGGAAAACCTATGTAAACTCGTTCTAAGATAGATTATGCACCTAGATGGAATTACCAAGTCCTTAAAATACACCTCTTGGGGAGGTTACTTTACCCCTATCTTTATATCTACCATGAAAAAATCTTCTTTGAATAGACATATTTATTAAAAGAGACAATTACCCTCGATTCCTTTTTTCCCTTTAGTTTGGAGTTTAAACACACCTGAAGGTGGGTTTAGAGGAGTTATGAAAGGATTTTTAGAAGATCATGTGCTTCTAGGGATTATTCTTCACACTAACCTCACACTCCCTCATACTTGGTGTGGAAATTGAGGGTTTAGGGGTCCTTACATCGAAATCAGGATTCAGGCTTCTAGGTAACAACCAGTAACTTCTCAAGAAACCTAGTTTCTTGGAGTAGTGCACACAATGCGGGCATGGAGAAAATATGGAGCATGGTTGGCATGTATCTAAGGATTTCGTGGAGGGTGTTGGTAAAATGGGTATCTAGATAGGTGGAATGTATAAATTTGGATCCCTGGTAAGTGACCTAGGTCAATGTGGCACCCAAGTAAGTGACCTTGGTGAATGGGGTGCACATATATGTGACTTCGGCAAATGGGTACATGAATAGGTAACCAGTGATTGACCCCTTTGGGAGGATCTCAGAAATTACTTTTTGTGGAGACCATATACCATGAAAAGAAGGGTTCTCAGGCCAAATTTCATTCTTCCCTAGATTCTTATGAAAACAGGGACTCAATTAGGTAGCCTTTGGCAGCTGGGAGTGGCCTTTTAAGAAAAACCTATGTAAACTCATTCTAAGATAGATTTTTCACCTAGATGGAATTAAAAAGTCCTTAAAATACACCTCTTGGGGAGGTTCCTTTTCCCCTATCTTTATATCTACCATGAAAATTTTTTCTTTGAATAGCCATATTTACTAAAAGACACAATTACCCTCGATTCCTTTTTTCCCTTTAGTTTGGAGTCTAACCTCACCTAAAGGTGGGTTTAGAGGAGTTCGGAAAGGATTTTTAGAAGCTCATGTGCTTATAGGGATTATATTTTACACTAACCTCACACTCCCTTATAATTGATGTGGAAATTGAGGGTCCAGGGGTCCTTACATCATAATTGGGAGCCGGGATTCTCGGTAACAACCAATAATTTCTCAAGGAACCTAGTTTCTTGGAGTAGTGCACACAATGCGGGCATGGAGAAAATACGGAGAATAGTTGGCATGGAGCTAAGGAGGTCATGGAGGGGGGTTGGGAAAATGGTATCCAGATAGGTGGAATGTATGAATTTGGATCCCTGGAAAGTGACCTAGGTCAATGTGGCACCCAGGTAAGTGACCTGGGTGAATGGGGTGCACATATATCTGACTTCGGCAAATGGGTGCATGAATAGGTAACCAGTTATTGACCCCTTTGGGAGGATCTCAGAAAATACTTTTTGTGGAGACCATATACCATGAAAAGAAGGGTTCTCAGACCAAATTTCATTATTCCCTAGATTCTTATGAAAATAGGGACTCAATTAGGTAGCCTTTGCCAGTTGGGAGTGGCGTTTTAAGGAAAACCTATGTAAACCAATTATAAGATAGATTTTTCACCTAGATGGAATTACCAAGTCCATAAAATAAACCTCTTGTGGAGGTTACTTTACCCCTATCTTTATATCTACCATGAAAAAATCTTCCCTGAATAGCCATATTTACTAAACGACACAATTACCCTCGATTCCTTTTTTCTCTTTAGTTTGGAGTCTAACCTCACCTAAAGGTGGGTTTAGAAGAGTTAGCAAAGTATTTTTAGGATCTCATGTGATTCTGGGGATTTTATTTCACACTAACCTGACACTCCCTTATACTTGGTGTGGAAATTGAGGGTTTAGGGGTCCTTACATCGGAATTGGGAGTCGGGCTTCTAGGTAACAACCAGTAACTTCTCAAGGAACCTGGTTTCTTGGAGTGGTGCACACAATGCGGGCATAGAGAAAATATAGACCATGGTTGGCATGGAGCTAAGGATCATAGGGCTTTCTATGCTAAGGAATATAGGGAATGTGGAACTTTATGAGTTGGGTGTAAGGTGAGAAGGGCATCCCGATTTCCTTACCCCTTTGAAATTTATTTAATATTCTAAATTATTTGGTGGAATCATTCTATTATCAAGATTCAAGCTCCAAAAATAACCCAAATTTAAATATAAATGTATTCATAAATGCATCCCATTTATAATTAAGGTGAAACCATTTTATATAAAGGTTTAGAATCATATTAAATCAACAATCCCCACAATATTAATCTTGATGTGGCAGATAACCAACCCCCACTTTTCAAATAAATAAATAAGTCTCTAGACTAGTTAGTTGTCCAACCCAAAGTCCCTATACCCAAGGATTCTCATGAGAGACCTCAATTTGATGAAAATTATAACACCTAATACATAGAAAATATAATAAAATTTAAAATTAAATCTTATCACCTAGTACAATACAATGTCAATGAGAAGAAAACTAAATGAATTGTCAAACCTTACCTATAACTCCATATATGCATGTATGATGATTTATATAAATGGATTATTTATCTATAATATACCATAAATCTATTCATAATATAATAATTACATTCATGAATAACTAATTAGGTAATAAACTAAATAAATGAACAATTCAAAAATAATGTTATTGAAACATTTTATAATTTATCTATGCATTGTGGACATTCTATAATTAAATAAATATAAATAATTTATATTTACTTTCAATATTAACTCATTCATATTATTAATTATATGTAATTTACTTTAAATATACGAAATTTTTAATATAAACATTATACATAAGAACTATTTATATATTATGTAAATATTCCAAATATCACACATTTAATATTATTTAAACCTTGATCATATCTATTATCAAAACTCATTTTGACATGGTTTAAATAATTTCAAAAATAAGGCCTTTTAATTTAAATAACTCAAACAAAATATGACAAACAATTTATAATATCAAATATAAATTATTTTATATTTTTTATTCAATTTTTAATTTATATACACTTTATAAATTACAAAAATAATTTCTTTATAAATAATTTATATCAAAATTATAAGTTATTATATATAACTTGGAAAAGGTATTCTAATATTAATAATTAATATTAATGGAATATTTATTTTGTATATGTCTCATAAATATTTAATAATTAATTAAAAATAATTTATAATTAATTAATTTATAAAAAAATTATAAATAAAATAAATTTCCCAAAATAAATTTCCATAGTTTATAACCTATTTATAAATTATATAATTTAATTCATAATTGAAAAATGTACAAATTAAATTTTTCATTATATCATATTCTAATATATACGTTATATCATAAGGTGTGTATTTCCCTGTTATCTATCATATTTTAAGATAGATAATCTGCATCTATGATAACCCCTTCAAATCTTGGGTAGTCATCATTTATGACATTGACTATTTCATAACAACAATACGATACTATATTTTAAAAAACATTATTCATTATTATTGCTTATTATGAGTCCCTATATTATATACAATGATATATCAAAAATAATGGATTACAAATCATAGCTTACAATGTTCCATGTCATTTAGTGAAAAAAACAAAAATACAGTCAGTTTTTATGATTGGAAAAATTATATTAATACAATATACATGGTCTTCATTTCAAAACACAATTGCATATATCCAATCAAATGGTGTGTATCTGATACCACTGTTGGGTTTCTAAGGATATATTAAATATAACTCAATACGATTAAAATAATTAGGAAACTAAGAACCAAGATCTATTATTCTTTAAACTTAACCCATGTATAAATATAAATGTTTAGAACTGTGTGTACCGTACACCATAGATTGTTATCACTTATTTCATTGAACATAATTCTTGATAATGATCCCTTAAAGTAAGTCAAATGAATCCCTCCTCGATTTTGTATCCACAAATTGACCAAATTACTCTATGCTCTAGTGGGATGATCATATCTCCCTCAACATACTGGTTCCTCATGATAGTAAATAGAGGAGTAAGGAGGAGATATTTCTAGATAAAAACCACAGAATGCATCAAGCATCTCCATGGAAATTTTCCAATTTATATAATCCATAGGGAAACCCCCCAATTCCCATAAATCTACTCATGTTGTACACAATGTATGAGTAAATGGAATTTGGTTAAAAAAATTTGTAAACATTCATCCATGAACTTAATTCTTAAGTTCATTGATTCTCTATGTGTTGATGATAGCTTAAATAGAAGAAAAAAACCAAATGTTAACATTTAATAGTATACTACCTGATGGATCATAAGGTTTAATATTAATCATATAATATGACTCAAAAATTCTTATGAATTTCTTATATCATTTTCTATGATTTGGAAAAGTCGATAGCATGGTATCATATACCATGTATTATGATAAATCCATATTGCATCATATGATATATCTAAGTACATATAAAATGTATAAGGATTTAGATTATATCTTCTTTATTTACAGAGAAAACTCATATACTTGCCCCATTATTTTATGTCATTTTTTAAAACTTATAGGATCATATTGAGGGTGGTATCAGGTGATGTTAGTTCAGATATAAGGAGATCCTGTTGGGAGTAGGAGAAATCAAGTGTGGTAGTTTATTTTATCTTAACCTTGAGTTGTTTTAATTTCATGTTTTTTAATTAATCATTCATATATTATTTTATCTATTGATGTTGGTTTTTTAGTGTATGTTGTAAATGGTTATTGTTTCCTTAAAAATATGGGTAATGCAGCCCACATTCATAAATAATTATCTTGGTTCTCATCATCACCCCATGTCCTATTAGAGGTGGGATTTGGGGGTTCACTTTTCATATCATTGATGTCTAAGGAGGAGTCTTGATAGGGTGTCACCTGAAAAAAATAGTATCAGATAAAGTGTTCTAGGATGGAGTTTGGAGTAGGCACTAGTGAGAGTTTTATGGGTTGGTTGGGATTTTTTATTACATGAACTTAATGCAAACTAGTAAAATTGGATAAGTATATAGAGGGACCCTATGATTATAGGTAAAAAAAATATTTTTTATTAACCATTACTAGATTAATGATATACAGCCAACTAGATAGTTATGCAGGTGTAGGTTTATACATTATATAATAATAGTTCAAGATGATTGTGTATGTTGTTTGTAGAACTATTGTATTCAATTATAATTGAGGTGGTATAGATAGAGACATGCACATTTTCCTTAGGATGAGACATTTTTTTCTTGTAATTATACCACATGTGCATGGAAATCATGAGGTAGAGGAAGGGAGGGTGTACTTACTATAGGAAAAAGAGAATTTAGAAGTAATTTTCAAAACCACCATTAAATGTTACATTTTTATTTTTTTTGAAATGGTCTTAGAAAACCACCTCTAATTTGTAACATTTCATTAAAAAACATTTTCATTTAATAACCATTAAAATTTTCACTAAATATGAAATTTTACTTATTTTTTTATTTAATTTTATGGGTAGTTTTTAAAAAACCACCACAAAATTAATAATAGTAAATTTTAATTTTAATTCATTATTAATAATTAATAATTAATAATTTTTTATTGTTTATTTATTATTTAAATTTTTAATAAATTTTTAAAAACTTTTTAATGGTTAATTTTTAATTATTAATTATTTATAATTATTAGTTATTAATTATTTAAAAAATAAATTAATTATTAATTATTAATTAGTAATTAGTAATTAGTAATTTTTATATAGCAATTATTAATTATTAACTATTAACTATTTTTTGGGTGTAGTATTAGTAGTACTATTCACCAAATTTGGGCTTTCGGGCCATGTATTGGGCCTTTAGGCCACTAGGTCAATGGGCCACCAACATTAGGTAGCAAGAAACATTGAGAGAGAAGATAGATGATGTGATGCAATAGGAAGGTAGTGTATCATGGAAATATGTAGGTGTTTTTTGGTGACAGACTCGAAAAACGATATCTGCATTGGTGTGTATAAACCATCCCTTTACCCACCCACACCTATGATGTGAGATGGATGGGTGACATGCCATGAGATGATTAGAATAGTTAAACCAGTTGGATGATGCAACATGATTTGGAAGGTGGTACAGTGGGGTGTCACACGAGCATCACGGGGTGGGAGACTCAAAAGATAGATGGGTATATTAGCACCTAACCCCTAGACCTCCTCCCATATGGATTTTTGATATGGAAAGGAGGGGTTCCCTACCTTCTTAGCATAGGAAATGTGACCTTTAGACAAGTGATATAGTGTGCTTACTGATAACATGGGTGGAAACGTGGTGGATGACTTGTGACTTGGTGTGATGTAGGCGGCTCTTTCAGGCCTTCAAATCATCTCCTTAAAAGGGTCTTTGGGACACAATCAGCTAGTCCTTTGGGTCATCTAGAACTTGGGACTTTAGGACACTCCATATAATAAAATATTTCAAGTGGGGGCTCTTCATTCCTTATGGGGAGGGATGAGGCTCGACCCCTTTAGGTTCTTAGGTGTGTGTTTTTTGGGGTTTGCAATACCCTCTACTTAATATAATTTATTTAAAATTAAATTTACTTGTTAATTTTTAATTATTTATTAATAATTAATTGTGGTTTATTATTAATGAGTTTTTAATTAATAATTACAATTTATTAATGAATTTATTATTAAAATTTAATTAATTGAAAATTAATTATAAAATAATAATAATTTTTAAATTCTAATAATTATTACTTCATTATGAATTTCTAAATATATTCATTAGTAATTTATATAATGTATTTTATTTTTCAAATAGGTTAAATAACATTTATTGACATATTATTACATGTAAATACATTTGGTGAAGTGATTAATACTTAGAGGGTTAAGTGAGAATGGATGGGAGTATTTTAAGGATGGGTGGCCTCCAAGGAAGTTGTTGTGTAATATAAAAAAATATTGTAACAAGTAGCTCAATTAACATATATGGACATTTTAAAACATGAATATGAATTTTTATAGTGGTTATTACATATTGAAACAAGAATGTTTGGGATTATTTTAAATATGAGTGGCCTTTTGAGATGTTGTAATTCTATGTATAAAAAATATTAAAATATATAATAAATTTTAAATAAATAAAAAATGAATTTTAAATAATGAAAAATTATATAAAGTAAAATATGGATTTATAATAACAAATAAGAAAATTTATTTAAAAAAATTAAATAAAAACTGATGTTAATAATTTAGATTTAGTTTAAACTGCTACAAAAAACACTAAATGATTCAAGATGGTTTTAAAGACCATCACGAAATGATTCCTGACAAAAAAAATATGATGCTTTTTAGAAAGAGTTGTGAATCATTTAGTAGTGGTTCTAGCCACAACTAAATTCTATTTTCATAGTAGTGAGGATTCATATGTGATTCTACCTTAGTAGTTGTATCTTTCAACAGAGGAGGTGTAGAGAATCATTTTATAGGTTTTCTAGTGGTAGAAAATATGAAAGTATGAGGTATCAATTTTTTATAAAGAAACTTAATGGTGGTCCGAGGACATGGTGATAACATTTCAACTTTAAAACCATATGTATTTAGTTTTCTATATGCATGTTCTATTTTTGTTACATATATTTTACCCCAATTATTTCCTTACTTAATAATTTCTTAGGAATATTTATCACATCGATATCTTATAACAGAACCTTCTATAATGAGAAACTGTGAATTTCATGACAACATTCTTAATGATATATCATATGATCTAGATGCACTTTTTTAAAATTATATGGTTGATGTTTAACAACAAGTATCAAGGGTTGATAATCATTGTGGCTTTTTCTCATGAAGTTAATAATTGGTGATCTCCAAGAAGAAGGGATCATGAGAATACACCCACCAATAGGCATTCAATGTACAATATTTCATTAGAAATTACTATTTGCAAGCATGTGTAATGGTCCTTATACTTGAGATAATGAATCATATATTTAGATGCATGATGAAAACCTTAAAATATATTCTCTTAGCAAAGTATCTTATGTCAGGTGTATCATGAGTGGTATGAAATTAATTAAATGTATAAGAATGTATTTTTCCTTTTTGGGTTATGGAAGAAAATATCTCTAGCCCTCTGATTGAGATGAAAGTGTTTGACTTAAATTCACAACCATGGTGACCATTGGAAAGTTTATCTTCATAAATCAAAGAATTTAAAATCAAGTAATAATGGATCTTTAAAAATGTACACATCCTTCTTAATGAGATATCATATGGAAAGAGGGTTATATTATATAATCTCTATTTTTAGGAAGGTTTTCATTACTATTTTTTTATATTTCACAATGGGTTACATGATGTATTTCTAGATACTACTCTTGGTATATGAGTTAGAATCATTAACACTGATAAATAGACCTATAGGGACACATATAATGTATTTTTAATCACTTCATATTCATTCACATTTTATTTCTTAAAAGAATTTATCTCACTTTGAGGATTGATGTTTATTGAAGTTATGTCAATAATAATTCAATCCCCATTTATTCTTGATTGAGAATTAATGGAGTTGGATTTATATTTCTCATATAAAAATTCACAAATATTTTGAGTTAATAAACAAGTGAATATTTATTTATTGGGATAGTGCTAATTACATGTAAATAGTTTGATTCCATGTAATTATTTAATTAGACTAATTATTACTTGGGATTTATTTAATTATGTCACTTAAATAATTATTTATTTAAGAAGTTGTGAATTAAATACTAATATAAATTAAAGTTATTTATTTATCAATTAAAAGAATAAATATTATTATTTAATGTTAAAATAAATAAATTTTAACAAAATTGAATTTATTATTAAAATAAGAAAAACAGGAGGAACTTTTTTCATAGTTTCCTAATTATAAACCTAAGATATATTATATTATTTATAGATATCAATTTTCTAGAGTATTCATTATTCTCTTTTGTGTTTAACACTAAAATAGAGATTTCTCCCAGTAGATTTTGAAATCTAGAGAGATAAAAATGAGAGATTCATCTGTAATCAACATGGGGATATTGAAGTGATCCAGATTCTTCATGTTATCACCTAAAAGGATTAAGACCTAAATCATTAGATTTTTGAATTACATATTGATATAAAAATAGGGATTCATGTTAAAGTACTTGAGAAACAATGACAATGAAATTATAAAGACCCGGTTTTTGTTGTGTAAGACTTTGGAATATTTATACATATATTTCCAGAGCCAGGTGCTGAGACGGTGTGAGATTCCAAGGCCCAGTGTGCCCAGAATAAATTTTATAAAAAAAATAAGTGTTTTCACACTATACACATAGAAGAAATAGGATATCTCACAAACAATGGCTCATATCAGAAATTTGAGGCCACGATTGAGTCTGGATCATTTCGTTTACCCTAGGTAGGGTGTAACTTTTGTCGGTGTAGGACTTTTGTGGAAAACGCCACTGAGGGAGAAATCATAAATAAAATAATTAAATTTAATTATTTTATTCCAAATGTTAAATCAAATAACTTTTGATCGGGTCTCATATTGGAAATTTGAGACCACTATTTAGTTTGGAAAGGGGTGTTTTACCTAAGTGTTCCCTAACTTGATAAATCATGGGATGTTCAGATCCCGCATTTGTGGGTGCACATTTTTGTTTTATTCCTTTAGGTGTTGGCTTAAAGGGGTTAAGCATAGGTTACCCCATAGTCCACCATCCCTCTCTCTCTCTCTCCTTCCTCCCACTCCCTCTCTATTTACTGCTCGACGTCTATTCTTTGTTGGATCGTGATGAAACTTTAGGCACTGGTAAATTAGAGCATAGTGAACAATTCAGTGGATCCAAAATCACAATAGGATTCCTATTTTAGATTATATAGCTCTTGATTATAGAAATTGTTGTCGAAAATATTTTCTATCTATTTTTTCTGCTTTGGAATTCCTTAACGATGGACAAACTAACAATGGCCATCATTTGATTTGATTTCTGGTTTCCTATTCTTCGCATTCTTCACATTATTCATCCTCCAACTTTTTGATCCATCAAATCATCAATGAATCATGGAGAAAGACATATTTTTTTGAAGCCCTCGATCTAAGGAGTCCGTATTTGTGCTTGGTTTTGAGTTTCAAACATCGGAGGAGCCATGGCAGTGAGCGAAAGTGGTGAAAACTTTTCACCATGTCGAAATAGTGATGCTTCTTTGAGCGGAGGTTACCGCTGTATAGATGGGCTCTTGCGGAACTTGGATCCAGTCTCAGTTTCATTTTTGGATCACCAGAGTGATCATGGAAGTTCACAGAAGTTTTTCAGTTATTACTGGTGGCAGACCAGCACAGCAGAGCTCTGAGGGTGCGGAGGACCAGTGGTGGCAACCGAGTAGCATGTGGCAGCGTAGCTTGAGTGAGGTGGTGGCGCAGGGTTGACCGGACGGCAGTGCTGGCGAGCACGGGAGGCGGGGTCAGCCAGGGTGACCGGAGGCGGTGGGGCGGGGTCAACCCGCGGTGGATTGGGGTCAACGGTGGAGGCTAGGGTCACGCAGCGCCACATTCAGAAGCCAGTGGCTGGTCAGTGGGTTTTGGGATGACTGGAATGGGTGGCCCAGGTGGGGCGAGCCGGCCGGATTGGGCAGGTCCAACTTAATTGGGCATGTTGGGCCCGGGTAACTTTAAATGTTCTTTTCTTCTAATACAGGCGTTCGTTTTGCATGTCGTATGAGGAGACGCGACCCTATCTTTGAGGAGGACCTTTTGAGATGGTTTTGGGAATTTTTAATTTCCAATTTTGAAGCTCAGTGACTTGAAATTACATTTTAAATCATAATAATTTAATTAATATTATTTGGGGTTTCTTGTTTCGGGTCGTACATCTGCATATGACATCTTATTGACACGGTGTCAGAGGTGTTGTGACCCTAGAGTTGAGGAAAACTTTTCAGAACCAATTTTCTGGGTGCTTAAAGAAAAAGCATGGTGTAGGCCCCATAAGGGCCGTTTTGGGCGTTGGTGGTGAATTAGAGATTCTTTACTGGGTGTCTGTTTAGGACAAGAAAATATTAAATCATGTATGCTTTTCCAAGAGGATCAAAATGGCTCAATCCATTTGATGTGTTTTAGGATTATGGAATGGGTCCCACATAGCATCGCTCGTGTGTGGTATAGTGAAATGCTGCTTCTTCACCAGGTGCCCATTTGGGACGAATGAGCAGTCATTTCCGTATGTTTTTTTGAAAGGATCACAATGGTGTGATCCATTTGGATTGTTTCCTGATTGAGATGTGGGACCCTTGAATCACTATTCACATGTGATGTAGGGAGATGCATCTTTTCTGCCGATTGTCTGATTTGAGTGAATGAATAGCCGATATTGTGATATTTTTCACAAGGATCATAATGGAGTGATTCGTTTGGTTACCTGGGCCATTTGAGGAGGCCTATTAGTGTAAATGATGTTTTTTCCCTTCAAACTAGTGATGATCATCGAGTGATCATCTTCCCTTTTTAGGCCAGAGATACCATGTACTATGAGAGTATATGGGCATGCCTAGGAGTACTTGTGCAGCAGTTTAGTACCTGATCATGAATGTGTACATGTCCAGGAAATGAGATATAGCCACACATAATGTGGTCCTCACATGCACTGTGTACCACTTTATGAATCTTTTACCTCTCATATCTACTTTGTTTGGACTCAGATCTTGGCCCGTGAGTAGCCCATCCTGATTGTTTTTCCACATGGAATGTGATGGTGCCCTCCATAGTGGATTATGAGATACAATGAGAGATTATCTGAGTGTGATGCCTATCCGAGGTGATGCTCGATGATGGAAGAGATCCTACAGAATCTTCAGAGTGGTTTTAGGCCTACCATCTAGTAGGAATGGCCAGTGTGGTTATTCAATGCTTTTTGAGTGGAACCCCCCAACTGGGTAGGGTGTGGGTCCTCAATGACTTATAGTGGAACCCCCTTATAAAACCAAGGTGCAGTTCCTCGACCATTTATAGTGGAACCCCTCATTAGAATGGGCACGGGTCCTCTACCTTTCAAGTGGAACCCCCCTATCGGATAGGGTGTGGGTCCTCGATAACCAGGGTGGAATCCCCTGTCATACCAGGGCATAGGTCCCACATAATTAGAGTGAAACCCCCCCCCCCCCATCGACATGGGTGTGGGTCCTCTATAACTTCTACTAGGGTGGAAACCCCTCCCCCCAATGCACTAGGGCATGGGTCCCCTACTTCAAGTTATATATTTCGGCTACACGGAGCAGTAGTGTGACATTATTTAATGTAACCTTCGGGTTCATAAGAAAGAGGGGCACTTTTCTCACTAAGATTTGTTCTTATAACATGACCTAAAACCATGAGGGTGAGTTATTACTGCCCAAAGTGGAGAGTATCAAGGTGTAGTGATTGAGCCCATTTGACTTGTGACTCCTAGGTAGATGTGTTGGATATTTGGCATCGATGGTGGTTACCCTTGGAACTGTCGGAGACTCTTATTCTTAGGTTGAACTATGATATAGAGATCCCCTTACTCCCAAGTTCGGGCTTCTTTGGTTGAGAATATATATATATATATATATCCTGGTTTTTGTACCCACTCCTTAGGTTTTGGATACTCTCTTTCTAGGAGATCTGAAGACGCGTGGGGTATACCACGTGCTTTTCATGTCTAGCTTCTCATGGTTGGACGAGTCTGCTCTCCTACTATAGGTAGCAAAGACTCGACGTGAAGTTCATCTTCTAGCAATTTTGAGCTCCTTGTGTTTGGATGAGTTTGTTTTCAATATTTGGTTGGGTTGAGTTGTACTCTATTTTTGTTCCTTGTTCTATCTACTTATCCTCCTTTAAATGTACCCTTTTGATGCTCCCTCGAGCCTTCATGGAATCCTACTGAGTATTTTCATACTCACCCCTACTTGGAATTTTCCCTCACTTGGTGTGACCTTACAGATGACATATAGGTTGATCATGACTTCAGAGGAGCTTAGGGATATGGGATCTTGGACCGCGTGCAGTGGTTGTAGCTTGGGATATAGGAGCAGTACTCTCCCAACTGTTTTACTTTTTCACTAGTTGTTGGGTTGTGGCACTTTTCTAGTTAGGTGAGTATCTTTCCCTTTTTTCCTATTTAATTTTCCATACTGGTACTATTAGAGGTTGATTCATACTTTTGGTTTACTTATAGCAGTATTTTATATTTTCCTTTTTACTTTTCACTTCTGCATTGAGTTGGTTGTGTACGTGAGTATAGGTACTTAGGAAAAAACCTCCTTGAGTTTTTTATGCCTCCAGCGCTTGTCGCTAGCCCCTAACCTATGGAGGTGGTCTTGGGGTAGTTGTGGCTCAATCCCCAGTTTGGTTCGGGTTATGAAAAAGTGGTATCATAGGTGGTTTGACCCTTGGGATGTTGGTCGAACATTTCCCTAAAAATGTCTTGGTTGGGTTTAGGGCAGTAGTTTCAACGTGTCTCTAGAGAGGATCTCAGGCCAGGGATTCCAGTGATGGTTTAGGCGGTCGACATATCCATTCACCGGGACCTGGATTACCCACATGACAAATCAACACCCTAAGACATTTTTGTGGGGAAATTTGGTACATTCATCATATAGGATTGATTCTTTAACTATCCTTCTTGAGTCAGCTCCCCGTTGTTATTGATATATATATGCTCTTTGACCACAATAATTCTTGATAGATTTGGGATGCCTCCATGATGACAGACATCTAGGATACTAGCCCCAGTTCATGATGACGATTCCATGAGTGATGAGGCCTCAATTTAGGATCCATCATACGATCCCCCTTCCTCCATGTGGGTAGGTAGAAGAACCTCCACCTATTGAGTGGTAGTTAGTCCCAACAAAGCAGGCTGGGGACATGATCAAAGTGAGCGCACTCTGTGAGTTCCAGTGTTAGAGACTGTTGAGGTTTCGTAGTGAGCCAGATAACCTCAAGTAGTAGAGGATTGGCTAGGTTCAGTGGTCTTCCTCTTTAGGTTTATTCGGACACTGACGGATCAGATAGTGGCGGTGATATCTAGTCTTCTCCATGGATCAGCTGAGTGTTGGTGCAGTTTTGGTTTCTCAGATTCATGATGAGTCGGTACTCTCATGGGATTACCTCCAAGTAGCTATTTCATGAGGATTGATACCCCTCCTTCTTATTCTCTATTTGGTTTCAAGAGATTTTGGATCTTCAGTAGGGAGGGATGACGGTGGAAGAGTACATGATTGGGTTTTCAAACCTTACTCAGTACTCTTTGGACGTGGTCCATGTAGGATACTTCTGAGCATGAAAGTTTGATTAGGGTCTTTGTAGAGATAAACATGACAACATAGTACCCCTGTGCCTTCCCACCTTTTCCGAGGTTCTTTAGAGAGAACAAGTGATAGAGATTTTTCTATCATAGGGGCACTAGTAGGCTAGTTTTAGTAGTGTGCATGATAGAGATGAGACATTTTTCATAGTTAGAAAACATCAGTTGGCATGGTCTCGACATAGGAGGTCTTTCCATGATCGGACTCAGGAACATGTTTGGGGATAGCATAGAGCGTTGAGGAAGCCTATGGAGGGAAATGTTATGCTTATGATAGGAAAAGTCACATGGCATAGGCCTACCTGACTAGACGTGCTGAGATTCCCAAGTAGATGTTTGATGCACCACCACATAAGAGATAGTGTCGTGATCAAGGATACCCCAGGTAGGGATATTTTGGTCACTAGGGAGGTGGTTCTAGTAGAATATCATGAGAATTATGGTTGTTGGATGATGTTATGAGGTCCTTCCACCACCATCGAGCGGCCCATGTCAGAATCGAGGAGCTGGTGACCAGGACCGCAGCTAGTTGCATGTTATGGATTTCTACAATCCTGCAACATGCGAGTTGATAAGAGGTACTCTATGTGCCTTTTATACCTTTTTATATTAGAACTTGTTAGACATTGTGTGAGTTACTCTTTTCACCCTACTTCAAGTTTTAGGTTTTATCGGGGTGACACGTGGTGTCGGTGTAACCTTGTATCGATATTATTTGAGGTAGATTTGATTGAATGAGGAATAGGTATCCTTCCCTCACCAGTATATGTTTTTGTGATGTGAGAAAAAACCATGAGGGAGATTCAGCTCCACCCAAAGTGGATAGTATCAAGGTTTGGTGGATGAATCCCTTTGACTTGTGCGTTTATGGTGGGGTTGTGCAGTGGAGTGTCAGAGCAGGTACTGGATTTTCTAGTAGAGTTTTTCTTCTTGACCTCCTTTTTCATAGAATGCCACTAGTGGGTGTAGAAAATGTCTGGTTTGGGTCCACTCTCTTTCCAAGATAAGAAAATACGTGTAGGGTATGACACGTGCTTTCTGCATCTATCTTCTTACAATTGGATGAGTTTACTCACCTACCCTATTTATTTGTACCTTGAGTGCCCAACATCAATCTTGATACAATGTATTAAGTATAGGTCGAGGTGATGGAGACCCCATGAACAGAATTATGCGACTCAATAACTGATGTTGGTAGCAGTAGTCTTCGCCCTAAGAGTGGGGAGACACGGCCTTTTAGCAGAGCATTTTGTGGTTTTCACATACTATCAAAGTCTCAAGTACGTACTTGTTTAGAGAGACCTAAACCTGAGGTAGAGATTTTGGTTAAAATTTATACTGGATTATGAATTCAAGATAGTGTATTCTCAAAGAAAGGGTCAACATTTTAGTAGATTCCATTAGTAGGAATTCATATGCTTGGTTAGTATGGGAAGCTTCGGAGCAGTTAGCTTCCCTACAGTTGACCCTAGTGGAGCTAGAGGGTACAGTTTTCTTCAGTCGTTGGTGTTGACTCCTTCACTTCTCAAGCATGTGAGAGAGTCCCAGATGTGAGAAACCAATGGTGAGATCTTGCATGACTTAGATATCCATAGGGGACGTACCTGATGGATATTCTGAAAGAGGGAATCCCAAGATCTTGTTTCAAGGGAAACTAGTGGTACCAGTTGTGGTAAAAGAGGAATGATTCAAGAGTTCCACCTCTCCCTTAGATGTACATCCCAGTGTGGGGAAAATGTACAAGGATCTTCAGTGGTATTTTTGGTGGACCGATGTGAGATGAAGCATAGCTGAGTTCACCTGTTAGCGGGTGGAGGCTAAGCACTGAGTTCTAGTGGGTTGTTGCAGCCTCTTGAAATCCCAGAGTGAAAATGGGATGGCATATCCATGGACTTTTTCATAGGGATTATGCACATAGTGAAAGGCCATGATGTCATCTGGCTGATAGTAGAGTGACTCATGGAGCAGGTGTATTACCTTGCTCAGGGAGTAGAGCTCGATAGAGGGTCTGGGACAGTTGTACATGCAGGAGATCACCCGCCTTCATGGGGTACCCTCGACATTAGTCTCTGGTCGTGACATGCAGTTTACATTATGATTGTGGTGAAGCCTACAGGAGGTATTTGGGACCTATTTGGGGATGAGTACAAGATTTCACCCCCAGACTAATGGGAAGACCGAGTGCATTATCTAGGTGTTAGAGGATATACTAAGGGCTTGTATGTTGGTTTTATACTGAGGAGGCGAGTTACCCCAGGGTCCTTCAGACCGTTTGAGATCATGATGAGGGTTGGAAAGGTCATTTACCACCATTCCCTACCCTCAAAGTTAGAACAAGTTCATTAAGTTTTCTACATGGCACAACTAAGAAGATACGTGCATGTTTTTTTACACATGTCATCGGCATGATAAGACCTTACAAGGATGGACCCTCCCCTTGGTTTGAATGTTGTGGCAGCACAGAAAGGTCCATGAGAGTTCCTGGGAGCAGGAGATCCAGGTGTGATCTTGGTATCCCAAGTTATCTTCCCTAGTTTTTCTTTTAGAGGATGAAAATATTGAATTAGGGAATAGTGTAGAGACCTGGTTTTTTCCTCATAAGACTTTGGAATATTTTTTCATATATTTCCAGAGCCAAGTGTTGAGACGGCATGCGATTCTGAGGCCCGATGCACCCAGAATAAATTTTATAAAAAAAATTAAATGTTTTCACACTATGAATGCAAAGGAAATGGGATATCTAACAAATGGTGTCTTGGATCGAAAATATGAGTCCAAAATTGAGTCTGAAGCATGTCATTTACCCTAGGTGTGGTGTAACTTTTATCGGCACAGGACTTTTGTGGAAAATTCCATTGAGGCAGAAATATTAAATAAAATAATTAAATTTTATTATTTTATTCCAAACACTGAATCATATAAATTTTGACTGGGGTCTTATATTGGATATATGAGACCGCTGTTGAGTTCAGAAATGGGTTTTTTACTTAAGCGTGCACTAACTTGAGAGAGTGTCGGATGTCCGAGTCCTGCATTCATGGGTGCACGTTTTTATTTAATTCCTATAGGTGTTGGCTTGGGGGGTTAAGGAGACATTACCCCATAATCCACCATCCCTCCCTCTCTCTCATTCCTCCCTCAATCTCTATCTACCATTCGATGTCCATTCTTCATAGGATCGCGATAAAACTTCAGGTGCTGGTAGATTAGAGCACAACGAACATAACAGTAGATACAAAATCTAGTTTGGATTCCTATTTTAGATTCTATAGCTCTCGATTTTAGAAATTGTTGTCAAAAATCTTTTATGTCTATTTTCGATGCTTTGGAATCCTTTAACGATGTCTAAACTAAAAATAGCCATCGTCTGATTTAATTTATAGTTGTCTGTTCTTTTCAATCGTCATCCTCCAACTTTTTGATCCATCAAATCATTGAAAAAATCATGGAGAAATACATATTTTTTTGAATCCCTCAATCTGAGGAGTCTGTATCTGTTCTTCGTTTCAAGTTTTGGGCACTGGAGGATTCGTGGTAGTGAGTTGAAGCGGCGATAGCTTTGTGTCGCGTCGAAATAGCAATGATTCTTCGAGCGGAGGTTACCACGCTGTAGATCAGTTCTTGAGGATCATGGATCTGGTCTTGGTTTCATTTATGGATCACTAGAGTGATCATGGTGGTCCACAAATGTTTTTCGATGATTACTGGCAGTGGATGGTAGACCGGTATGGCAGAGCTCCGATGGTGAGGAGGAGCGACGGCGGCGGCCGGGTAGTGCGCAGCAGCGGTGGAGACCGGGTAGCGCACAGTAGCGGTGGTAGCCAGGTAGCACGCAATAATGGTGGTCAGGTAGCATGTGGTGTTGTGGCTTGAGTGAGGTGGTGGTGCGGGGTTGACTGGACGATGGCACTGGCGAGTACAGGAGGTGCGGAGGCGAGGTCAGCCGGGGTGACCGGAGGTGGCGGAGCGGGGTCAAACCTCAGGGGATGTGATTTTTTTTACCTAGAACTGGACACAAACTTTTTATCAAAAAATATTTTGGTAATAATTGAATCTAGTGGCCCAAAATCATGGTTATAGGCAAGCTAGTGGAAAAACATAACTCTTTAGCATGGTCCTCCTATTTATCCCCAAGAACATCAACTACCAATACCCATTAGGTAATAATTATAATTTCTAATACAACAATATGTGTAGTAACATTGAAAAAAAATACCCACTATAAGCCCAAGATACACAACCCTATTTCGAAGAGTTAGTGAAAAGGTACATTAAGAAAAATGACCAGTGTATATCTTAAGTAAATAACACCCTTTAAGTTAATAAAAATTTCTTGTAAATCACTAAGTATCAATTTGGAATATCAAACATCAGTTGGGATACCTTTCCTAAAAAACTGGAAGAGATACCACTTAGTGTTATATTGGGTAATACAAAGGTTCCAAGGGAAGAGGAAAAGGATGTGGCTTCAAAAAGTGGAAAATAGCTAAATGAAAGAGATTTTCCTAATGAAAAATAACTTGATAAAGAGAATTAAGAGGAGGAATAGAAAACATAGGCTAAAATGAAAATGAACCGGTAAAGGAGGAAAATGAAGGTAAATAATGTATAGTGAGGAATGAAAAAAGACACCCCAAAGAATCCTAGGGTGAAACCATACTGGATACCTCTTCCATTTATGGAGAGGATTCTCCAAGGAAGGGTGGAGGAGAAATATAAGAATTTCATTGATATATTCAAATAACTTCACATAAATATCACATTTGTTTAGTCAATCTCTTAAATACTAATGTATACCAAGTTTCTCAATGATATACTCACAAATAAGAAGAAATTTGAGGACTTGGACATGATTTCTATCAGTTCAGAGTGTTCATCTATTGTGAAATAGAAACTACCACCAAAACTTTGATATCCACATAGTTTCTCCATTTGATGCACTATTGGTCTCTATACCTCTAAGAAGATCCTATGTGATCTAGGGGATAGTTTTAACTTAATATAATTTAATATTTTTATAAATATTGGTCTAAGAAATATTAATCCCATAATATTCTCTCTCTAATTAGAAGCTAGGTCCATTAAATACTCAATTAGAATTCTTGAAGATGTATTGGTCATGGTAGGGAAGTTTATCTTCCTTCATTTTCTAATTCTAAATATAAAATAAGTAGGATAGATCTAAATAATTTTGGTATTTCCTTTTCTATCCATGGGGAAAAATATCATTGTATTTGAATAAGGATGGTTAATTTTTTAGGTTGGAGAAGATCATGTTCGATTTGGTCTCATAAAGGTAATGAAATATAGAGATGAAACTAGATATTTTCATTTAATTACTAATACTGAAGAAGGATATGAACTAATTGAGATGCAATACAAATAATATTAATCCACGATGGAGCTAATTAATAAAGGAGTAGAGCATAGGAATGAGGAAAATAGTGAATAACTAGAAAATGTGGAAGGATTTGTGGAAGTAGAGAACCTTTTATTGGACTCATTTTCATAATTGGCACCTTAAGTCATACGACCACCAAATTTGAAGCTAAAATTACTCCCAAGAAACCTATGATATTCATTTTTGGTAGAATTAGAATCACTTCCAATGATTTCATGTGTTTCTCTCTCAAAAGAGAAAGATTATCGATTGATTTAAGTGCTCAAACAAAGGTGGAAATTCATCACATGGGTCATTTCAGATATGAAGGGAACCAATCCCTCACTTTATAAATACAAGGTGGTGATTGAATTTAGGAAGAAATTGTAATGAAATCCCCAAAGGAGATTGAACCCTCCGATGAAGGAAGTTATAAATAATGAGGTGATGAAGATTTTTGATACTGAGATCATCTAACCCATTTCATAGAGTGGATGGGTTAACCCACTCCAATTTATTCCAAATAAATGAGGAATTATTGTGGTAAAGAAAGGAGAAGATCATATTTTCACCTGAACAATGATAAGGTGGGTAGTTTTTTTCAATTTCTAGAAGCTCAATGATGTAATTATAAAGGATCATATTATTCATACATTAATAAACCAAATATTGTAACGACTATTTGGGCATGATTATTACTACTTCTTTTATGTATTTTCCAAGTATAACTAAATTCTAGTGGAATTTTAAAATCAAACCATAAATATATTTACATCTCCCTATAGAACCATTTTCTATAAATGAAAATCAATTTCCATGTGTAATTCAACCACCACTTTTCAACAATTTATGTCACGTAGATTCCATTGGATAGTAAAGAAATTTATTAAAGTATTAAAGGATGATTTTTTATTCTATGGGTGATTATTTGAAGTATGCTTCATGAATATATAATTGGTATTGGAAATATGTGTATAACCATGTATTTTTCTCAATTGGGAAAAGTGTCACTTCATGGTGAAGGATGGGATTGTTCTTGGAAATCAAATTTCCAAAAATAGAATATAAGTCAATACTATGAAAATCAATGTGATTAGGGAGTTACTGGAACCAAAAATAGTTAAAGGTATTAAAATCTCTCTAGTGTATTTTAGTTTCTATGAGATATTTTTGAAAAAAATCTCATAGATTACTATATCTCTCACTAAAATTTGTTGAAATTATTTGTATTTCATCTTTGGTGAAAGATTATAAGAATTTTTTAAGGAACTGAAAAAGAGTATGATCACTACCCCCATTATTCTACCACAAAATCTGTAGGATACCTTTTATCTAATATGTGATTCAATTGGTTGTATAATTAGTTCAATTCTTGGAAAAAGGTGGAAAAATTTTCAAACTCATTTACTATGATACCAAGACTTTGAAAGATGCGCAATTCAAATGCACCATGATGGAAAAGGAGTTACGGATAATGGTATTTGATTTTGATAAGTTTATACCTTATTTTGTGCTCTCTAAAGTGGTTTCTCACACTAATCATAAAGCATTTAAGTATTTTATAATTAATAAGGATACCAAACCCCACTTGATTCATTGGATTCTTTTACTTCAGAAGTTTAATATCAAAATAAAATACAAGAATGGATTAGAGAATTTCTTTTCTAAATCACTTTCAAGGATGGATTTGATGCACTTACTTGGGTAAAATTATTTTTATATTCAACATGGATTCCAAGTTGAACATTTCTTTATAGTTTATATCACAACTACACTATGGTTAACTAACATTGAAAACTACTTAGAAACTTGAAAATTATCCCCACATTTCACTTACCAACAAGGGAAGAGGTTCTTGATTAATGTTTGACACTATTTTTTGGATGGCCCTTTTCTATTAATATGGTGAAAATATGGTTTGATTCATCATTATTTTCATAAGAGATAAGTGGAATGAATTATATAATTTTTCCACTCCTCGCTAATGGGAGGATCCCAGGGATCAGATAGAATGATGGTCAAAATACTTTAAAGTGGATTATTTTTGGTAAAACATCACAAAGATACAAGGATATTTTTATTACCCAATGACCACTATTAATAAAATGGGAACATTGAAAGAATATACATGATTCCATAACACCCATTCATGGATTTCAATGTATTTTAAGTATATATAATCGACTTTATAGATCCTTTCCCCAATAAGTTTATCCACACATACATTTTGGTGTGTATTGATTGTGTTTAAAAGTTGGTAGAAGTGAAAGACAGACTATCCAACACAACAAATGTGGTTCCTAAATTCTTAAATAAAAACATTTTTCCTAGTTTGGTGTGCCTAATATTTTTATCATTGATTGGGGGATGCATCTCAATAACCACCTTTGGATAGAATTTCTGGAAAAGTATGGTGTTCACTACAACATATATTTCCCATATCATACCCAAAAAAGTGGTAAGTTGGAGCTTTAAAACTATAAGATAAATTATATTCTAGATAAAATGATCAATTCAAACTGGAATGACTAGATGATAAAACTTGATGATGCTTTTTAGTCTTACTTCAAAACCTAAAAAACACCATTGGTAATGTCTCTATTCTGATTGATTCATGGGAAACCATTCCACCTTTCAGTGGATCTCACCCATCATATTGGATGATCAAATATATCAATTGTAATAAAGATAAATCTTATAGAAAAAGGATATTGGGATGGGGTGAACTCAAGTAAATATTAAGGGATTAAAATTTCAATTTAATAATATATAAGAAGAAGAAAATGAAGTTTCATGAATCACACATCTAGAGGAGGTATCTACACTTAGGAGGAAATGTATTGTTTTTTAACTCGTGATTTTTATTTTTTATAGGTAATATCAAATCAAGGTTATCAGTTCCTTTTTTTGTTACAAAAATATTCCCACATGAAGTAATATTGAGTCCTAATAATGAAGAGAAACCCTTTAAAATGAATGACCATCACCTAAATCCATACTTTAACTACTCTCAAGTGGGTCTGTACTTTTACTTTTCTTTAAAAAGGATAATTAGGTATGTTAATATTTCAACTTTATATAAATCACTAATAAATGGGGAACCCAGATATATTTTCTTTTTCTTTTATATATTTCATTTTTCTTTATTTTTAGAATTGATTTTATAGAAGTAGTGTCATCTTAGAAGCTATGAGGTGTTCTCCATAAACCCTGACATTGAGAAACTCTAAATCCCCACTCAAAGGAGATGAATAAGTATTAGGAGTGATATTCAGGTGATGAAAGTACTCAATGTTATGTCAGAATATACAAAGTAACACATAAGAGGGGGTGAATTGTGTCTTTTCAAAGACTTTCACAATTCTGGATTTTGACACCCACTTTGATTTATGTGGATATGTAGTATTTTTTCTTCTGTATTTTTTTATTTATAGTGGTTCAGGGTACAAATATCACCTAGTCCAAGCCACCAAAACTCTCTCTATGAGCTTGGTGAATTGCACTAATATGGTCCACTTATCATAAGACTAAAATTCCACAACTGAGTGCAGGAAGTTGACACATTACAAACAAGACAAATTAAAAAGTCTTCTAGTTCCATAATAGAGAACCTATTATCCATAGATTTGATTGAGAATCTGATACTCCACCACAACTGTGTATGAGCAGTTGAAAACTCCAAATGAATCAAAAGGGATTGATTTGTTTGAAATAGGTTGAACTTCACAATTGTGGCAGCACGCAATTGACAATAGATGGATCTTCTTCTTTAGAAAACAATATCTTCAAGATTTAAATAGTCTAAAGTGATCTGGTTTCAAAAAGATATTTGATTGAAAATGGCAGCAAAGTAGAACAACATTTCACTTGCAATAGAACAAGATTGAACATGTATGTCACCAAAGTGTAGTTCTCTTTTTGGGTCATTAATTCTTTGTAGCACTGTAAAATATTTTCAATAAGGTAGTATTGTATGTTAATAAATTATCACACATATTTTTTAAGAGATATTCTAAAGGAATATATAGAGCAGATGAATTGCTTTGATATTTTAGATCCAAAATAATAGCCTAATTGGTCATAGAAATTCAAATTTCAATTGACCAGGAGAGTCGTAAATTACCTTAGAAATAGGAATTATTTTCTCCAATAAACTTGGTTCTTTGAAACAATCAAAATATTCCTTTAATCGATCTTTAATTATTACTCGACCGTTGTAGTAACCTCAAATTTAAAATACGGCTTGAAAAACTTTGTCTTTGAGAACACAATGTAGGGTTAAGTTGAATAGCATAGGGTTATTTTGCATAGTGTAGGGTTCCTTTGTATAGCGTAGGGTTTCTTTGCATATCATAGAGTTCCTTTTCATATCATAGGGTTCCTTTTCATAGCATGGGGGTGGTTATCCATAAGTACATCCTTGTCAGCATAAAAGTCTGAACATAGCATTGATTAACCATACATTTAATTTTCCCAAACGTAGGGTTTCAAATAGTAAATCCAGACTCCAACGAAGGGTTTATATTTCTTACGTTTATCATTTTTCGAACATAGGGTTGTCAATCCATATGTAAACTCTTTAGCGTAACATAGGGTTGATACCATATAAAATTGATATCTTTTAAACACAATGTAGGGATGAAAATATTGGTTCCAGAATCATTCCTGTAATGCTAAATTCCTTTAAAATTAGAATATAAATTCCTATAAAATGTACTTAACAAAATTTCATTATAAAACAAATAGGGGTATTTGTGAACATCAAAATCATCATAAATTATAGTGTATTTTTTAAACAATACATGCCCAACAATATCCCCATTTTTATGATCACAAAACCCATAACATAATCCTTAACCTAAATTTAAGAGAATACAAGATTTTTAAAACACAAAAGTAGATATAAAAATTTTCTCAAAAATTTGATTTCACAAAACTATTTCAATAAATAAATAAAGAAAATTTTCAAAAGAAAATGTTGTGATTGAAAATATTCTCCCCATATTTCCCAAAGATAGTTTTCATTATATAAACTTAAAACTTATCCCCCTTTTGTGATATCAAAAAGATGGTTTGAAAGAATAAATAAAATAAACCAAAGTTTAATATTTCACATAACTATAAATGAATAGTTATGTATTCTGGCATATGAAAAATAAATCTAAGATTGGTAGTAAAGTATTGAACCTCAATAAATGTAAATAAATGAAAATAAGAATAAAATAAAGTAATTTAAACAGAAATTCAAATATTTTGAAAGGTTATAGTAAAATCCACAGTCAACTGGAGTCTTCAAAATGAATGGTTTAGAGTTCAGTTTCGGTAGGGATAGAGCGTTCTTCTTCTGCACTGCTAAGATCAATCAACTTCAATAGTAGGCTCTAGAAATGTTTTTTGAACACTTTTATCCAATGTTGAAGCAGCTTCTTGGAATCATTTCCAACCTTCAATATCTTAACCAAATTTATATTTACAAAATCATTCATAGCTTCTTCAGACTGGATGAAAGAGGTAAGCTTGTCCTTAACTTGATTAATCACTGGTCCCAAACAAGATTCATTCAATGTAAGCTAACTTATCAAATGCCTCTAATTATACAACAACACATTCAAAGGAATTATATCACACTAAAGAGTGTGTATCCTATCATTAAATTCATCCAATATAGTGGTAATTTCTTCAAACTTCCTCAGAAATTATAGCAGTGTTTGTTGAGAAGAGATATATGCTCTATTGCTTTCCTTGAGAGACTGAAACTCTATTACAATCATTTAATTGAATTAATTAAAAATTTTCTTCTTGACAAATTCATCCTTTAATGCAAAAAAAATATCTTGACATCTTTACTATCAGTTCCTTAAGGTCTCTAACTAAAATGGTATTTTCTTTGAATTCCCTCAAATAAAGCTTCTAAGCTTTAAACTCTGATCTTGGTACTGAAACAAGATTGTATTCTTCAAACTTTTTCTTCTCAACTCCCAGCTGATCTATTAAAAATTAATTCTGAGCCTCCAACAACTAAATCTTTATAACTTGGGAATTTACCTCTAAATCTAAATATTCAAGAGAATTATCTCCTTCTTGATCAACTTAAATTAAATCCAAGCTTGGCTCACCGTCTCCCTCTAATCTATTGACCAAATCTAATCCTCCCAAAACACCAGAATCAAGAACAATATGAGTTCTAGGATCAGGTATATCATGACTTTGAGCCTCCTACTCAACTTGTTCATCTACATGGTTCTCATGAACAGTACCTTCTCCTTGGTCACCAGGTGGAATGGCATCCATATTTCCAACCTCAACCTCAAAAACAACTTCTGGAACATTAACAGGTACTCTTATTCTTCTAACTAGAGAGCCTTCTGGACTTGACTCTTCTTCATCTTCATGAATATATCTTACAGGTCTAGTTAAAGGGATAACCCTTTGCTCCCCCTGAGCAGCTGCTAACAACCTCTGTTACTGGTCAGCACCAATTGGCAGCAAACTATTTCATGAGTTACTCCATAAAAAATTGATCTTCTTGATTGTCCCAATATTCAATGTATTGTTGGGGTGATAGGATCTTTCAAAAAACATATTCACAATCTTCCCTTTTCTTCATAGAAAGAAATAAAAACTCAGACCATAGGGATAATACCCCATCTTGGTATCTGAGTGGCAGTAGTGATTTTGATCATGAATCATAAACTGAGAGAAATTAAACTTAACATTATTCAAAAGAAGAAACCTGATGTACATTTCTAGATAGAGAAACTTCTCAAGCTTATAAGTTCTGTGAAAAACCCCTAATTGAATAAAATTTATCATAACTCATCATTCAAGAGAAATTTCTTTTGTAAACACCTTCTTGACATCCCTTGTTCCAAACAGAAAAAACATAATGTCCTCATGTGTATGTCTTACATTTCCAATGTTACTTAAATCAAACTGAAACTCCCCCTCGTAGGAACATCTCAACATTTCATCCATTTTAACAGATGATAAAGAAAAAACCTTATTATCAATCAAAGATATAATAATGTCTTCATAAAAACCAATACTGAAAGAATAATTTTTACAAAACTCTTTAACTTCTATTTCATAAACCATTGGCATATTATCTTCTCCAAAGGCGTAAACCTAGCCTTGAAATTGCATATCTTCTTTAGGAGATAGATTCGTAGAATCTAAATATCCAAAATCTATTACCTTTCCTTGCAAGACTCTGTAATCTTTACCCATAGCATACATACTATTATCCAACTCAGCATTAAAGGATCTTTGTGAAGTTTCCATTTCAAAAGATTTCTAGATATAAGGGATTGAAGGTTTAGGGTTTTTGGTAGATGATAATAGAAATATAGAGGTACTATTTAAGTCAAATAGAGAGGATTATGAGATCAGGAAAAGCCAAACAGTTTTCTTATGATGATTGTTGATGTACTCATGAAGTTTTTAATTTTGAAAAGATAAATAAAATAAAATCAGAATGAAATTATTTTCAAAACAAATTAAAACGAAATTGAATAAAACTTATTAAAAAATCAAAGAAATTGAAAATAATTTAATAAACAATCACTTAAACTCAAATATTCTTAACTCCCCCTTAATAAAGTCAGTACTAGCACTGGGAAGTGGTTTAGTAAAAATATCAGCTAATTGATATTTGGTATTAACAAATTCTAAAGAAATATCCTTTTTAAGGACATGATATCATAGAAAATGAATCCTTATATCAATGTGCTTAGTCCTATAATGGATTATAGGATTTTTATAAATATTAATAGCACTAGTATTATCACATAATATAGGTATACTATTAAAATTTAGTCTAAAATACAATAGAGTGTTTTTTATTCACAATACTTGTGCACAGAAACTACTAGCAGACATATAATATGCCTTAGTAGTTGATAGGGAAACTAAGGGTTGCTTCTTGATAGACCATGAAACTAAAGATTTTACTAAAAAGTGACAAGTTTTTAAGGTAAGTTTTTTAGGTTTCGGGCGCAATGGAAGCGCATTGGTGGGTTTTCCCAAATTTAATTTTAACGTTAAACAACGTTCAATCCGAGATCCGTCACGATTTAAAATGCTGAATCTTTGGAATAGAACGAAGAATGAAAAAAGAAAAGAAGAATCCCAGAACCCTTGAGATAGGATCATCATATGTTGGTTATAATTAATTTAATTAATTCATAAGAATTACCTCGATGGAATTCTTTCTTCGTTGGAGTCTCCGATCACGATCCTGTGATCTGTCGTTGTGTCGTAGAATCCAAGTATAGGATTCCTCTAGCGGTGATCCACACATGCTCCACGTATCTCTAGACGTCGCCGAAGGGATCTCCAGGTGCTAGCGTGGAAGAGCCTTCGCTTGCGATGTCCGCCTTCAACCACCTTGATCCGGTGGAGGATCTTGCTCTCGTAACTTGAGGGCGTTCTTGGTGGAAAGGAATTCTCTCTTGGCTTGAGAGTTTTTTAAAATCCATTGTGCACAACAATGGATCTATCTCAATGAGAATAATGTAATTGGGATTATAATACTTAGAATAATAAAATGAATTAATTGCCCGAAAGCATTTAATCATTTCATTTAATTCTTAGTAATACCCCATGTCTTAATAATGACAGTGGACCATCATTATTACTTGACATGCACCCAATGTATTACATTTAATATCATTTAATTAAATAAAAAATATTTTCTCACGAATCCGAAAAACAAACTACACGGCGTGTACCTTTTATTTTTCATTTTATTTATTTCCTCCACCATATTTATTAGACCTTGAGTAATGACTATTTATTTCTTAAATAAATGAAACTGCATTACTCGCTAATATATATATATATATATATATATATTATTTTGCCCACAATATATTCTCTCGAATAACCAGTTTCAAAATAAATGTGATCAGGAATCCTTAAATAATTATTAAACCATAGTCGGGAATAATCTTTATTTAACTTGATAAATTAATATTTTACTGAGATACATGGACACACTTAGTGTGTGACCCTCTAGGCCTCTTTCTCAGTGGCATTAGGCGAAGCCTGCCTAAAGTTCAAGGTTAGCATCTAGCAACACGCCAAGGAACCCATAGAAAAAGAAGTTAACACCGTAATGACGTGTCACCTCCTACAAACGCTTACCGTGTAATATAATCCCTTTGTCTCGATGTCTCCAATCAAGCGGGTTGCATGCTAGTGCCATCAACCCATGTGCTCGATTATTCTTTCTTTGACTTCCTGTAATTGAACTTTCCCATACCTTACCATGGCCATGGATTTATTTAGGCTATATCAATTCCATCAAAGGGCCTGAGATATCTACTTCTGTTATTGAACAGAAGGGACAAATCCTTTCTTGCATTATTTATTAATGCAGTATTACTCATGACGCACCCAATGTATCCTACCTCACTACGAACAGTGTCTCGTCACGGTTTTTTTCAATACATCTAAGTGCATGAGTTGTAATACCCATTAATAATAATCTTAAAGTATAAGGACCAATACACACGTCCCCAGATAGGAACATACAATGACACTATGAAATGTGGATTTCCTACTGGTGGGTCTCGTTCTCATAATATCCTCCTGGATATTACCAAGGGGGCACACCATGAGAAGGTGCCTCAAAGTTTTATGAGTCCTCACCCCTAATGACCTGTATTATTTGTGTCCCTCAAATAATATCATCCGTCCACAGAACATATATTCAAAAACAGTGTTATGGCACTTCCGGGTTCTCATCATAGCAGGGATCCGCTATGACCCATTAATGCAACAGCTGTCCTTAGGACATTATCACATGAATTGTCACACATAAGAACAATCAAGATGTGATAAGGCTTTTATTAATGAATAAAGTACAAAGTAGTTGGTTCTAGACCACCAACTCCAACAGACTCCCACTTGGACTAGAGCCAACTGCTAACAACCTTTAACCTGCTAGCTCTCACATGATATTCATGCTTCTGCTGAGATAGGCCTTTAGTCATGGGGTCTGCCACGTTCTCTTCCGTAGACACTCTGCTCACTGCAACTTCACCCCTTTGATAGAAATCCCTCAAGAGGTGATACTTCCGAAGTATGTGCTTTTTCCATTGATGTGACCTTGGTTCTTTTGCAATATCCACCGCTGTAGTATTATCACAATACAATGTAATGGGATCTTTACTGTTAGGCACTACATCAAGGTCCTGGACAAAGTTCCGAATCCAAACGGCTTCCTTGACTGAATCAAAAGCCACTATATACTCGGACTCCACTGTAGAATCGGCGACAACTGGTTTCTTTGAACTCTTCCAGCTCACAGCTCCTCCATTGAGACAGAAAACATATCCAGATTGCGACTTCAGATCGTTTTGATCTGTCTGAAAACCAGCATCAGCATACCCTCTGATGACAAGCTCCTCGTCTCCTCCATACACTAGGAACATATCCTTAGTTCTTCTCAGATACTTAAGGATAGTCTTAACAGCAGTCCAATGTTGTTCTCCTGGATCTTCTTGATATCTACCTACCATGCTCAGTGCATAGGCAACATCAAGCCTAGTACATAACATGGCATACATGATGGATCCTATAGCCGAAGTGTATGGGATCTTACTCATTCTATCTTTCTCTTGTTGTGTCTGAGGACACATTTTCTTAGAAAGATATAATCCATGTGACAATGGAACCAATCCCCTCTTGGATTGTTCCATACTAAATCTCTTTAGTATCTGGTCAATGTATGTACCCTAACTTAGTCCAAGAAGCCTCTTGGATCTATCACAAATGATCTTGATCCCTAGAATATATGCTGCTTCTCCTAAGTCCATCATGGAGAAACACTTGTTCAACCAGTCCTTAACTGACTGTAAGGTTGGTACATCGTTTCCAATAAGTAATATGTCATCAACATATACCACTAGGATGATGACCGCATTCCCATTAAACCACTTATAAACACATGGCTCACATTCATTCTTAATGAAACCAAATTCATTTATGGCTTCATCAAATCGAATGTTCCATGACCTGGATGCTTACCTCAATCCATAAATGGATTTCTGAAACTTGCAAACCTGTTTGGATTCACCTGGTGTCACAAACCCTTCTGGTTGTGTCATATAGACATCTTCCTGAAGGTTCTTATCAAGGAATGTTGTTTTGACATCCATCTGCCAAATCTCGTAGTCATGGTAAGCTGCTATGGCAAGTATGATTCTTATGGATTTAAACATGGAAACTGGTGAGAAGGTTTCATCATATTCAATTCCTTGATGTTGTCTGAATCCTTTAGCCACTATCCTTGCTTTATAGGTGCTAACTTGACCTTCCATGTCCATCTTTCTTTTGAATACCCATTTTCATCCAACAGGCTTTACATCAACTGGCTCATCGACCAGAACCCAAACTTGGTTCTGATGCATGGAATCCATCTCAGAATTCATAGCTTCTAGCCATCTTACAGCTTCTGATATTTCTACTGATTCCTTGTAGGAGAGAGGCTCATCATTGTCCAACAATAATGATTCACCATCCTCGGTGACTAGGAAACCAAATATCTCTGGTTCTCTTATCTCTCTTGAGATCCTACATAGTACTTGTGTTTCTAGAACCTCTTCTATGGGGACCTGTGGAAATTTTTCTTGTACCAACTCTTGTGTATCCTAAGCATCAACTTCGTCGAAGTCAATATTGCTCCCACTATCCTTCTTGAGGATGTTCTCCCTCTCAAGAAAGACGGCTTGTCTGGCGACAGTCACTTTCTTGTCCTGAGGGTTATATAGGTAATATCCTTTTATTTCCTTGGGATATCCTATAAAGATACAACTTGTGCCCCGGGGTGCTATTTTGTTGCCTGAGAAGGCCTTAACAAACGCCTCGCATCCCCATACATGTGTGTGCGACAAAGTGGGTTTCCTTCCATTCCATAACTCGGATGGAATTCCATTTTTCGCCTTAGTTGGTACTCGGTTTAATGTGTATATTGCAGTTTGTAATGCATATCCCCAAAAGGATAATGTAAGATCTGCATGACTCATCATCTACCTCACCATGTCCAACAAGGTGTGGTTCCTCCTTTCACTAACACCATTCCACTGTGGTGTATAAGGAGGAGTGAGATGAGATAGAATCCCAGACTCCCATAGAAGATCGATGAACTCTTGGTTCAGATATTCTCCACCTCGATTCAATTGAAGCTTCTTTATCTTCTTACCAAGCTGATTCTCTACTTCATTCTTGAATTCCTTAAATTTCTATAAGGACTCTGACCTATAACTCATTAAGTAGACATAGCCATATCTACTAAAATCATCAGTAAAAGTAATGAAGTAAGAGTATCCACCTCTAGCTTCTACTGGAAATGGTCCACACACATCCGTGTGTACCAATCCTAGAAGCTCTGTGGCCCTTTCACCTTGTCCACTAAAAGGCGGCTTGGTCATTTTACCTTGTAAACAAGTGTGACATCTATCAAGTGGTTTTAGCTCAGTAGAGTCTAAATAGCCATCTTGGAAGAGCTTTGTCAAGCGCTTCTTGTTCACATGACCAAGTCGGTGATGCCATAACTGGGTGATGTATGAGTCATGTGAGTTTGTTTCATTATCGATTTCCAACACTTGGTTTTTGTAATTTAATACATACAAACCATTATTCAAATGTTCCATACCATAACTTACGTTGTTCTTATAAAAGAGACAACCCTTATTTCCAAACTTGAAAATAAATCCATCCATATCCAAACAAGATACAGAAATTATGTTTTTGGTAACACTAGGCACAAAATAACAGTTTTGTAAAACCAAAATCATGCAAGTTGGCAATGAGAGGTGATAGTCACCAATAGCCAACGCAGCCAGCCTTACTCCATTGGCAGCTCAAAGATCAACCTCTCTTCTGGCGATCTTTCTAAATCTACTTGGTTCCTGCATTTGAATACAGATCTGATCCCCACAAGCTGTATCTAATACCCAATGTGTAGAAATAGAAATATTGCACTCAATAACGAACGCACCTTTAGCGTCCCCACGCTTCTGGGTGCAGTTCCTCTTCCAGTGGACCTGCTTTACATATGAAAAACACACCGCCTCCCATTCCTTTCCCTTCATCTAGATCTTCCCCTTCTTGGAGGGACGGTTCTCGGGGGCTTCAGACCATTTATAAGTCTTTGTCCCCTTTGACTTGTCCTTCCTTTTCTTGTTCACCATAAGGACCGCGGGTTTGTCACGCCCCATGTCCTTATCTACCTGGCGAATCAAGTTCAGAAGCTCTGATAGACTCTTCTCATTTCTGCTCATATTATAGTTGACAATGAAGCTAGATAAGGTCTTGGGCATCGATGATAGGATGAGATCTGTACGCAACTCATCCAGGAATTTAATCCCTAAGATGTCCAAGTGTTCAATATAGCCAATAATCTTGACTACATGAGGCCCAGCTGGCGCAGACTCTCCAAGATTCATGGTAAAAAAAGCATTGGAGATCTCATACCTCTCTTGTCTTGCCTTCTCTTGGTAAAGATCTTTAAGGTGAGACATCATGCTATACGCGTCTATGTTTTCATATTGCTTCAAGATCTCATTAGACATGGCGGATAGCATGAAACACTGGACATCTGTGGCATCATCCATGTGTTTCATATAGAGATATAATTCCTCATCACTAGCCTCTTTCCTAGGTGCAACTGGAATAGGCTCTTCCAGCACATACAATTTCCTTTCGTGGTGAAGGACGACGCGTAAACGCCTCTGCCACTCTTGGAAATTGGTGCCTGTGAGAAGGTTTTCCTTCTCGAGTATGGTGCGCAATGATATGTTTGAAGTCATTTTGTTGTTGTTTCTAAAAATTAAGATGAGAAAAGGTTTAGTACTTTATTACAAAAATTGAGACAAATAAATAAATTAATACTTATTAGTCTCCCACTATTTTATCGAAATCCAATATCCCTCACCATTGACTTCAGAATATTTTGTTGCATGAATATTCTAGTGGCAAGGATCCATATTGCCCTTCGCATTACCCCAAATAGGGTTGGTCAGGCAACTTGAAGGGTTTTAGGTAGGCATTCCAAATGCCAACTGCATTAACTCGCAGCTCCTTGATCCGCTGAGTGGACTCCCCAATCCTGAAATCCTTTTATTTTGGATTTACTCAACCTTTGCCTCTTGGTCACACCAAGTCCTACTGTGGCAGTCAACCCTTGATGCGAACCAAGTCAATTCAACCCAAAACCTTGAATTATAATTCCCCGATAATTGAAAGCACCCCAACTAGGTTTGGTCAAGCACTTTGAACTATGGTTCGATGCTAACCAAAATTATGGAAGGCTATGCCGACTTAATATTTATTTTGAGGGATTTTATCCTTATACGTAAATTTCCATTTTATTATCTTTGATTACATGATTTTTAATATTAAGTGGGATATACATAAGTGATTAACCATGTCTAAGATAATATTTATGTATAAGCCGGTTTTATTTTAGTTCCATCTTGAATGCTCATTTAATTCATTAATTATGTGATCGTGACAACACACCCACAATAAATAAACCATGCAACTGAAAGAAATAAAAGAAACGGTATGATCATGAGCTTTTCTATTGGTTATTTTATCTAGCGGTTGATAAACTAACCCAAGACCTAGGGAAGAAACACCTTAAACCTTTCAGGTTCGTGTTTACAGCTTTCCACCTATCCACATTTGTATCTCCTTGGATTTGTTTCATCATGGCTCCTGACTTGAGCCACCTCCACTAGCTTGGGAGGTCCATCAATTACATATGCATTTATCTCACACGCAGGTGAGGGGTAAAAAGGTGTTTTACATAAAAGAATCCTTGGGCGCGCATGCCCTACATATTAATGAGGAGATGGCTCACAGGCCAACAAATTTAATTTAAATAAATAAATTAAAAGAAACCATTCACATACAAAGGTCTCGGTTTATCTCATGATCATCCATACATGCAACGATATTTACGCATAAATAAAACTAGCATTCAATTCTTTAATCGTTCTTGTTTAAGATAAATCACGCTCGAATTAATTAATAATCTTTAATTAATCAATATTTTTATCTTAAACCCTTTTCTGAACTTCCTTGAGATTCTCATCCATCATAATTTTAAACAAATAAATTCATTTAAAATTATCCTTGTACGTAACTTGTACCTTGGAGGCAACCCGGTGAATTCCCATTTATTACGCAGATGTTAAATTAAACACATATATATATAACACCTATCACGTGTTGTGCCTCAGCTTTACGCCTGCACTATGGTACACGTCTCAAGGGTTTGTATAATATAATAATAAATTTTAATAAATCTATGTAATTTGGGTAAGTACACGGCGTGTACTTTTCTTCACCGTCCATTCGAAGTACACGCTCGGGGATATGGCATGTTAATGTATTTCGGAAATTTCCGGAGTACACGGTGTGTTCTTTTAGACACACGCCGTGTAGTTTCTGTGTTACACGGTTTCTAGCCGGGAAGGCCGTGTATGGGGTACACGGTCCAACCCTAACCCAACGGGACTACACATCATGTTTTGTTGGACCACACGGCGTGTAATCCGGAAACCGTGTGCCACCTGTTTCTGGTCAACACACAGTGTCTTAAATTCTTAGAAAGAATCCAATACACGTCCTGATTTGGCGGATCAGTCAATGCATTGAACCTAGACTACACGGCATGTACTTCTGAATACATGCCGTGTATTCTAGTGTTATACGGCCAAAAACGTTTGGCTCCTCCAGATGAGTTCCTCTATTTTATTTTAATCAAAATTAAAATAAAAATTCGTTTCTGTGAGGTGAACGAGAAATGAGGGAGGAGGAACGAATATCGATATTCAGATTTCCAGAACGATTAAACTTGAATTGAAATAACTAAATTATTAAATGCGTAAATTACCAAAGAAAAACTAAATAATTATAATCAACGATATGACCGCTCTGATACCACTTGTAGGTTCTGGGAACAGTGGAAGCGCGTTGGTGGGTTTGCCCAACTTTAATTTTAACGTTAAACAACGTTCAATCCGAGATCTGTCGCGTTTTAAAACGCCAAATCTTCGGAATAGAACGAAGAATGAAAAAAGAAAAGAAGAGTCCCAGAACCCTTGAGATAGGATCATCATATGTTGGTTATAATTAATTTAATTAATTCATAAGAATTACCTCGATGGAATTCTTTCTTTATTAGAGTCTCTGGTCACGATCCTGTGATCCATCGTTGCGTCATAGAATCCAAGTATAGGATTCCTCTAGAGGTGATCCACACGTTCTCCATGTATCTCTAGACGTCGCTGAAGGGATCTCCGGGTTCTAGCATGGAAGATCCTTCGCTTGCGATGTCCGCCTTCAACCGCCTTGATCCGGTGGAGGATCTTGCTCTCGTAACTTGAGGGCGTTCTTAGTGGAAAGGAATTCTCTCTTGGCTTGAGAGTTTTTTCAAATCTATTGTGCACAACAATGGATCTATCTCAATGAGAATAATGTAATTCGGATTATAATACTTAGAATAATAAAATGAATTAATTTCCCGAAAGAATTTAATCATTTCATTTAATTCTTAGTAATATCCCATGTCTTAATAGTGAAATTTGACCATCATTATTACTTGACATGCACCTAACGTATTACATTTAATATCATTTAATTAAATAAACAATATTTTCTCACGAATCCGAAAAACAAACTACACGGCTTGTATATAAATATACATGGAGTGTACCTTTTATTTTTCATTTTATTTATTTCCTCCACCATATTTATTAGACCTTGAGTAATGCCTATTTATTTCTTAAATAAATTTAACTTCATTACTCGCTAATATATATATTACTTCGCCCTCAATATATTATCTTGAATAACCAGTGTCGAAATAAATGCGATCAGGCATCCTTAAATAATTATTAAACTACAGTCGGGAATAATCTTTATTTAACTTGTTAAATTAATATTTAACTGAGATACATGAACACACTTAGTGTGTGACCCTCTAGGCCTCTTTCTCAGTGGCATTAGGCGGAGCCTGCCTAAAGTCCAAGGTTAACGTCTAGAAACACGCCAAGGCACCCATAGAGAAAGAAGTTAACTCTGCAATGACGTGCCAACTCCTACGAACTCTTACCGTGTAATATAATCCCTTTGTCTCGATATCTCCAATAAAGCAGGTTCCATGCTAGTGCCATCAACCCATGTGCTCGATTATTCTTTCTTTGAATTCCCGGAATTTAACTCGCCCATAACTTACCATGGCCATGGATTTATTTAGGCTATATAAATTCCATCAAAGGGCCTGAGATATCTACTTCTGTTATGAAACAGAAGGGAAAAATCCTTTCTCGCATTATCTATTAATGCAGTATTACTCGTGACGCACCCAACGTATCCTACCTCGCTGCGAACAGTGTGTTGTCACAGTTTTCGTCAATACATCTAAGTGCGCGAGTTGTAATACCCATTAATAATAATCTTAAAGTCTAAGGACCAATACACACGTCTGCAGATAGGAACATCCAATGACACTATGAAATGTGGATTTCGTATTGGCGAGTCTCATTGTCATAATATCCTCCTGGATATTACCAAGGGCGCACACTGTGAGAAGGTGCCTCAAAGTTTTATAAGTCCTCACCCCTAATTACCTATATTATTTGCGTCCCTCAAATAATATCATTCGGCCACAGAACATATATTCAAGAACAGTGTTATGGCACTTCCGGGTTCTCATCATAGCAGGGATCCGCTATGACCCATTAATGCAACAGCTGTCCTTAGGACATTATCACATGCATTGTCACGCAGAAGAACAATCAAGATGTGATAAGGCTTTTATTAATGAATAAAGTAAAAAGTAGTTGTTTCTAGACCACCAACTCCAACAACTTTTCTATCTAATCTAAAACCTCTAAAGTGTTCATCTGAATATGAAATTAAATTAATATCAGAATTTTTGGGGTAAATAAGATATTGAAAAATACTTCCTTTTAAATATATAAAAATTATTTTAACAACAGTAAGATGATATTCTTTTGGATTGTATTGAAATCTATCACAAAGACATACTTAAAACATTATGTCGGATATGATAGCAGTAATACATAAAAAACGGTCAATCATACCTCTATATAACTTGTTGTTAACTGGTTTTCTAGATTTATCCACATTAAGTTTTATATTGGTACACATATGAGTTGTATATGCCTTTATGTTCTTAAGTACAAACTTGTTCAATAAATCTATAATGTATTTTATTTAATTTAAAACATTTCCAAAATCATTTTGGTAAATCTGAAATCTTAAAAATATATTTAGTTCCCCCATCATACTCATTTCAAATTTTTTTCTGTATTAGATTTGAAAAATCCTGAAAAATATTTTTATTAGTTGAACCAAAAATAATATCATCAACATAAATTTGAACTAATAAAATATTAGAAAAAATAGTTTTTTTAAAAAAAATTAGATCTTCCAAACCAATAGTAAATCCATTTTTCAAAAGAAAGGGACTTAATCTTTCATACTAAGCTCTAGGTGCTTGTTTAAGGACATAGAGATCTTTGGTAAATTTAAAAACAGAATTTGGTTTTTAATAATTTTCAAAACCAAGGGGTTGTTCAACATAAACTTCCTCCATTAAGTAACCATTTAAAAGGAAGATTTAACATCCATATGATATAATATAAAATTCATATGAGATTAATAGGATAAAAGGATTCTAATTGCTTCTAATCTATCGATTGGAACAAAGGTTTCATCATAATCTATACCTTCTTCCTAATTAAATCCTTTAGATACTCATCTGACTTTATTCCTAGTGATGATCCCTTGATCATCCTGTTTATTTCTAAAAACCCATTTGGTTTCTATAACTGGATAATTGGTTGGTCTCTCTACTAGTTCCTAAACTTCATTTCTTTTGAACTAATTTAGCTCTTCTTATATGGATAACAACCAACTCTCATCTTTTAAGGCTTCTTCAATAGTCTTAGGTTCTAACTGGGATAGAAAGGTAGAGAATTCACCTAGGTTTCTTATATTTATTCTAGTTTTAATTATTATGTCTAGATCTTCTATTACAGTTTCTAAAGGATGGTTATTTAGGGTTCTAGATTTTCTAGGCAAGACACTTTATGGTTCTTCAGTTTCATGTTCTTCAAAACTTGACTGAATTTTATTAATATCATTTTCAAAATCATTAAGGGTTTCAAGTCTCATGTTATCAAAAGAGTTAGTAACCTCATCAGTTTGATCTTTCTCTTTACTGAATGGGTCAGTTTCATCAAACTTCACATGAACTGATTCTTTAACAATCCTTGACTTTTTATTAAACACTCTATCAGCTTTATAGGTGGTATAATATACCAAAAATATTCCTTCATCAGATTTTGGATCAAACTAACCAAGGTTTTCCTTAGTATTCAAGATATACAACTTGCATCCAAAAACTTTAAAATAATTTACTTTTTATTTTCTATTATTCCAAAGTTCATAAGGTGTATTTTTTAAAATAGGCCTTATTAAAACTCTATTCATGATATAATAGGTTGTTCTTATAGCTTCTTCCCAAAAATAGGTAGGAATATTGTATTCATTCAGAATATTCCTAGCCATTTATTGAATAGTTCTATTTCTTCTTTCAACAATTCCATTTTGTTGAGTTGTTCTTTGTGTAGATAAGGTGTTTTTAATACCTAGATTTGAGAAAAAAGAATTAAATTCTTGATTCTAAACTTCTCCACCATGATCACTTCTTAATGAAGTTATTTTAAAACCTTTTTCATTTTGAACAATTTTACAAAAATATTCAAAAATAGTGAAAACTTAACACTTGAGTTTTAGAAAATAAACCCAAGTATATCTAGTATAATAATCTACTAAAACATAAACATATAATTTACCAAATAAACTTTATATCCTTGATAGTCCAAACAAATCCATATGGATAAGTTCTAAAGGTTTATATGTAGCAATTTTGTTAATAGATTTGAAAGATAATTTGTGTTGCTTTCCAATTTAGCATGCATCACAGAATTTGACATTGTCAAACTTAAGACTAGGTAAATCAGAAACTAACTATTTCTTAGATAATTTCTGTAAAACATAAATATTAAATTGTTCAAGTCTTCTATTTCATATCCATGATTCATTTGTCTTATCAGTTAAACAATTCAATTTCTGTTTACATAAGGAATTTAAATCCAAAGTATATATATTATCAGTTCTAGGTGATCTAAACTTAAGCAACTTATTTTTAAATACAAAACAAGGACTATTAAAAAAATAAACATTAAAACCATCATCAAAAATCTATGAAATACTTATCAGATTGTGCTTCATCCCTTGAATATATAGTACTTTATTGATTGATATAGTCTTTGGATCTCCAACAGTTTCAACTCTAATTATTTTTCCTTTGGCATTGTCACCAAAAGTGACAAGAACTCCATCCATTTGTGTTAGTGGGTGAAAATTTGATGGATCTCCACTCATATATCTAGAAAATACATTGTCCATATACCATATATCATGTTTTTTCTTGTGCATTGTTACCTTCAAAATCAATTAAACAAATATTTGTTTTAGTACCCATATTTTCTTGGGTCCAACAGTGTTAGATAGAAAAGATATGGGAATCCAGATCATCTTTGTTTTTCTATAGCTTATGTCATTAGATTTAGACAAACTATTTGAAACAAAATCTCTTTTATTGCCACTTATTTGAGAATTTTTCAAATAACAATTATTAGTGACATGGCCTCTCATTCCATAATGATAATGGGTTTTATTTTTAGAATTAGGCACAAAATAGTTTTTATACAATTTTGATTTCTTGCCCTTGATTCCTATTCCATATCTTTCCCTTTTAATGACATTCTTTCCAAGAATTTTATTTAAGATATATCTCCTTTAGTAAAAAAAATGTAGCACTCTTATAAGTTTTTACTTCATCTTGTAATGCTTTGATCCTTTTTTCACAATCAGTACAGTTTGTTGTGGGTGAATTGAATTTTTCCATCAACTCTTGATGTTTTTTAAGTAAGGTATCTATTTCACCTAAAACAGCATTATGAATATTTTTTAAAGACTTGTGTCTCTTTATCAAAGAAGCATATTTTCTTCTAACATTGAACAGTGGGAAACTAGTTTATCATTTGAGAAACTAATAGTATCAAAATCAAAAGAATAATAATCTTGTACCTTTTCCACTTCTTTATTAGCTATAAAGATCATGTTGGCCTTTAGATTTGATTGCTCCTTTTCAAAATCAGACTTTGAAGGACTACTGGTGTCTTTAGATACACTCCATGTAGATTTCATTTCTTTTTTTCTCTTATGTTCATAATCAGAATTTTTATGATATCTCTTTTATGATCTTTTTCTTTTATATTTCAGTTAAGGACAATAAGGTCTGATATGACCCAATTTCTTGCAGTCATAACATCTAACTTCTCTTAGTTCTGTATCATCCTTCTTGAAGTATTTTCTGAATCCTCTTTTCTTTATGTAGAACTTGATGAACTTCCTAGATATTTGAGCCAATTCCATTTTATAATTAGATGAATATGAATTCTCCTCTTCTTTGACTTCTTTTTTTTCTTTTCTACTTCGCTTCTGAGATTTCACCTTTAGAGCAGTATTTTTTATTATTTTATAATATTATGATCTTCATCTTTCTCTTTCATTTCTACTTTATACATCATCAGTGTCCCAATTAATTCTTTCAATGTCAGATCTTTAACAAGTTTTGATTGTCGAATAGCAGTAGATATGCCATTCTATTTAAAAGGAATTATTATCAGTACTTTTAAAGCTTGATCAGCTTGTTTGATGGGTTCTCCTGAGGCTGCAATGTTGTTGAAATTTTTTTTAATCCTTCCATTCATCTAAATAATTATTTCTCTATCAAACATCCACAATGTGTCGAATTTCATATTTATTGTTGCATACCTCATCTGTCTTACACTGTATGTTCCTTCATAGGCTACTGCAATAGTTTTCCATATTTCATAGGCAGTAGGACATTGTGAAACATGATTGAACTCATCTAGTCCCAGACCACAAATAATATCATTCATAGCTTTAGAATTCATGTCATATTTAGCTTCTATTTCAGCATCCCATGTTTCTGGTTTCTTGGGAATTTTATATGGAGTAATGATCTTTGAGTATACTCTAAATTCAAGATTTTTTAAATATAAAATCAACCTTGATTTCCAACACCCATAATTTTCACCATTGAAATATGGAGCACGAATCATGGATATTTCTTCTCTAGGATCAGTCATTGCCATATTTGTATATACATTAAACTTTTTAGCTTGCTATAGCTTTTTTTAAAAGCTCCCCTCCAATACCAATTATTAGGTCAGAACATACAAAGTAACACATAAGAGGGGGGAAATTGTGTCTTTTCAAAAACTTCCACAATTCTGGCTTCTGACATGCACTTTGATTTATGCAGATATGAAATGTTTTTTCTTCTGTATGAAAATATGCAATGGATTAACAAAAATAAAGAACATGGCTTTTATAGTGGTTCGGGGCACAAATATCCCCTATTCCACTCCACCAAATACTCTCTTTGTGAGCTTGGTGAATTTCATTAGTCTGGTCCTCTTATCATAAGACCAAAATTCCATAATTGAGTACAGGTAGTTGATACCTTACAAACAAGACAAATTACAAAGCCTTATGGTTTTATAATAGAGAACTGATTATCTACATATTAGATCAAGAAGGTAATACTCCACCATAACTAAGTATGAACATTTGAAAACTACAAATGAATCAAAAGAGATTGATTTGTTTGAAATGGTTTGAACTTCAAAATTTCAATAGAATGCAATTGATAGTAGATGGATCTTCTTATTCAAAAAAATATCTTCAAGATTGAAATAGTCTAAACCAATCTGGTTGCAAAAAAATATTCGATTGAAAACAACAACAAAAGAGAATAGTAGTGAACTTATAATAGAACAAGATTGAACATGTATGTCACCAAAGTGTAGTTCTCTTTCTAAGTCGTTCGTTCTTTGTAGCACTGTAAAATATTTTCAATAAGGCAGTCTTGTATGTGAATAAATTATCACACATATTTTTTAAGAGATATTCTGAAGGAATATATAGAGAAGATGACTTGCTTTGATATTTTAGATCCAAAAGAATGGCCTAATTGGTCATAGAATTTCAAATTTCAATTGACTAGGAGAGTCGTAACTTCCCTTAGAAATAGGAATGATTTTCTCCAATAAACTCGATTCTTTGAAACAATCAAAATGATATTTAAATAAATCTTTAATTCTGATTCAACCATTGCAATAACCTCGTATTGAAAACACGGCTTGAAAAACTTCGCCGTTGAGAACACAACAAAGGGTTGAGTTTCATAGTGTAGGTTTCCTTTGCATATTATAGGGTTCCTTTGCATAGATTATGGTTCATTTTCATATCATTGGGTTCCTTTTCTTAGCATAGGATTCCTTTTCATAGCATAGGTATGATGATCCATACGTTCATCCTTGTCAGTATAAAATCATGAACGTGGCATTGATTAACCATACGTTCAATTTTCACAAACATAGGGTTGAAAACAGTAAATCTTGACTCCAATGCAGGGCTTATATTCCTTACATTTATCATTCGCCTAATGTAGGGTTGTCGATCCATACATAAACTCTTTAGTGTTATGTAGGGTTGATACCATATGCCAATGATATCTTTTTTGCGTAATGTAGGGATGAAAACAGTGTTTCCATAATCATTCTCGTAACGCTAAATTCTTTTAAAATTAGAATATAAATTCTTGTAAAACATACTTAACAAAATTTCATTAGAAAAAAAACATGGGTATTTATGAACATCAAAAATCATCATAAATTATAGAGTATTATTGAGACAATACATGCCCAACACTCGATTGAAGGAATAAAAAAAATTATAAAGGTAGATAGTATCACGATGTAATATAAGTTTCACGTCATAAAGAACATGGGGGATAAAAAATTTAGATTTGGAATTTTTTGAAAAATTGAAAAACCCATAGTGTAGGAGCATACCAACACCACAAAATGTGAACCAATAATTTTATTTCAAGAGGTACCATGGAATAATGAACTACATCATGACACGGGCATACTTGAACATGAAATTTTAAACTTTTAACTTTATATAATTTTTTATTATAATTCATTATAATGATAAGGTTGTTCCATTAACATTTAACCTCATAGGATGTCATGCCAACATAATTAAAGCCAAGGGGTGAGGACCTAGTGGAAAAAATTTATTAATTTGTAGGCCACAATGACATAAAGATGTCAGGGTGCAGTTAAAAGGACAAACTACAGTATAATTAAGTTATCCATAGTTATAAAAATTTTCATTATGGAAATTTAAGATTTCTTATAGTGTAGTATCATTACCACGCCTTAAGATTCACATAGAGAAAGGACTATCATTTTCATGAGAATAAGAGCAATTTCATTTCATATATTTTCACATCTTATATAACCTGGCATCAAAGTGGGTATTTTTACATTTATATAAATAATTAAAGCACTAAAATATATTACAACTATTCAATTCACAAATCTCATGCAAGTAAGAACTATGAAAAATGGATACTGGTGTCTTGCACCATGATAGATTAGCCCATGGTGAAATGGACCAATGGTCTGGAAACATAAATGTCATAGCTCTAGAAAATAGATCACTTCTACACCGTAGTAAGTCTAAGCATGAAACAATATTTAATATTCTTATAAATATCTATCAATAAACCCTAATCTATACTATGGTTTTTTGAATCCCTCCCCTAGTTTTCTATCATTTTAGCTTCCCAGTTGTCCAAGTCACCGCCAAACAGCCTCAATAGATTTTTTAATACATATTAATCTTTCCCTTGTCAATTATAATCCATCCCTATTCCTTTTCTATACCATTACCTTACCTTGTTTGTAATGGTAATTCCCCAACCTCCTAAATTTCTATATTATCAACTTTCATTCAAAAAAAAACCCACCAAAACTCCTTTATAAACCCCATATAATTTCTCCAAATTCATCTTCCATCATATTCTATGGTAAATACCATTAAAAATAACCAGTCATCTAATCCTTAAAACCAAAATACTTACTCTAAACTAAATATCAAACCCAATCCCAATCCCATAAGAAAACCACCCCAAAAATATGAAAAGGTACCTACCAAAAGACCTGAAAACCACCGTGACAAAACCCAAATATTGTAGATATAAACTAAATACATAAATGAATAAGGTTTTTTATGATATATCACACATTATGATATAAATATGTCATAGTATATTGTATAAGAATAAAAAAAGAATATCATATTCCTTAGATGGGGATATTTTATGGTGTGATATAAAGATATCATACCACTACCTTTAGTCATGTCATAGTGAATGAAATATAAATATCATAGTGGTTATAGTATTAATAAATCATATTGTAAAATTAACATGGGAAGTGTAATTTTAAACATTAACATTTAGATCACTTCCTTATTTGATATCATTAATAAATGTTTCATATGATGAAACTTTTAGGAAAATTCTTGGATGCCCAAAGGATTAAAAGAAATGGAAATTTATACCATTTCTCATATGTTTCATAACATATGAGAAAATTATAGTAGAATTAGGGAGTTTCCCCAAGGCCTATATAAGGAGGTGGATAACATTGATATGTGTATTCAAGCCCACCTAATCCACTTATTGATTATCACAAGATCTATTTCTCTTCCTTACTTAGCTTCCAATAATACTATAATATCATGGTTGTGAGGAGGATCTAACCCGAGAAATGGGTGATTCATTCAATAAATGGATACACCCTAGAGGGAATATTAATTTGTCTATTCTTCGATGATCTTTATGAAAAACCATGATTAAAGGAAAGGGCAGAAATAATCATTGGAGGAAGGTACATGTTTAACATTTTTAGTTTGCATGGTTTTAGTTCGAATAGCATGTTGTTCTTAGGATTATAGGTTTGTAATATCTTCTATTGTGTTAAATAAGTTTTTTCAATCATTAAAAATAATTTAGTGGTGTCAAAGCTACACCATGCCTATGGATTCATGAAATCAATCTTGAAAAATGATCGTGTGGATTTCATATTAGATATCATTAAATATGATATGAATTTTGGGTTGTGCCTTATGTTATCATATCAGATATAATAATCCATAATAGAGTTTCTTTATATGGTATGTGATATTTTAATAGGTGATACAAAATAAATCCTTTGACTTTCTCTATATCATAGTGTACAATATAAGGTTTCATTGAATACGATGGCACTATTTTATCTTATATAGGTTGTAAAAAATAGAGTGTCATCTAATTATTATGATATAAGCGATATTGTAAAATCCAATTTCTAGTCACTGATGTTGATATTGTCGGTCATCATTTATCTATCATAAAATATGATAAATAATTAAGTGAACCCTACATGATGATATAGTAGATATTGTAGAATATGACATTCATGGAAAAAAAATATATTTTATTATTTTTAATTATGAATAGAATAATATAATTTATAACATGATTATAAATTATGTAACAGGTATTTTGGGATATTAATTTAATTTATGAAATGTTTATAAATTAAGAAATTATTAAACATTAATAAATTTTTATGAAACATTTATTAAATAAATATCCATAATGTTAACTATTAATATTAAATACCTTTTGTATTTATATGGAATGACTTGTAATTTGGATATAAATTGTTTATATAGAAAATATAAGTGTAATTTACAAAGTTTTCATAAATTACAAAATAAATAAAAGATATAAATGAGTTTATATTGAATTATTAATTGTTCATAATTATTGATTTTAATTTTTCAAATTAAAAGGATTTATTTGAGAAATTATTTAAAACATGTAAAAATGGGTTTTGATAATTAATATGATCAAGTTTTAAATATTATTAAATATTTTATATTCTAATTGCTTATATAATATATGAATAGCTCATATATATAATGTTTATATTTTAGATATTGTATATTTAAGTAAAATTCTATATAAAGGTTAATATGAAGGTGTTCATTAATTACTTATATCATGTCTAAATATATAAATAATTATTTTTTTAATCTTTTATTTATTTAGGAATATAATTATAATATTTTGAATTAATTTATGATTATGTTTATTGTCTTTAAACTACTTCTATAAATTGCCATACATGCATATAAGTAGTTACATTTTAAGTATGATAACTGAATTAGTTTTGTTTAACTTTTACTTTGGATCTTATTGGGTTATGAGCTTGAATTTAAAGGTTGATTATAGTTTATACATATTAGTTGTTATTAATATGATGGAATTGAGGTCTCTCTTGAGTAAAGTAACCATGGGTAGAGGGACATTAGGTTGAATTGCTCATTATCTTGGAGGATTATTACTTTTCTATAAAAGTAGAGATTTTCTATCAGCCTCTCCAAGATTAATCTTATAGAGATTATTGATTTCATATTATTCTAAACATTTACATGAAATATTTTTATGTACCACATGAATGATATGAATTTAGATATATATATAAATATAATTGGATTTTAATTTTTGTTAGTAACACAAGTTATGGGATTTGTAAAGAGTTACACATCAATATGGTATGGTTATACTAATTTGGTGGAAGGAATATAGATTCCAAAAATAAACCATTATAAGCATGAACACATGTAAAGGGAATAATATAAGATAAGATGGTGAGATAAAATACCATTTTAAAAAAAATATCAAATGTAAAATTATTTCCAAATATCATGAGAATCAATATTATATATGATTTTGATGTAAATTCATTTTTATGCTTAATTTTTTTTTCTAAAATGTGTTTTTGTTTCATTGAGCGTATTTTAATTTAAATTTATTTTTATCACCTCTATAAATTAAATCATGTAAAATGGTTTCCAAATATTTAATCAAAATTAGTTAATAAGTTATATTTCATTTTTATTTATAAAAATATGTTGCCATATTAAAAGTTAATCAATGTGATAAAGGCTAAAATAAAATAAAAGTGTTAAATCAAGGGTTAAGATTTAAAACATCATTAATTTGTATCCTTAAATTAGTGGATAGAGGATTACTCGATATATCTTTTATATCTAGTCAATTTTACCCATTTTGGATCCACTTTCCATGAATATGAATTCACTTTTTATATTAAGAAATTAATATTTACAAAAATGTCACTCTCTCTCACACACACTTATAGTATTAAATATGTTGTTATGACAAGGATAAGAATAAAAATACATTAATAATAGTTAAAGATAATAATATTAATAAGTAATAAAATATATTTATGTCAGTAATTTATTCTTAATTTTAAATAATATCATAATTATCTAAAATTCTTATGCAGCGTCGACACAATGCTTGTGCAAGAAGTAGAAAAGTCAAAGTAAATAGTTTTAAAAATATTAAAAGTGATAAGATTTACATTAACTAAAGTCCTTCACTAGTTTTAGGGATAATCATGATATGTAAGAAATGATATGAATGTTTCAATTTGAATTCCATTTTTATACAGTTCTTTTTAAATTCAAATTATGAAAATAGCCCTAACAATGACATTAAAGTGTATTTAATGTTAAAAAGTATTTATAAATAAATAAAAATTCATAAAATAATACATACTGAGTCACTTTTGGATAGTAATTATCGAGAATATGATCCATTTTAAATTTTTGAACCAATTTCCATTTTGAAATTTCATTATTGACCCTTAAATACTTGATATTTATGAAAATGCTATTGAATTTTACCTATAAAAGTGACTCATTCTAACCCTTTAAAAAAATCTCAAGTTCTTTTTTATATACATATTATTATCGAATTCCTCTATAAAAATCCATTTACATGTTTATAACATTATTTAATCACAAAAATTCCTTTCTCCAAAGGCTTTAGACTCAATTTGGATGAGGTGGTTCAGAGAGCAAGGTAAGAGTTCTTGAGCCTCTTTCTCATTTCTTATTTATGATTCATTATCTTAAAAAAATTTAAAAATTCTATTATTTTTCTTTAATGATTATATTTACATGGTATTATAATCATTTTTATCCATAAATTAGTAAATATAATCCATTACCCCTCACCAATCTCTTTTCATAAGCTTTTATTACGTCAAAATACGAGTTCTGCTAAAACTATGTCTTTTCGTTTCAACTCTTCTGTTACTGTTTTCAGTTGAATAAGTAACCTTTAAAATAAAAACTAAAACAATATAATACTAAAAATATAAGGTTTTATAAAAAATACTTATTGTGTTTTCCTTTCTTTTAAACTATTTTTGGAAAACATCACTCACCATGGTGGTTTTACGCCACCTAACTGGATGGTGTTGTTTTCATAAACTTACCTCTTTCAAGTAGATTCTTAAAAATATATTTCATGATTGAATATAACATTAAAATTCAATTATTTTATGATTAAGATTCTTTAATGTTTAAATATCCATCATTACAATGAAATTAATAATAAACAATCATGGTTGTTTTTTACCCTAAAAAACAAGCTTATCAGGGAAGATTCTTAGAAGAGTAACATTTTCATGATCTATCGAACTCACTTTTTTCTAGAATGATACAAACATATTAACTCGGTAGTTATGAAGCATATAAAACCATTGGACCAGGATCTTTTACCATTAAAAAATTATAAATCTATTTTAGATATTGTGAACTAAATGACCATGTAACGACTGACATTAACAGTACCAATAGAGTAAATGGATGAAACATGATTTGAATGTGAATAAGGTTCTAAAGAAAGTATATAATTAATATAATATTATCACTATGGGAAAAATGGTCTTTTGCGATGGGGGCATTAATCCGTCACAAATAATTAGTTATTTGTGATGGGACTTGGGGTCCCGTCGCAAAAAGTTAGGCACGGTTTGGTGCAATTTACGCGCCAAACCGCGGGAAGGGCATTTACAACGGGGAGGCACCCCCCGTCGCAAATACCCAGAGGCGGTAAATACGATTTGTGATGGGGAATTTCCCCGTCATTAATAGTTCGTCTGTGGGTCACTATTTGCGACCGGACCCGTCGCAGATACCCAGCGGCTATAAATACTATTTGCAACGGGATGTTGCATCATCGCAAATAGTGTGTCGGTAGGCCACTATTTGCGACAGATCCCGTCGCAAATACTCTTTTAACCGCCGACAGTAATTAATGCGGTCGAAGGTATTTGCAATGGGTCCCGTCGCAAATAGTATCGTCGCAACTAATCTAACCTATATATACCCCTCATCGGTTTTTTTTTCATTCTTCCTCTCAATTCCTACACTCTCTCTCTCTAAACTCTAATTTTAAAGTGAAAATTTCTCTGAGTTAATTTTTTTTACGAAAAAGTTTTTTAAGTCGTCTCCACTTATAAGAGATTAAGTTTAAAGGTATTTATGTTTTATTTAATTTAATATTTATTTTATTTTTTTATTTTAATTTTAACTACTATTAATTAGTTGTAATTAGATTAGATTTAGATTGTTTTGTCATCAGTATTTATTTGTAATAATAAATTTAAATTATATGTATTAATTATTAATAATTAGTAGTAATTAAGAATTATTAAATATAATTAGTAATAAATATACATAATTAGCGGTAATTAGTAATTAGTAGCGATAATTTACAATAATTAATAATAATTAACACTAATTAATAATAATTAACGCTAATTAGTAATAATTAGCGGTAATTAGTAATAATTTGGAATAAATAGTAATAATTAGTAAAAAATGGTAATAATTAGTAAAAAATGGTAATAAATGGTAATAAATACTAATAATTAGTAATAAATACTGATAATTAGTAATAAATACAAATAACTAGTAATAAATATTAATAATTAGTAACAATTAGTAATAAATACTAATAATTAGTATTAATTAGTATTAATTATTAATAAATAGTAATAAATAGTAAAAATTAGTAAAAATTAGTAACAATTAGTAACAATTAGTAACAATTAGTAATAAATATTAATAATCAGTAATAATTAGTAATAAATACTAATATTTAGTAATAAATACTAATAAATAGTAATAAATAGTAATAAATAACAATAAATAATAATAAATAGTAATAAATAGTAATAAACAGTAATAAAATAGTAATAAATAGTTATAAAATAGTAATAAAATAGTAATAATTAGTAATAAATAGTAATAAAATAGTAATAATTAGTAATAATTAGTAATAAATAGTAATAAATAGTTATAATTAGTAATAATTAGTAAGAGATGCATCAGCAGCAGAAGCAGCAATAGCAGTAGAAAGAGATGCATCAGCAGTAGCAGCAGCAGTGCGAGGAGGATATGCGTCGATGGTAGCAGCAGCACCACCAGCAGCACGAGTAGGAGATGCATCGATGGCAGTAGCAGCAGCACGAGCAGATGGAGTACATGCGTCATCTGACTCATAGTTTAAGGGATAGAGTTTCCTACACCATCTCATCCAGCTCCTCCACCTCATCCAGAATACTATCTTCCAGGGATTTTTTTGTTATGTTAAAAACATTTGAATTAAAGATTTGTTGTAATATAAACTATTTACAATTTATATCTTTTATATTGGTGTGAATATTGGATAATTTTATTTTTTTTATTTTTTTATTTTTAATATTTTATTATTTATTATTAGTATTATATTTTTTAATGTTTGTTTATTTTACTAATAATAATAATAATATTTTATGATTTTTTATATTTTTTTGCGAATATTGAGAATTTTAATTTTTTTTATTTTTTATTTTTTTATTATTTTAATAATAATATTATTATTTTTTCTTTAATTTATCATGATTTTATTAAATATATTCTTTTATTCAATATTTGCGACGAGACCTTGTGCGACGAGACCCCGTGACAAATAGTTGATATATATTTTTTTAAAAAGTATTTTGTGACGGGTGAAAGGACTCGTCGCAAAGGGTTTTGATATATATAACATATATAAACGAAGAACTATTTGCGACGGGAAAACGAGCCCATCGCAAATACTTTTTTGTGACGAGCCCGTTGCAACACGTTTTTATATATATAATGTATATAATCGAAGAGCTATTTACGACGTCGTTTTCTGCAATGGACTATTTGCGACAGGACCCTGTCGTAAAAGCTCATTTATGACGGGATCTCGTAGCAAATAACCCATTGCAAATACCTCAAATTCCAGTAGTGTGTGATAATTTATATTATAGGATGTATTAGGTGAGTCGGTGTAATGACCTATGTTTTTAATCCTTGAATAAAAACTATGTTCGATAGCCTGCTCCATACATAACACCAAACTAAAATGAAAACTGTGAAATATTTTAATAAAATATAAATATAAAATATAACCATTAAAAACCTAGATATTGAAATATAAGGTATGAATATAAGTAACCAAAATTTTAAATATGTGTATAATTAAAATAAATACTACTTTTAATACTAATTAAATGCAATCAGTATAGCTAAAACAATAAATAAACTCATTTTATGTTTAGAAATATTTTTTCCTAGAATTAGTGTCTTATTTCAAGAAATTATGTTTATTATGATTAAATGGTAACAAAATATATTAATAATACGAATAATATATTTATAATAAATTAACTAGTAGATGATAGGAAATAAGAATAAAGAATTGTTAACATTTAAAAAAAACTTTTTTTCCAATATGAACAGTTTTCCAAATATATTTTAGGATTTTATTTAAATATTTAATTCTTTAATTTTAGAAATTTTTTTTAAAAAAATAAATATAATTTTTTGAATAATTATAATAAAATAATTTGAAGATGATGTTTTGAGATTTTTCTAAAACATTTTATTTTTAGATGAATAGTGAAATATACAATTTTTACTAATATTGCAGATTTTATACCATTATTAGTATATATTTGGTGTATATCTTATTTTATGCATTTTCCCACACCACTTTTATTGTTTTTAATGTACATTTTATACTAAAATAAGTATTTAAGTAGTTAATTTTACTAATTAAGATTTATTTGTTGATAATTAGTAATTTGTTTCTTATTGTGTTAAAATGTTTAAATTAATGTGTATATGGTATATGAGTAATGTTAGCGTGTGAATTAATTTTTTTTTTACTTTATAAATTTATTTTAAAATATTAATTTTTAGCCTCATAATTTATTCCTTATGATTAATAATTTTTATTATTTATTTTCTTTGTTTTTGTTAACTTTCAATTTAATAATCTTTTGATTTTATTTTAATTTATATTTTTAAGATCTTTTATTTCCAATATTAACATAATTTTATTTATTTACTTTTTAATGTTTTTATTATTCATTTGTTTATTTTTGACAAATGCATAAAATCATTATCATCGTGGAACAAAATTTCTTACACTGCCAATCAACGTAACATAAAGACCTGCTACGTACCGTAATACTTCCTCATAAAAGAATTAAAACGATGAGTAAGATAATTTTGAAAGAAAATAGGTAGAAAAGAAATACTCAGTATGATAAATGTTGGTCATGTAAGATAATTTATCAGGATGATGACGATCCAGGACCAAAACATTCATTTAATGTCAGTTTAAGTAAAAAAACATGGAAAATTTTAAGAAAAGACCAAAAATATTATGAATTTTAAATTGAAATTTAATCTAAAATAACGTATGTCCTTAAGTGGAATTAGGGTCCTATTTTGGTTGTCAACCACATTGCCCTAATTTATCTTATGCGACCTGAGGTAATAAGGGAATAAGGTGAATCCAGCGGAGTCCGGGTCCCGCTGTACTCAAATCAAACCAAGGACGAGTTCGATGAAGACAGGCACGCGGGTCTTCAAGGATGATGAACCAGTTGAACCAGAGATTCCTTCGAGTCAGATCTGAAGATAGTCCGAGGTTTCCAAGCCTACGCTTTCGAACGAAGCTGAAGCCTCACCGAAGACCGAGACTCTGAAGATGACGCTGGTGCTGAGCATACGAGCCCAATACCGAATTGGAACCGAAGAACGAGGGAGGCCGACCAAGCTTTCAATTGAAGCCTGGCTTCAAAAATGATTTTCAGATCTGGGCTTGTTGAAGATGATGATGACACCAAACGCTGAGATCTGATTGAACCCGCTGTCGATGAAGCCGGTGCTGCCAGTAGAGAAGCCGGGGGTGAACTGATTTGAAGAAAATATTTGCGCTATCGAGATGATTAAATATGCGAGAAGCAGGAACTGAGTTCCGTCAAGGTCGTCCGAAGTGTGTCGAGGAAGCTCCACAGTGGCCTGAGTTCGTTAAGAATATGAACCGCGTGCGTAGAAATCTAACCGACGCTGCATCCAGGGCCTAGGTATCTCCAATATACTATTCAAGAATATCAGTTTGATGATGGGTCTGATTTTTGATGTCGGATTCGGTCGAATCTAGATAATCTTGTGCACCAGTGGTGGCATCTCCAGATGAATCAGGCGAGTTTGTTCGCCACATCAAATCTGTGCAGGCCTTCTTCGAAGAGAGTCAGAGCGATGCTAATGATCTTCCTTGACAAACCCTTCGCATGGGAAACATGTTGGGGCGCCTCCTCATCTGGACCTGATAAATATTTTTTTATATCTGATATCTTTAAAAAAAAGATATTTTGATATCTTTGACAAGATATATCTGATATCTTTGACAAGATATATATGATATCTTTGAGAAGATATATTTTTTATCTTTGATGAGATATATTTAATATATTTAATCAGATATGAGATATCTTTTAGGAGATACATTAGATTTCATCTTCTATTTATATGAGGTGTGCAACTCTTCTCTCGGTAGTGGTTGGAGGCAGTGCAGTTGCGTTTTCAATGAGCGGTTTCAGATCTGCAACCGGTAGAACTACTCTGATTTGATCAGCTTTCATCTGTGGTGGTTTTTTGATCCGATCCCGGTGTTTTTCATCTGAACTTTTGTTCGGACATCAATCTTCTGCTTTCACGGTCAGATCTATTTGGGTTTCTTTAGCAGGCTGTTTTCTTTATTTCAGGCTTCATCAAGACTGCATCTATTCTCCGACTTTGATCCACTATTTTTCTAAGTATTACATTTGAGATCCCTGTCATTTTTTAGGGAGTCTATACCGTGTACTTATCTATTTTAGTGGATTCCTCTTTCTGGACTAGGTCCCGTGGTTTTTCCCTTTTTGGTTTTCCACGTAAAAATTCTGGTGTCAATTTTATTTTCTGCACCTGTTTTTGTTGCTACGCATCCGTTGTTTGAGGGAAAGATTTCTCTGTTGCGCATTCGTGTTTATTGTTGTTTGCGCGTTCATCGCTTGTCATCTTTCCCAACATCTGGTATCAAAGGGTTTGGTTTTTATTTCATATTCATTATGGAATCTAATTACAGTCGGATGATTTTATTGAATGGTGCCAATTATCATATGTGGCGACTTAAACTGAAGGATCTGCTTTTTGTCAAGCGAATGCATCTTCCAGTGTTTAGTACCCAGAATCCAGAAAGGATGTCAGATAAAGAATGGGCGTTCGAGCATGAGATGGTTTGTGGCTTCATTCGCCAATGGGTCGAAGACAACATGATGAACCACATTGTCAACATCTCTCACGCCAGAACATTGTGGGAAAAGCTCGAGACTACCTATGCTTCTAAGACTGGAAACAATAAATTGTTTCTTCTCAAACAAATGATGAATTTGAGGTACAGAGAATGTACGTCTATTTCTGATTATTTAAGTGAATATCAGAGATGTTTTGATCAGTTGTCTGGCATGAGTATTAATTTTGAAGATGAGGTTTTGGCACTTTTATTGCTTAACACGTTACCTGATTCTTGGGAGAATTTACGTGTTACTCTTACCGGTTCTACTCCTAATGGTGTTGTGACATTCAGTTTTGTTAAGTTTGCTATTTTGAATGAAGAAGTCAGGATACGTACTCAAGAGAAATCTTCAGAGCTTTTAGTCACAGAGAACAGGGGGAGAAGCCAGGAAAAGAATCAGGGACAGAGCAGTCGAGGAAAGAGTAAAAGTAGAAGCAAATCTAGATCAAAGCAGAGAGATTTTGAATGTCATCATTGTAGTAAGAAGGGGCATGTTAAGAAGTTTTGTTATCAGCTGAAAAGAGAAAACAGAATGAAGGAAAATCAGCCAAAGAAGAATATCGATGGAGATGATCATGTCTCTGCCGCTACAGGGGGTGATCTTGTTATTATTTATGACTCCATTAATATTGCTTCTGATCATTCTTGTTGGTTTGTTGACAGTGGTTCATTTTTTCAAGTGACATCAAAGAAGGAGTTCTTTACATCTTACAACCCAGGTAATTTTGGGATTTTGAAGATGGGTAATGATGGTCATGTTGATGTCGTAGGTATCGGGACTGTTTGTTTAGAGACCAGTACTGGAAGTAAGCTGATTTTGAAGAATGTTCGACATGCACCAGAGGATCGTTTGAATCTTATTTCTACCAGCGTTCTTGATGATGAAGGGTTTATCAGCACATTTGGTGATTTCCAATGGAAGATTTCCAAGGGCTCTATGATTGTGGCTCGAGGGAAGAAGCAATCAGGTTTGTACTGGACTAGAGCATCTATTTCATGTGATACTGATTGTGTTGTTGAGTGCAGTGTTTCGTCCAAGTTGTGGCATAAGAGGCTCAGTCACATCAGTGAGAAAGGGCTTGGTTGTTTGGCCAAGCGAAATCTTCTTCCAGATTTGAAGAGTGTCAAATTGGACACATGTGATCATTGCATGGCTGGGAAACAGAGCAGAGTGAGTTTCAGCAGTCATCCTCCACACAGGAAGTCACAGGAACTTGAAATAGAACATTCAGACGTTTGTGGTCCTTTGAAATCTAAGACCTTTAGTGGCGGTCTTTATTTTGTTACTTTTATTGATGACTACTCACGAAAGCTCTGGGTTTATGTTTTGAATGCCAAAATTCAGGTGCTCAGTGTTTTTAAGCAATTTCATGTTTCTGTTGAGAGGGAATCAGGCAAGAAATTGAAATGTATTCACACTGACAATGGGGGAGAGTATTGTGGTCCATTTGATCAATATTGCTGGCAGGAAGGTATTCGGCATCAGAAGACACCTCCCAAGACACCTCAGCTAAATGGTGTAGCTGAGCGGATGAACAGGACTTTGATGGAAAGAGTTCGTTGTTTGCTTTCGGAAGCAAAGCTGCCTGGAAACTTTTGGGGTGAGGCTTTACTTACTGCTGCTTATATTATCAATTTATCACCTTCAGTTGCTTTGCAGACAGACACTCCCGATAAGTTTTGGTATGGAAAAAGAATCAGGTACGATCACTTGAAAGTTTTTGGTTGCAAGGCTTTTGTTCATGTGCCTAGAGATGAGAGATCCAAATTGGATGATAAGTCACGGCAGTGTATTTTTATTGGATATGGACACGATGAGTTTGGGTACAGGTTTTATGATCCTGCTTTGAAGAAACTTGTCAGAAGACGAGATGCAGTGTTTAAAGAGGACCAGACTATTGCAGATATTGATAAGGGAGAAAAGTCCACTTCTCCAAATTCTGATGGTTTTTTTAGTCTTGAGCTAGGTTCTGATTCACATTTACCTCATATTGTTGATTCGGATGATCACATTGATGTGCAGAATGATGCTCAAGGTGAACAGGTTGGAGTTGATATTTTTTATACACCTTTTGTTTCTGATGATCCGGTTCCTGGGGTTATCAATGAACCCGCAGTTCCACTCCGGAGGTCATCTCGGCATCGTACCATTTCTACTCGGTATTCACCTGATGAGTATGTGCTCCTCGCTGAAGGGGGAGAACCAGAATCTTTTGATGAGGTGATGGAAAGTGAACAGAAGGACAGATGGGTTGCGGCAATGGATGACGAGATGACATCATTGCACGACAACCACACTTTTGAGCTGGTGAAGTTACCGATAGGTAAGAGAGCTTTGCAAAATCGGTGGATTTATCGGATTAAGACTGAAGAATCCAGTTCTGTTCCCCGATACAAGGCATGGTTAGTTGTTAAAGGATTCCTTCAGAAGAAAGGTATTGATTTTGATGATATTTTTTCACCTGTTGTCAAAATGTCTTCTATTCGGGTTGTTCTTGGTTTGGCTGCTAGTTTGGATCTGCAGATTGAGCAGATGGATGGGAAGAGAACTTTTCTCCATGGAGATTTAGAGGAGGAGATTTACATGAAGCAACCAGAGGGTTTTGTTGAAACAGGTAAAGAAAATAATTTCTGCAGATTGAAGAAGAGTTTGTATGGTTTGAAGCAAGCTCCAAGACAGTGGTATAAAAATTTGAATCTGTCATTTCTCATCAGGGTTTCAGGAAGACATCTTCTGATCATTGTGTGTTTGTTTGGAATTTTTCTGATGATGATTTTATTATACTGTTGCTTTATGTTGATGATATGCTCATTGTTGACCATGATGCTTCTAGAATTGACAGATTGAAGAAGGATCTTTGTCAGTCTTTTGCGATGAAAGACTTGGGGCCAGCACGGCAGATTCTTGGCATGACGATCTCCCGTGACAGGAAGGCCAAGAAACTGTGGTTATCTTAGGAGAGATACATTGAGAAGGTTCTTCAAATATTTTCTATGGATAGAGATAAAGTGGTTAGTACTCCTCTTGCTTTATATTTTAAGCTCAGCACCAGTCAGTCACCTTCTACTGATGAAGAGAGAGAGGAGATGCAACACATACCTTATTCATCTGCCGTTGGTTGTTTGATGTATGCTATGGTATGTACTAGACCTGATATAGCTCATGCAGTTGGTGTGGTCAGTCGTTTTCTATCGAATCTAGGCAGAGAGAATTGGAGGGCAGTGAAGTACATTTTTCGTTATCTTCGTGGTACTTCTGATCTGACATTGTGTTTTGACAAAGGGGAACCTATGGTTTGTGGATTTACAGATTCAGATATGGTAGGAGATATTGATTCGAGGAAGTCTACTTCAGGCTATTTGATCACTTTTGCAGGGGGAGCTATATCTTGGCAGTCTAGGTTGCAGAGATGTGTTGCTTTATCTACCACAGAGTCAGAGTTTATTGCAGCTACAGAGGCGTGCAAAGAATTGTTGTGGATGAAAAATTTTATTCAAGAGCTCAATTTTAATCAAGACAGATATGTTTTATTTTGTGATAGTCAGAGTGCTATTTGTTTGGGAAAGAATCCTACTTTTCATGGCAGGTCGAAACATATCGATGTTCGGTATCATTGGATCTGCAATGTCCTTGATTCGAGATATTTAGAGCTTGAGAAGATCCACACTGATGACAATGGGTCAGACACGTTGACCAAGAGTTTACCCAGAGGAAAATTTGAGACTTGCCGACTGATTGTAGGGTTGGCGATGATCCCCAGTTGAGTCGGAGGGGGAGTTTTTTGGGGAACCTCCTCATCTGGCCCTGATAAATATTTTTTTATATCTGATATCTTTAAAAAAAAGATATTTTGATATATTTGACAAGATATATCTGATATCTTTGACAAGATATATATGATATCTTTGAGAAGATATATTTTTTATCTTTTATGAGATATATTTAATATCTTTAATCAGATATGAGATATATTTTATGAGATACATGAGAATTCATCTTCTATTTATATGAGGTGTGCGGCTCTTCTCTCGGTAGTGGTTGGAGGCAGTGCAGTTGCGTTTTCAAGGAGCGGTTTTCAGATCTCCAACCGGTGGAACTACTCTGATTTGATCGGCTTTCATCTGCGGTGGTTTTCTGATCCGATCCCGGTGTTTTTCATCTGCACTTTTTTTCGGACATCAATCTTCTGCTTTCACGGTCGGATCTATTTGGGTTTCTTTAGGAGGCTGCTTTCTTCATTTCAGGCTTCATCAAGACTGCATCTATTCTCCAACTTTGATCCACTATTTTTCTAAGTATTACTTTTCAGATCCCTGTCATTTTTTGGGGAGTCTCTACCGTGTACTTATCTATTTTAGTGGATCCCTCTTTCTGGACTAGGTCCCGTGGTTTTTCCCTTTTGGGTTTTCCATGTAAAAATTCTGGTGTCAATTTTATTTTCTGCACCTGTTTTTGTTGTTACGCATCCACTGTTTGAGGGAAAGATTTCTCTGTTGCGCGTTCGTGTTTTTTGTTGTTTGCACGTTCATCGCTTTCCATCTTTCCCAAAAAAATACCTGTTAAATTAGGCAGTGGGTTGCGCTTGGGGTGATTTTGGAGATTGATTCTGGTATGTTCGATGCCTCCCAATCCACTAATTCTAAGCTCGGTCTGGTTCTTTGGCATCGATTGGTCGAAGATGACAAGACTAATATCACCGGAGCTGAGAAAATATTTGGTCTGGGTTTAGTGAAGTGAAAAACCAAGGTTGTGTTGAAGTGTGCTGAGGAAGACTATTGTTGTGATGAGGGTGTGAATTCAAGATTGAATATTTTTGGTCGTTTTCCTCTGTTTTATTATTGTAATTTGATTGATGAAGGGGCATCCACACTTTACTCATTGCAGCTGCAATGAATAGTCACTGAGTCTCAAACAATTTTAAGTGTTGGGTAAGTTTCTAAGCTGAGAAGGAAGATTTGAACAGTTTAGGGGAGATGGTGATGTCATGTAGGTGCAATTTGGTTGGTGCTTTAATTGTCAGAGCGTATGTCAGAAGTTTGTGGGAATGACTTGTTAAAGTTGCAGTGTAGGTTATAGAAGGATTAAGGAGAATCTTTCAGTGATGACAGACTCATCAACCTAGCAAAACTAAGTCAGTTTGCAACTTGTAAAATATAAGTAATACGATCTGCCATATTTTGAAAAACTATTCTTGACGGACATCATTTGGAGACGGACAATTTCTTTGGGTGAAAACTTCCAGGAGTGGAGAATGGGTAGGAGCATCGGATAGTGCACAAGTTCATTCCAAAGAAAAAGACTAAGGGAAGACTTATGTCTTCATCATCTTCTTAATTTCATTCTTGATATGTAATTCTTGTTGTTTTTTAAACAATGATCATAGGCTAAACATTGAGATGGTAAATTAGATTGTAGTGGTTCAACTTTTTAAATCATTGTTTGTGAAATTGTTTTTGAAATTGTAATCAAATTATTTTCTATTGCAATCAAATGAGTTTTGTTCATGAAGAAATTAAAAAAAAACATGATTGTTAGTCAATTTTCTTGATTGAGATTTTGAATACCTATTTGATCGATGATTTTAATTAAATTTACACAAACAAAGAAATAGTTTTACCAAACCATCAAGATTTCTCTCATGTTTCATTCTTGTTATCACACTCAACTTTTCTTCGAACTTCTTACACAATTTTCTTTCTACCCTTCATCTTCTCCTTTTCATTTTTTGTTTCTTAAAAAATATTTACACCGCCGTTGTTTGCAAGTATGCATGTTTTTCTTTAGTTTTTTATATTCTTTCTTGGACTTCATTACATTTTACTTCTCTGTGGATACAATACCCTTATTTCTATAGTTTAGTAGTTTTTTAATTTGTGCTAGTCAATGTCTTAGCGATCAAATTTTTGGAACCGTTTTCGGGAAAGATTTCTTGCATCCCAAAAAAATATTAAAATAAAAAAAATCAAAAATTTGTTCTAAAAAAGATTAATCTGTTTATGATACTAAAAATTTCTATTCTTCACTTAGTTCTTGCACACAAGGTTAGTGTCTCAAGTGTTAGTCCATACAACTTGAAATTGAAAAACATCTCTAAAAAAGAGAAATTTAATTTGAATATCTGCGTGAGATAGATCCTGATAATAATGAAAATAACGTATAACATGAACTTGTTCTAGAGAGAAATGAAATGACTATGATGAGGGAGTATTAACTTCGTCAAATCTCGAGCAACCCTTCTTCTACTAGGTTGTCTCCCAGATCCCAGAGTTATGAGCTGAAATAGCCGCACACCTCTTTGTTTCTTTTGTTTAATGGTTTTTCTAATAAGGACTCTCTGGAATTCATCAGAGATATCTATAACACGGTGCACCAAATGCCTTTGTAAGGTCTTACTAAGGATGAACATAGAATGAGAGTATTTCCCTTTCGTATAAAAGGGAATGCTAAAAATTGGATCTTAATTCAAGATGATAACATGTTTGAAACTTGGGGACATATTTATAATTATTTTTTCACAAAATTTTACCTAAGGAGATTAAAAGGAGAAATTTAAAATCATATTACTAGTTTCTATCAAGAGGATGAAGAGGCTTTTCATGAGGCATGTGATAGATTTAGGGACCTCTATATGAATTTTCCATATCATCAGCTCTCTTCCCATGTCTTCATAGATACTTTCTATGAAAGATTGTCTTCTTTAGGTCTGAATTTAGTGGATCAATCAACTGGTGGTAATTACAATGACAAAACTTTTGAAGATTTAAGGAAATTTTTCAAAAATTTAACTGTTACAACATAAAAATTATTGGATAAGGAGAGTGAATAGAGGAGAGAAAAGTGCTAGTTTATGCATTCAAATGAATTCTATGTTGGTTGAAATCAAAGAACAACTTCAATCATTAATGAATGAAAATTCTAAACAAAGTTTCAATCAAGTGGGCTATCAAAATTAGAATCAATCACTTAGAGAATAGTGTGTTCAATGTGGAATGGTTGAAAATACTGAATTTTTTCCCAAACTTTTATATGTTGTCTCAATGATATGGAAATGATAATTTTGCAGGTTATGGTCAGAGGATGCAAGCTAGAGATGATATGTTTTCAAAAAATTACAATCCTGGATATAAGAACCAACCCAACTTATCATGGAGAGAACCGTTGGACTCGCCTATTTTTGATAATCCCAAATCATGTTTCATTTATATAAAGCATCTTGTTTCTCTTACAGGATAATATTTTATGTGAAAATTATGTTTATATCAAAGCAAAAACTATGTACTTTTAATCTCACTGCTCTCTTGTTTAAGCTCACAGTGCAAAATTTCTCTAAGTACATAGGTCACCGATGAAAAGGTCACTGATGAAAAGGTCACCGATGAGTGCAAATTTTACCGATGTAGAGGTCACTGATGCAATGGTCGCCGATGCAAGGTCACCGTTGCAAAGCCATCGCTGAAGGCCGCCGATGAAGGTTTCCGTTGAGGGATACCACTGAAGGTTACCGATGGAAGGTCACCGTTGAAGGTTGTCGGTGTGCACCTACTATTGAAGCCTACCGTTGTAAAGGCTATCGTTACCAGTCTACCGATGCTTACCCTTCCATACTTTGACAAATTCTTAAGATTATTCTAACTGTCATATTTGATAAATTCAATGCTTCTGACACTAATTAATGCTGATTGTAGACATATCAGGAGACCATATCTGGACAGTACAAGGTACGAGAAAGATCACATGTGATGTACTTATTCCTATTGTCGAACCTCAAATATATAAAAGAGAAGACCGAGGAAGAAAATAAGGATGCATGAGTGCCCGAGTCCAGAAGCTAAGAAAGTGAAGAGCAGTAATAGAGAAGTAGCATATGAAGGAGCTTACTTGCTAGATCAAAGAAGAACCATCCTGCACTTACACTGTGAACCAACAAGCATCACGAAGATCATTTGAGACAAACTCACTTCTGCCTTCTATGCCTCATCAACTCTTGATCAACACTAGAAGCATAACACTCAAAGCTAGAGCGACACTCTCTTTTGAAGACAACTTTCAGAGAAAGACTCGAACATCAAATTCTTCACTCCAAGGAGTCAAGAGATGGATTTCAAACATATAGAGCCTTATAAAATCAAGCTTATAATCTTATCTCTATTGTGTTTATTCTTTTTACATTTCTGAGAAGTGTGTCTATCTGTTTCACACACTCTCTCATGTGCTGAACTAGAGGATACTGAAAATCCTCACATCAAACTTCTACTTCATTTTGTTTCCCATGAATAAATGTGGAAGAGACCGTGTGTCGTCTGTACTATTTGTTTTTCCCACGAAGAACTATGGTAGAGGGTGTGAACCCTGGACAGTTTGTGAAAACTGTTGTAAAGCCTGATACAGGCTATGTAACAAGATTAATTTTAATATAGACTGCTTGGTGGCAGGTGATCACCAAGTGGAGAGGATTAAGTCTCGTCTTGAGAATGAACCTCTTGTTTAACTTTATTGTGCACTATATATTTTTTACTCTATTTTATCTATTTTTCGCTGCTTATAATTGCTAAAACATAAAACTGTTTTGCATTCACTTTGATATTTAGTTTTGGTTAGTGTGTGTATGTGTTTAATTCAGTAAAATTGTTTCAAAAGTTTAAGAAGTGTTTTTTACACTAATTTAACTGAGGACTAATCACCCTTTGAGAAACCTGTTGACCAACTAGACATTTACATCTCTACTGCCTTAATTAACTGGGCCGTTTCAAATTTGGGGGATATTTATAAGAAAAGTTTTAAACAGAAATTTTAAGTATGAACTCAATTCACCCCCATCTTGAGATTCCACTTCGACCAACATTTGGTATCAGAGGATTTTTAATTTTTAATTTTTGTTGCTACTATCTAAATTGTTCTGCAAGTTGTCAAATTCATTTCAATAGTGATTTTAGTTGTATCTTAAAGATCTTAAAATTTATGTCATATCTAAATTTTCAGTTCTTTAAAATTCTAGTTAACTATGGATAATAGAGATGAGGGTGTTGTTACTAACAGGCCACCTTTCTTTAATGATAATAACTATGCTCGGTGGAAATTAAAAATGAAAATGTATCTAGAGAGCATGAGACCTGAAATTTGGGACACAATTGAAGAACAACATGTATTGCCTTCTACTGCTAGGGACACATGGTCTCAGTTGACTAAATCCACCTATAACAATAATTTTAAAGCAATGAATGATTTGTACTGTTCTCTAGGTGATGAAGAATTCAATAGAATATCTTCTTATAAAACTGCTTATGAAATTTGGGATACTTTAGCTGTTTCTCATGAGGGAACAAATAATGTTAAAGAAATGAGATTAAATACCTATATTATTAAATATGATAATTTTAAAATGAATCATGATGAACTTATTTCTGAAATGTATCTCAGGTTCAATGAAATAGTTAATACCATGAGTCTTCTTGGGAAACTAGTGGACAACAAGGATCAGATTATGAGATTACTTCGATGCCTACCTGATAGATGGAGAGGAACTTCTGTTTCTATCTGAGAATCTTGTGACATAGGCAAGATACCAGTGAAGGAACTAATTAGAAAGATTATGATGTATGAAGAAGATCTTAAGGTGAATCAAGAAGTAGATGAAGAACCAAGAAAGAAATATGTAGCATTCAAGACTGTTACCTCAAAGAAAAAAGATAAAGAAAAAGTTCAAGCTCCTGTAGACACTTCTATGAGTGAAGACTTAGACTCTGACAGTGATGATGAGATGGCTCATCTTTCAAGGAGATTCAAGAAGTTCTACCATAAGAAGAAGTTCTTTAGAAAGTTAAACTATAAAGGAAGGTATGATAATAAAGGACAGTGGAAAAAGGATAGAAAGTGGAATGATAACACAAATGAAATAGTCTGTTATAAGTGTAAATGAAAAGGCCATGTGAAGGCTGATTTCCCCAAGCTTAAATTTAAGAATATGTATGAATACAAGGGAAAATGATATAAAAAGGCTATGAAATCCACTTGGAGTGCCTCAGAAGATAGCTCAAGTGGATCTAACACTTCCGATGCTGACAAGAACAAACATGAAAACCTGTGTTTCATGATAGAAACATCTGAGGTAACACCCAATTCCCCTATACCTAATGCTTATTATTCTAGGAATGAAAGCGAATCAAATAATGATGAGAATATGACTAAGGATGAACTATTTGAATATTGTGGAATGATTGAGCACACCTTTAATGAACTCAAGGATAAATATAAACTATTTAAAAGGAAACATTATTTAAATGCTAATTACAAGTCTGATTTGGATATTGAGAAAGAAAAATGTGCTCAGTTGTTAAAAAAAATACTGAACTTAAATTACCAAATGAGTAATTAAAAAGGGATTTGGAAAATTTTACTGCTGGTAGAAATACCTTGACTCAGTTACTAGAGAAACAAATTTCTCCAAAATACACAACTGGTATAGGATATCAATTAGGATAGAGAAGAATTATTAGAACTTTTTTTTCCAAAATCTGGAAAGTTTAGTGCTAGCTCAAGTTCTGGACCATCTTTTGAAAAACAATTCTCTAAAGGACCTAACAAAGTGTTCATGTCTCAAAACATATATATTGATTATAGGAAATCTATGAGACAAGTATGGGTTCCCAAAGGTTTACTTACTAACCTCTCTAGACCCAAGAAAATCTGGGTACCAAAGTTACCCTACACTTAATCTATTTTGCAGGAAAATTGTCTAAAGATCTCGTGTAAAACTCTATAGTACTTGGATAGTGGATTTTCAATACATATGATAGAAAATTATTCATACTTCAAAAGCCTAATTAAATTTGATGGTGGACATGTCACATCCGGGGATAATGCTAAAGGGAAAATCATCAACTTAGGCCGAATTGGTAACCTTAATACTGTGTTAATTTCAAAAGTAATTTTTTATAGGTTAAAGTAAAATTTACTGAGCATCTCTAAGTTGTGTGATGATGGATTCAATGTTAAATTTGAAAATGATGCATGTAATGTTTTTAATTCTAAAAATGATTTAATATTTACTGCTCTTAGAAATGAAAATGTATATGTTGTTGATTTAAATTCTCTATCTAAGCAAAATGTTTCATGTTTAAATGTGTTTCATAAGGAATCCTAGTTATGGCACAAAATATTAGAACACTGCAATGTGCACTCACTTAGGAAACTAAAAAGTAAAGGTTTAGTTAGAGACTCACCTAAATTGGAATTCCCTCTTAACAAAGTGTGTAATCCTTGTCAAAAGGAAAAACAACACAAATTTTCTTTCAAACCAAAGAAATAAGTTTATACTTCTCAACTGCTTGAGTTGGTTCACATGGATTTGTTTAGACCATCTAGAGTTTCAAGTTTAAATGGGAAGCACTATATTTATGTTCTTGTAGATGATTTTTCAAGATATTCATGGGTATACTTTCTAGCTCACAAAATTGGAGCATGCTCTTACTTCATTAAATATTCCAAATCTGTAGAAAATATTAGTGGACTTAGAATTAAGACCTTGATAAGTGATCATGGTTGTAAGTTTGAAAATCAGGAATTTGAGTCTTTTTTATCACAAAATGGATATACTCACAATTTCTCTGTTCCTAGAAAACCTCAACAAAATGGATTTGTAGAGATAAGGAATAGGACACTTCAAGAGATTTCCCATACTATGCTTAATGAGTATAATCTACCTATCTATTTTTGGGTTGAGGTCGTTAATACAACTTGTTACATTATCAATAGAGTCTTAATTAGACCTGTTCTTAAGAAGAACCCTTATGATATTTGGAATAATAGGAAGCCTAAGGTTAATTACTTTAGAGTTTTTGGTTGCAAAGTCTTTATCCTTAACACTAAGGATAATCTTGACAAGTTTTCTTCCAAAAGCGATAAAGGAATTTTCCTAGGTTACTCAATATCTAGTCAAGCTTATAGAGTATTCAATAAGAGAACCAAATGTGTGGAAGAATCAGTTCATGTCAAAATTTTTGAGACTGATCCACATGAACCCAAAACCTCTGTTGAACATCTTGAGGAAGATATGTCAATTCTGGACCTTAATGATAAAGACAGTGAACCCTTAGTGAAAACAACCAGTTTTGGAAATCTTCCAGAATCTGTGCATGGTGAATCTAAACCTACATACAATCATGAGGAGTCTAGTTCAACTCTTTCTAGAGGTATTATAACTCTCAAGAATCATCCTTTAGATGTTGTAGTTAGTGATTTAAATAGAGGAACACAAACTAGAGATTCTCTGAGAAACCAGGTTGAACATCAAGCCTTTCTTTCACAGCTTGAACCTAAAAATATCAATGATGTAATCAATGATGAATTCTAGGTGATAGCTATGCAAGAAGAATTAAATCCGTTTGAAAGAAACAAAGTTTGGGAATTAATAGAACGACTTAAAGACACTTTGACCATAGGCACTAAATGGGTGTTTAGAAATAAAGTTGATAAATCTGGAAATATAGTTAGAAACAAGACTAGACTAGTTTCACAAGGATATAGTCAAGAATAAGGAATAGACTATGAAGAAACCTTTTCACCTATAGCTAGACTAGAAGCCATTAGGATACTAATTGCCTATGCATCTCATCTTAATTTCAAACTTTATCAAATGGATCTCAAAAGTGCATTTTTAAATGGGTATATAGTTGAGGATATATTTGTTGAAGAACCCCTCAATTTTACAAATCCCCATTTTTCAAATCACGTCTTTAAACTGTCTAAAGTGTTATATGGTCTGAAACAAGCTCCAAAATCTTGGTATGACAGACTTAGTTCTTTTCTTATTTAAAAAGGTTTTACTAAAGGAATAACAGATCCTACTCTTTTTATTAAAAGGATTTCTAAAGATGTTTTAATAGTACAAATTTATGTAGATGAAATTATTTTTTGATCCTCTAAAAATTATTTATGTACTGATTTTTCAAAAATAATGCAAGATGAATTTGAAATGAGTTTAATGGGGGAACTTAAATTTTTCCTTGGATTCCAAATTTTTCAATATAAAAATGGTATTGTTTTAAATCAGAGTAAATATACCAAAGATCTTTTGAAACATTTTGGTTTGGACATCAATAAAGGTATTGATACTCCTATGATTACCACATGTAAGTTGGATGCCGATGAAACTGGTAAACCAGTGGATCAAACCAATTACAGAGGTATGATTAGGAGTATGCTCTATCTTACTGCTAGTAGACTAGATATTATGTTCAGTGTATGTATGTGTGCTCATTTTCAATCCAATCCTAAAGAGTCACATTTAACTTCTATTAAAAGGATATTTAAATATATCAAGTATACTACAAACTTATGACTGTTTTATCCAAGAGGATAATCATTTTATTTAATAAGTTATTCAGATGCTTACTTTGCTGGTTTCAAGTTAGATAGAAAGAGCACCTCTGGAACATGTCACATTTTAGGCAAGTTACTAGTATCATGGTGTAGTAAGAAACAGAATTTTGTTGCATTATCTACTGCGGAAGTTGAATATATAGCTGTTGGTAGTTGTTGTGATCAAATTCTATGGATGAAACACACTTTACTAGACAATGGATATCAATTCAAACATGTATCTATAAAGTGTGATAATACAAGTGCTATCAACATCTCTAAAAATCTAGTATCTCATGTTAGGACAAATCACATTGATGTGAGACAACACTTCTTGAGAGATCATTATCAAAGAGGTGATATCACTCTTTAATTCATTGGTATTGAACACCAATTGGCTAATATATTCACAAAGACTTTGAATTCTGAGAGGTTAAATTACACCAAACGTGAGTTAGGTATGATAAACTGTTAAAGTAGAAACCTCACTGTTAGAGACCTCACCATTAGAAACCTCACTGTTAGAAACCTCACCATTAGGAATCTCACCATTAGAAACCTCACCGTTAGGAACCACACTGTTGGACCTCACCATTAGGAACCTCACCATTGGACCTCACCATTAGGAACCTCACTGTTGGACCTCACCGATAGACCTCACCATTGGACCTCACCGATAGACCTCACCGTTAGGAACATCACCATTAAAAACCTCACCATTAGGAACCTCACCGTTAGAAACCTCACCGTTAGGAACCTCACCATTGGACCTTACTGATAGACCTCACCATTAGGAACCTCACTGATAGACCTCACAGTTGTCACCTTACCGATAGTCGATGTTTTCGAGACTTGGTGTTTTCTCTACCGGAATCTGAAATTTTTTTTGTATTACTTATTTCTTTTATCTTATTTTTTTTTTAGATCCCTAAGTGATAAAATTAAAGTACATACTACATTTAGATCCACCTCAAACTATCTCCTGAATCTCTTTCTCTCCAACCTCAGAACCTAATCCTCTTCCAAAACCCTCGAACCGCTTCAGACCACATGGAAAGAGTGAAGAGACCATTGGTCAGTGATGAAGGGGATGTGCCAAATCCAAAGAGACCTTGAGTTTAGTTGAGTAGTGGAATCCAGGCTATGGAAAAACCAATCAACCCTCATCTGTTGAAGAGGGAAATCATAGTTGAAAAAGAGCTTAGTTCTGAATGGCTGCTGACAAGTAGATCTTTAGTGCTAAAGGCACTTGAAGCTCAAGGTTGGGTTGAATGCTTTGCAAACAACAATGGACCCTATTACTCAAAGTTAGTGAAAGAATTTTATGAGTTTTTGAAATTCAAATAGACTAAGGATGAGAAAAGAATCTATTCAAGGGTGAATGGAATAAGTATAAGTTTTTCCTCTATTGAATGGGATGAGTGTCTGAGAGTACCACATGAAGGGATTTATGATTACTACTCAGGAGTGGTGCCTCCCACTACGGAGTTCTTCTATTATGAAGAAGCCTTATCCAAACTGACAGGGAGTGGGATCCCTAGAAAAGTCATTGCTGCTGAGATGTAAGGAGAATACAAGCTAATGTTTAAGTTTGTCCAACATGTCTTGAGTTCTCGGAGAGGGGACTTTGCTATATTGAAATTTAAGTATGTATTTCTCTTGTATCTGTTGAAGCATGGATAGAAGATTAATTTGTGTAGGCTGATGATGATTCAATTAAAAGATATGACAAATCCCAATTCCAAATCCAATGCCTTATTTCATGCTAGATTGCTATCCTTGATGTTGAAGGTGAAAGGAGTTTCTAGAGATAAGGAGGAAACATTTGTTGTAAGGGATAATTTCTATATTACAAAGTTAATTTGCAAGTTGATGAAAATAAATTGTAAGCCCTAGCAAAGAAGATGGGTACATAATGAGGCTAAGCTATATGATGAATTCAACCATGTCACTCATCCTACTAGGCCTAAGGATAAGAGAGATACTAGTATAAATCCTAGTGAAGTAGAGCCTACATATTTAGATGAATAAGAAGAGGTTTTTGTTGTACCAGAAAGAGAGGATTCTCCTATAGATGACAGGAGTGATCATGATATTCCTTCCAATCCTCGTAGTAACACTATATCCTTTGGTGCGCCTAGCCCACCAAAGAGATTTCCTGGAAGGGAGAAAATCCTAAGGGACAATGATGATAAAGATACTAGTGAAGAATAAGAGGCTTAAAATTTATTAAGAGACATTAGAGAAACCTCAGATGAGGATGAGAACACTGAGTCTAGTCATGCTGACTTTGAGACTGCTGCTGATGTGAGTGAAGAAGAATGTCTTAGTCGTAGTCCTCTGATAGGGCATACAGAAATGGTTGAAAGTGTAGATGAAAAGGTTGCTGATTCAGTTGAAGCTATAATTTTTTTGGAATATATTGAAGATTATGTAGAGTAAGTGGCATTAGACCCTTCTATTGATGTAGTTTCTCAAGGAGGTATGGAAGAGATGAATGTAGATGATCAGGAGAATGCTCCAAGTGAGGGGGAGGAACCTGTTACTACAGGTTCAGTTGTTGCTGCTCATGGAATAGTAGATTGGTCAGAAGACCCTGGATTTATGGTGTTGGGTTTAGATTATGGAGATTCTGATGATGAACATCCTATCAAAAATCCTCCAATCCCTTCAGTTATAGAGACTACTATTGTGCAGCCAGTAGTACTACTACCTTAAGACTATGTGAAGAAGGAATATTTAGAATAAATAAAATCAGATCTGAAGAGCCACCTTGATGAGAGATTTGTTGGGTTAGAAAGTGATATGACTCAAAATAAAGAAGTTGTAACATCTACAATGGAAAGACTAGTTTCTACCTCTCACTCCATCTTGCTAGAGGAAGTAAAGAACTGTTAGAATAAGATCAGAACCTTGGAAGATTCTATGGAATCTGTGAAACAGTCTATATCCAGATTTAACTTCTATATGTATTCAAGGGCTTAGGTGGACAAAGATATTAGATGTGTTAAAAGTGTTTTTCATCAAATGGTCACTGTGTTCGAGGACTTTAGGAAGTTTATGGAGACACATGTGAGTGGCCAAGATGATAATGTGAAAAGGCTGATCAGTGGGCTGACAAAATCTTTTAAGGAGAAAGTGGCTTTCACTATGGAACCTCTATGTGCATCTGCTTCATCTTCATCCTCTCCTCTTATTGATCTAGAAGCCTTCAGGTTGGTTGTTAGAGAAGAAGTTGAGAAGTTATCTAGTACCAGTACCTTAGATCCCCAGTCTATGACTCAGGTTATTTACACTACCAGAGAAATTCATAATCTTGTGAAAAATTATTTAAGGTAAGCTTCTCAAGATCAAAATTCCATCAAAGAGCAAGTTGATTTCTACTACAAAAGGGTATATACTAAGCATCAGATGGATGGTCACTTAAATTTGTTATTAGAGAACTTGAGGATTCCACCTGCCACTCAAGAATTTAAGGATCAGGTAAGTAGACTCAGAGAGTTGACTCCTGCCTTAGAGAAATTCATGGAGAATAAGGATGATTTTATTTCATCCATGGATAGAGGAGGAAGTATTATTAGGGATTTCAGAAATCTTATTTTTCCCTTCCTCCATGTGGAATGCACTCCCATCATTATTCCTCCATCCTTGCCTTCTACCTCGGCTACTTTAGGATCCACCAGTGTTGCACCAATGATGAATCCTGCCCAGACCATCAGAAGCTTGACCCCTATGATTCCTTATAGATCCACTCACTATAAGTAAATTGATGCCTCTGTTGTAGCTCCTCCTACCCTACTGACTACTATCCCTAGGCCTATCCCTCCATCTTCAGACCCTGCCTCCTCCACTTCCAAAGAAAAATCTCCCTTGGACATATCTGATGTGGGTTGAATGTGGGTTGTCTTAGTTGATAAAGATCTTTGTAACCTTTTTGTATATTGTACTATTGCTTCATTAGTGGAAAATCCTCTTCTGTTTCTTTTTTGTATTACATTATTTTTTTTAATCACAAAGGGGGAGAAACAGGTCAGGTTACAAGTTCAGTTTAAGTTTTTAAACTGCCTAAAAGGAGGATAAGTTTTTAAGATGAATTTGCATATCTACTTTTTTTTCATAATAATCATGGTTCAAATTTTCTTATACACACCTCTGAAGATATTAGCAAATGTGCTTACCCTGATTCAAACATACTGACATAATTTGTGATTATCAAAAAGGGGGATATTATTGGACTCACCGGTTTTGATAATCCCAAATCATGTTTCATTTATATAGAGCATCTTGTTTCTCTTATAGGATAATCTTTTATGTGAAAATTATGTTTATATCAAAGTAACAACTATGTAATTTTAATCTCACTGCTCTCTTGTTTAAGATCACAGTGAAAAATTTCTCAAAGTACATAGGTCACCGATGCAGAGGTCACCAATGCAAAGGTCACCGATGAAAAGGTCACCAATGCAAGGTCACCTTTGCAAAGCCACCGTTGAAGGCCACCGATGAAGGTTACCATTGAGGGCTACTGCTGAAGGTTACTGATGGATGGTCACCATTGAAGGTTGCCGGTGTGCACCTACTATTGAAGTCTACCGTTGTAAAGGCTACTATTACCAGTCTACCGATGCTTACCCTTCCATACTTTGTCAAATTCTTAAGATTATTCTAATGATCATATTTGATAAATTAAATGCTTCTGACATTAATTAATTCTGATTGTAGACATATTAGGAGACCATATATGGATAGTACTAGGTACGAGAAAGATTTCACGTGATGTACATATTCCTATTGTCGAACCTCAAATATATAAAAGAGAATACCAAGGAAGAAAAGGATGCATGAGTGCCCGAGTCCAGAAGCTAAGAAAGTGAAGAGTAGTAACAGAGAAGTATCATATAAAGGAGGTTACTTTCTAGATCAAATAAGAACCATCCCGCACTTACATTGTGAACCCACAAGCATCATGAAGATCATTTGAGACAAACTCACTTCTACCTTCTGTGCCTCATCAACTCTTGATCAAAACCAGAAGAAGAACACTCAAAGATAGAGTGACACTCTGTTTTGAAGAAAAATTTCAGATAAAGACTCAAACATCAAATTCTTCACTATAAGGAGTCAAGATATGAATTGAAAACACATAGAGCCTTATAAACTCAAGCTTATAATCTTATCTGTATTGTGTTTATTCTTTTTACATTTCTGAGAAGTGTGTCTATCTGTTTTACACACTCTCTCCTGTGTTGAACTGGAGGATACTGAAAATCCTCACATCAAACTTCTACTTCATTTTGTTTCCCATGAATAACTATATAAGAGACCGTTTGTGGTCTGTACTATTTGTTTTTCCCACAACGAACTGTGGTAGAGGGTGTAAACCCTAGACAGTTTGTGAAAACTGTTTTAAAACCCGATACAGGTTGTGTATCAAGTTTATTGTTAATATAGACTACTTGGTGGTAGTTGATCACCAAGTGGAGAGGATTAAGTCTCGGCTTGAGACTGAACCTCTTGTTTAAATTTATTATGCACTATATTTTTTTACTTTGTTTTATCTATTTTCTGCTGCTTATAATTTCTAAAACATAAAACTATTTTGCACTCACTTCGATAGTTAGTTTTGGTTAGTATGAGTATGTGTTTAATTCAGTAAACTTGTTTCAAAAGTTGAAGAAGTGTTTTTACACTAATTTAACTGAGGAATAATCACCCTTTGAGAAACCTATTAACTAACTAGACATTTACATCTCTACTGCCTTAATTAACTGGGCCGTTTCAAATTTAGGGAATCTTTATAAGATAAGTTTTAAATAGAAATTTTAAGTGGGAACTCAATTCACCCCCCTCTTGAGATTCCACTCCGACTAATAAGATTAAGGGATGCTTAGACTATAATGTATCAGAAATTATGTGTATTGTTTTTAATTGTATAGAATTATTGTGAGACCACAGGCTCTGAAAACACATGATTCCGAGTCCTGGAGAGCCCGAAACAGAATTTTGAGCTTTTATAAGGTACGTTCAGTAAAAGTGCGGGAAAATTTTTCTAACTTTTGAACCGGTGCTCAGATCAAAAATCTGAGGGCACCATTGAACTCAAAATGTCGGGATTTTCCTATAAATCACCTAACTTTGGTCGGTAAGGGCCGAGCAGAAAAGTTATTTTTCAGACTTTTCGAGAAAAATAATAAAATAATTTAAAATAATTATTTTATTTCTTTTCTCACCGTTGAGGGTCATACGCCGACGAGGCGCATTGATGGAGGGTCAATATGGCTCGTTTGAAACCGCGACACTGTTATTTTAATTGCTCATCAAATGTGTCTCATTAAATGTAACTCATTTAATGGGCATCATTAATGGGTGCAACGTCACTGTGCTTTCTTTTTATTTTAATAAACCAACATGTTGGAGTTTGGGAATTAACAAATGCGGGGAAATCTGTCACAAAACGCCGATGAAATCCCTCTCCAACGAAGAACGAAGAACGAAGCGACGAACGTTGGAGGATCGGATCTAGAGGTTGGCAAGCGGAGACGAACGCCAATGAACACAAATCAACAACGACGCAAATCGCATCCTTCGTCATCTGCAAATCCAACGAATCCAGGTAGGGGTTTCTGCGTTCTAAGTATTTGATGATTTCTTCCTCGTTCTTGAAAATTTACGATGAACGCGGATCAACCGACCAATGGGTTGATCCACGAATCGCTCGTTCTTACAAGTGGATATCGTGCGGGGGTTTGATTTGGGATTTTTCAAGCTGTGTGGTTATCATCATGTTTATCCCCATGATTAACCACTAACGTGGAGGGCACAGGCCAACCCGAACAAGGCTTGATCCCTCCACCATAGTTGTTCTTGTTGCATTCTTCGAAGTCGACCGGTCAAGTTGTATGCAAGGAGAATTCGAAGGCTTCACAGTGATGGTGGCGCCCAACGGAGACCGTAGGCGCATACAACTCCAAAAACGGACCACTAGAGTGACTCTGGTGGCTCGTCGAAGGCACTGCCAGTGGTCGGCAGTGGTGATCGCAGGTGGAGGGTGGCGGCGCGCCTGTCAGCGCGCCCCGATGGTGAGGAGACGCGGCGCCGCATGGAGGGACAAGCCGCATCTTGGCTATTCGGTGGCTGGAGAGTCGTAGTCCATCGATTGTGGCTAGAGGAGGCCCCGCGTCCGCAGGGCCAGCAGAGGCTGGATGCGGCGCTGTTTCCGCGTCCCAGCTGGATGACGCACCACTGGCCGCAAGGGCGACCGAGCCACGGGCTGGCGGGCCGTGCCCCCAGCCAGCGAGCCGGACCCACACCGGCAGGCTAGACCCACATCCTTTAGGTCGGGCTGGATGAGAACGGGTCGCCGGGAGACCTGGCGGGCTGGACCCTCAGCCAAACCTGGCTGGGTCCAGCGAGGCCCATTGGGCCTGGACCACTAGCCAGGCCAGACTAAACTAACCCTGACCCGAACCAGGTCAGGTCGAGTCTGTCTAATTAAACCAAGGAATTTGGAGACCCCCCGGGCCGGGTTGGTCGGGTCAGTCCGACCGGGTCGGACCGGACCCCAATACAACCGGCCCCTTGTTTACTAAAACGCCAATATCTTGCAAACTGCGCATCCGATTGATGTGCTGTCAATGGTGCTGGGACCCTTGTGACGGAGCGGTCCTTCTGATATACTCCACTTAAGTTTTGACAGAATTTGGAGTACAGTAGAGTTGCATCGGACTCGAATCCAACTGGGTCCTTTTTACAAAAAAATCCTATAACTTACAGATCGGGCGTCCGATCGACTCGTCGTCTATTACGTTAGAACCCTTACGAAAAGACGGATATTTGGGTTACTTATAAGTGATACTTAGTGGTGTTTGAAATATGACTGATGGATTGAGGAGAAAAACATTCAGAACTCATACGTACATGGTGTGGAAATCCAGTAGCTGACTGTCAAGTGAAGAGCGACCCTCTGTGGATCAGAAATGGCTCGACCCTCCATGGATCGGTAAGAGAGAAACCCTTTGTAGATTGGCAATAGCGCTACCCTCTGTGGATTGGCAAGAAAGAAACCCTCTATGGATCAGAAATAGCGCTACCCTCCATGGATCGGCATGAGAGTCACCGCTAGAATTCTAGGTATTTGCGACGGGTTATTTGCGACAGGATCCCATCGCAAATAAGATTTAGCGACGGGGTCCCATCGCAAATAGTTCGTTGCAAAAAACGTCGTCACAAAAAATATTATTTGTGATGGGCCCATCGCAAATAATATTTTTTGCGACGGACAACTTCACCATCCCAAATAAGTCTCTAATTATATACTTTATATATATAAACTTTTTTTCGACAGGCTCGTAATCCCGTCGCAAATACTTTTTTGAAAATATTTATTTAGACTATTTGCGAAGGGCCTGTCACAAATACTTTTTTAAAAAACTTTATTTAGGCTATTTGCGACGGGAACCCGTCGCAACAGATCCCGTCGCAAATAATAAATAAAATTTTAATAAAATAAATTTAATAAAATTATGATTATTGAAAAATTAATTTTAATATTATTAAAATATTAAAAAATAAAAAATATTAAAATTCTCAATATTCACAAAAAATATAAAAAAACATAAAATATTATTATTATTATTATTAGTAAAATAAATAAACATTAAAAAATATAATACTGAAAAAATATATTTAATAAAATTATGATTAATGAAACAATAATATTAATGTTATTAAAATAATAAAAAAATAAAAATTATTAAAATTCTCAATATTCACAAAAAAATCATAAAATATTAATAATAAAATTATGTAATATTCACACCGATATAAAAGACAAAAACTGTAAATAGTTCATATTACAACAAATTTTAAATTTAAATGTTTTTAACATAAAAAAATCACTGGAGGGTCGTCTTCTGGAGGAGCTGAAGGAGATGGTGGAAGAAACTCCATCCCTAAACTACGATTCAGACGGTGCATATACTCTATTTGCTCATGATGTTGTTGCTGCCATCGATGCATCTCCTCCTCATGATGCTACTTTTACTGCTGCTACTGCTGACGCATCTCTTCTTGCTGCTTCTGCAAACTCTCTACAAGGTCATTCTGAGCTCAGAACTGCTCTTGATACTGTGAGGCAAAAAATGATGCCTCTCCACGAGCTCCTCTCGAGTTGGACGCCGACATCACAGCAGTACCATAATAAGTACCAAGAGTCACATGAGATCTGATACCAACTACTCGGCCCTTCTCAAATCCATACTGAGTTACCTGCATCCATGCCGCCTCGTCGAAATGGTGGGCACTAGTCTGATCAGTCGCCTCATCCTGACCCTCAGCCTGTGTCTGAGAGGTCGCAGCCTCATATGAATCCTTCAATTCTAATTTGAAATTAAAATTGTGAAAATATTATATGCAGTTAATTGTCAAACTGAAAAAAATAAGACTAACCACAATTCGACGCTGGCGATCACCTCTAATCTCTCAGGTGGTTGGATCACTGTACATACTCTGATAAATATCGTACTCTATAATATCGGGATGCTCGAATGCCTATATGAATATAAAATAAACTGTTTATATTTGAAGTTATATAAAATATTTTAAAAAAATACTTACCAGATGCTCTCTATGCGTACTAAATGTACGACTACCAGCTCGATGTGTCACCTCTTGTCTCCCCCGGTTCTGCCGACCCAATGAAGACCTCCTCTGAAATATACCACCCAACCAGTGTGCACATAATCCATCCCAAACCTTAGATAAAATGTACTATGGTCGGTGGGCTCTACATGACTCATCAAATACTGTCACTCCTGCTTTCTTAATGGTCGTCTTTCTCAAATTGTGCAAAAACTGACGCAAACGTTCACGCATAGCCACCTACCATGTTGCATAGATATCGTCACGCATGCTGTCATCGATGGGATACCATAAACCCTACAAATAATTTATAATATCAAGTTATTAATAAAATAAATTTCAAAATAAATATTATTTATTTACGTACCAGCCAATGATTTTACATGTCGAGCTACACATCAATGAGAATCTGTTCCCATGTGATCCATGGCTGAGAAAAATAATTGCGCAAGATAGCGCCCCCTTTCCAACAGCTGATGCGCAAAACTGTGAAAAAAGAATAAACAATCAAACAATTAGTATATATATAAATAAATTAATGAAATCTAACTAAAATATACAGGTTATCATACCTCCGTGTGCATGGATCAAATCCAAGACGTGGATGTCACTCGGGGATAGGGTCAGGAATCATCAGTCGCGCAAGACTGTGCCCCCTCCGCATACCTCATGAACCACCAGTAGGCTGAGGGTCAGATGATCTCACATCCCCTTCATCCAAAGGTAGCTCAGCCTCCTCTAACCCACAAAGTAGATCAGAGTCCATCTGAAACACAAAATTATTATTGTTAACAGATAGTTAAAAATAACTATTATATATAGATATATATTAGTTATGATCATAACCAAAATTTAACTGTGTCAATGTTCACCTTCATCATCATATTCATATCTGACGATGTCAATGTTTCCATATTCCTCCTCGGCATCATCAATATCCATATGAGTTTCACTTTCACCATCCCTTGTCATTTCAAATTCATTTGTAATATCATTAACATCTTCGTCACCATCGACCCTTAATTGTGGGGTGTCATCATCGATATTCACGTTTCTTTGTGAAAAATATGGATTTTGAGTAGTCTCTTGAAAAATTTCAATTCCTTCCACTTTAGCAGAACCACATTTAGTTTGAGTAAATTGATTTTCCCAAGATTTCATTTTTATTATGCTCCACCAATCACTCAGGTCTCTTGAAGTAGCACAGTACTTTGCGTAACAAATTTTATGTGCCTGTTGAGCTAGTAAAAATGATTCATTTACTGCAAGAAGACTTTTATATTTAATATCAACGATTCCATGAGTCGGATAAACACACAAGCCTCTCTCAGTATCCAACCACCGACATTTAAACATCGTTATGTAATTTTGTCCAAGATAACATAGCTCAATAATTTCATCCAGAATACCGTAAAAGCCAACTTCAGTTTCTTTATGATGTGATCCTCTCAAAAAAACTCCATTGTTCATTGTTTTTTTTGACTCCCCATATTCACGTGTATGAAATCTAAAACCATTCACCACATATGCATTATAATATTTAACCATTTTGGATGGTGGGTTGCTCAATATACACAGTCGCTTATCAATTTTATTAGCATGTTGAGACACCTAAAAATTTGTAAAACAATTATCAATATAATAAATAGTAAACTAAATTGATATTAAACCATCAATAATTTATGTTACCAATTTTTGAAACCATTTAGAATTTTTTTTGTCTGTGTTCTTCAAGAGCAGCTGCTGTAATTTGTGGAAGTTATTTCTTGATATGATTGTCATATAACCTACAAATAAAATAATTTTACATAATTTAATAGAAATTATAGAATAATTGATATAAGCACTCACAGTAAAAATGTTGTCATTTCTTCATAGTTGAGAAGAACATATGTATGAGCTCTGTGATGTTCATCGTCTGAAAGCCATCGTTCTTGAACTCAACCGAAGCCAAGATTTGGATGATTAAAAACTGATAATTGATTTTCCATTTCATCATTAACATTTCCCTCATTTTGTCCCATGCGGTTTTTTTAGGGATATTCAGATTCAAAATAGTAAGAGTAGAAAAAAGAAATTTCCTCTTGCAAATAAGCTTTAGCAATTGAGCCTTCAACTGATGCTTTGTTACGTACTTTTTTCTTCAATTTCTGCATGCATCTCTCGAATGAGTACATCCATCGAAACTGTACTGGACCTCCACATTTAGCTTCATGTGGAAAATGTAATATCATATGTTCTATTGAGTCAAAGAAAGCAGGCGAAAATATTTTTTCTAGTTTACATATAATTACAACAACATCTTCTTATAGTTTTCTTAGCGCATCATAGTATATTGTTGCTGCACAAATGTCTCAAAAAAAATATGATATGTCTGTTATAAAATCTCAAATCATAGAATTCAACAAACCTATGAATCCAATCGGCATAAGTCTTTCCATTATAACATGACAATCATGACTTTTTAATCCGGTAATATGACCATTCTTAACACATCTGCCCAAATTGGAAGCATAGCCATCTGGAAGTTTCAAATCTGCAATCCACTGACAAAATAATAAGCGACTCTCTTTGGACAGTGTATAAGCTGCTTTTGGCTTCATTAACCTATGTGATCTGACATTTTCAAATAGTTCAAGTTCTGGTCGCCTGAAAATTTGGGCAAAATCTAATCGTGCTTTTACAATATCTTTGGTCTTACCTGGTGTATCCAAAACTGTATGAAATAAATTATCAAAATAGTTCTTCTCAATATACATGGCATCTAACATGTGGCGGACAAACAAATTAGACCAATATAGGACATCCCAAAAAATGATTTGTTTTATCCAATTATGTTCTTTCTCAAAGCCATGAATTTTATGTTGGTTTACTTTTGGACCAAATGTGATGGGAGGTAATGAAAATAAAACTAATTTTAACTCTTTACCTGAGATCATTTTTAGAGTTTCGTCCCTTTCAACTATGCCTTTTCTAAAATGAGATTTGTTCCTTCGAAAAGGATGATCGGTTGGAAGAAATCTGCGATGACAGTCAAAATAGCAAGGTTTTTTTCCATTGACGAGCATAAAAGCTTTGTTGTCTTTCATACAGTAAGGACATGATTTCGGACCATGTGAACTCTAGCCAGGTAACATTCCATATGCCAGAAATTCATTAATCATCAACATCAATGCATCTTTTAATGTGAAATTTTGTTTCGCAACAACATCATATGTACTAACACCATTAATCCACAATGAATTTAACTCATAAATCAATGGTTTCAAATAAATATCAATATTATTTTTTGGATGTCCTAAGATTAATAAGGTCAAAAAGATATAGGGCTCCTTCATCAACATCCATAGAGGTAGATTGTACGAAGTTATAAAGACAAGACAACATAAATACTGACTACCATAAGAACCAAACGGACAGAAATCGTCAGTAGAAAGACCCAATCACACGTTTCGGTCTTCTAAAGAAAAAGACGGATGCAGACGATCAAAATGTTTCAATGAATCACCATCAGATAGATGATTCAAGATTTTACCAGTTGAAATATTAGTTTTGTGCCATGACATCATTGAAGCTATGTTATGAGACATAAATAAACGTTGCAGCCTTGGTGTAAGGGGGAAATATCTCAACTGTTTTATAGGAATCGATCCAGACTTCCTTGGTTGAGCTTCTTTATACCTTGATTTTCCACATGTGGGACAACTATCCACGACTCATTTTCACCAGAATATAAGATGCAATCATTTGCACATGAATAAATATTCTGATAACTAAGGCCTAGATTACGAACCAACCTCTTGCTCTCATAGTAATTTGTAGGAAACACATTTCCTTCAGGTAACAATGTTTTAACCAAAGAAAATATCTGATCAAAACAGTTGTTTGACATTACATTATCTGATTTAATAGCCATAAATTTTTTAACCGCTTTTAATTTGATTATCTTGCAACCATGATATAATGCATCCTCAGCAGACCTCAACAACTCATAAAATTCAGACGGTGCCAACTCAGGAGTTAAATCAATATCATCGTGAGTTTCGGTTTTTCGAATAGATGGACCTGCAACATCATGTACTAAATTTTGGAATCGTGATGGATCCAGAATCAAGTTATTAGTATCTTATCTGGAACTGCGTTCACCGTGTTGATACCAAAAAACATAATCTGGTTGAAAACCAAACTGCAAGAGATGTCCCCCAACCTTGTCAAATGTGTCAAACGTTCTCAAAGAACATTTTTTACAAGGACACTTAATTGTTCTTCTGAAACATATTCTGGTTTTGATAATACAAATGCTAAGAAAGCTTCAACACCCTCAATATATACTGGATTAAAACCAGAACCATTTTGATTTCTGCGCTGATTTATCCAAGCGCAATCATCTAATAATGACTAATGTTGACTTCCTTATTCCATATTTTTCTACAAAATATAAAATCATCACTGTTTTTGAATAATTTGAAATTATAAAAACACTATATAAAAGAAGAAGAAGAAAAATTACTACTAATTCTTAATAATTATCATTAATTAAGGGCGACATAATTTCCAGTGGATTAATGGATCCTCTTTTGTCCGACGGCTCATTTACTTGCATCTTTCTCACACTGAAATCACAATACAGAATCTGGTCAGAGGTACGCATATTCATTCTCTTATGCATGAGAATGAATATGTGTATCTCTGACCAGATTCTCTATTGTGATTTCAGTGTGAGAAAGATGCAAGTAAATGAGTCGTCGGACAAAAGAGCCCCCTTTTCGTCGATGAATTTTCTTCTTCCAACTGTCACTGCCTGAAAAACATTATAAAAAATATGATCATACGAATGCATATCTAATCTCATGCATACAAGATTGAATATGCCTATGTAGCAGCACATTTTTCATAATGTTTTGAGTCGGTGAGAGTTGAAAGGAGAAAAGTCATCGAGCAAAAGGAGTGTCGTCAATCCATTGGAAATTGTGCCAAGTTCTTAAAATTTATTAAAATTTATTAAAATTGCTTTCTAATTGTTCCTAACTGTTCCTGCCTAATTATTACTATTTATTACTAATTATTACTATTTATTACTAATTATTCCAATTTATTACTAATTATTCCTATTTATTACTAATTATTCCTATTTATTACTAATTATTCCTATTTATTACTAACTATTCATATTTATTACTAACTATTACTATTTATTACTAACTATTACTATTTATTACTGATTATTACTATTTATTACTGATTATTCCTATTTATTACTGATTATTCCTATTTATTACTAACAATTCATATTTATTACTAACTATTCATATTTATTACTAACTATTACTATTTATTCCTAACTATTCTTATTTATTACTAACTATTACTATTTATTCCTAATTATTACTAATTATTCTTATTTATTACTATTTATCCTATTTATTCCTATTTATTACTAATTATTACTAATTATTACTAATTATTACTAATTATTACTAATTATTACTAATCATTACTAATTATTACTAATTATTACTAATTATTCTTAATTATTCCTAATTATTCCTAATTATTCTTAATTATTATTAATTATTCCTAATTATTACTAATTATTCCTAATTATTACTAATTATTCCTATTTATTACTATTTATTGCTATTTATTGCTATTTATTACTAATTATTTCCATTTATTACTAATTATTGCTAATTATTGCTAATTATTACTAATTATTGCTAATTATTACTAATTGTTACTAATTATTCCTAATTATTTCTAATTATTGCTAATTATTCCTAATTATTGCTAATTATTGGTAATTATTAGTATTTATTAGTAATTATTAGTATTTATTAGTATTTATTACTAATTATTACAATTTATTACTAATTATTATTAATTATTCCTATTTATTACTAATTATTCCTAATTATTCCTAATTATTACCAATTATTACTAATTATTCATATTTATTACTAATTATTCCTATTTAGTACTATTTATTGCTATTTATTACTAATTATTGCTATTTATTACTAATTATTGCAATTTATTGCTATTTATTACTAATTATTGCTAATTATTACTAATTAATGCTAATTATTCCTAATTATTGCTAATTATTGCTAATTATTGCTAATTATTGCTAATTATTGCTAATTATTGCTAATTATTAGTAATTATTACTAATTATTAGTATTTATTACTAATTATTAATATTTATTACTAATTATTACAATTTATTACTAATTACTACAATTTATTAGTAATTATTACAGTTTATTAGTAATTATTACAGTTTATTAGTAATTATTACAATTTATTACTAATTATTACAATTTATTACTAATTATTACAATTTATTACTAATTATTACAATTTATTACTAATTATTACACTTTATTACTAATTATTACTAATTATTACTAATTATTACTAATTATTACTAATTATTACTAATTATTACTAATTATCTGTATTTATTAATAATTATTACAAATTATTACTAATTATTAGTATTTATTAATAAATATTACTAATTATTACTAATTGTTACAACTTATTAGTCATTATTACAGTTTATTACTAATTATTATAGTTTACTACTAATTATTACAATTTATTACTAATTATTACAATTTATTACTAATTATTAGTAATTATTACAATTTATTAGTAATTATTACAATTTGTTACTAAATATTACAATTTATTACAATTTACTACAATTTATTAGTAATTATTACAATTTATTACTAATCATTACAATTTATTACTAATTAATACTATTTATTACTATTTATTACTCATTATTACTATTTACTACTCATTATTACAATTTATTATTAATTATTGCAATTTATTACTAATTATTGCAATTTATTACTAATTATTACAATTTATTTCTAATTATTATAATTTATTACTAATTATTACAATTTATTACTAATTATTACAATTTATTACTAATTATTACAATTTATTATTATTTATAACTATTTATTACTATTTATTACTCATTATTACTATTTATTACTCATTATTACTCATTATTACTATTTATTAATAATTATTAATATTTATTACTAATTATTAGTATTTATTATTATTTATTACCAATTATTATTAATTACTACAAATTAATTATATACGTTACTAATTATCGTTAATAATTATTAATTACTACTAATTATTAAAAATCAGTACTAAAAATTTCAATTTATTAGTACAAATAAATACTCATGACAAAACAATTTAAATTTAATTTAATTACAACTAATCAACAATAATAAAAATTAACATAAAAAATGAAAAAAAAATAAATTAAATAAAACGTAAATACCTTTAAGCTTGATTTTCTATTGATGTTGACGGCTTCACAACTTCTTCGTGAACAAAAAAATTAACTTAGAAAAATTTTCCCTCTAAAATCAGAGTTAGAGAAAAACATGATCTAAGAATTGAGACGAATGAAAGGAAAAACAGATGGGGGTATATATAGGTTAGAGTATTTGTGACGGGTATCCCGCCGCAAATAGTATCTTTTGCGACGGGACCCGTCGCAAATACCTACGCCCGCATTAATTACTGTCAGTGGTTAAAAAGTTATTTGCGACGGGTCCCATTGTGAATAGTCCCTACCGACACGCCTTTTGCGACGGGGACGACATCCCGTCGCAAAAAGTTATTAACCGCTGCTGGGTATTTACGACAGAGCCCGTCACAAATAACCTTCGCGCGGTTTGGTGCGCTACTCGCGCCAAACTTTTTGCGATGGGAGACGAAATCCCGTCGCAAAAAGTCCTTTTTCCCGTAGTGAGTGACCCTCTATGGATCAACAGTAGCACGACCCATCGTGGACCAACCACAGAGAGACCCATCGGGAATTGGTGATAAAGTGACCCTTTGTGGATCGACAACGGAGCAACCCTTCTCGGATTAGAAGTCGAGCCCCTCAACAGAATAAGATGATCTAGCTTATGACTAATCATCTTTATTTTTGTTCTTTATGTTGTATACCTGGTGTGAGCGGTCTTTTACTTTGTGACTTGTGATTGTGATCTTGCTTTGTGGTTTACCTTTGTGGATTTCTGAGAGACCTTCAGAGGTCTCAGGGTCCCTAATGAGAATTGTTATACTCACCCCTGCATGGGCTTCGCCCGCACCTGTTGTGTCTTGTGCAGACGACATACAGCTTGATTGAGACTTGTGGAGTCAGGGCTAGACGGTGCTCGGAGGTGATCGATAGACGTGGTGAGCTGCAGTGACGTTAGACGGAGAGCAGTACCTACCCTTCAGGTAGGATCCTTGGTAGACAACCTCTGGAACTTGTATTTCTTTTGATGTACTTTCCTTTCAGTTGGGTTTGTATTCTGACCCCTTTACTTTCAGTTTACACACTTTACTCTCTGTGGTGGTACTTTATGGTGGTTGTATTACTTTTCTTTCCTTTGTGGTTAGCTTTGTGCAGTTCTCCCTGTCTGTGTGTGTACAGGTTTAAAAACAATGCCTTCTCTTTTTGGGATATGCCTTTCCGGTGTTAGTCATCCGCCCCTGACCTATGGAAGGTGGGATTGGGGTAGTCACGACACGGGCCCCAGGGGATGGGTCGTGACAAAGTGGTACCAGAGGGTGGTTGGTTCTATCAGAAGAACTAAGAATATGTATTTTCAATGGGGGTAATAGTGTCAAGTGTCTTGAGTTTGACTTTCAGTCCAGGGAGTCTGGTGTTGGTGCGGCGACCGACGTATCCATACACCAGGACCCTGAATTCTATTTTCCAAGTCGGTATACGAAAACACTGGTTTCATGTGTTTTGGAAATGTTTTTCTTGATATCTTTTGAGTTAGCTCACCAGGTATAACTTATTGACCACGACGCATCTGTTTCCTTGTAGGATGCCTCCATGAAGACAGCTATCCGGGATTCCAGTGAGAGATCACAACGATGACCCACTGAGCGATGAGGCGTCGGTACAGGGACCACTTACGGCGTTGGCACCTACGAGTGGTGTACCAGCAGCAGCACCACCCCTAGAGCAGCAGATGCTACCGGCCCCACCAACGGATAGTGCACGCCATCTGAGTGTGCTGCACGAGTTCCAGAGACAGATGTCTATAAGGTTTCGAGGCGAGACAGATCCTCAGGCAGCTGAGAACTAGCTAGAGGCTGTGGCATGAGTTTTTTTTGGTAGAGACACCAACAGATCAGATGGTGATCCTAGTCGTTAGCTGTTTTCAGGGCACCGCAGGGATATGGTGGAGCTTGACGCTCCAGACACACGAGAAGGCGGCCCATTCCTGGTTGGACTTTGAGAGCCTCTTCAGGGCGGAGTTCATACCAGCTACACTACACTCTGCGCATATTTAAGAGATACTGCACTGGTAGCAGGGCTGTTTGATTGTGGCCCAATACTTTGCGAGGTTTACCGACCTCTTATGCTACTCCACTGACACGGTGCATGACCCTTTCTTCAGGGATCGGACCTTTGATAAGGGACTCCGATGGGAGATCAAGGCATTGATGATTTCTCTCAACATCCCGATCCAGGCTGGAGTGTTAGAGTAATCACTAATGGTGGAGATTTTCCTTACTGAGCAGGCACCGACAGTGAGAGCCACCACCGGACGACAGGTAGTCAAGTCATCTGCAGTATGTAGTAGGCAGATGACGCAGAGGCCCAAAGGGATAGACCTTCCGGAGGATGACCATAGGACGTAAGGTTGGAGGTGCAAAGCTCACGAGGCAGAGGAGGTAGCAAAGGAGCAGACTGTGCTACTCGTGCGTCGGACAGGGTCACATGGCTCGTGATTACCCAACCTGTCGTACTGATGATCAGTAGACGGTAGAGGGACCACCGAGGCAGAGGCATGGATTCGATAAAGGAGGTCCACAGGGTGACATATGTAGTAGGGGAGAAGGCCGAGTAGTAGATGGTGGGTGATAGTTTTAGGTGTTACCTCCACCACCCCCAGGTGGTCCACCCCGACCTCAGAGAGTAGGCAGACAGGGCGAGCATAGCTTTAGGTAGCAGTGGCTTATGACCACTGTGCTCTATAGATGATATGATGTACAATCTATTTCTTCTCCACCCTAGCTACAGTTCTTATAGACACAAGTGCTAGTCACTCCTTCCTTTCCATGACTCTTGTTCAGAGCTCGGAGATTTCGGTAGAGCTGTTGGCTCAATTTTTACAGCTAGAGACTCCTACGGGAGGAGATTCGACGATTACACACTGGTGTCGCCAGTGTGGGCTTTCTTTAGGAGGCGGGAGCTTCAGTTGTGATCTCCTAGTAGCAGTGTCGAGGCCTTACAACGTCATCGTAGGTATGGATAGATTATCCACAGTCCATGATCAGATCAACTGTTTTAGGCATATAGTGTTGTGTATCCATAGAGATGAGACCAGGTTTTCTTTCACTGGCGATAAGGAAACCCTTGTAGCACATGATGGACTTTCTCAGAGGAGGGTGCATCCGATCACACACTAGTTGGCTAGCTTCACCCTCAGTGTAGTGGATGAGAGGAGTCTAAGCTTTCCTGCAGTGATGGATGAGTATGAGGATGTTTTTCCTGGGGATGTTTCGGGACTACCTCCTTATAGGGAGGTAGAATTCTGCATCGAACTGTACCCCGGGACAACATCGATATCCACATCGGCATATCGGATGGCTCCCACGGAGCTTTGTGAGCTGAGGGTACAGCTAAAGGACTTGCAGGAGAAGGGGTTTGTAAAGCCCAACGTATCACCATGGGCAACCCTGGTTCATTTTTCCAAGAAGGAAGACGGGAGTTTGAGGTTGTACATGGACTTTCGGCGCCTGAACCAGGTGACTGTGAAGAACAATTATCCACTACCGAGGATTGATGACCTCTTCGACCAGCTGAAGGGAGTGAGGTGTTTCTTGAAGATAGACCTTAGATCGGGCTATCACCAGCTTCGGGTACGAGATGAGGACATGCTGAAGATAGCCTTCAGGTACCGATACGACCACTACGAGTTCCTGGTGATGCCTTTCAGCGTGACTAATTCCCCAACGATGTTCATGGACCTCATGAACAGGATCTTCTAGCCTTACCTTGACCATTTGGTTGTGGTCTTCATTGATGACATCTTGGTGTACTTGGTGTTAGAGGAGGATCACACTACACACCTATAGATAGTCCTAGATACTCTTTGAGAGTACCAACTTTATGGAAAGCTATCGATGTGTCTAATTTGGATTTGGGAAGTCCACTTTCTGGGACACGTCATCTTAGAGGCTAGAGTTGTAGTTGATACGAAAAAGATAAAGGCGGTTCTTGTTTGGGAGTCGCCCAGGAGCGTGACTAAGGTGCAAAGCTTCTTGGGGTTTGCTGGTTACTATCAGAGGTTCATGCCCGACTTCTCCAGAGTAGCAGCACCCTTATCGGCTTTGACACGGAAGGGACATCCCTTCGTGTGGATGGAGAAATGTTAGCAGAGTTTCCAGAAGCTGAGGTGGAGACAAACTAGTGCCCCCATCTTGAGACTACCAGAGGAGGGTGTTGGGTATGTAGTTTACTGCGACGCATCAGGGACCATACTGGGTTGTGTCCTGATGCAGAAGCGAGTAGTGATTGCCTACGGATCATGCTAGTTGAGGAAACATGAGTAGAACTACGCAACCCATGACCTAGAGTTAACATCAGTGGTCTTTGACTTGAAGATGTGGCAACACTACTTGATGGGTGAACAGTTTACGGTTTACTCTGACCACAAGAGTCTCAGGTATATATTCTCCCAGAAGGACCTGAACCTGAGACATCGATGATGACTAGAGTTTTTTCAGGACTATGACTTTGAGATATTCTATACTCCTGGAAAGGGGAACATAGTGGAAAACATGCTCAGCAGGAGGATTGGTTTATAACTGCTGAGTGAGGCGACATAGTAGTTGGCTGCGATGCAGGTATCCTTTGTAGATGATAGTGAAGTTGCTTACCATCAGTCGATGACTGTTACTCCCCCACTCTTACAGTGAGTCTTGGAGGCCCAACTGGTGGATGTTGATTGCAAGGCCTGATGTGCTCTGTTATCCTCAAGATGAGCTCCTGATGAATTTTTGATAGGTAGGGAGCATGTCATCCTTTTCAGAGGGCACACCTTTATTTCAATGACGTTACGGGAGGAGGTGTTGAGGGAGTTCTATACATCCCATTTGGAGGTACATTATGAAGTAGCGAAGATGTATTAGAACCTTCGACATCAGTACTGGTGGATAGGTATGAAGAAAGTGGTGGAAGAGTTCATTTCACGATGCCTCACTTGTCAGTAAGTGAAGACCGAGCATCAGGTTCCAGCAGGTTTGGCCCAGCCACTTGAGGTACCAGAGTGGAAATGGGGTGGTATCTCAATATACTTTAGGACGAGGTTACCACGTACATCCATGGGCCACGTCTCTATCTGGGTGATCATTGAATGAATCACCAAGTAGGATCACTTCCTACCCATCCAGAAGTAGGTATGTAACACCCCGAGCTTCCACGGTACGTTTCTCTTTGAATAATACAGTAGCGTGTGTTGTACGCAACTTCGAGTTCTAACACACACCACAACCAATCAAAGTAGCCGTTATGAATAGTAATACCTACTTTTTAAAATTTTCGAAATTTTATCTCTCAAAATAGACTTCATTTTTGGATTCAGAGTATCGAATTTATCCTAAGGTGAAATTTTGGTACTTTTCGGATAACGTTAATATTTTGATGAATAGTGAAAAATACTAAATTTTAATTAAAAACAACTTTTTTAATCAAAATAATTAATAGTGATAAATTATGAATTTGAGTGGTTTTAAATTATATTTAGAATATATTTTTACAATTTAATACAATTTTGGTCATTGGACATAATTTCACAATTAAACCGGATATAAACAAGTATCAATCTTTTGATAGTTATTATATCTTAAAAACACGCTTTTTGTTTTGACAGCGGGAATTAATTTTAAATTAATTTTTGCCACTTCTGTGTTTTGAATTTGGAAAATGGATTCCATATTTGGAATCAGGATTTCCAAATTTTGTAAATAGGTAAATTTTATTTTTAGACATTTTGAATAATTACTTCAGTAAATATTTTATTTACCATGGTTAAAGGGTAAATCTGGTAAATAAGGGTTGAAAAATAATATTATAATAATACTAAATTACCCTAAAACGTGTCCTAACATTATTTGTGGATACATGTCCGACCATGGGCATCTTTGGGTCGATTTTGGGACCCCATGGAGCCACTTGTAGGTGATAGGGACACTTTATTTTAATTAAGTTAAAATAAATACAAAAATGACATAAGCATATATCTTTTAGCAAAACAATTTTTACATAGGGTTATATATGTTGGATTTTCGACTATAAATATTTATTATAAATACAAAAATATTTCCTACATATTGATATTTTATTTAAAATTTTTAGACATTAAATAATTTAATTTATTTATGACACAATGATGATGCATTAATTACCATAATAGTGAAAAATTAAAATAATTGATATTATAAATACCCAAATAAATATAATTTGTGACTTTTAATGAATTAAATTATTTTTATAGGATAATATGACATATTAGGATTGATTTAATTAACTTTTGTGGAAGTAATAATTCTTTTATGATTTTTACAAAAGTCAATTATTGAATAGTGTCAAAATTGACATAAAAGAGTTTTTAAAACAAATATTATATTATTAATTGATATTAAATTCCTAAAAATCTAAGGTTCATACAAGAGACTTATATCATGATATTTTTATCATTAATGGACCACTTGGGGGTCTCTTGGATGTATATAGTAAGTTTATTAACTATATAATATAAAAATACAAAGTGACATGGTAAGTGTCAAACTAATTACCTAAGAGTTAAAACTAAAAGATAAGGTTAATATAATGACCCAAACCTGTCTAAATTATATTGATTGAGTGGTTTTAGACTCATCCCCACCTTAACCTTTAAATAATACACTTTGGAGCCATTATAAACCGAATATTAATTTATTATAAAATAATATTTCTAGCTTTTCCAAAGGTTCCCCTCACCCCTCTTATAAAAGGACACCCCCCCCCCTTCTCATTAATTCACACCTTCAAAGCCTTTTGGTTCGACCAAAACCTGACCAAATACTCTCTAAACGTCCCTCACTTAATTCTAGAGGCCTTACTTTAGTCATAAATCCATCCTAAGGAGCCCTTTTGATCAAATCAAAAGGAAGAACCCGAAGAAGAGGTAATGATTTCACCACCCTTTTTCAAGTTCCTTTCTTCTTCCACTTCTTCTTTCTTTGTTATTACCATTCTAAAATAATTAATCCAGTATCTCCTATATAATGTAATATTATTATAAAAATGGTATACCCATATTCATTATTCTATCCATCCTGTAAATGAAATGTCACCATACGTGCGTACGTACGACTTACCGTCTCCACGTCGTGGTGTAATTGTTATTCAATATATTACTATTTGGATGGGTATAATAATGATTTTTAATTCATGTAAATAATAAATATAACATGATAATGATTCTGTATATATGATATACCATCCAATTATATATTATTTTAATATCAAAAGAATGATATTTTTGCTCGTGCGTACGTACGGATTACCGTCTCCACGACGCGATGAGATTCATTTCCAAGTTCACCATTCATCAACGATTATAAAAATATATATTACTAATAAGTATGTAATATATGAAATAATAATTATACTTTATTTATATATATATATATAAGTATTTATGTACTTACATATATCTTATTCACTTACTTCCGTTCAATACTATATGAAAACAGAAACAACGTTTATGCATACGTACGGACTACCGTCTCCATAAACGGTGTTTTCCATTTCATATATATGTCTATTATACATATTTATATTCTAAATATATATGATATATTTATCATGTTTTATATTCTGGAAGTTTTTAAATCATGATCTAAGTGATACAGCCAAGAGTGACAAGTTAAAACACGTACGATAAAGAAAGTGATTATTACCCGAAATGTTAACTTAACATGGAAATTATTATTAAATGGGTAATATAAAGTCATAAATGAATCATGTATGATATCATAAATATTAATATGGTTCTGGTATAATTTAATAACATACTATGATCTTCTTACAGGAGGTTAAACATACCCTCGACTAAAGGAAAGTGCAAGGTAAGGGGTTTTCATCTCACTCCTTATTCCTGTGAGATTCATGCCATATTGCCACTATTACCTTTTGTGCGGTGTATGTACTGCCCATAATTGTATTCTTTGTGTAATACACTTTAATTTATGTGTATTTACATATTCATTGTATGATACCTATTTCATGGGTTGTATGTTTCGTAAGTTACCAAATTGGTAAGGGTTTATTTCGCAATATCTTCATTATCTGAGGTTGTTTATACGTAATTATCTACTGGGATCTCTTTATCATCCACATCCATGTTCCTTAAAAATGTATTTAAAAATATTTCTACTATTTACTAGACAATGGGTTAAATTCATTTATACACTTATGTGTTTTGAAAGGAATCTTTCTGTCATTTTCCAAACAAGTCACTTTTATCCTTTTTGAAAAATTTAAGGTAAGAATGTCTTTTTTTAACTTATACGGCGGGTGCAGCTATTTACCGCCATTATAAAATCGTCAAATCTTTCCTTAAAAGCTTATAAGAATATTTTCAAAGTAAATTTTTTATTTTTATGTGACCTTTAAATGATTTCAAAATAAATATTTTAAGAATTTGTGAAAGGTAATCTTTATCAAGATCAGAATTTTAAATGTTTTAAAGATTTATCTTTCTAAATATTTTTAATTAATGTACATGTTTTCAAAAGGATTTTAAGGATTTATTTATATATAAATTAATATTTTGAAATGATATTTATTTTCAAAAGTTTCAAAGTGGTATGGGACACTTTGATTCAAAAATATCTTTTAAATTACTTCCTTTATAAATGTGTGACTTTTAAATGATTTAAAAAAAGAGATATTTCTCTCAAATAGTTTTGATTTCATCTATGTCAATATCCTTTGATGGATTTTAAGATTATTTGAAGTTGATTTATTATGATACAAAACTTCCATATTGTATTGAAGGTTTTGTGATATGTTTGAGTATGGATGTTTTATTTCTATACCATTCGTGGTTTATGGAGAAAGTATTGACATTTCGTATGCTAGTTTTAATACGAATCTTTATGTTATGTTTAAACCTGTTCATATGAGGAATGCACTGGACTTAATAAGTGACGGGTGGAGCCCTCTATAGCTCCTAGATGCATCGGTAGGTCTCATGAGACAAACTAGTGTCTTGACACAAGGCCTTGACAAAATCTTATTTGTAGTCTTGGCATGAGGCCTTGGCTATGTGGTTATGATAGTCTGGAATTATGCATTCCATCATTATGAAATTGGTTAGTGATACTGCATGTGATTATTCTATTAGTAGAATATCCATGTGAATAAGTAAATGACATTATTTCATTTTATTTTTTCCATATTATGCTGAAGTTAATGTTTAAAAGGCTTTTGTTTTAGTTTTATACATTGCCTTAAATGTTTATGCTTATTTTTGAAAGTTTCCGCTGTATTGCTTACCCTTACTGAGCATTTGAGCTCACCCTTTTCTATGTTTTATTTTTCCCAGGATTCCAAGAAGTGTAATGTGATTGATATGCAGGGTTAAGCCAAGGGAATAATGGCGTTCATAAAGATTATTTATGTTGTTTTGTACGTCTTAAAGTGACAATGTAACATTCATGCATGTGATCTATTTTTCCAAGACTGCTAAACTTATCGGTCCTTCGGGACCTGATTCCTTGTAATCATGCTAATGTTTTAAAATAATACACCAACTCTGGGTAACTGGGGTCGGGGCGTTACAGTTGGTATCAGAGGAAGTTTAGCAATAACCTTGGAAAGTAGATTTTGATAAACTCTGATTAGAACACATAGCCCTAAGATAGACTTTGAGGATTAGTATAGAAGAACTTCCTAGAATTTTGGTATTGTAGAGATTTTGTGAGTTTTCCGAGAAATACATCCCTTTCTGGATACGAGCAGGTAGAGGCAGCTCTGGAACAGATGTACCTAGGGGTAAAACCCAAAAACACCTCTTTGAGCTAGACTCGAATGGGAACTGGTGCACGACAACGGGCCTTGCTGCACTCTTGGTTACGACACTCCCGGGGGATATGCTTAGGATAATTCTCATTTTCTTTACAAACCATTATTAAGGGATTATGAGTATATACTTACTTAAAGAAAACATTTTTATGATTATGGATTATATCCATAAACTGTTCAATTTGTGTTAGGTATTTTACAAGTTTGGTAATTATTCATTTCAATTCATAAACTGAACTAGTTTATGCTATTTTATAGAAATGGCGCCCAGTAGAAGGAATGTGAACTCCCGTAATACGTATGATCCAAAGAGTAAGAAGGATCATATCTTTCATGGTCCTAAGCCAGAATTTAGAAGGGAAATATTTTCCTATGTATTATCATCATATGAAGAAATAGTATCATGTGTTGATAAGACGAGTAAAGAATTCTCAGAGTCCTATGGCTTTGAAGGGAAGCAAGAGAAGAAAAGGATGGAAGAGAGAAAGATGGATAAAGAGAAGAGGGAAAAGAAGAATTTTCCCATATGTGATAACTGTGGGAAGAAACACCCTGGAACATGCCTGAAAGGAATGAGAGTTTGTTGTAAGTGTGGAGAAAAAGGGCACAAATTACGTGACTGCAAGGGTAAGAAAATGGTTTCAAATGTACAATGATTCATTTTCAAGGAGTTTGGACACTACGCGAACCAATTTCCCAGTCATCAGACTATATCGCAAATGATGCTATTGGATAATAATCAAGTTATGATACTACCACAGATGAAGAGGAATGACTAGTGTTCCTATGTTGTTATTTTAGAATTATTTCATTTAAGTGTTGTATCAATGTTGTTCTGGAAATAAATAAGGATTGTACTACTGTACTATTTAATTAAGTATTTGATATTTTATGGTACTAAGAAAAGTGACTCTACAGCGAGTTAATTTTTTTTTGGAAATTAAATGGTTGAAGGAAAGATAAACCTTAATATGGTCCTAATATTGAGGTAGTGATTTTGGAATAAGAGATGGTTGATTTTGGTAATTCAGGATGTTTCGGTGTTGTAAAAGAATATATGAGGAAGGCGTTCACATGTTATTACCTGGAAAAAAGGATCCTCATTATGTTTAACTTCCTTGTAAATTTTGGACTGTGAGTTTGGATAATAGTATTTTGGATAAGTCTAATGGTTGGAATGGATTAAGTTTGAAAGGTTATTTTTTTTGGATTTTTATAAAAGGACAACACGCAGACCGTGTGATGACCCGTCGTGTCGGATAATGCTGCGAGAATCGAACCCACAACCATAGTGAAATTGGGATTTATCGCCTACCATTGTGCTACATGAAGTTCCTGGATGGTATAATGTAGTTTCTTTACATAAAGGGTCTGATATGTGAATTATAAATTCATTATATTTGGAACCCTATACGATTAGGATAAATAGATTATTTTTGAGTTGTATTATGTTTTGGGGTGAAAGATGAGTTTGTGGTAGAAATTTATTAATGGATAAAACTCTAATTATAAAGTAAGTATATCACCTTATGATCTTATCCAATCTCATAAATAAATTCCTCAATATTAAGAAAAGTAACTTAGAAAAAAAATGTTGTCCTAGATGGTACCTTAGATCATCAATAATTTATGGCTTTGGGATTGTTGGCCTTTTCATATCCATGTTCTCTACCACTCTCCATCAGATAATTGATGGTTAGATTTCTCTTCCATATCTATATTTTCCTACATGAAACCCTAGTATGTTTTATTTTCGATAATCTTCATACTTTCCACTCTTTATTTTAAATAGAGGCCTCATTAATTCATTTTTCGATGTGGAATTTCAACTAAGATATTTTGAAAAGTCAAAAATGTGTTATCCTAATACCTTATGTTTTGTTGAACCGATGGTATTTTAAATCATCATAGATTGATGAATTTAAGGACCTCAATTTTAAACTTGTTTGTGATTGATGACCTCAATCACTACCTATAAATTTTTACATTTTTCCTTATGTTTTGTTGAACCGATGGTATTTTAAATCATCATAGATTGATGAATTTAAGGACCTCAATTTTAAACTTGTTTGTGATTGATGACCTCAATCACTACCTATAAATATTTACATTTTTCCTCCAATTATATGTCTATAATTTCCACCAATGTCCTCCTAATCGAGATCATAATTTTGTGGTGACCCTTTCATTTCTCTTTTCAACTTGTTAAGACTAAATTTTATTAACCAAATTTCCGATGTGGGTTTTTCCACAAAGATATTTTCTATTTTCAACCTTTAATTTCAAAGAAAAATATAAAATTGCGAGGATGCAATTTATTGAAGGAGGGGAGAGTGTAACACCCCGAGCTTCCATGGTACGCTTCTCTTTGAATAATACAGTAGCGTGTGTTGTACGTAACTTCGAGTTCTAACACACACCATGACCAATCAAAGTAGCCGTTATGAATAGTAATACCTACTTTTTAAAATTTTTGAAATTTTATCTCTCAAAATGGACTTCATTTTTGGATTCGTAGTATCGAATTTAGCCTAAGGTGAAATTTTGGTACTTTTCGGATAACTTTAATATTTTGATGAATAGTGAAAATTACTAAATTTTAATTAAAAACAAATTTTTTAATCAAAATAATTAATGGTGATAAATTATGAATTTGAGTGGTTTTAAAGTATATTTATAATATATTTTTACCATTTAATACAATTTTGGTCATTGGACATAATTTCACAATTAAACCGGACATAAACAAGTATCAATCTTTTGATAGTTATTATATCTTAAAAATACGCCTTTTGTTTTGACAATGGGAATTAATTTTAAATTAATTTCTGCCACTTCTGTGTTTTGAATTTGGAAAAATGGATTCCATATTTAGAATCAGGATTTCCAAATTGTGTAAATAGGTAAATTTTATTTTTATACATTTTGAATAATTACTTCGGTAAATATTTTATATATCATGGTTAAAGGGTAAATCTGGTAAATAAGGGTTAAAAAATAATATTATAATAATACTAAATTACCCTAAAACGTGTCCTAACCTTATTGGTGGATACATGTCCGACCATGGGCATATTTGGGTCAATTTTGGGACCCCATGGAGCCACTTGTAGGTGATAGGGACACTTTATTTTAATTAAGTTAAAATAAATACAAAAATGAAATAAGCATATATCTTTTAGAAAAACAATTTTTACATAGGGTTATATATGTTGGATTTTCGACTATAAATATTCATTAGAAAGATAAAACTATTTCCTACATATTGATATTTTATTTATAACTTTTAGACATTAAATAATTTAATTTATTTATGACACAATGATGATGTAGTAATTACCATAATAGTGAAAAATTAAAATAATTGATATTATAAATACCCAAATAAATATAATTTAAGACTTTTAATGAATTAAACTAATTTTCTAGGATAATATGACATATTAGGATTGATTTAATTAACTCTTTTTGAATTAATCATTCTTTTATGATTTTTACAAAAGTCAATTATTGAATAGTGTCAAAATTGACATAAAAGATTTTTTAAAACAAATATTATATTATTAATTGATATTAAATTCCTAAAAATATAAGGTTCAGAAAAGAGACTTATATCATGATATTTGTATCATTAATGGACCACTTGGAGGTCTCTTGGATGTATATAGTAAGTTTATTAACTATATAATATAAAAATACAAAGTGACATGGTAAGTGTCAAACTAATTAACTAAGAGTTAAAACTAAAAGATAAGGTTAATATAATGACCTAAACCTGTCTAAATTTTATTAGTTGAGTGGTTTTAGACCCATACCCACATTAACCTTTAAATTATCCACTTTGGAGCCATTAGAAACCAAATATGAATTTATTATAAAATAATATTTCTAGCTTTTCCAAAGGTGCCCCTCACCCCTCTTATAAAAGGACACTCCCCCTTCTCATTAATTCACACCTTCAAAGCCTTTTGGTTCGGACAAACCCTGCCCAAATACTCTCTCAACTTCCCTCACTTAATACTATAGGCCTTCCTTTAGTCAGAAAGTCATACTAAGGAGCTCTTTTGATCAAATCAAAAGGAAGAACCCGAAGAAGAGGTAATGATTTCACCACCCTTTTTCTAGTTCCTTTCTTCTTCCACTTATTATTTCTTTGTTATAACCATTCTAAAATAATGAATCCAGTATCTCCTATATACTGTAATATTATTATAAAAATGGTACAACCATATTCAATATTCTATCCATCCTTTGAATGACATGTCACCATACATGTGTACGTACGACTTACCGTCTCCACGTCGTGGTGTAATTGTTATTCAATATATTACTATTTGGATGGTTATAATAATGATTTTTAATTCATGTAAATAATAAATATAACATGATAATGATTCTGTATATATGATATACCATCCAATTATATATTATTTTAATATCAAAAGAATGATATTTTCGCTCGTGCTTACGTACGGATTACCGTCTCCACGACGCGATGGGATTCATTTTCAAGTTCACCATTCATCGACGATTATAAAAATATATATTACTAATAAGTATGTAATATATGAAATAATAATTCTAATGGAATTATATATATATATAAGGATTTATGTACTTACATATATCTTATTCACTTACTTCCGTTCAATACTATATGAAAACAGAAACAGTGTTTATGCGTACGTACGGACTACCGTCTCCATAAACGGTGTTTTCCATTTCATATGTATGTCCATTATACATATTTATATTCTAAATATATATGAGAAATTTATCATGTTTTATATTCTGGAAGTATTTAAATCATGATCTAAGTGATACAACCAAGAGTGACAAGTTAAAACACGTACGATAAAGAAAGTGATTATTACCCGAAATGTTAACTTAACATGGAAATTATTATTAAATGGGTAATATAAAGTCATAAATGAATCATGTATGATATCATAAATATTAATATGGTTCTGGTATAATTTAATAACATACTATGATCTTCGTACAAGAGGTTAAATGTACCCTCGACTAAAGGAAAGTGCAAGGTAAGGGGTTTTCATCTCACTCCTTATTCCCGTGAGATTCATGCCATATTGCCACTATTACCTTTTGTGTGGTGTATGTACTGCCCATAATTGTATTCTTTGTGTAATACACTTTAATTTATGTGTATTTACATATTCATTGTATGATACCTCTTTCATGGGTTGTGTGTTTCGTAAGTTACCAAATTGGTAAGGGTTTATTTCGCAATCTCTTCATTATCTGAGGTTGTTTATACGTAATTATATACTGGGATCTCTTTATCATCCACATCCATGTTCCTTAAAAATGTATTTAAAAACATTTTTACTATTTACTAGACAATGGGTTAAAGTCATTTATACCCTTATGTGTTTTGAAAGGAATCTTTCCGTCGTTTTCCAAACAAGGCACTTTTAACCTTTTCGACAAATTTAAGGTAAGAATGTCTTTTTTTAACTTATACGGTGGGTGCAGCTATTTACCACCATTATAAAATCGTCAAAGCTTCCCTTACAAGCTTATAAGAATATTTTCAAAGTAAATGTTTTATTTTTATGTGACCTTTAAATGATTTCAAAATGAATATTTTAAGAATTTGTGAAAGGTACTCTTTATCAAGATCAGAATTTTAAATGTTTTAAAGATTTATCTTTCTAAATCTTTTTAATTAATGTCCATGTTTTCAAAATGATTTTAAGGATTTATTTATATGTAAATTAATATTTTTAAATGATATTTCTTTTCAAAAGTTTCAAAGTGGTATGGGACACTTTGATTCAAAAATCTCTTTTAAATTACTTCCTTTATAAATGTGTGACTATTAAATGATTTAAAAAAAGAGATATTTCTCTCAAATAGTTTTGATTTCATCTATGTCAACATCATTTGAGGGATTTTAAGATTATTTGAAGTTGATTTATTATGATACAAAACTTCCATATTGTATTGAAGGTTTTGTGATATGTTTGACTGTGGATGTGTTATTTCTATACCATTCATGGTTTATGGATAAAGTATTGACATTTCGTATGCTAGTTTTAATATGAATGTTTATGTTATGTTTAAACCTGTTCATATGAGGAATGCATTGGACTTAATAAGTGATGGGTGGAGCCCGCTATAGCTCCTCGATGTATCGGTAGGTCTCATGAGACAAACTAGTGTCTTGGCACAAGGCCTTGACAAAATCTTATTTGTAGTCTTGGCACGAGGCCTTGGCTATGTGGTTATGATAGTCTAGCATTATGCATTCCATCATTATGAAAGTGGTTAGTGATATTGCATGTGATTATTCGATTAATAGAATATCCATGTGAATAAGTAAATGGAATTATTTAATTTTATTTTTTCCATATTATGCTGAAGTTCAAGTTTAAAAGGCTTTTGTTTTAGTTTTATACATTTACTTAAATGTTTATGCTTATTTTTAAAAGTTTCCACTGTATTGCTTACCCTTACTGAGCATTTGAGCTCACCCCTTTCTATGTTTTATTTTTCCCAGGATTCCAAGAAGTGTAATGTGATTGATATGCAGGGTTAAGCCAAGGGAATAATGGCGTTCATAAAGATTATTTATGTTGTTTTGTACGTCTTAAAGTGACAATGTAACATTCATGTATGTGATCTATTTTTCCAAGACTGCTAAACTTATCGGTCCTTCAGGACTTGATTCCTTGTAATCATGCCAATGTATTAAAATAATGTACCGACTCTGGGTAACTGGGGTTGGGACGTTACAAGGGATCGGTAGAGGGCTTGAGATGCCTCTATGTCCAAGAGATAGTGCAGCTTCACAAGGTTCCTTCAACAATTGTCTTAGATCGTGACGCTCGCTTTACATCCCAGTTGTGGAGGGGATTATAGGATGCGTTCGGGACATAGCTACACTTGAGCACAACTTTTTATCCCCAGATGGATGATCAAATGGATCAGACTATACAGACCTTGAAGGACATGCTCTGTGCTTGCATCCTGGATTTTGTTTGTAGTTGGGAGGACCACCTGCCACTGGTGGAGTTTGCATACAACAACAGCTATCACTCCATCATTGGCATGGAACCATTTGAGTATTTGTACAGGCGGCCTTGCAGATCACCCCTATTCTAGAAAAACTCAGAGGAGTCATCACTCATGGGTCTGGAGTTGGTACAAGCTACCCCCATCATCCAAGAGCAGATGAGGATTGTACATAGCAAGAAAAATTCTTTTTCTGACAGGAGACCGAGATCCTTGGAGTTTGAGGAGGGTGATCATGTGTTCCTTCAGGTCTCACCTAGATAAGGATTATGGGGACTTGGTCGGGGTGGAAAGCTATCTTTGAGGTTTATCAGGCCTTTTCAGATCCTGATCAAAGTTATTGAGGTGGTGTACTACCTAGATCTTCCCCCACAGATCCACCAGGTGCATGATATTTTCCATGTGTCGCAGCTAAGGAGGTACGTGCATGATCCATCACACATCATCGACTGAGGAGAGCTGGACATTGATGATGGGAAGACGTTTACAGAGTTCTCAGTGGAGATAAAGGATTGACAGGAGTGGGTCCTACGTGGGTGGTCGATTCCTCTGGTGCGAGTTTGATGGCAGCATGAGAACCTCCAAAAGAGCACATGGGAGTGGGAGGCTCAGATTCATGCTCAGTACCCCCATTTGTTTGATTAGTTCTTGTTTTGGATTTTGGGGATGTAAATTCCTAAGGTGGGTAGAATGTAATGTCTCAAATTTTTTTTGTATTTGTTTTAATTATATAGAATTATTCTGAGACCACACGCTCTGACGGCACGTGATTTCAAGGCCCAGAGAGCCCAGAGCAGAATTTTGAGCTTTTTTTAAGGTACGTTCAGTAAACGTGTTGGTAGATTTTTCTAACTTTTGAACCGGTACTCGGATCGAAAATCTGAGGGCACCGTTGAACTCAGAACGCTGAGATTTTCCTAGAAATGACTTAGCTTCGGCTGGTAAGGGTCGAGTGGAAAATTTATTTTTTGGACTTTTTCGAGAAAAATAATAAAATTATTGAAAAGAATTATTTTTTTTCTCACCATTGAGTGGCGGACGGTGACGATGTGGTGCAGCGACGAGGTGGTAATGAGGCGCATTAATGGAGCGTTAATAATGGCTCATTTGAAACCACAACACTGTTGTTTTAATGGCTCCTTAAATGTGGCCCATTAAATATGGCTCATTTAATGATCATCATTAATGTACACAATGTCATTGACCTTTATTTTTCTTTTAATAAACCAATGTGTTAGAGTTTGGGAATTTAAAAACGTGGGGAAATCACTAACGAACTGTCGACAGAATCCCTCTCCAACGAAGAAGGAAGAAAAAAGTGACGAACAATGGAGGATCAGATCCTGAGGATGGAAAGAAGCGACGGACGCCAATGACCACGGATTGACGATGACGCAAATCACATCCTTCATCACCAGCGGATCCAACGAATCTAGGTAGGGATTTTTGTGTTCTATGTATTTGATGATTTCTTCACCGTTCTTAAAAATTTACGACGAACACGGATCAACCGACTAACAGGTTGATCTATGAATCACTCGTTCTTGCAGGTGGATATTATGAGGGGGTTTGATTTGGGGGTTTTCAAGTTATGTGGTTATCATAATATTTATCCCCATGATTAAACTCTTACACAGAGGGCGCAGGCCTACCGGAACAAGGCATGGTCCCTCAGCCATAGTTGTTCTAGTTTCATTCTTCGAATTCGACCGGTCAACTTGTCAGCAAGGTGAATTCGAAGGCTTCGCGGTAATGGTGGCACTCTATGGAGACCATAGGAACAAACAACTCCAAAAAAAGACCATCAGAGTGACTCTGGTGGTCCGTTGAAGGTACCGTCGGCACACCGGCGACCACAGGTGGAGGGTGGCGGCGTGCCCGTCAATGCTCCATAGACAGACGACCGTGGCGGTGAGGAGACATGGAGTCGGGCGCTGCATAGAGGGATGGCCCGCATCTAGGCTATTCGGTGGCTGGCGAGCCGAACGGCCCGTGCCCCCATCCAGCGAACTAGACCCGCACCGGCAGGCCATATGAGACCGGGTCGTCGGGCGACCCGACGGGCTGGACCCTCGACTAAACCGGGATGGGTCTAACGAGGCCCATTGAGCCTGGCCCACTGACTAGGTTGGACCAGACCGACCCTGACTCGAATCGGGTCAGGTCGAGTCCTTCTAATTGAACTGGGGCATTTGGGGACCCCTGAGCCGGGTTGGTCGGGTTAGTCCGACCAGGTCTGACTGGGCCTAGACACAACCGGCCCCCTGTTTACTAAAACACCCTTATTTTGCAAACTGTGAGTTTGATTGATGCACCTTAAGTGGCATTGGGACCCTTGCAATAGAGCGGTACTTTTGATATACTCAACTTGAGTTTTGGCATAAGTTGGAGTACGATCGGGTTGGATCGAACTTGAATCCAACCGGACATCCGATCGACATGTCGTCTGTTGCGTTGGAAACCTTACAACAATGCGAATATTTGAGTTACTTCTAATTTAGACTTCATGGAAATTGAAATACGACCGATTGCTTGAGGAGAAGAACCTTCTGAACTCATATGTACAAGGTGCAGAAATCCAGTGGCTGGATGTCAAGTTAAGAGCGACCCTCCTTGGATTGACAAGAGAGTGACCCTCTGTGGATCGACAATGGTGCAACCCTCCATGGATCGAAAAGAGATTGACCCTCCATGGATCGTCAATGGGGCGAACCTCTGTGGATCATAAAGAGAGCGACCCTCTGTGGATCGACAATAGCGTGACCCTCTGTGGATCAGCATGAGAGCGACCCTCTGTGGATCAGCAGTAGCGCGACCCATTGTGGACCAGCTATAGAGTGACCCATAATGGATCAGTGGTAGAGCGGCCCTTTGTGGATCGGTAGCAGAGCAACCCTTCTCGAATTAGCAACCGAGCCTCTCAACAGAATAAGATAATCTAGCTTATGACTAATCATCTTTATTTATGTTCTTTAAGTTGTATACCTTGTGTGAGCTGTATTTTACTTTGTGCCTTGTGATTGATATCTTGCTTTGTGGTTTACCTTTGTGGATTTTTGAGAGACCTTCGGGGGTCTCGAGGTCCCTACTGTGTATTTTTATACTCACCCCTGCACGGACTTTGCCCGCACCTATTGTGTCTTGTGAAGACGACACACAACTTGACTAAGACTTGGGGAGCTAGGGCTAGACAGTTCTCAGAGGTGATCAATAGATGTGGTGAGCTGCAGTGACGTCAAACGGAGAGTTTTACCTACCCTTCAGGTAGGATCCTTGGCGGATGACCTCCGGAGCTTATACTTCTTTTGTTGTACTTTCCTTTTAGTTGGACTTGTATTTTGGCCCCTTTATTTTCAGTTTACACACTTTAATCTCAATGGTGGTACTTTGTGGTGGTTGTATTACTTTTCTTTCCTTCGTGGTTAGCTTTGTGCACCCTGTCTATGTGTGTACAGGTTTAAAGGCAACGTCTTCCCTTTTTGGGATATGCCTTTTCGGTGCTAGTCACCATCCCCTGGCCTATGGAAGCTGGGCTTGAGGTAGTCACGGAATGGGCCCTGAGGGACGAGTCGTGACATAGACAACAACTTATTGCTCCTGGTTTCTAGAATTAATAAAGACCACAATTTCAAAATCAAACTAAAGATGAAACTTCTCATTTATAAGATGATCTAAAAGGAATGTTTCAACTATTAATGGGGTTGTTTGATTCAAAAAAATATCAACATGATTCTGATAAGGCCCAAACCGATGCTAGTATGCATAACTTAGAGCAACAAATGGGTCAATTAGTGAGATACGTGACTGCAAGTGATAAAGGGAAACTTCCAAACATAATAGATATGAAAACTAGGGAGATTTACATGGCTATGGTCATTAGGAGTGGTTCATAAACTCAAGAGGAGGTTAGAGATTACCCTAGGAAAGTCCAAACTGAAAAACTGGTAGAATCTGTGCACAAAAATCATAGCAACACTGAATCTGTAAAAGTGGAAAACACTATATAACTAATGTTAATCAAGCTATTCCACCTAAAAAAACTTGAATAAAAATATTATAAAAAGAAGAAGAATATGATGAAATAAAATCTTGTTGAAGAAATAGGGGAAATGCCTTCAGTTTTTTGGAATTTTCCCCCATCCATCTATTTCCCTCAATGGTTGAAACCCAAAAATAAGAAACATAAATTTCTTCAATTCCATGGGATTTGAACAATCTCCATGGGATTATTCCATTCATTTAAGCTTTAATTAAGGTTCCATTTTATCTTAAATCTCTTAAGAATTTTTTTTTCAAAGAAAAAAACATTGGAATAATTTTCCACTTACAACCTCACTGAAGAGAGCAGTGTTGTCCTTTAAAACAAAATCCCACAAAATCTTAATGATCTTGAGAGTTTTGTTATTCCCTTATCCTTAGGTAATAATGGTCACTTGAACTGCCTTTGTGACCTTGGAGCTATCATAAATCTACTTCAATACTCACTTTTTCAATAGTTAGGATTAAGATAATTACTACCGAACACTTTGGTCTTACAATAGGATGATCAATATTTTACACATCTCATGGGAAGAGTTGAAAATTTGTTATTTGGAGTTGGAGAGTTGTTTTTAACTACTAATTTTCTCATCATAGATATGGAATGTGACAAGGAAGTCCCAATTATCTTGGGTAGAACTTTCAAATCCACCAAGGGTTGTTATTGATGTTTCGCAGGTTTATTTTTTTTAATTTTAGAGAAAAAAAGGTATAATTTTATGTCTTTAAGAATGTGAAAGAACCAAAATTTGGTGAAAATTGTTAAAGGGTTGAAATGTTAGAAGCTTGGGACTCATTAAATCATCAAAAATATTTTTTTAAACAATCTACATCTAGATACTCAAGTGGATTATATGGAAAGAATTTCCCAACAATCAAAAGGTATTAAATGTAATAATCTAGGTAATTTTTCATAATATGGACAGTATCAATGTTCTAGTTTTGGAAAGTTTCCAAGAAGATGAAATTTTTGTTCTAGAACACATGAAATTTCTAAGAGAGCTTGAGGTTGAATTTCCCAATTTAAACAATGTTGAGGAACATTTTAATTTTTGCGAGGGAGATATTTTTCAACACTGATGAATTTTCTAAGGAGAATATTTTAAAATAAAATTTGGACATTGAGTGTAATGTGTTGTCCACTTGTTAAAGCAGTCAGGAAAAGATTATTTTGGAACTAGAAATTCAGAATTTGTTAAATTTACCGACTCTCTTTAAGAAACATGTTGAAGACCTTAGACCTCATAGTCCTGAGAGTCTTCCTTCAAGTGAATAGGTACCACAACTTGAGTTTAAACCTCTTCCATCACACCTGAAATATTCATTTTTGGTGAAAAATCTTCACTTATTGTCATCATTTATGATGCATTAGATAAAAATCAAGAGGATAAGTTGTTATCTTTATTGAAGAAGTAAAATTCCATATGATGGACTATTTCAGATATCAAAGGGATTATTCCTATATTCTGTATGAATAATATCCATATGGAACCTGGTCATAAACCATGAGTTGAGTGTCAAGGAAGGATAAATCCAAACATGAAAGAGGTTGTGAGAGAGGAGGTTATCAAGCTTCTTGATGATGGGATTATATACCCCATTTAAGACAGTTCTTGAGTCAGTCTGGTCCAAGTAGTACCCAAGAAGGGAGAATTCATTATTGTAAATGATGAGAAAAATAAGAAAATTCAATTTAGAAAAGCTACTAAGTGGAAAGTTTGTATTGATTATAGAAATATTAATTCTGCAACTAGAGATCATCATTTTTCAATGCCATTTTTAAATAAAATTCTTGATAGGGTAGCTGGAAATGAATATTTCAATTTTTTGTATGGATACCTTGGTTACAACCATATTCATATAGCCCCAAAATACCAAGAAAAACCACTTTCAAATGCCCCTTTGGGACATTTTTTTACCCGAAAATTCCCTTTGGATTATGTGGCGCGTCAGCTACCTTTCAAATAAGTATGATGGCTATATTTTCATACATGATTGAGAGAATAATTAAGGTTCTCATGGATAAATTTTATATTATTGGTAGTACATTTGAGAACTATTTGGAAAATTTGGAACTGATTTTAGAAATATTCCTAGAGACCAATCTTGTTCTAAATTGGGAGAAATGTCAATTCATAGTTACCAAAGTCATAATTCTTGGTCACACGGTTTCTAGACAGGGTATAGAGGTAGATAATGCTAAGATAAATATCATTAAAAAGATACCCCATCCTATGAATGTGAATTATGTAAGAAGTTTTTTAGTATGTGACAGATTTTAACAAAAGACTCATAAAATACTTTTCTAAAATCATTAGGCCTCTTTGTTCACTATTGTAGAAATATGCATGTTTCTTTTTTGATGAAAAGTGTCTAGAATCATTTAATCTTCTTAAGGGGAAACTCACTTATTTACCCATAATCAATACACCTTATTTGAATTTTCCATTTGAACTTATGTGTGACACAATTCATGTGGTTGTAGGAGCAATTTTAGGTTAGAAGAAAGTCAAGATATTGCATGTGGTGTACTATGCTAGCCAGTTGCTAGATTTTTCTCAAAGAAATTACACCACAACTGAGAAGGAGTTATTGGATTTTGTTTTTCCTAGTAAAAAAATTAGTCAATACCTAATTGGATTCAAATTTATAGTTTTCATAGACCATTCTGCCATGAAATACTTGTTATCTAAAAAAGAGGTAAAACCCAGGCTTATTAGGTGGATACTGTTGTTGTAGGAATTTGATTTGGAAATTAAGGATAAAAAAGGTGATGAAAATCTGGTGGAGAATCATTTTTCTAGAATTTATAATATCCATAGTAACAATCCTATAGAGATAAACTCAACTTTTCCTAATGAAAAACTGCCCCTGTTTGATTAAACAATTTTCTTGGTATACAGATTTTGTGAAATTTTTAGGAGTTGGTCTCATTCCTAGAGATTTTACCCATAACCAAAGAAAAAATTAATTGTTGAACTTAAGTACTCCCTTTGGGATGACTCACTCTTGTTTGGAAGGTGTGCTGATGAAATTCTTCAGATGTGTATTCCCAAAGAGAAGATATTTTCCGTTCTTGAAAGTTGACACTTATCACCTTAGGGTGGCCATCGTGGAGGAGAAAGAATGACTTAAAAAGTTTTTCAAGCTGGATTTTATTGGGTATCTTTATTTAAGGATGTTAGGATCTTAGTTTTTGGTTGTGATAAGTGTCAAAGGTTTGAGAATGTTGGAAGAAAGCAAGATTTTCCTCAGAAGGGGATATTAGAAGTTAAACTTTTTGATGTTTGGGGTTTGGATTCCTTGGGACCATTTCCATCTTATTATGGGAATTATTACATCTTGGTGGCTATAGATTATGTATATAAGTGGGTTGAATTAGTGGTGCTCCCAAATAATCAAGCTTATAGTGTTATCAAATTCACGAAGAAGAATATATTTTCTAGATTTAGGGTGTCGAAAGATTTTATAAATGATAATGGAACTCATTTAAAAAATTACAAGTTCAAATCCTTGATGGAGAAACATGGCTATCTTCACAAGACAGGAACTCCTTACCATCCACAATCTAGTGGACAAGTTGGAATTTTGAATAGGGAGTCAAGTTTTTTTTAGAGAAAACTATGTCTAGTTCTAGAAAGGATTGGTATTTTAAATTATATGAGGCATTATGGGCCTATTGAAGTTTGTTTAAAACCCCAATTGGTATGTCTCCTTACAGGTTGTTGTTTGGGAAATGTTTTCATTCACCTGTAGATTTGCAACACAAGTCATATTGGGATGTGAAAGCTTTGAACTTTGATTTTAAGACTACTGGAGAGAGGAGATTACTATAATTGGGCGAGTTGAATGAGATTATAAGAGAGTCCGATGATAATGTAAGGATTTATAAAGAGAGGACTAAAGATTATCATGATTCTTTCATCTAAACCAAAGATCTTAATTCAAGTCAAAAGGTTCTTATTTAGGATTCAAGACTTGGACTTTTTCCTAGAAAGCTCAAATCCAGGTGGTCTAGACCTTTTACCATTCTTATAGTTTTAATAAATAGAGCTATTGAGTTAATGGGAAAAGAGAATTGGCCATTCTTGGTGAATGGAAAGAGAATCAAACACTAATTTGAGGGGAAACCAATGTCTCTGGCTGTCATCTATTTCTTTGATGACTGAGAAATCATTGAGTCTAGAAGAAGATATTAAATTTAGTACTGCATGGGAGTATTTTTATTGATAAGAGGAGATTCTAGTTGGAACCTCTAGGATTAGACTTCCCTAAACTTTTTCTCTGGTTATTTTCTTTTATGAACTTTTAAATTACAGATCTCATGTTAATATTTTTCATCAAGTAGGTTCCAAGGGTTGAATAATTAGAGGGAAAACATTTAATAATAAATGGGGAGTTTTTGGATTAACTCTGAAGAGAAAACTTCATTAATCAGGCGAGCTTTTGTTTTTATTCTTCAATTTCACACTTCTTTTTCCTTTGGTTGGTTATGATACTATTGGAAATTATACTACAATGCTTTTACATTTATTCATAGTGTGAAATTTTGTGTGGGGGAGTAATACTCCTGGTATTTTCTATTTAAGTGATTCTTCTTGTCTTAGTTGGGTGTTTAGCATACTTTTTTTCTAAAAGTCTTGAAAATCCAATTGTAATAATTTGTCATACTTTCTGGCACTCTTTTCACTATGTGTTCAATTATTAACATGCTTCATTTTTTAGTTTAATTAAAAACATTTATTCTTTTACAATGTGTAAACATGTGCATTTTTAAATTCTGTTTTGTAAAGTGCTGGAAGTTTGTGGAAAAAAATGCTTCTTGAACATTCTTGTGACCCTTTAATCATGTCATTGAACTACTTAATTGAAAACTTATTATAAATCATAATGTATAATTTTTTTATTCCACCTTTGAATACAAATTTTGAGGACACAACTAAGTTTTTTGTTTAGGGGAGAGGGTCTTCTTAAATGAGCTTAACCGTGCTTTAATGTGAAGCCCCTCAAAATCCCTATTTTTTTGAATCTTTCAAATTGTGAGTTTCTCAAGATTTTATTTACATTTTTAGTGGATGAAATTTTTTCTTATGTTTTAGGATTGTGATTCCACATTGAGGAAGTTAATTTCTATTAATCCATAGATTTAATTGAGCACGTCATTTTTATTTTTATTTTGAAAGTTTTGTTTTCGGTAAAATAGTTTTGGAATGTAATACAATTTTCATTGGATTAGAACTTTTTAGTTGGAATTAAACTCATAATGCATGCATCTAAATGGGTTGTGGAATGAAAATCCTAATTGGGGTTGAGCCACAAATTCTTCATTCTTTCATTCTTTAATCTTTTAAGACGATGGATTGGTTATTTATTACGCTTTTAATTATTAAACATTCCCATCAAAGTAGAGTGTCTATTTATTTCCCTATTAATTATGCGTGTCATCTCACCTGGAGGTAAAGAGAAGTTTGGACTTCTAGTTGGATGCAATATGATGTTTGTTTAATTCTTTTCAACTTTTCCAATTTCAATCACTTTTATAAAACATAAAATCATATTTGCACTGATTATGCTTGATTTTAAGGGGGAAAAAATACATTTTTAACTTGAGAGAATCCATTGAGGGAAATTTATTTGGAAACTAATTATGTGTTTCATTTCAGTTTATCACTTTTGATATTTATTAAATTCCATTGAAATTGATTTGTAATTTCTTGAGGAAAAACAATATTAAATTTGGGGGAATTTGACGTGGCTCTTATTTCATGCATTTTTTCACATCACTTTTTATTTTTATTTTAATGTATATTTAATACTAAAATAAGTATTTAAGTAGTTAATTTTATTGATATAGATTTATTTGTTGATAATTAGTAAATTATTTATTATTGAGTTAAATTTCTTAAATTAATGTGTATATGGTATCATAGTAATGTCAGTGTGTGCATTATTTATTTTATTTTATTGTTTACTTTATAACTTTGTTTTAAAATATTAATTTTTAGCCTTATAATTTATTCCTTGTGATTAATAATAATAATAATAATTGTTATTATTTTTGTTAACTTTTAATTCATTAATGTTTTGAAATTATTCTAATTTATTTTTTTAACATATTTTATTTATAGTATTAACAGATTTTTATTTATTTATTTTTTAATGTTTTGATTATTCATTTGTTTATTTTTGATAGGTGCATAAAATTATTATCATTCTGGGAAGATAATTTATTGGTCTAAGATAAAGTCCTACTGCGTAGGAGAATACTTAGAAATTGGGTGAAAAAGAAATACCCAGAATTGATATATGTCGGTAACTTAAGATAACTTATCTTACACGGCGGCCTGAGGGAATATGGTGAATCCAGCAGAGTCCGAGCCCCGCTATACTCAATCGAAGGCCAAGTTCACTGAAGATAGGCACGCGGGTATTCAAGGATGATGAACCAGTTGAACCAGTTGAACCAGAGATTCCTTCGAGTCAGATCTGAAGAGGTATCAGAGCGAAGGTTTAGTTAACCATTGGAAACTAGGATGTGAAAACTTTAGTGAGATCTCTACAGATATTTTTAAGGATATGTCTAGGGATTTACTAAGGATAATCCTAAGTATCGGTTATAATCCTATAGTTTTTGAATTAATCATTAATATCTTAGGGTTAAACCTAATATATCATATATTGATATATTATAATTAATTTACCTTAGTTATGTGTTTTTAATATCTGATATGTATTTATCACACTTTGATTTATGGTCTTAGTCAATATCCAGAGCTAAATAGAACATAGTTAACCTTAAATGTTTCATATGTGAAATTTATAGGAATTGGAAAAAAATTCCTAAATGGAAATCTCATAAAAATAATCATGAAGGTGGACTGAGTATTGGTTGTACTGCTGAGGATAAAGAGATTTTAAATGACATGTGAGAGGTATGGTATGTTCTAGAATTATTCTTTACTTTAATCCTAAGACATTGGTTAAATTAATATTGAGGAACCTTAAGATATGATTCATATTTTTTGGAAATACTAAGATGATGGATCCTAAGTAATGGTTTAAGTATAAAGTTGGATTATTGAGGTGTATATGTTTTAGAATTCAAATATTATGTTATATGAATCATGAAATATATAAGTGTTTTTAGTATAAGTTTTTCATTAGGATTGGAAAGGATATGTTGAATAGCTCTAAGGACCTGTAAAAGTGATTTAAGGGTAAGGTTATATACTTGGATAACACATGATTAAGGTAAAGATAACTCTTAATATGTCCCTTATGATAAGATAATGATTTTTGGATAAAGATATGTTGTATTTGAATAAGTAAATTGGATTATTATAGTTTCTTAGGAACTAATTATGGATTTGTTGACAAGATGGTTATGTTATCATGGATGAAGTATACAACTTTTTAGAACTTGAATAATACTCCACTATATTTTAAAATAAGGGAACCTTCATGTTTTCTATAAGGATATATGATAATTCATGTTGCTAATGTGACTCAAGAGAATACATGATGAAGGTTTTCATATGTTTGTAATGTGACCAATAAGATATGCCTTATGATATATAGGAAATAAAGTTTAAGCCGATATAGTTCACCTCTTTCTAAAGTTTTGGATTTTCAAATTTCAGAAGGATTTTCAGGTTATCCATTTATGGAAAGTATTAGTTAAACCTTAGATAAAGTTTGTTAGATTAAATTATTATCTAACCATAGGTGGACTTATGCATATTTGATAACTTGTGCTAACCTTTTTATTGTGATAAAGACAGATGGAATGAACTATCATTCTATTTATCAATATCATGATCTACTAACACTTTAGGAATGAAAAATTGAACTTTATTTCTTGGAATAAGTGATGAAGTGGAAATTGATCTAGGAACAAGGAAAGGATGAGATTATACTTAATCAAGTAATTTTTTATTCTCATTATTAAACTCTAGGGAAAGGATCTTAAAACAAAAAATGTTACTCTAGTACCTTCATTTTTGATGAATCAAATGGCCACTTAAATCATCGCAGATTTGTGGATTTCTTATTGTTAACTTTTTCCTAACCTTGTTCTCTATCACTCTCCATCAGAACTTGATGATTATATTTTCCTTCCATATCCATGTTTTTGTTTCCCACCTATGTTCCTCTTTGTGGAAACCCATTGAGGAGCTTCTTTGGGTAACTGTTATGTTTCTAAGTTTCCTTTTTTTTAAATGAATTTTTAGTATTCCTTTTTATGATGTGGGATTCTATGAAAGAAACTTTCAAGTAGTAAACCTTTTATAACCCTGATGAATTTTAAGGGTGAAATTCATTTTAAGGGGGGTAGAATGTAACACCCTAAGTTTTTTATAAGATATATTTTTTTAATTTCTTTGATGTCATGTGTTGTACACTAAACCAAGATAAAATTGTGCTATAAGAAAAATTGTCTTAGCTTTCGGTATATGCAACACTATTCATGACTTGTGTTGCATACAATTTTAAGTTCTTTTGATAGAATTCATTTCACACAATACCAAGTTTAAGTGAATAACTAAATATTATTATGCTACCTTATAAAATAGGCATTATAATTTTGAATATGAACATTATTAAATGAATTATGAAAATATTATTTACACATGTATATATAATTAATTCTTTGCTAAGAAATTAATTATAAATGAAAATAAAACCCTTTTTAAATAAAAGGAAATGTTTTTTTGAAAAACTATTTAAATGCATATAGATGAGTTTATAAAATAATAAAATCACTCTTAATGGATTTTATTAATGAATTATATATTTAATATATTAAATCTAATATTTAAATTTAATTTTATATGTTTTCTAGACATGATATAAGAACAAATTCAATTTTTCATATAAAAGAAGTATTTTTAAAAAAATGCAGTTTTGCCACCTTTTGATGGTGCACCCATTTTAAATCTAGTTTTTTGACACTTTATATATTATATTTAAAAAATAAACATTTTATTTGGAAGTGTGAAATAAAATTTTAATTTGGATGAATTTTTGATATTTTTCTGATAACTTTCATGTTTTGATGAATAGTAAAAATACACAAACTTTTAATTGAAAACAACTTTTTTCATCAAAATAATTTATATGGTTAAATTATATTATTGAATCATTTTAAAGTATAAATAGAATATATTTTTATCATTAAATAAAATTTAGGTCATTGGCATTAATTTTACATTGAATTTTTATGTAAAAACATTTCAATATTTTGCAATGTGTTAACTTTTAAAAACCCGTTTTTCATTTTTACAACGGGAATAATTTTAATTTAATTACTACAACTTCTATGTTTAAAATTTTGAAAAATGGATTCTATATTTGGAATAATTGGGTCCAAATTATGTAAATTGGCTCTTTTTATTTTTTGTATTTTATTAATAGTAACTTTGATAATTTTTATTTATCACGGTTAAAGTTAAATCAGGTAAATTAAGGTAACAAATAATATGATAAGGACAATAAAATTACCCTAAAACATGTCAAAATCCTATTGGATGAATGAAATTATACCCTTAACACCTAAACATCTAAATTTAATCATTTAATGGACTCTTGTCCATGAAAATAATTTATATTATTAAAATAAAAGAAAGTGACAACATGTTACCCTCTTATTTCTTATAAGTAGAATAATTTTAATATAGTGATAAATATGAGATAAATTCAACAATAAATAGTCTACATAAATATAATGAAATTATCTACATCATGGTAATTTATTTAAAATTTTTATAGATTAAATAATTACCTTAAATGGTTATACAATGATGATGCAGAAATTATTTAATTGTTGAAAAATCAGTAAAATAATTTTAAATAAAATGATAATAATCTTTAAAATACCAAAACACTTGACCAAATCTTATTGTTAGAGTATATATCGATCATAATCATCCAAGGGTTGAGTTATTGACCATTTGGAGCCATATAGAAAAGATTATGACATTTATAATATTGTATTTAAAGTGATGTTAAAGTTGTCACAATGATGTTTTAATAAATATAAATTTTTAATGTAGAATTATAAAGAATATATATTTGAATATAAATATTACTATGAAATATATAATATTTATATTCATTATAGTATTTTAATTTTAATTTTTATTCAATAAATAAGTATATTAAATAATTACACAAATCTAATGTAGTATTTATTTTATTAATAGAAATTTCAAATTAATTTGATTAACAATATTAAAATAAATATAATTTTGGATAATTAATATAACCAATTAATTTTATAGATTACCTTGACCCATTAGGTATATAATAAAATATTTGGTTTAATTATAACATCTTATCTTGATATTTTTAAAAATCCAAGAATTAAATATTGTTAAATTGACACTATTGTTGTTTTGTCAAAATAAATTTTTATTAAATTGTTTAAAAATAATAAAATATTTTTATAAATATATAATAAATATTATATGGTCTAAAATGTTCTAAATTATTTATTTATGATCTAATTGACATAAAATAAGTAAATATTTTACCCTTTTAATATTGATATATTTGTTAGCCTAGTTAAAATGAAATAGAATAACTAAGTGATAAATTAAAATGATAAGGTTTAAATGGAAAGAAAAACTTATCTAAAATTTATTGTTTGATGATATTAAAATAGTATCTCATCTCATCTAAAAATTTAGCACATTTTTTAGGTTTTTTATGTGGTTGTATTTTATTATAAATTGATACTTTTGAAGATTATAAAAGTGTCTCTCACCTCAATTATAAAAGGGAACATCCTCCTTCGCCTATTTACTTCAATTTGAGCCTTAAAACTTGGCCATACCCTACCCATTTCTATTCTCAACTTCCCTAGTTATATTATATAGGATCTAGACTTCTCAAAAGACCAACTCTAGTGCCTTTAAGAGGATATTTAGAGGGAGAACATCGAAGAAGAGGTAATCTCCTCTACCGATTCTTTTAAATTATTTCTTCTTCTACTTTCTCTTCATGAGTTTTTTCCATTCTAAATTAATAAATCCAGTGTATATTATATTATGATATGTTATTATGGTTATGGAACAATCATATTCCACTTTTTATCCATCCTATGAAAAATGAAATAACCACGCATGTGTACATATAGTTTATCGTCTCCACGTCGTGTTGTAATATGTTTTTCACCACCATCTTACATGGATGGATATAATGATAGAAATAATAACAAGATATGATTATTATTACAAGATATTGATCTTGGAACAATATATATACCATCCACTTCCATACCATTTCATGATTAGTGGAATGATATCATCGCTCGTGCGTACGTATGACCCACCATCTCCACGATGCGATAAGATTCAGTCTATATGATATCCATTAAACCATGATTATATAAATGCACAGAATGAATAAAAATGGTATATATTATGTTAATATCATTTTTTAATGATATAAATATGACCTAAGAAGGATAACCTGATCTTATTCGACAAAACATGCATAATAATATAAAGTAGTTAATACCTAAATAATGAGTAACAATGGAATGTTACTAACAAACGGATGATAATATGATCATATATGATATCAAAAAAATGAATATAATTCTCTAATAAGTCAATAACATCATTTAAATTATTATACAAAACGTTTTGATACATAAAAAGAATATCGGACCTAAGGTAAGGGATCGTTTTTCCTCACTTTTATTTTTGTGGGACATATGTCTTATACACCACCTTTTTTATGTGTGGTGTTTATGTTGACCATGACTGGTTTTATGATTATTATTATGAAATTAATGATATTTACATATTCATATAATATTCTTTATTTTATGAGGCATACAATTCGGCTGATGATAAATTGGTAAGGAATAATTTCACAATCTCATTATTTTTTGAGATTGTTTATACGTAAGTATTTACTGGGGTTTATTTATCATCCATGTCAATGTTTTCTAAAAATTCATTCATAAAATGTTTTAATATTATTCTATGGATGTTTAAATTCATTATTACCCTTTTTTGACTTTTTACAACAAGGTTTTAAAAGAATATTTCTTTTGTTTTCCAAATGATGTACTTTTTGACATTTCTAACAAAAGTACGAGAAGAATGTCTTTTTTAACTTATAAGGCAGGAATGGATTTTTACACTTTCATAAAGACTTATTTCCATGAATATTTCTTTATAATATTTCAAGATTATTTTTCAAGAAATTATTTTCTTTTAAAATTGAATGATGTTTTAAGAAAAGAAAACGTTTTTTAAAAAGAGAGAATATTTTCCTCAAGAATCAATTTCAAGTGTTTTATCAAAATTATTTTCCATCTAAGATGATATTATTTAATAAGGATATGTTTCTAGTATAATATCCCAATTATTATTATGTTTTAAATATGTTTATGATATTTATGAAATCCATTTCTTTTTCCTGGATTATGTTATGATGGAATGATATTTAAGAAACACATTTTATTCTTTAGGTTATGCTATGATGAATGGTTTATGTTTTTGTGGCACACATAAGAATGATTTCATTATAAGATGGGTGGGACCTATATTTCCCTCTAATGCATTGGGTAAAGATTTATATCTCATGAGATATATAGGACTAGAACGACAAGTAAATCTGGTTTAGTAATATAGGGCCGGAACAACAAGTAAATCTTTTCAGATCTGGGTTTGTTGAAGACGGCGATGCCACCAAATGATGAGATCTGGCTGAACTCGTTGTCGACGAAGCCGGCGCTGCCGGTATAAAAGATGGGTATGAACTTGATTTGAAGAAAATCTTTGCACTATTTTTTTCAGATCTGGCTTGTTGAAGACGACGATGCCACCAAATGATGAGATCTGGCTGAACTCGTTGTCGACGAAGCCGGCGCTGCCAGTAGAAAAGATGGGTATGAACTTGATTTAAAGAAAATCTTTGCACTATTGAGCTTATTAAAGACGCGAGAAGTGGAAACTAGGTTCTACTGAGCTCATCCTAAATGCGTCGGGGAAGCTCCATAGTGGCCTGAGTTTGTGAAGAAGATGAACCGCGTGCAAAGAAATCTAACCGCCGCTGCATCCAAGGCCCGGGGATCTCAAATCTGATGTGGGAGAAGATCAGTGTGATGATGGGTCTGATTTTTGAGATTGGATTCGGTCGAATTAGGGCAATCTCATGCACCAGTGGTGGAATCAGGACAATCTCATGTGGGAGAAGATCAGTGTGATGATGGGTCTGATTTTTGAGATTGGATTCGGTTGAATCAGGACAATCTCATGACCATGCGGAGCCTATTAAATTAAGCAGTGGGTTTCTCTTGGGGGTGATTTTGGAGATTGATTCTAGTATGTTCTGACGCCTCCAAATCCACAAATTATGAGCTCTTTCTGGCTCTTTGGCATCGAGATGAAAAGTCTAATATCACCAGAGCCGAGCAAAGATTTGGTTTGAGTTTACTGAAGCAATGAACTGAGGGTTGTGTTGAATTATGCTGATGAACACTATTGTTGTACTGAGGCGAAAATTCAAGACTGAAGATTTTCAATTGTTTTCCTCTATTTTGTTGCTGGAATTTGATTGATGAAGGGGCGTCCACATTGTCCTCATTGCAGCTGCCATGAATACTCACTAAAATTAAAACAATTGGCAGTGTTGGGTGCAACGAATTGAAGGAAGATTCTAAGATGAAAAGGAATATGTGAATAGTTTTGGAGAGATGGTGATGTCATGAAGGAGCAATTTGGTTGGTGAATTAATTTTTAGAGTGTATGTCAAAATTTTGTTGGAAAGATTTGTTGAAGTTACGATGCAGGTGATAGAAGGATGGAGAGTCTATTAGTGATGATAGACTTGTCAACCTAGAAAAACTAAGATGGTATGCAACTTGAAAAATATAAGGAAGAAGCTCCACTGTAGTTTCTAAAATTGTTCTTGAAAGACATCATTTGGTGGCGGACAATTTCTTTGGCCGGAAACATCCGAAGCAGAGCAAGTGTAGGAGACGCAGACAGTGCACAAGTTTATTCGAAAGCGAAAGATCAAGGGAAGACTCCCTATCTTCATCTTGTTCATTTATTTATTGATTTCTAATTCTTCTTGTTGTTTAAACAACTAGTACTTACCTGTGCATTCGCATGACAATACGTTCAATGATTACTTTCAAGAAGACAAAACTATATTGCAATATTAATAAAGAACATCAATATCGTATATATTGAAAAAAAATAGTGATACTTAATATTGAACTGTAATCGAATAAAATATATAGAATTGAAAACATAAGAAAATAAGAATAAGAAAATAACATAGAAGAATATGTAGGATAATATTGAAAACATATTAGAGAATATATGATAATACATAAGGAAAACTTAAGTATACAATCACTGTACAAAATAATCCATAGAAATGTTTGAGGGAGAATATAAGGGAAACATAAAGGAGAATATAGATGGAAAGTAAAATTATTTGAAAACATATAAAACATATAGGAGAATATAGTGTATAACAGTCAATTGAAAAGAAAAACAACATTTTTGAAAAAAAATGAAATGAAACGTGTATGAAAATATAAAAGAATAAGGAAAAGTAAATAGGTCACGTTGTAGAAAAAAATCATAAGTATCAATTTTCAAATACATGAATAAAAAGAACTAATCGACATTAATTAGAAAAGTACATTAAAAAACGAACAGGAATGAAATTACATAAGTATTAATGTAACTGAGATATTGGAAACCCCATTCTATACAAAGCAGCAGCCTCTGTGAACAAAGAGACCCCCCAATGAGTGGACCTCCTTGCAAAATGTTTTCACTATGAAACAACAAACTTTGAACCATCTAGTGCCCGCATTGTTTTCTTGTGATTACATTTCAGCATATTTAGCAGCATGTATTCCTCTTAATCCAGCTTCTTCCTCCTGTCCATTACAAACACTATCACAATGGGGCTTTCCCTTTCTTTCTTCTTTGGGTGGAAATCCATACATGACGTTGTACCTAATATGGCCACCCATAGATCCTTATTGAAGTGCCGAAACGTGAATTTAATGGTATATGATAACGGAATACATGCGGCTAAAAGGTACAGAATATAGAAGAAACAGCTCAAAAAATGATTCATATCATAATAGAAACAGCTCAAAAAATGATTAATTTGAGATATACATATTTTTGTAACAATAAAAAGAATTTTTGTGTTTTCTAATGCCAAACAAAACACATAGCTAAGATATTAAAAAAAAAAGTAAATCATAAGATTATGCCATCAAATTATGATCATTATCTCTAGATATTATCCAAATAAAACAGATGTAAATGTAAAAAGCAACACCATGTTAGAGTTTTAAATAGTGTATACTCAGAGTCAACAATTTTCATTCACCTATAGATGTATTCAAATAGTGAAAACCCTCTACCTTTAAAGGGGAAAGTAATTATAGGGAAAAAAAATTATAAGGATAATCGAATACCTTCCAATGAAAGCAATGCTTGTCAATCATTCACTTCAGTTTTTTTGTTGTAGTTATCCTTGAAACAGGAATGCAGCTCAATGTCAGAGCTCGGTGATGTTGCAGACTCTGGGTACATTACAACCTTCTGTTGCACTGCATTATCGGCGTCAAAATCTAGCAAAAGATTTTTCAACATGAAAGAAAGACTTTAATTAATAAGTTTCAAATTAAAGTGATCAACGTGTATAAATGATATCAAACATGCATTCTAAACAATTACTCAAAGAATGTATTTAGCTATAGAAATGTATTTGTCTTAATAAATTCACAACAGAATGCATATTGAAACCTGAAGAAATTCACAAAAACAACAGAACATTTAGTGAACTATATTTAGCTATAGAAATAAACCTAAAGATATTTGAGTACAACAGAAACCAGAACATTTGTTCAATAGAACCATGCAATGATGCATGGAGCTAGTGAAATTCACAACTGCAACAGAAATATAAGTCAAACAATGCATTTTTGAAGCTGAAGAAAAAAAAACGTAATTATAGTCACAACAAAGAACCGCTTCCATCTGAGTATTGTATAGTCCAATAATGCAATGACTATAATAGTTATAGAAGGGAGAAATAAATATGTACCTGAGTAGATGAAGTAGTAGATGTAAGAACTGATGTCGCAACATTGCATAGGATAGATGAAGTGTTAGGGGTGTCCTCTTCCTAAAGCACCAGTGTGAAACAAAGATGACAATAGTGCAGAATATGCTATTTATTAATGCAGAAAATGTTATTCAGTGGACATAATATGTTCTTGATAAGTGCAGAATTTGTTAATTATGAACAGGAAAATGTAACTACGTAATACAGAATATTTTATTTATTAATGCAGAATATGTTATTAGTTGTACAAAATGTATTATTTATTTGTGCAGATTTTGATATTTATAAACAGGAAAAATTACCAAGGTCATGCAGAATCTATTATTTATAAACATAAAAACGTACCTACGTAGTGCAAATTATGTTATTTAATAAAGCAGAAGAAGGTAATAGGTGTAAAGAAACTGTACCTATTAAGTGTTGTTCTGGAACCTTTTTCTGAATAATGTCATCAAAAGGAGTGAATTCGAAACTGAACATTGGAAAAGTGTTGTTATATGTTTAGCTTCTATATTATTTAATAGGAATAATATTTATGAGAATTTAATTGACTAAAAAATATGTGTATGTTGAACACACATCTTAAAAAAATGATCAAACATCATGAAGTGAATGTAATGTGTATGTTAAGAACATCGTCCAGATATAATTGTAAAAATAACATCAGACAGTATAACGTGTGAGCTTTTAGAACACAGTTTAGACCATCAGTTTAAAAAGCCTAATCAGGTAATAATATATGTTGAGATATTACAATGCGTTATAATAATGGTTTAAACTTTATAATATGTATATACTGTATGTTCAATCAATAAATGTGTGATACTGGCTGATCAGGGTCGAGAGACCGTGTAAAATTTAATGGAACAGAAAAATATTCATATATTCATAGTTATATTGACACCTTAATGACAATAATCTAATGCGAATATATGATGTACCTGTCGCAGAAGACGAAAGGTTGTTTGTAGTGGTTGTACAAGTTGAACTGTTGATTGTAGAACTGAAATACATATGAAGTAATATAGAAAAGGGAGATACTAAAAGGAAAATGAGTACTGTTATGGCTAACTGTGATGAGGAGGCAACGCTTGAAGCTGTAGTAGTACAAACATTATTTGGAAGACCTTCAAACAGTATAGATTATGAGGATATTTGTTTCAAGCAATGATGAGATAATAAATGTAATGTTACTTATTATTTTTTTAAGGAGAGGATGCTCACAGAATGGAATGGTGTCTCGTGTGAGGCTATCCATTCAGTGTCTTCTCTTGTTTGATCCAGTCGTCAACGTTGAAAGATTAGAACAATCTTCATAGACTGACAAATTAAAAGAAGTTATATTTGAGGTAGACAAGGTCAGATGTCGTTACTAAGTTAAAGTACTTTGTAAGATAATATGAAAAGATATTTACCGTTTATGGATAACGGTGACAGGGGGATTCGTCTTCGACTTTGTTGATAAACGGTGTCACAGGTTCAGCTGTCGATTAATTATCAAAAGTAATGGATCTAGTAAATAGTTGAGAAAAAGAAACATTTATCATGTCAGTAGGGTACATGATAGACATAGATATGTATTTTTTTAGTTGCCTAATGAAAGGGAACCTTTATGCGGTGGACATGTATAAATAAAGTTACCGTCAATGGGTACAGATGATGATGGCATGCATGTTCCTCTCTGTGTCATTACTGGTTTAGTAAGGTGATTTGTTGTATTGATGTTTTCCATAGATGTTGTTCCTGAGAAGGTGAAGAGGACAAAGATATGTACATAGGTGGAATGATATGTAAGAGTACAGTTGAAGGTGAAGAGAATACAGAGAAGACAACATGCTTGTCGTTTTTGCATGAGCAATCTTCTTTGTAATCGCGACTCTCTACATGTCGACGGGGATTGCATCCTTGTAATCTATTTCTGATTATGTCGTTCTCAAGGAGTTGAAAATAATAAAAGCATGTAGATGTAATGGAAATTTTTTCAGTTATATAACGTTGAAGCAAATGTGAATGGGGAGCCCACATCAAGTAGAATATGTCCAGTTAAACAAATTCAGTTGTACAGATATGAATCTTGTAAATATGAAGTTCACATAAATTAAAGTGGAATAAATGAATACAGAATGTATAAATCTACACAACTCTCTATGCAGTACACTATAATATGGTAGATAACAGCATAATAAACCATGGTCAACTCCTTGAGAACGACATAATCAGAAATAGATTACATAGGTGGAATGATATGTAAGAGTAAAGTTGCAGGTGAAGAGAATACAGAGAAGACAACATGCTTGTCGTTGTTGCATGAGCAATATTCTTTGTAATCGCGACTCTCTACATGTCGACGGGGATTGCATCCTTGTAATCTATTTCTGATTATGTCGTTCTCAAGGAGTTGAAAATAATAAAATCATGTAGATGTAATGGAAATTTTTTCAGTTATATAACGTTGAAGCAAATGTGAATGGGGAGCCTACATCAAGTAGAATATGTCCAGTTAAACAAATTCAGTTGTACAGATATGAATCTTGTAAATATGAAGTTCACATAAATTAAAGTGGAATAAATGAATACAGAATGTATAAATCTACAAATACCGAATATGAAGTACACTATAATATGGTAGATAACAGCATAATAAACCATGGTGATAAAATATTATAAATGTATGACTAATAACTGTTTTACTGCAACTAAAATATGAAAAACTTTAGAGTTTTAATCTACAGACTTCAGAAGACATACCTTCTGAGGAAAATTCGAACACCTGCTGGAACTGGAATCCAAGGGTTTTGAAAGCCTTATGTTTAAAGCAAATGTGGATGGGGAGCCAACACTAAGTAGAATATGTCCAGCTAAACAAATACACTTGTACAGATATGAATATTGTAAATATGAAGTTCACATAAATTATACTGGAATAAATGAATAGAGAATGTATAAAGCTACAAATATCAAATCTGCAGTATAGTATAATATGGTAGATAACAACATAATAAACCATGAGTGGATGTTGAATAAAAATTTGATAACAATAAGTCTCACATAACAGTCAAACAACCAACAATCTATAAATCTTCAGCTCCAAGCATGAAAAAGGCAGATTATTACATAGATTGAAAACAAATCTTGGGTAAATATAAATTAGTTTAGAATAACTGAATAGAAAACGAAGTACAGTTGTTAGTTTTCAGTAGATAATATCAAATGCAGATGAATTGATGGGTTACCAAAAGGAAAACAAAGAATAGTGGTTGTTGAATGTGTGACAGACTAAGGTATATCTCCAATGAAGTTGTCGCAAACAGATCTGCGAACAAAATGAAGTAGAAGGGTTAAAATTTTGATGGGATTGGGAGAACATACCTGTTCCAGAAATGTAGATCTGTAGGATTTCTGAATATGTTGTAGGTGATGTTAAAGGGGTTCGCGAAGTGGTTGTCGCGGTTCATATTCGGTGGTTGAAAGAGAAGATATTGGAACAAAGTAGGTATTTAGCGGTAAATTGAAGGTGTTGATAGACAGAGGAGGTGAAGATGAATGGAGATATGGAGCCGAGGTGATGTGAAGGATTTCCGGAGTCAAGGTTATGGATTTCTATGAACAGAGATAGAGACGACAAGATGCTGAGTGCCGAAGACGCATGCCGAGAGGGAGACAGAGACGACGATACGCTGAGTGCCGGAGACGCAGGCGAAGACGGAGGCGGAGGCGGAGATGGAGGCGGAGACGCAGGCGGAGATGCAGGCGAAGACGCAGGTGGAGACGTATGCGGAGGCGCAGGCGGAGACGAAGATGATGATCTTGGTGTTCCAGAGACGGGGAGCCGAAGGGCAGTGTTCGAAGACCGAGCTCTATAGGTGGTAGCAGAGATGATGAATGGATGTAGTCAGAAACCCTAGCCCGCAGGAATGAAAATCGCGGGCGTGAGGGGTTCTGAATGGAGGAAAGAATGGGAGTAAAATCAGTTGGAGTGTCGTGGAAGATTATGGTGGTGACATGTAGGAAGAAAAATGCCAACTTTAGAAGATATATAGATGGTCATAGGCTAAACATTGAGTGGGGAAATTAGAATGTACCGGTTCATCTTTTTAAATCATTGTTTGTGAAATCGTTTTTGAAATTGTAATAGAATTTTTTTCTCTTGCAATCAAATGAGTTTTTTTTGCGAATAACTTCAAATTCTTTAGATTGATAGTCAATCTGATCGAATAATATTTTGAATTCCTATTTGATTGATGATTTCAATTAAGTTTACACAAGCAAATAAATATTTTTACCGAAAAATCCATATTTCCCTCGTGTTTCATTCTTGCTATCATCACCTGGACAACTTTTCTTTAAACTTCTTGCACAATTTTCTTTCTATCTGTCATCTTCTTATTTTCATTTTTGTTTCTTAAAAAATATTCTCATCACTGTTGTTTGCAAGTATGCATGTTTTTCTTTAGCTTTTTATATTCTTTCTTGGACTGTGTCACATTTTCCTTCTCTATGGGTAAGGTACCCTTACTGGGCAAATTTGGCGAGGGTTTTTTAATGGGTTTAGGGTGAAAAATATTAGAGAAATGGGTCAATTGAGCGCCACATGAAGTGGCGCTCGACCATTTCGGAAAACCATCTCTTCAGCGCCACTTGAAGTGGTTCTGAAGGGATATCCTACCAACGAGCAGCGCCACTTCAAGTGGCGCCGCTCCTTTATTCCCTCTCCCTTCGGGCCGAAACCTTCCCCCTACCTATAAATAAGGCCGCTCGCCCTCCCCATTTCCCATCTCCTCACTTCCCCCCCCCCCTCTCAAAGTTCTCCAGTTCCTCTGCACTTTGTCTCTCCGGTTTCTCTACCAGCGTAGCTACGTCTCCACAAATTTGAGGTGAATCTTTCTTTAAATTTATTTAATATTTTGATTTAATAATTTAGTTTAATTTATAGAATTAGTTTATAATATTTGTATTATATAAATAGTATAGTTTTTTTAAATGTAATTAGGTAATGAAATGATTATAGTTAGTTAATTAATTAAGTAATTATAATTAGGTAATTAATTAATTATAATTAGGTAACTAATTAATTATAAGTAGGTAATTAATTAATTATAATTAGGTAACTAATTAATTATAATTAGGTAACTAATTAATTCTAATTAGGTAACTAATTAATTCTAATTGGGTTAATAGTTAATTCTAATTAAGTAATTAATTAATTCAAATTAGGTTAATAGTTAATTCTAATTAGGTTAATAGTTAATTCTAATTAGGTTAATAATTAATTCTAATTAGGTAATTAATTAATTATAATTAAGTTATTAATTAATTATAATTAGGTTGTTAATTAATTATAATTAGGTTATTAATTAATTCTAATTAGGTTAATAATTAATTCTAATTAGGTTAATAATTAATTCTTATTAGGTAATTAATTAATTATAATTAGGTTAATAATTAATTATAATTAGGTTAATAATTAATTATAATTAGGTTAATAATTAATTACAATTAGGTTAATAAATAATTCTGATTAGATTAATAATTAATTCTAATTAGGTTAATAATTAATTCTAATTAGGTAATTAATTAATTCTAATTAGGTAATTAATTAGTTCTAATTAGGTAATTAATTAGTTCTAATTAGGTAATTAATTAGTTCTAATTAGGTAATTAATTAATTCTAATTAGGTAATTAATTAATTATAATTAGGTAATTAATTAATTATAATTAGGTTAATAAATAATTGTAATTAGGTTAATAATTAATTATAATTAGGTAATTAATTAATTCTAATTAGGTAATTAATTAATTCTGATTAGGTAATTAATTAATTCTGATTAGGTAACTAATTAATTATAATAAAGCAATTAATTAATTATAATAAGGCAATTAATTAATTATAATTAGGTAATTAATTAATTCTCATTAGGTTAATAATTAATTCTAATTAGTTAATTAATTAATTCTAATTAGGTAATTAATTAATTCTAATTAGGTAATTAATTAATTCTAATTAGGTAATTAATTAATTCTAATTTTATCGACATTTTTTACGTATTTTTTTTATTTTCATCTATTTAGTATATGTTTAATCCATGTTTTAAGTTTCATTCATATTGGTAATATTGTTTATATTTTATAGGCTTTCAAAGTCACATACTTGAAACATTTTTAAGTTTCAACTATGTGGTTTTGAAAGACTATAAATTATTTTTTATCGACATTTTTTACGTATTTTTTTATTTTCATCTATTTAGTATATTTTTAATCCATGTTTTAAGTTTCATTCATATTGGTCATATAGATTATATTTTATAGGCTTTCAAAGTCACATACTTGAAACATTTTTAAGTTTCAAGTAGATGGTTTTGAAAGACTATAAAATATTTTTTATCGACATTGTTTACGTAATTTTTTTAATTTCATCTATTTAGTATATGTTTAATCCATGTTTTAAGTTTCATTTATATTGGTCATATAGTTTATATTTTATAGGCTTTCAAAGTCACATACTTGAAACATTTTTAAGTTTCAAGTAGGTGGTTCTGAAAGACTATAAAATATTTTTTATCGACATTGTTTACATAATTTTTTTAATTCCATATATTTAGTATATGTTTAATCCATGTTTTAAGATTCATTTATATTGGTCATATAGTTTAAATTTTATAGTCATTAATAATACTGTTGTTATTACCAATTTATTATATGTTTAACAATATTTCAAATTTATTTATAAATAATTACTTATAACTATATAAACATAGATTAGTAATTATAGATTTAAAATTATATATATATGTACAAATATATAATTATAAATATATAAGTATAACTATAATTACAATATAATTCTAAATATAATTATAAATATAATTATACATATATATATATTTATATATGAATATTAAATATATTTATAAATAAATTTTAAATATATATGTAACAATATTTTCATAATTATATATTTATAAATATATTCATATTTATATAATTATAAATATTTATTTATAAAGATTAGTTTATAATTATATATATACATAATTATATTTATACACACATATATATATTTAACTATTTATAATTATAATAATTATAATATTTATATGTAAATATATAAATAAAACACACAAATCAGAAAAAAAACCCTTATATTTTATATAATATAACTATATAAATATAAATAAACCATATATTTTTAATTTAATACATATTTTTAATTTATAAAATTATATATAAATTTATAAATTTATAAAAATAATTATATATAAGGTTTATTTAATTATTTTATTATATAATTAAATAAGGTTTATAACTATATAAATATAAATTTATAATTATATAATTATAAATATATTTATAAATATAATTATAAATAAGTTAACATTTTTAAATACACATTTATAAGAATATTTTTAAAATTTTAATTATTTATTTAAAAAGTGATGGGGTGCAAAAAAACAAACAAAAAAAACAATAAAAGGGAGAGGTGCAAAACAAAAAAAACAAAAAAAAAGGTGGAAAAGTGCCACTTGAAGTGGCGCTAGCCACCCGAAATGTTGAGTGCCACTTCATGTGGCGCTCAACTAACCCATTACCCTAAATAATTTCACCCTAAAACCATTAAAAAAACACCCTTGTGGGCAAATTATCCCTTCTTGCTGCTATCTAATTGTTTTTTGGTTTTAATATGTTCTAGTCAACATCTTAGCGATCAATATGCTTGTATTAGAAATTTATGAAATGATTTTCTACGAGAAAACATGTATTTTATGAGTAAATTTTATATTTTAAAAAATGTATAGTTTAATTTAGAAAGCTATATCTGACATTTTATAATTTAAGTTATATTTATCAAAAAGAGTTTTTAATACATTATACATCTAGTATTTTAAAATTAATTTTTATCCCTTAAAAATTGAATAAAATAAATTAGATTTAAAATTTAGAATAAAATTTTCCAAATTATTTTATAATGACCATTTTATTTTTGGTAATGAATAATAAATTACTGAGGTAAAAAACTAGTTATCGCGGTGAAAACCAAAATGGTAAAAATGGGTAACCTAAGAAGTAAAGGGGGAAAAAAAGCTAAAACATGTTTTAATTGAGTATACAAGGTAATGTATTGACCTTATCTCCTCTTCTATATATTATTTCTAAATTTTTGGGTAACCTAAGAAGTAAACGGAAAAAAAGCTAAAACATGTTTTAATTGAGTATACAAGGTATGTATTGACATTATCTCTTCTTCTATATATTATTTCTAAATTTTTAAGCCACTTTCATTGAGAGTGAATTCTCATTAATGAAATGTTTTGGGTGTCTACAAAAATGCCACCCCCTTTTAACTTAAAAAAGAGGCACTCCTTTCTTCACTTCAACTCACACCAAAACCCAATAATCTCATCAAAAAATCTATCTAAACCTCTCATATACACTCCTATACCCCATAAGGAGGTTTTGGCCTTCTAAAAATACCATCCATCAAAGGTTCAATCCTCAGTAAAAAGTAGATAATCCAAGAAGTGAGGTTTTGGCCTTCTTCATGTTCTTTTATTATTCCTAACATTAATTTCACCATCTTTACATTATAACATTAGTATCATTATTTTATAAGTATGTTATTATAACGATGGTACAATCATTAACCACCCTCCTTTGTTTCATTAAGTAAAAAAATTTGAATCTCGCATTGTGCGGACTACCGCCTTCATGAAATAACATGTTTCATTTTCCTTCACTTCCAAAAAGTTTGGTTTTAATTTATATTTGATGAGAATATATGAATATATATAAGTAATATATATCATTAATATGGTTCTTTTTGGATAACAGAAAAATTAATGACTGTTACAAGGTAATCCATCGATATTGCTAAATAACCTAAAACCAGTTTATCACCATTTTCATTTTCATGAACCATGACCTAAACTACCATCTAATAGAATTATAAAATTTTAATTCTTTATAAAAAAATTAAAAAACCTTTAATATTTTTGAAATTATTATCTTTTGGAGGAAAAGGAAGATCGACACCACTTTTATGAACCTATTTTAAAATGGTTGAGATTATTAAAACCTTTGTTGAAATGAGATTATAACAATATTATGCATGAAGAGAATTAATTTTAATGAAGAGTATAAATGGAAATGTAAATTAATAAGGTTCTAAAATTGGAAATTAAGGTTTTTATATTTATGATAAAGGATGTTAATTCACTTCTGTGGAAATCAAGGGTAAAAGTATGGTTCTTGGTACTCAAACTCCTTTATTTGAGTTATTCAATTTCTTATTGAACTTCTTTGTTCCATGAATTTCTACTTTGAATGATTGTTGGCACCCATAATTGTGCATTTCACTCTTTTCCATTGAAGATTTTAGATATTTGATAATTGTGTGGCAATACAGATATATCTTGTATAGGATTCTTGAAGAAGGGTCTTGGTCTTGAATATAAGGACTATTGACCCTTATTTATATATTGGAATGTTCCCACACCCTTGTTGAAATGAGATTATAACAATATTATGCATGCAAAGAATTAATTTTAATGAGGAGTATAAATGGAAATGTAAATTAATAAGGTTCTAAAATAGGCAATTAAGATTTTTATATTTATGATAAAGGATATTAATTCACTTCTGTGGAAATCAAGGGTAAAAGTATGGGTCTTGGTACTCAAACTCCTTTATTTGAGTTCTTCTTTTTTCCTTTCTTTAAAGGTTGGGGCCGAAGCCTCATTTATTATTAAAGCAAAGCAAAGACCTCTTTTAACTGGGTAAAGGGAGACCCATTACATAGCCCGAAGGCCCCGTGGGCATTTAGCCCATTACATGGCCCGTAGGCCCGAATTTTTGGCCCAAGCCCCATTCTGTGAATAGTACTGCTACAGTACCGCCTGATACAGTACTGCACAGTACCTGCATCTACTACAATCCCACCGCTGCTACAGTAGCTACAGTACTGCTATATTACCTTTGCCCCATGGGTTTTGAACCCGCATTTTTCATGTAGGATTACGGGGTGCTTACCACTAAACCAAACCCCAACTACACCTTTATTTGAGTTATTCAATTTCTTATTGAACTTCTTTGTTCCATGAATTTCCGTTTTGAATGATTGTTGGCACCCATAATTGTGCATTTCACTCTTTTCCATTGAAGATTTCATATATTTGAATATTGTGTGGCAATACAGATATATCTTGTATAGGATTATTGAAGAAGGGTCTTGGTCTTGAATATAAGGACTATTGAACCTTATTTATATATTGGAATGTTCCCACACCCTTGTTGAAATGAGATTATAACAATATCATGCATGTAGAGAATTAATTTTAATAAAGAGTATAAATGGAAATATAAATTAATAAGGTTCTAAAATAGGCAATTAAGATTTTTATATTTATGATAAAGGATGTTAATTCACTTTTGTGGAAATCAAGGGTAAAAGTATGGGTCTTGGTACTCAAACTCCTTTATTTGAGTTATTCATTTTCTTATTGAACTTCTTTGTTCCATGAATTTCTGTTTTGAATGATTGTTGGCACCCATAATTGTGCATTTCACTCTTTTCCATTGAAGATTTCATATATTTGATAATTGTGTGGCAATACAGATATATCTTGTATAGGATTCTTGAAGAAGGGTCTTGGTCTTGAATATAGGGACTATTGACCCTTATTTATATATTGGAATGTTCCCACACCCTTAGCAACAAAAAAATATCCATCTGCTGGCCAACCAATCCAGGGCTCAACAATAGGCACATGTGGGACCGAGGCTACCCATGCCCAATGGGAGCCATCTTGGTCCAGCCCGCGGAGGGAGCATAGCGCCTACAGGAAGTGAGCGGGCCCATGTATAGGGTCCGTTGTGTACGAGGTTGGGAGTCGCGCATAGCAGAAAGCTCACAGGGCTGAAGCCCGGGTGGAGGTGTGTGTAAGTGGTACCAGTGTCAAACCCTGTTGCCGACTCAATGGAGTAATACCCATTGAATGGCTTATAAATTAGAGGGAAGGCGTGATGGAGGATCGTTGCAGCGGTAACACAAACCGCACACACATGCAGATCACTGGAGGTGATCGCAAAAACACAAATATATATGAGTAGCGAAACAGTATTAATTTATTTCTCTCTTCTGATGAAATACAACACACACAAACCTCCATATTTATAGGGATACATCCACACGCCAAATAAATGATCAAAACATAGATAAAAAAAGTCCACAAATTGTTGCAGTAGGTGCTATCCAAGCTTTCAACGCCAAGCATGTTGAAGCAGCCTTTGTTGAAGATCTCCAAGCCTCCATCGCTATAGTGGATGTTTGGAACCGTCCATAGAATATGGGTTTAATATCCAACAAGGCGTAAAGATGTTTCAATGTGAGATGGGATTTTTTCATGGTAATCAAATCCTGACCATCTGATCATGCCTCCTATCAATCTTAGATGTCTGTTTCAATCTCGCGTGTTGTGTGCTCAAATTAATTTGATCTTGCACTGCACAAATTCAAATCAGATCCACACAATGTGAGAACTCCATCTTCAACCTCCCGCTCATCTGCTGCTCTTTGACACCACTGGTTCGACATGGCAAGATGCCACCCTCACGATCACTCGATGATCACCATGATCGCCATACCCAATCCTTCATGGATAACCGAGTGAGTCTGAGACAACCAACAAGTGCCATCATAATCTCTAATCAAGAACGCCAATGGCATGCCATGATAGATCCCTCCAATGTTCAAAGCCATTGCATGATCATACTTTGATCATGTGATCAAAGTAAAGACAATCCAAGAAAGCATCGCGAGAAGTTTCCAACCACGATCCCTTCCACCACCTGAACTATTTTCCTATGAATTAATTCAGATTTATCAGATCAGGTGACATTGTGAAAGAAAACCAAGGGAATGAGGATCATGCGAATCTACCACGTAGCCATGTGAAGTCGATATGAAAAAGTCTCCACCGCCTCAAGTAGTGCATGCAGCATCCTCATCGTGGAAAGAGACACCACCTTTGGTGAACCATGGCCTATAAATACCTTACCCCCTTCAAGAAAAATAGACACAGGTGAGGAAGAGAGGGAGCACCAGGAAAACAGGGTTCGATCGCCACCACCAGAGATCTTCCTCAGGTAAATTAGAGGACCCTCTTTCAAGGATCTACCATGAGATGTCATCAAGGAGAGTTCATCACGTGATCATCACATGATCAAGAAATTCCATGACAGGACAATATCTTATGATTCTCTTCTGGAGAAGCGTCTCCAAGTGGATATAGACCCTTGTTGATGCACATCCAAATTGTGTGAACATCACTCATGGACATACGACTGTGATGAAAAAGAGAACCAGTGGACATGCACCTCACGGTGTTGTAAACCCTTGGTCTCGCAGTACTCTTTTTCTCAGCTTTGTGGTGTGAACTCAAGGACTCGCGCACTCCATATACCATGTACCCTTCCTTGTAGTGTGTAACGTCCTGGTTCCGGAAGCCACCCAAAGGCGCCCCATACCCGGTTGGTCACATGGCCTCAAGCGCATTTCCCCAAATGCCAGAGGCTACCAACTAGCAGTGAGGGCCTTGGGTGTGATAGTGGGGAAACTATGCCCTCATTGGAAGAGTACACAGCGGAAGAAAAACAAATAGACAATAGCAGAAACCGTAACCATCCATACACGAGTAAACGATAAACAGCGGAAGACTAACAGTAAACAACTGGATCACACACACATGTATATAAAATGATGCATGATACATATGTCTAGGAAAAAAGCCAAACAAGTCACAATGCTGAATACAATACTAAACCAAAGTGCAAAATAAAATAGGTGAACTCCTCAGCATCGCAAGCCATAGCATGGTCCCATGCTCTCCAACTCCACAACAAGTCAAGTACCTGAAGTAGAAGGCCACTTTCCCTTGTCCATACCTGCAACAATATAGTCTGTTTGGGCCCAAAAGCATGGAACAAATAGGGTGTGAGACAAGGTCCAAGTAGGCAACCACCCAAATATCTGTGCCTAACAGTCAGTGAATACATGGAAAGAATAAGTACATGAATCAGAAAACAAGAAAGCACACAACAGCTACAATCCACAGTGTCTAGCATATAAAGTACACAAGTAACATCCAATCAACAAGTAGAACAACAGGTAACCCACTGGGTAGTACTCACAACCTAACCCTTATGGTTCAACCTAAAAGTACTAGCAACCCTCTGGGAGGCACACATAGTCTCACCCCTCTGGTCCAGCTGAAGAATAGACTCTCTGAGGAAGCACTCACCGTCAATTCCCCCTATAGTCTCGTATCGTACTAAATGCTCTCTGGGGATGCACTCAATGTCTCATTCCCCCTGTGGCCCACGTTGAGGAACTACAGACTCTATGAGGAAGCACTCATCATCAATTTTACCTTTGGTCTCGCATCGAATTAATAAGACACTCTGGAGAAGCCCTCACGTCCATTCTCCCTATGGTCCACTACACTAGGTTCTCACATCCCTGTGTAAAATAAACATGCATAGCGCGCGTATCGCCCCAAATAAACCTCAAGAACTACTTGGATATCATTCTAAGGCACAACAGCATAACAATACAATAGTTCCACTATCCTACAACTAGGCATGGCAACTGGAAAAACACCTAACAGGAAAAACATGCATGGAAAAACATCCAGGGCACAGTAAAAATTACCCTATTCACAAGCATTGAACTCTACTCAAGCAATCAAGCAAAGCAGAAAAACAACAAGGGAAAAAATAGGAAACACACAATACCCCGTTCAAGGGGATTGGTGGAATTGCACAAAATATTCAAATACTTCCTACAGACAGGCACAAAACACCTACCTTGATCCTAGGAGATCGATATACTTGAACCACAAGGCTTGATTCTCCTTAGAATGTCATAGATCTATGAAAACACACAAAATTATCAACCCACAGTATCTTGAGAAAGAGGAGGAATTGGTAAACAACGATCTAGGATAAGTAAGGGCTTACTGCTGCGGTTCCAACACAATCGATGATGGTTGATTCGGAGAACGGATGGAGGCTCAAGGGATCAGAGAAGTTTCGCGGTCGTGTGGGTTCTCTCAGACGAAGAACCCGAAGAAGAAGCGAGTTCTGTCTGTCAGGCGCGACCCCGACCCGTTTAATGAAAAAAAATAAAGTACACGACGTGTGCTTTTGGGGTACACGGCGTGTACTTGGCCTTTCTGTAATCTGCTTTAAGCAGCCTCCACATCGCCCCTACACACCATGTGTGTGGCCCGGACATGGCCAACACATGTCCTGGCGTCGTATCAAAGTACACGGTGTGTACTTATAAAGTACATGGCATGTACTTAGGAAATTTTCAGATTTTCCTCTTTTTCTCAAAACGACCAGAAAAGGAAAAATATACCTGAAATGAAGATCCGGGTTCTTAAAAACTTCCCCCCTTAAAGAAATTCATCCCCAAATTTCCCTAACAAGGCATAGAAGAAGAAACCCTGAACAGCTCCGGCCACTGCGATCGTACATCGACCTCCCTCTCCCAGGTCTCGTCCTGTACTCGCTCGTGCTGCCATAGCACCCGTACTAGAGGAACAGATCGCCCACGGAGAATATTCGTACTGCGATTGACAATCCAGATAGGATGCTCTTCAAACGACGCATCCGCTTCAAGCTCAACCTCCTCTGGTTGAAAGACATGAGATGAGTCTGAAAAGTAACATCAGAGCTGAGAAACATGGAAGACATCGTGCATAGCCCGGTACCTCTAAGGTAACTGCAACCGATAGGCAACCATCCCAACTCTCTCCAGCACCTCAAATGGCCCGACGTACCGCGGTGAAAGCTTACCCTGTCTCTGAATCCTCTTGTGTCCCAACCTTGGTGCAACACATAGGAAAACCTGATCTCCGACCTCAAACTCTAGAGGTCATCTCCACTGATCAGCATAAGACTTCTGTCGAGACCGTGTTGTAGCCATCCTCATCCGAATCAATTCTATCTATTCTGAGGTCTCCTGAACAAGACAAGGTCCCAGCAAAGCTACCTCTCCTACCTCCAGCCAGCATAAAGGTGATCGACATGGCCTACCGTATAAAGCCTCATAAGGTGCCATCTGAATAGTAACCTAAAAACTGTTGTTGTAGGAAAAATCCACAAGAGGGATATGCTTCTCCCAAGAACCACTAAAGTCTAGAATGCAAGATCGGAGCATATCCTCAAGCACCTGGATTGTATGATTGGACTGGCCATCTATCTGGGGATGGTAGGTTGTACTCAAAAGTACCTGTGTACCCAAAGCTCTTTGAATCCCCTGTCCGAACCAAGAAGTAAAGCATGCATCCTTGTCTGAAACAATGGAGTGTGGAACTCCATGCAGATGTACAATCTCTCAGATGTATAGTCATCCCAGATCATCAACACTGAAGGTCTCCTTGATCGGTAAGAAGTGAGCAACCTTTGTAAGCCTATCGACGACAACCCAAACAACATCGTTCCCTCGAGGCGACCTCGGAAATCCGGTCACAAAGTCCATCGTGACATCGTTCCACTTCCACTCTGAAATGGGTAATTACTGTAAAAGGCCTGCTGGTTGCTGATGCTCTGCCTTCACCTGCTAACAAGTAGAACACCTCAAGACGAAACCAGTAACATCACTCTTCATACCTGGCCACCGGTACTGGCGATGAAGATCCCGATACATCTTGGTGACGCCTGGATGAACTTCCCAAAATGAGGAATGAAAATCCCACATCAGCTCCTCACGTATATCTTCTGGCACCCATACGCGTCCCTGGAAACGCAATATCTCATCCTTGCCCACTGTCCATCCAGGAAGAGGGTCCTCTCCTGACACACTCTCCTGTAGGAATAAGCCTTCTGAGTCTGATATCTGCCTCATCTGTACCCGATCAAGAATGTAGAGGTAATAGCTACAGAAGATAGGTAAGTCTGTCCCTCTCTATCGTGCACCTCCAGATGCATCTCAAAGAATAGATCCATAAGCTGCCACTCACTACTGGCCTCCTGAACTACCTGAATCTGAGTTCTCCTACTCAATGCATCTGCCACTGCGTTGCCCTTTCCCGACGTATAGGCAAGCTCGAAATCAAAAGACTGAAGGTACTCGACCCACCTGTACTGTCTCAGTTTCAGATCATGCTGAGTGAAGATGTACTTGAGACTCTTGTGGTCGGTGAAAACCACAAAGTGCTCTCCCAGAAGGTAATGTCTCCAACAGCGCAAGGCATGAACAACAGCTGCCGACTCCAGATCGTGCGTTAGGTAGTTCCTTTCATGTGGCCTCAACTGCCGAGAACCGTACGCAATGACTCTATCTCCCTGCATAAGCACAGCGCCCAACCCGATGCCTGAAGCATCACAATAAATAGTATAACTCTTGCTTGGCTCTGGCAAGACTAGTATCGGTGCTGACGTCAACCTTCCCTTAAGCTTCTGAAAGGCTGAATCACAAGAATCTGACCATAAGAACTTTTCCCCCCTTCTTGGTCAGACCTGTCAATGGTGCTTCTAGGCGTGAAAAGTCCTGAATGAAGTGTCTGTAGTATCCATCCAGCCCTAGGAAACTTCGTACCTCAAAAATGTTCTTTGGCTGCTCCTAGGAAACTACAACTCTCACTTTCTCTGGGTCCACAGATACTCCAACATCTGAGATGATGTGTCCCAATAAGTGAATCTGATCCATCCAAAAGTGGCACTTCGAGAGTTTAGCATAAATCTGATGCTCTCTCAGTGTACTCAGAACGATATCAAGATGGGTAGCATGGTCGTGTCGAGTGTGAGAGTACACCAAGATATCATCCACGAAGACCACGATGAAGGAATCCAAGTAAGGATGGAACACTCAGTTCATCAGTTCCATGAAAACTGCTGGCGCATTCGTGAGACCGAATGACATAACCGTATACTCGTAAAGACCATACCTGCTCCTGAAGGCTGTCAAAGGTATATCTGATGGTCTAACGTGCAACTGATGATTACCGGACCTCAAATAAATCTTTGAGAACACACGGGCTCCTCAAAGCTGATAAAAAATATCATCAATACTTGGAAAGGGATATCGGTTCTTGACTGTCAATTGGTTCAGCTTCCGATAATCCACCCAGAGCCTAAGGGTACCGTCTGCCTTCTTCGCAAATAGGACAGGCGAACCCCAAGGAGAAGTAATGGGTCAGATGAAACCCTTTGCCTGCAACTCCTCCAACTACTTCTTGAGCTCATGCAACTCAGGTGTAGCCATCCTATAGGGAGGAATGGACACCAGTTCTGCTCCTGGCACAAGCTCAATAGATAAATCTACCTCACACTCCGGAGGCAAACCTGAAAAAATCCTCTGGAAAGACATCTCTGAAACGATCCACCACTAGAGGAAAGTCCAACTGTGATGTCCCCTAATCATCTAGATAGAGACTAGCGATCTGGGCCGTAACTCTTCCTAGCCCATGATGCTCAAGTCCTGCTCGACTCGCCCGAACATCCCATTCGCCTCTATAAAGAAAGGATTCACCCTCTGGTGAAATGAAACTCACCCTGTGGCGATAACAGTCGACGACTGCCTGAAAGGGAACCAACCAGTCCATCCTGAGAATGAAATCATAGCCTGTCATCTCTAGGACATAGATATCCCATGAGAAATGATACCCTGCAACTTTAAGAGGGCACTCTCTGCACTGACGTACACTAGATGTCCTCTTCCCCAAAGGTGTGTCTAGTGTCAACAAGTTGGCAGAAGAAAAGATATAGAGCCCAAGGCTCTCCACAACAACAACAGAGATAAAGATATGCGTAGCACCAGTATCAAAAATATTTGAAGATAAAACTGAGGCTACTAAGATCGTACCTTGAACTGTAGAAGGTCCGGGATCCTTCTCCTGATAGGTCTGCTCCACCGCAAAAGTCTGGCCTACCCCGCGACCCTGCCTGACCACTTTGAGCTGATCCTCCCTGCTGACGCTGAAAGACTGGTGACTGACCACCACGACCTCGACCTTCACCTCGGCCCGAATGGCAGGAAGAACTCCAGTTCCCCGACTGGTGAGAAACTGGTGGTGCTGCTCCTGAATGAGGAGTCATGGAAGATCCCCCGTCACCAGCTACTGGTGAGAAAACCTGGCAGAAATACTGAAGGTGACCCATCTTGCCGCAAGATCGACACTCCACTAGGTCTCTCTAGCACTGCGACCTCGTGTTCCCTACCCTTCCACACTGGTAGCATATTACCTGGCTACCTGAAGATGCATCTTTCCTCCTTGGATCTCCACGTGTAGACTACCTACGGTGCTTCCTGCTATCAACTGGAGGAATACTAGCTCTGGAAGCAAAAACTCCCTGGCTCGCAGCTCCGGAGTCTCTCAGATTGTGCTCCACAATCAGTGCCTGGTTGACGATGGAAGTGATGGAAGTCAACTGAAAGATATTCACCTGCGAGCGGATCTCCCGCCTGAGACCATCCTAAAACTTCCTTACTAAGAACATCCCATCTCCACCCCGGAGGGGTGTGAAATGCTGCAGCTCGGTGAAACGAGAGGAATAATCCATAACAGAAAGAGTACCCTACTCTAGACTCATGAACTATCGGGCTCGATCGTCCCTCAGGGTCTCCGGGTAGAAGTAGTCATAAAAAATGCACTGTAACTCCTCCCAAGCCATAACCTGCTGATGACCCACCTGTGAGATCACGTCCCACCACCTCTTGGCAGAGTCTCATAGCATATAGGTAGCGAGCTTGACCCTCCTCTCTGGAGGTGTTTCCAGATGCTCAAAGATAGTCAGCATGGCTTCCATCCATGACTTTGCATCCTGTGGTCCTCCTTCCCCTGAGAAAGTAGGAGGATTATGCTGCTGGAAAACCCACATCAAGTCTGCCATAGTCGTGGCAGGAGGCGGTGCTCCCTGAAAGGTCTGCATCATCCTCATAAAGCCTTCCCTAAACTGTGCACCAGTGCCTGCAACTGGTACGACAACTGGTTCCAAGGCTGGAACGACTGAAGGATCGGGTAGAAGTCCTTGATCATCCATATCTGGCGTTTGATCACTATCCTACAACTGACGTACAACCATAGGACATCTCGGAGGCATAGCTCTGAAAGATCAAAATCATACCTTAGATAAGGAATATCAAGGACAGAGAACAAAGGAATACAAAACAGAAACAGGAGAAGGAAACACTCAAGTTTTACAAAACATGACTACACGACGTGTATAAACTCTACACATCGTGTACTTAACTCTATTCCCCTACCTAAGTCTCCTTGCATGACTAACCCACACGGTCTTCTTAAATTGAGACTACATGACGTGTTCCCTGTGGACACGACATATAGTAGACAAGGTTTCAATGACCCGTGTTCTTAGTTACACGGATGAGGCTACACAGCGTGTTCTGAACAAACACAGTGTGTACTTGAAGATTTTTCCCAACCCGTTTTGTTGGAGACACGTCCGGGTACACGGCTGACCCTTACACGGCGTGTTTTGATCAAACACGGCATGTATAGGAGGAGATAACACCGTCCCGTGTTGTTCGTGACATGGCCAGGTACCTAGAACAAGGCTACACGGTGTGTTCATACAAAACACGGCATGTATTACACGAGCTTCCCCGACTCGTGTTGTTAGTGACACGGCCGGGTACACGACTCACTACTACACGACGTGTATCTACCGTACATGGCGTGTTCCTGGAGATTTTTCACAACCTGTGTTTCTACTCACACAGTCAATGACACGGTTTAAAAACTACACGACATGTATATATAAAGTACACACCATGTATTTTGGGTTTTTCCAGGCAGTAGCTCTGAAACTGCACCGAAGCCCAGAAAACACTAAAAAAAAGCATGAAGGTGCCAAATTCTGATCTGTGAGGGCCCACACTCCCCGTGAATCAAAGCTTGGCATCTCTTACATATCATATGTAAGGGAACAAGTCAATGATCCACCAAGTTCCGATTCAAGAGGGCCCATAAAACCTCAAGAACTAAAATTTGGCGTTCATTTAAGCAAGGTACAATACAAACAACCTCTCTATCAAATTACATGGATTCTATCAAAGCGTCTATCACAAAAGCATGTATAATCTACACAATTTCTATCACAACAACATGCAATTGCTAATGCACCCTAGATGGCATGGCAAGAATGCATGGAATGTGATTTCTAACAAGTGCCTATATGATGCATGAGATGGAATACCCTCATCTCATCGGGTTGTGACAGAAATAGAACCATAATATCAACAAAAATAAAAACACAGAGCATGTGAATCACTCTAGGTGAAATCAGATCAACTGTAACATAGCAAAACCAGAAAACTGTAATAAACGAGGTAGATTGGCTTTTACCTGTACACGGGTTAGCTACTCCCGATCACAACTTAATACCAAGTACCGAATCCATACTATCCCTGGCTAAAGTCTCCAAACAGTAAATCAAGAGAAAAGAAACCCTCTGATACCACTTTGTAACGTCCCGGTTCCAGAAGCCACCTAGAGGCGCCCCGTACCCGGTTGGTCACATGGCCTCAAGCGCATTTCCCCAAACACCAGAGGCTGACGACTACCAGCGAGGGCCTTGGATGTGACAGTGTGGAAACTATGCCCTCATTGGAAGAGTACACAGTGGAAGAAAAACAAATAGACAACAACAGAAACCGTAACCATCCATACATGAGTAAATGATAAACAACGGAAGACTAACAGTAAACAACTGGAGCACACACACATGTATATAAAATGATGCACGATACATATGTCTAGGAAAGCATCCAAACAAGTCACAATGCTTAATATAATACTAAACCAAAGTGCAAAAGAAAAAAGGTGAACTCCTCAGCATCACAAGACATATCTTGGTCCCATGATCTCCAGCTCCACAGCAAGTCAAGTACCTGAAGTAGAAGGGTGCTTGACCTTATCCATACTTGAAACAATATAGTCTTTTTGGGCCCAAAAGCATGGCCCAAATAGGGTGTGAGACAAGGTCCCGGTAGGAAACCACCCAAATATCTGTGCCTAATAGTCAGTGAATACATGGCAAGTAGAAGTACAGGAAGCAGTAAACAGGAAAGCACACAACATCTACAATCCACAGTGTCTAGCATATAATGTACACAAGTAACATCCAATCAACAAGTAGAACAACAGGTAACCCCCTCGGTAGTACTCATATCCTAGCCCTTATGGTTCAACCTACAAGTACTAACAACCATCTGGGAGACACACACAGTCTCACCCCTCTGGTCCAGCTGAAGAATAGACTCTCTGAGGAAGCACTCACCGTCAATTCCCCCTGTAGTCTCGTATCATACTAAAGGATTTCTGGGAAAGCACTCAACATCTCATTCCCCCTGTGACCTGCGTCGAGGAACTACAGACTCTCTGAGGAAGCACTCATCGTCAATTCCCCGTTTGTTCTTGCATCGAATTAATAAGACACTATAGAGAATCCCTGACGTCCATTCTCCCTATGGTCCACTACACTAGGTTCTCACAGCCCTGTGTAAAATAAAAATTCATAGCGCGCGTATCACCCCAAGTAAATCTCAAGAACTACTTGGCTATCATTCTAAGGCACAACAGCATAACAGTACAACAGTTCCACTATCCTACAACTAGGCATGGCAACTGGAAAAATTCGTAACAGGCAAAACATGCCTGGAAAAAAATCCAGAGAACAGTAAAAATTACCCTATTCACAATCATTGACCTCTACTCAAGAAATCAAGCAAAGGAAGCAAACAACAAGGAAAAAAATAGGAAACACACAATACCCCATTCAATGGGATTGGTGGAATTGCACAAAATATTCAAAGACTTCCTACAGAAAGGCACAAACCACCTACCTCGATCCTAGGAGATCGATATACTTGAACCACGAGGCTTGATTCTCCTTAGAACGACATAGATCTATGAAAACACACAAAGCGATCAACCCACAGTATCTTAAGAAAGAGGAGGAATTGGAAAACAAAGATCTAGGAGAAGGAAGGGCTTACCGCTGTGGTTCCAACACAATTGACGATGGTTGATTTGGAGAACGAACGAATGACCGAGGGCTCAGAGAAGTTCCACGGCCGTACGGGTTCTCTCGGACGAAGAACTTGAAGAAGAAGCAAGTTCTGTCCGTTAGGCATGACCCCAACCCGTTTAATGAAAAAAAAGAAAGTACACGGCGTGTACTTATGGGGTACACGGTATGTACTTGGCATTTCCGTACTCCGCTTTAAGTGGCCTCCACATCGCCCCTACACACCATGTGTGTGGCCTGGACATGGCCAGCACACGGCCTGGCACTGTATCAAAGTATACAGTGTGTACTTATAAAGTACACGACGTGTACTTAGGAAATTTTCAGATTTCCCTCTTTTTCTCAAAACAACCAGAAAGGGAAAAACATACCTGAAACGAAGATCCGGGTTCTTACAAAGTGCATTACAAACCCTCGACCATGCACATAGCTATTTCGACATACACCCCCCACGCATGATCAGAAAGTCCATCACATGATCCAATCCTCGATCACGCAATTGCATGACAGTCCAAAGACCAAGTGAGCCATCTGTTAGAAAGTGCACAATGCAGGACCCTGGGTGCACAAGATGCACATGTTGGTGTCCATGAGAATGAACCTGTGGAAGTGCTCATCCCTGATCTCGCGAAGACGCAAGTCCCCCTGCCTTAATGGTTCCCTCATGCAGCCTTGGGCATGGTTTTATCGACATAAAACACCTTCATAGATCCTTGAAATGGTAGCAGAGAATGTTGTGAGACCCCATTTGGAAGACAAGTGAATCACATGAATGAAGAAGCCTCATATGGACCCTCTGTAGTGAGAGACATTCTCGCAAAACCTAGGATCATGCAGGATGTCACCCCTGAATTTGATAGCCAAGATAGATAGCCCCCAAAGCTTTCCCTCAGTCTGGTGCGAGAAGCCTCAGTGTCTCACGATGTCTACATGTGGCCTTAGAAGAGACTGCCTCCATATACAGCATCCCCAATGACACCCTTTTCATATAAAGTAAATGATAAACAAAACCATTCCCAATACCTATTTATGGTTATGTGAATCACATGAATGATAGAGCGTCATGTGATTCATTCATGCGAACCTTCCACAATCTATATATGGCTTCAAACCATTGGAGAATTCATGGGAAGACCCTTCCATGTCCATGAATCCCTCTAACTAGGCAAATAATCATCCAAATAGACTTAGGGAATGATCCCTTTCGACATGTGCCTATGACATGTGAACAAGCACAAGGTCATTAACATGTCTGTGAGAACCCATCATGTGAGTAGTTTAAGGTCATGCAATTGTAAGATTCTCCATTGATATTGCGATGTCCTTGGGAAACCTTGGACGAGTCATGTTGGTCATGTGACAAGACTTGGACAATTCAAGTTGATCTCGCAATGACTAATTTACATGTCTGCATTGTCACACGACAGGCTTAGGAAAAGTCATATTGATCATACGAAGCACCTTGGATTTGTCTATCTTGGTCATGCAAAGATATCCAAGATAATTCATTATGATCATGCGAAGGATTTATTGACATGTCTGCATGATCATGTGATTTCCCATTGACATGTAATCATTTTCATACGATAGTCTAGAGACAAGTCAAGTTGATCATACGACAGTGCATAGTCATTCCTACTTTGATCATGTGCAAGACCCCATACATGTATGCTTTTATTATGCGAAGAATATTTTACATAACTTCTTCAATCATGAAAATTCATTTGGGACAAGTTTGTTGATCATGTGAAAGACCGTAGTCATGTCCACTTTGGTCATATAGAAGATCTTGGGAATGCAAACTTAGGACATGGGAGGCATCATGAACATGTCAGGAAGACACCCTTAGATGTGTCTACCATAACAAATTGATGCCCCAAACATTTTAGGGCAGAAAATGAAGAATTTTCCAGCAGAGAGTCAATACGTGAAAAAAAAATCTCTTAAAACATGTCAACCTCTTTTGGAAGACCCACTTAGACTCATACCATGTGAACCCCAGTCAAGAACCTTTGGCCGCATTCCCATTTTATAAGGGAAGTGGCCTTGATGATCTAGGGTTATGCACTCATGCGACCTATTAATGACATGCTCTTAGATAGACCTTTCAAGGGCATTGTCATCTCTCTTTATCAGCTAGAAGATAGAGACTAAGTGATAAAAAGGGAAACCTCAATGCGTAAGCCCTGATCAAAAGGGAATCCTCAATGTGCAATCCCTCAGCGTGTAAGCTCCGATCAAAAAGACAACCTTAGTGTATAAGCCCCAATCAAAAGGGCATCCTTAGTGTGTAAGCCCCGATCAAAAGAGAAGCCTTAGTGTGTAATCCCCTATCAAAAGGGAAGCCTTAGTGTGTAATCCCTGATGAAAAGGGAAGCCTCAACATATAAGCTCTGATCAATAAGGAATCCATCCTGGCATAAGTCCCTAATATTCCTAGAACCTTAGGGATAACAATAATGCCTCCGAGCATGATCATCCACCTTATCCCATTAGCAGGTTAAGGGATAAATGAACTATGAGAAATACGATTCCTGCCATATCTGGGATACGTAGGATGCCTTCATAAGGCCCAATCTTCAACAGGGATCCACTTCAGTGTAATTACCCTCATGTCTCTAATATTTCAACCATCCCATGGGCTGATCACTCTTTATCATCTATCAATAGATAATAAGAAGGATCATACACAGACATCATTTTAAGTATCAGTCCCGACCGTTCCCTTGAGTACCTAAAACCCATCAGTGGGTTTGGGATGAAATGAACTATGAGAACTCTGATTCTCTCTATAACGAGGATATGTAGGATGCCTTCCTAAGGCCCGAGCTCTATACCACATCCTCCATGAGATGGGTAATCATGTCCCTCAAAGGGAAACTTTAATGTGCAAGCCTTGTATGGATATACTCACACGCAATGTGTTTGATCTACCACTATCTATGGTTTCTCACAATGAGCATGGATCACGTGATCTTAGAGAACAATGATGATTGTATCAAAATCATGTTCAAAATTCCCCCAGTATGGGATCTACACCATTGGGATGTAAGCCTGATTACATCACATCTCCACTCAAAGGGCCATATTCCCAAATAATAAATCCAGGGCAATCTCATATGCATAAGTCCCTCCTAGGGCCTTTATTGTTGTATCTCTCATGACACAGACACCCATTACAAGAACTACATAGACTCTTATTATTATTTGAAATAGGATATGTAGGATGCCTCATCGTGGTCTGACCCAATATTTATGTCCCTACTATATGATGTTAAACTGCATGGATCGGTTCAGTCATACAACCTTAAACTATGTCATAAAAACTATGTGGGTTTTGATTACTGTTTTAACAGGATATTTAGGATGTCTCGTAGTGGTCTAATCCCATCTCCAAGACACAAACTGCCTCCCTGGATGACAATAAACTTTGAAGTTCCTGAATATTTCCATTACCCAAATCATCATAAATAAATAAGAGAGAGATAGAGTACCCATAATATATCACGTAATTGTTCCTACCAATACATGTTCTTAATCGAGTCATTGAAACAAGGGTAACCAGTCCCGCATTGGGGGTTTGGGAAGGATTTCACAAATATATCTTAAATATATAAAAGTTTCCTAAAGTAGGAAACAATTCCCCCCTAAAAGGGTGTGATGAGCCCGACCTCCCATCCTCTCAACCAATATGAGTTCTTAAGAATCATTGGGTATGAAACCCCAAAAGACCACATGACTTTGGAAAGTAGGTTTGTACATAGTCATGGATGTGGGAATCATTGGGAGTTTTTAGGGAAGACTAAATAAATGGTAAACCCGATGCAAGTGATTGAGAAATGCCTTAAAACCCCCTGCAATAAAACCGTCAGGCGAAACCCATTTCACATATCATTTGCATGAAAAAACAAAATGGTGAACCTGATGTGAAATTATTTAACTATGTCATCCCTTTCATGATTCAAAAGGATGGATTTCCTAGTGCACTTTATGTTAGTTTATATTGTTTCTGCTACATAATAAAATAGTGAAACTAACACGTTTCTTTTAACCATGCTAAACTTGGTGTAAAAAGAAGTTATGACCTCTTTATCCTTTAAGTGTGATTTTTTTATCGAACATGTACTCTTATATATGACATTGAACTAATAAAGTGTCTTTTTTTACTTCCTCAGGACTTCTCAAGGTTCCTTTAAATAAAAAATGACATCATCAAATGTGCCAATGGATTCCGAGATCACGAGACAAGATTCTTTGGCCCTGATGCCTTGACGCATGCCATCACCAAAACACCACTTGAAATATCAGTTGGTGAATTCCCTAGTGTGGGAATACCACATCGATAGCTATATCCTAACTCTATAATCAACCCATGAAATCCTTTGGATGAGGAGTTCCCACCAGCCAGCTTCCCCATGACAGGTTGCATGGGAGGAAGGGTCCCTTACTACCGCATTCAACTGCTTTGGGAGCCTATCCTTAGAGAGAAGCAACACATACCTTCCCTACCTCAAGGAGGTGGATGAGGAAGATTATAATGACAAATAAATCCCTCATGATCTGTCTAAGAGGGATAACATATGTTTTTTTCATCCTCATCGACATATGTCCATGACTCCACAAGTAGCTGCATAGAAGGTTGTGCCTACACCAACTATTCGAGTTGGGGGATCCAGTAGGAGATCCCTCCAGGGGTATCCAAATGATGCAACTCTAGGAACATGCTTATATCCTTTCTACCATAAATATTTTTAAGGCCCACTAGTGTGTCCTGATAGAGACCCATAATCAATCTCATATCATCACTATCCAAGAGCCTTTAACTTCATCACAGATATACTTGGTGACTGTAGAATCTCACGGACCACCCCAACCCGCAGAGATGTGGTAATTTTTATCATATTTTACCTTGGTATCATCTTCAAAATAGGCATCGACACCTCAAATAGTATCATGGGCACCAACCCCTCAAACTGTATTATGGGAACCGACCCCTTAAACAGTACAATGGGCAAAAACTCTCCAAAAAAGATACTCCATCAAATAGAATCACTAAACTACATATTCCTCAATCAATATGATATCAATTGGATGTGAAGAATCCTCATCAGATTCATAAGAGAACACTCTTGAAGAGTACGATCATAGCTTCCTGAAGTCATCTGAGTCACCATAGGTTGGCCTATCTTTTACCACAAACACATGAAAAGAAAGGATTAGTGGTATCTTTTAGGCATCTATGAAGGTGTTACCAATCATTCCTACATTTAGGAGGGTAATAAAAATGGAGTATAAAAATCGTTTTAGTAGTGGATTCAGTCTCTGAGGTCCACATTAAAACTCCCAACATCATTCACTCGCCCTACCACTGAAAGAGGAGAGGGTGTTTTCATAGATCCTGCCAGCTAGCCCCTTGAATATGACAAGGAAATTTCTATAGAAGAATGGGTCACCCAACTCCAATGAGAGAATGAGGTTCTCCAGGAAATAATTGTGGGAATACTCCAGAGATCACTACCTAGAGATGATGCACCGGGGCCTATATATGGAATCCTTCCTTGTAGTGAAGTAACCTAACCCATAGGGATGGGGGAATTTTCATTTTCATTTTCTACTTATTTTTAAAAATCTATACATTGTTCCACCTCTCCCCAGCCCAAAGGGATGGGGTCATTTCCTTATTTTCCAACTCCTCATCAGGGATATTCTAGAAACCATATGAACATAGATGTTTCCACAAAACCTTTAGGAGAGTCGGGATATTTTAATTAGTGGGAAGTGTCTGTGTCATCTAAGACCCTGAATACTTACACACCTATCCCTAGACCAATAAATACCAGGACCCTATACCCTAGGATCAAAACTCAACCATGTGTCCACGTCAATGGGGGTATAGATAGAATGTGAGGTAAGAATCATGCTCTCCTATATTTTGAAGACATACAATGAAAATCATATTCCTTTCTATCAATACATGTCCCCAGGTACTTAAACTATACCATGGAAAATGGTTTTATAGAGCTATAAGTAATGAGAAAGCCAAGTGAGGCAAGGATGTTAGGCCATGACAATCATTTTACCTGCTATCAACATCCTAGGAATACAATAGAGTGTTGATGTTCCTTTAAAGAATGGATTCAAGGGTTGATGGAAATGGGGATACATGAACCAACAACACTTAAATCCCCACTCTAATTATCTGATCACTTTGAATAAGACACACTAGTTTTGTAGTGGGGCATGTGATGTTGAAACCTCCGGAGTTGCAGCGACAAAAATGGAGAAACATAGAAGAGTAAAAGAAAAAAAAAGAACAAGAACACGAAGATTTACGTGGTTTGGGAAATAATCCCTACATCCATGGAGAGGTAGAATATTCAATATAATAGGGAGAAAAAAATAAAGAGTGTTTTCAATAAGTAACCCTAGCTTGAAAATGGGATACAAATGGAGAGGATGATCCACTGTTCAACCAACTGCATAGGAAGCCTACGTCGCTATAGTGAAAGGCGGCCACCCAAGTCAAAAGTGTTATAGTGGATTATGGCTGGAAGTCCAAAAGGCTACAGTAAAGTTGACTCCAAAGACCTCATTGCTACAGTGCTCTGTTGGTGTCGGTCGGTCAGCTCTGTTATAGTGCTCTATCGGTGTCGGTTGCGGGCTGGTGCGCAGTACATGCCACAAGCATTCGGTCCAATCGAAAAGGGATACAACAATCCAAAATCATGAACCATATACCTCATAGGGAAAAGTGATCATCATTCAAATTGAGATTGAAAAAATCCTATTATTTCCAAACAAAACATGTTCCCATGTATTTTTACTATTCCATAGAAATCGGTTTGGTGGAACTCCCGACAATAAGGACCCCGAATGAGGTGGGTTTGACAGTCCATGAAAACCATTTCCCCTACCATCAATGTCTTATGCATGCAATAGAAAGATACTTTGTCTTCAAGGATTGGTTAGAGATATAGGTTAGTGTAGGCTTAATAGAGTTAAAGGATCCTGAAACTCATGCAATATATATAAGATTTATCTAAGATCCATCGGATGAGGTACTCTCCTGATATTTTATTCACCATCATCCTTACATCAAGACATTAAATGCATATCCATCATCCTTTCCTCAAGATATTAAATTGAATGGACATCATCCTGACCATAAGTGAAGAAAACCTAAGCATGGTGTACATGGACATTACATTAATTTTGAGGAATACTTAATACATGATAAAAACTGACACCCAAAGACCTTACTAGTTTAGTGTCTTCATAAACTGAGAAACATGAAAAATTGGTTCATAAAACGTTTACATATTCTCCTGCATTTTCCTTCATAACTAAAACCTCCTTTTGACATATCTTACTTAATACCCTTATTCATATATTGGAGAAAAGAAACATAAATAGGGGTGATCTCAAATTCTCAGTAAGGGAAAACATGGAAAATTTCAAACAAAAAAAACATAAGAATGTAAAAAAAACATAAACATAACTTTTGAAATTCATGCCATGTATAACAAATATTTGAATCTTGAGTCATGTAATAAATCTCGGTAGTTCATAAGACATTAATCATAAAGGATGATGAGCCATGAGAAAATAACATTGGAATAAAACATGGATTTGTGGAAAACACATAAGAAAATAAAATAATTCCCATATTATCCAAGGCTCATTTCCAAGACCATCATAGTGGAAAAAGTCCATTACTGAATCGGGTTTACTTGTTGTTCTAGCCCTGTATTACTGAACTAGATTTACTTGTTGTTCCGGCCCTATATTACTAAACCAGATTTACTTGTCGTTCTAGTCCTATATATCTCATGAGATATAAATCTTTACCCAATGCATTAGAGGGAAATATAGGTCCCACCCATCTTATAATGAAATCATTCTTATGTGTGCCACAAAAACATAAACCATTCATCATAGCATAACCTAAAGAATAAAATGTGTTTCTTAAATATCATTCCATCATAACATAATCCAGGAAAAAGAAATGGATTTCATAAATATCATAAACATATTTAAAACATAATAATAATTGGGATATTATACTAGAAACATATCCTTATTAAATAATATCATCTTAGATGGAAAATAATTTTGATAAAACACTTGAAATTGATTCTTGAGGAAAATATTCTCTCTTTTTAAAAAACGTTTTCTTTTCTTAAAACATCATTCAATTTTAAAAGAAAATAATTTCTTGAAAAATAATCTTGAAATATTATAAAGAAATATTCATGGAAATAAGTCTTTATGAATGTGTAAAAATCCATTCCTGCATTATAAGTTAAAAAAGACATTCTTCTCGTACTTTTGTTAGAAATGTCAAAAAGTACATCATTTGGAAAACAAAAGAAATATTCTTTTAAAACCTTGTTGTAAAAAGTCAAAAAAGGGTAATAATGAATTTAAACATCCATAGAATAATATTAAAACATTTTATGAAAGAATTTTTAGAATACATTGACATGGATGATAAATAAACCCCAGTAAATACTTACGTATAAACAATCTCAAAAAATAATGAGATTGTGAAATTATTCCTTACCAATTTATCATCAGCCGAATTGTATGCCTCATAAAATAAAGAATATTATATGAATATGTAAATATCATTAATTTCATAATAATAATCATAAAACCAGTCATGGTCAACATAAACACCACACATAAAAAAGGTGGTGTATAAGACATATGTCCCACAAAAATAAAAGTGAGGAAAAACGATCCCTTACCTTAGGTCCGATATTCTTTTTATGTATCAAAACGTTTTGTATAATAATTTAAATGATGTTATTGACTTATTAGAGAATTATATTCATTTTTTTGATATCATATATGATCATATTATCATCCGTTTGTTAGTAACATTCCATTGTTACTCATTATTTAGGTATTAACTACTTTATATTATTATGCATGTTTTGTCGAATAAGATCAGGTTATCCTTCTTAGGTCATATTTATATCATTAAAAAATGATATTAACATAATATATACCATTTTTATTCATTCTGTGCATTTATATAATCATGGTTTAATGGATATCATATAGACTGAATCTTATCGCATCGTGGAGATGGTGGGTCATACGTACGCACGAGCGATGATATCATTCCACTAATCATGAAATGGTATGGAAGTGGATGGTATATATATTGTTCCAAGATCAATGTCTTGTAATAATAATCATATCTTGTTATTATTTCTATCATTATATCCATCCATGTAAGATGGTGGTGAAAAACATATTACAACACGACGTAGAGACGATAAACTATATGTACACATGCGTGGTTATTTCATTTTTCATAGGATGGATAAAAAGTGGAATATGATTGTTCCATAACCATAATAACATATCAGAATATAATATACACTGGATTTATTAATTTAGAATGGAAAAAACTCATGAAGAGAAAGTAGAAGAAGAAATAATTTAAAAGAATCGGTAGAGGAGATTACCTCTTCTTCGATGTTCTCCCTCTAAATATCCTCTTAAAGGCACTAGAGTTGGTCTTTTGAGAAGTCTAGATACTATATAATATAACTAGGGAAGTTGAGAATAGAAATGGGTAGGGTATGGCCAAGTTTTAAGGCTCAAATTGAAGTAAATAGGCGAAGGAGGATGTTCCCTTTTATAATTGAGGTGAGAGACACTTTTATAATCCTCAAAAGTATCAATTTATAATAAAATACAACCACATAAAAAAACCTAAAAAATGTGCTAAATTTTTAGATGAGATGAGATACTATTTTAATATCATCAAACAATAAATTTTATATAAGTTTTTCTTTCCATTTAAACCTTATCATTTTAATTTATCACTTAGTTATTCTATTTCATTTTAACTAGGCTAACAAATATATCAATATTAAAAGGGTAAAATATTTACTTATTTTATGTCAATTAGATCATAAATAAATAATTTAGAACATTTTAGACCATATAATATTTATTATATATTTATAAAAATATTTTATTATTTTTAAACAATTTAATAAAAATTTATTTTGACAAAACAACAATAGTGTCAATTTAACAATATTTAATTCTTGGATTTTTAAAAATATCAAGATAAGATGTTATAATTAAACCAAATATTTTATTATATACCTAATGGGTCAAGGTAATCTATAAAATTAATTGGTTATATTAATTATCCAAAATTATATTTATTTTAATATTGTTAATCAAATTAATTTGAAATTTCTATTAATAAAATAAATACTACATTAGATTTGTGTAATTATTTAATATACTTATTTATTGAATAAAAATTAAAAATAAAATACTATAATGAATATAAATATTATATATTTCATAGTAATATTTATATTCAAATATATATTCTTTATAATTCAACATTAAAAATTTATATTTATTAAAACATCATTGTGACAACTTTAACATCACTTTAAATACAATATTATAAATGTCATAATCTTTTCTATATGGCTCCAAATGGTCAATAACTCAACCCTTGGATGATTATGATCGATATATACTCTAAAAATAATATTTGGTCAAGTGTTTTGGTATTTTAAAGATTATTATCATTTTATTTAAAATTATTTTACTGATTTTTCAACAATTAAATAATTTCTGTATCATCATTGTATAACCATTTAAGGTAATTATTTAATCTATAAAAATTTTAAATAAATTACCATGATGTAGATAATTTCATTATATTTATGTAGACTATTTATTGTTGAATTTATCTCATATTTATCACTATATTAAAATTATTCTACTTATAAGAAATAAGAGGGTAACATGTTGTCACTTTCTTTTATTTTAATAATATAAATTATTTTCATGGACAAGAGTCCATTAAATGATTAAATTTAGATGTTTAGGTGTTAAGGGTATAATTTCATTCATCCAATAGGATTTTGACATGTTTTAGGGTAATTTTATTGTCCTTATCATATTATTTGTTACCTTAATTTACCTGATTTAACTTTAACCGTGATAAATAAAAATTATCAAAGTTACTATTAATAAAATACAAAAAATAAAAAGAGCCAATTTACATAATTTGGACCCAATTATTCCAAATATAGAATACATTTTTCAAAATTTTAAACATAGAAGTTGTAGTAATTAAATTAAAATTATTCCCGTTGTAAAAATGAAAAACGGGTTTTTAAAAGTTAACACATTGCAAAATATTGAAATGTTTTTACATAAAAATTCAATGTAAAATTAATGCCAATGACCTAAATTTTATTTAATGATAAAAATATATTCTATTTATACTTTAAAATGATTCAATAATATAATTTAACCATATAAATTATTTTGATGAAAAAAGTTGTTTTCAATTAAAAGTTTGTGTATTTTTACTATTCATCAAAACATGAAAGTTATCAGAAAAATATCAAAAATTCATCCAAATTAAAATTTTATTTCACACTTCCAAATAAAATGTTTATTTTTTAAATATAATATATAAAGTGTCAAAAAACTAGATTTAAAATGGGTGCACCATCAAAAGGTGGCAAAACTGCATTTTTTGAAAAATACTTCTTTTATATGAAAAATTGAATTTGTTCTTATATCATGTCTAGAAGACATATAAAATTAAATTTAAATATTAGATTTAATATATTAAATATATAATTCATTAATAAAATCCATTAAGAGTAATTTTATTATTTTATAAACTCATCTATATGCATTTAAATAGTTTTTCAAAAAAACATTTCCTTTTATTTAAAAAGGGTTTTATTTTCATTTATAATTAATTTCTTAGCAAAGAATTAATTATATATACATGTGTAAATAATATTTTCATAATTCATTTAATAATGTTCATATTCAAAATTATAATGCCTATTTTATAAGGTAGCATAATAATATTTAGTTATTCACTTAAACTTGGTATTGTGTGAAATGAATTCTATCAAAAGAACTTAAAATTGTATGCAACACAAGTCATGAATAGTGTTGCATATACCGAAATCTAAGACAATTTTTCTTATAGCACAATTTTATCTTGGTTTAGTGTACAACACATGACATCAAAGAAATTAAAAAAATATATCTTATAAAAAACTTAGGGTGTTACATTCTACCCCCCTTAAAATGAATTTCACCCTTAAAATTCATCAGGGTTATAAAAGGTTTACTACTTGAAAGTTTCTTTCATAGAATCCCACATCATAAAAAGGAATACTAAAACTTCATTTAAAAAAAAGGAAACTTAGAAACATAACAGTTACCCAAAGAAGCTCCTCAATGGGTTTCCACAAAGAGGAACATAGGTGGGAAACAAAAACATGGATATGGAAGGAAAATATAATCATCAAGTTCTGATGGAGAGTGACAGAGAACAAGGTTAGGAAAAAGTTAACAATAAGAAATCCACAAATCTGGGATGATTTAAGTGGCCATTTGATTCATCAAAAATGAAGGTACTAGAGTAACATTTTTTGTTTTAAGATCCTTTCCCTAGAGTTTAATAATGAGAATAAAAAATTACTTGATTAAGTATAATCTCATCCTTTCCTTGTTCCTAGATCAATTTCCACTTCATCACTTATTCCAAGAAATAAAGTTCAATTTTTCATTCCTAAAGTGTTAGTAGATCATGATATTGATAAATAGAATGATAGTTCATTCCATCTGTCTTTATCACAATAAAAAGGTTAGCACAAGTTATCAAATATGCATAAGTCCACCTATGGTTAGATAATAATTTAATCTAACAAACTTTATCTAAGGTTTAACTAATACTTTCCATAAATGGATAACCTGAAAATCCTTCTGAAATTTGAAAATCCAAAACTTTAGAAAGAGGTGAACTATATCGGCTTAAACTTTATTTCCTATATATCATAAGGCATATCTTATTGGTCACATTACAAACATATGAAAACCTTCATCATGTATTCTCTTGAGTCACATTAGCAACATGAATTATCATATATCCTTATAGAAAACATGAAGGTTTCCTTATTTTAAAATATAGTGGAGTATTATTCAAGTTCTAAAAAGTTGTATACTTCATCCATGATAACATAACCATCTTGTCAACAAATCCATAATTAGTTCCTAAGAAACTATAATAATCCAATTTACTTATTCAAATACAACATATCTTTATCCAAAAATCATTATCTTATCATAAGGGACATATTAAGAGTTATCTTTACCTTAATCATGTGTTATCCAAGTATATAACCTTACCCTTAAATCACTTTTACAGGTCCTTAGAGCTATTCAACATATCCTTTCCAATCCTAATGAAAAACTTATACTAAAAACACTTATATATTTCATGATTCATATAACATAATATTTGAATTCTAAAACATATACACCTCAATAATCCAACTTTATACTTAAACCATTACTTAGGATCCATCATCTTAGTATTTCCAAAAAATATGAATCATATCTTAAGGTTCCTCAATATTAATTTAACCAATGTCTTAGGATTAAAGTAAAGAATAATTCTAGAACATACCATACCTCTCACATGTCATTTAAAATCTCTTTATCCTCAGCAGTACAACCAATACTCAGTCCACCTTCATGATTCTTTTTATGAGATTTCCATTTAGGAATTTTTTTCCAATTCCTATAAATTTCACATATGAAACATTTAAGGTTAACTATGTTCTATTTAGCTCTGGATATTGACTAAGACCATAAATCAAAGTGTGATAAATACATATCAGATATTAAAAACACATAAGTAAGGTAAATTAATTATAATATATCAATATATGATATATTAGGTTTACCCCTAAGATATTAATGATTAATTCAAAAACTATAGGATTATAACCGATACTTAGGATTATCCTTAGTAAATCCCTAGACATATCCTTAAAAATATCTGTAGAGATCTCACTAAAGTTTTCACATCCTAGTTTCCAATGGTTAACTAAACCTTCGCTCTGATACCAACTATAGACACCCTAAGCTTGAAGTGCATGGAAATTAAATTACTTTTAAAAAATACTTAATACATGATACAAAAAAACGCCTAAAGAGCATATTAGTTTAGTGAATTTGGAAACTGGGAAACATAAACAATTGGTTCATAAAACATCTACATATTCTACTGCATTTTTCTTCATAACTATAACCCCCTTTTGACCCATATTACTTAATACCCTTCTTCATATCCTAGGGAAAAGAAACATAAATAGGGGAGAGCTCAAATTCTCAGTAATGGTAAACATGAAAAATTTAAAACAAATCACAAACATAAGAGTGTAAAAAAACACGAACATAACTTTTGAAAATAATTCCATGTATAACAAATATCTGAATCTTGAGTCATGAAATAAATCTTGGCAGTTTATAAGGCATAAATCATAAAGGAAGATGGGCCATGATAAATTAGCATTGACATAAAACATGTATTTGTGGAAAACACATAAGAATATAAAATCATTTCTATATTATAAAAGGCTCATTTCCAAGACCATCATAGTGGAAAAAGTCCATTAATGAACTGGTTTTACTTTTTGTTCCAACCTTATATTACTAAACCAGATTTACTTATCATTCCAGCCCTGTATTACTGAACTCGATTTACTTACCATTCCAGTCATGTCTATATCATAAGATATAAATCTTTACCCAATGAATTGGAGGGAAATATAGGTCCCACCCATATCATAATTAAATCATTATTACACATTCCATAAAAATATAAACCATTCAGCATAACATAACCTAAATAATACAATAGGTTTCTTAAACATCATTCTATCATAGCATAATCCAGAAAAAACAAATATATTTCATAAATATCATAAAAATAATCAAATAATAGGAATAATAGAGATATTATACTTGAAACATATCTTTATTAAATAATTTTATCTTATATTGAAAATAATTTTGATAAAACACTTGAAATTGATTCTTGAGGAAAATATCCTTTCTTATTCAAAAACGTTTTCTTTTCTTAAAACACCGCACAATTTAAAAAGAAAAGAATTTATTGTAAAATAATCTTGAAATATTCTAAATTAATATTCATGGAAATAAGTCATTATGAAAGCATAAAAATCCATTCATGCCGTATAATTTAAAAAACATTCTTCTCGTACTTTTGTCAGAAATGTCAAAAAGTACCTCATTTGGAAAATAAAAGAAATATTCTTTTAAAACCATGTAGTAAAAATTCAAAAATGGGTAACAATGACTTGAAAAATCCATAGGGGAATAGTAAAAAATTTTATGAAATCATTTTTAGAAAACATTGACATGGATGATAAATAAACCCCAATAAATACTTACGTATAAACAATCTCAAAAAATAATGAGATTGCGAAATTATCCCTTACCAATTTATAATCAGTCGAATCATATGCCTCATAAAATAAATAATATTATATGCATATGTAAATATCATAAACTTCATAATAATAATTATAAAAACATTTATGGTCAACATAAATACCACACAAAAGAAATAGGCTGTGTATAAGGCATATGTCCCACAAAGATAAAAGTGAGACAAAATAATCCCTTACCATAGGTAAGATATCATTTGTATGTATATGAACCTCTAGTATAACGATTTAAATTATTTCATTGAAATATTCTAGAATCATGTTAATTTTTATGATATCATAAATGATCATATTATCATCTGTTTATTAGTAACATTCTATTATTACTTGTTATTCGTGTATTAACTGCTTTATATTCTTATGCATGTTTTGTCAAATAAGATATAGTTATCCTTATTATTTCATAGTTATATCATTCCAAAAATTATATTAACATAATATATATCATATTTATTCATTATTTACATTTATATAATCATGGTTTAATGGATATCAAGTAGAATGAATCACATCACATCATGGAGACGGTAAGCCGTACATACGCACAAGCGACGATATCATTGCAATAATCATGAAATGATATGGAAATGGATGGTATATATATTGTTCCAGAATCCATATCATGTTATAATAATCATATATATTTATTATTTCCATCATTATATCCATCCAAGTAATTTGGTGGTGAAAAACAGATTACACCATGATGTGGAGACGATAAGTCGTGCGTACACACACGTGGTGATTTTATTTTTCTTAGGATGGATAGAAAGTGGAATATGGTGGTTACATAACCATAATAAAATATAATATTATAATTTATACTATATTTATTAATTTATAATGGAAAAAAATCATGAATAGGAAGTAGAAGAAGAAATAATTTGAAATAATCGGTAGAGGAGATTACGTCTTCTTTGATGTGATCCCTCTAAATCACCTCTAAAAAGCACTAGAGTTGGTCTTTTGAGAATAAAATAACCTATATAATGTAACTATTTTAGTTGAGAAGTGAAATGGGAAGGGTATAAACAATATTTAAGGATCAAATTGAAGTGAATAGGTGAGGGAGGAGGTGGCCTTTTATAATTGAGGTGGGGGGAACTTTTGAAATCTCTAAAAGTATTATTTTATAATAAAATAAAACTACATCCAAAAACCTAAAAATATCCTAATTTAGAATATTATATGGGATAATTTTGTAATATCATCAACCAATAAATTTTATACAAGTTTTTCTGTCCATTTAAAACTTATCAATTTAATTTATCACTTAGTTATTCTATTTCATTTTAACTAGGGTAACAAATATGTCAATATTAAAAGGGTCAAATATTTACATATTTGATTTAAATTAGATCATAAATAAATAACTTAGAAAATTTTAGACCATATAATATTTATTATATATTTTTAAAAATGTTTTATTATTTTTAAATAATTTAATAAAACATTATTTTGACAAAACAACAACAGTTTCAATTTTAAAAATATTCAATTCTTGGATTTTTAAAAATATCAAGATAAGATGTTATCCTAAAAAAAATATTTTCTTATATCACTTTGGGGTCAAGGTCATCTATAAAATTCATTTAATATGTTAATTATCCAAAATTATATTGATTTTAATATTTTTAATCACATTAATTTGAAATTTCTATTAGTTAAATAATTACCACATCGATTTTGTGTAATTATTTAATATAATAATTTATTGTATAAAAATTAAAAATAAAATAATATAATAAAGATAAATTTTATATATTTAATAGTAATACTTATAATTTAATATTTCTTCTATTTAATCCTACATTAAAAATGTTATATTTATTAAAATATCAATGTGACAACTTTAACATCACTTGAAATAAAATATTATAAGTGTCATAATCCTTTACATATGGATCCAAATTGTCAATAAATTGACTCTTGTATGTTTATGGTCTATATTTACTCTAAAAATAATAATTGGTCAAGTGTTTTGGTCTTTTAATGATTATTATCATTTCATTTAAAATTATTTTATTGATTTTTCGATAATTAAATAATTTCTGCATCATCATTGTATAAGAATTTAAGGTAATTATTTAATCTCTAAAAAATATAAATAAATTACCATGGTTTAGATAATTTTATTATATTTCTGGAGACAATTTAGTGCCGAAGTTATCTCATATTTATCACTATATTAAAATTATTCTACTTATAAGAAATAAGGGGGTGACTTGTTGTCACTTTATTTTATTTTATTAATATATATCATTTTCATAGGAAAAAATCCATTAAATGATTCAATTTAAACCCTTAGGTGTTAAGGTTTGACTTTTATTTATCCAATTGGATTTTGGAAGCTTTTAGGGTAATTTTATTGTCCTTATAATATTATTTGTTACCCTAATTTACCCGATTTAACTTTAACTGTGGTAAATAAAAATTAACAAAGTTACAATTCATAAAATAAACAAAATAAAAGGAGAATATTTACATAATTTGGACCCACTGATTCTAAATATGGAATCCATTTTTCAAAATTTAAAACACATAAGTTGTAGTAATTAAATTAAAATTATTCCTATTGTCGGAATGAAAAATGAGTTTTTAAAAGTTAAAACATTGCAAAAGATTGAAATGTTTTTACATCAAAATTCAAGGTAAAATTAATTCCAATGACCTAAATTATATTTAATGATAATAATATATTCTATTTATACTTTCAAAAAATTCAATAATATAATTTAACCATATAAATTATTTTGATGAAAAAAGTTGTTTTCAATTAAAATTTACTATGTTTTTACTATTCATCAAAACTTGAAAGTTATCAGAAAAATATAAAAAATTCATCAAAAGTAAATTTTTATTTCCTGATTCCAAATAAATTTTTTAATTTTGTAAATATAATATATAAAAGTGTCAAAAACTAGATTTAAAATGGGTGCACCATCAAAAGGTGACACCGGTGCATTTTTTGAAAAATACTTCTTTTATCTGAAAAATTGAATTTGTTCTTATATCATGTCTAGAAAACATATAAGATGAATTTTAAACATTATATTTAATATATTACATATATAGTTCATTAATAAAATTCACTAAGAGTGATTTTATTATTTTATAAACTCACTTATATTCATTTAAATAGTTTTTTAGAAAACATTTCCTTTTATTTAAAAATGGTTTTATTTTTTATTACAATTAATTGAAAAACAAGGAATTAATTACATATACATGTGTAAATCATATGTTCATAATTCATTTAATAATGTTCAAAATCACAATTATAATTCCTAGGTTATAAGGTAGCATAATAATATTCAGTTTTTCGCTTAAACTTGGTTTTGCGTGAAATGAATTTTATCAAAAGGACTTGAAATTGTGTGTAAAACAAACCAAGAATATGTTGAATATGCCGCAAGCTAAGACGATGTTCCATATATCACAATATTATCTTGGTGTAACATACAATGCAATACATCAAAGAAATTAAAAAAAATCTATCTTATAAAAATATCAGGGTGTTACAATATGACGTTAAACTGCATGGCCATTGCCCTTACCATAAGATGTTAAACTAATTATCCATAATCCTTACCACAAGACGTTAAACTGTATGACCATATTTCTTATCGCAATATGTTACACTTCATGGACATCATCCTTACCATAATACATTAAACTGCATGAACATCATCCTTATTACAAGATGTTAAACTGCATGTCCATCATCCTTACTACAAGACCTTAAACTGTATGGACATTTTCATTACCACAAGACGTTAAAATACATGGCCATAATCCTTACCGCAAGACGTTAAACTACATGACCATCATCCTTATCGCAAGACGTTAAACTGCATGACCATCATACTTACTGCAAGATGTTAAAATTTTGTCCCTAACCTAAGACGTTAAACTACACAACCTTCATCCTTACCACAAGACATTAAACTACATGGACCACATCCTTACAACATGATGCTAAACTACATGAAATATATCCTTTCCGCATGAAATTAAACTACACGGGTTTTCTAGAACAACATACGACATGATTATCATCCTAATAAGATGTATAGGGATGCCTAGATCCTATATCATAGCCCAACCAGCTATATTCACATCCTTACCACAAGACATTAAACTTCACAGATGATGTCCTTTCTGTATGACATTAAACCGTACGAGTTTTCAAGAACTACGTATGACTTGATTCTCATCCTAATGAGATATGTAGGGATGCTTGGATCCTATATCCTATCCCAACCACCTATATTCAGTCCTCACCAAATGATGATAAACTATATGGAACACGTCCTGGTCACAAGACAATAAAGTGTGCGACATCTTAATCTCTAAGAGATACTATTAGCATCATGTGTAAATTGCAGTTTCTAGAAGAACCACCGACACAGAACAATCTCGATCCCAGCTATATGAAGAAATCAAAAATATCCCTTAGTCACCTACTAAGGGTGTTCTATAATAGGTCACCTCCACAAACACTTATACCTGGGTGTCAAGGACACCTTTTCAAAATGTGGAAATTTGTAGACCGAAGAGAGCAGTCTCATATCCTAGATCACCCGGAGAAGGTCTGCAAGCATATTCCTGTAGCAATAATGGAATTGGTGCATATCCTTACCCCCGTGAATTAATTCCATTTAAATATTCCAATGGAACAAGGAGGAAAATTGTGGGCCAATATCCCCACTTCAATCAAACTCATCGACCAAAATATATTGGTAGCTTAGAGAATAAAATCATATATTCTTATACTTACCCTGTTGAAGTTGCAATGCTTTGTGACAATAATAGAGGAGCCCTGCCAGTATATTCGGGTTATTACGTGGTTGCAGAAGGTGGCCTTAGGGAATCTCAGAGCCAACGACATCCCTTCCCTTCTGATTCCGTGTTCCATTTTGGTCCTGTTCCAGTGTGTTTTTGTGTTCTTACTATGTTTTCTCTGCTCATTCGGTGTTCCCATTTACTTCAGTGGCCTTATATGGATGCCAATGGTCCTAAGGTGCATCTATGGGATGGGGGTGCATTGGGATCACTACTCTAGGACTATCAAGGTGATCTAATGGTTCATGGTGCAGGGTGGAGGTGTTTTTTTTTGTTCCGGCGCTTGTCTCCAGTGGATTCCAGCATGGTAGTTGAGGCAGACGTTGTGGTGCCTGAGCGGAGATGGGATGGGTGACGGGGGAATTTTCAGTGTGGCATAGGGATGGGTGTGAGGCCCGATGTGGTCCCTTGGTTTCTTTTGAGGCGGGTCGCTTTTGTACGGGGCTCCTTCACCGGACCGATTTTTTTCTTTTGCATTTGGTTTTCTAGTTGGCTTGCAAGGTTCTCACTCAACCAAAAAGTGATTCTTTTGAAAATTGAAAAAAATGTTTTCAAGTCAAGTCTAGAAACACAATACAAAGGCCCAGTATTGGGATTATATCCCTATTCTGGCTGGGGATAACCAAGTGAGAATGAAATAAGCCTCGAGACAAGCATATATTCCTGTCTGAGAATCTACCCAGAATATTATAGTAGATCATGGAAGTTGGGAGCATATTCCTACTTTCTCTGATGAATGGCTACACCAACATCCTTATAAGTTAATATAAGAGGATGTTCATATCCCTTATCCAATTTTAGAGTTTTATCAGCATATTATGATGGGGAATGCATATCTGGATTAGGCTCATATTCCCGTTCCAACCTGGGCTCACCAAGTGAGAACAACACACGCCTTGGGATGGGGGCATACTTCAGTTGAAAAAGACTAGTGGCACATTCCAAAGGCATAAGATCAATGTTATGTCCCTATTCTGGCTGTGTCCCACCAAGTAAGAGTGGAATACACCTTGGGATAAGCTCATATCCCTATTAGAGAAGCCCACAGACATACTCTAGCAGATTCTCAATAATGGGAACTTATTCCTACATCACCATATGTTTATCAATGGATTATGGTGGCCGTAATAGAGTAGAAATATATCACTTCTCAACCCCAAAAGGAAGGATGACATATTCCGACCATAATTTAGAGTGACACTCATACTCCTGACTTTCTTAATGTCAGGTTTCCTTGATGTTTTTTGAGACACATTCTCATCACCCCAAGGGCCCGCCAACTCTTTTACCGAAGTAGAAGGTGATCATTACCATGATATACCTCCTCATGGTAGTGTGGATATGGATCACATAGACTCTACTCCTTACATCCACTATGGTCAACCTCTCTATGGTGATATCTCCCATAAACTAGAAAATCCTCCCTTTGCCCAGACACCTTTGTATAGAGAGTCTCTCAAAAGTGTCAGGAACCTTCATATAGAGAGGTGCTCAAAAGTATTATGCACTTTCATATAGAAATATGCTTGTAATACTGGGTTTAACCGTATATAGTGACCCACCAACCATCAACATAACTTCACCACAGTCAGCAGGTGACCCAAAGAGATAAACTCAGTGGTATGAACCAGGTAAAGACATATAATTATGATGAAGAAGCGGATAACCTGGAGATATAGAGAGTGTTATCTAGAAGAAGCCTCCCAAACATTCCCAAACCCATTTCTATTTCCAATCACGAGATCCCAAATGGGTAAAAATGGAAATGGAAGAGTTCATATTAACCACATGACGTTAAACTGTATGGATTACGTCTTAACCACATGACATGAAACTATATGAGGTACATCTTAACCACATGATATTAAATTATATGGAGTTCGTATTAACCATGTGATGTTAAATTGTATGGATTAAGTCCTAACCACATGAAATTAAACTATACGGAGTACATATTAACCACGTGATGTTAAACTGTATGAAGTATTCCTTAACCAAATGACATTAAACTATACATATTTCATCTTGACCACATGATTTTAAACTGTAAAAATTAAGTCCTAACCAGATGACATTAAACTATACGGAGTACATCTTAACCATAATATGTTAAAATGTACAGAGATCATCTTAACCACATGATGTTAAATTGTACAGAGTGCATCTTAAGCACATGAAGTTAAACTATACAGAGATCATCCTAACCACATGATGTTAAACTGTATAGAGTAAGTCCTAGACACATAATATTAAACTATATGAAACACATATTAACTAAATGATGTTAAATTGTACAGAGTTCTTCTTAACCTTATGATGTTAAACCCTACAGATTAATTCCTAACCACATGGCGCTAAACTATACATATTACATCCTGAACACACGATGTTAAACTGTACAAAGTCATCTTGACAGCAAGATAATAAACTGTGCAACACATCTAGGCCTAACAAAAAGACTTTAAACTACACGACAATCTACATCCTAACTAGTTGGTCCTTACCGCATGAAATTAAACTGCATGAAAGATGCCCATACCATATGATGTAAAAATGCACGGATCCACGGTGTTACCTCTTTTTCACATCGAGTGACCCAATTTCCTTACCGCATGGCATAAAACTGCACGATATTGAAGAACTAAATGTGGATTGATTCCTTCCATCAAGAGATATGTAGTGAAACCCAAACCTTGATTCTTGGGTTTAACTGCAACATCCCTCCTATTTTACGTCGATTCATCCACATCCTTACCACAAGATGTTAAAACTACACAATACATGTCCTTTCCACACAACATTAAAATTCATGAGTTCTCTAGAACTATGTATGGCTTGATTCTAATTTTCAATGAGATACGCAAGGTCATCTCGATCCTATATCTTCTTCCAAACACCACATGATGCAAATTCCCATGTACTATCTTCAATTTTCCCCACATGGTAGTTAAAATATTATTATTCCTTATTTCACACACCGATCATGACTCTTGTGAGATTGGGAAATTTTATGAGGGATTACCCACAAAAATAATGTATGAAGGCCCATGGAAAGTTCATCATGGTCCAGAATGAAAGGTCACAAAAGGAATAACATGATTCCTTGTCTCATAATGTTAAACTTCATGGTCGATGTCCCTGAAATGATGTAAAACTAAACATTCTCACGGACCTCACCCAAGAGGACCACTTTTTTTGGTGTTGGTCTCTTACCGCACCACCATTCAAGGACTACTTGTGGATTGATCCTTATCATCACAAGATATATAGTGATGACTGAATCTCTAATTTTAGGCCAAGCTATAACAATCAATGTAAACAATGCCCACCTCTCCATATAGTTCAAACCTATGAACAGAGAGTTTCTTTTTCATGAACTACATGTGAATTGATTCCTATCCTCATAGGATGCATAGTGGCTCTCGGATTTCCAACTTCAGGACCATTCACAACATATAAGTTTAAGGGTGCCCCCGTCTTTGTGTATGAGTCATACGTGCATAAAGAACTCCCCTAAAAACTATGTGTGGATTGATTACCACCACCGTGGGATATGTAGTGACACCCTGAATCCCATTCATGGTCCTAACTGTAATACCACCATTTGATGATGGGGGACCCACGTCCTCACCACATGATGTTAAACTACACGAGCCTTTAGAAATATGTGTGGTTTAATTCTCATTTTCATGAGATACATAGTGACTCCCGAACTACCACCCTTGGGCCCAACCGAAACATTTCTATTATTTTGATGTCAGTTTATCTTATTCCTCACTGCATGATGTTAAACTACATAGGATTTCAATAACTATGTATGTATTAATTAATGGAATCACAAGATACATAGTGATTCTTAAATATTCAATCCTAGGCCCATATGAAACAATCGATAAAAAATGAACCCCAAACTGCATAAGGTACCAGTTCATGAAAGCTCACTCTACCAACGTACGAGTCAGATCTATGCATGACATGCTTGAAAATATAATATTCTTTTCACATTTTTTTCACACAGGTTTACATGCCCTTACCGCATGGCATTAAAACTATATGAAATTACATCCTTACCGCATGAACATAAACTGTATAGAAGTAAGTCCTTATCGTATGACATTAAACTGTAATACGAACGTCCTAGTTGCATGACATTAAAACTGCACAACAAACATGTCTTTACTGCATGATGTTAAACTATACAGAAGAAAGTATGTCCCCAATACATAATGTTAAACTGTGAAGGCCATCACTCACCATCATCCCTTATCAAAGGACCACAAGGGCCTTACCCTGGTCAACCAGAGTATGGGGTGCTTTCTCTATATTTTAAATCACTTCAATCTATATACCAAACTTAATGTATTGAGTGCCTAAGGTCACCGTTAACCTTTCATATCCATTCTAAAGGAAAAGAGATATCTCTACTTTTTCATGCTATCAATGTAGATTGTATCATACCCACCAACTAGATACATATTATCCCAATATAAAGAGATATCTAATTCTTGTGAGGCCAATGAGCCCGTACCCAAGTGGTAAGGGCTCCTGCTTGTCATCCAAGAGACCCAGGTTCAAAACCGGGTGGAGGAGAATTCCTGGGTTACTGTAGCAGTACTGTAGTAGTCACTGTTCAGTACTGTAGAAGCCGGAACTATTCACCTAATTTGGGCCTTCATGCCACCGGTTTGGTCCTACGGGTCTCCAGTCCCTTCGAGTCATCAAAGGCCTTTGGGTCACAGGGCCTTCGGGCCACAGAGACCATGGAGTAGCCCAGTTCACATAGAACAGGCCCCAAAAGAGGATCAGAGCAACATAAGTAGCATCCACCAGAAGCAGAGCTAACCGAATTGGAAGAATAAGATGGTATGGCAGCCGCCATCGGGACCAGGCACCATACAACTTTGTACAAGGCAATTATAGCCGATAGCAATGCAAGGTGGAGAGGTAGGTGATCAATGATGCAGAATCTGGGGAGGGTCAGTTCTAGTGGGTTGGGACTATGGGTCATGTAATGGGCATGGTATGCCTCTAGGCCTTCGGGTCATGTATTGCAGGTCAATCGGGCCTTGTGCCTTGGGCCTACAGGTCATGTATAGGTTCCCCTTAAACCCTTAAAAGGGGGATTATCCATAATAAAAATAAAAATGAAGGCCTTCAGTCCATTCGGGCGGACTGTGATCATGACGTCTCTGTGGTGGAACCCAACACCTCAGTTTGTTTTGGGTCATCTTAGTATGATTGTCTTATATCATTACTCATGATCTAAGGAACTTGAAACATGATTTACCACACCTTCATCTCCCGCTCAGAAGGATGTTGGAGGAATCTTGGCCCTAGGTATCCTAATTAGGCTCTTGTGTAACATCCTCCACATTAGGTCTATGAGTGTCATGACTTTAAACTGCCTACACATCAATCAAAGTTGAATGAACATAAACTCTAGCCTATGATGGTTCAAATTTCAAGACCTTAAATTGCTAGTGAAAGAGACACAAAACTTGTCAGGTTGAAAACCTACAAAGGGTGACCTGAGAAAAAGTCAAGTTTTTTCTCACTAAACTCTTTATCTTCAGTGTTTTGAAAAAATTTAGGGTGCAAATAAATAAGGCATAAATCTCATAGGGACTAATTTTTCCCTAATAAAATCCAAGCCATTTTCTCTTCACCCCTGGTCTAGGGAAAAGTTATAGTAATGGGTTTTCACATATTCTTGTCTTGATAATGTGTTCACTAGGTGGTGGAACAACCTTTAGGGTGCTCTAACCCTTATTGAATCTTACATTTTCCATAAATCAAACTTCATGATTTAAAGTTCCTGGGGTCATCATAAACCTTTCATATACCTTGGAAAGGAAAATAGATATCTCTTCTTGGATATTCTATTAATGTGAAAGGGCTTATACCCACCAACCAGAGACATCTTGGATCAATATAAAGGGCTTTCTAATTCTTGTTATCTCAACATCACCATGGAAGAACCCAACACCTAAGTCTATTTTGGGTCATCCCCGGTATGATTGTCCCATATCATTACTCCTGACCCAATAATTTTTTACTATGATTTAAAATCTCTGTACCAAACTATTAAAGAAGATTCGAAACCCATGATGTTATGTCACCATTTTTTGTACCCTTTCTTAAAGCAATAATGCAACACTATATTCTCGAACCTTTGATGGCCCACACATAGTGATTTGAAACCACATGGCATAGGGATCGAGCTTCACAATTAGTTGAAAAATTGTCCTAGGGTTATAGAGAACTTACTAAATAACTTTCTTTCCATACCCAACTTCATTGTAAGTTGTTTGAGTCTTCAAAAACCTTTCATATCCCTTGGAAAGGAAAAGATATCTCTCGGTTCAGCCATGATATTGACACATAAGGGATTATACCCACCAACTGGTGATATCTTGGATCTATAAGGAGGGATTTATAATCTTTGTGAGCCCCAATGATACCATGGAAGAACCTAAAATCTTAGAGTGTTATGGGACATACCTAGTATGTTTGACCCATCCTATATTCATAGACTCAACTTTTTGTGTTATGAATTACATCACCCACATTCCATCTATATAGGCAGATCTAGAATCCCTAGTATTTCTCCCTCAACCCATATTACCTCCATAAATCTTCCATGATTCTTAGAGAAGAGTGGAGATTCCTTTGTTTGACCATGTTAGAGACGCATAAGGGATTTGACCTACCAACTAAATGTATCTTCTCCTTAAAAGAAAGGAACTCCAATCCTCGTAAGCCCTAAAAACACCATGGTAGAACTCAGCACCCTGGAGTGTTTTGAGTCATCCCCAATCTACCTACCCCATATTCCATATCCATCAATCAGGCCTGAGCTAAAATACACTAAACTACTGCACAACAAAGGTCCTTGATAAAGACCCTAAACTATAGTACAACAAAGTTCTGAGCTAAAATACCCTAAACTACAACACAAAAAAGGCCCAATATAAAAGACTATAAACTACAACACAAAAAAGGCTCGATCTAAAGAACCCTAAACTAGCAAAGGTATGATCTAGAAGACCCTAAAATATCATGAAACAAAGTTTCGAGATAAAAGACTCTAAGTTATATCACATTGATGGTCTAGCTTTCAAGACCATAAAATAGTAAAAGAAACAATACTCACCAAGATGAAAAACCAATAATAGAATCTTGATAAAAATTCAGGTCTTATCTCACTGAACATGTACTTTGTGTGATCCAATAAATATTGAGCATCTATAAAATGGAAGAGGCACATAAACTTTTCAAGTCAAAAACCTGTAAAAAGGTGACCTGATAAAAATTGAACTCCATGTTTTCTAAGTCTTCCTCCATATGAAGCTTAGGAAAAAGCTAGTGAAAAAATGATATAAAGCTTATGGGGATCACCATATGGAATTAGAAAAAACCAAGACATGCTCGTTAAGTCCCTTGACTTAGGCATAAGGTAGATCATTTGGGAAGGATACCATGTCTACATTTTCCTTGTAAATCAGATGGTCCCAAGACTACTAGAGAAGGTGCGTCAATGAAGAATTTAATGTCAGTGGGAATTCATGAATATTTCTGGAAGAAGTAGCCTATTGAAATTTAAGCACTCAAATCCAAGAAATTGGATCTGCTTGGTATTACACACAAAGGATGGTTATTGTGGATGATTCGACCAACGTCTCCACCTAAACATGGATCTTTACCTGAGATTTCATCACGAAAAAAACAATGATATTACCTCTTCTACATATCAGTTAGATATACGTAAACAAAATTCACCATAGGGTTATTTATCTATAAACCTATGTTCCCTATTCACGAGTTTGATCTACATAGTGGTATATTTCAGAACTATGTTCGGATTTATTACCATTATCATGGGATACCTAGCGATGTCCAAGTGCCTTACTTTAAATCCATCCACAGGTTCCATTCCGCCCAATCTTGGTTCCTTTTTGGAATTTTCACACACATTATGATATCAGGGTGCATATACCCCAATAAAAATCCATTTCCTATCTTAGGTTTATCTAAACAGTTATGGTAAGAAATTTCTTATGGATAGAAACTCAAATTCCTTAGTGACATACTCTGGAAAAAATCCTCTCATGGGTTCATGTATCACGGCTCATCAGATATTCATATATGTATAAAAGTGACCTACATTTACCTTAGAATCAGATTCTTTTCATTTTGAATGAATCTCATTCTAAGGGGGTGCATTTTGTTGGCACCCATAATTGTGTATTTCACACTTTACCATCGAAGATTTCAGATATTTGAAGACTGTGTAAATATATATATATCTTGTATAAGATTCGCGAATAAGGGGATTGGTCTTGAATATAAGGACTATTGACCCTTATTTATATATGGGAATTTTCCCCCACCCTTAGAAAAATAAAATCCATCTGCTCTCTAGACAAGCCAGGGCTCAACCATAGGCACATGTGGGACAAAGGCCATTAGAATCAGATTCTTTTCGTTTTGAATGAATCTCATTCTAAGGGGGTGAATTTTGTTGGCACCCATAATTGTGTATTTCACACTTTACCATCAAAGATTTCAGATATTCGAAGACCGTGTAAATACATATATATCTTGTATAGGATTCTCGAAGAAGGGGATTGGTCTTGAATATAAGGACTATTGACCCTTATTTATATATGGGAATTTTCCCCCACCCTTAGAAAAATAAAAGCCATCTGCTTTCTAGACAAGTGAGGGATCAACCATAGGCACATGTGGGAAAAAGGCCATCAATGACTAATGGGATCTAGCTTGGTCCAACTAGCGAAGGGATCACAACACCTATAGAAAGCGAGCGGGACCGTGTATAGGGCTCGTGGGGTGCAAGGATAGATCTACACATAGCATGGGATGAAAGACTATAGGGACGAAGCCTAGGTGGAGGTGTTTGTAGGTGGTATAGGTGTTAAACCCTATTTTCGTCTTAATGGAAAACCACTAAATGGAATATAAATCAGAAAGAAGGTGTAGTGATATTTCAATGTGGGATGGGATTTTTTTCGGCAATCAAATCCTGATTGTCCGATCAAACCTCCTACTGATCTCGGTCATCCTCTTTAATCTTGTGCTTACCGATCTCAAATTAATTCGATCACACACTATGAAAATTAAAATCAGATCCGTACGGCATGAGAACTTCATCTTCAACCTTCCGCTTGTCTTCTTTTCTCTAGCACCACTGGTTCGACATTGTAAGTCGCTGCCTGCATGATAACTCAGTGATCACCATGACCGCCATCTCTAATCCTTCGCTGATAGCTGAGTGAGTTTGAGACAACTAACATGAGCCATCGTGAGCCCCAATTGTTGAGTTTTTGACTGAAAAAATATCACTATCCAAGCAGTTGGTGTCCACCCAAGAAGAATTTCTGTAGTGGGTGACTGCCATGGAAGATCCAGCCACCATAGGAGACCTGCTGAAGATGTTTGGTGTCGCCCGTTGACGTCCTGCAGAGGGTTGTGCCGCCGAAGAAGACTCACTATAGCAGTTGGTGGCCACCCAGAGAAAACTTGCAGCAACAATTTGATTTATCCTCTACCTCCACTTCTATATATATGTGTGTGGTGTTGTGTGAGATTCGACATGAGAGATAGAGGGAATTTGTAATATGTTCTTCCCATTTGAATAAGAGGTTTATGCTGCCTTCCCCATGGACATAGGTCATCTGACCGAACCATGAAAATCTGTGTGTCCCTCCATTTGTGTTTTTGTTTCTCTGTTTTGTATGCGATCCAGAGTGTGTGAGTCTTCCGCCCTTACAAGTGGTATTAGAGGTTGGGGTTTAATTACCTGGGAATAAATCGTACTGCTGTCCGCGCCTCTACACCCACTTTACTGCTTGTACAGGCCTCTGCAACCCCTAGGGTGTTGCTGTCTGAACCACCTGGTGATCCCGCTGTTCATACCTCTGTACGTCCACTGCTATCCGCACTCCCATATGTCCACTGCTGTCCACATTCTCATAAATCCACTGATGTTTTCACATCTACAACCCTCCGTACATTCGTTGTTTGTCTGGTTTGACTTCCCTTTAGCCCTCTTTTTTTGTTGTTGTTTGTATCAGTGGTGGGAAATAGAGAAAGGAGGGAGGGTTAGGAGTTGTGTGGGATTAAGAAAAGAAGAAAAAATCAAAAAGATAAAGGGGGCATTTGAGTGGGGGTGGAAGTCAAAAAGCAAAAGGAGGGTGTAAATAAGGGGTGGCACGTTTTGAGAAGAAAAAAAAAATTGAGTGGGGTGAGGGGCGCATGAATTGGAAAAGCCACACATAAAAAAAATATTGGAAATTTTTTGTTATTTTATTTTGAGTGGGATTTTTTTTATTGAAAAAAAATATTTAGGAAGAAAATTCAGTATTTATTTGGGATTTGTTTGAATCAATTAAATAGTCGATTTCAGCATTTTTGATTATTCAGGATTCATTGGTGGTGTCTATTTTTGGAAATTCAGATCTGTTTTTGTTATGGAGAATATTGAAACTGAAAGTAGTTCAGTACTGCCCCAGGAGCACCAAGAGTTTGTTCTAGCTACACACGCTGGTACTGCAAATAATTTCGGATATAGAAGTATGGTGTCCAGTACCAAATTTGAGGTGGAGATTTTTGACAGGAAAAACAACTTCAGTATATGGAAATGTAAAGTTTTGGATATTCTAACTCAACAGGAGTTAGATATCACTTTGGAAGAAAAGCCCACCAACATCTCCGATGGTGATTGGAAGAGACTCAACCGTCAAGCCTGTGGTACAATCCGAATCTATTTGGATAAAGATCAGAAATACAGTGTGATGCGAGAAACTTCAGCAAAAAGTTTTTGGATTATTTTTGAGAATAAGTATATGGCCAAAAGCATTTAAAATCGGCTATACCTGAAAAAAATTACTCAGATTTAAGTACAAGCAATGTATGTCTATGATTGAGCATCTTGATTCGTTTAATAAAATCCTGGAATATTTTCAAAGTTTTGAAGTAATGATCAGAGATGAAGATAAGGCTCTGTTGTTGTTGAACTCTCTACTAGAGAGTTATGACCACCTTACTACAACGCTGCTGTATGATAAAGATGAGGTAAAATTTATTGATGTTTCAAATGCTTTAGTTAACAATGAGTTCAGGAGGAAGGAAAAATATGACCATTGGGATTCCACATCGGAGGGATTGATGACAATTAGAGGAAGGTCATCTGATAGGAAATTAGGAAGATTTAGAAGAGATGAATCTCGATCGACGTCAAAAGGCGAGTCCAGCTTTAGATGTCCAGCAGAAGATGAGTGTGCCTATTGTCATGAAAAGGGGAAATGGAAGAAGTATTGTCCCAAAATTAGGAAATCGAAGGAAAATATTGTACAGAGAACCGAGGATGTTGAAGATGCTGAAGAAACTATCCTCATTTGCTTGATGGTCAACCACTCAGAAGGTTGGATTCTTGATTCAGGTTGTTCATTCCATATTTGCATGAATCGAGATTGGTTTTCAAACCTCTATGAGTCAGATGAAGGTGTGGTGCTTATGGGAAATAACCACCCTTGCCACATGAGAGGTATTGGAACAATAAGGTTGAAGATTCATGATGGTACAACTTGGCGCCTTAGAGATGTGAGATATGTACCAAAATTGGAGAAGAACCTCATATCGCTTGGAGTTTTGGATAAGCTTGGTTACCAGATAACTATTGAATATGGATTCATGAAAATCATCCTTGGTGCACTCCTTGCGATGAAAGGTATTTGAAAAGGTACTTTGTATTTTTTGAATGTTGATACTGTTACAGGTGGAGCAGTGACATCTGATAAGATTATCACCACTAGTAGAACATGAAGGATTATATGAAGACCTTCCAGGTTTAGAAAATCAGTTAGCTTTTCTCTTTCTGTAGTTGAAGGTGGTGTTCCAGATTGCTATCGAGATGTTTTGGATAGCAAAGAAATCAACCAGTGGAGGTCTTTAATGGAAGAATATATGAATTCACTGTATCAGAATATGATATGGGATCTTGTTCCTCCTCCAAAGGACAATAAATCTGATATAGGGATCAAGTTCCAACATTGTTTGGACTTGGTCAATATGAATCAAACATGAGATGCCTATGGGCATCAGGAAGGTAGCAACAGGAAGACAGATTTGTTTCAACAGCAGGAAGAAAGATTTGTTTCAGCAGTATTAGGAAGATTTGTTTTAGTTATATGATGATTTGTTTGAGTGGAAACATGGTGATATTTTTAGTCAAGGTGGCGTTTTTTGACTTTCTGACAGAAACAATATCACTATCCAAGCAGTTGGTGGCCGCCCAAGAAGAATTGCAGCAGTGGGTGACTGCCATGGAAGATCCAGCCGCAATAGGAGAACTGCTGAAGATGTTTGGTGCCGCCCGTTGATGTCCTGCAGAGGGTTGTTCCACCGAAGAAGACTCGCTGCAGTAGTTGGTGACCACCCAGAGAAAACTTGAAACAACACTTTGATTTATCCTCTACCTCCACTGCTATATATATGTGTGTGGTGTTGTGTGAGATTCGACATGAGTGATATAGGGAATTTGTAATATGTTCTTCCCATTTGAATAAGAAGTTTCTGCTGCCTTCCCTGTGGACGTAGGTCATCCGACCGAACCACGTAGATCCGTGTGTCCCTCCATTTGTGTTTTTGTTTCTCTGTTTTGTATGTGATCCAGAGTGTGTGAGTCTTCCACCCCTACACCAATCAAGAGCACTAGTGGCATGTCATGATATCTCCCACCAATTCTCTAATCCATCACATGATAATACTTTGATTATGTAATAAAAGTAAAGACAATCAATGAAAACATCACAAGAATTTTACAATCGCAAGACCTTATGCCTCTTAAAAAAATTTCAACTGAACTAATTAATATTTGTCATATCATACGACGTCGTGGAAGAAAACCAAGGGAATAAGGATCATGTGAAGCCACCTCACAGCTACATGAAGTCCATCTAGCAATGTCTCCACCACCTCAAGTAGTGCACGTGGCATCCTCCCCTTGTAAAGTGGCACCACCTTCAGTGAACCTCAACTAATAAATACCCCTCTCCCATAAAGAAAAAGAGACACATGCGAGGAGAAGAGGGAGAAGTAAGAAAATAGGGACTGATCACCGTCGTTGGAGATCTTTATCAAGTAAATCAGAGGCCCCTTTCATGAGGATCTTCTGTGGGATTTCATCATAAGAGTTCATCGCATGATCATCATACGATCACATGATCACATGAAAGGATAATATCCTGCGAGTGTCTTGTGAAGTAGTGTCTCAAAGTAGTTATGGACCCTTGCTAATGCACATCCAAATCACATGAACCTCCCTCATGGACATGTGATTGTGATGCGCATGAGAACCAGTGGACTTGTGACTCATAGTGTCACAAAACCTTGGTCTCACAGTATTCCTTTTCCCATCTTTATGGTGAAACTCAAGGACTCGGGCCCTACATATTCCATGTACCCTTCCTCATAGTGAAATATGAACCCTCACCCATGCACATAACTATTTCGAAATACACCCCCACACATGATCATAAAGTCAGTTTCATGATCCAATGCATGATCACATGATCACATGAAAATCCAAAGACCATGTGAGCCCTCTGTCAAAAGGTACACAATGCAGGACCTCAGTTTCATAGGATGTGCATGCTGGTGTCCAAGAGAATGAACCAGTGGAAGTGTTCATCCCTGTTCTCACAAATCAATAAGTCCCCCTTCCTTGATGGTACCCGCATACAACCTTGGGAATGATTTCCCTAACGAGTTTTTTTTATAAATTTTTTATTTTTTTTACAGAAAATGGTGAGGGCAAAAAAAAATTCAAAATGCACCTCAAAGGAGGCATACGTGATGCTGCCTTTGCATTTTGGGTGAAAGACGACATCACGGATGCCGCCTTTGCACTGCGGCTGAAAGGCGACACCTGCGATGCTGCCTTTCCCCTAACAAAAAAAAATTGATTTTTTAATGTTTTTTGTTTATATATTTATTTATATATATAATTCATAAAAAATGTTCAGGAGTATGCTACCTTTCACCTAACAAAAAAATTATTTTTTAAAATTTTGTTTTGATTTTTTATTTTATTTTGTTTATATTTTTATTTATATATATAATTCATAAAAATTGTAAAAATTATCATTTTTGAAAATTTTGTTTTTTTTTTGTTTATATATTTATTTATATATATAATCCATAAAAATTGTTCAGGAAAAATAATTTTTAAGCTTTCAAAACCACCTAGTTGAAAGTTAAAAATGTTTCAAATATGTGACTTTGAAAGACTATAAAATATAAACCATAAGAACAATATAAACGAAAATTTAAACATTCATTAAACATATAAGAAATTGTTGAAAAAAAAATCATTTCATAAAAAATGTTCATGAAAAATAATTTATAAGCTTTCAAAACCGCCTACTTGAAACTTAAATTTTTTTCAAGTATGTGACTTTGAAAGACTATAAAATATAAACCATAAGACCAATATAAATGAAACTTTAAGCATTCATTAAACATATAAGAAATTTTTGAAAACAAAAAACATTTCATAAAAAATGTTAAGGAAAAATAATTTATAAGCTTTTAAAACCGCATACTTGAAACTTAAAAATGTTTCAAGTACGTGACTTTGAAAGAATATAAAATATAAACCATAAGACCAATATAAAGGAAACTTTAAAAATTCATTAAACATATAAGAAATTGTTGAAAACAAAAAACATTTCATAAAAAATGTTCAGAAAAAATAATTTATAAGCTTTCAAAACCACCTACTTGAAACTTAAAAATGTTTTAAGTACGTGACTTTGAAAGACTATAAAATATAAACCATAAGACCAATATAAATGAAACTTTAAACATTCATTAAACATATAAGAAGTTGTTGAAAAAAAAAATTTCATAAAAAATGTTCATGAAAAACAATTTATAAGCTTTCAAAACCGCTTACTTGAAACTTAAAAATGTTTCAAGTACGTGACTTTGAAAGAATATAAAATACAAACCATAAGACCAATATAAACGAAACTTTAAACATTCATTAAACATATAGGAATCAACCCCACATCAATATGATGCATGATGTCGCTAGTATCACATACATATATAATCTTTAATGCATGATAACATGTTATATCTCCTTTCATGGGACAACGAAATCCATTCTTCCACCCGCCATGTCCATATCCATATCAACATCCATCCACATAAGGGTATGGTGAATGATATGCCACATGAAATGCTCATCTGTTCCCATTCCTGCAAACACCAACCCCTTCAACACCACCATGCATCCAACCATTATAATTTCTTCCACAATTGTCACCTCATTTCCCTAGGCCTAGTTGATCAGATGAAAACACCAACGATTCCATATATCCCATCGAACTCTTCATCACCAAATCTTTATCCTTTATCATCTTCAAAAGACTACTGTAGGACCTACTTGATCTATCCATTTTGTATGTGACTATTTGGAATGGATAGATCAATGAGGTCCTACAATATCCTTTTAAAGATGATAAGCGATAAAGATTTGGTGAAGAAGAGTTTGATGCCCTATGTGCAATCATTGGTGTTTTCATCTGATCAACTGAGCTTGGGGAAATGGGGTGACAATTGTAGAAGAAATTATAATGGTTGGATGCATGGTGGTGTTGAAGGGGTTGGTATTTACAGGAATGGGAACAGATGAGCATTTCATGTGGCATATTGTTCACCATATCCTTATGTGGCCGGATGTTGATATGGATATGGACATGGCAGGTGGAAGAATGGATTTCGTTGTCCCATGAATGGAGATATAACATGTTCTCATGCATCAAAGATTATAGATTTATGTGATACTAGCGACACCGTGCATCATATTGATGTGGGGTTGATTCCTATATGTTTAATGAATGATTAAAGTTTCTTTTATATAGGTCTTATGGTTTATATTTTATAGTCTTTCAAAGTCATGTACTTGAAACATTTTTAAGTTTCAAGTAGGCGGTTTTGAAAGCTTATAAATTGTTTTTTTCTGAACATTTTTTATGAAATGATTTTTTTTTCAATAATTGCTTATATATTTAATTAATGTTTAAATTTTCGTTTATATTGGTCTTATAGTTTATATTTTATAGTCTTTCAAAGTCACGTACTTGAAACATTTTTAACTTTCAAGTAGGTGGTTTTGAAAGCTTATAAATTATTTTTCATGAACATTTTTTATGAAATGTTTTTTGTTTTCAACAATTTATTATATGTTTAATGAATGTTTAAAGTTTTGTTTATATTGGTATTATGGGTTATATTTTATAGTCTTTCAAAGTCATGTACTTGAAAATTTTTTAAGTTTCAAGTAGGCGGTTTTGAAAGATTATAAATTATTTTTCATTTCCATAGACATAAAACATATAAATGAATATAAACAATCAATGTATATGTCTACAGTGAGGAGATCCTATACCACATGGTGGTCTAATAATAGGATGTCTGCGGAGAGATCTCTGGGGAGTCTGATGACCTGGAGAGGGCAGGTACTCGGGTGCTGGAATGTCGACTGTCATATCCTCCACCACTGTGCCAGTGGGAGAAAATGTCAACTCCACCTCGTACTGCCCTCCTGATCCTTCTCCCACTTTGGCGGTATAAGGACCCGATATCATCGTAATGGGGAAAAAATCATGTGGTGGAACTATACCCCAACTCTGCGATGGGTCTGTACCCCAAGGCTGTGATGACTCTGGACCCAAAGGCTACGATCCATATGGACCCCATGATGGATAAAACTGAGGATATCCCATAAAAAAGATGGATCCCATGAAAGCTGAGTCACATCCTACATCGGCTCAGACTGGACTTCTAGAGGGCCGACCTCTGTTTGTGGAACTAGTGAGGCTTGATGTGTAGGACGACACTGTCTACATCACTGTGGTAATGGATCCTCAGTAGCAGCAGCAACTTCAGGATCTTCCTCTACGGCAGGAACCTGCTGTCTCAGTGTTAGACGCTTGAAGAGGCTCTCAGAAAACGCATGGATAGATGACCTCAGCTCCAATTCTTGAGCATGAACGGCTTCCTGGATGAAGAGTCTATCCTCAACCTCATCACTCATATGAATAATACTATCTATGTGACTCTCCTGTAAACAGATTAAAAATGAATTAGAAAATAACTCAATAAACATAGTAAATAATTTAATTGACTTAAAATTATAAGCATCTCTTTTCCGGCTCGGGTAAGATACAGTATGGACTTCAATCTATACCATGGTTCATACTCGTACTACACTGAAAGAGAGAACTGCATCGTAGGAACTCCCTGGATATGAAACTCTACGCGTCTGCGCCAACAGTCAAGAAATACATCATGTACTCGACGCCAGTCATCATCCAGCCTCCCTGTCAGCTTCATCCCATGAAGCTGATCTGTCTGCCTCAACAGTAATGGAATCCGCTGAGTCAAGAGAAACTGGCGAATGACTCTGTCAGGCTAGTTCCACTCAACAATATGAAAGTGAATGAGTGGCACTACATCCATAACATCGTCAAGAACAACCATCGAGTATGGAGGCAACTGGTCTATAACAGACCAGTATGGAACCCATGAAATCTGAAATAACATATTACCCTTGTTATAAAAACTCTTAACTAAAAAAATGATGCTATTATTAAATTTGTTAGACAGTTATAGATTGTATATACATACCTGATGGGGTAAGAGAAAGTCCAACACAAGCCAATATACGACCAAATCATGTCTCGGAACTGCATTGAAATTGTGCCACTGACACCACCTATAAAATACAACATCGATAGTGATAAATAATAATAAATTAAAGTCAATAACTTGTAGTAGAATAAAAAACTAATAGAAATGAGTGATCATACCAGCGTCCACACGGAGCGTCATGCAGCACCGCCATCTCGACCGGCAGACCAGCAAGATCAGGGAAAAATTTGGGGATGTGCTCCCATGCCCACATCTGAATAAGGATGATGCATCCTCCGAGACCTATGCACCGCCTGTCGGATATCCTGTATAATGCTCTGTATGTGTATGCCAAGAAGGAAAATCCTCAACTGTACGTCCCTACCCAATAAAATTCCTCTAGCAGGGGTAGATACATCATTTTCATGTGCATCCTTGAATGATCCGTACACATGGTCCCTCAAATAAGTCATAATATATATGCACGTGAATAATGCATCACCGTTTGCTCATTAGCATCATCAGCAAAAAGTGGAATCTGTGACTCCATCCAAGGCATGGATATCGATACTCCATCGACAACACTATAATTGGATAAAATGTCAACTCCTAACAAGCACTGAGCAAGGTTAGGCCAAGATGCCCAAGTGGATCCAATAACGGGTCTCCCCTGGATATGAAGACCAAGAAGCACAACCACATCCTGGAGGGTGATGGTCATATCTCCCTCAGGCAAGTGGAATGTGTGTGTCTCTGGTCTCCACCTCTCCACAAGTGTAGCTAGAAGGTGATGGTCTACAAATGTAAAATCTGATACCATAATACCGTAGAATCCAGCACGATGCAAGTATGGTATAATGGAAGGAGGAGGCTCCGTGTGATAAAAATGGTGCGCTCGACACACCCTGATCAATCGATCTGGACCACCCTCCATCACAACCTGTGAACAATGGGTAGCCTGCTGACTGAGTAGTATGGTGTCATTCATCTGTATATAAACAAATGAAATGAGTTTTAAGTGTAAAATGTAAATATAACATCATGACGAGTAAAATATTATGATTTTTAGAATGAAATACATGTCATGTTTATTCATAATGTTTTATAAAGTTTTTTTACCAAAAGAAAGGGGCATGTCTTCATGTTTTTCAAATCATATTACTAAAGTTTATTAAGATATTATTTTACCTAGAATTGGGTGTTTTGTAAGATATGGTTTTATATATTTATATATATAAATCATTTGTCTATGTTATATAGATGTTTATTAGAAAATGATGTGATTTATAATTTATATATGGTTGTCCACATGATTGTATGTTTCATGATTATTTTCTCAATCATATAATGTTTTGAAAACTGATGTAAAGTGAATATGTTTTTGGGTTTACAGTTCATGATTTGAGAAAATATTTTCAGGATTATGGTTTAGAATGTTAGGATTACAGTATACAAAATATGTTTTTGTGCTTACTGTTATGATTTTCAGTATTGGGGGTTAGAAAACCGAGGTAAAAGGAAGAGATAACAACATAAAATTTACAATATGAGAATCTCCCAATAATGACAATACATCATTGTGGCTTAGAGTGTGAACTCGACCCAACAATGTTAGGGCATCATTTATGATTATGACCTTCTTGATGACATACGATGCATCTCAAACTCTGTCTTTGTTCTTGAGGCCAGTCCATCTCATTTCACATCCTGCTGGCCTTCGGTCTCCCATGAGGACGCAACTGATTCATATCAGGTACCACTATCGACTGACCTTCAGGCATTGGGAAATAACGAAACTCGCTAATAGGTGTCCATGGTGTAGAATAACAATTAGCAATGGTGTTCATCCAGTACACTAGATCAACATATGCTTCCCATGATATGTTAATAGAGGCACATGATGTGATGGTGTGTGAGCATGGAAACCGTAAGGCCTAAAAGTTTCCACATTGACATTACCTTGTTTCTAGTAATACCACTATTTTTTCACCAATGATATTTGTGATGGGGTTCGACTTCTCTTGAACTTAAAATTGAGAGTCTTCTCATAGAAATAGGTAGACTTGATAACCAGAAGCTTCTTCAATATTCTTTTCAATATCTCGTTGAAAATTTCTTCCGTACGTTAGCCCCTGATGTATTCCATCCGATGCTAGTTTTTTTCTATCAACAAAGTACTTCACACAACGATATAATGTCTCCTGAACTAGGGAAGTTATAGGTAGCTTAAAATCCCTTTGAAGACACCATTGATGCACTCTACAATGTTGGTGGTCATGTGTCTGTACCTCTTCCCCCAATCATATGTCAATGTCCATTTTTCTTTTGGAATTCGCATCATATAATCGTAAATTTCTTCATTAACCTGACCGATTTGTTCGAAATGTTCTTCAAACCATCATTGATCTGACTCATATGCTACACATAATAGATGATGTTTCACATATTTTTAATTTATCTTGACATTGATATAAAAAAATAACAAATACAATGTGTACCAAGTCTTTTGATTTACTTCTACATCGGTTCGTTGTGGAATTTTTTATGAAAGTTTCTAGAAATGTGTCTAATGAAAAACCGATGATGTGCATTTGGGTAACTCCATGTATCAGGATCCGCATTGATTGCCTCATTAATTTCCTGATGCCGATCAGATATATAAAAAACACCCCAAATGTTGGGGAAATGGTTATTGATACATGCCAAAAACCAACTCTATGATTCATAGTTTTCTTTCTCTACAATGGAAAAGGAAAGTGGAAGAGCTGAATGGTTTCCATCTTGGGTTGTCTCAATCAACAATATGCCCTTGTATTTTTTGTATAGAAATGTTCCATCAATATGAATGAAGTGTTTTCTAAAATGAAATGCGGAGATACATGGGAGGAATTCCCAAAACAATTGATGAAATTGAACACAATATGGATCAAGTATGTTATCACGATACACATATTTGTTTGTATCAAGATGGAATAAAACTTAGTTATGATAACTCATTATAGCTAGCAATTGCGGCAATACTCAATATGAGTCATCCCAATCACCATAGACCTTCACAATTGCCTTCTGTTTCGCCATCCATGCCTTATTATATGAAATCTTATAACCAAATGTCTATTGTATCCTTTCTTGCACAAGGGATATCAGAACATCTTTGACATGTCCTAATCATCTCAACAATAATGGATGACACAAATTCTACATCCAATGAAGTATGATCTTGTGTCAGGCTTGGATGAACACAAGTATGAGCTGCCTCAATCCTCGAGATTCTCCAACCTCCAAATGCAATGTCCAGAATTTCCCTCAATTGAAATCTACAATCATCCCCATAATTCTCACACCATATGACATATTTTCTACGGTCTGATTCGTAAACTACATAGCTATATTTCCTCTCAATGTGAAATCTATTTAGCATACTTTTTAATGCATATTTACTTGGAAAATTCCTTCCAACATATAAAGTTTTGTCCATCTCAATAAACCTATCTCGTATAACTCCGGGAAACTCAGTTTCCAGTGTGAGAAAATTATCTTCAAATTCAGGCACACGTGTCATTGCTTCTGACCAATATGCAAAGAGCGGTGAATGATTTATTGTAGGTCAAGCCTGCTGTACAACTAATTCATTTCTCAAAACTTCCGTTGTTCCTTCCTCATCAGCACTATTATCACCATCTATTTTGTTATTAAAAAACTCCTTATCAGATGTCAGGTTAACATGTATATCTAGGAGATCAAGTAGGTTGTCCTCTTCTGCATCATTAGGAATAGTATCAACTTCTTGGGGCAGACTATCTTCAACGACTCTTGTAAGTCTACGTCTTTGTATAATTGGATGATGTTGTTGTACAGTAGAAACATTAACATATAACTCCATCATGGTACCATTCGACCATTGAGAAAACAAATTAATTGTGTGGATCCATTGTGCATCATCAACCAATGGACAAGCTAGATGCCACAATGTTGATGGGAACTACAAATGTCTATAACTCATTGACTTGATCTTTTGACCGGGTCCTAGATTTAATGACCCATGAATTCTATCTTGAAGGTAACTTAGGGTAACAAAATCAGTTGTATTTACCACTTTTATTGGGTGTGTACTGTAAGAAGCTCCTTTCTCAGTTTTAATAACCTCCCCATAGTAGTACACACAATCAAACATTACGCTCTACGTAAAAAAAGTTTTCCGATCAAGATTTTGATAATGTAAGTGACATTCAGAATGATGGTTAACAATATAAGTTGGATTTTATACTTTGAAGATGAAATTAAACTACTTATTAAAAATAAGTTGGATTTTACCTCACATTCAAATAATAACTATTACTTCTAAACTATACAATCTTTATGATACTTAAATTTCAAAAGATATTATATCTTAAACTAGGATATTTCTTAGTACACTTTTTAATTAGTTAATCATTCTTAAATAATTAGTTATCCCTTAATAAATTATTAATTAGTTATTCAATAACATAGTAGATTTAAAAAATAAATAACATCATGTTTCGAGCTTCTGGACTTTATTGTAGTGAATTGGATATCAAAATTTCAAAAAACCCGTTGTCACACGGGTTTTATGAAATTTTCATATCCAATTCACTTCAATAAAGGCCATAAGCTCAAAACATGATGTTATTTATTTTTAACTCCATGTTATTTATTTTTTAACTCTATGTTATTTATATTTTAACTCTATGTTATTTATTTTTTCACTTTCACTTCATGTTGTTTTTTAACTCCATGTTATTTTTTAACTCCATTTTATTTTTAACTCCATGTTATTTTTTAACTCCATGTTATTTTTTAACTCCATGTTATTGAATATCATTTGATCTGTAGTTTTATTTTTAACTCTATGTTATTTATTAATTAATTTCTAATTAATCATTCCTAATAATAATTATCAACATCATTACTAAATTATCAATTTATCATTTATTTTCTTAGATATTTTAGTAGTTTATAAAGAAATATACATATCTTATGCATATCCCCTGGGAGTGTCAAACCAGAATGCAGCAAGGCCCGTTGTCATGCACCAGTTCCCATTCGAGTCTAGCTCAAATCAGTGTTTTCGGGTTTTACCCCTAGGTACATCTGTGCCAGAGCCACATTCACTTGTTTGTATCCAGACAAGGATTTGATTTCTTAGATAACATAGTCTTTATGCTACCAAAATTTCATTAAAATAATCCTAAATTAATTTATACTAATGATAATTATAATTCCTAAATATATATAACTAATTAAACAATCTAATAAAAAAAATTTAAAACTAACTAAACAACTAAAGAATTAAAATATTTAACTATAAACAATTCAACTAAATAAAAAACATTACATTTAAAAAAATATTTAACTAAAAACAATTCAACGAAATAAAAAACATTAAATTAAAAACCATACCTCTAAAAGCTTTCCAAAAATTTCAAACCGAAAACTTCGCCGCAAAAGAGAGAAAATGAGAGGTAAATGGGTGTTTGAAAGTGAGGATAAGGGGAGGGAGACACTGCCCTTTTATAGGATGTGGAGGCAAAGGCGGAACCTGCGGTGCTGCCTTTTGCAATGTCGTTAGGTGAAAGGTGGCACCGCGGGTGCCGCCTTCGCCACGTCAGCGATCTGCGCCGGCAGTGCAAAGGCAGCATCTACAATGCCGCCTTTCACCCGAAATGCAAAGGCGGCATCGCGGATGCGGCCTTTGCGCCACATTTTGAAAAAAAACTCGCCCTAACCGTTTTCTGTAATTTTTTTAAAAAAATGTATAAAAAAACTCTTTCCTTGACACGCATCACCCTCTCATATCCTTGACATGGTATTAGAGACTATTATGAGACCCCATTTGGAAGACAAGTGAATCGCAGGAATGAAGAAGCCTCATGTGAACCTTCCACAATGCAAGAAATACTTTTAAAACCTACGATCATGCAAGATGTCACCCCTAACTTTGATAGACAAGATAGATATCCCCCAATGCTTTCCCTCATTCTGGTGTGATAATCCTCCGTGTCTTGTGATGTCTGTATGTGGACTTGGAAGTGGTTTCCTTGATATAAAGCATCCCCATATACACCCTTATCATGTAAATAAAATGATAAAAAACACCCCTCACAATACCTATTTATGATCATGTGAATCACATGAATGATAGAGTGTCATGAGACTCCATAATGAGAATGTTCCCCAGTCTGTATATGGATTCAACCGAGTGGAGAATTCATGGGAAGACCCTTCCATAGCCATGCATCCTTCTACCTAAGCAAATGATCATCCATATAGACTTTGGGAATGATCCCTCTTTACATGCACTTGAGACAAGTGAATAATAAAAAGATTCTAAACATGTTTTCAAGAACCTATCATGTGAGTAGTTTAAGGTCATGCAGTCATAAGATTCTACATTGATCTTGAGATGTCTTTGGGAAACCTTGGACAAGTCATGTTGGTTAGGCAGAAAGCCTTCTATAATTCAAGTTTATCTCATGAAGACTAATTGACATGTCTACATTGTCACATGATAAGCTTAGGAAAAGTCATATTGATCAAACAAATCACCTTGGAGTTATTTTTCTTGGTCATGAGAATATATCCAAGACAATGCATTTTGATCATGTGAAGGATTTATTGACATGCCAGTATGATCATGTGATTTCCCATTGATATTTCAGCACTGTCATGCGAATATCAAAAAATGAGTCAAGTTGATCATGAGAAAGCACATAGTCATGTCTACTTCAATCGTGTGCAAGACCCTAGACATATACACTTTTATTATGTGAAGAATCCTAGAAATAGCTGCTTCACTCATGCGAAGGCATCTGAGACCAGTCGGTTGATCATGAAAAATACCCTGTTCATGTCCACTTTGGTCATGTAGGCAACACAAACATTTTAGGAAGAAAACCTTGGACTTGTTTGTCATAATAGATTGACACCCCCAACATGTCAGTGTAGACAATTAATACTTGTCCAGAAGAAAGTTAAGACATGAAAAATAAAAATCCAATAGCATGTTAACCTCATCCGACTGACCCACTTGGACTCATACGATGTGAACCTAGGCCAGGAACCTTTGGACACATTCCCCTTTTATAAGGGAAGTGTCCTTGATGAGCTAGGGTTACACACTCATTTGACCTATTGGTTACATTCTCTCAGATAAACCAATCATGGGCATTGTCATTTATCTTTATCGGCCAGAAGATAGAGAATGAGCGATCAAAAGGGAAACCATAGTGTGTAAGCCCTGATCAAAATAGAAGCCTCATTGTGTAATCCCTAATAAAAAGAGAAGCCTAAATTTTTAAGCCCTGATCAAATGGGTAGCCTCAGTGTGTAATCCTTGATCAAAATAGAAGCCTCAGGGTGTAGGCCCCAATCAAAAGTGTAGCCTTAGTGTGTAATCCCCGATCAAAAGGGTAGACTTAGCATATAAGCCCTGATAAATAGGGAATCCATCCTGGTATAATTCCCCAACATTCCTATAACCTCAAGGATATTGATAATTTATTCGAGCGTGATCATCCACCTTATCCCATCAGTGGGATAATGAATAAATGAACTATAAGAACTCTGATTCCCTCTATATTCACGATATGTAGGATGCCTTCCTAATGCCTGATCTCCCACAAGAATAAAAATCAGTGTAAGTCCCCTCATGTTTCTAATATTTCATCTATCCCATGGGATGATCCATCTTCATCGTACATCAATAGATAAGAAGATGGATCATATATGTGCATCATTTTACGTATCAGTCCCGACCAATCCCTTGAGTGCCTCAAACCCATCAACGGGTTTGTGATGAAATGAACTATGAGAAATATGATTCCCAAATTAATCAGGATACATACAACACCTTCCTAAGGCTCGACCTCTATACCATATCCTCCATTAAATGAGAAATCATTCCCCTCAAAGTGAAACATTAATGTGTAATCCTTATACAGATATGATCTTATGTAATGTATCTTCTCTACTGCAATATGTTCTTTCTAAGAACGATCATGGCTCACATGTTCTTAGAGACCAACAATGATTATATCAAAATAATGTTGAGAATTATTCTATTATGGGATATCCAATATTGGGATATAAGTCAGATTACATCTCATCTATTCCAAAAGGGAATATTTCCGAAGAAGCAATCCAGGGAATTCTCATATACAAACGTCTCACCTTGGGACTCTATTGTCATATCTCTCATGACACAGACGCTCGTTATAAGAACTACGTAGACATTGGTTCACATTTTAAATAGGATACATAGGACGCCTCATTGTGGTCTGAGCCTGATATTTAAATTCTTACCATATGAAGTTAAACTACATGATTCAGTCCACACACATGACTTTAAACTATGTCAAATGAACTACGTGGATTTTGATTCTTGTTTTAATAGGATATTTAGGATGCCTTGTAGAGGTACAATCCCATCTCCAAGACACCAACCACCTACCTAGATGGAAATAAAATCTGAAGTTCCAAAATATAGCCATAAACAAAAGCATCATAAATAAATAAGATAGAGATAGAAAACCCGTGATACACACATAATTTTTCATATCGATACATATTTATAATCAAGTCATTTAATTAGGGGTAACCTATCCCAAATTGGGGTTTGGGAATTATTTCATCAACATATCTTAAATCTATAAGAGAGTCTTAAAGTATACAACAATTACACCCAAAAAGGAGTGACAGGCTTGACATACCATCCTCTTGACCAATGTGACTTCCTAAGCGTCATTGGGCATGAAACCCCAAAGGACCACCAGCCTTTAGAAAGAAGGTTTGTACTTAGTCCTGGATGTGAGAACTATTGGGAGTTTCTAAGGAAGACTAAATAAATGGTAAAACTGATGCGATTGATTGATAAAATCCCTAAACCCCCTGAAATCAAACTGACAGGAGAAACCCATTCCACCTCTCATTTTCTCGATGAAACAATGATGTTATATCCTTTTTCTGGGGGAAAATGTTTTTGAACCAAATCCATTTTAATGAATGGTTTTCATTTCATTTTTCCTAAAAACAAAGGATACTTTTTGAAAAGTGACAAGTAATTGTGACTTTTACAATGGTGAATATAAAATGTTTTAAAAATATATTTTAATGATTTGGTTTTAATTATATTAAAATGATCTATCCCCAATTGAGTTATGTTTTAGGTTTCACCCTATATTTTCTTTAATTATGTAACTATTTTGGGTGATCATGTTTTTGGTATCAAATGATTTAATTCATAATGATATTTTATACTGTTATGAAACCCATTTTATTTCCATAGGTTCTTATGAAAATTGAATGATTTCTATTATGATGTTTTATAAAACTAATTTTATTTCCATGGTTTCTTTATAAAGATTGAATGATTTCCATTTGGATGTTTTTCTAAAACCAATTCTATTTCCATGGGTTATTTATGATGTAAAAAGTGAATTATTTTTAAGCAGTATACGTAAGTATGGATTATTTATGGGTGGGATCTTATATCACCCTCTAATGTATTGGTTAAGAGTTTATATCTCTTGAGATATGTATTCACAAGCACATTTTAGTTTCTTTTAATCATGGGAACTGATGGTTTGGCTCATGAAAGTAATGTTTCCATATGATAATGTTTATGATATAGTTAAATGATGTTATTCAATATGAAATTATTCTATCGTGATTTAAGGTCTATGTTAAATTCTTCTAATCCATGTTATAGATATTTTGTTTCTATATTGATCTTTTTTGGATTTAAGTTCTTATTCCATGAACTTTGAATCTCACTTATGTTTTATTTTTTTCACTCATGATGTTATGATGTTTATCTTAGGCTCATGTTTTTACTTATTCTTATGAAATAATCCTTGATGAAATGTTTATTTACCACTTACAGAGCATTGTTTCTCACCCTTTTCTTACATTTTTATTCCCCAGGTTATGAGGATTAATATTACTAATGAGATGTCCAGAATATTGTTTTGTATAGTGTATTTAAGAAGAAATGATCTCAAATATTATAAAATATGATAATTAATTTTTGATTATAAATATATACTAAACCTATATATCCTTGGGATATTATTATTTATGAAATGTAATGTTTTAAATCATATAAAGGATATAAAATAAAGGCATGTTTATATGGGGTCTCTATAGTTGGTTTCAGAGCAATGGTTTTGTTACTTTTAAAGATTATAAAAACTATTTTGGTAAATGAGGTTAGATAACCTTAGTGAAAAAACCTAGATATGAATCTAAAAATAATATAATATCCTAAAATATTAGAAAAGTTTTTAGTAGGTGGTTTTCCTATAAAATACATCCCTCTCTAGATACTGGTTAGTAGATGTAGGCTCTGGAACATATATACCTTGGGTTAATAACCCCTAAGAGCGTGTGTTGGGTATTAAGTCAATCATGACCTATTGCATGAAAAAGAGGCCTAACTACACACCTAGATAGACACTCCTAGGAGATATTATTTTGTTTATCTCATACTCTTTATGAACCAGTTTGAAGAATTAATTTCCTAGTTACTTTGAGTTATTAGGATATGAAGTATGAGAAAACCCAACCTAAAGATTAATCAAGACTGATATAGGTTGAACTAAAATAATTATAAAATAATATGATAATGTCAAATAATAATAAGTTTTATGGTTTAATTACTTTAATTTTATTTATTACCTTGTGATGTTAATTTTTCATCACTCATTAACTAATTTTTGGTTTTATTGATAGATAGAACTAAAAGAAATCACGATAATAATGGGTGTGAGGGGAAATGTGATGGTTATTCCCAATAGAAAACCAAATGGAATGGGATATGGAGTACAAGTACTCTTGGAAATACTCACTCAATTATCTCAATCTATGAATAATAACATAAAACTATGTTAATATCTTTAACGCACCAATGAGGGAGAAACTTTCCATTGAGTCTTTTATTTGGAAACATGTTCCCTCTTTCAATGGATCACCAAATACACTTATCACTAAGAAATGTATCAATGTGAGTGAAAAGATATTTTCCATTATCTAATTATTAGAACATGAGAAGATTATTTTTCCTATTTACCATTTGGAAGGAGAGGCCGACCAATTATAGGCTCTTATTACGAATACAATAAAGAAAAAATAAGTAGACTTAATTAAATGAGAATAATTTAAGAAACTATTATTTACCATGTATTTTCCTAAAACTCTTTGCATGAATATGGAGAATAAACACTTAGAGTTGAAACAAAATTAGGATGAATACATTAGGACATATGAAGAAAACTTCACGAGGCTTGCAAGATGCACCTTGTAGGTTGGAGTTGAGAAAAATGGAAAGAGGGGGTGCATTTACCTTTAAAATAAAAAGTAAAAACACAAATATATAAAACATATATTTAAAATATTGAATAAATTAATACCTTTTTGAAGATAAAATATTCAAAATTAAAATCACAACAATATAAAAACCAGAATAATAAAAAAATATTGTTTCATAAAATTATTTAATGATTAAACAATAATTGGTAGATTAGACAATTAATTAAATAAAAAAAGAAAGAGATAAATAAATCAAATTGTAGAAATTAAATAAAAAAAAATATTTGTTATAGAAGTTCAGAAATATCTTTAAAAAAACCCTATGTATACCACCTTAATTTCTTGAGGATTTAATATATTATTCCCTTATCATTAATGGTAGACAGGGCACCAAAACTCTTACTTACCTTTTAGGATATACCATGAAAAAAGGAATATAATATACATTTTATATTTAATGGGAAATCTAGAAACCTAAAATAGAATTTTTCCTTTCATTTTTAATGGAAATGGAAAGAAAAACAAGGTCTATTACATTGATAGTAGTGAGAACCAATATTAGAAGAAAGAGGAATATGATAGGATTGCTAAGAAGCAATCATTTTTTAACTTGGTATCAATTATCTCAAAGAATATGAATAAAATTAGGAGAGAATGAGAATAAATAAAATAGTGAGAATATATTATAATTTATACACACTCTATAAGAGAGAAAAGAATATTTATAAAAGAGATCACTTTGAGATATATTTAGTGATCGTAGAACATTTGCGTTGGAGATTGGAAGATAAGGTAAGTGTACAAGGAACCCAATGTCTTTATTTATAGTATCTAAAAGCTTTGGTAATACTTTAAAATTATTGAGGGTTATTTAATGCATTCAATACCATATTCTATGCATTTTTACCATCATAAATGCTAGGCTCAGAGTAGCTATCTCAACACCGTTGGATACCAAGTAGCCTACACCAAGTAGATGGTGGACTACTTTCTACTAAAATATATTTTTCTGCTACCAATTGTTATTGAATGCTCCTCCACTAGTTGGCTAGTGGAAAACTACTACTCATGGAGGATACTGCCTTCACCACTAGCCGAATGGTGGGTCTTCTACAAAACATGTTCTACTGGCTCATGTCACCGGCTAACCGATGTTACCTGTTGTGGTTTGAACAACTTCCATGCCCTATTATCTTCCCTTTATGCATTTGAAAGGATTAGAAACGTCATACCAAGAGATTAAAAATTACAATATGATTTCAAAAAATATTCATTAAGGTTCTTGAAATAATCTAACAATATGTCATCAAGATCAAATTCTAAACACTTTATTGAATATATTAAATGCTTTTAATAGTGTTTATGATCATTAAATCAGAAAATGGTCGGAATCACAACAACCTCCCACCTTTTGATGATAAAAAACACTTGAATAAAAAATTGAATTAAAATAAAAATTTAAAAAGATAATAATCTTTTACTTTACCAAGATATCAAAATTTTGATACTTCCTTTTAATAACAATAAAAAATTCTCCCAAAAAATAATACCCCCCTAAAAATAGAATCTCACAATAAAACCTTCTCCCGCATAAAACTGGATATTTATCTACTTTTTATATTATAAAAATAAGTTATAAACAATGTTATAAAAAAAGTGGTATATAATTTTAAACTATGTTTATCACCATTAATGATATTTAGAGAGATACAAAAATAAGGTTTTGAAAAATTTGAAACACTAAAATGAAATTTTAAAATAAAATTCTACAAAGTGATATTTTCAATAAAACATATTAGAAAAGAAAAAATAAATCAATTTTAAATCAATTTTCAAAAAATATCAAAAAATAAATTTTTAAAAAACATAGAATTTAAGTAAAGATGTCTCTTCTATGAGAGATTCAGTATTATCATGATTATACCTCCTTAAATAATGCACATATGAGATAAAGAGATCATAGTAACTATGAAAAACTAAAATAAATAAATAAAAGGATTAGATTTTTTTAAATCATTCCATTATTACGTTTTAGAAAATATTTTACTAGTAAACCATATAAAATTCCCCAAGGGTGTCAAACCAAGTGTTCCATAAAGGTCCCCTACTTGTTTTTAGGATAGAAAAAATATTAAAACCCAATCAACTCTTTTTCAAGATAAAGTCCATTTGTGAATCTATACTAAAACATCATCCACTTTTTTGTATCCTAATATTAATATTTTTCTTGGGGTATCACTCTCACTTCACTTTCCTAAAATTATGAATATTTTGAAAACATTTTATTTGAAATCCATTTTTGAAAATAATTTTTATAAAATAATTTGAGAAATTATGAAGCCTTCTAGTGATTAAGAGATAATAATCACAAGAAAATAATAACCAAATTTTCATTTATAAAGTAAAGTTAATCAATAATAAGGGGTTTACTAAATATATCTACAAGTTTAAGGTCGGAGAAAACAAATTCAGGAATGATATCTCCTTTTTTAAAGTGATATTGTAAAAAATGATATCTCAATTAAATGTGTATAGTTCTAGAGTGTTGTAAAGTATTTTTAGAGATACTAATTATAGTAGTTATTTCACACTTTATAGGGACAATATAATATGTTAGAACAAATTCAATAACAATATGTTGAATAATTTAAGCACAACATCTCTTAGAGACTATGTATTCAACTTTGAATGTAAAAAGAGAAACAATGTTTTTCTTCTTACTAATCCATGAGATGAGGTATTTTCATAATAGATGATAAGTTCCACAAGTAATTTTTCTATCTAGTTTACATCCTCTAAAATCAGCATTAGAAAAAAGTTCAAAATAGGTCTCTTTTGGATAAAATAATATAAGGTTTATAGTTCATTTCAAATAGTGAAAAAATTATAGAGATTTTAAAAGTGATTCCATTGGATTGGATTGAAAATGATCACAAATAATACACTAAATATAATATATATTGGGGTTATAATAAGGTAAATTATACTTCCAATCCCACTTATATAAATCATTTTATTGGACAATCGACCAACTTCATCTAGTGTTAGCTTATAGAATATACTCATGGGTGTTATAATTTTCTTAGCATGATGCATTCCAAAATTATTTAGAACATCATTAGTTTACTTACATTGGTTTAAAAAATTTCTATACGAATTTTGGAAAATATGAAAACCAAGTAAGAATTTGAGTTCTCCCATAAAACTCATTTCAAATGATTTATTCATTAAATTAGAAGATTCATTACAAATAATTTCTTTAGTTGATTTAAAAATAACATTTTCATCATAAATATAAATGATTAAAAAATCATTTGAATTTTTTTGAGAAAAATAGTGGAATTGACATTTACTATCTTGAAAAAAAAATTCTAAATTTATTTTTTAACCTCTTATACCAATACGGAGAGTCTTGTTTTAAACCATATAGATATTTTTTTAACTTGAAAATTTAATTTTTAAATTTTGGGCTTTCAAAACTAGGTGGTTGGTCCATAAAAATGTTTTTAGTAATAAAACCATTTATAAATTCACTTTTGACATCAATTTTTTAAAATTTTGAAATTAAAATGTTCAGTAAATTACAACATGATTTTAATGGATTTGAGATAAAACATGAGTTAAAAATGATTCACCATAATCATACCTTCTTCTCGATTATATCCTTTAGAAAAAATCTAATCCATATTACAAATGAAACTTCCTTATTCTTAAAGTTTGTTTAGAAAAACCCATTTGATTCGAATAATAGGATGATTATCAAGACTTCCTACAAAATTAGAAACACTATTCCTTTTAAATTGGATCAAATTATCTTACATGGAAAGTATCATATTGTCGTTATTAATAGTTTCATCAAGGGAATGAGGTTCAAAGAGAGAGATAAAATCTTGAGGTCCAACCACATTTATGACTGAACATCTAGTATGAGTTTTAGATTGTAATTCATCGATAAAATTCTCAAGAGGATGGAATTTGGATTGAATTCATACCTTGGGTAGAGGAGTGGACATGGGTTCTAGAGAATCTTTAATTACATTATAATATTTGGAGTTTAAGAAGGGTCAAACTAGGTTGGTCAAAATCTTCATCAATTTTAGGATATGATTTAGGAAGATTATCATAATATTTGATGTGAATATATTCTTCTATGGTATTGGAATTCTTATTGAGGACTTGGAATGATTTAGTTGAGTCTGAGTACCTAATAAAGATACCTTAAATGGATTCAGGGTAAAACATTTCAATATTATCCTTGGTATAAAGGTTAAAGTATTTATAATAGAAGACTTTAAAGAAGTTAAAATTTAAAATTTTTCCTTTCTAAAGTTATTGAGAAGTTTTTCCTAAGATGGTTATTATGAGGACCCAATTAAGGATAAATTAGAAGGTCTTGACTACTTCAGAACAAAACAATTTAGGAAGGGAACACTCATTCAAGAGAGTCCAAAAAATTTCTTGGAGGGTTCTATTTAATCTTTTGAAAACCCCATTTTGTTGAGGTGTTTTAGGATAAAATAATGAGTGATGATAACCTTGAGAAGTATAAAACTCCCCAAAGTCTTTATTATCAAATTCCCTACTATTTTCACCTATAAGAGAAAAGAGTTTGTAGCCATTTTTATTTTCAACTTTCCATGAAATGTTGATAAAGGCACTAAAAGCCTCAGTCTTATGAGATGAGAAGAAAATCAATGTAAATCTATTATAGTCATAAATAATTATAAAGGTGTAATTTTTACCTCCAATACTAGAAACTTCAGTTGGTCCTAAAAGGTCGAGGTGGACTAGTTATAAGGTTTTAGAGGAGGAAACAAGGTTTTTAGATCAGGAATAAGTTTTTTTTTTCTTTCCAAGTTATCATGGATCACAAACTAAGTTATCTTTAAAATGAAAATTTTGGTAAATATCATACTAGTCAGTTACGGTTTATATTGATAAGAGAATAAATAATATGATGGCTTAAGAACCAATGCCAAAGCCAAGAATCATTATATTTTCACTTAAACACTTAAAATTTTCACTTTAAATAGATTTTAAAACTATAATATATATATATATATATATTTGAAATGGTATGTGGTAAATTAAAGCTTTATTTTATAATTAAAAACTTTGCAAAAAACATTTTTAAAAGTTATTTTGAAACCGCTATCACATAATTGACTAATAAATATTAAATTATGCTTTAAGAATTTTATAAATAAACCATATTTAATTAAATAATAGTTTTAGAAACCAATTATACCTATACTGATAATTTTTCCTTTGATTCATCTCCAAATGTGACCTGAACTCCATAAAAGTTTTCAAGAATATTGAATTCGTAAGGATCACCACACTGATGGATTGAGCAACCATTATCCATATACCAGGTATCTTCTCAGGTTCTGCTCTAAATACATTTTTACTACATAGGATTAAGAGACTACACTTCTTGTTACCCATATCTTCAGTCCACTTAAGTTATGTAATAAATATTTTGGAAAGAAAATTTGTTTGGAACAAGTAATTCCTTAAGAAATATGAGAAGGGAGATGAATTATTTTTGGTATATAATATCTAAAATTTCTACAATTAGATTCACAAACAGGATGAAAAAATTTCATGCAATAATTTAATATTTTCTTTTAAGAAGTTTAATTTAAAAATGTTATCTTATATAATTTTTAGGAAAACTATAGATTTTTGAAAAAAAACATAGGTATTTTTAACCGTTTGTTGAAAATTTTATTCAATTTTTCTTCCCCTTGAGTAAAATGATAAATAGTATTTTTGATATCTTAAATTTGAAATTCCAAATTTTAAACATTTGGTAGTTATTTTAATTTTAAATACAAACATTTTTATCTTTTAAAGTTTCACTTTTTCAAAAACAAATTGATTGAAATTATTTTTAAGAACTATAAATTTTCAAGTAGTTCAAAAAAACAAAAATGAAGTTAATCTCTAGCATAAAGAAGATATTCATTATTTAAATGTGGTAGAATAGGTAGGCAACTAAGAACTTGAACAAGAATAATTTACTTCATAACATAGCTCGACATTGGCCATGAGGCACTTAGGAATTTTTCAATTGATTCATATATTGAGATTGAGTCATCACTAGAACTCCAAAATGAGACCTTTAGAGATTTTTTACCTTGATTCTTATTTTTTTACTTTTTGTTCAAGGGATAACTCAGCATAATGTGGCCCTTATTTTTCAATTGAAGCAAGTGACTTTCATTTCTTTATTTTTATTTTTTTAATAATTGTTTATATCTTTTATTTTCTATGTACTTGATCTCAATTTTGGAAAGTTGAGTTGTCTTAGATTAACTTTTGGATGATTCATTATTGACTTATTTTAAAGTAATAGTATTTATAAATTGCTCAACCTCATTATCTTCCTTTTTATCTTTCCTTCTCATAATAATCTCATATGTCATGAGAGAAATAATGAGTTCCTCTACCACTATGTTTTTCATATCTTTGTTTTTTTAGATCATAGTAAATTTATGTTCCCAATTTCTTTTTGAAACCTAAAGGATTTTAATGAATAAATTTTCTATAGAAAGTTAATCACCAAGATATGTTCTCCCATTATAACTATTAATCAATTGAGTAAAAATTTATGCAATAGATTTTGTAGGATGTATAGATAAACTGTCAAAGTATTTTCCAAACATATCCAACAAGTATCTTTGACTTTGTTAGTCCCTTCATGTGTTTCATCTAAAATTTTCCAAATTTCATGAGTCATTTTTCATATATAAATATTATTAAATTAATTTTGATGCATACCATAATGCAAGACATTTATCTCTTTACCATCCAATTTAAAAGTGGAAATATCATCAGGGGTTCATTTATCTCCTTTTTAGTTGTAAGAGTATAAGCATGAATATAATTTTTGAATATGGGATGACCAATAAATATAAGAAAATTTGAATTTTTTTATAATAACCATAATTATTACCATCAGAAAATGGATCATGAACCATAGAGTTTTCTACCAAATCCCATGTGTGTTTTGAAAATACATTTAAAAACATTTCTTAAAAAATTGGTGAATATTTAAAAAAAAAGTGTTTTAAAATAATTTTAAAAAAATTAATTCAAGAAGTCTTATTATACAAAATGTAGTTTGTATTTGAATAAAATAGAAAGAGGTTGGGTGAATTTCCCTTTAAAAAATAAAAAGAAAAAACACAAAGATTAAAAAATTCTATTTAAAGGATTGAAGAGATTAAAACCGTTTTGAAGATAAAAGAATCAAAGTTGAAAGTGCAATAATATAAAAATTGTAAGAATAAAAACATTGAGAAATTTGTAAAAAGAATAATAAATTAAGAATTAATTGGTAGATTAAACAATATATAAACTAATGAATGAAAGTGATTACTAAATGAAAAATAAAAAAGGCATGATATTTTCTAATGAAGTTTGAAAATATCTATAAAAGATCCCCTATGTATACCAGCTCAATAACTTGAGGATTTAATGCATTATTCCCACAGATTTAATGATATCCAAGTTCTTAAAACGTTCCCTTAAATTTTTGGTTACAAAAAGAAACCTAAAATAAAATATAAATTGGATATTTAATGGTAAAGCAATAAAAATCAAAGAGAATAATACCTTTCCTTTTTAATGGAAATGTAAAGAAAACTAATTTCCCTTACTTTAATGGTAGTGAGAACCAATATTAGAAGAAAGAGGAAGATAAGAGTATTTCTAAGAAGAAATCACTTTTTAGATTAGTCTATATTTTATTAAAGAATATGAATAATGTTATGAGATAATGAAAATAATGAATAAAGTGAGAAGATATTAAAATTTTTACACACTTTAGAATAGAGAAAAGAAGATTTAGAAAAGGGAGAACTTTGAGAGAGATTAAGAGATCATAACACTTTGCAATTGGAGATTGGAAGAGAAGGTATGTTTCTAAGAAATTTAGGGTCTCTATTTATACACTATAAAAGTTTTAGAAATATTATGGAATTCTATTGGTGTCGTTAATCTATTTAATAACACATTAAATGCATTTTAACCATCATAAATACTAGTATTAGAGTTTCTAGCTCAACATTATTAGATACCCGATAGCATCCACTAGGTAGCTGGTGGACTACCTTCACTTACACTGAATCTATCTGCTACCACCAGTTAACTGATACTCCTCCACCGATTGTCCATTGCAAAAATTATTCTCAAGGAGGTTACTACCTTTACTATCAGCTTGCTGACATGTCGCATGTAAAATAGGTGTTATTGGATCATGTTACCAAATGGCTAGTGTATTGCACAAGCTAGCTGGTGTTGCCTATTTTTATATAAACAACTTAAAGTATCTCCTAGACTTCTTTTATTCCTTTTAATGGATCGGGAAATTCACACCAGATATTAACAAGTATAATATTATTTCAACAAATGTTCTTTAAGTTTATTATAATAATATAACAATATTCCATCGATCTCAGCTTACAAAAAATTAAATGAAAATATTAAACACTTTTAAGAGTTTTTGATCATTAAAATCAAAGAATTCTGATAAGCACAACATGCCTATGTTTTTATATTTGATTTATAAAGTAAAATCAATCATTTATTTGGTGGATTAAAATACATTCTTTTAATGTATTTGGCTATAAAATACTTTTGAATATATGAATATATTTTTCGATGTGTGTTAAAGGTGGAGATGGAAACTGGGGTTTCTTAGTACTCTAGAGAGGTAAAAAGGAAGGTGGAATACCAAGGGAGCCTTAAAGGTATGTCATGTGAGGGGAATAGATTTCAGCACCTCACATGCAAAAATTGTGGGAGTAACCACTAGGGTAATTTCCTTAAAGGATTAGGGAAGTGTTTTAAGTATGGTAATGTAGGTCACCAATCCCACACCTACCAAAGTAAGGAAAATAGGTAAATTAACACAGTAGAGAAGGAGAAGGCCCTTTCTAATAATCCACTTGCACAACAATGCTTCAAGTTAAAGGATATTGGACATTCTACAAATTAATTCCCCAACCCTGAGTCCAATAAAGATACTTATCCCCAGTTATCTCCTAAAAAGTGGGATCAAGGAAGGTATTCATGATCACTACCACTAAATTAGATCATGATAATGATGTAATGTGATGCACAATTACTCTTTTTTATAGATCTACAAGTACCTTATTTGATTATGGTTCATCACATTCATTTATATCACACAATTTTGCTAAGAATTTACAATCACTACCTCAAGAGATAGATGTCAAAATATCTGTGAAAACACCATGTGGCTCAATAATCATGTCGAAGATATATAAATATTCTTCAATTGAGATTTTTGGGAGGATACATCCTGAATTATAATTTTTATAACCTTGGTTTAATTTGATGTGATTTTGGGAATATATTGGATTTCCCTTCATAGATCCCATATCAATTTTTGGTAGAAGGAGATCTCATTTCATATTTCAGATCATCATATTCTCAAGTATCAACATAAGGATGATCTAACCTTGGAATAAAATTCTATAATATGGGTTTTGATATCCAAAAATGAGGTAATATTGACTCAAATGAATAGGTAGGAAGTCAACATTGATGAGATTCCTATTATATGAGAATATGGCGATGCATTTCTAGATAAACTACCCAATATTCCCCTAGATCATTAGGTTGAATTCTTGATTGAAATTATAAATATACCTATTAATATCATAAGGAGACCTTATAAAGTGACAATTGATGAATTTTATGAATTAAATAAGTATCTAACGAAGAATTTAGAAAAGGGTTTTATCTACTCCAGTGTTTCCCCATAGGGGGAATAAATCTTATTCGTTAAGAAGAAATATAGATCAATGCAACTTTTCCTTGATTATAGTGAGCTTAACAATATTATAATTAAGAATAAATATCCTTTACCCAATATTGATGACATGTTTGACCAGATCAATGGAACTTAGTACTTATCAAATATTGATCTTCGGTCTAGATATCATCATTTAGGGGATAAAAGGAAGGATATTTGAAAAAACATTATTTATGAGGTATCTAAACTATCAGTTTATAGTGTTTCTATTCATATTGACTAATTTCCTTGGTATCTTCATGGATGAAATTAATAAAGTATTGGGGGACTATCTAGATTAGTTTTTTGTTTTCTTTATAGATGATATTCTTATATACTCAAAGTGAAAAGAAGAGCATGAGGATCAATTATGAATTATGGTGATGAAAATAATAAAGGATAAGTTGTATTCCAAATTTAGAAAATTTTAATTGTGGATAAAAAAGGTGTCATTACTAGGTCATGTAATCACCAATAAGGTCATATATATAGATCCTTCAAAAATAGAAGTTATTGAACAGTGGACTAGACCAACCATTATAACCGAGATTCGTAGTTTTTTTGTGTTACCATGATATTACCAACACATTGTGAGAAATTTCACATGACTATCAAATCCACTAACCAAATTAACATAAAAGGGATTAAATCTCCTTTGGACAAAGGAATGTGAATAAATTTTCAAGGAACTAAATAAGAGATTGTGTTGGGACTGAGATGTTTTGAGGTGATGTCATGATAAGAATATGTTGGTTAGGATTATTATGAAAGAATAAGTATGGATCAAGTATTTTATTTTTTTGTTTAATGGAAAATGATTAACATTGTTCAAAGCATATAAATCATCTAACATTATTGAGTTAAAAATATAATCAGATGAAGTTTACCAACTCAAGGTCAATGGACTAAGTACAATTGAAAAACTCTATCATTCTAATATAATTTGATAGAATAGAACATAGATTTTTTATCTATATGTTCCCACAAGTTCAATCTGATAGATATTTTTTATAAGTTTAAATAAGTTTATTCTTTGTTATTATGAAATTATCAAACATCAAGATTATTGAAAGTTCTCATGATCCAATATTAAAAAAAAGGGGAAGATTTTGGTACGACTATAGAAAGTGCATGCTAAAAAGTTTTGTGAAGCACACCAAATTGATGCTATCGAGAAATGTGAAAATATCAAGTCATGAAGTATAATGCTACAAGATTCAAATTTCAAGGTTTATAATTATTTTTAGTTATGGTAGTAAAATATTTTATTAGATAAAATGATATGAAGTATTTTGATCAGAGGAAGTGTGAAGAAGTATAGAAGGGAGGTCTTCGAGAAATATTATTGAATTATGGGAATATAATGATCTTTTACAAATCCATAAAACATTATTTAATGGTCAGACCATTTTTTTAAGTTATTTTTATATAAGGTTTTATGAGATTTCATTGAATGGAAAAACTCAAAGTCATTGAATCAAGTTCACTGGATGAACCTTTTTCAAATACATTGAACAGAACAATGTTGGATAGTGTATGATTTCTATCATGACTTGTATAATGATTAAGTTATAAATAAAATATGTTTCAAAATGATTAGATAGAACTTTATGAGTCGTCATATAGATGTTTTCCTATTAAGTTATCAAAAAAATATTTCTATATGAAACTCATTGGTCAGAGGTCAAAAAGAGAGGGTAACAGTCAAAGGTTTTTGAGATGTTCATAAAATGTTTAAAAGAACACCAGATAGAGTTCCATAAAAAATATGTGGTGTTAAGATGTTGTACCAGATGGAGGAATCAACGTTACTACAAAGGTATTGTAAATTCATTAATGATATATTTCTAAGTTGTACATTCAATAACCAGATAACCATGAAGTAATTTTTTATGATTCACACTGAGATATAAGGATGATTTTAAGGAGTTCATTGATGATGGGTATTAAGGAACTATCTTATCTTTTAAGAGGTTTAAATGCAGTCAAATGAAGGAATTTACCAAGTGGGGTGTTTAGATACTTGAGTGAGAATTCTGAATTTAATGTTCATGATTCTCCCTAAGATTTTGGAAAAGTAATGCCTATATAAAGGAGAGCCAATGCACCGATAATTTGTAGTCATTTTTTTTGTAGTTGGGAGAAGTGATAAAAAGTTAGTGAGATTATCAAATGAAGACATTGAAGAGGAATTATTCTAGTGGATATCAGAAAATGTTTCTTTTCAATTTGTATCATACAAACAGAATGTATAGGAAATCAGAAGAACAATTTGAAGATGTATCATATAAGTAGTGTGAAGAATCAATTAGACAATGAGAAGGGATCAGCCAAAAAAAATTTCAGATGAACAGGGGAATCAAACCAAGTATATTAAGATGAGTGATGAATTTTTATCCTTTTTTTTTTAAAGGTAAAAAGTGGCACATATAAGTACAAATTAAAGTGTTAAAATTCAATAGTTGATAACACCTTGAGAGGGTGGGTGAATCATTGTATTAAATTTCAAATTAATTTTTTAGATGAGTGATAAAAGAATTAGAAAAAATTGTTTTTACTTGTTTAACCTGTAATGGGATACATCCAAGGATCAAGCATGGAAATTCTTCTATATAATAAAATCACTAAAATCTCACTGCTTAAAGTACAATTTAGAGTGACCTCACTAATTCAAAAAATAATAAAAACTGAGCTTGAAATGAATAATATGATAATTATTAATTTCAAAATCATTTTTATGATAATTTTAATTTAATAAAAAATAAATATAGTCGATATAATATTTATTTATTTAAAAAATCAATAAAACATTTAAAACATTCTAAAAAGTATTGTAGTAAGTATTTATTACAATAATGACACTAAATAGAGTGTCATAATAAAATATAGTTCATCTAAAAAATAACTAAAGTGATGTACTGACCGTGCAAGACACAAGCCTCAAAGTCACTATACTGACTGTGCAGTTGTGTGTGATTAGTATACTTAATGTGCATGCAATATTGGTATACTAACCATGAGATCAAAATGGCTGTGTAGTCGGTATACTGAATGTGAAAAAATTTTGATGTGTGGTCAGTTGAAATATACATGTGGTTAGTATATACAAAAATATAACATGTGAAAAGAAGAAAAAACATAATATACAATTAGATAAAATAATTTTTAAGAAATATAAAAATTAAACTTACCGATAACAATAAAGAAATTCATAGTTGTTACCTAACTGAATGATTGAAAACTCGCTATTTTTTTTATTTTCTAGATAGTTGCTTTATAGTTGAGTGGTAACCAAAACACCAAGTGGGATTTAAAACTCAATTGAATTCCAAAATCCAAAATCCAAAATTCAAAGGAACGTAGAACCCAAGGGGATCTCGATCCTTGAATTACATGCATCAGCTAAAGTCACATCGCCTACCATTATCCTCATGAGATCACCATTGTCGTCATCATCGCCCTATCATCATCAAAGCCGATAACCAAAAAATTATTTTCGAAATAACATCACCAGGACAAAGATTCAAACCACCATCATAGAAAAAACCTTCAACATAACCATCATAATTTCACCATTGATATCTTCAAGAGCCAACACCAACATCCTGGACAGTGAACCATAACCTTATCTAGAACCTTTCTTTGGGATTACCACCATATGGGACAATCTCAAATATGGAACAAACTAGAGCTGTTGCCGATTGTTGCTTTCCTTGATATTGCATCTTCAGTGCTCACATCTGCACACATCACAAGACATCACATCACCTTCATCATTACTAGCACAATTGAATCATCGACATCCTCACCATCAGAAACCAAAAGCTAGAGAGACTTCATTGGAACCACCTTCCAGCATCATAACTGTCACAAACCAAATCTGGTCACTATCAAAAGTGGCACCCAAAACAGTCCGCAACAAGTCCCAAAGGGAATTCCCAACCCCCATAGGTTAGCACAAGTTCCCGGGTATCAAAAAATGGAATTTGGGAATGATTTACCCAAGTTTATAAACATAAAACAACAAAAAAATCCAATATAACAAATATGAATTTTTCAAAACAAACCATCCTTTAAAAAAATTCAGAATTGAATTACATAATTCAAAACAATTCTCAAAGACTATAACAAATAAAGAAACCCAAAATGGTCAGCCCAAGAACCTCATCGTGGAAAGAGGAACCACCCTCAAGCCATTTCCACAACACTACATCACGAAGGACCACTAAAAACCCAATCCATTGGCACAAAAATTTGTACCAAAACCTATGACACAAATAACCAAGTATACTTACACCCAAAGGTGTAAGTAGGGTGGGAGACAAGGTCCAGTTGGATTCCACCACTAAAGTATTCCATGTGATAAACATTCAAAGATGAAAAGCTTACAAGTTTTCATAAACATGAGATGCTATTAAGAATTTTAAATAGATGAAAATTTAAATAAAAACAGTTTTCAAGTGGGTTAATTTAAAGAATCAATAATTTTAAAATAGAATGTCAAAGCTACTAAATTTTTCCATCCAAACATACCGTATGCTGACGGTAATCGTAAAGTATCTAATGAGCATAAGCAACTGGAAACAAGCCCTAGGCACTAGCTCGATGTGGGTCCTAGGTACCTCGTATCTTGGTGAAAGTAACCATCACAATATCCATTCTTGTGCACACAATCCACTAGTAGGGATCATACCCATAACCTAGTGGTCCTCCAAAATCATCATCATAATCATCATCATAGTTTAGTTAGTATTTCCATCGTCAAACTTGCTATGTGAAACTGGGTCCAAACCCACAGGATCACTAGCATACTAGTTCACGTCCACCCACCTAGATACCCGAGTTTTCCCTCTTTTTCTCAAACAAGTTCCACAAGCCATGAAATAAAATTTTCGCATGCAAATACCACTTCCAGGTCACATGCGCACCAAACAACCCACATACATGTCACATAAAACTCCTTTTACAATCAAAATTCATATTTCACATCATACTCACACAAAACAACCCACAAACATGTTTCACACCTTTCTTGTAATTTGATAAAACATTTTAGAAATTTATAAAATACTCTAAAAATGTTTTGCATCTTAAATCACCACTTTACCTTTTAAAAACCTATTTTAAGTGAACACACTCACCAAAACAGCCCGCAACATTTTTCACATCTCTTTCACAATTTGATAAATCCTTTAAGATATTTTATAAAACATTTACAAGATGGTAAACATCACATAACATCCCTTTCACAACAAATTGGACCATTTTAAAAACATGCACTGACCCAAAAAGTACATAAACTTCCTTTTCACACTTGGTGTAACTCAATAACCCATTTACAATTTTCATAAAACACTTTCAAGTAGTATAACAAGGTTTTGCACATAAAAACCATTAAAAAACCCCCTATTGAGACCAAAATCACACTAAATCATTACCTAACCATAATTTGAAGCCCCTTTCAACAACGAAAAAATCAATTTCATATTTTATAAAACTACCACAAAAGATATCACATGAGTTACATTTGAAAAATACACAACTTCAAGAAAAATGAAACTTTAATAATAAATGCTTAACTAATGCTACCAAAAATGGTTTTAGAACCACACATAACATATTATGAACATGATAAATTAGTAAATCAAGCAATCTAACTCATCAATAATTTCTTACACATGGAATCACCTACATTTTGCGTCGAAACCCCCAATTCGTTGTGCGAAACTTCAACCGCACCACTGCCGCACCACGGGGGAGTGAAATCAATCCAGAGACCACAATATTTGACCAAAAATACACTAAATCAAACCCTAGGTACGAACCCTAGCTTATTTACATTTTATAATCTCAAGAAAAGTGGAACAAACCGTAAGAAAATGGGAGGAACATGAGAGGAAACCCACTTACTTGAGACATCTTGAATAAAATGGCCCAAATACACCAGTAGATGAATTTCCAAATATCCAAAAATAAAAGTGAGGTTTGAATAAGGATAAGGAGGTCATGTAGGAACTGGAATGAGGGAAAAGAGTAAAAATTGATGGAGTTATGAAAGAAACAATTTACCACTTCAAATATGGATGATTTAAGAAACCTAGAGAAGTTTCGCCCTAATTTTGCAATGAATATGAGCTCCAAAGAGGGGGAGGAGAGCATGGGGGTGTTCCTTGGTAATTGGGATCGTATTACAGTTATAATCACCCAAAAAACATAAAAATTTAATTAGATAAATAATTAAAAAAATTAAAGCAATAAATGGTATTTTGGGATGACCCAACACCTTAATAAAAAACCCAAATCCATCATGATTATAGATTCCTATGAGGTCCAAATGGATATGGTGGTTTTAATATACCAGGGGATTCCAATTGGAAAGTGGAATGGGTGAAAAATGTTAGAAAATGGAAGATTTATAAAAGAAACAAAATTGGTTTTTAAATCTAAAAATTGGCTCACGGTTTGGACCAAATCATGAAAACTCACCCTTTACTCCAAAAATATATGGGAAACCCCCACAAAAAATCCAGAATGGAAATTAAATGAAAAAAAATACCTTAATAAGTCATGGATGTGATAAAAACCCACCTTCAAACAAGGGTCTCGCCCCTTGGAACATCGTTAGCCACTCAAACAAAACATCCCAAAGCTTCCTTAATAACCACCGCATCAGGCCGACTTGGGGAGAATAGATGGGGCACGAAGCTAGGGAAGAGTTGAAGTAACTTAAGGCCTCCATAGAGAGTGTGACCTTCACTAAGAATGATCCCATCAATACATCAACCAAATCCAAACATCATTCCATAGTAATATCCATCAGATAAAAACTATAAAAGTTGGAAAAGAAACCAAACAATAACTATAATACATTGCTAGAAAGAAACTCCAAATCAGCTGAAGAATAAAAAGAACCAAACATACAAGAAATAAGACAACGCCAACAAAGAAAAAAAACTCAGACCACTACCATCCCCCATCCAACACTATATCAAGTTTTCCTGAAACCCACATCAAGACTAACTAAAATGAGGTCGATCTCTAGGGGTTGTCCAGCAAGGGTGATATAGAATAACAACACCAGAATCCACCATTTTTTCCGACCCAAATCAATTGAAGCATTAGCACATAGACCCAAAATGGAGGTCAGATGCACAGGGCAGGGCAGAAAGAGGGGCGATGAGGGGGGGGTATGATATCCCATCAGTGAAGAACATTGGTCAAGGAAGAAGAGGAAAATGAGGCAGGGGAGAGAAAAATGAAGTGTATCTAATCAAGGAGCGCCATCACCATTGAACAGAACTGTAAAAACCATTGGAGGAAGGGGAAGAAGAGGAAGCACCAGGAGTGCCAGGAGAATGAGGAGACATCTCTTTTCCCAATTTTTTTTTTCAAAACCTAGGTGTAAGCATGATTTACTTTGAATTTTTAGTAAGTATTTTTCATTAATAGTAGGTACATGTTGTACTTGTGGTAACTGGAAAACTACCCACACGATAGGTAATACTTTATTTCTTTCCACTTTTTGAAAACACCCACACATGGTAGGTAGACCTGTTTCTTCATGGTGAATTATCTATAGAAAAATATATTTTGCATTGAGTCAAGATACTACCACATGAATGAAGGATATAACTGATTGATGAAGTTGCAACACTACCATGTGAGGTGAAACTCATGTGTGGGGATCAGTCGATGGGAAGTTGCATGAGGAGCTCTCCACCAATGATGGTGTCTTGGTGTTTCCAAATATGGTGCTATGCTAGTGTGTGTCATGCCATAGTGGAGCTAAAATAGGGAGAGATCAGTGCTGGTTATATGTGGACGAGTAGTGGAAGAGGGAGGATGATGGTGGAGCATTGGTGGAGTCACCGTCGAGAGAAGCTGAGGAGGAAATTGTGCACACTAATAATGGAGAAGTGTTGATGAAGCTTCGAATGAGGAGATTCTGGCATGGGACTGTCAACTAGGGGTGCTACACTGAAGATGGGTTGCAGGCTAAGGATGAGTTGAGATGAAGGTGCACTATTGAAGTTGCAGAGGTTCTCCTTGAAGACAATGAATAGTATAACCATGTATTTATATATACTATATATTTATATAAATATATTATAAAAAATAAACCATCAAATATAACAAAAATTAAATTTAATGTAATAAAAAATATATTTTAAAAAAATTAAAACATGAAATAATATTTTGGAAAATACGAATATAAACTAAATTAGATTAAAATAAAATAACAACAATAATTTCAATTATTAACACATGTACTTATATAATTGGTATAATTTTTTTTTAAAAAATTTACCATTAATGTAACACTTTTAGAATTTATGATTTATTTCATTTCAAATAAATTACATCTATTAAATAGTTTGTTATGCACGTAACCCCGGGTCTAAACAAAATACGATACTCTATTAAAATATTATTTAAACATGAAAATTATAACCTAGCTATAAAATAAGATTGTATGGATAAAATTAAATAAATTATAAAACATATATGTAGTTTTCACACATTCATTGGTTATATATTGATTAGATATAATAATAAGAATGTTTTTAAAGTAAAAGAAATGTTGTTTGAATAAATATATTTTTTTTCAAAGAAAACGGTTAAGTCGCTTCTCGAGAACTTATGATAGAATTATTTTTTACACTTGTAGAAAATTTATTATATAAAAATAAATTCATTTTTTAAATCAACATATACAAATGATCTTAGGTTAAATTTTTGGTATTTTTTTGAAAAGTGTCATTGTTTGATGAATAGTGGAAATACGAATTTTTATTGAAAATTGTCTTTTTGTTTAAATTATTTACAAAGTTAAATAAGATTTGAATTTTTTTTAAGTAAAATTAGACCAATTATATTATAATTTAACTAATTTAGGTCATTTTTATCAATTTTATGTTCAATTTCAATATAAAAACTATCCATTCTTATGAGAATTTTCTCTTTGGAAACCCACATTTTCGTCGCGTATGTGGGTATAATTTTAAATTGGATTCCACTAATTATGTAAATTTAATTTGGAAAAATATATTTCATATTTTGAATAATTATAATTTATATTATCTAATAAGGGCAAATTAATTTTTTACCATTATGAAAAGTAAAAGAAATAAAATTTAATTACCGCAGTTAGGGTAAAAACTAATTTAATGGGGGGTTAAACTAAGAGGTTAAGGGTTAAAATGAACTAATAACATTTAAAAAACCCATTTTATAGATTTTTTTGACTTTATTACCATTAATAGTCAATAATAAACCATTTTGGAGGATTTTGGTGGGATACAAATGAGGGTACAATTGTTTCTTTTCAAAAATTTCATGTGTGTCCTCTCCCCCACTTATAAAAGGTTACACCTCTACTTCCCTATTCACACTCACAGATACATTTATATCAGCCAATAAATACCCAAATAAATTCTCTATTTCTCTTCCCTTATACTATAATCCTTGGTTTTATTAGAAATCCATCCGAGGAAGGATTTTGTTGTAACCTAAGGAGGTTGTCTGAAGAAGAGGTAATGTTCTTAAACGACCATTTTTATTTTATTTCTTTTTCCACCTCATTTAAATATTATTCAACCATGATAGTATAATAAAAAAATTATCTCCCATATACTGAGACATTATTATTTTAATGGAATTACCTATATCCATCTCTTTTTTCATCAAATAGGAAACACAATTTTGGATCAAGTGTACAGTGGACTACCGCTTCATGAACCAATTTAATTCATTTTCCATCACCACATTTCAAGGATTGATATAATTATGGATTTAATACATGTGTATAATATTTATTATATTATTATAAATTTGTAATTTTAAGATCACATATACCTTTTTAATTTCCATTCTATTTAAAATATGATAACACCACTCATGTGTACGGAAGACTACCACCTCATGAAGTGATATGAATTGTTTTTCATTTAAAATTTACATGGAATGTAATAAGGGTAAAATTAATGAATATTTGATATATATTTATATGAGATTATATTTATTCTATAAAATTAATATATCACCCATTTCCTTACCCTTTAACTCGTTAAGGGAACAATATCGTCACCCGTGCATACATAAAACCTACCATCCCGACGAAGCGATGTGATTCATTTTCCATCTAAAAATTTCATAAATGGTTATAAGAATTTATATAATGATTAAATATTATATTTATAACATTAATATAATTCTTTAGAATATTTATATATATCCTATGCACAAGAATTGGAACATTCATGACAAAACGCGCATGAGAAAACAAGACAACTAACACCCAATACAATGAAAATAATGAAATATTATTAACAAAGGGGTGATAAAATGTAATAATAGAATAATATATGATATTATTAGTATGAATATGGTTCTATTATAAATTATTAATATGTTGAAAACCATTATAAAAGAGGTTAAATCGTGTTCAACTAATGGAAAGTTTTAGGTAAGAGACTTCATCTTAATTTCCCTTCATTGAGGAATATTCTATTATTTTTTCACCAAATTTATTTTATATAGATTAAATACAGAACATTTTACATTAATCCTTCATAATTTATTGTTTATGTTTCAATTTGAGCTATTTAATAAAAGGTCATTTGACATGAAAGTTACTAAGTGGTAAATAATTTCATAACTCAATTTCTTTTCATTAGGTTATATTACTTATTAATTTGCCTTTGATATTTTAAGATTATGTGTATGATGACTTTTGATTATCTTATATTTTATTTCCACTTGATCTATTTGAATTTACATTCTATACACATGATATATTAGTTGATGAATTATCACTTTAACATTATGATCATTATAAGGTATTTTTCCATAATTTCTATTTCATTGAGACATATTTATTAATATGCATGTATTCACATTCATGTGGTGTATATACTACCCATTGATGTATTTAACATAAATACCTATTTATTCATGATGTTTAAAGTTTCAATTAAAGGCTATCCATATTATTTGTACCATGGATATGGATATTTCCTAGAACATATACCATTCTTACATTCATCATTTACTTTCAAAGTTATTTTATTGACTGGGGAAATATTGATAAATCTTTGTTCTTTAATAAATGTAAATATTTTTTGATAATGAATATTTTTCATGAATTAAATTTATTATTTTATATATGATGAATTCCTTAGACATGCAATGATGGGTGGAGTCCAAAATTATACACCCCATTAATGCATCAACGGGTCTCATGAGACAAAGTAGTTGTCCAAATGAAATGGGTTTCTACCTATAGTTTTAAACTATCCTATGAAATGTATTGATGGTAGAGGTATCATGATTCCTGGGATCATGACGTCCAATAATTAAGAATTTCCTTCATTGAGAATTCAGTTATTATTATTATCAACAATATTTTCACAATGATATTATCTCCAATGCATATCATTCTCAGTTTGTTTTTTAAATTAAATGTTTGTTAAATTATTTACCATTACATATTTAGTATTACTTATCTAATTATTATATCCAATTTATTGATTAAATGGAATGTGTGTTTAGTTATTTACCTTTCTATATTGATTATTCTTTATTGATTCATGATAGCTTTTGTTGTATGTAACCCTTACTGAGCATTTAAGCTCACCCTTATTTTATTTCATTTCCCCATGATAGGAAGTAGAAATATTTTAATGAGATTTCAATTTTGAAGTTATATTTATTTTTTTTATGTATTATTTTTCTATTACTAATGTAAAATGGGTATCATGTATGTATCTGTCTCTCCAAAACTGCTAAACTGATCATTCCTTTGGGATTTGACCACCTTATATCTATGCCAATATAATAAAGTTGGAAATGGATTCGGGTTTCTAGAGTCAGGTTTGATAAAATTGGTATTAGAGGTAGTTTAGTATAAACCATTTGAAATTATATTAAGGAAACAATAGATTAGGGAACATAAACCTACAATAGACTTTGAGGATAAGTATAGAAGAACAACCTATGGTTTTGGTAAGGAAGATATTATGTGGTTTTTCCTAGAAATACATATCTGCATGGATACTATAGGTAGACATGGTTTTAGAACAAATATACCTAGGGTTAATAACTCTAAAAATGGTGCATTAATCTTAACCCGATCATCACCTGGTTTATGAAAATGATCCTTACTGTGCACTTTTTTTTACACTCTTAGAGGATATTCATGGGATAATTCACATTTTATTTACAAACCATTATGAAAGATTTGAAAAAAATCCCCAAATAAACCAAATTTATTATTTTTAGATTAAAAATTTATAAAATCATAATTTATGTTATGTGTTACACCATATTATGAATTGTACATTATGATTTAAAATTCATAATTTTATGATCTAATCTAGTATATTCCATTGTTTATAAATAGTTCTTGGAAGGAAGAAGGTTATCAATACTCATGGACATTATAGATATTCCCCTACCGAGGAATCTAATACAATTAGTATTGGAACTAAGAAAATTATGGCTACATTAGGGAAGTTTAATCAGATTATGATAAATAACCTTTCCTAGATGGAGAAACCTGTTCCACAGTGTGATTCTATTATGTTGGATTTCTTCATGCAATATAAGCCTCATCATTTGGTTATACTACTAATCTAATGGTAGTTGAGCAATGGATTGAATCTCTAAAGAAGAAATTTATATCCCTAGGATGCAATAAAATTGAAAAGGTTAAACTATAAGTGAATTTCCTCAATGGTGAGGCGAATCAATAGTCGTTTTTTATCCATAATACTATAAAGGAAGAGGAAATAGAACTCATGGAATATAATTATTTTAAGGAGACATTATTCGATAAATATTTCCCTCATGAGAAAAAAAACCAAAATAAAGATAAAGTTTATCATCTTATAGAAAAAAGAATAATAAAGAGTTCTAATTATAAAACTACCTGAATAAGGTTATATAAGTATTTTAAATATTACATACTCAACACAGAGTGCAAGATTGACCATTTATTTGAAAGGATTAAGCCAAGTCTCCAAATGGCACCAGTCTCTAAATTATTTTCATCAAATGATGAAATATTTATATTCACCATAAAAATAAAGAAATAATTCTCTAGATATTACATATTAAAAGGAAATCATGAGAAGAAGAGGTTATCCAAACACTAGGGAAAAAATAACACATCATAGAAGAAGAAGATAATGAATAAACTTCCACCTTATGAAAATTGTGGAAATAATCATCATGGGAAATGCTTGAAGGGAATGATTTTTTTTATAAGTGAAAAGATAAAGGTCATCTGGATCATGAATGAAAGGGGAAGAAACAAAGATGTGATTTCTAGTGATTTTATTGTAAATAAATGGGTCATTATTCACACTAATTTCCCAAGCATAAAGGGAATCTACAAAATAATATTCCAAGGGGAGAAATCCATGCTTATGCGATCACTATAGCTAAGGTGTATGTTTCTAATGATGTGGTGGTAAGTACTTTAATAATAACTTCAAATTTAGATAATGATTTATTTGATTCTAGATCCTTGCTATATTTTATATCTACCCAGTTTTCTAAGAAAATTATAAATTTTCCTTTTTAATTTAAGAAGGTAGTTGTTATTCAAAACTCCTAGGTAAAGTATCACTCCAAGAAGGATGTGTCAGTTAGTCCCCATTTTGACACACTAACGTTATCTATTTTCAGAATTTGTTACTATACTAATGGTTGACTTTGATATAATCCTTAGAATGGACTAGATTTCAAAATATGATGAAAAAATTTATTTCTAGGAGAAGGAACTTATAATTTATGATAAAGATGTGTAATTATTTATTTTTAGGGTGGAGATGTCATCATCCGAGTCATGTTTAGATACACCTAGAATAGATCATCTATATTATATTCTTGTAGAATAAGAGAAAATACAATCTATGGATAGAGAAGGTAATCTTAATATTGAGGATGTATATATTCTATAATAATAAATTAATTTATTTCACAAGGAATTACCTCGACATCCACTAGAGCATGAAGTCAAGTTTTTTTTCAATTTATTACCTAATGTAATACCAATATAAAAGACCCCCTATGGAATTAATACTATGTAGTTAGTGAAGTTTAAGAGAAAACTAGGAGATTTGTATGATATTGGATTAATACACCCTAGTGTTTCACAATGGCTATCCCATGTTCTCTTCATTAATAATAATTATGGATCCATGAGGTTATTCATTGATTATAGGAAAATAAATTTCATTACAATAAAGAATTATTATCCTCTACCCCACATTGAAGAATTATTCGATTAAATTCAAGGAGATAAATATCTTTAAAAGATTGACCTTTGATATGGATATCATCAATTTTGAATAATGAAGGAATAAATTTCGAATAAAGCTTTCTGAATGAGGTATAAACATTATGAGTTTGCAGTACTTTGATTTGGATTGACTAATGTACCTTCTATTTGTATGTATCTAATGAACAGAGTATTCATGGAATATATTGACGATATTTTTATAGTGCTCATTGATGATATATTGGTGTATTCTAAAAGATACGAGGATCACGAAAATCACTTAAAAATAATTATTGATACCCTTAGAGGAAAATAGTTATATTTGAATTTTAGTAATTGTGATTTTTGGATTCAAGAAGTTTCTTTTCTTGGCCATATTGTCTCAAAGGATTGAATCTCAGTTTATCCCATGAAGAAAAAGGTATTCAAATATTTTCATACACCAATGAACATATCTAAGGTATGTAGTTTCATTATTTTGGCTGGTCACTATCAGTGAATCATTCAGAACTTTACCTGATTGGATAACCCATTAACCAAGATTACATGTAAATGGATTAAGTTTTTTTGGAAAAAGGAATTTGAATAATGTTTTGATGAGTTGAATATGTGATTGGTCAATGATTTGATTTTGAATTTACCATCAGGAAATTATGGGTTTATTATATATAGTGATGCATCGAATAAAGGATGAGGTTGTGTCCTTATACAAAATGATACAGTTTTTCCATATGCATCAAGGAAGTTGAATACTCATAAACAGAACTATCCAATCCATTATCTTGAGTTGGTTTCTGTAATACTTGATTTTAATATATGGATACATTATCTCTTTGGTGAAATATGTGAGATATACACATACCATAAAATTCTAAAATACATATTTTACTAGAAAGAGATCAACATGAGGAAAAGGTGATGACTTGAGCTACTCAAGGATTATGATTTCTCAATACACTACCACCCAGGGAAAGAAAATAAAGTAGTGGGTGCACTGAGTCAGAAAGTTCATTGAGTTATAACTCAAATGAGGATTGATAGGGATCCTATGTTCATAGATCTACTAAATATGAATATAAAAATTATTAAGAAAGGGGAGGCATCATCCATTTTTGAAATGATTTCAAAATCATCATTATTGGAAAAGATAAAAAGTTATCAATATTATAATGATATTTTTTTAGAATAAAATTAAAAATTTAAATGATGGGAAGTTGGAAAGAATTTTATTATGATGATAGAATCCTAAAATTTGGAAATATAATGTGTTCTATCTATACCTAAGATAAAATGGGAATTTTTTTATGACACTTAGAGCTCAAAATTTTCTATAAACCCTAGTATCATAAATATATGAAGGGATTTGAGGGATTTTTTTGGTGAGATAACATAAAGAACGAAATTGAAGGCTATGTATCAAGATGCTTGATTTTTCAACAAGTCAAGACTAAGAGACAATATACTAGAGGATTCATGAAACCTCTTCATATACCTATGTGGAGATTGGACGACATTATTATGGACTTTGTTACATGACTACCAAAGAATCCTAAAAAAATGATTCAATATGTGTTATTGTCGATCTCCTGAACAAATATGAATATTTCCTTGATATAATAGAAGATTTACCTCTTGTGCACCTCTAAATGATCTATATTAATGAATTTGTAAGAGTTCACGACACACCTATTTTTATTGTGTCTGATCTTGATCCTCATTTTATATCAATATTTTGGAAGTGTCTTCAAAAGGTTCTTGATACTGAACTTTATTTGATCACCGCCTACCATTCTCAAACCTATAGACAATCTAAAAGGACTATTCAAATAATTTAAGACCTACTGAGTTTATTCTCAATTTATTTTCAAGGTATGTTGGATCAATATTTACCTTTAGAAGAATTTTTCTATAATAATAGTTTCCATTAAAGTATTCAAATGGCCCCATATGAAGCATTATATGGAAAGGGATGTCGTGCTCCAACTTTTTAGGATAAATTTGGTCAAAGGAAACTTATTGGACCAGAACTTGTCTAAGAGAGAACACCACAAGTAAAAACTATTCAAGATCACATTAAATCATCCCAAATTAGGAAAAATAGTTATACCAAAAATCAGACAAAGTATTTCAAATTTCAAGTGGGAGATTACATTTTCTTAAAGTTTTCTCCATGGAAGGGTTTAATAAGTTTCAATAATAAGGGAAAGATGATCCCCAGGTACATTGGACCCTTTTAAATCCTTTAAATAATTGGAGTTGGGGATTATCATTTGGGAATGCCACCACATCTCTCAGAAGTACATGATTTGTTCCATATATCATTGTTAAGTAATAACATTCCAAACCCAACACATGTTCTCACATTTGATGAAATAGAATTGGAACCTAATCTATATTACTATAAAGAACCCATATAGATTCTTGAAACTAGATATCAAGTATTGAGGAATCATATGACTCAATTGCTAACGTTTATTTATAGAAATTAAAAAATAGAGGAAGAAATGTGGGAACTAGAGGATGTTATGAAGAAGAACTACCCTCATTGGTTTAGAAGGTAATATCCTTAAAATTTTGATGATGAAATTTTTATTGGAGTGAAGAATGTAACACCATAAGAATTTATGATTTATTTTATTTTAAATAAATTCAATCTCTTCTATTTCTTGTGATGAACTCAACACTGAGTTTAAACAAAATGTGATACTCTATTAAAATATTATTTAAACATGACTATTATAACATAATTGTTAAATTAGAGGGTATGAATAGGCATAAATAAATTGTAAAAAATATATATGGTTTACACATATTCATTTGTTATCTATTTATCAAAAATAAAAGCTATAATCATTTTAATGTAAAATATTTTTTCTGAAAAATTCTAATTTTTCAAAGAAAAAGGTTTCATCATTTTTTGTGAACTTATGATATAATTAATATTTTACACTTTCATAAAACGTATTTTATAAAATTAACTTAATTTTTTAAATCAAAACATAAAAATTATGTTAGATTAATTTTTTGGGTTTTTTCTAAAAAGTTTAAGATTTTGATGAATAATGAAAAATATCGATTTTTATTGAAAAATACCTTTTAGTTTAAATTATTTACAAAGTTTAATTAAATTTTAAATTTGTTTTAAATAAAAAGTAGACCAATAGTTATAAAATTTAAATATTTTATATCTTTTGGATCAATTTTATGTTTAATTTCAATATAAAAACTTTTCATACTTATGATAATTTTCTCTTTGGAAAACTGATTTTTCATCGCGTTTGTAGGTATAATTTTAAATTAGATTTTTCAACTTCTATGAATTGATATTTGAAAAATGGATTCCACTTTAAGAGTAAGAATAATTTATATTATCTAATAATTTCAGCTTAATTTTTTGATCATTATGAATAGTAAAAATAGTACAATTTAATTACCATGGTTAGGGTAAAAACTGATTACCAGGGGTGAAACGCACGACCGATTGTCACCTATCGACCGGTCAAGGTTCCGATGCTCTGCTAATGTGTATAGAATCACTCGGGTCGAATCCTCGGCAATGATACTTTTTAGATAGTCAATTATTTTTAGTTGATTGTATTTTGATTGGGGGGGTTTATTTGCAGAGATTAATTGAAATGATGTATTGACTATAATTGATTCAATAAATTGATAAATATTGGGGTGAGTTCATTATTAGGGATTTAATCTTGTGATATCCTTGATCTTTGCTTTATATTGCAGTTAATTTAACACCCACTTCGCAAGATAATGTTGATTGAAATTACTAAGTGTTAAGGATTTAATCCAAGTGTTCTAATCTCAATCAGATCTTGTTGATGGTAGTGTATTTATGGTTCCAATAATCCATGGAAACCACAAGTTAAACAAAACAAGTCATTAATCCATGACATGTTAAGCCCAACATACACAATGTTAAATTAAAGAATATTCATCGAGCAAATACTCTCAATCACTTAACATCCCTAAATTTTGACTCACCTCAATAATATATTTACTCAGCCATTGATATTAATATTAATCTGGTTTTTATATTTATGATGATGAATTAACAAGAGAAGAAAAAGAAAGGGATTAGAAAAGAGTGGTACGTCGAACACAAACACACGAACAATGATGATAATTAAAAACAGATTTTCGATTGAATGAGGAAGAAAAAGAAGGGAAGGGGATTAAATTTTATTTAATTTTTTTTTAGAAAATTAATATTAAACTACATAATGTGGATGAAAATAAGATATATTTGAGAAGAAATTTTCATTAAAACAGAATTACAAAACACAAACTTACAAGTTTTCAAACGAAGAACAACACAAAAGTGTAAAGAAACAAAGAGAGGAGGAAGGGTATCTCAAGTGAAAACTTGAGTATGGAAGGTCCTCCAAAGCCTTTGGAAAGGCTTTGGTCATTCCAATTGATTCTCTTCTCTTCTAAAATGCCAACCCCCTTGAAGAAGAGGAGGGGGATGCATTTATAGCCCAAGGAAGTGGACTGTTTTCATTTCCAATCTGTCCCTCGACTTGCATCGCCATGTTGGCTATTAATACAGCCGAATATCGAGATATCTCCTTCTTAAAAGTTGTATATAATAAAGTTTTACGACCTCTCTAAAAATTTGGAGTCATTTTAACTTATGTAGATAAAGTTATGGCCGTTTTATTAAACAAATGTAATCTGTCCATTTCAATCTAATATTTTTGAAGTCCAAAATGTGAAAGGGTTTTTGAATAGAAAGATGCCTTCAAAACAAAATTATGTCTTCAAAAAAGTCTGCCGCCTATATCTCCTCTTTCACACTACAAAAACGCAGCTCAAAATTATTTCTAGATCAGGAACCATTTCATCAACACTGTACTGATTTTAATTCCCTGCCAAAAATGTGGGCTGAGTTTAAATGAATAAGTTGGGCCTATTGTATTTGGATTTGGGCCTTCAAATTTTTATCCAATACTCATTTCATTATCCCCCGTACTTTGGAGGATAATAAAAGAATTTAGACTTCCTGATTGAGCCCAGAAATTAAATCTTCATGGATGGTCCAGTTTCTTCACAGATTCTGTAGGCCTTATTGTGTGGTCGATATGGGCCTTAAAATGGTAGATTTGGCCCATGATACCTTTTAATGAAATGTTTTATATTGAATTGGAAATCCTAAAAAACAATAACCACACAATTTGGATCCATATTGTGATAGTTATAAATAAAATATTAAACTGACTCAATTGGACTACTTTTAAAAATGCTCAAAAATTATACTTAGTATTAAAACATTAATATTTCACATAAATTATGCACATTTCATATAAAATCAGTGAAGGGAGTATTTAATAAGTCATGAAAATATTAATAACATCAAATCCCCCACACGTAGTCTTGTTCATTTCCTCATGTGCAACAAATATAAAAACATAACAAAATCATTTTCACTCACCAACAAATAATAAAATTTTGTTTTCTCCAATTAGGGGAGGTTTAGACTATTTCACTCATCCATTTTGAATTCTACCACAAGTTGTTATAGAAAAAATGTTCCAAAACTAATTCATTTTTTCATTCTCAAATTTAGAAATGGAAAATGTGGACACTCAAAACTCACACCTCTCAAGATGATAAAATTTATTTGTGGAGGTTCACTCATTCACCAACCAAAAGTGAAAATCTTAGATTTTGAAAATAGATCTCAGCTTCCAATCCCTATCCAAAGTGTACAAGAGTCAAGAGGCTTTTTAAGGGGTTTTTTTGTGGCTATGGTATGTTAGGAATATAATGTATAAGAGAGAGAAGAAGAGGGGTAAAACACTAACATGGAAAAAGAAATGCACATTTTTTTGAAATAAAATATGGAAGGAAATGAAAACACATATTTACAAGGGAATGATTGTGTGAATAAAGACACAACAGAGGAATAAAATTTGAAGGGGATGAGAAGATGAAATATTTAAAAACCACAAAACTTCTCCCAATGACATAAGAATATAATGCAAGTGTTCTTTTTTTTCTTCTGTTTTTTTCAAAAGTTGAACTTGGAAAAGATCTCACAGTCATATACCAACCCATGATTGATCTCCTCACAACACTAATTGTAATAGTTATAAAAAGATCAAAGGCTGAGAAATAGTGATTTTGACCTACCCAAGACACAAACCATTCTTATTTTCATTTTTTTTTATTTTTTTGATTTTTTTCCATCATTTTTGATTTTTGATTTTTTGAACACTTGTCAATAACATTTACAAAATTAAATAAATGGAAGTACATTAAATTACCTAAAACACACTGAATAACAACCTCTCCCCCACACTGAAATATATGCTTTCCCTCAAGCAGATGATAATTTGTTGAAAATCAATAAAAGAGTACCCAAAAAATGAAATCCATTCCCCCCACACTTAAATTTTTAAAAAATATGCAATGAAAATCCATGTTGATATTGGGTGGGATAAGGAATTGGGCTTGTAATGTGGCTATCAAAGAAAAGGTATTCATAGGCTCGAAGAGACTTTTAAAAGGATGATTAATGTATGGTTAATGGGAGGCTATTTGGATATTATAATTATCATGGGGTTTAGAAAATTCCTCTATCATATTAATTCACACAAAAGTAGGAAATTCAGCTCGAAGATCCACAAACTCAAGACTCACAAATGGGGGTGAAAACACACATTTTGAAAAGATGGCCATAGGTGTCCTTGGCATGAAAGAAAATGTTATTTCTCATGGTTTGGGAAAAGAATTTTCCAAATAAAAAATTGAGCATTCAAAATGTATTATTCTTGACTCAAAATTCTTTATCAAAATATATGATGAAAACACAAAATTTTTGAGATGAAACCATGTCTTTTGACTCCACAAAATGGTTGGAAAAAATTAGAAAATTGGAAGGTGAGTAATCATGATTCTTGAATTTTCATTTTTTTTATGAATATTTTTTTTTAGTTTTTTAGGTTTTTTTAGATTGTTTTTTTTATAAAGTCACACCCACACAAAAGAGAAAGAGTAAATAAAAGGGGTTGATGAAGAAAGAGGTAATGAAATAAAATAAAAGAGAGGGGAAGAAGAATAAAGAGATAGAAAGAGAGAGAGGGAAGGAATTAAAGAGAAAGAGGTGCCCCCTGGTTTGGATTTGGCGGGTTTCCATCTCCATCTAGTGGTAGGTTGACTGAAGATGTTGGGGACTCAGTGGAAGTCGATGTTGATCCAGGATTTTGTGTCCTCTCATGGTTATGCTTTAACCGATGTCCATTAACCATGAATGTAATTTTAGAAGAGGGGTCTTGGACTTGCACTGCACCAAATGGGTAAACATTAGTAATAACAAGAGGACCTTCCCAACAAGAATTAAGCTTACCTGGGTGAAGCCAAAATCGAGAATTGAAGAGAATTACCTTTTCAGCTTCATGAAATACCTTTCTTAGGATGTGTTTATCGTGGAGTGCCTTGGATTTTTCTTTTTAGAGATTATAATTCTTATAAGAATCAAGTCAAAGCTCCTCCAGTTCATCCAATTGCAACAATCTTTCTTCACCAGATTTTTCACAATCAAAATCACAGGTTTTCATAGCCCAAAAAGACTTATATTGGATTTCAACTAGTAGATTACATGCTTTACCAAAAACTATCCTAAAAGGAGACACCCCAATGGGTGTTTTATAGGCAGTTTGATAATCCCAAAGTGCTTCACCAAGTCTTTTAGGCCAGTCTTTTCTGGTGGGTTTTACAATTATCTCAAGCAATCTTTTCACTTCTCTATTAGAAAGTTCAGCCATGCCATTTGTTTGGGGATGATATTCAGTTGAAGCTTTATGTACAACCCCATTCTTTTTCAAAAGAGATTCTATGGTTTTATTACAAAAATGGGTTCCTAAGTCACTTATCAAGGCATGAGGTGTGCCAAATCGGTGGAAGATGTGTGTCTTTAGGAACTCACTAACAGCATGTGAATTATCCTTTCTAGTGGTTTTGGCCCTATTGGAAGGGGGAAATGGTCCCATGAAATCGATACCCCAAAAATCGAAGATCTCACATAAAATTAAAGGCTTTTGGGGCATTTCATTTCTCTTTGAAATTGTGCCAAACTTTTGTCAAGTGGGACATGATTGACATAACTCATGTGAGTCCTTGAAGAGTGAAGGCTAGAAGAATCTAGAGTCTAGGACTTTTCGGGAGGTCCTTTGTGGTCCAAAGTGGCCACCACCATACATTGAGAGACAAAATTCTAATATGGAAGAATGTTCATTTTCATCGACATATCTCATTATTATTATGTCAACCCCAGTTTTCCAAAGTTTATTTTCTTCCCAAAAATAGTATTTTGAATCACTTTTCAACTTCATTTTTTTTATTTTGAAAATTTTTTAGGAAAAACACCAGAAACCAAGTAATTTACAATTGGGGCATACCATGGTATTTTTGGTGTGAGAGATGAAAGGTGATCAGTGGGGAATTCAGGATCGATGATTTCAGAATGAGAAGAATTAGAAATTCTACTCAAGTGATTAGCCACATGGTTTTCTTTTCCTGGTATATCTTTGATTTCAAGGTCAAACTCTTGGATCATTAGGATCCATCTTATTATCCTCAGTTTGGAATCACTTTTCTTGAGTAAGAACTTAATAGCAGAATGGTCTGTGAAGATGATGATTTTGGCACCTAAGAGATAGGGTCAGAATTTATCTAAGGAAAAAACTATTGCTAAAAGTTCCTTTTCAGTGACAGTGTAGTGAGATTGAGTTTCATACAATGTTTTTGAGGCATAATAGATGAAATGAGGAATTTTTTCTCTTCTTTGACCAAGAATAGCCCCAACGGCTCTATCAGAAGCATCACACATCAACTCAAATGGTAAGGACCAATCTGGGGGTTGGATTATTGGGACAGATGTAAGAGCAGTTTTGAGTTCAATGAAGGATCTCTTTCAAACCTCATCAAAATGGAAAGTGACATCATTTTGGAGCAACCGAGTGAGTGGGAGGAAAATCCTACTGAAGTTATGGATGAATTGCCGATATAAACTGGCATGACTGGGAAATGAACGGATGTCTCGAACAGAGTTTGGTTCAGGAAGTGATTGGATCACTTCAATTTTGGCAGGATCAACTTCAATACCATCTTTTGAAACTATGTGCCCTAGAACAATCCCATTTGCAACCATGAAGTGACATTTTTTAAAATTTAACACAAGTTTACACTCGACACAATTTTGATGGACTATAGAGAGTGAATTCAAGAAAGATTCAAATGACTCACCATAAATGGTAAATTCATCCATGAAGACTTCCATGCAGTGTTCAATGAATTCAGAAAAGATACTCATCATACACCTCTAGAATGTTGCAGGAGCATTACAAAGTCCAAAAGGCATTCTTCTTTATGCATATGTTTCAAAGGGTCATGTGAAAGTAGTCTTTTCTTGGTCCTGAGGTGCGATTGGGATTTGGAAGTAGCTAGTGTATCCATCAAGAAAGCAATAGTTTAACTTTCTAGATAATCTTTCTAGAATTTGATCAAGGAATGGAAGAGGGTAGTGATCTTTTCTTGTTTCGACATTCAATTTCCTATAGTCAATGCACACACACCATTTGCTCTTAACTCGAGTTGTGACTACCTCACCATGTTCATTTGTGACAACAGTTATCCCACCCTTCTTAGGTACAACTTGAATTGGACTAACCCATTCGCTATCAGAAACTGTGTAGATAATACCAGCTTGAAGAATCTTGGTGATCTTTTCCTTAACTACCTCAAGGATGAGTGGATTGAGTCTTCTTTGTGGTTATCTAATTGGTTCGGATGATTCCTCAAGATGGATGTGATGCATGCAAAGAGCAGGGTTGATTCCTGGTATGTCATCTAGGGTCCAACCTAAGGACTTTTTGTTTTCCTCTAACACCTGAACAAGTTTGGACTCCTCAGTTTCGGTAAGTGAAGATGAGATAATGATAGGATATAAGTGATCATGGAAAAGGAATGCATATTTCAAGTGTTCAGGAAGAGGTTTTAGATTAGTATCATCTCTCATTTGTGGGTTAGACACATCAAGAATGGATAAAGGGAATTCAGTTGCTTCAGATTCATTTTCCTTAATACTGTTTAAGGTGGAGCAGTAGAGATCAGAGTTGATGTGGGATTCAAGTGAGTTTTCAAGTTTCATTAGATTGATGGAGTCTATGAATGAGAGGTCCACATCAACTTCACCCTTTACGACTTGGTTAATCATGGTGCAGATTTCACAGGATCCTTTATCATCAGAACAGTATGAACATGATGAAATGGGGTTCAATTGACTTTTATAAGTGTCCTCAGAAGCATGGATTGAGAATGCAGAGTGATCCTCAGATGGGTATCACATGGCTTGGAAAATGTTGAACTTGACCAGTTGGTCACCGAATTCCAGGGATAAGATGCCAGAATGGACATCAATCTTGGTTCTCGCAGTCATGAAGAATGGTCTTCCTAGAATTAGGGGAGATCGAGAAGAGTTTGTCTCACCTTCCATGTCAATGGCATAGAAATCAACAGGGAAGATAAGATCATTGACTCAGAAAAGAACATACTCAATTATTCCCTCAGGACTGGCTATTCTTCGATTAGCCAATTAAATGACAACACTCGTTGTATGTAAGGGACCTAGAACAAGGTTGGATAATATGGATTTGGGCATGACATTAATTGAGGCTCCTAGGTCTATGAGTGCATCATCAAAGTTGGAACTTCCAATTTGGCATGGAACCGTAATGGTCCTTGGATCTTTGCACTTTATGGGAATAGACTACTGGGTGGAAACATTTTCTAAGGTCCTAAGTTTCCTGTTGTGGGTACACAACTCCTTGAGAAACTTGGCATACTTAGGAATATTTTTTATGGAATCTAAGAGGGGAATGTTGACTTCAACACATCTAAACATGTCAAGCATTTCAAGATCAGGTTCAAATGACTTATTTGGCTTAGAGATAGCTTATGGAAAGGGAATTGGATTCCTAAGTGGAATAGAAGGAGGTGAGGGAATAGATTTAGGTTCTTTTTTAAGTTTCGTTTTCTTTTCATTTTCTAGGTCAAAATTTAAAGGGGGTTGGAGGACTTATCTTGAGGCATAACAATTTTATTCCCCGATCTAAGTTCAATTGCACTTACATTGCCCTTGGGGTTGGGTAATGGTTGAGCTGGGAGTTGGGAAGAATTGGATGGCTTCTGTTGACTAAGTTGGGATGCAAGTTGACCAATTTGGGTTTCAATGTTCTTGAGTCTAGAATGGGTGAAAGAGGAAAGATCTTCCATTGCACTTTACCATGGTTTCTTGGAAGAAGAGGCTTGTCCCAAATTGGGATTACCTTGATTTTGGTTCTTGGGGAAGTGATTGTATTGGTTTTGGAATTGGGAAGGCTCACTAGGATAATGGAATCCAGGAGGAGGATTGTTCCTTTGAGGCTGAGGAAGAAAAGGATAAGGTTGTTGGAAGTTACCAACACCTTGACCATATTATAATTGATTTGGGTTTTGAGGAGGTAATTAAGGAGGATGAGATATGGGATTACCATACCTATGGCCTTGGTTATAGTAAGAAGAGAAGGGATCTGAGTGAGGTTGGTTGAAGTTTCTAATGAACTTACCTGATTGTTGAGGGTTGGTGTTCCTCTGAGCATATGCTACATTGAGCTCCATTGGTCCAGATGAATCAGATTGATCCTCTTGAAGTTGTGGACATGTGTCAGTTGGATGAGATGAACAGTTGCAGATTCCACAGTTTTTTACAGGTCTAGGAAACATTGATTGTGGAGAAGAGGAGGTTGGGGATTTGGTAGCCACAACTAGTTGTTGCACAAGACCTGTAAGTTCACTCATCCACTCGGTCATCTTGTTCGGCTCAATTGATTGATTATCTTGGGATTTCTTGATTTGATCATGTGCTCGAGTATGGAATTGTTGTGTGTTTGCATCCATGTTACTTATGAGATCTCTTGTAGTTGTGGGAGTTTTATCAACAAGAGCACCACCACTTGCGGCATCAATGAGAGTTCTATCCATAGCTAATAACCCCTCATAGAAGTATTGGATCAAGAGTTTTTCAGGGATTTGGTGGTGTGGGAAGGTTTAAACAAGCTTTTTTAACCTCTCCCAGTATTGATGGAGTGATTCACTTGGGAACTGATGGATACCACTTATTTCCTTTCGGATAGAAGCAGTACGAGAAGCAGGAAAGAATTTCTCTAAGAAGAGTCGCTTCATGTCATTCCATGTGGTTATGGAACCAGGAGGAAGGTAGTAGATCCATGACTTAGCAATGTTAGCTAGGGAGAAAGGGAATGCTCAAAGTTTGATTTGTTCTTCAGAAACCCCTTGAGGCTTCATGGTAGAGCACACCACTTGGAACTCTTTAAGGTGGAGATGTGGATCCTCACCGGCTAGCCCGTGGAATTGAGGGAGAAGATGAATCAAACCATATTTGAGTTAGAAGTCAGATTAAATGTTTGGATATTGAATACTAAGAGGTTGGTAATTCATATCAGGGGCATCGAGTTCTTTAAGGGTCTGTTCCCTAGGATTAGCCATTTCAAATTCAACTGGTTGGATGAGGACTTGTTCTTGAATGAGTTGATTATCTCTTATGTTCCTCAAGTGTTCGCTCAATTTCAATGTCAAAAAAATTTGAGGGATTGTTTGGGAGGCTATGGGGCATTCAGAGAGATGTTGCAAGGAAAAGGAATATGGGTTTTTCTTTGTATTTTTTTTTTCAGTTTATGATTTTTATGAGAAGATGGGTTTTTCTTTGTGTTTTTTTTTTCATTTTTTTTAAAATTTTATTTTATTTTTATTTTTTTTAAAATAACCAGAAACTAATGAATACTTAAAGCACCATCCCTAGCAATGGGTCCATTTAAACTCACGGAAGATTGTCGTCTATCAACCGGTCAAGGTTCCGGTGCTCTGCTAATGTGTATAGAAGCACTCGAGTCGAATCCTCGGCGATGATACTTTTTAGATAGTCAATTGTTTTTATTTGATTGTATTTTGATTATGGGGGTTTGTTTTTAGAGCTTAATTGAAATGATTGATTGAATATAATTGATTTAACAAATTGATAAACATTGGGGTGAGTTCATTATTAGGGAGTTAAGCTTGTGATATCCTTGAGCTTTGCTTTATATTGTAGTTAATTTAACACCCACTTCACAAGATAATGTTGATTGGAATTACTAAGTGTTAAGGATTTAATCCAAGCCTTAACTTAACTTAGTGTTCTAATCTCAATTAGAGCTTGTTGATGGTAGTGTATTTATGGTTCCAATAATCCATTGAAAACACATGTTAAACAAAACAAGTCATTAATCCATGACATGTTAAGCCCAACATACACAATGTTAAATTAAATAATATTCATCGAGAAAATACTCTCAATCACTTAACATCCCTAAATTTTGACTCACCCCAATAATATATTTACTCATCCATTGATATTAATATTAATCTGGTTTATATATTTATGATAATGAATTATCAATAGAAGAAAAATAAAGGGATTAGAAAAGAGTGGTACGTTGAACACAAACACACGAACAATGATGATAATTAAAAACGGATTTTTGATTGAATGAGGAAGAAAAAGAAGGGAAGTGGATTAAACTGTATTTAAAATATTTTAAGAACATTAATATTAAACTAAAAAAGGTGGATTAGAATAAGATATATTGAAGAATAAATTTTCATTAAAACAGAATTACAAAACACAAACTTACAAGTTTACAAACGAAGAACAACACAAAAGTGAAAGGAAACAAAGAGAGGAGGAAGGGTATATAAAGTGAAAACTTGAGTATGGAAGGTCATACCAAGCCTTTTTAAAGGCTTTGGTCGTTCCAATTTATGCTCCTCTCTTCTGAAATGCCAACCCCCTTGAAAGAGAGAAGGGGGGGTGCATTTATAGCCCAAGGAAGTGGACTGTTTTCATTCTCAATATGTCCCTCCACTTTCATCGCCAAGTTGTCTATTCAGACAGCTGAATATAGAGACATCTCCTTCTACAAAGTTGTAGATAATAAAGTTGTATGACCTCTCTAAATATTTGGAGTCATTTGGACTTATGTATCCAATGTTATGGCCAGTTTATTAAACATATTTAATCTGTCCATTTCAATCCAATCTTTTTCAAGTCCAAAATGTGAAAGGGTTTTGAATAGTAAGATTTCTTCAAAACCAAATTATGTATTCAACAAAGTTGGCTGCCTATATCTCCTATTTCACACCGAAAAAGATCAGCTCAAAATGATGTCTATATCAGAATCCATGTCATCAACACTGTACTGATTTTAATTCCCGGACAAAAATTTGGGATCAGTTTAAATGAATCAGTTGGGCCTATTTTCTTTGGACTTTGGCCTTGAAATTTTTATCCAATACTCTTTTCATTATCCCCCAAACTTTGGAGGAGAATAAAGGAATTTTTACTTCCTGATTGAGCCCAGCAATTAAATCTTAATGGCTGGTCCAGTTTCTTCACAGATTCTGTAGGCCTTATTATGTGGTCTATATGGGCCTTAAAATGGAATATTTGGCCCATGATCCCTTCTAATGAAATGTTTTATATTGAATTTGGAATCCTAAAAAACACGAATCGCACAATTCGGATTAGTATTGTGATAGTTATAAATAAAATAGTAAACTGACTCAATTGGACTACTTCTAAAAATGCTCAAAAATTATACTTAGTATTAAAACATTAATATTTCACATAAATTATGAACATTTCATATAAAATTAGTGAAGTGAGTATTTAATAAGTCATGAAAATATTAATAACATCAGGGGGTAAAACTAATAATTTAAGGATTAAAATAACATAAAAACTTCTAAAAAACACATTTTATAGCCATATTTATACCCCATAATCTCTAAGTGTTGTAAATGACCCATTATGAATGTTTTTCATGATAAAAAAATTATTTTAATTGTTTCTTTTCAAATATTCCATGCATGTACACTCCCCCACATATAAAATGAAACCCCCTATCCTCTCCTCTTGAAACTCACAAAGACATTTGGTTTGATCAAGCCATGATAAAATAACTTACCTAATTTCCCCCTCATAATAGAGTCATTTTTTTGGTAATAGATCCATACTAGAAAGGATTTTGGTGTTAACCTAAGGAGGTTGTCTGAAGAATAGGCAATGTTCCTAAAACAACATTTTTATTTTATTTCCTCTTACACCATATTCAAATATTTTTCAATCATGATTATATAATAACACTAGTATATCCCATATAATGAGATATTATTATGTTAATTTCATTACCTATATCCATATCTTCTTCTATTAAATGGGAAATGAAACAGTCGATCATGCATACGATGTACTACCGCTTCACAAACCAATTTAATTTTCTTTCCATCACCACCTTTCAAAGATGGATATAACGATGGATTTAAAACAGGTTTATGATATTTTATTTATATTATTATACTTCAGGAATTTTAATATCACATATACCATTTTACATTCTATTCATTTTAAAATGCAATAATGTCTCTAATGTGTACGACGGACTACCACCTCGCAAAGCAATGAGATTCATTTTTCACATACGCTTTACATGGAATGTAATAAGTATAAAAGTAATTAATATATGTGATATATATTATATTATATCGATTATTTAAAATTAATACATCACCCACTTACTTACCCTTTCACTTGTTAAGGGAATGATATCGTCGTTCGTGTGTATGTACAGTCTACCAATTCCATGAAGTGATGCGATTCATTTTCCATGTCCAAATTTCATAAATGGTTCTAAAAATATATATTCTAATTAAATAAGATATTTATAAAATTTATATCATTCTAGATAATATGTATATATATATCCTTTTCACAAGAATCATAACTTTCATGACAAAACGTGCATGGAAAAACAAGACAATTAACAAACGAAACAATGAAAATAAAGAAATATTATTAACAAATGAGTGGTAAAATGAAATAAGAGGATCATATAATATATTATAAGTATGAATATGGTTTTGATATAAATTAATAACATTATTAAAACCATTATACAAGATATTGAATCATGTTTAACTAAAGGAAAGCGTGAGGTAAGAGACTTCATCTCAATTTTCCTTCATTGAGGCATATTCTATTGTCGTTCACCTAATTTCTTTTATATGGTGTACATACTACCCATTTTAAATGTAATAACATAAATAATTCATACTTTATGGTATTTTAAGTAATAATTTTAATTATTTCAACCAAGGGGATCTGACATGAAAGGTAACAAGTGGTAAAGAATTTCATAACTCAATTTCTTTTCATTGGGTTATATTACTTATTCATTTTCCTTTAATATTATAAGATTAGGTATATAGTGAATTTTTATTATCTTATGTTTTATTCCCACTTGTTATATGTGTATTTTTATTTGATACACATAATCAGTTCATTGATTAATTCTCACTTTAACATTATGATTTGTGTAAGGGATTTTGTCTCAATTTCTATTTCATTGAGACATATTTATTAATATTCACTGATTATCTTTCATGTAGTGTATATAATAGACCTTGATGTATTTAACATGAATACCTATTTATTTATGATTGTTAATGTTTCAATTCAAGGTTATCTACATTATTTGTATCATGAATATGAATATTTTATAAACCATATACCATTCTTACATATGGTGGTTACTTTGAAAGTTATTTGATTAACTGGGGAAATATTGATAAATATGTCTTCTTTACTCAATGTAGATATTTTATGATAAAAAATATTTTTATTGAATTAAATATATCATTTTATATATGAGTAATGCTTTGGACATGAAGTGATGGGTGTGACCTAAAATTATATAGCCCTTCGAGGCATCGACAGGTCTCATGAGACAAAGCCATTGGCCAAATAAAATGGGTTTTTACCTATTGTTTTAAACCATCTTATGAAAGGTAATGATGGTAAAGGTATTATGATGAATGAGATAATGGAATCTAATATTTAATTATATCCTTTATTGATAATTAGTTATTATTATTATCTGTGATATTTTCTCAATGATATTATCTCTAGATTCAATTTATTCTCAATTTATTGATTAAATGTAATGTGTGTCCTGTTATTTACCTTGCTATATTTATTATTCCTTATCTAATTATGATATACATTCTATTGATTAAATGGAATATGTTCCCAATTATTTACCTTTCCATATTGATTATTATTTATTGATTCATGATAGCTTATGTTGTTCGCAACCCTTACTGAGCATTTATTGTCACCCTCATTTTTTTCCTTTCCCCATGATATGAAGAAGAAATATTTCAATGAGTTTTCAAGGATGCAGTTCATTTGGTTTTATTAAGTATTATGTTTTATTTTCTATTCCCACCATAAAATTGGATTAATATATGTATCTGGTTCTCCAACACTATTAAACTGATTGGTCCTTTGGGATTTGAAACCATTATATCTATAAAAATATAAAAAAATTAGGCACCTACTCCGGGTTATCGGAGTCAAGGTTGTTATAATTAATAAATTAATATTAAGAAAAAATATAAATGTTTAAACATTTTGAATTTAATCTAATGGGCATAATTTGAAATTTATCAAAAACAAAAAAAATTAAAGTTCAAACACTAACAATCTCCCCATTTTTTAAAATTACATAACCAAGCATTTATTAAATTTCCAAATATATTCTCCCTGTTTTTTCAATTTATCTACAAGAAAAAGAATTAATATTTTCCTCTAAAAATGTAACAATATTAACTCCGTATTACTAACATTTAAAATTAGTATACATGAAAAAATATAGCTGAAATAGTATCCATATTAAAAATAAATAGTCATTATCACAATCACAAATATAAAGCTTCTAACATACCCACTTCAAACTTCATTTTCTCCAATTTGAAAAAATATAAAGATTAATTAATAATTCTTCCATTTTTTTCAATTGGAATTTTTTTAAACAAATGTCACCATTATCTATATTATCTCTCATAAAATGATATCTAATATCTATATGTTTTTCTCTAGAGTATTTTAGTGGGTTTTTAAAATTCAAATTGAACTAGAGTTATCACAGATAATAGGAACTTTCTCAAAAATGAATATTAAAATAAACTAATGTTTATTTAATCCATATACTTTTTGAACAAAAACTAGCAACAAAAATTTATTTAGCATCATATGTAGATAGTACAACTGATAGTTTTTCTTTGAACTCCATGAAATTAAACTTTTACCTAGAAAATGACACATACCTGTTGTGCTTTTTTGGTCAAGCCTACATCCTTCAAATTCATAATCAGAATAAGATAAGAAATTAAAATACTTTTGATTTGAATAAAATAAACAAGTCCTTATAGTTCTCTTAATATATCTAATTACTCATTCAAATATATTAATATAACTTTTTTTAGTGTTGTACTGAAATCTAGCACATAAGAAAACTAATAACATTACGTTTGGTTTAGATGTAGTGAGATAAAATAAACTACATATCATGCCTCTATACAGTTTAATATCAACTATACTTCCAAATTTATCTATTTCCAATTTGGAATTATTACTAATTTTAGTTTTTATAGTCTTACTATAATCAATAACAAACCTTTTAAAAAGTTCTTTATCATACTTATATTGATTAAATAAAATACCATCTTTTCTTTGATTAATTTGTAATCCAAGATAAAATTTTAGTTCTCCCATTAAGCTCATGTCAAATTCACTTATCATTGTTTTAGAAAAATCATTACACAATAAATCATTTTTTTTCAAATATTATATCATCAATATAAATATATATAATCAATATATCATTTGAAACTCTTTTTATAAAAAGGATGGATCAACCTTTCCTTTAAAAAAATAATTTTGTATTAAAACTTGAGTTTTTATTTCATACCAAGATATATTAGCATGATTAAGACCATATAAATCTTTATTATGTTTAAAAACATGATTTGGATTTTTTTTCATTTTTAAATCCATGGGTTGTTTGACATAAAAGTATTTATAAATTATATAATTTAAAAATTCACTTTTTATATCCATTTTAAATAATTTTATATTTTAAAAACCAGAAAAGGATAAAAGAATTACAATTTCTTATATCCTGGAAACTGGAGAAAAATAATCTTCAAAGTTAATTCCATCTTCCTGGGAATAACCTTGAGCTACTAGTATTGATTTATTTTTAACTATATTTCCAGCTTCATCAAATTTATTACGAAAAATACATTTAGTTACTATTATTGGGATATCTTTTAAAAAATAAACTAAATTTAAAAGTTTATTTATTTCAAATTTATTTAATTCATAATGTATATCAATTATCCAATTTGAATCAATTAAATAATTTTCAATATTAACAGGAACAAAATCAACATCAAAAGAAATTTTTTTCACATTAAACTATTTTTTTTTCTGTTTGTATACCAGGTTCCACATTCCCAATTACTTTTTCAATTGGGTGATCCTTAAGAATTTTTCACTATTTAGAATTACTTTGATAATATATATTCCCCCATTAACTGATTCATTCTCATTTTTGTTTTCATTATCTTCACCAAAATTTAATTCCACAAAATTTATCATCAAATTTATTTAAATCAAAATTTTGTTTTTTATTACTATTTTCATTAAACTTAACATGCACAGACTCTTAAAAAACTAAAGTTATATTATTAAAAACACTATATTCTTTGATAGTATTGTAATATCCTAAATATATTCCTTCATCTCTTTTATAATTGAATTTTTCTAAATTATCATTTTTATTTTAGATAAATACTTTGAAACCAAATACCCAAAAATATAAAAATTTAGTTTTAAACCATTTAAATACTTTATAAGGGGTCTTAATTAAAAATAGTCTAATAGATATTCTATTTAAAACATAAAAATATATATTTACAGCTTCTATCCAAAAATATTTAGGCACATTAAATTCCAAAAGAAATGATCTAGAAATTTTATTTTATAGGTCTATTATTTATTTCAACTGCAATTTTTTTTATTGTCCTAGGGGATGAAAAATAATGTTTATATCCATTTTCTTCCAAAAATTTATCATATTTTAGATTAAAAAATTCACAACATCTATCAATTTTTACAGATATTATTGAAATACTTTTGAAGTTTTGAATAAGTTTACAGAAAGCAAAGAACTTAGTTAATTTTTAAATTTATGAGATGAGAAACGAATCTAGATAAATCTACTGTATTCATATAAAATTACAATAATCATACATCTTTCAACCAAAACTAATAGGTTTTATAGGTATAAATAAATCTTGATGTAATAGTTCTAATCATCTATCTATACTAACATCATTTACATATTTAAGTCTTTTTTATGATACTTACCATTTAAACAGGAATCACTGAAACGCACGGCCAATTGTCGCCTATCGACCGGTCAAAGTTTCGGTGCTCTTCTAATGTGTATAGTAGTACTCGGGTCGAATCCTCGGCGATGATACTTTGAAATAGTCGTTTGGTTTTAGTTGATTGTATTCTGATTGGGGGGGGGGTCTGATTGCAGAGCTTAATTGAAATGACTAATGGATGATGTTTAATTTAACAAGTTGATAAAGATTGGGGTGAGTTCATTATTAGGGAGTTAAGCTTGTGATATCCTTGAACTTTGCTTTATATTGCATTTAAATTAACACCCAGTTCACAAGTTGACATCGATTCAAATTTCTAAGTGTTAAAGCTTTAATCCAAGCCTTAACTTAATTAGGATTTTAATCTCAATCAGTACATGTTTATGGTAGTGTATTTGTAGTTCCAATAATCCATGGAAACCACATGCTAAACAAAATATGTCATTAATCTATGACAAATTAAGTCCAACATACACAATGTTAAATTAACGAATACTCATCGAGCAAATACTCTCAATCACTTAACATCCCTAAATTATAACTCACCCCAATGAGATATTTACTCATACATTTGGGTGTTTAATATTCTGGTTATACAAATTATGATGATAAATTAATAATAGAAGAAAAATAAAGGGATTAGAAAAGAGTGGTACGTCGACACACAAACACGAACGATGATGATAATTAAAAACGGATTTTCGATTGAATGAGGAAGCTAAATAATGGAAGGGGATTGAACTGAATTTAAACTATTTTAAGAACATAAATATTAAACTACATAAGGGGGATGAGAATAATAGATATTGAATAAGTAACTTGCATTAAAACAGAATTACAAAGAAAGAGACTTACAAAATTACAAAAACGAAGAACACGAAATTAAGTGAAAACAAAGAGAGGAGGAAAGGTCTCTCAAGTGAAAAATTGAGTATGGAAGATCCTCCCAAGCCTTTGGCAAGGCTTTGGTCATTCCAATATGTTCTCCTCTCTTCTGAAATGCCAACCCCTCTCAAGGAGAGAAGGGGAGAGTATTTATATCCCAAGGAGTGGACTGTTTGCATTCCCAATATGTCCCTCCACTTGAATCTCCAATTTGGCTATACAGACAGCCGAATCTCTACACATCTCATTCTTTGAAGTTGTAGATAATAAAGTTTTCAGACAACTGTCAAAATTTGGAGGCATTTGGACAAGTGGAGCCAAAGTTATGGCGGTTTTATTAAACAAAGGTAAACTGTCCATTTCTATCCATGCTTTTTCGATGGCCAAAATGTGAATGGATTCTAGAATAGGAAGATGCCTTCAAATCCGAATGACTTATTCAAGAACATCAGCCGCCTATATCTCCTCTTTCACACTACAAAATCTCAGCTAGATTTGATTCTTACATCATGCGATATGTCATGAATAGTATACTGAGTTTAATTCTCGGACAGAATGGTGGGCTGGACTTCAAAGCTTCATTTGGACCCCTTGTACTTGGATTTGGGCCTTGAAATTTTTATCCAAGATGGCATGTAGTGTCCCCCGAATTATGGTGGAGAGGTAATATTTTTGGACTTATGTATTGAGCCCAGTAAATCAATCTTCAAGACTGGTCCAGTTTGTTCACAGATTCTTTGGTCTTGATTGTGAGGACCATATGACCCTTCAAATGGCACAATTGGCTCATGGTACCTTCTAATGAAATGTTTTATATTGAAAGGAGAATCCTAAAAAACAAGAACCATACAATGTGGATCAGTATAGTGATAGTTATTATTAAAACATTAAAAAAACTTAATTGGACTACTTCTAAAAATGCTCAAAAATTATACTTAATATTAAAACATTAATATTTCACACAAATTATGCACATTTCATATAAAATAAATAAAGGGAGTATATAATAATTCGTGAAAATATTAATAACATCAACTCCCCCACACTTAGTTTTGTGCATGTCCTCATGTGCAACAAATATAAAAACATGACAAAATCACTTTTACTCACCAACAAATATTAAAATTTTGTTTTCTCCAATCAGGGGAGGTTTAGAATATTTCACTCATCCATTTTGAATTACACCACAAATTGTTACAGAAACAATGTTACAAAACTAATTCATTTTTTTCATGCTCAAATTTAGAAATGGAAAATGTGGACACTCAAAACTCACACCTCTTAAAATGATAAAATTCATTTGTGGAGGTTCACTCATTCACCAACCAAAAGTGAAAATCTTAGAGTTTGAAAAGAGCTCTCAGCTTAAAATCCCTATCCAAAGTTCACAAGAATCAAGAGGTCTTTTTAAGGGGTTTTTCTGTGGCTATGGGATGGTAGGAATATAATGTCCAAGAGAGAGAATAAGAGGGTTAAAATACCAACATAGAAAAACAATGCACAGTTTTTTGAAATAAAACATGGAAGGAAGTGAAAACACATATTTACAAGGGAATGATTGTGTGAAGAAAGACACATTAGAGAAATAAAATATGAAGGTTATGAGAAGATGAAATATTTAAAAACCACCAAACTTCTCCCAATGATATAAGAATATAATGAAAGTGTTCTTTTTTTTCTTTTCCGTTTTTTTCTTTGTTTTTTCGAAAGTTGACCTTGAAACAGATCTCACACTCATATACCAACCCATGTTTGATCTCCTCACAACACTAATTGTAATAGTTATAACAAGATCAAAGGTTTAGGAAGAGTGATTTTTGACCTACCCAAGACACAACCCATTTTTTCATTTTTTTTGATTTTGTTTTTTGATTTTGATTTTTTTTGAATTTTTTTGAACACTTTTCAATATCATTTGTACAATACATTCCCAAATCCCACTGAATGACAACCTTCCCCCCACACTAAAATGGATGCTTTCCCTCAAGCATATGATAACACACCAGAAAGTAAGGAAATGATACCCAAAAATGAAATTCATTCCCCCCACACTTAAATTTCAAAAACATATGCAATGAAAATTCATGTTGATATTGGGTGGGATAAGGTATTGGGCTTGTAATGTGAATATCAAAGAAAAGGTTTTCATAGGCTCGAAGGGGATTTCAAAAGGAGGATTAATGTAAGGGTAATGAGAGGATATTTGGCTATTGTGATTCTCATGTGGTTCAGAAAATTCCTCTATCATATTAATGCACACTAAGGTAGGAAATTCAGCTTGAAGGTCCACAAACTCAAGACTCACAAATGGGGGTGAAAACACACATTTTGAAAAGATGGCCATAGGTGGCCTTAGCATGAAAGAAAATGTTTGTTCTCATGGTTGGGGAAAATAATTTTCCAAATCAAAAATTGAGCATTCAAAATGTGTTGGTTTTGACACAAAATTCTTTATCCAAAGTCATAATGAAAATACAAATTTTTTTGAGATGAAAACATGTCTGTTAACTCCCCAAAATGGTGGGACAAAATTTCAAAACTCGATGGTGAGTAAGCATGACTCTTTTTTTGTAATTTTTTAAGTAATTGTGTTTTTTTAGTTTTTAAGGTTTTTTTTAAAATACACACCCACACAAGAAAGAGAAAAAGAAAGGGTTTGATGAATAAAGTGGTAAAAAAACGAATAAAGTGGAAAGAAAGAGGTAGAGAGATGAATAGATAGAGAGAGAGAGTTAAAGGGAAAGAGGTTCCCCCTAGTTTGGATTTAGTGGGTTTCCATCTTCATCCAGTGGTGGGTCTACTGTGGATCCAATGGAAGTAGATGATAATCCAGTATTGTGTGTCCTCTCATAGTGATGCTTCAACCAATGTCCATTTACCGTAAATTTCCTTTTGGAGGAGGGGTGTTGGACTTGAACTGCACCAAATGGGTAAATGTTAGTAATAACAAAAGGACCTTCCCAACGAGAATTAAGCTTACCTGGGTGAATCCGAAATCGAGAATTGAAGAGCATTAACTTTTCACCTTCATGAAATACCTTTCTCAGGATGTGTCTGTCATGGAGTACCTTAGCCTTCTCTTTGTACAGATTGGAATTCTCATAGGATTCAAGTCGAAGCTCCTCCAGTTCATCCAATTGCGACAATCTTTCTTCACCAGATTTTTCAAGATCAAAATTACATGTTTTCACTGCCCAAAATGACTTATGTTGTATTTCAACTTGTAAGTGACATGATTTACCAAAAACAAGCTGAAAAGGAGACATCCCAATGGGTGTTTTATAGGCAGTTCGATAAGCCCAAAGGGCTTCACCAAGTCTCTTAGGCCAGTCTTTTCTGGTGGTTTTTACAATTCTCTCTAGAACTCTTTTCACTTCTCTATTAGAAAGTTCAGCCATTAAATTTGTTTGGGGGTGATATTCAGTTGAAGTTTTATATACAACCCAATTCTTTTTCAGAAGAGCTTCCATGGTTCTATTACAAAAATGGGTTCCTAAGTCACTGATCAAGGCACGTGGTGTGCCAAATCTTTGGAAGATGTGGGTCTTTAGGAACTCACTAACAGTATGAGCATCATCCTTCCTAGTGGGTTTGGCCTCAACCCACCTTGAAACATAATCGACTGCAAGAAGAATGTATGATAATCTATTGGAAGGGGGAAATGGTCCCATGAAATAGATGCCCCAAACATCGAAGATTTCACAAAAGATTAAGGTATTTTGGGGAATTTCATTTCTTTTGGAGATTATGCCAAACTTTTGGCATGTGGGACATGATTGACAGAACTCATGTGAGTCCTTGAAGAGGGAAGGCCAGAAGAATCCATAGTCTAGGACCTTTCGGGAGGTCCTTTGTGGTCCAAAGTGGCCACCACCAGGCATTGAGTGACAGAATTCTAAGATGGCAGAATATTCATCTTCATCAACACATCTCCTAATTACCATGTCTACCCCAGTTTTCCAAAGTTTATTTTCGTCCCAAAAATAGTATTTTGAATCACTTTTCAACTTCATTTTTTGTTCTTTTGAAAAATTTTCAGGAAAAACACCATAAACCAAGTAATTTACAATTGGGGCATACCATGGTAGTTTTGGAGTGAGAGATGAAAGGTGCTCAATTGGAAATTAAGGATCAATGATTTCAGAATGAGGAGAATTAGGAATTTTACTCAAGTGATCATCCACAAGGTTTTCTTTTCCCGGTCTATCTTTGATTTCAAGTTCAAACTCTTGGAGCATTAGAATACATCTTATTAGCCTTGGTTTGGAATCACTTTTCTTGAGTAATAATTTTATAGCAGAATGATCTGTGAAGATTATGATTTTGGCACCTAAGAGATAGGGTCGGAATTTATCTAAGGCAAAAACAACTGCTAAAAGTTCTTTTTCAGTGACAGTGTAGTGAGATTGAGTTTCATCTAATGTTTTTGAGGAATAATAGATGACATGAGGAATTATTTCTCTTCTTTGACCAAGAACATCCCCAACAGCTCTATCAGAAGCATCACACATCAATTCAAAGGGTAAGGACCAATCTAGGGGTTGGATTATCGGGGCAGAAGTAAGAGTAGTGTTGAGTTCAATGAAGGCTCTCTTGCAAACCTCATCAAAATGGAAAGAGACATCATTTTGGAGCAAATGAGTGAGTGGGAGATAAAGTTTACTAATGTTATGGATGAATCGCTGATAGAAACCAGCATGACTGAGGAATGATCGGATGTCTCGAACAGAAGTGGGTTGAGGAAGTGATTGGATCACTTCAATTTTGGAAGGATCAACTTCAATACCATCTTTTGAAACTATGTGCCCCAGAACAATCCCATTTGAAACCATGAAGTGAAATTTTTCAAAATTTAACACAAGGTTACACTTGACACACTTTTGAAGGACTAGAGAGAGTGAATGCAAGCATGACTCAAATGACTCGCCATAAATGGTAAAGTCATCCATGAAGACTTCCATGCAGTGTTCTATGAATTCTGAAAAGATACTCATCATACACCTCTGGAATGTTGCAGGATCATTACAAAGGCCAAAAGGCATTCTTCTATATGAATATGTTCCAAAGGGGCATGTTAAAGTAGTCTTTTCTTGGTCCTTATGTGCGATTGGGATTTGGAAGTGGCCGAGGTATCCATCAAGAAAGCAATAGTGTGACTTTCCGGCTAATCTTTCTAGCATTTGATCAAGGAATGGAAGAGGGTAGTGATCTTTTCGTGTTTCAGAATTCAATTTCTTATAGTCGATGCACACACGCCCTTTGTTCTTCACTCGAGTTGTGATTACCTATCCATGTTCATTTGTGACAACAGTTATCCCACCCTTCTTAGGTACAACTTGAATTGGACTAACCCATTCATTATCAGAAATTGGGTAGATAATACCAGCTTGAAGAGGCTTGGTGATCTCTTCCCTAACTACCTCAAGGATGAGTGGATTGAGTCTCCTTTGGGGTTGTCTAATTGGTTTGGATGATTCCTCAAGATGAATGTGATGCATGCAAAGGGCAGGGTTGATTCCTGGTATGTCATCTAGGGTCCAACCTAAGGCCTTTTTGTTTTCCTCTAACACTTGAAAAAGTTTGGACTCCTCGGTTTCAGTAAGTGTGGCAGAGATAATGACAGAATATGAGTGATCATGGAAGAGGAATGCATATTTCAGGTGTGCAGGAAGAGGTTTCAGATCAGTCTCATCTTTCGATTTTGGGCTCGACAACTCAGGAATAGAAGAAGGGACTTCAGTTGCTTCAGGTTCATTTTCCTTAATACTGTCCAAGGTGGAGCAGTAGAGATCAGAGTTGATGTGGGATTCAAGAGAGTTTTCAAGTTCCTCTAGATTGATGGAGTCTATGAATGAGAGGTCCACATCAACTTCACCATTTATGACTTTGTTAATCATGGTGCATATTTCACAAGATCCTTTATCATTAGAACATGAAGAACATGGTGGATTGGGGTTCTATTGACTCTTAGAAGTGTCCTCAGAAGCATGGATTGAGAATGCAGAGTGATCCTAAGATGGATATCACATGGCTTGGAAAATGTTGAACTTGACTAGTTGGTCACCGAATTCCATGGATAAGATGCCTGAATGGACATCAGTCTTGGTTCTCGTAGTCATGAGTAATGGTCTTCCTAGAATTAGGGGATATCGAGAAGAGTTCGTCTCACATTCCATGTCAAGGACATAGAAATCAGCAGGGAAGATAAGATCATTGACTCGGACAAGGACATCCTCAATTATTCCCTCAGGACTGGTTGTGCTTCGATTGGCTAACTGAATGACAACACCCATTGGGTGCAAGGGACCTAGACCAAGGTTGGAGAATATTTATTTGGGCATGACATTAATTGAGGCTCCTAGGTCTATGAGTGCATCATCAAAGTTGGAACTTCCAATTTGGCATGGGACTGTAAAGGTCCCTGGATCTTTGCACTTTATGGGAATAGACTGCTGGGTGGAAACATTTTCAAAGGTCCTAAGTTGCCTCTTGTGGGTGCACAATTCCTTAAGAAACTTGGCATACTTAGGAATTTGTTTTATGGAATCTAAGAGGGGAATGTTGACTTCAACACGTCTAAACATGTCAAGAATTTTAGGATCAGGTTCAAAGGACTTCCTTGGTTTAGAAACGGCTTGAGGAAAAGGAATTGGATTCCTAAGTGGAATGGAAGGAGGTGAGGGAATGGTTTCAGGTTCCTTTTCAAGTTTCTTTTTCTTTTCATTTTCTAGGTCAACATTCAAAGGAGGGTTTGAGGATTTATCTTGAGGCATAGCAAGTTTCTTTCCTTATCTAAGTGCAATTTCACATACATTACCCTTGGGGTTGGGTAATGGTTGAGCTGGGAGTTGGGAAGAATTTGATTGTTGTTGTTGGCTCAGGTGGGATGCAAGTTGACCTATTTGAGTTTCAATGTTTTTAAGTCTAGAACGGGTGAAGGAGGAAAGATCTTCTACTGCACTTTCCCATGGTTGCTTGGAAGAAGAGGCTTGTCCCTGGTTGGGATTGCCTTGATTTTGGTTCTTGGGAAATCGATTGTATTGGTTTTGGAATTGAGAAGGCTCACTAGGATAATGGAATCCAGGAGGAGGACTGTTCCTTTGAGGTTGAGGAACAAAAGGATAAGGTTGATGGAAGTTACCACCACCTTGACCATATTGGAATTGGTTTTGGTTTTGAGGAGGGAAATGAGGGGGATGAGAGACGGGCCATACCTCATTCCTTAGTTAAAGTTAGAGGAGAAGGGATCAGAGTGAGGTTGGATGAAGTTTCTAACAAACTGACCTGATATTTGAGGATTGGTGTTCCGCTGAGCATATGCTGCATTGAGCTCCATTGGTCCAGATGAATCAGATTGATCCTCTTGAAGTTGTGTACATGTGTCAGTTGGATGAGATGGAGAGTTGTAGATTCCACAGTTTTTGATTGGTCCAGGAAACATTGATTGCGGAGAAGATGAGGTTGGGGATTTGGTAGCCACCACTAGTTTACACACAAGACCTGTAAGTTCACTCATCCACTCACTCATCTTGTTAGGCTCTATGGATTGATTATCTTGGGCTTGTTTGACTTGAGCATGTGCTCGAGTATGGAATTGTTGTGTGTTTGCAGCCATGTTACTTATGAGATCTCTTGTAGATGCGGGAGTTTTATCAACCAGAGCACCGCCACTTGCGGCATCAATGAGAGTTCTCTCCATAGCCAATAACCCCTCATAGAAGTATTGGATCAAGAGTTGTTCAGGGATTTGATGGTGTGTGCAGGTTGCCACAAGCTTTTTGAACCTCTCCCAGTACTCATGGAGTGATTCACTTGGGAATTGACGGATACCACTTATTTCCTTTCGGATAGAAGCAGTACGAGAAGCAGGAAAGAATTTCTCTAAGAAAAGCCGCTTCATGTCATTCCATGTGGTTATGGAACCAGGAGGTAGGTAGTAGAGCCATGACTTAGCAGTGTCAGCTAGGGAAAAATGGAATGCTCGGAGTTTGATTTGTTCTTCAGAAACCCCTTGAGGCTTCATGGTAGAGCACACTACTTGGAACTCTTTAAGGTGAAGATGTGGATCCTCACCGGCTAGCTCGTGAAAATGAGGGAGAAGATGAATCAAACCCGATTTGAGTTCAAATTCAGCCTCTATATTTGGATATTGAATACCGAGAGGTTGGTAATTCATATCAGGGGCAACTAGTTCTTTAAGGGTTTGTTCCCTAGGATTTTCCATATCTAATTCAATTGGTTGGATGAGGACTGGTTCTTGAATTCTTTGAGTGTCTCTTATGTTCCTCCTAAGTTGGCGAAGTGTTCACTCAATTTCAGGGTCAAAAAAATCCGAGGGATTGTTTGGGAGGCTACGGGGCATTCAGAGAGATTTTAAAAGAAAGAGGAAGACGAGTTTCTCTTTGTATTTTTTTTCAGTTTATGATTTTTATGAGAATATGGGTTTTTCTTTGTGATTTCTTTTCAATTTTTTTTTAAAATTTTGTTTTTTTGGGTTTTTTGACAATAACTGAAAACTAATGACTAATTAAAGCACCATCCCCGAAAACGGTGCCATTTGAAATGAACGGTCGATTTTTTCCTATCGACCGGTCAAAGTTCCAGTGCTCTGCTAATGTGTATTGCAGCACTCGGGTCGAATCCTCAGCGATGATACTTTGAAATAGTCGTTTGTTTTTAGTTGATTGTATTCTGATTGGGGGGAGGGGGGTTTGATTGCAGAGCTTAATTGAAATGACTAATGGATGATGTTTAATTTAACAAGTTGATAAAGATTGGGGTGAGTTCATTATTAGGGAGTTAAGCTTGTGATATCCTTGAACTTTTCTTTATATTGCATTTAAATTAACACCCACTTCACAAGTTGACATCGATTAGAATTCCTAAGTGTTAAAGCTTTAATCCAAGCCTTAAATTAATTAGGATTTTAATCTCAATCAGTACATGTTTATGGTAGTGTATTTTTAGTTCCAATAATCCATGGAAACCACATTCTAAACAAAATATTTCATTAATCTATGACAAATTAAGTCCAACATACACAATGTTAAATTAACGAATACTCATCGAGAAAATACTCTCAATCACTTAACATCCCTAAATTATAACTCACCCCAATGATATATTTACTCAGCCATTTGGGTGTTTAATATTCTGGTTATAAAAATTATGATGATAAATTAAGAATAGAAGAAAAAGAAAGGGATTAGAAAAGAGTGGTACGTCGACACACACACACGAACGATGATGATAATTAAAAACGGATTTTCGATTGAATGAGGAAGCTAAATAAGGGAAGGGGATTGAACTGAATTTAAACTATTTTAAGAACCTAAATATTAAACTACATAATGGGGATTAGAATAATAGATATTGAATAAGTAACTTGCATTAAAATAGAATTACAAAGAAAGAGACTTACAAAATTACAAAAACGAAGAGTACGAAATTAAGTGAAAACAAAGAGAGGAGGAAAGGTATCTCAAGTGAAAACTTGAGTATGGAACATCCTCCCAAGACTTTTTAAAGGATTTGGTCTTTCCAATATGTTCTCCTCTCTTCTAAAATGCCAACCCCTCTCAAGGAGAGAAGGGGAGAGTATTTATAGCCCAAGGAGTGGACTGTTTGCATTCCCAATATGTCCCTCCACTTTCATCGCCAATTTAGCTATTCATACAGCCGAATATCCTATATCTCCTTCTTCTAAGTTGTATAAAATAAAGTTTTACGACTACTGTCAAAATTTGGAGGCATTTGGACAAGTGGATCCAAAGTTATGGCGGTTTTATTAAACAAATGTAAACTGTCCATTTCTATCCATACTTTTTCGATGGCCAAAATGTGAATGGATTCTGGAATAGGAAGATGCCTTCAAATCCGAATGACTTCTTTAACAAAGTCGGCCGCCTATATCTTCTATTTCACACTGAAAAATCTCAGCTCTATTTGATTCTTACATCATGAGATATGTCATGAATAGTATACTGATTTTAATTCTCGGACAGAATGGTGGGCTGGACTTTAAAGCTTCATTTGGGCCCCTTGTACTTGGATTTGGGCCTTGAAAGTTTTATGCAAGATGACATTTAGTGTCCCCAGAATTATGGTGGAGAGTTAATGTTTTTGGACATCTGTATTGAGCCCAGTAAATCAATCTTCAAGGCTGGTCCAGTTTGTTCACAGATTCTTTGGTCTTGTTTGTGAGGACCATATGACCCTTCAAATGGCAGAATTGGCTCATGATACCTTCTAATGAAATGTTTTATATTGAAAGTAGAATCCTAAAAAACAAGAACCACACAATTTGGATAAGTATAGTGATATTTATTATTAAAACATTAAACAGACTTAATTGGACTACTTCTAAAAATGCTCAAAAATTATACTTAATATTAAAAAATTAATATTTCACAAAAATTATGCACATTTCATATAAAATAAATAAAGGGAGTATATAATAATTCATGAAAATATTAATAACATCAACTCCCCCACACTTAGTTTTGTGAATTTCCTCATTTGCGACAAATATAAAAACATGACAAAATCATTTTTACTCACCAACAGATATTAAAATTTTGTTTTCTCCAATCAGGAGAGGTTTAGACTATTTTACTCATCCATTTTGAATTACACCACAAGTTGTTAAAGAAACAATTTTCCAAAACTAATTCATTTTTTTCATGCTCAAATTTAGAAATGGAAAATATGGACACTCAAAACTCACACCTCTTAAAATGATAAAATTCATTTGTGGAGGTTCACTCTTTCACCAACTAAAAGTGAAAATCTTAGAGTTTGAAAAGAGCTCTCAGCTTAAAATCCCTATCTAAAGTGCACAAGAATCAAGAGGTCTTTTTAAGGGGTTTTTCTATGGCTATGGGACGGTAGGAATATAATGTCCAAGAGAGAGAATAAGAGGGTTAAAATACCAACATAGAAAAACAATGCACAGTTTTTTGAAATAAAACATGGAAGGAAATGAAAACACATATTTACAAGGGAATGATTGTGTGAAGAAAGACACATTAGAGAAAGAAAATATGAAGGTGATGAGAAGATGAAATATTTACAAACCACCAAACTTCTCCCAATGATATAAGAATATAATGCAAGTATTCTTTTTTTTTCTTTTCCGTTTTTTTCTTTGTTTTTTCAAAAGTTGACCTTGAAACAGATCTCACACTCATATCCCAACCCATGTTTGATCTCCTCACAACACTAATTTTAATAGTTATAACAAGATCAAAGGTTGAGGAAGAGTGATTTTTGACCTACCCAAGACACAACCCATTTTTTCATTTTTTTTATTTTGTTTTTTGATTTTGATTTTTTTGAATTGTTTTTGAACACTTTTCAATATCATTTGTACAATACATTTCCAAATCTCACTGAATGACAACCTCCCCCCCACACTAAAATGGATGCTTGCCCTCAATAATATGATAACACACCAGAAAGTAAGGAAATGATACCCAAAAATGAAATCCATTCCCCCCACACTTAAATTTCAAAAACTTATGCAATGAAAATCCATGTTGATATTGGGTGGGATAAGGTATTGGTCTTGTAATGTGGATATCAAAGAAAAGGTTTTCATAGGCTCTAAGGGGCTTTCAAAAGGAGGATTAATGTAAGGTTAATGAGAGGATATTTGGCTATTGTGATTCTCATGTGGTTTAGAAAATGCCTCTATCATATTAATGCACAATAAGGTAGGAAATTTAGCTTGAAGGTCCACAAACTCAAGACTCAAAAATGGGGGTGAAAACACACATTTTGAAAAGATGTCCATAGGTGGCCTTGGCATGAAAGCAAATGTTTGTTCTCATGGTTGGGGAAAATAATTTTCCAAATCAAAAATTGAGCATTCAAAATGTGTTGGTTTTGACACAAAATTCTTTATCCAAAGTCATAATGAAAATAAAAAATTTTTGAGATGAAAACATGTCTGTTAACTCCCCAAAATGGTTGGACAAAATTTCAAAACTCGATGGTGAGTAAGCATGACTCTTTTTTTGTAATTTTTTAAGTAATTGTGTTTTTTTTGGTTTTTTTTAGTTTTTAAGGTTTTTTTTAAAAAACACACCCACACAAGAAAGAGAAAAATAAAGGGTTTGATGAATAAAGTGGTAAAAAAATGAATAAAGTGGTAAGAAAGAGGTAGAGAGAGGAAGAGATAGAGAGAGAGTTAAAGGGAAATAGGTGCCCCCTGGTTTGGATTTGGTGGGTTTCCATATTCATCCAGTGGTGGGTCTACTGTGGATCCAATGGAAGTAGATGATGATCCAGGATTATGTGTCATCTCATAGTGATGCTTCAACCGATGTCCATTTACCGTAAATTTCCTTTTGGAGGAGTGGTGTTGGACTTGCACTGCACCAAATGGGTAAATGTTAGTAATAACAAAAGGACCTTCCCAACGAGAATTAAGCTTACCTGGGTGAAGACGAAATCGAGAATTGAAGAGCATTACCTTTTCACCTTCATGAAATACCTTTCTCAGGATGTGTTTGTCATGGAGTACCTTAGCCTTCTCTTTGTATAGATTGGAATTCTCATAGGATTCAAGTCGAAGCTCCTCCAGTTCATCCAATTGCAATAATCTTTCTTCACCAGATTTTTCAAGATCAAAATTACATGTTTTCACTGCCCAAAATGACTTATGTTATATTTCAACTGGTAAGTGACATGCTTTACCAAAAACAAGCCGAAAAGGAGACATCCCAATGGGTGTTTTATAGGAAGTTCGATAATCCCAAAGGGCTTCACCAAGTCTCTCAGGCCAGTCTTTTCTGGTGGGTTTTACAATTCTCTCTAGAACTCTTTTCACTTCTCTATTAGAAAGTTCTGCCATTCCATTTGTTTGGGGGTGATATGAAGTTGAAGTTTTATGTACAACCCCATTCTTTTTCAGAAGATCTTTCATTGTTCTATTACAAAAATGGGTTCCCAAGTCACTGATCAAGGTACGTGGTGTGCCAAATCTTTGGAAGATGTGGGTCTTTAGGAACTCACTAACAGTATGAACATCATCCTTCCTAGTGGGTTTGGCCTCAAACCACCTTGAAACATAATCGACCGCAAGAAGAATGTATGAGAATCCATTGGAAGGGGGAAATGGTCCCATGAAATCGATGCCCCAAACATCAAAGATTTCACAAAAGATTAAGGGCTTTTGGGGAATTTCATTTCTTTTGGAGATTATGCCAAACTTTTGGCATGTGGGACATGATTGAAAGAACTAATGTGAGTCCTTGAAGAGGGAATTCCAGAAGAATCCAGAGTCTAGGACCTTTCGGGAGGTCCTTTGTGGTCCAAAGTGGCCACCACTAGGCATTGAGTGACAAAATTCTAAGATGGAAGAATATTCATCTTCATCAACACATCTCCTAATTACCATGTCTGCCCCAGTTTTCCAAAGTTTATTTTCTTCCCAAAAATAGTATTTTGAATCACTTTTCAACTTCATTTTTTTGTTCTTTTGAAAAAATTTCAGGAAAAACACCATAAACCAAGTAATTTACAATTGGGGCATACCATGGTAGTTTTGGAGTGAGAGATGAAAGGTGCCCAATTGGAAATTCAGGATCAATGATTTCAGAATGAGGAGAATTAGGAATTCTACTCAAGTGATCAGCCACATGGTTTTCTTTTCCAGGTCTATCTTTGATTTCAAGGTCAAACTCTTGGAGCATTAGAATACATCTTATTAGCCTTGGTTTGGAATCACTTTTCTTGAGTAAGAACTTTATAGCAGAATGATCTGTGAAGATTATGATTTTGGAACCTAAGAGATAGGGCCGGAATATATCTAAGGCAAAAACAACTGCTAAAAGTTCCTTTTCAGTGACAGTGTAGTGAGATTGAGTTTGATCCAATGTTTTTGAGGCATAATAGATGAAATGAGGAATTCTTTCTATTCTTTGTCCAACAACAACCCTAACTGCTCTATCAGAAGCATCACACATCAATTCAAAGGGTAAGGACCAATCTGGGGGTTGGATTATCGGGGCAGATGTAAGAGCAGTTTTGAGTTCAATGAAGGGTCTCTTGCAAACCTCATCAAAATGGAAAGAGACATCATTTTGGAGAAAATGAGTGAGTGGGAGAGAAATTTTACTAATGTTATGGATGAATTGCCGATAGAAACCAGCATGACCGAGGAATGATCGGATGTCTCGAATAGAAGTGGGTTGAGGAAGTAATTGGATCACTTCAATTTTGGCAGGATCAACTTCAATACCATGATTTGAAACTATGTGCCCCAGAACAATCCCATTTGAAACCATGAAGTGACATTTTTCAAAATTTAACACAAGGTTACACTTGACACACTTTTGAAGGACTAGAGAGAGTGAATGCAAGCATGACTCAAATGACTCACCATAAATGGTAAATTCATCCATGAAGACTTCCATGTAGTGTTCTATGAATTTTGAAAAGATACTCATCATACACCTCTAGAATGTTGCAGGATCATTACAAAGGCCAAAAGGCATTCTTCTATATGCATATGTTCTAAAGGGGCATGTGAAAGTAGTCTTTTCTTGGTCCTGAGGTGCAATTGGGATTTGGAAGTAGCCGGTGTATCCATCAAGAAAGAAATAGTGTGACTTTCTGGCTAATCTTTCTAGCATTTGATCAAGGAATGGAAGAGGGTAGTGATCTTTTCGTGTTTCAGCATTCAATTTCTTATATTCGATGCACACACGCCCTTTGTTCTTCACTCGAGTTGTGATTACCTCTCCATGTTCATTTGTGACAACAGTTATCCCACCCTTCTTAGGTATAACTTGAATTGGACTAGCCCATTCATTATCAGAAATTGGGTAGATAATACCAGCTTAAAGAATCTTGGCGATCTCTTCCCTAACTACCTCAAGGATGAGTGAATTGAGTCTCCTTTGTGGTTATCTAATTGGTTTGGATGATTCCTCAAGATGGATGTGATGCATGCAAAGGGCAGGGTTGATTCCTGGTATGTCATCTAGGGTCCAACCTAAGGCCTTTTTTTTCCTCTAACACTTGAACAAGTTTGGAATCATCAGTTTCAGTAAGTGTGGCAGAGATAATGACAGAATATGAGTGATCATGGAAGAGGAATGCATATTCAGGTGTGCAGGAAGAGGTTTCAGATCAGTCTCATCTTTCGATTTTGGGCTCGACAACTCAAGAATGGAAGAAGGGACTTCAGTTGCTTCAGGTTCATTTTCCTTAATACTGTCCAAGGTGGAGCAGTAGAGATAAGAGTTGATGTGGGATTCAAGAGAGTTTTCAAGTTCCTCTAGATTGATGGAGTCTATGAATGAGAGGTCCACATCAACTTCACCATTTATGACTTTGTTAATCATGGTGAATATTTCACAAGATCCTTTATCATTAGAACATGAAGAACATGGTGGATTGGGGTTCGATTGACTCTTAGAAGTGTCCTCAGAACCATGGATTGAGAATGCAGAGTGATCCTCAGATGGGTATCACATGGCTTAGAAAATGTTGAACTTGACTAGTTGGTCACCGAATTCCATGGATAAGATGCCTGAATGGACATCAATCTTAGTTCTCGCAGTCATGAGGAATGGTCTTCCTAGAATTAGGGGAGATCGAGAAGAGTTCATCTCACCTTCCATGTCAAGGACATAGAAATCAGCAGGGAAGATAATATCATTGACTCGGACAAGGACATCCTCAATTATTCCCTCAGGACTGGTTGTGCTTCAATTGGCTAACTGAATGACAACACCCGTTTGGTGCAAGGGACCTAGACCAAGTTTGGAGAATATTGATTTGGGAATGACATTAATTGAGGCTCCTAGGTCTATGAGTGCATCATCAAAGTTGGAACTTCCAATTTGGCATGGGACTGTAAAGGTCCCTGGATCTTTTCACTTTATGGGAATAGACTGCTGGGTGGAAACATTTTCAAAGGTCCTAAGTTTCCTCTTGTGGGTGCACAATTCCTTAAGAAACTTGGCATACTTAGGAATTTGTTTTATGGCATCTAAGAGGGGAATGTTGACTTCAAAACGTCTAAACATGTCAAGCATTTCAGGATCAGGTTCAAAGGACTTCCTTGGTTTAGAAACGGCTTGAGGAAAAGGAATTGTATTCCTAAGTGGAATGGAAGGAGGTGAGAGAATGGTTTCAGGTTCCTTTTCAAGTTTCTTTTTCTTTTCATTTTCTAGGTCAACATTCATTGGAGGGTTTGAGGATTCATCTTGAGGCATAGCAAGTTGCTTTCCTGATCTAAGTGCAATTGCACTTACATTACCCTTGGGGTTGGGTAATGGTTGAGCTGGGAGTTGGGAAGAATTTGATTGTTGTTGCTGGCTCAGGTGGGATGCAAGTTGACCTATTTGAGTTTCAATGTTTTTAAGGCTAGAACGGGTGAAGGAGGCAAGATCTTCCACTGCACTTTCCCATGGTTGCTTGGAAGAAGAGGCTTGTCCCTGGCTGGGATTGCCTTGATTTTGGTTCTTGGGAAATCGATTGTATTGGTTTTGGAATTGGGAAGGCTCACTAGGATAATGGAATCCAGGAGGAGGATTGTTCCTTTGAGGTTGAGGAATAAAATGATAAGGTTGATGTAAGTTACCACCACCTTGACCATATTGGAATTGGTTTGGGTTTTTAGGAGGGAAATGAGGGGGATGAGATACGGGATTACCATACCTCAATCCTTGGTTAAAGTTAGAGGAGAAGGGATTAGAGTGAGGTTGGTTGAAGTTTCTAACAAACTGACCTGATAGTTGAGGATTGGTGTTCCGCTGATCATATGCTGCATTGAGCTCCATTGGTCCAGATGAATCAGATTGATCCTCTTGAAGTTGTGGACATGTGTCAGTTGGATGAGATGGAGAGTTGTAGATTCCATAGTTTTTGATTGGCCCAGGAAACATTGATTGCGGAGAAGACGAGGTTGGGGATTTGGTAGCCACCGCTAGTTGATGCACAAGACCTGTAAGTTCACTCATCCACTCAGTCATCTTGTTAGGCTCTATGGATTGATTATCTTGGTCTTGTTTGACTTGAGCATGTTCTCGAGTATGGAATTGTTGTGTTTTTGCAGCCATGTTACTTATGAGATCTCTTGCAGATGCTGGAGTTTTATCAACCAGAGCACCGCCACTTACGGCATCAATGAGAGTTCTCTCCATAGCCAATAACCCCTCATAAAAGTATTGGATCAAGAGTTGGTCAGGGATTTGATGGTGTGGGCAGGTTTCCACAAGCTTTTTGAACCTCTCCCAGTACTCATGGAGTGATTCACTTGGGAATTGATGGATACCACTTATTTCCTTTCGGATAGAAGCAGTACGAGAAGCAGGAAAGAATTTCTCTAAGAAAAGCCGCTTCATGTCATTCCATGTGGTTATGGAACCAGGAGGTAGGTAGTAGATCAATGACTTAGCAGTGTCAGCTAGGGAAAAAGGGAATGCTCGGAGTTTGATTTGTTCTTCAGAAACCCCTTGAGGCTTCATGGTAGAGCACACTACTTGGAACTCTTTAAGGTGAAGATGTGGATCCTCACCGGCTATCTCGTTAAAATGACGGAGAAGATGAATCAACCCCGATTTGAGTTCAAAGTCAGCCTCTATATTTGGATATTGAATACCAAGAGGTTGGTAATTCATATCAGGGGCAGCGAGTTCTTTAAGGGTTTGTTCCCTAGGATTTTCCATATCTAATTCAATTGGTTGGATGAGGACTGGTTCTTGAATTCTTTGAGTATCTCTTATGTTCCTCCTAAGTTGGCGAAGTGTTCGCTCAATTTCAGGGTCAAACAAATCTGAGGGATTGTTTGGGAGGCTATAGGGCATTCAGAGAGATTTTGAAAGAAAGAGAAAGACGAGTTTTTCTTTGTATTTTTTTTCAGTTTATGATTTTTATGAGAAGACGGGTTTTTCTTTGTGATTTTTTTTTTCAATTTTTTTTTAAAATTTTGTTTTTTTGGTTTTTTTTACAATAACCAGAAACTAATGAATAATTAAAGCACCATCCCCGGCAACGGAACCATTTGAAACTCACGGCCGATTGTCGCCTATCGACCGGTCAAAGTTCCGGTGCTCTGCTAATGTGTATAGCAGCACTCGGGTCGAATCCTCGGTGATGATACTTTGAAATAGTCGTTTGTTTTTAGTTGATTGTATTCTGATTGGGGGGGGGTTGATTGTAGAGCTTAATTAAAATGACTAATGGAAGATGTTTAATTTAATAAGTTGATAAAGATTGGGGTGAGTTCATTATTAGGGAGTCAAGCTTGTGATATCCTTGAACTTTGCTTTATATTGCATTTAAATTAACACCCACTTCACAAGTTGACATCGATTAGAATTCCTAAGTGTTAAAGCTTTAATCCAAGCCTTAACTTAATTAGGATTTTAATCTCAATCAGTACATGTTTATGGTAGTGTATTTGTAGTTCCAATAATTCATGGAAACCACATGCTAAACAAAATATGTCATTAATCTATGACAAATTAAGTCCAACATACACAATGTTAAATTAACGAATACTCATCGAGCAAATACTCTCAATCACTTAACATCCCTAAATTATAACTCACACCAATGAGATATTTACCCAGCCATTTGGGTGTTTAATATTCTGATTATAAAAATTATGATGATAAATTAAGAATAGAAGAAAAAGAAAGGGATTAGAAAAGAGTGGTACGTCGACACACACACACGAACGATGATGATAATTAAAAACAGATTTTCAATTGAATGAGGAAGATAAATAAGGGAAGGGGATTGAACTGAATTTAAACTATTTTAAGAACGTAAATATTAAACTATAGAAGGGGGATGAGAATAATAGATATTGAATAAGTAACTTTCATTAAAACAGAATTACAAAGAAAGAGACTTACAAAATTACAAAAACGAAGAACATGAAATTAAGTGAAAACAAAGAGAGGAGGAAAGGTCTCTCAAGTGAAAACTTGAGTATGGAAGATCCTCCCAAGCCTTTGGAAAGGCTTTGGTCGTGCCAATATGTTCTCTCTTTTGAAGTGCCAACCCCTCTCAAGGAGAGAAGGGGAGAGTATTTATAGCCCAAGGAGTGGGCTGTTTGCATTCCCAATATGTCCCTCCACTTGCATCACCAATTTGTCTATTCATACAGCCGAATCTCCACATATCTCCTTCTTCAAAGTTGTAGATAATAAATTTGTCCGACTAATGTCAAATCTTTGAGTCATTTTAACAAGTGGAGACAAAGTTATGGTGGTTTTATTAAACAAAGGTAAACTGTCCATTTCTATCCATGCTTTTTCGATGGCCAACCTATGAATGGATTTTGGAACAGGAGGATGCCTTCAAATCTGAATGACTTCTTCAACAAAGTAGGCCACCTATAGCTACTCTTTCACACTGAAAAATCTCAGCTCGATTTGATGCTTACATCATGATATATGTCATGAATAATATACTTATTTTAATTCTCGGACAGAATGGTGGGTTGGACTTAAAAGCTCCATTTGGACCCCTTGTACTTGGATTTGGGCCTTGAAATTTTTATCCAAGATGACATGTAGTGTCCCCCGAATTATGGTAGAGAGTTAATGTTTTTGGACTTATTTATTGATCCCAGTAAATCAATCTTCAAAACTGGTCCAGTTTGTTCACAGATTCTTTGATCTTGTCTGTGAGGACCATATGACCAATCAAATGGCAGAATTGGATCATGGTACCTTCTAATGAAATGTTTTATATTGAAAGGAGAATACTAAAAAACAAGAACCACACAATTTGGATCATTATAGGGATAGTTATTATTAAAACATTAAATAGACTTAATTGGACTACTTCTAAAAATGCTCAAAAATTATACTTAATATTAAAACATTAATATTTCACACAAATTATGAACATTTCATATAAAATAAATAAAGTGAGTATATAATAATTCATGAAAATATTAATAACATCAATCACACATAAAGTACTTACTTTTATGTTACTTTGGAAATTGAATAACCTATTCAAGCTTTGACAGTTTCTGGAATAGTATGAAATTTTCATTCCCAAGCCTTATATGCCATATAATTTTATTTTATTCTACAACATTTAAACCGTTAACATTTTTTTATTAGATCAGAGAAATTAATTGTATAAACAATCTCTTTTCAATTTTCATAAAATAAGAAATTTATTTTTCAAAACTGTATATTTATCAGTTTCAAAAATAAAATTTAATTCGTCATAAAAAATTTGTGATATACTTATTAAATTGTTTTTAAACCATCGATAAATAATAATGTTAAAAAAATAACAATTTTAGAAAAATCAACTTCACCAATACCATTAATATGACCTTTAGAGTTGTATCCAGATGTGATTAGGCTACCATCACATGAATTAAAAGATAGAAATTTAGAAATATCACATTTCATGTGCCTAGAGTAGCCACTTTTTAGATACCATGTGTATTTTATAATTCTAAGGAAGATTTATTATAATTAAAAAATAAAACAAAATGTTTTGGTACCCATGCTAACTTGGGTCTAATAGGATTATTAGCGGAATTTATTGGAACCCAAATAGATTTAAAACATTTATTAGTGGACTGTTTAGAAAATAAATCTCTAGAAATGGAATTATTTTTATTTCCAAATGATTGTGTAAATCTCAGTGAACATTCATTGGAATAATTCATTTTCATTATACATTTAAAATAGGTTACACTAGAAATACATCCTTTATAACTTTTAATAAAGGTAGTATTATTTTTCCTTGGTGATAAACTGTTATAACCGAAAAAATTCTTGTTACAGTTTGGTTTTATCACAAACATCATTCTATCATATTGTTCTTTACCTTGAATAAATGTAGATAGACATTATTTATTATTAAATAATTATTTTTTTAAATTCATATTATCATTTTGAATAGTCTCTAAATCAGTATAAACTTTCATATCAGAGCTAGAAGTTGTGTTTATTAGTCTATTTTTTTCTTGATTATGTTTTATACAATCATTCTCAACATTAGTAAAATATTACAAAACTAAATTAAATATTCTTTCTTTCTATTTATCATTCAGTTCCTAAAAGTCTTTAAGTCTATCATTTTCTCATTTTAGTTTTAGCATTCTAGAATCATAATTATCTTTAGATTTTTCATTTTGGGAAACAAAAGTATTCAAGTAATCACATTCCCTTTTTAGTTTCTCATTATTTTTAACCAATTTATTATTTTAAAATTTTATATCAGTATACTTTATAATCATCCCTACTCCATCATTTATTAATTCTTCATTTTCTTAAGTAGTTGTTTAACTTTGGAATTAAAAGAATCAGAATCAGTTTCCTTTTTATTTTTAGAAATAAAATCTTGATCTACATTATCAACAGTGATTATTGATTGAAAATAGAATTAGTTACCCCACATTGTACACCCATTAGAGCAAGGTTACCTATCTCCTATTCACATCCAAAATAACTACTTGAGTCAGAACTGTCTGATCATTCCCAACCTCCAACCAAAGATTTCTTTTCTTTTCTCCTTTTCTCTTTGTCCTTCTTTGGATGTTTGTGTTTTAGAGAGTCTATTATAATTTTTCCTTCCTTCCAACACTCATAAAAAGGTTAATTCTGAAACAATGTTACTATTATTAGAATTACCTTTCTTGTAATACTTTTTGAACTTCCTTTTAAACTGCCTATTATCACCGTTGCTTTTCATTAACTTGAGAAACTTCTTGTTAAAGTGTTCCATCTGTTTTTTACTTTACTAGTAATCAGATAAAAAAGTGATAGATATTTCATTAATATTAGACATAGAAGCTATATCGTTTCTCATTATAGACTTTTCTCAGCAATGGTTTTCAACTCTAACTCATACTACAACAAAGATCCTATTAGTTTATCTAAGGTATACTATTTAAAATTATTACTATCATAAATGGAAACATTATTTTCATGTCATATTTTTAGTATAGATATAAATACTCTTTCAAATTGAGCTATGTTGTCTTGTACTTCACTTAGAGCACTCACACCATTTGTAATACTTGTGAAATGATGGAACATATTTTCCATTGACTCTTCATCTCCCATATTGAAGTCCTAGTATTCTATACATTGCATTCCTAGCATGGTTTTCTTGATCTTGTCAGTACCATAGTGATTCACTTGAAGTATTCTCCATATATTGTGGGATGTCTTACATGCTGAAACATGGCTATATACACATTTAGTTATAGCAAGGTACAAAATGTTTTTAAATATATAATTCAAAACATACTTAGTCAAATAATTACTTACAAGTGTCTTTGGATTAACTTTGGGTAGTTCATATGGCTGCTCCATGATAGTCTAATGATCCACAATTAACTATTTCAGGTATGCTTCCATTCTGTCTTTCCAATAGTCACAGTCACTTCCATAAAAAAATGGGTTTTTTTTTGTGGAATCCATACATCATTGGAATAGATAACTATCATATTACACAACTTAAATTTTATTCCTTAGACTATTAGGTCCAGGGTGATCAGGTTAGCACAGAGTTAAAAAAAATCAAACAAAATGATAACTGATCACAGAGTTGTTAACCTCCCTATGATGCCAATTGATAGATCGTAAGTGATGGAAATAATTACTGGGGGTGAATAGTCATTTTTAATAATTCAGAGAAAAACCAATCATAGTTTTATTAATTAAATAATTTATAGTGAGTGTTATGTTCAATAAGTGTAGTCACTACTACAGATAGCGCTTTTATCACTGCTAGAAATAGCTTTTAACAGTGCTAGAAATATCTTTTAACAATGCTTTTTTAGTGCTGTCAATCTGAGTGAAGATAAATGGGGTACCTTTTATCAGCGCTCAGAAAAGCGTTGATAAAGACCCCTTTTATCAGTGCTTAAAAAAGAACTGATAAAAGAGGTCTTTTATCGGTGCTAAAAAAAGAGCTGATAAAAGGGGTCTTTATCAACACTTTTCTTAGCACTGATAAAATTAAAAAAATGTAATTTTTTTTAAAAAAATCCAAAAACTGGAGACCCCTTTTAACAGCGCCCGCTACCCCCTTTCAACAGCGCTCACCACCCCCTTTGAACAGTGCCTGGAAGCCCCCAACTCACACCCACCCCGCCAGCCAGCCTTTGACATCACCCTCCCCAACCCTTTAACAGTGCTAACCCCCCTGCACTTGCACGCACGCCCCTGCCTCTCCTTGGATTCGAACTCAAGATCTCTTCCTTGCATGCTGGATACTTTACCACTCCTCCATGTTACTTTGTTCTCTATTTAATGATATATATATATATAGTTATATTAATATATATATATACACACACACATATATATTTATCCATATATTAATATCTATTTGAATCTATTTATTTATATATATGTATAGTTATATTTTTTATCCATATATTTATTTGTATATTAATATATATTTAGTTATATATTTATTCATATATTAATATATATTTGCAAGATTAGTTTTAAATACATTTATAAAATATGTTTTTGTGTGTGTGTTTATAAATAAATAAATACATACATATATACAACATACACACACATGTATATATAATATATATATATGTATATCTGTAAGTATAATTATACACACGTATATATATTATACATACATATTTACATTATTATATATTAATATGTCTATTTATATGTTAGAATATATAGATAATATCAATATATCAGTTTTCTAAAACAAACACACACACACTAATATACATATACCCACAAACACACACACACATTATATAGGTATATAAATATTCATATTTTGTATTTTAAATAAAATGGATATTATTTTTTATTTATATAAGGATTATATATTAATAAATATATTTTATATGTAAATATGTTTAATTAATTATTTCTAAAATTAAAATTTTAGGTGTGAATATATAAAAAATTTCTATGTATTATTATATATTTGATTATAAATAACAGTACATTGTGAAAAATGATAAAATTTCAAAACCATTATATCAATATGAATGTAATACTTGTGAATTAATTTAGTCCCTACCAAAAAAATGGAAAAAAGACCCCCATAAATGAGCCTGAAAATCCATCAAATGTTAAAAAACCAAAGTGCGCTGACTAAAAACTATGTTTTGGAGGACTTATGGGCCTTTTTTGGCCTTGAAAAAACCTTAACCAAGGTTCCCCTAAGCACAGCAGCGTAGAGATCATTGTAATCTTCTATTTAATATGTGGTATAAGTCAAACGAACATCAAGATCAAAAGTTACGACCATTTGAAGTTTGAGTTATTTTTTCAACTTAATTTAGATCTTTTATTTATTTATTTATTTATTTTATATTTAAATTGTTATTAAATGACTATTATTCGATAAAAATAACAAAAATATTAATTAATTTTTTTTAATTATGTTTTAAATTATTTCATAAGTTTTTTTACTAAATATCTTATATATTAAGTTTTAATTTCTATTTATCCTTTTATAAAACACATTTAAAATATATATATTATATTTATATCAATATATATATATATATTAATATATTAATATATTAATATATTACTTTTAATGATTTTTTGAAATATACTTTTAATGATTTTTTGAAATATACCCTTTATCAGCGCTAGTAAAAAAATCACTGATAAATGAGTACTTTTAACAACGCTTTTTTAGCACTGATAAAGGGTACACCTTTATCAATGATTTTTTATAGCACTGTTAAAGGGGTGACGCTACGAAAACCTGAATATGTGGTAGCGAGTGCAAAGTAAATAAAAAGTAAGAACACAAATATTTTATAGTGGTTCAAATAACCAAGATCCTAGTCCACCCCTCAACCTTCTCTACTCTTGAAGAATATTGGTACCCACTAGAAACTCACTTTTAATGGTGTGAGAACCTATTACACACTCTTCCTTTTACAAATACTTGGACATACAACCCCAAATTTTTATAGGAGTCTTTAACCTATTCTATGGCCCAAATTTTATTCAAGAGTCACAACCCAAACCTTCATTTTTGGTGTTGGAATAACCAAAGAGACAATACCTTCTTTTGATAGGGAAAATTATAAACCAGAAATGAACAATTACTAACAGATAAAGAAACGTTAATATGAATAAAAACAAATACAATGAAACCCATAAGAAAGATTTGATGATGAAGATGATGAAGTTCAATGATCATGATCACTACTGCAGTAGAGGATGGTATAATAGAAGTCGCTTCATGATCGAAACAAAGAAATAAAAGTTATAAGAAGAACTTCATCATGTATCAAGAAGATCATTCTGGTAATAGATATCCAGAAATTAATCAAGATTAGAATCAAAAGCATTTTCACTATATGCCTTGATCACTTTGTGTCAATGAATCACCAACGGTCATCATTGATATCTTGGCCTCAGAGCTTCCTAAAATTAACACTACCTTAAAAAAGTTAGATATATTTAAAATTACAAGACACATGACTACTTGTTAATACCTCACACGTGATCAATAATAATATCAACTCTTTTAATTTCTGCATTAAAGTAATTAAAAAAATTTCTAATACATTTGTTAGAATACATGTGTGTATTTTAAATAATTAAAACAATAAAAATTTCTATCATAAACTTGTTGTAACTAGATAATTCAAAAATAATTAAAATAGAGCATGAAATGAATAACATGATAATTATTAATTTGATAAGAATTTCTATGATAATTCTAATTTAATAAACTACAAACATAGTCGATATAACAATTATTTATTTTAAAAATCAATAAAAAGTTTAAAACATTCTATAAAAAGTTGCAATAATTATTTTTTTTAAAATGACACTAAAATACAGTGTCATAAGAAAATATAGTTCGTCTAAAAAATAACTGAAGTGATGTAATGATCATGCTAGTCAGAGACCTCAAGGTCACTATAATGACCGTGCGATCATGTATGGTCAGTATACTAACTGTGTGATCAAAATGGTCATGTGGTCGATATAATGACCATACGAATATTTGATGTTTGGTTAGTAGAAATATACATGTGGTAAGTATATATAAAATTAAAAAATATAACATGAAAAAAGAAGAAAAAATAATTTATGCATTCAGAGAAGAAAATTTTAAGCCATAAAAAAATTATACTTAACCATAACAATAAATAAATTCATGGTCTGTACCTGCTTCTTCATGGTAGGTAGTAAATTTCATTCACTTTGAAATAGGGAGATACTGGCACCGGTTATATGTAGACGACCAGATGAAGAAGGTCGACAATGGTGGAATGGAATCACCGTCGAGAGAAGCTGAGGAGGCCACCGTGCACATTGATAATGGAGAAGTGTTTCCGAAGCTTCCAATGAGGAGATCCAGGTGTGGTGCTGTGAACTGGGGGTGTTGGGCTGGATAGGTGTCGCGGGCTGAGTACGAGCTGAGATGCAGGCGTGCTGTTGAAGTTGTGGATGTGTTCGACAATGAACAGTAAAAGGACGTATTTATATATACTATATATTTATATAAGTATATTATAAAAACCGATATATATATATATATACTATATATTTATATAAGTATATTATAAAAACCGATATATATGTGTGTGTGTGTGTGTGTGTGTGTGTCTAACCTGTAAAAAAATAAACTATGGAAGATAAATAAATATAAATTTAACGAAATTAAAAAATATATATTTGAAACTAATTTTAAACATAAAATAATATTTTAGAAACATATTAATAAAAACTGAATTTGATTAAAATAACATGAAAATAAAAATTTCAATTATTAACACATGTACTTATATAATTGGTAAAAAACATTTTAAAAAATTTAGCATTAATCAACTAATATTACAAAAAAATGTAAATGTTTAAACATTTTTGAATTTAATTAAATGGGTTGAAATTGTAATTTATCAAAACACAAAAATTAGAGTATAAACACTAACAATCTTCTTCAGAAGTACTCCTGTCTGCCTCTCAATGTCTCTCTGTATGTTCTATGTGTTGCATAGTAGATGCCTTTTTCTTTTATTTCAATCCAATGGATGGGATTGATCCTTATATCTGTAAGACTGTTCTAGGTGTTCCCTATGTTTATTAGGGCCATCATACACTAAAAAAAACAATCATTAGGTCTTTCAACTCATAACTCCCCTGATTTAAAAGTAGTCACCAGACTGAAAGTGGTCTGGTGGCGGCGTGGCAATAGATGATACATTGTAGGATCACCTATTTTAAATATACTATGTAGTGACCACTTTTACAGTAGTGCAAACACTTCTTCCATTGAACTTCCTACGACTTGGTCATCAAAGATTCAACAAGAAGTCTAGTTAACCAGATCCACTTATTCAGGAGAAATAACTCCTACTAAACTCCCCCTCTTATCACTACAGTGTGGACTCCTATATAATTGGATTTTTTTAAGACCTTATTTCTGTCAATTTTAAACCCTCCATGTCACAAGGCTTAGATACAACATGGATGACTTCACACCGAAAGGGGATGCGATATAGCAATCTTTGTGTAGTGTGGGTACCTCAAAATTATCGAAAGGGGATGCGATATAGCCATCTTTGTGCAGTGTGGGCACCTCAAAATTTATAGAGGCACTAAAATCCCTCTACCATGCTTCTACACTATGGTTGTTCTGAATGTGGCGTAGCCTTCTTACATCAGGTTCGTTTACGGTGTTGTCCTAGTGACTATAGCATGGACACCTCAAATTTTCCAGAGGCACTAAAATCCTCTAGAAAAACCTTTGCACTGTATTCTATTCAGCTACAACATAGCCTGAAAACATCATGTCTGACATCGTTCTTGCCTTCAAATTTCTTGTGGAATGTAAGCCTCGCCATTCCCTCAACTCACTAGATGCAAGTAACAGGGTCCGCTCCTAGCCTCCTCCACACTGCCACTCTGTAGCACGGACCACCACCTCCATGATGCTGCCTTGCTGCACAAACCACTCTTCCTTGTGTATGTCTGCCTGTGAGCATGCTCACCTACCTACTAGTGCTGTTGTGACTAGCTAGCCTTGTTGGTTCCCTTTCATGGTTGAGCTTTCTCCCACACATGCAGGGTCAAGGTAGCTTAGATGGCTACCCAAGGTTTGTTTTATATTTGAAACCTTATCCAAGGTGACTATGACATTGCTCCATAACTGCAACATATACTCTATTACAAAATTCATCAACTTCCTTCTTAATTTCAATAAACACAACACACAAAAATTCTCAAATGGCTTTTTTCCAACATAATGAAAATATATTGGATATTTTGTATTGAATTTTACTCAACACAATGAAGATGAAGAAAGTGATAAAAAAGATGGAAAGTTAAGAAGATACCTTAAGAAGAAGGTATAAAAATAAAAACCATATTCAAATGGAAAGGATAATATGTTTTCTAAACATAAAAATGAGAAACGTTTTATCCAAATGTGAGGAAGATGATGATAACAAAGTAGAAACTAAAAAAATCCAGTAATGATGTTATTGAAAAATTACTTATTGAAAAAGTGAATGATAAAAATTTCACCAGTAATTAAAGAAGCAGTTCTAAAGAAGAATAATAATAGAATCACATGATGTTTATGATTAAAATATACTTCAGATAATGTCTTACATAGCTTATTAGACAAGATAAAGAAAACAAGAAGTTTAATAAAGAAGATCTTTCAACAAACAAGAAAGAATATTTTATTAAAAAAAAATGTTACAAAAAGAGTTTCATGATTTTAAGAATTTACTTTATGAAGATAAAGACTTCAACATCAAGCGTGAAGAAAAATGAAGGTAAATTTTATAGAGTTTTATCTTGATCAATAATTTTTTTTGAAGTTGATTGAGGAATAAAAAAAAATCCAAAACTCTGTTTAAAAAATTTAGTGAAAGTTATAATAAATAAAAACCTCATAAGGATCCACCAAAATCATCCTCATAAGTTAACAACAAGGTTAAAGATTTTCAAACGAAGATTTAATTTAATAATACCATGTATATGGCCAAAACAACTGGAGATGAAAAGCCATAAATTTCTAAGGTTTCAAAGTCTGAAACAAAAGTCGATACTACTTGATATCATGTTAAGGTTGAGAATAAATATGAGAAAAATAATAATAATATATAAAGATATTATCAAAACATTGGTACTCAAAATAGTACCAAGGTGGATGGTAAGATATCTGATTAAAAGAAAGTACAAAATATGGAATAGCATGTAAGTTATAGAGTAAATTATGGTTTCTACAGATATTTCTAGTATTTTTGAGTCTTTGATAATATAGATAAAATGTGGTGGTTCAATCATCAACATTATTATGAATCCATAAGTAACTGAAAGTAGAGTTTGCGGGGGAGTCAACACACTCAGATAAACAACCTGAGAAAGTTAGTTTGAAGATTGAAAAAAGGTTTTAACCTCTATAATTTTTTTTAAAATATGTGGAAAACTTAGAAATATTGATAATGGATGTATTTTTATGTTACATATACAACAAAGTTTATATAAAAAATCTCAAAATCTTCATAAGAAGGATGAAAAAGGCATGGATAATACTTTAGTTGTTGGAACCACTCTTAAAGATACTAAAGGATAAATAACTTGGATACTTGATAGTAGGTGTTCTTCATATGTCTAGATATTTGAATTTGTTTAATAATGTGAAAGATTAAAAATAAGGGATAATGAAATTTGAAAATGACGAGTCACTCAAAATCAAAGGCATTTGATTTTCTATCATTGGGGAAGGAAAGTTAAAGTCTAAAATGGCCTTATTTATTGATGGATTGAATCAAAACTTGTTAAGTTTTTCACAACTCTTTCATGAATGAAACACAATTTTTTCAAAAGAGATGATTTTTTTTGTAAAAATGATTGAAGATGGGAAATTTGTAATGAGAGGAAAAAGTACCAAGGGAAACTTGTTTCTAGTTAGATATGCACACAGTTTATATTATCTGAGCATGATAAAAGAAAATTAGTTATGGAATAAGAGGATTAGAAATATATTCTATAGGAATATGAGAAAGATGAAAATAGGGAAAGTATTCATGATATTTTTGACATGAGAAGAATAAGATATTGGTGTTGTTAAATATATCAGAAAGGGAAGATTTAGACTCAGCTGATAATAAAGTTGTGATACAATCAACCAATCCCTTAAAGGTTATACAATCTAATATATATGGGCTCATGAGAAAGAAATAAAAAAATATAGATAATAAATTCCTTTACTTTATTAATTATTTTACTCACATTACATGTATTATTTTTTTTGAAGCCTAAGTCAAAGGATTTTAAAATGTTTAAGATTTTTAGGTGAATTCCTAAAAAGGAAAGTGGCCATTCTATGGAAAATATTCAAACTAATAATGGTGGAAAATATAAAAGTGAGAATTTTAAATGAAATCTTGAAAATTAAGGAATTCTTTATGAATTGAGTGAACCATATACACTATAGTAGAAAAATGTTGTTAAAATAACAAATAGAAGTTTGGTTGAGATGAAAAGAAAAATGATGACTGAACGTGATAATTCTTGATTTGTTTGGAGGAAAGCTATTGGAGTATTAGTTCATATTCAAAATTGATGTATCTATAAGACAAACTCTGATACGACTACTTATGAGAAGTATTAAAAGGAAACCATAAGTTTGAAATACCTAATGGTATTTGGAAGTCCTTTCATTATCCAAGTCAAGCGTGATAATCTTGGGAAGTTTGATCAGAGAGGTGTTGATGGAATCATTCTTAGCTACCCTTTTAATGGTAGAGGATACAAGTTTTATAATAAATAAAAATGAAAGATTTATGAAATTTCATTTGTGAAACTTCTTGAATAGTATGATAAGAAAGTTTCATAGACAATTTCAATTATGGTGGAAATCAATGATGAAGTGATTGCAATTAAATAACATGAAAAAGTTATTAATAAGATCAATAATATTGAAGTTTTACAAGATGAAGATTCTGAATCAACTATCTCAAGTGATGAGGTACAATTATGTTCATATCATCCTAGGTTAATGAAGCTAGATGAGGTCCATAATATCATTGGTGATCAAGGAAAATATGTTCAAACCAGAAGAACATCAAGGTTAGTTACACATACTACCATATATTCATAGGATGAGATAAGAGTTGTTGAAGAATATTTGGAGAATCAAGAGTGGATTACTACCATGAATTAAGAGTTAGAACATATTGAGAATAATGACACAAATGAACTTATCACCAAACCAAAGAATAATAATTTTATTAGTATAAAATGGGTGTTCCAAAACAAGTTGAATAAAAAAGGTAAATTGATAAGAAGAAAGGAATTAATGGTTTGTAAAGGTTACTCATAGTTTGAATGCATTTACTTTTAGGATAAATTTTCCCCAATATTAAATCTTGAAACCATCAAGATCTTCCTTTTTATTATTACACAACAAAGATATAAAATATTCCATATGGATTTGAAGTCATCATTTCTTAATGAAGAGCTAGATAAACAAGTCTATACCAAACAACTATGTGGATTCATGCTTAGTGAAGATGAAATCTATATATAGAATTTAAAGAAGGATTTTTATGGGTTGAAGAAAGATTTGATAGTTTGGTATTCTTAATTTGATACTTGATTAAGGAATTTGGATTTCAGGAAAGGAATATTTTAGAGAAATATGTATATAAAATAAAATAAATAGGTTTCCCTCATTGTAATTATTTGTGTTAATGATATTATATTCATAGGTAATGATGAATAAATGCAAGATAATTTTTATGAGGAGGTGAAGGAGTTATTTGAAATGTATATTTTAGGAGAAATTAAATACTTTCTTGTCTTAAAAATCTCTCAAAAGAAGAAATATATTTTCTTATCTCATGATAATTATACTAAGGAAATTTTGAGTAAGTTTAGCATGAAATAGTCGAAGCCTATTTTCATACCTCTTTCAGTGGGGAAATAGTTTTCCAAATATGGGAAATAAAAGGAGGTTGATCCTACTAATTTTAGAAATTTGGTTGGAATCTTGTTATATCTAATAGCTCCAAGACCAGACATTCTACATGCTATTAAATTTTGTGTTAGGTATTAATGTTCACCAAAAGAATCTCAACTTATGGCAAGAAAAATAATTCTCAAATATACCAAAGGCATAATTTATTTTAGAATAAAATATAAACATATCAAAAATATTGATCTATTTGGATACATCAAAATGGATTGGGTAGGTTGTGTCAATGATAGAAGATCCAAATCTGGTGGAGTATTCCTCTTGGGAGAAAGATGTGTGAGTTATAATGAAAAGAATAAAAATTTATAAAATCTTAACACATTTGAATATGAGTTTATAGATACCACTCAATCCATAACATAGTTAATGTGTATGAATACACAACTGGAATATTTGTCAATTGATTGGATGTTTCTCCTTATCTTGGGTTGTGATTATCAAATTTATAAAAAATCTCACTAAGAATCTAGTGCAACATTCTCATTCCAAGAATATTGATATTAAATACCACTTCATCGAAGAGAATATGGAAATAAATGCACTAATGTTTTATTTTTTTCCCTACAATGGAAAAAGATGTAGATATCTTCACTAAATTTTTTTTGAAGGGAACATTTCATAAATTGAGGTTGATCATGGGTGGACAACCTCACTCTTATCAAGGCTATGGTATGTGACAACCCATCGCCTCTATCATCTTTTCTTATGATTGATTTGTCAAGGGGGGAGAAAATGATGAAACATAAATCTATTCATTGGTATGTGTTTTATCTTTTAAGTAAGAGCATATATCGAGGGGGGTTATTAAAGGGGGTAAAATTTTATTTCATTATGTGTGAAATATTTTAAAAGTCTGTTGAAGTGTATGTAGGAGTTCTAAAAAAATATGTTTGTAGAGATTCTAAGTAATAATTTTAATAAATTTTTCTTAAATCGCTACTTATATACATCATGTTATTGTTGTTTAATGATTATTGTTTCCTTCATTGGGTTCTCTCATATACGATTAGAATTTTTGGATAAGTAATCCATTTTGTAATCTTAAACATTTCAATGACTTATGTTTCTTGTTTGAAAACAAAATCCAAAGGGGGATATTGTTGGGACCAAGATGTTTTGAGGTGATGTTGTAATAAGAATATGTTTGTTAGGATTGTTATGAATGAAGAAGAATATATTGAGTATTGTATTTTATGGTAAAATAAAAAACACTTAACATTTATGAGAACATAAATCACTTAACATTATTGAGTTACAAAATCAGACAGGGTTCACTAGATCGAGGTTAACTGACTGAGTACAATGGATGGACTTCATCAGTCTGATATAATCAGAAAGAGTATAGAACATAATTTTTATCTAAATTTTATCAAAAGTTTTATCAGAAAAATATGTTTGATAAGGTTAAATCAAGTGATTTTATTTTGTTATTAAGTATAAAAAATCATGATAACTAAAAGTTTATAGGATCCAAGATTATGTAAAAAGGAAGATATGGAGGTAAAACTATATAAAGTTCATGTTATAATGTTCTTTGAAGTACATTAAAATGATGCTCTAGGACAATGGTGAAGTTTTTCAAAGTTCATGTCATGAAGTATAATATTGTATGATTCAATGTTTTATGTTTATGAATTTTTAGAGTTATGTTAGTATAAAGTTTTCTCAGAAAAACTTTTATGAATTCTTCAAATCAAAGTAATTATGAAGAATTATTGAACAGAGGTCTTTGGGCAATGTCATTAAATGGAGCACATCAAATGATCTTTTAAAAATTCATCCAAAATTGTTCACCAGTCAAACCATGGTTATAGGTTCTTTTGAAATAATTTTGTATGAAGGTTCATCAGATCAGAAAACTCAAATTCATTAGATTGAGTTCATAATATGAACCTTTTTCCATGACATTAAATAATTTAATATTGTATAGTGTACAAATTCTATCAGGTTTAATTTTATAAATATTAAGTTGTAAAGAAAAGAAATTGAATGATGATCATATGGATGTATCTGATTCATCAGATAAATGTTTCCATATGAAGTCATCAGGAAAATATTTTTGTATGAAGTTCATTGGTCAGAAGTCTCCAAGAGAAGGCAACGATCAAAGGTTTCCAAAATATTCCTACAAAGTTATGAAAGAACACTAGATGTAGATTCACTGAATAGAAGTGGTGTTAATAATCTGTACTGCATGTAAGGTTCACAAGACTTTATGATTTTTTTTGTGAATTCATTATTGATATGATGTCGAGATGGACATTTAACACCCAAATAACCATGAAGGAAAAAATCATGATTCAAACTGAGATTTAAGTAATGTTTTAAGGAGTTCATTAATTTCAAGTCCTAATTAAAGCTAATATATTTTAGGAGGATTTAATGTTGTAAAATTAAGGAATTTATTGAGTGATATGTTCAAAGAATTGAAAGGAAATTTTAATTTAATACTTTTGATCCTCTATATGATTTCGGAGATAGGAGGACTATAAAATGGAAGATGATACATTGATAAGTTTTAGTCGATCTTTAGTAGTTTAAATAAGTGCTATAGAATTGTAGAGATGATTAGATGAATATATTGAAGATGAATCAGTCTAAGAGATATTATATTGAGTTTCATATCAACTGGTATCATAAAAATGGTGAGAATGGGTGATTAAAAAAACATGTTAAATAGGTATTAGATGAGTAGCGTGGAGAAGCAATTGTTTAGATAGAAGGGACCATTCAGATATATATGATTGTATGAATAAGGGTATCAGAAAAAGTTTATCAAAATGAGGGAATAAGACAGAGAAAATATTAGGTTCAAATTTTCATGTAATTTTATAGAAAAAATTTCTTTCTCACTATTGTAAAAGAAAGTGAAAAGTAAAAAGAATTACTTAAAATAAAGATAAAGTGTGAATAAAGTTAAAATATCATAGTGAAAACAAACTAAATACTATTGGTAAGGTTTCTTACAGTTATTAAAAAACTATATTATATCATTTATCTATGCGAGGATCACATGCACTATTAATTGACTATAGTTATTCACAAGTGAAATGATATTCTCTACTTCCTGTAATCACCAAAAGGATTGATTTCTAGTAGTTGTGTGGTCTTGTACTACTTCAAAACCATGCTTAGGATTAGATACTCTTATTAAGTAGTGAACCTTGTAAATACCTTTGTTCATGTGATTTTTTTTCTTATTTTATACTATACTATATTCTCACTGATTGGAGAATTTTTTTTTCATAATAAATAAAACATCAAAATAAAAGATCACTGATTCACCCCTCCCCCTCTTAGTGATCACACAGATCTTGATTGGAACTTTCATGTTAGTTATTTCTCTTGTACTTACATTACATATAATTAATAATGGTTTGTAATATATATAGTGATCCCTTATAGAAGGTTTTAGGAAACCACCTTCATGCAAAATGAAAATATAATTGCTTATGCCTTACGAAAATTAAAAACTCATGTGAAAAATTGCCTGACACATGATTTGGAGCTAGTAGAAGTGATATTTATAGTGAATATTTTGGGACATTGTATTTATATATATATATAATGATAAAAATATATTAAAATATATATTCATCCAAAAATAATTGAATATATGCCAAAGTATATAGTTTTTAATTCATAAAATATTTTGATTTCTGAATACATTACCACTCAGGGGAGGAAAATAAGGTGGTTGGTGCTCTGACTAGGAAAGACCATGCTATTCTATCCATGATAAGGATTGAAAAAGAACTAATACTTTTGGATTTTAAGTGGATGATTCTTGAAGTCATAATGGGAGGAGATAAATCTTATATTTCCTAATTGACTACTTAAACATCCATTCACTCTAAGATCAATGAATCCTAGAAAGATGATGTTGAGCTATTGAAAAAAGTTTTAAGGTATTCCAAATTTCAATATTAAAAAATGTGGAGTTATAAGGTTTTGAATCCGGATATGTTCCCCATAAAAAATAGAAATGAAGAGGAAATTTTTGATGATTCTCATCGATATTACTTATTTATTCAACCAGGATTCAAAAATATGTATAAATATCTAACAAAAAACTTTTGGTGGGATAATATGAAAAGAGAAACTATAGAATATATATCTCAATTCTTGGTATAAAAAAGTTAAGGCATAATGAAAAACTCAAAGGGTATGTTTTAACCATTACCCATAAAAGTATGTAAATAGGAAAACATCACCATGGATTTCATCATAGGACACCCCAAAACTTATAAAGTCCATAATGTTATTTGGTTTTCAGTCAATTTCCTTATGAATTATGTGCATTTTATTTCCATAAAATAATATTTATCCCTTTACCAACTTAAAATATATATTAGGGAAATTATAAGTTTGTATGGAGTACCACTTTCCATTATATCTAACCTAGATATAAGGTTTAGTACAACCATTGTGATAGATCAAAAAACATAGTCCTATCCCAATGGTTCTTCAAAACCATTGGTATAGGGTAAGGATATCTCAACATTGTTCTAAAACTGTTGGGATGGATCTAAAAATAAGGGAACCTATCCCAATGGTTCTCAAAACCGTTGGGATAGGTACCCTTATTTTTTATGTTTTTTTTCAAATATCATCAAATAAATAAATAATTAAATAATATTTATATATTTATATTTATCCAAATTTATTTACAAAGACAATTGTATCATAGTGGTTAGGTACTTTGTATATACGGTAGAGGTCGTGGGTTCAATCCTCTGCTACTTATTTTATTTTATATAACCTATCCCAGTAGTTTTGGGGAAACCATTGAGTTAGGTCTATCACAACACCAAATCAACCAAGAGCCCTCTAAACCATTGGTATAGTCTATACTAATGGTTTCAAGACCTATACTAATGGTTCCAAACCATTGGTATATGCTATTTTTTTCAGTAGTGAGTGGATTCATATTTTGATTCATAAATCTACATATAAAAAAAGGAAAATATGTTGTTTTATATCACATAAAAATTTTATTTTTGGTTTAAAATACATATAATTTTCTTCTCTAGTGAAGCATACCTCATTCTCGCATTGTGATTGGGGTACATTGGTTTTGATGCACATTATTTATTTTCTTCACTCTTTTTTTGTTTCATAAATTAACAATTTTGAATCAAATTAGATAAAATAAATAATTTCAAATAATATATTATCAACTAAAATGCACCTAAAATGATTTCTCAATGAAAAGAATGATGAAATCATTCCATGTTTCCTTTTTTATGATGTGTCCATAACTAACTGATGGGTGGGGTTTTAATTTTCCCTCAGCATCCCTAAGATGTAACTTGGTAAGAAGATTCTGAAATACTCTATGGGATTTTCCTGTGGCCATTAGGGAAATTTTATTACTTAAATATTCGAAAAAAAATAAACTCTTTAAGGAATAATGAAAATTAAATCAGCATTTCATTTTATAATTTTAAGATAAAATAGATAAAGTATATCGTAACATTACCTTTACATCTTCCCAAAGGTTATCATCTGTTATATGTTGTATTTTGTTCCATGAATCAATATCAATTGGAACATTTATCCTCATTGTGACCCCAAGATAACTAATGAACATTGACTTGTTGGGGTCAACAGGTTGGCCACGTTGATTTCAAACAACCTCAAATTTTATACCCTTACTTCTTGCCTTGATAATTTTATTCCACACTTTGATGGTGTGTAATTATTTTTTTCATCAACATGTTGTTGATCCACTAATATTTATATAGTTTCACCGTCAACAATAAATTCTTCCTCGATATTGGTAACACAATCATGTTTAGAAGACATTGTCTCCATGAGTAGTTAAACATTTAATTTTTCTTAAATAACAACAATGTAAACAAAGATAAAGGATTTGAAAAGGGTCATACACATGCTCTATTGTAAACTTGATGAACTCTTTAACTCCATATTTATACTCTTTTTTCAAATTATTATCTTGCATACATTTTTATGGAAATGGTTAATTGAATTTTAGAAAACAATTACTCCATTATGATAGGTGTTATTCTTTGAATTCATCTAGAGGTGAAATTTATAGACAACTATCATCCTAATCAACTTCATCTCCCAAATAGTTATTATTGAATTTTATTGCTTGAGACTCAACCTCCATCTCTTATATGCATGCAACTATGTTTATTGAACTGGGTATCAGTGATCATTTTCAATGACTAATACTCAGAGTAGTTCAAGAAACACATAAGAGATGGGGGGTGAGTCCCAAGAAACAAAATTAAATAATAAATATTTGAGAGATAAAGATGATGAGAATGATAGTTGTATCCTTAAAACTTTTTAAATAACTATATCTTAATTTAAAATTTCAAATCTCATATCAAAATGGTAAAATGTACTTGACACTACCATGATAACATCAACTCATCACCACCGAGTTGCACTGAATATAATATATGTTACTAGCCCTTTCCCCCCACTTGAATCTAAAATATAAGAGCTCTATGGCCACTGAGGTTCATATGTAGGTTGTGAGTATAAAATACAACAAGTAAATACTAACATGGCCCCTAAAATATACAACAATACATATATTAGAGTATATGTTCAAAGTAGTAACACTAAAAATACACATACTAGTCAAGTTATTGTGTACTAACCAGGACACCATGATAATCAAATATACCTAATTCATTTCATACTAGTGAATTATACAAATCATACCATAAGTTTATACCATGTTTGTTACCTGATATTCAAATAATTTCACTAATAATAGGGTAACATTTTAAACTTAGGGGGAGAAAAAATTATTTATCTCCCTCTAGGAATAACTACATCACAGGTACCATGATATTCAACCTCAGAACCCTAGCATCAAATAATATCCCTCAGAGATAACCATCACATGTAGTTATTGCATCAAAATCATGAAATGGGTATAACATAGCCTTTTTTCTTAGTAAGTTCATTTGAAATATGGGAAAGTCTTAACATAATCAATTTTCTTAGGAAGGAACCACACAATAGGTGCCTTAATAATTCAAAAATATGAAGGATTTAGTTTTTTATTTATTTTTTAGACAATCCCCCTTTTAAAGAGTGTGGGGGAACCCTTAAATGATCTTTAGGCCTAGTGGAAAAAGGACTGTACATGACCTGAAGGCCTAGTCTCACAAGGTCCATTACATGAACTTTGAAGGCCCAATAACTAGCTACACTTTAGAACTACCCCTCCCCAACCTCTGCATCATTGAAGGTGTATAGCCCTCCACCTCGCATGGCTGATCAGTTAGAATTTCCCTATGAAAATCTGTACAGTTCTTGGTACCAATGGAAATTTTCCATACCCTCTTGTTCTTCCAATTTTGTTAGCTCTACTATGGTGGATGATACTTTCTTTGAATCCTCTTCTGGGCCTATTCTTGTGTGGTTTTCCTGGGAATTTCTTGGTCCTTTATTATATGGTGTCTTGAAGGCCTTTTTGGTGGCCCGAAGGCCCTGTGGTTCAATGGACTTTAGTGGCATGAAGGCCCTATGGCCTGAAGGCCCTGTGGCCTGAAGGCCTTGAGACCCGTAGACCCAAAACAGTGGCCCAAAGGCCCAAATCTGACGAATAGTTCTGGCTAGTGCTACAACAGTCCTGATACAATAACCTGTAAATTTTCTCTCACCCAGATTAGATCCTGGGTCTTTTAGATGCCAAGAAAGAACCTCTACCACTTGGGTACATGCTCGTTGGAATTGGGTTCCACAATACATTAGTTAAACCTAACTTCTAAAAAACCATAAAGAAGAAAAATCATGAATTTCACATAATCCACACCCTATCCCTTGATAAATCACTAACATTTCTATAATAAATCACATTCTAACATACCATACCTATCCCTCACATAATACACATTATACTCTGGCTCATGCAAGGGAATGAAATATGATTTCATAAAAAACCTAATACCTTAGCCAATAAAATTCCCGTATTTTAATTTAAAAATTTATTAATGAAACCATAAATTTTCTACAACCTTGACACAATTTTTTTTAGTATCATGATATAAGTGTGTGATCATTGGTGTATTATCAATTTACACTACCTTAATATTAAAAAGATTTTCTTCAATTTGACCAGACTTATCAACCTAATAATCTTCACCATTAATAGATCTTGAATTCTACCCAATTTCACCATGTCAATTACAAGGACCAAAACATGTATTAAAACCATAACAAATTAAATGATATTTAATTTCTATACATTTCAACTCTATCATATGTAAGTATTTCAAGAAAATATAGAAAAACAAGTCATTTTTTGGAACATTTTGTTTTGGAAATTCTAAAAAAGTGTCAACCCTTTCTTCATATTCACCACTTGTTCATAGTATTGTAATCCAACTACGATTCATTATCACCTATAATAAATTTCAAGTAATAAATATATATAGTTTTTGAAAAATTAAATTCAAATTTACCTTTATAAATAAAAATAAACACAAAGAAATGAAAAAAATTTCACAAAAAAACAATGGAATTTTTTTTCAAAAAAATGTTTCACCTTAGACTTATTCAATTATAATTCATTCAGAAAATATTCCATAAAAATCAATATTAACATATATTTTCAATGGTTGACCACAAATAAAACTCAACTTTTATTTCTTATAATTATATAATTTGTTAATTATTATTTTCAAAATATATAAATAAATATAAATTATAAAATAACATAATGAATAATATATTAGTGATGAAAAAAATATTGATAGTGATAAGGATCCAAAAGGTGGCATATGATTTCATAAATTATATTGAAAATGAAAATGTAACTTCATGTGGTAAATAATAAATGATATATATTATGAATATGATTAAATAGAGATATGATTTGATTTTTTTTCTAATTATATTCAAAATAAATTGCAATCTTTTTCTCCTTATAATATCATTTTATAATTATCATTATTAGTGTACTATATGAATAGAGATGATCTTGAATTTAACATTAGGGAAGTGTTGATGTTTTTTGATGAAATAGTTATAGTAATTGATGAGGGTTAAGTTGAAAATTTACTAGAAGAATTTTATATAAACATTAAACTATAGAATGGAAAATAAATGGGGGGAAACTCTAAAAAACAATTATATTATTCTCATGTTATTCAAACTAAATTATAAACTAACTCCCCTATACCAAAATTACACAATCAACATAATAAAATACTTCCCAAGATATTAATTTAAATATGTATTATCAATACTCCATATTCAAACTCCGTAATCCATTATACCTTCAAAACACCCATTCATAATTCAAGAAAAAAATATTCATTAATAATCTAAACACTCATTTGGTAAATTAATCATACCTTACATGTTGTAAAAAGATTAATAATAAGTTAAACAAAATTTAATTTTTTTTTAAAATCATTAGAAGATTTTCACGACACTCATCCTTAAAAAAATCATTCCTCAAATATAACACTAGTTAAATAATTATTCAAGAAAATTAAACACAACATAGTTGTCCTGAAACTTATTAAATAATAATTCAATAAAAGTTTGAACCTACTAAACATACCTTAGAAACCCATTTATAAGAATATCAACATGATTTATAACACCCATTAATAGAATAATCATACAAGAAAACCACAAGCCCAAAACAAAAAAATTATCAAATAAAACAGACCTTTGATGTGTGAGATTTTTAGAATAATGATTAAAAACCATGGAGAACTATAAAAAAGAATAAGTGGTAGAGGACAAAGAAAAATGAGAATTTGATGATGACAATGTTGATGGTGATAGTGATAGTGCTAACAATGGAAAGATCCTTAAGTGAAGGGGGTGATAAGAATGGAAATAATGAGGAAAAATGAGAGAGACCAATCTTGATCAGAGTTATGAGAGATGAGAACTAGGGTTTTTCATAGTTGAGAACACTGCAATAAGGAAAACCACGAAACTCAAACAAGAAATCTACAAGATATAAGGAGGAGAAAACAACATACCTTGGATTCTATCCTTGATTCGTTTGAGAGAACTCACAGGATGAGCGCCGACAGTAGGGGAGTTCTGTGAGAGCTTGAGAATCATGACTGAATCAGTCATGGTTATGGTTCTTTTAAATAGATCAGGAAGACCTTTATTACCACTTCTAAAAAATAACTGATAAAGATACCTTTTATCATTGCTAAATTTGTAAGCACTAATAAAAAAATCTTTATCATCGCTAAAGGTTTAACACTAATAAATATCGATTTTTATCAGTGCTAAAAAGGTGCTGATAAAGCTCCATCTTAATAAATATATTTATAAATATTTATTTATAATTCTAAATATATTTATATATTTATATATATTTATATAAATATATATTTAATAAATATATAAATATAAATATTGTAAATATATTCATTATTTAAATATATTTATTATAAACTTATATTTATAAAAATATTTATATCATTATATATATTTATATAATTACATATATATAATAAAAATATAAAAATATAAATATAAATATTTTAATTATATTAATTATTTAAATATATTTATTATAATTTTATAAATATTCCAATATATAATTAATTAATTATAAATATATAAATGTGTTTTTAAAAAATAATATTTATATATTTATAGCATTATATATATTTATATAATTATTTTTTTTTAAATTTAAAGGGATCAAGTCCCCTTTTATTAGAACAAAAACAAGTGAAACAAGGAAAGTAACAGATGAATGGACAAAACAACAAAGTTATCCTCGTCCAAGATTTTTCCTAATTTTATCAGCAATCTCACATTCTTTGTTGTGCAAAGCACCCCAGTCCATTTCTCGACTGCGCCCACGCCCATTTCCACGTCCACGTCCTCTTCTGTGAAGTGCTTCCAAATCTCTTGCTTGCTGTAAGAGAGTCTCAATATCTATATCTGAGTCTAAGATTTCAGACTGTGTTTCCATCCTTGCTATTGGTTCAGCTATGTCCTACCCCTTCCCATGATCTTTAGGTTGCCTGCCACGTTTCGTTTGCTACTAAGAGTTCTCATCATCTGCTACAGGGTGCTGGTCTTCCTCCTTTGTAGTGGCCTATTCTTCCCAACTAGTCTACTTCACTGGGGGGCTGTCCTGCTTTATCTGCAGCTCCTTGTTTGTCTTTGGTCCTACATGAGAGGTAGGAGAATATTTTTCAAGAAGAATATTGTCAGTGTCATGTGATGTGCAAGTAGTGGTGTCTAAAGAGGCCAAAGGAACCTCCTTAGTCCCACTGTCAAGTGAGTGCATCGAGGTTTGCATAACAACCTGGACAAGATGAAGGGGCTGAGCTTCCAACAAGATAGTGCTGTCAGCTTTCAATTTATCAGTAGCAACCAAAACTCAATCATGGGAAACAACCTTTTTAAGAGAAGTTTCCCGTGTCACCTGGTTTAACCTCTCAATATTTGAGTGTGCTGCTACAAATGCAGTAGGAAGGTTGTTTCCAGCTTCCAATTTTTCAGAGGATAATAGCAAACAGTCTAAGGAAGTAGTATTCTGAAAAGAGAGATTATTTGTAACATGTGGAGACCCCTCAATGTCACAAGACATTGTGTAATTAAGGCTAATAGGCAGCGGTGGGAGTTCAACCGTGCCTTTTTCCACAATTCCAGCCCATGAAACACCATGGTCAGAGGCAGCAGATGACCCAACCAAAGAGTGTCTATGGTCAGCAGGTCCCTTCTGGAAGGACCGAATGTCTAAAATAATACCTTGAGGGAGAGCAACAGCAGAAGGAGGCATGCCTTGGTGCATAGTATCCTTTAAAGCAGAATCAGATTTTATTTCCCTAAAATATATGCTATGATCATGTCCATGTACGGAACATAAATTGCATGTCAAAGACTTCTTATAGGTATTTTTTTCATGCCTAATGGTCCTACAGTCTGGGCAGAACCGAGGTAAGTTCTCAAATTCAATCCTTAATTCAAGTTCTTCTTCATCAGTAGAAAGAAAGACTTTATCAATCAATGTGGAGGAAAGGTCCACTTCAACTAAGAATCTAGAAAAATAAATAATTAAAATTTACCAAATGAAAATATAATATATTAAATATATCATGTTATATTAAAATTCTAAAATGAATACTTAAATTTGAATAAATTACAAAAATATTAAGTGTATGTGTTTCAATATAAGATTTCATTGCATAAATATCTGTGTTTGTATGTTGTATATAAAAATTAATTAATTATATATATGTATGTGAAATTAATTTTACACACATTTGATATATGTTAAATTGAAAAATCAAACAACATTCAGTTATGTCCATCACTCGATACAATTCTAATTAGTATTTTTTATTAAAATTAATTTTAAATTATAAACCATCTTTGATAGATATATTATTTAATGTAAACATGAATATTATTTTAATTAATATAGATATATATATTAAACTTATTCATTTTTATTAATAATTTTTTAATTAATTTTTTTAATAATTTTTCAATTTATTCATTTTTAATTTTTTGTTTAATTACTATAATTTATTCATTTTTGATTTTTTAATTATTACAATTTATTCATTTTATATATTTATATTTAATATATACTATTTATTAATATTCATAATATATATATGCATATTAAAGTTATTCATTTTTATCTATAATTATTTAATTAATAAAATGTTTAATGTTTTTCTTAATTTTCTCATTTTATTTTTTAATTTTTTAATTATTTCATTTTATTAATTTTACATATCTATATATTTAATATATACTATTTATTAATATTTATAATTTACATATATTTATATTAAATTTATTCATTTTTAACAATAATTCTTTAATTAATTAAATTATTAATTATTTGGGACCTCTATTAGTGCTAAAAATGAACTGCTAATAAAGGGTACCTCTTATTAGTGCTACAGAAATGTGATGATAAAGGTTAACCATTATCAGTGCTAAAAATAGTGTTGATTAAGGGTTCCTTTTATATGTGCCTTTTTAGCACAGATAAAGGGTACCCTTTACCAGTGGTTTTTTAGCACTGATAAAGATGTCGTTTATTGGAACTGTTGAAGGCCTATTTTGTAGTATTGATTTCAAAGTTGTATCCTTACTCGTGCTTTCTTTGATGATAAGAAGGGTGTTGTGTTTTCATGGGATAAAAACACCATACACCAGGTACGTAGTCGTATTTAGGGAGGTGAACCCCATCAACAATCCCAGTGTTGTCTTCTGCTTGTTTTCAATTCCACATCTTCATTTATATTAACCAAAGATAAGATAAAATAGAGAAGTAGAAATCAAATCACTAAAAAAGTAAGGTGGTAAAAATAGGATAATGATTTTAATAGTCCATACCACATTGATCCACCCCCTTGAAGTGTGGCTGTTGTGTTGAAATGGCTACGATGAAGACACATGAGGGGGATGAATTGTTTCCTTTTATTACCTTTGATAGAAAAACAACTCTCTTGATATGCAATGTATATTTCCTTCTCCCTTAAATATGTGTGAAATTATAAATAAATAAGGAAAAGAACACAGTAATGTATAGTGGTTTGGGGCACAAATATCCCCTAGTCCATTGGAAACAATCTCTCAATGATCTTGGTGATTTTCACTAGTAATTTATATTGATGAGGACTTATAAATCTGAGTACAGGAAGTTGATACCTTTACAAAAAGAATTTTACAAGTCTTTCCAGTTCTTTTATAGGAAATCGAATTAACCACAGCTTAGTTTGAGAAGCTGAAACTCCTTCACCACCATGACTAAGTCTGAGTAGATGATACTCCAATAAATAAATAGAGATTGATTTGATTTAGAAAAATAGGTATCTCTCATAGTTGCAGTAACATCTAACAGATGTGTTGAATATTTAAGAACGCACAACAACAACAAAATAATCTTCAAAGTTACACAGTATTTCTTTAAACAACAATAGAGAAAACACCAGATAGATGAATAAAAATATATGTCTCCAAAGTGCAACTCTGAAAAACTCTTTATCAAACTTGAAGAAGAAGAATTGACAATAAGATATAGACGCAATGAGAGTAATAAAAACAAGTTGATCAACTAGATCAAAACTTTTATGTCTCCAAAGTGTATCCATTAAGGCGATGACATAATTTTACTTACAATTATACAACCTTTTCCTTTCAATACATTTATCTCTATGTATGTGTGTATTTTTAGAAGATGAACATCTCAATATTTATATTGTAGATCGAACAGATCCAGTTCAAATTATTCCAAAAATACTACATACTAAATAATCAGCATTTCAATTCAACATCATTAAAATAAATTCATAACTTCCATTATAAATATGATCAATTTAATCTATTGATTAAAAGCCTTTGAATCTTTCATAAAACCACTTTAAAGAGATATTTACTTCTAGAAATACTATTTAAGAAAACGTAGATAATATCTCTAATTTAAAACTTTGTCATTGACCAGTCAAATGTAAGGTTCCTTCATGTAGAGATAAACTCCAAAAGTAGGATTGACATTGTATGGTTGTTTACAAAATTAGGGTTGATGAACCATGTTTTTATTCCTCAAACGTCGGGTTTCTTCCAAACATAGGGTTGTTGATCCATACTTTCCAACAACATAGGGTATCCAAACCATACATTACACTTATAGATGCAGGGTATGGACATTTTTTTGAGAATACTTCCAAACACATCCAGAATACTTTAAACAAATATTTTACCACTGATCAATGACTTGTATATGCTTCCAAAATAAAAAAATATATTTTGACGAATATCATTTTCCTAAAATTCACTTAAAAACAACATTATTAGTAACATAAATGAGGGTGTTTGTGTAAGGGTTGGTTTCCATAGAACCAACTGTTTTGTACTTTGATAACATGAATGTTCACTTATTATATATTGTTAATTGTTCTGCATGACTATAATATAATAATGTCCTGGAATATTTGTTGCATTGATAAGGTCATGGTAGATCCCCGCTATGATGAGAACCTTGAAATGCTATAACAATATTCTTAAATAAAGTTCTACGGTTGGATGACATACTATGATAGGACACATAGTATACAGACCATCATGTGTGAGTATTCGTAATAAGATGAGACTCTCTCTCATGAAGTTCGCACTTGGTAATCTCCAAGATGGGAGATTATGAGAATAGACCCACCAGTAGCAATTCCGCATGTCTTGGTGTCATCAGAAATTGCTATCTACGAGTGTGTGTAATGGTCCTTATACTGGAAGATTATCATTAACTCATGTCATGACTCACACACTTAGATTTACTGACAAAAACCGTCACACAGACAGTTGGTAGGAAGTAGGGTATGTTGGGTGCATCACAAGTGACATGTTGTTAATGGATAAGTCGGGGAAGGATTTGTCCCTTCCATTTATGGAAGTTGATATATCAGCCCTTTGATTGAAATAGAACTATCACATTAAATTCCATGGCCATGGTGTAAACGACGAGTTTATTTCAGGAAGTCAAAGAAGGACAGATCAAGCCTATAGGTTTGTGAAACTGCCATGAAACCTGCTTGATGAGATATCAAGACAAAGGGATTAAATTACACAGTAAGTGTTCGTATGAGGTGATACGTCAATTCGGAGTCAACTTATTTCTCTTGGGTTCCTTGACCCGTTTCTAGATAGTAATCTTTGACTTTAGGCAATCCCGTCTAATGCCAACGAGAAAGAGGCCTATAGGGTCACACACTAAGTGTATTCAAGTATCTCAAGTAGAATAAAGATTATTCCCATACATGGTTTAATAATTATTCAAGTAAGCCTAAATAGTTTTAATGATGGAGGAAGAAGGAAATGAAAAACAAGATATACACGCCGTGTATTAAAGATTACACACCGTGTAGTTTTTCATGGAAAACAAGTACACGCCATGTATTAATAATTACATGCCGTGTAGTTTTCTTTATGGAAAGGAAATGAATAAATGAAAACAAGATATACACGCCGTGTACATTGAATGTACACGCCGTGTAGTTTTCAATGAAAAACAAGTACATGCCGTATATTTATTATTAAAGGCCGTGTAGTTTTTCCAGTCAAGATTTTGAGGATATAATATTGTTTTAAATGATATTTATTATAATTAGCATGGGCGCATGTCAAGGAATTAATTATTCAACATGGTGGTTTTAAATAAGAGTCAATGAAATAAATAAAACATGTAACACGTTTATTAATTGTCATAACTCTACAACCTCAAACCTGATTATAAATATCCTCACAACCCCAACTCTTTTTCTACACACAAGAGAATCATTGTGCACAACTCTGGAGAATTCATTCAAGGATGAAATAACCTCTTCCTCCATGAACACTCTCAAGACCGAGAGAGATCCTCTTCCATTGGATTAAGACGATCTAAGGCGGACAACACAAGAAAAGGTTTCTCCACACTAGCACCCGGAGACTCCTTTGGTGACATCTTGAGATATGAGGTACATGTGTGGATCACCGCTAGAGGAAGTCTACACTTGTCTTCTGTGACGCAACGACGAATCACATCGAAATGAGATCAAGAACATCAAAAAAGAAAGAACACCCAAAAGGTATTTCTTTTAAATTGATTAAATTAATTATAATCAACCTGTAACGATCCTACTTTGCGGTTCCAGGACTTTCCTTTCCTTTGTCTATTTCTACGATTTGATCTGTGGAGACTGAAGTTTATCGTCGTATTGATCCCAGATTGATCATTGTTAATGACAAAAATCTAAGTGGGCACATCCACGCACACGCTTCCGCTGCGCTCAAAACCTTCAAATGGTATCAGAGTGAGGTTACAATGTTGATTATAGTTATTTAATTTTCGTTGATAATTTACACATTTATATTTGATTCAATTCAAAATAAATCGTTCTATAAATATGAATAAATGAGATCGGTTCTTCCTCCTTCATTTCTTGATTCATATCACAGAAAGGACCTTTAATTTTAATTTTTGATTAAAATATAAAATGAAGAACTCATAAAGAGGAGCCGCTCTTTCTGTCTGTACAACACGGGAATACACGAAATGTAGTGAAAACTACACACTGTATACTTAGGTTCAACGAACTGGCACTGGTCCGCCAAACCACGCCGTGTGAATTGAGTATTCCTAAGTTTTTATTACGCCGTGTTGACCATAATTAAAGGGAGTGTGGGAACCGGAATACACGGTGTGTATATTGGAGAAACATGCCGTGTAGTCTGATCTGGTCCAAGTGAAACCATGTACAGAGGAGAAGCCACGTACCACGTACACGGGATCGACAAGCCGGTTACCACGTAACAAGGAAGTACATGCCGTGTATGATTTATCTACATACCGTGTACTCCAAAATTTCCAAATTACTGAGAACACGTCAAATCCTTAGTGTGTACTTTGGAAAAAAGGTGAAAAGAAATACACGCCGTGTAAATATAAACTATGCGTCGTGTACTTTCCAGAAATTTCACCTGGTTTCCTCAAAAAGTACAAAGACTTGTAAAAGAAATATGGATGAGAAGAATCTCAAGGAAATTCAGAAAGGAATTTAAGATAAAGAATTGATTAATTATAAGATCATAATTAATTGAATTCAAGCACGACTTATCTTGAATAAATAGAACGATTAAAAGAATTTAAATTCTAAATATGCTTAAATGTCGTTGCATGCTATAGATGATCATGAGCTAGACCAAAGACCCTTTGTATGTGTGTATGGTTTTATTTAAATTTATTTAAATTTGTTGTCCTGCAAGCCTTATTCTAATAAAATGTAGGGCATGCATGCCCATGGTTTCTTTAATGTAAAACCCATGTAATGGAGGATCTCCCAATCCAGAGGAGACAGTTCGAAATCCGAAGCTGAGGTGAAACCAACCCAAGAAGATACAAAGGTGGACAGGTGGGAGATGCAAAACACGAACCATCTGGTTCAAGGTTTTTTTCCTAGGTCAGGGTTAGCTTATCAAACCACTAGATAAGCTAACCAATAGAATCTCATGATCATACCATCTTATTTTATTTCTGTCTGATTTCATGGTTTATTTATTATGTATGTTTCTTTGTGATCACATAATTAATAAAATAAACAAGCATGCAAAGAAAGAATAAAATAAAAACCGGACTATGCCTAAATATTATCAGAACATGGTTAATCACTTAAGCAAGCATCACTTAATATTAACAAGTATGTGATAATGTGAAGCTATGCAATAAAATCCCTCAAAACCATATTAAGTCAGACCAAGCCTTCCGTTACTTTATTAAGGGAAAGCCTCAATAAAACTATGTGTTTGACCAACCCTAATTTGGGACACTTACTTTTACAAAGTAAGCTCTTATGAAAGGTTTCGGGTTGAATTAACCATATTAAATCAAGAGAAGTAGCCCTTTCTAGACTTGGTGTAATATTGGAGGCAAGAGTTAAGGAAATCCAAGTTAGGATTTCAGGATTGGGGATTCCACTCAACAGATCAATGAACTGTAAGCTCATAGTTGGCAAAGACCTGCCTACCTGAATACCTTCAAATAGCTTGACCAACCCTTGTTGGGGTTATGCAAAGGGGAATATGGATCCTTGCCACTAGAATGTCAAAGCAATTGGACATTACAAGTTCAATGGTGAGGGCCATTGGGACTTGATAAAATAGTGGGAGACTTAATAAATTTTTTATTATTTCTCATAAAATGTAATTAAGAAAGTACTGATAAATCTGCTCTTTTAATTTGTAGAATCTAAATGAAAAACTCATCAACCACATTTTCTCTGCAATAAATTCTGGATAAAGACAATATCCTCACTGGAATTAAATTTCAGGAATGGTTTAGGTGCCTTCAGGTTATCCTACGCCATGAACGAAAGTTTTACGTGATAGAGTCCTCACTTCCTAATCTGCCTGCCCAAGGGGCGAGTGATGAAGATTTCATGGTCTATGATCAACATTCGAGCGATGCCCTCGACGTTCAATGTTTGATGCTGTCATCAATCTATAGTGAGATCATGAAGTCTCATGAATACATGGATGCCTACAATATGCTCGAGCACCTCCATGGTCTATACCAGGAGAGAGCTAGACAGGAAAGGTTTGAGATCTCCAAGGCTCTATTCCAAAGCAAGCTTGGAGAGGGTTCTCCAGCTGGGCCTCATTTAGTGAAGCTCATTAGCTACATTGAGCGCTTGGAGGTTCTAGGGTTTAAACTCCCTGAAGAACTGGGTACCGATCTCATTCTCGCATAACTCCCCTAGAGCTTCTCAAACTTTGTTGTGAACTTCAACATGAACAACATTGAGAAGTATCTGTCTGATCTTCTTATCCTTATTCACCAAGTGGACAATGACATGAAGCGTGAAAATGCTTCTGTCCTCATGGTGAATAAAAGGAAAGGGAAGGCGATTAGCTTTAAGCCCAAAACTTCTTCAAGGCCTTCCAAGAAAAGTAAGATCAAAGGGGAGGCAAAGGAACAAGATGCTTTTTGTTTCGCATGTGGCAAGAAGGGCCACTGGAAGAAAAACTGCACCCAGCCAAGGAAGCAAGGGGAAGCTTCAGGTGCATTTGTTATCGAATGCAATCTATCTGTTTCTACTAATTGGGTATTATATACTTCTTGTGGTGCTCATATCTGTATCCAAATACAGGAACCAAGTAGATTTAGAAAGATTGACCGAGGTGAGGTGGATCTACGAGCAGCCAATGGAGCCAGACTTTCTACTGTAGCAGTCGGAGACTACCACCTCACATTCCCTACTGGGATGATCTTGGATTTGAAAGGTTTTTATAATGTGACTTCTGTTACTAAAAAAATTATTTTAGTATCCAGATTAGATATTGATGGATTCATATTCAAGTTTGGAAATGAATGTTGCTACTTTTATAAAGATAACATTAGTTTTGGTAGGGCACATTTGTATAACGACCTTTATGTGTTAGACTACACAAACCAAGTAATGACAATCAATGAAAAAGTTAATTCACATGACTCATACCACACCCAACTTTGGAATCACCGGCTAGGTCATGTCAATGAGAAACATTTGACAAAATTACATCAAGATGGGTATTTAGATTCTTTCAAACTAAAACCACTTGGTGTATGTCATGCGTGTCTATAAGGAAAAATGACCAAAACCCCATTTAGTGGGAAAGGTTAAAGGGCTAAAGATCTTCTAGAATTAGTTCACACAGATGTGTGTGGACCATTTCCAGTTGAAGCAAGGGGTGCGTTCTCATACTTCATAACTTTTACTAATGATTTTAGTAGATATGGATATATTTAATTAATGAGGTATAAGTCAGATTCTTTTGTTCAGTTCAAAGAATACAAGAATGAAGTAGAGAACCGGCTTGGTAAGAAGATTGAGAAACTCCGCTCAGATAGAGGAGGAGAATATCTTAATCAGGACTTCATTAATTTCTTACGGGAGTTTGGGATTCTATCTCAACTCACTCCTCCTAATAAACCTCAGTGGAATGTTGTAAGTGAAAGGAGGAACCGCACCCTATTGGACATGGTGGGATCAATGATGAGTCATGCGAGTCTTCCATTATCGTTTTGGGGATATGCATTACAAATAGCAGCACACATAATAAACCAAGTACCAACTAAATCGATAAATGGTATTCCATATGAGTTATAGAGTGGATGCAAATCCATGTTGTCGAATTTACATGTGTGGGGTAGCGAAGCATTTGTTAAGGCCTCTTCAGGTATCAAACATTCACCCCAAGGAACAAAGTGTATCTTTATAGGATATCTCAAGGAAACAAGGGGATATTACCTATACAACCCCTCAAAAAAAGGTTACAGTGGAAAGACACGCCATATTCCTTGAGAGGGATCACATCTCCAAAAGAGATAGTGGGAGCGTGATAAACTTCTATGAAGTCGAGGCTCAAGATACACAGGAGTTGGTACAAGAACAGATTCCACAAAGTCCCATGGAAGAACAATCTGTTCCAGAGACATAAGAACTACGTAGGAGCATGAGAGAGGTGAGAGAACCCGAACGATATGGTTTTCTTATCACTGAGGATGGTGACTCATTATTGGTTGACAATGATGATCCTCTTACCTACAAGGAAGCAGTTCAAGGCACAGATATTGCCAAGTGGAAAGAAGCCATGAATTCTGAAATAGATTCCATGTACCAAAACCAAGTCTAGATTTTGGTAGATCCTCCAGTTGATGTAAAGCCTATTGGTAATTAATGGGTATTCAATAAGAAACTGTACATGGAGGGGCAAGTCAGCACCTATAAGGCCCGAATGGTTTCAAAAGTTTTTATAAAACGTCAAGGAATTGACTATAATGAAACCTTTTCACCGGTTGTGATGCTGAAATCCATCAGAATCCTATTGGACATTTCTGCTTACCATGACTTTGAAATTTGGAAAATGGATGTCAAAACAGCACTCCTTAACGAGAACCTCCAGGAAGATGTCTACATGACACAACCTGAAGGGTTTGTGACTCCAAAGGATGCCAACAAGGTATGCAAGTTGCAGAAATCCATTTATGGATTAAATCAAGCATCAAGGTCATGGAACATTTGTTTTGATGAAGCTATAACGGAATTTGTCTTTGTTAAGAATGAATGTGATCCTTGTGTCTACAAGAGGTTTAGTGGAAGTGCAGTCGTTTTTCAAATAGTATATGTTGATGGCATATTACTAATTGGAAACAAAGTACTTGTCTTACAGTCAGTTAAGGCATGGTTGCATAAATGCTTCTCCATAAAAGACTTGGGTGAGGCAGCATATATTCTTGGGATCAAGATCCATCGTGATAGATCCAAGAGAATGTTGGGCCTGAGTCAAAGTACATACATTGACAAGATACTGAAGAGATTCAGTATGGAACAGTCCAAGAGGGTATTGTTTCCAGTGTCACATGGCATTCATCTTTCCAATAAAATGTGTCCTCAGACACATGAGGAAAGAAATCGAATGGAAAGGATCCATTATGCATCCGCGATTGGGTCAGTCATGTATACTATGCTATGTACGAGGCTAGATGTTTCTTATGCATTAAGTGCGGTAGGCAGATATCAAGCAAATCCCAGAGACCGCCATTGGATGGCATTCAAGACTATTCTTAAGTATCTGAGGCATACTAAGGATATGTTCCTGGTTTATGGAGGAGATGAGAAACTAGTCATCATAGGACATGTAGATGCTAGTTTCAAGACTGATCAAGATGACATAAAGTCGCAGACTGGATACATCTTTAGTTTGAATGGAGGTGCAGTGAGCCGGAAGAGCTCAAAGAAAAGTGTGGTGGCAGATTCTACAGCGGAGTCCGAGTATATCGTAGCTTCTGAGGTAGCTAAAGAAGAAGTATGGATGCAAAGCTTCATCCAAGATATAGATGTATTACTGAGCAGTAAAGATCTTATCACACTCTATTGTTATAATACTGTAGTGGTGGCACTTGAAAAAGAGCCAAGGTCACATCAGTGGACAAAGCACATACTTCAGAAGTATCATCTCTTGAGAGATTTTTCTCAGAGAGGTGAAGTTGTAGTGAGTAGTATTTCCACAGAAGACAACGTGGCGGACCCCTTGACTAAATCATTGACTCAGCAGAGACATGATCATCATGTGAGGTCTAGCGGACTAAAAGTCATAGGCAGTTGGCTCTAGTCCAAGTGGGAGTTTGTAAGGGTTGGTGTCCGGAGAACCAACTATTTTCTACTTTGATTACATGAATGTTCACTTATTATATATTGTTCATTGTTCTGCATGACTATAATATAATAATGTCTTGGAATATTTGTTGCATTGATAAGGTCATGGAAGATCCCTGCTATGATGAGAACCTTGAAATGATATAACAATATTCTTAAATAAAGTTCTATGGTTGGATGACATAATATGATAGGACACATAGTATATAGACCGTCATGTGCGAGTATTCGTAAGAAGACGAGACTCTCTCTCATGGAGTTTGCACTTGGTAATCTCTAAGATGAGAGATTATGAGAACAGACCCTCCAGTAGAAATTCCACATGTCTTAGTGTCATCATACATTTCTATCTATGAGCGTGTTTAATGGTCCTTAGACTGGAATATTATCATTAACTCATGTCATGACTTGCACACTTAGATTTACTGACGAAAACCGTCACGCAGACAGTTGGCGGGAATTAGGGTATGTTTGGTGCGTCACGAGTGACATGTTGTTAATGGATAAGTCAAGGAAGGATTTGTACCTTCCATTTATGGAAGTTGGTATCTCGACCCTTTGATTGAAATAGAACAGTTGCATTAAATTCCATGGCCATGGTGTAAACGATGAGTTTATTTCAGGAAGTCAAAGAATGACAGATCAAGCATATAGGTTTGTGACACAGCCATGAAACCTTCTTGATGAGATATTGAGACAAAGGAATTAAATTACATAGTAAGCATTCGTATGAGGTGATACATTAATGCAACATCAACTTCTTTCTCTTGGGTGCCTTGACCCATTGCTAGACAGAAATCTTGGACTTTAGGCAAGCCCGCCTAATGCCAACGAAAAAAAGGCCTAGAGGGTCACACACTAAGTGTATTCAAGTATCTCAAGTAGAATAAAGATTATTCCCATACATGGTTTAATAATTATTCAAGGAATCCTAAATCATTTTAATGATATGGGAAGAAGGAAATGAAAAACAAGATATACACACAATGTATTAAAGATTACACGCTGTGTAGTTTTTCATGGAAAACCAGTACACGCTGTGTATTAATAATTACATGACATGTAATTTTCTTTATAGAAAGGAAATTAATAAATGAAAACAAGATATACACGCCGTGTACATTGAATGTACATGCCATGTAGTTTTCAATGAAAAACAAGTACACGCCGTGTGTTTATTATTACACGCCGTGTAGTTTTTCTAGTCGGGATTTTGAGGATATAATATTGTTTTAAATGATATTTATTATAATCAGCATGGGCGTATGTCAAGGAATTAATTATTTGACATGAGGGTTTTATATAAGAGTCAATGAAATAAATAAAACACGTAACACGTTTATTTATTGTCATAACTCTACAACCTCAAACCTGATTATAAATATCCTCACAACCCCAACTCTTTTCCTACAAACAAGAGAATCGTTGTTCACAACAACTCTGGAGAATTATTTCAAGGCTGAAAGAACCTATTCCTCCAAGAACACTCTCAAGACTGAGAGAGATCCTCTTCTATCGGATCAAGACAATCTAAGGCGGACAATGCAAGCAAAGGTTTCTCTACGCTAGTACTCGGAGGCTCCTTTGGCGATGTCTTGAGATATGAGGTACAAGTTTGGATCACTGCTAGAGGAAGTATACACTTGGCTTCTGCGACGCAACGACGAATCACATCGGAACGTGATCAAGAACATCAACAAAGAAAGAACACCCAAAAGGTATTTTTTTTAAATATATTAAATTAATTATATTCAACATGTAATGATCCTACTTTGTGGTTCCAGGACTTTCCTTTTCTTTGTCTATTTCTATGATTCGATCCGTGGAGACTGGAGTTTATAATCGTATTGATCTCGGATTGATCATTGTTAATGAAAAGAAGCCAAGTGGGTACATCCACCCACGTGCTTCCGCTGCGCCCAGAACCTTCAGTTTGTGAGCATCAAAACCAAAAAGAAATTAACAAAATAGTTAAAAAAATACATGCTCAAAAATCTCCCCATTTGTTATGATCACAAAACCCATAAAATAAATATTAAAATTAAAACAAGTAAGAACGTTTATTTAAGAATAATTCTTTATTTTCTCAGAAATTTCTCATAAATAAACTTCTCATAAATTTCTCCCCCTTTTTATGACAAAAAAATATGAGAATAAAATGTAGTAATATAAACTCTCCTTAAATTCAAGTAAAAAAAGATAAAATCAAGAAGCCATGAGAACATATAAAATATTATTCAATGAATAAGAAGGGTTTTTAACAAATGTATTAAATCATTTAATTCATGAAATATTTAAAATAACTCCCCCTACGACATATAATAATTCAAGGATTTAAATAAAAAAATTTCAAGGAATTTTAAAACAACTTTTTTACATGTTATAATTGTGAAAAACATGTAATCTTTATCAAAATAGTTATTTATTACTGATATGAGGCATGGATTCTCTCTCTAGAGGTGATATCCTCTCTCTATCAATATATGGAGATCAGTTTGGATCTCATTTCAATTTTAGTATCCGTGAGGATGATTCATCTCTTTGTGATGTGGCTGGGCATTATGAGCTCTTTGCTCTTTGTTTTCCATCCAATTTGGCTGAGGTGCATAAGGGTGCTTCAAGAATTAGGGATATGAATGATTCAAAATCCCTTTTTCTGGAGGATGATTCTGGCGGCGATGGGAACTGGTTCAGATCTGATCCCTTGGGGGTTTGACGACGAAGAGGTCCCTTTTTTGTAGGGGGCCTTCCCACCAGTAGGGATTCATCCAGTGCTAATACAGATCTGGTTTGGCCAAATGGGGTCGGGTCGACGGGGTTCTACATGACTAGGGGTAGGCCGGCAGCATAGACCAGGGTGGTGTGCGGCTGGCGTACCGGGGTGTTTACTTGTGGCTGGCGTATTTAGGAGGTGTCATGTTTGTGTGGGATCCTAGAAGATCTTATTTATTGGGTGTTGGTGCGAGCGGTGTTTTCTCGGAGAAGGTACAGTGCTCTAGAGGTGGCGTGGGATCTAGTTTCTGGTTGGAGATGATGGTTAGATTCTCATGACAGGCTGGTGCTAGATCGGCGTTTCGTTCATGGACCAGCTCTACAATCACGGTAGGATGTCGGTGATTTTGGATATGACGGTTCGATCTGATGGAATTCTGCTCCACATCGGATCTCGTAGGGGGCCTGGTGTGTCGGACAACATGGTTGCGGAGATCGAAGGCGATGACTGTTGCGGTGCGTCACTGAAGGTCGGCATGCCCAACGTTAATCATGACGTGTTTCCAGGATGACTAGATCGTGACATTGTTGACATCAGAATGTGGGGGGTGACCTTGGGATGCTACAGGCTGGCAACAACCTGTTTAGTAGGCGGGTCTTCCCAAATAGGCTTCGGATCTGGGCCTTTGTAGTCCATCTTTGGTAGGATATTTTGAGATGGGTGCAAATGTTCTCGCATGCTGAAGTCAGGATGGCGTTGCCCGTTTAGATGGCGAGATGACCTTGCTCCGATGAGGATTTTATGACAGCGATGACTTGACGGGAGGCAGCGGCTTGACGGGAGGCAGTGACGTTGGATGCTGTGAACCTTGCTTCACTCGGGATGTGGGAAAGCCAATCAGACAGGATGTATGTGGAATTTTGGTGCTGCTAGGTAGTGACACATGGATATGTGCCAGTGATAATTTTGATGCCCTCATTACGAGGGCTTTTGCTTTATATGGGAGGAGTGGTTTTTTCATTGATGACGAGTTGACTTGCAGTGCCTATAAGAGGTCCTAGCGGTTTTATCGGGCCGGTTCTGATGGATACTGTGTAAGGCCATTGTTTGAGGGTCTTTGGGTTTGGTTGTGCGTGAGTCTTTAAACTTTTGGTTTTTTGGGGTTGCACTATGTGCATGTGTGCTAGTTTGGCAGTGCTTTTGTGCTGCGTGTTTGGTGTGTTCCATTGTACTTTTATTTTATTAAATAAATTTTTAGGACCAAGTTTGCTCGAGTCCTGAACTTTCATGGTATAATTATTTATTACTCATAGTAATAGAATAATTTTCCACGTGAAATGTTTTTTAAATAGTCAAATATTAAGAACATCTTTATTCATAAGATAATTAAAGATAAAAAGAAGTTTTGAAAAATTTATAACACAAAATTTAAATAATCACAATATTTAAAAAAAATGAAATATAATATATTGAATAAACTACATACATGAAGAAAATTCAGGGTATTAGGAAGGATTATGCATATCATCAAAACTTCCCAAAATTTGAGCTTTGTCACTTAAATATTATAAGACTCTTGAAAGTTATTTAGTTCTTCTTTGAAAATCTTCAAATTGTTGATACAGTGAATAAGATGAAAACTATTTAACCAAAAACTATTTCAGCCCATCTAAATCCAACTTAGTAACAAATTCCCTTCTGAGTAACTCCATTTGACTCAACATTTATACTTTAAAGTATTTGAAGTATTCTTTTGAAATAAAATTTTATTTCACATTATGATACTCCCTTTAAAGTGTATCAAAAACTATTTTTGAAACTGACACTTTTTTATCTCTTTATACAACATTATATGAATATTCAGATCATCATACAACCTCACTATTTCTTTATTCGATGTATTAACCTAAAACAAAATATCTTCAAAAGAAATTTCACCATTAAATATTTGAGAGGATGAAAATTCTGGTCCTTTAACACCATGAACTTTTTTATCTATTTTATAATATTTTTCGAATGAATACTTAACATAAGAAACTGATTTTTCTCTTAACAGTCCAAAGAAGGATTGCCTTTTTTTCTCTTCTAAGAAATATTTTTCCCCTGAACAGGAAGTTCTTGATCACTTCATCTTGCTCAGACTGGTTTTAGGAGTCTTTGAAAGATATATTTTAAAGAAGAAGAATAAATAATTTAAGAGGTTTTGAGAATAAGATTCTAGGGTTCTAAGAGAAGGTGATATGTTTTGTTATGACAATTCACAGAAAATGCATCACATTTTTGAGTAAAAAATACAGAATAATAATTATATATTTTAAATTTTGAAAAGTATTTTTATATAAGAAATATATTTACAAGAACATATTGAAGAATACAAAATTTAAAGATAATAATAAGTTTAAAAATATTAAACAAAAAACACAGTTTTTATAAACCTTTTTGAAAATTTTAGCAATTTAGTTATACAATTATATAGACTAAGTTTTAAAATTTTAATTTATAGAGGAAGGAAGGATTTAAAAATTTTATCATAAAAGATCTCTCACCATATATAAAACAATTAATGAAATAAAAACATATATGTAAATAGTAGTGAAATAATTCTCAGGTTATTAGTTTCAGTTATAAATATTTTTTTGATAATGAACTACTTCAGAGTTGATCACTCCTTTGTTAAGATAGAAATTTCCATATACTTCCCAAATGAAGTCTTAATGATTTAAAAATGTATTTTAGTGGTTTATTCCTAAAAAACATCAAATAAAAGTGTCTTTTAGAACCCATATACTTTTGGGTCTAGCATTATTAGCATGTAATGTTTTTGGTAACTAAATCTATTTATTTTATATAGAGATTCTACTATTATGGTTAAATAATTATTTTGAAAAATAAACATTTTTCACCCCAAAAAATTGAGATTTTATAAAACAAATTTCATTTTCATAATTTCTATTAATACCGCAATAAAATCATTTAACACTTGATAGGATTTTTAAATTTGATTCAGGAACAAAATAATTAATATATAATTTTGGTCTTTCACCATTACTACCTATTCAAAGTTTTCCTTTGTGAATTTTATTATTACCAAGGATTTAATTCAAATATTTTCCTCCTTTTATAAGCATACTAGAATCTTTCTTTAAAGTGTCAACTTCATTCAATAATTATTTAATATTAGTTTTATACAAATCACAAGAATTTATGAAAGAAATAGATTTTAAATCTTTAATTTTTTTTGAGAAGATTTCTTTATCTCATAAAATAGATTCAAAAGATTTCATAAGTTTTCTATGATCTTTTATTAAGTATTCAAATTTATCTTGTAGCATAAAGCAATTCTTATTTAATTCATCATAAGAAAGATTTTCAAAATTTGAGTTTTGAGAGAAAGAAAATTATACCCCATCAATATGAGCTATAAGACATATAATTTTATTTTTACGATCATCCTTAGGATTTGTATAAGATTCTTCATTTGAACCAGAAGAATCACTCAAAGTAGCCTTCATAATTTTCTTGCCTTTACTTTTATAATCGTCTTTTCTTTGAGATTTAAGTAAGGGATAGGAAAACTTTGTATGACCTTTTTCTTTGCATTCACAACATCTTTTCTATTCAATTCCTTTCTTTATTTTGTTATACATTTTTTCAAAACTTTTAAAAATATTTGATAAATATTTATTTGAATTTGAATATATTGAATCATATGATTCATCAATAGTATTTTTGAGAGAATCTTCTTCACATTTGATATGATTTTCAGCTTCATCTTGTATCTCAGCTTTATACATCATCAAAGTTATAATTAGTTAACTCATTTCTAGTTATTTAACTGATGTGTATTTTTTTATAGTGGTAGATATTTCATTCCACTTAGAGGGTAAAACTATAATTACTTTTAATTCTTGATCTAATTTCTTAACTGGATCTCCCAAAGTAAAAAAATTATTAAAAATTTCTATCAACCCCTCATTAATCTGTGTGATATTTTCATCTTTATGCATTCTAAAAGTATCAAAAAATATTTATGAAGTATTTTATCTCAATTGTTTGATATTATTAGTTCCTTTATAAGAAACAATTTTTTTTTTCCACATGTCATATGTAGTAGAACATTTAGAAACTCAATTAAACTAATCAGTACCTAAACCATAGACAATAACATTCATTTCTCTTGAATTAAGATCATATTATTTTTCTTGATCAATATCCCATTTTTCTAGATATTCAATAGGAATTTCATAAGTCTTGAAAACATTTAAATAAACTTTTATTCCAATATTTTTCAAATAAATAATCATATGAGATTTTCATCATCTATAATTATCACCATTAAAAGATCATGGATCATCGACATACATTCTCTAAGATCTATTATTTCAATATTTTTCTTTGTATGATTCTTTAACTTGTATTTATTATATCCAAATGATACATTTGATAATACTTGTTAGTATCAGATAGAAATAATTTTTTTAAGGATTTCTAAAAAGATAAATATACCAATAGAGCCTTTATTTTGACACCACTTATTAATATTAGGGAGAAATGGAAAGGAATTTTAGAAAGACAAATATTGCAATAAACCACTTCCTCTAATACCACTTATTGTGTCGAAATGGATATGATAAAGACACAATAGGGGGGGGTGATTTTTTTCCTTTTAAGACCTTTGATAGAAAAACATCTCTCATGATAGACATCGTATCTTTCCTTCTCCCTCAAAGATGAGTGAGAAATAGAAATAAATAAGGAAAATAACACAATGATTTAAAGTGGTTCAGGGAACAAAGATCCCCTAGTCCAATCCACCAATTATCTCTTCATGATCTTGATGATTTTCACTAGTAAGTCCTTTTACCAAGGACTTATATAACTAAGTTCAAGCAGTTGATACCTTTACAATAAGGCTTTTACAAGGCATTCTGGTTTTTTAGGGAACCAAATTATCCACATATTAGTTTGATAAGATGATAATCCTTTACCAATATAACCGAGGCCGAGCATCCGATACTCTAATAAATCAATAGAGATTGATTTGATTGAGAAAAACAGTTTCTTTTAATGTTGCAGCAGCAACTGACAGATGTGTTTGATCTTCAATAACATAAAGCAGAAGTAAAATAATCATTAACATTGCATAGTATTTCTTTAAACATAAATAGAGAAAGCACCAGATAGATGAATAAACATGTATTTTTCAAATTCTAACTCTGAAAAACTCTTTGTCGAACATGCATAAGAAGATTTAACAATTAGATATAGAAGCAGTGATAACAACAATAGTGATTCGATCAGATAGATCAAAACATGTATGCCTCCAAAGTGTAGCTCTGAAGGCAACAACACACAATTATTTACAATCATGTAGTTTTTTATTTTCAATGCATATATCTCTATGTATGTGTGTATTCTCAAAAGATGAACATCTTAGTATTTATACTATAAATTAAATAGCTCCAAGTCAAATGATTTAAGAAATACCACATAATAAATCACGAGTATTTGAATTCAAAATAATTAAAAGAATGTCGTAACATCCCTTAGAAATATGAATGATTTAATCCGTTGAGTACAGACCTTTGAATCAGTCATAAAACCTATTTAAAGAGATATTTACTTCTAGTGAGACCGTTGCAGAAAACATGGATAATATCTTTAATTTAAAACTCCGTCATTGACCAGTCAAATGTAGGGTTACTTCGCATAGTGCTAAACTCCATTTCTATGCCAGCTGATCAACAATGCAAGGTGGGGAGCTAGATGATCAATGATGTAGAAGCTGGGGAGGGGCAGTTCTAGTGGGTTGGTCCTACGAGTCATGTAATGGGAATGGTATGCCTATGGACCTTCGAGTCATGTTTTGCGGGTCAGTCGGGCCTTATGCCTTGGACCTACGGGTAATGTACGGGTTCCCCTTCAACCCTTACAAGAGGGATTATCCATAATAAAATAAAAAAGAAGGCCTTCGGGCCATTCGAGCTACCACAGAAATGGACAACCTTTTTTCCTAATAAATTGATAAAGAGGTATCAGATATGATTTAGAAAGACTATCCAATTGAATAACTAAGCATAAGCGGGAAAGATTATAGTACAATTCAAAAATAACATTTTCATAAGAAGATCAACTATCTTAAAGATTAAGCTAAAATGGAGAGAAATAAAAAGAACAAAAGGTGATTCTGTGTGCAGGTCTCACCAAAAAGTGTAATACCAAAAGTTCAAGAATCAAGGACCTTGAAGACTCATGCTCCAGAGTTGGGAAGTAGTGGCTTTATTTAATACTAAAAAAATATTAGGTCTTTTAGAGGCTTGAACAAAAGTTCCATGCACTAGATGAGAAGAAAAATTCAATCATTGATGTCAAAATGTTTGATGATGAGATTTAAAAAAATCTAGAAATCCACTAAATACAAACATAAGATGGTTGTAACACCCAGAATATTTAGTTAAAATAATAATAATCTCGATAACTTACATAACACGGAAGAACACCGAGTTTAAAAGAACCATGATATAATATTTAAATATTATTCTTTAACTGTGACCTAATCATTGAATTAACAAGTATAAATATGAGTAACTGGATTATAAAATATATTTATAATGGTCATACTCAATTTAAATAGATTGACTAACACTTAGTAAATAAAGAATCAATTTTTAGGGAAGTCATCTTTTTTGGTTCAAAAAATGTATTTTTCTTCAAAAATGATTTTATTGCATTTTATGTGTGGAAATTATAATTAATTTCTATCACTTTAATTTTTTTTTAAATGAACATTATTCAATGAATAGTAAAAAATACTGATTTTTCCAATACTCTCATTTATTATCCTTAAATCAATTAATTTAAAAGTACCATTCTATTTTGTATTTTTTATATTACCCAGTTTGGATGGATGTTCCTTGGCTTGATAACGTGCTTCAGGTGCCTCCCCCTCCTCCACCCTTTCCGTTACCTCCTCCCAGCTCTCCGGGAAAGCCTCTGGAGAATCTGCTGCCCGTTGGGGATGGCGCAGGGCCTCCTCAGGCCAAGATGGGTCCACCTAGAGTGGATTCCTTCAAGGAGGTGGTCCTCGGACCTCCCCCATCGGTATGTCCTGGTCCTTTCCCTAGCATCCTGGTCATTGCTCTTTCCCCTCGCTGTCTTGGTTGGGTGGAAGGTGTTGGGCGCCTTCCTGGTTGGCGCATTGGGAAACGCCTCCTCAAATGGTGCACATGCGGTATCTGTTTTAATGTGGTGTTTTAATGCAGGCCAAGACCATGTGAATTAATTCACGCGGTGACACTCTTTTGACGCGACGAAATTATTTGGACGCTGATTCTTTTCATATATAAGGAGGTAGAGGCAAGGAATTTCAACATCACCGGCAACAACAACACTGAGATCAAATCCCATTTGGTGATCACCTTTCTTCGACGATCATCTTTCTTGCTCTCCACCTTTTGATCCATACTTTTATTCTTGAGTATTACTTTTGAGATCCCTTCCATTTTGGGGAGTCACTACCGTGTACCTCTTGATTTTAGTGGATCCCTCTTTCTGGACTAGGTCTTGTAGTTTTTCCCTTTCGTGTTTTCCATGTAAAATTTTCCGGTGTCAAATTTATTTTTCTACACATTTAATTTTGTCGCTGCACATCCACTTCTATTTGGGGGGAAAGATTCAATTTCTGCTGCACGTTCGCTTTTTATTTTGTTTGCGCGTTCGTCGCTTTCCCGTATTTCTCAACATCTGGTATCAGAGGGTTTGGTTCTTCTCTTTTCATATTTATTATGGAGGCCAACTACGGTCAGATGATTTTTTTAAATGGTACCAACTACCATATGTGGCGACTTAAAATGAAGGATCTACTTTTTGTCAAGCGAATACATCTTCCAGTGTTTAGTACCCAGAAGCCAGAGAGAATGTCAGACGAAGAATGGGCGTTCGAGCATGAGATGGTTTGCGGCTTCATTCGTCAATGGGTCGAAGACAACGTGATGAACCACATTATCAACATCTCTCACGCCAGAACTTTGTGGGAGAATCTTGAGACGACCTACGCTTCGAAGACGGGAAACAGTAAACTGTTTCTTCTCAAGAAAATGATGAACTTGAGGTATAGAGAAGGTATGTCTATTTCTGATTATTTAAGTGAATATCACTGATGTTTTGATCAGTTGTCTGGCATGGGTATAAATTTTGAAGATGAGGTTTTAGCTCTTTTGCTGCTTAACAATTTACCCAATTCATGGAAAAATTTACGTGTTACTCTAACCGGTTCTGCTCCTAATGGTGCTGTGACATTTAGTTTTGTCAAGTCTTCTATTTTAAATGAAGAGGTCAGGAGATGTACTCAGGAGGAATCTTCTTCCGAGCTTTTGGTCACAGAGAACAGGGGGAGAATCCAGGACCAGGGGCAGAGCAGTCGAGATAAGAGCAGAGGCAGAAGCAAATCCAGACTGAAGCAGAGAGATTTTGAATATCATCATTGTGGTAAGAAGGGGCATGTTAAGAAGTTTTGTTATCATCTGAAAAGAGAGAACAGATTGAATGAAAATCAACAGAAGAAAAATGGCGATGGAGATGATCATGTTGCCGCTGCTACATGGGGTGATCTTGTTATTGTTTATGATTCCATTAACATTGCTTCTGATGATTCTTGCTAGGTTGTTGACAGTGGTGCCTGTTTTCACGTGACATCGAAGAAGGAGTTCTTTACATCTTATAGCCCAGGTAATTTTGGGATTTTGAAGATGGGAAACGATGGACATGCTGACGTTGTAGGCATCAGGACTGTTTGTTTAAAGACCAGTACAAGAAGTAAGCTGATTTTGAAGAATGTCTGACATTCACCCAAGGTTCATTTGAATCTTATCTCTACCAGCGTTCTTGATGATGAAGGGTTTATCAGCACTTTTGGTGATTTCCAATGGAATCTTTCCAAGGTCTCTTTGATTGTGGCTCAAGGGAAGAAGCAATCAGGTTTGTACTGGACTAGAGCTTCTATTTCTTGTGATACTGCTTGCGTTGTTGAGTGCAGTGTTTCATCCAAGTTGTGGCATAAGAGGCTCAGTCACATCAGTGAGAAAGGTCTCAGTTGTTTGGCCAAGAGAAATCTTCTTCCAGATTTGAAGAGTGTCAACTTGGACACATGTGATCATTGCATGGCTGGAAAACAGAGCAGAGTGAGTTTCAGCAGTCATCCTCCACACAGAAAGTCACAGGTACTTGAATTGGTACATTCTGATGTTTGTGGTCCTTTGAAATCGAAGACCTTTAGTGGCGGTCTTTATTTTGTTACATTTATTGATGACTACTCACGAAAGCTCTAGGTTTATGTCTTTAAAGCCAAAAGTCAGGTGCTCAGTGTTTTTAATCAATTTCATGTTTCTACTGAGAGAGAATCAGGATAGAAATTAAAATGTATTCGCACTGACAATGGAGGAGAGTATTGTGGTCCATTTGATCAGAATTGCAGGCAGGAAGGTATTCGACATTAGAAGACGCCGCCCAAGACACCTCAGCTGAATGGTGTAGATGAGCGGATGAATAGAACTTTGCTGGAAAGAGTTCGTTGTTTGCTTTCAGAAGCAAAGTTGCCTGGACATTTTTGAGGTGAGGATTTACTTGCTGCTGCTTATATTATCAATTTGTCACCTGCGGTTGCTTTGCAGACAGACACTCCCGACAAATTTTGGTATGGGAAAGAGATCAGGTACGATCACTTGCACATCTTTGGTTGTAAGTCTTTTTTTCATGTCCCTAGAGATGAGAGATCCAAGCTGGATGGTAAGACACGCTAGTGTATTTTTATTGGCTATGGACACGATGAGTTTGGGTACAGGTTCTGTGATCCTGTTTTGAAGAAACTTGTTAGAAGACGTGATGTAGTGTTTAAGGAGGATCAGACTATTATAGACATTGATAAGGGAGAAAAAGATGCTTCTCCAACTTCTGATGGTTTTGTCAGTCTTGAGCCAAGTTCTAATTCACATTTACCTCATGTTGTTGATTCTGATGATCATGTTGATGTACAGAATGATGCTCAAGGTGAACAGGTTGGAGTTGAAGTTTCTGATGCACCTTTTGTTTCTGATGATCCGGTTCCAAGGGTTATTAATCAACCCGCAGTTCCACTCCGGAGGTCATCTCGGCATCGCACCGTTTATACTCGATATTCACCTGATGAGTATGTGCTCCTCGCTGAAGGGGGAGAACCAGAATTGTTTTATGAGGCAATGGAGAGTGAACAGAAGGACAGATGGGTTGCGGCAATGGATGACGAGATGAAATCATTGCACGACAACTACACTTTTGAGCTGGTGAAGTTACCGACAGAGAAGAGAGCTTTGCAAAATCGGTGGATTTATCGGATTAAGAATGAATAATCCAGTTCTGTTCCACGATACAAGGTAAGGTTAGTTGTCAAAGGCTTTCGTTAGAATAAAGGTATTGATTTTGATGAGATTTTATCACCTGTTGTCAAAATGTCTTCCATTTGGGTTGTTCTTGGTTTGGTTGCCAGTTTAGATCTACAGATTGAGCAGATGGATGTGAAGACAGTTTTTCTCCATGGAGATTTAGAGGAGGAGATTTATATGGATCAACCATAGGGTTTTGTTGAAACAGGTAAAGAAAATCATGTCTGCAAGTTGAAGTAGAGCTTGTATGGTTTGAAGAAAGCTCCGAGGCAGTGGTATAAGAAGTTTGAATCTGTCATTTCTCATCAGGGTTTCAGGAAGACATATTATGATCATTGTATTTTTGTTCAGAGATTTACTGATGATGATTTTGTTATACTATTGCTTTATGTTGATGATATGCTCATTGTTGGCCATGATACTTCTAGAATTGACAGATTGAAGAAGGATCTTTGTCAGTCTTTTGCGATGAAAGACTTGGGGCCAGCACGGCAGATTCTTGGCATGACGATCTCCCGTGACAGGAAGGCCAAGAAGTTGTGGTTATCTCAGGAGAGATACATTGAGAAGGTTATTCATAGATTTTCTATGGATAGAGCGAAAGTGGTTAGTACTCCTATTGCTTTACATTTTAAGCTCAGTTCCAGTCAGTCACCTTCTACTGATGAAGAGAGAGAGGAGATAAAACACATACCTTATTCATCTGCTGTTGGATGTTTGATGTATGTAATGGTATGTACTAGACCTGATATAGCTCATGCAGTTGGTGTGGTTAGTCATTTTCTATCAAATCCAGGTAGAGAGCATTGGAGAGCATTGAAGTACATTTTTCGTTATCTTCGTGGTACTTCTGACCTGAGATTGTGTTTTGGCAAAGGGGAACCTATGCTTTGTGGATTTACAGATTCAAATATGGCAGGAGATATCGATTCGAGGAAGTATACTTCAGGCTATTTGATCACTTTTGCAGGGGGAGCTGTATCTTGGCAGTCTAGATTGCAGAGATGTGTTGCTTTATCTACCACAGAGTCAGAGTTTATTGTAGCTACTGAGGCGTGCAAAGAATTGTTGTGGATGAAAACCTTTATTTGAGAGCACAATTTAAATCAGGATAGGTATGTTTTATTTTGTGATAGTCAGAGTGCTATTTATTTGGGAAAGAATTCTAATTTTCATGGCAGGTCGAAACATATCGATGTTCGATATCATTGGATTCGCAATGTACTTGATTCGAGACAGTTAGAGCTTGAGAAAATCCACACTGATGACAACGGGTCAGACATGTTGACCAAGAGTTTACCCTGAGGAAAATTTGAGACTTGCCGACAGATTGCAGGGTTGGCGGTGATCCCCACTTGAGTCGGAGGGGGAGATTGTTGGGCGCCTTCCTGGTTGGCGCACTGGGAAACACCTCCTCAAATGGTGCACATGCGGTATCTGTTTTAATGTGGTGTTTTAATGCGGGCCAAAACCGCGTGAATTAATTCACATGGTGACACTCTTTTGACACGACGACATTATTTTGACGCTGATTATTTTCCTATATAAGGAGGTAGAGGCAAGGCATTTCAACATCACCGACAACAACAACACTGAGAGCAAATCCCATTTGGTGATCGCCTTTCTTCGACGATCATCTTTCTTGATCTCCACCTTTTGATCCATACTTTTATTCTTGAGTATTACTTTTGAGATCCCTTCCATTTTGGGGAGTCTCTACTGTGTACCTATTGATTTTAGTGGATCCCTCTTTCTGGACTAGGTCCCGTGGTTTTTCCCTTTCGGGATTTCCACGTAAACATTTCCGGTGTCAATTTTATTTTTCTGCACATTTAATTTTGTCGCTGCACATCCACTTCTATTTGGGGGGAAAGATTCAATTTCCGCTGCGCGTTCGGTTTTTCTTTTGTTTGCGTGTTCGTCGCTTTCTCGTATTTCTCAACATCTGAAAGTTGTACGGCCGTTGATATATCAGAAACAGAACTAGACCCGACAGCGGGCTATCATCGTTGGTCTTCTGTTGCGGCATTTGGCCGAGACAATCCCTTGATCTCCTTTTTCAGGGATTCTGTGTGCTCCTGGGGCCTTAGTCGTCCAGCGGTTGAGTCAGTGCTGTCAAGGTTCTCATTCTGCATCCACTGCTACTCGTGGGAGGATTTTGTTAAAGCCTAGACAAGGGAGGCTCGACGTTGTGGGAAATGGAGATTTTCGATGTATCAATGTTCAGGGGACTTTCATCTTGAGAAGGACTCCAGCTCTGCGAAGGGTCAGCAGAGGGTTTTCTTGGTGGAAAAAAATACTTCTTCCAATCCCCTCCTTGCTTTTGCTCTACCTTTCAACTTCATGGGAACTCGGTGGCAGAGTTCATGTGAAGTTGTTTTTGATTTTCTGTTGGCTCCTCAAAGGTGAGTGGAGTCTCTGATGGTCAGGCTGATGATGGATGAGTGGCCGCCTTGAGAAAAGGTTCGCCTTCTTCATTTTCTAAAATGTTTCCACATCTACAGATTTCGAATTCAAAGGATGCGCCACACGTTCCCGTGGTCAATCTGCTTATCCTGCCCATTACCATTTCAAATTCAAATCTACCGGTGGCCCCTATCTCCACTTTTGATACCTCCCGCTCCAACAGGACTCCTTCTCCCAACTCACCGCAGTTAGAAAATGTTGAATTTGCACCCCATGCATGAATATTTATATTGCAATAATATACATCCCATCCTGTTTGTGTTATCTATATAATTGGTTAATTATGTTTATTGCATGGCGCCTTTAGTGGGAGATATCCCGTTTTTCATTTCGGCCTATTTTTTCCCGGTTCGTTGTTTATGGAACTCGGTTTATATGTTTCCTTACCTATTAGCGTGGACCTGCTGTGGACAGTTGATTACCGTCGATCCGACGGCTCAGATTACACCTGTTGTGTTTCTTCTAGCTGGTTTCGACCCGCTTTGAGTTGTGCCACTCCATTCAGCACATGCCACAAGTCCTATGCACTGTACCGGCCTCGGTTACGTGAATCGTCCTGATGATCTCCACCGTCCGTGTGGCCTCCATCCCATTGATCCTATAAACCGCTTGGCGTCCATCTGTTGCGCATTGATTGCCCCGATTTTCCGTGAGGGCGTGATGTGATTGTCTTCAGATTATGCTCTCTGGTTCTGAGAGACCTCTCGACGAGCTCAGATCTGTTTTGACCCCGCGAAGAAGAAGGACGAACTGTCCAGGAGACTCCCGACACCCGCACTCCCCTTTGACACTACACGTACCACCTCCTGCATCCGAATTACTTTTCTGGTGGAGACTCAGTGGGGATCGTCCCAGTTTTTGGGTTCTTCAATGGCTACGCTTCAAGTGGTAACAATATTTACATTCTTTTCAACCGTAACCAAGATTTGGTTTGTAGATCTTGGATCTGTAGCGATTAATCTTTTCTTCAACATGTATGTTGCTGTATCCCTCTTGTGTGCGTGCGCGAGTCCGTCCAGGAGTGGACGAGGCTAACTCTTTGTGACAGAGTTGGTCACTGCCACCTAGTTCAGCAAACTCGGCCTCTTCGGATAGTTTATGTGGTCCTTTATTTCTGCATTCGAGTCTGTAAAATTTTCTTGTGTTCTTTCTTTCTTTCTTAATAAATCGGTTTCCCTAGTGGTGTTCTCGCCGTGCACGTAGGTCCCCATGGGGCCGAAACATGTTATATACGTTGTCCTATTTATATATTCTTGCATTTATTGTTTATATTTATTTTGACTAAGTTTCTCATTCTAGATCTAGCACGATTAAAACTAGTCCATTAATAACACCTTCTTATTTGTTCACCATTATATAAAACAATGGATCTTGGCTTTTCTTAGGTTAGTGAAATTAACCCCAACAGAGAAGCCTTCAAATTCTGTCATGGAAGGAGGAGGTCCCCTTCCCTGGTCTGTTGTATTCGGGGAGTTTGTCCCTATTATGAAGAATGACATGGGTGTTCTATCTGATAATGCAATGGAGCGGTCGACACCCCATGTTTTTCACCCTCCTCCAAATGTCTCAGAGAAGGTCGTAGGGTCAGGTCCTGACCTTGAACAACCATATCTCTGTGTCTATAGCTCACTGGTGAATCAGTCTCGATTGGTGTTGTAGCACCTGTTCAGGATAGGGAAGAGGTGGTCGGGAGGTAGGTCTGACACCTATCTCTCCTCATGTTGTGAATAAGGCGGTTTCTTTTGTAAGGGTGAAACGAAGGTGTATGGCAACACAAACACACGTAAAGAGGAGAAAAACAGATGAACAAAATGATTTTAACGTGGTTTGGTAGGTTTGCCTACATCCATGGGAGAAATGGGGTTTCTCTATTCTGTCCTCTCTGAATAAAACTTAGAGGATCACAAAAATACACATCTTATCATCTCATTGGATTTTCATCCTGTTTTATAGATACAAAAAACCAAGCATTCTTCAGTTGGTTTGGGTAGCCCATATACCCATGGGAAATCCTTTCGCCGCTTACTGCTCGAAGTCCGTTGAGTCAGCTGCCCACCAAAGATGTTGCTGCATGGAGTAGTTACTGAGAGAGGAAAAACACTGCACCGAGAAGACATCCGCAACATACCCCATGATTGACTCCCAAAATGGGAGTAGCCCCCACACCTTTTAATCTCAGCAAAGATAAGGGCAGACCCCCTTTACGAGAGCTAAAAAAGCGCTGATAAAGACCCCCCTTTACCAGCACTATTTTAGCGTGGATAAAAGACCCTTTTTATCAGCACTATTATTAACGCTGATAAAGACCACTTTATCAGCGCTTTAATTAGTTCTGATAAAGGTGGCCTTTATTAGCACTCGAAATAGCACTGATAAAGGCCTAACTGCATGTGATGTGTTGTTTATGTAACAACACATCCACCAGCAGCACCTACACATATAAACACCACACCCACCAGTAGCACCAGTACAACACACCCACACCACCTACATAAAATAACACCTACATAGTGCACACAAGTACAAAACAACACACACAACAACACACACAAGAACAAACAAGCACACAAAAGTGTTTGGAAAACAATGTTATATACATTTCAAATAATGTTTTGTATAATTAAATTTACAATTATCCTACAAATAGTTAAAAACATTATTGTTTTGTCATTTGACATCCGTGATCCCCTCTCAAAAATGTCCTCCCATGGTAGTAGTTGTTGAAAAAATCATCCTAACTCAAGAAAAAGGTTCCACCTATATAAAGAACAAATATTATGTTATTAATACTATAACAAAATAAAATAAACATTAATATAAAAGAATACATTAATAAAATGTCAATTTTTAATAAAAAAGACACATTTGGAGTTATACAGGTCACACTGTGCATCGTATTGAGGTGTGGTTGATTCCTACATGTCACAAATGAGTTTCAGATCATTGTCCTAAAATATCAAAAAAATATGAATGGGTTTGCTTGGTTTTGAGTATGCCCCTTGTTTGTTTACTAAAATTAGTATCAAATTTAAATGATATATTTGGATTTATACAGGACACAAAATACACCATATTAATGTTTGGTTGATTCCTACACGTCACAAATAACTCATGGATCATTGTTCTAAAATATCAAAAAAAATATGAATGGGTTTGCTCAGTTTTCAGTATAACAATTGTGTTTTTTACAAAAATATCATTTCAAACCAGAGACACTCATTTTGAGTCATACTGGTCGCATTGTGCATCGGTTTGAGGTGAGGCTACTTCATTCATGTCATAAAGGACTTATGAATCACTCTCCTAAATTATGAAGCCAATCAGAGGGTGTTTGCTTGGTTTTCAGTGAGTGAAACATTTAGAGCTAAAATGTCAATTTTAAACTAATAAAAGATACTTTTAGTCATACTAGTCACACCATGCATTGAAGTGATGTGCGGTTGATTACTACACATAAAAAATAACGCATGGATCACTGTCTTAAAGTATCAAAAAAATCTGAATGCATTTTCTTGATTTCCAGTATGTCACATGTTCTTTTTTACTTAAATTATTGTCAATTTAAAAAAAACACACTTGGATTTATACCGGTTACATCATTCATCGTATTGAGGAATGGTTTCTTTCTACACGTCCAAAATGACTCATTGATCGTTGTTCTAAGATATCAAAACAATCCAAATGCGTTTGATTAGTTTTCAGTATGTTAATTGTGTTTTTTACTGAAATATCATTTCAAATCAGAAACACGCTTTTTGAGTCATACCAGTCACAATGTGCGTCTATTTGTTGTGAGAATACTTCATATAGGTTAGAAAGGACTTAAGAATCATTTTCCTAAATTATGAAGACAATCAAAAAGCGTTTTTTTTGCTTTTAGTGAGTGACACATTTTGAGCTAAAATGTAAATTTTAAACTTATAACAGACACTTTTAGTCATACTGGTCACACAACGCATCAGATTGAGGTGAAGTTGATTCATACACATAAAAAATGACTCATGAACCATTTTCCTAAATCATCAAAACAATCCAAATGTGTTTTCTCAATTTTCAGTATGTCAGTTGTTATTTTTAATTAAATTAATGTCAATTTTAAATAAAACGACACATTTGAATTTATACTGGTCACATCATGCGTTGTATTGAGGTGGGGTTGATTCCTACATGTTAAAAATAACTCATGGATCGTTTTTCTAAATTATCAAAACAATCCAAATGCATTTTATCATTTTTCAGTATGCTGGTTGTGTTTTTTTACTAAAATTAATGTCAATTTTAAATAAAAATAGACACTTTGAGTCATACCGGTCTCACTATGCATCAGATTGAGGTGTGGTTGATTCCTACATGTCAAAAATGACTTATAGATCATTGAAATAATGTATCAAAATAATCCGAATGCATTTTATTAGTTTTTAGCATGTTAGTTGTGTTTTTTTAATAAAATATCATTTCAAACTAGAAACACACATTTTAAGTCATACCGGTCGCATAGTGCATCGGTTTGACATGAGATTGATTCATACATGTCAAATAGAACTTATGAATCATTGTCCTAAATTATTAATACAATTGGAGTGAGTTTACTTGGTTTTCAGTGAGTGATAGGTTTTGAGCTAAAATGTCAATTTTAAACTGATGATGGATAGTTTTAGTCATATCAGTCACACTGTACGTTGGATTGAGATGTGGTTGATTTCTACATGTCACAAATGACCGATGGATCATTGTACCAAAGTATCAAAACAATCCTAATGTTTTTTCTCAGTTTTTAGTATGTCACTTGTTCTTTTTGCTAAAATTATTGTTAATTTAATATAAAAATACACACTTAAAGTCATAACGGTCACACCATGCTTTAGATTTAGTTGCAGTTGATTCTTACATATCAAAAATAAATTATGGATCATTATCCTAAAGTATCAAATCAATCCTAAAGTTTTTTTATCAGTTTTTAGTATGTCACTTGTTCTTTTTACTAAAAATACTAACAATTTTAAATAACAATAGACACTTTTAGTCATACCGGTCACATCTTCATGATATTTGTGTACATCCTTCCATTAGGTATGCTGCCCATTTGTTTCTAAATAAATCTATATCATCTTGTGAATTGAAGTATTTTCGACAATCATGATAGTTCTGAAAAAATATAAATACACAAAGGATTAATAAATATTTTAAATGAAATAGTAATTATCTTCAAAAATAACTCTTTAGGGATGCAGTTTTGTTCATGGAATACGATCACTTTAATAAATTTACAAATATAATAACCACAATATTTTTTTTGTTTTTTTAGAAACTGTAGAAATATTGATAAAAATAAGTAAATTTTTATGTGTGTTTGGATAGTGAAATATTATTATATATACCCCGATACTTATCCATTCGTAGTACTTATGATGTTTTTATCCTTTTACCCTGACCTTATTCTATGATATAGATGATATTCACACACCACCCTATCACAATAGGATCCTCAATAAAAGATAATATAAATTATACAACTAGATGTTTAGTTCTAAAATGTTGGATGTAGTGTATTAAAAATTGACAAATTCCATCATATGTGGTCAGTTTATTGGATATCCATGCATTGAATCCAGGAAATAAATCTTTGGAGTATCCAAATTAACCACAATGAGCATCCAATACTGCCTAAAAACATAAAAACGAATAAGTAATGAAAAAAAATTAAAATATATTTGATATGATTAAATTGTATAGTTTTACCCCTGCATCATTGGTATTAATATGTGTCTACCATCCGTATTTTTGTTGTTAAATGATTTGAGCAGGCCTACCCCTATTTCACCCTCTTTCTCAGATTCTATTTTTTTGTTCTGTAGAGGTGACGTGAGGACTAATGAGTCCAAATTTTTATTCATGGGAAAATCCATTAAATTGTTTTTCATATACATGCCTATGAAAAATATTAAATGTATTTAGTCATAATTATCATAGTATATCAGCTTTTGGAAAATCAAATCACAAAACATACCTCATGTATACATTTAGAACTGAGATTCCTCACCGATTATACTTCAGGATTTCATTTACATTGTCAAAACTAATGAAATCTGGATCTTCCCCTAAATATATATTTTCAAAAAAAAACAATTGTGTGAGTACCACCGTCTTTCAACTTTGTATCCACATGAGATTGAAATGATAATAATTGTGGATATAAAATTGGTGGGTTTAAGGTGCTTTCGGTATATTGTTTCGATAGGTTTTTTGATCTTTGAGATGGTTTTAAAACATTCTTTCTTTTTACCCCCTTTCCTATGTCCATATGTAATAACATTCATCAGTTAAGAATTTTTTTTATTAAATGTTAAAGGTTTATCTTCAAAAATAAATTGTAAATGAATACCTCCTTTTTGAAATGTTTTTTACAAGCTGTTACTGCCATGCAATGAATGTTCCAAGAGATTATTCAACCTTATGAATATCTTCATCATAAATTTGAATAGGAAGCTAAGTGCTCAGATCATGGGATACGTTAATCAACACTTTGACATGACCTATTGGAAGTGGTCTGTTGTGTAGCATGGTGTTCTAGATATTGAACACCGTAGCCCTCACTACAAGGCAATGAGTGGGTGTTGATAGATATAAATCACACTCATTTTCACCATGTACAATATCAATATAGGAAATGTATTAGTGTTTATCTAATTCAAAATTCACAGAAACAATTATTATAACATTGATTACCTCATCTAAGACAGGTTTTGAGGGGAATGGATCGCCTCAAAGCTAGTGGGGGGTGGGGTGGGATCTTCATGCGCTGGTTGTTCTTGAGTTGTTTATTATCTTTTCACCTCCCCCATCAAATTTCCCATGAACTCTCTCTTCAATTTCATATGTTCTTAAAGGATATATATTCTTTCTCTCATCATTTTGATTTCTTCACGTTGATCCACTTGTTTTTTTTTCTCAAAAAATGTTTGGGTATCACCCCAAAACCCGCACCTCTAACGCGACTATACTTTTCTGGCTGTTTCAAGGCCACTGAAAGTATGTCTACACCCAGTTTGGATGTTTCCAATTCATGTGACTATGTCAGATAGAAAATATAGAAAAATAAATAATCATTTTCATAAAATATATATTTTAAGCAATTTTTTTATTTCATACTTACACATTTTTCCCACACTTTTTGTGCATTTTCATCCATTAGTATCCCATATTTATTTATACGCGCCTCTTTCCATATCACATGGCGTGGTATAAGAGTGAATTTGGATTTGGATTCACCAATATTCATATAAACAAAGGAACATAGCTATGGGGTTGTTTTATGCCACATAAAAGTAATTTGGTAGATTTAAAATATGTACAATTTTTTTTCAAGTGAAGCATACCCCATTCTTTCTTTACAGTAGGGGTACACTGGTTTTTCTACTCATTCCTTATTTTCATCACTCATTTGTTGTTTCATAAATAAAAAACTTTCAATAAAAGCAATGAATACATGTATCATCAAACAACGCATTACCAAACACAATGTACCAGAAAAGACTACTCCGCACGACAACTAGAAAACATATCCCATGCTCCTTGGGTTATCATGTGTTCATAAATAGAAGGTGAGTGCAGGTTTATTTCCCCTTTAAAATCTTTAAGACAACATCTCATTAAAAGTGTGCGAAAGCCTATGTGAATCCTTCCAGCAACCCTTAATACATAGTCCTTTTGTGATTCATCCACTATAAATTCACTCTATTAGGGATGATTAAAAGTAAGTCAACGTTTCATTATTTTATTTTTTAGTAAATTAAAGAAATGATATCATAATGTTACCATAATATCTCCTCACATCAGCATCTTAATCCCAGTGACAACATGTTTCCATGACTGTACATCAATCAACACATGTTTCCAAGTGACAATTCCAATGTAACTACTGAACATGGACTTGTTGGGGTTAACATGTTAGACGCACTTATTCCATATGACCTCGTATTTGCTGCCTTTCACTTTTTCCTCAAGGATTTTTGCTAACACCGTCAAACTACGATGCTCCTGTTTTTTCTGTGTCGCCACTGTTTCATTTTCTACCATTTCCTCGGTTTGAAAATAATTTATATATTTGTCTAGAGCGCTAGAATCATCATATGTATATGGTGGTTGTACCTATGCACTAGTTGAAGTAGTATAAACAGGTTGAGAAACCTATTGGTCCTCTATATTTCAAGCAGTAGTAAGTTGAGAGACCTGTTATTCCTCTACAGTGCGAGCAACAGCAGGTTGAGAGACCTATTGTGCCTCAGGATTGGGAGAATCATCACGTGCAAAAGTTATTATTTGTATATGGGGTTTAACATTTAATTTATATTACATAATGGCAGCAATGAACAAATAATAACATAAGGTAACATGATTTATAGCCAACAAGCCCGTACCCGAGTGGTAAGGGATCCTGCTTGGCATCCAAGAGACCCGGGTTCAAAACTGAGTGGAGGCGAATTTTCAGGTTACTACAGCAGTACTGTAGCAGTCACTGTAGTAGTTACTGCAGTAGTTATTATTCGGTACTGTAGCAGCCAGAACTATTCACCCGATTTGGGCCTATGAGTCTCCAGGGACTTCAGGTCATCAAAGGCCTTCGGGCCACAGGGCCTTCGAGTCACGTAGACCATGGAGTATCCCAGTTCACACAGAATAGGCCCTAGAAGAGGATTAGAGAAACATGAGTAGCAGCCACCAGATGAAGAGCTAACCGGATTGGAAGAATGAGAGGGTATGGGAGCTGCCATCGGGACCGGGCACCGTGCAGCTTTGTACGGGGAAATGCTAGCCGATCAACAATGCAAGGTGGGGAGCTAAGGCGATCAATGATGCAAGATGCTGGGGAGGGGCAATTCTAGTGGGCTGGGCCTACGGGTCTTGTAATGGGCATGGTATGCCTCTGGGCCTTCAGGTCATGTATTGCGGGTCATGTCGGGCCTTGTGCCTTGGGCTTACGGGTCATGTACGGGTTCTCCTTCAACCCTTAAAAGGGGGATTATCTATAATAAAATAAAAAATAAGGCCTTCGGTCCATTCAGAGGTAACATGATTTATATTATAAAAAAATATAACCTGATTATTGAACTCTCTTTTTTTAAATGTTGAAGGGATTTGAACTCTCTATAGACTATCCAAATCCCTTAATTATGGCCTCCTCTAACATAAAAAACTCCATCTGCATTGGGACCACTATGAAATTATTGTGATGTCCCAATGAAAGTGTCATCCTCTATTGAATTTTTATCTAACCCTTTAGTTGTTTTGGTCGATAACAGAATAATTGACCACTTTCGGTTTGTGGGATTTATAACATAAAATACTTGTACTACCTGTGATTCCATTATAAATGATTCATCTTTCCACCCTTCCTTACAAAAATAAACATTCAAGAATCCCAAATCATCTATTTTAACAACACTTCTATTATCAACCCACTTGCATTGAAAAATAAGCACTTGGAAGTTCGTATAATCCAACTCCCATATTTGTTTGATGATGCCAAAGTATGACATATTCTTATAAATTGGATTTCTCTCCTTAGCACCAGAAACATGCATCCCTTCAACCACAATTTTAACTCCTCTATTATGAATGGTACTATATTTATCATGTTCATTAGTATATAATGTATAACCATTAATTACATAAGCATTATAAGACAATACACACACACTTGGTCCTTCATATATCCATCAAAGTCGTTCTGAAATTGAGTCTGGATTTTCATCTGAATCCATAAATATATGGTCCTGAAACCATCTTATAAACTGTTTATTATGTGTATTTGATATCCATTTTTCATCCCTTGATGGATTAAAATGCCTAAGAATTTCTTTGTGGGTTTCGATATATATTTCAACCTCCAAACTATTATGAAAAATGTAAAGGTAGTCCTACTCCCAATTTGTAATATTGATCGTGACAACCACTCTTCTAGAAATTATTTCACCCGCAAGCCACCTAGTGTGAAGAGATTTTGGTAGACTAATGATTTCCACACTGGACGGGTATTCAGTACATAATTAAATGGATTTCTCAATAATATATAACTCTATAATACAACCCTCTATTTGAATTCGATTTTTGACATACCCTTTCAAAATATTCATATACAGTTCAATGGGGTACATCCATCTATAGTGTACATGATCACATTATTGAATATTTCTCACCAATTGAACCATCAATTGAACCATCATATCAAAGAATATTGGTGGGAAGAACATTTCCAATTCACATAATATGATGATAATTTCTTTTTGTATACATGAAAATTTCATTGGGTCTATAAATTAGCTGCATATAGCTTTGAAGAAGAAATAGAGCTTCATTAATGTATAATGATTTTTTTTTGGAAAAAATGCAACATAAATCTATAAGAATTAGATCTTTTATAAAAACATGGCGGTCATGTGATTTCAGAACCTTAAACTTTAAATCAGTCATTGACACAATGTTCTTGATATTTGATGAATATCCCTATAGAGCCTTTACATCATTCAAGAAGTTGAAAAATGAATATCTCTCCTTCCTCTAAAGAGTGTAAGCAGTTGGAGGAAGAAAACTTTGTTTTCACCCATCACTTACACTAACTCTTCTCATATTCTCAAGTCTACCATATCAAACCTATCCTTAATTCCAAAATTTGTTTTTCTGAGTTCATTTATCAATGTTATGATGACACTATCACACACATTTTTTTCAACATGCATAACATCGAGAAAGTATCTGACATACAAACAATTCCAGTATGGTAATTAAAAAAATCTGATATCTTCTTCCAAATGGTTTTTGTAAGGTTTTTCGAAAACAATTTACCAAAAGAAGTGTCCATATCTTCTAATTTCTCAAAAATTTGATCACTTTTTAATGGAGATGGTGTTGTAAATTCTTCTAAACTTCCATCGAATGATGTCGTCCAAGATCGGTACTTATGTCATTGGGGTAGAAATCTGCGATGTCCTAGAAACATGGGTTTCAATGAATATTTCAACCTAATTGACTGTGTACTTTGTTTGTAGACGAAACACCCATGACTTTCTTTAATGCTATATCCTGAAAATTTTCCATCAGTAGGAAAGTATTTTATCATCCCATAAAACATGGATCTCAATGTGAAATCTTCATTTCTATAAGCATTATACAATGTAAAACCGGAATCACAAAATAAATACAAATACTCTATCAATGAATCCAAATAAACATCAATATCATTAACCGATTGTTTCAGTCCTGATATACACATAAATAACATGATGTGTTTTCATTTCATGCATAACCACAGTGGCAAGTTATAATTTACCAACATAACCCACCATGTACTATGAGTGCTACTTTGAAAACCAATAGGATTCACTCTATCTATAGATAATGCAAGACGAAGGTTTCTCAGCTTGTTTCTGAAATCAAAATACTCATTATCGATTCTCTTCTACTAAGGAGATTATACCAAGTGACATAGTTTCCCATATTTATTTCTTCTATTTTCATGACATGTTAATTGCCTTTCAATCTCCTCACTTCTATATAGGTGCCTAAACCTTGGAATGATTGGAAAGTACCATACAACATTCTTAAGACCAGATTCATCTTTCTTGTATCAATAATCACCACACTTTGGGCATTATATAAGTGGTTTTTTGTCCTTGAGAAATATTATATAGTCATTTAGGAAGGTCTGTATTTGTTTAGAGATCATACCCATCAAATGTAGAAATTTTTTGGTGTCGTATGTTCGGCTGGTGAGGTCATTATCTTCTGGGATCATGTCATTCAAGAGAGAAATTAATTATCTAAAACTAGAATCACTCCATCCATTGCCTCCTTTCAAATAATACAGCTTTTGTATGGCTGGCAATCCTATATATTTAGTGAAACCACTATACAAAGGTGTCTTTGTACAACTCTTTAACTGCTCAAACAATTTTTTAAAATCACGAAGTTCATCTTCAACTGTCCATATCATTTCCTCAATATGATCTTCATCATCATTTACATTTATAATCACATCCTCGATATGGTCTTCTTCATTTTCCACACTTGTAATCATATCATATGATCTATAAAATGCACTGTTATGCCAACCAATAGCTACATTCTCGTTTTCCCTATATTTATTCCAACATTTATAACATCAATCTATTCTATGAAAGATAAATTATTATTCTAACTACTCTGGCCAAACTTTCCTTTAATAAAGATAGCATAAAGATGGACAAATGGTTTTAGAAGTGTCATATGGATGTTCTTTTGCAAACTTGATGACCTCTTTCACTCCATCTTCACACTCTCTTGTCAAATGATTGGCATCCACCCATTCTTTATTCATATCCATCCTATTTGATTTGGTGATATTAGTATTTAAGAAAATAAATACAAAAAATGTTGATATAATTTAATAATTTTCCAAATTCTATAAAAATATAAACTTAAAAAATTATGGAAAAACTACACTTCAAATGTACTTTCAAAATTATTTAAAAAATCACACTTGAATTCCCATTAAAAACCAACCATTTACTCAAATTACTCTTTAGAATAACACACCATTTTTAAAATAAATAAATATGTTACAAACACTCTTTGAAAAACAACAATTTCTTTTTTTTTAAATCATTCAATACAACTTCATGACCCAACAATCTTAATCATGTAAAATGAGAAACATCCCTTTGAGAAACATTTCAAAACACTTGAATCATTTTAAAAGTGACACTTAGGCATTTTCACAAATTCATAGATCCCAATAGAGAAAATTTATAAAAAATATATAGAAAACACCTCAATTCATCCCAAATCAATCAGTGTTGTATAATTCCATCACATTATTCCAAAGGTAGGTGTAATAATAATAATTTCCATAATCATTTTATATTGTACTCCCCACAATTGGATATCCCTTATCCATGCTTCCATTTTCCATTTATTTCAATTATCCTTTACCACAACACTAGACTCCCAACAGATATGTTCCATGTTCAGTGACCACACTCGAATCCATGAAACACTCATGTTCTTGTTTACTACAAACAATGCATTATCCCAATGATCCTTGAATCACACCAAATCAATTGGTTTTAGACCCCAAGAACAATGTATATATCTCTCACATAAATTAATATTGTTTCCTTCCTTTATAAATACACCTAAGAAAATATATAAGCATGAGCCCATTACATAATCAAAAATTCCTCAAGATTCATTCCTTTCACACAAAATTTTTTCCTATTCCACTCATCAATAGAATAAACTATGTTTCTTTCCTAATCCTTTTACGTACATCATGTCTCAAGTCAAAATAAGAAAATAAATATGGTACTAAACTAATATATGGTATTATTTTCCATAGTCTATTTTATAAATTTTTTAAAAAGACTTTATAAATGACATTACAAAGACTAGCCATTCTAAAATTCTTAACTAAACACATATCAGTAACCTCTAGAATCAAAGTGATGAGAGTATCATTATATGTCTCAAAATAATTCTTACCTTTCAGAAACTCATTCATGATGTTAAGAACATAAAGTTCCAAAATAGTCTAGAAATTTTTAAAGAAAATTTCATAAATAAAATCTAGGTTTGGTACCTTTGATGGATGCATCAACCTAAATGTCACGAACACTTCATAACATTGAATATCAATAGTTAATAATTCATTCATATAATTTTTTTAAAGTTGTAATAAAATAATAATTTATATATTTATATATAAAATTATGATAAGAAGAAAATATGATTTGATAATCACTTGAATTATATCATTTGTCCCTTTGAGGGGATTTACTATAAAGTGCTTTTAGGTGGAAGGATTCATTACATGTGTTGTTTTGGTTACTTGAATAGGGTGTCCAAAAAGTGTATCATGTAGCTTTGGATAGGTAGGTCTAACAAAAGATATGTTTCCCTTGTAACATAATTTATACTTTAATAAAAATATCAATGCATTCCCCTATGAAGTAGGATTGTCATCCAAGAAATATAAATTTTATGTGGTGTTCTTATTCCATTTATGTTATGCGTTTATCCTTCATTGATCATTTTCCTTTGGGGGAGGAATTTTCAAAACCATGAGGTTACTAGAACTAGAAGGTATAGATATGATGTAGTGACTTAGATGTAGATTTACTTCTATGTTATGATATACCAGGTTTGGGGATTTGTTTCAATTCTGGTATGTTCTATAATTTCTTCCATTATCTGCAAGTTTTTGGGGGTTTAACATTAGTATTGTTGATTTGTACCAAATATAACTAGTGGTAACATCTATTTTTCTTATTCTACTATCAGTTACCAAAAATTGGTATTAAATATTGGTTAAATAACATATTATTATTATTTTATCAATACTCGATAGAAAGTATTGGTTTCAAGACTACTGGGTTTCCTCTAGTGAAGTGGTTTTCTAAGATTTAGTGGAATTTAACTAGTAAAAAATTAGTGCTTCCATTGAAATGGGTAGAGTTTGGATTGATATTTAATGGTGGAGGATTTAGACTTTGGGGGAAAATGGCCTTCCTACTCTTAGAGATTTAAAAAGTTACATTGACTTTGAATTAGTTAGAAGTGAGGTGTTCAGTAGAATGGGAAACCATGAGATGAAAGAATTAGATTCTTTTAAAAGGTGTGTACAAGAGAATATGGATCCAAGAGGGAAGAAGGAAATACCTCAATAATGTTGAGGATTAAATGTTGATGTGTAGTAGAGACAGGGATCAAAGAGTATTATTGGTCGAGGTTTTGGTGAAACAATGGTTCTTGGTGAGAATGTATCAATTCCAAGAAAGTGAAGCATTTTGATACATATCTTGGGAGAGCATATTGATTCCTAGTAAGGTGGGGATGTAATCCCATACTAGGGAGAATAGATCAATTTCTAGAAAGTACAAGTCCTAGGTCCCACCTAAGTAGTTGGGGTTCTCATGATAAATGAAATAGAGGATATAAAAATCAACCATGAAGTCAATCACCTAAAATATAAATGACATAAAAACTATTCATATCACCTATAAACACCCTTCAATGAAAAAACCCCTTTTTTACTCATGTATAACGCATTACAAAAGAAAATCAACCCAATTTATATTACCATCAAAATATAAATATAATATAGAAAAAATGTTCCCAAATCAAGAATATGTGAAGGCCTCTATGTGATGGTTTATATGTAATATTTATTGGTGTAAAGACCCATAAATTTCAAGGAATTTTTTTTCTTAAATTCTTTTGGATTTTACGAGTACGCAGTTTCTGACGGAACCTGATTCCAAGGCCTAGTGTGCCCGGAATCAATTTCTGAAGTTTATCTTGGGTACGTTCAGTGAACGAAGGAGCAGGTTTTACTATCTTTTGAACCAGTGCTCAGAATTGAAATCTGAGGGCACCGATGAACTCGTAGCGCCGAAAATTGTTTAAGATGACTTTTACCATTGATGCGTTTTCTCAGGAGAAGAAGTTAAATTTTGGGGTTTAAGTGAGAAGTAAATAAAATTGTGTACAAGTTTATTCTTTAAACCTTGGAAGTTAAACTCTCTCACGGGAAGTTGTTGGTGGGGCCCACAACCACCCAACTTCTCATGTGTGGTTATGAGGGAGGTGGGGCCCACATGAGAACCCATCTTTTCACATTCCATAACCCTTAACCCCTTGAACTCCCATAATAAATTTATGGTAACTCACCCTCTATCCCTCTTTATTTCATGCCAACTCACATTAAATTAATTAATTAAACCTATTCAATTAATTTAACTAAGAGTTTGAATTTTAAGTTTTGAATGCATGGCATGTTATAATAAAATAAGATTAAGTCTTATTTTATTTGTGGTTGGGATTGTTGTGTTGAGACTTTTGGGATAAGATCACTAAGTTCATTTGAAGAACTCATCCTCCCGCGAAGAACGACACCCTCCGATGAAGAACATCGACATGGCGACCTTAGATTCTTCTTCCCTTTTCCTCATCCGCAACAAGGAAACAATGACGCGGAAATTCTCCAACAATGTCACTCTTTGTTCTCACCATGATTAAAATAGGAGACACCGCTTTCTCCTCGGACGCTCTCCGTCGACGTCTATGGAACCACACCACGTGATGCCGTCAACCGTGACGCCGACTTTTGTCATCGTTTGATTGAGGTAGGGGTTATCTTCGAACGAGTTTATTTATCGATTTTCATGGATTAAAATATGACCACTTGTTATTGTCATAACGGGAGGAGATCAGACCACACAAACACGACTGATCCTCCTCCCCTTTTATTGTTGATCTTTGTTGATGATTTTGGCGAAGGCGGCGCGGTGCCGTAGCACCGCGCAAGATCGAAGAGAACCGCGGACGGAGTGGGCCACGGTGGTGGTGGTGCACGGCACCATCGCGCCACGCCGGAGAACCCGAGGGAGGCCACGACCGGGGCGGGCCGTGGTGGAGGGGCGCGGCGCCGTTGCGCGGCGCCGGTCGGACGGGAGTCACGGCCTAAGGCCGCGACGGTCTTCAGCAGGGGCGGACGGGCTCGGTCGGCCGTCGGTGCTCCTGGAGGTGGGACCCCGAAGGGTCCCGCGGAAGCTCAACCGGCTAGCCTTAATGGCCGGCTATTTTCAGAATAAACTGGGATTTGAAACCCCCGACCAGCGCCTTGGGCGGACCCCACCTGGGTCCGCCGTTTCAGAAACAGGGCCCCCCTCCCCCCCCCCGTCACACCCCGCTCGACCGTGAACCGAGCCGGGCCGGGCCGTGCCCAGCCGTGGGCTGGGCCGTGACCAAATGGTTCGGACCCGAACTCGGGTCGGGTCGACCCAGGGGGTATCGGGTCGGGTCGGACCGGGCCCGAACCCCTATTTTCGGACAGATTCGTTCAAACGCCCATATCTTGGGCTACGAACCTCCGATCGACCCACCGTCAGTTGATTTGGGATCCTTATATCAAGGCAGTCATTTTGGTATATTACACTCAAGCTTACGGTAAATTTTGGGTATGGCCGGGTTGGTTCGAACCTGAAACCAACCGTGCCCTTGGAGCGAAAATGCCTATAACTTAACGACCAGACGTCTGAATGACGTGCCGTCGATCGCGTTGAATTTCTCTTGGTGAGACGGTTATTTTGGATTACTCCGCTCGAGGTTTGGACATAGATGGTGTATGGTCGGGTTGGTTTTAACTTAAAAACCAACCGGGCCCCTGGGATGAAAAAGCCAATAACTCTCAGACCGGGCGTCTGATTGACGCACCGTCTGTCGCGTTGAGTTCCTTTTGTCGAGACAGAACTTTGTGATACATAAACTCTGGACTTCGTGACAGTTGATGTATCGACCCCTTGGCTCTTGGAGCAGACCCTCCCGAAATCGAGCATGTTGTGTGTGGGAACCCTAGAGCTGGCTGCGACTGTGACGACGATGACGACTGTACATGGATCCTACGTGGGTTCGGCAACGAGGACGACTGTTCATGGATCCTCCGTGGGTTCGGTAGTGATGACAACTGTACTTGGATCCTACGTGGGTTTGGCAGCGATGGTTACTGTACTTGGATCCTATGTGGGTCCAGCAGCGATGACTTCTGTACTTGGATCCTACGTGGGTTCGGCAGGGGAGATGATTCAGAGGATATATCTATCATCTCCACCCCTCTTTGTGAGTAGTATACCTATGTGAGCTGAGTCTTGACTTTCAATCATTATCATTAATAATATTGACTTGCTTTCCTGTTTGGATTGGGTTGTGTTTTCCTGTGTGGACTGGGTTTTACTTGAGCTCGTGAGTTGGAGTAGAACTGGAATTGACGACTTAGGTATATGTATGAGCATATACCTAAGTAGAGTTGGTTGATACTTCATGTTTGTATCTTTCCTTTGTGGTTTATCCTTTGTGGATTCTGGGAGACCTTCGGGGGTCTCGAGGTCCCTACTGAGTATCGTATACTCACCCCTGCACGGGCTATACCTGCACTACGTTGTGTTGGTTGCAGACGACGGACAATGCTGATCGTGTTTGAGGCTTGTGGAGCAGGACGGTACCCAGAGGTGGACTATCAGGCGGTACGTACAAGGAGCAGACGAACGGACCCAAGGAGCCAATGAGACTATCTGTATCCACCCTTCATGTGGGAATTCCAGAGGACGACTTGGTGGTTACTGTTTTACTTTTCAGCTATTGTACTTTCTTTTCTCAGTTGTACTGTACTTTTAGTTTGGTTTGTATACTGGCCCTTTTACTTTCTAGCACTTACTTTTGTACTCAGTTTACTTAGTGTTTACTTCAACTTACGTACTCTTTGGTGTTTGTTTTCATATATAAAGGGAATGCCTTCCCTTTTATCGGGATTTACAGTTGTGGTGCTAGTCGCCATCACCTGGCCTATGGAAGGCGGGCTTGGGGTAGTCACAACACGGGCTCCAAGGACAGGTCGTGACAAATTGGTATAAGAGGATTCAGTTCTACCTCAGAACTCAGGACTCTGATAATTTATTCTATGTGAAGCAATAGTGTTTAGGGTATTGAGTGTGGTTATCAGTCCAGGGAGTCCAGTGTTGGTGCTACGGCTGACGTATCCATACACCAGGACCCTGACTTCTGATTTCCGACTCAATGCATGAAAACATTGATTGCATGTGTGTTTCATAAGTTTTCTTCGTGATTACTTTGTGTCATCTCACCAGGTATATTGTATTAACTATGGCACACTTGTTTCTTTTTAGGATGGCCCCACGATGACAGCCAGTTAGGGTTCTAAGCTTTGTGCGAGATGGCACCCCACCGAGTGACGAGGCCTCGGTGCAGGGCCCCATTACAGTGGAGGCACTAGCGATACCTCTACCCACCGAGCCACCGATGCCACCAGCCCCAATAGATGAGGGTGTATGTTGCCTGAATGCACTGCACGATTTTCAACATCAGAGACCGCCCAGGTTCCACAGGGAGACGGACCCTCGGGTAGCCGAGGATTGGCTGGAGGCTGTTGTTCAATTCTTAAGATTGGTAGGGACACCAGCAGACCTCATAGTGATCCTTGCAGTGAGTCTCCTGCATGCGGCAACAGGTAGATGGTGGAGCCTGATGCTCCAGGTTCATGACGAGGCATCTTTTCTTTGGATGGAATTCAAGAGCCTCTTCCGCTCGGAGTTCGTTCCAGCCACCCTCTGTGCGGTGTGCATTCAGGAGTTATTATAGCTACGGCAGGGCAGCATGACAGTAGCCCAGTACTCGGTGAGATTTACCGACCTCTCACGCTACTCCACAGACATGGTATAGGACCCATTATTCTGGTCCCGAACCTTTGAGCATGGACTGAGGCATGAGATCAGGGCTTCGATGATCTCCCTCAACATTTTGATGCAGGAAGGAGTACTGGAGCGAGCCCTTCTTGTGGAGAGCTTTCTTGCCGAGCCTACGCCAGCAGTGAGACCTACCGTAGGGCGGCACATAGCGGAGTCTTCTACAGCTGGAAGTCGACAGATTTCACAGGGGTCTAAGCGGACTAGACCATCAGGTGGATGACCTCAGGACAATAGTTTAGATGTGCGGGGCACACGCATTAGAGCCAGTCATACGAGAAGCAGACAGTGCTATGCATGCGGCGGACAGGGCCACATGTCTTGGGACTGTCCGACCCGCCATGCAGAGGAGAAGCATATGGTTGAGGGACCACCCAGGTAGAGGTAGAGGTTTGACCATGGATATCCGCAGGGAGCAGGCGGACGAGGTAGAGGAGCTGGCCGAGCAGCAGGTGGTGCACGACGCTTTGAGGCTCTACCACCACCACCACCAGGAGGTTCACCCCAACCATAGGGAGCTGGCGGGTAGAGGCAGACTTAACTTCAGGTAGTGGAGGCCTACGACCATGGCGCACCTGATATGATTCTAGGTACTATCTGTTTCTACTACACCCTTGCTCCAGTTCTTATAGACACATGAGTGAGTCATTATTTCATTTCCACTGCCCTTGTTCGGAGCTCGGAGATTCCGACGGAGCCGTTGGCTTGATCCTTACGGCTAGAGACTCCTACGGGAGCGGAATCGATGATTACGAACTGGTGCCGGCAGTTTGAGCTTACTCTAGGAGGCAAGAGATTCAGTTGGGATCTTCTTTTATCGGCGTCGAGGCCTTACGACATCATTTTGGGCATGTATTGGTTATCTACGGTCCATGCTCAGATCGACTATATTAGGCACAAGGTGCGATGTGTCTGCACCGATGGGAGCAGGTTCACCTTCACCGGCAAGAAGGGAGCCTTTGCAGCACAGGATGGACTCACGCAGATGAGAGGATAGCCGATCACCAATCAGTTAGCTAGTCGTATCCTAGGAGAAGTTGATGTGAGGAGTCCAAGTTTTCCTATTGTCGTGGATCAGTATGCGGACGTTTTTCCTGACGATGTTCCAGGACTACATCCTCGCAGAGAGGTAGACTTCTATATTGAACTGTACCCCGGGATAGCCCCGATATCTACTCCAACATATCGGATGTCTCCCTCTGAGCTTAGAGATTTATGTGTATAGCTGGGGGACTTGTAGGGCAATGGATTTATCCGACCCAGTGTTTCATCCTGGGCTTCCCCGATTTTGTTCGCCAAGAAGACGGATGGGAGCTTGCGACTGTGTGTCGACTACCGTCGCCTGAATCAGGTGACTGTGAAGAAAAATTATCCCCTTCTGAGGATTGACGACCTCTTAGATCAGCTCAAGGGAACATGATGGTTCTCGAAGATAGAACTCAGGTCGAGCTATCATCTGCTCAGAGTTCGAGATGAGGATGTGCAGAAGACGACCTTCAGGTGATGGTATGTCCACTATGAGTTCTTGGTTATGCCTTTCGGCGTAACCAATGCTTCAGCAGTGTTCATGAGTCTCATAAATAGTATCTTCAAGCCTTACCTCGATTTATTTGTTATAGTATTCATCAATGAAATATTGATTTACTCGACTACTGAGGAGGAGCATGCCTACCACTTGCGGGTTGTACTGGACACACTCCGAGAGCACCAACTTTATGGTAAGCTCTTGAAGTGTTAGTTATGGATTCTAGAGGTCCACCTCTTGGGGCACATCATCTCTGAGGCGGGATTTGCGGTGGATCCTACAAATATTGAGGCAGTACTAGCTTGGGAGCCACCCAAGAGCGTGACGGAGGTGCGTAGTTTCTTAGGTTTGGCTGGGTACTATCAGAGATTTGTGCCAGACTTCTCCAGAGTTGCAGCACCACTTTATTCTTTGATGAAGAAGAGTAAACCCTTCGTGTGGTTAGATAGATGTTAGTAGAGCTTCCAGGAGCTGAGACAGATATTGACCAGTGCACCCATCTTAAGGCTACCGAAGGAGGGAGTAGGGTACGTAGTTTACTGCGATGCATTAGGGAACAGACTCAGGTGTTTCCTGATGCAGGAGCGGGCAGTGATCGCCTATGGATCACGATAGTTGAGGCATCACGAGCAGAAATACGCTACCCATGACCTGGAGTTAGTAGCAGTGGTCTTCACCCTGAAGATGTGGTGGCACTATCTTATGGGCGAGCGCTTTACAGTCTACTCTGACCACCAGAGTCTTAGGTACATATTCTCACAGAAAGACCTGAACCTGAGACAACGACGATGGCTTGAGTTCCTCCAGGACTATGACTTTGAGATAGTCTATACTCCTAGAAAGGGGAACGTAGTAGATGATGCTCTCAGTAGAAGGTCGGGCATTCAGCTACTTGGAGAGGCGACAGAGCATCTAGCCGGGTTGCAGATATCCTTCGTGGATAGAGATGGGTTAGCCTTTCTACAGTTTCTCACAGTCACTCCTCCACTAATTCAGCGGGTCAGAGAGGCACAGCGTGGGGATGTTGACTGTGAGAATCGATGTGCACAGATATCCTCAGGACAAGCACCTGATGGATTTTATGTAGGAGGAGAGCACGTCATCCTTTTCAGGGGACATACCATGGTACCGGCTGCATTATGGGAGGAGGTTCTGAGGGAGTTTTACACTTCCCCTCTAGCGGTACATCCTGGAGTAGCGAAGATGTACCAGGACCTCAGACGACAACACTGGTGGCTGAGTATGAAGAAGGCTGTGGCTGAGTTCGTTTCACGATGCCTCACCTGACAGCAGGTGAAGGCGGAGAACCAGGTACCAGCAGGATTGGTACAACCCTTAGAGGCCTCGGAGTGGAAGTGGGATGGGATATCTATGAATTTCGTGATAGGGCTTCCATGTACTTCCAGAGGACATGACTCCATCTAGGTGATCGTATACCGACTCACCAAATCGGCCCAATTCTTACCCATCAGAGAGTAGGGATCAGTGGAGAGATTGGGACGCCTCTACGTTCAGGAGATCGTATGACTTCATGGTGTGCCATCGACTATCTTCTCCAATCGAGATGCTCGCTTTACTTCCCGAATTTGGAAGGGGTTGCAGGAGGCATTTGGGACACAGCTACGTCTGAGCACTGCCTTTCACCCATAGACGGATGGTCAGACGGAGAGGACCATTCAGACTCTCGAGGACATGCTCCGTGCATATGTCCTCGACTTTGGTCATATAAAGGAGGATCACATACCCTTGGTGGAGTTTTCATACAACAACAGATACCACCCCACCATCGGGATAGAACCATAAGAGGCATTGTACGACCGACCTTGCAGATCACCTCTATGCTGGACAGACCCAGGGGAGTCAGCACTTGTAGGACCAGAGATGGTCCAGGCTATGACAGAGAAGGTACAGATCATCCAAGAGTGGATGAGGATTGCTTAGAGCCGAAATAAGTCCTATACTGACAGGAGGCAGAGACCACTAGAGTTCGAGGATGGCGACCATGTTTTCTTACGGGTCTCACCTCGATGTGGACTACAGAGATTTGTCTGGGGCGGCAAGTTATCTTTACGCTTCATCGGACCATTCTAGGTTCTCAGCAGGATTGGTGAGGTGGCTTATCGCCTGGTTCTTTCACCTCAGTTGCACCGGGTGCACGACATCTTCCACGTATCTCAACTGAGGAGATACGTGCACGACCCGACACATATCATTGATCACGGGGATCTGGACATCGATGATGGGACGAAATTTACAGAGGTTCTGGTGGAGATCGAGGATTGATAGGAGTGGGTCCTACGTGGATGGTCGATTCCTCTAGTGCGCATCAGGTGGAAGTACGAGAACCTCCAAGAGAGCACATGGGAGCGGGAGGCTCAGATGCGTGCAAAATACCCCCATTTGTTTCCCTAGTTTATGATGTAGCTATACGGGGATGTAAATCCCTAAGGTGGGAGTAATTTAAGACCCATAAATTTCAAGAAAACTTTTTTCTTAAATTCTTTGGGATTTTATGAGTACGCAGTTTTTGACAGCACCTGATTCTGAGGCCCGGTGTGCCTGGAATCAATTTCCAAAGTTTAGCTCGGGTACGTTCAGTGAACGAACGAGCATGTTTTACTATATTTTGAACCGGTGATCGGAATTGAAATCTGAGGGCACCGGTGAACTTGCAACATCGGTATTTGTTTAAGATGAATTTTACCATTGATGTGTTTGCTCGGGAGAAGAAGTTAAATTTTGGGGTTTAAGTGAGAAGTAAATAAAATTGTGTACAATTTTATTCTTTTAACCTTGGAAGTTAAACTCTCTCATGGGAAGTTGTTGGTGGGTCCCACAACCACCCAACTTCCCATGTGTGGTTATGAGGGAGGTGGGGCCCACACGAGCACCCATTTTTTCACATTCCATAACCCTTAACCCCTTGAACTCCCACAATAAATTTATGGCAACTCACCCTCTATCCCTCTTTATTTCATGCCAACTCACATTAAATTAATTTATCAAACCTATTCAATTAATTTAACTATGAGTTTGAATTTTAAGTTTTGAATGCATGACATGTTATAATAAAATAAGATTAAGTCTTATTTTATTTGGGGTTGGGATTGTTGTGTTGAGACTTTTGGGAGAAGAGCTCTTAGTTCATTTGAAGAACTCATCCTCCCGCGAAGAATGACACCCTCCGACGAATAACATCGACATGGCAACCTCAGATTCTTCTTCCCTTTTCCTCCTCCGCGGAAAGGAAGGAAACAACGATGCAGAAATTCGCCAATGACGTCACACTTTGTTCTCACCGTGATTAAAAGAGGAGATGCCGCTTCCTCCTCAGACACTCTCCGTCGACGTCTACGGAACCACACCATGTGATGTCGTCAACCGTGACGCCGAATTTTGTCATCATTTGATTGAAGAAGGGGTTATCTTTGAACAAGATTATTTATGGATTTTTGTGGATTAAAATATGACCACTTTTTATCATCATAAAAGGAGGAGATCAGACTGCACAAACACGACCGATCCTCCTCCCCTTTTTATTGTTGATCTTTGTTGACGATTTTGGTGAAGGTGGCACAGTGCGGTAGCACCGCACGAGATCGAAGAGAACCGCGGCCGGAGCGAGCTGCGATGGTGGTGGTGCGCGGCGCCGTCACACTGCGCTGGAGAACCCGAGGGAGGCCGCGGCTGGGGCGGGCCATGAAGGAGGGGCACGGTGCCGTTGCGCGGTGCCGGTTGGACAAGAGCCGCGGCCTAAGGCCGCGACAGTCTTCAGTAGGGGCGGACGGGCTTGGCCGGCCACCGGCACTCCGGGAGGCACCCAGCCACCGGCACTCTGGGAGGCGTTACCCTGAAGGGTCCCATGGCAGCTCAACCGGCCGACCTTAATGGCCGTCCGTTTCCAGAATAAACTGGGGATTGAAACCCCCGGACAACGCCTAGGGCAGACCCCACCTGGTTCGACCGTTTCGGAAAGAGGGGGGCGGCGCCCTCCCCTTCGCATCTCGCTCTGCCGCGAGCCGAGCCGCGGCCGGCCTCCGAGCCGGGCCGGGCCGGATCGCACCAGTCGGGCCGGGCCGTTCCCAAATAGGCTGGACCCGGACCTAGGTCGGGTCGGCCCGGTTCGGGCCGACCCAGGTGGTATCGGGCCGGGTTGGACCGGGCCCAAACCCCCTATTTTCAGACATATTCGTTCAAATAACCATATCTTGGTCTACGGACCTCCGATCGACACACCGTCAGTTGAGTTGGGATCCTTGGATTGAGACAATCGTTTAGGTATATTACAATCAAGATTACGGTAAACTTTGGGTATGACCGGGTTGGTATGAACCCGAAACCAACCGGGCCTTTAGAGAAGGAACACCTATAACTTAACGACCGGACGTCCGAATGACATTCCATCGATCAAGTTGAATTTATCTTAGTGAGACAGTTATTTTGGATTAATCCGCTCAAGTTTTGGACATAGATGGAGTACAATTAGGTCGGTTTTAACTTAAAAACCAACCAGGCCCATGGGACGAAAAAGCCAATAACTCTCAGACCGGGCGTCCGATTGACGCACCATCTGTCGCGTTGAGTTCCTTTTGATGAGACAGAACTTTGTGATACATAAAATCTAGACTTCGTGACAGTTGATGTATCGACCCCTTAGATCGTGGAGAAGACCCTCCTGAAATCGAGTGTGCAGTGTGCGGGAACCCTAGAGCTGGCTGCGACTACGATGACGATGACAACTGTACTTGGATCCTACGTGGGTTCGATAGTGAGGAAGACTGTTCTTGGATCATCCATGGGTTCGGTAGTGATAACGACTGTACTTGGATCCTACGTGGGTTCTGCAGCGACGGTTACTGTACTTGGATCCAACGTGGGTCCGACAGCGACGACTTCTGTACTTGGATTCTACGTGGGTTCGGCAGGGGAGATGAGTCAGAGGCTACATCTATCATCTCCACGCCTCTTCATGAGTAGTAAACCTGTGTAAGTTGAGTCTTGACTTTCAATCATTATCATCGATATGATTGACTTACTTTCCTATGTGGATTGAGTTGTGTTTTCCTGTGTGGACTGGGTTGTACTTGAGCTCGTGAGTTGGAGCAGAACTGGAATTGATGACTTAGGTATATGTATGTGCATATACCTAAGGAGAGTTGGTTGATACTTCATGTTTGTATATTTCCTTTGTGGTTTATCCTTTGTGGATTCTGGGAGACCTTTGAGGGTCTCGAGGTCCCTACTGAGTATCGTATAATCACCCCTACATGGGCTATGCCCGCACTACGTTGTGTTGGTTGCAGACGACGAACAATGCTGATCGTGGTTGAGGCTTGTGGAGCGGGACGATACCTAGAGGTGGACTATCAGGTGGGACGTACACGGAGCGGACAGAAAGACCTGAGGAGCCGATGAGACTATCTGTACCCAAACATCATGTGGGAATTCCAGAGGACGACTTAGTGGTTGCTGTTTTACTTTTCAGTTGTTGTACTTTAATTTCTCCATTGTACTGTAATTTCCGTTGGGTTTGTATACTGGCCCTTTTACTTTCTAGAACTTACTTTTGTACTCAGTTTACTTAGTATTTACTTCAGCTTCCATACTCTGTGGTTTTTGTTTTCTTATATAAAGGCAATGCATTCCCTTTTATCGGGATTTACGCCTTTGGTGCTAGTCGCCAGCCCCTGGCCTATGGAAGGCGGGCTTGGGGTAGTCACGGCACGGGCCCCGAGGACGGGTCGTGACAAGTGGTGTACTGAAACATGAAGTATGCTGGCCTACTGTATAAGAATATCATATATTATAAAAAATATTTTGAAGCTATCCTTAAAAACATGGGTCTCATGCATTAAAATCATAAAAAATCCAAAATCAAACCATTTCCATCAAATATTTTTTTAAAAATCCATTAAGGAATTTATCACAAGGGGTAAACCAAATGCTCATTTCAAATAAACATTTCAAATTTATAATACAACCCCCTTTTAAAATAATTTTAAAATCAAAACCTCACACTAAAACAATTTACACATCGAAACATTGTTTTATTTCATTGAAAAACAAAACTAGATTATAATTCAAAACACACCATTTGAACTATTTAAAAAATCCTCATAGCCATTTTAAAATATCATAATACATGAAAACATTCCATTTCAAATATGAAAAAATGAAATTTAAAATAGAACTCATTTATTCCATGATAAAAACACAATAAAACAATTTAAATCATCACATGGATATCAAATATATTCATAATTTTAGAGAAAATGAATTTAGAAAGAACATTCACACTTTTAAATACAAAATGAAACAATTTCATTGAAAAATATTCTTAGAAGAAGAATAAACCAAGATGAAACATTCCACCTTCCATAGAGACCAAATAAATAATAAAGAAGACCTTCATTACAAGCCTTAAAGTTCCAAAACTCTAGGATTGAAATATCCCAAATGATACCATCATACACGAGGGATCAAAACTAAAACAAAACCCAAATGAAACATGTAATATATTTATTTTTGTGTGAGTAAAGAATTGAGTTACAATGAACACCTGTGGAGGGATTCGTGACGGTAGGATTTGGTGGCATAGGAAGAGGAGGAGGGTTTGTAGTGGTGGAGGAGGGTTTTGCAATGGTGATAGAGGTGGAGGGGGATTCGGTAGATAAGGAGGATGAGGATGCAGCAAAGGTGGTAGTGAAGAGCTTTGCGGCGGTGGAGGAGGACATTGCGATGACGGCGGCAGTAGAGGAGGTGGTTGAGGAGGAGGACGAGGAGGCAGCAACAACAGGGTAAGGCTTCCATGAGAGCTTAAGTGGTACGAAGAAAAGAGGAGATTGTTATGGTTCGTTTATAAAACTAGCAGAAGCATTTTTCAGCACTAGCTAAAAAACACTGATAAAGAAATGTTTTATCCATGCTAAATTGAAAAGCGCTGATAAAGACATTCCTTTATCAACACTCAAAAAGCACTGATAAAAGGTGTGTTTATCAGTACTAAAATCTTAGCGCTTATAACGACACCTTTTATCAGTGATTTTTTAGAACTGATAGTCCTATATTTATTAGCACTAAAAAAACGATGATAAAACTATAATGATAATGAATTATTTATATTTTTATAAATATTTATAAAATTACATTAATAATAAATAAATAAATAATTATTTATAATAATAATTATAAATAACTATATATTTATTTATATTTATATGTTTATTTATAATTATAAATTTATAATAAATATATTTATTATATTTGTAAGTACATATATTTCTAATATTTATTGTAAATATATATCTGTATTTATTTATAACTATAAATATAAATATTTGTATTTATTTATTAATATTTTCATATATTTATAAATATATTTTTTTAATTATATATAAAATTATATATGAAAATAATATATTTTTTTTTATAAATTAATAATTATTTAAATAAATATATATTTATTTAAATTTATAACTAATAAATAAATAAATAATTATTTATATTTATAATAATTAAATAAATATTTATTTATTTGTAATTAAAAATTATAATAAAAAAATAATTATTTATAGTTTAAATTATAAATAAATAAATAAATAAATGAATGAATAAATATATATAATTATAAAATTATAAAAAATATATTTATAATTTTATAAATATATATAATTAATATACTTATTATAATTTTTTTAATTATTTAAATATATTTACATTTATTTATATTATAATTATAACTAATTGTATTTATTTAAAAATATTTGTATATAAATATATGTAATTAATATAATTATTATAATTTTTAATTATTTAAATAAATAAATAAATATATTTATTTATTTATTTATTTATGAATTATAATTATAACTATTTGTATTTATTTATAAATATTTATAAATATTTATATATATTTATAAATATATTTATGGTAATGTCCTGGATTTGGGTGCCACCCAATGGTGCCTCGTACCCAGTTGGTCACATGACCTCAATTACTTTTCCCCAAATTCCATAGGTTGCCGACTAGAAACGAGGGCCAAAGACTGATAATGGGGAAACTATGCCCTCATTGGCAGAGTTTATACAACAGAAAAAAATAGTAAACAATAGCAGAAGCAGTAATACCATACTACAGAAGTAAACAATGAAAGACTGAAATTAATCCAACATAAGCCATAATCTATATATGTGAGGCATGGCATATGTATCTAAGAAAAAAACCAAACAAGTCAAAATGATGGAAATGCAATACAAAAACCAAAGTAAAGATAAAAAATAATCTCCAACAGCATCGCAAGCCTCAGCTTGGTCTCATGTTCTCCATCTCCAACAACAATCAAGTACCTAATGAAGAAGGGTGCTTACCCTTATCTATACCTGCAATCATATACTCTTCTTAGGTCCAAAAGCATGACCCAAATAGGGTGTGAGATTAATCCCAATAGGCAACCACTAATATATATGTTCCTATCCATTAGTGAATATATATATATATAGTAGGTAGTATGTAAAAATGAAGCAATAAACTAGGAAGTACTCAAAAGTAAACAATATTACAATTTTTAGTTACATTAATTTAACATTTATTATTCATCCATTGAATCATGTAACCATAGGATCTAGCCTAAGCTCTATATCCCCTGTGCAAGTAACAAAACAGATGTCTTAGAAGACCATCTAAACAATCTAGTAAGACTGAATCCAAGCTTGTACATTGGCTTGGAATATGCTTCACAATCATTAAATTATTCATAAACGACCCTCTCAAAAAGCTCTCACAGTCTAACCCCCTTGGTCCCACATATCATCAATTGAATAAATAATGACCCTCTAGGAAACCTCTCATGGTCTAACCCATTTGGTCCCATATAGCATCAATTGATTAAATAAAAATCCTTTGGGAAAGATCTCATGGTCTAACCCCTTTGGTCCCACATATCATCAATTCATTAAATAACATCCCTCTTGGAAATATTTCACGGTCTATTCCCTTCCGGTCAATCATCTATACCAAGGCTCTCATGGTCCCGTGTAAATAATCTGGAAGTCCCCTCAATATTCCTGATCCAAGGATCTCACATTCCATTGGAAAATAAATAGCATGCATATCATATCAAAGCAAATAATTGGGGAGTCCCCTTAGTCTTCCTGGTCCAAGGATCTCATGGTCCATTGGAAAAATAGTGCACATATTATATCAAGTAAACTCATGTAATATGAAACTACTACATGGATAAACATTCACAATGCATATCACAAGCATTTCATATAATCAATCAAACTCTATCCTAATCAAACAAGGCATAGAAAACAAGGTTATGCCTCATAGGAAACCTGGGCTAAATGGCCATAAACAATCAATCAAGGGGAAACACACCCATGGGGTGTCACTTAGAGAAGGTATCTAACCTTACACATAATCAACAACCCTTTATAAATCAATCAAACCATATCAGGTAATAAGAGGGTTAAATTCCAAATCAAGCAAACCCAAAACGTGGGCATGCAACACTTTTAGCATATATAATCCAAAGACAAAAAACAAAAGGCACAAACCACCTACCTCAATGTCGTACAATTGATATACTTGAACATTGACCCTTGAATCAGCCTAGATCAGTGTAGATCTACAAAAAGGTGAAAAACTCCCAACCTTGAATAACTCCCAAGAGATGATGAATCAAGAAGAAGGGATCAAGAGTTTTTGAGAACTCACCGGTGGGATTCCAACACACCCAACAATTTCTCAATCGGATATCGGACTTCGTCTATTGTTCCAGAGCACTCTTGTACGAAACACATGAAGAAGAAGGTGTTTCTATATATGAGACGCAACCCCGCTCCAATAAATAAATTAAAAAGAAAACTACATATCATTTTCATAAACACTACTTGTCATGTAGTATCCTCAACCAACTCCTAACTTTAGCGGTCTACTAGGTCACCACATGACCATGTACTTGGCCATTAAACGGTCAAAATGCAGTTGTACGCGAAAATCTTGGTACACGGTGTGTACTCAAAAGTATACAATGTGTACTTAGAAAATCATATTTTCTTTATTTTTTACCTCAAAACAACTCGAAAACAAGATCCATACCGGAAAAGAAGATCTGGGTTCTTACAAACTCCCCCATTAAAGCAATTCATCCCAGAATTTCCCTTCTAAGGGTGGTAAAGAAGAATATATGAACAAATCTGGCCACTGCAATCACACATCGGCCTCCCTCTCCCAAGTATCATCCTACACTCGCCCATGCTGCCATAACACCCATACCATAGGAACATACCGACCATGGAGAACCTTCATACTGCGATCCACAATCCGAATAGGGTGCTCCTCTAAAGATGCATCCACCTCTAACTCAACCTCCTTAGGTTAAAAAACATGAGATGGGTCTGGAAAGTAATGCCATATCTAAGAAACATGAAATATGTTGTGCATATCATAATACCTCTGAGGTAACTACAAATGATAGGCAACCAGACCGACTCTCTTCAAAACCTCAAACAACTCGACATATCTCGGTGAAAGATTCCCTTATCTCATAATGCTCCTATGTCCCAACCTTAGTGTGACATGTAGGAAAACCTGATCTCTAACCTCGAAATCCTGAGGTTGTCTCCATCGATCAACATAATATTTATGAAGATATTGTGTAGTAGCCATCCTCTTTCAAATGAAATACACCTAATCAGTAGTCTCCTGGACAGGATGAGGTCTCAGCATAACTGCCTCTCCTCCCTCCAGCCAACATTTGGTTGATCAGCATGACCTACCGTACAAAGCCTCATAAGGTTCCATAAGAATAATTTCTTGAAAACTGTTACTATAGGAAAACTCCAAAAGGGGCATGTGCCTCTCCCATGATCCCCTGAAATCTATGATGCATGCTCAAATCATGTCTTCCAAAACCTGAATCGTGCCCTCAAATTGGCCATTTGTCTGTGGATGGTAAGATGTACTCAGAAATAACTATATACCCAAATCCCTATATATTCCCTTCCAGACACGAGAAGTAAACTAGACATCCCTGTCTAAAATGATAGAGTGTGGAACCCCATGAAAACATGCTATCTCTCAGATGTATAACTTTCCAAGATCATCAACACTAAAGGTTTCCTTGATCAGCATGAAATGTGAAACCTTCATGAGTCTATCAACAACAATCCATACAACATCATTTCCTCAAGGAGACCTTATTAAACCCATCACAAAATCCATCACGACATCATTCCACTTCCACTCGGGAATGGGTAACTGTTGTAATAGACCTATCAGTCATTGATACTCTACCTTCACCTACTGATAGGTGGAACATCTCATAAAAAACCAGATACATCCCTCTTCATGCTTGGACACCAATACTAACAATATAGATATCGATACATCTCGATTAAACCAAGAGGAACTGCCCATACCGAGGCATGAAATTTTTTCATAGCTCCTTGCGTATGTCTGCTGACACCCATATGTTCCCATGAAAATGAAAAACCCCATCCTCATCTATGTTCCACCCAGGAGTAGGTTCCTCACCTAACACACTCTCCCGTAGGACTAGGTATTTATATTCTGATAGTTGCCTCATTCACACTCGATCTAGTAGAGTATAGGTAACAACTATAGAAGAAAGAAATGTCTACCCTTGTCTATCGTGCACCTCCAAATTCATATCAGAGAATAAATCCATAAGCTACCACTCACTACTATCCTTTGGAACTGCATGTATCTAAGTCCTCCTATTAAACGCATCATCCACTACGTTGCCTTTTCCAAGCATGTAGGCAAGATCAAAGTCAAAATACTGAAGGTACTCAACCCAACTTTACTGTCTCAAATTTATATCTCACTAAGTAAAGATATACTTGAGTATTTTGTGGTTCATGTACACCACAAAATTATCTACCAAAAGATAATTTCTCTAATAGTGAAAATCATGCACAACTGAAGCTAACACAAGATCGTGCATAAGGTAATTCCTCTCATGTGGACTCAAATGCCGAGACCCATACGCAACGACTCGATATCCCTACATAAGCACTACTCCCAGCCCGATACCTGATGCATCAAAATACACAATTTAACTCTTTATTAGATCTGAAAAAATCAACTGAATTCAAGCTCCCTTTCATCTCCTGAAAGGATTAATCACAATAATCTGTCCACAAGTACTTTTCACCCTTCTTAGTTAGGCCTTCCAGTGGCACTAATAAGTGTGAAAAGCCCTGAATAAAGTGTCTATAGTAACCATAAAACCCTATAAAACTCTGTACCTCAAAGATATTCTTCAGATGATCCTAAGAAGCTACTGCTCTCACCTTCTCTGGGTCTATTGATACTATTTTATATGATATTAGATGACCCAAGAAATGAATATGGTCCATCCAAAAGTTGAAATTTGAGAGATGAACATATAACTAATGCTATCTCAGTGTACTCAAAATGATTTCAAGATGGGTGGCATGGTCGTGCCGAGTGTGAGAGTACACCAAGATATCATCCCTAAAGACTACCACAAAAGAATCAAATTAAGGATGGAAAACTTGGTTCATTAGTTCTATGAAAACTGTTAGCACATTCGTGAGACTGGAAGACATAACCAAATACTCATATAGACCATACCTACTCCGAAAGGCTTTAAGAGGTATATATTATGGTGTAACATGCAACTGATGATAACCGGATCTCAAGTCAATCTTTGAGAACATTCAAGCACCTGGAAGGTGATCAAAGAGATCATCAATCCTCAGTAATAAATATCGATTCTTTATCATCAACTGTTTCAACTTCTAATAATCCACACAAAGTCTGAGGGTACCTTCTACCTTATTTGCAAAAATTATTGGTGAACTCCAAGGAGAATTATTGGGCCAAATGAAACCCTCCGCCTAAAACTCCTCTAACTACTTCTTGAGATCCTTTAATTATAGTGTAGACATCCTATAAAGAGGAATGGACACCAGTGCTACTCCTAGAACAATCTAAATAGATAAATACACCTCTCACTCTAAAGATAAACTTGAAAATTTGTTTGGAAATACATCTCTGAAACAATCCACCACTGGAGGAAATTCTATCTATGAGGTTCCATGGTCATAAAGATATAAACTAGCAATATGGGCTATGATTTATCCCAAACCATGATTCTCTGGTCTGGCCCCGCTCACTTGGACATCCCATTTTCCCTTGTGTAGAAAAGATATTCCCTTTGGTGATGTGAAACTCACCCTATGGAGATAGTAGTCAACAAAGGCCTGAAAGGATACAAACCATTCCATTCTAATAATTACATCAAATCTTATCATCTCTAAGACATAGAGGCCCCATAATAAGTGACACCCACCAACCTCAAGAGGGAACTCCTTGCACTGACGTATACTAGCTGCTCTAATCCCCAACAAAGTTTCTAGCATTTTAACATCATCAGAAGTAAAGATGCAGAGCCCAAGTTTCCCCACAAAAAAAAGAAATATAAAACTATTGGAATCCCCTGTATCAAAAATAGAAAAAGATAAAACTGAGGTAAATAGAATCATACCTCTATCCATAGAGGGTATAGGATCCTACTCCTACTGTTTCTGCTCCATCGCAAAAGTCTGTCCTATATCGTGGTCCTGTGACCCTAACTGGCTACTCTGAGATGGTCCACCCTATTTTCACTAAAAACTTTTCATCTGGATACCACGACCATGACCACCTCCTCGGCCTAAACATCCTGATGAACCCCAGTTCCATATCTGATGAGGAAATGGTGGCCCTGCTTCTATATATGGAGTCATAAAAGATCCCCTCTCACTAGATTCTAGTGATAACATCTAGAAAAATCACTGTAGATGACCCATCTTTCCACAAGATCAGTACTCAACTGGGTCTCTTGGGCACTACAGTCTCATGTGCCCACTCTTCATGCACTGGTATCACCTCACCAAGCCACCTGAAGATACATCCTTTATACTAGAATCACCACGCAAAGGCTCTCTATGGAACTTCCTACTACTAGTCAAAGGAGTACTAGCCCTGGATACTGAACTTCCCTAGATCACCTCTCCAAACTCCCTCAAATTGAGCTTGGTAATCTACACTGAGTTTACTATAGCAGTCACAAATTTCAACCTAAAAACATTCACCTACAATCGGATGTTTTACCTGAGACCATCCTCAAATCGCCTAGCCAGTGATAACTCATCACCCCCCAGAATAGGTGTGAATTACTGAAGATCTATAAAGTGGGAAGAGTAATCCATCATTGAAAGAGAACCTTGATCCAAATGAATGAACTCCCTGACTCGGTTGGACCTCAACATCTCAGGGTATAAGTAATCATAGAAGGTCCTATGAAACTCTTCCCAGGTAGTATCCCAATGACTTCCCACATATGAGATAACATCCCAACATCTCTTGGAGGAATCACGTATAATATAAGTCACGAGCTTCACCATGTTATCAAGAGGTGTCTCTAGATGATTGAAAATAGAAATAATGGACTCCAACCATGACTCTACATCCTGTGGTCCTCTAACCTCTGAAAAAGTTAGAGGATTATTCTACTAGAACACCCACATCAACTCTACCATAGTCGGGACAGAATGTGGTGCTCCCTGAGAATTCTTCATTATCCTTATAAAGCCTTCATGGAACTATGCATCGACACTTGTGTCTAGTATAAATACTGGTTCCATGAAGGGCATTATGGGAGGATATACTAGTTGTATTTGATCTACCATTTTTGGTGTCTGATCACCACCCTTTACCTGGTGTACAACCGGAGGACATCTTGGTGGCATGACTCTGCAAGGTCAAGCGCACACCTCAGTACGAGATTAACGAAAACTTAAACTTAGAAGTGTAGGAATAGAACAGGTGAAGGAAATCATTCAAGTTTTTCAAAATAGTGTTACACTACATGTAGAACCACTACATGACGTGTTCCCTTAAGCCTTAACATGGGAATTACCTCTGCCAAATTGGTCATGTAACACCTTATACACACAATGTGTTCCTCCTAAGACACGATGTGTATGTGAATATTCCCTCCTAACTAGGTACTTCAACATGGCTAGAACTACATGGTTCTTCTAGTGTAACACTACACGACATGCACACTCTAGGCACAACATGTACAAAAAAAGTTCCATCCACCTGTGTTTTTAGTCACATAGTTGGATACACGTTCGATTACAACATGACATGTACTCCCAATACATTGCGTGTTCTACCAAAATTTTACCAAACCCCATGTCTTTTCTCACACAGTCAGTCACACGGTCCACAACTACATGGTGTGTATATACTGTACACAGTGTGTACCTAAGAAAAATCATTTATTCTAGAATATAAAAACAAATGGTGTGTGTTCATAACATCACACACTGTGTTCTCTAGGTTTTTCTGATAGTACGCCTCTGAAACTTCTCTGAAACCCCCAAAATCATAAAACTTGGCCAAGGCATGCCAAGTTACAATCTAGGAGAGCCCATACTCCCTATGAATCAAGGGATGAAATCCTTATTCATATCATATCTTAACAAAATTTAATTAAAGTTCAAACATGATCCACCAAATTCCCAACCAAGAGGGACCATCACACCTCAAAGACCAAATATTGACATCCATCCAAATGAAACTTTACATATACCAATACCCTATCAAAATAGAAGATATTTCTATCACCAAATCTATCACAAAAACAACCATATCTAGAACAACATCTATCAAAATAGCATGACATCAGTAATTCTCTATAAATGGAATGGGAAAAAACCATGGCATGTGATTTATAACATGTGCCTATATGATGCATGAGATGGAATACCCTCATCTCATCAGGTTTCAACAAAATATAACCATAATGATAACAATACTAATAGCACAAAACAAGTGTGTCACCCAATGGTGAAATCAAATCAATTGTAATAGTTCAAAATCCAAAAATTACATTTCAATTTGAGGTAATTTGGATTTTCCTTATACAAGGGGTAGCTACTCACAGGTACAACTAATTACCAAACTCCATTCCATTCCTACCCTTTTCTGATGTCACCAAATGTTAAGACAAACCAGAAAAGAAAAATCCTTTCATACCACTTTGTAACATCCTAGATCCATGTGCCACCCAATGGTTCCACGTACCTGGTTGGTCACATGACCTCAAAAACATTTACCCAAACACCAGAGGCTGCAACTAGTAGTAAGGTCCAAGGTAGGATAATGGGGGAAACTATGCCCTCATTGGTAGTGTATACATAGTGGAAAACAAATAGTAAACAATAGAAGAAGAAGTAATACCATAATATAGATGTAAACAACGTAAGACACAAAGTAAATCCAACATAAGCCACAATCTATATATGTGATGCATGGAATATGTATCTAAGAAAACATCCAAACAAGTCACAATTCTATAAATACAATACAAAAACCAAAGTATAGAAAAATAATAAACTCCAACAGCATCACAAGCCTCAGATTGGTCCCATGCTCTCCATCTACAACAACAATTAAGTACCTGGTGAATAAGAGAGATTTCCATTATCTATACCTACAATCATATAATCTACTTAGGTCCAAAAGCATGAACCAAATAGGGTGTGAGATGAATCATGGTAGGAAATCACCAAAAGATCTATGCCTATCCATCAATGAATATATATATAATAGGTAATGTGTAAAAATAAAGCAATAAACTAGGAAGTAATCAAAAGTAAATAGTCCTAAAGTTTTTAATTACATTCATTTTACATTTATTATTCATCTATTGAATCATGTAACCCTGATATCTATTCTAAGCTATGTATTCCCAGTGAAAGTAACAAAAAATATGTCTTATAAGACCATCTAAAAAACCTAGTAAGACCAAATCCAAGCTTGTTTTTTGGCTTGGAAGACACTTCACAATCATTAAATTATTCATAAACAACCCTATCAGAAATCTCTCATAGTCTAACCCCCTTGGTCCAACATAACATCAATTCAATAAATAAAAACCCTCTCGGATATCTCTCACGGTCTACCCCATTTGGTCACATATAGAATCAATTCATTAAATAATGACCCTCTAGGAAATCTCCTATGGTCTAATCCCTTTGGTCCCACATAACATCAATTCATTAAATAAATACCCTCTAGGAAATCTCTCATGGTCTATTCCCTTATGGGTAATCATCTACACCAAGGCTCTCACGATCCTTTTTAAATAATCTGGAATTCCCCTTAGTCTTCCTGGTCTAAGGCTCTCATGATCCATTGGAAAATAAATAGTATGCATATCATATCAAAGAAAATAAACTAGAAGTCCCCTTAGTCTTCCTGGTTCAAGGATCTCATGGTCCATTGGAAAAATAGTACGCATATTATATCAAGGAATCTCATGTAATCTGAAACTACTACATGGATAAACATCCACAATGCATATCACATGAATTTCATATAATCAATAAAACTACTTCCTAATCAAACAAGGCATGTAAAACAAGGTATGCATCATAGGAAACATGGACCAAATGGCCATAAACAATCAATCATGAGGAAACACACCCATGAGGTGTCCCTTAGACAAGGTATCTAACCTTACACATAAGCAAAAACCCTTTATCAATCAATCAGACCATAAAAGGTAATAATAGGGTTAAATTCCAAATCAAGTAATACCCAAAATGTGGGCATGCAACACTTTTAGAATATATAATCCAAAGACAAACAAAAAAAGTCACAAACCACCTACCTTGATGTCGTACGATTAACATACTTGAAAGTCGACCCTTGAATCAGCCGATATCGGCATAGATCTACAAAAAGGTAAAAAATTCCCAACTTTGAATAACTCAAAAGAGAGGATGAATTAGGAAGAAGGGATCAAGAGGTTTTGAGAACTCACCGGTGGGATTCCAATTCACCTGAAGATGTCTCAATCGAAGCTCAGATGGAGAATTGGGAGATCAAACTTCGTCTATCGGTCTGGAGCATTCCTATATGAAACACGGGAAGAAGAAGGTGTTTTTTGATATGAGATGTGACCCCGCTCCAATATATCAATTAAAGAGAAAAGTACACGACATGTTCATTAAGACTACACACTGTGTAGTAGCCTCAACCGGCCCTCGACTTAAGCAGTCTCCTAGGTCACCACATGACCATGTACTCAGCCATTACATGGTCAAAACATGGATGTATGTGGAAAGCTAGGTACACAGTGTGTACTGAGAAGTACATGAAATGTACATAGAAAATCCTATTTTCTTAATTTTTTTCCTAAAAACAACCTGAAAACAAGATCCATACCCAAAGAAGATCCGGGTTCTTACATTTATTTAATTATATATTTATAACATTATACGTATTATAATAGATATATTTATTATAATTTTATAATATATATATATATATATATATTTATAGTTATAATTAACTATAAATGAATATATTTACAAATATTTGTATATAATTATAAATAAATATATATATTTATAAAATTATAATATATCTATTTATTGTAATTTTATAATTATTTAAATATATATATAGTTATAATTATAATTACAAATACATATATTTAAAAAGTATTTATATATAATTAAAATTTAATAATTATAAATATATTAAATATATTTATTATTAAAATATATTTAATTTAATTTTATAAGCATTTTTGAGAACATAATATTCACATGGGTAACATGAATTACTCATATACATACATAATAAAAAAGAACCATCACATATATGGACAACATGAATAATAAGAAGGGTGTAATGTATAAATGAACATTCATGATGATGCATAACATATGTGCACGCATGATTAATATATTTATTGACCAAATTCATAGGAAACACACACACATATATTTAATAATTATAATTATGAATATATATATTTATGAAGTATTTATATATATTAATTATAAATAAAATAAATATATTAAATATATTAAATATAGAAAATATAAAAAATATAAAAAATATAATGAATCTAATAAATATGATAAATCTAATAATTATAATAAATCCATAAAAAATATATAAAATATAAAAAATATAAATCTAATAAATCTAATAAATCTAATAAATCTAATAAATCTAATAAATATAATAAATCTAATAAACTTAATAAATCTAATAAATCTAATAAATATAATAAATATAATAAATATAATAAATATATTTATTATTTAATGAAATTTATTATAATATATATATATAATTATAATCTTAGAAATAATTTTTTAAAACATTATATATATATTTTTGAATTATTAAAAAATATATATTAATTATAAACATGCATTTTTTTTATTTAATGTATATAATTAAAAATTATTTTTGATTATAAATATAATAATTTTATATAAATTAATAATATTATTTATTAAAAAAATTTATTAGCAATAAAATAACGATGATAAATGACCCCTTTATCTGCATTAAGAAAATCACTGATAAAAGGTACACCTTTATCAGTGATTATATTAGCGCTGATAAAGGGAACATTTATGAGTGCTTTTAGCTAGCACTGATAAAGGTCACCCCTTTATCAGTGCTTTTTTGCCTAGCGTAGATAAAACAAGGCGCTTCCCTTGGCCTGTTTTGTGGTAGTGTCGCCAGATAATTCTCATATCTAGCTATTCTTGAAAAAGGATATCATGGCAGACTTCGTAAATTCTTCTTCACAACACATGAACATGAAATTGACCTTGGGTGTGTGTGTGGGGGGGGAGGTAAGATCTCTTTCTTTTCTTCTTTTATGCTAAATTTGATGCTTTAGGTAGGAAGGATCTCTAGGATATTGTCTCCATCTTCCACTTTGGAGAACATTCTTGGTTTATCACGGGCAATTTTAATACTATTGTTGATGGTAGTGAAAAGAAATGAGGGTCATCAGTGTATCTCAATTTATTATAGTGTTTTTGAGACTTAATATCTTCCAATGTCCTAATGGACTTGGGGTACTTGGGTTCTAAATACATGTGGTGCAACAATAGGAGGTCTCCTCAAGGAATTGGAGCCTCTTATATCACTGTCTTGTCAACCTTCAAGGTGTATATTTTTTCTCTCACTCTTTGGTCATTCACTTGACTCGATCCTTGTCTAATATTGCTCTATTTTTTATTCACATTAAAAAAATTGAAAATAAACTGGGTAGCTTTATGTTCTCTAGAAACTAGTGTCACTGTGAAGGTTTTTTGTAGGAGGTTAGAAGTTCTTGGGAATAACCTATATCAGGATCAGCTTGGGTCAGGCTTATCAACTGACTTCACCATCTTAAAAAGGATCTCCATAATTGGTCCTTGAACAGTTTGTCTTTAGTTAGTCTAGAAGTGATCAATTCAGATATTTCTATTTTTGAAGAAAGCCTTCAAACATCTTGGGAGGATAACCTCTTCATGACCTTGGTTAGAAAGTAGAGATTTCTAACTAATAAACTATTGTAGGTTGAAAGGGCTTGTAGGGATGAGTCATCTGCCCTCTGGATTAAAGAAGGTGATAAGAATACCACCTTATTTTAGGTGTTCTTAATTGAAAGAAAATCATGTTTTTAAATCAATCTGATCTTGGAGGATGGATCCTTTACCAATGATGTTGAGGTGGCTGGGAAAATAGATTAAGTGCATTTTAAGGATTTCTAGTTGGGGCCAAGTCTTCACTCTATAGGGGAGTGTGCAAGGGTTGTGGATGACCCCATCTTTCTTAAATGCATTCAAATAATTTTTCAGAGTAGGGAGAATGATGCTTTATGTTTACTTCTAGATGAAATTGAAATCAAGGTAATTGTTTCCATCCTAAACCTAGACAGTTCTCTTGAGCTTGATGGTATCACTGAGGCTTTTTATACTCCTGCTTGGGATATCATTGGACATTAAGTTGGGGAAGTAGTTCAAGACTTCTTCAATGGAAGACCCCTGATCAGAACAGTGTGTGCCTCTAGAATGGTTCTCATTCCCAAAGTTAAGGACCCTAAGTCGCTCAATCATTATAGATACATTTTCTTGTTTAATTTTAGTTACAAAATCATTTCTTATATTCTTAATATAAGGCTTTGTGGTTTTATTCCAAATCATATACGTGAAGAACAACATTGATTTTTTTAGGGAAGTCACATTCATAGTGCCATCTATATTTTCAATTAAATGGTAGTTTGACTCAATAGGATTACCATGGGGAACAAAATCATGGTGAAGGTGAATATGGACAAATCTTTTGATAAGAAATAATTAAGCTTCATTATTAAAGTCAAGAGGTTTTTTGGTTTCTCAAACTTGGTTTCTATATCTTATTCAGATGTTATGCCTCTCTTTAGGTCTCAATATCAATCATGGGAAACGTGTTTGGATCCTTTAAATCTATATGAGGGCTCAGTAAAGGTGATCTGATGTCCTCAAGCCTCTTTTTTCAGGCCCAAGACTCTCTTTATAGGAATATTCAATTTCCTATGGAGGAAGGATCGATACTATCTTTTTGGAGAAAGAGAGGGACACCCATCCTCTCACATTTTATGTTTTTTGATGATTATTTATTTTTCTTGAATATATTTCTAAGGGACATTGTCAACTTCATAAAAACCCTAGAGTCTTATGGTTCTTGGAGTGGTAATCAAAAAAATAATAACAAAATCAGTGTGTTTCTTCCCAAAAAATTCTCAAACAGGATGAGAAGGAGCATTCAGGATAGTCTTGGGATTTCTAAAAGTTCTTTTTTGATGGTTTATCTCAGTGTTCCTATCTCATATGGAAGGATTAGAAAACAAATGTTTAATGGTGTTATTAATATCATTATAGGTAACATTTCCAATTAGAATAATCACTTCATCTCATTTAGAGGTAGGGTCACTCTGATTAATTGTGTTCACACTTCCATCCCTATGCATGTGCTAGTGGTTGTCAATCTTACCAAGGGGATCATCAACTACAATGAGAGATTTATTTATGGTTTTATTTTTGATTTCAATCAGACCAAAATATGGAATTGGGATTCTTGGGAGAGGTTGATGAAGCCCATTGAAGGAGGAGGTATCATCCTTCAAAGTGTCAAAGGATCCATGCAGTACATGTAGGCCAAGCTTTCTTGGGAAATTATTGAGGGAATGTTTATTTGGGAAAGGTTTATGTGTGGGAAGTATGGTGATTATTTGTTATCCTGGGTAGAGAATTATAGGAGTCTTATGAGGTTGGTGAGGTGCATGGTTGATCAATTGGATATTATACATGATAATGATAGGTGGGTGGTTTGTAGTGGAAATATTAGTTTTTGGAATGAAAAATGGGTTGGATCTAAGCCAATGTTCTTCCCCGGATGTCATGTTCTAGGAATCTCATTCAGGGAAGCGATCCTTTTTCCTAGGTTCATTGAATATATGATCAATGATTATCATAAAATACTTCACATAATTATTAACCTAGTACTTTAACTAGACAGGTGCCTCTTTAAAAACTGTAAGGCAATGAATTTTTTAGTAAGTCCTTTCTTGAAGGTTTTTATGGTGTCTTTGATCCCGATTCCATGGCGTCCAGACTACGGTGCAAGGATATTATGGTTAAGTTCAACCTTTTAATCTAGTGACTGAGGAATTATTCTATCCCCACTGATATTAACATTCAAAGGGGAGGCATTTAGATGTGTTCACACTGTTGGTTTTGTGATACTATAAGAGCAGAAACCATTTAAAACCTATTCTTCATGAGAAACTAAGATCTTTTCCCATGGAAATTCATTAGGAATTTCATGGGTGTCTTCGTGTGAGGGGAGACCACGAGAGATTTTTTTGATTCATGGTTTCATAGCATCAGATCAACCAGTGCTGATTTGAAGAGTCATTCGGTTGTGTTCAGGGTGGTGTGTTGGATCATATGGGAGACCATGAATTCTATTAGTATTTTAAATCGGTCTTTGTTTCTTGGGTTGAATTTACATGTAAAATATCTGATGGTCGATTTTGGTCTTCTTCTGGGTGGAGGGAGTAGTATGGTCTTTCATAGAGGCCTTCTCCCAACATCTTTTTTACACCATGTGGATATTGGTTTCCCTGGAAGAGGATGTTGGGTTAGATAGTCACCTCATAGGCATGGATTGAATCTTAACGTCGATGGATCCTATGAGCAGGTGATCATGCACAGTGGTGGCCTGGTTTGTGATGTCGGTGAAAATACTCCTTTTGGCTTCAATATTTTCTTTGGTCTAGGTTACTCCCTCGATGATGAATCTAGGGCCATGCATTGTGGACTACTAATTTTTTATCTCTATAATTTGATGATCTCTGAGGATAAGTCTGATTCTTCTACCATTGTCAGCTTCCTTAGCACCAACAAGCCCACTCATCAGGATCTCGCATACATTATCAAGGATTGTAGGATTATCCTCAATTAAGGAATTGAGATTAGGCACACCTTAATAGAAGGTAACTTCACCACTAACAACTTGGATACTTACGTGAATTCTAATAAGAGTATTATTATTTATCATTACTTTGATTCTCTCCCTCGGGACTATAAGAGCATCATTTGTGGTAATGTTCTTAGACTTCATCACCTTCATCCTTTGTGACTATTTCCATCCATGTATTATTTTTCCTTTATGATATTTATAAAAAGTAAAGTTTGAATGTATATAATACATTTTATTTAAAATAATCTAATTAATTCCATTTTAATAAGAAATATTCTTTATTTTTATATAAGTCAAATTTTATGCTTAAAACACATTTTTTTAAAACAATATTTCTCCACTTTACACATTTATATTAGAATTTATTTCTCATACTTATATAAATTTAATATTTATAAATAGATACCATATTTTGAATTATTAGGTTCAAATTTGGTAAATAGTACCCTTTTTTTATCATTATGAATAATAACCTTGGTAAATATTTTTCACCCTATTAAGGGTAAAATAGTTAAAATAGGATTAAAATTTTTGTAAAATGCTTTAAAATTTCTCTAACACAAGCCTTTATCATATTATATGAGTTTATTGTTTTCATTTCCATCCAATACTAGAATAAATGACCATTTTATGCCATTTTTATTTGATTACTACCTTTAATTGTTTTTAAGAAAATAAAAAAATACAAAATGTCACACTCTTGAATTTAATATCTTAAATTTTTTTATATAAGTATAAAAAAGGGATAAGTTAGTTTATAAATATTACATTTATATATAAATTAAATTTTCTCATGTAAAGTTATTTTTAATTTGTTTTAATTGAATAATTACCTTAAATACTTACGCAACACCGACATAATATTTATTCAATTTATTGAAAAATGAAATAAATGTTATTAAAAATGTTAAAATTAATAAAATTTTGATGAATTATTGTGTTCCAAAAATTTATTAGATAATATAACATATTATGGATGTGTTAATGGTTTAAATTCAAAATTCATTGTTATCATGTTGTTTTCAAAGTGAAATTATGTTAATAGTTCTTAAAATGACATTAATAGTATTTTATGCTAAATATAAATTATTAAATTATTTCAAAATTATAAAACAACATTAAATATAAAAATTATGATGATTATTGTTCAAATGTTTTATACCTTTTCCATTTAAGAGAAAATTTCCATCTTATAAATAAAACTATAAACCTTTAAAATTGACAAAGTATTTACCATGGTTAAGATTAAAATTGGTTAACCAAGACGTTAAAACAAAAGATAATGTTTAAAATAATATATAAACCTTTATAAATTTGATTGGATTATTAAATTGAGACTAAATACCACTTTTATTTTAGTATATTTTATTTTGTAACAATTTAACAAGAGTTATATTAAAAATATATTATAATATTTCATGTATTTCTGAACATGACATTAATGATATTTTATAATAAGAAATATTTTACTAAATGATTTAAAATTAATAAATATAATATATTAAAAAATAATTATTGGGATATTTTTGAAAATTTAATTCATGTTCTATTTATGGGTCATTTTTTCTTTTATGGTAACTATCTGGACCCCTAAAGAGTAAACAATATTGATATAATGGTAATTGTCACAAGGGTTAACGAGGTGTTAAAACTAAGAGAAAAGGTGAAAACATATAAAAAATGTAAAAATTTTATTCGATGGGAGTACTTTTATTCCTCCTAATATTATATTTTAATTACATCAATTTGGATCCACTTTTTCATAAAAATTAGTTTATATTAATTTAATACTTTAAGTAATTCCAATAGTGCCCCAACCCTCACTTATAAAAGGACACCCCTTATATCTTTTCTTTACAACTTATTGAGAAATATAGATCAACCAAATCCTACCCAATTATGTTATAAAATTTCTTATACATTAATTATCATTCTTTTCTTATTTAAAAACCATTCCATGGGTCCTTAATAAAGGATCTAAAGGAAGCATACTTAAAAAGATGTAATCATCTTTACCAACTCTTTCAAGTTTATTTCTTCTTATACTTCCTCTAAATCTATTGTATCAACTGATAATAATAACTAAAGTAACATAAATATATTGATATTTTTTTATGATTTTTATAAAACCATTTTCTACCTATTTTATATCCTATAGAAAATGAAAACATCACTCGTGCATACGTACAACTTATCGTCTCCACGCAACAATGTAATTCGTTTTTCATAACGATTTTACTTGTATAGTTATAAATATGGAAATAATGTGTATATATTATATTTATGAAATAATTATGGTTCTTTAAATGTAATATTCCATTTAACTTCTTACCTTTCCATCTGTTAGAAAACAATAACATCGCTCTTGTGTACGTGTGGACTACCACCTCCATGAGGCGATATGATTCTTTTTTTATTTATGATTTACATTGATGATAATAAGGATAGATTTAAGGAATATATATGATATATATGACATAATAATTATTCTATAAAGGATAATTATTATTCAACTTTCATTCATCCCATCCACAGAAAAGTGAAAAAACCGTTCATGCATACGTACAACTTACCATATCTTTGAATGGTGTAATTTATTTTTCTATCTCCACCTTTAAATAATGATTATAAAAATGTATATAATGAATACATATTATATTTATAACATTAATATCATTTTTAGATGATGAAATTATAACCTATGAACAATAACTAGAACATATGAAACGAAATATACATGATAAAACTAATCAGTTAACACTCAAAGCAATGATAATGGTGAAATGTTATTGAAAAATGAGAGTTAAGATATTATAATGGGGTCATATATAATATTATAAATATAAATATATTTATGGTATACATTAATAAAAAAAATTAAAACTATCATACATGAGGTTAATGAAATATCATCAAAGTGGAAGTGTGATGTAATAGGTTTCTTAACCCAATTTACATTCATTGGGTTATACTTCTACTTCATTGACTATGTCATGCCATGCTTATGTGTGAAATGAAATCTGATTGCATTATATTTTACTTCCACCTGTTTAGGGTGGATTTAAATTTTTCTCTCAAAGTATCTTTTTTATTAGTTCTCACTTAAATGATAAAATCATTGTAAGGAATTTCATCTCAATTTCCACTCAATTGAAACATATTTGGTATTGTGCATATATTTACTTTTATATGGTGTATATACTTTCCCTTTGAGATATTTAACATTAATTTATATTAATACATGATTATTAATTTTTAAATTCAATTTTACACCTTCAAGGGGTTACAATTTAAAAGTTACTAAAGAGGAAATAATTTATTTTATGTTCTCATTCTTTGAGACTTCTTATATTTTACATTAAAGGAATATTATAATATATCCTTAATAAAATGAATCTATTTTATTATCCTCTAGATATTTATGGTTTTTTATTATTTTCAAAAAAAATTACACTCTTTATCACTTGAATCAAGCAATCAAATGTTTAAAATAAATTCTAATATTATTTCTCTTTTGATAGGGTATATTTTTCTTCAATTTCCATATTTTTTAAAATTGTTTTACTAAATTAATTTTTATTTACTAAATGATTTATTAAATAAATTATAAGTTTTCTTTGAAAATTTTTAAGGGTTTTGAAGGAATATATTTAATGTTTTCCAAAAGTTTCATTTTCAATTTTCTTTACAAAAAGTCAAAAGCAATGTTTCTTTTCAATGTATATAGTGTTAATGGATTTTCCACCACCATAATCATTTTTCTATATGAAAATTATTCTACTTTTTTTTATTAAATATTTAATGAAAAATTATTTTAATGTTTCAATTCCCTTTTCTTTTATTCCCCAAAATATATGAAATTACAACAAAACCTATATTTTTATGAATTTATTGTAATATTTTATCTCTAATTAATTTCTTGGTCAATAAATTTATCTTAAAACATTCAATTTCTTATGATAATATATCAATGGACACTAAATTTTTATTTAATATCTATATTATTTATATCACAGATATTGTTATTTCGAAAAAATAATACCATTTCTATAAAAAAAATTAAAGTTATTTCACTGAATAGGGATATATATATTATTTATTATTTATTGAATATAGATATTTATTAATAATGAATTTTATTTATGAATTAAATTGATCATTTAGTATATTAGGAATGAATTTTACTTAATAAGTGATGAGTGGGACCCATTATATCCACTCAATGCATTGGTATGTCTCATGATACAAACTAGTTTGGGTATTTGGCCGAGACCTAGCCCATTTATATAATATGTCTTGGAACGAGGCATCAACAGTGAGTTTAATATGTCCAGAATTTTTAATGAAATAATTATGAAATCATTTATTGATTTCCATGTGATTATTTGACTAGTTATGATATCCATAGATAAGTTTTAAGCTTATTTGATTATTTATAAGTCATCAATTGATCATCATTTATTAATGTCATTTTATTCTTCACGCTCAAGTTATTGATTAAATTTCATGTGTTTTTAGTTATATAACCAGTCATTTTTATTATTACTTATTTTCTCATGATAGTTTATATTGTATATAATCCTTATTAAGCATTTGAGCTCTTCTTTATTTTTTTTACTTTTCCCAGGATATGAAGAAGAAATACTTGAATGATTTTAAGGATCATTTTTTTTTACTTTCTCTAGGTTTTTATATTTTATTACTAATGAAAAATGAGAAAAAAAATTATTTATCTTAAATACCTATAAACTATTCGGTCCTTAAAGATGTGATGTATTGTATCTAGTTCCAATATAATTATATAACCATAGACTCTAGGCTACTAGGGTCGGGGTATTTACATTTGGTATTAGAAGAAGTTTAGAGGAAACCTTGAGAACTATATTTATTAAAACATATATTCGGGAACATAACCCACTGAAATACTTTGAGTATATTTCTAATTACTGAGAAAAATTTTAATTTTTTTGGTAAGGTAGAGATTACATTGTCTTCATAGTGATGAATCCATGTCTAGATACTACAAGAGGGCATGGTTTTGGAATATATTAATCTAGGGGTAATAACCCTAAAAAAAGATGGTTGAGTATATCTCATCCACTATTCTGGTGCACAGTGAGTGTTTCTTTACTGCACACCTGGTTTGAAACTCTCATAGGATATGCTTGGGTTAATTCATATTTTCTTTATGAACCATTTTGATGAATGAGAGAATATAACCAATGGAAAACTATAATATTCCATAGTGTTATGGGATAAACCTAAAGTGTCTTGGGTTGATAAGGATAAGGTTGATAATAAATTTAAATATATAGATGCCCCTTTGTAGGTTTTATGTGATGGGATTTTAGCATTATTAATGATATTTTGGGGGACATTTATGGGAATAAAACTCTTTGGTTTAATTTATGTTATAGTGGGATGGTTATTTGAGGAATAATGTTTTTATATTTTATGGGAGTAAGATTAAAGTTATTGATAACCTTTTTGGTTAATATGATCACTGATTTTAAATTAATAATAATCAATTAACATTATTTTATTTGTGGAAGAAAATAATTTGTATAGAAATACATAGTAGTTAAAAAGTGATTTCATGATTATTGTTTTTAGGGTGAATATTATATTTTTGGAAATTTTATATGAATTATATTAATATTGTTTTATAAAAAGGAAAACTTTTAGGTTGGGTGACAACCAATTGCATCTGATAAGGCCATAGGGCTTGAACCAACAACTAAAGGGAGATAAGGATGCAACTCTTACCACTGGCCTACATGATGTCCTATTTATTAAGTCAATATTTTTTAAATTATTTGTTGGATAAAGATTAATTTTATTTTGGGAAGTATATTATATGATCAAATATTTTAATATTTTTATTATTTTGACGTGATTAATGATATTTAAGGAGATGTTTTATTGGGTTGAGGTATATATAACCATTAGGATTAATGTAAATGATTATTTGGGGAGAATGCTGTTAAATTTTTGGATGTGTAAGATGAAGGGTATGAGATAAAATTGAGGTTAAAAAATTATTTGGTATTAATGTTATTAAGGATATTTGGGATATATGGTTATTTATTAGTTTAGTTAAACCTTTGGTTTTATTATTAAATTTTTGAGATTAATGTTTTATTTATTCATATTATGTTTTATTCATTTTAGGTATTATCTTACATTGTTCTAACCATTTTGGTTTTATTAAATATGTGAGGATTATATTTTTATTGTTTTGTGGATCATGTGATTTGTTAGAAGTTGATTCTAGTTCTTCATGCATGAAAATTTCATCTTTAATACTCATCATTCAAAGAAAAAGATGATATTATAGTGAAAATTGATTAAAGGGTGAAAATATAATTATAAATTAAGTATATTTACATATTGTTGGTTGGAGTGAGTATCTCAAGAGGGGGTGAATTGAGTACCCAATATTTTTTTGTCTAAAATGGATTATTTTGAAATCCCCCAAATGTTTATATATGTACTAGTTTATCAAAATATGTAGTATGATATAAGTCTTAATAATTCTATAGATTTCTCTAAAGACCAATTAGGTCTTAGATGAATAATATTCAATATTATTTGATACTTTTAAATCAATTTAATGAACACAAATTAATATATACTATCAAAGTATATATTTTTTATAGTTAAAATAATGTTTAGTTTTAAAGAATAAATAAGTTAAAACAAAATTAAACCACATAGTGGAAAGAATGAATATAATAGGTTTAGTCTCAAGTCGAGACTTAGTCATCTCCACTTGGTGATCACCCACCACCAAATAGTTTATATAAAATAAACAATATGATACATAACCTAGATCTAGGTTTACAATAGTTTACAACTTTTCAAGTCACACACAACCTCTTCCACAATTATATGTGAGAGAAAAAAATAAATAGGCCATACAAGGACCTCTACCACTCTTATTCATGGGAGAAACTAATATGAACAATGTTTGACAAGATATTGAGTATCTTGCAATTTAGCACATGAGAAAATGTGTGTGTGGTAAAATAGAGTATTCACATACACTACTCAAAATGCAATAAAAATGAACAGAATATAGAAATATAAAAGTGTAGAGTTTAGGAATGCTCAGTCTATTTCAACATAGTTTGTGACTCTTGATTTGATTCTGTAGTGAAGCTTGAGTCAGGTTCTCTTGAAAACTTTAGTAAAACAAAGTGTCACAGAATCTTGTTCTTTTAATGAAGGAAAGAACCAAATTTGAATTTGTAGATTGGATTTAAGTCAAATGTTTTTAGTAGGTGAGATCTTCTCATTTTCAATTAGGTTCAACTCTATGTGTGTTCTAGAAGTTAAATCTCTTATCTTTCTATCGGTCCACTTCATCTATGATTGAATCTCTCTACTACACGAGGGAGTGTGCTCACCTTTATTAGCAGTAACAAAGAGAATATCTAGATCAACTGCTTCCTCATACTACACATACTGAAACTCTCTTCAATTATTTCCATTTATCATTTAAGATACAATCATTAAAATAGTAAATGAAATTAAATTCAATAAATATAGTCATTAGCATAATGCGATTCAAAAAGATAATTTAGAAAAATAATAGTGGTGGTGACTTAGACTGGTGGTGTCTCAAGGTCTGATGGTGTCATGTTCTGATGCTATATTGTTCTAGTGGCATGACACTGGAGGTTTATTAGACTTATCCAAATTTTCACTATACTAGTGGCATCTCAACTAGCAGTGTCTTTTATAGGGGTGTGTGGTTTGACGGTGTGTTAAGATTATCCAAAATTCTATGTTGGTGGTAAGGTAGTGACAATTCCTTGTCTGTAGGTATCTCATACTTTTCCAAATTTTTGTTCTCGCATCATGACATCCTAGTGGTATCTCGACTAACGGTGTCTTAGAATTTGTCAATATTTTATTCAAATAGTATGAAATTATGGCGGTGTTATATCCTTGTCGTATCTCATACTTAGTGATATTTTTGTGATGGTAGTGAGTCATCGACAACAGTGTCTCAAGTTGGTGGTGCCAATCTCAACAATGTATTTTACTTAGATAATTTTATCACTTGGCTCAGAATAAAGATTACTTATAGAGAAAAAATGAAATTAATTAATATCATTAGAATCATAATTTTTTTATCATTAAAACTATGAGGTCAATAATCTCCCCCTTTTTGATGATAAAAAATAATGGCATCAAATGTATTACAAAAGTTTAAACATGATATCCAAGATAGTACAAATCAAAATCAGAATACAGCATTCTTATATTGTATCAAAGAAAAATAATAAAAGAGTAATTATCAAAGGTAAGTATCATGAATATAAAGATTAAGAACAAATTGAATCAAATATAACATAGAAAAAATACTGTAATAAATCAGAGATTCCATAAATTTCTCAAAATTCCATAAGAATTCTCCCCATTTTTGGATTATCAAAAAGGTAAAGAAAAGAAATATAAAAATAGGGATAAACAAATAGAATAATAAATATCATAGGCATTCAAAATTATTACCAAAAATTTATTAAAATCCAAGTCCCATCAAAGAAAAACTATCTAAGCCATCAAAAATAAGGTTCAATATTTTTTAGAGGGGTCCATTGGTTGTTTTCCTTTAGTCTTGGATTTCCGTTGCTTATTATCTAAGGTAGATGAATCATCTCGAGGTAAGATAGATGGAACACTAGATTAGAGTCCAACTATAGTTATAGGATGATCTTCAACAATAACAACTAGCCATATGTGTATCAAATATTGAGCATGAGACAATGGAAAAGGCAAGAATTTGGCATGCAAAGAAGCTAAAGGATATCTAGCAAATACTAGTCTAAGATACAAATGAGGAGTAACTAGAACTTATTTCTAAGAAATAACTTCTTGTCTATGAACATGAATAAATAGCGTCATGATATTTATAAAATCCATGATGTTTTAACCACCTATTTCAATTTCACTAAAGAAATCAGATTTCTCTTCCATGAAATGGTTCAAAACTGGAGTCATCTCCTTGAGTTGTCTTACTTGTTCATTGAAATCCCGAGCCATAGGAGGAATCCTCAAAATTTTAGCCAAGAATTTAAAATTGGAATCCATTTCATGCTTACTATAAATCTGAGATAGGTAATATCCAATGGCCTTGGTAATCATTTCTCAGTCATCTTTCATGTCATGGGAATAACTGGTAATCAACTTGAGAACATGATCTGAATTATACTTAATTCTTCTCAAGGTATCTTGGGACTAATCAGTGACACTTCTAGAATCACTGGATGAATCATCTTTCAACTCATCTCTAAAAATTGTTCTTAAATGATCAATATCAAATAATTAAGGAGGATGAGAAAAAACAATAGAAGTATTTGAAGATGTATCCTCAAAATTTTTAGTAACCCATTCATGGAATCTTTATAATCAGATCACATTTCTTCAATCATAGACTTGAGAGATTACATTTCACTAATTTTTCACTTATTCCCAATCTCTATATCATAAATCCGATGCATTATCTTTGGTTGGATATGTTGAATAACCAACTCAAAAATTTATCTTTCATCTTTCTCATGGAAGAAATTATCTTGAGGAGGTCTATTATTTAGCTTCAATGAAAAATCAGATATCAACATTTTAATAAAATTATCAAAGTCACCTTTAGTGACTATATCAACTAGAATAGAAAAAGGTGTTGGACCAGGTGCACTTGAAGGAGTTCTAATATAAGAGAACTTTTCCAATATCCCATCAAAATATACTTGAACTATCAAGGATCCTATAGGATCACCATCAATTCAAAACTCATGTCCACCATTATTTGGTGAAATTCTTGGAACAATGGAGTACTTTCTCCATTATCCAAACATGTGATCAAAACAATTGATAGTAACCTCAGAAAATATTAGAGAATTGGTAGGAGGAACCATAATATAAGGTAAAACCATAACTATCTCAGCATTTCTGAGAGTATCATAACTCTATCTAGATAAAAGGTGTACAAAAAGTGCACATATTTCTTTTAATTTTTGATCATATGAGCTCTAAGAAATAACAATGGTATACTCAGATTCTAACTTTGTATTAACAGTTGAGGCATCTAGCTTCTGAATGTCCTTTTTTAAACAACCTTAGTGGATTCAAATTCCACATTCTCATCCATAGGAGTATTCTGAACATTTAAGTCAACTAACTATTCATTCCCTAATTCTTCCTCAATAAGAAGCTTTTTTACTGTTTAGTTACATGTTGTTCCCTAGTTACTATAAATCCTATTTACTCATCCATACCAGAATCAGATATTTCTTGACTAGTGAAAAAAGATTTATCCTTGACTTCATCAACACTTGGAGATTAATGAAATATTTCAACAAATGTGGATTTATCCCCTTCAACAAGTGCATCCTGAAGCTCAGGAGGCATCTCCACTTCCTTCCTCTTAATTAAGACACTAGAACTATTTGAATTAGAATCATCTACATTATCACATTCACTATAATTTTTATCTTTATTTACATTATCACCATTTTCATATTCCTATTATTCATAATTATCTTCATCATTAGCTTTAGTGGATTTGGAACTCTTATACTGCTCTTCTCTAGAGACCTCAGTCTCTTCTTCATCACTTTTAACTAATTTTTCTATTTTCTAAATCTTCCTAGGAAGACTAGGAGCTCCAAAAGAAATAGTATAATCTTTTGGAGATAATTATGGATTAATCCTACATTAGAAAATGGTTCATTTTTTTCTTCCTTAGAAACAAATTATGCTTTATCCTCATCAGAGTATTCAACTATTTCATCAGGCTCAAATCCTAGACCAACGTCATCCCTTATTCTGGTTAGATGATCAACTGGATTATGATCAACATATAATTTATCATAATCTATAAAAAACTATTTCTTCCAAGGGTTCTAGATAATCTTCATTCTTGAACAAGTATCACTTATAAGACAAGATCCATTATAGTCTATACTAGAATCTCTATCCTCACCTACTAGGCCCTTGGCCTTTAACATGGTAGAAATCATATTTAGATAGATCGAAGAATTAGATTTTTAGGATGGCTTGGTCATCACACACATATTCACCATGAGATATTTTGAAAGATTGATCTAGTAAACTTCTGTCATAAGAGATAAAATATAGACATCTTGATACCTTAAAGTTTCAAAATCACCCTTGGGAAAATCAAGTACTGAAAGTACTTAAAGAGTAGCCTATATTATACTTCTAGCTCTAATGAAATAGGTCACAGTTGTTCCATATCCTATCAACATAGTAAGAGAATCCTCATATATAAACCAATCATTGGCTTATGGAATGCTTCCTTAATAGTCATCATAAATTCCATCATGAGGAACACCTAAAAATTTAAACCATTTCTTTGACGAAAAAACAAATACATGTATTTCAAATAACTTCTTATCCAATTAATGCCATCTTCATCAAATGTAAACTCTACATGATGATAAAACTAATAGAATAGATTAGGGTAGAAAGGTCTTTTGTTTGAAGAAAAACACTCTAACCATCCCAGATTCTGGAGTACTTTGAGTACCATAGACTTACTAGATAACAACCACTTCGATCCAACTTCCTTTTTCGGTACAAAAAATTCTATTGGAAAACTTAGGATTAACTAGTGCAACTGGAGGAGTCACACTCAAATATTTCTTATTCTTCTTATAAGATATAGACTTATAAGAAGAAAGATCAAAATCACACTTCATTCTTAGTATACAGACGGGTTCTACAAGATTGATCAATGTAAGAACCTAGTTCTTTTTTGAGGTGAGTATCTTTTGTTTTCCATCTATTCTTAGTTTAAATGATTAAATATGGCCTATGGTTGATTCCCGTTGGGTTCATGGAGGTCTTTGGGGGTGTTTGGGGCTAGTACAAATCCTGGAACCCATAATTTGGGTGTTTTTAAACTGGTGCATAGTTAGTGAAAACCGTTCAAAGTAGACCACATAGTTTGAATAAACTGTACGAGGATGGACAATGGGGGAATACAAGATGCAATATTTGGGTAGATATTGCGAGAGGAGTTGCATAGTTGTGCGATAGGTCTACAGTTTTTAGAAAATTTTGGGAGTCAGTTTTTGCACAATTTGTGCATGGTTTCTAAACTGCATGAGTAAACCTTGTTCTATGCACCAAGTCTATTGGAACCCCAACATAGTTTCTGCATGGCTTAGTAAACCGTGTAGATAAACCATGAGAGCCCCACTGCGTAGGAAATTTTATAATTTTTAATTAAATTAAAAAGTCTTTAAAACCCTAATTTGAGATCTTATTTTACCTAGAAAGAAAAAGGGAATGAAGGAAACTCTCAACTTTGAATATTCTAAGAATTAATATCCCTTCTCTATCGAGACTCTGATTCGAGTGTGGTTTATATACTTGGATCCAAAATTGTAAGTCTTCAATTCATTTTTATCCATTCTTGATATTTATGGATATCAACTGCACTATTTGAATTTAGGCTCATATGACCTAATTTCTCATTCTTCATCCATTCTTCAGATTTATTCCAAACTGGGATGAATCAGAGCTTGATACTGGAAAATCTATCATGCACAAGCCTAATGTAGTTGGTAATGTACTTTTTGTTAAAATTCATATCGTTTATATATGCTAGGGTGCTGCGTGTCCAATTTCCAGGTGTCACCTCAAATAAAATTGAACCCTATTTTTTTCAAGTCATGTTTTAGGTAATTGTATAGGATTGTTCATGCATGTTATATGTGGTATACCTTGAATGAGAACCATCCAATGGGTGAGTTGTCTTAGAATGAACTTTTTGGACTCTGGATTTAGATTCCCTTGAGGCATGACTTTTACCCATTAGTCATGAGATTTCAAATGTGAACTAATGTATAAATAAAATGGATCAATTGATTTTTAATTGAATTCTAAATAAAATTAATTAAGGTTAATGGGATGGATGAATTTATCCTTTATCCATGTATTCTTTTATTGTTTTAAGCAGTTTTCCTTGCCCATGTGAGTAAAGTAGAAGATATGCCATGAATTGATGGAATTTTCTTTAATTTATATATTTTTTGTTTTTCCCATGTGAGTTATATTATAACTAAGTGATGTAAAAGCGTGATAGGATTGATAGGCTTATTATATTAAAAATGGGTATGTGAGTATTTGAATGGCCCTTGAATTGTTAGCCCTTGTGAGTTATGTTGACACCATGCAATGTGATGGATTGATTAAGCATGAGAAGCTCGTTATTATTTTATTCCCATGTTATTAAATTAAATGTAAAGCCTTATGATGCTGGAAAATTCTTGAATCACCCCCTTGATGTGAGTTGGTAAAGGATGCTCTTTGTTTTGACCATGACATGTTTAATCAATGTTTAATTATAATTTAATTGGTTAAATGATAAATAGCCTGGAGTGATATATGGATTCAAATTAGAATTCCTTGGATGTACTCATGTGACTTTGGACCTTTATAACTAGAGTGATACATGGATTCACCTTAGAATGACATTGTCAAATTCAATCCTTAATGTGATATTGTCATGAGTGATATATGGATCCAAATGAGAGATGACATGGACGAACTCATTGAGAATTGACTTATATGCCAAGTGATACTTGAAATCCAATGGATTAACAAGGAAAAACTCATATGGCATGGACTTTATACAACATCTATAGAGATACATGGGTTTATGAGAGGTTCTCTATAGATGGGGTCATAGGGTGTTGGTTGATTACACCTGGAGTGATACTTGATTTCCAACTTAGGAGTGTCAAGGATGAACTCAGGTTCTAAGTGAATTAAATGAAATGAAATGAATTATGATGTTCTTATAATACAAAACACAATCTTGGATTCGGTCTTGACTTGTATTGGTTAGATAACCTTATGTGGCATCTTTTGTGCTACCTGTTACATAGGGGATGTCAGGATTGATCCAGATCTTGAGACTTATAAATTCAATATAATTGAATTTTTAATTTTTTTGATTTAATGAAATGACTATTAAATAAGTACCTGCACAAAGAGGATGCTTACTATTGAATTATCCTTATTTAATAATTTACTCATTGCACACTACCTGCTATAAATATTCACTAACTGATTGGAATAAAACTTGGGTACTAGAATAATGGGACTTTTTCTCACACCCTACTCGGGTCACCTTTTTGGATCCAAACAAATTATATGATTTTAGGTGTCGATAGAGTAAATCACCCTTCAATAGGCACTTGACTTGCTGGTTAGGAGCAGGAGAAAATGTGACAAAGCTGAGCCTTGCGATGCTACTAAAATTATTTTGGAATTTTTTTACTTTTGTTATATGGATTTTAAATCTCCATTGTATTCCTATTTTGGATATTTTATTAGAAACATGTGACATATATCATCATATTTTATATGATATGACTTTTAAATTTGTTTATACTATTAGTCTTCTAATGTTTATTTATATTACATGGTTTACTACTTCTGCTACGAGTAAGAAATTTCCACTCTAATACACTATGGTAATGAGGGAATATTATCCCCATAGACTCACTTATGACCTCCCTTATCATCGCCAATATATGGTGTTTGTAGAGATGCTCTTGGGGCTATGTGACCCATTGGGCTTGGGGAAACTTTCAATTGAATTTGGGTCTAAGGAATTACAAAGTGGAATCTGTTGGAGTTGGTGGTCTAGAACCAACTAATTTTTACTTTATTCGTTAATAAAAGCCTTATCACATCTTGATTGTTCTTCTGCATGACAATGCATGTGATAATGCCCTAAGGATAGCTGTTGCATTAAAGGGTCATAGCAGATCCCTACTATGATGAGAACCCAGAAGTGCCATAACACTGTTCTTGAATATATGTTCTATGTCCGGATGATATTATTTGAGGGACACAAATAATACAGGTCATTAGGGGTGAGGAATCATAAAACTTTGAGGCACCTTATCATAGTGTGCGCCCTTGGTAATATCCAGGAGGATATTATGAGAACGAGACCCGCCAGTAGGAAATCCACATTTCATAGTGTCATTGGATGTTCCTATCTGCGGACGTGTGTATTGGTCCTTAGACTTTAAGATTATTATTAATTGGTATTACAACTCACACACTTAGATGTATTGACGAAAAATGTGACGACACACTGTTCGCAGCGAGGTAGGATATGTTGGGTGCGTCACGAGTAATACTTCATTAATAGATAATGCGAGAAAGGATTTGGCACAAGAGCCTCAGCCCAGTTGGTGAGGAATCGCTAGGTGCATCCAAGAGACCTGAGATCAAATCCGGGTGGAGGCATATTTCTGGGTTACTATAACAGTATTGTAGCAGGCACTTTTCGGTACTGTAGCAGCTAGAACTATTCATCCATCTGGGCCTTTGGGCCACCGGTTTGGTCCTCAGGTCCTTCAAGGCTTTCGGGCCACCCACAGCCTTCGGGCCAGTTGATTCTCAAGGCCTTCGGGCCACCTTAAGGCCTTAGGGCCACCCCAAGGACTTCGGGCCACATGAATGCAGGCCCCAGACACACTAGATAAAAGGAGCATCCCTAGAAGAGGATTCAGAGTAGGTGCACTCACCAGAGCAGAGCCAAATGGATTGTCAGAATGAGAGGGTATGGCTATGCCATCGGTACCAGACTGTGCTTGCACGGGAAGCCTAGCCAGATGGTCATGCAAAGGTGGAGAGCTACTATCAAGATGAAAATGCTGGGGAGGGGCGGTTCCTTGTAGATAGTCTGGTTGAATTCCCTAAGACCTTCAGGTCATGTAATCTCCTAAGCCTACGGGCCATGTAATCTCTGAGCCTATGGGCCTTGTAAGGCTTCCCCCTCATCCCCTGAAAGGGGGGTTATAAAAAATCAATAAAAATGAAGGCCTTCAGGCCATTCAGGAGAAAGGATTTGTCCCTTCTGTTCCATAATGGAAGTAGATATCTCATGCCCTTTGATGGAATTGATATAGCCTAAATAAATCCATGGCCATGGTATGTCACGACCCGCCCTCGGGGCCCGTGCCGTGACTACCCCAAGCCCGCCTTCCATAGGCCAGGGGCTGGCGACTAGCACCAAGGCGTAAATCCCGATAAACAGGGAAGGCATTGCCTTTGTAAAGTAAACAAGCACCACAGAGAAAGCAAGCAGAAAAGTAAACACTAAGTAAAAACTGTAACAAGCTGTGCTGAAAGTAAAAGGGGCCGGAAATACAAGCCCAACTGTAAAGTACAACTGAAGGGAAAAACAACAACTGAAAAGAAAAGCTGCAGCGTCGAGCCGTCCTTTGGAAGTCCCACCTGAAGGGTGAGTACAGAAAGCCTCCACTGCTCCTCGGTCCAGCCGTCCACTCCGAGTACGTCTCGCCCAGTGGTCCACCTCTAGGTACCGTCCTACTCCGCAGGCCTCCACTACGATCAGCGCTGTCCGTCGTCTGCAACCAACACAACGAAGTGCGGGCATAGCCCGTGCAGGGGTGAGTATAAGCTACTCAGTAGGAACCCCGAGACCCCCGAAGGTCTCCCAAAATCCACAAAGCATAAACCACAATGGAAAGATACAATCACTAAGTAACATCCGAAACTGCTTAGGTATATGACCATACATATACCTAAGTCATCAAATCCCGTTCGGCTCCAACATCCGAGCCCAAGCACAACCCAGTCACACAAGAAAGCAAAATGTATACCCACACAGGATAGCACAACGCAATCCACGAAGGAGAGAAAAAGTAATCCACATAGGATAGTTCAACACAATCCAAAAAGGAGAGTAAACAGTAAATCCACACCGGATAGTTCAACACAATCCACCAAGGAGAGTAACAAAAGATTTAGCTCACACAGGTATACTTCTTGTATGACGATAAAATGATCACTGATCCATCTAAGTCGTCGGACCCACAAAGGATCGAAAGGTACTAACCCCCGCAATGACCCACACAGGATCGGACCCACACAAGATCAATAGGTAACTAACCCCCGCAAGGACCCACGCAGGATCGGGCCCACACAGGACCTGTAGGCGCTGGATCACACAGAACCGCTGAGCGCTGACCCACACAGGATCGGACCCACACAGGATCTGTAGCACTGATCCACGTAGGATCGCTGAGTGCAGTAGTCGTCGCAGTCCACTGAGGATATCTGCACATTCGTCGTCGCGGTCCACTGAGGATCTCGGCACAGTCGTCATCACGGTCCACTGAGGATCTCCACATAGTCGTCGTCGCGGTCCACTGAGGATCTCCGCACAGTCGCCGTAGTCGCAGCCAACACTAGGGTTCCCGCACACAGCAAGCTCGTTCGGAGGGTCCGCTCCACGAGCCGAGAGGCCGATACATCAACTGACACAAATTCCGAAGTTGATGTATCCAAAAGTTCTGTATTGTCCACAGGAACTCAACGTCGCAGACGGCGCGTCAATCGGATGCCCGATCTGAGAGTTATTGGCTTTTTCGTCCCAGGGGCCCGGTTGGTTTTTAAGGAAAAACCAACCCGAACGAACTCCACTTGCGTCCAAACCTCAGGCGAAGTGAGCCAAAAGATCCGTCTCACTTAGAGGAATCCAAAAAAGTCGACGGCATGTCAATCAGACGTCCAGAGCTCAAGAAATGAGCGTTTCCGCTCCGAGGGCCCGGTTGGTTTCGTGTACGAACCAACCCCGCCGAACCCAAAGTATTCCAAAACCTTGAGTGTAATATACCGAAACGACCGTATCGATCCAAGGATCGCGTTTCCGCTGACGGCGCATTGTTAGGAGGTTCGTAGCTCAAGTTACGGGGAAAAGACCGAAAACGGTCCGAAGATGGGGGGTCCGGGCCCGGTCCGACCCGGTTGGACCCAGTCCGGCCCGGCCTGGCTCGGCTCGGCCGAGAGGCCGAGCGCGGCAGCCGCGGGGCACTGCCCCTGCGGGTTGGAAGAGCCGCGACCCCCGCGTGGGGCCGCGCTGGAGTCAACGGGCGCGGCGTTGTCGCGTTCGGTGCGTGAGAGCCAGACCCGCACGGCCGTGGGTCCACTGGCCGCCGCCGCCGTGGCTTCAGCCGCGACGGTCCTGTCTGGCGGCGCGTCGGGGCGCCGCTGCCTCCGGCCGCCGGCGCCGCCGGTAGCTTCCGCGGGCCACCGGAGTTGCTCCGGTGGTCCATTTTCCTTCCCATCTGCGCCGCTGTTCCTCCTGGGTTCCATTCTTCACTACGGGATCATAAAAACGCCCTTGCATCACGTTTTGCCGTCACCCTCCAAATCCGCACAACAACGAAGAACGGAGGAGGGTTGTTGGGCCGTGTTCGTTTAGCCCGCACCCTCCGCATTAGGCGATAACAATTTGGGAGGATTTTACAACACATAGAAAACATAACCAAATCAATTTTAAAGAATTAAAATTGTTCTTAATATCCAGGTTCTTCACCTTGAACGGAAACATTCACGGAGTATAAAACATTCAAATAAACCCCTACCTCGTCAAGTCGCCGCACGCGCGTTCTTCGCGGAAAGTGGGGATCGTCGCGTCGTCGCGGTATCCATCGTCGCGTCGTCGTGGAAGGGTGTCGCGTCGACGAAATCCGAGGTTCAAGAACAAAAAGATTTAATTAATAATAATTAAATCCGTGCGTTGTTAAAAACCGCAAAAGAGTTTTAAAAGAAACCCGAAATCTCTTACCTCAAACAGATGATCGAAGATTTCGTTGCGGATGAAGGAACGTCACAGATGAACGTCGCGGAAGAGGAAACGTTGGCGTTGCGGCACATGGCGTCGCGTCGTCAATTTCCGCGGGTTCGGCGTTCTTCGTCGGGGGCCGGCGTTCTTCGCGTTCTTCGCGTTCTTCACGAAGGAGGATGAAGAACTCTTGGTTTCTGTCAAATCCTCTCAACGAACATTTTCCAGAAGTCGTGCGTTGGTCTTATTTTATTATTACGCCAACAAACGAAAAAGAGATAAGTAACGACCCATTAATTCATAGAATTAATTCAATGAAATAAACCTCCCAATTAATTCAACGAATAAAACTGCCCAATTAATTGGTGCGTTAAGAATTTAAGAAAACGCGTCAGTTGACTTTCATAATGACGGGTTTTCGCGGGTGCGTTACTTAGTGGAAAAGAAACGGTGGGGCTCGTGCGGGTCCCAACTCACAAATATCCTACCAAGAGGGTAGGATATTTTTGGATAGCACCCTATCCGCATCAACTCAGCTTAATCCGCTTTAAGTGGCTTCAAGTGGCTTCCAAGTGGCTTAAGTGAAATAAAATAAAGTTTGTCGAACAATTATTTCATTTCTTAACTTTAAGCCCGAAAATTAAAAACTACACCCGAGCAAACGCAACTCCGGAAGAGGCATTTCTAAGCAAGTACCGGTGCTGCGATTCCATCGGTGCCCTCAGAATTCGATTCCGAGCACCAGTTCAAAAGTTAGAAAAACCCGCTCGTCCGTTCACTGAACGTACCCGAGCCAAACTTCGAAAAATGATTCCGGGCACACCGGGCCTCGGAATCAGGTGCCGTCAGAAACTGCGTTCTTGTAAAATTCCAAAGAAAATTAAGAAAAAAATTTCCTTGAAATTTACGGGTCTTTACATTACTCCCACCTCAGGACTTTACATCCACGTAAAGATACATCACAAACTAGGGAAACAAATGTGGGTACTGAGCACGCATCTGAGCCTCCCGCTCCCAAGTGCTCTCCTGGAGGTTCCCGTGCTTCCATCTGATGCGTACTAAAGGAATCGATCGTCCATGTAGGACCCGCTCCTGTCGATCCTCGATCTCCACTGGGACCTCTACAAAAGTCGCCCCATCATCTACGTCCAGCTCCCCATAGTCAATGATATGCGTCGGGTTGTGCACGTATCTCCTTAGCTGAGATACGTGGAAGACGTCGTGCACCCGATGCAACTGAGGTGGTAGAGCCAGGCGATAAGCCACCTCGCCAATCCTGCTTAGGACCTGGAAAGGTCCGATGAAGCGTGGAGACAACTTGCCACCTCGGCCAAATCTCCGTAATCCACGCCGAGGTGAGACACGCAAGAAGACGTGGTCGCCATCCTCGAACTCTAGTGGCCTCCGCCTCCTGTCAACATAAGACTTCTGTCGGCTCTGATTTGTCCTCATCCGCTCCTGGATGACCTGAACCTTCTCTGTCGTGGCCCGGACCATCTCTGGTCCCACAAGTGCTGACTCCCCAGGGTCTATCCAGCACAAAGGAGATCTGAAAGGTCTATCGTACAACGCCTTGTATGGTGCCATCCCGATAGTGGAGTGGTAGCTATTGTTGTACGCGAACTACACCAAGGGTAGGTGGTCCTCCCAGCTGCGACCAAAGTCTAGGACACATGCGCAGAGCATGTCCTCGAGAGTCTGAATGATCCTCTCCATCTGACCATCCGTCTGAGGGTGAAAGGAGGTGCTCAGACGTAGCCGCGTCCCAAACGCCTCCTGCAACCCCTTCCAAAGTCGAGAAGTAAAACGAGCATCCCGATCGGAGACGATAGACGATGGAACACCGTGAAGACGTACAATATCCTGAACGTAGAGATGCCCCAAGATCTCCACTGAGCCCTGCTCTCTAATGGGTAAGAAGTGTGCCGAATTGGTGAGTCAGTCAACAATCACCCAAATGGAGTCGTGACCTCTGGAAGTGCGTGGAAGTACAGTCACGAAGTCCATAGATATCCCATCCCACTTCCACTCTGGGACCTCCAAGGGCTGTACCAAGCCTGCTTGTACCTGATGCTCTTCCTTCACCTGCTAGCAGGTGAGGCATCGAGAAACGAACTCTGCCACAACCTTCTTCATGTCCGGCCACCAGTGCTATCGTCTGAGATCCTGGTACATCTTCGCCACTCCAGGATGTACCTCCAAAGGAGAAGTGTGAAACTCTCTCAGCACCTCCTCCCGTATAGCAACTGGTACCAAGGTACGTCCTCTGAAAAGGACGTCGTGCTCTGCTCCAAGGGAGAAACCATCAGGTGCCTGTCCTGAGGATATCTGTGCACGTCACGTCTCACAGTCAGCGTCCCCAAGCTGTGCCTCACTAACCCGCTGTAGTAGTGGAGGGGTGACTGCGAGAGACTGAAGGAAGGCTGCTCCGTCCCTATCCACAAAGGATATCTGCAAGGCGGCTAGCTGCTCTATCGCCTCCTCAAGTAGCTGAATGCCCGTCCTCCTGCTGAGGGAATCGGCTACTACGTTCCCCTTACCAGGAGTATAGAATATCTCAAAGTCATAGTCCTGGAGGAACTCGAGCCATCTCCGCTGTCTCAGGTTCAGATCCTTCTGCGAGAAGACGTACCTGAGACTCTGGTGATCAGAAAAGACTGTAAAGTGCTCGCCCATCAGATAGTGCTGCCATGTCTTCAGAGCGAAGACCACTGCTGCTAACTCCAGGTCATGGGTAGCGTAGTTCTGCTCATGCGGCCTCAACTGACGTGATCCATAGGCAATCACGGCCCGCTCCTGCATCTGGAAACATCCGAGTCCGGTCCCTGATGCATCGCAGTAGACTGCGAATCCAACTCCCTCCTTAGGCAACCTCAAGATAGGTGCGCTGGTCAATCTCTGTCTCAGCTTCTGGAAGCTCTGCTGACATCTGTCTGACCACACGAAGGGTTTCCCCTTCTTCCTCAAAGTTGAGAGTGGCGCCGCAACTCTGTAGAAGTCCGGAACAAATCTCCGATAGTATCTAGCTAGTCCCAAGAAACTCCGCACCTCCGTCACGCTCCTAGGTGGCTCCCAAGCTAGCACTGCCTCGATCTTCGCGGGATCCACTGCAACTCCCGCCTCAGAAATGACGTGCCCCAAGAAGTGGACCTCACGCAACCAGAACTGGCACTTCGAGAGCTTGCCATAAATCTAGTGCTCTCAGAGTGTGTCTAGTACAACCCGCAAGTGGTAGGCGTGCTCCTCCTCCGTGGTAGAGTACACCAAAATGTCGTCGATGAAGACCACGACAAATCGATCGAGGTATGGCTGGAAGATCCTGTTCATGAGGCTCATGAACACTGATGGAGCGTTGGTTACACCGAAAGGCATAACCAAGAACTCATAGTGGCCATACCGACACCTGAAGGCCGTCTTCTGCACGTCCTCGTCTCGAACTCTGAGCTGGTGATAACCTGACCTGAGGTCTATCTTCGAGAACCACCGTGCTCCCTTGAGATGATCGAAGAGGTCATAAATCCTCAGTAGCGGATACTTGTTCCTTACTGTCACCTGGTTTAGGCGACGATAGTCGACACACAGTCGCAAGCTCCTGTCCGCCTTCTTGGCGAACAATATCGGGGAAGCCCAGGGTGAAACACTGGGTCGGATGAACCCCTTGCCCTGCAAGTCCTCCAACTGTACCCGCAGCTCTCGAAGCTCTGCGGGGGCCATCCGATACGCTGGAGTGGATATCGGGGCTATCCCGGGGTACAGATCAATATAAAAGTCTACCTCTCTGCGAGGAGGTAGCCCTGGAACGTCATCAGGAAAGACGTCCGCGTACTGATCCACCACTGCAGGAAAACTAGGACTCCTCACGTTAACTGCTCCAAGGATGAGGCTATCCAACTGATGAGTGATGGGATGTCCTCTCCTCTGCGTGAGTCCATCCTGTGCTGCTAAGGCTCCCTTCTCTCCGGTGAAGGTGAACCTGCTCCCGTCGGTGCGCACACATCGCACCTTGCGCCTAATACAGTCAATCTGAGCATGGACTGTAGATAACCAATCCATGCCCAAGATGACGTCGTAAGGCCTCGGCGCTGCTAAAAGAAGATCCCAGCCGAAGCTCTCGCCTCCTAGAGTAAGCTCACACTGCCGGCTCTAGTGTGTAATCGTCGAGTCTGCTCCCATAGGAGTCTCTAGCCGTAAGGATCGAGCCAACGGCTCTGTCGGAATCTCCGAGCTCCGAACAAGGGCAGCGGTTATGAAAGAGTGACTCGCTCCTGTGTCCATAATAATTGAAGAAAGGGTGGAATAGACACAGATCGTACCTCGAATCATCTCTGGCGCACCGTGGTCGTAGGCCTCCGCTGCCTGGAGCTGTGCCTGTCTCTGCCCGCCAGCTCCCTGTGGTCGGGGCGGACCTCCTGGTGGTGGTGGTGGCAGAGCCTCAAAGCGTCGCCCACCACCTGCTGCTCGGCCAGCTCCTCTGCCTTGTCCGCCTCCTCCCTGTGGACCACCACGGTCGACCCTATGCCTCTTCCTGGGTGGCCCCTCCACCGTCTGCTGCTCCTCGGCACGGCGGGTCGGGCAATCACGAGCCATGTGGCCCTGCCCGCCGCATGCGTAGCACTTCCTGCCTCTCAAAAGACTGGCTCCGCGCTGTGTACCCCGCACTGCTGAGCCAGTGTCCTGAGGTCATCTATAAGAGGGTCTGGTCTGCCTGGAACCCTGAGTCATCCGTCGGCTACCTGCTGCCGAAGACTCCACTACCTGCCGCCCTGCGGTAGGTCTCGCTGTGGACTCAGCCAGAAAGGTCTCGATCATAAGGGCTCGCTCCAGTACTCCTGCTTGGGTCGGGATGCTGAGGGAGATCAGTGATGCCCTGATCTCGTGTCTCAATCCCTGCTCGAAGGTCCAGGCCCGGAAGAAGGGGTCTCATACCATGTCGGTCGAGTAGCGAGAAAGATCGGTGAACCTCGCCGCGTACTGGGAGACCGTCAAGCTGCCATGCCGCAGCTGAAGAAGCTCCTGAATGCGCACCGCACGGAGGGTGGCCAGGACGAACTCTGAGCGGAAGAGGCTCTCGAAGTCCGTCCAGATGAGAGAGGCCTCATCGTGCACCTGGAGCATCAAGCTCCACCATCGGCCTACTACCGCGTATAGTAGGATCACCGCGAGGATCACCATGAGGTCTGCTGGTGTCCTCACTAGCCTGAAAACTCGTATGACCACCTCCAGCCAGTCCTCGGTTGCCTGGGGGTCCGTCTCCCCATGAATCCTAGGTGGTCGCTGGCGCTGGAACTCGTGCAGAGCTCCGAGGCGACGTGCATCGTCAGCGGTCGTGGCGGGGAGCATCGGGGGCTCGGCGGGTAGAGGTACCACTGGCGCCTCCGCTGTCAACGGGCCCTGCACCGAGGCCTCGGCGCTCGGCGGGCTGTCGTCGCTCTCTACTCTCAGAACCCTAGCTGGCTGCCGTCGTCGGGCCATCCTGAAAAGGAAACAAGTGCGCCACGGTCAGTACAGTATACCTGGTGAGCTGACACAAGTAATCACAATGAAAACTTGAAACACACATGCAATCAATGTTTTCATGCATTTTGTCGGAAATCAGAAGTCAGGGTCCTGGTGTACGGATACGTTGGCCGCCACACCAACACTGGACTCCCTGGACTGATAACCACACTCAATACGCTAAACACTATTGCTTCACGTAGAAGAAAGATCAGAGTCTACGGTAGAACCGACCACCTCTGATACCAATTTGTCACGACCCGCCCTCGGGGCCCGTGCCGTGACTACCCCAAGCCCGCCTTCCATAGGCCAGGGGCTGGCGACTAGCACCAAGGCATAAATCCCGATAAACAGGGAAGCCATTGCCTTTGTAAAGTAAACAAGCACCACAGAGAAAGCAAGAGGAAAAGTAAACACTAAGTAAAAACTGTAACAAGCTGTGCTGAAAGTAAAAGGGGTCGGAAATACAAGCCCTACTGTAAAGTACAACTGAAGGGAAAAACAACAAATGAAAAGAAAATCTGTAGCGTCGAGCCGTCCTCTGGAAGTCCCACCTGAAGGGTGAGTACAGAAAGCCTCCACTACTCCTTGGTCCAGCCGTCCACTCTGAGTACGTCTCGCCCAGTGGTCCACCTCCAGGTACTGTCCTGCTCCGCAGGCCTCCACTACGATCAACGCTGTCCGTCGTTTGCAACCAACACAACGAAGTGCGGGCATAGCCCGTGCAGGGGTGAGTATAAGCTACTCAGTAGGAACCCCGAGACCCCCAAAGGTCTCCCGAAATCCACAAAGGATAAACCACAAAGTAAAGATACAATCACGAAGTAACATCCGACACTGCTTAGGTATATGCCCATACATATACCTAAGTCATCAAATCCCGTTCGGCTCCAACATTTGAGCCCAAGCACAACCCAGTCACACAGGAAAGCAAAACGTATACCCACACAGGATAGCACAACGCAATCCACGAAGGAGAGAAAAAGTAATCCACAGAGGATAGTTCAACACAAACCACAAAGGAGAGTAAACAGTAAATCCACACAGGATAGTTCAACACAATCCACAAAGGAGAGTAACACAAGATTCAGCTCACACAGGTATACTTCTTGTATGACGATAAAGATGATCACTGATCCATCTAAGTCGTCGGACCCACAAAGGATCAAAAGGTAATAACCCCCGCAATGACCCACACAGGATCAGACCCACACAGGATCAATAGGTAACTAACCCCTGCAAAGACCCACGCAGGATCGGGCCCACACAGGACCTGTAGGTGCTGGCTCACACAGAACCGCTGAGCGCTGACCCACACAGGATCTGTAGCACTGATCCACGTAGGATCGCTGAGTGCAGCAGTCGTCGCAGTCCACTGAGGATCTCTGCACAGTCGTCGTCGTGGTCCACTAAGGATCTCGGCACAGTCGTCGTCGCGGTCCACTGAGGATCTCCGCACAGTCGTCGTAGTCGCAGCCAGCACTAGGGTTCCCGCACACAGCAAGCTCGTTCGGAGGGTCCGCTCCACGAGTCGAGAGGCCGATACATCAACTGACACAAATTCCGAAGTTGATGTATCCAAAAGTTCCGTATCGTCCACAGGAACTCAACGTCGCAGACGGCGCGTCAATCGGATGCCCGGTCTGAGAGTTATTGGCTTTTTCGTCCCAGGGGATCGGTTGGTTTTTAAGGAAAAACCAACCCGAACAAACTCCACCTGCGTCCAAACCTCGGGCGGAGTAAGCCAAAAGATCCGTCTCACTTAGAGGAATCCAACAAAGTCGACGGCACGTCAATTAGACGTCCGGAGCTCAAGATATGAGCGTTTCCGCTCCGAGGGCCCAGTTGGTTTCGTGTACGAACCAACCCGGCCGAACCCAAAGTATTCTGAAACCTTAAGTGTAATATACCGAAACGACCGTCTCGATCCAAGGATCTCGTTTCCGCTGACGGCGCGTCGTTCAGAGGCCCGTAGCTCAAGTTATTTGCAAAAGACCGAAAACGATCCGAAGATGGGGGGTCCGGGCCCGGGCCGACCCGGCCCGGCCGGTCGGACCGGCCTGGCTCAGCTCGGCCGAGCGGCCGAGCGCGGCAGCCGCGAGTTAGAAGAGCCGCGGCCCCCGCGTGGGGCTGCGCTGGAGTCAACGGGCGCGGCGTAGCCGCGTCCCGTGCGTGAGGGCCGGTCCCGCGTGGACGCGGGTCCGCTGGCCACCGCCACCGCGGCTTCAGCCGCGGGTCTGTTGGCAGCCGCCGCCGCGGCTGAAGCCGCGGAGGTTCTGTCCGGCGGCGCGCCGGGGGCCGCCGCCTCCGGCCGCTGGTGCCGCCGCGCCGGCGACCCGCGCCGCCGGTAGCTTCCGCGGGTCACCGGAGTTGCTCCGGTGGTCCGTTTTCCTTCTCGTCTGCACCGCTGTTCCTCCCATGTTCCGTTCATCACTGCGGGATCATAAAAACGCCCTTGCGTCACGTTTTTCCGTCGCCCGCCAAATCCGCACAACAACGAAGAACGACAGAGGGTTTTCGGGCCGTGTTCATTTGGCCTGCACCCTCCGCGTTAGGCGATAACAATTTGGGAGGATTTTACAACACATAGAAAACATAACCAAAACAATTTTAAAGAATTAAAATTGTTCTTCATATCCGGGTTCTTCACCTTGAACGGAAACATTCACGGATTATAAAACATTCAAATAAACCCCTACATCGTCAAGTTTCAGCACGCACGTTCTTCACGGAAAGTGGGGATCGTCACATCGTCGCGGTATCCAGCGTCGCGTCGTCGCGGAAGTGTGTCACGTCGACGAACTCCGAGGTTCAAGAACAAAATGATTTAATTAATAATAATTAAATCCGTGCGTTGTTAAAAACCGCAAAGGAGTTTTAAAAGAAACCTTAAATCTCTTACCTCAAACAGATGATCGAAGATTTCGTTGCGGATGAAGGAACGTCATAGACGAACGTCGCGGAAGAGGAAACGTCAGCGTCGCGGCACACGGCGTCGCGTCGTCGATTTCCGCGGGTTCGGCGTTCTTCGTCGGGGGCTGGCGTTCTTCGCGTTCTTCGCGTTCTTCGCGTTCTTCGCAAAGGAGGATGAAGAACTCTTGGTTTCTGTCAAATCCTCTCAACGAACATTTTCCAGAAGTCGTGCGATGGTATTATTTTATTATTACGCCAACAAACGAAAAATAGATAAGTAAAGACCCATTAATTCGTAGAATTAATTCAACGAAATAAACCGCCCAATTAATTCAACGAATATAACTGCCCAATTAATTGGTGCGTTAAGAATTTAAGAAAACGCGTCAGTTGACTTTCATAATGACGGGTTTTCACGGGTGCGTTACTTAGCGGAAAAGAAATGGTGGGGCTCGTGCGGGTCCCACCACACAAATATCCTACCAAGAGGGTAAGATATTTTTGGATAGCACCCTATCCGCATCAACTCAGCTTAAGCTGCTTTAAGTGGCTTCCAAGTGGCTTAAGTGAAATAAAATAAAGTTTGTCGAACAATTATTTTATTTCTTAACTTTAAGCCCAAAAGTTAAAAACCACACCTGAGTAAACACAACTCCGGAAGAGGCGTTTATAAGCAAGTACCGGCGCTGTGATTCCATTGGTGCCCTCAGAATTCGATTCTGAGCACCGGTTCAAAAGTTAGAAAAACCCGCTCGTCCGTTCACTGAACGTACCCGAGCCAAACTTCGGAAAATGATTCCGGGCACACCGGGCCTCGAAATCAGGTGCCGTCAGAAACTGTGTTCTTGTAAAATTCCAAAGAAAATTTAGAAAGAAATTTCCTTGAAATTTACGGGTCTTTACATGGTAAGGTATGGGCAAGTTCAATTCTGGGAAGTCAAAGGAAGAATAATCGAGCACATGGGTTGATGGCACTAGCATGCAACCCTCTTAATTAGAGATATTGGGAAAAAGGGATTATATTATATGGTAATCATTCATAGGAGGTGACATGTCATTACAGAGTTATCTTCTTTCTCTATGGGTGCCTTGCTGTGTTGCTAGACGCTAACCTTGGACTTTAGGTAGGCTCCACCTAATGCCTCTGAGAAAGAGGCCTAGAGGGTCACACACTAAGTGTGTCCATGTATCTCAGTTAAATATTAATTTAATAAGTTAAATAAATATTTTTCCCGGCTGTGGTTTAATATTTATTTAAGAATGCCTGATCGCATTTATTTCGACACTAGTTATTCAATAGAATATATTTTGGGAGAAATAATATATTTATTAGTGAGTAATGCAGTTACATTTATTTAAGAAATAAATATCCTTTACTCAAGGTCTAATAAATGTGGTGGATAAAAAATGGAAAATAAAAGTACACGTCGTGTATATTAAATATACACACCGTGTAGTTTTATGGAAAACAAGTACATGCCGTGTATTAATTATTACACACCATGTAGTTTTCCAGTCGGGATTTTGAGGATATAATATTGTTTTATTAAATGATATTAATTATAATCATTGTGGGTGTATGTCAAGGAATTAATAATTCGACATGGGGGTTTCAATAAGAGTTAATGAAATAAATAAAATGCATAACGTGTTTATTTATTGTCATAACTCTATTAACCTCAAACCCGATTATAAATATCCTCACAACCCCAACACTTTTTCCACAAGATCCATTGTTGTACACAACGTATTTGGAAATACTCTCAAGACAAGAGAGAATTCCCTTTCCACCAAGAACGCCCTCAAGTTATGAGAGCGAGATCTTCCATCGGATCAAGGCGGTCAAAGGTGGACATCGCAAGCGAAGGTTCTTCTGTGCTAGCACCCAGAGAACCCTTCGGCGACGTCCAGAGATATGTGGAGCACGTGTGGATAACCACTAGAGGAATCATATACTTGAATTCTATGACGCAACGATGGATCACAGGATCGTGACCGGAGACATCGATGAAGAAAGAATTCCACCGAGGTAATTCTTGTGAATTAATTAAATTAATTATAACCAACATATGATGATCCTATCTCAATGGTTCCGGGACTCTTCTTTTCTTTTTCATTCTTTGTTCCATTCCAAAGATCTGGCATTTTATATCGTGACGGATCTCAGATTGATCGTTGTTTAACCCTAAAATTAAAGTTGGGCAAACCCACCAACGCGCTTCCGCTGCGCCTGGAACCTACAAGTGGTATCAACGGGGTCATATCGTTGATTATAATTATTTAGTTTTTCATTGGTGATTTATGCATTTAATAATTTAGTTATTTCAATTCATGATTAATAGTTTTGAAAATCTGAATGTCGAGATCTGTTCCTCATCCATCGTTTCTCGTTCACCTCATAGAAACAAATTTTTCTTTTAATTTTGATTAAAATAAAATAGAGGAACTCATACAGTGGAGCCAAACATTTCTGGCCGTACAACACCAAAATACATGGCGTGTAATCAAAATTACAAGCCGTGTAGTCTAGGTTCAATGCATTGACTGATCCACCAAATCAGGCCGTGTATTGGATTCTTTCTAAGAATTTAAGACACCGTGTGTTGACCAAAAATAGGTGGCACACGGTTTCTGGATTACACGCCATGTGGTCCAATGAAGACGGCGTGTAGTCCCTTCGGTTTAGGGTTGGGCCGTTTACCCCGTACACGGCTTTCCCGGCTGGAAACCATGTAACGCGGAAACTACATGGCGTGCGTGGAAAAGAACACACTGTGTACTCTGAAAATTTCCGAAGTACATTTACATGCCATGTCCCCGGGCGTGTACTTCGGATGGACGGTGAATAAAAGTACACGTCGTGTAGTCGGAACTACACGCCCTGTACTCATCCAAGTTACATAGATTTATTAAAATTTATTATTTATATTATACAAACCCTTGAGACGTGTACCATGGTGCAGGCATAAAGTTGAGGCACAACATGTGATAGGTGTTTTATATATATGTGTTTAATTTAACATCTATGTAATGAACGAGAATTCACCGGGTTGCCTCCAAGGTACAAGTTACATACAAGTATACTTTTAATTGAATTTATTTGTTTAAAATTATGATGGATGAGAATCTCAAGGAAGTTCAGAAAAGGGTTTAACATAAAAGGATTGATTAATTAAAGATAATTAATTAATTCGAGCGTGATTTATCTTAAAAAAGAATGATTAAATAATTGAATGATAGTTTTATTTATGCGTAAATATTGTTGCATGTATGGATGATCATGAGCTAGAACGAGACCTTTTTATGTGAACGGTTTCTTTTAATTTATTTATTTAAATTAAATTTGTTGCCCTGCGAGCCATCTCTTCCTTAATATGTAGGGCCTGCGTGCCCAATGATTCTTTTATGTAAAAACCCCTTTTACCCCTCACTTGTGTGTGAGATAAATACATATGTAATGAATGGAGATCCCAAGCTAGTGAAGTAGGCTCAAGTCAGGAGCCAAGGTGAAACCAATCCAAGGAGATACAAAGCTGGACAAGTGGAAAGCTGTAAACACGAACCCGAAAGGTTCAAGGTGTTTCTCCCCTAGGTCTTGGGTTAGTTTATCAATCGATAGATAAAATAACCAATAGAACAAGATCATGATCATACCATTTATTTTATTTTTGTCAGTTGCATGGCTTATTTATTGTGGGTGTGTTGTCACGATCACACAATTAATGAATTAAACGATCATTCAAGATGGAACTAAAATAAAAACCGGCTTATACGTAAATATTATCTTAGACAAGGTTAATCACTTAAGTATATCCCACTTAATATTAACAAGCATGTAATAAAAGATAATAACATAGCAATTTACATAAAAGGATAAAATACCTCAAAAGAAATATTAAGTCGGTATAGCCTTCCATAATCTTGGTTAGAATCTAACCATAGTTCAAAGTGCTTGACCAACCCTAGTTGGGGTGCTTTCAATTATTGGGGAATTCTAATTCAAGGTTTTGGGTTAACTTGACTTGGTTCGCATCAAGGGTTGACTTCCACAGTAGGACTTGGTGTGACCAAGAGGCAAAGGTTGAGGAAATCCAAAATAAAAGGATTTCAGGATTGGGGAGTCCACTCAGCGGATCAAGGAGCTGCGAGTTAATGCAGCTGGCATTTGGAATACCTACCTAAAACTCTTCAAGTTTCTTGACCAACCCTAGTTGGGGTAATGTGAAGGGAAATATGGATCCTTTCCAGTAGAATATTCAGGAAATAGAATATTCCAAAATCAATGGTGAGGTCTATTGGATTTTGATAAAATAATGGGAGACTAATAAGTATTAATTTATTTATTTGTCTCAGTTTTGTAATAAAGTACTAAACCTTTGATCATATTAATTTGTAGAAATAGATAGAAAATGACTTAAAAAATATCATTGTGAACCATACTCGAGAAGGAAAACCTTCTCACTGGCACCAATTACCAAGAGTGGCAGAGGCGTTTACACGTTATCCATCGCCACGAGAGGAAATTGTATGTGCTAGAAGAGCATGTTCTAGTTGCGCCTAGATCGGAACTTCTACCCTTAACTCACCAAGTAGATAAGGACATGGGGCGTGAAAAAACTACAGTCCTTATGGTGAATAATAAAAGGAAGGACAAGGCATAGGGGCCAAAGACTTATAAATGGTCTGAAGCACCCGAGCACCATCCCTCCAAGAAGGGGAAGATCCAGAGGCAAGGCAAGGAACAGGAGAAAATGTGTTTTACATGTGGCAAGCAAGGCCACTGGAAGAGGAACTGCACCCAGAAGCGTCAGGATGCTAATGGTGCGTTTGTTATCGAGTTTAATCTTTCTATTTCTACACATTGGGTATTAGATATAGCTTGTGGGGCCCACATCTGTATTCAAATGCAAGAACCAAGTAGATTTAGAAATATTGCCAGAGGAGAGGTGGATCTTCGAGCTACTAATGGCGCAAGGCTGGCTACATTGGCTATTAGAGACTACCACCTCTCATTGCCAACTGGGATGATCTTGGTTTTACATAACTATTATTATGTTCCTAGTGTTACCAAAAACATAATTTTTGTATCTTGTTTGGATATGGATGGATTTGTTTTCAAGTTTGGAAATAAGGGTTGTTTCTTTTATAAGAACAATGCATGTTATGGTATGGAAAATTTAAATAATGGTTTTTATGTATTAAATTATGAAAACCAAGTGTTGAGAATCGATAATGAAACAAACTCACATGACTCATACATCACCCAGTTGTGGTATCACCGTCTCAGTAATATAAACGAGAACCGTTTGAAAAAGCTCTTCCAAGATGGCTATTTAGACTCTACTGAGCTAAAACCACTTGATAGATGTCACACTTGTTTATAAGGTAAAATGACCAAGCCACCTTTCGGTGGACAGGGTGAAAGGGACATAGAGCTTCTAGGATTGGTACACATGGATGTATGTGGACCATTTCCAGTAGAATCTAGAGGTGGATATTATTAATTCATTACTTTTACTGATGATTTGAGTAGATACAGATTTTTCTACTTAATGAGTTATACGTCAGAAGCCTTAGAGAAATTTAAGGAATTCAAGAATGAAGTAGAGAATCATCTTGGTAAGAAGATAAAGAAACTTCGATCGGATCGAGGTAGAGAATATCTGAACCAAGAGTTCATCGATCTTCTATGGGAGTCTGGGATTCTATCTCAGCTCACTCCTCCTTATACACCACAGTGAACAGTGTTAGTGAAAGGAGCAACCACACCTTATTTGGACATGGTGAGGTCAATGATGAGTCATGTAGATCTTCCATTATCCTTTTGGGGAATTGCATTACAAACTGAAGCATACATATTAAAGCGAGTACCAACTAAGGAAGCAAATGGAATTAACTCCAAGTTATGGAATGGAAAAAACCCATTTTGTCGCATACATGTGTATGGGGATGCGAGGTGTTTGTTAAGGCCTTCTTAGGCAACAAACTAGAACCCCGGGGCATGAAGTGTATCTTTATTGGATATCCCAAGGAAACGAAAGGATATTACCTATATAACCCTCAGGACAAGAAAGTGACTATCGCCAGACAAGACGTCTTTCTTGAGAGGGAGCACATCCTCAAAAAGGATAGTGGGAGAAAGATTGACTTCGATGAAGTTTATGCTCAAGATACACAGGAGTTGGTACAAGAACAAGTTCCACAGGTCCCTGTGGAAGAGGTTCCAGAAAAAAAAGTACTGCGTAGGAGCTCAAGAGAGGTAAGGGAACCAGAGAGATTTGTTTTCCTAGTCATCGTGGATAGTGAATCATTATTTTTGGACAATGATGAACCTATCTCCTACAAGGAAGCAGTAGAAATCTTAGAAGATGAAAGATGGCTAGAAGATATGAATTCTGATATGGATTCCATGTATTAGAACCAAGTCTGGGTTCTGGTCCATGAGCCAGTTGATGTAAATCCTGTTGGATGCAAATGGGTATTCAAGATAAAACTGGACATGGAAGGTCAATTTAGTACCTATAAAGCAAGGCTAGTGGCTAAAGGATTCAGACAACGTCAAGGAATTGACTATGATGAAAACTTCTCGCCAGTTTCCATGTTTAAATCCATAAGAATCATACTTGCCATAGCATCTTACCATAACTATGAGATTTGGAAAATGGATGTCAAAACAACATTCCTTAACTGGAATCTTCAGGAAGATGTCTAGATGACAAAACAAGAAGGGTTTGTGACACCAGGTGAAGCCAAACGGGGTTTCAAGTTGTATAAATCCATTTATGGATTGAAGCAAGCATCCAGGTCATGGAACATTCGATTTGATGAATCCATAATGGAATTTGGTTTCATTAAGAACAAATGTGAGCCATGTGTTTATAATCAGTTTAATGGGAATGCAGTCATTATCCTAGTAGTATATGTTCATGACATATTGCATATTGGAAACGATGTACCAGTCTTACAGTCAGTTAAGGACTGGTTAAACAAGTGTTTCTCTATGAAGGACTTAGGAGAAGCAGCCTACATTCTAGGGATCAAGATCATTCGTGATAGATCCAAGAGGCTACTTGGACTATATAAGGGTACATACATTGACCACATACTAAAGAGATTTAGTATGGAACAATCCAAGAGGGGATTGGTTCCAGTGTCACATGGCCTACATCTTTCTAAGAAAATGTGTCCTCAGACACAACAAGAGAAAGATAGAATGAGTAAGATCCCATACGCTTCGGCTATAGGATACATCATGTATTCCATGTTATGTACCAGGATTGATGTTGCCTATGCACTGAGCATGGTAGGCAGATATCAAGTAGATCCAGGAGAACAACATTGGACTGCTGTTAAGACTATCCTTAAGTATCTGAGAAGAACTAAGGATATGTTCCTAGTGTATAGAGGAGATGAGGAGCTTGTCATCAGAGGGTATGCTGATGCTGGTTTTCAGACAGATCGGAACGATTTGAAGTCGAAATCTGGATATGTTTTCTATCTCAATGGAGGAGCTGTGAGTTGAAAGAGTTCAAAGCAGCCAGTTGTCGCCGATTCTACAGCAGAGTATGAATATATAGCGGCTTCTGATGTAGCCAAGGAAGCCGTCTGGATTCGGAACTTTGTCCAGGAGCTTTATGTGGTGCCTAACAGTAAAGATCCCTTTACATTGTATTGTGATAATACTGTAGCAGTGGCTCTTGCAAAAGAACCAAGGTCACATCAATGGACAAAGAACATACTCCGAAAGTATCACCTCTTGAGGGATTTCTATCAGAGGGGTGAAGTTGCTGTGAGCAGAGTGTCCACGGAAGAGAATGTGGCAGACCCCATGACTAAAGGCCTATCTCAGCAGAAGCATGAATATCATGTTAAAGGTTGGTAGCAGTTGGCTCTAGTTCAAGTGGGAGTCTGTTGGAGTTGGTGGTCTAGAACCAACTACTTTGTACTTTATTCATTAATAAAATCCTTATCACATATTGATTGTTCTTATGCATGACAATGCATGTGATAGTGCCATAAGGAAAGCTATTGCATGAAAGGGTCATAGCGGATCCCTACTATGATGAGAACCCAGAAGTGCCATAACACTGTTCTTGAATATATGTTCTATGGCAGGATGATATTATTTGAGGGAAACAAATAATACAGGTCATTAGGGGTGAGGACTCATAAAAATTTGAGGCACCTTATCATGGTGTGTTACCTTGGTAATATCCAGGAGAATATTATGAGAACGAGACCCGCCAATAGGAAATCCACATTTCATAGTGTCATTGGATGTTCCTATCTATAGACGTCTGTATTTGTCCTTAGACTTTAAGATTATTATTAATCGGTATTACAACTCGTGCACTTAGATGTATTGATGAAAACTGTAACGACACACTGTTCGCAGCGAGGTAGGATACGTTGGGTGCCTCATGAGTAATACTGCATTAATAGATAATGTGAGAAAGGATTTGTCCCTTCTGTTCCATAACGGAAGTAGATATATCAGGCCCTTTGATGGAATTGATATACTCTAAATAAATCCAGGGCCATGGTAAGGTATGGGCAAGTTCAATTCCGGGAAGTCAAAGAAAGAATAATCGAGCACATGGGTTTATGGCACTATCATGAAACCTTCTTGATTAGAGATATCGAGACAAAGGGATTATATTACACGATAAGAGTTCGTAGGAGGTGACATGTCATTGCAGCGTTATCTTCTTTCTCTATGGGTGCCTTGGCATGTTGCTAGACGCTAACCTTGAACTTTAGGCAGGCTCTGCCTAATGCCACTAAGAAAGAGGCCTAGAGGGTCACACACTAAGTGTGTCCATATATCTCAGTTAAATATTAATTTAACAAGTTAAATAAATATTATTCCTGAATGTGGTTTAATAATTATTTAAGGATGCCTGATCACATTTATTTCGACACTAGTTATTCGAGAGAATATATTGTGGGTGAAATAATATATTTATTAGTGAGTAATGAAGTTACATTTATTTAAGAAATAAATAGCCATTACTCAAGGTCTAATAAATGTTGTGGAGGAAAAATGGAAAATAAAAGTACACGTCGTGTATATTAAATATACACGCCATGAAGTTTTATGGAAAACAAGTACACACCATGTATTAATTATTACATGCCATGTAGTTTTCTAGTCGGAATTTTGAGGATATAATATTGTTTTATTAAATGATATTAATTATAATCAGCGTGGGTGCATGTCAAGGAATTAATAATTCGACATGGGGGGTTTCAATAAGAGTTAATGAAATAAATAAAATGCGTAACACGTTTATTTATTATCATAACTCTATTAACCTCAAACCCGATTATAAATATCCTCACAACCCCAACACTTTTTCCACAAGAGCCATTGTTGTGCACAACGGATTTGGAAATACTCTCAAGCCAAGATAGAATTCCCTTTCCACCAAGAACGCCCTCAAGTTATGAGAGCGAGATCCTCCATCGGATCAAGGCGGTCAAAGGTGGACATCGCAAGCGAAGGTTCTTCCACGCTAGCACCCAGATAACCCTTCGGCGACATCCAGAGATACGTGGAGCACGTGTGGAGCACCACTAGAGGAATCCTATACTTGGATTCTACGACGCAATGACGGATCACAGGATCGTGACCAGAGACATTGACGAGGAAATAATTCCACCGAGGTAATTATTGTGAATTGATTAAATTAATTATAACCAATATATGATGATCATATCTCAATGGTTCCGGGACTCTTCTTTTCTTTTTTTCTCTTCGTTCCATTTCAAAGATTCGGCATTTTATATTGTAACTTCCCAAATTTTTTGAATAAATCTTGTTTCCTAATTTTGTGTGTTATTTTATTTTATACTCAACAAAACTGTTTCATTTGATAACATGAGTATAATTAAAATTAGACCGTTGGGTTTCGACTGTTATATGACCGTTGGTCAATATGACTGCTGGAAACTAAACGTTTCGATTATTGTCTCTAAATACAAGTGATCTTGGTTAATTAACATAGAAAGAAGATTTGATGGCCTCATCCTGTAGTCTTGGGCCAATTGAATCCCATCTAACAGAACTCGAGGAGGTAGCACCACTAGGCTTTGCTCTGGACCAAACCCAACCTGAACTTTATCGTGTGAAGCTAGAACAGAATCACCTTCGTGAGAAGTTAAAACTGATAGAAATTACTACTCGTGCAATGTTGGTCGAGCCACCCCAAGATTCTATCACCCTAGCACACCTTACTCTTAGGTCCTATGCTGGTGTTATAAGGGGCTATGTAACGAGACCGTAACAGCCTTGTGTAATCCTTTGATTTAAATAAAAATTGTGATTTCTTCTTATGATGAAGTTTGTGAATTTTCAAATGTCCGGATAAATATTGTATGCATATTTTTGATGAATTCTAGAAAAAGGATATTTGAAAAAATTTATGTAAACCTTAGATAACAAATTATGTGTAATGATTTTCAAAAAGTGGTCTTCTACAATTATGTTCAGTACAAAATTTAGAGTCTGATAAGATCAACTTAATTTTTGATGAATAGTAAATTATGAATAGTGATTTTATGCTTAGGATTAGTAATGTGACCAAATGGATTAGTAATCTCACTTAAAGAAAGTATTAATATAATATAGGCACCTTGATTAAGTAACGTGATTCAATAAAGTAGGTAAATAATTGTTTCAGAAATTATTAGTCAAGTATTAATTTTTTCAGGTGAATAGTGTTTTTTTAAATTAAAAATTAAAATAAAAATATTTAGAAAATTATTTTTATAAAATGGATTTCATTTTTGAATTCAGAGCATCGATATTATGTTAAGGTAATTATTGGGGATTTTTCTGAAAAAAATGAATTTTCAGTGAATAGTGTATTTATTTAAAAATTAAATTAAAAATATTTAGAAAATTATTTTTATAAAATGGAGTTAATTTTTTAAATCAGAGCATTGATATTTGGTTACGGTGAAATTTTGGGATTTTTCTGAGAAAGTTGAATTTTTGATTAATAGTGAAAATACAGTTTTTAAGTTACGGGTGTTTAATGACATCATTAAATGATGTATTAAGTATGTAATAAATATGGTCGAGTTATGAATAGTAAGATAAGGTATGAGGTGTCCCAAGTGTCCAATACCATGGGAAAATACCATGGGCAATCCCATGGTTTTTCCAATACCACCAATGAGGTGTCCCTTGGCCATTAATGCCTTGTCCCCTCACTTTCCCTATAAATACGCACCCTTTACTTATTTTTTTTCACTCCAAACTCTCCCTCAAAGAAGCTCTAGTCTCATTACCTCCCAATGAGTCTTCCCAAGGTTCCCCAAAGCCTTCAAGGTCCCAACCTTTGAGTTTTAAGAGTTACGCTTTAAGGTAAGGGATCCCACCTCTCTCTTTCTTTCCAAGTACTCTCTTTTATGTCATATCTTTTATGCTCCATGTTATTATGTTGGAGGATGTTCTTTTATATTCATCCTACTGTCCTTTTAATGTTCATATTATGAGATACCCCCTCTTTCTCTCATCAATTCATTTTAAGAATGTTTAAGTGGCGCCGTTATGCTGCTGAATTTTTAAGGGATTCTTTCACCCTTCTCGTTTTCAAGATCTATTTTAATGTCAACTCTTTCATATTCCTTTTTATTATGTTGGGGTATTATATCTATATCTATCATACTGATATTTTAAGTTCATATGATTAGAGACCCTATTTTATCTCATCAATTTAGTATTTTTATGTTTTAAGTGGCGTCGTTAGGCTGCCGAATTTTTAAGAGATTCTTTCACCCTTCTCGTTTTCAAGATCTATTTTCATGTCAAGTATTTCATATTCCTTTTTATTATGTTGGGGTATGATCTCTATATCTATCATACTTATCTTTTATATTCATATGATGAGATACCCTATTTGATCTCATCAATTCATTATTTTGAAGTTTTAAGTAACGTCGTTAGGCTGCCGAATTTTCATAAGAGAAATCTTATTTTTGTATTCCTTCCATTTTTTTTCATTTCGTATGGTATGTCTTTAAAATTTTATTACCATGTTATTATATCCTTTATGTTCTGTCCCTATACTAGTTTATGGATCTTTTATGAGTGGGTGACCCATGTCCCCTCTCTTTTCAATGTTTTCTAAAACCTTGTAACAAAGCTGTTATGCTGCAGAATTTTCGTCTCAAAATGTATCTATATTTTTCTCAAATTATTTTATTTTATTAAGTAACTACTCAAAGATATTTCTTCTACAGGGTTATTCAAATATATATCAAAATTTTCTATTTTAAATTCTGGGATTTACATACACGAAACCCACTTTCCTTTTTCATGGGTTTAAAGTGACATAAAGATCACGTCTTTAAAGCAGTTTTTAAAATGTGATGACTATGAAATGAATCCCATTTCTTTTATGCTATATGGGTTGTTTATGAAATGATTTATGATTATATATGTGGATTACATGATAATAAGGATAATTTAAGGGTGCTCCCTGATAGTGCTCCAATGCATTGGGTAAAGACTTAATCTCTAGAGATGACCATTTTTTAACGACACCTTGGTGAATAACCTTGGTAATTTTTAATGACACCTTGAGGATGGAACTTGGTGAAACGAAAATGATTTTCTATGTTTAATGTTTTAGCCTCATATTCAATTTATGAAACACGTTATTTTTTTATTATGATATGCCTCATGATCTCTTTCTCATGCCTTAAATTTCTTTTCATGACTTTGTTGATGTATCTCAAGCTCACATGTTAAATGTTTCCCTTGTTTCCCTTACTGGGCCTTCTGCTCACCCTTCCTTTTGATGTATGTTACCAGGTTATGAGATGCGGTAATGAACTTAGGATGAACAAATGAAGAATCCTTTCAAGTGTTTAATAAGAATGTCTTATGTTGTCATGTTTTATGTTCCTGGTTTCCAAGAAACTAAACCTTAAAGATCGTCAGTTTTGTATAATGTAATGAAAGTTTATGTGATAAAAAGGCGGGATTCTATAGTTGGTATCAAAGGATGGTTTAGTTATTTGTGGAAATTAGGATATGAAAACTTTATGAAGAACCCTATAGAAAAGTTTAAATATAGGAAATCTTCCTGGTATTTTGGTGAGTATTGTGTAAGTGGTTTATCAAGAAAATACATCCCTATCTGGATACGAGCAGGTAAAGGTGGATCTGGAACAGATGTACATAGGGGTAAAACCTGAAAACACTTCTTTGAGCTAGAATCGAACAGGAACTGGTACACGACAATGGTCCTTGCTGTACTCTTGGTTACGACACTCCCGGGGGATATGCTTGGGTAAATTCATAAGCTTAGTATGAACCATTATTAAAGGAATAAAGATAAAACAAAACAAAGATTCACATAAGAATATATGATCATGGATAACCTAGATTGGAACCTAGGGGATCACAAGTTAGGATATACTTTTCTTCTACAAATTTATCCTTCTATGCTTAAAGTTTCCTTTTAATGATTATTGGCTAAGTATTTAATCCCCTAATTATACTTTCTTTTCTTAGTTAATGGCAGGAAATGGAAGAACATGTCCCAACAACCAATGTGATAGGAAATGTGACGACTGCCCTATTAATGTGATAGAGATGACAAGAGATCAAGTTGAACATTTTGTGATTATGCCAAACCAGCTATCAAAAATCACAATTAATAATTGGTACATATTTTAATGACCAAATTCATCAAGGAAGAAGAAGACAAAGTCTCAAGGATGTTCATCTGATAAAGTTGATAAGGTAAAGAAGACCTCATTTCTTTTTTGAAAAAAGTGTGGGAAGAAGTACCAAGGAGAATGTCACAAAGGAACTGGGAGATGTTTTAAGTGTGGGAAGATAGGGCATTAATTAGCCAATTGCTTTAAAAAAATGGATAATGTGATGAATAGAGATAAGGTTCGATCTAATGTACCATATACTTTTCAATATCGTAAATGTGAAGAAGTTGGAAATTAACCAAGGCAATGCTCTCTTGGAAGGGATGAGAAGCATGATGAGCATCAACAATCTTCAAGGAAAAGGGAACAATTCAAGTCCTATGCTGAGATGGATCATGATGACTAAAGTACATGCAACTTCTTCGCAATAATTTTCTATGTCATATTGTATTTTAGTTTGTGCCCTATGAGCATATCTTTAATGTTTTCTAAGAACATCAAGTCACTACCTAAGATGGTTTTATATCATTAAGGAAAACATATATTGTTATGTACCACATGTTAATGTTGTGAAGCTGTTCTTCTTGAAAAAAAAATGATTAGGGGATTAAAAGATGATTATTATTTTGGAAGACATTTGCTATTTTGGGAACCCTATATGATCAAGTTAAATAGATTACGATGGTATTTTATTTGAGAAGTAAAGGTTGACTTATATTTTGAAGAATCGGTAAATTTAAGGTGAACTTATAGTAATTTAGGTTACTTATGGAAATGATTAACCTATCTTGGGGAAAATGTTTTTATGTTAGTTACTTTTGTTATAAGATGTTAGGAGTGGTTGATGTTGTTTGGAGATGAATGATAAAGTTTATCTTGGAAGACTATGTTATCAAATCCTTATTGTATTTGGGTTTCAATCTTAGTTTGTTTTTTTTGAGGAATTTTAATCACAGTTATTTATGGAATGGTCTATGATGAACTTTGGGTAGTACCGTGGAATTTTGAAGATTTAAAAGTAGTTTCCCTTCCTATGGGGTTCTTTATTTTTGAAGAGTTGTTTTATCTTACCCTTTTGTTTTTGGGATAATGTTTAGAGATAGAAGAAATAAATAGTTTTTGTGGATTATGTGATTATGTAGAAGATGATTCTTGTGCTTTGATGAGACCAAGTAGTTTTGAATGCTCATCATTTGGAGAAAAGATTAGTTTTTTTAGAAAATTATTAAAGGATGAAACTCTACTTAAAGGTAGGTATATTTCCTTATGTTTTTATTCTATGTAGTAAATGAATTCCCCAAAATTATGAAAAGGAATGTAAAAAAACATTTTTGGTTTATGTTTCCTACCGGGTAATCAAAGACCGTTTACACCCATCATAAGTTTGTGATTTTCTTATGGTTAACTTTCTCCTAATCATGTTTTCTATCACTCTCCCTCAGAACTTGACCCCTTGTTTTCTCTTCCATGTCCATGTTTTCCTTCATGGAATCCTAGTGTGGGTTAACTCGGGTGAACTTTGACTTCGCTTTCTTTATTTTAAAGTAATAGTTTTACTGACTTCTTTTCTGATACGGGACTTTAAATGAAATTTCCAAACCCAATTTTAAAAATTGCGAGGATGCAATTTCTTAAGGGGGGAAGAATGTAACGACCCGAAATTTTTGAATAAATCTTGTTTCCTAATTTTGTGTGTTATTTTATTTTATACTCAATAAAACTGTTTCATTTGATAACATGAGTATAATTAAAATGAGACCGTTGGGTTTCGACTGTTATATGACCATTGGTCAATATGACCACTGGAAACTAAACATTTCAATTATTGTCTCTAAATACAACTGATCTTGGTTAATTAATATAGAAATAAGATTCGATAGCCTCATCCAGTAGTCTCGGGCCAATCGAAGCCCATCTAACGGAACTTGGGAAGGAGGTAGCACCAATGGGCTTTGCTCTAGACCAAACCCAAGCCGAACTTCATCGTGTGAAGGTAGAACGGAATCACATTCGCGAGAAGTTCAAACTGATAGAAATTACTACTCGTGCAATGTTGGCCAAGACAACCCAAGATTCTATCAGCCTAGCACACCTTACTCTTATGTCCTATGCTGGTGTTATAAGGGGCTATGTAACGAGACCGTAACAGCCTTGTGTAATCCTTTGATTTAAATAAAAATTGTGATTTATTCTTATGATGAATTTTGTGGATTTTCAAATGTCCGGATAAATATAGTATGCATATTTTTGATGAATTATAGAAAAATGATATTTGAAAATATTTATGTAAACCTTAGATAACTAATTATGTGTAATGATTTTCAAAAAATAGTCTTCTACAATTATGTTCAGTATGAAATTTAGAGTCTGATAAGATCAACTTAATTTTTGATGAATAGTAAATTATGAATAGTGATTTTATGCTTAGGATTAGTAATGCGACAAAATGGATTAGAAATCTCACTTAAAGAAAGTATTAATATAATCTAGGCACCTTGATTAAGTAATGTGATTCATTAAAATAGGTAAATAACTGTTTCAGAAATTATTAGTCAAGCATTAATTTTTTCAGGTGAATAGTGTTTTTTTAATTAAAAATTAAATTAAAAATATTTAGAAAATTATTTTTACAAAAATGGATTTCATTTTTGAACTCAGAGCATCGATATTATGTTAAGGTAATTTTTTGGGATTTTTCTGAAAAAAATGAATTTTCGGTGAATAGTGTATTTTTTTAAAAATTAAAATAAAAAATATTTAGAAAATTATTTTTATAAAATGGAGTTCATTTTTGAAATTGGAACATCGATATTTGGTTAAGGTGAAATTTTGGGATTTTTCTGAGAAATTTGAATTTTCGATGAATAGTGAAAACACAGTTTTTAAGTTACAGGTGTTTAATGACATCATTAAATGATGTATTAAGTATGTAATCAATATGGTCGACTTATGAATAGTAAGATAAGGTATGAGGTGTCCCAAGTGGCCAATACCATGGGAAAATACCATGGTCAAGCCCATGGTTTTGCCAATACCACCAATGAGGTGTCCCTTGGCCATTAATGCCTTGTCCCCTCACTTTCCCTATAAATACCCACCCTTTACTTCTTTATTTTCACTCCCAAATCTCCCCCAACGAAGCTCTGGTCTCATTACCTCCCAAGGAGTCCTCCCAAGGTGCCCCTAAGCCCTCAAGGTCCCAACCTTTGAGTTTTAAGAGTTATGTTTTAAGGTAAGGGATCCTACCTCTCTCTTTCCTTCCAAGTAATCTCTTTTATGTCATATCTTTTATGATCCATGTTATTTTTGTTGGAGTATGTTCTTTTATATTCATCCTACTATCCTTTTGATGTTCATATTATGATAGACCCCCTCTTTCTCTCATCAATTCATTTTAAGAATGTTTAAGTGGTGCCGTTAGGCTGCTGAATTTTTAAGGGATTCTTTCACCCTTCTCGTTTTCAAGATCTAATTTCATGTCAAGTCTTTCATATTACTTTTTATTATGTTGGGGTATGATCTCTATATCTATCATACTTATATTTTATTTTCATATGATGATATAACCTATTTGATCTCATCAATTCAGTATTTTGAAGTTTTAAGTGGTGCCGTTAGGCTGCCGAATTTTTAAGGGATTCTTTCACCCTTCTCATTTTCAAGATCTATTTTCATGTCAAGTATTTCATATTTCTTTTTATTATGTTGGGGTATGATCTCTATATCTATCATACTGATATTTTATGTTCATATAATGAGATACCCTATTTGATCTCGTCAATTCAATATTTTGATGTTTTAAGTAACGCTGTTAGGCTGTCGAATTTTCATAAGAGAAATCTTATTTTTGTCTTCCTTCCATGTTTTTAATTTCATATGGTATGTATTTAAAATTTCATTACCATGTTATTATATCCTTTATGTTTTGTACCTCTACTGTTTTATAGATCTTTTATAAGTGGGTGACCCATATCCCCTCTCTTTTGAATGTTTTCTAAAACCCTGTAACAAAGCCGTTATGCTGCAGAATTTTCATCTCAAAATGTCTCTATCTTTTTCTCAAATTATTTTATTTTTTCAAGTGAATACTCAAAGCTCTTTCTTATACAGGTTTATTCACATATATATCAAAATTTTCTATTTTAAATTCTAGGATTTACATATATGAAACCCGCTTTCCTTTTTCGTGGGTTTAAAGTGACATAAAGATCACGTCTTTAAAGCAGTTTTTAAAATGTGATGACTATGAAATGAAACCCATTTCTTTTATGCTATATGGGTTGTTTATGAAATTATTGATGATGATATATGTGGCTCATATTATAATAAGGAAAATTTAAGGGTGCGCCCTGATAGAGCTCTAAAGCATTGGGTAAAGACTTAATCTCTAGAGATGACCATTTTTTAATGACGCCTTGGTGAATAACCTTGGTAATTTTTAATGACACCTTGGGGGTGGACCTTGGTGAAACAGAAAGGATTGTCTATGTTGAATATTGTAGCCACATATTCAAGTTATGAAACATGTTATTTTTATTATGATATGCCTCATGATATCTTTCTCATGCCTTAAAGTTCTTTTCATGACTTTATTGATGTATCTCAAGCTGACATGTTAAATGTTTCCCTTGTTTCCCTTACTGGGCCTTCTGATCACCCTTTATTTTGATATATGCTCCTAGGTTATGAGATGCTGTAATGAACTTAGGATGAACAAATGAAGAATCATTTCAAGTGTTTAAGAATAATGTATTATGTTTTCATGTTTTATGTTCCTCGTTTCCAAGACACTAAACCTTAAAGATACTTGGTTTTGTATAATGTAATGAAAGTTTATGTGATAAAAAGGCGGGATGCTATATATATCATGATGGATCTCAGATTGAACATTGTTTAATGCTAAAATTAAAGTTGGGAAAACCCACCAATGCGCTTCTGCTGCGCCCGAAACCTATAGAATCAAAGGAGTCTTTACTGGTTTCCTTTACTATTTGGCGACAATAGAAAGAGGCAAGGAAGAAATTAGAGTTTAGTAATGAGTTTTTATTGGTCATAGTTAACCCAAATACATGGAAAATATGAATTTCCTTGAATTAAATTGCTATTTTATGGATTTTGATAGTTATAGTTGATTTGATTCCACCATTTTCTAATGCACACAATTCATGCTATTATTTTTTATATAAATTTGGGTTCTATTGTATTTAAACCCAATGAGATGATGGTATTCCATCTCATGCATCATATAAGGAACTATTAGATTTCACATGCCATGCATTAGGCCATACCATTTATGATGCATTACCAATTTCATGCTACTGTGACATGTGTTGTGATACACATTCCTACTGTTGTGTTACACATATTGAGATGTTTTATGGTGTGAAATGGATGGATGCCAAGATTTGTCCTTGGTGGTGTATGGGGCCTCTTGGATCACAATTTTGATGATCATGGTTCAACCTTAAAGTGAAGTTTGTTCTAATGTGCCATAGGTGGATGCCAAACTTTGATCTCTAGGGAGTATGGGCCCCCATGGATCAGAATTCAGCATATCATTGGTTTAACCTTCTAAAAGGTATGTGATAAACATGAAATGATTATTAACTCAGAGAATGTTAATGTGAAATCAATTTCAAATGAGATAAATATGAAATCAAGGGAAACTGAAATAGCTCATAATAGAGAACTTGACCAGAATCGACCATGGTAGTGGGATCTTTGTAGTGTCTCTCACTTTGTACATCTTTTTTTAACACCTAGACCTTACCCATGGGAAAATAAGAGAGATGTAATCCCATAGTAATGCTTGTACCTTTCCTATCCATGTATTTGTTCTTTTAAGCTGCGAACTTTTATAATGACCATGAACTGGGGCATGTGTTCGGAATTATATATTCATGCCACCATGAAGGCCTCCATTTTTACGCCAAGAGGGTGGATATGATCACACTTCAGAGGTGGTAGGACATAGGCTTCTAGTGGATCCTTTAATCATGCCAAATAAGGCACCACTTGTTGTATCAGATGTAGGTGATGAGGCAAAGTTCCATGAAAACTTTACATGCTTCATGCAGACCTTTCAAGGAGAACTACAACCTACCACGTTTATGGATGAGATGAAGTGAGTGTTCCAGTAGCAACATCCACACATATTTTTAGGGGATGGTAGAACACAAGCTATAAAGTCATGGCTATAGGCCATTCTATCTTTCTTTGAGCATCTTGAGATGCCTCTTGAGTGGAGGTTCAAGATCGCTATGTATATTCTACGTGACTCCACCAAGAGATCACGAGATGTTATCACTTAGAAGAAACATCATCAGGAGATGGCTCGAAGGGACTTTCAGACAGTATTCTATGACTAATTCTATACCAAGATGTTGAGTGAAAATAAAACCTATATGCATCTGAAGTAGGGAGAACTATTAATTATGGATTACTCATCCCGTTTCACTGAGCTCCAGTGCTTCACACCTATTATAATGGGTGATGATATATCTAAATCTATGAGATTCAAGGATGGTCTTAGGTACGAAATATGATCATAGGTAATTGTATTCAGATGACTATTGTATCTAGGATAGTGAATTAGGCACTAATCATAGAGTGCAATCTAAGGGAATCTGGAGGTGCGAGCCAAGGCGGTTTGACACCTAGGTCTGGTACATCATCAAACGGTAGTAGGAAGTGTAATCTAGAACTTCCATGTAGTGACACTATAAGCTAGACCATCTCTTCAGGTAGCTAGGTGAGGTGGTAATAGTGTAGTAGGATGAGAAATATGAGGCCACAATGTATGAGGGACCCATTTGTGTGTCATTAATGCCACAAGATGGTCCGTATTCATCACTTATGTATAATGTTTCCACCAATATACTATGGGATAGGTTCTACACCAACTCCACATTTATGAGTAGGGTTAGCAGCTTCTCATCAGGAAGATAGCTAGAATACATCTAGCCGATCAGGTCGAGATGGTAGTCATGGATGTGGTAGTTATACCCCTAGGGTAGATCTACTTAGGGTAGCCAGATAGTATCATAGGGTCGCAGTTCAAGCTGGGTATATACAGTGAAATAGGCCCAACAAGAGAAGGATTTCGCACCTTCTACTTTTAGAAGTACTATTCTAGTAGCATCTACTTTAGCTTCTATAGTTTTTGATACAAATACTTTACATAGTTTTTTATTTTTTCTCATTGTGGAGAGCCTTGGGATTAGTGTTAAATATTTTGAGGGCATTATGACACTAGTCGCTCTGTTGGGGATCATAACAGAGGTTTTATTCTAGATTAGAAAGTCCCCACTTGAGATTGGGGGGTGTCACTTCCTCTAGAGATTTATGTCCTTGATATGAAAGGGTTTGATGTCATAATTAGGATGGAATGGCTTCTAGATTATCGGGATTATGTTAACTGATTTCATTGGAGGGTGAATTGCACATCACCAGTGGGCAGGGAGTTTATTCACAATGGTGAATGGGATTTATAGGTGAGTCGATCTAGACAACTACATCATGGGTTAGGTTATATGACATCCCAGATTGTGATTTTATATCTCAATGGTTATAGAACACATCAGGTGGATTTACCTCCAATGATTGATCATTTCATGGATGTCTTCTTGAGAAACTTCTCAGGATTAACTCTGGCGAGAGAGGTAGAGTTATCTATTGAGCTAGTTCTAGGAGCTGCACCTATATCCCTTACTCCTTACAGGATTTCTTCTACTGAGATGTAAGAGCACAAGAGGTAGCTAGAGGATATAGAGGTAAAGGATTTCATCTGACCCAATACTTCTCCATGGGGTTCATGGGTCATTTTGTGAAAAAGTAGGATGATACCCTCATGCTATGAGTGGATTAATGGAATTTGAACCAGTTGATAGATAAGAACCAGTATCCCATACCACAGATAGATGATCTCTTCAACTAGCTCTGAGGATCTTGGGTATTATCAAAGATTGATTTTAAATCTTGGTACCATAAAGTGCATGTTAAACCATCATACATACCTCGAACAACCTTTTAGAGAAGGAAAAATCTATATGAGTATTTTATTATGTCGTTCGGTCTCAATAACATTCTAGTGATATTCATATCATTGATGAATCGATTGTTCTATCCTTATCTTTATTTTTTGTGGTGGTTTTCTTGGATGATATTTTGGTGTATTTTTATTGTTGACATGACTATTCCACCCATATTGAGATCCTTTTGAATACACTGAGATAGCATCAATTATATTTTAATATCAAAAATTTCCACTTATGGATGAATCAAATTCACTTCTTAGGTCATATCATATTAAAGACATAAGTATCAGTGGTCCCAAAGAAGGTGAGAGCTGTAGCTTCCTGAGAACAATCTAAGAACATCTTTTAGGTATACATTTTATTAGGGATAATTGGTTATTATAGGCACTTCATACCAGACTTCTAAAACTTACCAACTCTATTTATGATCTTGATAAATATGGGTGTGAAGTATGTGTGGTAATATTCCTATGAGAAATCCTTTCAGCAGTTAAAAGGGAGATTGGATTCAGTGTCGATACTGATTTTTTTAGAGTTAGGTAGATGTTACATTGTGTACTGTGATGCATCGGGTATCCTACTGGGAGTAGTTCTTATGTAGGGGGATCGAGTCATTGCATACAAGTATCGATAGTTGAGTCCTCATGAGAGGAATTACCCGATGCACAATCTTGAGTTAGCTGTAGTTGTTCACATATTGCGCTGTTGGAGACATTACTTACTAAGAGAGAATTTTGTGGTGTAAAGGGACCAAAAAATCCTCAAGTATATATTTATATAGTGTGATCTAAACCTGATATATAAAAGGTGGGTTGAGTACCTATATTCTTTCGACTTCAATCTTTCATATATTATTTGTAAAGGAAATACAGTGGCTGATGCAATGAGTAGAAGGACTCAGAAATAATAAGTGAAATAGGCTAGTAGTGAGTGGAAGCTTATGGATTTATTCTATGAGATGTACTTGGAGGTTCATGATAGTTAGGGGAATAATTTATTTAATATTTAGCTATTACCTCTACAATTTTGGATAGAGTGAGGTTTTAATAGTTATCAGAATCAAAAGGCCCAGTTCTACTAGAGAGTGTGGTAGGTGAGGACTCTCCTCATAGATGGACCGTAGGCAATGATGAGATCCTCTGAGTACATGGTCATGTGTGGGTCTCTTCATACATGTGTGAGGATATGATGTGGGATTTTCATGCTTCATCTTGGGCTATACACCCATGCTTCACTGATACGTATCAAGATTTACATCATTAGTTTGTTTGCCTGATATGAAAAGGGGTGTAGCTGGGTTTTTTATGAGGTGTTCCACCTTTCAGCAGGTCAATGTGGAACACCAGCGACCAACCCGACTTTTTTAGAAAAGACCCATTTTAGAGTGATAATTTAATGATTTCATAAAGGATTTTGTGATAGGTTTACTAAGGTATCCTTGAGGTAACGATTCTATATGGGTTGTTTTTTATAGGTTCACGAAGGTCACTCACTTCCTACCTATTAAGGAGACCTTTTCGGTTGATGATCTTGGGAGGTTGTATATCCGTGAGATAGTATGACTATATGGGGTCCTATATTTTTTCATTTAAGATAGGGATTCCTAGTTTAATTCCCAATTTGGGAAAGGGATGCAGAGGGGGTTGGGTACTCAGGTGATTTTGAGCATAACATACGACCCCCAAACAGATGGCCAGTCAGATGACACAATTCAGGTGCTTAAGGACATATTGTGGGCATATGTCTAAGATTTTTAGGGATCTTGGGAGAGGCATATAACCCATGATGAGTTTTTCTATAACAATAAATTTCAGGATACTATTCATATGGAACTATGTGAGGATTTCTATGATAGGCCATGCGAATCACCCATGTATTGGCTGGAGGTAAGAGAGGAAGCTATGCTAGGACCCCATCTTATCCAGGAGACCATAAAACATGTTTATTTGATTTGAAAGTGAATGGATACAATGAAGTATCATTATAAATCATACACTAATCACCGTATATGACCTCTAGAGTTCGAGGTTGGGGATCATATTTTCCTATGTGTTTCACCGAGGCTGGGACACAAGAGGATCCGGAGATAGGGTAAGATTTCACCATGATATGTTAAGCCGTTTGACATTTTGGAAATAGGTGGATCAGTAGCCATTGGTTATAGTTACCTCATAAGTTTTGGACTATGTATGATGTCTTCCATGTTTCTTAGATGCGATGCTACTACTCATCCTTGTCTCATGGTTTTCAACCAGAGGAGGTTGAGTTATAGGTAGATGCATCCTTGAAGAGAATCCTACATGAATTTTGGATTGTAGCATGAAAGTTATATCAGTCTAGTATTTTTCTTTGGTATGAGTGCAATGGAAATATGTCATAAGGATGATTTTTGTTGGGGTCATGAAGGTCTCTGGGGTGTCTGTGGCTGGTCCGGAGCCTAGAACCCAATGTTTGGGTGTTTTTAGACCGGCACACAGTTAGTTCAAATCATTAATGGTAGGCTATAGGGTTTGACTAAACCGTGCGTGGCTAGAAAGTGGGGGCTTAAAGGTCACATGGTTTGGGTAAACTCTGTGAGAGGAGAAACACAGATGTGCCATAGGTCTACAATTTTTAGCAGATTTTAACAGTCGGTTTTAGAAAATATTTCACATGGTTTCTAAACCATGCAGGTAAACCATGATTGTAAACAATGTGTTATGACCCAAGTCTATAAGAAACCATGCACTGTTTCTGAATGGTTTGGAAAACCATGCAGGTAAACCGTGCGATCCCTACTATAAAAAAATTTAACAAATTTTAATTTAATTAAAAATTCTTTAAAAACCTAATTTGAGATCTTATTTCACCTAGATAACAAAATGGACCGAAGGAAGATCTCAACTTAGACTATTCTAGGAATTTATATCCCTTATTCATTCAGACTCCTATTTGAACGTGGTTTATCTCCTTGGATCTGCAATGGTAAGTCCTTGATTCGTTTTTATTCATTCTTGATATTTATGGATATCAACCATGCTATTTGAATTTAGGCTCATATGACCTAATTTCTCATTCTTTGTATGTTCTTCAGATTTATTCCAAACCAGGATGAATTGGAACTTAATACTGGATGATATATAAATAAAAACCCTAAGGTAGGTGGTTATGTGTGTTTTATTAAATGTCATATTTTTTATACATGTTTGGGTGTCACACAACCAATTTCTGTGTGTCACCTAAAATGAAATTGAACTACCCCATGGGTGAGTTTTCTCGGAATGGTCCTTTTTGGATTTTGGATTTGGATGCCCATGAGGCATTCCTTTTACCCCTTGATCACATGATGCCAAATGTGAATTGATATATAAATCAAATGGATCAATTGATTTATTAATTTAATATCAAAGGAAATGAATTAATGGTATAATATGGTTGAATTTACCCTTGACCCATTGAAACATTCCTATCTTGGGGTGTGGAAAAAAAGTTATTTACTAAGTTAAAATATAGTATAGTGGTTAACCTAGGTTGTCTCCCGAGAGGAGCGCACAACAATCATGTTTGTCACTTTGTTTTTGAATTTGTTTGGTTTTGAAATTGAGAGAAATGAAACAAAAGAAATAATTAAGTAAAGTATGGAAGAAAAATTAAAATATGATGTGATTGAAAATAGTAATATCAATTGGGTGATTAGGTTAGGGTTGGATTTCCAATTGCAATGTTATCATAGTTCGATTTTATACATTTCTCTTCTGCTAAGCTGATTAAAGTGAAATTCCACAATTGCTTCCTCTAACTTATTTGGTTAATGATGTTAGTGAGATTAAACCTTAATAAAATCTTATTTTGGTCAAATATCCTTCCTTTTGTGAAAGAGTTGCAGTGAATACTCTCAATTAATTTAGGCAATTCCCGATCGGGTCTTGTTTATCCCAAACAATCTTGAATATGCATTACAACTCTCACACGTACTGACAATCGCCAAGTAATTCAACACTAAGGTCTGATATATTACATCGTATATAGACAAGAACCTAGTGAGGGAGATAATTTTCATTAAACAAATCAATAATAACAATAGAATATAAAATCAAATACAATCGCATAAGATAATATAAACTGTTATTACAAATTGAAACCACCTTTGCAGAATAGAGAAAACATTTTATAACTATAAGCGCATGAACTCAAAAAATAAAAAATGGAAATACTAACCTTCCTAAATCACTCATAAGATTTACCCCACCATGGTAAGTTTAATTGAGAAGAATGGGGAAGAAGAATACATTATAAAACTAAAATAAAGAAAAGAGGGAAAATAAGAACATGAACATTTCCTCCAGAATATTTCTACCAGAAGTTCAGCTTCGGTTCGTCCCCCATATCATCAAATTAGGCCAAAATACCTTCTTATAGGAGCTGTGGAACGGAGTTGGAAATCTAACCACAAAATATAAGATCATTTGGAGACGTGTGGAAGGATTTATGGCCTATTTAGTATACTTGACTTATTTTGGCCACCAATCACTATTCCACCAACCATACTTTGACCGATTGAAGGGCAGCCTTAATCACATCAGTTATACTTGAAATTTAATTTGAATCTACCTCATCAAGTTTTATTTCTTACCCAGCTAGAATAAACCCATTTTGTGGTTGGTAGCTTAATATATTGATCATTGAATGAGTCATGGTCCATTCTACCGGCCATAATAAATTTCACATTGACCGATTTTGTTTGGCCTGTTGGTTTTCGAATTGGAACTTGGGTGAGAAGAATAATTTGTAGAAAATGAACCATTTAATCCTAAAAAAAGGATTCACATTAATTGGATCACAATTTCAGGATTTATGATCGAAATACAGAGGCATAATAAAACTGTTAAATGTCCCAAATTAACAACTTTTCACATTTAAGCTCAAAACTCACCAAAAAACATAAAATGATGCAAATAATATCAAATTGATTAATGGGAATGGATTAAATCATTTAAAAACATATGTATAAATATGAAAATATGATCTCTTTCAATTCCTTCACACTTATCACTTGGACTCCTGGACAATTAAATATCGATATTAAATCAAAGCAAATTTTAAACACAAACCAATGAGATCTAACAATTTAACACCGAGAAACAAAAGATATCATGTCTCGTCAACAAAAATTATTCCAAGTCCTCAATTCAGTTAATTAAATATATTTCCTCTTAATTTATTCTCCCACACACAAAAAACACTTACCTAACATGCATTTTTTTTCTCATCACACAAATATCAATTTTCAACAATGTCTTTCTCATCCAATACTCATGCAAGGGTCACCATAGGCTTGATAAATTCCTACATCTTCTCCCGATGTGAGTCAAGAATATATGTTTATCATGAAGACTTTATAAAGTATGTTCTGTGGCTCTAGGTTGGTATGATTTAGATGTGAAAAGTCTGAGGCATAATAAGGAGTGCTTGGATCTTTTTGAAGCAAAATTGAATTATTCTAATTTTTACTCAAATATGGTCTTCTCCTCACTCATTTTAAGAGTAAATCAGCTCCAAAAAAAATGAAAAATCAGTGAAATTTTACACCATTCATGATTTCATAAGAAAAAGTATCAGTCATATCAAACATGATTTTTCTTGAAAGCTCCAGATAGGCACAACTTTCCTGTCATTATAAGCTCCAAAAAGGAACCAATTCTTTTACATGAAAGATCTAGATAAGGCACAAATTTCAACATAATTATTTTTGGTAGTACATTCCTATCTTCCAAATTTTATTTTTCACCCAAAGTATCACCAAATGAGTCAGAATAGTACAATACAACTTCCCTCACACTTAAGTTCAACTAGATTATTAAATTTCACTTTAAGAGCAGGTTGGATAGGGAAAATTGGCTTATGATGTGGCTAACCTAGCATGCTGTTCATGGATTCTATAGGCTACAAGGATTAAATGTACAATGTGTGACATTATAAAAAGGATTCATTTGAAATAGAGGATTTAATACCAAATAAATTCCTCAATAATTTAAAACACATGTACCTCAAACCCTCAAGTTTTGATAGAAATAAATCAAATTCTAATTAAATCAAGCATGGTATGGTTCTCTCAAGAAGTGAGGTGAATGAAAAGTGTATGAAAAATAGGTTTAGATGCCTCATAGGAAAGTGATATCAAATATAATGATAGTTAATTGTGGCATGGGATTCCAAAATCAGAGTACTTTTCATGAAATTCATATAAATTTGAACTTGAAACATAGTCATTTTCAGCATTCATTTAAGCTCAGTTTCATGGGATAAATTGTTTAACACATTGAAATGGGTTTCGAAATATGTGATGATAATCATTTTAGCTCAAATTTTTTAAAAACACACAAAAATTTGAAAAACACACAGTTTTTTTGAAAAATAGAAAAAAACAAACAATTGAAATTCCTAAACTACAAAGGTTCCCTCCCCCACACTTAAATGATGCAGTGTCTGAAATGCATTAAATTTGATTTAACATGTAAGAATATTTTTAAATTGAATCATAGTAATAAATAAAGTGTAAAGGAAAGGTACAACCGGACTTATTGGAAGTTTAATGTTGATTTAATATCCTAAGTGTCACACACATAAAAACCTACAAACAAAGGTAGATAATAAAAACATGATAAATTTATTAAAAGTAAAGAAAATAGAAATATAATGATAATAGAAGGATAAATCTTGGTTTAATCCCCCAAGTGGGCCCTGGGTTTTGACTACCTCTAGATGGGCAGTTTCAGTTGGTTATCCCCAATCCGATGGTGGGTGAAGTTTCTTTAATATGAACCACTAGAACTTCTTCCTTCCATCATGAACATATTCTTTTTTGTTGAGGACTACATGGATATAGTACACCAAATACAGACCTATGAAAATGATATTAAAATTTAATAGTAGGGGTAGGACAAAGAATGATTCCTCCTCTTTCTTGGTTTCCACTTTCACAACTTCTTCTTCATTCTCTAGCGGTTCCTCAATGTATGCTATATCAAAAGAATAATAAATGAGAGAATCATAAAGTAATTCAATTTGAATAATATTAAAACATGATGAATCAATATCAAGCTCTTCCCTTTAAAAGTAAGCATCATGTGTATCTATTTCCTCATGGAAATCCTCTTTGGTTTCCTCTTGAACACCCTCTAATAAGTGTTCATATAGTTCAGGGAGCTCCATACGTTCTTCTTCAGGTGTATCTTCTTCTTTTTCCATAGCCACCAAGGAAATACATTTTTTTCCCAAATCTGAAAATTTCAAGCAAGGGAAGGTGATACTCAATTTAGATTCTATATAATCAGAATGAAAAGAGTTAAGAAAAATATTATCTCCATTATGTGTATTGAATTCAATTGCTTCTTCAATATGAGGTTTCTCTTGTAGTTGAATTTCACAGGATAAAGGTAGGTAGTCAGGCTCCTCCATCTTTTCTTCAAATTCAACCACTTTAGTGGCATCTTCCTTCAATGTTTTTAGATCTTATACTTTTTAAGGAATATGTGGATCAATTAGTTCTTCATAGTTATTCCAGAATCCATCTATATCTTTTTGATCTCTCACATGTATCTTGGTAGGTAATTCTTCCTTCTTATCCTCCACAGGTTGATTCATAGGTTCTGGTTTTCCCATCATTGCACGAACATATTCAAATGCAAGTTCTACTTTGTTCTCTAGTTTTCTATGTCATTTTGAAGTTATTTCATTTTAACTATATTATAACCATCCTCATATACTTGTTCAAAATGTGGGTATTTGTTACATTAATTAAATAAATAATCATTTGAAAACATAATGTAAAAATATTTTTTTATGTTTTTTTTAAAAAGTATTAAATATTTATAATTAGGTTGTGGCACTGCCTCCCCAGAAACAGAACCAAGTTTTGACATGTTCCTATAGTGGGGTGTGGGAAAAACAATTATTTACTAAGTTAAAATATAGTATAGTGGTTAACCGAGGTTGTCTCTAGAGGGGAGCGCACACCAATCATGTTTGTCACTTTATTTTTGAATTTGTTTGGTTTTGAAATTGAGAGAAATGAAACAAAAGAAAGAAATTAAGTAAAGTATGGAAGAAAAGTTGAAATATTATGTGATTGGAAATAGTAATATTAATTGGGTTATCAGGTCAGAGTTGGATTTCCAATTGCAATGTTATTATAGTTCGATTTTATACATTTCTCTTCTGCTAAGATGATTAAAGTAAAATTCCACAATTGCTTCCTCTGACTTCTTTGGTTAATGATGTTGATGACAGTAAACCTTAAAATGATCTTATTTTGGTCTACCCTCCTTCCTTTTGTAAAAGAGTTGTAGTGAATACTCTCAATTAATTTAGGCAATTCCCGATCAAGTCTTGTTTATCCCATACAATCTTGAATATACATTACAACTCTCACACGTACTGACAATCGCCAAGTACTTAAACACTAAGGTATGATATATAAAATTGTATATATACCATAACCTAGTGAGGGAGATAATTTTAATTAAACAGATCAATAATAAAAATAGAAAATAAAATCAAATACAATCGTATAAGATAATATAAACTGCTATTACAAATTGAAACCAACTTTGCAGAATAGAGAAAACATTTTATAACTATAAGTGCATGAACTAAAACATTACAAAATGGAAATACTAACCTTCCCAAATCACTCATAATATTTAACCCACCATGGAAAGGGTAATTGAGAAGAATGGGGAAGAATAATACATTATGAACCTAAAAGAAAGAAAAGAGGGAAAAGAAGAACATGAACATTTCCTCTAGAATCTTTCTACCATAAGTTATGCTTCAGTTTGTCCACCATATCATTGAATCATGCCATGTTCCCTTCTTATATGAGGTTTCTAATGGATTTGGACATCTACCCATGAAATATCAGATCATTTGGAGCTGTGTGGAAGGAGTTATGGCTAATTTAGTAGACTTGACTTATCCTGGCCGCCTGTCACTATTCCACCAACCATACTTTGACCGGTTGAAGTACAACCTTAATCACATCATTTATACTTGAAATTTAATTTGAAGCTGAATAGTAAATTTTTATTTCTTACCCATCTCGAAGAACCCAATTTGGTGGTCGTTATCTCAAGATATTGATCATTTAATGAGTCATAGTCCATTCTGCTGGACATAATAAATTTTCAAATTGAACGTTTTTGTTTGGCCTGTTGGAGTTCGAATTGAAACTTGGTACAAAAGATTAATTTGTACCCAAAGAACCATTTCATCCTACAAAAAAGATATCACATTAATTGGATCCCAATTTCAGGATTTATGATCGAAATATAGAGGCATCATAAAACTATTAAATGTCCCGAATTAACAACTTTTCACATTTAAGCTCAAAACTCACCAAAAAACATAAAATGATGAAAATAATATCAGATTGATTAATGGGAAGGGATAAAATCATTTAAAAACATATATATAAATATGAAAATATGAGATCTATCACCCATGTATGAATTTGTTGTTTTACGCATGTTTTCCTTTCCTGTGTGTGTAAATTAGAGGCTACTCTATGAATTGATGAAATTAGATTAAATTTCACTAATTTTTGTTTTTACCATGTGAGTTATATTATAAATAATCCATATTATATCTTGATAGTATTTTTAGTCTTTTTATATTAAAAATGTAAATGTGAGTATTTGAATGGACCTTGAATTGTTTGCCCTTGTGAGTTATGTTGAGGCCATACTATGTGATGGATTGATTAAGCATGGAAAGATCATTATTATCTTGTGACCATGTGAGTAAATTAAAGGAAAATCATTATGAGGTTATCCAATTCTTGAGTCACCCCTTGAGGTGAGTTGGTGAAGGATGCTCTTGGTTTTGACCATGGAATGTTAAATTAATGTTTAATTGGAATTGAATTGGTTAAATGATAAATATCCTTGAGTGAAACATGGATTCAAATTATAATTCCATGGACATACTCATGTGACTATTAACCTTTATACATTGAGTGAAAAATGGATTCACCTTAGAAATCCATTGATGATTCAATTTTTAATGTGATATTTTCCTGAGTGATACATGGATCCAAATGATAGATGCCATGAATGGACTCACTGAGACTTGAATTATATGTTGAGTGATACTTGGAATCAAATGGATTACTAAAGAAGGAATCACATGGAATAGAATTTATACCACATATAGATTGATACCTTGTTTCATGAGAGGTTTTCCAAGGACAAGCTTGTAGGGTGTTGGTTGATTACACCTGGAGTGATACTTGAATTACAACGTTGGGCTGTTAAGGATGGACTCAAGTCCTAAATGAATGAAATGAAATGAAATGACTTATGATGTGCCTCCAAGACAAAACACAATTTTGGATTCAGTCTTGACTTATATTGTTTAGATTACCTTATGAGGCATCTGATGTGCTACCTATTACATGAGGGATGTTGGGATTGTGCCAGATATAGAGACTTATAAATTCAATATAATTGAATTTTTAAAGGTTTTGATTTAATGAAATGGATATCAAATGAGTACCTTTACATAGAGTATTTTTACTTTTGAGTTCTCCTTGTTTAATTTTTTACTCATTGGACATTTCCTGCTATATATATTCACTTATTTATTGGCATAGACCTTGGGTGGTTTCCTACTAGGATTTTGTGTCACACCCTATTTGGGTCACCTTCTTAGACCAAAATAGGTTATATGATTGTAGGTGTCGATAAGGTAAAGAACCCTTCTATAGGTACTTGACTTGCTGGTTAGGATGAGGAGATAATGGGACTAAGCTAAGACTTGTGACACTACTGGGATTGTTTTGGACTTTATGTACTTTGGTTATATGGATTTTACATCTGCCTTGTATTCCTATTTTGGAAGAATTATTAGAAACATGTAACATGTATCATAATATTTTATATTATATAACTTTTTAATTTTTTTATACTCTCACTCTTCCACGATTTATTTCTATTGTATGGTTTATTTATTTCGCTATTGTATGATATTTTCGCTGTGATACACTCTGGTAATGAGGGCACAGTCTCCCTATAGACTCACCTAGGCCCTTACTACTAGTCGTAAGACTCTAGAATTTTGGGAGATGCTATTGAGGACATGTGAACCACTGAGATAGAGGGACCTTTTAATGGAATCTGGGTCCTAGATGTTACAACCGAGGGTAGGAAAATCACTGAAAAAAGGGAGGCAACGAGTTGCACTAGGCTTAATAGAGAAAGATATGGTAGTATCGTTCGGAGCCCAAGGTATGTTGGGAATAGTTATTATTCCATTTTGATATAATTTGGTATATTATGTACTCTAAAATTGAAATAATACATGAAATTTAATTCGAAATAAAGTAAAAACATGCATTGAGTTACAAAAAAATAAAATAAACTGAAAAAGAAACCGACGGTTCAAAATATCGAGAAATAGAAAAATTTGAAAATTCATGAAGATAAACAACATGAAATATAAGTGGTATGAAAATACAATGGCATGAAAATCCAATTGAAAGGAAATCTAACATCATTAAAATACATGACAAGCCAACGCAATGAAAAAATAGCGATATGACAATCCAAAAACATTAAAAACCCAATGACATGAAAAGAAAATTGAATGACAAACCAATGGTATGCAATAAAAATTTATACTTAAACCAAAATTAATCATTCCTAATTCATGTTTGATATAATTAATTCTCTTAGAATTCAAAGGCTTAGTAAATATATCAGCTAACTGATTTTATGTGCTAATAAATTCAAGAGTTATATCTGCTTTTTGAAAATGGTCTATCAAAAAGTGATGACTTATATCAATATGTTTTTTCCTAGAATGTGAAACAAGATTCTTAGAAATTTTTATTGTACCTATATTGTTACAATTTATGGGTACATGTCATAATTGATATCTATAGTATGGTAGAGTGTGTTTTAAACAAAAAATTTGTGCACAAAAACTACCTATGTCAATGTACTCAACTTCAGTAGTAGACAATACAAAAGAATTTTGCTTCTTACTACACCATGAAACTAGCGACTTGCCTAAAAAGTGACATGTCCTAGTGGTTTTTTTCTATCTTACTTTTATCATCCAAAATTGGAATCAGAATAACTTAATAAATTAAATTATTATTCTCTATGGTAGAAAAATCCTTTGTTGGTTGCATAATTGAGGTATTTGAATAATATTTTAATAGAAACAAGGTATGACTCTTGTATTTTCTTGAAAATGAGCACATATACACACACTAAACATAATATATAGTTAGATATAAGTCAAGTTGATAATACTACCAATCATTCCTATGAAATTGGTTTGATCAACTAGTTTCCAAGCTTCCTCAAGATCGAATTTATAGGTGGTACTCATAAGAGTATCACTAATATTAGTGCTATTAAAGTTAATATGTATTATAAGATATTTTTTATACTTACTTTGATTTAATATAATTCCTTGTTTGTTTTAAAAAATCTAAAATCCATGAAATAATTTGAGTTCACCCGTTAAACTAATTTCAAATTAATTTTTCACAATTTTTAAAAAATCAGACCATAAATAATTTTTTGAAGATCCAAAAATAATATCATCAACATATATTTGTACTACTAATACATCGTTTGAAATTCTCTTTATAAAAATAGTAGGATCATCTATTCCTTTTGAAAATTATTTTGAAATCAAATTTTTTTGAGCATATCATACCAATCTCTAGGATCTTGTTTTAAACCATATAAATCTTTGGTTAATTTAAAAACTTGATTTGGAAAAATTGGGTTTTGAAAACCGGGGGTTGTTCAACAAAAACATCCTCAACTATAAAACCGTTTAAGAATGCACTCTTGATATACATTTGATAAAACATAAAGTCTAGATGTGATTCATATGTAAGAATGATTATTATGGATTCAAGTCAGTCCACGTGTGAAAAGTTTTCCTCATAGTTTATTCCTTCATCTAGACTATAACCTTGTGCAACAAGTCAAGCCTTATTTCTAACTATAGTTCCCGACTCATTGAACTTATTCCTAAACACCTATTTAGTTCCAATAGTTAATTTATCCTTGGGTCTATCTAAAAGTTACTAAACTTTTTTTCTTCCAAACTAATTTAATTCCTCTTGCATAACTATTACCCATAATTATTCATTAATAGCTTCACTGATGTTATTAGGTTCAATATGAGACAAGAAATATTTATGTTCAACATGATTTCAAATAGAAAATTTGGTTTGTGTTCCTCTATTTAGATCACTTACAACTAAATATAAAGGATGGTACCTAATGGTTCTAACATCTCTAGAGAAAAGGGACTGTTCACATTTGAATTTTAAGGTTTTGGTTCTGGAAGTTTTGGACATTCTTTAGAACTGGATGATTTTTTTTGATTTTTTACAGTAGAGTCTAAAGGATCAGAATTTAGATTTAGAGAAAATAAATCATCTATTGGGGAAAATTATCTCAAGGTAACATTCAATCATTTTTAGGTTTATTATGTTTTTTGAAAAAGAGGGTTTCAAAGGTATGTTGTGGACTCCAAATATATTGTTGACTAGGAATTATAAAAAATATCAAAGATGAAGGAATGGATGCCGTGGAAGCGGTAAATAAAATAGCGTACACAAGGTGACTTCATTTCCCAGTGTCTGCCAAATTTTGGGGGTCTAGAATTTAGAGTTTGGATATCATTACAAAAAGATGGTTTCTTTGAAGGGATTATGAAAATATGGAAAAGGTATAAGTTTTATGAAGATGGGATTCATGAAGTGTGTTTTTAGAAGGTGAGAGGTTTCTAATGCTGAGCTCTATGAGTACGATGAGCATCACAAACAACGTAAGAAAAAAACATCATGAGTAGAGCATTGTAGTAGTAAGAAGTGGTGACAATAAGCTCTGTGACAATGATGGGCATCATGAATGGGGAAATCCCATGGATCTTTAAAAAAGTATCACCACAAATTAAATTAAGGAGATCTAAGAAATGGTGATGATGTGCTTGAAAGGTTTTGGAATCAGTGGGAAACACCTATAAATAGGCCTCTACACCTTCAGAAGAGTAGCAATACTTAATAAAGATCTTAAGGCTCCAAATTCACAAAGTTGGTTAGTGAAGGTGGTATGTGAAGAATTTATAAAAGGTTATAATCCAACCAAATGTTTTGATCATCTCAAAATTATGGGAATTCATGAAGGCTAAGAAAGCTTCAAAAAAGGAGGGAGATTTACGAAGGCTAGATGAGCTTTGCGAAAGAGGTGTTCTTTGTGAAGGCTAATGAGCTTCATGAAAGGTAGGAGATTTATGAAGGTAGTGCGAGCTTTGTGAAATAGGAACTTTTCAAAGATAGTGAACATCAAACAAGTTGTTTAAAAGGAATTTCCATTTTCATCTTTGGTAAAGTGGTATTCATTAGTTGATGAAAGTGGAAATTCAACAAATAATCTATATATAACTGAGGATGTATTCATTAAAGATAATGGAGGGACCTACAAGTCAATAAACCGTGGGTTAATCCCTTCCAAGATTAGTGATTGAATGAAGAGTAATAAGGATATCCTTTCCACTGGTAGTGATTTAGATAAAGCGACATAGTGAGTGACCCTTGGGAATAAAGTGAGGACACCCTAAACCTTGTGAAGGTAGCAAACCTAGTCATAGAAGTGATCTGGCCTAAACCTTGTAATTGGTAGTGAGATTTAGTGGGATTGGTACATCAACACATCACTGTTTTATGCTCCTTAGACGTATCCCTATGAGGGTGAAATGAGTGAAATTGCTGCGTCTTGTCCATGATTTATTTTCATTCCATACATTTATATGGGAGAATGAGAGAAGTGTGTTTTTAATGAAAAAACAAGATCATAAGGGGTAGTAGTTTTACTCTTTCATACCCCGATTCACCCCCCTCTTGGGGTATTTGACTTAGTGAACCTAATATCATCCTCAAGGTTTCCTCAGGAGGTCTTAGTCTCATATGGATCAGTTTTATCAAATTTGACATGGACCGATTCTTCCAAATTTTTTTTCTTGTTATTGAAAACTCTATAGTATTTTCTATAGATTTAATAACCAAAGAAAATTCCTTCATCACTTTTGGAAGAATTGTTTTCCAAATTATCCTTAGTGTTAATAATAAATACTTTGAAACCAAAAACTCTAATGTAATTAACCTTAGGTTTCCTATTGTTCCATATCTCGTAAGGTTTCTTCTCAAGGATAGGTCTAATCAAAAATCTATTGACGATGTACCAGGATGTATTGAAATATTATGCCCAAAAGTAGATAGGAAGGTCATACTCATTCAACATAATTTGAGATATCTATTGTAAAGTTCTATTTCTCCTTTCAATAACTCCATTCTGCTAGGGTGTCCTAGGAGTAGAGAAGTAATTAGTGTATCCATTTTCTGAAAAAAAAAAGATTCAAAAAAATGATTTTCAAACTCATGACCATGATCACTTATTATATTCTTAATCGTAAGTCCACTAAGATTTTATAAAGTCTTATAATACTTGTAAAAGTAAGAGAAATATTAACTTGTGTGAGCTAGAAATCATACCCAAGTATACCTAGAATAGTCATCTATAATAACATAAACATAATGCTTCCCATTTAAAATTGAAACTCTAGAAGGTACAAAACAATCCTTGTGAACCAACTCAAGGGGTTGAGAAGTTGAAACATATTTATTTAATTTAAAAGAAACATTATGTTGTTTCCATTTTTGAATATGGGTGACATACTTTATCCATTGGAAACTCAAACTTAGGTAGATACCTAACTAAACGTTTCCTATTTATCTTAATAAGTGATTATATTTTTCAATGGCCTAGTTTCCTATGCAAAATACATGACTCTTTGTGAAAGGCACTTCAACATGAAACATTTTGAGAGATAAATTAATTTAGGTCTACATTATAAACATTATCATTTCTCAAATAAGTAAAAACAAAAATATTTTTAGAATTAAAAAAATTTAAATCATCATTCTCAAACTTAATATAAAAACCATCATAACACAACTAAGAAATCATTACAAGATTATACATTAAACCATTAACATACAATACTTTAGAAATTAAAACTAAATTTTTGTGACAAATTTGGCATAGGATGATAATATTTCCCTTATCATTATTACCAAAGGTGACATGGACATCACCAACCTTTATGAGGCTCTTGAAGTATGAATAATATTCTATCATGTGCCTTGAACAACTGTTTTCCAAGTATCATAGACTTTTACTAGAGGTCTTTAAGCATTTTACCTATAAAACAAGTTTTAAACTAAAAATGATTTTGGTACCCAATTATATTTGGGTCCAAAAATATTAGTAATAAAATCTTCGGGAACCCAAATTTTCTTAATGGGTTTCCTATATAAATATTGAAAACACTTATAAATAAAAACCTTGTAAGGTCCTTTTGAAATATGATTCCCAGAAGAATTTTTAGGTCTTTATTTAGGAACAAAAATGATTTTAGATATTCTCCTCTATCCAGGCTCATATCCTATTCCAGTAATATATTTTGGTGCAACTTATTTTCCCCAAATTTGTGTGATTGTCTCGATAATTTTTTTAAAACTTTCAAGATCTTTCATCAATTTCTCATTAGAATTTTTATGTTTAGTGTAATCATTGAGTAATTAAATATTTTTCCCTTTTTCTATATACAGTTCAAATTTTTTATTTATATTTAGAGATTGCTAGCTTTTTATAATTTTATACTTATGATTTAATTCATTAAAGGTGTCCTCTAGCATATTATAGTATTCAAATAATTCTTTATTTTACATATCATCATCATTATCATCATCATGTTGTTCTTTTTCAAAACTATAACACTGATGCATAGGAAAAATATTGGAAACAATAGGTAAATAAATCTCCTCACTAACTTTAGTCATGAAACACATATTGGATATGTATGGATTTTATTCAGGTGATTGATCAGAGTCACTGTAAATATCCTCTGAAGAACTCCGTATTTCCTTGATGGAAATTTTGTATCTTTTATCCTTGTCCTCATATTTATTTTTGTACTTGAGATTTCAACGGTAAGATTTTATGTGTCTTTTCATTTTACATTAATAGCAGACAACTTCCTTTGTATTATCATCCTTATTCTAATATTTCTTCCAGTTTCCTCTATTTTCATAATTTATTTTATATTTTTATTTTTTGAATTTTTTTTTCTAATTATATCATTTCTTGAATCTTCTAGCTAGGCGATTCATCACCTCATCACTATCAGAAGTTGATTGATAATCACTGGAATTGGCAGTTTATAATTTCTCTTTTTCTTTTTTCCTTTTGTTGTCTAGGGGAAGTAGTATTAAAATATACTGAATTTATTTTAGGATCCTCACCTTTTTTATGGTTAATATTTAATTCCTCTTAATACATCATAATCTTTCTAATCAACTCCTTCCCTGGCAATTTACTTAAGTCGTATGATTCTCTGATTGAAATTGATGTTCCTCTTTATATTTTTGGTATTCATCTCAACGATATCATAATTTTATCCTTATTAGATATTGGTTTTCCAAGGGTGATCATTGTGTTTACAATCTCATTGAACCTGAGATACATTTAGTAAATGGGCTCATCAGGTTTCATCTTAAAATTATTATATTTAATAGTATAATGATTAAGCCTCATCTCTTTAACATTTGAAGTTCCCTCATGGGAAATGGAAAGAGTGTCCCAAATTTCAAATGTTGTTTTATATATAGAAATTATATTGAACTATTTATCTTCTAACACACTATAATGTGAATTCATAACTTTATAATTATTATTTTAATCAATCTTAGTAGAATCATCCCAAGTACTTCTAGTTGTAGCAGGTATAACATATTCATTTTCCATATAAAAACAAATATAAAAACCCATTCTCTCTATATGTGTTTTAATTTTAATATTTCATTGGTAATAATTTTTACCATTAAATAAAGGTGTTATAATATTATTAGATCCTTCTTGATGATTATCCATTTAAATAAATATATTTTGAAATGATAGAAATTTGAGATCTTTAATGTACAACTAAAATAAAAGTTGAAAATAATTTGAAAAATTTAATACCAAAGAGTTAAATACTTTAATACCAAATGTAGTTTAGAGTGGGTATATCAAGAGGGGGTGAATTGAGTACCCAAATATTTTTTCTAAAACGGATTATTCTCAAATCCCCCAAGTGTTTAAATATGGCCCAGTTTATCAAAATATATAGTATGATATAGTTCTCAATCTTTCTAATGATTTATCTAAATATTTATTAAGTATAATATGAATAATATACAATATTATTTGATACTTTGAAATCAATTTAATTTATTGAAATACTATATGAATAAAAATTAAGATATACTATCAATGAACATATAATTTTTATTGTTAAAACAATTTTCAGTTTTAAATCAGAAATAATGTAAAACAAAATTGAAGCACACCACAGAAAGAATGAATACAAGAGGTTCAGTTTTAATTCAAGAATTATTCCTTTCCACTTAGTAATCACCCAACACCAAACAGTTTATATGAAATAAAAAAGATGATCCACAATTTGGATTGGTTTTTACAATTTTTTACAACTTTCTAGGTCACAGAAGACCTTTTCCACAATTATATACAAGAGAAAAAACTAAATAGGCCACAAAAGGACCTCTAACACTCTTATATGTGGGAGAAAAAAATATGAAAAGAGTTTGAGAAGATATTGATTATCTTCAAGTTTAACACATGACACAGTTTGCATGTGGTAAATAGAGTATGCACACACACTACTCAAAATGTGATAAAAAATGAGTAGAATAGAGAAATCTAAAAGTGTATAGTTTAGAAATTCTCGGTCTATTGGAATGCATCTTGTGACTCTTGATTTGATTCTATAGTGAATCTTAAGTCATATTTTCTTAAAAACATCAGGAAATCAGTGTGTCATAGACAATTTTTATTTCACTAGAGTAAATCACCAAATGTGAATGTGTAGTTAGTATTTTAGTAAAATGTTTTATGTAGGTGATCTCTTCTTGTTTTGAATTAGTTTCAACTCCATGTATGTTTAGGAAGTTAGATATCTCAACTTTATATTGGTCCAATTAATCTACTATTTCATATCTCTACTACATGAGGGAGTGTGTTTTACCTTTATTAGTAGTTGTAAGGAGAATATCCAGATCAACTACTTCCCCATACTCCACATCCGAACACTCTATTTCTTTCTATCGAGAATTTAAGCGAAAAGAATTAAAAAAATAAATATAATTAAATTTAATAAATATAGCTATTAGAATAATATGATTCAAAAATAGAAGTTAATAAAATAATAGTTGTGGTGTCTCAAGGTATGACGATGTCATATTCTGATAGTGTCATATTCTGATGGTATATTGTCCTCGTGGCATGACACTAACAGTGTCTTATAATTATCCAAATTTCCAATATGATGATGGAGTCTCAACAAGTAGTGTTTATTCTAGCAGTGTGTGGTATGATGGTGTGTCAGACTTAAACAAAATTATATTATGGAGGTATGATAGTAAAGGTTTCTCATATAGAGGAATCTTATACTTATCCAAATTTATGTTCTCACAGCATAACATCCTAATGGTATGTCGACTGATGATCTCTCAGACTTTTTCAATATTTTAGTCCAACAATATGACATTCTGGCGGTGTGATATCCTAGTGGTATCACATACTTAGTGATATTTTTATTATGGAAGTGAGTCATGGACAACGATGTCTCAAGTTGGTGGTGCTAATATCAATGGTGTCTTGTACAAAAACAATTTTATCACTTGGATCAGAATAAAAATTGCTTACAAAGAAACATGAAATTCATTAATATAATTATAATCATTATTTTGTGATCCTTAAAAAAAGGAGGTCAACACTTATTTTATTACACTAGATGGTAAAGTAAATCCTAAACTCTAGGAAAATGTTCCTTGAATAAAAATATTATCCTATAACATTCATTTGTGATGAATCAATGGGTTTTTCAAACCTCATTGACTTATCATTTTGTGGTCGTTAACTTTCTCATGACCATGTTCTCTATCACTCCCTATTAGTCCTTGGATGTTATTTTTATAATAAATGTCTATATTTTAACATCCCACCATTTTTCTTCTTATATAGAAACCTAATTATGTGTTATTTTAGGTAATTATTATCCTTCCCACTTCCCCTATTTAAAATAAGTTTTATTATCCCTCTATATGATGTGTGTTTCAACAAAGCTATTTTAAAATATTGAGCCTTTTATGATAGAGATAAAATTTTGATGACAGAATTTATTTAAGGGGAGATAATGTGACAACCAAATTTTTTTGTTAAAATAATAATAATCATGATATATTTCTTAATATGAAACTCCATGTTTAAACATACCACAATATATCAATAAATTATTATTATTTAAATGTACCCTAGCCATTGAATTGGAAGATATTAATATGAATAAAAATATTATGAAATATATGTATAATTCTCATACTCATTAAAAATTTATTTATTAATACTTAGTAAATAAACATTCAATTTTTGGTGAAGTCATTTTATGCTTTAAAATTGATTTTTATTAGAAAATGACATTATTAAATTTTATGCGGCGAAATTATAATTAATCTATTCCACTTTTATAAATTATAAAATGAACACCATTTTTGGAATCATTGTATCAAAATTAACTAAGGGTGAATTTTTGGTATTTTTTTAAATAATTATTTTTTAGTGAATAGTGAAAAATTATTGATTTTCCAAATACTCTCATTTATTTTCATTAAAGAAAGAAATTTAAAAACCACTTATATTTTGGATTTGGTATATGGTCCATTTGATTAATAATAATCTAATTAATTCCATTTGAGTCAGCAATATTCTTGATTTTGATATAAGTTAATTTTTATTCTTAAAAATCATTTTCCCTTAAATTTTTGATGTTTTGTTTTATGAATTTATATTACAATCTATTCCCTTCACTTATAGTGATTGAATTGTGAAAAATGGATATTATATTATTGGGATTATGTGGTTCGAATTTTGTAGATAGTTCCCTTTTATTTTTGTTCATTATGAATAATAGCCTTAGTAAATATTTTTTACCTTAGTAAGGGTAAAATGAGTAAATTAGGATTAAAACTTTTGGTTGAGGCTTTAATTTTTTTTAAAACTTGAATTTATCCTATTGTATTAGTGTATTTCAGAATTTCCATCCAATTCTTGTATATATGGCCACTTGGTTCCATTTTTCATTGATTATGACCTCTATATTATTTTAATAGAAAATATATACAAAATGTCACTCATTTGACTTTAATATCAAAAAACATTACGTAAGGATAAAATAAGGATAATTTAAGTTATAAATGTTTATTTTATAGAAAAATTATTTTTTTATCATTGTAATTTAATTGTAATTTTTATTTATTGAATAATTACCCTAAATGCTTACATAATGCCGACACAATATTTATCCAATTAATAAAAAAATAAATGATTTTAAAAATGTTAAAAGTAATAATGTTCGGATCAATTATTGTGTTGCATGAATTTTTTAGATAAATATAACATATTAGGTCCATTTGAAATGTTTATATTTTAATTTCAGTTCTTTCATTTTTTAAGTGAAATTAAGTGAATAGTTCTTAAAATGACATTAATATAATTTTATGTTAAATATATTTTTTAAAATTTATTAAAAAATAATAGAAAAACTTGAAAATAGGACACTTATGATGATATTTGGTTGAAAATGTCATCTATATTCCATTTATTATCTAATTTTTAGTTTATAAGTAAAATTATAAACCTTTAATATTGAGAAATTCATTACCACAATTAAGGTTTAAATTAGTCAACCAAGGAGTTAAACCAAAATGAAAGGTTTAAAATATTATATAATCCTATATAAATATGATTTTTTTATTTTGTTAATACTATATACTCCTTTTATTTGAAACAATTTAATTTGTAAACCATTGTCCATGAGTTAGATACATATTATATTATAATATTTCGTGTATTTTGAAAACTGAAATTAATGATATTTTATAATAAAAATATTTTATTAAATGATTAAAAATTCATAAAAAAATATATTCATCCAAATTAATGGGATATTTTTAAAACAAATCAACTATGGTCCATTTATAGGTCATTTTTCCTTTTATAGTAACTTTATTGACCATTAAAGAGTAAAAAACACAGATATCATGGTAGTTGTCAAAAGGGTTAATGGGGGTTAAAACTAAGATATTAGGGTAAAAACATATCAAAAATTTGTTCAAATATTATTTTTTGAGATTATTTTGAATAAAACTCATATTATATTTTAATTATACCAATTTGGATCCATTTTGTAGTAAATATAATTTATATTAATTTAATACTAAGTAATTCAAAGAGTTCCCCTACCCTCACTTATAAAAGGAAACCCATTATCTATTTTCTTTACACCTAATTGAGAAAACTAGCTGAACCAAACCCTAGCCATTTATCCTATTAAGTTACCTATACGTGAATTATATTTTTTTTTCTTATTAAAATACTGTTTTATGGGTCCTTAATAAGTGATATAAAGGAAGTCTACTAAAGAAGAAAAAATATTCTTTACTGAACCTTTGAATTTTATTTATGCCTATACTTCCACTAAATCTATTTTACCCATCCTAAAATAATAAATAAAGTTTCATAAATATACTAATATGTCATTATTATTTTTTAAAACTATTTTAAAACTATTTTCTGTCATATGGAAAGAAAAAACTTCGCTCGTCCGTACACACGACTTACCATCTCCATATAGTTATGTAATTCGTTTTTCATCACTAATTTACTTTGATGGTCATAAATATGGAACTAATTATTATATATTATATTTATGAAATAATTATTCTTATTTAAATATAATATATCATTTACTTTTTTACCTTTCCATTCATTGGAAAATGATAACATTGCTCATGTGTATGTGTGGACTACCACCTCTACGAAACAATGTGATTCAATTTTTGTTTATTCTATACATGGGTAGTAACAAGGATGGATTTAAAAATATATATATGATATATATATAACATAATAATTATTATTTAATGTTTAATTATTATTTGACCTTCTTTATTTCCATCCTTTGAAAAGCGAGAACAACATTCATGCATAAATATTTCCCATCATCTCCACGAATGGTGTAATTCATTTTTCTATATATATATTTAATGAATAGTTATAAAAATTTATATAATTAATAAATATTATATTTATAAAATTAATATAATTTTGAATATGGTGAAACTATAATCTATTTACATGAATTGGAACATCCTTGATGAAACATACATGAGAAAACTAAGCAGTTAACACCTAAAATGCTTATAATGAATGAATGTTGGAAAATGAGTGATAAGATGTTATAAGTGGATCATATATGATATTATTAATATTAATATGTATTTTTTTATAAATTAATAACATTTTTTAAACAATTATATATGAGGTTAAATCATTATAAAAAAAGTGGAAGCATGAGGTAAGGGGTTTCTAACTCAATTTACATTAATTGGGCTATACTTCTACTTCATTGACTATGTTATGCCATGGTTATGTGTGATATGATATATGATTGTATTACTTTATAATTACTTTTTATTTATTTAAAATTTTCATATATATTCACTTTATTTATTAATTATTACTTCAATGTTATGATCATTGTAAGTTATTTTATCCCAATTTCCACTCCATTGAGATAGATTTGGTATAATGAACCAATTTTACTTTTATGTTATGTATATAATACCCATTTGATGTATTTAACATAGATTTATATTTATTCATGATGATTAATGTTTAAATTCAAGTTTACACTATCAAGGGGTAATAATTTAAAAGTTTTCAAAGTGGTAAAAATTTATTTTACAATTTCATTCTCTGGGATTTCTTATATTTTTCATTGAAGGAATATTATATTATATCCTTAATGAACACCATTTATTTTATTATCCTCTAAATATTTATGTATTTTTTTTATTTTATACCAACTTTTATTATCTTTCTCACTTGAATTAGGAAATTAAATTTTTAAAAGAAAAATCTAATATTATTTTACTTTTTGATTGGGTATATTTTTCTTCTATGTCCATATTTTTCTAATTTTTTTTACAAAAGTCCATTTTATTTACTCAAATGATTTATTAAAAATATTTTAAGTTATTCTTGAGTTTATAAATAGTTTGAAATGATTCTTTTTGATCTTTTTCTAAAAGAGGCATTTTTAAATTTATTTACCAAAAGCCAAAAATAATGTTTCTTTTTAACATATATGGTGTTAATAGATTTTCCGCAGCCAAAACCCTTTTATGATATTTAGATTCTTCTATAGGTTTTGAATAAATTTTTAAAATAAAAATATTTAATGAAAACTTATTTTAATTTTTCTCTTCCTTTTTTTCCTCAAAATACATTAATTTAATACAAAACCTATATTTCTGAAGAACTTATAGTCATCTTTTTTCTCTTACTAATTTAGGGGTCATTAACTTTATCTTGAAAAACTCAATTTCTTATGATAATATTTTACTACAATTCACACGTCTCTTAAATATTTTTACACTTTGTATAATGGATATTCTTATTTCTTAACCTGTATACCATTTTTACATATATTGTTTTACTATGAATTTTTTATGATTAACAAGGGAAATATTGGTATTCTGTATTCTTTATTCGATACAAATATTTATTGGTAAGGATTTCTGTTTATGAATTAAATTTATCATTAAATATATAAGGGATTAATTTGAATTAGTAAGTTATGTTTGAGGAATGTTATAAACCATTGACACATCAGTAGGTCTCATGAGACAAACTAGTTTGGGTATTTGGCCAAGGCCTTACTGATTTATGTAAGATGTCTTGGAACAAGGCCTCAACCCTAAGTTTAAGATTTCTTGTATTATTCATTCCATCATTATAAAATTAGTTATTAGTATCTATGGGATTATTTTAACAGTTATGATATTCATGGATAAGTTTCAAGCTTATGTGATTGTTTTTATGGAATTGTTTGATCATCATTTACTATAAGGACCCAGTCTTAAAACATTACATAATATTGAATTAAATAAATAATTAACATTGAGGATCTTTTAAGGTTTAGAGTTTTAGATAATTAGGCCATAAATATTAAATAACAACTTCAATATTACATGTAGACACAACTACTCAGTATCCATTTTTTGCATAAAATAAAAACTCTTAAAAGAAACATGTCTAGTTCCAAGTTTTAGACAACATGACTTTTCTTGGATCCCATCCTTGACCATATTCATCTTTAAGTATTATGGAAAACATTTCAAAAACATGGTATGAGCATAAAAATCTCAGTAAGGGTTATAAAATAAGGAAGGAAAACATTTTCCCATCAATAAATAAAAATCAATGAAACCATACTTTTTAATCTTAACATACCTTAAGAAATCATAAGATTTATGGATAACACACACAAATCATAAATCATAAATGTTACTTATGGCATACATATCAAAATTACATTGTAGCTATCACAGATATGTAGGGAGTTACACTTGGAATACCCATCACAGTATATTCCCTAAATCTCTTAAGAGAAACATCGCGTTTACCTCCGTCACGTTACCCAATTCATTGGAGAGCTATCTCGGGCTCACCCACCCTAGGTTTATCACGAAACCACCCGTATACGCAAACAATGCCCAATAACCATAAAATAATCATAACACATAACACAAGTATAAAGTAAAGATAATATTTCCACATTCCAATCACAATATATCAAATCAAGATATTGAAATAAACAATGCTTTATCAAATCATCTTCAAAACCATTTAAAAAGAGATTTTTGAATCAAAGTGTTCCATACCACTTTGAAGCTTTTAATGAATTATCATTTGAAGAAATTAATGTCCATATAAATAAATCCTAAAAACCATTTTGATAACATGGACATTAATGATACATATTTAGAAGAGAAAATTTTTAAAACATTTAAAATGATATTTTAGTTAAAGAGTTTTTAACAAAACAAGAGACTCTTAAATAAAAATAATTGAGGAATAAAATTTAATCAGAAATTTATAATATCATGAGAATAAAGGTATTCATGATATAATATTCCAAAGGACAGTATATACACCATATAAAATTGAATTGGTTCATAACAATAATTAAGACCCAATGGAAATGTAAATTGAGATGAAATCCCTTATAAAGACGGTATCCTTAAATTAAAGATAAATAAATTACATAATTATGTGTGAAAAATATAAATATACCCAATATAAGTGGATATTTAGTGTAAAAAAATCAGATTTCATTCACACATATTCATAGGATGACATATTCAAGAAGTACAAGTTGAACCCAAAGAATTGAAATTGGGTTAAGAAGTTCCATTGTAAAAATTCGACAGCATAACGACGTCACTTTAAAATTCAAAAAAAGAGTTGATGAGATAAAAAGGGTATCTCATCACTTGTACATAAAGTTTACATCAATAAGGATATATAGGAACATATCCCAACATAATAGGATGTAAATTAAAAGACATAACAAAAATAAGTCATTTAAAAAGAGGAGGGTGAAAGGTTCCCTTAACGATTTGGTAACTTACAAAACATACACCACATGAAAGAAGAATCATAAAATTAATATTTAAATACTCATAAATGAAATTATATTTCACAAAGAGTACCATCATTGGTAGTACATACACCACACAAAAGGAAATATTGGCAAATATAGCATGAATCTCACAAGAATAAAAAGTGAGATAAAACCCTTTACCATGTTGTAATCAACTGAGTCGTATGACCAAAAGTTAATATCCACCAAATTAATCACTGAATAACATGAATATAATGATAATAATGATAAAATATATCAAATTTAAGTACAAAATACACCACATTCAATGAATAAGTGGCGAATAATGGAAATCTCACAGAATTAAAAGTGAGATAAGAAAATCCCTTACCTCGTGTCCGAATTGACTCGATCATTCTTTAATCTCACAAATAATAAACTAAAGTTAATTTATACTTGATTAATAAACTTTTTCAAGTTCATTATTCCTTTTATATCACTTATTATCATGTTATAAACATTATGTAATCCTTTATGTTAATAACGTTCATTTTGTCGATATTTGGTACTTGAGTCAAAAATGAACACCTTATATTTTCAAGTTGTCCATGTGGTCAATATTACATTATATCCAGAATAAAATTCATTATTTAGATATCATATATATAATATATATCTAGTATATATATATATATTTATAATAGTACATAACATTTAGAGGTAATAAATGAAATGCATCGTTCATAGAGACGGTAAGCCGTACGTACGCATGAACGCTACTTCCATTTCTATTTCTTATTTTAATGGAATTAAAAACATAATGATACATAGTTATATTATAATTAAAGTATAATATCATATAAAATATTATTAACTCCATCCTTTATACATCTCACATAAGGCATTAACGAGTCATATCACTTTGAGGGGGCGGTAGTCCGCAGTTCCTCTAATGAGATTATCGTATTTACCCACTATGGAAACCATAAAGTATTTCTATAAATGAAAAAATACAGAAGCATAAAGAAAACATAAACATAATATATATCATATAAAAATACCATGCCATCATAATAGACACCATGAGAGGTCGTTAGAGATATTTGAACAATCATTGTTTCGTGTGGTGTTAGTTTTCCATCCATAGAAACATTATATTATTCACCCATTAGATGGAGGTGTGTGTAAGTTTAGTTAGAATAATTCTCATAAAAACATAATAGTATATTTAGTATACTGGTTTTGTTACAAAATAAAGAAATAAAAAGAGTTTAGGGGTTGGAGAAGTAAATTAAAAGAAAACAATTTAAGAGAAACCATTACCTTTAATTTGGGTAACTCCCTTTGGTTTGAACCAAAAGACTTCTTGAAGTGCCTTTTTCCTATGGTAAGGCTTCTAGGAGAAGGAGAGGGATATAGGGAGATTAATTGGGAAGAGGTTGGACGAGCCTAAATGCTTCATAGGTGTGAGGAATTGGTTACAAGTGACCTCCTTTTATAAGGGAGAGGAGGGACTCTTTAGGAAAGTGTGATAATATTATTTTATTATATAATGATATTCGGTTTATAAAGGTCAAAAAATCATTAAATTTGTAGATAATATTAATAATGGTCGAAATAAATTCATCCAATAATAATTGGACAGGTTTTTTATTTTCTTTTAATATTTATAATCTTATTTATTCAAATCTATTATTAATGGGGTAAATACTACATCATTATTGTGTCATAATTAATTGAATTTATGTGATTTATAAAAATTATAAAAAAATACCATGATGTATTAATTATTTTTATCTTTCCAATTAATATTTATAGTTGAAAAAATAACTTATATAACACCATGTAAAAATTAATTTACAAAGATATATTTGTTTATGTCATTTTTGTCTTTACTTTAAATTAATTAATCTAAAGTGACAATATCACTCCCAAGTGGCTCCATGGGGTCCCCAAATTGACCCAAGGATTCCTTTGTTCGGCCATGACTCATAAAATAAGGTTTGGACAAGTGTTAAAGTAATTTTGAATTATTAAAATATTCTTTTTTACCTTGAATTACCTTATTTACTATTAACTACGGTAAATAAAAGTCAAAAGTTTCTATTCACCAAAAATTATTTTCATCTTATTGAACAAAATTTTACTTACTAATAACAACCATGTATTTTGTATTTTTGAAATTCAATTCAAAGAAGTAGTAAAATTTCATTTAAATGAAAAAAGTAAGTTTTTTTACTACTACTAAGTAGTTTCACTATTTATCAAAAATTGAAGTTTTTCAGGAAAATATCAAAAATTCAGCCTAATATTTATTTGATATTCCAAATTAAAAAATGATATTTATTTTTCCAAATTCAAAACATAAAAGTGGAATTAATCAATTTTAAAATTAATTCCCATTGTTAAAACAAATTGTATGTTTTTAAGAAACAATAACTATCAAAAGATTGACACTTTTTTATGTCCAATTTCGAAGTGAAATAAATTACAATGACTAAAATCGGATTAAATGGTAAAAATATATTCTAATTAAACTTTAAAACCAATTAAAAAGATAATATAACCATATAAATAAGTTAGATTAAAACACAGTTTTGAATTAAAATACAATATTTTCACTATTCATTAAAAAATGAACTTTATTAGAAAAATTCCAAAAATTTACACAAAGTAAATTTTGATGTTCTAATTCTAAATAAAGATTTTATTTTGTCAAATAGAATGTATTAAAGTGACCAAAACTATATTTAAATAGGGTTCTCCATTAAAAGGTGGTAAATCAACCTTTTAGTGCAAATTATGCTTAAAATTAAATTCATTCACATTTTAAGCCTCTAACTTTTATTGGATAAATGTAAATATATTTAACAAAAATGTATAATCATATTGTAGTTAGTTTTGTTCATTACTTCCAATACAACAACTAGGAGTTAACTACCCTTTAAAATAATAATATTATATTATTAGTGTGCAACGTAAGATTTCAAAAAAACCCGTTGTTTGCGTATCGGGTACGCTATCGAACATAACATCCCCTTTAATGTAAAATTAATATTATTTACCAAATAGTAATAAATATTAAATGTGTATTATTCCTTATTTATCTGGGATGTTACATCCTTCCACCCTTTTGGTAATTGTGTCCTCACAATTTTAAAATTGGGCTCAGAAACATCATTGAAAGTCCCACATCGGAACAAGAGTCAATTAAACTATCAATTTAAAATAAAGGTAGAGAAGTAAAAAAGGTTAACTGATAAAACAAATACAAAGATTCCATGAAAAATGGATATGGAAGAGAAACTAACTCTCATAGATTAATAGAGAGTGATAGAGAACATGATCATAGAAAGTTAACCACCACAATACCATAAATTTGTGGTTGGGTAAAAGTCTGATGATAAAATAGATCTTATAAATTTATTTGCTTCAAGATCATTTTCATAGATTTGAACAATTTTATTAATAACAAGACTAATATTTTAAGGAAATATACTTACTCTTTGTGTAGAGTGTCATCCTTTAATAGAATTATACCACAAACCCATCTTTTCTCCAAACGATAAGTATTCAAGATGACTTGTTCACATTGAAAGCACTATAATCAACATCTAGAGAATAACATGATCCAAAAAATATGAATCATATATTTTCCATATCTTTATACATTAACTAAAACCAAAATTGGTTAGTACATGATCAGATAGTCCCCAAAAGGATAATCCTTTATAAAAAGAAGTACTACTATTAATCTCCAAAATTCAACCAAAAGTACCCAATGTTCAAGAAAGACCATCCAATATACAATTGTCCTTAAAATTCATCAAAATAATCAAAACAAATATTGAAACCCAAAACTCATAAGGATTTAAATCACATCATAACATTTATCCCTAAATAGCAACAACTACTCTTAAAGTCTCATACTGAAGTGTAATTAACCTAGTCACATATTTTCTATGATAGGTTAATCATTTCCATAAATAACCCAAATCACCATATGTCCATAACAAAAACATAGATTCTTCCAAAATAAAATTTCAACCATTACTCCACAAAAAAAAGATAATTATTCCTTGAATAACATTTTCATATATCAAACTTCAGAGTTACACATAATATAAAAAGTCCTCTGATGTAATACCATCATCAAAAGAGACTTAATACTTTTAATCATTTCATCATCTTAAAATCTACTATAACTTTTTAATCCCTTATATATTGACTTCTTACTCATTCAACATTCTTCATGATCTATTAACCATTCCTTTCAAACTTATTCTAAAATACTTCTTGCTTACATACAAAATCATGAGTCATATTCTAAGATTCAATAATATCAAAACATATGTTAAAAAATATTCCATACATTTCATTAGTCATTATTAGTTTATTTATCCTCAATCAGAATGGCATTAGGTATTGGAATATATATATTTGTATGATCCTGGTGATCCCATTCTCGAAACCTCTTTGTAGGACATCTATTTGTATAATGACCATACAAACCACATTTAAAACATTCAATTGACCCCTCATAGAGAACTTCTTTCCCTTTCATAGAGTCAACCAGATGCTTCCTTTATCCATGGTAGGTTATTGCTTTATGACCTTCATTTCCACATCTATATAATCTTCTCGTCCCATTCAAACATTTTCCTATGTGTTTCTTTCAACATCCTTGACACATTGGTTTTTGAGTATACTTACCTTTATGATTATTACCTAAACATCCGTAGGGATTTGTTTCTCGCATATATGATGCCTTATATAAATCAAAATGCTTCAGGTGGTCAATCAAGACTCTAGATAGTTGGTTGAGAATAACCACAAGAGTTCTCATTGTAGCTCCCATTTCATTTAGTTTCTCATTCAGAAAACCATCACAGTTTTCTTCACATCCGCTGTTACTTTGGTGCCTGCTAGATCAAACCATTTACTAAAACCAAAAAGGTCAGTGTGAGTATATCCATAAAATCATCATATAATATCTTATGAGGAAGGTAAATACTAAGATATACTTATTCATGTTTTCTTAAACTCATTCAACATATCTATGATAACTATTAATCCTTATAATAATCTAACCATTATGGTTATGTCACTTATGCTTAAATTACACCCTAACATCTAAAGTTATCTAAACTGAACTTTGATACCAACTATAAGAACCCAGCCTTAAAAAATTACATAATATCGAATTAAATGAATAATTCACATTGATGATCTTTTCAGCTTTATAGTTTTAGAGAATTAGGACATACCTATTACATAACAACTTGAATATTACATGTAGACACTACTACTCAGTATCTATTTTTTTCATAAAATAAAAACTCTTAAAAGAAACATGTCCAGTTCCATGTTTTAGACAACATGAATTTTCATTGATCCCATCCTTAAACATATTCATCTTTAAGTCCAGTGGAAAACATTTCAAAAACTTGGGATGAGCATAAAAAGCTCAGTAAGGGTTATAAAATAAGGAAGGAAAACATTATCCCATCAATAAATACAAATAAATAAAGCCATACTTTTCAATATTAACATACCTTAAGAAATCATAATATTTATGAATTACACACACAAATTATAAATCATAAAGGTTACTTATGGAATCCATATCAAACTTACATTGTAGCTATCATAACTACGTAGAGAGTTACGCTTGGAGTACCCATCACATTATATTCCCAAAATCACTTAGGAGAAACATCACGTTTACCTCCATCATGTTACCCAATGCATTGGAGAGCTATCTCGGGATCACCCACTCTAGATTTATCACGGAACCACCCATACACATAAACAATGCCCAATAACCATAACATAATCATAACACATAACACAAGTATGAAGGAAAGATAACATTTCCACATTCCAATCACAATATATCAAATCAAGATATTGAAATAAACAATGCTTTATCAAATCATTTTCAAAACCATTTAAAAAGAGATTTTTGAATCAAAGTGTCCCATACCACTTTGAAGCTTTTAATGAATTATCATTTGAAGAAATTAATTTCCATATAAATAAATCCTAAAAGACATTTTTAAAACATGGACATTAATGATAAATATTTAGAAGAATAAATGTTTAAAACATTTAAACGATATTTTAGTTAAAGAGTTTTTAACAAAATGATAGACTCTTGAATACAAATAATTAAGGAATAATATTTAATCAGAACTTTATAATATCATGAGAATAAAGTCATTCATGATATAATATTCCTAAGTACAATATATACACCATATAAAATTGAATTGGTGCATAACAATAATGAAGACCCAATGAGAATGTAAATTGAGATGAAATCCCTTATAAAGACGGTATCCTTAAATTAAGGATAAATCAATTACATAATTATGTGTGAAAAATATAAATACACCCAATATAAGTAGATATTTAGTGTAAAACAATTATATTTCATTCACACATATTCATAGGATTACATATTCAATAAGTACATGTTGAACCCAAATAATTGAAATTGGGTTAAGAAGTTCCCTTATAAAAATTCGACAACCTAATGACGTCACTTTAAAATTCAGAAAAAGAGTTGATGAGATAAAAAGGGTATCTCATCACTTGGACATAAATTTTTCATCAATAAGTATATAGAAGAACATATCCCAACATAATAAGATGTAAATTAAAATACATAACAAAAATAAGTCTTTTAAAAAGAGGAGGGTGAAAGGTTCTATTACCGATTTGGTAACTTACAAAACATAAGACAAATGAAAGAAGGATCATAAAATGAAGATGTAAATACTCATAAATGAAAGTTTATTACACAAATAGTACCATCATGGGCAGTACATACACCACAATAAAGGAAATAGTGGCAAATATAACATGAATCTCACGGGAAAAAAGTGAGATAAAACCCTTTACCACGCTGTAATCAATTGAGTCGTATGACCAAAAGTTAATATCCACCAAATTAATCATTGAAAACCATGAATATAATGAGAATCATGATAATATATATCAAATTTCAGTAAAAAATACACCACATTCAATGAATAAGTGGCGAACAATGGAAATCTCATGGAATTAAAAGTGAGATAAGAAAATCCCTTACCTCGTGTCCGAATTGAATCGATCATTCTTTAATCTCCGAAATAATAAACTAAAGTTAATTTATAATTTATTAAGAACCTTTTTCAAGTTTATTATTCCTTTTATATCACTTATTACCATGTTATAAACATTATGTAATCATTTAAGTTAATAACATTCATTTTGTCAATATTTGGTACTTGAGTAAAAAATGAACACCTTATATTTACAAGTTGTCCATGTGGTCAATAGTCCATTATATCCAGAATTAAATTCATTATTTAGATATCATATATATCATATATATCCATTATATATATATATATATTTATAATAGTACATAACATTTAGAGGTAATAAATGAAATGCACCGTTCATAGAGACGGTAAGCTGTACGTACGCATGAACGCTACTTCCATTTCTATTTCTTATTTTAATGGAACTAAAAACATAATGATACAGAGTAATATTATAATTACTTTATAATATAATATACAATACTATTAAATCCATACTTTATACATCTCACATAAGGCATTAACGAGTCATATCACTTTGAGGGGGCGGTAGTCCGCACTTCCTTTAATGAGATTATCGTATTTACCCACTATGAAAACCATAATGTATTTATATAAATGGAAAAATACATAAGCATAAAGAAAACATAAACATAATATATATCATATATAAATATTTTTCCATCATAATGTCCACTATGAGAGGCGGTTTGAGATATTTGAACAATCATCGTTTCGTGAGGTGTTAGTTTTCTATCCACAGAAACATTAGGTTCTTCACCCATTAGATGGAGGTGTGTGTAAGTGTAGTTATAATCATTCTCATAAGAAAATCCTAGTATACTGAGGATACATGTGTTTTTACAAAATAGAGGAATAAAAAGATTTTAGGGGTTGGATAAGTAAAATAAAAGAAAACAATTTAAGAGAAACTGTTACCTTTAATTTGGGTTACTCCCTTTAGTTTGAACCAAATGACTTCTTGAAGTGCCTTCTGCCTATGGTAAGGCTTCTAGGATGAGGAGATGGATGTAGTAATATTAATTGGGTAGAGTTTGGACGAGCCTAAATTCTTGAGAGGTGTGAGGAATTGGTTAGAAGTGGTCTTCTTTTATAATGGAGAGGAGGGGCTCTTTAGGAAAGTGTGATAATATTATTTTATTATATAATGATATTCGATTTCTAAAGGTCCAAAAATCATTAAATTTGAAGATAATAAGACTCCTGGTCGAAATAAACTCATCCTATAATAATTGGACTTGTTTTGGATGTTATTTTAATATTTATATTCTTATTTATTTAAATCTTTTATTAATGGGGTAAATACTACATCATTATTGTGTCATAATTAATTTAATTTATGTGTTGTCTAAAAATTATAAATAAATATATCATGATGTAGTAATTTTTTTTAGATTTCCAATGATTATTTATAGTCAAAAAACTAACTTATATAAAACCATGTAAAAATTAATTTACAAAGAGATATTTGTTTATGTCATTTTTGTCTTTCCTTTAAATTAATTTATCTAAAGTGTCAATATCACTATCAAGTGACTCCATGGGGTCCCAAAATCGACCCAAGGATTTCCTTGGTCTACCATGACTCATCAAATAAGGTTTGGGAAAGTGTTAAAGTAATGTTGAATTATTACAATATTCTTTTTTACCTTGAATTACCCTATTTACCTTTAACCGCGATAAATAAAAGTCATAAGTTACTATTCACCAAAAATTATTTTCAACTTATTGAACCACATTTTACTTACTAATAACAACCATGTATGTCGGATTTTTGAAATTCAATTCCCAGAAGTGGTAAATTTTCATTTAAATGAAAAAGGCAGTTTTTTACCACTACTAAGTGGTTTCACTATTCATCAAAAATTGAAGGTTTTCAGAAATATATCAAAAATTCAGCCTAAGATTTATTTTATATTACGAATTCAAAACATAAAAGTGGAATTAATTAATTTTATAATTAATTCTCATTGTTAAAACAGATAGCGTATTTTTAAGAAACAATAACTATCAAAAGATTGACACTTGTTTATGTCCAATTTCAAAGTGAAATAAATTTCAATGACCAAAATTGGATTAAATGGTAAAAATATATTCTAATTAAACTTTAAAACCAATTAAAAAGATAATATAACCATATAAATAAATTAGATTAAAACACAGTTTTGAATTAAAATACAATATTTTTCACTATTCATTAAAAAATGAACTTTATCGAAAAAATTCCAAATATTTACACAGTAAATTTTGATGTCCTCATTCTAAAGAAGGATTTTATTTGGTCAAATAGAATGTATTAAAGTGAACAAAAATATATTTAAAGAGGGTTCTCCATTAAAAGGCGGTAAAACGACCTTTTAATGTAAATTATGCTTAAAATTAAATTCATTCACATTTTAAGTCTCTAACTTTTATTGGATAAATGTAAATACATTTAACAAACATGTATAATCATATTATAGTTAGTTTTTTTCATTCCTACCAATTCAATGGATATGATTTAACTACCATTTAAAATAATAATATTATATTATTAGTGTGCAATGTAAGATTTCAAAGAAACCCGTTGTTGCGTATCGAGTACGCTATCGAACATAACATCCCCTTTTATATAAAATTAATATTTAATTCAAAAATATTAATAAATATGAAAAGTGTCTTATTCCTTATTTATTTGGGATGTTACATTTACTCCTACTATATTATTCTTCGTGCTCAATTTATTGATTAAATGACATGTGTTTTCACTTATTTACCTTCCCATAATGATTAGACCTTATTTACTATTCACAGCTTCTACGGTGTGTAACCCTTACTGAGCATATGATCTCACCCTTATTTTTTTTCCTCTCTCTAGAATATGAAGAATTAATCTTTGAATGAGTTTAGGTATTATTTTTTTATTATCAATATGTTATTATATTTTATTACCAATGTAAAATGAGAAGAATGTTTATATCTTGTTCTTCAAGACTCCTAAAATATTCGGTCATTTGGGATGTGATCACTTGTATCTAGTTATAATATAATAATGTTTAAACCAACTCTTGGATACTAGGGTTAGAGTCTTTATAAAAGTAGGGAATTAAAAATACAATCTCAACATTAAATACTTAAATATTGAAGTTAAAATGAAGAATCTAGAAATACAAAAATCTATTTCTTCATAATAAGTTGAAAGGAAAGTTGTTACCAAAAAAAATTAAAAGATAGAATATTCTTCCCAAATACCTATATATAGGAATAATATATATATAAAATATCATCAAATGATCAATATATAGAAGTTATAAATGAGAAGGTATCATTCATATTTGTAAATAATTTTTTTATAATTTTTTATTAAGTACTTTATAGATTTGAAATCAAAATCTGTAAAAATACGGATAAAAAAAAGTTATAATAAACCCACCATTACAACCATGGTGTATTAAGGTAAGTATATAATGATATTTTCCCATTAAATGTCTCATTAAATGAATTATAATGAATAAAAGTGGCACACATGGAATTCTAGATATATTTTTTCACAAATAAAATTATCATGATTTTTTGAGTATTGCTGGTACTATTACAATTTGGTTCATAAGGCTGGTGATTATTGGAATAATATTTCAACAACTAAAGTTAAAATAAATCCTATATAAAGGTGTATAAAATCTAAGGTGAAGTAAATAAAATAATAGAAATATAAAAATATACCAGTCACAAATAGATTTTTAAAACTAGGTGATATCTATAATATTTAAAATAATAGTGGTCAAAGTGAAAAATCATGCAAGTATAAGCTTTAAACAGAAATAAATGATAATAAAAGAACAAAAAATGTTAGGAATGGAGAGAATCCTATCTTGGAAATTAATTATGAGAAATGTTTTGGAAATAATATTCCTAGGAATCTCATAAAGAAAGTCGACATCTTATCATTAGATAGTAATATGAAAGAAAAATATAATCAAAGAAAACACAATAAGTCTAAATAGGGGTCACACAAAATATAACCAAGACTAAACAATAAATTAATGTACCAATCCAGTAAATAAATAATATTATTGAAATGGTGGATAAAATTCCTAAGATTCTATATGGAACAACCAAGCTAGTGGTACACATTCTACAATATTTTTTGGTTATTTGGATTTCTAGCTTATAAAGATTAAGAAAAATGTCCAAATTAGTAGACTAAGAAAAATATAATGGAAATAAAAACATTTCATACAAATAAATCTAATTTAATAAGAGGTTAACAATAAATGATGACATAAAGTTTCTAACGTTTTGTGTGGGAGGTGTAAACAAGATGGCCATAATTCAAAGGATTGTATAAAAATAACTTCATATTAAGAAGTAATCTTGAAGAATATTAAAATTAAACCATTTAATATGTGTTATATGATGAAATATATTGATAGGAAGAATACATACAAGGATAAAAGATAAGTATCCATGGTATTGAAGACTACTCTGAAATCTAGAATAGTCAGTATGAATAATCTTGTTAAATATGGAACTGAAAAGAAAAAGAGTCTCCTAGTTGAGAATACATTGTCCTCATTTTTTATTATTCTAAAGAGAAAAAAGGTTCCTCCTTATTCCCTAAATCAATTTTTTTATTTACATGCTGACCATGTAGAGAATTGAATATGATGTTGGTTCTCAATTAAAGAACCAAATAAAAGTACAATGGAATAAAAACTCCAGATCTGAAATTTTTCTATCATTGTATGATTTATCAATCAATTAGAATATCAAAGAATACATGATTAAATTACCTCCATTGATGATGTGAATATAAATATAATCACCTGATTGTGGATTTCTTAAGAAGCCATCTGAGTTGATAATTCATCCACATTTGAGTTCTAAATGGTTCTTCTGATTTTTTCATTAAAATATATGTCTTGAGATTATCTTATATATCAATAATTTTTATTAAAATAAAGTGGGTAAATTATTTTAATTAATGAAAATAAAATGGGAAGATTTTATGAAGTTTCAGTTCTATACTAATTATACCTATTGGTTATACATGAATGTTTTTAATATGAGTGCTAAGTGTTGCAAGAAACCCAGGCTGAAAAAATCTTGAAATATTTAAAATAATTGACAACAATATATTTCAACCTAAAAAAATGAGAATATAATATTATAGAAATAATTACTAAATGGTAATAATTATAATTTGGAATAATTTTCAATTTTTTAAATGGATAACTTTGTTTTATAACTTAAAATGTCATTTTTTCTACACTAATCATAGCTCTTATGGAATTTGAGAGGTATAAATGATGGTACATTTATAATAATGAAATTAAACCATCCTATCTTATGAAATTATATATATTTTTTATCAATAAGAGGGTGAGGAGAAAATGAAAATGTTAAGAAGAAAGGGAAAAATAATAAATAAACTATATGTTAAAATTGGATGAACATATTGACAAGGAATTTTTTTGGTATTGATAAGAAATATAAAGGGGGGGATTGTTGATCCCACCTTATGTGTGTTTTATTTTTTGTCAATGTATAAAGAGTATTTTATGTCAATATGTTGAAGAATAATTAGAGTAAATTTACTTGGAAGTTGGTTTTGTAGAAACCAATAATTATGAAAAATAATTATTTGAGAAACTCTATCCTTGTGAAGCACAAATATTATTTAGAAATATTAATGGGTGAAGATGAGAGAAGTTGGAATTAGATATCATTATTGATAAAGAATGACTAAATAACTTTGATAATTTATGAACCTATCATAAGTTTAAATGCACGCATTAATAAAGTTTGAAAAGTAAAAAAAGGATCAATACAAGTGAATAAGACCATGAAAATATCATTTTTCTTGATGAATTTATTTAATACCATACAAAGAAAATTTATTTTTTCATAAGGATCAATGAAAAATTATTTTATTATTTTTTGAAGAAGAATATAGAAAAAATGAAGTCCATACAAAAATATTTATATTTATGTATGAAGTTTTTGAGAAAATGATATTGAGAAGGGAAGACACTTAAATGGTTTGGAATTTATGGTGGGAAATAAATTGATATTATTATATACTGAGAATAGAATCTAATCATTTTTTAAGTTGGGGATTATTAAAAAAGTGACCAATTATAAAATCCTTGAAAGGCAACTGAATCCCGCACTTGTGGGAGACGAGCTCAACTATTTGAGAAAGCTAGCATACATGGATAGGAATAGAGGCAGTAGTCTTGTGCATGGGAAGAAAGTAGGCATGTATATATCTCACAGGGACCATGCATGGGTTGTACATGGTGTGCACATAGGGTTCACCTGTGATCCCAAAGTACCAAAAAAAGGTGCATCATGGATCATGAGGTGTAGGTGTCTGTTGTGTTCCAAATTCATCCCCTTGTGTAAAATTAAATAGTGTAATCCATAGAGAGTATTACTATGAATTTTATGAAAAAGAACCAAACTGATATGGGATTTTTGAGCATGAGTATTGTTCACCCATTAAAAAATTTACACTTACAATGTAGCCATCTGATCCCTACAATATAAGTCATCCAATATCTTTGAGAATTATTGTCTTCTTACCTAATTGGAGGGTTCGGTTGGATGTAGCTATCCTATAATTTTTGAGCTATGGTGATCATGTTGATGCATGATAACTGATCAATCCTCGATCAAACCTGAATCCTCTATAAATTATTACAAGATGAGATCACTATCAAGTTGAGAATCATGTACTGAGGCATGTTTAATATCTTTGAATAAGTAAACCACTATGAATGATATAGATAAGCTTGTACTAGAAACTTATCTAATGATAAATCTTTACTTAATGAACTTGTGAGATCAAAATGACCATTCATGTTGCTTCTCATTACAAGAATGAAAACCAAATAAAAGATAAAATTTAATGAGGGTAAAAAAATCAATGGTTTATCCATATTTCTTTGGGTATTTTATAGATGTGTGAGTATATGCATGTGATATGATTTCATAAATTTAATTCTAAAATCATTAATTAAGAATCCATATATGTGAAGATGCGATGATTTTTGGCATCATGCGATGGAAACCCATGTGATGTTTTAAAATACCAAAAGTTTCGGTAAATTTTATACTGATACATGACTCAACATAGTTTGTAGGATTTTTTAGTCATAACACGACATTAATTTTTAAGTTAGAGGTGGTGAAACATTCATATATAATGTGATATACCGATATGAGAGCCACTATTGAAAATATTGATAACTCAAATTTCTTTAAAGAAAAAATAAAGTATACCCAAGCCTCTTAGCTTCATGAAGGAGTGTTTCATGCATAAATATTGTGTGAATAAGAATCATGAACCTTCTTGGTTACATGTATAAAGAATATATGTGCCTTGATTCACAATAAGAAGTATAAGAAGAAAAAGAAGCGAGATCTATGTACTATTACATAAACAAATAAAACTTGTTTCATAGTCACATATGGCACAAAAGAGAAGCTAAGATATAATTATGATATATACTTTTATGATCTTGCATGATAGAGACAATTCACGCATGGATGAAGTACATGAATGCATAATATTAAGAGATTCATGAAATGGATTGAGTTTTGTTTACCTGAACAATTTGAATAAAACTAAATATGATGATATATATTATATCCTGTAACGGTAGTTAAGAAGATAATACATTCACATGAAACAATGATAAGAATTTATATATGTTATATGGTTTATTCATAATACATTCATTATGATTTATACATTAATTAATCTTAAATAAAAAGTGTTTATAATTTTAGAAGAATAGGAATGACATGGCGAGGTTCAACACCCTGATTTAAATGGGATGGATTCTTATGTCAAGTTATAGATTCGAAACAACATCTATTTAAATTTTTTGATATATTGAAGTGAATAAAGTGAAGAATCAGTGTTTCACATTAATAACATTTTTTTCACTTAATAATTAGAATAGAATAAGATATTCAGAGTGTAATACTATAATTTATCAATAAAATACCAATGTTATAAGTATCTAGACTATAATATATTCCCATATTGTAGAATTATGATGAAAATCAAGGCATCCAATCTGATTACCACAATAGAAGAAAATGATCAATTCTTATAGTCCTACATGGATTCAATTCAAAACCTATGACATTAATTCAAGGTAATACAAGACCAATCTATCGTATAAAGGGACAATAAGACCACTCTTGTTTTATACCTGGTTAGTGTCAGGATAACGAGTTCAAGTCCATAGCCTTTCAAATGATTTCTTTGATGATATGAATGAATCTATGTGTGTGTGGGATAAAAACCACTATACACCGTGGTTTTATTTATCCTTTGGTAGAAAAAACTCATAAAATATCCTAATGTTCTCTTGTGCTTCTATTTTATTCCACATATAAATTTACACTTACCAAAGATAAGATATAAGAGAAATAGAAATACAATCATTAAAAAAATGAGGAGATAAAAAATAAGACAAATTTTTTAAAAGGTTACACCACACTAATTCAAACCCCTCATAGTGAGGTCACATCACTGTTCAATATTTTTTATGTGTAAGACTTTATTTAATGAATTTTTTTATAGATTATTAAAGTTGACTAAGTAGGTCAATTAGTTGAATAATTTCATTTCTCTACAACTGTAGCTACAAGAATCATCTACTATTTTTCTTTTACCAATAGTGGAAAACCATAAAAAATAATGATATTTATTAGAAATATGACTCACACAAAATCATTTTTCATATATCTAAATATTTTAATTCAAACCATTTTTTCATTCAATCTAAACAAATGCTGGAATGAAAATCAAATTACCTTGAAATATATATATTTCTTGAAAGAAATGGTTGATTATATTTCATTAACAGATGTTATTAGAGTTAATTTAGCATTTAAATACATAAGAATAGATATTATTCTATCAATATATGAAATTTATATTAATTTTCATAGTCAAGGTACTATTTATTTTTCAAAAAAAGATTTTTAAATTATTTTAAGTAAATTTTTGTTGTGTTTTATTTATTTGAAAATAAATAGTTTAATTTTATTAAATTTATTTATTTTTAATAGTGTATTTATAAAATTTATATATTTTTATAGTATGAATCCCATATGAATAAAAAAATGTGTTTTCTATGACATATTTACTCGATCTAGGGTATAATCCTATGTTAAAACATAAACTAAAGTAAGTAACATTTGATTTATCTTTCAATAGACACATATACACATAAATAATTTTTTAATTTGGAAATGTGTTGAATTTTTCTAATGATATATATAAATGATTATTAAATGTTGATGAAGGTGTTCAATAAGAAGAATTATTTGTCTCAAGTCATAAAAAGAAATATGACACTGCTCTAAATAAAGTAATTCATGAGAAATTATAAGAAATTTTTGATACTTTAAATCATTTATACATTTTTTTCAATTTTATCTATACAAATATAAATTTCTAGGATCATAAAATGAGTATTCTAATTTGTAAGATCATGATGAAAAGTTATACTAAATTTAGGTGGAAATGATCATTTTTATTAGGTATTTGGTTTGGATCATGTTGAAAGAGTTTAATATAGATCGAGGATGAAATGTAACATCAAAGTATTTATAATCATTATATAATAGTTCCTTGACCACCGATACCATAATATAGATTCAATTAATTGTGTTCTTTGTGAGAGCCAATAGTGGAAAAAAGGAGTTTCAACTTAACAAAAAATCATTAAGGTAAAATAAAAAAAGTTGGAGGTGGTCAATCATTAATTTATGAATCATATAGAAATTATATATTTAAATGTTCCATCACATAAAGTATTATAAATATAGTAATTTATTGAATTAGAGCCGTCTAATTATATCAATACCTCTTTAAATTTAAATTCACTTGTAGTTATTGGTGGTAATTATGATAATTATGATGTAGTTATTAATGATGATGTTAGTGATGATTTTTATGATCCTAAAACTACTTAATAAGAGCATGGTGGTGATTATGATATAAATTTATTAAAGTAAATGAGAATGATATTGGAACAATACTATTAAAAAAATGGATAATGGTTATGAAAAGATACAATTCATTATTTAAATATAAGAGGAAAAAATATATGTTATTTTAGGTATGAATTTGTAATGATTTTATGAAATTAATTGTGTACCTTTTTCTAGGATAATATTGAAATCATAAGAGTTTTTGATATTATATGGTTTGATATATTGAAGAAATATTTTTTAGAAAATTGTCATTATTCCATAGGTTGGTTCCCAAGTGAATCATTCATCATGTTTTGTTAGTAAAATTTTAGAAAGTAAAAATTTTCAAAGTATTGACAACATATATGGGATTTAGTTAAGAATTTTTTTTCCTTGATAAAATATTTTTACATGAGTAACAAATGAATGTCAATCAATCTAAGAGGAAAAAATTTGGTGAAACCAAGAAAGATAAATTTATTTAATTCTTCTTTTTTCATTTCATTATATATTATTTATTTTTTCATTCATATTAAGATAATATTACAAAATATTAAATTTGGTGGTAATTTTTATTTTTATTAGAACATTTTCACTAATTATACTTATCCATTTTTGTGGAATTTACCTAATAAGAATTTATATTTTGTAATATTATATTATATTATTCTTATTTTATTATTTTTTTAAAAAATTATTGTATATTAGCTATTTATGTATAATCTATATTCATAATATTAAAATTAAAAATATAGAAAAATAAATTTACTTATATAATGTTTTATTTATAGTTTTTTTAATTATAATTATTACATTACCTCTTAAAATAATATTTCTATTAGATTCTATAGAACTCGTTAATGTTATTTATTTTCATAAATCAAAAATTGGGAAACTAATAAAAAATTAATTTTTTATTATTTATCTCTATTTTTTAAAGATTTATTTGTAGGGATTAATAGGGGAAAAACTTATCCAAATATAGAAAAAAATTCAACCAAATTAACTTTATATTAGAGAATATTTCCACTTATTTTTACTAAAAAATAAATAAATAATACATACATTTAATTTGATGATCTATTCTGTCAATTTCACTCCACAAAATCTTGATACGAATCACTGAGATGGAACCAATGAAATCTTTCATCATAGAGTATCCATGGACTGAATGAATCTTCAAGTGCTTGATAGGGATTCTATATTAGGTTTATAATAATCAATTAAAAATTAATCAATGTAGATAAAACAAATAGAAACCATAAATCCTAGGAAAACAATTCATTTGAAGCCCAGAACCATATGTGATATAAATAAAGATAATAGTGTACCTAACACTGATTATACAGTTTCTCAATCTTCAGTCAATGTGCTTGATAAATATCACTAAGTAGAGAGGTATTGTCTTACCATCGATGGCATATTAGTTTCTCATGGATCAAAAGAAGTAAGAGAGAGAGATTCACTAGGAGATCCTGTAGGGTCTTGAACCATCATTATCTCATGGTGATAAATACTTTATAAAATCCCTTTGGAAACTCCTCAACTTTTATTAATTTAAAAATGTATTATAATATATAAATAACTTACATTTATCCATTCATGTATTCTCGTATGAATTCATCAACCTCCCAAACATTTCGTCTTATGAAATTTCTAATTTAATGATATCCTTATATGAAATTATATCCAAGTCATAATAATTATTATTCAGTCTTATAAATATATCATAGGTAAGTAACATGATATTTTATACAATGCCTTACAATATCCTTTTACAAAGTTATATGATATTCCTTGAAAATATTCTTCTTGTAATTCCCCGGCACCATAATCCTGGATTCAGTGCCTTACATTATTACATTGGCATGATTACAAAGAATTAAATAATGAAGGAATGATTATTTTAGTAGTTTTGAAAAAATAGATTACATAAATGATACCCATATTACATTGGGAAGTAGAAAATAAAACATGATACATAATAAAATTAAATTAAGAACATCCTTGAATGTTTATTCAAAAATTTCTTCTTCATATCTTGGGGAAAGGAAACAAAATAAGGGTGAACTCAAATGATAAGTAAGGGTAAGAAAAACATAATAAGTAATTAATAAATGTACATAATCAATATGGAATGTTAAATAACTGAGTATATATTCCATTTAATTAATTGGATAAGGAAAAATCAATATGTCAAGGTAAGTAACTGAAACACATAATATTTAATCAATAAACTAAGAATGAAACACATACATAGATAATGTCAAATAAAAAATATAATGGATAACAATAGTAATAACTGAATTCTCAATAAAGTAAATGATTAATTATTTGACAACATGTTTCCTAGGTACATAGTACCTTTACTATCAATACCTTTTACAAGATGGTTTAACAGGTTGGGTAGAAACACATATTATTTGGCCAACTAATTCATCTCATGAGACTATCGATGCATCGAGGGGCTTAATTTAAATGTTAAAAAACATATTTCATAAAAATAAAAATAATTAATTATATATATAATAATATATTTAATTTATAAACAATATTCTTTATCAAATATCCATATTGAGTAGAGAATAAAGATTTATCAAATTTTTCTCAATTCATAAAATAACATTCGAAAGTAGACACTGTATGTAAAAATGGTATAAAGTTTATGAAATAATTATAACCATTAAATAATAGTATGTATATTTAAAATAAATGTAATTTCCAATTGAAAATATTTATAAGGAATTGATTTTTTCAATTTAAAGTTAACAATCACAAAAGAAACTGAGATTGCAAAGATAAATTTTACCACTTGGTATTTTTCAAGTAAAACCCCTTAGATTGAGATAATTCAAAGTGAAACTTAAAATAACATAAATTATTAGTGAGTTTTTATATTAAATGAAAATGGTTTTTTATATAAACCACATTAAATTGAATTGGTGCATAATAACAAATATGTCTCAATAGAATGTAAAATGAGATGAGATCCCTTACCCTACAATTCCTTTTGGTTAAATGATATTTAACCTCATTTATAATGGATTTAATAATTTTATTAACTTAAAATAGAACCATATTAATATCTATGATATCATATATAGTCCTTTTATAATATATTACAACCTGTTCATTCAAAATATTTTATCATTTTCATCATTTTAGGTGTTAATTGCCTTTTTTAGTATGTTTTGACTTGTCATTTTTGTTTATATAAATTAGATAATGATTTAATAATATAAATAATGTAAAATAGGATTTAAATATCATATATAATCATTATATATATATTTATAATAATCCATAAAATTTTGAGACAGGAAATGAAATTCACTGTTCATCGAGATGTTAGGTCGTACATACGCAAGAGTGCTACTTCCATTTACTTTTCATATTTAAAAAGTAAGGGATATATATATATATATATTATTAAAGTATAATATTTATGTTATATATATCAACTATTGTTATTATAACCATCCTTAATACATTCCATGTAAAGTGTGAATGAATCACATCGCTTTAAGGAGGTCGTAGTCCACACACCCACAAACGATGTTATCATATTCCTGTAAAATGGAAATAATGAATGTATGTGTTATATAAAAATTAAATAAGTATATAAAAATTATAAAAACCATATATATCATATATAAAATAAAAATAAATCTTTATTTATAACCTTAAAAGGTGGTAATGGAATAATGAACAACATCGGTTCATGAGGCAACCGTCTGCCGTACACAAAAACGATGAATGTGTATCTCACTTGATGGAAATGTGGGTGAGTGTAGGTATTATACTTGACATAAAAAAATTTAATTACATTTAGGAAAATTATTTTATTATATATGTAATATATAATAATAATTTAAGGGCTGTATAAAGAAATGAAACAAAAGTGATCATTGAAGAATATTACCTCATTTTCTGGCTATTCCTTCTGGTTTATACCAAAATAATTCCTTGGTTGGATTTATTCCCAAAGTGAGGCCTATAGGATGAGGGTAGGTATGTTGGGATATTTTTTTGTCTAGTTTTTTATGAGAAAAATTTCTTGAGATATGTGAATAATTAGGAGGGGTGAGTGCCTTTTTATAGTGGAGGAGGAGTGACATTCTTGTAAATCTAAAAAGGTAAACACTATTGAGAGGTACCACATATATTATGTGCCTTTTATATGGAATAATATTATATAAAAGGGAGTATATGGTCTAAATATATCCATAAAATAGATTTTTTACAAATTTATATGTCATTTTAGTCTTTATGATTAAGGTTTAGTCCCTTATTAAGCTGGTTTTTTCTCTTAATCGGTGTAATTAATTTTAATTAATTTCATTAAAATTTTTGGTCAAAAATGAATTTTAACTTACTAGAAATTATAAATTATGATTATTAAAAATATTCAATACATTTTTCAAACTCCAATCATAAAAGTAAAAGAAATTAATTTAAAATTAATCATGTAGATGTGATGGGAAAGAGGGGTTTTAAAACCAATTAAAAATACAATTTGAACCTATAAAGTATTTATATAAAAATGCATAATTCAATTAAAATTCAGTATTTTCAGTACTCATCAAAAAATGAAACTTAAAAAAAAATACCAAAAATTTACCCTAAGATAATTCTGAAATTAATATTTCAAAAATAAATTTTATATTGAAATATAAAACATCTAAAAGTTTTAAAATTTAGTTATAAAATAAGAGTTCCATTAAACGGTGGCCAAATTTTTTTTTTAGAAAAATAAAAAATTTAAGCGTCAAACTAGATTTATTATCATATGATGCCTATCAAATCTATTAGACGAATATAAAAATATTTTATTATATATATATAAATATATATTTCATTAATATCATTCAAAAATAGTGATTAATATAATTTATTTAAATAAAATTCCTTTGGAGCATCAAAATTGTTTTTTATAAGATCATTCCCTTTATATACATTTAATTTTTATATTAATTTCTAATTAATTGGTAAATAATGAATTGAAATATATATTTTAATAATTTAGTTAATCCCATTCATAACTTCTAATATATTATCTTCCTTATATCTTATTATATTAAGAAAAAATACTTTTGATAATATATTATTTTTTGGTAAAACTTGGTTTTACATGTTACGCAAGACATATAAGAAATACATTGTTTCATGTAACGTAAGATATCCTTATAGTTCTGTATAGAGAAATATAAAATTTATGTCGAGTGTAACATAAACATAACATGGTTTTTTATAAATAAATCTAGTAAAAAATTTGAATTTATTCTAAAAGGAAATTATTTTTAAGTCTTAGGGTATTAAATTATCCCCACCTTAAATAAATTGCTTCCTTGTAATTAAAACTTGATATTGGTAATCAACATATTGATATTTGAAAATAAACTATTTTTGAAACACCCACATCATAAATAGGGTTAATAACACATCTTATTAACAATTATGAAGATTAATTATGAAGGTCACTACAAAACTAAGATTTAAAATAGGAGAACATCTGTGAACACATTGACATAAAAGAGAAATCTAACTATCTTGTTCTGATGGAGAGTTATATAGGACATGTTTATGAGAAAGTAGTTGACCACAAATCCATACACTAATGACATCAAAAAAGACATTAATATAAAAAAAACTATGATAATAGGATTACATTTTTAGACACATTTTCCTAGAGTTGAAGGATTATTTCAATCTCTAGATATATAAGAAAACATACATACTTATACATTCCTATTTCATAATAAAATATTATCCTTTGGTTGTGTCTTGAATTATTTGTACATCATTTTTGAGCATAGGTTGCATCATATGGTGAAGTAATAAATTAATCTATAAAACCTCATTCAAAGATCAAATTCAACAATTTCATAAATGGTAAAATTTTCCAAACTATCATGATCTAATAATTTTAGAAATAAGGTCCCCAAATTTACAAAATGAACATATTATTAATCCAAAAAACATGAAGTAGGTATAAATCATCACATACTAAACATGTTAATACCTTCATCATTTATTCTCTTATAACTTAGTAATTACCATAAAACATTATTGGAAACATGCATTCTAACTTATTCCTAAAGTAAAACACATGTTATTGGATATATTACTTAAATCCAAAACTGTTTTAAACTCTAATAATGATAGAATAAAAAGTGTTTTCAACAAATAATTAATTAGTTTCAAGGTAGTCTATAATATCCAATCTACTTTATCCATGCCACTCATCCCTTTATCGAAGCATCATTGTATCAAAATCATGAACATATTAAGGTTTATCTTTCCCTTAACCATGTGTTTTAACATACTATTGAATCAATTTTCTTAGTAACATTCAAAATATGATCTAAAATACTTATTAAAATCGTATTGTATTATAATCCTTATATATTTTATAATTTATATGATGAGAAAATCATCAATAAAATACATTTACAATGTATTTATTAGATCCAAATATATAATAAAATTAATTATTCAACTTTGGTTGTGTCAATAACATATGATTGACCTTGATCCCTTAGATTCTTCTAAGGTATATTCCCTTGATAAATGGGGCCTTCATTTTTATAGTTCCCAATATACTTACAGTTGTAAAAATGAATATCAATGTTTTCCTTCTTCCCTTTACATTCCTTTTCATAGTGACCCATACACTTATAAAAAAATCCCAACCATTTCCATAATTTTCCAAGGAGATCCTTTCCATAGTTATCACATGTGGGAAAATACTTATTTCCCTTCTTCCCTTTATCTGTTACTTTCTCTTCCATCCTCTTCTTCTTTTTCTTCGATTTGAAGAAATAAGACTTGGATACTTATTTCTCTATCTTGAAAGCACATAAACTTATATAGTCGTATGAAGAAAAGTTTTGAGACACTAGAACACCTTAGAGACTTTTCTTAAGTCCTTCAAATAAATGATCAATATTTCATTCCATATTGCATATGAAATCTATAGAATACCTTGCTAACCTAGGAAAGTTGGCTTCATACTCTGTAACACTTTCTTCAGCCTTTTTCTTTAAACCAAGGAACACTTTATTCATCTCATTTTTTTTCTCACGAAGGAAATATTTTTCAATGAAGCTCACATTAAAATCATTCCATTTCATGAGTTCTATTTCTTCTTCCCCTTAGTATTTTGGATTAAGGGCCACTATTGATCAACATAACCATTGAGGCTATATAATAAAACTGAATCCTTTTCCTTTTCACCATATCTCAATATCATAAATATCTTATCTAATGACTAAATACATTGCTCATCTACCATTGGATCAGTTTTCCCACTAAATGATGGGGGCTTATGTCATATAAAGCGATCCATCATAGGCGATAATTGTGGAATAGGTTTATTCATTTGGGAACACTTATTTTTCATATCCTAATTATGTTTCCCTAATAATTCCATGAATATATTTATACCAATACCGATTGTATTGGTTCCCTTTGCAGGGAAATATCTACATTATCCCTAAGTAATGATACCATTAGTCCTTTCAAGATCCATTTTAAACAATAGAATATACTAGATTAGATAATATCATTATGAAACATAATTTATAATCCAAAAACTAGTGAAGTACATAAAATAAATTTAAAAATTTATGTGCATCTATTCTCTTAATCATAAACATTGTTTCTTTGGGACGTTCTTTAATTTCAAATCCTTTATAATTATTTTTAATGAAAATGTGGATTATCCTAAGTGTGTCCCCTAGGAGTTTCAAACCCGGTGCGTATTAATACTCATTGTTATGTACTAAGTTACACTCAATTTAGGCATAATTCACCTTTTTGGAGTTGTTACACCTAGGTACATTTATGCCTGAACAACATCATCTTTTAGTATCCAAACATGGATGTATTTTTAGGAAGACCCTAATAATCTATCTTACTAAATTTATAGGATGATATTCCATAATTATCCTCAAATTAAATATTAGGGTTATGTTCCATAATTTATGATTTCTAAATCAAGTTTATAAGGTTTCCACTAAACTACATCTAATACCAACATTAATACCCCGACCGGAGAAGCCCAGTGCCAATGCTATTCTTTATTACATTAGACAGATTATAAGGAATCAAATCCCAATGTACCAATCAGTTTTTTAGTTTTGGAAAACCATATTACACATATGATACCCATATTACATTGGGAAGTAGAAAATAAAACATTATACATAATAAAATGAAATGAATTACATTCTTGAAAGTTTATTCAAATATTTAATTATCATATCATGGGGAAATTAATCAAAATAAGGGTGATCACAAACACTCAGTAATGGTGATTATATCATAATAACTAATGAATAAATGAGAAAAATAAACATGTAAAGATAAATAATTGAGCATAAATTCCATTTATATAACTGGATAAGGTAAAATCAATATGGATGGGTAAGTAACTGAAACACTTTCCATTTTAATAAACTAAGAATGAAATGAATCCATAGATAATTTCAAGGAAAAAAATCTCATGGGTAATAATAAAAATCACTAAATTATCAATAAATGAAATTATTAATTATTGGAAACCATGTTTTCCTAGGTATGTGGTACCTTTACTGTCAAGACCTTTCACAAGATGGTTTAGAATATTGGGTAGAAATCCAACTGATTTGGACTTTTGTTTCATCTCATGAGACTAATGATGCATCTAGGGGATTAATTTAAGTAGTAACCAACCCATATTGTACTATTCCAAATAGTTCCTTATATATCAAATAATCTGTTTAATTGATAAACAATGTTCCTCATCAAATATCCATATTGAGCAAAGGATACTGATTTATCAAAATTTCTCCAGTTAATCAAATAGCATTCAAATTAGACACTGTATATTAAAATGGTATATAGTTTAAGAAATAATTATACCCATCACATAAGAGTATGTATATTTAAAATAAATTTAATTTATTATGGAAAATTTTCATAAGTGATTGTTTCAAGAGAAAGTTATCAATCACAAAAGAAAGTGAGATTGCAAAGATAACTTTTACTACTTGGTAATTTTTAAGTAAAACACCTTGGATGAGATAATTAAAAGTAAAATTTTAAATACCATGAATTATGATTGAATCATTATATTAAATTAAAAAATGGCAGTATATACACCATAATAAATTTAATTGGTTCATAATAAAAAGTAAATCTCAATAGATTCTAAATTGAGAAGAAACCCCATACCTTATGTTTCATTTTAGTTGAAAACTATTTAAAATCATATATAATGGCTTTAATCATGTTATTATCTTAAAATAGAACCATATTAAAATCAATTTAATCATATATATTTCTTTTATATCATATTATAACTCATTTTTTAATAGTATTTAATCATTTTAATCATTTTTGGTGTAAATTCCCCCGTTTCTTGAGTATGTTTTGACTTTTAATTCTTGTTTCTATTAATTATATCATGATTTAATAATATAAATAATGTAAATCATAATTTAAATATAATATATATTCATTATATAGGTATTTAAAATAATCCATAAAATTTTGAGATAGGAAATAAAATGCATCGTTCATGGATACGGTAGGTCGTACGTATACATGAATGCTACTTCCATTTCCTTTTCATATTTAAATAGTAAGTAATATAGTTATATATATATATATATTATTTTTACAGTATCATATTTATTTTATATATTTCACATAATTTTAATTATAACCATTCTTAATAAATTCCATGAAAAGTGTGAATGAATCACATCACTTTGAGGAGGCGGTAGTCCACAGGTCCACAAAGGATATTATCGTATTCCGAAAAAATGGGAATCATTAAGGTATGTGTTATATAAAAATTAAAAAATCATAAAAAATCATAAAAATAATATATATCATATATATAATATATAAAATATAAATACATCATTATTTTCCAACCTTGAAAGGTGGTAATGGAATAACAAATGATAGTGGTTCATGAGGTAGTAATCCGCCATACACAGGAATGATGATTGTATATCCCATTTTATAGAAGTGTGTGTGAGTTTAGGTCATACCCTTGAAATAAAAACATTTAATTATATCTTTTATACTTATTTTATTATATATATAATATATAATAATAATTTAATGGGTGTATAAAGAAATGAAAAAAGAGTGATCATTGAATAATATTATGTCTTTTTTGGGTAACTTCATTTAGTTTATTCCAAAAGACTTACTTTATTGAATTTATACCAAAAGTGCAGAATCTAGGATGATGTGATTGATTTTGGGAGCTTATATAAGTATGGTTTGGATTATCCAAAGGGATTTAGAGGTGTGTATAAGATGAAGGGGTGAGTGTCATTTTATAGTGGAAGAGGTGTGGCATTCTTGTAAATATAAAAAGGTAAAAAATATTGATAGGTTTCCCTTACATAATGTTCCCCCAATAATTAAACCATATTTTATAAAAGGGATTATATGGTCTAAATATGTCTATACAACAGCTTTTTTAGAGGTTTATAGGCCATTTTTTCCTTAATATTATGGTTTAGTCCATTGTTAAGCTTGTTTTTCTCTTAATCGATGTAATAAATTTTAAATTATTCATTACTGTTTTTGGTAAAAAATTAATTTTAGCTTAATATTAATTATAAATTATGATTATTTCTGATATGGAATCCATTTTTTCAAAGTTCAGATTACATACGTGGTAGAAATTAATTTAAAACAATGTGGTGAGAAAGCGAGTTTTTAAAGTAAAAATGTTCAAAAGTTTGAAATGTTTTTATATGAAAGTTCAATATAAAATTCATCCCAGTAACCTAAATTTTATTAATTTATATATAATAGATATCATTAAACCTTAAAAACAATTAAAAATATAATTTAAAACTATAAATTATTTATATGAAAAAGAAGTTATCAATTAAAATTCAGTATTTTTCACTATTCATCAAAAAATAAAACTTCATAGAAAAATTAAAAAAAATTACCCTAATATAATTTGGATATTATTATTTAAAAAATTAAGTTTATTTTGAAATATAAAATTTATAAAAGTGTCAAAATTATGTTTTCAAATAGGTTCACCATTAAAAGGATTCAAAATTTTCTTTTTAGAAAAAATACAATTTTTAAGATTTAAACCATATTTATTCTTATATTATGCCTATCAAATATATTGTATGAATATAAAAAAAATTAAATATATAATATATATATTTAATTAATATATTTCACTTAAAGTAATTAATTTAATTTATTAATATAGAATTCCTTTAGATCATGAAAACAGTTTTTATAAAATCATTCCCTTTATATTTATTTAGCTTCTATAATCATTTTTAATTAATTGGTAACCAATGAATTCAACTGTATATTTTCATAAGTAAAATAATAATATTAATAACCACCAATCCAAAGGCTATGTTATATCTTATTATATTAAATAATAATATTTTTAATAATATGTTATTGTTTGGTAAAACTCAGTCTTTCGTGTTACATAAGCCATCAAAGAGATTCATTGTTGCGTGTAACACAAGATAACCTCTGTGTTCCATGTACAATAGGATAAAATTTATGGTGAATGTAACATAATATTATCATGGTGTTTCTTATAAATCAAGATAATAAAAAAAATTAAATTTATTCTAAAAGGCATATATTGTAAAGTCATGGGATGTTACGCTTGTCATACTATACTACATGCACACATTGTACACTACAATAAGAGGTATTTAGGTAATATCTACTTCAATATAACACTTTCACTAAATAATCATATAATTTTTTTTCATTTCACCTTATACTATAAAAAATAAAATAACTTGTAAAATCATACCCAAAACTAATTTTGTATAGATCCTAAAAAAATTGGAAATTTTTCATCAACTTTACTGTGTATCACATCATATGCCAAACCTTATGAATACCCATACAAACCCATTTTCTAATTAACTCTAAAACAATTTCATACAATCTCTTTGATTCGAACTCAATCCTTATTTATTCATAAAAAAGTGTGACTCCACTGGATTTTATGACATTGATAAAATATATGAATTCTTGATTTCTTAAACATAAGAAAAGGGAGGCCTATAGAAAAAAATTAGTGCTTATCAAGATACAAAGGGATATAGAATGATATCTATCAAACACATGTATCTCTATAACTATGTCCACCAGATACATCATATGTAAGCATGAATTTTAATATGATCCCTTTTTCAAAGATATCGAGTGACCATGGAACAATTGTTTTTTCAATCCTATATAGCCAACTCATACATTCTAAATTCTTTGAGTATAGACCAACCTGATTGATGAACACATTGCATTTCATTAACATTTATATATTATTACATCACATTACCCACACCCAATAGATAAGTAAATAATATTTATTATCTATATATGGTCATACACATCTTAGTCTATCTCAATAAAGGTCCCAGATGTCACACTTATCATATGATAAGAAAAATATAATCTTGTAGAAGCTCAAATGGATGACATGATTAGAAACATACCCAACCAAATATGGATTATTTATGATTAAATGATTGTGTAATAATAATTTAAATGTATAATAGTTATCATGCTAGGTATCTTGAAAACCTCAAGTATCAGGGACTCTAAATATGAAATATGCACCCATAATGTTCCAAATCCATATTATATGACACTCCTTGTGGTATAATTCATCGGTCATCCAGTAAAAAAAAATGTTTTGTTCCTTATGTGAATATTTAGTATCTTGATAAAATAATATTAGCCACACTAACCATAACATTTCATCACAACTTATAATACTTCATTATGATAATTGGTTAGGGGTAACTCAATGTCAAACATTAAGAGGTAAATTATCATTTCACTTCAAGATATATATATATATATGTTGGTTCTTGTGTGTGTGTTTTCATCCAATGATAAAGTGTATATTGAAATTTTATGACATAACACATTTTATGTTATTTAACTCCTTTAAGAATGATTAATAAAACAATTCATATGAGCCTTCCTAACATATCATATATGATAGAATTTAAAATAAGCCTAATGTTTTCTATAATTTTATAGGTTTTATTAAATTCATTATATCTCTTTATAATTAATATGACATCGCACAGTGCCAATATAATAGAATCATCTGTCTAAAATATTTAGTGAGTAACATCAATGAAGAAAGATAGTTTGAGTAATAGTGAGACTTAGGAATAATATTCCAAATGTTTAACTCCTTAAACATACTCAGAATCCTTAACATCACAAAATTACTTGTTATGATGTTAAAATATTATATTGATAGAAAAAACTTTTTTTCTTTTCATGATAGTTTCTTTATGGATGATTAGTAACTAAAACACCAAGTGGGATTCGAAAAACAATATAATGAAAAATACAAAATCCAAAATCCAGAATTCAAAAATAAAACACATCTAAGAACATGAAACTCAAGGGAATCTATATCGTTGAATCCCAAATGTTAGCTGAAGTCACATCACCTGCAATCATCCTCATGAGATTACTTTCATCATTATAATCACCCATCACCACTGGAGCTAATAACCGAAATATGCTTTCCATAATAACATCACCAGGGAAAATACCCAAACCACCATAATAGAAGATGCCTTTAACCTCACCATCATCATTTCACCATTGTTGTCCTTGTGAGCCAACACCAACATCCTTGATAGAGAACAAGGACCTTATTTGAAACCTTCCTTTGAGATCATCACCATATGGGACAATCACCTTGCTCAAATTTTAAATAAACAAGATCCTCCACTAATGGCCGTTCACCTTGACACAACATATTCACTGCTCACATATGCACACATAATGATACATTTCATCATATTCATTGTTTCTAACAAAAATGAATCATTATCATAGATATTCATAGGGTTAAAGGATAAAGTGAGCGATTTCTATGAAATGACACCCATGTATGGATACTACAAGTGGATGTGGATCTATCATATATTAACCTAGGGGTAACAAACAAAAAACCTCGTATTGAGCTAGACTAGATCAAGAACTAGTGCATAACAATGGGCCATGCTGCACACCTTATTTGACACTCCTAGGAGAAATGCCTTGTAAATTCACAAACACTTTAAAAACCATCATGAAGAATGTAAATAGATGATGACTATGAATGACCTAGGATAAACCAAAGGTCTCATAAATTAAAAAAAGGTGTCTTAAATTAGACCTTCTAAATGGTTTTCTAGACTATATGATTTTCCATTATGATTTGTGTTGCTTACACTATGATTTTTTATTTTAGTTAATGGATGGAACTAAAAGGAATCATGTTAATATTGAATATGATGGAAAATTTAGTGACTGTGAGAAACTAGATTGGATGAAGACTAGAGAGAAAGATATTTTGATTATACCTAATCATCTATCATGATATATGATTAATTATGTGAGAGAATGATATTATGATTATACATAATTATCCATCATGATATATGATTAACAATGTGAACTTAGGTGAGATTCTTGGCACATAGAATAATAGAAAGATAGTATTTTATAATATTTCATGTTGAAATGAACATAGATGAAATAAGTCTCAGATTCTTACATGTTAAGAAGGTGGGAATAAAATCCTGAAGGAATATCTCAAATTGAAGAGAAGACATTATCTCCACGGAAAAGAAGGTCATAGAGTGATATAGTTTTAAGGATTTCAATGTATTATTTATGGAGAACAGGGTGATTACACAACCCAAATCCCTTACTCAATAATGAACTTCTAGAACAAGGAATAAGCTATTTTATTCCAATCATTTAAGTAGGAGGAATAAGATATTTATGTATTTTGATTCATGAATTCTTAATTTTAAAATATATAAGGATTTTTCAGTATAAGTTTTCTCATTAAGGATTTGAAAGAATATGTTAAATTATGTTGATGGACTAGAAAAGTTATTTAATAGAAAGGAAGTATTCATGGAAAATATATGATTAAGGTAAAGAAACCCCTTAATATGTTCATGATGTTGAGATAATGATGTGGGGATAAAGAGATGATTGATTTTGATAAATTAAATTGGATAGTATTAAGGACCTCCAAACTGATAATGGATTTATTGACAAAGTGGTTTATGTTATCATTTATGGATTTTACATCATTTTTGGATTTATAGAATATATCCAAAAATATATGTTCTATGTAAGGAATGAAGAAGCATGTTTTTTTCAGTACTTTTTTATGGTAATTCATGTTATATCTATGTTTCAAGAGAATACATGATAAACGTATTCACATTTTTGTTATGTGATAACTAAGAGATACTTTATTATATAAGGGTGATTAATGTTAAGTTTATTTTTAGAAATTTAGTCACCTATTTATAAATTTTGAATGTTGGAAGGGTTAAAAGGTTTACTATTTATAGGATGGTTTAAGTTAAACATGGGATTATATTTTATACATTAGCGTATTACTTGACTATATAAGGATTCATACACATTGGATAACCTCTAATAACCATTTTGTTGAGATGATAACTAAAGATAGATAGAATGACTTATCATTCTATTTATAAATCTTATGATCTGTAGGTGTTTCAAGAATAATAGAGTCTCCTTTATTTTTGGAAGAATATATGAATTGGAAATTGATCAAGGCACAAATAATGGGTGATATTTTTCATATGAAATGGAATGAAATAAAATAAATATATCTTCTTGTGAAAATTCTTCAACATTAAGAAAATGATCTTGAAATATTTTTTTTCTTGTTATCATTATTTTTTATAATATCAGTAACCTTTTCATACCTATTTGGGTTATTAATTTATAGTCATTAAATTTCTCTAGATCACCCATTTTCTTGTGATAAATGATCTTTATCACTCCCTATAATTATTTACGCCTTTATTACTATCCAAATATTCAGTTCCCATATATGTTATTATATGTGTAAACCTAGTTATAGGTTACAATGGGTGAACATTATGTTTCCAAATTTTCTTTTTAAGGAATGTTTTATTTATTTATTTGTAAGATGTCGGATTTTATGAAGTAATTTTGAAACATTAAACCTTTGACGATGAAGATGAATTTTGAGGAAAAAATTCATTTTAAGGGGGGTATAATGTAATTCCCCAAGATTTTGTGATTTTTTTAAAATATATTTAATATTTTTGATATTTTAAATTACATGAAACACTGATTTTATCATGTGTTACATGTGATAATAATTTTTTCATTTGTTATAAACAATTACAATTTTATCTCGCATTACACACAACATCAATTTTAAACCAAACATGACATAATATTTAAATATTATTATTTAATATGATAGTTATAAACTAGGAGTTGGAATTGTTGATAAAATTAGGATAAACTAAATTATGAAAATATGATTTCACATGTTTATATAATTATTTGGTGTTTGATTCACTAAAAATTAAAATAATTACATTTTAAAAATAAAAAAATCTTTTTCAGAAAACTATTTTTATCTGCACATGTGTGTATTATATCAATAAATTAACCAAATCCATTTAAGTTAATAATTTAAATTAAATTTATATATTATATATTCATTAAAATGTTTAATATTTTTGTAATATGTTCTCTATATACGATATAAGAATAAATCCAATTTTATGCTTAAAAATTATTTTTTTCTTAAAGTAGTTTTCTCTCCTTTTTAGGCCACACATATTTTAAAACTAAAATTTTCCACATTTATAAAATTAATTTTATAAAATAAAAATAATTTTTCAAATTTTAATATCAAAATCATCTCATTGTTATTTTTTTGTTTGTTTTTATAAAAGTATTATTTTTTGATGAATAGTGAAATAATCTGCATTTTAATTAAAAAATTTATTTTTCAATTAATTTATAAAAAAAATTATATTATGAATTTTTTTAAATTAAAATTAGTTATATTTTATATCCATAAATCCATTTTAGGTTATTTGAATCAATTTTATATTGAATTTTAATATAAAAACATATCAAACTTTTGAACGTTTCTCTTTAAAAACACGCTTTTTCATTATGTCTATGATATTAATTTTAAATTAATTTTTTAAACTTATGTTAATTGAATTTTAAAAAATAGATTCCATATTTTGAATCATAATTATTGATAATTTATAATAAGTTAAACTTAATTTTTGACTAAAATGAATAGTGAATGGAGTAAAAATTAATTATCCCGATAAAAGTAAAATTGGGTTTACTGGGGGTTAAACTAGAACGATAAGAGTGAAATGACATAAAAAATTATCTTAATTTTATTTAATAAATTTATTTATTTATTTTCCATCTACATCTCTAAAATATGAAAAATTATTTTCAATTTTCTTTGAATATGACCCATATAATAAGTTTAGTAATGAAAAAGAGAAAAAAGATATTTTTATTACTTTTAATATCTATAAAGTCTCGGGATAAGAAAAAAAACATATGTTCAGTTATATATTTCCTTTTAAAATATAAATGATTTATTTATATCATTATAATTTACTTTAATTTTTTGAGATGAAATAATTGCTTTAAATGTTTAAGAAACACCAGCATAGAAATTATTTAGTTAATAATAAAATAAAATAAACAATACTAAAAACATTAAAATTTAATTAAATTGAATTAATTATTGTATTAAATTATTATTTTTAAATTACTATATCATTATAAATATTTTTCTAAAATTATATATGAGAATTCCATCATTGTATTGATATTTTAAAAATTGAGATTAAATGAATAATGTCAAAATTGACATTAATGTTATTTTATAATAAATGATATTTTATTAAATGATTTGAAATTAATAAAAAAACTTATATTATACCAAGTTATTTTTAAATGTTAATAAATATAAACTATGTACCATTCATGAAGAAAAATTATTATAAAAACTATATTGACCATTAAATAATAAAAAAATCAGTTAGCATGATGAAGGTTAAAGCGGTGTTTTTTCAATTTACAGACGTTTATATTAAAATTAATTTACAAAACATTTAGGAATTATATTATATAAATTTTAATTAATATTTATAATTATTGGGTCTAAATAATATAACAATTCCCACCCTAATGTATTCTTAAAGGATAAATTATCAAGGTGAGAAAACTACTTAACGTATTGAAAAACCAAAATGATAAAAATATGTATACTTAGAGGTTAAGGAATTAAATGTTTAAATAATATGTTTCAGTATCTGGTGGAGGTATTTCTTGACCATATCATACCTCAAAATATTTAATTACCATATTTTAAGCCACTTGAGGTAATATTTATCTCCCAATAGTGAATATTTTTTGAGAATTTATAATAATGTCACTCCTCCTCGATTATACAAGGACACTAATACTCCCCACTTATTAACACCTCTAAATCCATTTGTATTGAACAATATCTACCCAAATAACTTCCTAAATTACTTCCCATAATCCTAATATCCTTATGTTTGAAAAAAATCCAACAAAGAAAGGCTTTAGTGAAACCCCAAAGAGGGTACCCAAAGAAGAGGTAATGCTCACCAATGAGTGTTTTCATTTTATTCTTCCTACACCACCTTCAATTATTATGAAAACATGGATATATAATAAAATCAGTAACATAAATATAATGACATGTTGTTATGATAAGTTTATTACCGAAAAACACACACACTTCCATCAAATGGGTTATGAAATCATCATTCGTCTGTATAGTGGATTTCCACCATGCGAACCAATGTCATTCATTTTTCCATTACCACTTTTCAAATTTGGGAATAATGATGGATATATAGTTTATATATGATATATATTATATTTAGAATAAAATTATGATTATGTAATTATTATAACATACATACTATCATGTTTTTCATTTTGTGGGAATACGATAATATCATTCGTGTGTACGATATACTACAGCCTCAAGAAGCGATGTGATTCATTCACGCTTTACATAGAACATATTGAGGATAAGTTTAATAAAAATATTTAATATACATAACATAAAAATATTACTATAATAATATATATATATATATATATCATTTTCTATTCTTTCCTTCAATACAGTAAGAAAATGGAAACAATGTTCATGTGTACATACGGTTTACCATCCATGAATAGTGTATTTCATTTTTTATCAGTACATGTTATGGATTACTCAAAATACATATATAATGAATAAATATGATATATATATATATATATATCATTTTTATATTCTATATACTATGAAATAATTATATAATTAAGTGGAACAAAAATAAAAAGTCAAAGAATATATGAAAGATAATCTTGTTAGTACCTAAAACATAAATTTAACATATAATTTTTAATAAACAGGCAATAAAAGGTCATCATAAAATTATATATGGTATCATATATATATATATATATTATTTAATATATTTATAATAAACATATATTTATTATATAATAATCTTTAATGAGTATGATAGAAGTCAAGACTTAAGGTATGGGGATTTCTAGTCACACTTTTATTTCTGAGAGACCTGTGACACATTCACCACTTTTTTTGTGATGTATATATTCATCCTTATGAAATGATGTAACATCGTTCTTACTAAATTAATGATAATTAATTCTTCCATTTATGTTATTATTTAATTTGGATTATGATTCAAAATTTACTCAAGCAGAAATGGATTTCCATCTCACTTTTTAATTTTGTGAGACACATTTTATATTCATAACCCATTTCATCAATGTGGTGTATATACCACCCTTTAATTTATTTTATTATTATTAAAATTAAAATTATTATTATTTTAATATCCATTTCATAATCTATATTTTATGGGGTTTATAGTTAAAAAGATTCCAAAATGGTAAGATTTTTTGTCTGAATTTTCCTTCTTTGGGATATACATTATGTTATGCACCTATATTATTTAATCATGTGTATATAAATACCATTTGAAATTTCATATCATGAAATTATTTAATATCATGATAGTTTAAGTTCCATATTATTTTATTCATTTACGGGGCTTATAATTCAAAGTAACTAAGGTGGTAAAGATTTTATGTTATAATCTCATCATTTATCGGGATTGTTTATGATTAAGTATTTAATGTTGAAATATTATGATCTAATTATAAATAATTATAATTAATTTTATTCTACTATATTTACTCATGATATCATCATGTATGGTAGCATTTATCCACTTTTTTTAATTAGGATAATTAAAAAAATGTTTTAAAGAAAATCCAACTTTATTTCTCTCTTCGATCGGAAAACTATTTTCCTCAAAAAATTTATTTTATAAAAATTTTTTCAAAATTTTTTAAAAGATATTTTAACAAAATTTTAAATTAAACGTATTTTAAATTTTTTTATGACTTTAAAAGCATTTTAAATGATTTTAAAATCTTCCTTTTTAAGTTTAAAGTCTATTCTTAAAGAAAATGGTTTAAAAAATGATTGATGTTTTAAAAAGAATTTTTTCAGAGAGAAAATGATAATTTCCTCAATAAATGCTTTAAATGATATTTTAAAATTATTTTTCATCTAATATGACATCATTTGGTGTTACCTATTCTTTAATTGGGTTATTATCTAGATACAGAATTTATATTCTTTCTTTTAATGGTTTATTTTTTGAGGGCATGATGTTTATCAAACCCATTTCTCTTCCACAGGTTATTCCATGAGTAAATTCTTGTGAAACCCAGTTCTTTTAATGGGTTATTCTATGATGAACGGATTATGAAACCTATCTCATTTTCATAGGTTTTGATATGATGAATTGTTTATGATAACCATTTTATTTCATGGGTTTTGATATGATAAAAGTTTATGATCTTATGGAACACATAAATATGGTTTTAATTTGGTTACTGGTGGGAAATATATCTACCTCCAATTCATTGGGTAATGATAAATGTTATATGATCTCAAAGGGTAAATGGGTGGTTATACCAATCCTAAAAAATAGGGTACATAGGTGGCTATCCCAAGATCAAAAGAGGGTATGTAGGAGGTCATCCCAAGCCAAAAGAAGGTAAATATGTGGTTAACCCAATCCTAACAAGTTTTGAATGTCTTATTGGTTATCCTTGAGATTATATTTTTTATGCTTATATGTATTCCCAAAATCTATGTCTTATGCTAATATTATGATCTCATGAATTATGTCCTTTGATTATCTTATGATTCAAGTATTATAAACTGCCAATATTTATTTCATGACTCAATATTATGATATCTGATATGTACATTATGGTTTCAAATAATTATGATCACATTCTCATACCCTTATGTTCATCTTATCCTTATATATCTCCCTTTTTTACCCATAATGAGTATATGAGATCAACCTTTCTTAATTTTCCTTTCCCCAGGTTATAAAGAATGTTTTTATGTAGGGTATATATATTAAGAGTACTAAATGGGAAGATATTTTTGGGAAACATTAAATATCAATAACTATATTAGAAGATTTTGTTTTAGTTTCCAAAGGCACCAAACTAGTATAGTCCTTAGTTTTGTTTTTTTTTGTAATGTAATGAATATTAATATAAAATATTTAATATCCATGTATGTGAAGCCTAGGTAACCATGTTATCCTTTTTCCAGTGTTGGTATTAAAGTTATGTTTGATGATTGTGATGTTGTTTATCTAAAATAGAAAATTTATCATATGGGTATCATGTTTTGGAAATCCTTAATATGGAATTTTATTAAATTTACTCCCACTAAAATGATAACCCCTTTTAAAATCCATCATATCCATTAGTGTACGAAGATCAATATTTCACTAATATGCTAGACCATAGAATCTCTCCCATAACTTATCTATTTTTGTAATAAGTCATCCCAATCATATTAGATTTTACTCTTGGATAGTTTAGTGGAAAAATCCTTTACCAATCCATCATATGTATAAGCTCAAATCAATTCATCTAATAAAAAAAATCCTAATAGGGTCAACTTGTTGCGTTTAATGTAAAAAAATTATATAAATGGGAACCTAATCTTATTTGGGTCACCCATTACGTTCTTTCCTTATATAAGGTAATCTAGTGGCACCCAAATTTAGCATGACCAACCTAGTTAGATGATTTAGGTCTTGAAAAGTGTTTACTTTAAAAAGAATATAACACTTATTATTTTGAAGGGGATTTAATATCACCATATTATCTCATGTTATTACCTTTATATATGCATGATTCTACTAATTTATTCTGTAATCCTATTCCTTTCATCAAATAAATATGGTCAAACTATATTTATGTGTAACACTTTACACAACTCTTAACTTTTCTTACTATAACAAATTAAAATCGAACTATATCCATACATATTGAAATTCATCCCATGAATATGATAAATGAAACCCTTATGTGTAAATTCATGGAATTATATGAAATCGAAAATCCACATAAGAGTAAGCTTGGAGTGATATATAGCCAAATGCATTTATATAGACAAGGAAAAAGACTCAAGACCCCATAAAAGTCTGACCCAAAGTCCCTCTTCCCAAGGATACTATACCAAATATAGACCTAAATTTCATCATAACTCTAACACCTAAAATGTATAAACTATAATTAACCATTAAAGTAAAGCTCATAACCGAACACAAGTTGGATTTAAGGTAAAAGAAAACAAAATCCATTATCATACCTAACTTGTAACTCCTCAGATTAATGTATGAAAATTTATAGAATTAGTTTAAGTATTTAAACTAAATCACACATGTATTCATAATATAAATAATTTATATTTATTAATAATGTAGGGAATACAAAAATAAGTAAATAATTCATAAATTTAAACATGAGATAAATTATTTGTGAACAATTCATAAATAAGTCAATTATAAACACTTTATAATTTAACCATGCATTGTGGACATATTATAATTAAATAAATATAAACACTTTACATTTATTTCCCATATGAACTCATTCATATTGTTCATCATATGAAATTTACTTTCAATATATGATATTAAATGAAATATAAATATTTTTACTCCAATTAAATTATGTAATCCATTTACATAATCCAAATATCATATATATCATTTAAACCTTGGTCATATAAATTATCAAAACATATTTTGATATAGTTTAAATAACTTCAAATAAGGCCTTTATCTTGGGTAATTCAAATTAATTAATTATGAACAATACATAATTATATATAATCCCTATTTATATTTTATCCATATATTATAATTTATAAACACATTATAAACTACCATTATAATTTCAATATAAAAACTTATATCAAAACCATAATTCATGTCATATAATTGGTAAAAGGTATTTCAATATTAACATTTAACATTTAAACAAAATTTATTTATTAAATTTTTTAAAAAAATTTAATTAATTAATTATAATAATTTTATAATTAATTAACTTATAAAAAAATTTATAAATTAATAAATATCAGAAAATACCATTTATTATGTGTTATAAACATTTTATAAATCATTTCTTTCGATTTTATATAGAAATATAGAAAAATATAATATTTCCTTTTGGTAATATTTTATTACCTTCCCATATCATAATGTATGATATATAATGATATTATGTACCATACACCATGATTTTATGATATTTGTGGGTGAAACATTATCACTTATATAGGTGACATTTCTTATGTGTGTGTTTTCTGAAGATATAATATCCTACATAAGATCAAATAGGTTATATTGGATATTTTATGAGATTAACATAGATTTTCAACAGTTATAGGCTATAAAATATGCTTATATGAGATTAATAAATCTCCAGCAGGGCATGGGTAATGGTAATACCAACCATGTTGGGGTCTATGTATGATTAATAAACATGCCAATATTATGGTATGGCCTACATAGTGTCAAACTAGCACATGAGATCGTGTAATATTAAAATTTTATTCATGGTTGTTGTTTAATATGATAAGAACCTATGTAGTATTAAATTCGTCAGTTATTGGGAATATTCTTTTAGGATATTTCATATGCCGTTAGAGAAGTAAATTATTTTTTTAAACAATTATTTCTAATGCATTCATATCTTTTGATATCATATTTATAACACTTCATTTTTTTAAAATGATGTATTTCCCCTTCATCTCTCATCACAATATCACATAGCATTTATCTAATTGTAGTTCAAATTTTCTATTATTTTTAATAATATAAAAACAATATTTAAATTTTATAGTTTAAAAAATGATTTTTAGAATAAAAGAACATGGTGAATCTTTGATACCACTATTAGGGTTATAATGATCAATTAATGACTAATAAACAATGTGAGAACAAATAGAAACCATATATCTCAAGAATACTATACCTTTGAAACTTGAAACCATACGATATATAAATGAACATAACTGTATACTATACCCAAATGACATTGATTATCTATCTTAAATCACTGTGCTTGATAAAGATCAGTAAGGATTAATAAAAAGTGTCCTCTCTCCATGATGTATCCATGGGATAACATAAATTATCTAATTATCGAGTGAAATTATACTACAATCCAAAAAAAGATAATGTGTAATGATGCAAGGGAAGGAAGATAGATAGCTTCACTAAGAAAGTTTTCTTATGATCTAACCATCATATTCTCATTGTGGTCATTACCTTATAAAGTCCCTAATATGTTCCTTGAGTTCAATGAAATTTAAGGTTCTTGGGAATAGAAAATGTAGTAGGGGTCATGCCCAAAAATGGGGTTTCATCAGTTTCAATAGATAATATATGAAGAGCATAAAAAAAGAAACTCCAAAATCATTAACGTGAGGATCTTTCACATTTAATTTAAAATTAATTTAAAATAATAATTACCTTTAATATGATTATTATTCTTGGTTTTTGATCAATATGATTTTTGTTCTTGTCGTATCATCGTTGTAGTGAATAATCTAAACAATAATTACTCTAGAAATATCCACATGTTATCTATAAATATTATGACATATATATTGGTGTTATGTGTGCCAGCACAGAGGAACCAAGTATCTTATGTCATCCTATGTTGATCGCAATAAGAAATATATCTTGTTCACTCTTATTCTTGGGAGGGAGAGGGGGGAGTTTTCCCTATGGGGTTTGAGTTAATATTAGAGAGGTTTCATTTTATACAACTACTCTAATGTCTAAAATGATATATATTAGAATATATAAATAGGTTTTAACAATTAATACTTTCACAAGTTCCCTATATCTATTTTTTTTCTAATTAATCCACATGTCAAATAATAATAATAATACTAATAATAATAATAATTTATCTCAGGACTTGTACTAAACTCATGAATAAATTATATCATCTTATTCAGTCCCTTTAATAATCCCATTAATACTACTCAAAATTTATCAAACATTGAATAATAAATATTTAAATAAATAAATATTATTATATTATCTATTCAATAAATAAATAATTATTACACTTACAAAACTAATGAATAATTATTTATTATTAATATTAAATCAACTGAATAAAGATTTATATTAATATATTCACTAAATAGGTCAATAAAAATTTATTTATTTATTACCATTTTAATAATAAACAAGAGATAAATAAATATTATATTCACTAATTTTTTTAATAAATATATATTTAATATTAAATTCACATATTCAAAACTATAATATTTTTTGAATGAATTTATGAGTTCGATGATACTTGAATAATTATTACTCTACATGCTGAGAATAATATTTGTTCTTAATATTAAATTCAAATAAAATTTAACCGATATTCTAGATACACTTAGTGTATAGCCCTCTAGGACACTTTCTTAGTAGATTTAGGTAAACTTGCCTAAAGTCTAACATTCAAAACCAACAACACATCAAGCCACCCATATAGAAAGAAGTTAATGTCACAAAAAACCTTCATATGAATGTTTACTATGTAATATAATCTATTTGTCTCAATATCACATCAATAAGGTTTCATATCTGTTTCATCGACCTATCTACTTTATTTATTTTTCTTTATGTACCTAAAATGAACTCATTGATGAACTCCCATGGCCAGGGATTTAATAAAAATGTTTCATTTCAATCAAAGGGCCATAGATATTAACACGACCCTACACATTGGGACCCCTCCAAGGGTGTACCACCCTAGTCTTACCTCCAATATGGCAAGGGATGGTGGCTATCACTAAGTAGAGATATCACACATGATGGGAGGTATTAACCTAATCCACTTGTACATAAACACACAACTCCATACAAGACATAATGATGTATAAAAGATCAATAAAACTACCTGAAACATATATAATTCATTTGAAAATGGTAATGTACACAACGATAAACCATTATATAATCTATAATGAAATTTTTTCAAGATACACACTCAATAACCCAAAAGTTAAACCAACCTAAAAAAACTATGATGGAGAGGTACCTACAACAAGCTAGATCCAAACACGAATATCACCCAATACTAACACCTCCTAGTACCACTGATCTCCATCAACACCGTTTCCACCAAGGTTATTATCAAACTTCTTGTAATCTTCATTAGACATGAGACATGTATGAAAACACACTAATATAGGGTTGAGTATATACATATATATTAGGACCCTTTAAAACCCACAGAGAAATAATATAAACAACTAGTCCGCTCAACACCACAAGACCAGAGGGAAAGAGTAAAACATAAATAGAAAATAACAAAAATATTATTAAAAAGGAAAAATGAGAAAATATGAAAAATCACTTCTCTACAGAGCCAATCTATAAGAGAAATGGGCATGTAGGCCCAACACTATGGGAAAAAACGATAATTGCGATGGGGTATTTGCGACGGGTCTTATTCCCGTCGCAACAACTCTGATGAAAAGGGTTTTTGCGACTGGAATATATTCACGTCGCAAATGGTCAGTTATCTGCGACAGAAATACAGGGCCCGTCGCAATTGCAATGGCGCAGTTTTCATGCCAAAACGCGGGAAGGATATTTGCGACGTGTAGAAGGCTACCCGTCGCAAGTACCCGACGGTGGTAAATAGTATTTGCGACGGGGAAATTTCCCTGTCTCAAAAAATTATTCACCCGATAATATTTGCGACGGGCCCCGTCGCCAATGCTGGCCGCTGTAAATCCTATTTGAGATGGTTACCTAAAACCCATCGCAAATACCTCACGGTAGTAAATATGGTTTTGCGACGGTACTATGTACCCGTCGCAAATACCGGCGGTGGTAAATATGAATTTGCGACAGGGATATCATCCCGTCGCAAATACCAGCGGCGGTAAATAGTAATTTGCGACGGGGATATCCGCCTGTCTCTAATGGTGTGGCATTAGAGATGGGCCCGTCGCCACAACCCTTTTACCCACCGCCCGTAATTAATGCGGGTGAAGGTATTTGTGACGGGCCCCATCGTGAATACCGACGACGGTAACTAGAAATTTGTGACGGGGATAGCCACCCGTCGCTAAAGGTGTATATTTGCGACGAGCCCGTCACAAAAGCCCATTTACCCACCGCCTCTATTTAATACGGGCGAAGTCATTTGTGATGGTATCCCATCGCAATACGTCGTTTTTGCTACGGTCACCCGTCGCAAATGTGACCGTCGCAAATAATCTAACCTATATATACACCCCATCTGTTTTTTTCCATAACATTAAGATCTCCATTCTTCTCTCTCTCTCATTTTCATATCTGAGCAGATTTTTTTTTCTTTTAATTTTTTCTTTTGAGAAGAGGAAGGAAAGAGTTGGTGCAGATTATTAAAGGTATTTATATTTTTTGTAATTTTTTTAATTATTAAATTATTTTTAATTGTTAATTTTATTTTTTTTAATAGAATGTTTAGCTATGTAGTATAATTAGTTTATGTGTTTGTACCAAATAATCCTTGTCTGGATACGAACAAGTAGAGGCGGCTCTGGCACAGATGTACCTAGGAGTGAAAACTCTGACAAGGTGTTTCGAGCTTGACTCGGGGTAACCTGGTACACGACAACGGGCCTTGTTGCACTCTTGGTTCGACACTCCTGGGGGATGTTTTGGTAATAATTAGAAATAAATATATGATTATGAAATAATTAAGAAATAATTAGATTTAATTAATATAATTATCAAATAATTAGGAAATAATTAGATTTAATTAATTATAAATAAATAGGAAACAATTAAAATAATTAGGAAACAATTAATAAGAAATAATTAGATTTAATTAAAATAATTATCAAATAATTAGGAAATAATTAGATTTAATTGATTAGAAATAATTAGAAAATAATTAAAATAATTAGAAAACAATTAGATTTAATTAGGAAACAATTAGATTTAATTAGAAAACAATCAGTATAATTAAAAAACAATCAGTATAATTAGGAAACAATCAGTAAAATTAGGAAACAATCAGTATAATTAGGAAACAATCAGTATAATGAGGAAACAATCAGTATAATGAGGAAACAATCAGTATAATGAGGAAACAATCAGTATAATGAGGAAACGATCAGTATAATGAGGAAACAATCAGTATAATGAGGAAACAATCAGTATAATGAGGAAACAATCAGTATAATTAGGAAATGTGATTGACCGCTTATCTACCTCAATTTTCTTTTCATTTGTGTGTTGAGGCTTGACAGGAAACTTCTGCCTCCACATGTAATATCTGCTTTTAATGTCAAAATTATCAACCTCCTCACCAATATAGAGGTGAGGAGGTTTATAATTTTGACAGTAAAAACACATATTACATGTGGAGGAAGAAGTTTTCTGTCAACCTCAACACACAAATGAAAAGAAAATTGAGGTAGATGATCGGTTAATTAAATTTGTTTGTCTATTCATTGATTAATTAACCACCCGACCTATATGCATATCTTCGCATTTCTAATTATTAACATAAATAGTAACATAAATAGTAACATAAATGGTAACATAAATAGTAACATAAATAGTAACATAAATAGTAACATAAATAGTAACATAAATAGTAACATAATATAAAATATTATATTACTTTGATATTAATAGTTAAATAATACTTATAATATAATGATTTTATTATTATATGTTTAATATTTATAAAAAAATATTAATATTATTAAAATTATTAAAATTTTATAAAATATTACAATTATCAATATTTTCAACAACTTTTTCTTTATTCTTAACAGTTCAAATCTTATAGGGTCGCCAATTTTCAGGTCATGGCCAATAAAAAGTTTGCGTCAACTGTGTCCAATGTAAACTCTATAATTGTTCTTTCTTGGTTGATCACCTCACAGGTAGCGTTATAATAGGACAACCCATGTAATGTCTTTCTCATTACTTGTGTCATCCTATTGCAACACTACTTGCGAGATGATCAACCAAGTTAGAACAATTATAGAGTTTAAATTGGTCAAGGTTGACCCAAACTTTTTATTGGGCATGACCTGAAAATTGACGACCCTTTAAGATTTGAACATGTTAAGAATAAATCAAAATCTGTTAGAAATATTGAGATTTGTAATAATTAGTAATAATTACTAATAAAATTAATCAAAAATAAAATAAATTCAAGTACATGGTTATAAATTGGCACAATTTCCAGCGGATTGTTGACCACCTTTTGTTCAACGTCTCATATCTTTGCTACTTTCTCCCACTGAAATCAGTATGAAAAATGTGCTCTAATGTATGTCAGAGTAAGTTTTTCATATTGATTTTAGTCAGGAGAAAGTTAAAAAGAGATGAGCCATCGGACAAATCAGAATAATTAGTAATATAATCTTCACAACGATTATTACAAAATTTAATTTCATTATTTAAGCATATTTCATTTTGCCAAGTATTGCTAAGTATTGCTAAATTAATAATAATTAGTGGGGATGATTACAAACTAACTGTGTCGCCTATAATTATTGGTAATTACTAATAAATAATTGTAATTATGTATCTTATTTTTTTAGGATATTGTTTCTTATATCAAATTATTTAACAATAGTAATGATTTTAAATTTTGTAGAAACATATATATGAATATGGAACAAGGAAATTGACATAAATCATTATTAGATGATCGTGCTTGGATAAATCTGCACAGAAATCCAAACGGTTCTAGTTTAAATCCTGTATATGTTGATGGTGTTGAAGCTTTCTTATCATTTGCATCATCAAACCCGGAATTTGTTTCAGAAGGGACAATTAAGTGTCCTTGTAAAAAATGTGCTCTGAGAACATTTGAGACATTTGACATCATTGGGAAATATCTCTTGCGTTATGGTTTTCAATCAGATTATATTTTTTGGTATCAACACGGTGAACGTAGTTCCAGAGAAGATACTAATAATTTGATTTCGGATCCATCATAGTTTCAGAATTTAGTACATGATGTTGGAGGGTCATCCATTCAAAAAACAAAAATTGAGGATGATGTTGATTTACCTCCCGAGTTGGCACCATCTGAATTTGCTGAGTTGTTCTGGTCTTCTGAGGATGCATTATATACTGGTTGCAAGATAAGTAAATTAGAAGCAGTTGCAAAATTTATGGCTATTAAATCAGATAATGGAATGTCAAATAACGGTTTTGATCAAATATTTTCTTTGGTTAAAGCACTGTTAACTGAAGGAAATGTGTTGCATGCTAATTATTATGAGAGCAAAAGACTCGTTCGTAATCTGGGCCTTAGTTATTAGGAGATCCATGCATGTTCAAACGATTGGATCTTATATTCTGTTGAAAATGAGTCATTGGATAGTTGTCCCACATGTGGACAATCGAGGTATAAAGAATCTCAATCAGGGAAGTCTGGATTTATTCCTGTAAAACAGTTGAGATATTTCCCGCTTACACACAGGTTGCAGCGTTTATTTATGTCTCAGAACATAGCGACAATAATGTCATGGCACAAAACCAATATTTCAAATGGTAAAATCTTGGTTCATCCATCTGATGGCGATTCATGGAAACATTTTGATCAAGTGCATCCGTCTTTTGCTTTAGAATCCTGGAACGTGCGATTGGGTCTTCCTACTAACGGTTTTTGTCCATTTGGATCTTTTGGTAGTCAGTATTCCTGTTGTCCTATCTTTATAACTCCGTACAATTTGCCTCCATGGATGTTGATGAAAGAGCATTATATCTTTTTGACATTTTTAATCCCAGGACATTCGAAGAAGAATATTGATGTTTATTTGAAACCACTGATTGATGAGTTAAATTTATTGTGGAGTCATGGTGTTGGTACATATGATGCTGCTGTGAAACAGAATTTTGTAATGAAAGCTGCTTTGATGTGGACAATTAGCGACTTCCCGGCATATGGAATGTTATCTGGCTGGAGTACACGTGGTCCAAAATCATGTCCTTACTGTATGGGAGACAACAAATCATTTATGCTCGTGAATGGAAAAAAACCTTGCTATTTTGACTGTCATCACAGATTTCTTCCAATCGATCATCTTTTTCGGAGGAATAAATCTCATTTCAGAAAAGGCAGAAATGAAAGAGATGAACCTCAAAAAATGATCTCAGGTACAGATTTATAATTAGTTGTATTTTCATTACCTTCCATCACTTTTGGACCGACAATAAACCAACAGAAAATTCATGGTTTTGGGAAAGAACACAATTGGACAAAACAGAGCATTTTTTGGAATCTGCCATATTGGTCTGATTTGTTGGTCCGACACATGTTGGATGTCATTCATATTGAGAAAAACTGTTTTGATAATTTATTTCATATAGTTTTGGATACACCGGGTAAAACCAAAGATAATGTAACGGCACGATTAGATCTTTCCCAAATCTGCAGGCGACCAGAACTTGAATTGTTTGAAAATGTCAGATCACAGAGATTAATGAAGCGAAAAGCAGCTTATACACTGACCAAAGGGAGTCACTTATTATTTTGTCAGTGGATTGCAGATTTGAGACTTTCAGATGGCTATGCTTCCAACTTGGGCAGATGCATTAAAAATGGTCATATTACCGGATTAAAAAGTCATGACTGTCATGTTATAATGGAAAGGCTTATGCCTATTGGATTAAGAGGTTTGTTTAATTCTAAGATTTGGGATTCGATAATAGATATATCATATTTTTTCCAAGACATGTGTGCGGTGAAAACAGACTACGATACACTATGAAAACTGGAAGAAGTTTTTGTGGTAATTATATTCAAATTGGAAAAAATATTTCCGCTGGCTTTCTTTGACTCGATGGAACATTTGATATTACATTTGCCACATGAAAAATATGTGTAGGTCCAGTTCAGTTTCTATGGATGTACCCATTTGAGAGATGCATGCAGTAATTGAAGAAAAAAGTCCATAACAAAGCATCAGTTCAAGGCTCAATTGCTGAAGCTTATTTTCAAGAAGAAGTTGCTTTATTCTGCTCTCATTATTTTTAATCTGAATATCCCTCAAAATTTCACCGCATGGGCCGGAACGAGGGGAATGTTGATGATGATATGAAAAATCAATTATCAGTTTTCAATTAGCCCGAACTTGGCTTTGGTGGAGTTCATGATAGATGGCTTTCAGATGATGAACATCATAGAGCTCATACATATGTTTTACTCAACTGTGAAAAAATGTCACCAATTGTATAGTGAGTGCTCTTATCCCTTATTCTATAGATTCTGTTACAGTAAATTAATCATATTGTATTTGTAGGTTATAGGATGATCATATCAAGAAACAGTTTCCACAAATTACAGTAGCTGGCTTAGAAGAACGTCGGCAAAAAAATTTTGCCTACTGGTTTCCAAAACTGGTAACATACATTATTTTTTGGTTTTACATATAAAATCAATTTATTACTTGTAATAGTGATAAAAGTTTTACAAATTTTCAGGTATCTGTACATGATGATAAGATTGATAGTCGATTGCGTATTTTGAGTATCCCACCATCCAAAATGGTTAAATCTTATAATGCATATGTGGTGAATGGTTATCGCTTTCATACACGTGCATATGGGGAATCAAAGAAAACAATGAATAGTGGTGTTTGTTTGAAGGGATCACATCATAGAGATATTGAAGTTGACTTTTACGGCATGCTTGAAGAAATTATTGAACTGTGTTATTTGTGACAGAATTATGTAACAATGTTTAAATGTCGATGGCTGGATACTAAGAGAGTCTTGCGTATTCATCCAACTCATGGAATTGTTGATATTAAACATAAAAGTCTTCTTGCAGTAAATGAACCATTTTTATTGGCTCATCAGGCACATCAAATTTATTATACAAAATACTGTGCTACTGTAAAAGAGTTGGATGATTGGTAGAGTATAATAAAAGTTAAATCTTGAGAAAATCAGTTTACTCAAACTGAATGCGGTTCCACTGAAGTGCAAGGAAATGAAATTTTTCTGGACACTCCTCAAAACACATCTTTTTCACGAAGAGACATGAATATTGAGGATGACACCCCACAGTTAAGGGTCGATGGTGACGATGTTGTCAATGATGTTACAACTGAATTTGAAATGAAAAGAGATGATGACAGTGAAACTAATATGGAAATTGATGACGTTGATGAGGAAGATGAAGACATTAACATTGAAAACTATGAAGATGATGATGAAGATGAACATTGACATAGTAAAATACTGGTTTGAATCATAAAAAATATATATCTATACATAATAGTTATTTTCAACTATTTGACAATAACAATAATTTCATGTTTCAGATGGACTCGGAAACGTTTCGTCAGTTGCTGGAGGCTGATCTACCTATGGATGATGAGGTTCTTGAGTCATCTGATCCTCAGGCTGTTGGCACTACAGGGAGCACTCAGAGGTGGCGTGGTGTTGCCAGACTGATGATTCCAGATCCTATCCCGGAGCGACATCCACCTCTTGGATTCGATGCGCACACGCGGTGGTATGGTAACCTATGTATTTTAGTTATCTTACATTATAATTTATTAATATTCTAATTGTTTGATTATTTGTTCTTTTTTCACAGTTTTACGCATATAGCTATTGGATAGGGGAGTGCTATTTTGCGTAATTATTTTTCTCAGCCCTGGCTCACATGGGATCAGATTCCCGTTGATGTGCATGCCGCCATGTTCGATCATTGGCTGGTACGTAATTAAATATTATTTATTTTGAAATTTAATTCATTAATAACTTTATATTAGGATTTATGGTATCCCATCGATGAGAGCATGCGTGCCACTATCCACGAGGCATGGGTGGTGTCTATGCGTGACCGTTTCCGTTAGTTTTTGCATAATTTGAGAAAGACGACTGTGAAGAAATCCGGAGTGACAAAATTTGATGAGTCCTATAGAGCCCACTGACCAGAGTACATTTCATCTCACGTTTGGGATGGACTATGTACACACTGGTTGGGTGGTGGGTTTCAGAGGAGATCTGCATTGGGTCAACAGAATCAGGGGAGACAAGATGTGACGCATCGAGCCGGTAGTCGTACATTCAGTGCGCATAGAGAGTGTCTGGTAAGTACTTTTTTTTAATATTTTATACAACTTTAAATATAAACAATTTATTTTATATTCATATAGGAAGCCGAGCAGCCTGGTATTTCGGAGTACGGCATTTATCAGAGGATGTACCCTGACCCGACTACTGGAGAGATTAGAGGTGACCTCCAACGTCAGATTGTGGTCAGTATTATTTTCTTTTCAGTTTGCAAATTAAATACATATAATCTTTTCATTATTTTAATTTCTAATTGAAACTTAAGGAGTCATATGAGGCCGCGACCTCTCAAACACAGGCTGAGAGTCAAGATGAGATGGGTGATCAGACTAGTGCCCACCATTTTGATGAGACGACATGGATGCAGGCGACCCAATATGGCTTCGAAAAGGGCCGAGTAGTTGGTATCGGCTCTCATTTGACTCCTGCATCTTATTATGGTACTGCTGCGATGTCGGCGTCCATCTCGAGAGGAGATCGTGGAGAGACATCATCTTCTACCTCACAGTATCAGGAGCAACTGCGTGCTCAGAGTCAGCTTATAGAGGATTTGCGTCAGGGGCAGGAGCAGATGCGTCAGCAGCACGATGAGGAGATGCGTCGATGGCAGGAGAAGATGCGTCAGCAGCAGGATGAGGAGAGACATCGATATGAAGAGCAACATTAGGAGTATATGGAGTATATGTGTCGTCTGACTCATAGTTTAGGGATGGAGTTTCCTCCACCACCACCTCCAGGTCCTCCAGGTCCTCCAGATTATCCACCCCCAGTGATTTTTTTAGATGTAATAAACATTTGAGTCTGTAGTTTATTGTCATATTAACTATTTACAATTCCTCTTTCATATTGGTACGAATATTATGTGATTTAATTTATTTTTTTAATATATTATTACTTATTAGTATTATTTTTAATGTCTTCTTATTTAAGTAATATTACTTTTAATATTTTATATTTATTGTTAATATTGAGAAGTTTATAATTTTATAATTTTATTAATATTAAAAATATTAATATTATTTTTTCATAAATATGTATGTTTATTCTAATAATAATATTATTATATTAATTTTTTTATTAATAATATTAGTACTATTATTATTATTTTTTGATATTAATATTTCATAATATATAATATAATAATATTATTATTGATATTATTATTATTTTTTGATATTAATATTTTATAATTATGTTATATATATTATATTATTAATATTACAATAATATAGTTTATTTATATTATTAATATTATTATTATTATTATATATATAGTTTAATAATAATAATAATATATTAATTTTTTATATTATTAATATTAGTATTATTATATTATATTATATTATATTATATTCATATTATTATTATTTTATATTAATATTTCATAATTATATTATATATTTTTTTTATTTATATTATAATAATATAATTTTTTTATATTATTAATATTATTATTATTTTTATATAATATTATACGATTTTTATTAATTATTTTATTATTTTTATTTTTTTTAATATTTGCGACGGGCACATTTGCGACGGGAAATCCCGTCGTAAATGTTTTTATAGTACTATTTGCGACGGGACGAATACCCGTCAGGAAAACCATTCTGCGGCGGTCCATCGCAAATACTTTCGTCGCAAGTATTTTTTTAAATTTCACATTTGCGACGGGATTCTGACCCGTCGCAACTAATATATCTGCGACGGCCCGTCGCAAATACCTTTTTTATATATAAACGAAAACCTATTTGCAATGAGGGACAAATACCGTCGCAACTAATTTTTTTGCGACGGGACCACCGCAAAAACACCTATTTGCGACACCGTTTTCGGCAACGGGCGATTTGCGACGAAGCCCCGTCACAAAAGATCTTTCGCGACGAGATCCCGTCGCAACTCGCCTGTCGAAAATATTCAGTTTTCCTGTAGTGCAATAACCTGAACTAATAGAGTAGTAACCACATCACCACTCTAGAATTATGAAGTAGGACCCAAGCCATGTTAAATGGAAAAAATGATAATAGATCACAAAAAGAGGGGGTTGAACTAACTCCATCAATAATACATGGGAACCATGCCTCCCCAAGTAGTATAAAGAAAATGAGGGTAACACACAAAAAACGAGGTTTTACCAAACCCCATAAATTCTCCGATCTCCATGCTCAATCCTCATCATTGGACTAATTGAGATAAATCATTAAACTATCTAGATCACCTAAAAAATTGTCTTAGATGAAGAAAATTACCATTCCATCATGATCTATATGGAATAAAACTTAACATAAGGTATTTATGTGATAGAAAAAGTAATATAATGAAAATGTCATGAAAAATTACATATAGGGAAAATTCCAAGCCTTGTGGAGGCCTTTGAGGGAACCACATGGTGCATTAAAAGTGGGGACATGTGCCTTTAGAAATATTATATACCCCACATTCATTATATACTGTGGACATGTGGTTTCCATCCATGTTGTAAATGCTACCCAAATTAGGATGGGAAAACCTGACCTAGCATGCTTACCTAGCTTATTGGTTGACCCTACCACGTGTAATGAAATATTGTGTTTTCATATTTTGTGAAACACCATAGAAATTACCATGGTCATGGAATTCCATGTCCATGTCCACAGTTGTGACACATCATGGTGCGACAGCCTATCAACCGTATTCTATGCTCATTGAATCCTTATGTCATGGTCTTCCTCTGCACCACCATAGTAGTCATCTCTCTTACTATATACACTATCAAAAACACCTAAAATGGAAACCTTATCTACACCACCACAGACTACCATCATGGATAGTCACCTCCAATCCACACCCAACAACCTCGATTTTCTATCATCACCCAAACAACCAACAATAAGATTTGAATGAAATTAATAACCCTATATTTCATCATGAAAGGGTTTAAATCCAAGTTAGAAGATCCTCCATTCACATCACTATCAATAATTTTCAATCTAAGTGAACAAGGTTGGGTTAAAATAAATTTAACCTAAGTATTTTATAATAATGGGATTGGAAAATCATGAATAAGGATTAAAATTCCAAAATAAAGGTTCCGAAAATCATAAACTGGGTTAAATAGAATAAATCTATCACAAATCATGATAAATAGTTTGTAAATTCAAAATAAAAATCCTTACCTCATGTTTGGATCACTCATTGGGGAAGATCATTTCCACATTAAATTTCATTGGAGAATCCCCCATGATTTTTTCACTTAGCATCTTCCGGATCTCCCAAATCCTCTCTAAAACCTCTCTCTAATTTTAGGATTTATAGAGGATAAACCTATAATTAGATAAATATAGGTTTAAATAGAATAAATTATTGGTTTTTAGATGTTTAATTAAAACACTCGACACTAGGGTAAGTCATGGGAACTACTGAAGAAAACTAAAATACTAGAGATCCTAGGGTAAAAACCAAATAACATTTGTAATCAAGATTTGGGATTCCCCATATTATTCTTTTATTTTAAGGAAACCCATTATTTTCATGAATGTGTGTGCATAGACTAAAAATAATTTATTATTTCTAATGTACCACAACATTAAAATCAATAATTCCACTCAATGACTGACCTTGAAAAAAATTAAAATATTTTAGTGGTTCAAATTCCAAAAACCTGGGTCAGAAATCCTCCCCACCTTCAAATAATTTCACCCTATAAAGAATAACCTGGTAGAAAATGTGAGGGTACCAATACTGCATCTAGTTCTCACACTCACACAAGCTCTCCTAGTGGTTCTCATGCTGCCAAAGTATGTTCACTAGTATAATAACTAATCCCTGAAGAGTCATATCATATTGATCCTTAGTCACCACTTGGTATTATAAGAAAGTAGCTTCATCCTTGATGAACATATCACCCCATATAATGATGTATAATTTATCATGAACATATATACTCATTTAAAACATGTGAAAGTTATTGCAAACTCTTTCCTAATGTAGGGGAAATTCCAGATGGTAAGAAACCTCACCCACCTTGCACATGATCTGGAATATACTGATGAACCCCAATTTTAGTCTACTACTCTAACAAAATATCTAAAAAACACATACTAGAGAGACCTTATGGAATACATGATATCATTCCTAAAACTCCAATGACCACCATCATTTGATTTCATAGGAGGTATGATGGCTCATATTTATCATCGTCCGATTCTGGATCACATATACCTTCCCTTTCATCACTAATAATAACTCCATCCCATCAATGATGATTCTCATAACTCCGTCTAGCATAATGTTAACCTGTAGGGTCCTTCCTATAGGGCCCTGAAAGGTGTCATGCCAATGGTGGAGTAGAATTTTTTGTTGTACATGAACTCCACTAAAGTCAAATGATCCTCACAAATATAACCAAATTAAAACATAGATTCCCTCAACATATCCTGAAGAACCTGAATGGTTCACTCAGTCTTACCATATATATGATGGTTTAATTCTTCAATCATCCATAAATTATTCAAGAATACCTCCTTCCAACTCTCCCAAAACTAGGATTTAAATCAAGAATCTCATTTTGGAAATTATCATCAAGGGTATGCCATGAATTTGGATAATATCCTCTATGTAAAATAATCTCAATCTCACCACTAACCCCGGGTACTAAATATCAAGGATGTGGGATGACATAGTCAGTCATTAGATAATAACCCATATAACATTGTTACCGATCACTACTTAGGGAGGTGGCATCATGAAAACCATTGATATTCTATCTCTGTTCCACTCCTCAACCACAAGGGTTTGGGAAAAACCTACGAGGTCAGGATGCTATAATTTCATTAGTGGACAAGTGAGGCATCACAAGATAAACTTGAAAATACTATACTTCATACATGGATTCTAAAGATGATTCTTGAGGTCCTAGTACATTTTTATCACTCTCAGATTCACTGGTATGGGTAAAGTATGGAACTCCCTCAGCACCTCCTCACACAGTAAGACTAGAATCACAGTCCATCCTCATAAGAGGATGGTGTGCTCTCCACCATGATAATATCCATCTAGTGTATCTCCTGAGAATATCTGGTCACATAAAATCTCTTAATAAATTTATCCCAATTGGTCCTACCTCAAAAATTGAATAAGAGAATGGAAACCACCATTAATCAAATATAATCTATTCTCCCTCATCCAAAAAGGACAGTTTAAATTAGGCCAATAACTCAAATTCATCCCCTAATAACTTAATATGTGAATTCCTGCTAAGGGAATCATCCACCAAATTTTCCATCGATAGAGTATCAATAACATCAATGTTATAGTCATGCAATAAATCTAACTAATAACTCTTCCTTGAGTTAAGATATTTATATATAAAGATATAACTAAGACTCTTATGATCCATTTAGACTTCTCCCATCAAGAATATAGTACCTCAAATTATTCAAGGTGTACACTACCACTTAAAACTATAAATCATGGTTCCTATAGTTTTAATTATGAGGTATAAACTTCTTATACACATAATAAATCATCATTTGCCTATATATCAATACAAAACCAATCCCAAATCTTGAGGAAATGTATAACACCACATACTCGACTCCCTCATCTAGAAACCTTAGGATACGAGTACTCTTAAACCTATAGTTTAGCTACTTGAAACCTCTATTTAATTTATTAGGATAAATAAATGGATTCCCATTTTGGTTAAGGGACATAATGGGGACCCTAAACCTATATAATTATTCCATGAATCTCTTGTAGTACCCTTCCAACCCAAAAAATCTTCTCTCCAAGAAAATTATCTTAGGATTCTACCAAGATAAAAAATTACTTGATCTTCACCAGTTCATTAGCTAGTCAACCCTCTAAAATGATAGTCCCTAGGAAGTGGAACTCTTAAATTCAAAACTCATACTTTTTTAGATTTTTATATAGTTGGTTATCCAAATGTATGTCTAGGAAAATCCTTAAATGATTAGAATACTTATCCTTTGATTCAGAATAAATGATCATGTCAATGATGAAGAAAACCATGAATTGATCCATTGATTCATGAACCAATTTTATCCCTTTAGTTGAACTAATAGGTCTTTGATCCTTGAAAGAGCGTCATGTTTTGTGATTATCACCTAATCTAGGTAGTGATAGTTAATACAGAGCCTCAAAATCTCATCTACCTTCATCGAAAAAAGCATTGGAGCTACCCAGAGGGACACATTGGGTATGATGAAATCTTTTTATATAATATACTTCAACTTCACCTTTAAATCCTTGAAATACTTTATTTCCATATAATAATATATATAAGACATCATAGTCAAATTGGGGTGCATATAAATGCAGAAGTTAACCAACCAATAATGAATCAATCTTGGAACACACTTAGGAAAAATTTTCATGTTATCATCACCAACTATGTAAATCTTATATTCTAAGGATTCTTCTATATATATAGACAAAATAAAAAACTATTAAAATATTGGTTGTAACTTCCCAAAAATATTCCATTATTATCTTGAATAAATGTCAGTCATCTATGAAAAAGAATCTTGATCCATCAGCTTAGAACCACACCAATATTTGACAACAACATTATATTTAGGCATGTATGAAGGTTAGTCAGTCCATAATAAGGATGAAATTTCAGGGCTTCATCACAAATACTATATGATCCCACAAATATTCTCTTCGTTGAGGGAAAGCTCACATTATTGGAAGATGTGGTTGAGGATGTGATCACTCATAATCGAGTCTCTAACTAAATGGGTTGGGAGAAGGGATCCACTAGAATCTATAGCTCATAAATTATGGATAAAAGGATAAAGTAATTTCTCATTATAGTATCTATCAGTATTGGTGATAAAGTTGAGAAGACTTAGATCGTACCTCAAATCATGTTAGGAATCTCTTGGTCTTGAACCACCATCACATGTATTTGTTTACACTCCTATCCACCATCCATTTGAGTCTGGTATGGACTGACTGGTGGTGTAGGTGGTTGAATCTAATTAAAGTATCACCAGCCTCCAAATCCTCCTTCTAGTGTAGCTTCAACTCCTATTCCAAATCCATCCCCCTAAAAAACCCCATGTCCACATATATGAGGTACTTAATCATTCCAGTAACTATGATGTAAGGATCTTATCAACCAAAAAATAGACAAATTCTCCCCTTTGGGATGGATATTCATGTTCCATAAGATATAATCCTCTACAAGTATAATTTACCCCCATCTAATTGGATCCTTTACATGATTCCTGAGCTATTGATCCTCTAGTCTAAAACTACTCATGTTCTTTCCTCCTATGTTCTGACCCAAATGTTTGATTCCTTATGATCACAGCTGGAAACTCTTATCCTAGATGAAAACAACCAATATAATCTAACTACTATCTTTATGATAAAAATATCTACCTCACCAAGGCTCTCAGCAGAACTCCAACATGGGTGGGGATTCATAGGGTAACAATGCCTTCTTAAATGACTCTATTCATTCTATTCTCAAACATTCATGCTCAAAAGAATCCATCATGAATCATATAAAGGAAATAACTTGTGACAATATTTAATCTCAACACATACTCAACAATAGAAATATTTATCTTCTATAACTCAAATATCCAAAAGATGTGAATGGATATTAGTGTCACCGGGTAGTACACATCACATAAAAGACACTCAAACCCGATCAAAGTAAACATCACCTCATTGTGATTATTGGTGATCAAATTCTAATAGTGATCTACAAAACCATGTATAAGGATATATTCTAGCATTATCATATAATCAATAATAATTTAAACAAGTCATAATATATGAACCACAATCTCAAGCTAGTCCTTATCCACCTAAGGGTCAAGCTCACCCCAAAATCTGGGTGGTCTCTATAACTAGAACTCATATAACTTACTCAATCTACATTTATCTTCATCATGTAATTGTATAATAATCAATCACATAATAGAAAAAAATGTCTACATGCATAGTGGTATGCGGGTCTTCTCACTATACAATGGGAAGAGGTATTAATCTTCACATGTAGAGTAGAACCATATCATGGTGTGGTCCCTGTATAGAATCCAAATTTCATAGTTGGTTAATGAAAATATTTGTAATTGCTAGAATGAATACATCATGACCCTATATACAAATCCTAGATGGCCATCTGCATTGAAAATCCTATAATTTTACAAGATAAACCATGATTATTAAAGAATATTTGGGTATCTGACTTGATAAGGGAATATAATTCAACGATCCATTCCTATATAATGTATGTAAAATTTATTTTTTCTATATAACCAATGATTCCATTTACTAAGTTGAAAAGAATGTTAACAGAGTTCTGGTGAATGGATACATCATCTGGTACATCAATACTGGGTTCCCTTCCTAGAAATCCAAACGTGGTATCTCTTAATATTGTTTCCATAAATTCCCAAACCAATCCTCACGAACCATCTAACTCCAAACTATGTACCTAATACAAACCTTATGTGAAAATATTCTTACACAACTTGAACTATATATACCTCTCTTGGGAAGTGGTAGGATGAGTGTGCACCCTCAATACAGCCTACAATATGTAAAGGGTTGGGGACTAACATTGAGTAAGAATATCATGCATTATGGGAGTCCTTATCCGAATGGAATTATACAAAAAATAAACCTCTACATAGAACATAATAATGAGAAAAAGTTAAGTAAAACTAATTGGAATATATATATAATTTCTAAAAAAACACTAAATTACACAAATATAAACCTTTACACAATCTATAATGAAAACAGGGAAAGATACATTTTGAGAAACCCAAAAGTAAAACCAACTTAAAAAACTCTGAAGGAGGCCCCCCAAGAATATTTCACTATACATGAACATCACCCTCTACCAACACCTCCTAGTACCACTAAGTGTAATGACCTGAGATTTTGGATCCTTTAAAATATATACTATGTTCTATAACTTGTGTCACATTGGAAATCCAATAAAAACATATTATGAAGGTAAATAATTATTATAAGTTAAATTAATTTTCTATAAATTATGAGTTGATAAACCATTTATATTTTCCTTCAGAAGGTAAACATATTAAGTAGTCATTATTAATAAATTTTTAATAAATTATGAGTTGGTAAAATATTTGTGTTTATTACCTTCATAAGGTAAATAATTTATATGAGTTAATATTGAAAAAGTTATTTTCCATAACATTCATTGTCTTTATATTAAAAATTTTATTTTTAAAATAAAAAATAATGAATTATAGAATCCATATTTGATAAATTAAAATTCTTTTTTCAATTCCTCACAAAAAAAAATTATCTTAGGATGTATTTTTTATATTTTTCTAAAATAATCAATTTTTATATGAATCATGAAGAATACCAATTTTCCAAATAAAATCAATTTTATATGACATAGAAGTTTTAAATTAAATTTTATAAAAAACTATATATTTATAAATTAAAATAAATCATTTAAAATTATTATTTTCAATTTATAAAAATTATGAATATCATTTCATATAATTAAGTAATTTTTTCTGAAAACTGTTTTCATTTATTTCTCTAATTAAATTTATTCTTGGGGAAATTAGTTTTTAGATTTATTTTAATTACATATAACTCTAATTAAAACAATTAATATATTATTAATATCATTATAATCAATAAAATTGATAATTTTTACCTACACATAATCTTTATGCATAAAAACACTTTTGTAAAAATAGGTTTTTGGGTGTTATATATGCAAACGTTTAGATTGATTTCTTTAAAAATAGAAATTTAAATTGAAAAAATGATTATTATATTTTTGAATATAATGTTAATATTATTTCATATCTCCAGATTTATTTTTGGGTATAAAATTTATATTTTTAGGATTAATTCCAATTGCGAGGTTAATAGTGAAATAATTATTTTAAAATTATTTATTATTAATAGTAAGGAATTTATATATAATTAATTAAATTTAAATCCTTTAAATAATGAGTATAATATGATGTATTAACACATAAATAAATATATTATCACCCATTTAATTTTTAATAAATACTAAAAATTATTAACAATCTATAATGATCAAAATGTCATTTTTCTACTAAAACAATTTTTCAATACATTATCAGTTTTAATTTAAAATTTAATTTTATAAAAATTTTAAATTTAATTGGATTAATTATATCATAAATTTTTTTCTGTTATTCCCAATTTTTTTTATATGGTTAAATATATATTTTTAATAAAACATAAAATCACTTAGTTAAATAAAAAATTCACCATGGTGAAAATGTAAATGGTAAAAGTGTGTAACCTTAAAGGTAACGGCCCTAATAGGTTTAAAAAATATATATTTGAATGGTTTAGGTATTTATTGATACTTTCCCCTATAAAATAAAATATTTATCAATTTTCGAGGAAATTTTATAAACAGTGACCTTCCATTATTGAATAGTTTTGGGTATTTATAAAAATATCAGTCATTTCCACTTAAAAAAGTGACACTCCTATCGTCACATACCCTCACACCAAAACCTCTTAATTTCATCCCAAAATCTATCTAAAACTATTATAAACACTCTTTTACACCTTAATTATGTTCTTTTATTATCAATAGACCATACCTCAAAGTTTTAATACCCTTTTCAAAGTAGAAAATCCATGAAGAGAAGTATAAGTTTCTAACCTCATTTTCTCTTTTCTATATACTTATATGCTTTTATTATTCTCAAAAAATATTTTTATGATATAAAAATGTAAAAATAAGTGTATTTATTTTAATTATATTTTATTATAATGATTTGACAATCATTTAACACCCTCCCCTTTTCCATTAAGAGAAATTAAAATGTGAATCGTGTGGTGTGTGGACTACCACCTCCACAACACAACATGTTTTTTTCCTTAAAAAAATTACAAGGATGATAATAATAGAGAATTTAATATATAATTATATATTTTATGATAAAATATGTTACTCATTTTCCCAGTTCTCTGGAAAATGAAATCTATAACCCTTCATACATGTGGACTACCACCTCCATAGAACGATCAATTTCCATTTTTCATTTCATCACTGCCTTACATGGATGGTCATGAGAATGTTTTTAAAGTATAAATATTATTTTTATTATATAATTAAGGTTATGTTATGATAAATTTTATAACATATTAATGATATGATCAAAAAATTATTATCATAAATTCAATCATTTAAAACAATCATACTAAGAGGAAAATCATTAATTTAAATTATGTAATATTCTTATATATTTTACTTATTATTCAAATTAATTTATAATTATGATATAAAAAAATAATAAACAATTATTGTTTTCAATATTCTATTGGTGCAATGATATTACAACTAAATCACATTATTATAATCAATAATCATGGTATGTTTATTATTGAGTCAGTTTAACCACCTAATTGAACAATAATATAAAATTATATCAAGGAATATTTTTAAAAAATAATTTATATTATAATATATAATAAATAAGTAAATAATTATTTTTTATTTTTGAAAAAGATATATAAATATTTAACTCATTAATTAATAAAACAACTATCCTTGGTTAAAAATCTATAAAAATGTTCGTTATCAATTTCAACTTCTAGGATAAAGACTAAAGTAATCATGAAATAAAATTTGGAACTCATAAAAAATTATAAGTCATCATTTAAATATATATCAAATAATTTTTAATGATTAAATTTTGAATAAGAATGTACATTGACACCACTTCTACAAAACGACTAAAAATGGTCAAATCTGTAAACACTCCAGGTTGAAAAATATAAAAAAACTAAGTAATATACATGTAAATAATGATTATAAATGGAAATTATTAATAGTGTTGGGTATTAATATGACTATAATATTAGTTATTAGTATATTTATGTCTATTATATAGGATCTTATAATCTATCTAACTAATTAGGGAAACAAGGTAATGGTTTTTTGTCTTAATTTATCTTCATTGAGATATTTTTTGAAGTTATGCAGAAATTTATTATTTCTATGGTGTATATATAGATTAATAATTTATTTTTTAATATTATATTGTTTGATTCATTGTATTTATAGAACCATATTATTTTAAATGTTTTAATAAATTTTTATTCAAAAATTATTGAAGTTGTAAGGGACTTTTAAGACTAATGTTTTTTCCTTAAGTCACAATCACTATTATTTGATTATAATATTTAAATATAGTTATACTATAAGCTATGTTGATATTATGTTATATTTAAACCTTATTTTCTAGGAAAATCATGTTTCACCCCATAGTATTATACATTTATCATTCAATTGTTCTGTTAAAATTCATTTTTGTTAACAATAATTCCCACTATGTTTAATATATTTTTATCCCATACCCATGTTATTACTTCCCAAAAATGTTCAAATTTTCCTAGTGTAAACTCAAATTATTTTTATATCAAATGATACTTTTTATCCCCTTCTTTATTTTTAAAATAAACACTTCTTCATATTTTAAATGATATAGGTTTTCAATAGGGCTACTACAAAATGTTCTAAAGGTTTTTCCATACTTTAAAAATAAAGTGATTTAATATTCCACTACACAATTTATTTCAATAACCATTATGTATTTTTCAAGGATCAATTATTAATATTCTTTTGAAAAGTAAAATTTCCCAATCTATTTATATTTCTCCATTTTTGAAAACTTTATGTCTTTCTCAAGTCTCCATTATTGAAGATTCTTTTAAGAGTAAATATTTTAAAATTATTTTGACTTCTATTTTTTGAAAACTTTGTTTCCTTTCAAGGATATTTTATTTGTAAATATTTATAATACGGTTTTAAAAAGTGTTTTATTTCCCTTGATGATTGAATTATGAAATTTTTATAGGACTTGATAACTAAAAATTATATCTTTGATTTACACAATTTCTCATTTGAGCTTAATTTTTACAAGACATTTCGTTTTAAATGATGTTCTATTTTTTACTTCTAGGAAAAAATATTTTTTGAATAAATTCCTTTTCTATGAATGTTATTCTTTTTATTTTTCTAAAAAACAAAGGATTATTTTTATAGAGACTCATAATTAAAAAATTTACAACTACGAATACAATTTTTTTTTCAAAAAACGCTTTTCATGATTTTTTACATTATATTAAAAAATATAAACCTCTATTTGAGTTATGTTTCATGTTTCAACCTATATCATTATTTTATTATGTGATTATTTTGGATTACCAAGTTCTCAGTATCAATAAATTTAATTCATGATGTTATTTAGATGTTTTATGAAACCTATTTTATTTCTATGGGTTACTTATAAAATTAAATGATTTCTATTTAGATGTTCTATGAAACCCGTTTTATTTCCATAAGTTCTGTATAAAATGATTTGTAAATTTCATGAAACACATTTTCTATCCATGTGTTATTTTATAATGTGATTTTTTTATTGTGACACAAAATCATTTTCATTATGATATTGGTAAGGAATATATATTTATCCAATGTAATTGATAAAAGATTATATATTATGAGTTATAAATGCTTTGTGAACGAGTTAACAAGTATTTTGGTTTGTAAAGTCTGAGTGTTTTGGAGATAATATCAACTCATAATATTATGATTGAATGGGTTAGTGGGTATTCATGTTCACAAAGATAATAAATAATATGTTTATAATTGTTTCACTTCATTTATTACGTTCCATGGATCATATTTTATGAATCAATTTTTATTTTCTCATTCCATAGTAAAAGTGTTATTTTTTGAGATATTATTTCTATCTTTCAGGACTGTGGTTAACACTTATTGATTTATGTTGAACTAAGTAATGTATATTTTTCCTTTTTCATGCTTTTTCATATGTTTTTGTTTTGACCATTATAGATTTTCTTATGTTATCCCTTGTTGAGCATCTAATATAAACCTTTTGTTATGTTTCCATTCCATAGGTTATAAAAATGATTATATCATGTGAGATATTTAGTAAAGGTTCTATAATATCATAATTATAGAAAAGTATTTTTAATTGTAGAAAATTAAGATGTTCATGTACCTAATATATAAGACACTAAACCTTTGGGCCTTTGGGTTGTGATATTATTAATGGGTTTAATTATTTAAACCCTCATATTAATTTATTATATATTTCATGATTAGTATGGGCCTCTTCAATTGGTATCAAATCATGGTTTAGTTATTTTTTGTAGATTAGTTTATTTATTTTGGGTGTTAGATTAGAGAACCATAGTAAAAACCATTAAATGAGTCTAATTATAGGATGATATCCTAAAATACAGGTAAAGTCTTGTGAAAATGGTTTTCCCAATAAATGAATCTCTATCTGGATACTATATGTTGATGTAGGTTTTGGAATAGATGTACAAAGGAGTAATCACCCTAAAAAGGGTGAATTGAGTATTAACTTGATCATCACCTAGTGAAAAACAAAGAGGCCTAATTGTACCCATGATTAGACACCCCTGAGGGATATTATTTGGTTGACCGTATTCTCTTTACAGCCCACTACGAAGGATTGATTTTATAGTTACATTGAGGGATTGGTTTGAGAAGCATAAGATAACCCAAATAAATATAAACTAGGTCAAAATAATATTTATATATGTTAAACTAAATTAAATATAGGCAATTGTGATAATGAAAAAGAGTAAGATAATTTATGGTTGAATTCATTTTATGATCATTATAATTCCTACTTATTTTTAATGTTATATTACTCATTTCAACTGTAATGTCTTGGATTTTTTGTGTATTATTTTTTAAATATTATATGTAATTATTACAAGACCAAGCATAGAGAAGACACATCATTCCATGGATCAGTGATCCCAAAATGGTTGTTTGAAATTTTTTTAGTTATGTGAGTTAGCATGTGTGCATTGTTGGGGAAATTTCTAAATGGATGCCTGATTTAAAAATATGAGGGCACTATTGCGTCTGGGACTGTGAATTTACCTAATAATGGGATTAACCTCGACTGGTAAGGGTTGAGAGAAAAAGTTAATTTTTTGACCTTTTATTTAAAATAAAATAAAATAAAATAATTTGAGAAGTTTATTTTATTTAATTTGGAAATGTTCGCTGCAGCGCAATGACGAGGAAACTATTTCGATAATTAATTCCACAGCATAACAAAATGATGAAACAAATTCCCTCCTTTTAAAAGTTTAAACAAATGTTGATCATTGGAAAAAAGTTGAGAGAAACTCTTGGGAATTCTTAGAGCCTTGGAGAGAAATCTTGAAAACAAACAACGATGAATCAAAGGCACATATCTCTGTGCCAACAGAGTTAAAGGATCTTAGTGGTGACAACAATGAAATTCCTTCACCAACAATCAATCCCTTCTCAAGGTATGGTTTTTTTCTTTATTTTGTTTCCCCATTCTTTGATTAAATGAAGAACACAGATTAAACCACGAACATGTTGATCCTCAGATCGTGCATTCTTACTGGAGGGTTATTATTTTTCATTTCTTTCAGGGTTTGATTCAGGATATTGATTGTGATATTTGTTTGATTATCATTTTATTTAGCATGTTTAATCCTTCTAACATGAGTGGATCAACATCGTGATGAAGGATGGTGGAGCTTCGTTCCTCAATTTGGTTTATTGGGTTTCTTCCTATTTTCTTCGCGTTATTCGTGTTATTCATGGGGAGCCGAACAACAGATCATTGCATTCTTGTTTCCTGGCACAACAATCCCAAAACAAAGCTCTGATATCATGATGACCTAGAAGAGGTGAAAAGATAATGGTGGGCGACGAATTAGCTCAGATAAGGAAGGATTGTTCTTAGATCATTCTTTAGGAGGGTGGATTGATACACATTTTTAAGACCTACTGGAGGCTTCAAAACAATGGAGATGACTTTGGGACGTCGGGGAGACCTTAAATTTCGAGTACTGTGGAAAACAGATCATCATATCAAATATAAGAGCATCGCTGAGGCGTGGCGGAGCAGGTCCACGGTTCTGGAAATTTCCAGAACACACGGTGTGTATCCCAAAGAACACGTTGTGTGGTACCGGCGATAATAGCTAGGGTTTGTTCACTGCACAAGATGAAGAACACGACATTCCTATGGGGAGACACAGTGTGTGGGCCCCATCTAGTAGAGGATGGAGTTCTGGGTGAAGGGAAGTACTAAAACAATGTATGACCATTATCACATGGCATGTTGGTCCTTATACAGATTTGACGTGTATCTAAAAAGATACACAGACATTGGGTGGGTACATAGTTATGTACTCTACCACACGACCAGACCAGGTCGGCTGCATGGGTTAACCCATGTACGGGTTACACGAGATGACACATAGGGAGTGAAAACTTGTACAAGCACACGACTGCATGCACGAAGTGAACCCCGATTACTCATACATGGTGTGTGGTCCATACTTCAGGCCATGTACTTACATGTCTACATGGAATGTTCTTTTGACTTAGGCCGTTTTACATAGGTAGTACCTAGATTCAGGATACATGGTATGTAATCCTTCTATGTGCCCTTTACATCCTATAACATGGATTGAACCTCTTTTACAATGTATTTTGGACATGTTTTTTTTGGGTTAGTGCCCCTTTTTCTTGTTCCCCTAATGGTCATGTATTATTTCCATCCATATGAGTATGATCTCTTTAGTAGGGATTTCTGAGATAGAGTCAGGTATTCTTATGAGAGGCCCAAGGTGAGATCCTATATCCATTCTTGACCCTAGGTAGAGTCATGTATCAACATGAATACTCCTATAGGGAACTGATCCTCTACTTAACAGGTGAATATGGAGGAGTTGTGGTATCCACCAAGGCCCTAGCAGTGATCCTTATCTGTGTATCGTTATCTTTCCCCACTCAGGAGTGAGTTCACTCGGAATTATTTAATCTACCTCTCATGGATTTTCCCTATGAACAATACTTCTCATAAGTACATAATCAGAACCATTTGAATCGTGGAGTGATTTATCCAAAACAAGTTCTTTGTGGAACCTTCGAACTGAATCCATAGCGGCGGTATGTGGTCAGGTGACTTGTCCCTAAACTATGGGTATGGGTTTTGGGTATATCTGAATTATGTTTCTCTTACTATATGTTTATTAGACATAAACTATGTATAGATTACTATACCTTTACTCTGTGTATTACTTTGTGGTTTTCGAGGTCCTCTACTGAGTATTGTTATACTCACCACTACACACGATTTGCCTGCACGTGTCATGTCTTGTGCAGTCGACTGGACTTTTGATGGAGTCCATGGTGGACCCGGAACAAACTGAGCGTTCTGAGTTCCCTATAGGACTAGGTGTTCCTATGGCTATGAGAAAAAGTCATAGTACCTCTTTGTGCTTACATATTGGAATTTTTAGTTTGTAGGCTCTCCTTTTTGGGGAGCTTATATTCTGGCCCAGTTTACTTTCAGTACTTTACTTTCCATCTTACTCTGTTGGTTGGGTTTAGTTGTATGCATGCATTTTTTTCCTTATTGGTTTTATTTACATTTCAGAATTTTTGGGCTTGGAGGTGTTCATGTGTACATGAACATAGGAAATTCCTCCCATGTTAGTGATATTCCAAATCGATGCTAGTCACCAACCCCTAGACTTTTGGAGGCGGTCTTGGGGAGTTGTGATGCAGGCCCCACAGGGATGGGTTGTGATAGAGTGGTACCAGAGGTGGTCAGTTCTACCTTAGGAACAAGAGTCTATGAGTTTGGTTTGGGTCAGCAGTGTTAAGTGTTTCAAGATCGGATTTTAGGCCAGGAACTCTAGTGTTGGTACGGGTGGCTGACGTATCCATACACCAGGACTCTGATAACCTTCTTTTCGACTCAATTCATAACAACACTTGTTGCGGGGAAATAAAATAATGGTACATGAATCATATTGGAATGTGTTATGTTTTCCATGTTCTTTGTGTCAGCTATCTAGATATACTTGTTGACCATGGTACATATTATTTCCTTATAGGATGCCTACATGACACATACCTGCTAGGATTCAGCAGCGCGATCACAAGGATGACTCCCTTAGCGACGAGGCTTCGTTATAGGGACCATTTCCCTAGAAATTTACTCCAGGTGGTGAACCTGTTATACCAGCACCAACAGAGCAGCTTGTAGTACCTGCAGTATCGATAGATGAGGGGCGCAGGCTGAGTGTACTCCATGAGTTTCAGAGATAGTGGCCCCTCAGGTTCCGAGGTGAGCCCAACCCTTAGGTGGCTGAGGACTGGCTTGAGGTGGTGACTAGATTTTTCCACCTAGTGAGGACACTAGTGGACCAGATGGTGATCCTAAGGGAGAAACTTCTTCAGGGTTCAGTGTTACAATGGTGGATTCTGACAACACAAACTCATGATGGGGAGACTCTTTCATATACGAAGTTTGAGAAACTATTTAGGGAGGATTTCTATCCAGTTACACTAAGAGTAGTATGTATCTAAGAGCTTCTTCAGCTCTAGTAGGGTAGTTTTATGGTTGATGACTATTCATAGAGGTTAACCAACCTCTCTAGGTACTTGATGGATATGGACAGGGACCAATACTTCAGAGCTCAAACTTTTAAGCAAGGTCTATGATGGGAAATCTGATCCTGTTTCGTGCCTCTATGCATTTTGACTTACGATGGAGTGCTCAAGTGGGCCTTGGTGATCAAGAGCTTCTTGAAAAAGGTAGAGAGTGGAGGAGATAGACCGTCTAGGCTAAGGACATATAAGGGGAGTATGGAGAGCTACATATAGTGGAAGATGCTTCAATATACTTCCACCACCACCCCTTGGAGGTCCGCACTAGATTAGGGAGATGGGGGACTGGGGTGGGGAAAACTGCATGCGGTTGAGGCGTACGACCCAGAGACTCTAGAGATGATCTAAGGTACTATTTGGACCAATTGGGGCCCATATACCCTGAGCGGGGGGGGGGGGTGAATCAGGGTATGGATATTCTTTTCTAAATTATTCCTGCCCCACCGGATCTTGACCTCTTTATTACAAGGGTCTCTTTATTTTCACTTGTGTGTTCATTATAACCACTTCTTTTCTTCTTTATCTGATGATGATGCTTTGAATGCAATGTAGGGAAGCAAGCAGGAAGTCACTATCTATTTCTCTCTCTTTGGCTCACTGCCGGTGGAGAGGATCACCTTCTTCCTCTTCCTTTGCTCACTGCTCTGGAAAGTATCCACTCACAGTTTATAGACCTGTAGGTATCTTCATTTTCATGAATACATGAATCCTAAACTATTGATAGATGATTTGTTAAAGGTCAACTTTCATCCATTGATGAATACCCCTTTACCTCTGAACACTAGGCAATAACCTTCGGAAACACCTTTGCAAATCACCATACTTCGCGAGGCTCCCAATTTCTCAAAGCTAAAACAGAGCCTTCGCAAAGCTCCTGCCTTTTCGCGAATCACTCTAGCGATGCACTCTCGCGAAGCTCAATCCTTCTCAATGCTTAGGCCATCGCAAAGCTTCTGTCTCTTCGCGAAGCACACTCTTTAGAGCATGCGGCCTCGCGAAGCGCACTTCCTTTTGTGGAGCTAGATTAGCTGCCACGAATCACACTTCTTTCACAAAGAACACTACCCACATGAACTACCTTGGTGAACCGAGAGCAAAATATTTTCTTCAAAAACACTCTACTTCTCTCAAGGGGCTCGACCTCTATTTATAGGAAATTCCTCTAACCCTCGACCCTTCCGCGTGATGTCTGTGCCACGTCATCACCAATCGTGAAGCTCCAAAATTTCTATCGGAATTCTCTCAAAATTTCGAAGCACCTCGGCAATTATTGGATTGCGGAGCTCGTCGTAATCGCAGAGCGTTCCATAAATTACCTCACACGACCACCGCAAAGCTCCCTCGTATTTCCTTTCAACACTCTCATTCATGAAGCTTGTCGTAAACGCGAATCATCACTGTCAAAATTTTTCTTCTCTTCGTGAAATCCAATCCATGAATCCTATCATCCCGAAACTCATGCCTTTGCCATATTTAAATAAGATCTTCAAGGATAAACACTTTTCACAATGCACACCAACCTCCAAATTTTGGGCCCCAAAAATTTGGCAAACACTTGAAAATGACGCCACCTTGTACTGCTCTTTTGTACCGCCTCCAGATCGACCATTCCTTTGTCATGGTTATTTGTCAACATTGATTGTCAAAAATATCTCTAGAACTTTACAATTCACCATGGAAACCTACTTTGTCAACAAACACAATCAACCCAAAAATACTGCAATGTTACCTTGAGGGGTTTTTCCCCAACAATCTTCCCCTTTGGGTTTGTTGACAACTCTTCACAACTCTTCTCAAAATGATTTTATGCACGTTCATACCTCACTGAGTCTTCTTCCAACCGCAACCACCATTCGCCTCTTGCAATTCTGATAACGTTCAAGGATTCACTTAACACGTACTCTAAGCCCACATGAGCAATGCTCAGCGTGAGAAACAACAGTATTATGAGAAGTTCATCAATGAATCACTTCATGTCAGACACCAATTGTCGATTCCAAACTGATACCAATTGAAAAATTGATACCAATTGCAAAATTGATACCAATTGTAGAACTACACTGATACCAGTTGGTGGTAGCTGGAAACCTTCTCTAACCATTCCAACATCACTCTTCTTCTTTTATCACAATCCTTAGCTGTTGTGATATCTATTCTTTGATCGATCACTTCTAGCATCATCAGATTTCATTTGCTCCCCCTATATCATTGATCCCCCTATATCGTTGATCCACCTGTCAGCTTCTCTCTATGTTTGTCATGATTTCTCAAATCGCCACACTGTCTCCCCCTTGAAGTCTCCCCCTTGAACAATAACTATGTTCTCCCCCTTTTTCAACGAACCCAAAGGTCACTCCTTTTCCGTCTGTAATAGACTAGAGAACAAATATCAGCACATTAGGGAAAAACACACACCATACCTCAGGGAGAGGGGGGTGGTTCCACATCCACACTATTTTAAGTGTGGGGAGTCGACTGAACTCCTAGAGCCAGTCGATGCCTTTCAAATGCTTCCTTAGGTAAATCCTTTGTCATAATGTTTAAAACCTGTAGTTCTGTAGGCACATACTCCAACTTCACAAGCTCTTTCTCCACCTTCTCCTTGATGAAATGATATTTGATCTAAATGTGATTTTTCCTTGAGTGATGGATTGGATTTTTTCTGTGATTGATATCACTTGAGTTATCGCATAGGATTCTGATCAGAGACTTCACTTCAATGCCCATATCATCAAGCTGTTTCTTCATCCACAATAACTGTGTGATGCTTGAGTGGCGGCAATATATTCAACTTCTGCAGTGCTCAATGAAATGCAGTCTTGATTATTTCTTAACCAAGAAACACATAAGCCACCAAGATAGAATCCACCTCCTGATGTTGATTTCCTATTATCCACTGAACCAGCCCAAGCTGTATTAGTATATCTCAACAATTTGGACTGAGATTTTCCATTATACATCAAGCCGAAGTCCACTGTACCCTCGATATACCAAAGTATTATTTTCATTTCAAGCATGTGGCTTTCCTTTGGATTACACTGATATCTTGCTGCTTGGAATGTGTAAAATACAATGTTAGGCCTTGTCGCAGTCAAGTACAACAGACTTCCAATGATTTTCCTATATGCTGTGATATTAACTGCCTTGCCATCCTCATCTTTAGACAGTTTCATCCGGGTAGAAAATGGAGGCTTCATATCCTTGGAATTTTCCATGCCAAATAACCTCCTTGTCATATTTGGATTGAGAAATGAATGTTCCATTCCTTCCTTGTGTCACCCATGCTGAAAACCAATCTTCTTCAAGTACTGATCAATCCTTGAGTACCATGCTCTCAGTGCTTGTTTCAGACCATATAACACCTTCTTCAGCTGAAAAGTCTTATTCTCATCCTCATGAATGAGAAAACCATCTGGTTGCTCAATATGAACTTCCTCCTCTAGAATCCCATTCAAGAATGCAGTCTTGACATCCATCTAGAACACTTTGGTCTTCTGTTGCACTGCAATGGCTAGGAATAATATGATTGTCTCCAACCTTGCAACTGGTGGAAATATATCATCAATATATATTCCATATATCTGGAAGTATCCTTTGAACACTAGTCATGCTTTGTTCTGAATCACTATGTCGTCTTCATTCATCTTGCTGTGATATAACCATTTAGTCCCAATGACATTCTTATCTGTTGGCCTCGAAACAATCTCCCATGTCTTATTCTTTTCTGAATCATCATCATCCACTTCTGCTCCCCCTTTGTTTCTTTCCACCTCATTGCATTTATCAGGAAATTGCTCAGTGTTTCATTGTTCAGTGGAATCATTTCTTTCAGCTACTTTTCTGAGATTCTTGTTGAAACATTGTGAACATTCTCTCATAGCTTCTCGGTATCTTGAAAGGAGTCAGCTAATACCATAATGCTAGAACAAAAGAGATAAGCATGAGATGTATGATTATTGCTACTACTCCCTCAATATGTCTTCTATCTACAGACAACACATGACCTGGGTCATCCAATTATTTCTTTGATGGCTCTTGCAACTGATTTTATTATTGAATACTACCCCTATGTTATGAAACAATTTCTGTGGTTGTCCCACTGTTTAGACCCATAAACATTCTTCTTCTACTGCATAATTTATTCTCATCTTCCACCTGCATAATTTATACTAATTTTGCACTCGACATTGATCCATTAACAAAATCTCTAAGCCTACTAAGTTGAAACTCTGTGTAGGAAACAAGAGGCAAAGTTAATAACACAATCACTTATTATTATTCTCTTTTGATCCTTTTATTATTAAACTTTGGTACCTGATTTGAGGCAATTAAAACCCTGAAGCACATCACTTCTCCACATTGCATATTTAGATGACACTTCCCCTTGGATCGTATCTCCTTAAAACATAAAATATTTGAATCATCAGTTAACAACATTTATATACATAGGGAGAGGGGTTCTTCTGGAATACTCAAGATGAGTATTGCGGTTGATCATGATGGGTCAACCCTTTGATTCTTTCTTGCAGAGAACCACACTCTTTCCTTGCTTCTTCTAGCTACCTAGCCAACTTCAACTGTTCTGGCCATATGGCTAGGCATTCTTTACCCACATTCAGAGCATTTTTCTGATATGTAGATTTGGTAGGCTTGGCTTTCCTCACACTTTAAGGTTTAGACCCCCTGATAGACATTTCCTTCTTTGATGTTCCACCAACATGACACTTCCCCAGATTCCTTCTCTAAGTAGAAATCTCTCTGCTTGTCATATTCCTTTGCTTCTTCCACCATTGTAGGGATTTTCCTTTTTCCTCCAGTTCTCTTTCTGGCACACGACATGTAAATTTTTCAATGCATTCTTGGTTTATCTTTCTTTTATCAGATATATGAGTCACCACATTGTTTCGCACTGGTGGTGAGTCTTCCACTGAATTTTCATTCTTCTTACACACAGCTGGAGTAGATCTCCCCTTATCTTTTAGGTTTGTTCACATTCTCTCCACGAGAGCTGTTCACATTGTCTTCTAGTTCCTAATTTCTTATCATGCCCACCTGGAGTTGAGAATCTCCTTATGAGTTCCTTTTTTTATCTTGCATTCTTCTTGCTGCAATTTCTTGCCAAGTTCCCATAATCTGAACATATAAAACATTTTCCATCAAAGGCAGACCTCATTTCATCATTTCTATGTCAAGATGCTGATACACCTTGAGTTCTTCCTCTGACATGGAGATCCTGAGATTCATGACACATATTCATGGTGTGTCCCATTCTTCCACAGTAATAGCATCTAATGAATGATTTCCTCTGAGAGTCTCCCCTTTCTGATTTCTCATGAAACTTCTTCTTCTTAGATCTAGTAATGTTTCTATTTTCACAGCCTGAGATGTATTCATGTGCCTCTGAACAGAATCTTGTTGTATGACTATGAATTCCACAAAAATAGCACATGTTATCATTTCTTCCTATAAAATCCTTGTTAGGTCTATCTCCATCACCTACAAGGTTTTTCTTACCTTTAGATATTTTCACTGCACTTTCCCTATCACACATAGGAGTCAGATCATCATATCCAATTCCATATTTTCGCAAAATGGATGGCCTTGGAGATGATACAATCCTTTCATGCTTCTCCTCTGATGTAGCATATTTGGCTTTCATTTCATCATCACCCACTGAAGGATAGTCAAATAATAAGTGCAATGCATCCTTCAACTTAGGATTTCCTCTAGCATTGGATTTCTCCACTTCCTTCTTCATTGATTCAAGTACTTCTTCCAACTTTTTAATCTTCATATCCCTTGATTCAATTTGGGCATTGAGTTCTCTTCTGAGATTCTTTCCATAACTCATCTCATCTTCCAGTTCTCGTGTGAGATTTTCTACCATGTCACCATGCTCTATTTCTTTCAATTTTTCCTAAGAAACATATTCAGAGACAAATTCATTCTCTTATTGTAGCCTTTGATTCTTCTGAACTTCTTCAGAAAAATGTGTTTCTAGATTATCATTTCTAGCTTTCATATTCTGAACTTCATCTGACTTTTTATCCTCTTCATAATCATCAGCCTTTTTTCCTTTCATTTTAGACATCTTTTGTAGTTCTTCACCTTGAGAATCATTCTTCTCCCTTAGGTCAGTAGCCACATCAATAAGCCTTTGATTTAAGCCTCTTAGATTGTTGACCTCAATTTCCAATACTTGGATCCGGATATCTTTAGATTTAACTTCTTCATCCAATTTCGGATCCAATTTCTTTTTCAGGTTGACAACATCTACTGGTGGCCCCCTTCTTGAAACTTCTTCATCATCAGTTGTTTCGGTATCACATTGAAGATCAATTAATTCACTCATTCCTATATCATGATTGATTGAATCAATATTTTCCCTATCAGATTAATCCAGGCCTTCTTTCTGTAAGTTGTTTGATTCTTTTAATTGAATCACAATTTTTCCATACACACTACCACAATGAGTAATATCACATGACTTTTGATTCTTCTTTGATGTTTTTCCCTTTTCCATGGCACACCGAGACAAGATAAGATTGATTTAATCACACAAATCGACTACACCAAGTCGAAGAAAACAAATCTGATAAAAGAAACTTATCACTCTGATACCAATTGTTAGGACCAATAGAGTCCCATATACCCTGAGAAGGGGGGGGGGGGGTGAATCAGGGTATGGATATTATTTTCTAAATTATTCCCGCCTCACTAGATCTTGACCTCTTTATTACAAGGGTCTATCTGTTTTCACTTGTGTGTTCATTATGACCACTTCTTTTCTTCTTTATCTGATGATGATGCTTTGAATGCAATGTAAGGAAGCAAGTAGGCAGACACATAGATTTTTACTTGGTTCACTCTCACTGGGTTACGTCCAAGGAGCACATAACGACAATGTTCCGCTGTACCAAATCCACTAAGGCTCACTGCCAATAATGTTCGGGCTAGATCACTTCTATGCCCAGGATCACTGCCTTTACAATTTTTAGGGTCAGCTCACTGCTTTCCCAAGGTTCACTCCCTGTTTCTCCCTCTCTGACTCACTGCTGGTGGAGAGGATCACCTTCTTCCTCTTCCTTTTCTCATTTCTATGGAAAGGATCCACTCATAGTTTAAAGACCTGTAGGTCTCCTCATTTGCATGAATACATGCATCCTCAACTATTGATAGCTGCTCTGTTAAAGTCCAACTTTCATCCACTGATGAATACCCCTTTGCCTCTGAACACTAGGCAACAACCTTTGGAAACACCTTCGCAAAGCACCCTACTTCACGAGGCTCCCAATTTCTCAAAGCTAAAACAAACCTTCACAGAGCTTCTTCCTTTTCGCGAAGCACTCTCACGAAGCACTCTCGTGAAGCTCAAGCCTTCACAATGCTTTGGCCGTCACAGAGCTCCTACCTCATCGCGAAGAAAACTCCTTAGAGCACGCGGCCTCGCGAAGCACACTTCCTTTCACGAAACTAGATTAGCCGCCGAGAAGCACACTTCTTTCGCAAAGAACACTAACTCCGCGAACTACCTTCACGAACCGAGAGAAAAATATTTTCTTCAAAAACTCTCTACTTCTCTCAAGGGGGTCGACCTCTATTTATAGGCAATTCCACCGGCCCTCGACCCTTCCACATGATGTCAGTGCCATGTCATCTCCAATCATGAAGCTCTGAAATTTCCGCCGGAATTATCTCAAAATCGGGAAGCACCTCGGCAATTCTCAGATCGCGGAGCTCGTCGTAATCACGGAGCGTTCTGTCAATTACCTCATGCCGCCGCCGCGAAGCTCCCTCGATTTTCCTTTCAACACTTCCGTTCATGAAGCATCACTGTCAACATTTTTCTTCTCTTCAATAAATCCAACCCCTGAAGCCTATCTTCATGAAACTCATGGCTTTTCCATATTTAAATAAGATATTCAAGGATAACCACTTTTTGTAACGCTCACCAACCTCCAAATTTTGGACCCCAAAAATTTGGCAAACACCAGAAAATGACACCGCCTTGTACTGCTCTTTTGTACCGCCTCCAGATCGACCGTTCCTTTGTCATGGTTCTTTTTCAACATTGATTGTCAACAATATCTCTGGAACCTGAAAATTCACAATGGAAACATTATTTTTCATCAAAAACAATCATCCCAAAAATACTGCCATGTTACCTTGAGGGATTTTTGCCCAACAGGTACGATCTATGTCTTTTCTACCTTATCTTCCATACTTATAGACACATGTTATAGTCATTAATTTCTCTCCACATGTCTTGTGAAAAACCTAGAGATTCTGGTAGAGCCGTTGACTCGACCCTTATGCATAGAGACACCTACAAGAGGAGACTCGATGATCACACACCTTTTCAGATAGTGTGATCTTACCCTTGGAAGCAAGAGTTTTGGTTACAACCTCTTGGTGTTAGTGTTGAGGCCCTATGAAGTCATTCTCAGATTGTATTGGTTATCTTTAGTCCATGCCCATATTGAATGCTTTAGGTGAAGAGTGTGGTGTGTCCACAACGATGGGATGATATTTTCCTTTTTTATTAAAAAGGAGACCCAGGCAGCACAGGATGATCTCATTCATAGGAGGGAGAAGTTGATCACTCATGAGTTGGCTAGCCTTACCCTCAGAGCAGTAGATGTTGTGATCTTCCAGTTCCCAGTAGTTGTGGAAGAGTATGAGGAAATCTTTCCCAAAGATGTTCCAGGACTACCTCCCCATCTGAAGATCGACTTCTGCATCGATTTACACCATGGGAAGACATCAATATCCTCACCAACGTATCATAGGGATCCCATAACGATTCATGAGTAGAGGGAGTAGTTGGGGGATTTGCAGAGGAATGGATTCGTAAGACCTAGTGTTTCACCCTGGGCATCCCCAGTTTTGTTTGCCAAGAAGTCAGACAGAAATTTGAGGTTGTTCATGAATTACCGGCACCTAAATCAGGAAACAGTGAAGAACAAGTATCCCATACCAAGGATAGATGACCTCTTTGATCAGATAATAGGGGAACAATGGTTCTCGAAGTTTGACCTTTGGTCAGGTTTCCACCGGTTACAAGTACGAGATGATGATATACCAAAGATGACTTTTAGATTCCACTATAATCACTATGAGTACTTGGTGATGGCTTTTGGCATGATGAACACCCCCACAGTGGTCATAGGACTTATGAACTTGCTCTTCCATCCGTACTTGGACTGATTTGTAGTCTTCTTAATCGATGACATCCTTGTGTACTCAGCGTCATAGGAGGAGCACGCGAGACACCTACAGATGGTTCTAGACGTACTCCAAGAGCACCAGATTTATGGGAAGCTCTCAAAGTGCCAGTTTTGGATTTAGGAAGTCCACTTTATGAGACATGTCATCTCAGTAGATGGAGTAGATGTGAACCCAGCCAAGGTGGAGGTAGTGTGGGAATGGGAGCCACCTCAGAGCATGAGAAGGTACAAAGCTTCCTTAGGTTGGTAGGATATTACTAGAGATTCATTCCTGATTTCTCTCAGATATCAACACCAATGATGGACTTGAACTGGAAATAGAAACCCTTCATGTATATTGAGAAGTTCTAACATGCTTTGAAGCATTTGAGATAGAGTTTGATGAGTGCCCTGATCTTGAGGTTTCCAGAGGAGGGTGTCGAGTACATAGTTTTCTGCAACACATTAGGGAATGGGCTTGGTTGTGTCTTGATGAAAAAAAGGAAGTGATTTCTTATGATTCATGATAGCTTAGAAAACATGAGCATAACTTTGTGACCCAAGATCTCGAGTTGGCATCAGTAGTCTTCGCGTTGAATATGTGGCAACACTACCTTATGATTGAGCAGTTTATCATCTACTCTGACCACAAGAGCCTCAAATACATCTTATCACATAAGGTTCTAAATATGAGGTAGAGGTGATGGCTAGAGTTCCTCTAGGATTATGAATTTGAGATTGTCTATACTTTTGGGAAGGGGAACGTTGTGGAAGATTCCCTTAGAAGAAGGTCAAGATCGCAGCTGTTGAGTGAGGAGACAGAAAAGCTAACCTCATTACAATTATCCTTCATGAATAGAGAGGATGCAGCTTACCTTCAGTCGATGGTTATCACCCTTCCACTCTTACAGAGAGTTAGGGAGGCACAACTTGGGATGTCAAATGTGAGGCTTTACATGATTAGTTGTCCATAGGACATTCTCCTGATGGATATTCACAAGGTAGGGAGCACGTTGTTCTTTTCAAAGGACACACTGTTTTACCCCTGATGTTGTGGGAGGAGGTCCTGATGGAGTTTCATACATCCCCTTGGAGGTAAACCCTGGCATGGTGAAAATGTAGCAGGATCTCTGACAACATTTCTAGTGGTTAGGCATGAAGAAGGCAATAGTAGAGTTCATTTCTCAATGCCTTACGTGCCAGCAAGTGAAGGCTGAACACCGGGTTCTAATAGGGTTAGATCACCCCTAGAATTTCTAGAGTGGAAGTGAGACGAAATATCAAAGGACTTCATGATGGGCTTACCAAAGATGTCCAAGGGGCATGATTCCATCTGGGTGATCATTGACCGACTCACCAAGTCGGCCCACTTCCTAGCTATCAAGGAGCAGAGTTCCATAGAGATATTGAGACACCTCTACATACATGAGATAGTTCGGCTTTATGGAATCCCTTCAACAATAGTCCTAGATAGAGATGCCTACTTTACATCACAGTTGTGTAAAGGATTGCTGGAGCCTTTTGGGAATGAACTAGGCTTGAGCACAGCATTCAATCCCCAAATAGATGGTTATACTGAGAGGACCATTCAGGTTCTAGAGGATATGTTTTGTGACTATATTGTAATGACCCGCTTATCCTTATTGGCTTAAGAATACAAAAAGTCATTACTTGGCCTTAAGTGACATCCCCAAGGTGCCAAAGGCTGGAAATAAATGCCAAAGGGTTTCAAAACAAGTGGGGGACGATTTACCCTTTTAAAAACATACCACATAACCAACAACCATAACCAAACTAATCAACTAAATGATGTATGATAAAAGCTAAGACAACTCAACCGTTTGTTTTATCATAACCCAACCAAAAGGACTACAGTAGAAACAAACACTAAATCAGAGTAAATAGCAGAAAGAAAAACTAAAAGACTAAAAGATGACAACCCAACTCCATGCTCCACCAGCTCCAAGCTCTAACATCACAAACCAGCCCAAGTATCACGAAGTGGTGCTATAAACATGTGACACTTTACCTTTTCCAAAATCCCGGTATATGACATCTGCAAAAGAACCAACGTGCTAAAGCAAGGTGTGAGTAATGAAACTCAGTAGGTTTTCCCTGATGACTTCCCAACCCATGCCTCTAGGATAAAACATGTTAGCACATTTATATAAAACAATTCCAGAATAGTTCACAATATAACAAGTTCCATGTCAAAACCATTTTCCAAAAAAACCATCTTTCTCAAGAAAAGCAACCAAGAAATGTTTCTAATCAAATTCACATTTCTATTTTGGCATAACCATTCCATTTCACCAATCCACACAACCAACCATTTCACAACCCGTAAAATCAACCATGCATGCTTCGTTATGACTGTTCCATACTCATGAGCGGTATCTCTTCAATCTACCAAGTCATCACAAGGTAATTATTCCCCATGTTCCATTACACATTTGGAACCAAGCACAATGTCATATTTCAACCAAGCCTCATAAATGCAATATGAACGCACACACCCAGTACGCCCAAAAACCACACTATTCCTGCCATGCCAAAACCATTTCAATAAAACAACCCTTTTATTGAAAATATTTTCCCCACAAACCATTTCAAAAATATATAAAATACATATTTTAAAATCATCATTTTAAAATCAAGAAATCAAAACACTTTGCACAAACCATTCTTTCAATTTCCACAATTTCATCAAAACCCATAAATCAACACTAAAGAAGATTTATAACATGATTTGCACCAAAATTTCATAATAAAAACCAAGAAATTAAATCAATTTGAACTAAGCCTTAATGTTTTATGAAAGAGGAATCGAGAGTGAAGCCACATACCTTAATAAATTAGTCGAAACCAACCAACGACCGAAGAACGATCAAGAAAACCAAGTCGATTTACCAAGGATCCTCCTTAGATCTCTTCTCCTAACACAACCAAGACCAAAACTCATCAGTTTTGGCATCCACACACTTATATCTACCTATAAAAGATGTAGATCTAAGAAACCAAGAGAAGAGGAGAAGTAGATCTAAGTATATCTGAGAAACCGATCAAGAACGATAACATACCTCAAGAATCCAGCTTTGATTTACCAATGGAAGCCTTCGGATCACCTCTGGAATGATGGGAGAACCTTCCTTGACCTTGGGGGAACCAAAATCCCAAGTTAGGGCCGCTTAGAAGCTTAAAAGAGGCATTTAGAGGTGAAAACGCATTAGATACACAATTTAAGGATCTAATTTAAGTGCCCGGACGGTTAGTCCGCACGGTTTAAAAAACTGTGAGCTAACCGTGTGTTAGAAAATACCTTGGCCACTATTCTCACACGATTTGGCCTTATAATTAGACAAAATGTGCACTGACCATGCAGAAGACACTGCCTCTAAGACCCACTGCGCACGGTTTGGCCGCACAGTTTAGAGAAACTGTGTGCCTCCCATGTGAATTCCCCTTTACCACAAAAACATCATTCCAAGTTCTCCCGACTCTCCTATTCAACACCATTAACTTTAAAACCATGAAAAGCATCAAGTAAGGGTTACATAATAGAAAAAAGGGGTACTATATTCTCCCCACTATTGGCCTTTCCATCCTCAGAAAGTAGAAAAACATCGCTTGTCTGAAAGAGTTCTGGCCACTGCTCTTTCATTTCCTTCTTGCATTCCCAAGTCTCTTCCTGAATCTGACCATGCTGCCATAAAACCCGCACTAGACCGATGATTTTTCCACACAAGACTTTCTCTTGCCTATCCACAATCCGCACCTAAATATATACCAACAAAGCATCCATTTCTAGGTCAACATGATCCCATCTAATCACATGGTAAGGATCGGGCTGATACTTCTTCAATTGAGATAGATGGTACACATTGTGCACCGAACTGAACCATGGTGGTAATGCCAACTGATATGCCACCTCTCCAACGCATTCCAGTATCTTAAAAGGGCCAACGTATCTTGGAGATAACTTGACCTGCTTCCCGAAATGACAATTTCCAAGCCTTGGAGAGATCCTCAAGATGACATGATCACCCACAATGAAGGACAACGGTCTTTGACGGTGATCTGTATAAGATTTCTGATGACTTTGAGCCGTCTCCATACTCTTTCTAATCAACTGAATCTTCTCCATTGTTTCCTGGACAAGGGTCGGCCCAACTAGTAAATTCTCACCTGTTTCCACCTAGAATAGTGGAGAACGACAAGGATGACCATACAATGCTTCCAAAGGATCCATGCGTATCGAGTCTTGATAGCTGTTATTGTATGAGAACTCCACTAAGGGTATATGCTCCTCCCATGAGCCCCAAAAATCCATTACACAAGCCCGAAACATGTCTTCCAATGTCTGTATCATCCTTTTGTATTGTCCATCCATCTAAGGATGATACATCGTACTCATATTCAATTGATTTCCCAGGGATTTCTGTAAGGATCTCCAGAAACGAGATGTGAACCTCGGATCTCTGTCTGACATGATAGACACCGGTACACCATGCCTCTTTTCCACTTCTCGGATATATATTTTTGAAAGATCTTCCACCGTATGAGTTTCACGAATAGGGATGAAATGGAAAGACTTGGTTAGACGGTCCACTATCACCAAAATGGAATCTTGTTTCCGAATCGTTCGTAGAAGACCTGTAACAAAATCCATTGCTATCTGATCCCATTTCCACACTGGGATAGGTAAAGACTGTAACATACCTGTTGTCCTCTAATGTTCATCTTTAAATTTCCGACAATTTAAACACCTTGAAGAAAATGCAGCTACCTTCCATTTCATGCCACTCCACCAAAACTGCATCTTCAACGCCATATACATCTTTTGTGTACCCGGAAGTACAACCCATCTCGAATGGTGGTAATCATGATGGAGTTGTTTCTAAGTAGTTAAAGGTACAACCATCAGATCTCGAAACAGCAAAAGTGAACTCCCATCCAGTTTCCATCCCTCAATGTTCTCCCCACCATTGAGTTTTGAACTCATTGCAATACAGTCTACATCGGATGCATGTGCATCTTTTACTATCATCACCAAATTAGGAACAAGCACAACTGGAAAGAAAACTGCAACATCACCTTGGTCTTCACATTCCATATGCATGTCGGCTAAGTCCGACATCAACTGCCATTCGTCTGAAGCTTCTTTCGCCAACTGAGAATATGACTTTCTACTCAATGCATCGGCCACCGAATTGCCCTTACCCGGTGTTTACATCAAGTCAATGTCAAACATTTTAAGATACTCCATCCATCTGCTCTACCTCAGATTCAAATATCTTTGTGACAAAATTTGTTTCAAGCTTTTTTGATCCATAAACACTGTAAATTTCTCACCAAAGAGATAATGTATCCATGTTTTCAAAGAATGGATGACTGAAGCCAACTCCAAATCATGTGTTGGGTAGTTCTTATCATGCACCCTCAACTTCATTAAACCATAAGCAACAACATGGTCCCCTTTCATGAGAACACAACCCAACCCAGATCCTGAAGCATCACAATACACCACATACCCCTGTCCTAATTCCGAAAAAATCAAGATGGGTGTTAATGTAAGGCAAAGTTTCAACTCTTGAAAAGATCTCTGACATTCCTCAGTCCATTGAAATTCATTATTCTTCTTTGTCAATGCTGTCAAAGATGAAGATAGTCATGAGAATTCATGCACAAAGCATCAGTAGTAACCATCTAGACCAAGAAAACTTCAGATTTAAAAGACATTCTTTGGTGATTGCCAAGAAAGAATAGCTTCTATCTTTTTTGGATCGAGTGAAACACCTTTCTCAGAAACAACATGGCCCAGAAAGCGTACCTCTTATATCCAAAAATCGCACTTTGATAATTTGGCATATAACTGATGGTCTCTCAAGATTTCCAACACTATCGCCAAGTGTTTCTCATGCTCAACCCTTGTTCTTGAATACACCAATATGTCCTCCACAAACACCACAACAAAAGAATCCAAATATTGCTGAAATATCTGATTCATCAAAGCCATAAAGACTGCCGGTGCATTCGTAATATCAAAAGGCATGACTATATATTCATAGTGGCCATATCTGCTTCTGAAGGCTATCATCGGAATATCCTCCTTCTGAACACGCAACTGGTGATATCTTGACCGCAAGTCAATCTTAGAGAACCACTGAGCTCCCCTCAATTAATCAAACATGTCATCAATGCATGGAGGTTGCTATCTATTCCTTATCATAACTTGGTTAAGTTTACAATAATCCACACATATCCTCAAAGTTCCATATGCTTTCTTTAGAAACAAAACTGGTGCTGCCCACAAAGACACGCTTGGCCGAATAGAACATTTGTTTTCCAGTTCTTCCAACTGAAATTTCAATTCCTTTAACTCTGTTGGTGCCATCCAATAAGATGGAAGTGAGATAGGACTGGTCCCCAGAAGGAGATCAATCGTAAACTACACTTCTATCACAGGTGGTAACCCTGAGAATTTTTCATAAAAAACATCAGGAAATCGATCCACGACTACAAGAAAACTATTATTCGGGATCTCGTTCATCGATTCCAAGTTTAACGCAGAAAACTGGTAAGAGATCCTTGCCACTACTGGTGCTAAAAATCCCGTTGTACCTACTTTTACCACTCTTTCTTCTCTAAAGAGATGCTCGATGCCATCCTCATTCTCAAAACTGACTGTTCTGCTATAACAGTCAATGTGAGCCCTTAACTCTATCAACCAATCCATACCCAGTATTATATCATAGACACCCATATCCAACATAGAGAAATCCCATTTCATCCCAACTCCATCAATAGTTATATAACATGCTCTACACACGAAGGCTCTACATTCTCTTTCACCGAGAGGAGTTTGAAGTTTGATCATAGAAGGCATCATTTCAAGTTTTAAGTTCAGAAAATCAACAATTACAGAAGCAAGAAAAGAATACAATGCACCAGTATCGAACAAAACATACATGAGGGTAAAATTCAAAAATAATCGTACCTCTCACTGTAGACGGTCCGGACTGGTCATCCACAATCACCTGTTCCGCTCTATACAATTTCTTTGTTGATGCACTTTTCTCCTTATTGAATTGTTGAGATTGCCCTGCCTGAGGAGTCATGGTATTCTTGGAATCACCATAGCTAGCTCTGTTCTGCTGGTGATACTGATTTTGCAGTCCTCGCCCTGTCGAAGCATAAGATGCTTGCGACACTTGAGAAGTGTCACGAACACCCGACCGTGGAGCACTGCGACAATATCGCTAAAGATGTCCCATATTGTTGCAATTGTGGCATGCTCTCGGTGGTGCTGTACATTCTCGTTTCATGTGATCAATCACGCCACATTGAAAACACCCAGCTTTCATCATGGGTCATGGAGGAAGATTCATCGATCAATCCGTCTGATTCTGATTTGCACTCCCACCTTGGAAGTAGGTGTCCCTCTTCCACTTGTTCCCAGCATTAGAGTTCCAACCTGTTCCTGTGGGTATCATCATACTTCCTCCTCCCATAACTCCTGATATGTCTCTTTAAGCTATTGTTTCTCTATTTACCATCTCCATATAATCTGTAATACAGAGCACAACTATCTTTGAGAAAATATCCTGTCACAACCCTAATTCAAAGATGCGTGCCTTTAGCGACACACTTGCAGAAACTTCTGATGCAAAGCTCACTAAATTCCTGAATTTAGCCGCATACTCTGAGACAGAGATATTATTCTGATTCAGACTAAAAAATTCATTTGTCCTCTGAATCTTGAATGTGTGAGGATAGAATTGTTCATTAAAAAATTCCTCAGATTCCTCCCAGCCCAGTCCTTGATCCACCTTAGCCTGCACCACTAGCTCCCACCACTATCGTACAAGATCATCCAGCATATATGTCGCTAACTTTACTTTCAGTTCTGCTGGTGTGCCGATGAAATCTAATATACGTTTCATCCTACTCAGCCACACCTCCACCCTTTCTAGTTCAGAATCACCCCAAAAGATGGGCGGATTCTACTTCTAGAACTGGATGGAATGGTCTACATGCCTTGACTCATCCATATGATTTTCCATGTCCACAGACTGAAACACTTGATGTATACTTTGGACTAGCTGCTGTTTCACCTGTGGATCAGGTGTGACCACATTCTCCACAGCCTCTTCCATTTGGTTTCTACGATGTTGAACGAGTTCCATTTTCTATACAAACAACGCACATCGTTAGTCTCACTTTCTAGTAACTGAAGGCTTAACATTTCAAATTCTAACGCATCACTATCACAACATTTATTTCCAATCATCAAGATTTTCCACATTTACCCATTTCTAAAAAAAATCTTTTCTTTCTTTTTAAAATCAATATATTTTCAAAATACATCAACCATTCTCTTTTCAAAATATTTCATTTGACAATAAGTTTAAAATTTTCAAAAAACACGCTTTTGCATCAACCCATAACCCATTTCTGAAAATTATATATGCACTCCTAGTGGGAAGTCATTCCTCTACAATGAATTTTATGCTCATCTCATTGGCTAAACCCATAACAATGAGATTTCCAACACTCTAGAAGTGTATCCAAAACACTTATGTACCCAACACCCTTGTAATTTGAAGTTCAACATAAACGGGTTAGCTAACTCCTTTTATGATATACATTTCATGTTTCGACAATCCTACTCTTGTCTAAGATGACCACCCAAGGAATAGACAAGAAGGAATTTCAACTCCAAGACCAAGAACATCGATGACCACTTGTTAGGCAAGGACCAAACAAGCTGATACCATTTGTAATGACCCGCTTATCCTTATTGGCTTAAGAATACAACAAGTCATTACTTGGCCTTAAGCGACATCCCAAAGGTTCCAAAGGCTGGCAATAAATACCAAAGGGTTTCAAAACAAGTGGGGGACAATTTACCCTTTTAAAAACATACCACAGAACCAACAACCATAACCAAACTAATCAACTAAATGATGCATGATAAAAGATAAGACAACTCAACCATTTGTTTTATCATAACCCAACCAAAAGTAATACAACATAAACCAACACTAAATCAGAGTAAATAGAGGAAAGACAAACTAAACGACTACAAGATGACAACCCAACTCCATGCTCCACCAGCTCCAAGCTCCAACATCACGAACCAACCCAAGTATCACGAAGTGGTGCTATAAACATGTGACACTTTACCTTTTCCAACATCCCAGTATATGACATCTGCAAAAGCACCAACGTGCCAAAGTAGGGGGTGAGTACTAAAACTAAGTAGGTTTTCCCTGGTGACTTCCCAACCTAGGCCTCTATGATAAAACATGTTAGCACATTTATATAAAACAATTTATATAAAACAATTCCAAAACAATTCACAATATAACAAGTTCCATGTCAAAACCATTTTCCAACAAAAACCATCTTTCTCAAGAAAAGAAAACAAGAAAAGTTTCCAATCAAATTCTCATTTCCACTTTGGCATAACCATTCAATTTCACTAATCCACACAACCAACCATTTCACAACCTGTAAAATCAACCATGCATGCTTCGTTATGAAAGTTCCATACTAATGAGCGTTCTCTCGTCGATCTACCAAGTCGTCACAAGGTAATTATTCCCCATGTTCCATTACACTTTTGGCACTGAGCACAAGGTCGTATTTCAACCAAGCCTTATAAATGCAATATGAACACACACACCCAGTACGCCCAAAAACCACACCATTCCAGCCATACTAAAACCATTTCAATAAAACATCCCTTTTATTGAAAACCATTTTCCCGCAAACCATTTTCCAAATATAGAAAATCCATATATTAAAATCACTATTTTAAAATCAAAAAACCAAAACACTTTGCACAAACCATTCTTTCAATTTGCACAATTTCATCAAAACCCATAAATCATCACTAAAGAAGATTTATAACATGATTTGCACTATAATTTCACAATCAAAACCAAACAATTAAATCAATTTGAACTAATCCTTCAAGTTCTAAGAAAGCGGAATCGAGAGTGAAGTCACCTACCTCAACAAATTAGGCGAAACCAACCAATGGCCGAAGAACGCTCAAGAAACCTGGGTCGATTCACTAAGGATCCTCCTTTGATCTTTTATCCCAACATAAACAAGACCAAAACTCATCATGTTTGGCATCCAAAAACTTAGATCTACCCATAACGGGAGTAGATCTAAGAAATCAAGAGAAGAGGAGAAGTAGATCTAAGTAGATCTGATAAACCGATCAAGAACGATCACATACCTCAAGAATCGAGATTCGATTCGCCAAGGGAAGCCTTCTAATCACCTCCGGATTGATGGGAGAACCTTCCTTGACCTTGGGAGAACCAAAATCCCGATTTAGGGCCGCTTAGAAGCTTAAAAGAGGCATTTAGAGGTGAAAACGCGTTAGATCCAAAATTTAAGGATCTAATTTAAGTGCCCGCATGGTTAGTCCGCACGGTTTGAAAAACCGTGCGCTAACCGTGCGTTAGCTACTGCCTCGGCCACCCTTCTTGCATAGTTTGGCCGCATGGTTAGACAAACCGTGCACCGACCGTACGGAAGCCACTGCCTCCAAGACCCACTGTGCACGGTTTGGCCGCACGATTTAGACAAACCGTGCACCTCCCATGCAACTCCCTTTACCTCAAAAACATCATTACAAGTTCTCTCGACTCTCCCATTTAACACCATTAACTTTAAAACCATTAAAAGCATCAAGTAAGTGTTAAATAATAGAAACTAGTGGTACTAAATATATCTTGGACTTTGGTCACAGTTGGGAGGACCACCTAACACTAGTGGATTTTGAGAACAATAACACTACCACTCCACCATTGGTATGAAACTATTCAAGGCTTTCTATGGGAGACCCTTCTGGTCACCACTTTTCCGGACAGACCCCAGAGATTCTGCACTCATCGGTCTAGAGTTGGTGAGAACTACCATCGAAAAGGTGAAGATTATCCAGAAATGGATGAAGATGGCACAGATCCAATATAAGTGTTATGATGATAGGTGACAGAGACCCCTGGAGTTCGAGTAGGGAGACCATGTCTTTCTTTTGGTCTCACCTCGATGAGGATTGTAGAGATTTTTCCATGGAGACAAGCTATCTCTAAGGTTCATTGGACCTTTCCAGATACTGCATAGAGATGGTGTACCTTTTAGCTCTACCACCACAGTTGCACTGAGTACATGATGTCTTCCACGTGTCAGAGCTGAGGAGGTACATGAATGACCCATCACATGTCATCAATAGGGGTGAGTTGTACATCGAGGATGGTTCATCCTTCACAGAGTACCTAGTGGAGATCGATTATCGCTAGGATAAGATCCTTAATGGGTGATCGATACCCTTTGTGCACATCTTATGGAAGCACAATAATCTTCAAGAGAGCATGTGGGAGTGGGAGGCTCAGATTCATGCCCAATACCCACATTTTTTGAGTAGCCCTTGTTTTGGATTTTCGAGGATGCAAAGCCCCAAGGTGGGGAGAATTTAATGTCTCTTATTTTCCATGTATTATTTTTTAAATATTATATGGAATTATTATGAGACCAATCATGGAGACGATGCATCATTATGAGGTCCGATGAGCCTGTAATGGTGGTTTGAACTTCTTTAGTTATGTGAGTCGGTGTGTGTGTGCAGTTGTGGAAGTTTCCAAATGGATGCCCAAATTTAAAATCTGAGGGCACCGTTGCCTCCAGGAAGATGAATTTACATAAGAATGATGTTAACCATGAACAACATGGGTCAAGGGAAAAAGTAAATTTCCATACCTTTTAAGTAAAATAAAATAATTTTAAAAGTTTATTTTATTTTATTTGGAAATGTCCGCTGCAGCGCAACGACGGGGAAACTGTTTCGATAATTAATTCCATAGAGTAACAGAACACTAAAACACATTCCCTATTTTAATAGGTTAAACGAATGTTGATCATTGAAAAAAAGTTGAGAGAAACTCTGGGGAATCCTTGGATCCTTGTAGAGAACTCTCGAAAATAAAAAACGATGAATCAAAGTCTCAAATAGTTGTGCCAACATAGTTAAAGGATCTCAGCAATGACATCAACAAAATTCCTTTGTTAGAAATTGATCCCTTCTCAAGGTATGGGTTTTGTTTCTTTGTTTCCCCCCTGTTATTTGATTAAATGATGAATTCATATCAACCCATGAACAGGCTGATCCGAAGAACGTGCATTCTTTTGGAGGGTTATTATTTTCTATTTTTTTTATGTTTGATTCGGGATATTGATTGTGATAGGTGTTTGATTATTGTTTGATTCACCCTGTTTAATCATTATAATGGGATCAGATCAACTTCATGATGAACGAAGGAGGAGGTTCATTCCTCAATTTGGTTTATTGAATTTATTCCTCTTTTATTCTCATTCTTGATGTTCATCACAGGGTGATGAAAAATGGATTGTTGCACACCTATTTCTTGGAGCAATGATCCCAAAACAGATCCCCAGCTTCGCGATGACCTAGAGAAAGTTAGACGATGATAGAGAATGAAGAATCAGATCATATCTGGAGGGCCCGTTCTTAGATCATTCTTTGGGTGGGTGGATTGATACATGTTTTTAGGGCCAATCAGAGGCCTGAAAACAATGGAGACGACTTTGTAACGTTGGGGAGACTTTAACATTCGAGTATTGTGCCAAAATGATCATCAGATCGAAGATCAGAGCATCACCGAGGTGCGACAGGGTGGGTCTGCAGTTCTGGAACTTTCTCAAACACACAGTCTGTATCCCAAAGAACATGTCATGTGGTACCAAAGGTGGCAGCTAAGGTTTTCATGCTACACATGATGAAGAACATGGTGTGCCTCCAGGGAGACATGGTGTGTGGAACCCATCCAATGGTAGCAGGATTTCTGGGCGACGGGAAGCATTAACACATAGTGTAACCATTTTCACATGGTGTGTGGGTCCTTACACGGAGTCGTTGTGTATATCAGAAGATACACGGACATAGGGTGGGTACACAGTCATATACTCCACCACACGTCCAGACCAGGTCTGCTACACAGGTCAACTCATGTATAGGTTACACGGGATGGTACAAACGAGTTGAAACCATGTACAGGCACAATACCACATACACGAAGAGAACCCTTGTTACTGGGACACGATGTGTGGTCTATACTACACAACATGTTTTTCTGACTCAGGCCATTTTACATGGCTAGTACCCAGAGTTGAGAGACATGATATGTAATCCTTCTAAAATCTGTTTATATCCTATAACATGGATTGAACCTCTTTTCCACTGTATCTTGGACATGTTTCATTTGGGTTAGTGCCCCTTTTTATCGTTCCCCTAAAGGTCAGGTATTGTTTCATCCACAGGAGTATGATCCCTTTTGTATGACATAATGATATAAAGTCAGGTATCCCTCCGAGAGGAATAGGGAGAGATCTTGTATCCAATATTGACCCTAGGTAGATTCTGGTATCGACGTTACTATTCCGATAGGGCGCCAATCCTCTACTTAGTAGGTGAATCTGGATGAGTCATGGTATCCTCCAAGGCCCTAGAAATTATTTTCATTTGTGTATTGTGATCTTTATCCACTCAGAATGTGTGTATCTACCTCTCATGGATTTTCCCAATGAACAATACTTCTTGGTTGAACGCTATCAGAACCATCAGACTCATAGAGTGAGTTATCCTAGATGAGTGCTTTGTGGAACCTTCGAACTGAATCCCTAGTGGTGGTATGTGGTAGTGTGACTTGTCCCTATACTACAGGTCTGGGTTTTTGGTATATATGGATTGTGTTTATCTTGATATTTTTTTATTAAACATATACTATGTAGAGATAACTATAACTTTACTTTATGTATTGATTTTTGGTTTTAGGGGTCCTCTACTGAGTATTTTTATACTCACCCCTACTTGGTCTTTGCCCACACATGTTGTGTCTTGTGTAAATGAGTGGACTTTTGATAGAGTCCAGGGAAGACCAGGACCGAACCGAGATTTTGGAGTTCCCTACAGGTTGAGGTGTTCCTATGACTATGAGCAGCAGTCCGAGTACCTCTTTGTGCTTACAGGTTAGACTTTGTAGTTTGTAGACTCTTCTTTTTGGTGAGTTTGTATTCTGGCCCAGTTTAATTTCAGTACTTTACTTTTCATTGTACTCTATTGGTTGAGTTTAGTTGCATACATGAATTTTGTTCCTTAGTAGTTTTTTATGTTTTAGCATTTGGGGGCTTGGAGGTGTGTGCATGTGTATAGGTACTTAGGAAATTCCTCCCATGTTAGCGATATTCCTACTCAGTGCTAGTCATCTGCCCCTGGCCTATTGGAGGCGGGCTTGGGAAGTCGTGGCATGGGCCCCATTGGGATAGGTCGTTACATAAAACCATTTTGTTTTAGTAATGGATGGAAATAGAAGGAACCTTAGGTGTGTATGACAACATTAATATAGCCTCAATAAAAAACCCATCAGAATGGGAGTTGGAATGATAAAACATGTGATTTTTCCAAACTAGCTTCCATGAAATATTATTAATAATGTGAAACTAGAAAAAATATTAAACACACTAAATAATAGAAATATGGTGACTCATGAAACATCAAATGGTGAATATGATGAAGGAAAAAAATTCAATTTTCTATATATTAAAAATATGGAAAGAAGAATCAATGAAATTTCCTCAATAGAATTTTAAGATTTTTTACATGTGGTACAGGAGGATATAGATCATCAAACTATTAATGGAAAATGAAGAGTTCAGTTAACAATAGGATATAAGATAAAACTCATCCTAGGGATCTACTACCAATTAAATTTCTAATCTGAGGAGAAATCGGGAATTATCCAAGTCAATTAACTAATCCAATGACTACTAAGGATAGTAGGAATCCAAATCCTCCTTAACCTAAGAAGAAAATAATAACCTTTGCAATGACTATTGATGGAGAAGATAGTGATAATTAGGTTTCACTTACCCTCTACCTTGAATTAGTGGATGTATTATAGTTTTATCAACCCTATTGTATCTAGGATGTTCTCTAAGAATATCATGTCTCAAACATCATTGATTTTTATTTTAAGGAAAAAATATAGGGGTATGGTTATTATGTTTATGGAAATAAACTTTGTGAAATTATAATATCTTCCATTAAAAAAATGATTTGATTTTCAAAATATAATGAATATCTTCAATTTGAATTTGAATTAATTTATATAATAAGGAAGAACATATTATAAATAAATTATAACCATATATTAGTTTATGGATAGTTATGAATTATCTAATAATAAAATTAAATCCTTATCATGAGCCTTAATACCTAGTTATGAGATATATTTCTTAGAAATGGTTTTTGAAAATAAGTATTTTCTAGTATTCCCTATGATATTGAGGATCAAATATCATTAGTGATAATATATTGATTCTTGTAAATATTTTATGAAACATTAGCTATTTCTATAAATAAATGATAATTAAATTTCTAGGTTGAAATTTATTTGAAGGGGTATAATGTAATAACCAAAGATTTTGGATCCTTTAAAATACATGCTATTTGATATAACTTGAGTCACAAGATACAACCAACATAAACAAACCAAAAAATATTGAAAATAAATTATTATTAAATTTATAATAAACTATAATATTGTAAATCATTAATATGTATTACCATTAGAAGGAAAATAATTAATATCAGTTAATATTGAAAATGTTATTTTTAAAAAACATTGTTTTATTTATATTATATTTTTTTAAATCAAAATTTAAAAGATTTAAAATTTATATTTTATAAAGTAAGATTTGTTTTTGAATCCCTCACAAAAAAATAACTTTTGATGTATTTTTGAAATTTACCTAAAATAATATATTTTTTGATGAATAGTGAAAAATACAAATTTTGCTAATACCGTCACTTTTATATGATTTAGTAGATTTTGAAATATTTTTTATATAAAAAATATATATTTATAAATTGAAATAAATAATTTAAACATACTATTTTTAATTTATAGAACTGAAGAATATCATTTTATAAAATAAAGTAACATTTTATGAAAACTATTATTCATTTGTTTCTCTAATTAAAATTAAACATGGGGAAATTAGGTTTTGGATATATTTTAATGTCGCATAACTCTTATTTTTTTATTCTTATTAATATATATACAATCAATAATATTTATAGGTCTGTCCTATATATAAATTTTTTTCTTAAAAATATGTTTTTCTAAAAATTGGGTTTGTATGTGTTACATGCGCTGACATTAAGATTAATTTCCCTACACATAGAATGTTAATTTTATAAAATAATTTTTATATTTGAGGTAATAATGATGATATTATTTAATATTACAAATTTCATTTTTGGTTATAAAATTTAGATTGTTTGGATGAATTCTAATTACATTGATAATGGTGAAACAATTATTTTAAAATTAGTATCTTGTAAATATAAAGGAATTTATATTGAAAAAATTATATTTAAATAAATTAAATAACGAACCAAATAGGATGTATAAAAATATATATATATATATATACATATATATTTATTCTCATTTAATTTTTAATCAATACTAAATTATATTAAGAATCTACAATGGTAAAAATGTCATTTCCTACTAAAACTATTTTTCTACACATTATATATTTTAATTTAAATATTAATTTTATAATATTTATAAAATTAATTGTATTAAATATAGTTCAATATTAATTACATAACACCAAAATATGGTTATACGGGTAATTTCATATTTTTAATAAAACATTAACTCACTTAGTGAAAAACTAATTAACATGGTGAAAACTAAAATGGTAAAAGTCAGCAACTATAGAGGTAAAAGGCCTAAATTTTTTAAAAAATATATTTTAATATTGGAGGTTTGTAATTAACATATCCCATATCCACACCATTATTTATCAAGTTTTGAGGCACCTTCCTTGAGAGTGACTTCCTAGTATTGAATAGTTTTTTATATTTACAAACATTTCACTCCTCTCCTCACTTCCCATCATAAAGAAACCTCATTATTTTATCCCAAAATATGAAATAATCTATCCTAAAAACACATATACAACTTAAGGAGGTTATTTTATTCTCAAAATACCATCCCTAAAAGGTTTAATACTCTTCATAAAGGATATAATCCAAGAAGAGTTGTATAAGTTCTTAACAATGTTTCTGGTTTATATTTCATTATGTGTTTTTCTTATTATCTAAATTTATTTTTACCATATAATCATGATAAAATAATTATAATAATTATAATTTTATGTTATTATAGTTATGTTACAAGAATTAACTACCCCCCCTTTGCATCAAGAGAAATTAAAACGTGAATCGTGCGTTGTGCGAACTATTGCCACCACAAGGCAACATATTTAATTTTACTTAAAAACCATAAAATTATGGTAATAATAGGTAATTTAATATATAATTATAATTATAATTTTATATTTTATACTATTAAGTGATAAACCATTTTACTTTTTTATCCATCCTATGGAAAATGAAATCGCTAACCATGCATATGTGTAAACTACTGCCTCCATGGAATGATTGATTTCAGATTTTCATTTCATCACCACCTTAAATGTATGGTAATGAGAATGGTTTTAAAGGATAAATATGATATTTAATATATAATTAATCTTCATATATGAAAAATTGTATATTCTATTAATTACATTATCATTAAATTATTATTGTAAATTCAATCATTTAAATTAATCACACTTAGGGGAAAATCATTAATTAAAATTATTTAATATTTTCATATCTAATAATTATACTTATAATTAATTTATAATTATGATATATCACACTAAGAGAAAATAAATTATTCCATTATGATACTGGTGTAATTATATTATAACTAAATCACCTCATATTCATCAATAACCATGGTATGTTCATGATTGAGTTTCTTTGGCCACCTACTTGAACAATACTATGAAATTATATCATGGAAGATTATTAAAAATAAATTTCATGTATAATATTACATAAATATGTAACTAATTATTTATTTTGGTTATGCAAAGGATACATCAATATTTAACTCCTTAGTTAACAAAATACCCTTCATAGGTTAAATATCATCGAAAAATTTTCGTTATCAATTTTATCTTATAGGATAAATAATAAAGTAATCATGAAAGGAAATTTAAACTTAATAAATATTAATAATTAATCCAATATATTAACATTGATTAAATTATAATGATGAAATTTGGAATAATTATGAACACTAACACAACTCCTATGAAACTACTAAAAATGGTAAAAACTGTAAACAACAGATGTGGGATAATGGGAAAAAATAACTGATATACTTATAGATAATGATTATAAATGAAAATTATTAAGCGTTTTCAGTAATAATATGATTCTGAAATTGTTTATGAAGATATTTATTTTTGTTATATAGGATACTAGAGTGCATCTGACTAAGTAGGGAAATAAGGTAAGGGTTTTTTGTCATAATTTTTTTTGTTGACACATGTTTTAGTGTTACGCATCAATTTATTATTTATATGTTGCATATACTTCCTCATAATTTAAATTTTCAGACTCTATGATTTAATTATTGGTATTTACCAAACAATATGATTTTCAATCTTCCAATGACTTCTAATTTAAAAATTACTAAAGTCACAAGGGTATTGCGAGACTCAAATTTTATCCTTAGGTCATAATCAATCTTCTTTGACTATCATATTTTAAGATTTATCCATTAGAATCATTAATGTGATTATTTTTTATTTACACCATACTTTTTTGTGAATTCATGTTTCACACCAAATTTCTCTTCCTTAACGATTCTCTTATTTCATTAAAATTAATTTTTATTAAGAATAATCCCCACTTATTTTAATGGAATTTTCTAAAATATACAAGTTTTTACATCCCACCAATGTTCTCATTCCCCTAGTAGACACTAAAATAGTTTTTATATCCAATATTAGTTTGTCTAACATTTAATAATTTTTAACTAAAGGCTTCATCATTTTTTAATGATGTGGGTTTTCAAAAAGGGTATTTAAAATTTTTCAAATGGTTTTTCCATAATTTAAAAATAAATAGGTTTTATTATCCACTCCAATTTTTCTTTTGATAAAATTTATGTGTTTTTAAAATTTACATTATTAAATATTCCTTTTAAAAGTAAATATTTTAAAAGTATTTCCACTTCCCCCTTTTTGAAAACTTTATGTCTTTCTCGAGTCTCTATTATTAAATATTATTTTAAGAGTAAAAGTTTTCAAATTAATTTAACTTACCATTCTAGATACCTTTATGTATTTTCAAGGATGTTTTATTTAGAGAAATTTATAATATATTTTTAAAAATACTTATCTTTCCCTTGATCCTTTAATTATTACATCCTTAAGGTAAATAATAACTCCAAATCATCTCTTCGAGTTATATAATTTCTTATTTGAAATTTAATTTTACAAAACATTACCTTTTAAATGATGTTCTCATTTTACTTCTAAGGTAAAGGAGTTTTAGAGCCAATTCCATTTCCATAAAAGGTTTTCTTTTCATTTTTCTTATAAAAAGGTAATTTTTTTACAATAGACTCATAAATATGACATTTATGATCATTAATACAATTTTTTTTCAAAAATATCTTTTCATGAATTGATTTTAATTATATTCATAATTATCTACCTACATTTTTGTTATGTTTTATATTTCCACCAATATTATTCTTTTATTATGTGCTAATTTTGGGTTATCAATTTTTAAATATCAAGAAATTTAATTCATGATGTTATTTTGATCTTTTATATAGCCCATTTTATTTCCATGTGTTCCTTATAAAAAATTGAATGATTTACAATTTAAAGTTCTATGAAACCCATTTTATTTACATGGGTTCTTTATATGATTGTTTTAGCTCGAGGAGTGTGTGTGGCCCTTTCTAGTGGGAGAGATGGTCACACCGATACTGGGCAGTATATCCTTCTTATGTCACGAAGGTGGTGCCATAGTTGAGTGGTCCTGACAGGTAATCGCAGGGGGTTAAATGTTTGTGCAATCATCCCATGTCAGGTACGATTTACTCAGATAGTCTCTAGTAGGTTTATTCATGGATCTAAAAACACCCAACAACCCTTTTATTCATGATTCCAGGACCATATTTCCAAAGGAATGTGCTTATTGGATGATTTGTAAAATGATAATTAAGGACTCCATTAGTCGAGATGATGGGATTTTTGCCTCATCAAACCCTTTTGGGGGGAATTATTACCTATTTTTTGATGATTTTATAGATTTAAGCAATGTTTATATGTTTTTAAATCCTTATTTAACTCCCAAGAATGTGTCTACAAATTACCAATAAGTTTCAAGATCAATTAAAATATGCATGGGTTTGGAATCATCTATATGTATATGAGGTTCTCTATCAATTTTACTATCTTACAGGCATATAAATGATTCTTTGGCCTTTTAGTGAGACAATGATGATTTAAGCCATCTGATGAGGTTCTTTATAGATTATCATCATTGAGGGGGGATGAAGATCGTTTTGATATCGAGATAGAACCCATAAGGTGGGATTCTTACATATTTTTGTGAGAGGAATTATATTCCATGTATTTTAGTGTCATGTTACTGGACACATCCCCTTTTATGGTCATTGGGCAAGGAACCATCTATACAGTTTAACTTCATGCATCAAGGATGTCTAGGAAGAAGATGCCTAGTCAAGATTTCATGTGGGGATTATGCTGGAGCAGCCCAAGAAGCCCAAAAGAGATATGGTCTCTGGGTGGATATAACCCTACCAGGGATATGGCCTTAAGAATATTAAGGTGGTTTGGGTGTCAGGTATGGACCTCAGAGAGGCTTCCTACATATCCCAGTTAGTTGGGAATAAAATCACACATAGTTCGGTTTGAGTTGGGACTTACTTTCTTGAGGCGACTCATTTGTGGGGTCATGATTTGGGCTTACACATGGGAGCTTCCCATTTTAGAGAAAACAATTGAGGTTTAATCTTGAATAGGATTCCCTAGTGATTTCATGGGAATTTTATTAGGGATGGATTCTAAGGAGAACATCCCTTGACCTCAAGCCTTGGGTAGGAATCCTATGTATTCTGATCAGAGTAGGAATCAAAGTTGTCGTAGTTCATTTGAGCTGTTGATTATACCTAGGAGGAGTACCATACTTTGGGGTTATGTATATTTAATGATCACCACCAAACTCAAAGTCCACATGAGTCATGATCGGTGTGAGAAATAAGAGGAGGCAGTGGATCTGGAGATTGTATATCCCATATCATCTGCTGATAGATGGTACTGGAGCCCAATAGGAGGGGGGGGCTTTGAATGCATCGATTTCACCTCTCATGTTGATATCCAAGATATCTACATCTTATGATCTATCCACGCATCTCTTGGGCTATTCCTAATATGAGAAAGAGTGCCACCTCCCATGGAAAGGTTAGGGACTTACCTCAGGAGGAGTGCTCTGAAATGAGTTCTGAGAAAGGGGAGAAGCATTGTTACTCATCAAAGGAAGAAGCAAGAATGATCACTTTGATTTTTCATTATCCCTCATTGAATGGAAAAGCCTGTGATTACCCTTTATCCCTAGAACATGCAGGTATATGTGAGTATCCTAAGGTTGGTCCTCATATTACCATGGGAATGTAAACCCAAAGACTTTCTGGGGTATGAAACCATTTCAGAGATTACCCACACGTCCCCACTTATCATGGGTATGCAAACTCAAAAGGATGTGCTGATACGACCATTGGTATTATCATACAGGTATGGTAGATTTGGAAAAGGATTTGTCTTGATGCCATTGGACTGGTTCACATAGGGGTTATGGAGGTTATGATGGAGATAGAAGGGTATGGTTGAATTCAAAGAATAGAAAATCTCGGGGTACCCCATTCTGTGAACCGTTTCTTCATGTGAGATGGGGGCCTCCCCGCATAGCGTATTTCTATGCAGGTGGAGGGACTGTTTGCATACCATGATTGTATGTGGACCTGTATGTAGTCCATGTAGTGTTTTTTTATGCGAGACCAGTTTTTGGCCATGTAGCATGATGCTACGCGACGTAGGGTTCCACCATTGTATCTTTGTGCTATGTAAGGCACCTGAGTGGAGAATTCACATTGATACTCCAATTTTTGGGAAGTTCATCCACCACTGGGATATGAATTGCGGTTCACCAATTGGGTTCACAGTCTAAAAATTCATATTATGTTTCCCTCTTTTTATGCTATACAATAGGTTTGTAAATGCAGGAATTATTCGGAATAGGTCCACACCTCATTGATCGATCTCTTCAAAAATCCTTCTCACAAGTCTGTCCAATAATCTGAATTCTAGTCTCCTTTATTCATCTCCCCTTAGGGTACCTCTATAGAGTGTCAGTTAAGCTAGATCTATGGGTCTCTCGGTACATTTTTTAGAATCCCATGAGAGATGACTCGGTCAATAGAGGCATGTGTGGTTGCGGTTCACGGCTGCGAAGATCACCATCTCAATTCCACGAACGACTTCATCTTGTTCATGGGGCACTGTTGGTTTTTTCAAGTCCACGTACTATTGAGTTCATGGGGATGGTATGCAGGGGAGAATTTCTACACCTCCAGTTCACTGAGGACGCGGTCCACATTGGGCATCATACATGAGGATGAAATTCTCTATCTCAATTCTACCAATGACACGGTTCGCAGCAAGCATCGTACGCGGGGATGAAATTATCCACCTTGATTTCACCAATGACATGTCTCACAACGAGTGGTGTTGTTGTATTTTTTATCTATATTATGCAGTTCTCTAGCCAATACTCCCTGGGCTAGCTCCTCATGGGTTGTTGTGAACTTTCAGCTCACGACTAGTGCCTTTTATGTACCATTTCCAAGATTCAACATGTAGATGGGTTATTTTCCTTTCCCAAATTCATTTTATTCAAAAAATTTCTCTAAATCCTTCACCTAATTTTTTTCTTTATTTTTCCGAAATTAAGGAAGTATTTACTTTTCATTTGAAAAGTTTTCAGGACCCTATAAATTCTCCCCAACGGAATGTGTTCTGATCGGGATTAAGAGGAGGTTATTACAATGTAGAAGGCGGTCCTGAATTAAACTGGTTTGGGGTAGAATGTTGAAACCATGGGGGGACCATTCCTATATAGGTATGGGGAGGTCATTTGTCATTTACTAGACTTCTCGGTGAAAATAACTCCAAAAATATCTCCTGAATCTTCTTTATTTCATATATAGAAGACATCGCATGAAATTATTAATCTATGAAATATTCTTTGAATTTCATGAACCAAAAACTATTCATGGTCTCCCTCACTCCTAAACTAATTTTTTTAAATTTTCAAACTGGAATTTTGATTTTCAAACTGAACTTTAAAGTCCCCGCACTGTAAGATTTGGACAACCACTTAGCAAGGATCAGTGCAACTCGCCCAATCCATGAACTGTTTAGTTAACTGTCCAATGCTTCATAGGAAAACGCTTCGTGAAATGTTCTTTGAACAATAATTTTGTGGGGGAATGTCTTCCGGAAACCATTTTTGGGGTTCATTACATAGAATAATTTTCTGAATTCTTTCCAAAAACCACCTCTGAGGTTTAGTACATGGACTGATTTATTGTGCAGACTCTGTTGATTCCATTGAAATTTTTTTGGCTTTTACCCAATGATTTTTTTGGACTGAACTTTTATATGGTCTTTCGATGCAGGAACAAGATGGATCCTTCATAGGCTATTGATAATGATGTTGTGGTTTCTCATACTACCATCGATCCCCTTTCAAATTCTAATGAAAATGAAAAGAACATGGAAAAATTTATTGGCAACAATATCCCTATCACCCCGCGCCATCCATCCTTAGTGAATCTACTCACTTCAGGTCAGAGGAAGTATCCAATTTCAAATAGGCTGTCTATTTATGGATTTGGTCTATTGTATAATACAAAAATTATAGAACCATGTTGGTCTGACCAACCTACTACTTGGATATTTGATAGCACCATTCCTAAGGACCATATTTCATAAAAAGGATGATTCATATATAAGGATGTTGTTGTTGGGTCCTTATTGAACTATGAACCTCGTTCTCTAGAGGATTCATAATGAAATCCAGATAAAATATTCCATTGCTATCATAACATTTCATGGAGATACATAGAAAATGAACAACATGACTGGTTATCAAAGAGGGACCTTCGCTCTGGAGGTTTTTTTGTTTTGGATTGGGGATGACCATTCTGGGTTCATTAGAGCTGTAAAGAATTATGGGTTGAATTGTAGATTGTGGGGTTATAAAAGGTTGTTTGGGTATCCCAGAATTAGGCTCATCAAACTTGCACCCTTATTTTTCAACTTATGATTAGATGAATTCCAGATACCAATACCTTTCATTTAGTATACGGGGAGGTTGGCATTATCCTCTAGGATGTTCAACTAATTTATAGGGTCCCCGTTATTGTGGATTTGTATGAAGAGTTTCTTCCTCCTCATTCTACCAAGTATGAAGAAGGCTCATTTCCCAATAAAAAAACATTCAAAGGACATCAAACCTTGCCTAAAGCAAGAAATTTATTTCTCAGACTAGATTAATGCCTTTCCTAAGAGAAGCAGTCCAAAGCCAAGTGCGCACAGACCCAGGTCTTTCCCAACCAAGGAAACCCAATGGAAATTAAGTTCCTACTATCCTACCATAGAGGAGGACTTGTTTTGAAAATGGGGATGGGAACTCGTCCTCGATGTCGATTGATTGTTCTAGTTGGTGGCTGATAAGTATACTTCATGCATATGCTTTATAGTATTTTTATGTAATGTTATTTGTATTTTATTGATAATCATGAAAGAAATGGAATGATATTAATTTTTTATGTTTTATGGTAGGAAAAAACAGATATTTGAAAAAGGCATGAAAATAGGAGAAAATATGAGCAAAAATACCCTTCACGTTGTGAGTGAAGCATGGTGGCACGACATTAGATTTTCAAAGATGAAGCAGAGATGGAAAATGGAGTGAAATAATTACATGTCATGTAATGTCATTAAATTTCATGAATTATTCACGTGGAATTCACCACGTGGGGAAGGTCATGACCTGATTACAATATGTGAAGTGAAGTTACATGCCGCGAGTCAAGATTACATATCATGACTAAAGTCAAAGTTAGAAAATGAGATTCACACTATATTTGCATAGATTTGGAGGAAGTATAGAAAAATACACGGGATTACACGACGTGAAAACTTGTTTCACAACATGAAGATGATAACATGCTAAAAATTAAATGCGACACTACACAAGTTTTGATAGGATTGGCCTATAAATACCTACCACAGTCACCATTCCAAGGTACTCTATGACCAACAAGAGAAATTGAGACACCAAGGGACAACCTCCAGATGATTTGGAGCCTTGCTTCACTGCCTTTATTCTTAGGGTACCCATGTGGCTCATTCTCATCATGAGATAGAATTCCAATTAGTTTCGGGTGATGTAATTATAGGGGGTGTGTTTTTTTAGAGATTAATTTTATTTTATTATTCATGTTCTAGATTGTCGTAACTCGTTATATCAATTCCAATTCATCTTCTTTTCATATTACATGTCTGTTATGTGTGATTTGAGGTGTTTCATTTTATTTTATCAATTTATTGGATTATTATTCACTTTAAAATTATGTAAATTATGTTTATTATGTTTAAAAAATATTTTGGGTTAACTACTTCTATGATTACACTAAGTAGATTACCATTCCAAAGGTGAAAACATAGGATTAAGGTGGGATATCAAGACCAAGGATCTCTACATACCCAATTCCAATGCCAAAACTAAATAAACACTCTTTAAATTAAATCCCTAGCACGTAAAACTGAAATAACTAAACCTGTAATGTCCCCCATCTTGAATTTTAACCCCATGATCACTGATGTTATATCTCTTTTCTCAAAAAAAATTAAAAATTTAAATTTCAAATTCTATAATTAATTTAGAATATACAGATCGTCCCAGTGAGATCGACACTTGGAATTTAAATATACTACATATTTAGCTAGGTTGTCTTAGTCTGTATAATTTTATAAATTTAGTCATCCCTATATTATTTAATGATTCCCCACAGGCTGTCAGCGACCTTCTTGGCCATGTTTCTGAGTGGATGTCTCTTACCAGTACGAGACTCTGGTGGTGTGAGTGTCATAACCTTTTTCATGGAGGCTCAACTGGACACTAAAAAATGCATCAACCTAGCCATTATTATTTTTCCCAAGATTTATCGCTTACTAGGCCGATTCAGTGAGGGGAATCCACCTCGTCAGGTGATTAGGTCCTTCAAAATACTCTAGGGATGGATAGGATCCCACATAGGGGGTTATACATTTATCAACGCCCTACCTATTTGAAATTCAGTTCCTTGTCTATAACTTTAGAGTATTAGCAGGGTTATGTTGGCAGGTTGGGTCACCCAAGATAAGAAGGAAGATTGGACCGAATGGGATGAATGATAATTGTTGACTTGAATCAACCGTCATGACTACTTTACTTATCATCCTTACACTTCCCCTATTGGTACCATTGTGAATTTGGAATCATAAGACTTTATTAACTGAGGCTTCCTATTTTCATTAAGAGAGGGTATCTTGGTTTCCAATGTTGATGAGGAACTTTTTTGTAGGGGATATGTTCCTTACAGATTTAACCATCTATTTAACTCTGTCCAAATGTTATATCCCCTTGATCTTAATAGTGCATACTAAGAAAAACATCTCTTGGTAGCCCAATAGTTTTTGACAATGTTTACCCAAGAGGAAACTTGGTTTAAGGTCAAGCTTCTAGATTCGAAGGGTTCTGTACCCTTCCTCACAAAATGTTATGATGATGCTTGGGTTCAATCGTATCTAGACAGCCAACTCGAAGTCCTAGTTCCCATTATTATAACCCCCAAGGAATCTAGGGATAAGGGGAAACAAATGGAAATTGTTGAACATTTTCGACCAGGGAAATATCTTCAGAAGTCTCTTGGTTCTGAACCCCCAAGGAAGGTATTGAGAATTGGTGTGTGACCTCATAGGCTATCAGGGCTGCCAGTACTACCACTGAGAATCATACATTTATCCCTCCTAATGTAGACTTTCCAGTGGTCGAGAGGAAATGAGATAATTTAAGGAATCACTAATCATTTCAGGCTTAATTCCCTCACGCTTTATGGTGCTTTTCCCAGGAGACTAAAGTTTCCCTTACTAGAATTGGCTATGTGTCAGCACCTGCTGAAATCTCTTATGATGATGATCCCGAAAAGTTGGATATTTACCTACGGGTGTTAGAAACCCTAATCCATGCTTGACAAGGATGTGGTAAATCTTCTCACTGAGTGATGGCCATGGTAAGACCTGAAGTCCATGGGGATGAAGATGACATCTCTGAAGGTTCTCACCTCACCAAAGTTCTAGATGAGATTGGGTATGGGGAAAATATTCATCCTCACTCTGAATCTTTCAAGCACCCATCCCCTGGGGGTTCCAGGGTTGTAGAGGCACCCAGGATGCAGCTGCGGTTCATGGAACCAGTTTGACTTCTTCAAACTCACCCTTCAACCTTAGAAATTCCCATTACAGCTTCCTTTCCAAGGGAATCAAAGGTCTAGGATGACATTAGGGAGAATTTTTATAATGAATACGTTTGGGAGATTCTCTAAGAAGAACACTTTGATCTTCTGGGCTTTGGAGCTTCCATATACCCCTCGTGGATTTCTATTCACGAATATCTAGATAAAGTAGCTAAATATCTAAATAAAATGGACATGTGCTTTTATTCCTCCAAATATAGGTTCCATTAGTCCAATAGACTAGTAGATATGGTGATATACTCAGACTTGAGTGATATAAAAAAAGAGGTAACTTTTCATGCTAACCTCAACTTTTACTTTCCTTTATTGTAAGGATCCTCACTCTATTCTTTACTCTTGTAGGAGTTAGAGGAGAACCCAGACATGATACCTTCTCTAGTGTACACCCCTTAGAGGTTATTTCATTAGGGTAACTTATCCCCTTGTATATGGGGTTCACTATTGAAGGTTCTCTTGGAACTGCTAAACACATGGAGGTAGTTATTGTCAATCCTGCCAGGGCATTCCCCCCTTCAGCTTATCTTGATATTACCATTAGGGAGCCATCCCCATGGTGAACATAGAAATGTAGAAAGGTTTCTCAATTGTCACTACAAATAAAAATGAGTATTATTGGAAACTTCCATAATTGTTTATGTGTTTTTCATACTAAATTCTTTCACCTTGCTGATCAATTATCATGTGCATATTTTAATGCAGAACCAATAAGTAATCAAGAGGAAGTTTCCCATATGTCTGAAGCACCTATTCCATCTGTGGTAGAGGAAGTACCACATACAATTTTGGATGAACAACTTAGTGAGGTTAGGCCTGTATAGGAAGTTTAGGGAATTATTATCTCTTATAGGGTTCCTTTTTTGGATGAGGTGTCCTATGTCCCTACAGTGGGGGAATATCTAGATATCAAGGCCCTAGATAAGAATTTTGATCCCATCATCACAGAGAAGGATGAGACACCATCGATATCCATAACTAAGCTAGATATGGATCCCCAATTATCATAGGATATCAGAGGGGTTGCATGTCTTGAGAAGTTGACCACCCCAAATTAGATGGTCTCCGCCCTTGTAGAGGGAATTTCCTCAGAGGTAAATTCCCTAATTAAGCATGCTGACCTTGTTATCCAAAAATTCATAACCATATGGTATCCCACTATCCTTGATCCCAAAAAATTTGAGCGGGCCATTATTCCTTTTTCCCCATCCATAGGAGAGGTTGTGATCTTGGCTCCTAGAAATTCAAAGTTTGCCATTGTTCCTTTTTCCAAAATTATTATCCCTAAGATCCTTATTTCTATAAACAATCTTCTATAGTCCACTGGTCTAGTCAAGCATGGCCATGAGTCTCGAGTGCCTTTGGAAGACCCCAAATATCAATTTCACACTGAAGGTGCAGTACCCTCTTCATCAAGTGGTGATTCCATAACAGAAGTTGAATATATTTACACACCAATAGTTGGAGGTCAGTTTTATTCTATTTCAACCATTTCACACACATATATATATATATATATGAGATTCAAGAGTTTATAGTGTTCACCTATCTCACCCTTGACTTCAAGATCACAACAACAAGTGCTTGCAGTTCTAGTTAACACCTCAGTCCTAACTCTTGTAGAAACTATAAGATATGTGGCTATCACAGGGTAAATTCATACTGAAGTAATTGATTCAAGGACTCCCTTTGTGACATTTATTCCTTAACACATTCCATCATCTAGGAGTGATTCTGATACTGATGTAGAGGGCATGGCCAGTCTATTTCCCATCCACAAAAGGGCATGGAAAATCATTTGGGTATTGATATCTAAAACACCACTCACTGATATGCTGACAAAAATTCCCAAATTACATTTCCAATTTTTTGTTCTGGGGTTTGGAGGATTTCATTAACATGGTATTTATGACATAGTGAAGAAATTGGTCTTGTTCAGGGAGATATATGGTGCACTCAAGTCCCGTATTTTTACTATAGAGTCTAGGGACCATCTTACTATGGATAGATATATTCTTATGAATGAAGTTGTTGGCCAAGTAGGAGCGGTCATGGTGTTGAAGAGAGAACATGTGAAACCAAGTTTTTTAGTGACGCATATCGACCAAGAAGTGGAGTAGAAAAGTTGAGAAATGGAGTGGATTAAATAAGAATGGTCCCACATCATGACCGTAGTTGATGAGGGATAATGACTAGTGGAGGAAGGGGAGAAGGTAGAACTTGACATAATGTAGGAGGCAGAGGCATTTCAGGCATGTGCGCAAGCCGATACTTCAACTTTGTTGAAGCTTCACCAAGCCATTGAAGAGTAGAATCAAACATTGATAAAACTCTATGAGTGCACTACACATTGTTTTGTTATGGTCCTAACCTACCCATATGAAGAGGATCCAGGTTTTGGATTCCCTCCTTATCTTCACATAATTAATTGAGGATGTTTTTCTCTCTAATGATTCTCCTACATTTTCTCCTGTAATCAATCATGATAAACTACACATAAATAGTAATCTCAAATGGATTTAAATTTGAATTTCAATCTAGGATGACTGAAATAACTAGATCATACTCTAATTTTTTTTCTTAAACTCATGGGATCAGTGAGTAGAGTTCTACTGTTGGAAGGGTTTCATGGAAAACCCCACGAACATTGCATCTTTTCTATTATAACCCTAATTTTTTCTTAATCTAGTTATGGTGTGGGCTTAGTGGTTATAACATGAATTTTTCTTAGGCCACTTGTTGAAGGTTTTTTACCTAAAAATCTTTTTATCTCTTGATATTTTTTTGTTTCTCAACATTTTTTCTAAACCATACAGTGCGTAGGTTTGGCGAGTTGGTACTCAACTTTTGTCCAGGATTCCCTTTTCGGGTTTTCTTCCTCACAAGTGTTATATTTTTCATGGAAAGTTTAAATTTTTTCAAATCATAATATCATTATTGATTTTTTAGGTCAAACATCTTTGACAAAGACTATTGTTTTTGAATGAACAGTTTGGACTGTGATTTCCATAGTGAGGGCCCCGAATTAGGACTCTTTAACCGAGAATGTCTTTAAAAATTTTAGGCATGGATAAGGGATTTTTCTTGACCCTAACTTTTCAGTTCATAGAAATGGAACATTATATGGGGAATGAAAGCCATTGGGAATATAGAAGTAGGAGAATCATCTCTTAATTATGAATTTTCCTTATGTTAATAGGACTTTTTTCTAGGCAATGTATGTAGAGCTGCTGGGGAATTGTGTGCATTGGTCAAACAAAGGTGTCCTTAAGATGTTGGCCTCCCATTTGTGATGGACATGAGATTTTATGTAAGTTTTTATTTGTATATTTTTGAATACCATAGTGAGTGTCCTGTTGAGGGAATGATGTTTGAGAGGAATAGGGGCATTTATATCAGCTTTGGTTGAGAAACTGCTCCCACATGAATTTGAGTTGTGTAATGGAGGGATCGAGCATGATACAATCTAACATCATTCAAATAGAACATTTGATAATTATGATTCAAATTATTTTTACTCCAACCAAGAGAAAAATGATCTAGATTTCTCATGGCAGTCTAACGAGGAATGTTCTCTCACCTTCAGGCATGCAAGGGGAGATAGGATGTAAATTGTAATTCAGTGTGTTTCTGAAACTAAGAAATAAGGTGAGATTTAAACGTTATAGGGCGTATGAAATCAGGAAAAGACACTCTTGAGGAAGAATTTTCCTTTGGATGATAGGCCTTTTTTTGGAAACTTTATATAGAGACACTAGGGAATTGTGTGCATAGTCAAAAAAAGGTATCCACATGACACTAACTATCCATTTTCAATGGCCATGGATGGTTATGGGGATTAAAACCTTTCTGGAAATAGAGTATGGGTTATGAAAAAGGAGTGCCTATACATGAGAGGGGGTATCTCAAGCCAAAATATTCTAGGAATAGGTGAATAAATGCTTCTCATCTAGGTGATTGGGGGATCCAAACACAGGTCTGGCCGTTATATAGGAAAGTATGGGATGATTCTGTTGCATGGTTGGGCCTGGGATATAGGACTCACATGGAACTACATATCTTTATGATGATAAGAATCAATCCAAACATAGTTTTATTTAAGTTTATCTCATATTCAGATCTAATTCACACATATGGGTGGGGGATTTTTGTTTTGGTATATGATTGTTTCTGACGCTTTCGCTGGGGCATGCGCATCTTTCCACTTGGGAGTGACAGGCATGACTTTTGTATTTCCCTGCATTCCCACTTTCCAAAGGCGGGTGACATTCACTCCTTATTTAGGGATTTCTTCTCCTTGATCGAAACCGGGATGATGGGATGTCAGTTCTTCCTTCCATGGATTCCTCCTGGGAACTCTTCACCTAGTCCGGGTCTCCCTCGTAGATTTAATATGTTGTTCGTGAAAATCTTCCTAGTGCCATGTTTCCATGGGTGCCGGTTAATTACACTACTTCTGTCAGGACATTCCAAGGGGTTTGGTGAGGGAAGCAACCTTCAGTCGGGGGAGTAGTCACGCCGAGGCATCAGTAACATGTCTAAGCGCTGGGGAATTGGCGTGTCTGTCTTTTTTCCCTTATTATAGGGCTTCTCGAGGGCACGGAAGCCCGAGGCATCCCACATTGAGCATGGGGAATCATATTCCATAGGCATGTATCTGAGGTTTTCCTCAGCTTCCTATTTTTAACACATGGTATGCCACAAGTTTAACGTCCAACAGAGACGGATCGGCCTGATCAGAACACTAGCTGGAGTGGATCATATTGAGGAATCCCCCTTGCGGGAATGTCGATATTGGGGCCAGCCCGTGGGTGGCTTCCCGAATGCTGTGGAGGAGAATGGGGTGACATGATCTCACCGGGATGTGGCGGCCCGTGTAAGAATCAGGGTGGATGATGGAGAATTGCATGGATGCGGTCGAAATGACCAGGTGGTGGGCTTGAACCTCGTGAGGCTTCCTACATACCATGCCTTGGCAAGGATCAAAGTCCACGTAGTTCGAGAAGAGGGGTTCTATACCGACACGAAGGGGTGTCAGAACAACTGGACGGTAGGGTCACAACGGATTACCGCTGGATTGGGATGCAGTTTAACATCATGCAGGATGGGGGCGCGTCGGAGAACCGACGTGAAGAAGGAACTTGGTCCAGGTGGATGGTGGGCATGAACCTCATGAGGTTTCCTACATACCATGACTTGACATGGATCAATGACCTTGTAGTTCAAAATGGTGTGTCGGTGAACCGACGTGAGTGAGGACCTTGGTCTAGATGGTGTGGGTCTTACACACTAGGTTGCCCAGGTGTTGGTGAACTGACGTGAAGGGGGTCGGAGTGACCAACAGGTGGTGGTCTTGAAACTCATGAGGCTTCCTATGTACCATGCTAGACACAGATCAAAGTCCATGTAGTTCAGGTGAAAATGGTGGGTGTCGGTGAACCGACATGAAGAAAGGACCTTGGTCCGATGGGTGATGGGCTTGAACCTCAGGGAGGCTTCCTACGTACCATGCCTTGACATGGATAAAAGTCCTCATAGTTTGGGATGGTGTGTCGGAGGACCTACATAAAGGTAAACCTTGGTCCTATGGGTATCGTCAGTGAACCAATGTGAAGGTGGACCTTGGTCCGATGGGGGTGGGCTTGAACCTCGTGAGGCTTCCTACATACCATGCCTTGACATGGATCAAAGTCCTTGTAGTTTGGGATAGTCACAACGACTTACCATCAGACTGGAATGCATTTTAACGTCATGCGGAATGAGGGTGGAACCTGACGTGAAGAAATGACGGGCATTGGGATTGAACCTCGTGGAGGCTTCCTACGTACCATGCCTTTACATGGATCAAAGACCTTGTAATTCAAAATGGATGTATAATTTAATGTCATGCGGGATAGGGGTATGCAGTTTAACATCATGCTGGAAGAGGGCATACAGTTTAACGTCATGCTGGATGAGGGCATTGCCATGGTCGATGCTTAATCTAAACCCACGTGAGTCATGCTTGGTGTGAGAAACAAGAGGCAGCAGAGACCTGATGATCACGTCACGAAGGGTACGTCCGTGAGAAGCGAAGAGGGGCTTACACGTTAGGTGGCCCTTGGTGCTGGGACTTACTCAAGGATGGAGTCCCAAAGTGCAACAAAGCATAGCGGGAGAGGGATTTGGGAACAAATATGGAATGTACCTCGTTCCCTATCGTGCCCTCTACTGGCCTTGGAAGTGGAGAAGTACGGAGGTGCATGGGTGATGCCTTACGCAAGAGGGGCTAGGGGACTTACACCAGGGTGGTTGCCCTTCTCTCATAGAAATACACCACTCCGATAAAGAGGATATCATCCCATGTGTGGGTGATTCCATTCCCATGGAGATGAGTGGCGTAAATAATGTCTGAGATGGGGGGACCCTGCGTGCGAGGCACGAGGTCAGGTCACAGTTTAACATCATGTGTTGAGGACGAGGTGCTTGGCAGTTTAACGTCCTATAGCTCGGACGAGGTGGGTTTACTCCGCACCCCTAGGACTTACATGATCGGTACCCTTCGCCCCTTGGGGGAGGGAAGGTACCAGCAATGTCATGGCAAAGGGGGGGGCGTAGAGAGAACCATCAAGGGGTCCACGTTAGCGTGGCTATGCAAAGAAGCAATAGTTGTTAGTGTGCCTATGAGAAGAATCATTAGGTGAAGTAACACTATGGGTGGTGTTGTCTATGGGACTTTGAAATCACATCGTGCAAACCTGGAGGGTCACACGGGAAGAGGAATTTCCAAGCAATGGGGTCCACAGGCAGGGACCTTATGGAGCTTGGTTGCTTTGCATAGTGGAGAGCACTTGCAAAGGGGTGTGATTCGTGAAGTGGAGTGCCTTGGCCTTAGCATGGGATAGAAGTACAAGTGGGAGGTGCTTCACGAAGTGGAAGGGTGTTCGCAGAGCATTTCCTCGTGAAGCGAAGGTGCCTCGCAAAGAAAGGTGCTGTGAAGCAGTGTGATTCGCGAAGTATAGTGAACCTTCCTTGGCATGGGGATCACTTGTACATGATGGGTGTTTTGAAAAGCATAAATGCTCCGCGGCTACCCGGGTTCCCTTGGAAATCCCCTTCCTTCACGTAGTCCCTTAGGCTTCATGAAGGGAATCCCTCTCGGAAGGGGGGCTCAAAACGAGACAAGATGAAGGCATCTCGCGAAGTAAAAATACATCACGGAGCTCATGATTCTCGGGGTGAAGGGTGATTCGTGATTCGGGAGCTGAGAAGCCGAAAGGTCGGATTGTCCGTCTGGAGAGCTCAGGGGGAGCTCAGTATTTATAGGCAAGGGGCACCGCGGAGCAGAACTCACGCGGTGTGAAGGGGGCCTCGGTGGCTTCGCGGCGGGTCGCAAACGTCAACCAGAATCGTGGAGGGGTACCACCTCCTCTGCTTCGTGGCGGGTCGCGAACGTCAGGCCGTTCGCGGAGTGTTACCGCCTCTAGGGATTCATAGAGGGTCGCGAATGTCAGGTCGTTTGTGGAGTGTTACCACCTCTAGGGCTTCGTGGCGGCCGCGTTGCTCGGGGGCCCTCCGCGTCTGCGCTTTGTGAGGCATCGCATGGGATTCTTTTTCTTCTTCCCTCTGAGTCTAATATTTTTGGCGCTAAAAAATGCCCCCCCTAAAACTTGGAGCCATGGAGGGACCAAGGGTCAAAGTCTGAAGGAAAATCACCAAAATTATCGGAAGTTCGCGATGCTGACTCGCGAAGAGAGCACGCGGGGCGGATAGCGGCCGCGCGGTCCGGATGCTCCGTGATGCTCCGCACGGGCGGGACGCGCCGCGAAGCTCCGGGGCCGTCGCTGACCTCTCTTTTGTCCTTTCGCGACTTTTCCTTTTTCACTCTCGACTTCGTGAGGCTCCGCATACTCCACGTCTGCTCACCGCGACTCGAGCATCACGGTGAACTGCAAGTCTCTGACTCCGCGACTGCGCCAAGCGAACTTCTTCTTGCAAGCCGAGGCTAGGCTCCGCGTCTTGTCTTTGCGCCCAAGCTTTGCAAGAGACCTTTGCAACAACCTCCGTGACCCAACCCGAAATTGTTTACGAGTTCTGAAACCATAATGGCCCATCAAGAAGCTATGCTGGGGGTGCTTGCAGACACCGCTTGGAGGGATGAGATGGCCAACCGTCTGGGCCTTGGAGAGATGGTCCGAAGTCACTCGGACCATAATTTTTTGACAGAACTCCTATCAGAAATCCAAAAGAACTATCCGTTTTGAAAGAAGCTACCCTTATATGGCTTCGGGCTGAGAGATGATGTCTTCATTCCTAAGGAAAGTAGGGACAAACCAGCTTGCTGGTTCAGAAGCATGCCATGCCAACGCCAATGGTTCAGGGCGACCGATGGTCATGCGTGGGAGGACTTCACACCCATCACTGCTGACTGTCTGTAAAACCATCTGAACAACATCGACAGGGAGCCGCTAAAACCAGAGACGTCCCCTCCCATATACCACACAATACTGAAGGCGGCTATGCAGGATCAGAAAAAGGGGTAGTCTGATGAATGGGACCTGCTCCAGGGCGGTAACATTACCAACGACTGGGCATGGGTCTATTGGGTAGGTTCCTAATGCAAGGAGTTTGGGGCCGAGCTAAGGAGAGTGGGCCTGTATGAGGTGGCATGGGCCTACCAATTCCACATTTATCAACCTAAATAGCTGATGCCGGATTTGGTGAGCAGATGGTCGTCTAGGACCAATACTTTTCACCTGCACCATGGGGAGGTGGGCATCAGTCTATGGGATGTCCATCAGATTTTTGGGGTCCCGATCTCGGGGGCCATGTATGATGATTTCCTCCCCGTCATGAGCGCGTGGGAGGATCCGGAGCAGATGTCGTGACTGGCGTCGGCACTGATGGCACTGGTCCCTGGAGAGGACAAAGAGGCGGTAAGAGATGTCCACTTTAAGAAGTGGTTCAAGTGGTTCCTGAACTTCCCGGAGGATCGAGAGTTCCCTCTGAGGCCTCAAACTTGTCCGAAAGGGGCTCAACGGGGCAAGGAGCACTCTTATTGGCGGCTCTTGGAGGACAACCAATGGAAGACTTGTGGTTTCAGTGTCAGCACTGAACAACATCCAATAGTCAGGCTGGCAGTGTTCATCGTGGCCCTTATATGCGTTTGGATCCTACTAGTGAGGGATACCAACATGGGGGGTGCGACCCAGCTCGTTCATCATTGTATCCATACTGGCCATGGAAAGGCGGGTCAATCTGGGGATTCTGATGCTTGCCAGATTGTACAGGATGCTGCGGCATGTCAGCGAGGGCAAGAAGTCACTGAGAATATTTGGGCTATTCAACCTTCTATACGGGTGGATCGCGGCGCACATCAGGGGGGTTTACGAATACCCAAACCCTATCTCGCCACTGGGATCAAACTTCCTCCCTTCCATTCTGAACGCATCCAAGAGCATCCCAGTAAAATTAACCGTGCCGATGGTGCTGAACCGGGTGTGGAAGGCAGATGAGTTCAACTTCCACCCATTTCCATTGCCGACAGGAGTGCTCACTGATGATGGTCAGGGAACTGAAGAGCACTGGGCCTATCTCCTAGCCTTTCAAGGAAGAGTCTTGGTGGCACGAGTGGACAGTGAGCCGCTTTGTGAGCCATACACCCCTCATCGGTTTGTGAGGCAATTCTGGTGCCTGCCGTGGCTGACCCCGCAGGTCTACTGGGAGGTGTGTCATGAGGTGCACCCATGTGTAATGAGTCAGTTGTGGCTCATGTTCACACGGGAGGATGAGAAAATGCGAATGGCATTGCCTCTGTCCACCGCCACTTTCAGATTGGTGAAGGAGTATGCCATCAACTGGGAGGCAGCTTATCCAGGGGAGATGATGAGGCAGCCAACCGTTCGGGCTGGTGACGGCAGGCCTCCCCTGTCCTGAGGTCGGGATCGGAGGGCAGCAAGGGCCTCTCACCTTGTCGGGGCTGCCGTGGTGGTGAGACCTGCACCTACTGAGGATGCGGTAGTAGCGGCGGATCCAACAATGGTAGTGGACCCGGTGGTTCTGGAAGAGCAGTGCCATCCGGAGGGGCGGCCACTGAGGGGGTTTCGCAAGATATCCACTCAGGCTGCGGGGAAGCGGCTACGCCATATCGACATGCCAAAGAATGTTATTTTCCCGGAGGCCTGGGACATTTGGGACGTCAACCGGAAATTCCTCAGTCCACTCGAGATGTGGGCACACTTGAATCGTCTCGGTATGGAATTACCAGGCATAGAGCCAGTCCGGGCTGGTTTCACGGCGTCTCCGGTGGAGGCGGAGAAATAAATGGATGATCTGGAGGACTATGTTCACTCCAGTGGTGCCCCACGTTCGATGATAGACTAGGTAAGGGTGCTGGTGGATCTGATGGTTCCCCCACAGTTGTCGGCCGCCGATCTGAGGGAGTGATTCTCCCTACTGGAAGAATCGGAGGAATCCTCTCAGGAAGATCAGGCTTGCGTAGGGAGCCCATTAGAGGAGGGCGAAGTCGGAGATCAAGACTCAGATTCCGATGATTTCATAGAGGCTCTCGAGGTAGAATTCTGAGCTTCTTTACTCATGCTCCGCTCTCTCAGACATCATGGATTTCTTACTAATATTTGAACCATGTAGGAGGAACTTGTACGTAGGCCTCGCTCTCGCCCCTTGGTGGGTGATGATGCAGGACCTTCAGAATCCGCGCCTACAGTTGCGTCCAGTTCTGTGTCTGGCGGGGCTAGAGTACCTGAGGTGGCTCCTCCAGAATCTCCAGATCTTCTGACAGTATACAAAGGGCCACTCCTCGAGGTTTCATTAGCATCGACTCTAGAGCAGCACCAGGAGTTCGATCTCTGTAAGTTTTCTCCACTGGATTCATTGTTGTTATATGTAGATCATGCCAACTGACGTTCATGCCCTTCTCCGTCGTACATTTCTCCGACTGGCATGAGCTTCTGCGACAAGGCTGGTCAGGATGTCTGGTGACATCCCTCCTAGGGGAATTTCGGTGATGGTGGAGATAGTTCCTCCATCTACTCGACCTGCAGCATTCCCTATCATTGGTCGGACCACCAGCAGGGTTGTGCCCGAAGTTATTGAGGTGGAGTCCAATGATGAGGATCAACCAGCCGACCCAAGTCCCTCCATGCCTGCCCCAGCGCCAGATGTCGTGCCGGATTCAACACCATACGCAGATCCTGCTGAAGATTTCCTACAGGCGTATCCTACGTACGAGCCTTCCAATCGACCGGACTGGGATGAAACGACCTCCGATGAGGAAGACAACAACATAGTCCACTGCCGATCATGGAAGCTAATCACACGCTTCATCTAGGACACCCCCTAGCGTTATGGCTGAACAAAATGGAAAGACTTCACTCATGGCTGCGCGAACTGTGCATTGGGGGAGTGGATGCCCAGCATCCTCACATGCTTATCCAAGATATCATGGCAGAGAAGACCCGAGAATACGATTGTGGGCTCAGCGTGGGCTAACAGCGGAGGAAGGTGACGAATGTCAAGAAGCTCCAGGAGACTGAAAGCGAGGTCCAATAGTTGCAGGCCTGGGTGGATGAGCACTCAGCCTCTCTTAATGCACAATCAAAGCTGATCTCGCGGTTGAAGGCCCAGCTGGTAGAGGTAGAAGAGCATATGAGGTAGGCTTCTAGAGAGATGACTGCCATTCAGACTGACATAGAGAGGGCCCCAGCCAAGGATGACGAACTGCGCCCCGTCGCTGCTGAGGAGGATCGGGATCTAAGTCGGCGACAACAATTCCTAGACGCCACAAGTCAAAGGGTGGCGGAGCTGCAATGCTCTTTTGACGGGCTCAATCCGTCCATGGGGGGAGTCGACCCTCGGGTACTATAACAATTACAAACCCTTTAATGGTACTCTTGTGCTTCGATTTTCTTCTTTCTTTGAATGTCATAGCATGCACGATTTATACTATTTGTACCTTTTCATTCCATCCTTACAATGTTTACGAGATGTCCAACGACAATTCCCTAAGCTCATGTGGGTCATTCCTGACATGAGAAATAAGAGATAGTTGCCTCATCGTCCCACCCAGTATAGGAGTGTAAACCAGACCTCGGGCATCCGGGGTTTGGATAACCGGTCCAGATTTCCGGGAAGTAGGAGAGACCTGACTGGAGAAGGAAGTTCTCATAACAGCCAAATTACCATTTCTTCAGCGTGCACTTATGCACGAACGGTGCAATGCCAGGGGCACTGAAATCGGTCAGAACAGATGGAAATGGGAAGTTTGAATCACGATACCCAAGATTCGGAACACTGTGGGGATAGCGTGACAATAAAGGACAACCGTTAACCGTGGCGGAGAAATGGTATCCTTACTGCGTTAGCCTGAAATGGGGACAAAAAATGAGATTCGGCCATTGACCATGTTCGAAACACGGGACCATGTCACAAATGCTGTCAATCAATCCTTTGGGACATTGGCCCAGGATAGTAGGCAGACCCTAGGTCGAGCATCCATATTGTTAGGGGGTCCTTCCAAACATGACCAGTCTTTCGGAACGTTGGCCCAGGACAGCAGGTGAGTCAATGCGACATAGGACCAGGCCGTTAGGGGGTCCCTTTAGACATTAAAGAGGATGGGGATCCGAATAATGGGCACGCAAAGTGTGGAATATGGAGTGATGGTTTGTCCGAACAGAATCCCACACTCATGTAATTACACCACCGTGGTGGGAGTACGCCAGATGGGTGTATCGGTTTGATCATGGATCATTCCTTCTTTGAGACAGGGCCTCTCTGGTGAGGGGGTCTGTCGCTTCCCAATGTAATCTTGGGGCATCCTGAACTTGTTCAGGGAAGAGTCAAAGCTACACGGTCCTCTACGAGGGGTCCGGCTAGGGGGCCGGAAAGGGGAAGAACAGGATTAATAATTCATGCGGGCTGGACCCTAAGAAAAATACCAGGGTGTCCCTACGTATCTCATGAGGATGAGAATCAAGCTACATATAGTTATGGAAGCATAGTGTAGTCATAGACCAATACTGACATGGAGTGAAAGGGAAGAGCTCATGGAGAATATGGTGTGGTAGTTATAAAACTGGCATGAATGAGGACTTGAAGTCCAAATCACACCACGTACCCCCAAAGGAAACTCTTCAGGTCGAGGGACCAAGAGTGAGAATTAGGCTCGGCCCGAAGCAGAGTGGTCGGACGTTCCTATGTACCCCCTGAAGATGGGAATCAATCCATACATAGTTTTGAGAGCATAGTTTAATGTCATGTGGGATGATGAGAAGCCTGGCCATGTTGGTACACATCCTGCCAAAACTACTAAGCCCACGTGAGTCGTGCTCGGTGTGGGAAACAAGAAGTAGTGGTGGGAATTTACCGACATAGAAAGGGGTAGGTTAGGGCGAAGGGATGATCGGTGAATACCGACCCCATGATACTAACATGACCATGTGGCGCACCTAGATGTGCGAAGAGATAGAGCCGAGTATGTTGGAATTCCACTTGAACATGAGGAAGTGGAAGTGTGTGAATCATGACGCTCAAGATTTGGATCACAATGATGGCGGTGTGACGATAGAGGATAACCGTTAACCATGGCAGAAACTCAGCATCCATATCGCATTAGCCTAGAATGGGGACAGACAAATGAGGGTAGACCATTGACCATGTTCGAAACACGGGACCATGTCACAAATGTCTTCAGAGATACTTAGGGACACTGGCCTGAAACGATAGGAGAGCCCTTCGACCCAACATCCATGGAGATCCCTTAAGCATAGAATCCATGTCATCCTAGGGTCCTTTTTTGGATGTGGAAGAGGATGAGGATCCAAATAGAGAGCTCACAAAGCTTGGTCATGGGATGAGGAGAATGGCCCCATGAAAATCCCACATTTCGGGCTCTTTGCCAAAACGCATCTGAATACGACAACAATATGTATTAGATAGAGGGAGCAGAGTCCTTTCCCATAGGGAGATCTTAGTTTAGGGTCTTAGAATTCGGACCATGGGTGGGGGGAAACATAGGAGGCACGTGATGGGTATTTACAAAAAACCCAACATGGATGGGAACCAGAGGTGTGTACGGTGCGGTGAACAACCCAACATGAACGAGGGAATAATCCCCTACCACACCGCACAACCCCCCTTGAGAGAGGTTTTAGGTCAAGGGACCGAAAGTTGAAGTTGAGCTGGGCTTGAAGAAAAGTGCAAAGGCGTTCCTACATACCCTATGGGGATGGGGATCAAGCTGCACATAGTTCTGAAGAGTGGAACGATAAGTTACCAGTGCCAGGGAAGAAGGGGAGTGCTGGAATGGCCCTTGCACTAAAAGAAGTAGAATTTGATAAATCTTGTTTGTCCTTTAAGGTGAGTGATTTTTTTTGTGAAGCAACAGGCCTAGGTTAGCAAGCCCTGGTGTCGCCACAAGAATAAATTCGTGATAGGCATTAACAAATGGCATGGCATGTGACCAATACCCAACGTGATGTCCTCTACAAAGAATTCATCACAATGCAGTTCCATTTTTCGTCGTGTGGCCAGGACGATAATGTCATAGTTTAGGGTCGTGTCATAGGATCAAGCATGCATTTTAACATCATTCAGCACAGACGTTGCAGAGACGATGCTTGGCGGGGAATGTTTATGGTGTCGTGCGACGTAACCGACATGAATGGGGACATAATCCCACATTATACCATACGCAATCCCGATAGAGGAACCTTAGGCCGAGGGGCCCACATAGAGGTCAGAGGTGAAGGGGGAGATATTAGCTCCCAAATGAGATGGACCCGAAAACAAGACATTCGGGCGGTCCTACGTATCCCATGAGGATGGGAATCACGCTGAACGTAGTTCTGAGGAGATCTTAGTTTATGGTCTTAGAGCTCGGACCGTGGGAGCCCCGAAGGACGCCATATTGCAGATTTGTCCCCCTGATATGCAAAGTTGCACTAAGGGGTAGCTCCAAGAGTGTCAAGATTCCACCTAGACTTGATGGGGTGGAGCATAATGTGAATCATGTTACCAACATTCAAGGTCGGGAGGGCCCGGTGTAACGACAGAGGATTACTGCTGAACATGTTCGCAACACAACATCCTGTCGCATTAGCCTGAAATTGGGACAAAAAATGAGCATCAACTGCTGACCATGTTTGCAACATGGGATTTGTATCAATTTGTTGTCTAAAACCCTCGGGGGCGTTGGCCCGTAATAGTAGGAGAGCCCTTGGGAGTTGTATCCAGGCCGTTCTTGGGGGTCCCTTTGGGCATGAAAGATGATGAAAATCCAAATGAAGGGGAACAAGAAGCTTTACAAGTGGAAGGAACTTGACCAAGTCGAATCTGAAACTCTTGGTCCTAGACCAGAGTACTCTTAACACATGGGTAAATCCCTACAAGGAGTCGAGGGACTCATCTTGAGGGCCATCGAGAGATGTCGAATTCCCGGGAAAAGGGGGCATAGTGATAAACACCCTGTACCATTCCTATATATCCCCCCCTTAGAGAGTGACAGTCCAAGAGGCCTAGGAGACTGGGAGATCCCTAATAGGTGGTGTTGGACCCGAAGTCTAGACATCAGGGTGGTCCTACGTATCCCATAAAGATGGGAATCAAGCCACACGTAGTTATATAAAATACCCAGGGGGCAGGATACCCTAACGAGGACGTGTGCGGCGCGACGTGTAACCCGACGTGAATGGGAATGTAATCCTACACCACACCGTAAAGTCTCGTAGGAAAGAACCTGGGCCAAAGGGCCTGCAAAGGCCAAGGGTCCTGATAGTTGGGTTTTGGTCAGGAAGCCCTGGCCTACTTGTATTTTAACGTCTTGCAGTGAGGATGATGGTCGAGGAATATGAGTCCCTGGACGGAGGAGGTGTATGGTACGATGAACAAACCGATGTGAATGTGGACATAATCCCTCACCACACCATACACTCTGGGTAAGAACTTGGGCTAGGGCCTGAGAAGTCCAAGGGGCCTGAGGCTAGGCCTCGGTGAGGGAGGCCTGAGGCTAGGCCTTGGTCAGGACGGCCTGACTAATTTGCAGTTTAACGTCTTGCAGCAAGGACAGGGGTCGTGGGCCTGGAAAGGCTAAGGGGCCTGAGGCTGGGCCTCAATGAGGGAGTGCGTACGACATGGAAAGCAACCCAATGTGAATGAGGACGTAATCCTACACCACGTCGTGCATCCCTTATAGGAGAATCGGGGCCATGGGCCCGACCATTGGCACCACCCGGAGGGAAGTTTGTCGCTTCGGGATGGGGTAGAACAAATAACTGCACTCGATGTTTGGGATATCTTGGGGTGGACCTGAAGATCCGAGGCACTGTTAACAATGTTTGAAACACAACATCCTTATGGTGACCTGATATGGGAGCAACAAATGAGCATCAACCACTGACCATGTTCAAAATGCTGGACTTGTATTGGCTTGTTGCTCGACATCCTAGAGGGCGTTGGCCCAAAGTGGTAAGAGGGCCCTTAGGCTGAGCATCCATACCATTCAGGGGCCCTTCCGGATGAGGAAAGTGATGGAATCCCGGTCATGGAGTGGGTGAAGCATAGTCGTACCCATCTACGGGAGAGGAAAACATCTCCAGGGGAGGGGATGTACAGCCGGGTCGAGGCTTGCTCGACGTGATTTGGGGAAAAAGTGTGCACCCTGCCATATTTCTTAACCTGAGGGGAAGATTTTGGCTTTTTGGGCGGGGCCAACAGACGAAATGTCTGGGTGTTCCTACGTATCCCACGAGGATGGGAATCAAGCCATACATAGTTCTAGAAGGCCATGCAGTTTAACGTCATGTGGTAAAGAGATGGGAGGATAGAAGAACGGGAGTGGGAACATGGTGTGACCATTATAATCCTTGTATAAGTGGGGATAAGGAAGCCTACTCCTCATCATGCAAGGATCCTCTAAGGAAACTATACCCAGGGGGGACAGTTAAAGAGAAGATCTCGGGGCTGGGCTTAAGATGAGACGTTTGAGCATTCCTACATATCCCATTAGAATGGGAATCAATCCATACGTAGTTCTTGAAGCACAGTTTAACGTCGTGCAGGATGAAAGATGTGTCTCATGTGGGGGAATGTGCAGTACGACGGGTAACCCAACGTGAATGAGGGCGTAATCCCACACCACACCGTAAAATCCCATAAGAGAGCCTGAGTTGACGAATGCCAAGAGGCATGAGGCTGAGCCTCGGTTAGGAAGGCCTGACCGGCTTGTAGTTTAACATCTTACAGTAAGGACGGGGGCCAGGGGACCGAAGAGGCCAAAGGGCATGAGGCTAAGCCTTGGTCAGGAAGGCCTAGATGGATTTTAGTTTAGTGTCTTACAGTAAGGACGGGGGAGATCTTAGTTTAATGTCATAGAGCTCAGACCATTTTGTATTTTATTGTCATGCAGGACAATATCGCAGTTTTAATGTCATGCAGGATTGTGGTGCAGTTTAAGGTCATGCGGGACCGTAACATGCGGTTTAGGGTCGTACGGGACCATAATGTGCAGTTTAGGGTCATGTGAGACCCTAATGTGCAGTTTAGGGTCATGTGGGACCATAATGTGCAGTTTAGGGTCGTGCGGGACCGTAATGTGCAGTTTATGGTCGTGCGGGACCGTACAGTTTAAGGTTGTGCAGGACCAAGGGGCTCAGGAAAAGTACTGCTTGAGGAACTTGGCGTTGGTGGGAGGAGTTATGTTCTCACCATCCATGGTCACCAAGGAGTATGCTTTGTTGGGGTAAACCTTATGGATGACATAAGGTCCTTCCCATTTGGGCTCAAGCTTGGGATGTTTTCTACTGGGAATCATTGGTGCTCGAAGGGCCAACACTAGGTCACCTTGTAGAAAAAAGTGAATGTGAACCTTCTTATTGAAGGCTCTGGCTATCTTATTCTGATGTCTTTCCAGATTGTGAAGGGCACAAAGCCTATTCTCATCCAGTGCTTCTAATTCAGCTAGACAGATTTCGGCCACCTTATCTGGTGCATGATGGTCATAGAATGCAGTGCGTAACGATGGCATCTGGATCTCAATGGGCAGGACGGCCTCAGCCCAATACACCATGGAATATGGGGTCACCTGGGTGGAATTGCAAGTCGTCGTCTGATAATCCCAGAGGGCATTGGGGAGCTTGTCCGACCACCTTTTCTTGTTCTGACCAACCATTTTCGGCAGAATTTTAGAGAGGGTTTTGTTGAATGCCTCGTTCTGTCTATTCGCCTGTGCATGATAGCGAGAGGTATGGTTCGAATAGAAATTGTACTTGGCTTACAATTTCTTCAGCTCAGCTTCTCGAAAGTTGGTGCCATTATCGGTGAGGACAACCTGAGGGACTCCAAACCGGTGGATGATATTGGAGCTCACAAAGTCAACGATGGAATGGGCCTTGACCTCTTTGAGTGGAACTGCCTCTTCCCACTTGAAGAAGAAATCTATAGCAGTTAGGATGAACATACACGGGCGAGCTATCGCCAGTGGATATGGTCCAATGACATCGATTCCCCACACCTCAAATGGCCAATAATACTTGGTGGAGTGGAGAGGCTCTAGCGGCCGATGTAGGAAGTTAGCGTGAACTTGGAACGTGTGGCATCTCTTGGTGAACTCAATGCAATCATGGATCATAGAGGTCCAGAAGTACCCCAACCTCCGGATCCGATGGGACAGCTTGGACCCAGCCTGGTGGGCACCGAAAGAACCGGCATGAACCTCTTGCATGACCTGAGAAATCTTGGCTCCTTGAATGCAATGGAAGATAACAGCATGTAAGCTCTCTTTATAGAGGATCCTCTTAAGACTGGGACCACTCTGGAGGGTAAATTGTAGTGCGCGGCATCGAATTCCCTTGCACATGGCCCGATCATCCGGGAGGCAACCATTTTGGAGATACTCGACAAAAGGTGCTCTCTAGTCAGGAGTGGCCTCAACCACTATGTCTGACGAACCTGGGACCCCTGACATAGAAGGTCTGGTGGTAAGATGGCTTTCCCGCAGGCTGTCGTTGTACTCTGGGGTGACGGGGGCAATCAATCTCCAGTGTTCCACATGTATGATCAAATAATCTTCCTCGAGTTCTACGAGCAATGCAGCTAAGCCAGCCAAATCGTCTGCACGACCGTTCTGTGACCGAGGGATATGGGTAACCTCTGTTTAAGAAGTGAACTGGGCCATTAGATGGAGGGTGCACTCCAGAAATTGAACAAGCTCTAGCTTCCTGACGACATAGTTTCCATTGACCTACTTGATGACCAGTTCGGAATCCCCTTTCACATGTAGATAGGGAACATCGATCTCAAGATCCAGCTCGAGACCAGTGATGAGAGCCTGGTACTCTGCCTCATTGTTGGTGCATCCTTCTGACAACAATAATGAGTATGGAAGAACGGCTTGCGCCGGGGTGATGAAGATGATACCCAGACCCTCTCTGTTGAGCTTAGGATCATTGAGCCTCCTACTGGTGGGGCTCCGGAAGGCACCGTCGAAGTGAATTTTCCAACATGAGATGACATGATCGACTGAGAGGATTGCCTCATCAGGAAAATCCAGATCCAGGGATTGATTCTCGGAGGTTGGATGAGCAACTAAGAAGTCTGCCAATGCCTACCCCTTGATGGCCTTCTGAGGCACGAACCTAATGCCGAACTACTGGAGGATCACCACCCACTCCGCTAGTCGGCTAGTTAACATAGGGCGGTTCAGGATGTAATTCATTGGGTCTACCCGAGAGACCAACTGTACCTCATGGTGCTTTAGGTAATGACACAACTTCTGTATGGCAAACACAAGTGCAAGGCAGCTCTTTTCGATAGGGGAGTATCTGATCTTCGTATCGAGGAGTATGCAGCTGAGATAGTAGAGGTTGTTCTCTATCCCCTCATTGTTCTTCTAGGCAAGAAGCACGCCGAGGGACTATTCCAGGGCGGTCACGTAAAGGACCAGTAGATTTTCAGAGATGGGTGGCATCAAGACTGGATGTTGGAGCAGATACTGCTTGATTTCCTCGAAGGTGGTCTGACACTCTTCATCCCATTCATAGGCGGTGCCTTTCTTCATGATCCAGTAAAAGGGCTTACACTTGCCAGCCAGATTCGCAATGAATCGGTGTATGTAGGCTAAGTGGCCTTGGAGACCTCGAAGTTCCCGAATATTGCTCGGGGGAGGCATTTGGATGATGGCCTTGATCTTATCTGGGTCGATCTCAATGCCTCGGTGTCTAACAACAAAGCCAAGTAACTTCCTGGAGGTGACCCCAAAGGCGCACTTAAGCGGGTTCATCTTCAGGTGGTGGGAACCGAGGAATCCAAACACTTTATCATGGTCCTTGAGATGGTCTTGGCGCTGGCGAGATTTGACCACAAGATCATCCACGTAGCATTACACTAGAGTCCCAAGACATGCGATGCATGGCCCGCTGATAGGTGGCGCCTGCATTTTTCAGGCCGAATGGCATAACCTGGTAATAAAAAGTACCTTGGGGAGCCCTAAAGGAAGTGGACTCCTCGTCCTTGGGGGCCATCCGGATCTGGTTGTACCCAGAATACCCATCCATGAAGGAGAGGGCTTGGAACCTGGCCGTGGCATCAATCAAAAACTCTGTCACTGGGAGGAGAAAATCATCCTTTGGGCAGTGGTGATTGAGATCGCGAAAGTCGATGCAGACTCTGATCTGCCCGTTCTTCTTCCTGACTGGCACAATGTTGGCAAGCCACCTGGGGTACTGGAATTGCTTGACAAATCTGGCTTTGATAAGCTTGTAAACTTCAGCCTTAACCATGGCACCTTGAGAAGGGTGCATCTTTATAGGAGGCTGCTTAAACCCGTGATGGTTTGTCGGGAGACCAAGGAGGTGGACAACTACCTGGGGATCTAGTCCTGTCATCTCATCATAACTCCAGGAAAACACATCACGGTGCTATTTGAGAAATTCCGCGTACTGTTGCTGCTCCTCAAGGGGCATGGATGCACTGATCAATGTGGGTCTCGGATCTGCCTCGCTACCAAGTTTCACCTGTACCAGTTCATCAACCGTGGTAGAGACTCCTTCTTCAAAGGAGGGGGGGGGAATCCTCTTAATCCTCCTCTCCACACATGGAGGGATTTACCGTAGGGGGACCTGCTTCTGATATTTCAAACCCTGATCGGTAGCTGGTGCCGGCCTGGGCAGCAGTGGTCATCATATCAGGAGACCCATGCTCCAATGAGACCATAGCGATGAAGGCAGTTGAGCCTATCCCATCTGGCCTTCGGCGCAAGGGGCCACGTTTGATGACATCAAAGCAATAGTGACACGTCGGCATGAGTCAGTTGATTCCAGCTTGGTGGAAGAGACACGTATGACGTACCGTTGTTGCCATAATCCTGACATTCCGATACCACGCAGGGGTAGGAGGTTCCGGGATCACCTTATCCTGGTTGGTGTAGGAGTAAGAGGTGATTTACTACCGTCTCTTGGACATGGGAACATTCCTTCTTCTTGTCCCTAAAACAAAAAAACACTACCCCATGTCGGGGGTCGTGGCCTCCAACTGAGGGATCGAGAAGATGTAGGCATCATCCAGGCCTACCCAGGGATCACTTATGACCGGGGCAGGTTCATCCTCACTAGCTAGGATTTTCTTATCCTTTATCTAGTAATAGTCGGCGTCCAGATAACGAGCTTCACAAGAGGCAAAAGGAGACACATCTCCTTGGAGCACACCGACTCAACCATTGAGGGAGTACTTGAGGCATTGGTGATACGACGAATGTACCACTACATGCAGATAGATCCATGGCCTTCCCATCAATGAATTGTATGCAGTGTCCTGGGAGACAACCATAAACTCGGTGCAGACAATTAGGCCACCAAACTCGGTCTTCAAGCGGATCTTGCCGACTAGCGATTGTTCGGTCCTATCGTATCCCTGGATTCTGAGGTCGGAGGGAGTTAAATCATCCTCAGACAAACCCAGCTTTCGCAATGTCTGAGTTAGGATTAGGTTAATCCCAGAACCCGTGTCAACAAGATAGCTGCGGACTTCCACGCCGTTGAACTGACCAGTGACGTACAGTGGGCGAATATTCCCATGTATGGGAGAGTCTTCGTCTTCACTGGAGAATGAGATAACTTTCTGGAATTCGGCGTTCTCAATTTCCTCAGCATGGGAGGCTTATGCAGCTTCTACCTCCGTCTCAAACTGGAGGGGGCTTCTTAGGGCCTTAGAAAGTGCTTCACGCATTTCAGACAATAGGAGAAGAGCCTCAAGGATAGAAAGCCTTGCTGGAATGCCATCAAGGTGCTTCAGAAAATCATACTTTCATGCCAAACATGAAACTTTTCTTACAGGAGGTCATTCTGCAGTTGAAGGCATGACGGGCCCTGCCGACTAGACTAGCGACTGGCTGGTACTGGGTACATCCCGCTGCCCTCTAGTTGATGCCTGAAGAGTAGCTTCCAGATGAGGACCAGAAAACTGAGATTATCCTGTAGTCGGGCAAGACTGACCGTGGTACGAACGAGGTAGCTCTGCCTGATCTAGTAGCACAAACGACGGTGGAGGTAGATCTGGGGGCACCAGATGAGGTTGTGCGTGCTGAGCTCTGCGCTGAGCCTGCTGTATGGTTTCAGTAGCGTGAATGGCCTGACTGAAAGCGCCCACGGATGTGCCTCAATGACCCATGTGGTTGCGGTTCTACTGACGTTGAATTCGGATGGGGACGTTGGGGAGGTTCTCCTAATGTTCCCCCTCGTCGGGAGTCATATAGGGATTTACCAGCTCCCTGGTATTAACCGAAGCGTACCCCTGACTATCACTCGAGGAATCATCCACCACTGGGTGGATTCTAGGAGGAATCCCCATTTTATGGGGCATAAAGTCGCTAAGAGTACGGGATGATGATGACAGTGGTAGAGCGCGTTGCTTCTTCTTGTGTCGTCGCTGCTTGCCCTTTTGGGAAGTGGTTGTCTGTGATGACGATGCAGAGGTACTGGTCGCATATTCTGTAGGCTCCAGCTGATTTAGGCGTGTTCGAATGATGCCATGGGTGCGGGCGACGGTTTTACATGCCATCAAGTGGTTGTACTTATGGGACCCATGGCTGGGAACCCGCTGCCACTCATCTTCACTGTCGCTACTGATTTCTGACCCTACGAAGACACCCGCCACTTGTGTCGAGGCCGGGCCCAACCTGACTAAGTTGTTGTCAACATTGTCTTGAAGCTAGTCTTTAAACACATAACACTTCTTGAGGGTGTGACCCGAAATCTGATGATAGGGGCAGTAGTTGGGGCGATCGGTGAGATTCACCTCTGTCGGCCTTCTACACTAGGGTAAGCGCACAATCCCTTGCTCTAGAGCACTTCAGAAGTAGCCAGGGACCTGATTCTTGTTGAACAAGTAAGTCTGGTGCCTTTTTTCTGGATAGGGGGCCCTGGGAGCCTGGCCCTGACGAGGGGCCTGCCGAGGAGGCGGAGCCTGATTGTCCCGCCTAGGTGGTGGTGGTGCATTGCGCGGGGGAACCTTTCAGTTATGAGGCAGTCACTGCTGGGCAGGAGCTTGCGCATGAGGTGGAGGGGCTCTGCGGGGTTGTGGTGCTGGTTCCACTAGAAGTAATTCTAGCTGCCTGGGGGCTTATATTTGGGCCACCGCGGTGGGTTCGGCTCTGGCATCCCTCCTGGATGGGATCAAAGGGGGCAGTAGATGTGCCTGGCTAGCCTCCTGTAGAGCTTCCTCGAGGCACTGAGCCTTATTTGAAAAATCTAGGAACCCTCCGGGGTAGTTCTGGGTGATCAGGAAAGGAACCAGTTCTGTTTTAACATTCCCTACACACATCGTCAGTAATTGATCCTGAGTCAGTGGCATGTCGAGGGAGTATGTAAGCCCCTTCCACTGGGCGATGAAGTCCGCAACTCGCTCATCAGGACTTTGTTTGAACTTGAAGAGGTCTGCAATGTTGGTATTTCGCGTGCTGGAGCTGAACTGGTATAAGAAACGCCGGTGGAGATCCTCCCAGGTGGTCACCGATCTGATGGGGAGCTGGATGTACCAGACGAATGCAGGGCCCTCCAATGTTTGCATAAAACATCGGAGCTTGGTAGCTTCCTTTTTTGCCAAGGTCCCCAACATGGGGCCACACCTAGAGGAAAAATGAGCCAAGTGCTGTGGTGGGTCCCCAGTCTCGTTAAAGGGCGAGAAAGTGGGATTCCCAAAACCTGAGAGTGTAGGAATATCATCCACCCACACGGGATATGGCTTTCCATCCGGTGGTACTGCCACCTGCCGTGTTTCCAATTCCTCGAGGCGGGCGATGAGTGCCGCCATAGGATCATCCAGGTGGGGGTCCTTGTCTTGATGGGATCCCTAACTATGACTGCATTGCCAAGTTCTTCGATATGGTAAATGGATTCAATGGCTTGTGGAGTGACTGGATGAACGACCCTTGGGGATGTTGGGGGAACCCGACCTGGATTCCACGGATTGTCTTGCCGTTCAGGAGGGTTTGGCGAGACGTATCTTTCCCTCTTTCCATGAGTTCCTGCCTCTGACATGTTTGCAAGAGTAGCATGATTAGGGTTTCCCGAAGGCATCTCACTGGGGGTATTTGTTCCTACCCCTGCTGCCCCGGCTTAGGATCACCATATTCGGGTCGCCTCTCGATAGCACGTTCGGCTAAGAGTTCGTCAACCAGCCTCTTCTGCTCAATAAGCTACTGGTGCAATACAGCCTTCTCGGGGTCTTCGTCCATCTTCTGTATAGAGGCGGACGGGTCAGAGTGCTTGATGGTTCCGACATGCTCTTTACCCTTACCAGCATTTCGGCTGAGTACCAGTGACTCGGTGGGTGCAAGGAGGCCTAGAAGGTTCCTCTGCTGATGAGTAATCCTCCATGATGGGTCCAACAATGGCGGTACACCCTCAGAGGGTAATTCTCCATCGAGAAACTCCAGCTCATCCTCTTTGTCCACTATGTCAGCCATGTGGACCGCAACCCTTCTTGGGGGCATGTCCTCAATGTCACATAACGAATTGGGCTGCCGTCGGATAGGACTGAAGAGGAGGGCGGAATACTGTCCCCAACCACGGACTTGCAGATGGGGAGTAGCTTCCCTGATGATTTTTCAGAGTACCTTGATACTCTGAATGCATTTTTGTTGGATGGCGCTCTGGCGACCTGGTGACTCAGGGCGTTGGGCCACAAGGAGTGCAACCAAATCAACTAGAAGAAATTGATCACTGATTTCCTCGAAGTGTACTTGGATCCTAGGTTACGGTAATAGTTAATAGAAAAGACGAAAGTGCATCGCCCATAGGGTTTGACGGAAGCACTCGACTTCCCCCGGGGTGAGGGATTCCGGCGCACAGAAGTTCGGTGTGGCCACCAGCCAGAACTTCTCCGGGAAGTGGTCTGCTGTGAGAATGTTCCAGAAACTCCTGGGCTCGAATTCAGGGTCTAGCCCCATATTTCCCCAATTGTCAACCGAGGGTGGCTGAGGGACCGGTAGCGGTACTTAGGGGGACCACTGAGATAGTAAACTGGGTGGAGGAGAATACGACGAACGAGCTGACTGGCCGCCAAATTTTGGGCCATCCTCCGAAGAGTGAGGTGACCGGACCACAATGTCACGATACAATGGGCTGATAGACATAGCCTCTGGTGCAGGAATTGCAGTTACCAGCGATGGGTCCCCTTGTCCCTCAACCTCCATCATTCCCCAAAATATCTCTACATGATATCTAGTTGAGTTAGAGGGCGCTTCTGGTGACGACGGTGGTGACTGTACGGTCGGAACCTGCAGGATTCCCACAATTTCCTCCTCCTGGATGTATCTGCGAAGAGAAGCGGGAATCTAGTGGACCTCACATTCTGGAAGGATGAGGCTGACATGCCTTGTTCCTTCCCCAGTCTTTAATGCAGAGGAACGGGGGGAGGGTTTTGATGCCGAGTCACATTCTGCTTCAGAATTCGAGAAGCAGTCCGGTTTGATCTCCGTCCGGGCTTTTCCAGGATTCTTCTTGTGGCGGCGGTTACCCGCTCTCCTACCCTCAGATGGATCTTTGGGACAAGGCTGATTCCCGACATGTAGTCTCGGGGCCGCGCTGATGCTAGGGCAGAGAGGACTTCCATTTGAGACAGCCGGGGTGCGAGGGGCACCAGGGAAAATGTCGAAGGGAACATGGGGAGGACCTCCATGGACAACACCTGAGCGGGCGAATCCTCCGTTGGAACTGGTGGGAGCATGGGGAGGACCTCCGTGCTTGGTTCGGGTGGAGTGAGGCTGAACTTAACCCCTTTGGTTTCCAGGGAGAGGAGGACCTTCGCCAGTTGCGGAAAAAACATAGGGAGGATCCCCACGTTGGAGAGGGACCAGATGGGCAATGCCTTCACATCGACGGTCAGGGGTAGGAGGAGGAATTCCATACCCAGTGTGATGGGAACGGGAAAGACTTCCACGCCGGGTGTCACTACCATGGGGTCGGTCTTCATATGGGTTGGGGGTAGCATGGGGCATACCTCCATGAAGAACTTCGGAGTGGGGAAGGACCACACTCTATGGACTGGTGGTACGGGGAGGGCGTCCGTACGGGGTGATGTTACCATAGATCGGTTCGCGGCGATCACCACTCGGGCCTACGACCAGGAGAGTCAACCTAGCCTCCCCATGGGGCAGTTGGGGCCTTGATCCTGGTCGTACGTAGGGGTGTACCTGCTCAGTGCGTGCATAGGCTTCTTGATATACGTCGGTGGTGGATTGGGCCATAGTAGTTGTCGACGTCGACGCCCCTTGATGGGAGCCCTTAGCTCGGGCCCAACATTGGTGTCGGGTCAGGTGATCTGGTGTAGGTGGTGCAGCGGCATAGCCTACCTACTCCTCTGGCAAGGCCGGACGGCTGCGCTGACGCAGCCGGGTAGGGGCCCTTTCTTGGAGTCTTTGGATTGGGGCCCTGACCAGGCTGATCCGGACATCACCCACATCATCAGTATAAGGTGAGGAGTCATCGAGGCATTCCATGGACAGGCTCCAGAAACAATTGAATGTTGGGGTGGGGAGCAGGGGCTCCCAGCGCAGCCCTTGAGGGCAGCATTGACGGCAGGGCCTGGATGCCTCCAGGTCCAGGAGGGCCATATCCCGAGTTGGGATTATGCCCTCCTCCTCGTAACGACATACGAGGTCGTTAATCACCCTTCGTTGGATGTATTCTACTGGGGAGAGGGGTAGTCGGCACCCCATGCTCGTGGATGCAGACGCTGTTGTAGCAGTAGTGGAGCCACGCGGAGTGGCTGTGCCGGTATTTCCCCTGCCCCTGTGTAGGCGGGTGGGAGGCATCGTGTCCCTGTAGCAGCAACCTGATTCTTGAGAAGCAGGGAGATTAACTCATCTGCACTGCGAGGAAGAGAGATCGACATCCAGTTCCCCAGCGCCATTCCTTCTTCTGTGGTTGGAAAGAGGGATCCACACAAACAACATTGTAGAATGGAATTCCCCATGTTCTACTGCCCCAAATTCTGGAGAGTTTCACGACAGGCCCGCTATTTTCTTGGAGGGACCCGACACCAGATATCTGGATCCGGTGACACATCAATCTACTGATGTTTCGAATGCTACTAATCTCCACATTGAGGAGAATACCTTCACGTCAGGTTCACAATTTTTGTTTCCAACGCTTTCACCGGGGCACGTGCATCCGTCTGCTTGGGCGCGACAGGTGCAGATTTTGTGTTTCCCCGCATTCCTGCTTTCCAAAGGCGGGCGGTATCCACTCCTTATTCAGGGAAGTCTGCTCCTTGATCAAAACCTAGATGATGGGATGCCAGTTCTTCCTTCTGTGGATTCCTCCTCGGAACTCGTCACCTAGTTCGGGTCTCCCTCATAGATTTAATGCGTTTTTCATGAAACTCTTCCAAATGCCATGTTTCCATGGGCGCCAGTTAATTACACTGCTTCTGTCAGGACATTCCAAGGGGTCCGATCAGGGCAGCAACCTTCAGTTAGGGGAGTAGTCATGTCGAGGCATCGGTAACATGTCTAAACGTTGGGGAATTGGTGTGTCTGTCTTTTGTCCCTTATTATAGGGATTCTCGAGGGCGCGGAATCCCGAGGCATCCCATATCGAGCGCGGGGAATTGTATTCCATAGGCATGTATCTGAGGCTTTCCTCAGCTTCCTATGTTTAACATAGGGTATGCCGCAAGTTTAACGTCCAACGGAGATGGATCGGCCTGATCAAAACACTAGCTGGAGTGGATCAGATTAAGGAATCCCCCTTGATGGAATGCCGATATTGGGGCTAGCCTATGGGTGGCTTCCCGAATGCTGTGGAGGGGAATGGGGTGGCATGATCTCACCGGGATGTGGCGGCCTGGGTAAGAATCAGGGTGGATGATGGAGAATTGCATGGATGCAATCTAAACGACCAGGTGGTGGGCTTGAACCACATGAGGCATCCTACGTACCATGCCTTGGAAAGGATCAAAGTCCGTGTAGTTCGAGAAGAGGGGTGTTATACTGACACGAAGGGGTGTCAGAACAACTGGACGGTAGGGTCACAATGGCTTCCCACTAGATTGGGATGTGGTGTAACATCATGCGGGACGGGAGCGCGTCGGAGAACCGACATGAATAAGGACCTTGGTCCAGGTGGATGGTGGACTTGAACCTCATGAAGTTTCCTACATACCATGCCTTGACATGGATCAAATACCTCGTAGTTCAAAATGGTGTGTCGGTGAACCAACGTGAGTGAGGACCTTGGTCCAGATGGTGTGGGGCTTACACACTAGGCTGCCCAAGTGTTGGTGAACCGATGTGAAGGGGGTCAGAGTAACCAACGGGTGGTGGGCTTGAACCTCGTGAGGCTTCCTATGTACCATGCCTTGACACGGATCAAATTCCATGTAGTTCAGGTAAAAATGGTGGGTGTCGGTGAACCGATGTGAAGAAAGGACCTTAGTCCGATGGGTGGTGGGCTTGAACCTCAGGGAGGCTTCCTACGTACCGTGCCTTGACATGGATCAAAGTTCTCGTAGTTCGGGATGGTGCGCTGGAGGAACGACATAAAGGTGGACCTTGGTCCGATGGGTATCGTCAGCGAACCGACGTGAAGGTGGACCTTGGTCCGATGGGGTGGGCTTGAACCTCGTGAGGCTTCCTACGTACCATGCCTTGACATGGATCAAAGTCCTCGTAGTTCGGGATAGTCACAACAGCTTACCGTCAGGCTGGAATGCATTTTATCATCATATGGGACGAGGGTGGAACCTGACATGAAAAAATGACGGGTTGTGGGCTTGAACCTCATGGAGGATTCCTATGTACCATGTCTTGACATGTATCAAAGACCTCATAGTTCAAAATGGATGTATAGTTTATGTTGGAACCATGGTCTTCTATGCATGATTTGGAGTATGGTTTGTGTTTGTTGTCAATCATCAATGGATGTTCGGATCATGTACCAGCAAAGAGATCATCCCGTTCAAGCAGACAACAGCATTGAAGGTGGCGTCGTTTCCTAGTGTTTACCAAATTTTTGGGGTCCAAAATCTGGAAGTTGCTGAGCATCGCGAAAAGTGAATTTCCATAAAGATAATAATTAAATATGGCAAAGGAATGAATTTCGTGAAGAGAGGATGCATGGTTTGGAAATCGCGAAGACCAGAAAAATGGAGACGCTGAGTCTTCGCGATTACGTCAAAGCTTCGCGAATGGCAAAGTTGAAGCGCATCATGGAAGTGAAGGGCTTTGCGAGGGATCTTTGCGGCGAAGGCGTGAAGTAATGATGACGGTGATACTCTGCGATTACGAAGAGCTTCGTGAACAGAAAATTGTCGTTGTGCTTCACGATTTTGAGAGATTTTCGGCAGGAACTTCAGAGATTTGTGATTTGAGATGACGTGGCGCTAACTTCACGTGGAAGGGTCGAGGGTCGGTGGAATCGCCTATAAATAGAGGCCAACCCCCTCAAGAGAAGTAGAGAGAATTTCAGAGAAAATCCTTTGCTCCCGGTTCGCAAAGGTCTCTCGCGAAGGCAGTGTGCTTCACGAAAGAGGAGCTTCGCGGCCGCTATTCTAGCTCTGCGAAAGTCGTGCACCCACGTTGGCTCAGTGAGCTTCGCGAAGAGGCAGGAGCTCCACGATAGCCAAGTATTGTGAAGGCTGGAGAATCGCGAGAGTGCTTCGTGATTGAGCTTCACGAAAAGGCAGGGGCTCTGTGAAGACTTGTTTGAGCTTTCCAAAATTGGGAGCCTTGCGAAGTAGGGTACTTTGCGAAGGCCCTTTCTAAAGGTTGTTCGCCCAGTGAACAGGAGACAAATACCTTCATGTCAAGAAGGATTGAACTTTAACAGAGCATCAACTCAGGACTATGATGCAAGAAAAGTCTCATGTCGAACAGGATACAAAGACTTCAATGCAAATCTATTGAAGAGACCTTCACGTCTATAAACTGAGTGAGACTTTACCAATGGCAGTGATCCAGGGGGAGTCAACGGGAGTGACTCGAGGGAAGCAGTGAGCTATCCCTGAACCTTTGTAAAGGCAGCGAGCTTGGGACAAAGTGACTGTACCTGAACCTTTGTAATCTACAGCTAGTGAAGCATAGTGGATTTAGGTAACACTGACAACCTGTCAGCGTATGCTCCTTGGACGTAGCCCTTAGTGGAGAACCAAGTAAAAATTGTTGTGTCAACTCTCTGCATGTGAATGTTTCATTGCTGATCATTTCTATAATACAGATTCAAGTAGTTCCTACCAATGTGGGAACAAGATCCACAACTTTAAGAAGAAAAAGTTGACACCCTGATTCACCCCTCCCCTCTCAGGGTGTCCCGGGGTCCTACAAGTGGTATCAGAGGGTAAAGGTTGTTGGCGTTGAATCTGTCCTTTGTCGCCATGGATAATGCAGATTCTTTTTTTAATCAAATTACTGAAGTAGTGGGAGAAATTCGAGGTCTTGGAGAAGAAATAAAAGACATTGATATCGTAAAGAAAATCTTGAGAAGGCTTCCTCCCGTGTACAATGCAAAGGTGTCAGCCCTTGAAGAAATAGATCTATCTAAACTTTCTCTGGATGATTTGTTAAGTAGTTTAGTGGCATATGAGATGAGAGTCAAACTCGAAGATTCCATGACTCACGGGAGCAAGGAAATGGCATTCAAAGCCATGGAAAAACTTAAAATTTCAAAAGACTGTGGTGGTGAAGATAACGAAGAAAAAAAAATTCTTTCCATCATCGCCAAGAAGTTTAAAAAGGGAAAAGGTAAATTTAGAGGTAATCTACCTCTTTCATGTTTCCGTTGTGGAAGAGTTGGGCACATTTCCTCTCAGTGCCATAGAAAGTTAGATGATGATGAGAACGAAGCTGAAGACATTGAGAAGCCTCATAAAAAGTTTTTCAAAAAGGGTGACTTCAAATATGGAAAGAAAATGCAGAGGAAGAGTTTTGTCTGTGAAGAAGAAGATGATGATATTGAATTTTGTGAGGAAAAAGAACCAGAATTTAAAACTGGAAACCATGCTTCCATGATGGATACCATTGAAATATCAGAATCCTCAATCAATAAAGGCAGAGATAATCTGACTACTGCTATTGGTAATCCAAAGATTCAAATTAAGGATGATTTCTCCAAGCTTGAGAGTAAATGTAAGAGATGTAATAAGTGGAAGGAAATGGTGGAAGAGTCATTAGAATATGTTGATGAACTTGAATCTGAAATTGAACGTCTGGAAGAATTTGTGAAAGTTCAGTCTAAAATCCTTGAAAGAAATGATGATGTAGTGGATCTAAAGCTGAGAATTGAAGAGCAGGGAAAGATCGTCAATGAACTCACGTCAAGACTAGGAGAAAAGTCCAAGACTGTAGAGGGTATTGAGGAGGAAGTTATTACTCTTAGGAGTAAACTTGAGACAGAATCATTTTCAAAAGAATCAAGGAAGAAAATACCGTTCAGGAGATTCTCAGATGCAAAATTACTGGAAAGAGCCAAGTGTGGTTCTGATGTGGTTGAAAAAATCTTTAGTGTTCAAAGACCCGCTTGCATGGGAAAGAGTGGAATTGGCTGTGAAGCTGAGACATCAACTGCTGGAAACAAAGAGAGCCAAAATAAAGACAAAACGAAGGTTGAACATGTTGAAACATTCCCTGAAGTGCTGAAAAAGAAACCCTCAATCCAAACTAGAAGGAGAACTGACAATTATCCTCAAACATTTAGAAATGATAGGCTGTTCAACTATTCTACCAAGGATGAAGGTTTGAGGAGAAATTCAGGTGAGAAGACATTCCCTCTCATGAGGTGTCAGTTCTGTGGCTATCTGGGCCATACCATGTCATATTTCAAAGAGGCAAGGAGCTACTTGAATGGAGAAGATCTGGGAAGTCAACAAAGGAGACCGATTTCATATCCTCCATATTATAGAAGAAATAGCTTCTATGGTTACTGTTTTAATTGTTCTAACTTTGGCCATAAAGCTATGTATTGCAGGCAGCGGTACGATAGGAGAAATTCATACAACACTCAAAGACGGGACAATGTTCATCCTCCTGATGGTGTTGTTCTCACAAATATTTATTCCCCTATGGAAGAATATTATGGGTATGAAGAATTAGATTATGTGGAAGAAAGTATTAAAAGGCCACCGATATCCTATTCTCAATCCAATATCTCATAGAAAGAGAAGAAGAAGATCGAGAAATCCAATCTTGCAGAGGTAGCACTCAAAGATACAAAGAGCAGCAGCACATGGATCCTTGATAGTGGATGTTCTTCCCATATGACGGGAAATGCTGACCTCTTGATGAACATTGAAAAGAAGGTTGATGGAACAGTATGGTTTGGTAATGATGGTGCTTTGAAGATTAAAGGCAGTGAGAATACTGCTCTCTCCAACAGGGAGCTGAAGAAGAATGAAGTTCTTTACGTGGACGGTCTACGCCACAATCTCCTTAGCGTAAGTCAACTCTGTGACTTAGGGCTCATTGTAACCTTCAATCAAAAAGGCTGCACTATAAAAGGAAAACAGGAAATTCTCTTATGAAAGGTTGTAGAAGAGATGGAAACTTATATCAGGTTGACAGCAAAGTGAGCTCTTGTTATTTGTCTGTTGAAGAAGAAAACAATTTATGGCATCGAAGGTTGGGGCACATCAACCAACAAGACATGGAAAATATATCTAAGATGAGGATAGTCATGGGTATTCCCATTCTAAAACGTGAACGGGAAAAGTCTTGTGATGCTTGTATTCGTGGGAAACTGGTTTGTAGTTCATATCGGCCAAAGAAGAAAAGGGCATCGCATCTTCTTGATCTCATTCATACAGACGTATGTGGCCCAATAAATGTTGCTGGAAACTATGGAGAAAGGTACTTCGTCCTTTTCATTGATGATTATATTAGAATGTCTTGTGTAATGGTGATCCACAAGAAGCGAAAAGTACTTGATTGTATGAAAACTTATCGACGGATTGCCGATAATGATGCTGGACGAACAATAAAAGTCCTACGATCTGACAATGGAGAGGAATAAACGTCCATCGATTTTGAAAATTACTTAGAAAAACATGGAATATAGCATGAGGTAGCTGCTGTGAGAAATCCGCAACAAAATGGAGTTGTTGAGCGCCGGAATCGACAGGTCAACAATATGGCTATGACTATGCTGATTGAGAGTGGTATCTCTCGCCATTACTGCAAGGAAGTTTTTGAGGCTGCAGTGCACATTCAGAATCAAACAGGGCTTTATATGGGAGAAATGAAGACACCATACAAATTATGGCATGGAAGGAAGCCTTCATTGAAATACCTTCGTGTTTTCGGAAGCAAATGTTTCATCCGGAATAAAGAAGGAAACCAAGGAAATTATGGTGACAATGCTGATGAAGGAATTTTTCTTGGGTATCCAATGAATAGCAAAGCTTACAAGTGTTTCAATAAATGCTTGGGGAGGATTGTGGAAAGCAATGATGTTAAGATCATTGAAGGAAAAACTCCAAATGCTTCAAATAGTACCTATGCTGATGAGATAGAAGATGATAATGAATGTGAACATGGAATAAATACAAATATAGAAATAGAGGAAGGGGTACAAAACACTCAGGGGTCACATCATGATGTTGACTCAGACGAAGAATCTGAATTGGAAATCTTGGATGGAGAGAATGCGACTGAACATCATAAGAAAAATCGAAGAGCAGAAATTGATCCATCTAACATAATTGGAGGCAGGAATGCACCTACACAGACAAGGAGGATGAGGAATAACACACCATCTGCATTTCTGTCACTTGTGGAGCCTTCCTCATTTGAAGAAGCTGCAAAGGATGAATCCTGGGTGAAATCCATGAATGAAGAGTTAGATCAGATTGACATGAATTAGACATGGTATCTTGTCCAAATACCAAAAGTTCACAATGTTATTGGAACAAAATGGATATTCAAGAACAAGTTTGATGAGCATGAAAGTGTTATTAGAAACAATGCTCGACTTGTATGTAAAGGGTATTCTCAGATAGAAGGTGTTGATGTTGAAGAGACCTTTGCTCCAGTGGCCAAACTGGAGTCAATCAGGCTATTTCTTGCCATGGCTCTCCAAAGAGGATATAAAGTATATCAAATGGATGTTAAGACATCATTCTTAAATGGTGTTCTCGAAGAAGAAGTCTACATTGAACAACCGGTGGGTTTTCTTCTTGGTGCTGATGAATCAAAGGTCTGCAAGCTAAAGAAAGCACTTTATGGCTTGAAACAGGCACCACGGGCGTGGTACTCCAGACAGGATTCTTACCTCAAGAAGCTGGAATTCAAAAGAGGAGGAGTAGATCACAATCTCTATGTGAAGAATTCTTCGAAAGATCAGTTCATGGTTCTAGTTTACGTCGATGACATTATATTTGGTGGCAGCAGACATAAGTCAGTGGATGAATTTTCCAATCATATGAAATCAGAATTTGAAATGTCAATGATTGGGGAGCTCACATATTTCTTGGGACTGTAAGTGACTCAAAGGAAAGACTTCACTTTTATCTCTCAGGAAAAGTATGCCAGAGAGCTGCTGAAAAGGTTTAATATGAAAGACTCCAAACCAATGTCAACTCCGATTACAGTTGGAACCAAACTTGGAAAGCATGAGGAAGGGACATATGTAGATCCCACCATGTACAGAAGAATCATTGGGAGCCTACTGTACCTGACAGTGACACGGCCAGATATTGTCTTTGCCACATGTCTTGCAGCCCGCTTTCAGAGTAGTCCAAAGGAAGAACATATTGAAGCAGTCAAAAGAATCATGCGGTACATTCTAGGTACACACAACTTTGGATTACATTTTCCTGCAGGTAGGGACAGTGAATTATCAGCGTTTTCTGATGCTGACTGGGCTGGTGATGTAGTAGACAAAAAGTCCACCAGTGGTGGAGCTTTCTATATTGGGAAGAAATGTGTTGGATGGTTGAGCAAGAAACAAGAAAGTACTTCTCTTAGTACTGCTGAAGATGAGTATATCTCCGCCACAAAGGCATGCACTCAACTGCTATGGATGAAGCATCAATTAACTGATATTGGCGATGAGGTGAAGCAACCAATTGTGATTTACCATGACAATAAGAGCTCAATTGATCTTACGAAGAATCATGTTCAGCATTCTCGTACAAAACACATTGAAATCAGGTATCACTTTATCAAAGAAAAGGTTGAACAAGGAGTGATTAGAATGGACCATGTTGGAACTGATGAGAAAGTGGCTGATATCCTGACCAAGCCACTATCTGCGGCTGTGTTTGAGAAGCATCGGTTGAACCTCGGTGTTCAACCGCCTCCTACTGCATAAGGAGGCTCTGGAAATCCCCTGTCCCCGTTTGTTATAACTACTTTAATCTGTTTATGGCTGTGATGCAGGTTTATGGGGGAGATAGTATCCAGGGGGAGTATGGTTTGAGCTGAATGTGAACAAAATTACTGGTCTTTGGATTTATTGTCAATGGGGGAGAAAGGAGAAAGGAATAAATTCAGGCAACTTCTGTGATGAGAAGAATGAGAAGGAAAATAGTGGAACCCAATTCAAGCCTCCTCTCTTGTTTTCTACACCGAGCATTGCTCACGTAGACTTAGAGTGTTGGCTGAGTTGATTCCTGCGTTTTTGGTTCTCACATAGATGGAGATCTACTGAATTTATTTTTCTGATTACCAACAAACCCAAAGGGGGAGATTGTTGGAACCATGGTCTTCTATGAATTATTTGGAGCATGGTTTGTGCTTTTTGTCAATCATCAATGGAAGTTCGGATCGTCTACCAGCAAAGAGATCATACCGTTCAAGAAGACAACAGTATTGAAGGTGGCGCCGTTTCCCAGTGTTTGCCAAATTTTTGGGGTCCAAAATCTGGAAGTTACTGAGCATCGCAAAAAGTGAATTTCCATAAATATAATAATTAAATATGGCAAAGGAATGAATTTTCTGAAGAGAGGATGCATGGTTTGGAAATTGCAAAGACCAAAAGAATGGAGGCGGTGAGTCTTCGCGATTACATCAAAGCTTCGCGAACGGCAGAGTTGAAGCGCATCACGGTGGTGAAGGGCTTTGCGAGGGAGCTTCACGGTGAAGGCACGAAGTAATGATGACGGCGATACTCCGCGATTACGATGAGCTCCACGAACGGAAAATTTTCGTTGTGCTTCGCAATTTTGAGAGATTTTCGGCGGGAAATTCGGAGCTTCGTGATTTGAGCTGATGTGGCGCTGACTTCGCGCAGAAGGGTCGACGGTCGGTGGAATTGCCTATAAATAGAGGTCGACCCCCTCAAGAGAATTAGAGAGAATTTCAAAGAAAATACTTTGCTCTCAGTTCGCAAAGGTCTCTCACGAAGGCAGTGTGCTTTGCGAAAGAGGAGCTTCGCGGCGGCTATTCTAGCTCTGCGAAAGTCGTGCGCCCCGCGTTGGCTCAGTGAGCTTCGCGAAGAGGTAGGAGCTTCGCGATAACCAAGCATTGCGAAGGCTGGAGCATCGCGAGAGTGCTTCGCGATTGAGCTTCGTAAAAAGGTAGGGGCTCTGTGAAGACTTGTTTGAGCTTTCCAAAATTGGGAGCCTTGCGAAGTAGGGTACTTTGCGAAGGCCCTTTCCAAAGGTTGTTCGCCCAGTGAACAGGAGACAAAGACCTTCATGTCAAGAAGGATTGAACTTTAACAGAGCATCAACTCAGGACTCTGATTCAAGCAAAGTCTCATGCCGAACATGAGATAAAGACTTCAATGCAAATCTATTGAAGAGACCTTCACGTCTATAAACTGAGTGAGACTTCACCAATGGGAGTGAGCCAGGGGGAGTCAACGGGAGTGACCTGAGGGAAGCAGTGAGCTATCCCTGAACCTTTGTAAAGGAAGTGATCTTGGGACAAAGTGACTGTACCTAAACCTTTCTAATCTACAGCTAGTGAAGCATAGTGGATTTAGGTACGACCGACAACCTGTCGGTGTACGCTCCTTGGACGTAGCCCTTAGTGGTGAACCAAGTAAAAATTGTTGTGTCAACTCTCTGCATGTCAATGTTTCATTTCTGATCATTTCCATAATACAGATTTAAGTAGTTCCTACCAACGTGGGAACAAGATCCACAACTTTAAGAAGAAAAAGTTGACACCCTAATTCACCCCTCCCCTCTCAGGGTGTCCCGGGGTCCTACAGTTTAATGTCATGTGGGACAGGGGTATGCAGTTTAACGTCATGCTGGATGAGGGCATACAGTTTAACGTCTTGCTGGATGAGGGCATTTCCATGGTCGATGCTTACTCTAAGCCCACATGAGTCATGCTCGGTGTGAGAAACAAGAGGCAACAGAGACCTGACGATCACATCGCGAAGGGTGCGTCCGTGAGACGTGAATAGAGGCTTACGCGTTAGGCGTCCCATGGTGCTGGGACTTACTCTAGGATGGAGGCCCAAAGTGTGGCAAAGCACAGCGGGAGAGGGATTTGGGACCAAAGATGGAAGTTGACTCATTCCTTATTGCGCCCTCCAGTATCCTTGGCAGTGGGAAAGTACGAAGGTGCATGGGTGCTGCCTTCCGCAAGAGGGGCTAGGGGGATTACACCAAGGTGGTTTACCTTCTCCCATGGACATACACCACTCCAATAAGTAGGATATCATCCCATGTGTGGGTGATTACATTCTCGTGGAGACGAGCGGCCTAAAGAATGTCCGAGCTGGGGGGACCCTGCGTGCGAGGCATAGGGTCAGGTCACAGTTTAACATCATGTGTTGAGGATGAGGTGCTTGGAAGTTTAATTTCCTTCTGCTCAGACAAGGTGGGTTTACTCTACACCCCTAGGACTTACATGACCGGTACCCTCCTCCCCTTAAGGTAGGGAAGGTACCGACAATGCTGTGGCAAAGGGGGGGGGGTGTAGAGCGAACCATCGAGGGGTCCACGTTAGCGTGGCTATGCAAAGAAGCAATAGTCATTAGTGTCCTATGCGAAGAAGCATTAGGTGAAGCAACACTACGGGTGGTGTCATCCATGGGACTTTGAAATCACATCATGCAAACCTGGAGGGTCGCACGAGAAGAGGAATTTCCAAGCAAAGGGGTCCACAGGTAGGGACCTTGTGGAGCTTGGTTTCTATGCATAGTGGAGATCACTTGCAAAGGGGTGTGCTTCACAAAGTGGAGTGCCTTGGCCTTATCATGGGGCAGAAGTACGAGTGGTAGGTGCTTCGTGAAGTGGAAGGGTGTTCACGGAGCATTGCCTCGTGAAGCGGAGGTGCCTCGCGAAGCAAGGTGCTGTGAAGCAGTGTGCTTCACGAAGTACAGTGACCCTGCCTTGGCATGGGGATCACTTGTACAAGATGGGTGTTTCGTGAATCATAAACACTCTATGGCTTTCCCGGGTTCCCTTGGGAATCCCCTTCCTTCACGTAGGCCCTTAGGCTTCGTGAAGGGCATCCCTCTTGGAAGGGGGGCTCAAAACGAGACAAGGCGAAGGCATATTGCGAAGGAAAAATACCTCACGGAGCTCATGATTCCCGGGGCGAAGGGTGCTTCGCGATTTGGGAGCTGAGAAGCCGAAAGGTCGGATTGTCCATCTGGAGATCTTAGGGGGAGATCGGTATTTATAGGCAAGGGGTGCCGCAGAGCATAACTCACGCGGCGCGAAGGGGGCCTCGGTGGCTTCACGGCGGGTCGCGAATGTCAACCGGACTCACGGAGGGGTGCCGCCTCCTCTGCTTCATGGTGGGTCGCGAACATCAGGCCGTTCACGGATCGTTACTACCTCTAGTGCTTCGCGGCGGGTCGCAAATGTCAGGACGTTTGCGGATCGTTATCGACTCTGGGGCTTCGCGGCGGCCGCGTTGCTCGGGGGCCCTCTGCGTCTGCACTTCGTGAGGCAGCACACAGGCTTATTTTTCTTCTTCCCTATGCGTCCAATATTTTTGGTGCTAACAATGATCTCACCAATAATGTGTGACCCATATTATATTTCCTTTCGCAGATTCACTTCATCTATATGAACATAGGGGACACTATTATTTAACATGTTAGGCCTGATGGTGGACATTGGGCATCAAATATCATTAGTTTAAGTTTCATACGATTAGTACATTGACATAAAGGCCCGGATTAAATGAAAGATCGTCAGGACAAGGTGTTCCAACATATTAAAGATGTGGATAAGAAGGAAAGTGTAAGTCACAATTTCATGGGATCTTGGATCAGGAGGGATGATACGGGGATTGGAAATCATTTAGCATACAGAAATAGGAAAATCCTATTCTAAGGAAGCATTTTACTTTGGTTGACAAGTCATTTTTGTAGGCCATTTATACAGATCTACCAGGGTATTGTTTGCATAGTCAAACAAAGGTGTTCGCATAATAGTTTTTTCCACTTTCGATGGCCTAAAAGGTATATGAGGATCCAAAAATTCTCGAACCATGGAGTTTGATGAATATAGGTGATTGGTTTGGACATATTAGAAACACTCAGTCCATGATTATCCAGATAATTGGGAACTCTCCTATGTAGATATAGCTCACACGTAGGGTAAGGCATTTGGATTTTCTCACTGGAGCAGGGCCTAATTTTGAATATTTGAGTGTCTCGATATTAGGCTCCCTATGTAGGTTTGGTCCATGTGTAGGGATTAGTGAATATAAGTTGTATTTGGGGTACCTTGCAGTCTTATGTCATAAGGTTAGGACTTTAGGTTTCCCAATATAGTGGGGAATGTTATAATATGCCTTTCAAAGTCATTCCCGCATGATCAGTCATTTTGGATTTCCTTTCCTTGGCATTATGGGGAATTCCCTACCAAAATTCCTAATCCCACGTGATCTATGATTAGTGTGAGAAATAAGGGGTGGAAAGGGTTTCAATCTCCACCACCTAGGGATGGCAGTATCAAAGAAGTCACCATTGTTAGGCCATGCAGTTTAACATCTTACGCTGGGGATGTCAGTGACTCATCTTGAACGAGATAACTATTGTGGGTCTGTGAAGCTTAAAGCCTTGATGAAAGGATTTTGATAACATAGTTTAACATCATGTTGTAGGGATTAAATATCAAAGGAATCATGCATAATTATGGGCTAATTAGGTCAGTATATCCTCGGTATTCTCTAGAGGTCAGTGGGGGAAGAAAGTGTATACCCTGATTCCAGGAGCCCTAGAATCATGAAGGAAAATTCGAGGCTTAAGAGACAATTGGAGTACAAAATTAGGTAAACCCTCTCTTAAGGACTAATTTTACTTTGGTTGATAGAAAATTTTTGTGGGAAACATATGCAGATCCACTAGGGAATTATGTTCATAGTTAAACAAAGGTACCCACATGACACTGGCCTTCTATATCCGATAGTCGTGGGTGATTATAGGGATTTGAGATTTCCCAGGGCGCAGACATGGATGGATAAAAAGGGGATATATGGGTACATATGAAATATCTATACCATGATTAGTTATGAAGTATGATATCCCATACATTGTTTTTATTAAAATTTAGGGGGCATGGCCTTTTGATTAATCCTTATTACGAGAATCAAGGTTTGGAATCTTCCACACATATTTATATTCTCATGATGAAAATGGAGGCATTTTTTTCCTTGATGATGGAACTAGGAAGGAAAAAGTTTCACTACTTATCTTAACATATTGATAATCAATCCACACATAGTTCTTGAGATACATTACAGTTTAATGTCGTGTGGTTACGACTTCTTTGTCAATGTAGTTTAACATCATGCGGTTTGGACTCAAGAATTTCCCTACACAAGTATGACCTACATATAGGGGGAGGAATTATTTTCCAGGGAATCTTGAATAGGATATGGGATCTGTGCATCACTATGTATCTTGAAAAGGTAGGAATCGAGCCACATGTAGTTCAAAAAAACATTCTCCCTGTACTGGTCTAACCTATGTACAAGGGGGGGGGGGGTATTTTATTTTTAGATAGTGGCTATGACAAGATATGAAATATAGGTGTCACTACATATCCTATGATGATATGAATCAATACATGCATAGTTTTAGTATCCCATATAGTTTAAAATCATACGGTAAGGATGATAGTGAACTAATATGAAAAGGATGAGGTGTTTTAAGTGTTAGGATTAAACATCATAGAGGTTTCCTATGTATCCATGTTTATTGGGAATCAAAGTCCACATAGTTATGAAAACATTTTCCCTATGTCGGTCTGACCCACACATAGTAAATGATTAGTTTTTTTTGAATTGCGGATAGACTAGGATGAATGATCAAGGCGTCACTACGTATCCTATGAGGGCAGGGATCAAGACACACATAGTTATTGAAAACTCTTTATGCCCGTTTGAACTATTCATCGAGAGGGGGAATTGGTATCATGTGGTGGATGGAATACGAATTAGGTTCAATGTGTCTCTATGTATCCTGTGAGGGAAGGAATCAAGCCATACATATTTCTTGAGGTACCTTACAGTTTAATGTTGTGTGGTTAAGACTTTGTATGGATTCCCCTACACAAGTCTAACCCATATGCAGGGAAATGGGCATTGTTGACTTTATATGGTGTATGGAACAAGATGTAGGATATGTATGTCACTACATATCCCATTAACATATGGTAATTAATCCATACATAGTTTTGAGGTTCCCTGTACCAATCCGACTCATACACAGAAATGGGGAATTTTATACCATTCTTTCAAGATGATGGGATTATCATACTCATCTATGCTTCTTCCATGATGGGAAACCTTTTAGCACCATTCCTAATCTCACATGAGTTATAATTAGCGTGGGAAAAAAGGAGTGATGAGGATTTCCCCTATAGTGAAGGGGAAACATAGGATATAACAGAGGCATTTCGTGTCATGTGATGGATGGACCAAGACATAGGGTCAAGGTGTCTCTATGTAAACCATTGATAAATGGGAATCAAGCCATTGTATTTCTTAAGATACCATACAGTTAAATGTCATTAGGTTATGAAATTTTTGTCCATGCAATTTAACATAGTGCGATTAGGACTTCTGAACTTACCTGAAGAAGTCTGAACAATATGTTTGGAGGGGGATTTTTTCATGGCGATTAGACTAGGATATGGGATTCATGTGTTACTACATATCCTAAATAGGTAGAAATAAATCCATACATAGTTCTAGAAAAGTCCCTCTCTACCTAGGCTTGGGAAATATGCAAGGATGGGGGACATTTTTTTTGTGGTGGTTAGATCAGGATATATAATCTAGGTGTCACTATGTATCCCATTAATGAATGGGTATCAAGTCGTATGAAGTTCTAGAAAAATCCCTCCCTACCTAGGATCAGGCCATACTCAAGGAGGGGGATTTTTTTTCTGATGGTGGCTAGACTAGGATATAAAATCCAGGTGTCATTGTGTATCCTATGCGGGCAGGAATCAAGCCACACATAGTTCGAAGATACACTCCCTATGCCGGTCTAACCCATACGAAATAAGGGGTCATTTTTATCTTTTTTTATATTTCCCTTTCATGAATCTGACTCATGAATGATGAATCAAAAATAAAATGATCTATATACAGTTTAACATCATGTGGTTAGGATAATTTGGCCATGTAGTTTAACATTATGCAGTTAGGATGATTTGGCCATTTAGTTTAACACCATGTAGTTAGGGTGATTTGGTCATGAAGTTTAACATCATGTGGTTAAAAATATTTGTCCATGTAGTTTAATGGCATGTGGTTAGGAAGATTTATCCATGCAGTTTAACATCACATGATTAGGATGATTTGGCCATGCAGTTAACATTATACAGTTAGGATGAAGGTGCTAGGCAGTTTAATGTCATGTAACATAGATGTAGATGGTGCTATGTAGTTTAACATCATGAAACTAATATGATAATTGTATAATTATACCAAGTATTTATTTAGGAACCATTCATTTTTGGGAGCTATGGTGAGCTTTCCATCCATTGAAATTAAGGAATATGCTCTATTGGAGTAGACCTTTTGTATGACATATGGTCCTTCCCATTTTGGCTCCAATTTTAGAGGTTTCTTTCCGAGTATCATTGGGGTTTTGAGGACCAATACCATCTCTCCTTCAAGGAATAACCTAAGGTGAACCTTTGTATTGAAGGCTCATGTTATCTGGTTCTAATAGACTTCCAAATGGTGCATAGTGTGCAATCTTTTCTCATCCAATCGCTCCAGATCCTCAAATAGTTTCTGGTACTTCTCATCTATGGATAGTTGATCATAGAAGGAAATTAATAGTGATGGTAACAAAGCTTAAATGGGTAGAACCACCTATTTTTCGTATGATAATGAGTACGAGGTTGCTTGAGTGGTGTTGTGTGTCATGTTTCAGTAATTCCGCAGAGCATGGAAGAGATTATTCAACCATGATTTCTTATCATTTTCTATAATTTTCTAGAGTATATTGGATAGGGTATTGTTGAATGACTCTCTCTACCCATTGGACACTGCATGGTAGCAGGATGAATGGTTGGCCTTGATGTCATACTCTTGATAGAGCTTGTCTAACTCAACAGATCATAAACTGGTGCCATTTTCCATCAATATTGTATGAGGAACACTAAATATAATGATAATGTTGGATTTAAAAAATTGAAAATTCTTCTTGCACTAACCTATTTAAGGGGTACAACCTCTACCCATTTGGAAAAGAGGTTGGTTGTTGTGAGAAAAAATTTGAACTGTTTGGCCGTAGCAGGAGGATATGGTCCCACAATATCCATTCCCCGTATGAAAAATGGCTAGGATTACTTGTCTATGTGACGTAACGATGGGGGTTAGTGGATGAAATTAGCATGAACTTGATAGGGATGTCATTTCTTAGTGAATTCAGAATAATCCCGTGTTGCGGTGAGACAATAGCATCCAAGACTCAAAATTTGATGAGAGATCTTGGATGCCAACTAATGTGCTCCACAAGTTATGGCATGCACATTTTTCATGACTATAGCAGTCTCTTCCCCATCGATGGACTTGAGAAGGATACCATAAAAACCCTACTTATAAAGGACATTTTTATAGTTTTTCCATCATACATCATGAAGTTGATTGCCCATCCCCATATTTTCTCTGTTATAGCACTATATATTGAGAGTTATCCATTTTTGAGGTAATTTACAATTGGATTCATCCAGCCAGTGGTATGAATGTAAGGTTTAATGATAGGACTAATCTCATTTATTTCACCCATCTTCGTCAGAATGAATGGTAGGACCATCTGACAATGGGTAATGCTGATAACTGTTTCGTCCCAGTTTGGATTGTCCAAATCTATGGTTTCATTTTCTAACGCATCAACTTGTGCATTTTGTGATTGAGGGACATAAGTCAATGTTTGCTCTGATAGAAATTCTACCATTAGTTCTTGAACATGGTTCATCAAAGGGATCAATACCTCTTTCTTGATAGCGTAGTCACCATTGAATTTCTTGATGACTAGTTCTAGATTTACTTTTATCTTCAAGTGTTCATATTTTACTTGGAGTGATAACTCCAGGCATGCGATAAGAGGCTGGTATTCTGCTTCATTATTTGTTCACCCCTCTGAGAGTAGGAAGGAATTTGGTAGAAATTCATTTTATCTGGATATGAGTATGACTCCCAACCCCACCTTGTTGAGTATGGGGTCTTCCATTATTTTTATTTTCGGGATTATGGAGGCACTATCAAAGTGAATTTTCTAAACATGGGAGTTCTCTTGAATATAGAATTCTTTTACATCAGGTATCTCATCATCTAATGGGGTTACCTCTGTTGAGGGATGCTCTTACATGAAATATTATAACACCTGGCCTTTGATAGCTTTTTTTGGTATGAACTAAATGTTGAAATATTATAGGATGACCACCCACCATGACAGGAGTCCAGTTAACATTGTATGGATGTGAATATACTTAAGCGGGTTGCTACATGAGACCAAATGGACCTCATGATGCTGCAAGTAATGCCTCATCTTCTGGATCGCAAATATGAATACAAGGAAACACTTCTTTAAATTCTAATAATGAGTATCTACATTGATCATGGTTTAGATGAGGTAATATAGACTATTCTCACTACTGACGCCATTTTTATGTGCAAGGAAGGCACTTAGGTATCACTCCAAGGCAGTCACATACAAAATGAGTGGCCTTCTTTAGAAAGTCGTCATTATAACTGGTGGTTTTAAGAGATTTATATTGATATTATCTAATGCTTTCTAAAAATCATCCATCCATTGGTATTCTACTCCTTTTTTTATCAACCCAGTGATGGGAAAAAAAATTTCCAATGAGGTTGGCTATGAAGCTAAAAATGTAGGAAAAGTTCCCTATAAGTCCTCTAAACTCAATGAGGTTATGATGAGGTGACATTAAAAGGATGAAATTTTTCTTATTATGGTCAAATTTGATGTCACAGTGGCATATGACAAAGCTGAGGAATTTTCTTGAGGTAACACAGAAAGCACAATTTAGGGGGTTTATTTTTAGACTATACTATCATAGTTTATTAAAGACGATTTCAAGATCTTCTAGGTGATCTGAGAACTATCATAACATAACCACAAGATCATAAACATAGGATTTGGTAAAATTTCTTAGGAGGGGTTTGAAAATGTGGTTCTTGGCACCCTGATATGTGGAACCATCAATTTTCAAACTGAAAGTCATTACTTTATAGAAAAACACTCCTTGGGGATCCATTAAGGTAGTGTATTCTTGATATTTTTTGGCCTTTCAGATTTTATTATATCTTGAATAACTTTCCATCAAAGAGAGAGCCTCATATCTAACAGTTGCATCGATAAACAATTTGGTGATCAGGTCTGGGAAATCATTTTTTAGGAAATACTGATTGAGGTCCCCGAAATTGATGCACAATTGGATTTACCCATTTTTATTTTTTATAGGGACAATTTTTTTCCATACATATGGAATATTGGACCTCCCGAATGATGTTATCTATGATGAGTTTGTCTACATTAGCCTCTATTTTGGAAGTGTGTCGGGTGAGTCCTTCTGGTGGCTTTCTTGTAACAACTGTGTTCTTATGGCAGGCCTAGGATGTGAGTGGCCACCTTTGGATCAGGGCATGGAATTCCTATATAGTTCCATGAAAAAATCTCAATAATTCTTTAGGAAATATGTGTATACCTCTTGTTCTTTGAATTTCATGGCCACACTAATCAGAGTGGGTCACATGTCTTCTTCTGTACCCAAGTTTATTTCCTTGAGTTCATCAATAATGGTAGAGACAGCTTCATTAAATGTTAGAGGGGCACCCCCTAGGTCTTCTTCTACCTCCACTTCATACTCACTATCTTCCTCTTCATCTTCTAATAGGGAAACAATTATTGAAATATTTTCTCCATAATTGAGGGATGATTTTCAATTTTGGTGTCTAAGAGGTGAGGAAGCCTCTTTTGCCTCAGTCATTGGTGGGGGATTCTCTAAAGAAGATGTAGTGGGGGGTAAAAGAGTTTCCTTATCTTATTTGAGTGAATAGAAACTTCCTCCTACCTCAGTGGGTGAGGTAGGGATTTTATGAAGTTTTTATGATGGTTTGGGGAAATTATTATTCGAATCACCACCCTTATCTTGGGAGTCGATGAGCTTTTCAACATTATCAGGCTCAACATCCGTGACCAAAATCCTGAGGACTACTGAATATTCATAAAATTTGGACTTGTGAACTGAATCTGATTGATGGTCAGTACATATTCTTCCATGATATTATTGAGGGGATTAGTGGGAATCATTTCCCAACTATTTGGGGTGGCAATCCAATCAGAACCATTGACCAGAATTCCCTTCTAGTTCAGATCATAGAGCCTTTCATCAATATAGTGTGATTCATAGAGGTCTAATGGGGCCTTATCGGCATGCAGTGTCCCACTGTATCCATTAATGATGTATTTGAGGAACTGATGGTAAGAGGAGGGGATTGCTACATGTTGATGAAGCTAGGGTATGTATATAAGGGTATTAAAGGTCATATTATTTTAGACCACTAGACATTTTGGGTGATCGATGAGGTCACCAAATTGGGTTTTGAGCTTAATCTGGCCTAACGGCTTCTGCTCACTTTTGTTATATCCCAACAGAGTCATAGTGCAAGGCATCAAATCATCCTAATTATAGCCTAGCTGACTAAGTGTCTGCAGTGGGAGGAGATTGACTCCAAAGCCATTATCAATAAAAAAATTTCAGATATCGACACCATTTATCCTGCAAGACACATATAAGGGTTTGATGTGTCCTTGCATGATTCCTCCTTCATATTGAACCATGAATAAGACAACTGTGTGGAATCTTGTAGGATTTATCTCTATTTGGTATACTTCAGTGACTGCTACTTCAGCTTCAAACTCTTGGGGACTTAAAAAAGATACAATGAGTGATTCCCTAAGATCTTCCGATAGATTCAGTTAATCCATGATTGGTAGTTTGGTTGGTACCAAAGCTAACTACTTAATAATATCCTACTTCTGATCTTAAGGTTTGTGCTTCCTAGATCAGGTGTGCTCTTTGACAGGTGCTTAAGAGGATTGATAATTTTATTATGATAGGTTGAACCTTGGTATTGGAGCCATAGGAGCTTCCATCCTTTGTGGATTGGGCTGGGCATGTATGCTCACCTGCTAAGGGTAATTAGTCACATGCTATTCCTCTGATAGATATTACAAAATATTGGATTGAGGTGTATTCTTGTGGGGGTAGTAGAATTTTCATGTCCCTGTTGGATTTTCTAGAGGGTCCTTTAATAGGTTTCTACAACACTAACAGTTTGAGCGGGGGAACGATTATAAGATTGATGTATGCCATGGCTATGTCTGACTTGATATCCCTCTCTTATGCGCCTTATTCCTCCACCCCCTAATTAGGTGTGGGGAATTATATTTTATAACCATATTTATCATTGTACAAGGTATCCATTAAGTGGATTACATTTATGTAGAAAAAAACATATCCTCTTCTTATAAAACGTAGACTTATCATTTGCCTCCAGTGTTTCCGTTTGGAGGGACGATGCCCGTTTTATCATTTGGTGGGGCGATGACTCTTGTACCATTTTGTGAGGCTGTGAACATATCTTCAAATCTATTGGTATGAAATCTAAGAGTGTCAAGACCAACTATGTATTTGGTGGAACTTCATCTTCTTTCAATTGATCATCTCGACCCTTCTGATTGTACTATTTTTTGGGTGGTTAACCTTTTAAGGATTTTGGGGTTGAGGATGTCTTCCGTGTTGCATCGTGAGATATTGGAGGTATAATTGATTTCTTTAACTATATTTGTAGTAAACTATGGACTCGTTTGATTGTTTTCCAAGTCATCCAACTATTGATCTTTTTCTCTATTTTGTTAACAACTTTTTTCCACACCCCTCCTTCATCTGGGACAGTGGTGGGAACATATGACACATGCATCAAAAGTGGTACTAGATTTAATTGTTTTAAATATATAATATTTTTAAGAGGTCCTTGAAGAAAAATCACACCTGGATATTGTTCTCTAATATTCGGTGGAAGGGACAATAATCTGGATGGTCATCAAGACCTACTTCATCAACCCTTTTCAGCTCCAGAAGCCAGAGCAAGTTGAAATTCATGGTGGATATGAATTAGAAACAAACTTGGTCTTCCTATAATGTGTAAAATTTATTATTCCATTAGTTGAATTGATTTCATTTGATTCCTCTTCACTCATTTTGACATGTATGGGGATACTGTTGATGTCCATGGGGCCCCGTAAAATTCAGTGCAGGCATGGAAGTCGGGGCTAGCATAGGGGGAGGCTTAAGTGTGAAAAAATCCACCTCATATCTTCCCACTCTTTTTACTAGGTCTTATAGGGCTGCCCAATATTTTAGTTTAGTCCATTACAAGGAATATTCTATCCTTAGAGTGATGATGGTGAAGTCCTAGAACTAAATTTTATATTTCACTAGAATAAGTGGTGTTCATAACTCATCATGTAGGTTGTTGAAGCACATTTCCAACATCTCATCTTAGGGGAGTGGCTGGTTCAAGGAGTAAATCAGAACCTTTCATCTGGCAATGAAGTTTGAAACTCCCTCATTATCTCACTATTTGTAGTTCATGAGGCCAATGACTATTTTTTTTTTCAATGTTTAGCTGAACTGGAACTATAACTGGTATCAGAGATCCTCCCATCCTATTATTGAGTTAGCTAGAAAAATGGTGTACCACACAAAGGCTAAACCTTAAAAATTTTGCACAACGAACCAGAGATTCACAGCTTCTTGTTGCTCCGGGGTTCTCATCATGGGATCAGAGTAAGATGCGTAGTGAAATAGATGTTTTTTGGGTCCCCTGAGCTGTTGAGCATTGGGAATTTGGGGTTCTCGAAATATGGTGGTGGAAGAATGTTGCTTACCTAGTCGGGATAAGGTTTTCATTATGCCTGTATCAGAGCACGCCTCCCTTCCATGGAGTCTAATTAGGTCTTCAATGACTCCATGGTATTCATGATCCCTTGATCCATGTCCTGTTGAACCTGAACATGACTGAGTTCAATAGGGGGAAATATTAGGTGTTTCGGTGCTATTGTAACTTGAGGCAGATACCCAGCCGGGGGATTTCATTGTATATTTTCTTGAATCCATTTTTTTGTTTCATTAATGGAGGGAAACCTTTGTAACATCATGGGATTGGATTTTGGTAGACTAATAGTCCTAGCGCTGCCTTGAATGAGATTTTTGACCTTTCTTAATTTGTCAGGATGTGCCCTAGAGGTATAGGAACCTCTATTGAAAGTGTGTACTGATGCTCTACCTGAGTAACATATCTTGTTGTATGGATTTATTGAAGTAGATAAATGTTGATTCTCCTTAGATATTTTATTTCTTCCAACTTTTGAGTGAATCTCTCATCATGCATGAGGGGAAATTTCTCATTGGGAGGATGAGGTGGGTTGTATGCAACCTTATTCTTATTCTTCTCCTCATTAGAGATTTGTAAAGGAGTCAATGATGGATTAGCTAAGGGAGATTCCAAATTTATGGTGGCCCATTGGTTCCAGGTATGTACACCTGCATGATAAGGGTAGACCACCTCTAGAAGGGAACTATCTTCTCTTACATCCCCCTAATTTGGATTAACTTTAGTAAGCTCCATGGTATTTACATACATGATGTTCACCGATGCATACAAAATTAGGGGTGTCATATTGGTTGTTGAATTTTTGGAGGGAATCTTGTGTCCCTTTTCAAATCTTTTCCTTCCATTCTAGGACCCTCTACGAGTTTCATGGCGAAGAGTGACTCGAAGGGAGCCTTGATGTGACCTGGAAGAATGCATATAATGCAATGGACATTATTCATGAGACAATATAGAATGATTAACCTCTCTATTTGTTTTCCTCCTTAAGTGGGAAAATATTGAATTTTGTTTGGTGTGTTGTTGAGGTAAAAATTTCCCCATCCATATGGGATGGGGTTTCTCCCGTTATCCAATTTATGTGTCTCAACCTAGATTTGGTGGTCTTATGGAGACAATTTGTGTAAAAAATACCCTCAACCCTACGGTCTGGGGTTTCTTCCATACTTTGGTAGTCACTGTTTCTATCACCTCCCTATTTATCTCACACATTACAATACAGGCCTGAGTCGGATATGGTGCCAGATCTACATGTGAATTATTTACTTCTAAGGACATGATCAGTGCTTGTTGGTTAGATTACCTTAGGAAATAATCCTCTTTAATGTTCTCAATGTCTTAGTTTTAGAGTTATTCAATGGCTTTCTCTTGTGAGGCCTGCCACTTTTGAGACTTACTCAAGGCTAGTTTTTGTTGAGCGGGCCACTTTTCCTTAATATGCAGTTCATTTAGCTACCATCTTGGGATGATGATATTGTAAGAGGCCATTTACAGTTGATTAGGATGAATTGGATCTGAGGTAAAGTTTAAAGATTCGTTTTCTCCCCAATCTCAGATGTGAACACTAGATGGGGTGTCACCAATGAGGCAATTAAATTTTGGAATTGCTTAGAGGCAAGCCAACTCAAGGTTTTTTTTTTTGATTTCTGATCATGGTTGTCATGCAGAATGAAGGGATTCTACGTCAATTTGTCAACTAAGATCCTCCAATATACTGCAGTGGTATGGATACCAATCATAGGTTTGAAGTTTCATTTTCAACTGGAAGTGAGTTTTCCAGACATTAAGGTGAATGTTGTAAATGCATTCTTATGAATTTTGTTTTGGAATGCTGGACTAAGAAGTGGTTTCGGGACATAACATAACTGGGATATCATCCCTGGACAGATATATTCTCACGATCAACATGTAATTTTGTTCTTCAGCTAGGTATTCCTCTAATTTTTGTGCCTAAATTGGATTCTTTGGGATGATTTCATCTAGAGTAGTAGGGATAGTAGGGATTTCATTGATGAATGAATGGTGCGGGGTGGTTCAGAGGATAAGAATGGCCCTGGGACATCTTTTAGCTGTGAAAGAATGTCACTTTTCATTAATATTGTTTCTAGCATATCCGACCTTCTCCACATAATTGCCTCAAAATATGAGGGATTTATTTTATTTGGACCCATGGGGGATGACCTTCTCGCAGGTGTGAATTTGGGTTATGGAGAGGATCTTCGCAGCCAAGGATTTGGTGGTGAGGACTACAATCGCAACTTTATCATCTGACTGTAGGGACATTTTCTATGGTGTGAACCCAGGGGAGGGCCTTCAGGGTGGACCGCAGTAAGGGGAGGACCTTCTTTCTCTTTTTTTTCATTATAGGGAGGACCTTTTCTATAACTTCCATCATGGTGAGGGCTACCATTATGGATTGATGTATGGATGATGGGAGAATATCTAAAGTTTAAATTCTAGGGAGGACCTTAACGATATACTTCAATGATCATAGTACCTTCTCATTACATGGTGTCACTATAGGGAGGGCCTTCGCAGTGACCTCCACCATGGCTAAGACTAAAATGAAAGCATAACGTTCGACTACAGGGAGAATCATATTTGTAGTGTATACCTAGGGGGAATTATGGAGAAAAAAAGGGGGAGGGACTTCTTTCTGTATGATCTTTTGGCCAAGGATATGAATACCCTAACACTCATCAGAAGAGTGGTTCTCGTGATCGATTGTTTCTGCCCCATGGAATGTGCCCCCATGGGTGCTCTGGGGAGGACCTTCAGAGCTAGTAGTAGAAATATTGTTGGGAGGACCTTCACAACTGCTACTAATACTTCCATAATTTAGAAATGGATCAGAAATATCTTGATCCTAAATTGATAGATGCCTTATGGCATCAAGAACTCTATCTTCTAGTAGAGTAGAATCATGAATGTGCTCTTAATTTTCCAGCTGCCTCTGGTGCCTCACTTTTTTGGGTGATCTCCTGTGGACAATTGGGGTCACCTACTATTGGTAACAACCTTCATATACAAGTAATTGTTCGATTGGTTCCCCTGATATCAATTGGATACACCGAATAGCGTCTTGAGTTTTGGTAGGGATATATGTCTGCCATGGAGTGACCACCACATTGGACCGGTGTTCCCTGATTGGAATGTGTGTTTGTTCCTGACTCGGTTTCCCTTGTATCATAGAATATTGTCATCAACCGTCATGGAATGGAGTATGGATGAAAGTCTACTCTGGAGTAACCATCTTATTTCATAGATGAATTACCCCACCTAAGTAATGGGATTATGGGCCCGACTCCATACTTTTTTCCACAGACATGATAACTTCTTGACAGGTTTGGAGGGTATGATCTGGAATTGATGTTTGATCCTCCATAATTTACAGGATGTTCTGAGATATTTATTTGGCTAGAATGGGTATAAATTCTCATTATGATATTACAGAAAGAGGTTATTCCTACTCCAGGACTCCATGTGTTTCCAATGGGTATTGTAAGTTCTCTTATGTTGGGGAAGAGTAACGAGTCTTCCCCTGACTTGTAGTCAGGATACACCGGCTACTTTCTTTGGTTGACACTGTATTTGACTGATGGGATTTATATTTTATGGTAGTAATTTGCGCCTTTTTCTTTCTACTATATTTTTCTCATGGGATTGATGTGAATATGTAGGAATTTGACTTTAGTTATATTTTATTACCACCATATTTGACTGGTGGGATTGATATTAGTAGGTCGGAATTTTTATCTTCCTATGGATTTCCACCATATTTGACTAGTGGGATTCATATCCATTGGAAGTGATGTATGACCAACCATAGTTTTCCACCATATTTAAATGGTGGGATTCTTGTGTTTAAGTAGGTATTTGTGTCTTCTTGTAGTTAGTTACCACCCTATTTGGATGACAGGCTTCATGCACATTGGCGGGGATTTTAATCCGCTTATAATTTTACTCCCTATCTATGTGGTGGTATTGGCTTGAATTGAAGTGAATTTTAATTGGTTTGTATTGTGCCACCATATATCCATGGTGGGATTAATAAGAGTAAGTTGGGATATGCGTCTTCTCATAGATTGTTGGTGTATTTCCATGGATGGATTTAGAAGAGGGGACAAAGTTATATGTATTCCTGCGGTATGATTCAGTGTTTGTATGACGGATCTCCTTCTTAGGAACCAGGTTAATGACTTGGTTTGATTGTGAATTCATCGTTCTTAGTGGGAAGATCAAGGGCCCCTGTCTGTTGGCCTTCATCAGGTTCCCTAGGCATGAGATCCTCTTCAGAGTGAGGATATTGGGTTGTATGCCGTGGGTGGTGATATCCTCCAGTAGGATCCTTCAAGAAGGGTTCCTATATAGCTGGGATGAAGTGATTTTTTTCAACCTCATCTTCCACCTAGTGATAAGGGAGGTAATCATTGTCGCATTCTGGGGATAGGCTCCTGAAACTATTTGTGATGTCTAGTGGGGTTGTCCTGTGCTGGATTGTTGGCCATGGCTGAAGAGGAAGCTGGTGATCTTTCACCGATTGGAGGGTCTTCTTTACAATATCCATCAGGGGGAGAGTACCATCTTGGTGGTACTCTTTGATCAACATGTTTGAAACCTAGTGTTGAAGATGTTGGGTAGGAGATAAAGTCCCATTCTTTGTTGGGGAATTGATTACTTGTGTGGTCTTTAACACACGTGTATGTGAAAGTTGTCAGGATTCCATTGGATATAAGGTTTCTTGGTAAATCATCTGAACTATATATGACAAGTATAGACAAAGCAAATTCCATCAAATTAGCATCTCATTATCACATGCATGATTTGTAATCATTCTTGTACCTCTTCCTTTTGAGTGCGAAAGGGGCTTGAGGTGGGGTGACCCATCACCTTGGTTAAGGATTCACGTTGGGTACACAATTTTTGTTTTGACCTGGGGTGCATGTGTGAACCTTTCTGGTGGTCGATATGGTCAAACTAGGATTGATCAATATATTCTTCTTATTTCATGAAAGAGGTTCCATAGCTGAGTGGTTCCTGGGTTGATTGCAGGGGGTTCGATGTTTGTGAAATCAAACCACATCGGGTACGATGTCCTTGGATGTTCTCCATTGGGTTTATTCATGGAGATAGAAACACCCAACATCACTTTTATACAGGATTCATGTACCCTCTTTCCAAATTCAGGAACTCATTGGGTTATTTGAGTGAACACACTTAAGGACTCCATTGGTCGAGAGGATAGGAGGTCGGGTTCATCACACCCTTTTGGGGGGAATTATTTCCTATTCTAGGAATCTCTTATAGATTTATGAAACATAAACATGTTCATGAATCCTTGGTTCATTCCCAATCTTGTGTCCATGTATTACCCCTAGGTTTAAAGATCAATTAGAAATATGAATGGGTTCAACATCATCTATATAAATCCCAGGTTCTTTATCAATGTTACCCTCTTATGGACACATTAATTATTGTTTGGCCATTCACCAAGACAATGATGATTTAAGGCTTTTGATGAGGCGCTTTGGAGCTTATCGCCATCCAAGGGGGAAAAATATCGTTTTTATATCTGGATCGATCCTATAAAGTAGGCTTCATACATATACCCATGAGATGAATCAGATTCCACATAGTTTGGTGTTGCTTTACCAGACACATCACCTTTTAAGGTCATGTGACAAGGACCCATCCATGAAATTTAACATCATGCGGTGAGGATGTATAGGCGAAAGATTCCTAGTCAATATTTCATGTGGGACTTACACCTAAGTAGACCAAGATGCCCAAAAGAGATATGGTCTCTTGGGTGGATATGACCCTACCACAGATATGGCTCAAAGAACATTAGGGTGATTTGGGTGTCAGGTTTGGTCTGCATAGAGGCTTCCTACATATCCTAGTTAGTTGGGAATGTAATTACTTGTAGTTCAATTTGAGTTGAGATTTAAATCCTTAAAGAAGCCCATTTTTTGGGGCATGATTTAGGCTTACACATGGGAGACACCCATTTGAGAGAAACAAATCAGGACTTACTCTTGAAGAGGATACCCTAGAAATTTCAGGGGAATTTTATTGGGAATGACTTCTAAGGAGAACATCCCTTGATCTCGAGACATATATAGGTGTCCTACATATTATGATCAAAGTAGGAATAAGAGTTATTGTAGTTCATTTGAGTTGGGTCTTATACCTAGGACGAGGCCCATGTTTTGGGGTTATACAGATGTCATGATCACCACCAAACTCTAAGCCCACATGATTCATTTTTGGTGTGAGAAACTAGAGGAGGTAGTAGATATAGATATCGCATGTCCCAAATCATCTTCGAATATATTGTAAAGGATCCCAAAGGTAGGGGGTTCTGAATGTGCTGATTTCCCCTCCTGTGTTGATATTCAGGATAGCCACTTCTGATGATCTATCCAAGCATGTCTCGGGCTAAGCCTAAGAGGATCAAGAGAACCAACTCCCAGGGAAAGGATAGGGACTTACCATAAGAGGAGTACCCAAAAATAGGTTCTGGGAAAGGTGAGAAGCATCTCTCCTCATTAAATGGAGAAACATGCATGATCCCTTTGAATTGTCATTGTCCCTCATTGAATGGAAAAAACAGTGATTACTATTGATATCTAAAACGGGGAGGTAAATGTGAGTATCCCAAGGTCAGTCCCCATTTTACCATGGGAATCTAAATCTAGGGATATTCTATGGTACCCAATCATTGCGGCGATTACCCACACGTCCCTGCTTACAATGGGTATATAAACTTAAAAGGGCACACTGATGTGCCCACTGGTTTTACCATACTAGTCTGGTGGCTTTGGAAAAGACTTTGGCTAGATTCCATTGGATTGGTTCGCAGAGGGGCCATAGTGGGTATGATGGAAATGGAAGGATATAGTCAAAGATGGAGAATGAAACTTCCTGAGGTACCCTATTCCATGTACTATTTTTTCATGAGGGATGATGACCTCATTGCGTAGCGTATTGCTACGTGGGTGGAGGGACTGTCTGTGTACCATGATGGTATAAAGACCTATATGTAGTATGCGTAGTGTTTTTCTATGTAGGACAAGTTTTCTGCCATGTAGAATGATGTCACATGACGTCGAGTTCCATACGTGTAGAGAGGTGCTACTTGGGGCATCAGAGTGAAGAAGAGGAATTGATCCTTCAGTTCATGGGAAGTTATTACGCCACTGGAATATGGTTTTTGGTTCACCAATTAGGTTTTCAGTCTACCAATTCATATTATGTTTCCCTCTTTTTATGAAATGTGGTGGGATAGTACCTGTGGGGATTTATTGTAATCTGTTCAGAAATCTATCTCACAAGTACTTCCAAAACCTTTGATGCCTGATCTCCTTTCTGAGGATCCCCTCAGGGACCCTTTATAGAGTGTTGGGGAAGCTAGATCTATAGGTCTCTCGACACCTTTTTTGGAAGCCACAAAAAATCAACCATCCTACCAAAAACTCAGTCAAAAGAGGCCCATGGGGATGTAGTTTGATGTAGTGAAGATCCCCACCTCAATCTCATGAACAAATTCATCTTTTTCGCAGGGTGCTGCTGGTTTTTCCTAATCTATGCACTATTGAGTTCGCAGGGATGGTATACAGTGGGAAAATTTCTCCGCCTCTATTTTTCCAATGATGCAGTTTGCAGTGGCCATCATACATAGGAAAAAATTACCCACCTTGATTCTTCTAATGAAACGTTTTTCTATGGGTGTGATACACGGGATGAGATTCTCTACCTTGATTCTTCCAACAATATGTTTCTCAGTAGGTGGAACTGTTGTCTTCATTCTACGTACAACGTGGTTTGTTGGCCAGTTCTCCATAGGCCAATGAATCATGGGTTTCCGCAAACTACTGGTTTGCAACGAATTCCTTCTGCATACTGTTTTCTGGATTCAATATACAGACAAGTTATTTTCCTTTTTCCAAATTTGGATTTTTTTCTATAATTTTTTTCTAAGTCCTCATCCTTTTTTTCTTTTTTTTTCCAAAATTATGGGAGTATTTACTTTTCCTTTGAAAATTTTTTAGGACCCTACAATGATGATTAATAAATTTCATGAAACCCATTTTCTTTATATGGGTTATTTTATGATGTGATGACTGTTTTCAAGTGGAACTTAAATATATCAATTATGAGATTAGTGGGATCTATATCTCCATTTAATTTATTCAGTAAAGTATTATATCTCATGATATAGAAATTTTATTTGAATGGATTATCAAATATCTAAGTCACAAATGTTTATTGTGATAATGTTTAGCTCTACTCATACTTTTATGAGTGAATGGGATGGTGGGTAGGAAATTTTACAAAGATAAGAAATCTTATTTCTATGATTGTGTTACTTTTATATTCTAAATTCCATGGCTTGGGTTTTATTAGTTAGGTTTTATTTTCTCATGCCATTGTAAAAGTGTTATAGTTTGAGATTTTATGTCAATATTTCATGATTATAATCAATAATTATTAAATTAAATTCTTCTAAATTCGATATTTTTTTCATTATTCATGATATTTCATAGCTTTATGATTAAGAAACTATTTCCTTTGTGATGTTGTCCCTTAATGAGAATTAGAGCTCACCCATTTCTTTTGATTCCATTCCCCAAATTATGAGCATGATTATATCATGTGAGATATGTAGGAAAGGGTCAATAAGAGAATGATTAAAGAGAAATGTTTACAATTTTAGTAAATTAAAATATTTATACATCTAATCTCCAAAAAACTAAAAAACTTAGTATTTGAGTTATGAGAATATTTGTGAAATATATTATTTAAATCATTATATTAATTTATTATTTTTTTCATCATTATCATGGGTATCTTTAGTGGGTATCATAGTAGGATTTAGTTATTTCTTGAGATTAGTTTAGTTGTTTTGGGGATTAGTTTAGATAACCTTAGTGAGAACCCTAAAAACGAGTCTATATATAGGATTATATCTGGAAATATTAGTAAAGTCTTGAGTATATGGTTTTCTCTAGAAATAAATCCCCTTATAGATACTACAAGTGGATACAGGCTCTAGAAAAGATGTACCTAAGTGTAATAAACTAGAAAAGGGTGGATTGTGTATTAATTCAATTGTCACCTGGTGCACAACAAAGATTCGTAACTATAAACTTGGTTTGAAACTCTTGGGGGATATACTTTGGTTGATTATATTCTCTTTAAAAACCACTTGAAGGATTTATTTCCTAGGTATATTAAGGGATTATGTAACATCTTCGACCTGAGGGCCACTAAACTGGTGCCCCGAGCTGGGTCACCACATGACCTCAATCATGCCTCCCCATATGCACGAGGTTTCTGACTAGAAGCGAGGGTTTAGATTAGTCACATGGGGAATCTATACCCTATTGGTCTGAGTAATACATAGTAGTAAACATATAAAATAGTGGAGATGACATGAAATAATCATTGAAAATGTATAAATAACCATTTCCCAACTAGGTACAAACCACAACCAAGAGTAAATATTCCATGTCAAGATACAATTCTGTGTGAATAAAACCCAAAATAAGAAAAATAGTGGAAATCCCAAAATGGTCCTGACTCCAATTATAGAACCTCGTCAATGCATGTCACATTTACAATCGAACTCCCTAGCATAGGGTCATCACCCTTGTCTAGACCTGCAAGCATGAAATCTTCTCAGGTATCCAACGACGACCCAAATAGGGTGTGAGTACAACTCAGTTGGCCACCACAAATAGTGTCTATAAATATCCGATATAACAAATAGTTCATGAAAGTATAAATAAATAACAAGGAAAAGAAAGAAAATTCTAGGTCCACTAGTTAAGAATCTCTACTTAGTTATTACTAACCAAGTTCCAATTCATTATATCTCTTTTATTAGTAGTTCATCATCAATCATTCTTTTCATAAGTTAGGCATTCACATCATTCACACAAGGTTCATGGAATCTTTCATTTTTTTATAACAGAAACAAGTTAAGTTCCTATACCACTAGGGATGATCATATTAAGTAATCACCACACTTACCTTGGAGCCTCAGTCCGAGTATTTTCATTGAATAAAAACATTGGGGGCATAGAGAATTATTCTGACTCCCCATCCTATGAATTCCTTGGTAGGTTAGAGCATCAGTCCAACCCTACCCATGGGAGGAGCATCAATCCTTTATCCCCCCCACCAAGACATGTGAACATGTTTATTTATCCATTACCCACATTTATCCATATTAAAACCACTATAAACAATACATATAAAAATCATGATTCACAACAATCAACATGGGATTCAATGGTATGCCATAGCCCGTTCACAATGCCATTTCACAAAAAAAAACCCATTATCCCAGTTCTATACCCCATGTCTCAACCTATTAACCTAATTCATTAATTCACAAGACATGAACAATCCCACATGTTTTATATTTCATATACACCAACCCTCTTAGGATTTTCAATATAATCTATTAGACACACGACATAATACCCATTTAACTAATTTAACCCATTTTTATTACCATTCCAAACAATCCCATAAGGAATTACTAAGCATAACCACATGCTAATAATTCATTTTCACTCCCATTAACTATGTAAACATGATTATCAAGGGATATAAATTGCCTCATGACAACCTTTCTCATACATAGATAACTTCTGTGTCTGGAAAGTATCGACGCACCCCATGGGTGGCCATACACAGGTCAAGTCATCCTCTATGTGTCCCATGGGAACCATGATGGTTTCCATTCATCATTTATATATTCACTATACTAAATTTCATCAAAGTGTAAAAATCACAACAAGGGGTAACCAAGAAATAAACCCAAGAATGCACAAATCTGAAAAAAAAACTATGGGATATAACTTGTAGACCACCTACCTCGAATATGATGATGAACACACTCTTAAACGTAGACTTAGATCCCGATCCAAACCCACCTTGAAGTTTCAAACTAGGTTCCACCATAAAAAGATGGTTTTATATCTTTATAAAGATATGATAGAAACTACAAACCCTAATCCAGAAAAGAGAAACAAGAGGAATATTATACTTACTCTGATCTTTGATTCACAACCTACATTGTCCAAAACAGCCTAGAAACAAGAGATATTGATCCTTGGAAGATATTATAGGTCTTGGTTCTTCACTAGGGTTGAGAGGGTAAGAAAGGAGGAAAATAATGAGTGAGGATTTAAAATCATGGAGTGGAGATTTTTTAAATTTCCCAACATTATTATACTGCATGGTTTACCCACACAATTTTCCAAACCATGCACAAATTGTGTGTGAGACACTGTCCCAAAATCACCCCATCACACAATTTCCTGGTAAATTCACACAGTTTTCTTAATCATGTGATAACTGTGTGCAAGACTCTATTTAAGGCTACATTATTACCTTGTATGCGCCACATGGTTTACACTAACCATGTGAAAATCATGAAACATGCCCAAAAAACTCTTTTCTCCACCTCTTTCATGCCCCAAACCCATAGAACACCCTCAAGCCTTCTCATGAACTTGGGGGAACACTTATTTAACCAAAATAAGGGACTTAAACGGAAACATAAACAAACAAATACCTTAAGAAAAGGATCTTACAACCCCCACCGTATAACAACTCATCCCCGAGTCCTTCTTCCCGAGCATCACTGAGCTTCTATAACAAGAGGTCATGCCACTAGGCCCGACTATCCATTCTCATTTCCCAAGTTTCTCATTGAACATTAAAATACTACCAAAAAGTGAACCAAGGCATGGTCTTGACCCAAAATACTTCCTCATCACAACCCCTAACACAAACTAGATACTCCTCAAGGAGGCATAAACTTCAACCACAACTGACCACTAGGAATTCATAGAGAAAACATAGGCAATAGTGCCTAACTAAAAACACATGGGAACTTCAGACACAACATTATATCATCATGGGGGAACCAATCGACACCCCATCAGTCTGATCCTCTGCACAACTCATGACCTAGATTAGTTGGTGTCATTTTACTATGTTTTAAAAACTCTAATGGTGACCAAAACCGATATCTACTGAAGGAAAACACACGATCCTCCCAACCACATTTCCTGAATTACATTTATCCACCACTCATGTTCCGATGATACCCTTCCACAAATATACATACAAATGCAACCCAGACACTCCGGTACTCTACCAATATAACTGGTACCCAAAGCTCCCTATGAGGGCCAACTCACCCAAATAGTGACCACTCGAGTCCCTCCAACCTGAATCTATGATCAAATAGTCAACCAACCATTTATCTTGTAAGGTTCTATCCACCCTCTTCATTTACTTGGAACCTACACTCTTGATGAAAGACCTCAAGAATCTCAACCCGACTTTCACATCATACTTGACGCACCCAATTAGGACATTCCGGAAATTTTGGTTAAACCCCTTCACCAAAGAAACACTTCCCTCCAAACCATCATTAGGATCCACCATCCCAACAAACACTACCAATCACTAGCAACCCTACCACTTATACACTATATAAAGAAGTATAATTTCTCACTCAAGCCCATTCTAAAATTTGAAACACACTTATCCTCCAAATGCATCCACCAAAGGTGATTTACTAATCCCCACATTCGTCCCTTTCTCAGATTCGAGTCAAGTTTCCCCGATTGAATCATCCTAAAATTCTTAGATTCACCATTGGAATGACACTAAATCACATGGAAAAGTTGCCTTAGAACTTATAGGCATTCCAAAACCACTGAAGGGAAATTACCTGAGTCTACTTTTGATTTCCATTGGAGTTATAGAACCCAACCTATCTTGACACCAACCGATGTTACATTTCACCACACTCTTTGATAACTTAACACACGAATTTTGAATTTCATTTAGAACCACCCAAATCCGAAAGACAATGATTGGATCAATCAGCCACTATAGTCAAGGCCCACTCAGACTTTCTGAGAGACCCAATGTGTCCCTCAGAAGTTCCTTATTAGAATTCAGGTGTCGCTACATCAACTCAACATTATCCTACCCACATTCAAGACAGAGTCATCACTCCCCAACTTAGGAGTGTTGTTACCATTTCTCTCCACATGGGATTCCAATCACCATGGCTCACACCCAAACACATGCTGAATCCAAAAATTTAGACATGGCTATATAACCTTCTTCATAACAAGAGATTGAACATCAACCAGTGCCCTCTCCCAACTTCCATGGGCAGTAAACACAACAATTGTCAATAAATGACCCATCCAAAGGACCTCTTCTAAAACCATTGATGATGTGAATCCCACTACAACACTTCACATATACCTCCCCCCATGACCACAAACTTCCTGAAGTCCCTCATTCTACCAAAACTCCTTCAAGTTTCTAGGCATATGGCCAGAGATTCTAAATGTACCTAAGAAGATAAAAAGATGTTGGGAATGATCGTCACTAGACGAGGCACACTAAGAAGATGTATAAGAACACCACAACCAACTTATTTATTTTTAATATCACCTACCGGGATAGAAAACCATGATCTACTAAGGATTTTAGGCTTCCCTGCCACACACCTCTCATCATCATTAAACCACCACCGCTTAAGCACGATTTCCAACTAAGACTCAACACAACCCTATGAACATATATCATAAAGTCATGACCAAATGGTTTCCTTTGTACTACTTCCAACACACCACTCAATTTCTTCTGGTACATCCCTGACAATTAACGGTCAATCACTATGATTTTCTAGGCCCATTAATTCAATGGTTTCTCTTATGACCATACTTCATGCTTTGGTTTCATAAGGAACAAAAGATGCCTATCCCATTTGAAATCATACCCTACCAGTGTGTGACCACTTATGGATCCCTTAGAGCCATCAAGGTTTCACAATTTACATTGACCACTCTCATACCAAAGTCAATTTCCCCAATTCAACCACCACTTGGGTATAACCCAACACCCGCTTACTCACCTAACCATTCCTTTTGGTTAGTCATCCTCATGGGCCCCAAGGCATTCTCAACATATCACCCTATAAGAAAAAAATTCATAAAAACCAGCCCATCCATGTGATTATATTTACCTAAGCTTAAAGGTACTCATATTAATTGATATATCCTTTTATTCATTCCCCATGCCTCCTATTCCAAATCACCCACATCACTAGACTAGCATCCCCTGAGGTCACCCTTGATTTATCTAAAACTAATGAAACATCACCATAACTCAAGTCACATACCAAATCATCGACCTTCCCACTTATCCCTTTAGGATAACCCACACTAAACGACATCTTCCACATCCCACTATTAAGGTCTAACATTTACCCATAAGAAACACACCTAAGAGTACTAGGAACCCCGTCTGTCCTCTCTCATAGGCCACCTTGAAGGTCAATTGATACCAGTTCCCTAAACTGGAGTCACGACAGACAAAATCCATTGATTCACACACACACACACACACACAGAGTTATGAACGAATCAATGTTTTTGAATGGAACTCTCACCCCCGTTCTAATACACACTGCATGTAGTGCACCAAGCAACCGTTTCCTCTAGTTTCTGCACCAATGGTAATTGTACACATACATTGGAACCACAATCCAAAACCGTCACTCTATGGTCTGTGATAGGACTTGCAAGGCCTAAACCTACATGGGTCACCATACCCATGACAACACCCATCTCTAATGACACTACAACCAAGACACTCATTCTTATGTCCATCGTATATCCAATGAAATTACAACCCACAAGGTTTACTACTTTCACATTACTAAACAACTAATTAAGACCTCAAGTCCACCACCTAACTAAAGAAACAATAAAGAACACCCAAAGGTTCATTCTTTAGAACATTATACTTACCCAAATTCTCAAAATACCTTCTTACCCAGATTCATATTCCCCAAACATTTCCATCAACAAATATCTCAAAGGAATTCCAATCGGTATAAAACGCAATAAGAGAATGCACTACCTCCCATACTTAACCCACTCTACACACACAATTCCAACAAATGTGCTCACATCTCTACCACTACCCTCAACCCTTCTTAAAATGGGTCATGGTCAATATGGGGAAAACCAAATTACTTAATGACAAGCCATTCATCACACATACCTTTAAAAAATTTCCACCTTTACCCACAAATCACTTCTCTTAATCACATTTTTCATCTCAAAACTTCTTAGAACCAAATTTTTTACTCATTTAAACTTTAATTATTAATAAATTCATCAACTATTTCATTATCACCACCCAAATATTTATATTTTAAACATAATTCAATCTTTTTAATTTGCCACAACACAAAACTTTAACCTAGTCATAACATATTTTTATAAAAAATATTCATTAACTATCCATTTATTATTTTAATTTACCAAATTTCATTACCATTATTGGGCACCATTTTCCTAAAATGTTTCAAAGAAGTAAAATGCATTCTACTATCTATGCCCTGCACACCCATCTCACGTGTTCCTATCATGACACATGCCACCTATATCCTTAGGTCCCCAAAATGATTCATGAATGGACAACCTCATGCCATTATGGCCATGAGAAAAATATCATTAATAATTCAAATCACATGACATGTGAATCACCCAATGGTGAAATACCATTCAACTATAACAACACACATTAAGAACAACAATTCCCATCCTGGGTAACTTGGGTTTTCCCTCAAACATGGGCTATCTAATCCTAAGCACAAGCTCATTAACAAGGCCCGACACTATCTTAATCTCGTATCTACCATCCCCAAATAGTAATAAAAAGACATGAAATCCTTTGATACCACTTTGTAGCATCCTCGAACTGGGTTCCACTAAACCGGTGCCCTGAGCTGGGTCATCACATGACCTCAAGTGCACCTCCCTGTATTCCAGATGTTACCGACTAGCAGTGAGGGTCTAGATTAGCCACATGGGGAGACTATACCCTCTTGGTTAGAGTAATCCACAATAGTAAACATATAAAATAGCAGAGATAACATGAAATAATCAGTGAACAAGAATAAATAACAATTTACAAAATGGTACAAACCACATCCAATAGTAAATATTTAGTTTCATGCTACAATTCTAGTTGAACAAAACCCAAAATAATAAAAACAGTGGAAATCCCAAAATAGTCGTGACTCTAAGTCCAGAACCTCATACCTAAATGTACTGTGTCCGACTCAACTCCCTAGAATAGTTCTATTTCCCTTGTCCTAACTTTTAAGCATGAAAGTTGCTCAGGTACCCAACGACGACCTGATCAGGGTGTGAGTACAACTCAGTAGACCACCACCAATAGTGTATACAAATATATAGTATAATAGACAGTTCATGTAAGTATAAATAAATAACAAGTAAAGGAAATACAATTTGGGGGCCACTAGTTTACAATATATAATTATCTTTTACTAACCAAGTACAAATTAATTATGTCTCTTCTATTACTTGTTCATCATCAATCAAACAGTGCAGAAGTTAGGCATTCACATCATTCACACAAGGTTCATGGAATTTTTAATTTTTCATAATAGAATGATGTTAAGTCCCTATCTCACTAGATATGAGCATATAAAGTAATAACTAAACATACCTTAGATCCTACATCCTGGTATTTTCATTGCTTACAACCATTGGGGGAATAAATCATCAGTCTGACTCCCCAACCCGTGCATTCTTGGGTAGGTTAGAGCATCAGTCCAACCCTAACTGTGGAAGGAGCATCAATCCCTTATCTCACCACCAAGATATGCACACATTATTATTTATCCATTCCCACATTTATCCATATTATAACCAATACAGCCAAAACATATAACAATCATGATTCAGAACAATCAATATGGGATTAAATGTTACGCCATAACCCATCCACAATGTCGTTTCCTAATACATACCCATTAGTCCACTTATATTTTCCATGTTTCATCCCATTATACACATTCATAAATTCAAATTCCATTACCAATAGCACATGTTCAACATTTCATATACACCAAACCTCATAGGTTTCTCAACACAATTCATTAGATACATGACACAATCCCCATTTAGCTAATTTAACCCATTTTTATTACCATGCTAAACAATCCCTTAAGTCATTAATAAGAATATACACATGAAAATAATTAATTTTCACTCCCATTAACCATGTCAACATGCTTACCAATGGATCCACATTGTCACATGAAAACCTTGCTCATACATAGATAACTTCTAAGTCCAGAAAGTATCAGTGCACACCATGGGTGGCCCTATAAAGGTCAAGTCATCCTCTATGTGTCCCATGGGGACCATGATGGGTTCCATTCATCATTTAAACATTCATTATACCAAATCTCATAAAAGGATAAAAATAAAAATAAGGTGTAACTAATAAATAATCCCAATCATGCACAAATATCAAAGGAAACTATGGGATATAACTAGTAGGTCGCATACCTCGAATCTAACAATGAATGCACTATTAAACGTAGCCTCAGATCCTGATACAAAAATTCGTTTATGTTTTAAAATAGGTTCCACTAGAAAAAGTGGGTTTTATATTTTCATAAAGAGATGATAGAAACTACAAACACTAATTTTGAAGTGAGAAATAAGAGGAATATTAGACTTACCCAGATCTTCTATTCACAACCAATGACATCCAAAATGGCCTAGAAATGAGAGAGATCGATCCTTGGAAGCTCCTGTAGGTATTGGTTCATCACTAGGGTTGATAGGGGAAGAAAGGAGGAAACTACAGAGTGACTCATTAAAATCCCAGAGTGCAAATTTTGTAAATTTCTCAATATTACTGGGAAGAACAATTTACCAGCATAGTTTTCCAAAGCGTGCACAAACTGTGTGTGAGCCACTATCCCAAAATCACGACTTCGAAAAGTTTCTTGGTAATTACACATGGTTTGATTAAACATGTGGTTAACATGTGAAATCCTCTGTCCAAGGTTACACAGTTACCTAGGATAAATTGTACAGTTTTCACTAACTGTGTAACAAGCCTAGAAAACTACCTTTTCCTCTTCTTTCATGCCCTCGACCCCCAGAACATCCCAAGCCTTCTCATGAACTTAGGGAAACACTTATTTAACCAAACTAAGGGAATTAAATTGAAACATAAATAAACACACACCTTAAAAAATCCGAGATCTTATATATTATGCAGATAATAATAAGATAACCCACCGTAATGTATCACAGGTCTAATTAAGATAGATATAGGTTAAAATAAAAGAACTATAGAAAAATGTGATAATATAAAAATGTAAGATATTTTATGGTTTTATTTTTATTATGAATTTGATAATACCAATGTATTGTTAATGTTTCATCACACACGTCAACCCTTTTGGATTTTTAATGTCTAGAACTACATTGAACCTTGGATATGAAAGAAAACATAAAGATTAACTCAATGAAAAACCAAATAGAATGGATGCCTGAATGAGAAAACTTATGGCTATGTTAAACCATATATCAAAAAATATGATATATTTTTTGAATATATTAAATTTCTTGATAACACTAAAGAATTGAAAGATGGAGTCTCATGAAAGATCTAGAGAAGAAGTCATTGAATGAAAAAATGATCAATTTTTTATATGTCAATGATTTGGAAAGAAGAATAAATGGAATTGACTCTAGGTTATTGGAAGATGTTATATTTTTATATAAGATGACCTAAAGCATAAAACTATCAAGAAAAAAATGAAGAGTTTATATAACAAGAGGAAAAAAGATAGAACTCACATTTGGGAACCACAAGTAGTTCAATGTCTGATATACGTATAACTCAATCATTATCCAAGTAAAATCTTTAATCCAATTATTACTGATGATGTTAAAAATCTATAAATTCCTAGACCCTAGGAGAAAGAAAGAACCTATATAGTGAGTTTTGATTAAAAAGATAGTGTTGATTATGTTTCACCACCCTCAGTGATTTTTATTTTAAGGAAAATATTTAGTGGTATGATTATTATGTTTTTGGAAATAGACTTTTTGTAAATAAAAATATCATAATTTAAATAAATTGAATTTATTTTTGAAATAAAATGACTATCTTGTAATGAACCAAACTTTATTAGTAAAATCTATTTCTTAAAAAATGCATCTTATATTATATAGATTTATAGACATGAAACACTTTGAAAATTGAACAACAATTTATTTCATTAATTAATTACATAGCATTTGTTAAAAGCTAAACCTATGAAAATTCCAAATGTTACAATGGGGAAAATATAAAATAAGAAAACTATAATAAGAAAATTTGGATCTTTCCAATCTATCTAAATCAATGCCCTCATGAAAAACACTATAGAAAAAGAAACAGAATATTAGTAAACCAATCGACATCATAAAAATTGAGAAAATAGATCCTTGAGAGGAATTGAAGTTAATTTTTAATAAAATAATTAAGTGGTATTTATAGGATATAATATGACTATTGAAATACAAATATGACCATTGGAATAGTAACCTAATTATTGGGAATAGTAACCTGACCATTGGGAATAGTAATCAGACCGTTAGAATAGTAATTTTACATATAGATAATAAAATATGATATAAATAATCTTTATCACGAGTAATTTAATAAAAAATAAATATTATAATTCCATAAAATAAATATAAATATTAAAATTATAAAAAATCTTTTTAATAAATTTTATTTTCATGTTTGTCACAAAAATCATAATATTTATACTAAAATGTAAAATTTCATGTTAGAAAATTATTTGGATAAAATGAATTTTATATTTGGAATAGAAACGTCTAAATTTTACAAGGGTGATTTTTTTGTTAATTATCTGAAATCATTCAATTTTTACACGAATATTAAGAATAATTATTTTTGAAATACCATGTATTTTTTGACATAATGATGATGAGATAACGAATTAATAAATGTTGAAATGGTTACTTCATCCCAAATTTTATTTAACAAGATAAATGAAAAGTTTAAAAACATTTATCTTAATTTCTTAATCTAAAAAGTATTTTCCAAAGTCTAAAGTCAAATGTATTTTATTAAAATATCAATTTTTTCATTTTTCCACTTTCCTTTTTATTAAACTAATAAATTCGTATTACATGGTGTTTTAAGGTCATAAATTAGTTTTATTCTATTAAAATATATTTAATTATGCCAAAAATGTTACTATTAAATGGATATAGTATTTTATTCAATATTGTATCCTAAAAATGCCCCTCTCCTCAAGTATAAACAACTCATCTCCCTCCCCTTAGAAAACCACTCCTCCCTCACTTACCAAATCCAAACCTCTAAAAACATACTCTCTCCCAATACCATTATAATACATAGTAAAGTTTTGGATAAAAAAACTTGAAGCATAAAGGAAGATTAGTGTCGTACAAGAGAAGCAACACTGAGAAAATGATAAAGTTTTATCAACTTTCCTCTCATTTTCCTCTTCTCTTCTTCTTTTTCAAAATTCCTTTTAAAAATAAATCCTATAAAATTAATTAAGTAATATTTTTAAGTATCAGTAATAATTTTAACAACAAAAATTATTTATTTTATGATATATTAAAATGTAATACTTCTTTATTCCCCATTCTTGACAATATCACGCCAAAGGTCAGTTAACCGCCCATAGGGACATTATCAACTCTCTATGTATCACAATTATTATGGATGTTTTAAATAAATTATTCATAATATAGAATGGATAAATATAATTATTTATAATATTTTTTAGTTAATATGAATGATTTATATGTAGTAATTAAGAAAGATCATAAAATCAAAGAAATGTGTTAAATATTAAGGACAATATTATATTAAAACATTACACCTTTAATAATGGAAATTAAAAAATATAACCCAATGATTATAATCGGTAAATAGGGAAAAAATGAACATAATTCACTTTTGGTTAAATATTTTAATAAAAATATTTCTATTATTTAGGATATTGAAAATATAATAAAAAAACCAGGATTTGTGGTAAGGAAATTATCTCCCCCTTTTTTATTAAAGCAAAATTTTATGGTATGATTTATAAGTGTCTTCTTTATTTCCTTTCATACCCATTTTCATTATTTCATTAAAACAAAAATAGTGGTTTATATGTGGGACACATTTGTTCCCTCCCATAATTCTATTCCTTAATCTAGATTTTATACAATCATGTTACTAAATTCATTTATTTAATTTCTCTCTTTCACATGAAATATTATTATTTTTTAAATTCCCAAACAATTTATTTATCCATGGGTATTAACCTATATGTAATTATAATTTAATTATTTGGTAATTTACATGTATGAATCCCACATTCCATTTTTATAGTTTAAAAATAATTGAATGTCTAAGCCTTTAGGAACTTATATACTCATTGATTTTATATGAAACTCATTATTTATTTATTAGGGGTTATTATGGAATTATTTTATTTTGGTCTTTGTGGATGAAATGAATTAATACATATGAAGCGTGTTCCCTAATATCAATCTAATTCATTTTTTAAATAATTAAGGTCTATAGATGACATGTTTTATGATACTTTGGTGAATAACCTTAGTAATTATGATTTATGACACCTTGGTGAAAAACCTTTTTTATATTCTTATAAATGTCTATTTTTTTAAGAAACATTTACATGTAACATATAATGTAATTTTTATTATTATATCATTTTATTCCTAATTTACTATCTATAATGATTTCCCATGTTCTATTGCCTTTTTTATACCTTGTTGTACTTTATACTCACCCATTTCTTTTGATGCATGTCCCAGAGATATACTACTACAAATATGACCTTTATCAACACTAGATAAGGGCATTAATAGTGCTATAAAAGTGTTTTTAATTGAGGGGAATATAGGGGGGGGTTCCTTTTTATCAGTGCTCAGAAAAGCACTGATAAAGTCCCCTTTTATCAGCACAAAAAAAGTGGTGATAAAAGGTGAATTTATTAGAAATAAAAAACTGATAAAAAGGTCATTTATTAGATCTATTTTTAGCACTGATAAAAGGGGAATTTTATTAGTATTTTTTTTGAGAACTGATAAAAGTCAATAAAATTAAAAATTAAAAATTAAAATACTCAACGATCTTTTAACAACGCTTGACCCCCCCCCCACCCCCCTTTATCAGCGCTAGGAAGACCCACTCCCACTCTTCGGCACACTGCACTTGCCCGTGCATCCTAGACTTGCCTGAGCACCCCTCCCTGCTTCCACATGAACTCAAACTCGAGACCTCACCCCTTGCACACCTGCACCTTTACCACTAAGCTATTTAGTTTTTTATCTATTTAATGATATATCTATATATATATATAGTTATATTTATTTGTATATTAATATATATTAATATTATTATAAATATATTTAGTTATATTAATACATATATACTTATTCATATATTAATATATATATATATATTTATTTGTATATTAGTATATATTTATATTTATTTATATACATATATATAGTTATATTTATTCATATATTAATATAGATTCATATTAATATAAATATGATTATTTATATTAATACATATATATTTATTCATATATTAGTATATATATATATATTTATTCGTATATTAATTTATATTTATATTTATTTATATATATATATATTTAGTTATAATTTTTTATCTGTATATTTATTTGTATATTAATATATATTTATAAGATTATTTTTAAATACATTTATAAATTTTTTTTTGTGTGTTTATAAATAAATGAATAAATAAATACAAACATATATACAACCCACACCCACACACACACATTTATGAATAAATACATATATATGTGTATTTGAAAATCCATAGAATGTTAAAATGACCATATCTTATAATATTTAAGTCTATTTCAACTCCACAACCAGTAAAATAAAAGAAAATAAAATAATCTTTGATATGATATGTGGTACAGGCCTGGAGGACATCCAGATCAGAAGTTATACCTATCTGAATGTTAAAAAATCAGGGTATCCTGATAAAAAACTCAGTTTTGGTGGCCTTCTAGGCCTTTTGGGCCTTGAAAAAATGTAACAAAAGGTTACCTTTAGTCACAAGCACATAGATCTTGTTTTATGCTTCAATTTGATATGTTGTAGAGATCAAACAGACACCCAAATCAAAAGTTATGGTCATTTTAAGTTTGGGTTACATTTTCAACTTATTTTAGATATTTTATTAATGTTTTTGATTTTTTGTGTCTTCAAATTATTTTTAAATGATTTTTAATCAATGATAATTAGAAAATTATTAATTATTAATATTTTTTAAAATATTTTAAATCCATTTTCAATAAATTTATTATATATTAAATGTAATAGTCTATTTATACTTATCTAAAACATATTTAAAAAATATATATTATATTTATATCAATATAAATATAATTATATAACGATATATTATTTTTCATGATTTAATTTTGAAATATAAAATTTATTAGCGCTAGGAAAAAATACCGATAAATCCCCCCTTATCAGCACTACTAAAAAAGCGCTGATAAAGGGTGACTTTTAATAGTGCCTTTTTTAGCACTGTTAAAAGTGACCTTTATCAGTGCTTTTTTTAGCACTGATAAAGGGTGGTACTACAGAAACCCAGTTTTGTGGTATGTTATAAGATTCAGTAAAAGAAACTTAGGATGAACCTATGAAGAATCCTTTCAAGTGTATTTGAAGAATGTTTATGTTATTCACTTAAACTATTTCTAATTTCCAAGGAACTAAACATTAAAATATACTTTGTTTTATTAAGTTTTGTACCGTGAAATGAATATTTTATGTATTTTAAATTTTAGGATTTCATTGTTGGTATCAGATAACGATTTAGTTATTTTTATAAATTCGTGTTATAAAAATTTAGTAAGAGCCCTAGGGATAATATTAAAAATAGAATTTTTTTTGGGAATCTTGGTTAATTTTTAAGATACTAGTTTCCAAGAAGAGAATTCCATATCTGAATACTAGATTTGAATGTGGCTCAAGAATAGTTTTACCTAAGTATGATAACCCTAAAATGGTGTATTAGTATTATACTTAATTATCACCTAGTGAAAGATAATGGTCCTTGCTTCACACCTAATTTGACAATATTAGGGAAAATTGTTGGTTAATCCTATTCTTTTTATGAACCATTATGAAGATATATATAAAATCTAATTTTATTATACGAGATTAATGAATTATGTATTTAAGAATGTTTTTTTACTTAAAATCCCTTTATAATTACAAGAATCCTCAAAGAAACATGTTTATCACTAAGGTTTTCTTCTTTTGAAAAAATGGTTGGAAATATAAAACTGTGTAAATGATTAATGCAATGGAAAATGCACTAGATGGATTCCTAACATGATGGAATCTAGAATGGAAAACATTAAGGGGATAATGAATCAACTATCTTGAATTATGAATAACAACTTGAATCTTGCTGTGTATCCAGATTCACCTCAAAGGGAACAAATTGTAGTTCCTTACTTTATGTTTCAATGATCAAATTCCATTATTCGATTTGTTAGTCCATTAATTTTCAGATAATGGATTACCTCTATAGAAAAATTATTTTTTATTTTCCATTTTTCAGAGTTGGATAAAGTCACCTTGGTATTATACCTCTTAGAAGGGGAAGCTGGTCAGCAGTAGACACTAATTAATAACATAAATACAAGAGAGTATATTGATGCTATTGAGTGGGAAGATTTTAGGAGAATATATTTTAATAAATATTTTCCACATTTGATAAGGAAAAAATGGGGAAATAATTATTAGAGATGAAGTATAAGGAAAATAAATTGGTTTTAATCTATGAAATGAACTTTATAAGACTTTATCGATACACCTTTACCTTTTTTATGCATCATAAAGGAATGGTTGGTTGGTTATTTGTCAGGATGAGACCCCATATATAAAGGAATCTAGAAAATAGATATTGTGAAAGCTATGAGAAGATAGTGTGGAGTTATTTTAAAGTTGAAATAGAGTTTGAAGAGATGTTGTGTTAGCATAGACTAAATAAAAATAAGAGTAATAGATCCAAAATTAGGTAATAATTTTAATCATGGAAGAGGAAGAAAGAAACTACAACTACCCTTATGCAAAAAAATTGGGAAGAAACATCCAAGGAACTAATTTTTTGGGAGTGGAATGTGCTATATGTTTGGAAGGTATGGTCATATATCTTAGAACTATCATAGTGAGATAAAGCCCCAACATCTAAATGAAAATGACAAGGGGAATATAGTGAAATCACAACTTGAAGTTCAATGCTTCAAGTGTGGACAACTTGGAAACTTTTAAATTCGATGTCCAAATTAGAAGATAATGTAAGGAAACCACAATCAAACATAGCATAGGATAATGGGCTGAGGCCAAGATTACTTAATCACAATGGCTTATGTATTGGCTCCAAATGATGTGTTGGAATGTACACTCTTTTTACTCTCAAATCTAGATAGTACATTATTTGATTATGGTTCTACACATTCCTTTATTTCATCCAACTTTTCCAAGAATGTAGAATCAAACCTAGAACTAATAAATGTAAAGTTATCAGTTAAAAATCTTGAATGAATTATCCAAGTATCAAAGTTTAATAAGAACTCTAGTATCAAATTTTGTGGGTAGAATATTATTGAAAATATAGTAGTTATTCCCATGGTGGAATTCAACACTATACTAGGGATAGAATAACTCTCAAATTATAATGTTAAGATAATATATATAAGTAAGTAACTTCATGTTCTCTAGATTATACAAGATAGATTTATTTTCAATGGAGATATATCCTAGCCTAAAAGATTAATAGAAGAACTTCCGATATCCTTATTTATGGGAATTATTGTTAAAAAAATAAATATAATGTATAAAGATAAAAAATGTCCCTAATGTTCAAGAATACATTAATTTATTTCCTGAAGAGTTTCTTAAACCTCCACCAAAATGAGAGGTATATTTCCCCATTGAAGTTATAGATAAATCCATGCCAATATGGAAGACCCCATATAGAATATAATATGTGGAATTATAGAAATTAAAGAATAATTTTCAATATCATTTGGGTAAAGGTTTTATTTTCCTAAGTGTGGCTCCTTAATGATCATGTGTTCTATTTATGAAGAATAAGTATGGATCAATGTGTCTATTCATTGATTATATAGAATATAATGGGATCAGAGTAAAGAACAAATATCCTCTTCCAAGGATTGATGATTTGTTTGACTAGCTTCATGGGTCTCAATTATTTTCCAAGATTAATCTATGATTGGGGTATCTTCATTTAAGTATGAATAAATAATATAACCCATAGATTATCTTTAGAAAAAGATATGGTTGTCATGTGTTTTCTATTACCATTTTCATGGATAATTACCTTACCATATTTATGGATTTGATGAATAAAGTCTTTAAATATTACCTAGATAAAATTTTTGTGGTCTTTATTTATAATATTATAATATATTAAAAATGTTTCGAGGAGAATTAGGATCATCTAAGTGGTATATTTCAAAAACTATGGAATATTAATCAGTTTAGTAAATTCATTAAATGTGAATCCTGGTTGCAATAAGTTACATTCTTGGGGAACATCATGACCAGTGAAGGAATCTCAGTTGGCCCTACCAAGAAAAATGTTATGGAGGAGGGCTCACATCCTACTACTATAATATATATTCATACTTTCATTAGTCTAGAATAATACTATATAAGGTTTGAAAAAAAATCATGTATTTATATTCCACTAACCATGTTAACTTGAATGGGATGTAGGTTTATCTAAACTAAGGAGTGTGAAGAATGCTTCCATAAACTAAGGAAGAGGTTGGTTAGTTCACCTGTTCTAACTTTACCCTCTAATGGGGAATGATTTTTCATTTATAGTGGTGTAACCTTAAAAAGACTTTGATGTATACTCATGAAAATTGAAAAAGTGATTTATCATGTGTTATTATAGTTAAATCATCATGAACAAAATTGTCATACTCATAACCTGGAGTTAACTATAGCCATCTTTGCTCTAAAGATATGGAGACACTATATTTATAGAAAAAATGTTATATATATAAAGACCTATATAGTTTTATGTATATATGAACATAGAAGAATATCAATATGCACTAGATAATATGGTTATAGTTAATAAAGGACTATGATTTATCTATTCACTACCATCTTGGAAGGGGAAATAAGGTAGCTGATGTTGTTAGCATAAAAGAACTTACTACTCTATCCATGATGTGGATTGAGAAAGACTATATCTTCTGGGATATGAAAATTAACGAACTAGAAATCATAATGGTAGAGAATAACTCATACCTTTCCCAAATTATTGTCCAATCGTCTATCCAAGATAGGATCAAGAAGGTATAAAGGGATGATCTGGAGATTCAAAATAAGGTAAACGAAATAACTGAGGGAAAGCTTCATGAATTCAACATCTCTGAAGATGGTTTCATTAAGTTTGGAACAATACATTGAGTTCCTTATATACTTGAGGTAAATAAATAGATATTTGATAATGCACATAGCTTATGTTTCTCCATACATACTAGAAGTACCAAGATGTACAAAAATCTTCGAGAGCACTTCTTGTGGGATAACATGAAGAAGGAGGTCATTGAGTGTACCTCAAAGTGATTGGTATATTAAAAAGTTAAATATAAGAGTCATAATTTCAAGGGGATTATAAAAACATTGTATATAACAATATAAAAATGGTATAACATCATCATGGAATTTGTCATTGGTTCCTAAATAAATCTAATGAAACAATAAAATATGGTTTTTGGTGGACCGGCTCAACACGAATTTCAACTTCATCACTATGAAGGAATATTTATCTCATGAAGAACTTGAAATGATATATGTAAAGAAAGTGGTAAGGTTGTATGGGGTTCCACTTTCAATAATTTTGGATAGTTATCCAAGGATCACATATAAATTCTTGAGAAGTATTCAACATGGTCTGAATACTAAATTGAATTTCAGTACGGCCTATCACCACCAAATAGATGAATAATCTAAAAGAACCATTTATAAACTTGATGAAATGCTTATATATTTATCAATGGAATTTAAAGGTGGATTGTATCAGAATATACAATTATTTGAGTTCTCATACAACAAGATCATCAACTCAAGTATTCAAATGTCTCCATATGATGTTCTATATCACTACTAGAAAAACGGCCTATACCCACGGTTCAAAACCATGGGTATAGCCCCCAAAACCGTGGTTATAGTCTATACCCACGGTTTTGGGAACCGTGGGCTGGAACGACATCTGGATAGGTCCCCATCCTATACCCACGGTTTTCCAAAACCGTGGGTACATGTGTCCTGCCACCATTTCACCGAAACATAGCCAATTGTCACGGTGTCAACAGCTTTTACCCACGGTTTCAAAACTGTGGGTATAGGTCCTAAAATAATGTAGGTGCCGATTTTCGATCTCGCGACCTCTTCACTGCAAATACCTTGTCTAACCACTACCCTAACATCACCTATATGTATATATATATATATTTAGTTAAATATATTTATAAAAACCATGGGTATAGAGGGAAGAACCGTGGGTATTGGGTTCCCGCCAAAAAAATTTCCTTCCCGCGGAAAAAAAAATTCCCGCGCACACAAAATTGACCTATACCCATGGTTTTTCATAACCGTGGGTATAAGAACTCTATCCCAGACCTATCCCCACGGTTTTCCACAAAACCGTGGGGCTAGGTACCCCTATACCCACGGTTTTGGGAAACCGTGGGTATAGGTCACTTTTCAGGACCTATCCCCACGGTTTTGGAAAACCGTGGGTATAGGTCTTGAATAGACACCTATACCCACGGTTCTCCAAAACCGTGGGTATGGGGGGGGGGGTCTATCCCCACGGTTTTGGAGAAAACCGTGGGGATAGGTCCATTTTACAGTAGTGTATGGAAATAAGTGTAGGACTCCTACTTATTGGGATGGATTTATTCAAAGAAAACTACTTGGAATTAATCTTGTTCCATAGATGATAAAAAATGTTCAATCCATCAAAAAACATAAAAAGATGTTAAGATTTGATAGAAGAGATATGATGAAAACCATTAAATATAATTGGAGTTTGGTATTGGAGGAAAAATCTTTCTTTAAATTTCACCATAGAAGAGATTAATTTGGTTTGAAAATAAAGGGAAGTTTATCCCTAGGTACATTTTCCCCTTTGATATCCTAATAACATAAACGTAGTGGCATATCCGTTATCACTTCCACTTAATATGGCTCAATTTCATGATGTGTTCCATGCATCTCACTTGAGAAAATACACACCTGATCCCTCAAATGTAATAAATATTAAGGTAGTATAATTAGAGAATAAACTATCATATGAGGATCATTCAATGAAGATATTAGATTATAGAGATAAAGTTCTAAACAACAAGATAACTCGTTATAAGGACGTATCCCGACTAACCACTAAACTGGTAGTCAGACCAGTCGCCACATGGCCTCAAGCGTGCCTCCCCATAAGCTAGAGGCTACCAACTACCAGCAAGGGTTAAATGGTGGTATGGTGGGGAGACAATGACTTCAAGATCAGAGTGGAAGAGTGGTATGATAATAATAAAATCAACAGGTTTTATTGAAAGTAGTAATGAATGACAAGAAAAATAGTAGAATATAAAGATACTAACAGAGTAAAGTAGCTAATGCCAATATAAAACTAGTAATTCATTCATGTACATGTCATGATACAAGTAAAAGTAGAATAAATAGACTAAGAAATACAATTCAATACAATAATTAAAGATCAATGAATAGCTCCGCAAGCATCTTGAGTACCAGCTCTGTCATTTTCTCGTAACTCCCATATAATATGCATAGCACAATCCATAAACCCTGGTCAAATGAACATGAATATCTTCCTGGGTATCCCAGTGCAATGGCAACCCAATCAGGGTATGATATATAATTAATAATATACCACCAATTTTTTCTAAATAATAATTCAATTTTTACATATAAAATAGTTAGTGTGTATGTATAAAAAAATTGAATCAATAATAAGAAATGAATAAATAAGCAAGTCAATCTCATGTCTCTCTAGGAAACCCGAATCAACCATACCTGCTTCAACTGAAGCCGAAATGACTGAACCAAAGGTAACCTATAAAAGGAGATAAAGGGGAGAAGATAATGAAGGCATCATAAAACAGGTCTAGTGAGATGGACCGAACCAAAACATGTTATTTGACTTTTTAGACACAAAACATGGATAGAAAATATATATTATTAGCCTATCCCATAAAAGTGACTACCAAAATTAAATAAGCATAATTCTAGGTCCATATGAGGTGAACCTTAAAAAGGAACCCATGTATCATACCAGGAGTTCTATAACACTCAATTTCATCAGAGTCTATTCAATGTGATCTATGAATGGTCTCGCAAGTATCACTCTCGACCTAATGTGAGATCATGAATTTTGAACCCATACAAGGTATCTCACATAGAGAACCAAGTCTCACTCATGGAATGGTAAAACCATATATCCAATGAGAATATTAAAGGTGTCTCCCCTAGGGAACTAGTATTATTCATAATTACATAAGGAGAATGAACAATGATCCCATCCTCATATAATAATATCACCCCCAGCATTTACAATATCTATCAATGGAAATGATCATAAGCATGATGAGTATGTCCTTGGGATTCCATGGAATGAAACCCAATCATCACTCCTGGTGTCCATACTTCATTCAATAAATTTAATTAAACAATATGAAGTCCCAAGTATTGATCAAGCCATAAAATAAAATCAATAAGCATTAAGAGGACTACACCACTTTCCTTTTAGTTTTAGAATAAAATAAATGGAAACAACCATAAGTAATCCAAATCAAAAGTTATGCATCCTAAAGGTTAAGGTAAAGCCCAACGATCATTTAAATTTACAAAACAAGTACCATGTACTATAATATCACCAATCCATACAATAAACCATAATCATAATATTTTTTTTAGAATACATCACACCTCAACAGAGGGGTTTTATTATAAGACATTTCATTTTTATGTAAATAATTGTTTTATTAATTTAAATAATTTAATTTCATCCTGATGCATAATGAAACCCATCACAAGGTAGTCTAAATAATGTTGAATCAAAATTCAAATTATAAATAAATAGTATACCCAAAGGGGTGTCTTATGCATAATGAAAACAATGTTCAACACAAGATATTAAATGAAATGAACTTAATGGGGGTGGTTTAGGTTGAGGTTGTGCCTCTAAACATACAAAGGAGGGTCTAAACACATCATAAGGTGGTCTAATCAATTTAATTTAATAAAATTAATTATTTAAGAGTAACACTAGGTAATTTTGATGCATGAAATACATGGAAACGGTTTATAGAAGCAAAAAAAAACAAACTGAAGGGAAAAACTATATACCACCTACCTTATTCTTAAGATGAAGAAATATTCCAATATTGAGGATTTATTTGGTATGGTTTGAGAGAAAATGAAGAAATAGACAACCTCCCTAAAATTAGGGAAAATGATCTTTCATTAAAATAGAGGGAGAGGTGGAAAGATAAACTAATAGTAAAAGAAAGAGGAGTTATGAGATTATCGATGAAGATCTAGCATGACCGATGTTATTTGAATCATTCTTCAGATGAGGGGGTCTCATGATGCCTAGGTGGAAGGGTAGGAGGAACCCACAGTGCAAGAGAGAGGAGCCTCATGCTACTAGAGAATAAGAAAATGAGGAAGAAAATTAAATAAAGTGGTAGGGGGAAAACCTGAATTTCACCTCTTTAATGAGGCGCACAGTTTGGCTACACTATTGGAAAAACCATGATCCAACTGTGTGAAGGCAATTGCTTAAGGGAAAAGGGTCACACAGTTTACCTGCATGGTTAGCCAAATTGTGCACCTATCATGTATTGAACATTGCATGCACACTGCCTAAATGTAACTAAGAGTGTGGGCTAGGTACATGGTTTGGAAATAGTGGTGCAGCTTGTGCGTATCCCACCTTCCCACCTATAAGTGTCACATGATTTTCACTTATGGGCCACAGGATTTTAGAAAAATTGTGTGACCATACCAGTCCATAAAAGACTTGAATTTCTGGGGTACTGTACCCCCAAAACATGATGTAACACCCAAGTGCCCTCTCGGCCCTTTTTATGAGTCTAAAAATAACACTTTGAAGTTTTACATCTCATAGAAATTCATTTTGAAGCCTATTTTTTAAAATGGATCATCCACTAAATGATGAAATTCAAATTCATTTAGATTTTCATCTAGTATAAAAACATGGGAGACTACACTCATATTGCCCAAGTGTTGTGTAGAAACCATAAGTATGAAGAGGTGATATAGAAACCAGATGAAATATTAAAATAGTACTATGCCCATTTATTCCCAATATAAAATTTGATTTGAAAATTTGTGGATGAAATTTCTTAAGGGCGGGGGGTGTAATGACCTAGAATTTATCCATAATATTTTTTACTAAAATAATTTATCATATATTAGTATCTTTATACACATTAAATACATTGAAAAATTAAAAACATTTTATTTCATTAATTAAAAATGTTATAGTATTTAGAAACTAAACCCATGAAAATTTCAAACAATTACAATGGAAAAAAATATAAAATAAATAAGTAGAATGGTAAAATATGGATATTTCCAGTCTATGAGAATCATTACCCCCACTAACAATACTATAGAAAATAAATATAATATCAGTAAACCAATAAAAATCATAGAAAATGAAAATATAGAACCTTGTGAGGGATTGTAGTGAATTATTAATAAAATAATGAATATATATTTATAGGAGGTAATATGACCATTGGAATATTAATAATATTGTTTGAATAGAAACTTAGTCATTGGGGATAGTAACTTGACCCTTGGAATTGTAATATGACATTAAAATAATAAAATGTGATATAAATAGAATTTACCATGAGTAATTAGAGAAAAAATAAATATTATAATTCCACAAATTAAATATCAAGATTAAAAATATGTAAGCATTCTTTTAAATAAACTGTATATTCATGTACTTCGCAAAATTTATAATTTCTATATTAAAAAATAAAATTATCTTTGTTATAGAATTATTTTGAAAAAATTAATCTCAAACTTTGATCAGTATGTTGAAATTTTCCAAGTTTTATTTTTGGGTAGTTTTCTAAAATAATTCAATTCTTACATGAATAGATAAAATATTATTTTTGAAATATTGTGTGTTTTATGATATAATGATGATTTGATAATGAATTAATAAATTTTGAAATGGTTATTTTGGCACAAAATAAATTTAATTAAATAAATTCATCGTTTAAAATTATTAAACTTAATTTCCCAACCTAAAAATCATTTTCCAAAGTCTAAAGTAAAAAGTATTTCTTTAAAATAATAATTTTTCACTTTTTTCACTTTTATTTAGATTAAACTAGAAAATTTAATATTATAAGGTGTTTTAAATTATTTAAATAAATTTTCATCCAAATATATATCATTATTTAAAAAAATTTACTTTTAAAAGGTTTACCTTGGATATAGTATTTTTTTTAATATTTTATCCTAAAAATACCCTTCTCCTTGAGTAAAAAAACACATCTCCCTCCCCTTGGAAAACAACTGCTCCCTAAATTACCAAATCCAAAACTCCTCCCAAATCCTCAATATAAATTCCCTTAGAGTAATTAGGGATTTTATAAAGAAAAACAGATTCCAATCATTAATGGAGTTTAGTTCTATTGAAGATTAGAAACATCAAGAAAAGAGAAACATTTTATTAACTCTTCTCTCACTTTCCTCTTATCTCATTCTTTTTCCCAATTCCATTCAAAAAAAAATATTATAAGGTTAGTTAAGTATCATGTTATGGTTACATAGATAATTTTAACATAATTTAATTATTTAATTTATGACATATTTAAATGTTCTACTTCTCTTTTCCTAGTTCTTGTTAATGTCCCGTCAACAGTCAGTTAGCCACCCATAAGGATATTTCTAACTCTCTATGTATCAAAACTGTTATGGATGTTTATAGTAAATTATTTATAATATATAATGGATAAATATAAGTATTTATAATCTTCTTTAGTTAATCTTTATAATGTATAAATAACAATTAAGCAAGATAATTAAATTAATGAAAGATGGGAAATTCTAAAGAAAATATCATATCAAATAATTTCACCTTTAATGATGGAAATAATGAAATATAAATCAATTATTATAATTGATAAATAGTGAAATAATTAACATAATTAACTTTTAGTTCTATGTTTTAATAAAAATTAGTATATTTCTCAAGAGGGGGAAATTATATGAAATAAAGTGGGATTTAAGGTTAGGGAATTCTTTGTTTACTCTTTTAATTCAAGGAACTATTTTTGTGATATGATTTATAAAATTTGAATTAATTTATTTTCATACCACTTTTTATTATTCCAATAATTTAAAAATAATTTTTTACAAATGGTATACCTATATTCACTTCCATTATTCCATTTTATTAATCTGTATTTTATACTGCCATGTTTCTAGATTCAATTCTTGAATTTTTTCCATTCACATAAAAATTGTTATTTTGTAAATAATAAAACCATTTATTTATCCATGGATATCCACCTAGATATAAATATAATTTTTTGATTAAAGTATTTATATGTATGAAACCCACATTCCTTTTACAAGGGTTAAAATTTATATAATGTTCAAGTATTTAAGAACTTATATACTCAATGATTTTATATGAATCTTATTCTTTATTTTACATGTGTTATTGAATAATTTTTGTTATTATGATATTTATGGCTCACACAAATTAATATATATGTGAATTATTTTCTCTGATAGTGATATAATGAATTGGGTAAATAATTTATCTCTAGAGATGTAATTTTTTACAATACATTGGTGAATAACCTTGGAAATTATTATTTTTGACACCTTGGTGGTATACTTACGAACGCCCCATTTTTATGTTTAACAAAATTTTTAAGTAATGTATCATGTACTTATGATCATTATCTATATTTATTCCTCATTCATTATCAAGGATGATCATTCATGTTCCATTTCCTTTGTTTATCCCTTTTTGGGATTTATGCTCACCCCTTTCTGTTGATGTATATCCCCAGGATATGAGATGCAGTAAAAGTAACTTATGATGAACCTATGAATAAGACTTTAAATTTTATTATAATAATATTTATGTTCTTAATGTGTTATATTTCTAATTTCCAAGAAACTAAACCTTAAAATTTATTGTTCATTATTAAGTGTTATACCATGAAATGAAAATTTAAAGTATTTAAAAATGAAAGACTCCATATATTATCACATTAACACTGTATTAATTTCTAAAATATGGAAAACACATTCTAAGTCAACTATTTCCATCAATTAGTTCAAGTCCAACTATGAATTATCTAATAAGAAAATTGAATCCTTCACATGGGCCTTAATACTTAGTTATGAGATACATTTACATGGTATGGTTATATAAAATAATTGTTTTTTTGTCATCCCGATGATATTTTGGATCATATATCTTTAGAGATAATATCTTGAGTCATGTCAATCTTTTCTCAACCTTTAGTTATTCCAAAAATTAAATGAAAATTTATTTAAAAAGGTTATTTTCACTAAAATTTATTTTATTTATATTATATGTTTTAATTTAAAAAATATAAATTTAAAAATTAAATAATTTAAATTTGATAAAATAAATTCTCATTTTAAATACCTCACTACAAAATTATCTTGATTTTTATTTTTTTTATTTTTCCAAAATAGTCAATTTTTTGGTGAAAAGTAAAAAATGTCAATTTTTCGAATACTTATACTTTTATACGACATATAATATTTTGATATCATTTTTACATAAAAAATATATTTTTATAAATTAAAATAAATCATTTAAAATAATTATTTTCAATTTATAAAACCCATGAATATCATTTTATAAAATCAAATAATATTTTATGATAACTATTTTTCTCCTTTTATCTAACTAAATTTACCCATGGGAAAATTGATTTTTAAATTAATTTTAATTTAATATAACCCTTATTTAATAAAATTATTATTCTCTTAATATCATTATAATAAATAAAATTGATAATTTTCACTTATACATAAATTTTATGATTAAAAATTACACTTTTCTAAAAAATATATTTCTATATATTACAGGCGATAACATTGAAACTGATTTCACGACACAGAGATAATTAATTTGGCAAAATGATTCTTATATTTAAGATAATAATTTTCATATTAATTAATATAAAAAATTTCATTTTTGGGTATCAAATTTAGATTGTTTGGATTAATACATATTACCAGTATAAAGGTAAAACAATTATTTTAAAAGTATTGTCTTACTAATATCAAGGAATATATATCGAATAAATTTGGTTAAAATTAATTTAAATAATGAATATAATATTATTTTTAGACATATATATATATATATATTAACACTCATTTAATTTATAATCAATACTAAATAAGATTAATAATTTATGATCGTCAAAATGTCATTTCTCCACACATTATCTATTTTAATTTAAAATTTAATTTTATAATACTTATAAATTACATTTAAATAAATAGTGGTTAAATTTAGTTCCATAACACCCAATTTTTTAATATGGTTCATTATATATTTTTAATAAAACATAAAGTTACTTAGTTAAAAAACTAGTTACTGTGGTGGAAACTAAAAAGCTAAAACTTAGTAACCTTAGAGGTAAAGGGCCTAACCTGTTTAAAAAATGTTTATATGTTATTTTTTCAGGTATTTTTTTACACTATACCCTCATAAAATTAATTATTTATAAATTTTTTTATTCAATTTCATTGATTGTGTATTCAAATTATTGAATAGTTTTTGGTATTTACAAAAATACCACTCATTTTCACTAATAAAATATGGACTCCTCTCACCAATTACCCTAAAAAACTCCTAATCTCAAAAAAATAAAATATTACCAAACCCTTAATACATACTCTTTGTAATTGTATGTTTTTTTTATTCTAAAAATATCACCCCTCAAATGTTTAACATTCTTTAAAAAGGAGATAATTCTAAGAGAGAGGTTTAAGTTTCTAACCTCATTTTCTCTTTTCAATTTATTTATGTGATTTTATTATTCTCTAAATTTATTTTTACCATATCATAATTATAACATAATTATGATTATAATACTATTATATTATAATAACTATGGTAAAAACAATAACTTCCCTCCCCATTTCCATTAAGGAAAATGAAGATGTGAATCATGTGTTGTGCTCACTACAACCTCCACAATGCACCTTGTTTTGTTTTACTTCACAATCATAAAAGGATTATACTAATATGGAATTTAATATATAATTATTAATTTTATGTCATATATGATATTCTAAAATTATATACCATATTACTCCTTTTATCCATTATATGGAAATCGAAATCATCAACCATGTGTATGTGTGGATTATCACCTCCATAGAATGATCGATTTCCATTATTCATTTCATCACCACCTTATATGGATAGTAATGAAAATGGTTTTAAAGGATAAATATTATTTTTATTATATAATTATGTTTTTTATGAAAAATTATAGAACCTATTAATGACATGATCAACAAATGATTATCATAAATTAAATCATTTAAAATATGCTTACTAAGAGGAAAATCATTAATTTAAATTATGTAATATTTTTCTATATATTAATTATTCTAATAATTTATTTATAATTATAATATATCACAACAATAAAAACGAAATTATTTCATTATAAAATTGTTTTAATGATATTACAACTGAATCACCTCATAATCATCAATAGCCATGGTATGTTCGTGATTGGGTCAATTTGACCACCAACTTGAACAATACTTTGAAATTATAACATTTAGGATTATTAAAACATAATTTGTTGAATCATATGAAACAAATATGTAAATATTATTTAGTTTTGTAAATGATAGATCAATATTTAACTCATTAATTTAGAAAACCACATTTTTATGTTGAAAATCGCCAAAATATATTGGTGGTTGATTTCGTCTTCTAGGATATAGATTAAATTTCTCATGAAAGGAAATTAAAACTTCATAAATCATTATAAGTCATAAATTATATTAAAATTAATGAAATTTTAATAATGATATTTAGAATAATAAAAAACACCAACACCGCTCATATGAAACTACTAGAAACGACCCCAACTGTAAACCCCTAGTATAGGAAAATATGAACAAACAAACTAATATACATGTATGTAATGATTAAAAAGTTAAATTATTAAAATATTTATGTATTAATATAGTTATTAAGATATTTATTTCTATTATTAAAGATATTAGAGTGTATTCGACTAAGTTGAGAGACATGGTAAGGGTTTTTCATCTCAATTTATCATCATTTAGATATATTTTAATTCTATGCACCAATTTCTTATTTTTATGATGTACATAATCCCCATGAATTTAATTTTTAGTACTCCATGATCTAAATAATGGTATTTGTAGAAACATATTATTTATAATATTCCAATGACATTAGATTTGAAAATTACTAGAGTAGTAAGGGGATTTAGAGATTTAAATCTTTTCCTAGGGTCCTAATCACTCTTCTTTGACCGTAATATTTCAATAATAATTTTTTATAAGCTATGATTATATTATTTTTTATTACCACCATATTTATTATGGAAATAATTTTTTTACAACAAATTATTCTTTCTTGATGATTCTATTATCTCGTTAAATTCATTTGTATTAATAATAATTCCCACTTATTTTAATGGATTTTTGTTCTATATCCACCATCTAATATTATAATTTCCCTAGTGGGAAATGAAATTTTGTTTTCTCCAATTTTACCTTTTATCTCTTTTATTCATTTAAAATAATTCTTCATTAACTTTTTAATTATGTGTTCTTTCAAAAATCCTATTTCAAAATATTCAAAATGATTTTCAATCATTTCAAAATAAAATGGTTTTATCATCCACTTCAAATTTTATTTTGTTCAAATTTATGTATTTTTCAAGGTTCTATTATTAAATATTATTTTTAAAAGTAATTTCATTCAACAATTCCCAATTTTTTTTAAAAATTATATCTTTCTCAAGTCTCCATTATTAAAAATTATTTTTAAGTGTAAAAGTTTTCAAAGTATTTTCACTTCTCCTTTCATAAACCATTATATATTTTGAAGGATATGTTATTTATAACTCTAGATAAAAGGGTTTTAAAAAGTATTCTATTTACATTTTCCATGAATTATTAAATCTTTAAGGGACTTGGTAACTCAAAATACCCTCTTTGAGTTTTATAATTTTTAATTGAACTTATATTTTCCAATACTTTAACTTTTAAATGATCCAATCTTGTCAGTTATAGGGAAATAGAGTTTTTTAAATGATTACATTTCCATGAAAGTTTTAATTTAATTTTATATAAAAAAGGATAATTTTTTAAAAGAGGCTCGTAATTATTACTTTTGAAATTATTACTACCAAAAATTTTCAAAAAATTCATTTTGTAATTTGGTTTTCATTATCATTAAAATTTTCTACCTCTATTGGAGTTATGTTTCATGATTTACACTATATTATTATTTTATTATGTGATTATTTTGGATGGTCAAATGTTTGATATCAATCAGTTTAATTCATGATTTTATTTTGATGTTTTATGAAACCTTGTTATTTCCATGACTTCTTTTTTAAAATTGAATTATTTCCATTTGGATGTTCTATGAAACCCATTTTATTTACTTGAGTTCTATATATGATGATTTAGAAATGTTATGAAACCCATTTTAATTATATGGGTTATTTTATAATGTGGTGATTGTTTTCTAATGTCACACAAATATATGGATTATGAGAAGGATATTACATATATCTCCCTTCAATGCATTGGGTAAAGGATTATATCTTATATGATATAAATTTTATGTGAATGGGTTAGAAAGCAACTAGGTTAAAAAAGGGTGAGTGTGATGATTTTTTATCTCTGCTCATAATTTTATGTAAATGGGTTAAAGGGTTTCCAGGTTCATAAAGAAAATAAATATAATGTTTATTATTGTTCCAATTTATTTCCTACATTCCATGGTTCATATTTTACACTTCAATATTTATTTTCTCAATCCATGGTAAAAGTGTTATCATTTGAGATGTTATGTTCATATTTGATACTTATTTTTAAAAATTATTGATTTATGTTCTTCTAAATCATATATTTTTCCCTTATTCAAGACTTTTCATATATGTATGATCAAGTAATTATGGTATTTGTTATGTTGTCCCTTACCGAGTGTATAGGCTCACCCTTTTCCTACGTTTCCATTCCCTAGTTTATGATGATGATTGTATCATGTGATATATGTAAGAAAGGGTCTAAAGGATCATGATTATGGAGAAATGTTAACATGTTTAAATAAGTTTATATAGTTAGTAGGGATGAAACAAAACCTTTTGGTATTTGGGTTGTCTAACTGTTTGTGAGATTTATTATTTAAATCTTTAAAAGAGTGTATAATTTTGGTCATGATTATATTGGGTTACTTCAGTTGGTATTATAGAAGGGTTTAGTTATTTTTTTTGATTATGTTATATATTTTGTGTATTAGTTTAGAGAAAATTAATGAAAATGTATAAATGAGGCTAAGAATAATGTGTTATCCTAAAATAATGGGAAATTCTTTAGTAGATGATTTTCCCTTGAAATACATCATTTTTTGGAAACTACAAGAGGATACAGGCTCAAAAAATATATATAGTGGTAATAACCCTAAAAATGGTGGATTGTTTATAAACTTTATCATCACCTAGTTCACAATAAGAGGCATACCTTAACAACCAATGTTACAACCTTGAGAGATATTCTTTGGTTGACAATATTCTCTTTACAAACCACTATGAAAGATTGATTTCCTAGTTACATTGAGGGATTAGGTTGAGAAGGATAAGATAACCCACATTAATGTATCCTAGGTCAAACTAAGATTTATATAGGTTCAAAATCCATGAAATATTGGCCAATATGATAATGTAAAAGAGTACGATATTTTATGGTTGTATTAATTTTATGATTCTAATGATTCCCATGTTTTGTAAATGCTTCATCACACATGTAAACCTTTTGGGTTTAATAATGGATGGAACTATAAGGAAACTTGGGTGTGAAGGATAATGTGGAGAATAACAACACAAAAAACCCATCAAAAAGGAATCTAGAATGAGAATCCTTGTAATTAATCCAAACAATCTATCATGAAATATGATTGACACCAAGAACATAGTCAAATTCCTAAAAAAAATAAAGAATAGAAACATGGACTCTCATGAAAGATCAAGTGATGAAGATGATGGAGGAAAATATGTTTAATTTTATATATATAAAAAATATGGAAAGAATCATCAAGGTAATTCCCTCAAGGGGACTATAATATGCTTTACTTGTGGTACATGAGGCCATAGATCATCAAAATGTTGAGGGAAAATGAAGAGTTCAGTTAAGAAGAGGAAAAAATATATAACACATCCTAGGGAACCAATAGAATTTAAATGTATGATGTGTGTAGAACTTGAGCATCATCCAATTAAATTCCTTAATCTAAGCACTATTGAGGATGGTAGGAATCCATAACATCCTAGACCTATGGAGCAAGGAATAACCTATGCAATTATAAAAAATAAGGGGGATAGTGGGGATTAGGTTTCACTTTCCCTCAAACCTAAGTTAATGTATGTATTATATTTCTATTAACCATATTGTATCTAGGATTTTTTATAAGAAAATTAAGTCAAACCATTAGTGATTTTCATTTTTGTGGAAAACATTTAATAGTTTGATTTTTATTTTTTTGGAAATAATCTTTTTTTGAATTATAATATCCTCCATTAGAAAATGACACTATTTCCCAAATTGAATGAGTATTTTCACTTTTAATCTCTATTATTTTTTATATTATGGAAAAAATTCTAAATCAATTTTGGAAATATATTAGTTTAAGGAATGCTATGAATTTTCTAATAAGAAAACTAAATCCTTCATATGGGCCTTAATACCTTGTTATAAAAAACATTTTCTATAAATGGTTATAGAAAATAAGTATTTTATAGTATTTCGTAGAGTTTTGAGGATAATATATAATTATTTATAATATATTGAGTCATTTTAATCTTTTCACCACCTTTTTTTATTCTTTAAATAAATAATAATTAAATTGTGAAGACGTATTTTATTTAAGGGGGTAGAATGAAACGATTCAAGATTTTGGATCCTTTAAAATACATACTATGTTCTATAACTTGTTTCACACAGTTAAAAAAATGAGAAAAAACTATAAAATATTAAGAATAAATTATTAATAAAGTTATAATAAAAAACTATGATGATAAACCATTAGTAGTTATTACATTTTAGATGTAAATAATTAATATAAGCTAACATTGAAGATGTTATTTTCAAAAAAAAGTTATTCTATATATATTATATATTTTATTTCCTAAAATATAAATTTAAAAATATTATAATTTAAATTTGATAAATTAAAATTCATTTTTTAATTCATCATAAAAAAATTAGGATAAGGATATATTTTTGATATTTTTATAAAATGATAAAATTTTACAAGAATAGTAAAAAATACGAATTTTTTCTTATACCGTTACTTTTATATGAAATAAAAGATTTTTAAATAATTTTTATATAAAAATTATATATTTATAAATTAAAATAAATCATTTAAATTTATTATATTCAATTAATAAAATCCACGATTATCATTTTATAAATTCAAGAAATATTTTATGAATACTATTTTTTCATATGTTTCTCTAATTAAATTTATAAATTGGTAAATTAGGTTTCGAATTTATTTTAATGTCACATAAATATAATTTAAACAATTATTATATTCTTTATATTATTATAATCAATATAAATGATAATTTTGACCTATAAATAACTTTATGCTTTAAAATACACTTTAATATAAACTGGTTTAATCATGTTACATGTGCTAAAGTTAAGATTAATTTCCTTACACATAGAAAGTTAATTTGAAAAAATTATTCTAACATTTGACATAATAATTTTTACATTAATTACTATTTAAATTTTTTTTTGAGTATAAAATTTAGATTGTAAGGACTAATGCTAATATTCACGATTATGACGAAAAAATTACTTTAAAATTATTGTTTCCATAATATCAAGGAAATTATATCAATTAAATTAAATTAGAATAATTCAAGTAATTAACATAATATGATATGTAGAAAACAAATAAATTTATTAAAAAAAATTAATTGGTAATCAATACTAAATTATATTAAGAATCCATAAGTGTCAAAATGTTATTTTTATATTAAAAATGTTTTTCCACACATTATTTATTTTTATATAAAAGTTAATTTTATAATTTTTATAAATTTAGTTGGATTAAAAAAGGATAAATTTAGTTAAAAAGGTCCTACATTGATTATATGGTTCATTCTATATTTTTAATAGAATATAAAATCTCTTAATTAAAATACTAGTTACCATGGTGAAAACTAAAATAATAAAAGTGGGTAAACATAGAGGTAAGTAGCCTAAAATGTTTAAAAAATGTTTATATTTTAATGGTTTGTGTCTGGATCATCCTTATCCTCTATAAAATTCGTTATGTATAAATTTTGGATTCACTTTTCTTGATAATGACTTCCTATTATTGGATAGATTTGGGTATTTATAAAAATGCCAATATTTTTCACTTACATAAGGGGAACTCCACTCTTCAATTACCCTAATAGAAAACCCTCTATGTTTAGAAAATAACTGTCCATAACTATTCTAAACACTCTTAGACACATTAATGAGGTTTTTTTCTTCTCCAAATTCCATCCCTCAAAGTTTAATCCCCTTCACAAAGGAGGTAATCTAAGAGGAGAGGTAAAAGTTCCTAACCTCGTTTTCTCTTTTCGATTTCCGTATGTGATTTTCTTATTATATAAGTTTTATTTAACCATATTATAATAATAACATTATTATAAATATTATAAAATTATGGTATTATAATTATGTTATAATCATTAACTACCCTCGTATTTTTCATTAAGAGAAACAAAAATATGACCCATGTGTTATGTGGACTACCACCCCCACGATGAAACATGTTTCCTTTTCCTTAAAAACATTATAAGAATGGTCATAATATTGAATTTAATATATAATTATAAATTTTAAGAAATATTTTATATTATGAAATGATAAACCCAATTACTCCTTTTCTTTTTATATAGAAAAAAGAAATCATCAACCATGCGTACATGTGTACAACCACCTCCATTGAACAATCGATTTTCAGTTTTCATTTCTTCACCACCTAAAATTAATGGACATGAGAATGGTTTTAAAGAATAATAATTATTTTTATGATATAATTAATGTCATTTTGAGATAAATAGGTTAATCTATTACTTATTTTATCATAGAAAGATTATTGAAAATTCAATCATTAGAAAACAAGCATACAAAGAGGAAAATAAATAATATAAATTTTGTAATATCTTCATATCTTTTTATTATTATTTTAATTCATTTAAAATTATAATATTACAAAATAATAAAAACTAAATGATGTTATTTTTATACTGGTGTAATGATATTACAACTAAATCATGTCATAATCATCAATAATCATGGTATGTTCATGATTGGGTCGGTTTGACCACATACTTGGACAATATTATGAAATTATATCTTAAATGATTATGAAATATTTATTTATATTATAATATGAATTAAATGTCTAAAAATGATTTTTTTGTTATATAAAGGATAAATTAATATTTAACTCAATAATTAAGGAACCACGCTTCGTAGGTTGAAAATCACCAAAAAATACTCATTATCAATTTCATCTTCTAGGATAAAGAATAAAGTACTAATGAAAGGAAATTTAAAATTTATAAATCATTAAAATTAATCCATTATAATAAAATTAATAAAATTTTAATGATAAACTTTTGAACATGAATTATCACTAACATTGTTTTTATGAAACTACTACAAACCGTCAAAATTGTAAACACTCGATGTAGGAAAATATGAAAAAACTAACTAATATACATGTAGATAATGATTATAAATGGAAATTATTAATATTTTTAGGTATTAATATATTTATTAAATTAGTTATTAATATATTTATGTTTTTTATATAGGATAATAGATTTCATCTAACTAATAAGGGAAACAAGGTAAGGTTTTTTCATCTCATTTTCTTATCACTGAGACGTGTTTTAATATCATGAAACAATTTTTTATTTATATGGTTTATATACTAAAAAAGAATGAGTTTTGGAATAATACCTTATTTAATTCATTGGATTTACAAAACCATATTATTCTAAGTCTTCTAATTAATTTTAATTAAGAACCATATAATGTTTCATACAAAATTATTCTTCCTTGATTATTCTATTTTTTGATTAAAATTCCTTTTTTAAGAATAATCTCAACTATTTTAAAGGATTTTTATCCAATATCCATGTTTTTAATTCCCGCATGTAACATAACATTTTTTGGAGCAAGATGTATTTTTCAAATGGATTTAAAATTATTCAGCACTATATGAGGTTCTAAAGGTTTATAAATCCATAAATGATGTTTTTATTTCTAGGTTATGATTTGGTTGAAGTCTCAAGGGGTTTGGGAGAACATTAAAGGAAGAACATATGGTTGGGAATTTTAAAATATCTGTAGTGAGAAATTCAAATTGTGTATTCAGTATACAACATCAACCAAATTTATGAAGTGAATTTAATATATGAATTGAATTATTTTCACAGGTTTTTTGGTGAATATAGGGTATGAAATCCTAGGGCGATTGCCTAAATTAATTCACAAAATGTATTTGTAAGAAATTGTTAATTGTTTCCACATCATGTAATAGATACATTCTATTAATTATGCATGTATACTTTTTAAGAATGGGATAATAGGGGCTCAACCCTTTATTTCTTGATGAGCAGGAGGGTTACCGAGGTCTCGGAAGAACCTCCTCCCCTATCCTAGGTTCTTATATATCTCATCCATCTAGTGTCTAAATCATGAATCATCAGATGAATTGGATATCCCTTGGTAAGATCATGACTCCTCTTACCACTTTCCTTTGTTTATCCTCCTATATGTAATAATAATTAAATGTGAGCTATTTTTCCCCTATTTTATGTGTTTTTTCATTTCTTTTATTTCTCTCATTTCAGCCTGATTCAAAGCTTGATAATGGACAAGTAAAGCCTAATAAAAATGAGGTAGGCAGTCTATAGATTTTCCCTTGAGTTTCATCAATTTATAAATTACACAGTTGTGTCGTCTGCTGATATTTCCATGTGAAACCTCTTAAATATGAATTTAATTCTCTTGAACCTAATGCATGAATTAATTACACATTGTGATTTAAAATGGAACCATCGGAGGTTGATCACCTCGACAAAAAGCATCACAATGTGGTTTCTTGATTATGGGTTGTGGCATATGTTTTTGCTGGGTAACTAAATCACCCTCTTTATGTTTTTTTCTAATGAATATGATTATACTTCCATTCTTAGGCCTCTTAATCTCCTTTGAAGTATGTTTGATAAATTCAATCAAAAGATATTTTTTAAATAATTTAAATTGATTATGTCATGGCATGATAACCATGCCCCACTTTCTAATAAAACCACTTTTTGAGGTGTGTTGTCTTCTCAAATAAAAATGGGAAATTAAATAGTGATGTTTGAAATGATGAATTTAATTATTAAGTAAATGGCCATTAAAATTTTAATTTAAATGAATAGTGGCCCTTATTTTTATACTTGAGTTATGATGGCATGTTTATGATTATGGATTATTTTTTAATTGAACTTAAATGATTAAATGAATTGTGTGCACCTTGAGATATACTTGGGTTGCTTTTTTTAGAACACCACATATGGGCTCATTAGATGTAGAGATTATATGTATTCCTTGAGTGGTACTTTGGTTCCATTTTATAGAACACATTGGATGGGATCATAGGCTATAGAGATTATATATATACCTTGAGTGATAGTTGGGTTCTTATTTATGGAATTCAAAGGGATGGATCATAGGTTACTTGATTTATATTACGCCTTAACAGATACTTGGGTCCTTATTTATAGAATACCAAGGATGGGATCATAGGTTACTTGATTAATATAATCTCAGGAGGAATACTTGGATTCTTTTTTATAGAACACCTTGTATAGGATCATTGGGTGGATGTATTATTATACCCATAAGTGATACTTGGTCCCCCAGTGGTTTACGTGGGATGAGATCAGTGGGAAATGTTGTTATACCACATCACAAGTGATACTTAGTTCCCTATGTGGTGTACTAGGGATAGAATCAGTGGTTTATTACTTTATATCATGTTGAGATTTATAGTTGGGATTCCTCTTTATGAATCACCTTGGATGAACTCTTACAATTATATGTAATTATAGTGCTCCAGGTGTGATACTTGTGATTCGTCTTTATATATCTCCTTGTATGGTACCATGATTACTTTTGATTAAGAACATTAATTACACTTATTTTGATATCTAAGTAATGATATTTTATAATATTTAAGGACATGTCCTCCAAACCAAAGAACATACTTGGGTTCGGTCTATACTTATATATGACCCTTATGATGTCCCGATTATATCCCCGTGTGCATAAAACTAGAAATATATATGTGTGTGTGGGGGGATGGGTGTTTCTTTTCACATAAATTATATCTATAAAGGTTGACCATGGATGAAGATATTAAGTATTGTACCAAAGAAGGTGTGGTCATCCAGGTTCCCATGAGGAACCTAAGCAAACTTGTTTACTTTTATTTATTTACTACTTTACCTGTCTTCCATTCACACTATTGTATTTTATTTTCATGGACTAGAAAGACTTTTAAACCATTAGTGGTGTCCTAATAAGTATATCTCACACACTGTTTGGTCCACCATTACACTGGGGTACCCAAACAAACTTCATGATTACAGGATCGGGTTCTAGATTCAGATTTCTTATTATTAGGCTTATTATATTCATTTTAACATAAGAGATTAGGAGCACAAGACTGTGCTGGAGCTTAGGATTCCCATGGAGTTAGACCTTTGGTATGTTTTCAAATTTATTATACATATACTATATTATAATGTTCCCCCTGATTAATTTTATTTCTTATTTATGTAGCCTCATTTAGACAGGCATGCATGATTATATATTCAGAATTGTCCAATTCATTAGTTATTATATTTCACTTTCACTATAATGCCTTTTATTTATATTAATTCCTCTATTGATTGATTTAATTATTGTTTCATTACTTCTCATACTAATTTATAATCTGATCATGAGGGTAAAGTCTCCCTAATATACCACCATCAAGCCCTCGCTACAAGTTGGAAACCTATGGCATAAATGGATGTGCAATTGAGGCCATCTGACCCACTGACTCAGGACACCATTTCAGTGGATCCCAGGTTGGGACATTAAAAAGTGGTATTAGAGCTTCTTTTCCTTTGTCTTAATATTTCTGGATGTTAAATAAGATTTTAGTAATGTGTCGATGCATGGTAAAGAGTCATGTATGGGAGTCATAAATCCAAGCATAGGTAAACGGCCAAATAACCATGGATGGAATTATAGTTAATGATTTTTTGTGGTAGTTTATTATTATTTCTACTTGAGTGAATGGTGTAATTTTTCCAATTACAGATTTATGAGATTCACAACATTTTTTTTCCTAGAATGGAAATTATGTAGAATTACATGCATCATTATAGGCACATAAATATTCACATGCCATGCATATTCCATTCCATATAGGCTTTATTCTTATACCACCTAATATTTTGATATTTTCCTTGAGTGTTTTTCCATGATTTTTTGGTTTACTTATCTTTCTTACATATACAACATGTTCTTGTGATTAATGTTTAATGTTTAGTATTCTAATCATTATACCATGTTTAGGTGATTATATCATGTTCTTTGTTTATATATCATTCTTTTATTGTTTCTTTCTTACATATTGGCTTTTCATGATTAGGTAATTATTATCCATGTTTCCTATAATTTCTACGTGTAATAGCATGACTTCTTATAATTAATAAAAATGGTTGGTTAAATAAAATTTCAAAATAAACTTAATTAGTGTATTCCTATATATATTTATGGGGTAATTCTATTTGAATAATCAATTATTAAATGTTTGAGCCATGGGCTAGTGGTTTCATGGAATAAAACATACCAGTTGTGATTAAATAGGATCCAAGTTGCAATCAATAAAGTATATGGGTTATTTATAAATTGTAAAATGGTAATTCATATAATTGAACCATCTTATAATATCTTGATATAACTTGATAATGTTTTATAAATAAAAAAGTTGTTAAATTGCAGCTTTAAATAAATTGTTTTCTTATGGACCTTTTACATGACTCGAGCCAATTAGGCCAGTCTTGACCTATTATAGTTATGAGATAAAACCTACTTGACCCAATTAGTTTGGCAATGTTGCTTTTTTGCTTATGAGATAAACCCACTAAGGGTGTGATTTAATATTGGAATAATTAACAAGATCCTTATAGGTTATAGTTTTTTACATGCCATCATACCTAACTCCATGTGGGTATATTACACTACTTAAGGATGGTTATTTAAAGAGTTTTCATCCACTTATATAGTTTTCATATAAATGTATGGTGGTATATTACATTATGAGTTCCCTCTTTAATTAATAAATAAACCAACTATATTATTTTGAGATTTATTATTTATGAAGATTATGTTAATTAAAATTTTAATTACAACCTAAAAACAGTTTTCTTATGTAAATTGGAATTAACATTTTCATTAACTAATACAATTTTAAAATATTATGAATAAATAAATGATGTTAAAAATGGGGTTTATAAGATAAAGTTATTTATTATGAATGGATTTTAGTGAAATAAATGACCCTTAAAATGAATTTTGATAGGAATTTATTATGTTTCCATATGGTGTTAGCTAAATAAAGTACCAATATTTTTTATTATAACTATAATTAGGCATTTTTAAGTATGAGTTAGTTAAATGAACAAAATGAAACCTTAAATTTGTTTTCTTATATTAGACCCCCAAGTAAGGGTATTTTAAATGTTTCCTTAAATTTCCATAGAAAGGTAATGTGATCATTTACCATATGCTTATGTAATTTTTCTAATGTTTAATTGAATCTAAAAGATAGGTGGTAAATCCGAGTTATCTTTTCGTCATGACCCTAGTTTTAGGATTTGATTCCTTATATTAAAAAGTAAGTGTCTAGACCAGTTCTGGTAGTTCCCTCATAACTAAATTCATTGCTAAATGTTGTGATGAGTTTTCATATGTTATTTGTCTTTCATATATCATCTTCTTAAGTATGACTCTTAGTTTCTAAAATAACACCATGGTTATAAGGGTGTTCATGTAATGAATTAACCCTTGTTGAGGGTATGAGAATCATGTAATTTTTAGTTTTAGTGGGTTAGACAAACCTATGGAAAGGTAATCAACTTATTAGATCATGTAATTTTCATACCTTTTTTATATTTTCGGTTCCATTGGTATTGAAAATTAAAATAAGATAAACACATTTTTTCACTATCATGAAATCTCAGTGTAGTACACACTGATAAACACAGTAACTATTGATTTGATAAAAAATGGTGGAACAAAACATTTGAGTTTGATGGAAATAATTTGATATTTAAGATGTTATGATTAAATCATAGTTCATCTATGTGGTAGAGTGACCTGAGTGTTAAATTAAATTAGACTCTTCCCAATACTAGGGATGATGTTGTAAAATTATAGAGTGTTGTAACACCATATGCCAGGTTGGTTTGTCTTTTACACCTGATTCCATGGCATGTGTGGACATAACTTGGGAGGAGTGTCACATATATGTTTGAATGTGAATATGATCTATCAGGATTTTAAGCAGTTGGTTTCCTTCTTTTTCATGTTGGATCTTTGTAACAACATTTTGTAAATGTCTAATACCCATGATCAGTGGTCAATGGAACATGTATGATTTGATGAATTTTCATTGTTAGTAAAAAAAAGGGAAATCCTAAGGTGGGGATAATCACATAAAATGGGTTTTAGTGTATCATTCTAAGTAGGGGGGACATAACATTGTAGGACTAGTTATAAATGTTCAGCACTTCTTTTAAATTCTTATAGTGCTTGTGAGTTTCAAAATAATTTCGGTGCATGCAATCTAGCATGATTTTGATATGCTTGGTAGTGTACAAAACCTATTAAAACATGGTTAGTTAGGAATTGATATCATTGGTTGTTCTTGAGAGAGCACAAGATTCCACACATGTTAAAGGCATCATGGTCGATTAGTGATGAAACATCATTGGGGACAAGTTAGTTTCTTTTAAATAAGACTATCATTAGTGGTTTGAATATTCTTATATTCTATTTTTGTATTTTTATGGTTGGTTGAAAACCATGACTTTCATTTTTTCTTTTTTATGAAGGGGTTGTCTCGAGTCTTATGGGTTATCATCAAAAACCTCTTAGCATAGTCTCTACTTAGAAATTATTATTCCCCTATATTAACATCACTTAGTGTACACTAAGAGAGAATCAATTATACATCAAGCTAGATTAAAATTACCTTCTATTTCAATAAATATACTTCATGGGAGTTGCAATTTGGAAGCAAGGTTGTTCATAGAGGCATGGTTAATCATAAGTGATACTTGGGTTCCTGAGTAATAATTCCTTGGATAGACTCATGGAGACAATTACTTTCTTAACATAACCTTCATTGGTCTCCTTTAGTGTTTTGTTGTGTGGATGTTTCTTTGATGTACCAACTTATCAATGATGAATGATGGAGTTTGGACTACCATCGATTAACTCATTTCACACCAGTAGATGATTCTAAGGTTACCCCAGAATTACAGTCAGGATTAGTTGGTTTTAATTAAAGGGTGGTGATAAAGGGTTCTAGAATAGTTATTTACATATGTTCATGTAGTGGTATCACAACATAAATGAGTGTTTGGGAAGGATATATCATCAAAATATGGTTATAGGATTCAGTGAGAATGCTTGAAGCCAGATCTAGTGACTTTGATAAAAGGAATCAGGTTTGAGTGTTGAGGCATTGGCTGCTAAAGATGAGTGTTTTAGGATAGTTGTCCAAGAATGGCATGAATTTCTTTAATATTTGTTCATTGATTTTGTTTAGTGATGAACCACATTAGTAATTTGATCAAGGTTATATTTGGGATATGAAAGGTCATCTTAGTATTTTCATGGAATTATTGGATTAACCAGACTAAATGAGGTAAATTTGGAATCAACCATTTGATTGAAATGAGAAGTGTGATAGATATAATTATTGGAATGTTCAAAGGATTTTTCATTGTGATATTCTAATGGTGGGAATACTATGAATTGAAATTTTACATTAAATGTTAAAACCTAGAGTGGGAGCACCATGGGATGGATGGTTAAAGAGACAATCATGTTATTGTGTCTTGAGAAAGACAGGCTCGAGTAAGCACCACCTTGATGTTATATTTTGAATATGAGCATTACCTCATGTTTTAATGGATTATCTACCATATGATTTAGGGCGTTTCTTAATGTCATGTTGGAAATTTAAAATTTAATTCATTAATTTCAAAAAAAAATCATGACCAATGTAGGATAATTGATGTTTTTTTGTTTTCCCTAAGGCTTCTTGGGAATGATAAGTTCTAAGGTGAGAAGGTTGTAACATCCTGTGTTTTGGACTGGGATGAATTTTCCAAATGAATTTAACATTTTACATTTTTTGATGAGCTTATGAGGGTTTGAATGTACAAAAAATTATGTTTTTGGAAATGGGTTATGATTAGATGGAAGTTATGGGGGTTTGGGTGAACACCAGATGAAGAATGGATGCTAAGGCTGTTGAAAACAATAGTAATTAGAAATCCAAATCTTGTATTTGGTACACGATGTGAACCAAATTCATGAAATGTATTTATTACATTGAAGGAATTATTTTCAATATTTGTGTTAAGAAAGTATAGGGAATGAAATCTGGAGGGTCTTACCATGTGGAATTCATGATGTGTATTTTTTACACATCATGAATTTGGTTCATGTCTAATAACAGATACATGACATTAATTATGTAGGTAGAATTTTTAAAAAGTGGAAAACAGGGGCTCAACCCCTTATTTATTAAAAATAAGGAGGGATCCCAAGGTCTCAGTAGTGCATCCTTCCATATTTTAGGGACTTATAGATATCCTCCACCTAGTTTTTGAATTGTGTGTCTTCAGATTCATTGGATAGTCCTCAGTAAGATCTCAACTCCTCAAGCATATTTCTTTCATTTATATTTATATAAGGAATTCTAAATCCATGAAAGATATTTTTCAATATTTTTATGGAGTTTGTTTTTTCTTTTATTTCTCACTTTTTGGCTTGATTCAAAGCTTAAAAATGTATGAGTGAATAAATCTAAACTTGGGGTAGGTGGTCTATAGATTTTACCTTGAGTTTCGTCGATTTATAAATTATGTCATTGTGTAGTGTGATAGTATTTCTATGTGATGCTTCTTAAATATGAATTACAGTATATAAAACCTAATTAATGAATTAATTAGCCATTGTGATTTAAAATGGAACCATTGGAGGTTGATTTCCTTTATTCGAACCATCCTAGGGGGTGCCTCACTTTTGGTTTGTGGCCTATGTTTTGTCTAGGTAGTTAAATCACCCTCCTTAGATTTTTTTTCTAATTCTTATGATTATAATTCCTTTCATAGGCCTATCAATCACATTTGAGGTGTGTTTGATAAATTATAGCATAATATTTCTTTTTAAATAAACTATGTTTATTTTTTCAAAGTATGATATACATGACACTCCTTTTACTAAAACCATCTTTTTAGGTGCACTATATTCTCAAATAAAAAGGGGAAATTAAATAATGAGGATTAAAATTATAAACAGAATTCTTAAGTACATGAAATTTACTATTATAATTGAAATGAATAATTGACATGGCCCCCTTTTGTATACTTGATTTGTGATGGCATGTTTATGATTATGGATTATTTTTTTATTGAACTTAAATAATTAAATGAATTGTGAACGCCTTGAGAGATACTTGGGATCCTTTTAATAGAACACCTTGGAAAGTCTCATAGAATGTGGAGATTATATTTAAACATTGAGAAATACTTAGGTTTATTTTTATAGAACACCTTGGATGGGATCATAGTCTATATAGATTATATGTATGAATTGAATAATAATTGGTATGGTATTTAAAGAATTAAAAGCGTGGTCTTATAGGTTAATTGAATCATATTACACCTTTAGTGATACTTGGGTCCCTCTTTATGGAATTACAAGGACATGAACATAGGTTACATGATTAATATTACATTAGGAGTGATACATGGTTTCTTTTATATAGAATACCTTGAATAGGCTCACTGAGAAGATGTCTTACTATACCAACGAGTGATACCTGGTCCCATAATGGTTTATCTTGGACAAGATTGTTGGGAAATGTTTCTATACCATTCCATGAGTGATAATCAGTCCTCTATGTTTTTTTACCAAGGACAGACTCAATGGGTTATGCATTTATAGCATACCGAGAGTGATACATGGGATTCCTCTATACGGATCTCCTTGGATAAACTCTTTCGATGATCGGTAATTATATACTCCTGGTGCGATAATTGGGATTACTATTTATAGATCACATTATATGGGCCCAATATTACATTTTATTAATAATATTAATACCTATTGTTTAAATATATAAGGAATTCTAGTTTATTAGGTTTAAGGGAATGTCCTCCAAGCCAAAGAACATGCTTGTATTTGGTCTGTGTTTGTATTCGGCCCTTATGATGGACTAGTTATATCATAATGTGCATACACCTATATATATATATATATTCACATATATTTTATCTATACAATTTGACTATGGATTAAGATATTATGGCTTTGTCTAAAGCAGGTATGGTCATCCAGGTGTCCCTATGGAACCTAATCTATCTTGTTTACTTATATTTATTTGCTTCTTTACCAGCCATAACTGCACATTATTTTATTTCATATTCATACATTAGATAGATGTAGACAACATTTGTGGTGGACTAATGAGTATATCTCACACCCTGTTTGGATGCCATTACACTAGGGGTACCTGAACAAACCTTATGGTATCAGGATTATGTTATAGATTTAGATTTCTCATTGTTATACTTGTGTTGTTAATTTTTACAGGGTTTCTTAGTAGCTTAGGACTAAGTCAGAGCTCATGATGTTCATGGAGTTATCCCTTTGGGAGTTTCTGAAATTGTTTATACATGTATTTTACTATGTTGTTTCTCTTGCTTAATGTTACTACTTAGTTATGTAGCCTCATCTTGACATGAATGTATGGTTGTATATTTGGAGTTATCAAGTTTATTAGTTACTATATTTCTCTTATGATTCTCTTAATTTTTTTATACTACTTCCTATTTTGATTTACATACCTATTATTTCATTACCTCTCACACTGTTGTGCTACTTTGATCACAAGGGTATAGTCTCTCCACCATACCCTCATTAAACCATCATTGCTAGTCAACAGCCTTTGGAACATGGGGAGGTGTGATTCAGGCCATGTGATTGACCAATTAGGGAACTATATTAGTGGCTCCTAGATTGGGACATTACACCATCAATTTTCTCCTTTCCTTATGAAATATCGAACTGTTTTTATCTTCAATGATCCTTTTTCTCAAATTTATTCATTCAAAACAATGGTTTCATCATCTTTTTAACGATGAGGGTTTTCAATAAGTCTATTTCAAAATGTTCAAATGGTTTTTACATACATTCAAAAAAATAGGTTTTACCATCCACTCCACTATTTCTTTTGATATAATTTTTTTATTTACCAAGATTCTATTATTAAATATTATTTTAAAAATTAAAATCCTTCAAATTATTTCCACTTAACATTTTTTGAAAACTTTATATCTTTTTAAAGACTCCATTATTAAATATTATTTAAGGAGTAAACGATTTCAAATTATTTTCAATTCTCAATTTTAAAACCTTTATGTATTCTCAAGGATATTTTATTTGGAACTCTTTATAATAAGGTTTTAAAAAGTTTTATATTTCCCATTATCCTTGAATTATAGAATCCATAAGGGACTTGGTAACTGAATCCACTCTATTTGATTTATACAATTTATTTTTTAAACATCATTTTTCAAATATTATCACTTTTAAATGACGTTATATTTTTTACTTTTTTGGAAAAATAGATTTTGAATATATTCCATTTCCATGAAATGTTTTCTTTTCTTTTTTCTAAAAAATAATCTTTTTTCAAAAGACTCATTAATATTACATTTAGAATGTTGAATAAATTTCTTTAGAAATATATTTTGATGATATGGTTTTCATTATCCTAAAAATGATCTACCACCATTGGAATTTATTTTCATGTTTCACCCTATATTATCCTTTAATTATGTGATTGTTTTGGGTGATTAAGTTTTTAGTATTAAGAAATTTAATTCATTATTTTAATGTTTCATGAAACCCATTTTATTTCCATGTGATCCTTATGAAAATTAAATTATTTCCATTTTAATGTTCTATGAAATTAATTTTATTTCAATCTCTTCTTTATATGATGATTTATAAGTTTCGTGAAACCTATTTTAATTTTATGGGTTATTTTATGATGTGATGATTATTTCTAAGTAGCAGACAAATATATAGACTATGAGATGGATGTGACCTATATCTCCCTATAATACATTGGGTAAATAATTATATCTCATTATATAGAAATGTTATGTGAATAGGTTAGAAATTATATTGTAATCACCCATGTTTGGAGCCAAGTTATAATCCCAAGGGAATTTGAATTTTGGCATTTAGTGGAAGGTCCATTATTTGAACCGACATAAAAAATGTAATTTTGAAAGTTTGAACACTTAAATTTATTTTTATAGACTTGGGAACATGCTTGAGAGTTTCATTTGGTGTATCATTGAGTTTTGGGAGTATCAGCCCCTGAAAATCATAAGTTTTGATAGTCTGATCAAGGCACAATGTTTTTCTAAAACCGTACTATCCTCTAAATAAAAATGTTCACCTACAACAGGTGAGCAGATGTTCCCTACATGGTCTATAAATAGTCTCCCAAATATTTCACCTAGCTTGCATAGTTAGTTACACTTAGGCAGTACCTATTAACTATTCATCACACAATTGGTCCTCGGTTAAGGAAAATTGTGTCGCACAATTGTACGAGGTGTATTTCTTAGGAAGGGAGGGGGCGCATAATTGGTGCATGGTTTGTCCAAAACATGTATAAAAACCCTAAGACCAATTTTTGAGGTTTAATTTAACTTTTTTTCAATTAATAAAACTTTAAAAATCTTTTATTTTTCTTTCTTCTTTATCCAGTAGGTGTCTCCTCCTCCTTGGGTGTCTTGGGTTTCTCCAAATACTATCTTATGCTTTAATGGATATCCTATTTCTGAAGTCTGAATGAAACATCATTGATCTCTATGGATTTTCATTGGTAATTTATCTATTTCTTTTGAATTTTTATTCATTTAATATCCTCTTGATTGAGTTATCATAGTGCAGGCTCATTTTCCCTATTTTTAGGTAAAATTTATGTTTCTTTAATTTCTTCCAAAACAAAACAAATAAGATCTTTATATTAGATGAGTGAAGTGTTTTAATAATAAGGTTGGTGGTCTATGAATTTTACCTAAAGTTTATATCATTCCATAAATATATTAATCTCACAGCATGTCTTCCTTTACTATACATTTACCTAAAAATGTTTTTTTCACTCTAAATTGGTTAACGCACATTGTATTACTTTGGTTGATTCTTGTTTTGTAGTTTGATGTTTTAAACCTCAAACAAGGACACCCCTTGGGGGTGGTTTCTTTCTTTACCTTATTGATAAATTGTTTAAATGCCCAAAAATACATCTTAACATTCAACTTGAATTATAAATGGAATTACCCCTTGTACATAATTGACCAATTGATAATGATACCTTCTAAGTTCCATTTTCATTAATTGTAATTGTTTTTAATGTTTTTTTTTATTTTAAAATTAATATTTAATGAATTATGTTTATATTATTTGAATATGATGCTTAATTACATTAAATGAATTTTTTATGAACTATGTCATGTTTTTATAATAAAACCCCTTGGATGAGGTGTTCTGTATTAGAAATTACAAAGTGATGATTACTAGTTTATAGATTGCATGGTTGCATTTATTTGATTCTTAATTTATTATGTTCTGTCATTGTTAGATATCTGACATGTTTTTCACATGGCCTCAATTGTTTTTATGGAATTGATTGTCTTGCTCATACCAAAATGACGAATGGACTAAGGTCCTCCTAAGGGAATGAAATACTTAATAAATGGGATTTCCCATATAGTTAATTTTCCAATTAGACCATGATACTTTATAAGTACCTTTTTTAGCTTTGTTAACTATGTTTCCAGGTACTAATAGATTTAAGGGCATAACATTAATATAATAGCTTATTCATGATGGTTGTTTTCTTTAATTGACTTGTTTGATATGAATGGAATGAAATGTAAAGGGTGGAACAACCTCAAAGATTATTTCGTGCTTAGTACATGATATAATTAAAATGTGATGCCCTTTTTTATAATGGGATTTGTAAACGTAAATCATGACAGGTAATGATGTATGGATTCTGTTATTATTTTTATTGGATTATGCCTTATACATGGGTTGTCGATGATGGTAAGGGTTTTATTGAGCATGGAAGTATCATTATCCCTTACATCGGGTGTTAAAAATGATGTCTCACATCATTTATACTTTGTGGATGGGTGGTATGACACACCGCATCCCTTTTGAGTGTTGACATGATGGTGTACTCACTACTGTTCGGGGTTTGACATGATGGCACACTCACCATCTCGAGTGATGAGAAAGACGTCTCCCAATCATTATGAGATGTAAGGAATGTACCATTTGGATAACTTATAGGACCATTTATAATAATTATGGATAATTGAGTTATGCCCCGATTCAGTTAGCACATAGTATTACAAGTATATGGCCACATAAGTCCATACATACTTGGTTCATATTAGTGGATGAAATATATAATTATACTATATATATTATTACTATATATATATATATAGTTACCAATTAGACACTCATTCTGGTCATGAGATGAAGCAGGAAGAGTTGGCCAGTTGTCCTATTGAAACCTGAGCTGACCAGTAATTTTTTATTATTTCTAGATTATTTTTTAGATCATTTATTCCTATAAATATATTTACTTTATATTTTTGGACTGATTTATCTATATACATTATGAGTGGTAACATACTGTGATTTATATCTCACACCCTGCTCATCTCTCCATTTCACTAGGGCCCCTGAGTCGATATCATGTTCGCAAGACCATGCATTCTTTATTTTGTTTTCTTTCTTGTATCTAAGAATTAGGAGCAATGGACCGAGTGGGAGATCAGGATTCTTGTGGAGTTCACACTTAGGTATTTTTATTCATTTTCTGTATATGTGTACTATATTTTATCTTATTTTCTACTCTATGTCCAATATTTTAGCTTTATACCAGCATATGGCCATGCATAAATCCTTGTATATTGGAATTTTCCATCCTTTACTTTTTAGTTTCTATTATTCTTCCACTTCTATATCTTTTATTTATTACTACTTCCACTGTTGTCTATTATTTCATATCTAATAAACTGTTGTGCTACTATGTTCATAAAGGTATATTTTCCCCATTATCACCTCCATATACCTTCACTACTAGTTGGTAGCCTCTACCATATGGGGAGGTTCACTTGATCCCATGTGACCAATCGGTTCAACTATCTTCTTAGTGGTTAGACGGTCCAAGATATTACAAAGTGATATTAGAGATGTTTCATTTCCTTTGTCTTAATTTTTGGGCCAGTTGACAGGATATTAGGAATATGTGGGTTCTTGGTAAATATTCGTGTTTGGGACTAATCACCCCAACCATGGGGAAAAGTCCAAGTGACCTTGGATGGGACTTGTTTTCATGGTGTTTTTCGTAACAGTTGATTATGATTTCACCTTGAGTGATTGGTGTACTTTCTGCTATGTATTGATTTACGAGATTTATGGTATTTTCCCTTGGACTGGTATGGAAATCAAGTAGAATAACATTCATCATTATAGGCACATGGATATTCACGTTCCATGAATATTCCATGCCATATAACTTCATTTGTAGGACACTTTCTAATTTTGATTGCGTTCCTTGAGAGCTATGTCATATTTATACTTTCTTTAGCACACTTTCTTACATAACTTTCTTGGGTAATTAAATGAGCATGTTAATCTATTTTCAGGATTAGATAATTATATTTCATGCTACCTGATTAATTACCATGTTTCTCTATGTTTACTACTTGTGATAATATGCTATTTAGTATATATATAATTGGTTTTATGGGATGAATGTTTTGGTTTCGATTAAGCAGGAACCAGGTTTTAGTTGTAAGGTATATGTGAACCTTATAAATTGGAAAAAGGTTACCCATATGCCTGAACCATTTTTTGATCCATATACATGTTTAGAGGCCTCTATTAAAATTTATATATACTAAAGTTTAAAATTTAAAGTGAATTGGATTTGATTAAATGGGATCTAGTCTATAATATATAAAGTGTATGGGCACAATATAAATTGGATATGGAAAACCCATATAATAGAACCATTATATATGATAAATATATATTTTTAAATGATTTTAAATATAAAATTTGTTCAATTCTAATTTGAAATTTATTGGATGCCTCTATAAATCATTGTTACTTTATCACACGGGCATGATGATCCATATGATTACCTTACTAAATTTAAGAATAGACACAAGTTAGTTAGTTGAGGAATGTTTCTTATGATATAACCCTTTAAGGGTATTTACAACTTTAATAATTAAGAAACTTCTATTGGGTTACATTATGATGAACCTAGGTTGGCTTAATGAGGCCCTTGTAAGTTTCCTTATCTATTAACGGGTGATTTTTTGTTATAATTAGTACTTTATAATCTATTTTAAATCATTTAAATTTTTAAATATTAAACATAAACTGAATAAATGACTTGAAAATGGAACTTGAAGAGGTGGAATTAGTTTTAACCCTCTTGTAAGAGTATTTTAAACATGTATTTGAGTAGGCTTTGAATAGAAACATGAGTGTTTTATATAGGACTTTTTCCTTTATATCAATGGATTAATTGATAGGCGTAGGGACTAGTGGATTTTTTTTGCACAAACTAGGGATAGGTTCAATGCTTCTTCTTCTAAAGCTTGCATGACCAGTTTCTATTTGGACAATTGGGATTCTACTATTCCTTTCCAATGAGGTTCATGTTATGTTATCAGATGTAATTTAGTTCTCCCAGTTAAATAAATCACTCATGGAGCATCTCTATAATTCTTAAAGGATTTTTTTGTAAGTAAATTCCAACTATGGAGTTACTGTAACTTGGAATTGGATCCTATTTGTGATAAGACCAATGGTGGGGAGTACCATTGGACAAATTTTTAAATATACTTTGATGTGATCATGTTTCTAGATAAATGTGCTCAGGTAAGCACTATTTCCGTGTATCATATGGTAAAGGAGCCCTGGTTTGGGTTTTTATGGCTTAAGTTCCATTTTTTTAAGAAATAATTGGAGGTTCATTGGGATTTTAGAAATGAAACGTGACCATTTGAACAAGAATTCATGACCCTTTTAGGTTGGGTGATGTTTTCTTTGTTCCTAAAGGATTATCTAGGATAAGAAGTTCTATGTTTGGGTGGTTGTAATGAACTATTTTTTTATACAAGGTATAATTCCAAGGGAATTTTGTTTCATTTAGTGGGTGGGTTATTCTTTGAACTGAGATTCAGAATTTAATTATGAGATTTGGAACACTTCAATGTTCAATTTTTAGACTTGGATACAGGACTTAGAGGTTCCTCATGTGTCTCTTTGAGTTTTTGGAGCATCATTCCCTAGGAATGACAAGTTTGAATGGTCTGAATATGGCACATAGTTTTTCTGAAATTGTGTGGCCCTACAGAGCAAACCGTGTAGTAGCAGCTGGTGAGAAGATATTCCCCGCATGTTCTATGCAAAGTCTCCCAAACCATGCGCTTACCCCACATGGTTAGTTCCACTTATGTAGTACCTATTCACTATTCATCACATGGTTGGTCAATAGTTAAGAAAAATTGTGCAGTACAACCATACAAGGTGGGTTTTCTAGGAAGGGGGAGCTGTATAGTTTGGCCAAACCACGTGGCCAAATCATGAAACCCAGTTTTGAGGGTGAATTTACCTTTTTCACTTAAGGAAAATTTTATCTCTTTTTTTCTTTCTTCTTCCTCCAGTGGGTGTCTCCTCCTCCTTAAGTAATGTGGGTTTTGAGAAATATTATCCTAGGATTCAATGGATCTCATTCATCTGATGTTGTAATCAAATTTTTTCAGTCTATATGGATCTTCATCGGTAATATCTCGATTACTTTTGAATATTTATTTATTTAATCTCCTCTCAATTGATTTATAGTGATGCAAGTTCATTTTCCATATTTTCCAAGAAAATTTCCATTTATTTTATTTCTTCCAAACCACGCCAAATCAAAGATTGATATTGGACGAGTGAAGCATATTAGGAATAAGGTTGGTTGTCTATGAATTCTTACTCAAGCTTCCATCATTTTATAAATAGAGTTGTTTTTCTACACACTAGACTTTTCCATAAATTTCCTTAAAAATGTTTTCTTCAATCTAAATTGGATCATGAACCTTGTATTACTTCTGTTTAGCCTTGTTTTATAGTTTTAGGTTGTCAAACTAGATCAAAAATACACCTTGGGTGTGTCGGCTTGGTTTTCACCTTATTGGAAAAAATTTTAAATGACCACAACACCTTCTAAGTTTTCGTATTGGATTTTAAATGGAATTACCCCTTCTATGTAATTGATTAATTGATAACTTCACTAAGATCCATTTTGAACCTTATAATTTTTTTCCCATATTTGGTAGTTTATTTTAAAATTCTTCATTGTTGAATTAATTTTAGATTATTTGAATATGATGGTTAATCATGTTAAATTAATTGTTGATGAACTATTTCATGTTTTTATAATAACACCCCTCGGATGAGGAGAGATATCTTCAAAATTACAAAATAATTATTCATGGTTTATAACATGTTTGGTCATATGGATTTGGTCTGTATTCTATGCTTTGATATCATTGTTAAATTTATGTCATGTTCTGTACATAGCCTCAAATTTTTTTATTGAATGGATTGCCCTGATCCTACCTAAATGACTAATGGACCAAGCTCCTCCTAATGTATTGGATTTATTAATAAATGGGATTTACCATGTATTTAATTTCTAAATTAGACCATGGTACCTTCTATGTACCTCTTTGATATTTGTTAACTGAGTTTCCATGTATTGATAGATTCAATGGCATTTCATTAATGGAATAGTTTATTCATGATGGTTCTTTTATTTAAATTAATTTTTTTGATATGAATGGAATGAAATGTAAAGGGTGGAAAGGCCTCTCTGATCATTTCATGCTTAGTACATGATATAGTTAAAATTTGATTACCTTGTTTATAATGTGACTAGTAAATGAAAATAATGAGAGGTAATGCCTCATGGATTTTATTATTATTATTATTTGATTTCACATTACACATGGGTTTTGGATGAAGTTAATGGTTCTATTGAGCATGATGATATCACAATACCTTAAATTTGGTGTTGAGTAAGATTTCTCACACCATTGATACTTTGTGGATGGTGGGCATGACACACCACATCCGTTTTGAGTGTTGACATGATGAAGCACTCACTACTGTTTGAGTGTTGACATGATGAAACACTAACCATCTCAATTGAAGAGAAAGATATCTCCCACTCATTATGAGATATAGAGAATTTACCCATTGTCTAGATCATATAGTCTTGTTTATATTAGATACAGATGACTGAGTTATGCCTCGGTCCATCCAACACCTAGTATTCCAAGTATATGGACACTTAAATCAATACATACTTGGTTCATATAGGTAGATGAAATATAGAACTATAATATATATATTATTACTATATATATATTAGTTAGAAATTAGAAACTCATTATGGTCCTGAGATGAAGCAGGTAGATTCAGCCAAGTGTCTTTTTGAAACCTCATTTGACTGGTACTTATTTATTATTTCAGAATTGTTTATTAGTCCATTTATACATTCAAACTTCTTTACTATATTTATAGACTAGTTTTAACTATAGACAATGTGGGTGGTAACCTACTAATATTTATATCTCACACTCTACTTGGACCACCATTGCACTAGGATACCCGTGTAGATCTCATGTTATAAGAACCACAAATTCTTGATTTTGTTGTCTTGCGTGTACATAGGAGTTAAGAGCACATAACTGAGTTGGATCTTAGGATGCTCATGGAGTTCTCCCTCTGGGATTTTTATTTCTTTTATATATTTGGGTACTCTACTATAAATTATTTCTAGTTTTATGTATATTATTATATCTTTGTATCACCATATGTACATGAATAAATTATTTTATATTGGTGTTTTCCATCATTTACTTTTCAATGTATATTATTCTTATCCTCCTCTATCATTTATTTATTACTACTTATGCTATTTTATAATATTTTATATCTGCTAAATCATTTTAATACTCTGATATTGAGGGTATAGTCTCCATACTATCACCTCCTGAGGCCCCCACTTCTAGTTGGAAGCCTCTAGTGTATGAGAAGACATTGTAGAGGTCATGGGACCCACCAATATGGCTACCATGTTAGTGTTCTATTGGGATGAGATGTTACATATCTAAGTTCACAAAGGGTGAGTGTGATGACATTTATCTCTAATCACAATTTTACGAGTGAATGATTTAGTGGGGTTCCAGGTTCATAATTTAATGACTCAGGCTTTTGATACATAGATATTACATATTTTTAAATGAATATTTATTACATTATACAAACACATGCCTGAGGACCATAATGGTGTGGTTCCTTTCTAAACATGGAACACATTATTTTAATTTGGTAAAATATCTTCAACATCTCCCATAAATGTCTCCCACTTTAGTATTCCTACTTAAAAAAATTCTTCATAACCTAGGGAGAGGAATCATCAGAAAGGGTTAGTACATATGTTTAGTATGGGTAAACATGAGATATATGTAATAAAAACATGATAATATGGGTATGAGAACATTATCATAAAATTTTAAAAGTATAACCTACATATCAAAGATCATAATGTTGAATCATGGAATAAATATTGGTAGTTCATAAGACTTGAATCATAAGATAAGAAACCAACAAGATTCGTAAGAGTATAAAAATAACATAAGACATGTAATTTTTGGCATACACATATGCTTAGAAAATCTTTTCTCAAGGCTAATTACAAAGACATTCATAACATTTTAGGCTTGGGCTATTCAACTATGTACCTGCTTCGGGCTTGGGATGACCTCTCATGCAACTTTTAGTTTTGGGCTTGGGATGACCTCATGTGTACCCTCTTGTTATGGCCTTAGGCTGACAACCCATATACCCTTTTGTGGGATTAGGATTACCTAATGTGAAACCTATTAATTTAGTATTAGGATGAACTCTTGTGTTCCCTGTTGTAGCGGTATTAGGATGAACTCCTATTTACCATCTTGTGCAGGCTTGGGATAAACAACCTTTGATCTCATAGGACATTTATCATTACCTAATGAATTAGATATAGATATATGTCAAACCCATCGCATAATGAAAATCATACATATTTGTTTTATAATAACATAAAACATTCATCACATCATAACCCAAGTAAAGAAATTAGTTCCCTAAACATACCATCATAACATAACTCATGGAAAATAAATAGGTTTTATAAATATCATGTCAGCATAGACATGAATCATTCATAGAAATAATAATAATGGTATCCTTGGATAAAATCCCCATTAAAGCATGGGTAACACCAATGGATTCCATCTTAGATGGAAAATAATTTTTAAATATCTTTTTAACACATTTCTTGAGGAAATTTCCTAATAATTTTGAAATATATTTTGAAAAAATTTCTTAAAGAGAATATAATTTCCACATTGAAAAATGATTTCTATATAATATAATATTTATTAAACCTTTTTAATTGAAAATAAACTTGAAATTTTAGAAAGGAATCTTCAAAACCCATTTTAAACATCTATTAAATCTTTTTTCTTTAATTTTTTTAAAATATAATTTAAAACTATTTTTTAAAACATTTTTAGAAAACACTTTTTCTATATATATTTTTTTTGATCAACTAGAGAATAAAATTAAATTAATTATATAATATCAAACAATAACTATAATCAAGATAAAAAATTTTAGAGGGAATTATATACTCATCGTAAAATAATATATGTTCATAACATTATATATGTCAAAAAATAAAATTGAGAAACAATTGACTTACCAATATCATAAATTTTGAACCGTAAACCCCATAAAAGAGAGGTTATAAAATAGAAATATAAATACCAATAAATTTAAGGTAAATGATAATATATTACATTAATGGTTATTATATAAACCATAAAAAATAATTATGTTGGGAATATGGAATAAGTCTCACATAAATAAAAGTGAGACTAGTAATCCCCTTATAAATATCAGGGCATTGAAGTGAGCATTAGTAAAATGAATTAATTATGTTTATTTGATATAAATACACATAAATTAATTATAAATAATATATAAGATAATAAAAATTCATTTCACACATAATAATATAATTACGCAATCAAGGAAATAATAGTTTACCTAATGAATGGAAAATGAGTTAAGAATTCCCTACCACTTTATAATCAACTGAATCGTATGACCCATAAAATTAATAATTATAAAATAAAACATTTAATAACATTAATATAATGATATTTATAATATTATATATAAAAGTTTAATATATACACCACACACAAGTAATAATTTATGAATAAGGCATATATCTCATAAAAGAAAAAGTGAGACGAGAAACCCATACCTCACGGTTCCATTTAGTTTTTCATACTTTAAAATCATGTATTAAGGGTTAAAAGATGTTATTAATTAATTATAGAACTATTTTAATATTGATAAAACCTTATTTAGTTATATTAAAAGATCTTATATTCCTTTAATTAGTAATATTTCATTACATTCATGGTTTCGAGTGCATTCGTTTCATGGTTCCATGATTGGTTCATTTGTGTATAATTATGGATGTTCTTGTAAAATGGGATTACAAATCCAAAGTGTAAATAAATAGTATTAATTCAATTAAATTATTATAAATGTTCCCATATGTCATTTTTATTTCTTATATGTGGATGATTCATTTGACAAAAATTTAATGATAAATGCTCAGTCTAATTTGGTGGTTTTTCTAACAATCACAAACATGTTTCGATTTATTTAATATTATGTCTAAGTATTAGTTAATGAACATTAAATAGGTTAAAAAATACCTATTAAAATATTATTTAACCATAATTATACTTTTTTTACTATACATGATGGTAGTAATGGAAAACAAAGAAAATCATTATTCATAGAGGCGATTAACTTGCATAATTTGGACAATAGTTTCATTTCTTAGAGTAAAAAGAGATGAGAAATTAAATGGTTATGAGATATTACATTGAAAACATAAAAAATAATTATATAAATTATTATGTAGTTATAATTCCTTTATTTATTAAGGATGTGAGAAGAATGAAGAATAATAAATGAAATTTAGAGAGGTGCTTTGAGAAATTTACCTCTTGAATATCACCTCCTTGAATGATCCCTTAAATGCCTTGGAAATAGAATTTGGGTGAGACCATAATCACTAAGACTAGGGGGGAGTGGAGAGTATAGTTTTGGAATATATTTTTTTATATTAATGTCCAGGGATGAGAAATGGGCTGGTGAGGATGGTATATATACTTTAGGAGGGGTGGGTTTAAGTTATTAAATAATGATTATTTTAATTTTAAATCCAACCGCAATGAGATGAAATTAATTTCCATTAATTTGGATAATAATTATCTTTTTAAAGGATTTTTGGGGTCGATAAATACCTAAAACACCCATTAAATTTTTTAATTTTTACATATTTTAATATTTTACCTTTTAACTTTAACTAGATTCATTATTTTACCAATACTATGGTAAATAATTTTTTTACTACGGTAAATTTTTTATTCATAGAACTGAAATTGAACTTAAAACCTAATTTGATCCTTTTAATTACAAATATGTATTCCATTTTAAAAAATACAATTTACATAATTTGAAAAATTAGATTTAAAATTAATCCTGCAGACAAGACGATAAAGAAGGTTTTTAAAAAGAAAGTGTTCAAAATATTGAAATGTTTTCATATCATGATTCAATAATAAAATGATTGAAATAACCAAAATTGTATTAATATATTTATAATTGATCCATTTTTTACTTTAAAACAAATTTAAAATATAATTTAACACTACAAATCTTTTAGATGAAAATTCAGTTTTCAATTAAAATTTACTATTTTTCACTATCTATCAAAAATGAAACTACTCAAAAAATACCAAAAATTCACTCTAATATAATTTTGATATTTCAATTTCCAAAATTAATTTTAATTTTTTCAAATAAAATTTTTGTAAGTGTTAAAATTTAGTTTTAAAACTGGTTCTCACTTAAAAGATTACCAAATTACCTTTTTTAAAAATATTGCTTTTTATGCATAAAATTGGATTTATTCTTAACTTAAGCCTATCAAAATTATTAGATGAATAAAAAAACATTATATTCAAAAAATAAAATATAAATTTCATTAATATATTTTACCAATAGTGATGAATTTAATCTATTATGAAAGAATTCCATTGTGGGAATCAAAATAGTTTTTTTTTATAAAAACACATCCTTTATGTTCAATTGGTTTTAATTGAAATTTGTAATTAATTGGTAACCAATGAGTTAATTTTATAAACATGTGAAAACAGTATTTTTTATAATTTAGTTATTCTCATTCATTCACACTATTACAATAGTTAGATGATAACTATCAAAATTAAATAAAAATATTAATAGTATATTGTAGTTCGGTAAAAATCAGTCTTGCATGTAATTCAAGCTATTGAATGAACAAATCACTATGTGTAACATAAGAAAAATATAGTGTTGTGTATACTAAAAGATAATATAAGTTTTTTATGTAGTTAAATCATAACTTTGTGTAGTATACAATGAAATCCACTAAAGAAATTTAATTTATTAAAAAATAATTAATTCATAAAAACTCAAGGTGTTACATTCTACCCCCCATAAAAGGTATTTCACCCTAAAATTAATCTTGGTTATCAAAGGTTTATTATATTAAATTTCCTTTAATATAAACACACATCACTAAAATTAATACTAAAAATTCTATTAAAAAAAGAATTAGGAAACAAAATAGTTACCCAAAGTAACTCATAACTAGGATTCCATATAGTAGAAAATAGGTGGAAAGTGAAAACATGGAAAAGGAAGAGAAAACTAATGCTCAAATATTGATAGAGAGTGATAGAAAAAATATTCAGGATAAATTAAACTATCAAAAATCCATAAATCAAATAGGATTTAAAAAGTACATTGATATCATTAAAAATGATGATAACAGGATAGTATTTTCGATTTGCATATGAACCGTGATTCTCCTACTTCGGCGGTTTGGGTAAGTCTTCCAAACCTTCCTTTACCTTTTCAGAACCCTTCGGTGATTCTTATGATAGGAAACCTCGTAGGAATATTTATTTTTTCTGATAGCTGATGGAGTCCATGTGTCACCCGGTGAATCCTCAAATCTGCATTGAAGTGGATGCTTCTCATTTGCCCTTTGATTATGTATGGATTACTATTGGGGAAGATTACAGGTGGAAGCAGCGGGTAGTTTACGAAAATTGGATTGAGTTTTTTTCATCTTGCAAGAATTTGGGCCATCATTTGGATGCTTTCCGCAGGAGATACACTGCTCCGTCATTGGAGGTAAGCCGTAGGGGGAAGTAGGTTGTGGAAAGGAAAGGGGAGGCTACACCGGGTGAGGGCCTGGAGGTTATTGTGAAAGATGATCTGGTCAAAGAGATGTCGGGGTCCAAAACTGGGGGATTTATTCAGTCAAGTCCTATAGTTAAGGACCTCTAGAAGGATGCTCATAAGGTGGTGATTATGGATATCCAGACTTTTGAAGATCCAAGAGCTATGGCAATACAGGTTAACCCGACGGTGGAGGAGGTTTTCAACAGGTTATGGCAGGATTTGAAGGGCTCTTCTAATCCTTCAGCTCGGAAGGAGTATGGCTCGGGTTATAAGGAGGATTTTTTAGAGCAGATCATGGAGAGGGAGAACACAGTGAAGGAATAGAGGGTGGGGAGAAATAGATCTACCTTGGTCGTGTCCAGTCCGAATAGTGCTGGGGGTTCTAGATGATTAGACCCCTCGGCGAGACCCTTCCTCACTCTAACCAATAGATTTGAAGGCCTTTCGGAAGGCATTTTTGAATAAGGCTTGGATTCTGGTCTTGTTCTTGGTGGTGATGCTGAGGGGGCTGGTGTGGGAGGGCACAATACAGTAAGGTTGAGGCATGAGGAAATCCCTCTGACCGGAGAAGAGGATGCTACATCATCTGGGTATATTGCATCGATTAATAATAACACACCAATTACTAGGAGGGGGAATACTTCAGGTTGCATGGATAATGGCCTGAGGAATAAAGGGAGAAATGTTTTTGGGGGAAATAAGGAAAATATGAGTGGCCCAACCTTGTTTTCATACAGCGACATCATACAGAATGGGACTGGAAGGATGACTGAGTGTGAAGGAACTCTATCTGCTACTCCAAGAAGAGGAACAAGGAAAGACTACTCTTACCTTCCGTGACCGATGTGTACCAGATCTTCCCTTAAGCAGGACAAAGGTGTGATTCTTGCCTTCAAAAAAGACAGCTTGACCAAGAAACCTTGTCCAGTGAAACCTTTACTGGATCAGATGGGGAACTTTGAGCAAAGTAATTACTTCTTGAGGCCGCATAAATCGACCTCTGAGTGGGAATCAACTACAACATAAGGGTATTCTTGTGTGGGATGTGAAGATGATTACGGGTATTATGATATGTAGTCCTGTGGTGAGCTGGTTGTTTTTTGGTTGTTCTGCATTTTTCCTTTTGTTGATGTTTCAAATCGTGATCTGGTTTGTGTTAAGGGTTGTGAAGTTTATCACTTTTTCCTAAAAGTGTTTGGAAAAAAAATTAATTTTCAATCATTCAGTCATTTACTCCTAAAATAATGGTGAATTTTTTATTCTTAAAGCACTAATGGGTAATAATATATATAATTAGAATAATAATTCATTTTGTTAATCATTCATTATCATTAAAGATAAATGGTTAGAATAGGTTATCCAAAATGTATAAATATATTTATAGTGAAATAATATTTAAATCTCCAAAACCTCATCCAAAGTTTAACTAAAATAATTCCATAAATGGTTAACCTTATAACCCTTATAATTCACCATTTAATCCTTAAATATTATCTTATCTTATACCAAAAACATTTTCATTTGAAACATGGGTTCATCCATGTACCGATATAATATAAAGTGTGATTTTAGTGTCATAGAATCCACAAATATGGAGATAACAACATGAAATTTCACTAAATAATATATAATAAGGTTTTCATAGGGATTATTCATACAAAATAAAACCTGAAATTCCTAACTTAGAATAGGAATATAAGTGTACTCTAAATATCATGATTCACATAATCAATTTTGATAGCATAAGATTTACCTTTATCCCTTATCTTAAGATATTTCTAATTTCAATCATTATAATTAACATTTTATTTTAATCCCTTATTTTCCTGATTCCCATACTTTTTACATTTGAAACATTGAATTTTGGGAGGTTTAGTTTTTAGATCTTTCTCTTTATTCCCATTAATTTGGAATTTATTAACTTAATGGCCTTTCTTTCCACACTTAAAACATTTATCATTTCCTCTAATACAATGTACTCTATATTTCCTTCCATACTTTCTTCTCTCTATAGTTATTAGAGTTTACCTTGAATTGTATCATTTTTTTCTTATCATAACCACGAGATTGATGGGAAACATCAATATCCCTTTTTGTAAGAATAATAAAAGGAAGGTACTAACTAAAAATTAAGTTCTTGAACTCATCCAAATCCATGTATTCAATTTTATCATGTTTCCTGATACACTTTATAAATTTACACCACTGATTCACTTCACCTTCAAAGTGATAGGTTCCTAACAAAAAACTTTTATGTTTTGAACAATGGATAATGAAAATTATCTTTTTAGTGGTATAGATCCATTTCTCAGTAACAAGTGGATCAATCATTCCACTAATAGAAGGTGGAAGTTTCCTTAAGAAGGATTCAATAAAACATTTTCATCTCCTTTGTTCAATTGGAAGATCATCAAGTCTCATGGATTGATAAGGTCCTATTGTCTTATAAATGATTTTTCTCATTCTATTTTCTATATCATTTGGTTTTATATGAGATAAATCATTTCATTTTACATTGAATTTATAAATAACATGGTTCCTTTGGGATACAACTATTGACTAAAACCATAAATCATAGCATAAGCAACAAAAACCATATTGGGAAAACCATATAGTAAAGGGAAATTACATCAAAACTATAATATCTTAGGTTTAATCCTTGGTTATTCTTTATCATTACATAAATATTAGGATTTTAACCTCTAATTAGAATTATCATTATAATTTTTCTTAGATATATCACTAGATATATCCTTAGAAATATCTCTAGGGATCTCACTAAATTATTTTGATCCTAGTTTCAAAATGTTGAATAAACATTTTCTCTGATGAAAACTATAATAAACCAGGGTTTTAATGCATGAATATTTAATATTTATATATTAATATTCATTACATTACCCTAAAAAATTCTAGAGGACCATAATAGTTTAGTGCCTTTGGAAACTTAGAACACATTTGTCTAATTTGGTGGAAGATATTCAATATTTCTTATGAACACATTCCCCTTTTTTATTCCTACTTAAAACCATTCTTCATAACCTGGGGAAAGGGAACATAAGAAATGGTGATCTCATACTCTCAGTAAGGGTAAACATGGGAGATACATAATCATAACATGAGAATAAGTATAACGACCCATACTTTACATACATTGTTATTACTTCATAATTGAATCACACTTATTACAACATATAACAAAACCAAGAAAGGACCGTATAGGTATAGTGTCTTTAGAAACTGGGAAACATAAACAACTGGTTCATAAAGCATCTACTTTGCCTCCCATTTATTTCATCATATCTAGAGTCCCTTTTTGGCATATTCTACTTAATAACCTTCTTCCTGGCCTGGGGAAATAAAACATACAAAAGGGTGAGCTCAAATGCTCAGTAAGGGTAAACAAAAGAAATATCAATCACATCATATACATAAGAACATAACTTTTGGAAATCTTATCCTGCAAAAGAGATCATAATATCATAACATGGGATAAATCATAGAAGTGAAATTTAATCCCAATAATCATAACATAAAACCTGAAACTTTGTGGCATACACACATAATCATAGAGAATCATTTCTTATTAGTCAAGACTCATTGCCAAGACTATCTTAGTGGACAGAGTCCATTTCTGAACCGAGTTCACTCCTCATTTCAGTCCTGTTTCACTGAACCGGTATAACCTACCGTTATAGCCATGTCTATATCATGAGATATAAAATATTTACCCAATGCATTGGAGAGATATATAGGTTCCACCCATCTCATAATGATACCATTCTTATGTGTGCCACAAAATCATAAACCATACATCATAGCATAACCCATGTAATAAAAATGGAATTCTTAACCAATATGACATCATAAAACAATTCATATAAGATAAAGGAATTCATAAAAATATTTCCATCACAACATAATCAAATCCATGTAATAATAGGGATAGAAACAGAACCCAATATTATCTTAGATGGAAAATAATTTTGATAAAACACTTGAACTCCATTCTTGAGGAAAATACCCCTTCTACTTCAAAAACACTTTTCATTTCTTAACATGTCATAAAATTATAACGAAAAGAATTTGATTAAAAATAAACTTGAAAACTTGTAAAGGAAGCTTCTTGGAAATAATGTTTTAAAAATCCATTCATGCTGTATAAGTTAAAAAAACATTCTTCGTACTTTTGTCGGAAAAGTCAAAAAGTACCTCGTACGAAAAACAACAAAAGATTCCTTTCATATCCTTTACTAAAAACTCACCGAAGGGTAAAATTGGATTTAAACAATTGTAGGTTGATGGAAATAATATTACATATTTAGGAAACATGGATTTGGATGATAAAATACACCCCAGTAAATACTAAAGTATAAAGCATCTCAGATAAAAATGATATTGTGATATTTCACTTACCTTAGGTCCGACTTGATTTGTAAGTGTCCGAACCTCCTATATAATGATTTAAATAATGTTATTGACTCATTCCAGAATCATACTTATTTTTATGATATCATATATGGTCATATTCTTAGCTTCTTAGTAGTAATATTTCATTGCTACTTGTTATTCGGGTGTTTATAACTTTTTGTTCTTATGCGTGTTTTGTCGAATAAATTCTTATCCTTCTCCTTAGGTTATAGATACCTCATTTCCAGAATGGTATTATTGTAATATATATCATATTCATTCATTGAATTCATTTATATAATCATTATGAAATGAAGATCATGTAGAATGAGTTGCATCACATCGTGGAGACGGTATTCCATACATACGCACGAGTGATGATATCGTTCCTATGATCGTGGAATTGTATTGGAGTGTATGTCTACTTTTACAGAATTAATATCACTTTATAATAGTCATATATAGTCATTATTTACACCATTATACCGATCCAATTAAGGTGGTGGTGGAAAATAGATTACACCACGGCGTGGAGATGGTATTCCGTACGTACGCACGCGCGGTGATTTCATTTTCCATAGGATGGATAGATGGTTAAATAGGGTTGTTTCATACTTATAATAACATATCAGTATATGAGTGATAATGATGTTATTATCTCATAATGAAACAACTAAATAAGAAGAAGTTGAAGAAGAAAGAAATTGGAAAGGATCGGTAATGGATATTACCTCTTCTTTGAAGTGCTTCTTTGAGACCTCCTTTTAGGGCACTAAAATTGGTCTTTGAAGAAGACCAGGACCTCTAGGATGTCTCTAGGGAAGTGGAGAGGAGAAAATGGCAGGGTTTGGACTAGTTTGAAGGCTCAAAGTGGTGTGAGGAAGAGAGGGAGGAGGTGCCCTTTTATAAGGGAGGAGAGGGGCACCTTTGGAATAACTAAAAATATTATTTTATTATAAAGTCAAGTTCGGTTTTAAATAGATCCAAATTGATTTATTTAGAGGATACGGTGGGGATAAGTCGAAATCCTCTCATCCAATAGAATTTAGACAAGTTTAGGTTCCTATTTTAACCTTATCATTTAGATTTAACATTAATTTAAATAATTTTACTTTTACCGTGTCTTCTTGTGTTCTTATACTATAAGGTTAATAAACTTACTATATCAAGCCAAACGAACCCCAAGTTGTTTATTATTAATATATATAACCTTATCTAAGTCATTTGGAAGAACCTTAGATTTTTAAGAATAAAATAACAATTAATAATATAATATTTGTTTTAAAAACTATTTTATGTCAATTTTGACACAATTTAGTAATTGATTTTTGTGAAAATCATAACAGAATTATAAGTTCGAAAAAAGTTAATTAAATCAATAATAACATGTCATATTAACCTAGAAAATTAGTGTAATTCATAAAAAGTCTCAAATTATATTTATTTGGGTATTTATAACATCAATTATGTCAATATTTCATTAATAATATAATTACTGCATCATCGTTGTGTGATAAATAAATTAAATTATTTAATGTCTAAAAATTACAAATAAAATACCATTATGTAGGAAATATTTTTATCTTTCTAATTAATATTTATAGTCGAATATATCTTATTTATAACCCCATATTAAAAATGATTTAGTTATTAAACTTTGATTTTAACTATTTTAACCCTTCTTTAAATAAATTAATAATAAATGTCCTAATCTAATCCAAGTGGGCCTAAATGGTCATATTTTATTCCAAAGTTTGTTTTTGGTCGAATTACACTTGTCCAACAGAATTAGGACATGTGTTAGGGTAATAATAATATCATTTTTACCCTTAATTACCCTATTTACTTTTAACCGTGGTAAAAAAAGTAAAAAGTTACTATTCACCAAAAAATTATTTTCATCTCATTGAACCACATTTTACTTACTGACATCAACTGTGTCTCTCAGATTTTTGAAATTCTACTCACATAAGCGGTAAAATTAAGTTTTATGAAAAATTCAGTTTTTTTTAACAGCCACTTAGTAGTTTCACTATTCATCAAAAATTGAAAGTTTTCAGAAAAATACCAAAATTTCACCCTAGGCTAATTTCGATATTCCGAGTTCAAAAATGAAGTCCATTTTGAAAAATAAAATTTATAAAATTTCAAAAATTTGTTATTACTATTCATAACGGCTAGTTTTAATAATATTTTAATAGCATATCATTGTTTAGTGAAACTCGGTATTGCGTACGACGCAAGCTATCGAGGAAGGCCGCAGTTGCGTGTAAAGAAAGTCAAGCTAGTTTTGTGTGTAGTGAAAGATTCCTTTGATGATTTATATAACATATAAACAAAATATTTCACATAAAAGTCTCGGGTGTTACAATCTACCCCCCTTAAAATGAATTTCGCCCTCAAAATTCGTCACTTTGTAACAAACAGATGAGGATACCTCTCCCTCATCATATCCTCAAGCTACCATGTAGCTTCTTCTAATTGGTGGTTCCTCCATAAAACTTTCACCAATCGAGTGGTCTTGTTTCGTAGGACTTTTTCGCTACGATCCAGAATCTCTATCGGTTGTTCTTCATAAGAAATATCTTGCTCCAGCGGTAAAACTTCTGAGCTAAGTACATGTGAAGGATCAGGTATGTACTTTCTCAGGAGAGATACATGGAACACATCATGAACTTGAGAGAGATTAGGTGGAAGCGCCAATCGGTAAGCTACTTTCCCAACACGATCCAGTATTTTGAAAGGACCGATATATCTAGGGCTCAACTTCCCCTTCTTTCCAAATCTCATGACTCTCTTCCAGGGAGATATCCGTAAGAACACTTTATCACCCACTTCAATCTCTAGGTCTTTTCTTCGGCTGTCGGCATAACTTTTCTATCAACTCTGAGCTGCTCTTATGTGTTGTTGAATAGATCTGACCTTTTCTGCCATTTCATCAACGAGATTAGGTCCTAATAGCTTTCTTTCCCCAACTTCATCCCAGCAAGTTGGAGTCTTCCATTTCCTTCCATAGAGAGCTTCATAAGGATCCATCTGAATACTGGAGTGAAAGATATTATTATAAGAAAATTCCACAAGAGGTAGGTGTTGATCCCAACCAACTTTGAAATCCATAGAGCAAGCTCTCAACATATCTTCTAGAGTTTGAATTTTTCTCTCAGACTGACCGTCTTTCTGAGGATGATAAGCAGTGCTGAAACTCAACTCTGTATCCAGAGTATGCTGAAGACTTCTCCAGATCTTCGATGTAAATCTCGGATCCCGATCAGATATAATAGAAATTGGTACTCCATGCAATCTTACCACTTCCTTTACATATATCCTGGCAAGCTGATCCAGAGAGAAGTCCTCTCTAATAGTAATGAAGTGTGCATACTTTGTAAGATGATCAACTATGACCCAGATAGAATTATTGCCTTTGGATGTTTTAGGAAGTCCTGTGACAAAGTCCATAGTGATGTTTTCCCATTTCCATTCGGGTATGGGTAATGGTTGTAACAACCCCTTAGACTTCTGTCTCTCAGCTTTAACTTGCTGACAAACCAAGCATCGAGAGACATATTCAGCAACATCTCTTTTCATGCCATCCACCAGAAGTACTCTTTCTGGTCCCTTTACATCTTCGTGATTCCAGGATGAATAGAGAATGAAGAACTATGAGCCTCATCCAGCAGCTCCTTCTTTAATTCGGGGATGGGAGGAACACAAACCTGATTCTTGAACTTTATTATCCCATCACAATCAAGGTTGAATTCTGGAACATTTCTCACCTTCTTTTGTAACTCGACATCTTCTTTTTGTGCCTCTTTAATCTTCACATGTATAGATGGTTGAACATTCATTTGAGAAAGATAAGATTTTTCCCCTTCCATTATAATTCCAAGATCCATTCTTTGTAAATCCATAAATATTGTATCTTTTGTGATCCTCATCATGGATAAACTAGCATGGTCTGGTCGACTTAATGCATCTGCCACCTTGTTTTCTTTCCCAGGGTGGTAATGGATTGAGCAGTCATAATCCTTAATCAGCTCCAACCATCTTCTTTGGCGTATATTCAGCTCCTTTTGTGTGAAAATATACTTTAAACTTTTATGATCAGTATAAATATCACACCTTTCACCATAAAGGTAATGCCTCCAAATCTTTAAAGCAAAGATTACCGCAGCTAACTCCAAATCATGAGTTGGGTAATTTTGCTCATGTATTTTCAACTGTCGTGAGGCATAAGCTATCACCATATCATTTTGCATAAGAACACACCCCAATCCCTTCTTGGATGCATCACTGTAGATCACAAACCTTTCTCTACTACAAGGTAGTGTGAGCACAGGTGCACTGGATAACCTTCTTTTCAACTCCTTGAAATTCTCTTCACATTACTCCGTCCAAACAAACTTAACTCTTTTCCGAGTCAACTTGGTGAGTGGATTAGATAATCATGAAAAATATTTCACAAAACGTCGATAATATCCATCCAAACCAAGAAAAATTCGGATCTCAGTCACTGTTGTTGGTCTCGACCATCTTTCGATAACCTCTATTTTTACTGGATCCACAGATATCCCCTCTTTTGAGATTATGTGACCCAAAAATGAAACTTTTTGAAGCCAAAATTCACACTTGGTAAATTTGGCATAAAGCTTCTCTTTTCTCAGGGTCTTCAATATAATTCTCAAGTGATGTTCAGGTTCTTCCTTGCTCTTTGAATATACAAGAATATCGTCTATAAAGACTACCACAAACTGATCAAGATAGTCTCTAAAGACTCTATTCATTAGATCCATGAAGATAGCAGGGGCATTAGTAAGACCAAATGGCATCACCATAAATTCATAGTGTCCATACCTTGTACGGAAAGCCGTCTTTGGTATATCCTCCCTTTTGACCCTTAATTGATGATACCCTGAACGAAGATCAATCTTGGAAAAGTATTGAGCTCCGCGTAGTTGGTCAAATAGGTCATCAATGCGTGGGAGAGGATATTTGTTCTTGATAGTGATCTTGTTAAGTTCTCGATAATCAATGCAGAGTCTCATTGATCCATATTTCTTCTTAACAAACAGAATAGGTGCTCCCCAAGGTGACGCACTAGGGCGTATGAACCCCTTATCAAGATTCTCTTGGAGTTGCTTCTTCAATTCCTGAAACTCAATTGGGGCCATTCTATAAGGTGTCTTTGAAATAGGCAAAGCACCCGGTACGAGTTCTATTGAAAACTCAACTTCACGATTCGGTGGAAGACCCGGTAATTCCTCCGGAAAGACATCATCAAACTCCTGTACAATGGGCATATTCTTAATTGTGAGTTTCTCACCAACCATTTGAGATAAATAACTTTAATTTAGTGGAATCAAGACCCATAAGATGGAAGGAATTTCCACTGGAAGGTTATGTTCATCCTTGCATCGATAGACGATCATAGATTGATCTGGAATATGAAATTTGACTTCCCTTCTTTGGAAATTGATATGAGCTCCATGTAGAGAAAGCCAATCCATGCCAAGAATCACATCAAATTCCACTATAGGAAGGATCAGAAGATTTTCAGGAAGCACTTTCCCACAAACTTCAATCGGAGAAGAATTATAAACATTTGATGCGACTGTTGTGCCATTAGGGGTTGTCACAGCTAACTCAACATCTAACTGTTGAGGTAATAAGGTGATATCCTTAGAAAATTTTTCAGAAATAAAGGAGTGGGTGGATTCAGAATCAAATAAAACATTTGCTACTTTAGAGTGGATGGTAAGTGTACCTTTTACCACATCGTTATCATACTCCACATCGCTGATAGAAATTGCATGTGACATTCCTTTGTTTTTAGCCTTAAGAGTTTGTTGACGTCGACCATCATCATCAACCCTTGGATTTGGGCATTGATTGGCATAATGCCCCATCTCCTTGCACTTGAAACATTGAAGTGTATTAGGTTCATTCTGTGTATCCCTTCCTTTTTTTTGCATCATTAGACGTCTTCTTTCCATCATCACGACATTCAAATGCCCGATGACCTTCCTTTCCACATTTGAAACATTTACTTGTCCCTTTAAGAAAAATCCCTCCATGTTTCTTTCCACACTTGTGCATAAGGGAAAGCTCATCTTCTTTTCAGTGTGCTCTTTAGATTTTCCTTTGAATTCCATTTTCCTCTTCTTATCAAACCCATATGACTGATGGGTTACTCCAATCTCCATCTCAACTTTGAGAGCACATCGAACGATTTCCTCGTAGCTATTGAAGTCCCTTATGGCTAAGGCCCTTCGAAGACATGGTTTTAAGCCACTAAAGAATCGATCGATCTTACTCTCAGGTTGGATAATAATACCATAAGTGTACCTTGAAAGTCTTGTAAAATTTGCTTCATAGGTACCAACAGATTCATCATCCTTTTGCTTCAGTTCAAGAAACTTTTTCTCCATCTTTGTTCGGAGAATACAAGGGAAGTACTTATTGAAAAATAAGTTCTTGAACTCGTCCCATTCCATGGACTCAATTTCATCCCTTTTCCTCATATTCTTAATAAGATTCCACCATTGATCAGCATCACCCTCCAAACGATACACTGCTAGGATGACTTTATCATGCTCAGAACATTGAAGAACTGAAAATATCTTTTTAGTAGTACTAATCCATTGTTCAGCAACTAATGGATCAGTAGACCCGCTGAATGAAGGTGGACGCTGTCTCAGGAAGGATTCAATAGAATGTTGCTCCTTCCTTTGCTCGTTTGGAAGTCCTGCATGATTCATAGCTTGAGAAAGTTGTGTGATCATGGCTACAAGATTTTTCATTCCAGCTCCCATAACGTTTGGTTGCTTAGGGGGACAATCATTGCATTTCCCGTCGCATTCCGCATTAACACGGTTCTTTTGGGTTCCATCCATTTACTAAAACCAAGAAGAATAGTGTGAGAAACACTAATTATAATAGTAAAACCACATAATCAAGAATAAAATTTCACACTTAAGGTCTTATCCTAGGTTATTCATGGCCATTTCTAAAACACTAAGATTGTGTTCTATGCTTAGACTTATCCTTAGGGTTCTTACTAAGGCTTTTACATCCTAGTTTCCAAAGGTTGACTATACCTTTCCTCTGATACCAACTATAACGACCCATACTTTACATACAATGTTATTACTTCAGAATTGAAGCACACTTATTACAACATATAACAAAACCAATAAAGGACCGTATAGGTATAGTGTCTTTAGAAACTGGGAAACATAAACAACTGGTTCATAAAGCATCTACTTTGCCTCCGATTTATTTCATCATATCTAGAGTCCAATTTTGGCATATTCTACTTAATAACCTTCTTCCTGACCTGGGGAAATAAAACATACAAAAGGTTGAGCTCAAAAGCTCAGTAAGTGTAAACAAAAGAAATATCAATCACATCATATACATAAGAACATAACTTTTGGAAATCTAATCCTGCAAAAGAGATCATAATATCATAACATGGGATAAATCATAGAAGTGAAATGTAATCCCAATAATCATAACATAAAACCTGAAACTTTGTGGCATACACACATAATCATAGAGAATCATTTCTTATTAGTCAAGACTCATTTCCAAGACTATCTTAGTGGACAAAGTCCATTTCTGAACCGAGTTCACTCCTCGTTTCAGTCCTGTTTCACTGAACCGGTATAACCTACCGTTACAGCCATGTCTATCTCATGAGATATAAAATCTTTACCCATTTCATTGGAGGGAGATATAGGTCCCACCCATCTCATAATGATACCATTCTTATGTGTGTGACAAAATCATAAACCATACATCATAGCATAACCCATGTAATAAAAATGGGATTCTTAAACAACATGACATCATAAAACAATTCATATAAGATAAAGGAATTCAAAAAAATATTTCCATCACAACATAATCAAATCCATGTAATAATAGGGATAGAAACAGAACCCAATATTATCTTATATGGAAAATAATTTTGATAAAACAATTGAACTCCATTCTTGAGGAAAATATCCTTTCTACTTCAAAAACACTTTTCATTTCTTAACATGTCATAAATTATAACGAAAATAAGTTGATTAAAAATAAACTTGAAAACTTGTAAAGTAAGCTTCTTGTAAATAATGTTTTAAAAATCCATTCATGTTGTATAAGTTAAAAAAAAACATTCTTCGTACTTTTGTCGGAAAAGTCAAAAAGTACCTCGTACGAAAAACAACAAAAGATTCCTTTCATATCCTTTACTAAAAACTCACTAAAGGGTAAAATTGGATTTAAACAATTGTAGGTGGATGGAAATAATATTACATATTGAGGAAACATGGATTTGGAGGATAAAATACACCCCAGTAAATACTAAAGTATAAACAATATCGGATAAAAATGAGATTGTGATATTTCCCTTACCTTAGGTCCGACTTGCTTTGTAAGTGTCCGAACCTCCTGTATAATGATTTAAATAATGTTATTGACTCATTACAGAATAATACTTATTTTTATGATATCATATATGGTCATATTTTTAGCTTCTTAGTAGTAATATTTCATTGCTACTTGTTATTCGGGTGTTTATAACTTTTTGTTCGTATGTGTGTTTTGTCGAATAAATTCTTATTCTTCTCTTTAGGTTATAGATACCTCATTTCCAGAATGGTATTAGTGTAATATATATCATATTCATTCATTCAATTCATTTATATAATCATTATGAAATGATGATCATGTATAACGAGTCGCATCACATCGTGGAGACGGTATTCCGTACGTACGCACGAGTGATGATATCGTTCCTATGATCGTGGAATTGTATTGGAGTATATGTATACTCTTTCAGAATCAATATCACTTTATAATAGTCATATATAGTCATTATTTACACCATTATACCCATCCAAGTAAGGTGGTGGTGGAAAATAGATTACACCACGGCGTGGAGATGGTATTTCGTACGTACGCACGCGCAGTGATTTCATTTTCCGTAGGATGGATAGATGGTTAAATAGGGTTGTTTCATACTTATAATAACATATCAGTATATGAGTGATACTTATGTTATTACTTCATAATGAAACAACTAAAGAATAATAAGTTGAAGAAGAAAGAAATTGGAAATGATCGGTAATGGATATTACCTCTTCTTTGAAGTGCTTCTTTGAGACCTCCTTTTAGGGTACTAAAATTAGTCTTTGAAGAAGACCAGGACCTCTAGGATGTCTCTAAGGAAGTGTAGAGGAGAAAATGTCAGGGGTTGGCCGAGATTGAAGGCTCAAAGTGGTGTGAGGAAGAGAGGGTGGAGGTTCCCTTTTATAAGGGAGGAGAGGGGCACCTTTGGAATAACTAAAAATATTATTTTATTATAAAGTCAAGTTTGGTTTTAAATAGCTCCAAATTGATTTAATTCTAGGTTAAGGTGGGGATGGGTCGAAATCCTCTCATCCAATATAATTTAGACAAGTTTAGGTTCCTATTTTAACCTTATCATTTAGATTTAACATTAATTTAAATAATTTTACTTTTACCGTGTCTTCTTGTGTTCTTATACTATAAAGTTAATAAACTTACTATATCAAAACAAACGAACCCCAAGTTGTTTATTATTAATATATATAACCGTATATAAGTCATTTGGCCGAACCTTAGATTTTTAGTTATAAAATAACAATTAATAATATAATATTTTTTTTAAAAACTATTTTATGTCAATTTTGACACTATTTAGTAATTCATTTTTGTGAAAATCATAAGAGAATGATAACTTCGAAAAAAGTTAATTAAATCAATACTAACATGTCATATTAACCTATAAAATTAGTGTAATTCATAAAAAGTCTCAAATTATATTTATTTGGGTATTTATAACATCAATTATGTCAATATTTCATTAAAAAGATAATTACTGCATCATCGTTGTGTCATAAATAAATTAAATTATTTAATGTCTAAAAATTACAAATAAAATACCATTATGTAAGAAAGATTTTTAGATTTCTAATGAATATTTATAGTCTAATTTATCTTATGTATAACCCCATATTAAAAATGATTTAGTTATTAAACTTTGATTTGAACTATTTTAACCCTTTTTTAAATAAATTAATAATAAATGTCCTAATCTAATCCAAGTGGGCCTAAAAGGTCATATTTTATTCCTAAGTTTGTTTTTGGTCGAATTACACTTGTCCAATAGAATTAGGACATGTGTTAGGGTAATAATAATATCATTTTTACCCTTAATTACCCTATTTACTTTTAACCGTGGTAAAAAAAATAAAAAGTTACTATTCACCAAAAAATTATTTTCATCTCATTGAACCACATTTTACTTACTGACATCAACCTTGTCTCTCAGATTTTTGAAATTCCACTCACAGAAGCGGTAAAATTAAGTTTTATGAAAAATTCAGTTTTTTTTAACAGCCACTCAGTAGTTTCACTATTCATCAAAAATTGAAAGTTTTTAGAAAAATACCAAAATTTCACCCTAGGATAATTTCGATATTCCGAGTTCAAAAATGAAGTCCATTTTGAAAAATGAAATTTATAAAATTTCAAAAATTGGTTATTACTATTCATAACGGCTTGTTTTAATAATATTTTAATAGCATATCATTGTTTAGTGAAACTCGGTATTGCGTACGACACAAGCTATCGAGGAAGGTTGCGGTTGCGTGTAAAGCAAGCCAAGCTAGTTTTGTGTGTAGTGAATGATTCCTTTGATGATTTATATAACATAAAAACAAAATATTTCACATAAAATTCTCGGGTGTTACAATAAGGGTATGATAATTTGATAATAACACTTTAAAATCATACTCCTCATATCAAATATCATAGTCTTGAATTATGGAATAAATATTGGCAGTTTATAAACCATGAATCATAAGATAACCAAAGAACATGATCCATGATAGTATATGTAACACCTCAAGTTTTTTTTAGACCTTTTTCCTTCTCATATAAATTAAATTTTCATTTATTTCTTGCAATGAACTAAGACAAACATTCCTTTCACATAGAATCAACTCGGCATATATTACATGGAACATCTACTAGGCATAAATTACACAAAACATCTACTTGGCATACGTTACATTCTACACTAATGTTTCTACAAAACATCATTTTACTGTTATGATTTTTTAAATGAGATAATTATAGACTATACATTAAAAATAGTTATATGAATAGTAATAACTTCATTTATAATATTTTTTATATAAATAAAACATATTTATAGTGAAAGATATAATTTTTTTAATATCCTTATATGTTTAAAAATAATATTTTCTCAAATGAACATCTTTTAATGTACTGTTTTGAAAAATAAAAAAAATCCATTTTAGACAATTTTAGAAATTTAATTTTATAAAATAAACTTAATTTTTTAATTTAGGATTTTGAAATTATCTTAGGGATAATTTTTGGGGTTTTTCTGAGAAACTTTAATTTTAGATGAATAGTGAAAAATACCGAATTTTAATTCAAAACAACCTTTTTATATAATTTATTTAAAAGGTTAAATTATATTTTAAATTGGTTTAAAAGTTTAATTATATATTATTTTTATCAATAAATACAATTTTGGCCATTGATATAAATTTTGATTTAAACTTGGGTATAAAAACTTAGCAAACCTTTAAATGTTTTTACCTTAAAAACACGTATGTTGACCTGACTGTGGGATTAATTTTAACTTAATTTATGAAACTTCCATGAATAGAATTTTTAAAAATAGATTCCTTATTTTTAATTTTAAAAAATTATAATTTATTGTAAATTAAACTTAGTTTTTGACAAAAAATTTTAGTGAAAGTGATTAAAATTAATTATAATAATTATGAGAAAAATTAGGTTAACAAAGTATCAAACCATAAATTTAAGAACTCCAAATGAACTATAAAATTTTCAAAAAAACAATTTTACAGATATTAATAATCCATGAAACTTCCATTGTTGAGTTTGGTTGGTTTTTTATGACTTTTTCTACATAAAAACGTGGGTACACCAAACTTGTCTTCAAAAATGCCAAGTGTGCCCCTTCCCTCCCCTATAAAAGGACACCACCTCTACCTCTTCATTACAACTCTCAAACCACTTGGATTTGGCAAATATTTTCCTAATAGACTTCAAAAAATACCTCCCTTACTCCTAGAAGCCTCCCCTTGGATATAAAATAATCCAATGAAGCTATTTGGGACAAAATAAAAGGAGTTACCAATTAAAAGGTAACATCTTCTGTCGGGATCATTTATTTTTTTCTTTATCCACCCTCTAAACTCTATTTATTGCATGATTTTATAAAAAACTAGTATCTTAAATATAATAGTATTTTTTTATTCCAATGGTTCTACTAAAACTTACACACACCTCAATCTAATGGGTAACAAATATATTGTTTATGTGTATAATGAACTACTACCTCAATAAATGATGATTGTTAATTTTTCCTTTACCATCTCTCATGGTGAAAATTATGACAGAAAATTTGTTTATATATGTAATATATTATATTTTTTTATTTCTTTAAGCTTTTTTATTTCTTTTACAACACATATATTTTTACTTTCCATTTTTTGTTAATATGATAATTCCGTTTGAGGAAGTGTGGACCACCTCCCCCTCAAAGAAATGTGAACCATTCATACACTACATGGAATGTATTAAGTATTTTTTCAGTAAATATATTTGATATAATAAGGCTACTATAATAATGATATATATATTTATATATATTTCTTTAATTTTTTTCTTTCAACACAAAAATTAAATAGAATAATATTCATGTGTATGTACGGATTACCGTCTCCATGAACGGTGTATTCCATTTCATACTTATAAATTATATAGATTATTATAATAATAATATACTGAATATAAATTATATTTATATCACAGTTTACATTCTTGAAATAATGATATAATTATAAGGGCCAAATATTTAACAAATTGAGACACATGTGATGAACAAAGTGGATATTACCTGAAATGAAATATTAACATAGTATTGTAACAAAAGGGTAATATAAGGTCATAATAAATATATATATGGTATTAGATATCATAATATGGTTCTTTAAAATATTTATAATAAATTTATATTTATTATATAGGTGATTTTAATGAGTATGATGAGATTCAAGACATAAGGTAAGGGAATCTCATCTCACTTTTATTTTTGTGAGATACATGCCTTAATCACCACTCGCTTCTTTTGTGTGGTGTATATAATGAACATGAATAAATTATAAGAGTATTATAATTAAATTTATGGGTATTAACGTATACATTTTAGTATATTTCTTTCATTTGGTTTAATTTTGAAAAGATGCCAAATCGGTAAAATAGTTTGTCTCAATTTTCCTTCGTTGAGACTCATGTTTTGTTATGAACCAAAATTATTTTTGTGGTGTATATACTTCCATTTTAAATTTTATATCATGAATATCTTTATTTTAATGATATTTTAAGTTTAATTTAATTTAATTTTCTTACACGTAGAGTTTGATCCCAAATTACCAAGTGATAAGAGTTTATTGAAACAATATCATCACTTTTCAAGATTGTTTATGATTATGCTTAAATTAATGAAATATCATGATCCATATCTCAAGAAAACTCCTTAATTTTATTCTCCTATGGTTATTCAAGATATACTCATTTATTATTACCATTTTCACTCTTTATTACTTAATATAATGTTTTTAAGTAAAATTTGATTGTCTCTCTCTTCGGTCAGAATTCTATTATATTCAAAAACCATGTTTTTAAAAATGTTTTCAAAATATATTTAAATAACATTTTCAAGGAAAAAGGATTTTAAAAACATTTTATATTTTTTAATGCTTCCTTTGTAAGTTTTCAATGCTACTTTCAAGGAAAAGTTTTTCAAAAGGTTGTATGTTTTAAAAAGTTTCCTTCAAGTCTGAGATGATATTTTACTCAAGAAATGTTTTTAAAAGATCTTTCAAAATTATTTCCCATGTAAGATAAAATATATTGGTGTTAATCATTCCTTTCTGGGGAAATTATTAAATGTTTCCATTCACATTCTTTCTCTTAATGGATTATTATTTGATTAAATTATGTTGATGAAAACTTTTTCTCCTTCATGGGTTATATGCTTTTGAAACCCACTTATTTTCATGGGTTATTTTTATGATGAAATGATTATGAATTTAGTATTTTCCATAGGTTACGATATGATTACATTTTATAATAATAATTTCATTTTAAGGGTTATGATATGATTACTTATGATATTGTGGAACATGTATATATAATTTCATTATGATATGGGTGTGACCTATGTCTCCCTTAAATGAAATGGGTAAAGATTTATATCTCATGAGATAGACTAATAATGGTATTAGGAATGATCCTTGACTACTAATATGGCCATAGAAGTAAACCATGAGTACCAAAAATGGTATGAGGTGTGAACTCGTGCTACTAATATAGTTATCGGAGTGAACTATGACTACCATGATGGTATAGTGAGTGAACCTATACTACTAAGATGTTCTTGGAAACAATTACTTGGAAACTATAAAAATTCTATTATATATTCTTATGTGTCAAAATTCCATGTTTTATTCCTATGTTATGCTTTGATGGATTATGATATTTATTTCCTTATGATTCATGTCTTATGAACTACCAATCTTTATTTTGAGACTCATGTATATAATCTTTGATATGTAGGGTATGTTCTTCTATTTTAATGATCATGTTCTCATACCCTTATGGTCGGGATTATGCTTATATATCTCCCTTATTTACCCTTAACGAGAATTTGATATCACCCCTTTTTAGGTTTCTTTCCCCTGTTTATGATGATACGTATTATGTTTTATGTGTCTAAGAATGGTTATAGTCAAGAAGAACCTAGTGGAAGATAATGTTTCTTACTTATGTATCAGTGTTTATGTATTCCTTTTTTCTAAATCCATTAGACTAGTATAGTATTTGGGCATTTGTTTGTATAATGTTGTAAGTATTCTACAAATGTTATGAAATGTTAATGTATGAAAACATAGTGTCACTATAGTTGGTATCAGATAAAAGGTTTAGTTAACCTTTGGAATATAGGATGAGAAATACTTTCTGAGAACTAAAAGGACATGTCTAGGGACAAGTCTTAGGATAAAGAAAAGTAAAGAAAAATATTCAAAAATTTTGGTAAAATATAGAGTGAGTGGTTTACTAGAAATAAATCTATTTCTGGATACTACAATTGGATGTGGATCTAGTATAGATGTACGTATGGGTAAAAATTATGAAAAGATGTTTTAGGCCTGACTCAACGTAATTTGGTACACAAAAATAAGCCTTACTACACACTGGGTTTGACACTCCCATGGGATATGCTTTGGGAATTTATAAACTCTTCATGAACCATCATGAAGGATTTAAATAGAATTTTCCTTTGAAAAACCTAGGATAAAGACAATGTTTCATAGATTAAGGAAGGTGTTATAATTTAAACATCCTATAAGTGAATTTTCTTGATAATGTGGTTCCTTGATATGATAATTGTTTATCAGTCTATAATTTTTGGTTTTAGTCAATGGTTGGAACCTAAAAGAACCTCATTAATTGTGATTTTAATGGAAAATGCAATGATTATCCTCTGGAGCAACCAAATGCTATGGTAGAAAGAATGAAAAACCCCATTCCTATGCTCACACAACTTTCTCAAGCTATTAATCATAGAGAAATTACAAATTATGAAAGGAGGGGACAAAATTTCGTTGACTCTTTAATGAGGAAATTTTCATATTATTTCAAAGTCTCTTATGATCCACTTGTTACTAACTAATGGATTATTACTACTAAAAAGATATTCTCTATTATCCAGTGTTTAGAGCATGAGAAATTCTTTCTAGATTTCTATCGATTAGAAGGCGAAGCAGACTAGTAGTGGACTCTAATAAAAAATACAAGGAATCAAGATGAAACTGAATCCATGGAATGGGATGAGTTCAAGAACATATTTTTTAATAAGCACTTCCCTCAGATTCTTTTTACCATGATAATAAAAGAGTTCCACTAATTAAAGCAAAGGGATGATGATACTGTTGGTACCTACGAGGTTAATTTCAAGAGACTTATGAGGTACGCTTCAGGAATTATATTCTAACCCAAAAGTAAAGTTGATTGGTTCTTAAGTTGATTAAATCCAACTATCATAAGTTCATTGGCAATAAGATACTTGAGTAACTAAGAAGAGATTGTATCTAGAGTTTATAAATGTTGTTCTGGACAATAATCATCATATGGCCTTTAATCTGATCAACCTCTCGAATGAGCCAGATAAATGTGTTTTCAAATATTATTCTTCAAAATCCTTTTCTTATAAAGATCATCTGAGGGTGAACACAATTTCAGGTTAGTATGATGCATGGGGCTTGGCCTCATGGGTTAAAAATATTCCATCCAAAATAAATTTTCTTTTTTAGAGAATAAAAATATGTGTGCTTCTTATGGATGAAAATGTTAAGAAATCTAGTGTAATATTTTATTTAAGATTCTTGTGTTGTAGGGACTCCAGAGAGGAGATATTTGATCACATATTCTTCAAAAGTGACTAGGCGTTCCAGGTGTATAAGGCCTTTAGTGAATTCACATGATTTTTTGTCTTGAATCTGAGGGACCTCTCCTTTCTCAAAATCTAGTTCAATGGTGAGGGGAATTATAATCCAAAGAAGAGTTCCCATGCCATTATTCTAACATCAGGGTGATGGTGTATTTGGATGGCTTGGAACAAAGAAAAAATTAGGGGCTTCATTTCACTAGTAGGTCCTTGGTGTCTATAACCAAGTTCCCCCTAGTTGATCTGGTTTACTCATATAGAAAATGGTGCAATTCCCCCTACCTTAGATCACTTCATATGGGACCTTATGAGGTTTGTTCTAACAATATTTTCCATTGGATTAGATGGTTTCCCAACATGGATAGTCTTAAACTCAACTTCAACGGATCATGCTCTTTGAATGATATTAAAGGTAATGGTGTGGTTCAGGACCCCAGGGTGCATGTTATTATTGATTTTTCTACCCACTTTGGTAGAGGTCAATCTCTTCTAGTGGAGTCTCTATATATTCTTATTTTTCTCCAGCTTTACAGGCAATGATATATTATTCTTGATGTATTTGAGACCAAATATATCATCATCCATGACTCCAGGCATAGAAAGTGCACAACTCTCTGTTCCTTATCATAAATCGTCAAAAGGTGAAGGACTTTAATAAGTGATGTAACACCCATATTTCACACTTTGAGGGAGGAAAATAAGGTGGAATATCATATTTCCTCTATGGTGTCATTGGGGCTTAGAGTTTTTCTTCCCTCGTACATGCATTTTTTTCTCGATTGAAGGGAATAATTTGATTATAGGGGATGCTCTTAGTATGAATCACTTTAGGCCTCCATATCTTCTCATTTCCCCATGTTCTTTTACTCTTTGTATTTTGGTCTTGGTGTTTGTACCTTTCCTTATTTGAAAAAAAATGATGATGATAATGATGATGAGAAAAAGATGAGATTTACTGTATGCTCTAAGTGTTGGAAGAAGAATGGAGGAAACTATCTTAATGGATCTAATAAATGTTTTAAGTATGGAAAGGAAGGTCATGAAGAAATTTATTTTCAAAGTGATGAGAAGAAGTTAGCTAACAGTGATAATGGAGAAAAAAACACATAATAAACCTCACATGCTTCAATGCTACAAGTGTGAGGAGAATGGGAATTATAGTAACCAGTGCCCAAACCCAAGGGATGGTGGTGACGATCGATGTCAATAACTCTTAAGACGAGGGAAAAGGGAAAATATCATGTAATCATTATTTCTGATGAGGGGTGTGATAAAAATGTGATGAAAGGTACACTTACCATCAAATCTAGAACTACTAATGTCATATTTGTTTCTGGATATACCCATTATTTCATATCTAAAGAATTTTCTATGGGTGATAGGATTCAACCAAAATAAATAGATATAGAATTAGCAGTGAAACCCCCTAATTCAAAGATTATTGAATCTCAATTCTATGATTCCTCTCCGGTTTAATTTTATGGGAATGCACTTCCTCAAAATATTACCATTCTTTCTTTGGTTGAATTTTATGTCATCTTAGGCATGGATTGGATTTCAATATATAAATCTCACATAAATTTTTGATGAAGGTAAGTTATGTTTGATATTTCAAACCCTCCTATGACCATCCATAAATGTGTAGATAATCATGGAATTCTTATGGATATTATAGCGAGTGTTTGGGTTTTAATTCCCTTTTATAACGATTTTTTATCTCAAATGGTTGGGGAGAAAAATCAACATAGATGATATGCCTATTTTTGGTTCTTTTTTGTATTTCTTTCTGAAAGAGTTGTCTATACTTCCACCAAAATGTGAAGTTGAGTACTTAATATAACTCATACCTAGTTCCACACCAATTTCAAATACTCTTTATAGAATGGCCCCAATTAAGTTATAGGAATTTATGAAGGAACTCCAAGAAAACCATGATAAGTTTTTCATTCATCCAATTGTATCACCTTGGGGTGAACTAGTAATTTTTATGAAAAATAAATATGGATCAATGCGACTCTACATTGATTATTGGTATTTGAACAAGATCGCGATCAAGAATAAGTATCATATCCCCATATTTATGAATTTTTTGATTAACTATGAGGAGCTCAATACTTTTCCAAGATTGACCTTTGTTCTGAATATCATCAATTGAGGGTCAAGAAAGAGGATATACCTAAGACAAAATTCCATATAAGGTATTGAAAGTATGAATATATAGTAATTCCCTTTGGTCTTACTAATTCCCCTACTATCTTCATGGATTTAATGAATAGAGTCTTTACTGATTACTTCGATCAGTTTGTGGTAGTCCTTATAGATGAAATTCTTGTATATTCAAAGGGAAAGGAATATCATGAAGATAACTTGATAATTGTACTAAAGACCCTAAGGAAGGAAAAGCTATAAAAAAATTTTAAGTGTTAATTTTTGGCTATAAAAGGTTTCCTTTTTGGGTCACATAATCTTAGGATATGGTATAACAATAGATTCATCAAAGAAGGAGGATATTGAATTATGATCTAGACTAACCATAGTGACTGAGATCCATAGCTTTATTGGTTTAGTTGGATATTATTGATAGTTTGTGGATAATTTCTCACAACTATATAATCCTCTGACCAAGTTAACTTGGAAGAGTTTCAAGTTTCTTTAGACAGATAAATTTGAGGTAAATTTCAAGGAACTGAAGAGAAGGTTAGTCAGTTCACATGTGCTTACATTACCCTGTAGTAGAGAAGGGTTTGTAATCTATAGTGATGCATAAAAAAAGGGATAGGAATGTGTTCTTATGAATAATAACATAGTTTTCACTTATGTCACATGTCAGTTGATGATTCCTGAGAAAAATTACCCAAATCATGATTTAGATTTAACATCGATATTTTTTGAATTAAAGATATGGATACATTACCTTTATGGAAAAAAATTGTGATATATATATCGATCATAAAAGATGAAAATTTATATTAACACATAAGGAGTTGGACATGATCTAGAGAAGATTGTTAGAGTTGAGAAAGGATTATATATGCTCAATAAATTACCACCCTAGGAAAGCAAACAAGGTTTTTGATGCTTTGAGTTAGAAGGATCATGTTATCTTATCCATGATGAGGATCACAAAAGATCCAATATTTCTATATTTTAAAAGGATAGATCTAGAAATATTAAAGGATGGGGAAAATATTATCTTTATCACATGAATATTCAACCATCTATCCAAGTGAATATTAAGGAGGAACAAAAGGAAGATGTAGAGCTACAAAAGAAACTTAGAAATTTTCCTAAGATTATCTTTGATCAGTATAAAATTATGAGGTTCAGAAACCATGTATGTGTTCCTTCCATAGCAGATTTAAAGAAGGAGATGTTAGAGAAAGATCATAGTTTTTCATTCCTTATTCAGCTTAGAAGTATGAATATGTATAGATATTTTAAGGAATACTTATAATGGGATGGCATGAAGAGTGATATCACAGAGTTTTTATCTCGGTGCTTGATATGCCAATAAGTTATGACTGAAGGAAAAAAAGTCAAATTAGATGTTGTATCCATTACCCATACCAAAATGCAAATGGGAGAACATCACTATAATTTTTTTCGTTAGACTACACAAAACTACTAAAGGGTTTAATATTATATGGGTGGTATTATACCTCCTTACTAAGAAAAAACAGATCATATTTATCAGAGAATACTTATCTATGGATCGATTTCTAGGATATACATTAAAGAGGTGGTAAGGTTTTACAGAGTACTACATTCTATTATTTCATATCTGTATAAAAGGTTCACATCAAAGTTATAGAGAAGTATTTAGAAATAACTTGATATAGAATTGAGTTTCAACACTACTTATCATCCTCAAATAGTTGGCCAGTCTAAAAGAACAATTAAAACCCTAGAGGATATGTTGAGATCTTGTTCTATGGATTTCAAAGGTGGTTGGAATCAACACCTTCCTCTAGTTGAGTTTTCTTACAAAAATATCTTTCACTCAGGAATTCATATGGAATAGTGTGAATCCCTTTATGGAAGTAAATGTGGAGCCCCAAAATGATGGGATGATTTTGGAGGAAGAAATATATTTGGACTTGAGATCACTGATGAAATGGTCAAAATGGTTAGAACTATTCAACAGAATATCATGGCATCTCAAAGTCGGAAAAAATTTCTGTTGATATCCACTGACGTGATCTAGAATATGAATTTGGTGAAAATGTGTTTCTTTGAATCTCACCCTGGAATAAAGTCATGAGGTTCAAGAAGAATGGAGAACTATACCTGAAGTATATTAGTACCTTTAAAATTCTTGATCATGTCAGGACAGTAGAATATTTCTTGTCACTCATGATGTGTCCCATGTACATATCTTAAGGAAGTACATACCTAACCCTTCACATGTACTAAACTCAGAGGTCATACCGCTAGAGAGGGATCTTTCTTACAAGGAAAACCCGATAGTAATTATGGACTGTACAAAGAAAGTTCTATGAAACAAGGCCACTCACCTGGTCATAGTTTCGTCGAGAAATCAAAAATTAGAGGAAACTATATAGGAACTTGAGGATATGATGAAGCATAATTAACATCATTTTTTACCTGAGTGACGAATTTTGAGGGAAAAATTCATTTTAATGGGGGTAGAATATAACAATCCATGTTTTTATAGACCTTTTTTTTCTCAAATACATTATATTTTTATTTATTTCTTTCAATGCACTAAGTCAAACATTCTTTTCACATGGCATCGACTAGACATATTTTACATGGAACATAAATATATAATAAATTACATGTAACATCGACTTGGTGTATTTTACACACAACACTGATGGTTCTACAAAACATAATTTGGTGTTATAATTATTTAAATGAGATAATTATAACCTAACCATTAATAATAGTTTTATAAATAGTAATAACTACTTTTTAAATATTTTTTTATAATTTTTTTATATAAATAAAACATTTTATAGTGAAAGATATAATTTTTGGTGAAGTCTTTATATGTTTAAAAATATCATTTTCTCAAATGAACTACTTTTAATATCCTTCTTGGAAAAATAGAAAAATTAATTTTAGATACATTTAGAAATTTAATTTGATTAAATAAAATACATTTTTGAATTTAGAATGTTGAAATTATATTATGGCTAATATTTGGTATTTTTCTAGGAAACTTAATTTTTAGATGAACAGTGAAAAATACCAGATTTTAATTCAAAACTGATTTTTCATCTAATTTAATTATAAGGTTAAATTATATTTTAAATTTTTTTCAAATTTTAATAATATAATATTTTTATCAATTAATAAAATTTCTCTCATTGAGATCAATTTCTCTTTAAACTTGGGTATACAAACCTAGAAATATTTTAAATGTTTTAACTTTAAAAACCCAATTGTCGACACGAATATGGGATTAATTTTAAATTATTTTATACCACTTATATGAAAAGAATTTTTAAAAAAGGATTCCTTATTTTTAATCAGAATAATTTATAATTTTTAATAAGTTCAACTTAGTTTTTTACCAAAAATATTAGTGAAAGTGATTAAAATTAATTGCAATGATTAAGAGAAAAATTATGTTAACAAAGTACTAAAACATAAATTTTAGATCCAAAAAAACTAATACACTTGTAAAACAACCATTTTCTGGACATTAATCATCCATTAAATTTACATTCTTGATTTTTTTTTGGTTTTTTATGACTTTTTTAGTTAAAAACATGGTTTCACCTAACTTGCCTTAAAAAATGTCAAGTGTGTCCTTTCCCTCCCCTATAAAAGGCCACCACCTCTCCCCCTTCTTAAACCTATCAAAGTACATAGATTAAGAAAATATATTACCAATACACATTCAAAAATTCCTACCTTACTCCATTAATTCTCCCCTTGGATAGAAACAAATCCATGTAAGCCTTTTGGAAAAACCAAAAGGAGTTACCTGATTAAGAGGTGACATCTTCTCTCAAGATCCTTTCATTTATTTTCTTTATAAACCCCCTCAAATCTATTTATTCCAAGATTGTATAAAATAATCATTTTCAAAAATATAATAGGATTTTTTATATAATTTCTATACCTTTACTTACACACACCGCCATTAAATGGGTAACAAACATACTATTTATGTGTATGGCGAACTACCGCCACACTAAACGATGATTATTCATTTTTTCCTTTATCGCCTATCATGGAAGAAATTAAGATGGAATTTGTTTTTTATATATGTAATATATTATATTTATTGTTTCTATATTATTATTTATTCATTTTATAGCACCTATCTTTTTTTACTTTCCATTTTTTAATATGATAATTTCATTTGAGGATGTGTGGACTACCACCCCCTTAAAGCGACGTGATTAGTTCATACACTACATGGAATATAATAGAGATGGGTTTAGTGTATATATATGATATATATGATGTAAATACCCATAAATTTCAAGGGAAATTTTTTTCTTAATTTTCTTTGGAATTTTACGAGTGCGCAGTTTCTGACGGCAACTGATTTCGAGGCCCGGTGTGCCCGGAATCAATTTCCGAAGTTTAGCTCGGGTACGTTCAGTGAACGAACAAGAGGGTTTTCTAACTTTTGAACCAGATCTTGGAATCAAAATCTGAGGGCACCGATGGAATCGCAGTTCCGATAATTTCTTAGGAACACCTTTTTTGGAGTTGCGTTTTCTCAGGTGAGGTTTTTAAAAAAATGGGTTAACTAAGGAATGAAATAAAAATTTGTTCAACAATTTTTATTTTCTATTCTAAGTAGTGATAACCTAGGCAAGGTAGTTGGAGTGGGACCCACTAATATCCTAACTCCACTAGGTAGGATATTAGTGAGGTGGGCCCCACACGAGCCCCACCCCCTTTATTTCCTTTCAACCTCCCTCTCTTGATTTTAATTTATAACGCACCCACACCCCAAATTAATGCCAAGTCAACCCTCAAAATTAATTTGAATATTAAACGCTCTTCAATTAAGACAATTAATTGAATGAGATATTTTGAATTTAAAATTAATGGCTTGCGTGTGTTAATAAAATAAGACAATGACTTATTTTATTGGGGGGTTGATTCGTTGTGCGGAAACAAGGAGGGGACTCTTACGCTCTTGAGGAACATCTTCTTCCTCGTCGAAGAACACGAAGAACGCTGAGTCTACGACGAAGAACTCCATCTCTGCAAGGAAAGACCACCATGCCATCTTCTCCCTTCTCCGCAGCCGGTGAGAGACACCTTCTTCGGAGAATGACGATGCACCTCATCCTTCTTCGGGCAAACGCCGACGATGCTTACGAAGCCTCGATCCGCGACGCCATCTTCCGCGACTCCATCTTCCGCGACGTCCTTTTTCGCCAATGACTCTCGTTCGACGACTTCATCAAGTAGGGGTTAATTTTTTTTGTGTGAATTATTTTCCGTTTATCATCTTTTATTTTTGGGCTGCCTGTTATCGTTATAACAAGAGGAGGTCGGACCGCACGAACACGGCCGACCCTCCTCCCCCTTTGATGGTTGAATTCTTTGCGGCTCGAACGAAGGCGGCGCGGTGCAACGACGCCGCGCTGAATCAAGGAGGAACACGACGAAGAAGCGCGGAACCGTTGCGCCATGCCATTGAGGCCGAGCGAAGTCGCGGCCGGAGTCGGGCCTCGGCGAAGGGGCGTGGTGCTATCGTGCCGCACCGGAGAACCACAAAGAGGCCGCGGCCGGAGTGGGGCCGCAGCGGAGAGGCGCGACGGGGCAAGGGATGGGGGTCGGAACCGCTGGCTGGTGGTGCACTGGAGGGCGGGACCAACCGGTCCCGCATGTGAGATAGCCGGACGTTTTTTCCAACAAAATTCTGGAAAAACTGGGGGTTTGACCCCCGGTCAATGCGGCAGGTCGAACCCCCGCGAGTCTGCCGTTCGGTCTGAAGGGGTGGCGGCTCCCCCCTTCCACGCTCATGCGGTGCGCGGCGCCCTCCCCGGGCCGACTGGCCGCCCCGTGCCAGGCCGCTCCGGCCGGGCTGGGTCGTGCCCTAGGGGTCCGGACCCGGACCTAGTTCGGGTCGACCCGGTTCGGGCTGACCCAGGGGGTCTTGGGTCGGGCCGGTCCGGGCCCAAAACCCCCCTAAAACCGGACAGGTATGTTTAAATGCCCGTAACATGGGCTACGAACCTCCGATCGAGGCACCATCAGTTGAGATGCGATCCTTGGAATGAGACGGTCGTTTATGTATATTACACTCAAGGTTTTGGAGAACTTTGTGTACAGCCGGGTTGGTTCGAACACGAAACCAATTGGGCCCTCAGAGCGGAAACACTTATAACTTGATCTCCGAACATCCGACTGACGTTCCATCAACTTCATTGAATTACTTTTAGTGAGATGGACCATTTGGCTTGCTCTGATCGAGGTTTGGATGCAGTTGGAGTGCGTTCGGGTTGGTTTTGACTTAAAAACCAACGGGGCCCCTAGGACGAAAAAGCCAATAACTCTCTGACCGGGCGTTCGATTGACGCGCCGTCTGTCGCGTTATGTTCCTATTGATGTGATGGGACTTTGTGATACATCAACTCTTGTCTACATGATAGTTTATGGATCAACCTCTTGTCTCATAGAGCGGACCCTCCCAGAATGAGCGTGCTGTGTGCGGAAACCCTAGAGCTGGCTGAGACTTGACGACTGCTGATTGATCGACTCAGAGTGTTTCAATAGCCCAGTGGGGAGTGCTTAGTTGTAGCGGAAGACCCACTGTGGAGGAGCGCTTGGTTGTAGAGGAAGACCCGCGGTACTCAACAAAAGGAGTACCTCTGTAGGCTATGAGGGGGAGTGCTTGGTTGTAGTGGCAGACCCATGGTGACAAGTGCTTGGTTGTAGCAGCAAACCCATAGTACTCGACAGGTGGAGTACTACAGTAGTCCAAGGTTAGTGGGAAGCTCTTGGTTGTAGCGGCAGGCCCACTATACTCTATAGTGGAGGAGTTCCCCTGTAGCTATGGGTTCGACAGTGATGACTTTTATACTGGAATCCTCTATGGGTTCGACGACGACGACAACCGTACGAGAATCCTCCATGGGTTCAGCAGTGAAGACTACAGTACTTGTATCCTACGTGGGTCCCAGCTAGATGAATCAGTAACTACATTTTATCATATCCTTTATGTTTTAAAAATTATGTATACCTGTGTGAGTTGAGTCTTGACTTTCAATCATTATCTTTGATATGATTGACTTGCTTTCCTATGTGGATTGGGTTGTGTTATCCTGTGTGGATTGGGTTGTACTATCCTGTGTGGACATGATCAAACATGGGCTCGGACGATGGATCCGAACTAGAATTGATGACTTAGGAATTTGTATGGGCATATACCTAAGTAGTGTTGGATGTTACTTCGTGAATGTATCTTTTCTTTGTGGATTCTAGGAGACCTTCATGGGTATAGGGTCCCTATTGAGTAGTGTATACTCACCCTTACACGGGCTATGCCCACACTATGATGTGTTGGATACAGACGAAGGACATCGCTTATCGTGGTTGAGGCTTGAGGAGCAAGTCGGTACCTAGAGGTGGAACACTGGGCGGGACATAAACGGAGCGGACAGCTGGACCCGAGGAGCTGAGGAGGCTAACTGTACCCACCCTTCAGGTGGGACTTATAGTGGACGGCTCGACATTGCTGCTTTACTTTCAGTTGTTGTACTTTCCTTCCAGTTTTACCTTACTTTCAGTTTGGGTTTGTATTCTGGCCCATTTACTTTCCGCACTTACTATTGTACCCATTTTTACTTAGTGTTTACTTCTGCTTGCTTACTCTGTGGTGTTTGTTTACTTTATAAAGGCAATGCCTTCCCCTTTTTGTCAGGATTTACGCCTTGGTGCTAGTCACCAGCCCCTGGCCTATGGGAGGCGAGCTTGGGGTAGTCATGGCACGGGTCCTGAGGACGGGTCATGACAAATTGGTATCAATGGAGTTTGGTTCTACCGCATAAATCAGGACTCTGATCTTCCTTCTATGTGAAGAAATAGTGTTAAGGGTATTGAGTGTGGTTATCAGTCCAAGGAGTCCAATGTTGGTGCGGCGGCTGACGTATCTGTACACCAGGACCCTGACCTCTGATTTCCAACTCAATGCACGAAAACATTGATTGCATGTGTGTTTCAAAAGTTTTCTTTGTGATTACTTTGTGTGAGATCACTAGGTATACTATTTTGACCATGGTGCACCTGTTATTTTCAGGATGTCCCCACGACGGCAGCCAACTAGGGTTCTAAGCTTTGTGCGAGACGACAGCCCACCGAGCGACGAGGCCTCGGTGCAGGGCCCTTTTTCAGTGGAGGTACCGGCAGTACATCTAACCACCGAGCCACCGATGCCACCAGCCCCAACCGCTGAGAGTGGACGTCTCCTTAGTGCACTACATGAGTTTCAGCATCAAAGACTGCCCAGGTTCTGTGGGGAGACGGACCCTCAGGTAGTTGAGGATTGGCCAGAGGCTGTAGTTCAAGTTTTCAGGTTAGTGGGGACACCAACTGACCTCATGGTGATCCTTGCAGTGAGGCTCCTGCACGCAACAACAGGCAGATGGTAGAGCTTGATTCTCTAGGTACACGACGGGGCATCTATCCTTTGGATGGACTTTGAGAGCCTCTTCTGCTCAAAGTTCGTCCCAGCCACCCTCCGTGTGGTGCGTATCCAGGAGCTACTACAGTTGCAGCATAGAGGCATGACAGTGGCGCAATATTCAGCGAGGTTCACCGATCTCTCGCGTTACTCTACAGATATGGTACGGGACCCGTTCTTTAGGGCCCGAACCTTCGAGCAGGGGCTCATGCGAGAGATTAGAGCTTTAGTTTTTTATCACAGCATCCCGACGCAGACATGGGTGTTGGAGCGAGCCCTCTTAGTATAGAGTTTCCTTGCTGAGCAGTCTCCAGTAGCAGGACCCACAACTAGCTGGCATGCGGCAGAGTCTTCTGCAGTGGGCAGTAGATAGATGACGCAGAGGTCCAAGAGGACCATACCTATAGGTGATCGACTGCATGAAACAGGATCATGTGTGCGAGGCACCCGGGGAGGAGAACAACTTACCAGGAGCGGACGGCGTTACTCTTGCGGCGGGGTTGGTCACATGGCACGTGACTGTCCGACCCACTATACAGATTACCAGCAGATAAACGAAGGACCCCCCAGGCAGAGGCAGAGGTTCGATAGGGGCGAATTGCAAGGAGTAGGAGACCGAGGCAGGGGAGCTGGGCGTGCAGCTGGAGGTGGATGACGCTTCGAGGTGTTGCCATCACCACCACCAGGAGGTCCACCCCGACCGCAGGGAACATGTGGACATGGGAGAGCTCAGCTTTAGGCAACTGAGGCTTTTGACTATGGAGGTCCAAAATCTTACGAACAGGAGAGAAACTAGTTCCAGGAATAGAGGCCTTGTTTTTGGTGCTTCTAGCATTCTTTTTATTGATGTTATGGTTGTATGCGTCTTTGTACTTTGAGCTGCAGTAATAAAAGACACATTACTTTGTGGTGTTTACTTTCCTGTCCTCTCTTTATGTTGTTACTAAGAGGTTCAGGTTTAAAAACCATTGACTTGACCCTCACTTCTGAGATACCTACTGGAGGAGACCCAGTGACCACACACTGATGCCGAAAGTGTGACTCAACCCTTGGAGGCGAGAGTAACGGTTGGATCTCTTGGTAGTAGCATCGAGGCCTTACGACGTCATCCTTGGTATGGATTAGTATCATCCATGTCAGGATTGACTGTATTAGGAAAATAACGTGGTTCATCCAGGGGATGAGACCAAATTTCTTTTATAGTCAAAGAAGAAATCTTAGCAGCTCTTGTAGGACCAGAGAAGGTCCATGTCATCCAAGAGTGGATGAGGACAGCTCAGAGCTGACAAAAGTCTTGTGCTAACAGGAGGCAGAGACCACTAGAGTTCGAGGATGGTGACCATGTTTTCCTACGGGTCTCACCTCGACATGGATTACGGAGATTTGGCTGAGGAGTAAAGTTATCTTCGGGCTTCATCGGACCCTTCTAGGTCCTCAGCAGGATAGGCGAGGAGGCTTATCGCTTGGACCTTCCACCTCAACTGCACCGGGTGCATGAAGTCTTTCACGCATCTCAGCTGAGGAGATATGTGCACGACCCGACGCATATCATCGACTGTAACGACCCAATCTTTTGAGTAGTATATTAACTTACTCTTATTGATTTAATAATATGTTAATGGTTAATGCAGAAAGAGGAGTCAATGGCTTCATCCAGTAGACTTGACCCTTATGAAGCCCACTTATCAGAGCTTGGGAAGAAGGTAGCATCTATGGGCTTCACTTTGGACCAAGCCCAAGCCGAACTCCAGCGTGTCAAGCTTGAACGGAAATGCCTACCGGAGAAGTTCAAGTTAGTAGAGATTACTACTAGGGCAATGTTATCTGAGCCTCCCTCAGATTCTCTCACCATAGCACACCTTACACTTAGGTCTTATGCTGGTGTTATAAGGGGCTATGTGACGAGACCCTAGCTTCCTTGTGTAATCCTTTCGGGTGAATAAATTGAGATTTCTTCCTTTAGTGATGTTTGTGAAATTTCAAATGTCCAGATAATTTTAGGATATATTTTATTGATGAATTTTTGAAAAAAGAATATTTTAAAACATTTATGTAAACCCTAAATAACTAATGATGTGTAATGATTTTCAAAAAATGGTCTTCTACAAAAGTTTTCAGTAAGGAATTTAGAGTCTAATAAGATCAACTTAATTTTTGATGAATAGTAAATTATGAATAGTGATTTTACGCTTAGGATTAGTAATATGACCAAATGGATTAGTAATTTCACTCAAAGCAAGTTTTAATATAATTTAGACACCTAGATTAAGTAATGTGATTCAATAAAATGGGTAAATAACGGTTTCATAAATTATTAGTCAAGTATTAGTTTTTTCGGATGAATAGTGTTTTTTAATTAAAAATTTAATTAAAAATAATTAGAAAATTATTTTTATAAAAATGACTTTATTTTTGAACTCAGAGCATCGATATTATGTTATGGTAATTTTTGGGGATTTTTCTGAAAAAAATGAATTTTCGATGAATAGTGTTTTTATTTAAAAATTAAATTAAAAATATTTAGAAAATTATTTTTATAAAATGGATTTCATTTTTGAAATCAGAGCATTGATTTTTGGTTAAGGTGAAATTTTGGGATTATTCTGAGAAAGTTGAATTTTCAGTGAATAGTAAAAATACAGTTTTAGGGTTTCGGTATGTTTAATGACATCATAACTGTGTCATGATGATGTCATGAGATATTTCAAGGGTTGGCCGGCCAAGGGTGATGAAGTATTGTTTTGGGGGGCCCATGTGGCCTAACTCCTTGATAAATGCCAAGGGAGAGCACATGGGTTTGAGAAAAGCACTTGTGAAGTGTCCCTTGACCATTAATGCCTTGTCCCCTCACTTTCCCTATAAATACCCACCCTTTCCTCCTTTAGTTTTCACTCCCAACTCTCCCCCAACTAATTTCTGGTCTTCTTACCTTCCAAGGAGTCCTCCCAAGGTGCCCCCAAGCCCTCAAGGTCCAAACCTTTGAGTTTCAAGAGTCACATTTTAAGGTAAGGGATCCGACCTCTCTCTTTCTTTTCATGTAATCCTTTTTATGTCATTAATTTTATGCTCCATGTTCTTATGTGAGAGGATGATATTTTATATTCCTCTTACTTCCCTTTTCATGTTTATATGATGAGAGATCCCTTATTACTCTCATCATTTCGTTTTATGAATGTTTAAGTGACGCCGTTAGGCTGCCGAAATTTTAAGGGATTCTTTCACCCTTCTCATTTTTCAAGTTCGATTTTCATGTCTCATCTTTCAAGTTCCTTTTTATTATGTTGGAGTATGATCTCTATATCTACCATACTTATCTCTTATGATCATATGATGAGAGACCCTATTTGATCTTGTCAATTCTTTTTTATTGAAGTTTAAGTGACGCCGTTAGGCTGCCGAATTTTCATAAGAGAAATCTAATTTTTGTCTTCCTTCCATGTTTTTCATTTCAAATGGTATGTCCTTAAAATTTCATTACCATGTCCATATATCCTTCTTACTCTGTCCCATTACTGTTTATGGATCATTTATGAGTGGGTGACCCATGTCCCCTCTCTTTTCAATGTTTTCTAAAAACCCGAAACATAGCCGTTATGCTGCAGAATTTTCGTCTCAAAATGCCTCTCTCTCTTTTCCCAAAATTATTTTATGTTATAAAGTGAATACTCAAAGCTCTTATTTCTACAAGGGTATTCACATATATATCAAAATGTTCTATTTTAAATTCTGGGATTTACATACATGAGACCCACTTTCCCTTCCGTGGGTTTAAAGTGACGTAAAGATCATGTCTTTAAAACAGTTTTTAAAAACGTTATGATTATGAAATGAAACCTATTTATTTTATGCTATATGGGTTATTTATGAAATGTTTGATGATGATATATGTGGCTCACATGATAATAAAGGCAAATTTAAGGGTGCTCCCTGATAGCGCTCCAATGCATTGGGTAATGATGTAACCACTAGAGATTACAATTTTCACGATACCTTGGTGAATAACCTTGGTAATTTTCAAATGACACCTTGGGGATGGACCTTGGTGATATGTTCATGATTTTCTATGTTAAATGATGTAGCCACATCTTCAAGTTATGGAAAATGTTATTTTTATTATGAAATGCCTCATGATTTCTTTCTCATGCCTTAAAGTTCTTTTCATGTCCTTATTGAAGTATCTCAAGTTCACATGTAAAATGTTCCTCTTGTTTCCCTTACTGGGCCTTCTGCTCACCCTTTCTTTTGATGTATGTCCACAGGTTATGAGATGCAGTAATGAACCTATGATGAACTTAAGGAGAAGCCTTTCAAGTGTTTAAGAAGAATGTTTTATGTTGTTTTCATGTATTATGTTCCTGGTTTCCAAGACACTAGACCTTAAAGATCATCAGTTTTGTGTAATGTAATGAAAGTTTATGTTATAAAATGGCGGGATGCTATAGTTGGTATCAAAGGATGGTTTAGTTATTTGTGGAAATTAGGATATAAAAACTTTAGGAAGAACCCCATAGAAAAGTTTAAATATAGGAAAACTTCCTGGTATTTTGGTAAGTATTGAGTAAGTGGTTTATCAAACAAATACATCCCTGTCTGGATACGAGCAGGTAGAGGCGGCTCTGGCACAGATGTACATAGGGGTAAAACCCGAAAACACCGCTTTGAGCTAGACTCGAACGGGAACTGGTGCACGATAACGGGCCTTTATGCACTCTTGGTTACGACACTCCCGGGGGATATGTTTGGTTAATCACAAGCTTTTTATGAATCATTATGAAGGAATTATAGAAAAGTGTAATTGTATAAGCATGAAGTCTTAGTTAAAAGATCCATAAATGAAATAAGTTTCTCACTAAGGTTTTATTCTTTTAGAAAATGGAGGGCAATAGGAGGAACCGTGCCGATGGTGACCGTAATGCACCATGTGCTGACGGCCCTCCGATGGAAGCCGGAATGGAAACATTCATGCGAATGATGAACCAACTGACTCAAGTTATGAGTAATAACTTGAATCAAGATGAGAGGCTGACCTCACCACGAAGGGAACAACTTTCTGTTGAGTCCTTCATGTGTCAACGACCACCAACATTCAATGGATCTACTGACCCATTGGTTGCGGAACAATGGATAAGCTCCATTGAAAAGATGTTTTCTGTACTTCATTGTTCGGAACAAGAAAAAGTCACCCTTGCTGTTTACCGCCTAGAGGGAGAAGCTGATCAGTGGTGGTCACTGATCAAAAACACAAAGCCACGAGGAGAGATGGAAGCTATGGAGTGGGAAGAGTTCCGGGGAATATTCTTTAATAAGTATTTCCCTCGTTCGATGAGAACGAGAATGGAGAAAGAATTTCTCGAGCTGAAGCAAAAGGAGAATGAATCAGTTGGAACCTACGAGATGAACTTCACAAGGCTTTCCCGTTATACCTCAAGCTTTGTCATGGACCCTAATGGGAAGGTAGATAGATTCTTTAGCGGACTACGACCTCATCTGCGGAATAATCTAGCCAACAGGGACTACGATAGCTATGAAGAAATAGTTTGAAGTGCTATGAAAGTTGAACTAGAGTTTGGGGAGACACAGTGGTCTCAAAAATATAATGAAAAGAAGAGAACTCTAGAACCAAGCCTGGGAAGAATTTTTGATCAGGAAAGAGGTGGAAAGCATATGCAACATGCCACATGCAATAAATGTGGGAAGAAGCATCCGGGGAACTGCTTGATCGGAAGTGGTAATTGCTTCAGGTGTGGAAGAGAAGGCCATATTTCTCGGAATTGTCGTAGTGATATGAAGCCTCAACTTCCCAACACTAACGACAGAGGAAAGATGGTTCTGGCCCTACCCGAAGTCACATGCTTCAAGTGTGGACAGCTTGGGCACTTTTCTAATCAATGTCCAAATCCGAGGGCGGTGGAGGGGAATCACCATCAACCTCAGCAGAGGCCAAGGGATCAAGGTCGTGATTTCGCTATCACAACAACTGAAGTTGAAGTTCCGAACGATGTGGTATCAGGTACTCTTGTTGTCCTCTCAAAAATAGCAAGTACTTTATTTGATTCTGGTTCTACGCATTCCTTTATTTCCTCCAAGTTTTCAAGGAATATAGAATCAATCCCCGAACTGCTAGAGGTAGAGTTGTTAGTCAAGACTCCAAGTGGGATTATCCTTGCATCAAAAGTATTTAGAGACTCTAGTGTTTACTTTGGTGAGCACAATATTATCGAAAATCTAGTAGTCATTCCCATGATGGAATTCTACATTATACTAGGGATGGAATGGCTCTCAAAGTATAATGCTAAGATCAAATGCAGAAGTAAGGAAATCTCAGTAGTCTTGAATGAACGACCTACAGTTATCTTCCAAGGAGAGATATCCCGAACTGATCCCTATCTAGAAGCACCTCCCATAGCTTTCTTTATGGAGTTAATCGGTGATGATGAAGAAGGGAAAGGGAGCATACAAATTGAAGATGTTCCAATTGTTCAGGAGTACATGGATGTATTTCCTGAGGAGTTACCTGGACCTCCCCTAGAAAGAGAGGTAGAGTTCTCCATTAAACTCGTACCTGGGTCCCAACCGATATCAAAGACTCCGTATAGAATGGCAAATGTGGAGCTAGAAGAGTTAAAGAAACAACTCTAAGACTTGTTGGAGAAGGGGTTTATCCGACCGAGTGTGTCTCCTTGGGGAGCACCAGTTCTCTTTTTGAAGAAGAAGGATGGATCAATGCGGCTATGCATTGATTATAGAGAACTGAACGGGATCACAGTGAAGAACAGATATCCTCTTCCAAGAATTGATGATTTATTTGACCAACTTCGCGGGGCTCAATTCTTCTTTAATATTGACCTTCGATCTGGTTATCATCAACTGAGGGAGAAGAAGGAAGATATTCCAAAGACTGCCTTTCGATCAAGATATGGGCATTATGAGTTTACTGTTATTCCTTTCGGCTTGACTAATGCTCCTGCTATTTTCATGGATTTGATGAATAGAGTCTTTAGGGACTACCTTGAGAACTTTGTGGTAGTTTTTATTGATGATATTTTGATATATTCAAAAAGTCGTGAGGAGCATGAAGATCATCTAAGGGTTATATTGAAAACTCTGCGGAAGGAGAGGCTCTTTGGGAAGTTCAGCAAATGTGAGTTTTGGTTACAACATGTGGCTTTCTTGGGGCACATCGTAACCAATGAAGGAATCTTGGTTGACCCTGCAAAGACAATGGTTGTGGAGGAGTGGCCTCAACCCACAACAATAACTGAGATTCGTAGTTTCCTTGGTTTAGCGGGATATTATAGGAGGTTTGTGAAAAACTTTTCACGGCTTTCTAATCCACTAACCAAGTTGACTCGAAAAGAGGTTAAGTTCATCTGGACAAAGGAATGCGAGGAAAGTTTCCAAGAGCTGAAGAAGAGATTGGTTACTGCACCTGTGTTAACACTACCCTCTATCGGAGAAGGATTCGTTATTTTTAGCGATGCGTCTCTGAAAGGGCTTGGGTGCGTCCTCATTCAAAATGACAAGGTAATTGCTTATTCATCTCGACAGTTGAAGATTCATGAGTAGAATTATCCTACGCATGATCTAGAGCTGGCGGCAGTTGTTTTTGCTCAAAAGATATGGAGGAACTATCTTTATGGGGAGAAATGTGATATATACACTGACCACCAAAGTCTAAAGTATATTTTCACACAGAAAGAATTGAACATGAGACAAAGGAGATGGTTGGAGCTTATTAAAGACTATGATTGTTCAATACATTATCACCCTGGAAGAGCAAACAAAGTCGCGGATGCGTTAAGCAGGAAAGATCTTGTTGTTCTGGAAACAATGAGGATCTTAGGAGATCCCTTGATTAAAGATCTAGTAAAACTGGACATGGGAATTATAAGGAAAGGGACATCATCAACCCTATCCCAAATGATTTCTCAAACTTCATTACTAGAGAAGATCAAGAAGGCTCAAAAAGAAGATCCTTTGCTGCAGGAGAAGTTGGAGGCTGTAAAAGATGGGAAGTTACCTGATTTCAATATTGATCAAGAAGGTGTATTGAAATTTCATACAAGACTATGTGTCCCATCTATTCCGGAGATAAAGAAAGAACTGATGGATGAAGCTCATAGCTCTAATTTCTCTATACATCCGGGAAGCACTAAGATGTATGGAGACCTTCGTGATCATTATTGGTGGGATAACATGAAGAGGGAGATTGCCGATTACACTACAAGGTGCCTGGTGTGTCAGCAAGTAAAGGCAGAAAGACAACTTCCTAAGGGGGTATTACAACCGCTACCCATACCAGTATGGAAGTGGGATAATATCACCATGGACTTTGTAACTGGTCTCCCAAAAACATCCAAATGAAACAATGCGATATGGGTTATTGTGGACCGTCTCACCAAGACAGCCCATTTTATCTCTATTCGGGAATATTTCTCTCTGGATCAGCTTGCCAAGATATACGTGAAGGAAGTGGTAAGGCTGCATGGGGTACCACTATCCATCGTATCTGATCGTGACCCAAGATTCACATCAAAATTCTGGAGAAGTCTTCAACATGCTCTGAATACTGAATTGAATTTTAGTACGGCCTATCATCCTCAAACTGATGGCCAATCTGAAAGGACTATTCAGACATTCGAAGACATGTTGAGATTATGCTCAATGGAATTTAAAGGTGGATGGGATCAACACCTCCCATTAGTGGAGTTCTCCTATAACAATAGCTTCCATGCGAGTATTCAGATGGCACCCTATGAAGCTCTGTATGGAAAGCGGTGTAGAACTCCTACTTGTTGGGATGAAACTGGTGAGAGGAAGCTTCTTGGGCCTGATCTCGTGCAAGAGATGACAGAACAGGTTCATGCCATCCAACAACACATAAAGGCTACTCAGAGTCGGCAGAAGAGCTATGCTGACAATCGTCGAAGGGACTTGGAGTTTGGTGTTGGTGACAAAGTCTTCCTTCGAATTTCTCCATGGAAGAGAGTCATGCGGTTTGGGAAGAAAGGGAAGCTCAGCCCTAGGTACATTGGCCCCTATGAAATCCTTGATCGCATAGGAGCAGTGGCCTATCGTCTAGCACTTCCACCAAACCTAGCTCAAGTTCATGATGTCTTCCATGTATCTCTTTGAGGAAGTACATACCCGGCCCTTGGCATGTACTGAACCCAGAGGTAGTACAACTGGAACATGACCTCTCTTATGAGGAGCAGCCAGTGGAGATCTGGGACCGTAGAGACAAGGTTCTACGAAACAAGACTACCCACCTTGTGAAAGTGTTGTGGAGGAATCACAAATATGAAGAAGCGACTTGGGAGCCTGAGGAAACAATGAAGCAAAAGTACCCTCACCTTTTCGACTAGGCCTCAAGTATAAATTTCGGGGACGAAATTTCTTAAGGGGGGAAGAATGTAACGACCCAATCTTTTGAGTAGTATATTAACTTACTCTTATTGATTTAATAAGATGTTAATGGTTAATGCAGAAAGAGGAGTCGATGGCTTCATCCAGTAGACTCGACCCTTATGAAGCCCACTTATCAGAGCTTGGGAAGGAGGTAGAATCTGTGGGCTTTGCTTTGGACCAAGCCCAAGCTGAACTCCAGCATGTCAAGCTTGAACGGAAACGCCTACGGGAGAAGTTCAAGTTAGTAGAGATTACTACTAGGGCAATGTTATCTGAGCCTCTCTCAGATTCTCTCACCATAGCACACCTTACACTTAGGTCTTATGCCGGTGTTATAAGGGGCTATGTGACGAGACCCTAGCTTCCTTGTGTAATCCTTTCGGGTGAATAAATTGAGATTTCTTCCTTTAGTGATGTTTGTGAAATTTCAAATGTCCAGATAATTTTAGGATATATTTTATTGATGAATTTTTGAAAAAAGGATATTTTAAAACATTTATGTAAACCCTAAATAACTAATGATGTGTAATGATTTTCGAAAATGGTCTTCTACAAAAGTGTTCAGTAAGGAATTTGGAGTCTAATAAGATCAACTTAATTTTTGATGAATAGTAAATTATGAATAGTGATTTTATGCTTAGGATTAGTAATATGACCAAATGGATTAGTAATTTCACTCAAAGAAAGTTTTAATATAATTTAGACACCTAGATTAAGTAATGTGATTCAATAAAATGGGTAAATAACGGTTTCATAAATTATTAGTCAAGTATTAGTTTTTTCGGATGAATAGTGTTTTTTAATTAAAAATTTAATTAAAAATAATTAGAAAATTATTTTTATAAAAATGACTTTATTTTTGAACTCAGAGCATCGATATTATGTTATGGTAATTTTTTGGGATTTTTCTGAAAAAAATGAATTTTCGATAAATAGTGTTTTTATTTAAAAATTAAATTAAAAATATTTAGAAAATTATTTTTATAAAATGGATTTCATTTTTGAAATCAGAGCATTGATTTTTGGTTAAGGTGAAATTTTGGGATTATTCTGAGAAAGTTGAATTTTCAGTGAATAGTAAAAATACAGTTTTAGGGTTTCGGTATGTTTAATGACATCATAACTGTGTCATGATGATGTCATGAGATATTTCAAGGGTTGGACGGCCAAGGGTGATGAATTATTGTTTTGGGGGCCCCATGTGGCCTAACTCCTTGATAAATGCCAAGGGAGAGCACATGGGTTTGAGAAAAGCACTTGTGAGGTGTCCCTTGGCCATTAATGCCTTGTCCCCTCACTTTCCCTATAAATACCCACCCTTTCCTCCTTTAGTTTTCACTCCCAACTCTCCCCCAACGAAGTTCTGGTCTTCTTACCTTCCAAGGAGTCCTCCCAAGGTGCCCCAAGCCCTCAAGGTCCAAACCTTTGAGTTTCAAGAGTCACGTTTTAAGGTAAAGGATCCGACCTCTCTCTTTCTTTTCATGTAATCCTTTTTATGTCATTCCTTTTATGATCCATGTTATTATGTGAGAGGATGTTATTTTATATTCCTCTTACTGCCCTTTTCATGTTTATATGATGAGAGATCCCCTCTTACTCTCATCATTTCGTTTTATGAATGTTTAAGTGACGCCGTTAGGCTGCCGAAATTTTAAGGGATTCTTTCACCCTTCTCATTTTTCAAGTTTGATTTTCATGTCAAGTCTTTCAAGTTCCTTTTTATTATGTTGGGGTATGATCTCTATATCTACCATACTGATCTCTTATGTACATATGATGAGACACCCTATTTGATCTTGTCAATTCTTTTTTATTGAAGTTTAAGTGACGCCGTTAGGCTGCCGAATTTTCATAAGAGAAATCTAATTTTTGTCTTCCTTCCATGTTTTTCATTTCAAATGGTATGTCCTTCAAATTTCAATACCATGTCCATATATCCTTCTTACTCTGTCCCATTACTGTTTTATGGATCATTTATGAGTGGGTGACCCATGTCCCCTCTCTTTTCAATGTTTTCTAAAAACCCGAAACATAGCCGTTATGCTGCAGAATTTTCGTCTCAAAATGCCTCTCTCTCTTTTCCCAAAATTATTTTATGTTATAAAGTGAATACTCAAAGCTCTTATTTCTAAAAGGGTATTCACATATATATCAAAATGTTCTATTTTAAATTCTGGGATTTACATACATGAGACCCACTTTCCCTTCCGTGGGTTTAAAGTGACGTAAAGATCATGTCTTTAAAACAGTTTTTAAAAACGTTATGATTATGAAATGAAACCCATTTATTTTATGCTATATGGGTTATTTATGAAATGTTTGATGATGATATATGTGGCTCACATGATAATAAAGGCAAATTTAAGGGTGTGCCCTGATAGCGCTCCAATGCATTGGGTAATGATGTAACCACTATAGATTACAATTTTCACAATACCTTGGTGAATAACCTTGGTAATTTTCAAATTAACCCTTGGGGATGGACCTTGGTGATATGTTCATGATTGTCTATGTTAAATGATGTAGCCACATCTTCAAGTTATGGAAAATTTTATTTTTATTATGAAATGCCTCATGATTTCTTTCTCATGCCTTAAAGTTCTTTTCATGTCCTTATTGAAGTATCTCAAATTCACATGTAAAATGTTCCTCTTGTTTCCCTTACTGGGCCTTCTGCTCACCCTTTCTTTTGATGTATGTCCCCAGGTTATGAGATGCAGTAATGAACCTAGGATGAACTTAAGGAGAAGCCTTTCAAGTGTTTAAGAAGAATGTTTTATGTTGTTTTCATGTATTATGTTCTTGGTTTCCAAGACACTAGACCTTAAAGATCCTCAGTTTTGTGTAATGTAATGAAAGTTTATGTTATAAAATGGTGGGATGCTATATCGACCATGGGGAGCAGGACAACGATGATGGGGAGACTTTTTCGGAGGTCCTAGTGAAGATCGAGTATCAACAAGAACGGGTCCTACGTGGGTGGTCGATTTCTCCAGTGCGCATCAGGTGGCAGCACGGGAACCTCCAAGGGAGCATCGGAGAGCGGGAGGCTCAGATGCGTGCTGAGTACCACTTTTGTTTCCTTAGTTTTTGTTATAGCTTTACGGGGACGTAAAGCCCTGAGGTGGGAGTAATGTAAAGACCCATAAATTTCAAGGGAAATTTTTTTCTTAATGTTCTTTGAAATTTTCCGAGTGCGCAGTTTCTGACGGCAACTGATTCCGAGGCCTGGTGTGCCTGGAATCAATTTCCAAAGTTTAGCTCGGGTACATTCAGTGAACGAATGAGCGGGTTTTCCTAACTTTTGAACCAGAGCTCAGAATCGAAATCTGAGGGCACCGATGGAATCGCAGTGCCGGTAATTGCTTAGGAACACCTTTTCTGGAGTTGCGTTTGCTCGGGTGAGGTTTTTAAAAAAATGGGTTAACTAAGGAATGAAATAAAAATTTGTTCAACAATTTTTATTTTCTATTCTAAGTAGTGATAACCTAGACATGGTGGTTGGAGTGGGACCCACTAATATCCTAACTCCACTAGGTAGGATATTAGTGAGGTGGGTCCTACACGAGCCCCACCCCCTTTATTTCCTTTTAAGCTCCCTCTCGTGCTTTTAATTTATAACTCACCAACACCCCAAATTAATGGCAAGTCAACCCTCAAAATTAATTTGAATATTAAACGCTCTTCAATTAAGACAATTAATTTAATGGGATCATTTGAATTTCAAATTAATGGCTTGCGTGTGTTAATAAAATAAGACAATGACTTATTTTATTGGGGGGGTTAATTCATTGTGTGGAAACAAGGAGAGGACTCTTGCGCTCTGGAGGAACATCTTCTTCCTCATCGAAGAACGTGAAGAAATTCGAGTCTACGATGAAGAACTCCATCTTCGCAAGGAAAGACCGTCGTGCCGTCTTCTCTCTTCTCCATAGCTAGTGAGAGACGCCTTATTCAGAGAACAATGATGCACCACATCCTTCTTCGGGAAAACGCCGATGACGCATATGAAGCCTAAATTCGCGACGCCGTCTTTCACGACGCTGTCTTCCGCGATGTCCTTTTTCCGCAACGACTGTCGTTTGACGACTTCATCAAGTAGGGGTTAATTTTTGTTTGTGAATTATTTTCCATTCATCGTCTTTTATTTTTGGGCTGCCTTTTATTGTTATAACGGGAGGAGTTCGGACCACACGAAAATGGCCGGACCTCCTCCCCCTTTGTTGGTTGAATTCTTTGTGGCTCGAACGAAGGCGGCGCGGTGCAACAACACCACGCAGAATCAAGGAGGAACATGGAGAAGAAGCGCGGCACTGTCGCACCGTGCCATTGAGGCCGAGCGAATCCACGGCCGGAGTCAGGCCGCGGCGAAGGGGCGCGACGCCATCGTGCCGCACCGGAGAACCACGAAGTGGCCGCGGCTGGAGCAGAGCCACGGAAGATGGGCGTAGCGCCGCGTTGGTCAGACAAGGCCGCCGCCTATGGCCGCGGCAGGGCAAGGAAGGGCGGCCGGAAACGCCGGCCGCCGGTGCGCTGGAGGGTGGGACCAATCGGTCATGCGGGTGAGCTGGCCAACCGTTTTGGCTGGCCAAATTCTAGAAAAACCGGGGGTTTGACCCCCAGTCAACGCGGTAGGGCAGACCCCCGCGGGTCCGCCTTTCGGTCTTAAGGGGTGGCAGCTCCCCCCTTCCGTGCTCATGCGGCGCGCGGCGCCCTCTCCGGGCCGACCGGCCGCCCCGGGCCGCCCAGGCGGGGCAGAGCCGCGCCCTAGGGGGCCGGACCCAAACCTGGGTCAGGTCAAACTAGTTCGGGCCGACCCAGGGGGTCTTGGTCCGGGTCGGTCCGGGCCCAAAACCCCCTAAAACCAGATAGGTTCGTTTAAATGCCCGTAACTTGGGCTACGAACCTCCGATCGATGCACCGTCAGTTGCGATGCGATCTTTGGAATGAGGTGGTCATTTTGTTATATTAAATTCAAGGTTTCAGAGAATTTTGGGTATGGCTGGGTTGGTTAGAACACGAAACCAACCGGGCCCTCGGAGCGGAAACCCTTATAACTTGAGCTCCGGACGTCCGATTGACGTGTCATTGACTTCTTTGGATTCCTCTTAGTGAGACAGACCATTCGGCTTACTCTGCTCGAGGTTTTGATGCAGTTGGAGTGTGGTTAGGTTGGTTTTTACTTAAAAACCAACCGGGCCCCTGGGACGAAAAATCCAATAACTCTCTGACCGGGCGTTCGATTGACGTGTCGTCTGTCGCGTTGTGTTCCTATTGACGTGACAAAACTTTTTGATACATAAACTCTGGTCTATGTGACAGTTGATGTATCGCACTCTTGGCTCATGGAGTTGACCCTCTCAGAATGAGCGTGTTGTGTGCGGAAACCCTAGAGCTGGTTGAGACTTGACGACTACTGATTGATCAACTCGGAGTGTTTCGATAGCCCAGTGGGGAGCGCTTGGTTATAGCGGCAGACCCACGGTGGAGGAGCGCTTGGTTGTATTGGCAGACCCATGACACTCAATAGAAGGAGTACCTTTGTAGGCTCTGAGGGGGAGTGCTTGGTTATAGCGGTAGACCCATGGTGGGAAGTGACGCACGCCTGTCGTAGGGTGTGGAAAAACAATATTTTATTTACCTAAGTATAGTATAGCAGTTGATCCTAGGTATTCTTCTGAAGAGGAGTGCACACAAAACAAGGTTGTCACTTTTTGTTGGTCTTTGTAAAAAAGATTGGTTTTAATTAATTTTAATGACTATGAGAGAAACAAACAACATAAATTGATTGATTTTAACAAATGATAAAGACGGTGATCGGATTGGGTTCGGCTAGACTTAGTGATGTTCCATCATGGTTTCAAAATTTTATCTCTTCTTCTTCCTTAAACTAGTAAGAGAGATGTGATGAAAATTTTCCTTTCTAAAACCTTAGATTGGTCTATCCTCCTTACAATGTGTTTAGGGTTGTAGAAGGTCTCTTGATTAATTAGAACAATCGCAGACCTGGAATTTTTGTTCCATAATTAACCAAAATTTATACATACAATCCTACACACGTGCTTGACAACCGTCGAGCAATCACCACCCAACCCTAATCATGTTCCACCATATACAGATTAGAATTGGGTGGAGGGAGATGTGATCATCGACCAATGAAATTTATAATTTCAGAATCAAAACCTTAACACAAACACATTAGGAATTTAATACTGAATTATGAATTGGAACCAGAAGAAGAAATAAGAACAAATTTTATTCATTTCAAGCACAAAAACTCAAACACAACACATAGGTCCAGCCTTCCCTCTTTCCAATCACTCAAATGAAACTACCCCTCCATGGATGGGGTAAGTGAGATAATGTGGGAGAGGAGATAAATTTTAAAATAAAAGAAATAAAATAAAAATCTGAGAAGTTCTTCTACTTGGTGTCCCAGAAGGAATGTGATGGAGAGTCAGATGTTTTTTTGAGGAGGAGGAGCTCTCCTCCTTTTATAGCCATATTTCTATCCTCCGAATGTTGTCTCATTTTGGACCCAATAAACGACCTCTTCACGTGTTTATCCCTTCTTCAATGTTGTTCCTAATTGTCTTGCCCGTGTCCCCTCAGAATATCAACGGCTTTGGACAGGTATTCAGAGAGTTATTACCAGTTTACTATGATCATTTATTCTGTCCAGTCAGAATCTCCAAAACATCAAACCCCACATTAGGAAGCTTTAATGGATCCTCAAACGGTCGAATCCCGCAGTGTTTCTTTAATAAAAGATGCTCCAAAACCCCTTGAGCGTCCACCCACCGAATTGTACAAGAGTTGGGCCCACAATGGATGAGTTATGGATCCCACACCAAAACTAGGCAGATCTGGAAACAGTTTTCTTGAGCTAAATGGTGATCATCTTTTGAGCTTACATATGGCCGATTCAGCTTTTAGTCAAAAAATAGTAAATGAATCACTGGATGTTTAGAATCTGGAAAAGAACTAATTTTTCAATTTGGATCAATGTAGATAATGTTATTTCCAAATTACAGAAATAAGTTAAAACTGTTAAAAATCCAAAATGGCCAATTTTTACTATTCGGCTCAAAATAACACCAAAATCATAAAAATGAAACAATTAATCTTAGTGGAACACTTTTGTGAGTTTAAAATAGTGATATTAAATATAAATTAATTGAAAATATTTTCTCTATCAATTCCCCCACACTTAAACTATGCTTGTCCTCAAGCATAAAATCTCAACATGGAATTCAAAGGGCACCAATGTCACCAATATTTAAATTTCAAATGGAATAAAATAAAATGATTATCAATGTACAATCAAATTTTCCAGTTCCACAAAAAATAAAAATTTAATTTCCCCTTTTTCAAAGAAACGATCAATTCATGCATTTTACTTTTCCCCTTTGAAAAATAATGAAGCTTCTTCTTTCATTCATTCAAGCTTCTAAGTTTATTATTATTAAACATGCCAAATCATGACAAACCTCACTTTTGAATCTTTTCTCTCATCGCTCATGATGCAATTAATAGTGGAGTTATGATCATATCATGAGAACATGCTCCTTACCCATAGGCTTGTAAAGTAACTACTTTCTCCACTTTGTAAAGACAAAACACACATAAAATCATGAGGACTTGCAATAAAGGTTCAAATGACTCTGTGGCTTAGGGTTGGTGGGTAAATGATTGAAATAATTTAAGGCCAGAAGTAGGATGTTTGACTCTTACGTACAATGCATGATTAATCAAGTTAAAACACAATATGAACCTCACTCAAATCCCCTTGAAATGTGAATCACAACACCACTCCCCTTTCAATGACATGGGTCATGAGTCAATAAGTGATTACAAAGAATGATATCATCCAAGTTCTCCCTGTATTTTTGCAAATCTCCAGAAAGGCACAACTTTATTTTCTTTTTTTTGTAAATCTCCAGAAAGGCACAGCTTTATTTTGATTTTTTTTATTTTTTTTTCTTTTTTTATGGAGAACCGGATGAAAAGAAAGAAGCATAATGAAATGATGACTCATGCCCAATTTTCTAATAATAAATTTCCCAAAATGATGACCCACACATTACACCACCCAAAAATGATACACATCCCAAGGAACGCACACGAAAGGCCCTTCCCCCACACTCAAACTTGAAATAACCATGCAAAAATACTAAAAGTGCGGGTAGGTAAGGAAAAATTGGATTGTAATGTGGCTTAAACCTATAAGGCAATTCATGGAATCTAAGTTCTTACGAAGGATAAATGTAAAGGTGGGTCTTAGGATAAAATGTGGATAGCCAAAGATATGCCTCAATCATTTTAAATGTGGTTTTGTACAGTCATAGCTTTGACAAGTTTCAAATACAAGTTCTAGCAGGTGGCACGTCCCAAGATCACTCAAGAAATATGCTCAAGATAAAATAGGAAATATTTGGTCTAGAAATCCTCTCAGGAATGAGAATATGATATTGGAAAATCACTTATGGCATGATTAATAATAACAAATTAATTCACATGAATTTCATAAATTCAAAGAATGGAAAATGGAAGGGAAATTTCATTTACATGAATCAATTAATTCCCTTAAATCATGAGTCCTTATTTCAATATCCTTGCTTCAATTTAATCATCAAATTATCCATTTTAATCATTCAATCTCATTAACATTGAAATCTAAAACATAGAATCACTGGATTTCTATGAAACTCATGTCTCCTAGAGAAGTCAAGTAAAACATGAATTCAAGCGTGGGCATGCATTTTTTTTGATTAATTCTTTAAAAGACTAAAAATATAGGGAATAAAGTTGGATAATGTAGAATTGAAACTCTTACTCCCCTGTCAAATGGATCCTTTTCTTCACGACGTATAATCACACTATAACCTTTTCATTAATGGACCTGAAAATAAAATAAAAACAATTGATAGTGCAGGCCTGTTCAATCATGCTGGTAAATGACTAAGAAGACAAGTGGACAATGGGGGAAAATGCGGGTTGCCTCCCGGTAGCACCTTTGTTTAATGTCGTTGGCTCGACAAAACAAATCAAAACAAAAATTAAATTTTTTGAATAATCTCCTGGACTATAAGATTCCCTACCCCACACTTAATTGATGCAGTGTCCTCAATGCATGTAAATGGAATTTTTTATGTATATTTCAAAATGATGGAGATACTGCATTTAATCAAGTGTAAAGGAATGATGCAACCTGGTAGGTGTTCATTTGTATTCAGGGTGAAGGAGTGTGATCTCCTCCACTGGTTCTTGAGGTACGGTCCCATGGAACTTCTTCAGCCTCTGCCCATTTATAGTGAATGGGTTTCCTCCTCCTTCCTTTTGAATCTGCACAACACCAAAGGGATATACATGAATAATAGTAAAGGGGCCTTCCCATCTGGAACGAAGTTTACCTGGCATAAGCTTAAGTCTGGATTTGAAGAGTAACACGTGATCTCTAGGGTTGAAGGTTCTTGGTTGAATTATCTTGTCATGGGCCATCCTTGTTCTCTCTTTATAGATCATTGAGTTTTCAAAATATCCCCTTCTAATTTCCTCTAACTCCTGCAACTACAATCTTCTTTCTTTCCCAGCTTTCTCAAGGTCCAAATTCATCTCTCTGACTGCCCAGTAGGCTCTATTCTCCGACTCCACAGGAAGATGGTAGCTCTTTCCATAGATCAATCTATTGGGACTCATCCCTATCAGTGTTTTGTAGGCCGTTCTGTATGCCCATAACGTATCATCTAACTTTTGGCTCCAGTCCTTCCGGTTGGGTTTAACAGTATTCTCCAGAATGGCTTTGATTTCTCTATTAGAGACTTTTGCTTGGCCATTTGTTTGGGGATGGTATGGGGTAGATGTTCTATGATGCACCCCATACTTCTTCAGCAATGTATCCATTTTCCTGTTGCAGAAATGAGTTCCCTAATCACTGATGATTGCTCGTGGCACGCCAAACCTACATAAAATGTTAGCCCTAACAAAATCACAAACAACTTTTGCATCATCAGTTCTGGTTGCTTTTTCTTCCACCCATTTTGAAACATAGTCTACTGCCAAAAGAATATATGAATTTACAAATGACATTGGGAATGGTCCCATGAAATCTATGCCCCAAACTTCAAAAATTTCACAAAAGGTTATTGGTTTTTGTGGCATTTCATGTCGTTTGGATATGTTACCCGAAAATTGGCATTTTTTACATCTTTTACAAAATTCATATGCATCCTTGAATAAGGTGGGCCAGTAGAGTCCAGATTCTAAAACTTTTCGGGCAGTCCACTGAGGTCCAAAGTGGCCTCCACAAGATAATTTATGAAAAAATTCAAACACTGATTCAATTTCAGTTCTTGGCAAGCATCTTCTTATGATTTGATCATTACAAATTTTCCATAGAAATGGATCTTCCCAAATGTAAAATCTTGATTCAGATTTAAGGTTATGTTGTTGATGAGAGCTTAGATGAGAGGGTACATGAGATGTTACCAAATAGTTGACAATGTTGGCATACCATGGTACTTCACTGTTGATGATGTAGAGTTGTTCTCCAGGAAGCTCATCATTAAGTGGGTTCTGCATTGGTATTTCTGTTTCAGTGGTGTGGGGTAGTCGATTCAGATGATCAACCAATTGATTTTCAGTCCCCTTCTTATCTTTGATTTCCAAATTGAACTCTTGTAAGAGTAGCATCCATCTCACCAACCATGGTTTAGCATCCACCTTTTTCATTAAGTACCTAAGAGCTGCATGATCAGAAAAAACAACAACTTTAGTGCCCAGAAGATATGATCGGAATTTATCTAGTGCAAAAACGACTGCAAGGAACTCCTTCTCTATGGTTGTGTAATTTATTTGTGTTTCATCCAAGGTCCTTGATGCATAGGAGATGACTTGAGGCTTGCTGTCAATTCTCTGTGATAGAGCGGCTCCCACTGCTTGGTTGGATGCATCACAAACTATCTCAAAAGGGTAATCCCAATTGGGTGGCTGCATTATTGGTGGTGTTATCAGCCTTTCCTTCAATTCATAAAATGATTCCATACATTCACAATCAAAATTAAAGTTAGCATCCTTTAAAAGTAATCTTGAGAGAGGGAGAGAAATCTTACTGAAATCCTTGATGAATCTTCTATAAAATCCTGCATGCCCTAAAAAGGATCTAACATGTCTGACACAAGTTGGATATGGAAAGGAATTTATTACATCAACTTTTGATTTATCAACCTCAATCCCATTTTGTGAAATTATGTGCCCCAACACAATCCCTTTTTCAACCATGAAATGACATTTTTCGAAATTTAAGACAAGGTTCTTTTCAATGCATGTTTTCAAAACATTTTCCAAATTTCCCAAGCAATGATCAAATGAATTTCCAAAAACTATGAAATTATCAAGAAACACCTCCAAGCAATCCTCAATGTGGTCCAAGAAAATACTCACCATACACCGTTGAAATGTACCTGGGGCATTGCATAGCCCGAAAGGCATCCTTTTTTAGGAGAATGTTCCAAAAGGGCAGGTGAAGGTTGTCTTCTCCTGGTCTTTTGGTGCAATTGGTACCCGAAAATATCCTGAGAATCCTTCTAAAAACAGTAATGAGTATTTCTAGCTAACCATTCAAGCATCTGATCAATGAATGGAATAGGAAAGTTATCTTTTCTGGTAACTTGATTTAGCTTCCTGTAATCTATACACACTCTCCAGTTGTTTTGTATTCTCATGGGGATCAGTTCATTTCTTTCATTTGTAACAGTGGTCAGGCCAGTTTTCTTGGGGACTACATGAATTGGGCTGACCCATTGAGAATCAGAGATTGCGTAAATGATATCAGCTGCTAATAATTTCTCAATCTCTTTCTTAATGACATCCATGATTGTGGGATTGAGTCTTCTTTGAGGTTTTCTAACTGGCCGAGATTCACTTTCTAAAAATATCCTGTGAGAGCATACCTTAGGGTTGATTCCAGGAATATAACCTAAACTCCATCCTACAGCTTTTACATTCCTTTTGAGAAGGTCAATCAATGTTTGTTCTTGTGAATGGGATAGGTTATTGGCAATGATTACTGGCAATTTCTCTCCTTCCATTAGGTAAGCATACTTCAAATCACATGGCAAAGGTTTCAGCTCTAAACATGGGGGTTGTTCAAGGGATGATATTGAATTTAGGTTTCCTACTTCTAATGTTGAATTCTAGGGAATAATCTCACTTCCTTTTAACAAATCATCGAAAAAATCAGATTTTACCTCATCCTCCAACATGATATCAGAATTTTCAGGTTCATGGGAGTTATAAAATTCAAATGAAGAGTGTTCTCCCACAGATAAAAAGTAATGAAGCATACCTGAGTCTTCAATTGGTTCTATAACTTCATCATGGGAGATTTCATAAAGTGAGTGATTATTGGACGGGTGTTTCATCATATCAAGAATATTGAAGTGTACCGTACTATCTCCAAGCTCCATGGGGAGTGTTCCTTCATGCACGTTAATGACTGTCCTTACTGTTTTCAGGAATGGTCTCCCTAGGATGATGGGAGATTGGGATGGTGCTCAGTCTTCCTCCATGGTAAGGACATAAAATTCTGCTGGAAAGATTAATCCTCTCACTCCTACAAGTACATCTTCAACGACTCCAGCTGGGAAAACGGTGGATCAGTTTTCTAATTGTACCACCACCCGAGTTTATTTTAGTTCTCCGATTTGCAAAGATGAAAACACAGAGTGAGGCATCACATTTATCGAATCTCCAAGATCACATAGTGCATCAGTAAAATTTAATGAACCGATAGTGTAGGGAATAGAGAAATTCCCTGGATCTTGACATTTTTACAGTATCGGTGGTGTGATCAATGCTGAGACGCTTCTTCCTAAGTTGATTCTTTCATTTCCATCCAACCTCTTTCTTTTAGTACATAGATCCTTCAGAAATTTTTCATATATAGGGATTTTCCTGATTGCATCCAGTAGTGGAATGTTAATCTCAACTTTTCGAAATGTTTCCTGAATTTCCCGTTGAAGTCGTTCTTCTTCACCCTTATTTGGCTCAACCAATGCTGATGGGAATGGTGCTGGAATATCCTTTTTCTCCCTTTGTTGTTTCTGCAATGGTGTTTCTAGTCTTTATTTCTTGAACCTTTTTCTTTCTACTTTGTTGTTGACTCCATATTTTGGTTGGACAGGACGAGCTTCAGCAGGTTCCCTAGATTCATCCTCCTCATATTGTTATGGTGGTTTGAGCTCCTTCCCGCTTCGGGTTGTGATTGTACTAACATTCTCCTTTGGATTGGGAATTGTTTGTGCATGGAGCTTACCATGGTTCTTGGTGAGACCATCCATAATGCTTGAAAATTGATCAGCTAGCTTGTCCATCTTATCTTCTATTCCCACAAATCTTGTCTTCAGTTATTGGTCTTCATTTGTCGGTGCACTTGTGGATGGTTGCTCATAATTCTTCTGCTGGAAAGGTGGTGGTTGAAAAGTTTGTTTTTGTTGGAAGGGCTTCTGATAAGGTTGTTGGAATGCTATCGGGTTCTGATATTGCTGCTGAAAAGGTGCTCTGGCTTGGTTCTGTTGAAACCTATACCCTGGTTGGGTTTTTGGTTGGTATTACCTTTGTTGATAGGCTGCAGCACAACTTTCTGTCCCCTGATTCAGTCCATGTTGTTCCTTCACATGGTTCACATCTATTTGTCGCACCACCTGGTGAGTTCACCCATTTCATTCCTAATTAAATCTACTGAATCAGATATTCTTACCTCATGGATTCCTCTGGTGATCGTACCTCGAGTTCCAAACTGCTGTGAATTTTGTGCAATCTTTTCCATCAGAATTCGTATATCTGCAGGTGATTTATCAATGAGGGCTCCTCCTAACAAGGCATCTAGTATATTCCTATCATTGTCAAGCAATCCTTGGTAGAAGCAAACAAGGAATTGGTCCACTTCTATTTCTTGGTGTGGACAACTTTCACAAAGCTTCTTAAAACGTTCCCAGTATTCGTAGAGTGTTTCTCCAGTTGATTGATGGATGACATAAATCTCATTCTTTATTGCAGTTCTCCTAGATGTTGGGAAGAATCTTTGTAGAAATCATTTTTTAGGTATTCCCAGTCACTGATCTCCCCCGGTTATAGATTGTACAACCATTCCTTTGTTGCTCCCTCTAGTGAGAAGGGGAAAACCCCCACTTCACATGCTCTTCTGCAACTGCTCGAGGTTTGAAGCTGGAGTAGACATAGGTAAATTATTGAATATGTCGATTCAGGTCTTCACTTGAAAGACCATGAAATTTAGGAAGCACTTGGATCATGTTAATTCGCAATTCAAAATCATTTTATAAGGCAGGAATTGCATGTTGATAATTTTGATTGAAAAATTGAGGTGCACAGATGTCATGTAGGGTTCGGTTGGGATTTACAGTCATTATTAAAGGTTCAAAGTCTTCACTCAAGGTATCACTTGAATTGGTGAGATTGATTTCTTCAAAATCTTTGGGAAAATTTTGATTTTTCAATTTGGTTATTGTGCGCTCAATTTATGGATCGAATTCTAATAAATTTCTTTTTGAACTACGGGTCATTCAAAAGAGATTTTTTTAAAAAAAAGCGTTGAGGCACTGCCTCCCCAGCAACGGTGCCAAGTTTGAAGCACACCTGTCATGGGGCAGGGCAAAAAAATATTTTATTTACCTAAGTATAGTATAACAGTTGATCCTAGGTAGTCTCCCAAAGAGGAGTGCACACAAAACAAGGTTGTCACTTTTTTTTGGTTTTCGTAAAAAGATTGGTTTTAATTAATTTGAATGACTATGAGAGAAACAAACAATATAAATTTATTGATTTTAGCAAATGATAAAGATGGTGATCGGATTGGGTTCGGATAGACTTACTGTTGTGCCATCATGGTTTCCAAATTTTATCTCTTCTTCTTCCTTAAACTAGTAAGAGATATGTGATGAGAATTTTCCTTTCTAAAACTTTAGATTGGTCTATCCTCCTTCCAATGTGTTTAGGGTTGTAGAAGGTCTCTTGATTAATTAGAACAATCCCAGACCTGAAATTGTTGTTCCCTAATAAACCAAAATTTATACATACAATCCTACACACGTGCTTGACAACCGTCGAGCAATCACCACCCAACCCTAATCATGTTCCACCGTATTCAGATTAGAATTGGGTGGAGGGAGATGTGATCATCGACCAAAGAAATTTATAATTTCAGAATCAAAACCATAACAAAACCGTATTAGGAATTTAATACTGAATTAAAAATTGGAACCAGAAGAAGAAAGAAGAACCAATTTTATTGATTTCAAGCACAAAAACTCAAACACAACACATAGGTCCAGCCTTCCCTCTTTCTGATCACTCAAATGAAACTAACCCTCCATGGATGGGGTAAGCGAGATAATGCGGGAGAGGAGATACATTTTAAAATAAAAGAAATAAAATAAAAAGCTGAGAAGTTCTTCTCCTTGGTGTCCCAGAAGGAATGGGATGGAGAGTCAGATGTTTTTTTGAGGAGGAGGAGCTCTCCTCCTTTTATAGCCAGATTTCTGTCCTCCGAATGTTGTAGCATTTTGGACCCAATAAATGACCTATTCACACGTTGATCCATTCTTAAATGTTGTTCATAATTTTCTTGGTCGTGTCCCCTCAAAATCGTATCGGATTTGGACAGGTATTCCGAGAGTTATGACCATTTGACTCTGATCATTTATTCTGTCCAGTCAGAATCTCCAAAACGCCAAACCCCGGATTAGGAAGCTTTAATGGATCCTCAACCTGCCGAATCCCACGGTTCTTCCTTAATAAAAGATTCTCCAAAACTCCTTTCTCATCCACCCACCGAATCTGACAAGAGTTGGGCCCACAATGGAGGAGTTATGGATCCCACACCAAAACTAGGCAGAACTGGAAACAATTTTCTTTAGCCAACTTGTGAGCTTCTTTTAAGCTTCCATATGGCCGATTCATCTTTTAGTCCAAAAATCGTAAATGAAGCCGTAGATGTGTAGAATCTGGAAAAAAACAAATTTTGAAATTTGGATCAATGTAGATAATTTTATGGCCAAACTACAGAAATACGTTAAAACTGTTAAAAATCCAAAATGGCCAATTTTTACTATTCAGCTCAAAATAACACCAAAATCATAAAAATGAAACAATTAATCTTAGTGGAACACTTTTGTGAGTATAAAATAGTGATATTAAATATAAATTAATTGAAAATATTTGCTCTATCAGGAAGCGCTTGGTTATAGCAGCAGGCCCACAGTACTCGACAGGTGGAGTACTACAACAGTCCAAGGTTAGTGGGAAGCGCTTGGTTGTAGCGGCAGACACACTGTACTCGATAGAGGAGGAGTTCCCTAGCAGATATGGGTTCGACGGTGAAGAATTTCCTATAGGAATCCTCCGTGGGTTTGACGACGGCGACAACCGTATGGGAATCCTTCGTGGGTTCGGTGGTGACGACTACAGTATTTGTATCCTACGTGGGTCCCAGCTAGATGAATCAGTAACTACATCTGATCATATCCTTTATGTTTTTAAAATGATGTATACCTATGTGAGATGAGTCTTGACATTCAATCATTATCTTCGATATGATTGACTTGTTTTCCTATGTGGATTGTGTTGTGTTATCCAGTGTGGATTGGGTTGTACTATCCTGTGTGGACGTGATCGAACTTGGGCTCGGACGATGGAGCCGAACTGGAATTGATGTCTTAGGTATATGTATGGGCATATACCTAAGTAGTGTTGGATGTTACTTCGTGATTGTATCTTTCCTTTGTGGATTCTAGGAGATCTTCGGGGGTCTCGGGGTCCCTACTGAGTAGCGTATACTCACCCCTACACAGGCTATGCCCGCACTACGTTGTGTTGGATGCAGATGACAGACAACACTGATCGTGGTTGAGGCTTGCGGAGCAAGTCGGTACCTGGAGGTGGGCCACTTGGTAGGACGTACACTTAGCGGATGGCTGGAACCGAGGAGCTGAGGAGGCTAACTGTACCCACCCATCAGGTGGGACTTCCAGTGGACGGATCGACGTTGCTGCTTTACTTTCAGTTGTTGTACTTTCCTTCCAGTGGTACCTTAATTTCAGTTTGGGTTTGTATTCTGGCCCATTTACTTTCCACACTTACTATTGTACCCTGTTTTACTTAGTGTTTACTTATGCATGCTTACTTTGTGGTGTTTGTTTACTTTATAAAGGCAATGCCTTCCCCTTTTTGTCGGGATTTATGCCTTGGTGCTAGTCGCCAGCCCCTGGCCTATGGGAGGCGGGCTTGGGGTGGTCATGGCATGGGTCCCGAGGACGGGTCGTGACAAATTTGGGGTGTGGGTGAGTTATAAATTAAAAGCACGAGATGGAGGTTAAAAGGAAATAAAGGGGGTGGGGCTCGTGTGGGACCTACCTCACTAATATCCTACCTAGTGGAGTTAGGATATTAGTGGGTCCCACTCTAACCACCATGCCTAGGTTATCACTACTTATAATAGAAAATAAAAATTGTTGAACAAATTTTTATTTCATTCCTTAGTTGACCCATTTTTTTAAAAAACCTCACCCGAGCAAATACAACTCCAAAAAATGAGTTCGTAAGCAATTTCCGATGCTGCGACTCCATTGGTGCCCTCAGATTTCAATTCCGAGCTCCGGTTCAAAAGTTAGAAAAACCCTCTCGTTCATTCACTGAACGTACCTGAGCTAAACTTCAGAAATTGATTTCGGGCACACCGGGTCTCGGAATCAGTTGCCTTCAGAAACTGCGCACTCGTAAAATTCCAAAGAAAATTAAGAAAAAACATTACCTTGAAATTTACGAGTCTTTAAAAATGATGTGATAAATAAACTTTAATAATTATATATATATATAAACATATATTTATTTTACTTTCTTTCTTTCAACATGAAAATGAAACAGAAATAACATTAATGCGTACGTTCGGGTTACCGTCTCCATGAATAGTGTATTCCATTTTATACTAATAAATTTTATTAATTATTATAATAAAAATTTACTGAATAATCATGATATTTATATAATCGAGTACATTTTTTTAGTCATTATATAAGTATAATTACCAAATATATAACAAATTAAGACACAGGTGAAGAACCAAGTGAATATTACCTGAAGTGAAACCTTAACAAAGGATTTTTAACAAAAAATTAATATAAGGTCATAATAAAACCATATATGGTATTATTTATAAGAATAAATATCTTTAAAATATTTATAATAAATTTATTTTTATTATACAGGTTATTTTAATGAGTACGGAATGAGTCAAGACACAAGGTAAGGGAATCTCATCTCACTTTTATTTCTGTGAGATACATGACTTAATCACCACTCAATTATTTTGTGTTATTTATATAATTTCCATTAATGTATTTTATGTATATTATACTTAAATTTATGGGTATTAACATATCCATTATATGATATTTCTTTCATGGGGTTTATCTTTCAAAAGTTACCAAATCGGTAAAACAATTTTTTCTCAATTTGCCTTCTTTGAGACTCATTTTTTTTATGCACATAAATTATTTTCAAGGTGTATATATATTCATTATATATGTTATATAATGAATATTATTCTTTTTATAAAATTTTAAGATAAATTTAATTTAATTTTCTTACACGGAGAGTATGATCTCAAATTACCATGTGATGAGAGTTTATTGAAACAACCTCATCGTTTTTCGAGATTGTTTATGATTATGATTCAATTAATCAAATATCATGATCCATATCATAAGAAAACTCATAAATTTATAATCCTATAGTTATTCAAGAAACCCTACTATATTAGTACCATTTTTCAACACTTTGGTTCTTAATATAACGTTTTATGTATAATCTGACCGTCTTTCTCTTCGGTCAGAAATGTATAGTATTAAAAAACCACGTTTTCAAAAATATTTTAAAAAGGTATTTGAATCCAATTTTCAAGGGAAAATTATTTTTAAAACTTTTTATTGTTTTCAATGCTTCATTTATAAGTTTTCAAATATAGTTTCAATAAAAATTGCTTTCAAAAGGTTCTATATTTTAAAAATAATTTTTCAATGCAGAAAGGATATTTTCCACAAGAAATGTTTTTAAAATATCCTTAAAAATATGTTTCCCATCTAAGATAAAATCCATTGGTGTTACTCATGAATCTCAATAAAAGTATTCAATTTTTCTATTAATATTCCTTCTCAAAATGGATTATGTTTTGGTGGTGTGATGTTGATGTAAATTTTTTCTCTTTCACGGGTTATATACTTTTGAAACCCGCTTCTTTTCATGGGTTTTGTTTATGATAATATTATTACAAAACCTATATTTTTTAATAGGTTATGATATGATTACATGTTTATAATACCCATTTAATTTCATGGTTTATGATATTGTTATTTAGGATCTTTTGGCACATCTATGTATGATTTCATTATTTGATTGGGGTGACCAATATCTCCCTCCAATGCATTGGGTAAAGATTTATATATCATGAGATATACTAATATGGTATTTGGAATGAACCTTGACTACTAATATGGCAATCAGAGTGAACCATGACTACCAAGATGATATGAGGGGTGAAATAATGCTACTAACATGGTCATGGGAGTGAACCATGACTACTAATATGGCATGGGGAGTGAACCTGTACTAATAACATGGTCTTGGAAACAATGACTTGGGTACTATAAAAATCATATTATATATGCTTATGTGTTTTTCAAAAATTCCATGTTTATTTTTATGTTATTCTTTTATCAATTATGTTCTTTATTTCCTTTTGATTAATTTCTTATGAACTTCCAAGATTTATTTCATGACTCATGTATATGATCCTTTATATATAGGGTATGATATTATATTTTCATGATCATGTTATCATACCCTTATTGTCAGGATTTTGCTTACATATCTCCTTTTTTACCCTTACTGAGCATTTGAGATCACCATTTTTTATGTTTACTTTCCAATGTTATAAAGATATGTATTATGTTTGATGTATTTAAGAAGGGTGATAGTCAAGAAGAATCTCGTAGGATATAATGTAGCTTAATTATGTATCAGTGTTTATCTTTCTATGTTCCCAAAGGCACTAGACTAATATGGTATTTGGGCATATGTTTGTCTAATATTTTAAGTATTCTGCAAATGCTATGTAATTTTAATGTATGTAAAGCGAGGGTATCTATTGTATAAAAATGGAATAAGACATTTAATTTTTGATATACACACAAACTTATAAAATATTATTTCAAGGATACCTTCCAAGACATTCATAACATGATCTGCTTGGGATATTCACTCTTGTACCTACTTCAGGCTTGGGATGACATCATGTGTACATTATAGTTTCCGGATTAGGATGAACTCCTGTGTACCCTCTTATTTCAGGCCCGGGCTGACCAGCCATGTACCCTTTTATTGTTGTATTAGGATGATCTCCCATGTACCCTATCTTTTCAGGCTTATGATGACCTCCCATGTACCCTATTGTTGTGGGATTAGGATAACCTTATGTGTACCCTATTGTTGCGATATTGGGTAGACCACTCATGTACCCTTTGAGGCCATATAAAATTAATCATTACCCAATGAATTAGAGGGAAATATATGTCAAACCTATAACACAATTAAAATAATACATATGTGTTCCATAACACCATAAATAATTCATCATATTAGAGAACATGTAAATAAATGAGCTTCATAAACATTTCCTCATAACATAACTCATGTAAAAAATAAGTTTCTTAAATATGATGACATCATAAAAATAAACCATTTAGATCAATAATAAGAATGGTATCCTTAGATCATATCCCCATTTAGGCATGAGTAAAACGGACAGATGACAATTATATGGAAAACAATTTTTAAATATCTTTTTAAAACATTTTTGAGGAAAATAACCTTTTTAATTTGAAAAATAATTTGTGAATCATAAAACATTTAACAACCATTTTTCATTGAAAATAACCTTTAAAACTTATAACAGGATATTTAAATACCATTTTAAACATATTGAAATCCTTTTCATTGAAATGTCTTAAAATATCATTTAAAAACATTCCTACAAATATTTTTAGAAGATATGGTTTCTAAATAAAAAAATTCTAATTAAAGTAAGAATAAAATTACATGAATCAAATAATTTCATGAAAATAAATAGATTAATGATAAAACATTATAAAGAGAATTATATAATCCTCATGAAATAATATTTATTTATGACATATCATGTGTATTAAAAAATTAAAATTTATACAAAATTACCTTATCTATTTGGTAAATTTTTAACCTAAACCCCATGAAAGATAAGACATAAAATGTATATATAAATACCCAAAAATTTAAGGATAAGGATCATAGATTACATTCATGGACCGTATATATAACACTAAATTTAAAGGAGTAGTGAATATGGTATAAGTATCATATGAATAAAATTGATACTATAAATACCCTTACAAATATCATATCATTGAAGTGGGAACCCTCTATCGTTGAAGCCCATGATGTCCTTGCTTGGATGAATTTTGAGAAAGATCATGGATGGAATGATATTCACATTGAATCTAATTGTCTCAAAATTATTTACTCCATCAAATCAAATGATTTAGGCCTCTATTATTTTGACTTCATCATTAGGAAAATGCACTCTCTTAGCTTCAACTTTTTGGTTTGCTCTTTCTTTTTCATCAAAAGAGAGGGAAATGAAGTAGCGCATTATCTGGATACTCATTGTACAACTAGAGAGAATAACCTATGGATTGAAATATTCCCTTATTTTATGATTTAAATTTTTAATCTTATTCTTCATGATTAATATATCTTCTATTGTTTGTTAAAAAAACCTAATAAATGGAAATTGAGTTAAAAATTCCCTTACCACTTTGTAATCAGTCAAATCATATGACCTATAAAAGTAATAATTATTAAATTAAAAAATTTAAAAAATTTATATAATGATATTTGTTATATTTTATATAAAATTGAATTATATACACCACACATAAGAAATTATTGGTGAATAAGGCACATATTTTACAGAAGAAAAAGTGAGATGAGAAACTCTTACCTCACAGTTCCCTTTAGTTTTTTGTACTTTAACCTCATGTATAAAGGGTTAAATGGTGTTATTAATTCATTAAATAACTATATTAATATTTATAATACCTTATTTTATGATTTTATAAGATATTATGGTCCATTAATTAATAATATTTCATTATTTTCATGGTTTCTGGTGCATTTGTTCCAGGTTTCATGATTAGTTCATTTTTTTATAATTATGGACATTCTATTAAAATGGGATTACAAATATAGAAGTGGAATTAAATAGTATTAATTAAATTATATAAGTATAAATGATCCCATATATATTTTTCCTTTATTATAAGAGGATCATTCATTTGATAGAAAGTTAATGTTAAATATTTAGTTTAATTTAGCAGTTTTTTCAACCATCACGAACTTGTTTTGTTTTATTTAATATTATATCAATGTATTAGTTAAATCACATGAAATAGGTTATAATATAACTATTAAAATATTATTTAACAATTATAATATCTTTATTACCAACCATGAATGTGGTAATGGAAAAAGAACAAAATCATTATTCACGGAGGCGATTAACCGATATAATGTGGACAACAATGTCATTTCTTTGAATAAGAGGAGATGAAAAATGAAATAGTTATGAAATATTACATTTAAAACATAACACCATAGTATATACATTATTATAGAGTTAGAATTCCTTTATGAATGAAGGAGTTGAGAAGAAAGTAGAAAAATAAAATAAATTAAGAGAGGCGCTTTGAGAAAATTACCTCTTGAATAACACCTCCTTGAAGGATCCCTTAAAGATCTTGGAATTAGAATATGGGTTAGAAAATAAAAAATTTAGGTGTTTAGAGTGGATGTTATAGTTTTTTTTGAGATTTTTAGATATTCAAGGCATGTGATGAGAAATGGGTTTGTATTTATACTTGAGGTGGGGTCGGTTTAAGGGATTAGATAATGATTATTTTAGGTTTAAAGCCAACCACATTGAAGTGGAATTAATTTACTTGAATTTAGATAATAAGTAATGTTTTAAAGTATTATTAGGGTCAATAAATACCTAAAAAACACATTAAATTTTGTAATTTTTAGGTATTTTAAGGTTTTACCTTTTAACTTTGACAAGTTTCATTATTTTACTTATAGTGTTGTAAATAAATTTTTTTCGAGTGTAAATTTTTTATTCCTAAAAATGAATATTAAATTACAAGATAATTAGTAAATTATGAATCCAAATTTTGAATCCATTTTAATACATTAAATTCACATAATTAAGAAAAATATATTTAAAATTAATCTCAAAGAAGAGACGACAAAGTGGGGTTTTATAGAGAAAATGTTCAAAAGATTGAAATATTTATATATAAATATTCAATATGAAAATGATTTAAATGAATAAAATTGTATTAATATATTTATAATTTAACATTTTTTACTTTAAAAATTATTCAAAATATAATTTAACACTCTAAATTATTTAGAAAAAAAGGCATTTTTCAATAAAAATTTCGTATTTTTCACTATTCATCAAAAAATAAAACTACTTTGAAAAATGAAAAAAAATCAACCTAATATAATTTTGATATTATGATTTCAAAAATTAATTTTATTTTTTTGAATAAAATTTATAAAGGTTTGAAAATTTTAGTTTTAAATTAGGGGTGCTATTAAAAGGCTATAAAATTAATTTTTAGAAAAACATAGCTTTTATGCTTAAAATTGGATTTATTATTATCTAAAGAATATGAATCTTATTGTATGAATTAAAAAAACTAATTAAATAAATAATATATAAAATTCATTAATATATTTTACTAATAGTGATTAATTTAATCTATTAATATAAAATTCTATTATGGGCATAAAAATAGGTTGTTTATGAAAAGACATACTTTATGTTCAATTGGTTTTTATTTTCATTTCTAATTAACTGGTGACCACTAAATTCATTTTATGAACATGTGAAAATTATAATTTTTATAATTTATTTAATATTATTCATTACATATATTCCAATATCTAGGTGATAACTATCAAAATTAAATAATAATAATAGTATATTATAGTTTATTAAAACCTGGTCTTGAATGTAATGCAAGCTACTAAAGGAACTCGACATTGTGTATAACAAAATAAAACAAATACTATTTTATATAACATAAGATAATCTAAGTGTAGTTTTTATTTCAATATTAACATGGTGTAGCATGCAATTCAATCCATGAAAGAAATTTAATTTATTCAAAAAATAATAATTCATAAAAACTAGGGGTGCTACACACAAAGATAAGAAATTCAATGTTTATGATTTTGACACTCTATTTTCTAAATTCCATGGATAATTTTTTATAATTAAATTTTTATTTTTTCATTCCATGGTAAATTTTTAATTTTTTGAGAAATTATTTCTATATTTCTTGCTTATAGTTAATTCTTATTAGTCTATGTTCTTCTAAATCAGATATTTTTTTGTATTCATGATTTTTCATATGTTTATGATCTTACCATTATGGAATTTTTATTATATCCCTTACTATTTGTTTGAGATCACCCCTTTAATATGTTTACATTCCCTAGGTTATGAATATGATTATATCATGATATATATGTAGGAAATGATCTAGTGGATCATGATTATGGATACATGTTCACAATTATAGTAATTTAAGATATTAATATAACTAATATCCAAGACACTAAAACTTTTTTTCTTTGGATTGTGTAACTGTTTGTGAAGTTTATTATTTAAATCATGATATCAATGTATTATTTATGTAATGATATTCTAGGGTCAATTCACTAATTTACACCAACATCATCTCCACTAAGGTCACAACTAAATTTTTTTTCATCTGTATAAGAGACAACATATGTGGCTGAAGTTACCCATATGGGGGTGAGTATAAACATACATATTATGATTCCGCAAAAACCAAAAAGTAATAATAAGAAGAAACTATTAGCCCAAAAACAAAACATCTGAAAGAAATACTAACCCATCAAGAGAAAATAACTTATATTTGCTTTAAAATAGTGAACTTGGGATATAGGGGGAATTCATACTCTTTACAACCCAAAAATAATAATAAAAATATGTATCCCAAAGAATCCAAAATACCCAACTAGATTCTTTATTTCCACTCTATTTTCATAAAGGAGGACTGGAACCTCGTCAAGTAGCACAAATCATATGATAGTATCACATAATATGGGAGGGTGTATCAAAATTCACCAGTAATATAGAGTACCTACACCTCACCGAGTATCATACAACATATAATTTTAACACATAAAAAATGAGGACATACATGACCACATGAACTCTCCAATCACCATGTCTGATCCCCACCATTTTCCCAATAGAAATAAATCTTAAAAATACCTATCTATCTTTGAAAATAATTTCCTATGAACAAACAAATTATGTTAACGTGATCTATACGGAAAAAACATAGTATATGATGTTCATTTTAAGAAAAACAACATATGGTGATAAATACATGATTAATTACATGTAAGGGAAATTTTGGACCATGTGGTAGCCTCAGGTGTTCTATGTGGAGAACTGGATGTTAGGGAACCCTGAGAACATGCCAATACCCAGCATGGGATTCCTAAGTTGAGTCTAGAAAACTCAATATGGCATGCCTTCCTAGCCCACTATCCAAGTCTACCTCAGACGATGACATAGTGTTTCCACCTATCACGCAACACACCATGGTTATCTTCGGGGCATTCCATTACTATATATCATGTATATTACCATTGTTAGGATCACAAAACACCATGAAACATTCTCTTACCATCTACATCTGGTACCCATCGCGGCTTTGCAACCACTGGAACCACAATGGAAGCCTTCTCCATGACACCACCATTCATTATCATGGTCATCCACTTCACCCCCATCATAGATCCAAAATCACAACCCAAGAAACCAAGAATAATATTAGGATAAAATTCCTAACCTAGGATTTCATATCATATGGGTTTCAATCTAGGGATGGAGATCTACCCATCATATTTTTATAATGAACAAACAACTATATAAAAAATAGGATTAAAAATATTTAACTTAGGGATTTCATAGAATTTGGATTTAAAAATCAAGAACATAGATTAAATTAGAATTAAAAACTCATAAATGGGGTTAAATAGAATAAATATGTCATGAATCACAAATAATATACAAGGAATTCAAAACAACAAGTTATACCTTACAGTTTGATCATTCACTGGGAAATATTGCATCCATGTTGGGTGTCATTTGTGATTCCTCCATGTTTTTAATTCTTGGAGGCTCATAGATATATCAAATCCTCTCCCAAATTATATATCTAATTATAGAGTTTATGGTGAATAAACAATGAATTAGAGAAAATTAGGTTTTAATAGAATAAAATCTATGATTTTTCATGTTTAATTAATACACCTGACACAAGGGTAATTCTAATTAAATATTGAAGCAAACTCAAATTATATTTATTAAGGGGTAAATATCATATTCTAGAAGAAATTTCGGTCTCGGGTTATCCATTTATGGATTTAATTTGATGAAAATAGACTATTCCCATGAATGTGTGTGTGGAATAAAAATAATATATTATTTTTAATATATTATTTTAATATTTCATGAAACTAAAATTTATAAAATGAATAAATAAAAACCAAAAATATATTATATAAAAATTTATAAAAGATTACACAGTAAAAAATATGGTCACTACAAACATCTTATTCCATTAACTTGGAAGGGAAATCCTTTATAGACTTGTACAATTAATGTTCTATCACTTATGAGGAACCAAATGTATGATTTTTCTCCATGATCATATATCAGCGTGGTTGTCATTCATATATAAAAGTAAATGATCTATGATACATATTAATAATAATATCAATTTTAAGAAGAAATACACACAATATTTTATGGGAATATCCAATGAAACATATATATTTTGAATTCATATTGGTGGGTCTATCCTCATGAACAAATTTCATAGAGATTTAAAATTACAAACTTCTTGGGAATAAGTCTCAATGTCTTATGATCCCACAACACTTGATAGTCAAGAATCATTTGTGTCCCATCAGACAGATGTTATCTATACTATAGGACATATGTTTAGGAATATGGTCATATATTGTCTAGGTTCTCATTATAGTGGGTAATAGATATAACATTTTGATAAAAAGAATACTCTAAATAAATTAACAAATAAATGATATGTAAAATAAAAATAATCATTTGAGATGATATTTATTAATACTTTGGTATTCAAAATCATAATGTTAGTTGGTTTTATTGAACTAACTCCAATAAAATTCCACTTTCACTAGATCCAATAAAAAAAACAAGTTTTCTTGTAGGTGAATAATATACTAATTTTGAGGTATATCTATATTTTTGTGCCTTTTATGTTCTTCTATATAAAATCTTATTTTTGTGACTTCACCCTTTTGAAAAAAATCCAATAATAGGTGATATGGAGAAGTGTTTATCTTTTGTCCACTATCATATGTTTAGTCCTAAAGGTGTGATGAAAAAGGATAATAAGGGGTGATTTTCAATTTTAAAATATTAACTAGTATTAGAACATCAATTTTTGGAATTTGGTGGATTAAATAATCTTACAATTTAATCATAAATATTATTCCTTTTTTGGATTATTTATTAGAGATAAAAATAATTTTTTAGTTGAAATATAACCGAATGTACAAATGAAATTTTATAGTATTTTGGTTTATTATGAACTCGTATCTACTATTCACACCACTCTATCACTAAGAGGTGTAGTACCTGAAGTTCCTTGATCAGTAAGTATACCACTGAGAAGTGGTGAATTAGCAGTGTTTTAAAAAATTCTCTTCTTTTGTGAATTAAACCTCTGTGACATATTATACACACAATCCATTATAAAATCATTTTCTCAATTGTATGAATGAATAATAAAGATCAAGTGGTGAATGATAATTTTAAAAGGTTTTACCTCAATGAGAGATACTTTCCTTGTTAGTTTTGATTGGGTTTTGAGACATAGATAATCACTAATAAAATAGTGATTGCAAGATAGGGTAATTGTTCATTATTGACTCTTAATTAGCTATTTAATAGATAGTACAATGTAAGGTAGGTGAGATCCTTAAACTATCAAAAAATAATAATATTTGAATGGAATTTTTTATCTCAGTACCAATAGCATTGAAGATTACCTCCATGCTCTTGAATGAATTAGATCTTCAGAGTTATTTATGATTTCTTTTCATCAAGTATTATATATGATTCAAGAGATACTTCCACTACCATATGGGTATGAGTGTAGTAGTTGTAGATTTTTATTCCTCTCACATTCATCAGGATGATATATCCATACATGAGAACATGTATGCATGAATAAACTTCTTTCCTATTCCAGAGAAAGCACCCAAAATATCGACATCATATTCATCTTTCCATCTCTATCTTCACTATCACAATTTTCCTTGATATAAAATATTTTTACTATAGAAGAGTATTGTATTTTTTTTCTCAATGGATGAACACTATTTTCTTATTAATTTTTCCCATTTAAATTATAATAAATTTTAAAAATATATTTCCATAATGACTCATAGAATCTATCATAATTCCTGGATATTTGAATAATACTAAAATAATAGAAAATTTTACCCTGAAAGATAATCTAAATTACTAAATATGCAATCCCTTAGAAATAAACCAGGATCCTTTTCATTTCATTTCAATAAAACTCCCATGAATATTGGCTTGAATCATGGATTTGACTAAGACTATGATATTTTAGAAATACACAAATAGAGAAGAGTTATCATAATTACTTTATTATTTAGAATATTTATTCTAAATATTCCTCACATTTTCAATGAAAATAAATCTCGAACTATTTCCATAGTTTATAATTTTTCTTAGGATTCTTATACCCATGATGGTTATGTGGATGATAAATAAAAATGTAATTATACCAAGATTATACAACACAATTGTTTTGTACACAACTTATAGTTATAGTTACAGAGATCCATTTCATGCTTACACAAGAGATGATGTTTATTCATAGAAACTCTTCTAAGAAAAAATGTTATGTAGTTTTTTTATGTTTACATAGATATATTTTACCATAATTTTGACTTTTATTATGTTTATATAGCTTAAGTCAGTGGATCGACTATATAAACAAATAAATAATCATGGATTGATGTCTCTGCATATCAAGTCTGACACTTATGTAGAATGAATTTATAAATACCAAAAAATATCATAATTAAATATTACATATTAATAAATGAATATTAATGAAATAACATAATGGTCGATTCCAAAATAGTTTAGGTCTACTTCCTTTGGAAACATAGATACATAAAAAATTGGTCCTTAAGTAAGCTACGTCATCTCCCACTAAGTTCTTCATAACTAGCACCCTTTCTAGAAATCTCATAAATAATACCATTCTTCATATCCTTTTAAAAGGAAAAAAAAATAAAGAGTGATCTTAGATTCTTAGTAAGGGTAAGAAAGGGATATATTTATATAACATGAGTATATAGATATGAGAACATGGTAATATCATTATAAAAATCATACCTTGCATATAATATATCATAAATGTTAGTCATGTCCTAAATTGTAGAGTTTATAAGACATGAATCATAATGGAATTAAAGAACATGAGTCATTAGAACAAAATGTTGGAATAAGATAAATTTTTTACATACACACAATAATTGAAAATGTTATGTAAAGGCTATCCACAAAGACATTCGTAACATGTTAGGATTAGGCTAAGTACCCATATACCAGCTTTGGGCTTGGGATAACCTACCGCATACCCTATTTAAGTCTTGGGATAACATCTCATGTACCCAATTTAGAGCTTGGGATAAACTCTTGTATACCCTTTGAGCTTATATAACATCAGTAATTATCTAATTCATTGAAGAGATATATAGGTCTCACCATCCTTTGATTATAATGTGACCACTATCATTGGTTATAATTTAACCACCGCCAAATAATAAAAACCATACATCATTGTTCCATAAGATAATAAAATTTTCATCAAATCAGAACCCATGAAAATAAATGGGTCTCATAAAACATTACATCATAACATAACCCATTTAAAGGAAATGGGTTTCATAATTATCTCATAAATTTATTATATTATAACCCTAAGAAAATGAATGAGTTTAAAAAAATTATCATCATAAACATTGAACATAAAGAGAAAGAATAAATATGGTATCATTGTATTATATACCCATTAAATACTTTCCCCACTCTAGTGGGGGAATGGGAAGTACTAAATTTAGCGGGGGGATGTGCTTCATGGACCTCTCCCACTTCAATGAATCCCTACTGGCCAAATAAAGTTGGTGGATCATGATTTACTTGGACTCTTTATGTTCCTAGATCATAAAATCTAAGTACTTTCCCCACTCTGGCTTCCAGGACTCATGCTTGGGACCCCATCCTAGCTTCCAATGGAGATGCCTCTGGGGATATTGTTCCTTGATTAAAGCTGGGATAGGTTAGAGGATTGGGAATGTATCCTTGGTCAATATTTGGAATGATCAATGGCTTACAGATGATAGGGTTTTGATGGATACCGCTTCAGTTATCCCTGGTTTTCAGTATGATAAGGTCTAATATATTTCTAATTCCATGGGTGATGGATGGTGTTTTGAAAAATTAGTTATGTGGTTTAATGAAAGGTATCATAATATCATTCTCAGAATCCTGCGCCTTCATGATGTGGGGAATGGAAACATCTTCTAGATTAAGGAGGCCTCATGTGTTTTTTTAGTTCATTATACTTATGCGGTGGCCTGTCGACTCCAGATCCCGGACGATAGTGATAATTGGAATCAGAAATGGAGCATCTCAGCTCCCCCCAATGTTATATTAGTTTGGTGGAAAATCTACAACGACATCCTCTTTTCTTTGGAGTTCATCCTGCACCGCCACGCTGTTGATGGCTCTTCCTACTCCTTCTGTATGAATGCACCAGAGTCTTCTTTTCATGCAATTATGAACTTCCCAAAAGCTCGAGCGACCTATAAATCTTTGAACCCTGATGCCGATTTCATTCTCTCCCATGCGTCGGATCTGAAAGGGTTTCTTATATTCTGGTCTTCTTCCCTCCCTACGGATATAGTGGCCCTTTTATATACTATGGATTGGTTTATATGGGCTAGGTATAATGACCATGTGTTAAACCAAATATCCAAGCCTCGCACCCTTTGGGTCGGTCAGGCAAAAGACTAGTTAGATACATGGAATCCCCTAAATAATCCAAGCTCTTACTATATCCCTTCTTCCCATGCCTGAAATTGGTCCCCACCTCGAAAGGATGTCCTTAAAATTAATGTTGATGTGGCACCTACCAGAAAAGGTAAGGTGGGCCTGGGTGATATCACTTAAAACTCCTAGGGTAAAAACATCATAGCCTTCCAAACATTGTCTTTTTCACTCTGGTATGCACTGATAGTGGAGTCCCATTCCATATACAATGGAATGACCTTTGCTTTAAAAAGATTATGGAAGTCTGTTATGGTGGAATTTGATTTCCTCACCGTCTGTAATGCTATTCATGCACCAGAAAGTGGTTTTCAGCCATTTTCTCCTATCATTTTGAAAATTTGGTTGCTACTCCACCATTTTTCTTCTTTTTTCCTTATCTTTTATTAAAATATATGGGAATAAAATATACCATCTTTTGGAAACCAATAGTCTTTACTATTCTTCTTTCACTTGGGTGAATAATTTACCTCCTTGGTTGTTATGTCTTTATCTCTCAGACCTCTAGTCCCATTAATATATCTTGTTTCTTTGTTGTAAAAAAAACAATATATATATCCATTAAATATTATGTAACATCAAATGATTCCATCTTAGATGGAAATTAATTTTGAAATAAAAAACACATGAAACATTTCTTCAGGAAAATAAAAAATCCTTGAAAACCCCCTTTAAAAAACTAGAAATTCATTAGATATTATAGAAATCCTTTTATTTGAAAATAGAATAAAAAATTTATAAATTAATATTTAAATCATTTATTGTTCATGATTAGGTAAAATTTCTTACATGTTAAAACAAATATTCCTTTCACATTTTCTATAAAAGGCAAATTAAATTTATTTTGAAAATTACATAAAGATTAATTTAAAAAAACGATAAGAATTCAAAAAATGGTAAAAATTAATTTAAAAACTCACATATAAACATTAAAATATTTTTAATACATATTTTAAAAATATAGTTATGGAATAAAAAATGTTTCTTGACCATAGAGGGAAATAAAGTTTGTTTTCTTTAAAAACATTATTTTTGAATCATGAGTACATGAAGAGAGAAAAATTAAGTTAAAAATTTTATTCTAAAAAAATAACCATATTATAATATAATTCATGAGTTTATTGAGACATATATCATAAAAATTCATCATCTTAATAATATATATAAAAAATCTCATTAAACAACGAGATTGTATCATAAAACCCTTACAACTTTGGTAACTTTGAATCATAATCCTCTTGAAGGAATAACATTAAATGAAACATAAGATATTCTGAGAATAAATAAATTCATTATATTACATATAAAATTGTCTATTTTTATACCTCACATAATAATATAGTTTCATAACAAAACATATATACCAAAGAAGACAAATTGAGAAAAAAATCCCTTACCGCTTTGGTAACTTTTGAACTGTAAACCTCATGAAAGATATATCATAATATGGATATGGAAATCACCATAATTTTCAGTATATTAATCATAAAATACATTCTTGGGAAGTATATAAACCACATACAATATACACATGTTGAATACGGTATGTTTCTCACAGAAAATAAAAGTGAGACGGAAATCACATACCTTATTATGTCTTCCTTAGTACACATTTTAACCTCATTAATAATAAATATAACTTTATTAAAAATATATTAAATAACCATACTTATTTATATATATCACACCATATATGATTCAACTTTTACCTTTTATTACCCTTTTATTAATAATTCATTCTTATAATCACATTTTGAGCAATAACAACATTATTTTTCATGTATGTTTTGATTTTTTATTTTTGGTCCTATTAATTCGATCATGGTTAAATAATATAAATATTTTTAACCATGATATTAATATCATATATATTTATTATATATGTACTGAGTTTAATCTGTAAAATAGAGATATAGAAAATGGATACAAGGTTTATGGAGACGGTAGGTCGTGGATACGCATGAATGTTGTTTTTATTTTCCTGATGGATGAAATGAATAAAAGGTAAATAATATATTAAATTTAAAGAATAATTTTTATTTCATATATATCACATATATTAATTTAATTTATCATAATTACCTTCCCTTCAATGTGTTAGTGACAAAAATTACATTGCTTTGCAAGGTGGTAGTCTGCCGTAAACACGAACAACGTTATCGTATCCCCTGTGAAATGGAATGTAAGAAATTATATGTGGTATCATAATTATAGAAATATTATTATTTTAAAAATATAATATATATTTATTTAATATATCCTTATTACAATCCAAGTAAAATAGAAATGAAAAACACATCGCATCGGTTCACGAGGTGGTAGTCCACCGTACAAATGAGTTACATTATTGTTTTCCATTGGGTTGGGTGGTAAGAAGGTATATGTGGTATTAAATTAATAGAGGTATAATAATATCAGAAATATTATATATAAACATTTAATACATAATTATTTCAATATGTGAGAGGTGATGATGGAAAACGAATAACATCGGTTTGTGAGGCGGTAGTACGCTGTATACACAAATGATGATTTATTATCCCATTTTATAGAAGTGGTCATGGATATAGGTTATTAAATTAAAATAATAAAATATTATTATATTTTAGATACTTATTTTATTATATCAGCTTAATTCTATCATATTTTAATGAGTTGGAATAAGAAATAAAGTAAAGATGTTTGATTAAGCCCGATACCGCTTCTCTGGACAACCTCCTTAAATAACCACCAATAAGATTATTATGTATTTAATATCAAAATAATGGATCTAGTTAATGGGTAGGTAAGTTAGGAATATATTTTTATAGTTATTTGGGGATAAAAAATACTTTTAAGGTTTTAATTGGAGAGGATATTGGTGGAATTTTTTAAGTGAGGTGAGTAGCATAGTTGTAATATTTTGAATAGGAAAAGGTGTAACAATATTTTTCACATGAAAAAAGATAAAAAATGAGAAATTATAAAACATTATATATTATAAGATCTATATATTGTCATATAATTGGTTTTGGAATATTTTCAAGATCATTTTAAACCTTTCCTTTTCAGTTTAACCCCCTGTAAACTAGTTTTAAACCTAATCGTTGTATTTTTATTTTTTTCACTATTAATTATGTTAAAAATTAAGTTAAAATTAATATATAATATAAATTATTTTGATTCCAAATAAATAATACATTTTTCAAAATTTTATTCACATAAGGGGAAAAATTTATGTTAAAATTACACTCGAAGTAGCAATGAGAATGCTGTTTTCAAAAGATAAAATGTTCAAAAGTTTAAAAATGTTTTTATATCAAAATTAAAAATGAAATAGATTTAAATAAACTAAATTGGATTAATAAATATATAATTTAACTAATTTTAATTTGAAAAATATTTTAATTTTTTTTACCATTTTAATTCTTTAAATTAAAAGGCAGTTTTTAATAAAAACCATTATTTTTCACTATTCATTGAAAAATCAATCTTTTCAGAAAATTATCAGAAATTCAACATAAATAATTTTGAAATGATGATATAAAAAAGGAATTTTATATTTTTCAAATATATTTTCTAAAAGTTTCAAAAATTAATTTTAAAATAACTTTGAAAAAGAAGATAAAAACCCTTTTTTATAAAAATATATTTTTTAAGCATAAAATTTTATTTATTCTTATCTCATGCATAGAAAACACAGAAGATGGATGTTGAAAATTTTAAATATATCATATATAAATTTAATTAAAATTATTCACCAAAATTGATTTATTTAATTTATTAAGTTAAAATATTTTTTTGTGGATAAATATAGTTTTCTAGAAAAATATTTGTTTTATTATAAATAGTTTTTTTTTATTTTCCTTTATAATTAATTGGTCACTAATGACTTAATTTTATACAAATTTATAAAAAATATATTTTCATTATTTATTTAATCATATTAATATACTCCATTCCAATGGATTGGTGATAACTATCATGTTAAATAATAATATTTTAATAATATTTTGCATTTCGTTAAAACTCAATATTGCTTGCAACACAAGCTATCAAAGAAATTACATTTACTTGGAAAAAATATTTCATAAAATCTCAAGGTCTAACATTATTCCCCCATTTAAAAGAATTTATCCCTTTAGATTAGTCACTTTGATAAAAACAAATGAGGATATTTCATCCACATTACATCGTAAAGTTTTCATATAGATTCCTCAAGCAAGTAGTTTCACCATAAAAAATTTTCCAGGAAAGTGGTATTGTTTCAGAGCACATTATCTCTATGATATATAATTTCTACTATATTATCCAAAAAATAAATATCTTTCTCTAGTGTTAAAACCTATTAATTAATTACGTGTAAAGGATCAAGTGTGTACTTATTTATATAAGATACATGGAACACTTCATAAACTTGAGATAGGTTCTATGAAGGAACGAAATGATAATTTATTGTCCTAATATGATCATTAATTTCAAAGGGAACCAAATATATAATTCTCAAGATTCTTTTATATTATAATCATAGTTTCATCATTTAGTCATGCTTTGATCAATTTTGAATTCATCACTTACTCCATGAAATGAATATTCATAATGATTTTTTTCATTCTAGAAGAAATAAAATCTTTATAAGATCGAAAACTTGTTCCTTTAACCTCTAAATATTTTAAAAAAAATAAAATGGTTAGCAAAAATTATCCAATATTAATAAATATTCATATGATTAAATAATACATTAATATATAAAGCCTCATCCAAAGTTCAACTAAACCCTTTTCATAAATGTTTAACCTTATAATCCAATAAAAATTCAAAATTTATATATAAGGTCCCCAAATTTCCAAAAATAAAATTAACATTAATCCCCCAAATATCATTAAGTCGCTAATAATTGTCACATAGAAAATACATAATTAACTTGGTTATATATTCTCTCGAAACATGGTAATAAACTGAATTACCATAAAAACAAAATGAAAACATACCTTCTTCTAAAAACTAAATCTTTACTCATTCCTTCAATAAAATCACATATTATATAATATATTCAATTAATATAAAAATTTTGAAACTCTATTAAAGATAAAGTAAACCATTTCATCATCAAACCACTAATAATTTCTAAGGTTATCAATATTATCCAAATAAATTTATCAGTATCAATCATTACTTTATCCCAAATAAACATAGTTTTCTTAATATCAGGAACATATTAAGGGTTACCTTTCCTTTATCATTTGTTTTCTAGAAAACATCACCTTACCATTAAATAACATTTCTAGTTCATTAGTATTATTGAAAATATTATTACAAATACACAATCTAAATATTCTACCAAAAAATCTATGTATATTTAATAATCCTTGAATTATAATACATAGACACATAAATCATTTCACTTTATTCATAAAATATTAACTCACCTTCATCATCAAATTTCTTAATTCCATCTTACTTTCATATTTAATTTTTAGTCATATCATCATCAATCGAAAAACCTTTACTCATAAGCCTTGTTAATCCTCCTCTTGAGATTTCCCCACAGGACATAGATTTTCATAATATCTATACATTACACATTTAAAACATTAATACATTGATAATACCTTAGGGAGACCAATATTACCATATATTGTGTTAACTGAATATTTTATTTTTACTTAGTAATTACTTTCACAATGTAGTACTTTTACCCACATAAAACATCTTATTGTTCCCTTGAGGCATTCCCTTGAGTGCCTCTTTACACATTCTTGACATATAGGAAACTTAATCTTAATTTTTTCATGGTCTCCACTACCCAATATCTCAAAAAATCTCTCCTTCTATTAATTGGTGAGTCTAATAGTTAGTTAAGGTGTGATTTTTTAATCATATATCATGATAAATGATTTGGAAACATCAAAATATCCTTTACTCAAGTCATTATCCCATTTAGTTTCTCATAAAAAAATCCATTATATTCAATTTAACCCATTTCCTTTTGGTTTTCATCCTTGAATAAAAACAAAAAACATAGTGTGAGAAATAATAATCATAGTTGGAAACCACATAATCATTAAAAATTATTTATAGGATGTTTAAATCATGAAATTTTATTTTCAATCTAAGATACCTTAGGTATATCTTAGACCATTCATTTTCATTATTCAAATCCTTCTTGATGGTTTGTAAATAGTTTATGAATTTCTAATGCATAACCCTAGAGCATGTCAAACGGGCTGTGTAGTAAGGCCCATTTTTATGTACTAGATAATGCTCAATTTGATCTTGATGAAACATTTCAGATCTATTACCCCTAGGTACATATGTTCCAAAACAATTTCCACTTTTAGTATATAGATAGGGATTTATTAATAGTAAAACAACACTCCTTTCTTTACCATAACTTTATATACTCTTTTATACTTATAATTATCATAAAGGTTCTCATAAAAGTTTTATGATCCTAGTTTCCAAATATTAAATAAACCTTACTCTGATAACAAATATAATGAACCAAACATATCATATATAAATATTAAATCTTAGTAGATGAATGTTCATTACATAACCTAAAAATCCATTCTAGAATATTTTAGTTCTAGTGACTTTGGATGCACGGATACATAAACAACTAGTCCTTAAGTGAGCTCTGTAATCTCCCACTAAGTTCTTCATAACTAGAAGCCTTATTAGACATATCATATATAATACCTTTCATTGTATCCTGGGATAATGAGACATAATAAATGGTGATACAAAATGTACAATAATGGTAAAAAATGGAGATATCAATATAACATGAGAATATAGGTATGAGAACATGATAATGACAATTGAAAAACTATAACCTATATATCATAGATCATAAATGTGAGTCATGGAATACATATTAGTAGTTACTAAGACATGAATCATAATGGAATCAAAGAACATGATTCATGAGAACACAATAGTGGCATAATACATTGATTTTTGGCATGCACATAAGAATTGAAAATCTTATGTCAAGGTTATCCACCAATAAATTTTTAATATGTTAGGATTGGGATAACCACCCATGTACCTGCTTCAAACTTTTGATAACCTACCTTGTATCATCTTTAGCGTATGGGATAAACATCAATTTACCATCTTCAGGATTGGGATAACCTCATATATACCCTTTGAGCTCATAAAACATTAATCATTACCAAATGCATTGGATAGAGATATATCTCTCACTCATCTTTGGTTATAACATGACCACCACCCATGGTTTTAACATAACCATTTCCAAATAATGAAAAAATTCATAGGTGTTCTAAAAGATAATAAAACTTTCAATACATCAGAACTATTAAAAATAAATGGGTTTTAAAAAACAATCCATCATGTCATAACCCGTAGAAAGGAATTGAATTGTCTCATCAATACATCATAGCATAACCTATAGAAAAGGAACAAATTTCATAAACATATCTTCATTATAAACATAAACCATCAAGAGAAATAATAAATATGGTATCATTGGATCATATCCTTAGTAAATATTATGTAACTCCAAAGGATTTCAACTTAGATAGAAAATGATTTTTAAAGAAAAATTTCTTAGGACATTTCTTGATGAAAATGACCATTTTAAAACTAAAAATTCATAAAATATTGTCGAAATAATTTTCCAGGAATATAACCTATAAAAGATATAAATTAATATTTTAAAAAAATTATTTTTCATAAGGGGTAAATTTCATGCATGTTAAACCAAATATTTCTTCCACATTTTCAGTAAAATCCAAACAAGACATATTTTAAAAATGACATGAAAATTCATTTAATTTTTTTTAATAATTAAAAAAGGGTAAAATGACTTTAAATAATCCCATAGGAACATTAAAACATTTTTTTAAAATATTTTTATAAAACATGGATATGTAATAAAATGATTTTTCTAAGGAAGAGAGAAATAAAGTTGGTTTACTTTAAAAGTATTATTTTAAAAAAAGAGTAAAAAAAGAGTGAAAAAATGAAGGTAAAACATGTATTATCAATAAATAACCAAGGTATAATAAAATTAAGAAGTTTATTGATAGATATTTCATAATATTTCATCATCATAATCATAAACATAAATAATCCTGGTAAACAATGAGATTTTATTGTAATAACCTTACCACTTTGGTTACATTGAATCATAAGACTTATGAAGGAATAATATTAAATGATACTTAAAATATAATGAGAAAAAATAAATTAATGATATTCAATGTAAAATTTTCTATATATACACATCATTCAATAAGATAGGTTCATAACATAACGTATGTCCCAAAGAAGAAAAATTGAGATAAGAGTCCCTTACTGCTTTGGTAACTTTTGAACCATATACCCCCTTAAAGATAGATCCTAAAATTTATATTTAAATACCCATAATTTTCAATATAATAGTAATAAAAATAATTTATGGTCATTATATACACCACATAAAATATACAAAAGTTGAATATGGAATGTGTCTCATAGGAAATAAAAGCAAGATGGAAATCCATTACCTTATCTCCTGAATTCCTTCACACATGTTAAAAACTCATGTATAATAAATATAAGTTTATTATAAATAAATTTAATAAAAATAATTATATATATCATAACATATATTATTTTTTATGACTTTTATTACACTTTTATTAACAATTCTATCTTAAAATCATTATTCAGACAATAAGTGCTTTGTTTTTCATGTATGTTTTGATTTTTGATTTTTTGTCCTCTTAATTTGATCATTATTTAATTATATAGAGATTGTAACCATGATATAAATATAATTTATATTTATGATTTATTTATTAATTTTAATCCATAAAATTTAGATATAGAAAATGAAAGTACGTACACATGGACGTTGTTTCCATTTTATTGATAGATGAAATGAAAGAAATGTAAATAATATATTACCTTTATTGAATCATTTTTATTTCATATATACAACATATATTACACATATATTCATTAAATTTACCATAATTACCTTCTATTAAAAGAGTTACTAAAAATGAATCATATCGCTTCGCAAGGTGGTAGTCTGTCATACACACAAATGACGTCATCCTATCACCCATAGAAAGAAAAGTAAGAAGGTATATGTGATATATAAATTATATAAGTATATTTATTTTAAAAATACCTTATATATATATATCATTTAATATATCCTTATTACTTTACAATTATAATAGAAATGAAAAACACATCACTTCGATTCATGAGGTAAAAGTCTGTTGTTCACATGAGCAACATTATTTTTTTGAATGGGTTATAATGTAAGAATATAGTTGTGATATTATAATTATAGAGATATAATTTTATAATAAATATCAAATATAAAAATTATATCCATCATTATATCCATTTGTTATAGGTGGTGATCGAAAAAAATGACATCAATTCGAGAGGCGGTAGTCTGTCGTACACACGAATGATGATTTCGTATCCCATTTGATTGAAGAGGAGATAGATTTAGGTTATTAAATTAAAATAATAAAATATCAGTATATTTGATATAATTTTTATTATTATTTAATTATAATTTAATAATATTTTAATTATTTGGAAGATGAAATAAATTAAATACACTCGATTAGGCACGATACCTCATCTTTCGACAACCTCTTTAGGTAAGCATCAAATGGCTTCATAGGATGGATTTATGATAAAAATAAGAGATATAGGTCATGGTTTGGGAATTAATTAAGATATTTGGGAAATTATTTTCTGATATAAATGGTTCTGAAGGTGTGAAATTGAGAGTAAAGGGAGTGACCTTTTATAAGTGAGGTGAGTGGAACACGTGAAAATTTTTAAAAAGAAAAATGTGTAACCATGTTTTTATCTTTCAAAAAAGTTTCATAATGGGTCATTATCAATATTTAGAGTCTATAATGTGAAAATATATAAATAAAAGTGTTTTTTACTTATTTTAAGGTCATTTTACACCTTATTTATTAGTTTAACCCCTAGTAAACTTGTTTTAACATTAATAGTGGTAATTATGTTTTTCCTGATTTTACTATCCATTATGGTAAAACATTAAGTTGACCTTATTATATATAATCAATTTTTATTATTCCAAATAAATAATACATTTTTCTAAACTCTATTCACAAAAGTGGAATGTTTTATTTTTAAATTATACCTACGGACGCAATGAGAATGCAGTTTTCAAAAGAGAAAATGTTCAAAAGTTTAAAAAGTTTTTATATAATAAATTTTAATATTAAATAGATAAAAATTAAATAAATTATATTAAAAATATATAATTGAAGTAATTTTACTTTTAAAACCATTTTAAAAAAATGAAACCTTATAAATTTATTAAATGAAAAATAAGTTTTCAATAAAAACTAGTATTTTTCACTATTAATTGAAAATTTAATATTTTTAGAAACTTCTAAAACATTCACCCTAAGATAATTTTAATATTATGATTTAAGAAATGAATATTTTTTTAAAATAAATTGTATTATTTTTTCAAAAATTACTTTTAAAATATGTGCACAAAAATTAGTAAAACTATTTTTTAGAAAAATATAGTTTTTAAGTGTAAAATTTGGATTTATTAGTATCTCATGCCTATAAAAGAAAAAATTTGGATGTTGAACATTTTAATGAATATATAGTATATATATTTTATTAAAATAATTGAAAAAAAATTATTTATTTAATTTATTGAGTTAAAACATATTTTTGTGCATAAAAATTGATATTCAGAAAAATGTTTCCTTTTTTCAATGGTTTTTTATTTTCATTTCTAATTAATTGGTCACAAAATAATTATCTTATATACATATGTAAACCATATATTTTCATAATTTAGGTAATCCTATTTATACTCTCCATTCCAATGGATGGGTGGTAACAATCATATTAAATTATAATATTTTAATAGTATGTTGTGTTTATTAACACTCAATGTTTCACATAACAAAAGTCATCAACGAAATTAAATTTATTTGAAAAAAATTCATATAATCTCTAGATGTTACAGAATTATTTCTTATATATCATGAGATGAATTTTATATATACATCAAAATAATTTTTATGCAATATGTAACTTTGTGACTTTTCTAAATTTCTTTCAGATGACTTCAAGGTTTTACTAACTAAAATTCAGCCTTTAAAAACCTTAATCTAAGAGAGTTTAAAAATTAAGTAAAAAATATAACATATATAGTACTCATTTTATGGATTATCATCATTTATCAAAACTTCATTTGTCAATTGTAATGAAGCATCCCAGATAATAAATTTCAAATTACACCCTAAAAAACCTCTTTTTAGTAGTTCAATAATGTTAATAAATAATTCCAACTAATAACCAATTCATTAAAAACTACAAGGGTACTTTAATATCCCCCTTTTATATTTTTTAATCATTACTCAACTCTTCCAAATAAAATCAAATCTTTTCAAACTTCCATAAGTTACATAAGAAATGTCAAATCATATCTAATGACTTGAGAGAAATGTATTACACAACACAACCCGATACAGTTATGTTTTTTATAGAATTATATCACTCAATGATAGGAAATATTTTATCCAAGTGATGAGACACTCTCTCATTCAAAAAAAAATGAAATCTCATCCTCAAACAACACCCCCGTTTCACAATAAACAAATTCACTTAATTTTACGACATAAATAAATATGGGTTATTTTCAAATAAATAGTTGTACAACTTTTCTCACCCTTTGAAAACATAATCCATGTATTAAGAAGGGTCCCTCTTAAAGTTTTTAATTATTATATAGGGTCTGAACACCCTTGTTCATCCTCAAGCATTCAAATCTTTCCTTAGAGATAGCCATGGTGAAAATATCTTTTAACTAGTCTAAATTTGGGATATATTCTAGATTAATGTATCTGGTTTCCAAATTCTATTCAATAAAATGATATTTGATTTAAATTTACTTATAATTTGAGAATTTTATAGGTTTTTTAGAAATATATATATCACTTTTATTATCATAATGAATTCTAAGAGGTTTCTTATGTCTTACCATGAAATAATATAGTTTATACTTAATCCAAATCATTTGATTGAATGCACTAGTAGTAGTAACATATTCATCCTCTATAGTACTTAGTGTGACTGAGTACTATTTCTTATAGTGCCAACTTACATATTTACCTCCCAAGAATAAATTCCCACTGAATGTGGACTTTCTGTCACCATAATCACCTTCAAAATCTGTACAAGTAAACCCAAAAGATTAAAATTATTTATATTATTGTAAAGAATCCCATGACTCATGGTCCCTCTAAAATATCTGAAAACCCATTTATCATCCATTAGAAGAAAATTATTTGGGAAACTTTAATATCATAAAAAAAACCTCACAATATAAACAATATCTGGCCTAGATGCTATGAGATATTAAAGGATTTCAAGGAATATTACGAAATATTTTTTATTTACACTCACATCTTCAATATATTTGGAAAATTTCAGTCCCAAATGAATGGGTGTATATATTGGTTTTGAATCTTACATCTCAAAAATCTTCAAAATTCCTTTAGAATACTTTTCTTAGGATTAAAAGATAAAATATTCTGATTGTTGACTTGTAATCCCAAGAAGTATCTCAACTAATGTAGCATGAATATCTCAAATCGATTCTTCATTTGATTGGAAAATTCATGGAAATAATTATCATGATCCCTTGTAAAAATAATATCATAAACATATATAATTACAATAAGTGTAACAATGTTCATTTATTTGATATACATAATGTTGTACATTTTTCCTTTGATGAATTCTAACAACTTTAAGATGTTTTCTAGCCTTGTTACTGGGTTTATGAGGCCTATGTTAATCCATAAAGATCATTCTCTAACTTATACACTCTTTTACCATCATTATAAAGAACAAACCCATAAGGTCTCATAATATACACCTATTCTTTAAGATCTCCATTAATAAATTTATACATGAAATCCATTTGATAAATTTTGTACTACTTGTAGGTGGCCACAAAAAGGAGCATCCTAATGGCTTCTAACCTTGAAATTAGAGAAAATTTCTCTTAAAAGTAAAAACAGACTATTTGATAATATCCCTTTTAAACAAGTTTGGATTTATAATGGTAAAGTTTCCTATATTATTTATCTTGTTCCTAAAATCACACTTGGTTCCAATGATATTCTTATCAAGGGGTCCTATAATAAGATCCCATATTGAATTATTTTAAATTTATAACATCTCTTAATCCATATCCTTGATCCAATTATCATTATAAAAGAATTATATCATTAATTTAGGATCAAATTTGAGAGTTAATTGAGGTATTTTTTTCAAAACTCAATCTCCCTCTACTTGGATCTGATATATTCTCATCATATATTTGATGTATCCAAGTTTATATAGGTGAAGACTCTTTTTTAATGGTGTTCTCTTCCTCCAAGAGATTCTTCAACATTTGGTACTTCTAATTTTCATTCTCAATAACCTCCTCATCATATCTATGATAATATGACTAAATTTCAACTATATTTGGATCATATTCTGATTGAATGGTACCTTCTTTAGAATTAACCATGTAGTTTTTTATTTTCATAGTAAAAATATGGTGCATCTAGAGAATTAAAAATAGGATTATTTTTAATAATTTTCATATAAATACATTAAACAACTTTATGAAACATATTATTCCATAATCTCTAGCCTTTCTCATTCGATTGATGTTCCAAAAAGATACCATCTTCATATTTTTTATCAAAATTTCCCATCTTTGCATTTTTTTTAGATTTTATAAAATAAGGACATTAACTCTAAATTAGTACAAAATAGGCTTACTTTTGTTCCATAATTCATAGAATGTCATGTTATATTCTGATTTATCAGACATCTATTTCAAATATGAAAAATTGTACACATGGCTACTCTCTAATAAAATATTTTGAGGTCATATTCAATTAACAGTGTCCTTACCATTTCCACAAAACATATATTCTTTCTCTCTACAAATCCATTTTATAAGAGTATATAAAGATTATTTATACCATATTTTTTGATATAGATTTCAAAATTTATACTTTTAAATTCTTTCCCATTATTAAATATATATTTTTTAATGGTCACCCTTAATTCTTTATCAATTATTCATATGAAGTTTTTAAACATATTCAATGCCTCAAACATGTATTTAATAAACATAATACAAGTAATTATTTTATAATCATCAGTGAAAGTGATAAAATAGTTATCTCCTTGATTTTAATTATTTCTTATAGTTCTACATAAATTTGAATTTATTAAATCAATAGGTTTTGTGGTATGAATATCAACTCTATTATGTCTCCCTTTAGCGATTTTCCCATTCTTTCATGACTTAAAAACTTACTCCATTTCCCTTTTTATATGGAAAAAATACCTCACAATATCACCCTTTTAAATATTTCTAAAACATCTTTGAAAAATATAATCCCACCTTTTACGACACAACTTATTTTAATATTTTGAACTCTAGTAGTGAGAATCTTTTGAGTCTCCAATCTGACAAAAATTCCACTATTTCATTCAAATATTGAATTAACCTTACCATCATTGATTATTTTGATAATAAAAATATTTATCCTACAAATTACATCATAACCATAATTTCATATCTAACTCACACATAGGGGATCGTGTTTACTCTCATCAATAAATACATCATATTTTGATTTCAATTTTTGGGCCTTAATGTTATCTATTCCAACACCTTTGATCTTCAGAGTGCTTTCATTGAAAAAATTCAATGAAAAACTATCAATTATTTTAAAAAATTTAAGGATCTTTTTATCTCCAATCATGTATGATGAGTATCCACTATCAAGGATCAATACCTTTCCTCCCCCATAAGAATCTATATACACATAAAAAATGAGTGGCCTCTCATTTTAATTTCCTATTCCTTATTCCTCACCTTATTTATTTAATTTTATTAACCTATAATCAAGGTCATAAATTATTATTCATGGTGACTAAGCTATTTGAATTTTCCATATATCTTCTTAATAAAATCAAAATGTTTTGGAAAGGCATAATATTTTCAATTTGGAGACTCATAGTTTTATTTCTTATGTAATCTCAGTAGCTCCCCCTAAATTATGGACTATTATGAATCCCAAGAAGGAAAATTATATACCAACTAACACAAATCTTATGTCCATAATTCCTAAAGCACTAGAAATATACTATGAAATTGGATCTTTTATTGAACTCCTATGTTTGTTCGTAGAATTTTGTTAGTTTTCTAGATGAAATATCAACCCTCACTTACACTAGTTTTGGAGAACCTTGCTTCTTTAGATTATTTTACACTTTTATGATTGAGGAGGACTTAATATTTAGGTTTCTCTAAACCAATTTTTTTTATAATTTCATGCAGAGCCTAAACTATTACACTATATATATTTAAAAATTTTATACATAACAATTTCATAAATTACCTTACTACTCTCACAATATTTCAGAGCATTCTAAGATGACTCAGCCTTTACTTCAACATCATTACCATAATAATTCTTTAATTTTTCATGGGCCATATTATCCTTAAGAAAACTTGGTTTATAGTTTTTATGTTATTCCATTTGAGTTTCCATCTTCTTCTCTAATTATTGTTGATACTTTTTTTTCCTCGTCTACTTTCACCTTGAGAATCATGATCTTATCAATGTAAACATTTTATTTATTGTGAGACTCATATTTAGTTGTCTTTATCTTATAAACTTCCATCCTGAAGGTTTTAAATTCCTTATTGATCCCAATGTTCCTTTCAATATATACTTACATTATTGTTCTTAACATGTGTATTATATATGATTCATCCTCTTTCTCTCCTCATTCACTACCAATGTTATCTCATTTCCATTTATAATGTGCAATAAAGTTAGTATCTTTTATAGCACATTATTCTTTATGAAGATCTATCTTATTTATCCTAACTAATCATGCTTCTTTTCTTTTTCTCGTTCACTTCCTACTTCGTTCATAAGATTTATTATAACCTCCATCATTTTTTCTTTTATAGTTTCTTTGAAATTTATTTTTATCTTCTTCATCCTTGGATTCAATGTTTTTTCTTTTTCTCAAACAATTTTTAAAAAAGTTTCCTACTCATTCACATCTAAGGTGTTTGAGGGGAAATATTCCTTTATATTCACAATTCATTTATTAAGACTTTTATATATGAGATAAATGATTTTATTATTATCGTCATCACTCTAATTATTTAAATTTGATTCACTCAGGAGATCATATTCCTTTTCTTTTATCTTCAGTTTATTAATGGTTTTTAAATTTATCTCCACCTTGGACTTATTATTAGAAATTAGTTATTTTATCATGTAATAATTTAGAAGTGCATTTTACAACTCATCAAGGTTTATACAATGAATTTATTCCCAAGATGATATTTTTGGGTCAAATCTATTTGAAAAATTGCTCATAAATTTTTTAACCACAACTGAATTATCAGGTTGTCTCAAAATCCTCTTATATAACTAATAATTTCATTAACCCTTGATAAATAGTCATCAATATTTCTATTCTCATCCATTCTTGAGTATTTTTCATTATCCCTTCAAAGATTTAAATTTTTTTCTTTGATCATATTGTTTTCTTCAAATATATTCTATAGTTTTTCCATATTTTTTGGCTATTTTAAACCCAGTCACTTTAGTGTTAATATATTCTTTAAAGTATAGAAATATATAATTTTTCTTATTTACCATCATTCTCAATGTTTTTTTCAATATATTTCATTCCACCATATTTTTCAATGGGTGGAGATCCCACACTAATAGTGTCATTAACTTCCAAAACCTAAGGGAGATAATAAGGTTGCATTTGATTATTCCAAACATGAAAGTTTACCCATAAAAAAAGAAACTCCTATGTTATTAATATAACTCAAACCATTCATACCTATCCACATAAAGTGTATAATCTTAGGGGGTGTAGATCTGATATCACTTGAAGTGTTAGGATCAGTCAGTACACCATTCAGAGGGGGTGAGTCAATGCTGATTTTAATAAATTATATTCTTTTGTGAAATAAAACCCTATGACTTATTAGATTTTAAATACACACTAAAATATATTTATTTCCCGTATTAAATAATAATAAAGATCAATTAGTACAAAAAAAATTTATAAGGTTCGGTTTTGATGAGAGTGACTAATCCATTACAGGTTTAGTTGGGTTCTAAGACATGGATATCCAATAATAAAATAGTGATTAAAATTGATGATCAGTGTTCATCCTTGACTCTTTATGGTATGTGTAAAACCTAGAAAAAATTAAGTGTAGGTTACAACCATGAACTTGTATAGAAACAAAAGATGAAAGTAATTGTTAACCATAGTATAACCAGCCTTGAAAATTGTATCCACACTCTTGAATGAATCAAATATTAAAATTGATTTTGCAGGCCTCTACATCAAGTATTATATCATCATCCATAGTGAATTCAGCTATTATATATGTATGAGTGTAGCAGTAATAAATTGGTCTCCCTCTCACCTTCTTCAAGTTGATCTATTGATGTATAATATCATACATTTATGAATAAACCTCCTTCCTCTTTAGTGGAAAGTTCCTAGATGATCAACACTAGAATAAAATTTCTTTCTCTAACTTCTTGATATCAAATTAATTTTAAACAAAATGTTTTCAATGCATCAGAGTATCAACCTTTATTTTTTTTACAATTCAAGGACACCATTTTATTCTCCATGCTTTCCTTTTAAATTATCATTAATTTGGAAAAAATAATGAATATTCATATATCTACCATGTTTTTTAGTTTCTTTAATAATACCTAAAGAATAGTTTCTTTGACTATGAATGAGATTTCCAAATATTGAATTTAAATCATAAAAAATCATTTTCATTTAATAAAATTCAAACCCATTTAAATATTGTCTTGAATAGTCACTTTGTCTAATCCAATAATATTTTTTAAATACATGAACATAAAAGAATCATCTAAATTATTTTTTTATTATAAATATTTTTATAAATATTTTTATTATTTTCACTAAAAATATTTCAATAGTTCAGATTTTTTATCATGATTATTACACACATTATGCTTATATTGTTGATGTAAATGTATAGAATTAGACCATGTTTATGTTGTTAATATTTTTTGTACATAGTTACTGCTGATGGTTATGAAAATCCATTTCACACTCATATAAGAGATGAAGTTTGTAAAAAAAATACTCTTCTAGGATAATATGTTTCCACAACACTCTTTTATGTTTACACAGATATTTATGGTCATCATTATGGCTTGTCTTATGTTTATGCAGCTCAAGTCAATGGATCAACCACATGAACAAACGAGTAATTATGGCTCAATGTATATATATATCAAGTATTATTCTTACAAAAGAAGAATTCATTTATAGACAAAATGAGATGGTGTTTACATAGACATAGAAATGATGTTTACATAGCATGGGACGTGTCTAATTTTCCAAGTTTTCTTAAAATGATTTCAAGGATATTCATACAAAACTCTATCCTTTAAAAATATCCATCCAAGATAATTTAATCATTAAATACAATAGTATACATATGTAGTACTCCTTGGATGAATTCTCATCATTTGTCACAAATTTGTCTACCAAGTGTATCGAACCAGTCCACACATGAACATCTAGGTTTTGGCCTCAAAAACCCCTTTGTGGATATTAAAGAATGTTGAAAAAAATGAAAACCGATAATGTATTCATTAATAACTCCAAGGTTTCTTAAATATCCTCCTTTTTGTATTTTTTAGAAAAACAATAAAAATATTTCTTATAAACATAAATCTTCTCATACCTCCACAATCTGTATGAAAAATATCAAATCATATCCTATCACTTGAAATAAAAATCTTGCCCTACATTACCATACAAATTTATGTTTTTGGAAAATTTCATCACTTACTGACAAGAAACATTTAAGATAAGTGATAAGACACTCTCGCCTTTAAACCATGAACACACCTCTTTAAATAAATCCCACTTATAATAATATAAATATTTACTTAATATAAAAAACAAGGAAATAAAGGTAATTTTCAAGTAAATAGTTGTGAACCTTTTTTACCCCTTTGATAAAATAATTCATGGCTTAGTGGGGGTCTCTCCAAATGTCTTTAAATATGTTGAAGGGTATAAACAACCATTTCCATCCTCAGTCACTCAAATATATCCTTATGGAAAACCTTGGTTAAAATATTTTTCATGTAGTCTTGTGTTAGGACATATTCCACTTGATTTATTTAGTTTCCTCCTTCTCGTTAGTGAAATAATATCTGATATCGATGTGATTATACTTTCAGTGTTATATGGTATTTTTATAAAGGTATATATTACTTTGATAATCATAATGAATGTTGAGAGGTTTCTTAACTCTTACCCTCAAATCATCAAGTTTCTCTTTCATCCATATCACTTGAGTGTAAGCACTGGTGGCGGAAATATATTCAGCCCCTATAGTACTCAGTGTTATAGAGCCCTATTTCTTATAATGGAAACTCACACAACTTTCTCCAAGGAGGAAAATTCCACATGAAGTGGACCTTCAATCATTACAATCTCTTTCCCAATCCACATTTATAAACCTAGATAAATCCAAATTATATTCCTTCTTGAAAATTAGTCCATAGCTCATGGTCCCTCTAATATATCTCAGAAAAAGTTTAGTATCTATAATATTTTACTCCTTTGGGTCACTATGATATATTACAAAAAAATCATAGCATAAACAATATCCGACCTAGAATATATGAGACAAAGTGGTATAAGAATAAATTTTCTAAAATCTCTATGATTTGAACTCACTCCTTCATCATTTTTGGACAATTTTAGTCTCATTTTAATGGGTGAAAACATAGATTTTGATTCCTCCATATAAAACTTCTTTCGTTGGAACACTTTTCAAGGGATAAAAAGATAAAATTTTCAACTTTCATGACTTTTAATCCTAAGAAATATCTCAGTCATCTAGCATGGACATCTCAAATTAATGCTTTATTTGATTGGAAAATTCTTGAAAACAATTCTCAAGATCACTTGTAAAAATGATATCATTACAATATTTAATTATAATAAGTGTGCCTATATTCATTTATTTTTTATATAGATTGTTTTATACTTTTACTTTCATAAATTTTATCTCCTTCAAGACGTTTTTCAACCTTTAATACTAGGACATTCATGACTATTTTAATCCATATAGAGCCTTATTCAATTTAAACTCTTATTATAACATTATCAAGAAAAACCCCATCAGGATGGTAAATATAAGCCTCTTATTCAATATCACTATTTAATAAATTTTATACTTCTTGTAGGTTGTCACAACAAGGAACATCCTAATGGATTCCATCATTACACATAGAGAAAAGATATCTTTAAAATAAACACCTTCTATTTGAGGGTATCCATTATGTCATGAACTAGCCCAGGTACCCTGGTAACCCAAAAACCGATCCAACCCTGACATATAATGAAGGGAATTCCTGATCCCCATGGGTCAGAGACTATTGGGAATGATTTTTACACTAACAATATATAATTAAAAGAGACATGTCAGTATTGCATAAAAAATTAACTCCACTGGGAGTACTGTACCAGAAGTCAAATAGGAATAACAACCCAAATATTTACAAACACATACTTGTAAACTAGAATAACTAGAAGGAAACTTTCCCAATCCCCTGAGGAAAAAACTCACCATGTCTATAGATCAACTGTTGGAGCCACCTCTAAAAGATTCCTTTCCCCGGATCGAACCTAGAAGAAGATAATCTATAAACACCCAAAGATACAAGTAGGGTATGATCCAAATCCTAGTGATATTTCACCCAAATATTCCACAAAAAATATTCCAATATCAAATTAACCAAATAAATGCTTTGAATTTTTAAAACAAATAGTTTTTAATTTCAATAAAATAATATTTAAACAAATCATGCTTTACAATTCCAAATATGAAAATACTTTAGAAACTCAGTATTCACATTTCAAATGATGGAAATACTTCTCAAATGATGGAGTTACCTTTAAAAAAGTTCTTTACACAAACAGAATATTTCACAAATGGCTTAAATAAACACTTTTATATAAAACAATTTATATACCATCTCAAGGCATATAACAGAGTGTAAAATAATGGAATATATTCATTTGAAATACTAAAAATATAGAAAAATAGGCATATACCTAATTAGGTATGACATTTCGAGGCTATAGGGACCCAACACTGGGAAATGGAAAAAAATGTGCATATTCCCCTTTAGGTCTCTGGCCAAAGAGGACCCATCACCATCGCCTAAGGGATGTGATTTGGTGATATGATGTTTTAGAAAATTATAAGTCATAATTTTCCACCAAAAATAAATCACTAACTACCTAAGGCTTTCATGTGCTCTAGTAAAAAACAAAGACATGCTATTTATTTCAATACTTCATAAAATATAATTAATTCCATTCTCTATTTCTAATATTCCAATTTTTCCTTTAAAAATCATAAAGAAGTTTTAATCAAAAACGTGCCTTTTTTTATCAAGATAAAACCCTAAAGTTTCTATCAAAAAATTATTTTAAGCTATTTTTTACAAATAAGGATTTTAAAACAAATCATACAATTTAAAAATCCACTTTTACTAATTAAATTCAATAGTTTAATTTTCAAAAAAATCATATAAATTTAACAAGAAACCCCAAATTCATTGGAATAGGGTTTTTTCACGATTTTCTATCAAAACCATTAGATAATTAAATTCCACAATTTGTTTGAAATAATTTCTATCAAATTATCAATTTAAATTATTCCAAAATTTCCATAAACACATCCCAATTAAATATAATTGGGGGTTTTCTAATTTCATTCCAAAACCAATTTATAAAAAACCCAATTCAGTGGAATTGGGTTTTTCATGAAACCATTGAAAGAAATTTAACACAATTCAATCAATTGAATTTAATTTGAACAATTTAAATTAAACAAACAAATTTAGGGTTAAAAAATTTGGCCTCATAACAGAACTACCTACCTCGTGATCAACAGATCTATAATCACGTATCCATAAATGGAAAACTCCAACAGAGAGTAATGGAAATGAGGATCTATGAATCAAATATAGATTTAGATACAAAATAGTGGGTATTGGAACCAAAAATCAATATGGGGGTACATGGAACCCTAGATTTGAGAAGAGAGACTATGGGATGATGTGAATAAAAGAAGGGAACTAACAACAAGAAGATTAAAGGGTGTTCCCCAAGTTCGAATCACTTCTATGAGGGGAAAATTATCCATCTAGGGAGCTTTACGGATGGTAGAAACTAGTTTGGGGTCGTACCGGACCGTCAGGATCCTAAAAGAGGGGTTTATTAATTTTAAATTAAAATTTGTATTAATGAAAAATCATCCACATAATTTCCTAGGTAGAGGAGCATGGTTCAGAAAAACTATGTGTAGGATGCGTGCCTATGTTAAATGGGCCATATGGTTATCCTTTATAGGGTGTGCGGTTTGTCAAACTATGAACAAGACATGCAGAACCCACTGTCTAAATTATCATAGTTTGGCCGGAGAGGGCGTTCTATTTGTGCAAACTCTGTGCCAACTATGCACTAGCCCATAAACCTTAAAAAACACATTAAAATTTCTGCCAAATCAACCCCAAATAAGACCCAACCAAAACTTGACTAAAATTAGGGGTTTAAAAATAACTTAAAATAGTAACAAGATGTTACAACCTCCCCAACAAAAAAACATTTTGTCCCTAGATAGCCTTTGAAGAAGATTCCATGCCAAAAATGATGAGACCAATTCTCTCTCATCAGTTCCTCCCTCTCCCACATCTCATGAGAATCGAAACTATGATTCCTTGGAACATGAACAAAAGGTATCTTACTCCCATGAAGTAACTTTGTTTTAGAATCAACTATCCTGATTGGTTGTTCAGTAATGGATAAATCTGGTTCAACTTCAAGATCACTCTAGCTTAGAAAAGGGTATGGATCAGCTAAATAATTTCATAGTTGCGATTCATGGAATGCATTATGTATCGATGTCATCTACGATAGTAGTTATAAACATTATTCAACTTTCCCCACCTACTCAACAACCTCAAAAGATTCCATAAAATGATGAGAAGGCTTCCCTTTCTCCCCCAGCCATTGATTACCCAATCAGGGTGAAACTTTCAAGAAAACTTGGTCACTAATAGAGAATTCCAATGTTCTATGGAAATGATCAGAATAAGACTTATACTGTCTCTATAATGTTAATATTATTTGAAAAATCAACTAAATCGTTGTCATCATCTCTTGGACCAAGATCAGTATAACCCAGTAACTTTCACTAATCTTCAACCATTATAATAGAGATTTGAACGGCTGACCATACAAGGCCACAAAAGGATCAAGTCTCATCCTGGACTAGTAAATATTGTTATAATAAAACTCAAACATCCCCAAGTGATCATAAAAATACCCACCAACGTCAAGAACACAAGGGAGAATCATATCCTTAAGAATATATATATATATCTATTTTTGTCTGGCCATCCGACTGTGGATGGTATGCAGCAATCAATCAGATATGTGATCACAATTCCTTTTAAAGTCCTCTTTGAAAATGAGAAGTGAAATGATGATCTCTACAAATAATATAGAATATGGAAATCCATTAAAACAAATGATCTATTTAATATAGATATTTCCCAATTCATCAACTCTAATTGTATCATTAATGGGAAAAAAGTGAGCTGATTTCATCATCCTTTTGATCACAACCCATATCACATTTTTCTTTCTCTAGGTATTCTGCAACCCAACCAAAATGTCCATAGATATCTCATCCCAATTCCATGTAGGAAGTGGAAGTGGAAGTGCTTGAAGCAAACCCAAAGGTTTCAGGTGCTCATCCTAAGCATGTTGGCACATATACCAATGAGAGACAAACTCAGCAATGCCCTATCTCATTCCTAGAAACTAGAAATATTGTTTTATATCATAGAAAATTTTCTAGGTTCCTAGGTTCACTTCCCACTAGAAACTCTGTAAATCCCCAATAACATATTTTCTAACCAAAGATAGTACCAAAAAATGGTTTTAAAAGAATACAATTCCCTATTTGGAGAATGACCAATAAAGAACGCCCCCCCCCCATTGAGAGAGTTTATAATTATATGGAAATCATCATCAAGATGTTGTTCTTAAGTAATCAATTCAAGAAGAGAAGATGTAATCTTAACACTGGTCAAGGAAGCCTCAAATCTTGATTCTTGAACTCCAATATGAAACTGTGAAAAGAGAACCATCAAGTTCCACTCTTACAAAAATTCTTTTACTACCTTGTACGGAAGCTTCCTTCTTGAAGCATGTGCAACAACATTCACTTTCCTTGGGGTATATCTGATGTCAAAAAAAAAAATATTGTAGTTATTCCACCCAATGTCTCTAATAGAGATTCGAGTCATTTTGAGAGAAGATATAACTCAAGATCTTGTAGTCTCAAAACATAGTAAACCTTTCTTCATAAAGTTAAATGTGCCAAATTTTAAGCATGTGCATCATAGATGAAAGTTCAAGGTCATCAGTTGGGTAATTATTTCCATGAATCCTAAGCTGATGAGACCTGTAAGACACAACATTACCACCCTACATAATAATGTAACCCAAGCATGAACCCGATGCATCAGAAAGTAACACATAGCCCTTCCCAGTATATGGAGTAGTCAACACTGGAGAAGTAGTCAAAATGAATTTTATCTCAATAAAAGAATTTTGAAATTTTTTATCCCAATAAAACTTTACTCCCTTTTGAGTTAGAGTAGTCATAGGAGAATCCAACTTTGAGAAGTCCTTAACAAACAGATGGAAATTCCCATCTAGACCCAAGAATCTCCAAATCTCAAAAACATTTCACGGTTTATCCCATGTCATAATAGCATTCACCTTATCAGGATCAACTGAAATCCCATGTTTTGACACCATGTGTCCTAAGAACTTCACTTCCCAAATATAGAAATCATATTTCAAAATATTTTAATAAAGTCAGTGATTTCTACACAAGGTCAGAAATGTTATCAGATGATGTACATGATTCCTGTCAGACATAGAGTAAACTAGGATGTTATTAAAAAATACCACCACGAAAGTTTCTAGATACTCATGGAAAATCATGTTAATTATATACATGAAAACTGAAGAAGCATTAGTTTGACCAAAGGGAAAAACAAGTTACTCATAATGGTTGTACCTAATACAAAAGGCAGTTTTATGAATTTTAGATTATTTTATCCTCAATTGATGGTAACCAGATTTAAGGTCGATCTTTGAGAACCACTTTTCCCCTTTTAACTAATCAAACAAATCATAAATCTATGCCATCATATAATTTTTCTTTATAGTAACTCGATTGAGATTTCTATAATCAATGCATATGTGAAGTGATCTATTATCTTTCTTAGCAAAGAGAACTAGAATCTCCCAAGGTGACAAACTTAGGCATATAAATCCTTTATCAAGAATTTCATTCAACTAGCACTTCATCTCTTTCATTTAAATTTTTGTTATGTGGTAAGAGGGAATAGAAACTGGTTGAATACCAGGCACTAAGTCGATAGAAAACACAATATGCCTTACTAGTTAAAAACTATAGAAGTTAAAAGGAAACATTTTGGGAAACTCGATGACATATATAAGGATATAAACACTCAAATATTATCTCTCCAGATCAAATAAAAACACAAATATCAGTTTCCCCAACTATAGATAAGATGTTATGGCTCTGCTCGAACCTAGGTTTAATTCTCTGTGGAATACATGGCACACACCATCAGGTGTAGTGAAAGAGATCTGTCGAAGATAATAATAAATATGAGATTTATTGGAAATCAAATAATCCATCCTAAATATTAAGGTAAGAGGCTTCATGTCAAGAACTTGAAAACTCTACGCAAGCTCAAAATATGATAGAGAGAAAGTATAGGCAGGATTACGAATACCCTTATCTCTCTTTATACCAAGGGGTGTAGTAATATCCATAACATAAGAAACAATATCCATAATAATATTTAGTATATTAATAATACGAGCTGAAATAAATAAATGAGATGCCCTAGTATCAGATAAAGAAGTCACTAATGATAAAGTTGTAGTGATGGTACCTCTCATAGTCACTGAACCTATATTTGCTTCTTCTTGATAATCTTCCACTATGTGAATAATCTGCATTCCATATATATTTGGATGTAACCCTATTACACATGAAGTATTTGATTTCAAAATATTTTTAAGAGGATTTGATGATCCCATTTCACTAATAGGAGTATAATAAACATGGAATAATCTTTATAATTGCCTTGAGCATCTGAAGGAGCCACAGTTCTTATGTGCATCAGTGAAAACCCTCTTTGAATTTCCTAGATTTCCACACTTGTAAAAAATAAAAGGACCTATTCTTGGAATTTTAGGAGGTCTAAAAATACCATTCTATTGATAACTATTGTGAGAAACATCATGCTTCCATTTTCCTTTGAAGGAAATCATGTTACCACTAGGAGATAAAGAAGCTCCTAATAACCTTGAATTTCCCTCAAAGTCCATTTTGACAATTAGTGATCTATCCATCACATTAGTATAAGAAGGAAGATTCATAAAAAAACCCAATAATGAATATCTAGATGAATTCCCAAATAAAACATTAAAGCCTTCATTTTCTCATTTGACACAATCTTAGGTGAAAAATGCACGAGCTCAGTGAAATAGTATGCTTACTCTATCACTGTCTTATCATCCTACTCATGTTTGAAGAACTCAGCAGACTTGTCTAATAGAATTGATTATTGATAGAACTAGTTGGTGAAAATAAATTTGAATTCTTTCCACTCTAATCCCTCGTGATTTTTCATCATCACAATCATGTCCCACCATCTCATCCTCTGTCCTTCAAGCATGAAGGTGGAACACTTTACCTTTATTTTGTGAGGTGTATCTAAGAAACCAAACAAATGCTCAATTCTTCTCGAACACCCCTCATCCTCTTGAGGATCATCTGAGATTTTTAATGGTGAAGGATTTTAGAGAAGGAACTTTGGATAACATACAATGAGAACATCCCTCTGAGATCTCACAGCTGGATCCTGAATAGGAACTGGAGGTGGAGCCTACCCTAGAGCTTGGACATTGCAGACTATTACCTCTACCAGATTCAGGTCAACTAGAGTATTCCCTTGTTTATATTTAGTAGAATATTACTCCTATATCTGATTCATACATCTTCTAAGATTCATGATTCTACACAACATCAGCCTAAAATAAGCAAGACATCAGATTCAAACTCTAACAGAGAAACATGAGAAATTAATCCCAACAGATAGTAAAATAAGATTTGGATTTCACTCAATCCAAATCAAAAGTAGGGAAACGATTATAACTAATTCATATGATGTATTTCCCTAAAAACCACTGGAAAATAATGTTTTATTGTAGTGAGACCTGTCTAGGATCTCAATCGCAACTACCTCTTATGTCCTGATAAGATTTGACAAATGCATACTGACTTCAAGAAAAAAGCCCAAGCCTCTGTATGATACCACATTGTCATGAACCATCCCGAGTGCCACGGTAACCTATAAAATGAACTATCCCTAAAATATCCTGAAGGGTGTTATCGATCCCCATAGATTGATGAATAGCACTTGGAATCATAAAAAATGAAAGTCGGAATTATTTTTTCAATAATAATACAGAAGTAAAAGAAAAAATTCAGTAATGAATACAAAAGTAACTCCATTGGGAGAACTGTACCAGAAGGTAAACAGGAATAACAACCCAAAGTACTACAACCACATACTAGAAAACCAAAAAAAAAGAATATAAACTACCCAATCCCCTGAGGATGTAACTCACTATGTCCACATATCAAGAGCTAGAGCCACCTCCAAGAGATGTATTTCCCCTTCTCATACCAGGAAGGAAAAAATCTAGAAACACCTAAAGGAAAAAGTAGGGTGTGAGACAAAGCCTCTAGTATTTGACCAAAAGATTCCATAATAAGATTCCAATAACAAATTAACCAAATAAATTATTTTAATTTTTAAAACAAACAGGTTGGCAGTTCAATAAAATCATATATAAAAAATCATGCTTTACAATTAAAAAGATGGAAATACTTTAGAAGATCAGGCTTTACATTTAAATTTATGGAAATACTTTTCAAACAATGGAATTAACTTTAAAAATATTTCTTTACACAAATTCTATTGTTCACAAATGGATTAAGTAAAAACATTTATATAAAAAAGTTTATATAAAAATTTAAGTCTTGTAAAATTGTTTACAATAATGGAATATATGTATTTGAAATACAAAAAAGTGAGAAAAATGGTTATATACCTAATTAGGTATGATAAATACCAAATATAGGTACCTATTAATGCTCCATTCCGTCATAGAGTCTAAAAAATGAAAAGGGAAATATGTGGAACACAAAGTGATTCATCCTTTTAAGAAACATCAAAAATCAACAAAGGCATGAACATGGATTGCTTTGAGCATGGGCCGCGCAAGTTCCATGATAGTCATGTAGCTATACCTGTGGGCCACATTTTGGGCATGCATGTCACCTGCGTGCCCTATTTGATTTTCGCCCAGGGTCTTCATTAGCCTATAAATACCCCTTGTGGGCCCCCCATTTCGAGGACAAAAAATCCAGAAACTCAGATTTCAGCTCTCGGCACCCTAGTCTCTTCTTGAAGTATTCTGAACACTTCTAAGGTAATTTCTTACCTAGAATGGAAGATCTAAAGAGAGGGAACAAGGCCTTAGTGTTGAAATTCATCAACACTGGTGCGCCTAACTGTTCAGACCTTATGGGAAATGGCCAGACTTGTGTGTCGCCTTATCCCTTCAACAGAACCTGTGTGCCACCCTTTTATAGTCCTTTAGGGATAATACTGAGGGCTTGAGAAAAGTCTCACCCAAGTATCACTCTATGGGTTTACCAGTGCGCAAGTACACATGTGTCACGCTGGTATACCTGCATGACCAGGCCCTACACGCCTGAACAGGACCTGCGCGCCTACTTCTTTTTAGGTGCCCCTCCTTCATATTCAACTAATTTCTTCAAATCCACCTCTCCTCTTCAATATTTATCCTTCAAAACCCTCTTCAATGTCATTTATGGTATGGTTCCTTTGTCATCTTACTTACCTGAAAGGGATTCTGTGGAATATCTCTCAAAACCTAGTGATTTACATATCTTTATGTCACTAGGGTTAGATATTTTATTCATTCAACAACATTCCTTAAAATGAGAAGATATTAAATTGGCATCCTCCTTAGGAGTAAGTCCCAATAGTCCCCTAACATAGGCCTCCTTTTCAAGAGTAAGCCTGAGTCCAAGTTCCCTGATTTGGGCATCCTCCTAAGGAGTAAGCCCCATGTTCCCAAATATGGGAATCCTCCTTAGGAGTAAGCACCAAATTCAAAATTCCCTTATATTGGGCCTCCTTTTTAAGAGTAAAACCTAGTTCTCAAGTCCCTTTAACCTGGGCCTCCTTCTCAGGAGTATGCCCCAGTTCTAATTTCTCTTAACCAGACTTAATTTCTTTTGATTTGAGCATCCTCTTTAGGAGTAATCCCCAAGTACCCTCCTAATTTGGGAATTTTCCTCAGGAATAAGCCCCGTGTTAGAGTATCCAAATCTCTATAAAAGCACATATACCTTTATGTTCCCTGTTCCTAGACTTCTTCTCTGAAATAAGTCCCGATATTTATCTATTTGGGAAATCATACATACATAAGCCCCATATCATTCCTTTTGACCGCGTCTTTCATGGCACAAATCGCCAGTTTTTACTGGTACCTCTTGTTTCTCACACCGAGCATAACTCACGTGAGCTTAGAGTGTAAAAGATATTATGAAATCTCTCTTTGATCCATTAATCATGCATAAACCTCACACTTCTATCTCTAACTACGTGGACTTTGATCTCTGCCTTAAAATTATAGTATGTAGGAAGCCTTTCTAAGGTTGAATCCTATCATCCATTAATTCTCATCTTTCCCATATGACATTAAAATATATCTTAATTCCCGAACTACGTGGGTTCTGATTCCTTTTTCTAAATAAGGATACATAGGTAGCTCATCTGCAGGTACGATCCCAACTCTGAAATAATCCATGTCCTTCTGAACGACAATAAACTTCAAGTGCCCCACTGAGTAGCTTTAAAACTAGTATGGTTATCATAATGACCAAGATATATCTATAAAATGTATTGAAGGATACCATTGACTAAGAATCTCTAACAAATATAGATGATTCTCTATCAATGAAGAACCTCAAATACATATGAAAGATTCTCTAAATCTTATACATATTAATAATTGATTGTCAGATCTAAAGGGAAGCTCATTTTCATACTTTCTAATGTAATAAGGATTCATGAACATAACATAAATCTATAAAGAGAGTCCTGGATTAGAAAATAATTCCCCCCAAAAAGGCGTGATGAGTCTGATCTCCCATCCTCTCGACCAATGAAAATTCTTAAGCCTCGTCGGTCCACAACTAGTGAGCACCTACCTTTGGAAAGTTGGTCCAAATGGATATAGAATCATTGGGTGTTTCCGGTTCTACGAATAAACCCGTTAGAAACCGATTGGAATGTTTGAACCTTAAACAGACAAGGTCATCACCATTTCCAAAGAGGAAACAAAAAATGGTGAACCCGACGTGAATCCTTAACCAAGTTAAAATGGTGTTTTACTTATTTGTTAGGACCCTATTTAAACTCAATGAGAGGGACAACAAAACAATCAATTACATATGTGCTCATCCAAAATATGTAGTGGCTGAACTTATCTTGATTATGTCTGTTATATCAAACATGCACTCTTTTCTAAGATCTTCTGCATTACAGAAATGGATTTTCTAATGTTCACACCTGTGAATGCCTCTACTGTGAATACCTCTGCTGCTACTCCTGCTGGATCGTCGTCCGCTCTGAGGACGACATCACTTACTCAGTGTCTTTAACACTGGGTATCAAATGCACTGGTTAAGAAATACCGTCAACATGGTACCATTCCGACTCTAGAGACTGCTCGACAAGCTCCCCAAGTCAATAATTCACCTTGGTTGTCCGGACAGCGATGACCAGGGATCAAGAAGCAGGTGGTGCCAACCACCGTTTCCAACCATTTCGGGTCGTTATACCCGGAACGCAATCACAAGTCCCTTGTAAAGACCCGTAAAATTCAAGGGAAATTTTTTCTTAATTTTCTTTGGAATTTTACAAGAGCGCAGTTTCTGACGGCACCTGATTCCGAGGCCCGGTGTGCCCAGAATTAATTTCCGAAGTTTGGCTCGGGTACGTTCAGTGAACGAACGAGCGGGAATTTATAACTTTTGAACCGGTGCCCGGAATCGAATTCCGAGGGCACCGATGAACTCGCAGTGCTGATATTCGCTTAAGGAGACCTTTTCCGAGGTTGCGTTTTATGCGGGTTGAGAGTTAGTTTTGGGGGAATTTAAATCAAGTTAAATAAATTGTGGAAACACAATTTATTTTAAACCATGTTGGTTATATCCTCCCAAAGGGAGTTAGAGGTGGGACCCACATCCACTTAACCTCCCTTGAGAGGATTAAGTGTGGTGGGGCCCACATGAACCCTAACTCCTCAACTCCCCTTTACACTCCCAATAACTCCACTCAATTTAATTTTGACAACTTGAGTTTTAATTGAGATGAGTTATTGTTTTTCAAACATTTGAAATTCAAATAGGTGAAGTTGTGTAAATAAAATAAGGCTTAAGCTTATTTTATTTTGGTTAGTTTTCTCTTGCCACCTTGAGAGAATTTGGGAAGCATTCTTCATCTTCTTCATCCACGACGAAGAACACGAAGAACACTTAGGCTCCGACGAAGAACGCTGTCACCATAAGAAGAGAAAGACGTGTCGTCTCTTCTCTTCTTCGCAGCCGGTGTGTTTCCGAAGATCGACGACGCCTCTTCTTTCGTTCTTCTTCCCGTGTCAACGAAAGGAGACGCCGCTTCCTCCTCGGACTTTCTTCGTCAGCTTACGAAGCTTCTCCAGCGACGATACCTCTTCGGACACACCTTGACGTCAACGGAATCGACGTTCGATTACCGTGACGCCCGACCTCCGAGACGCTTGTCTTCCGCGACTTGTTGGCGTGCTCCGCTCTTAAAACCGAAGTAGGGGAATTTTTTTATTTATTTAATTATTCCGTTCTTGATTCTAGCATGTCGAACTTCGTGGATAATCGAATAAATTCTATCATTTAACGAGAGGGGGTTGGACCGCACAAACAGAGCTGAACCCCCCTCCTTTGTTTATGAAAGTTTCTTGCAGATTGAACGAGATGGCGTGGTGCCGTTGCACCACGCGGGTATCCTACGACAAGTATTGTGCAGCGCCGTCGCACCGCGTCGTGGAATGAAATCCAAGAACGCGACGCCGTCACGTCGCGTCGAAGGAAGTCGAAGGCGCCACGACCGGAGTGGGGCCGTGGCGGAGGGGAGCGGTGTCGTCGCACAGTGCCGGACGGCATAGGCCGCGGCCGGTTCCGGGCCGCAGCGGAACAAGGTGACCGGCGGCCAGCCGGGCCGCCGATGTCGGAAGCCGGAGGGGGACCGGCCCTTGCCGGTCCCGTTGAGGAGGAGCTGGCTGGCCGGAAATGGGGAAGCCGGGGGAATTAAATTCCCCCGGCCAGCACAAAATGGCCCCCCATAATGAGGGGGGGGGGTCACGGTTTCATAAAGGGGGCAGGCGCCCCCCCCCCCCCCCCCCCCCCCGTTTTCTCAATCAGCTCGGCCGATGGCCGAGATGGCAGCGCGCTGCCTTGAGCCGGACCGGCGCCTGGCCGGCCAGGCCGGGCTGCGCCGGGCCGGGCCGACCCTATCCGGGGCGGGTCGACCCGGTTCGGGCCAGCCGGGGGGTCTCGGGCCGGGTCGGCCCGGGCCCGAAACCCCCAATACCGAACGGTTTGGGTTAAAATGCCCATAACTCGAGCTACGGACCTCCGAATGACGCGCTGTCAGCGGCAACACAATCCTGGGATCGAGACGGTCGTTTCGGTATATCGCACTCAAGGTTTTTCAATACTTTGAGTTCATCCAGGTTGGTTCGTACATGAAACCAATCGGGCACTCGGAGCGGAAACGCTCATATCTTGAGCTACAGACGTCCGATTGACGTGCCGTCAGCTTTGTTGAGTTCCTCTTAGTGAGAAGGATCTTTTGGCATACTCCGCCCGAGGTTTGGATGCAGGTGGAGTACGGTCGGGTTGGTTTTTCCTTAAAAACCAACCGGGCCCCTGGGACGAAAAAGCCAATAACTCTCAGACCGGGCGTCCGATTGACGCGCCGTCTGTTGTGTTGAGTTTCAGATGATGATACTGAACTTTTGGATACATCAACTCTGGACTTTGTGACAGTGGATGTATCATCCTCTCGGCTCGTGGAACGGACCCTCCCGAACGAGCTTGCTGTGTGCGGAAACCCTAGTGTTGGCTGCGACTGCTACTGCGACTTCGACGACGACGATTGTGCAGAGATCCTCAGTGGACTGCGATCAATGAAGACAGCTGGTCTTGTATCCTATGTGGGTCCTAGCTATGCTGGTCTTTTATCCTATGTGGGTCCCAGCTTAGATGATTCAATACTGGTCTTGTATCCTATGTGGGTCCCAGTATAGATGAATCAATGAAGACAGCTGGTCTTGTATCCTATGTGGGTCCTAGCTGTGCTGGTCTTGTATCCTATGTGGGTCCCAGCTTAGATGATTCAATACTGGTCTTGTATCCTATGTGCGTCCCAGTATAGATGAATCAATGAAGACAGCTGGTCTTGTATCCTATGTGGGTCCTAGCTGTGCTGGTCTTGTATCCTATGTGGGTCCCAACTTAGATGATTCAATACTAGTCTTGTATCCTATGTGGGTCCCAGTATAGATGAATCAATGAAGACAGCTGGTCTTGTATCCTATGTGGGTCCCAGCTTAGATGATTCAGTATCTATATATGATCATCCCTTTCACCTTTAGATGAAGTATACCTGTGTGAGCTGAATCCTATTTGCTTTCCTGAGTGGATTGTGTTGTACTATCCTGTGTGGATTACGTTTTGCTTTCCTGTGTGGAATACGTATACATTCCTGTGTGGACTGAGTTGTACTTGGGCTCGGAGGTTGGAGAGTATTGGAATTGATGACTTAGGTATATGTATGGGAATATACTTAAGCAGTGTCAGTTGTTACTTCGTGTTTGTATCTTTCCTTTGTGGTTTATCCTTTGTGGATTTTGGGAGACCTTCGGGGGTCTCGGGGTCCCTACTGAGTAGCTTATACTCACCCCTGCACGGGCTACGCCCGCACTACGTTGTGTTGGTTGCAGACGACAGATAGCGTTGATCGTGGTTGAGGCTTGCAGAGCAGGACGGTACCTGGAGGTGGACCACTGGGCGGGACGAGCTCGGAGCGGACGGCGGGACCCGAGGAGCAGTGGAGCTATCTGTACCCACCCTTCAGGTGGGATTTCCAGTGGATAGCTCGGTGTAGCGGCTTTTACTTTACAGTTGTTGTTTTCCCTTTCGAGTTGTACTTTACTTTCAGTTTTGGGTTTGTATACTGGCCCATTTACTTTTCCGCACTTTCAGTTGTACTCTGTTTTTACTTAGTGTTTACTTTACCGCTTGCTTACTCTGTGGTGTTTGTTTACTTTACAAAGGCAATGCCTTCCCTTTTTACCGGGATTTACGCCTTGGTGCTAGTCACCATCCCCTGGCCTATGGAAGGCGGGTTTGGGGTAGTCACGGCACGGGCCCCGAGGACGGGTCGTGAAATCCCTCCCTTATTCTAGGGAGGTGAATGAGAAGGTCACTCAAGGCCTTAATTCATGGAGAAAAGAGTCCTTCCTGAGGGCTCCCATCAATAATCACTGCCAGACTCGTTCGGCAGTGTGCCGTCAACATGATGAGGGTATTTCCTTTAGGGGTTCAACTCAGGTTCCTTAGACCCGAGTCAACAACATGAATCGCCAGAGGCGAAATATGTTCAACAGGGAGCAAGTTCTTACTCGTTCCCCTTCCGGAGAAGTCCATCAAACCAACTTGATGGAAAATAACGATCAGGCATACACACCCGTTTGTCCTGATGTCACTGCCCAGCAAACTCGTCTGGCAGTAAGATGCCAATCCCGCCAGGAAATTTCGGCAGAGTATTATAGGAAGGAATATAAACCTGTTTATAACTCATCAGCTAGTCAGCAGCCTCATCTTACTACAACCAAAGAAGGTTGCAAATCTGATATAATGGAAACTAGTAAACAGAAACATACACCTGTTTACAATCAACAATTCTATGAGCAGTCTCGTCTGACAGTATTGAAGGAAAATTTTCAACCATACTTGATGAAGAATACACAGCAGGCACATACACCTACCAATGTTAATCACGCCTGTCAATAGACTTGTTTGGTAGAATTCGTAGAAGTCAATCGGAAAGCTCCGACGACAAATTTGGAGCAAACTCAACTCTCTGCCCCCATACATGAGTACTGTCATAATTCACTGATAGGAAAAGGAGGATAGGAGTAGGAATACACATCTAATCCAAGCACAAAATGAAGGTATATTCCTGTTCTGGCTGCTAAAGTCACCAAGCACATTCTAACAATGGTGAAAGAGCAGAAGCAAATCCCTGCTCATATTCCGGATGCCTATAAAAATATTATAATAGCTTTTGCATCATCACAGGGAAAGAAATGAAAATTTGTCCCTACCAGTGGAGTGACACATCAACATATCACTCCGGAACAGACACACACCTCTATTCCAGTCTAAGAGGGTTGTGGGGCATACTCCCCCATGTCATACGAACAACCAAGTCAGGAAAATACACCTGATCTGAGTGGAGATAATCAGCCTAACCTTACTATTTCTCATGAGAAGGCACATACACCTACCAATAATAACCAATTTCGTCAAAAAGTAGTTCCCAAAGTGAGTAAGAAGGTGTATAAGAAAAAGACCCACCCAGCATAGTCAAGAATTCAAGGGCCAATCTGTAATAAGGCCTCACTCGATGCTGGAGTTTTTGATGCACTCAGACTATTATCTGTTGCAACTCAAGATTCTACTCTCTCATTTCCCAATAGTGGGAACATTAATTCTGAAGGTCTTCATCATACACTTCCTCATGAAGGATTTCTTCATGACAATTAGGTCGATCATGAAGTATCATCTTCATATGAGAGCCACGATAACCCTCTGTGTGGCTATAAGACTAAGGAGAAAGAGGTTTCATCTTTTGTTGTAACCCACTATGGTGGTCCTCCCCATGATGATGAATTTAGCTACGAAAGTCCTCTCTACAGTAGTAATTCACATTTCCTAGATAATGATCCAATAGACAATGTAGTGACAATAAATCCCTCTTATCTTAAGGAACTTACAAATGTGAATCCAGCCATGTTTGATGCTTTATCGCTATCAGGTGAAATACTTTCTCAATCAGAAGATAACCCAAGGTGTAAATCATTCTTCGAACCACCCTTGGGTCATTCATCTTCTGGTCTAATAAGTGAATTCTCTACCAATCTTGTTGAATCTGATGAAACAAAAAGGAAGAAATAGATCCGGTTTAATCAGGTAGAAGAATCTTCATTGAATGATAAAGAGGAAGTGCTGAATATGAGAAAACAACTGGAAAAAGGTGAAGTGCCAGTTATGTTTTAGCCTTTGGCTGACTCTCAGTGGGCAGTACCAACTGTTATCCAAAGTCTGATGGTGGATGTAGATTCTCTGATTTGAACCACCACAAGTGGCTTTTCCCAGCTTGTGCTTCATTGTCCTTGTTGAGGAGGACTCCATGGATAGAGTACACCAGATCCGCCCCCTTCACAATATAGTAAAACTTGCATGGTGGGGGTATGATGAAGTATGAAACCTCCTCCTTCTTCGTTGCTTCTTGTGCAACATCTTCTTCTATTTCCAGTGGTTTCTTCAGATGTGAAGCAACATGTGTCTCTGGTTCATCAAGCAGAGCCACTAGAATCTCTTCATGATGGGGCTCCTCTAGTAGATGTTCAATGACTTCAGGGAGCTCTAGGTGTTCCTCAACAGGTGCATCTTATTTTTCCACATCATCCTCCATGGCATAATATGATTCACACAATTCTGAAAATTCAAAAAAGTTGGGAGTTATACTCAAATCAGATTCAATAAATTTAAAAGAGTTTGAATTCAAGATTGTATCATCTCCCTGAGTCGGTTTGGCTTGAATATCTTCTTCAATAAGAAATTCCACTTTGAGTTGATCTTTAATAGATGAAGATATATAGTCAGACTCCTCCACCTTGAGTTTGTCTTCAACATCATGGATGTCTTCAATGAAATTTGGGAAGACCAGTGGCACATCCTTGTTGGCCTTGAATCTTTGAATGTCTGTTTGGAGTTCATCAGCCAAGGCCATCAAATCTTCCAGTGAGATCCATGTTGCTAATCCTTTTTTCCTTTTGTTTGATCCTTATCATTAGAGCATCATCCCTTCGTTGGAGGGACTCCTCAGTGTAGTCGGTTTCTTTTTCCAGCACCTGTGAGTAATTTTTCCATGCATTTGAATTTGAGATTGAAGACATTATGGGAAATGGTTTTTTATGATTTTTTTAAAAAAAATTTAAAAATTTTAAAAAAAACTGTGAATTTAGAAAAAAAGTGATTGAATTAACTATTTATCTCCCCGGCAACGGCGCCAGTTTTGACGCACGCCTGTTGTGGGGCATGGAAAAAGTGTATTTAATTTTCCTAATGCAGCACAGTGGCTGACCAGGGTTGTCTCACTTGAGGAGCGTTACAGTTGGTTCAATCACTTATACTAATTCACTTAATCTAATTTTTTATTTCTTTTTTTTATATTATTTATGAATATATATATTTTTATAGTTTTAAAAAATTTGAAATTTAAATTAAGCAATGCAATATTAAAATCTAAATGCAAATTATTACAGAATGAAATTATAAAAGAAAGGTCTTGGTCCTAGGTTTAGATAACACGAGTCCAATCATTATTTGTTGATTATCTAAATTGTATTTGATAATTCATTTAGTGAAACCTCATTAATGAATTAAATCCCATTGATTTATTATGTGTGTGATTTTAACATGCCTTCGGCACAGCAAACCACACCTCCTCCAGTAATCCAGTAGAGTAACACCTCAACCGAGAATATTATCCGTACAAGACCCGACTCCACCGTATGCCATTTCAAACCTTATAGAAACCCCAACTCCACCGTATGATGGTTTTTACTAAGATAAGGGAGGGGAAATGATTAATCAATGAAAATAAATGGAATTGAAAATAATGTCGTAGTGGACGACCGCCACACCCGTGCAATATTCTCTCCTCCACCACAAATAGATTTAAAACATTTTTTTTAATTTGAAGTGCAATAATTAATAACATCATGAATCCTCCCCTATTTCCAAGCCTCAAGTTAGTCACTTTACCTGGTGAAGTGCAAAGAGATCACAATGGAAAGATGGAATAGAGATAAGAAAAATTAAAGTTATAAGTGAAAAGGGGTGGAAGAAGAAATGGGAAACACTTTAACAAAATGATTATGAATGAATTACATAATAAATGAAAAATAAAATAAAAAGGGAAATAGAGAAATATAAATCTTAAATGGCCCTTTGGCCTCCTCTCCTTGGTGCCCCGGATGTTGTTGGGAAGGAATTGGAATGCCTTGGAGAGGAGGAGCTCCCCTCCTTTTATAGGCAGATTCTGTCCTCAAAGAGTTGCCACATTTTGGGACCCATAAATGACATCCTCACGCGTTCCACCCTTCATAAATGTTGTTTGAAAATGTCTTGGACGTTCTCCCCCAAAATTTCAGAGCCTTTGGAAAAGTGATTAATGAGTTATGACCAATTTACTCTGAGAATGTATTCTGTCCAGTCAGAATCATCAAACCGCAAACCACTGTTTTGTAATGAATTAATGTCCCTGAAAACGGCCATTTAAGGCGTGAATTCCTTAATGGAACTTGTTAAAAATCTTCTTATCCGTCAATACACAAAATTGCAGCTCCATTATAGTTGTGTTGATCGAGTTATGGATAATTTACTGAACCTTCTTTTTTTCTGGATGAAATTTCCAGGAAGCTTCCTTGGTGTTCCTGAATAATCTTCAACTTCATTGAATTGTTTAGACCTCAAGATGGCCGAATCAGATCCTGGTCCAGAAGACAAAGTTGAAGGAAATTAAATTAAGATTCTAAAAAAATTATAATCATAAAATTTGGATTTATAGTTTTTGTAAATGACCAAAATACCCCTGTAGTGAAAATCTGTCCAAAATGCAGAATTTGGTCATTTTTACATTTAAACATAAAATAATTCTTAAATCCAAAATTGTTACATATAAGCTCAAAATGTTATCTTGGGATGTTTAAAACAATAGAAATGCATTAAAAAAATGTGTAAATTATAAGCCCTGTCAATTCCCCCACACTTAAACTATGCTTGTCCTCAAGCATAAAATCTCAACATGGAATTCAAAGGGCACCAATGTCACCAATATTTAAATTTCAAATGGAATAAAATCAAATTATTATCAATGTCCAATCAAATTTTCCATTTCCACAAAAAATAACAATTTAATTTCCAATTTTTCAAAGAAACAATCAATTCATGCATTTTAATTTTCCCCTTTAAAAAATAATGAAGCTTCTCCTTTCATTCATTCAAGCTTCTCAATTTATTATTATTAAACATGCCAAATCATGACCTACCTCACTTTTGAATCTTTTCTCTCATCACTCATGATACAATTAATAGTGGAGTTACGCTCATATCATGAGAACATGCTCCTTACCCAGTGGATTGTAAAGTAACTAATTTATCCACTTTGTAAAGACAAAACACACATAAAATCATGAGGACTTGCAATAAAGGTTCAAAGGACTCTGTGGATTAGGGTTGGTGGGTAAATGATTGAAATAATTTAAGGCCAGAAGTAGGAGGTTTGACTCTTAAGTACAATGCATGATTAATCAAGTGAAAACACAAGATGAACCTCACTCAAATCCCCTTGAAATGTGAATCAAAACACCACTCCCCTTTCAATGACATGGGTCATGAGTCAATAAATGATTACAAAGAATGATATCATCCAAGTTCTCCCTATTTTTTGTAAAGCTCTAGAAAGGCACAACTTTATTTTCTTTTTTTTGTAAATCTCCAGAAAGGAACAACTTTATTTTGATTTTTTTTTCTTTTTTTCTTCTTTTTTTTTATGGAGAACCGGATGAAATGAAAGAATCATAATGAAATGATGACTCATGCACAATTTTCTAATAATACATTTCCCAAAATGATGACGCACACATTATTACACCACCCAAAAATAATACATATCCCAAGGAACGCACACGAAAGGCCCTTCCCCCACACTCAAACTTGAAATAACCATGCAAAAATACTAAAAGTGCGGGTAGGTAAGGAAAAATTGGATTATAATGTGGCATCTAAGGGCTTACGAAGGATAACTGTAAAGGTGGGTCTTAGGATAAAATGTGGCTAGCCAAAGAGATGCCTCAATCATTTTAAATGTGGTTTTGTACAGTCATAGCTTTGACAAGTTTCAATACAAGTTCTAGAAGGTGGCACATCCCAAGATCACTCAAGAAATTTTCTCAAGGTAAAATAGGAAATATTTGGTCTAGAAATCCTCTCAGGAATGAGAATATGATATTGGACAATCACTCATGGCATGATTAATAATAACAAATTATTTCACATGAATTTCAGAAATTCAAAGAATGAAAAATGGAAGGGAAATTTCATTTACATGAATCAATTAATTCCCTTAAATCCTGAGTCCTTAATTCAATATCCTTGCTTCACTTTAATCATCCAATTATCCATTTTAATCATTCAATCTCATTGTCATTGAAATCTAAAACATGGCATCACAAGATTCCTAAGAAACTCATGTCTCCTAGATAAGTTGAGTAAAACATTAATTCAAGTGTGGGTATGCAATTCTTATCATTAAAGCTTAAAACAAGTTTTGGACAAAAAATTTAAGGAGTTTAAAATTTAAAATTTAAAAATGAACTCCCTTTTGAAATAAAGATTCAGTCCCCTTTAACAAATTTTTGGGGCTTCCTTCTACCATCATGATCCTATAAAAGAAAATTTCAAAATTAAGGACAAGTATCATGTCATTAAAGCTCAATATGATAAGGAGGAAAGGTATGAATGATAAACTACTTCTAAGAAATTAAATTGAAATCTAAATTCCTAGAAAGCAAGGGATAAGTCTTGGTACGATCCCCCAAGTGGGCCCTGAATTTTTACTGCCTCCAGTGGGCAGTACCAGCTGTTATCCAAAGTCTGATGGTGGATGTAGCTTCTTTGATTTGAACCACCACATGTGGATTTTCCTAGCTTGTGCTTCATTTTCCTTGTTGAGGAGGACTCCATGGATAGAGTAAACTAGATCTGCCCCCTTCGCAATATAGTACAACTTTCATGGTGGGGGTATGATGAAGTATGGAACCTCCTCCTTCTTCGTTGCTTCTTGTGCAACATCTTCTTCTATTTCTAGTGGTTTCTTCAGATGTGAAGCAGCATGTGTCTCTGGTTCATCAGGCAGATCCACTAGAATCTCTTCATGATGGGGCTCCTCTAGTAGATGTTCAATGACTTCAGGGAGCTCTAGGTGTTCCTCAACAGCTGCATCTTCTTTTTCCACATCATCCTCCAAGGCATAATATGATTCACACAATTCTGAAAATTCAAAAAAGTTGGGAGTTATACTCAAATCCGATTCCATAAATTTAAAAGAGTTTGAGTTCAAGATTGTATCATCTCCCTGAGTCGGTTTGGATTGAATATCTTCTTCAATAGAAAAAGCCACTTGGAGTTGATCTTTAATAGATGAAGATAGATATTCAGACTCCTCTACCTTGAGTTTGTCTTCAACATCATGGATGTCTTTAATGAAATTTCAGAAGACCAGTGGCACATCCTTGTTGGCCTTGAATCTTTGAATGTCTGTTTGGAGTTCATCAGCCAAGGCCATCAAATCTTCCAGTGAGATCCATGTTGCTAATCCCTTTTCCTTTTGTTTCAGCCTTATCATTAGAGCATCAGTCCTTCGTCGGAGGGACTCCTCAGTGTAGTCGGTTTCTTCTTCCGACACCTGTGAGTAATTGTTCCATGCATTTGAATTTGATATTGAAGACATTATGGGAAATGGTTTTTTTATGATTTTTGAAAAAAAAAATTAAAAAAAACTGTGAATTTAGAAAAAAGTGATTGAATTAACTACTTAGCTCCCCGGCAACGGTGCCAGTTTTGACGCACGCCTATCGTGGGGCGCGGAAAAAGCGTATTTAATTTTCCTAATGTAGCACAGTGGCTGAACAGGGTCATCTCATTTGAGGAGCGTCACAGTCGGTTCAATCACTTATACTAATTCACTTAATATAATTTTTATATCTTTTTTTATATTATTTATGAATATATATATTTTTATAGTTTTAGAAATTTTGAAATTTAAATTAAGAAATGCAATATTAAAATCCAAATGCAAATTATTACAGAATGAAATTATAAAAGAAAGGTATTGGTCCTAGGTTTGGATAACACGAGTGCATTCATTATTTGTTGATTATTTAAATTAAATTTGATAATTCATTTAGTGAAACCTAATTAATGAATTAAATCCCATTGATTTATTATGTGTGTGATTTTAACATGCCTTCGGCACACCAAACCACACCTCCTCCAGTAATCTAGTAGAGTAACACCTCAACCGAGAATATTATCCCTATAAGACCCGACTCCACCGTATGCCGTTTCAAACCTTATGGAAATAACAACTACACCGTATGATGGTTTTTACTAAGATAAGGGAGGGGAAATGATTAATCAATGAAAGTAAATGGAATTGATAATAATGTCGTAGTGGAGGACCGCCACACCCGTGCAATAATCTCTCCTCCACCACAAATAGATTTAAAACATTTTTTTTTAATTTGAAGTGAAATAATGAATAACGTCATGAATCCTCCCCTATTTCCAAGCCTCAAGTTAGTCACTTTCCATGACAAAGTGCAAAGATATCACAATGGAAAGATGGAAGAGAGATAAGAAAAATTAAAGTTATAAGTGAAAAGGGGTGGAAGAAGAAATGGGAAACACTTTAATAAAATGATTATGAATGAATTACATAATAAATGAAAACTAAAATAAAAAGGGAAATAGAGAAATATAAATCCTAAATGTCCCTTTGGCCTCCTCTCCTTGGTGCCCCGGATGTTGTTGGGAAGGAATTGGAATGCCTTAGAGAGAAGGAGCTCCCCTCCTTTTATAGGAAGACTCTGTCCTCAAAGAGTTGTCACGTTTTGGGACCAATAAATGACATCCTCACGCGTTCCACCCTTCATAAATGTTGTTTGAAAATGTCTTTTACGTTCTCCCTCAAACTTTCAGATCCTTTGGACAAGTGATTAATGTGTTATTGCCAATTTACTCTGAGAATTTATTCTGTCCAGTCAGAATCATCAAACTGCAAACCACCATTTTGTAATTAATTAATATCCCTGAAAACGGCCATTTAAGGCGTGTATTCCTTAATGAAACATGTTCCACATCTTCTTATCCGTCAATCCACAAAATTGCAGCTCCATTATAGTTGTTTTGATCGAGTTATAGATATTTTACTGAACCTTCTTTTTTTCTGGATGAAATTTCCAGGAAGCTTCCTTGGTGTTCCTAAATAATCTTCAACTTCATTGAATTTTTTGGACCTCAAGATGGTCGAATCAGATCCTGGTCTAGAAGAGAAAGTTGAAGGAAATTAAATTAATATTCTAAAAAAATTATAATCATAAAATTTGGATTTATATTTTTTGTAAATGACCAAAATACCCCTGTAGTGAAAATCTGTCCAAAATGCAGAATTTGTTCATTTTTGAATTTAAACATAAAATACTTCTTAAATCCAAAATTGTTACATATAAGCTCAAAATGTTATCTTTGGATGTTTAAAACAATAAAAATGCATTAAAAAATGTGTAAATTATAAGCCCTGTCAATTCCCCCACACTTAAACTATGCTTGTCCTCAAGCATAAAATCTCAACATGGAATTCAAATGGGCACCAATGTCACCAATATTTAAATTTCAAATGGAATAAAATAAAATTATTATCAATGTCCAATCAAATTTTCCAGTTCCACAAAAAATAACAATTTATTTTCCCATTTTTCAAAGAAACAATCAATTCATGCATTTTACTTTTCCCCTTTGAAAAATAATGAAGCTTCTCCTTTCATTAATTCAAGCTTCTCAATTTATTATTATTAAACATGCCAAATCATGACCTACCTCACTTTTGAATCTTTTCTCTCATCACTCATGATACAATTAATAGTGGAGTTATGCTCATATCATGAGAACATGCTCCTTACCCATAGGATTGTAAGGTAACTACTTTATCCACTTTGTAAAGACAAAACACACATAAAATCATGAGGAATTGCAATAAAGGTTCAAATGACTTTGTGGATTAGGGTTGGTGGGTAAATGATTGAAATAATTTAAGGCCAGAAGTATGAGGTTTGACTCTTAAGTACAATGCATGATTAATCAAGTGAAAACACAAGATGAACCTCACTCAAATCCCCTTGAAATGTGAATCACAACACCACTCCCCTTTCAATGACATGGGTCATGAGTAAATAAATGATTAAAAAGAATGATATCATCCAAGTTATCCCTGTTTTGTTGTAAAGCTCTAGAAAGGCAAAACTTTATTTTCTTATTTTTGTAAAGCTTTAGAAAGGCACAACTTTATTTTGAATTTTTTTTCTTTTTTTTTCTTTTTTTTATGGAGAACCAGATGAAATGAAAGAAGCATAATTAAATGATGACTCATGCCCAATTTTCTAATAATACATTGCCCAAAATGATGACGCACACATTACACCACCCAAAAATGATACATATCCCAAGGAACGCACACGAAAGGCCCTTCCCCCACACTCAAACTTGAAATAACCATGCAAAAATACTAAAAGTACGGGTAGGTAAGGAAAAATTGGATTGTAATGTGGCTTAAACCTATAAGGCAGTTCATGGCATCTAAGGGCTTACGAAGGATAAATGTAAAGGTGGGTCTTAGGATAAAATGTGTCTAGCCAAAGAGATGCCTCAATCATTTTAAATGTGGTTTTGTATAGTCATAGCTTTGACAAGTTTCAATACAAGTTCTAGAAGGTGGCACGTCCCAAGATCACTCAAGAAATATTCTCAAGATAAAATAGGAAATATTTGGTCTAGAAATCCTCTCAGGAATGAGAATATGATATTGGACAATCACTCATGGCATGATTAATAATAACAAATTATTTCACATGAATTTCAGAAATTCGAAGAATGAAAAATGGAAGGGAAATTTCATTTACATGAATCAATTAATTCCCTTAAATCATGAGTCCTTATTTCAATATCCTTGATTCACTTTAATCATCAAATTATCCATTTTAATCATTCGATCTCATTAACATTGAAATCTAAAACATGGCATAACAAGATTCCTAAGAAACTCATGTCTCCTAGATAAGTTGAGTAAAACATTAATTCAAGTGTCGGTATGCAATTATTATCAATAAAGCTTAAAACAAGTTTTGGACAAAAAATTTAAGGAGTTTAAAATTTAAAATTTAAAAATGAACTCCCTTTTGAAATAAAGATTCAGTCCCCTTTAACAAATTTTTGGGGCTTCCTTCTGCCATCATGATCCTACAAAAGAAAATTTCAAAATTAAGAACAAGTATCATGTCATTAAAGCTCAAAATGATAAGGAGGAAAGGGATGAATGCTAAACTACTTATAAGAAATTAAATTGAAATATAATTCCTAGAAATCAAGGGATAAGTCTTGGAACGATCCCCCAAGTGGGCCCTGAATTTTTACTGCCTCCAGTGGGTAGTACCAGTTTTTATCCAAAGTCTAATGGTGGATGTAGCTTCTTTGATTTGAACCACCACATGTGGCTTTTCCCAGCTTGTGCTTCATTGTCCTTGTTGAGGAGGACTCCATGGATAGAGTACACCAGATCTGTCCCCTTCTCAATATAGTACAACTTTCATGGTGGGGGTATGATGAAGTATGAAACCTCCTCCTTCTTCGTTGCTTCTTGTGCAACATCTTCTTCTATTTGCAGTGGTTTCTTCAGATGTGAAGCAGCATGTGTCTCTGGTTCATCAGGCAGAGCCACTAGAATCTCTTCATGATGGGGCTCCTCTAGTAGATGTTCAATGACTTCAGGGAGCTCTAGGTGTTCCTCAACAGGTGCATCTTCTTTTTCCACATCATCCTCCAAGGCATAATATGATTCACACCATTCTAAAAATTCAAAAAAGTTGGGAGTTATACTCAAATCAGATTCAATAAATTTAAAAGAGTTTGAGTTCAAGATTGTATCATCTCCCTGATTCGGTTTGGCTTGAATATCTTCTTCAATAGAAAATGCCACTTGGAGTTGATCTTTAATAGATGAAGACAGATAGTCAGACTCCTCCACCTTGAGTTTGTCTTCAACATCATGGATGTCTTCAATGAAATTTGGGAAGACCAGTGGCACATCCTTGTTGGCCTTGAATCTTTGAATGTCTGTTTGGAGTTCATCAGCCAAGGCCATCAAATCATCCAGTGAGATCCATGTTGCTAATTCTTTTTCCTTTTGTTTGAGCCTTATCATTAGAGCATCAGCCCTTCGTTGGAGGGACTCCTCAGTGTAGTCGGTTTCTTCTTCCATCACCTGTGAGTAATTGTTCCATGCATTTGAATTTGAGATTGAAGACATTATGGGAAATGGTTTTTTTAATGATTTTTTTTAAAAAAAATTAAAAAAATTAAAAAAAACTGTGAATTTAGAAAAAAGTGATTGAATTAACTACTTAGATCCCCGGAAACGGCGCCAGTTTTGACGCACGCCTATCGTGGGGCGTACCAAAAGCGTATTTAATTTTCCTAATGCAGCACAATGGCTGACCAGGGTCGTCTCACTTGAGGAGCGTTACAGTCGGTTCAATCACTTATACTAATTAACTTAATCTAATTTTTATTTCTTTTTTTATATTATTTATGAGTATATATATTTTTATAGTTTTAGAAAATTTTAAATTTAAATTAAGCAATGCAATATAAAAATCTAAATGCAAATTATTACAGAATGAAATTATAAAAGAATGGTTTTGGTCCTAGGTTTGGATAACACGAGTCCATTCATTATTTGTTGATTATTTAAATTCTATTTGATAATTCATTTAGTAAAACCTCATTAATGAATTACATCCCATTGATTTATTATGTGTGTGATTTTAACATGCCTTCAGCACACCAAACCACACCTCCTCCTGTAATCCAGTAGAGTAACACCTCAACCGAGAATATTATCCCTACAAGACCCGACTCCACAGTATGCCGTTTGAAACCTTATGGAAACCCCAACTCCACCGTATGATGGTTTTTCCTATGATAAGGGAGGGGAAATGATTAATCAATGAAAAGAAATGGAATTGAAAATAATGTCGTAGTGGACGACTGCCACACCAGTGCAATATTCTCTCCTCCACCACAAATAGATTTAAAACATTTTTTTTAATTTGAAGTGCAATAATGAATAACGTCATGAATCCTCCCCTATTTCCAAGCCTCAAGTTAGTAAGTTTCCATGGCGAAGTGCAAAGAGATCACAATGTAAAGATGGAAGAGAGATAAGAAAAATTAAAGTTCTAAGTAAGAAAGGGTGGAAGAAGAAATGGGAAACACTTTAATAAAATGATTATGAATGAATTACATAATAAATGAAAACTAAAATAAAAAGGGAAATATGGAAATATAAATCCTAAATGGACCTTTTGACTCCTCTCCTTGGTGCCCCGGATGTTGTTGGGAAGGAATTGGAATGCCTTGGAGAGGAGGAGCTCCCCTCCTTTTATAGGCAGATTCTGTCCTCAAAGAGTTGTCACGTTTTAGGACCCATAAATGACATTCTCACGCATTCCACCCTTCATCAATGTTGTTTGAAAATTTCATGGACGTTCTCCCTCAAAATTCCAGAGCCTTTGGACAAGTGATTAATGAGTTATGACCAATTTACTCTGAGAAGTTATTCTGTCCAGTCAGAATCATCAAAACGCAAACCACTGTTTTGTAATGAATTAATGTCCCTGAAAACGGCCATTTAAGGCATGGAGTCCTTAAGGAAACTTGTTCCAAATCTTCTTGTCCATCAGTCCACAAACGTTCAGCTCCATTATAGTTGTTTTGATCGAGTTATGGATATTTAAATGAACCTTCTTTTTTTCTGGATGAAATTTCCAGGAAGCTTCCTTGGTGTTCCTGAATAATCTTCAACTTCATTGAATTGTTTGGATCTCAAGATGGTCGAATCAGATCCTGGTCTAGAAGAAAAAGTTGAAGGAAATTAAATTAATATTCTAAAAAAATTATAATCATAAAATTTGGATTTATATTTTTTGTAAATGACCAAAATACCCCTGTAGTGAAAATCTGTCCAAAATGCAGAATTTGGTCATTTTTGCATTTAAACATAAAATACTTATTAAATCCAAAATTGTTACTTATAAGCTCAAAATTTTATCTTGGGATGTTTAAAACAATAGAAATGCATTAAAAAATGTGTAAATTATAAGCCCTGTCAATTCCCCCACACTTAAACTATGCTTGTCCTCAAGCATAAAATCTCAACATGGAATTCAAAGGACACCAATGTCACCAATATTTAAATTTCAAATGGAATAAAATCAAATTATTATCAATGTCCAATCAAATTTTCCAGTTCCACAAAAAATAACAATTTAATTTCCCATTTTTCAAAGAAACAATCAATTCATGCATTTTACTTTTCCCCTTTGAAAAATAATGAAGATTCTCCATTCATTCATTCAAGCTTCTCAATTTATTATTATTAAACATGCCAAATCATGACCTACCTCACTTTTGAATCTTTTCTCTCATCACTCATGATACAATTAATAGTGGAGTTATGCTCATATCATGAGAACATGCTCCTTACCCATAGGATTGTAAAGTAACTACTTTATCCACTTTGTAAAGACGAAACACAAATAAAATCATGAAAACTTTCAATAAAGGTTCAAATGACTCTGTGGATTAGGGTTGGTGGGTATATGATTGAAATAATTTAAGGCCAGAAGTAGGAGGTTTGACTCTTAAGTACAATGCATGATTAATCAAGTGAAAACACAAGATGAACCTCACTCAAATCCCCTTGAAATGTGAATCACAACACCACTCCCCTTTCAATGACATGGGTCATGAGTCAATAAATGATTATAAAGAATGATATCATCCAAGTTCTACCTGTTTTTTTGTAAAGCTCTAGAAAGGCACAACTTTATTTTCTTTTTTTTGTAAAGCTCCAGAAAGGCACAACTTTATTTTGAATTTTTTTTCTTTTTTTTCTTTTTTTTATGGAGAACCAGATGAAATGAAAGAAGCATAATGAAATGATGACTCATGCCCAATTTTCTAATAATAAATTACCCAAAATGATGACGCACACATTACACCACCCAAAAATGATACATATCCCAAGGAATGCACACGAAAGGCCCTTCCCCCACACTCAAACTTGAAATAACCATGCAAAAATACTAAAAGTGCGGGTAGGTAAGAAAAAATTGGATTGTAATGTGGATTAAACATATAAGGAAATTCATGGCATCTAAGGGCTTACGAAGGATAAATGTAAAGGTGGGTCTTAGGATAAAATGTGGTTAGCCAAAGAGATGCCTCAATCATTTCAAATGTGGTTTTGTGCAGTCATAGCTTTGACAAGTTTCAATACAAGTTCTAGAAGGTGGCACGTCCCAAGATCACTCAAGAAATATTCTCAAGATAAAATAGGAAATATTTGGTCTAGAAATCCTCTCAGGAATGAGAATATGATATTGGATAATCACTCATGGCATGATTAATAATAACAAATTATTTCACATGAATTTCAGAAATTCAAAGAATGAAAAATGGAAGGGAAATTTCATTTAAATGAATCAATTAATTCCCTTAAATCATGAGTCCATATTTCAATATCCTTGCTTCACTTTAATCATCCAATTATCCATTTTAATCATTCAATCTCATTAACATTGAAATCTAAAACATGGCATCACAAGATTCCTAAGAAACTCATGTCTCCTAGATAAGTTGAGTAAAACATTAATTCAAGTGTCGGTATGAAATTTTTATCATTAAAGCTTAAAACAAGTTTTGGACAAAAAATTTAAGGAGTTTAAAATTTAAAATTTAAAAATGAACTCCCTTTTGAAATAAAGATTCAGTCCCCTTTAACAAATTTTTGGGGCTTCCTTCTGCCATCATGATCCTACAAAAGAAAATTTCAAAATTAAGAACAAGTATCATGTCATTAAAGCTCAAAATGATAAGGAGGAAAGGGATGAATGCTAAACTACTTCTAAGAAATTAAATTGAAATCTAAATTCCTAGAAATTAAGGGATAAGTCTTGGTATGATCCCCCAAGTGGGCCCTGAATTTTTACTGCCTCAAGTGGGCAGTACCAGCTATTATCCAAAGTCTGATGGTGGATGTAGCTTCTTTGATTTGAACCACCACATGTGGCTTTTCCCAGCTTTTGCTTCATTGTCCTTGTTGAGGAGGACTCCATGGATAGAGTACACCATATCCTCCCCCTTCTCAATATAGTACAACTTGCATGGTGGGGGTATGATGAAGTATGAAACCTCCTCCTTCTTCGTTGCTTCTTGTGCAACATATTCTTCTATTTCCAGTGGTTTCTTCAGATGTGAATCAGCATCTGTCTCTGGTTCATCAGGCAGAGCCACTAGAATCTCTTCATGATGGGGCTCCTCTAGTAGATGTTCAATGACTTCAGGGAGCTCTAGGTGTTCCTCAACAGGTGCAACTTCTTTTTCCACATCATCCTACAAGGCATAATATGATTCACACAATTCTGAAAATTCAAAAAAGTTGGGAGTTATACTCAAATCAGATTCAATAAATTTAAAAGAGTTTGAGTTCAAGATTGTATCATCTCCCTGAGTCAGTTTGGCTTGAATATATTCTTCAATAGAAAATGCCACTTGGAGTTGATCTATAATAGATGAAGATAGATAGTCAGACTCCTCCACCTTGAGTTTGTCTTCAACATCATGGATGTCTTCAATGAAATTTGGGAAGACCAGTGGCACATCCTTGTTGGCCTTGAATCTTTGAATGTCTGTTTAGAGTTCATCGGCCAAGGCCATCAAATCTTCCAGTGAGATCCATGTTGCTAATCCTTTTTCCTTTTGTTTGAGCCTTATCATTAGAGCATCAGCCCTTCGTTGGAGGGACTCCTTAGTGTAGTCGGTTTCTTCTTCCGGCACCTGTGAGTAATTGTTCCATGCATTTGAATTTGAGATTGAAGACATTTTGGGAAATGGTTTTTTTTATGATTTTTTTAAAAAAAATTAAAAAAATTAAAAACAAAACTGTGAATTTAGAAAAAATTGATTGAATTAACTACTTAGCTCCCCGGAAACGGCCCCAGTTTTGATGCACGCCTGTCGTGGGGCGTGGAAAAAGCGTATTTAATTTTCCTAATGCAGTATAGTGGCTGACCAGGGTCGTCTCACTTGAGGAGCGTTACAGTCGGTTCAATCACTTATACTAATTCACTTAATCTATTTTTTATTTCTTTTTTTTATATTATTTATAAATATATATATTTTTATAGTTTTAGAAAATTTGAAATTTAAATTAATCAATGAAATATTAAAATCTAAATGCAAATTATTACAGAATGAAATTATAAAAGAAAGGTCTTGGTCCTGGGTTTGGATAACACGATTCCATTCATTATTTGTTGATTATTTAAATTCTATTTGATAATTCATTATTGAAACCTCATTAATGAATTACATCCCATTGATTTATTATTGTGTGTGATTTTAACATGCCTTCGGCACACCAAACCACACCTCCTCCAGTAATCCAGTAGAGTAACACCTCAACCGAGAATATTATCCCTACAAGACCCGACTCCACCGTATGCCATTTCAAACCTTATGGAAACCCCAACTCCACCGTATGAAGGTTCTTCCTAAGATAAAAGAGGGGAAATGATTAATCAATGAAAATAAATGGAATTGAAAATAATGTCGTAGTGGACGACCGCCACACCCGTGCAATATTCTCTCCTCCACCACAAATAGATTTAAAACATTTTTTTAATTTGAAGTGAAATAATGAATAACGTCATGAATCCTCCCTATTTCCAAGACTCAAGTTAGTCACTTTCCATGGCGAAGTGCAAAGAGGTCACAATGGAAATATGGAAGAGAGATAAGAAAAATTAAAGTTATAAGTGAAAAGGGGTGGAAGAAGAAATGGGAAACACTTTAATAAAATGATTATGAATGAATTACATAATAAATGAAAACTAAAATAAAAAGGGAAATAAAGAAATATAAATCCTAAATGGCCCTTTGGCCTCCTCTCCTTGGTGCCCCGGATGTTGTTGGGAAGGAATTGGAATGCCTTGGAGAGGAGGAGCTCCCCTCCTTTTATAGGCAGATTCTGTCCTCAAAGAGTTGTCACGTTTTGGGACCCATAAATGACATCCTCACGCGTTCCACCCTTCATAAATGTTGTTTGAAAATGTCTTGGACGTTTGCCCTCAAAATGGCAGAGCCTTTGGACAAGGTATTAATGAGGTATGGCCAATTTACTCTGAGAATATATTCTGTCCAGTCAGAATCATCAAACCGCAAACCACCGTTTTATAATGAATTAATGTCACTGAAAACGGCCATTTAAGGCATGTATTCCTTAATGAAACTTGTTCCAAATCTTCTTATCCGTCAATAAAAAAAATGGTAGCTCCATTATAGTCGTTTTGTGCGAGTTATGGATATTTCACTGAACCTTCTTTTTTTCTGGATGAAATTTCCACGAAGCTTCCTTGGTGTTCTTGAATAATCTTCAACTTCATTGAATTGTTTGAACCTCAAGATGGTTGAATCAGATCCTGGTCCAGAAGACAAAGTTGAAGGAAATTAAATTAATATTCTAAAAAAATTATAATCATAAAATTTGGATTTATATTTTTTGTAAATGACCAAAATACCCCTGTAGTGAAAAATATGTCCAAAATACAGAATTTGGTCATTTTTGCATTTAAACTTAAAATACTTCTTAAATCCAAAATTTTTACATATAAGCTCAAAATGTTATCTTGGGATGTTTAAAACAATAGAAATTCATTAAAAAATGAGTAAATTATAAGCCCTGTCAATGATACAGAAATTCCAGGGCTTGATCCTGATGTTGCTACTCATCGTTTGGGTTTTCCAGAAGAACATCGAGGATTCAAACAAGCTGCAAGAAGAACACACCCAAATTATGCTCCCAAAATTAAAGCTAAAGTGGATAAGCTTATCAAAGATAAATTCATCGGAGAAGTTCAATATCCCAAATGGTTGGCTAATATTGTCCCTGTGAAAAATAATAATGGACAAATTAGAGTTTTCATTGATTTCAGAGATCTTAATCGGCATTGTCCTAAGGATGGTTTTCCGGTTCTGATTACAGAACTCTTAATTGATGCAACAGATGGCTATGAAGAAATTTCCTTCATGGATGAATATTCTAGATATAATAAAATCTGAATGGCTCCAGAAGATAAAGAATATATAGCTTTCAGAGCCCCTCAGGGTGTGTTTTTCTATCGAGTAATGCCCTTTGGCCTGAAGAATGCAGGCGCAACATATCAGTGTTCCATGCACTGTATCTTCAAACCAATTTTAGGGAAATTTGTTGAATGTTATGTGGGAGATTTGGTGGTTAAATCCAAACAACATTCTAATCACTTGGCTGATTTGGAAGTCATATTCCACAAACTTCAACAATACAATTTGAAGATGAACCCCTTGAAATGTGCTTTTGGGGTAACCTCGGGAAAATATCTTAGCTTTGTTGTATGCCATCGTGGTATCGAAGTCAATCCTGAGAAGATAAAGTCAATCCTTGGTATGTCACCTCTTCAAAATTTTAAATAATTGAGAGGACTTCAAGGACACTTAGCCTATATTCTACGTTTCATCGCCAATCTGGCTGGAAAAAGTTTACCCTTTACCAAATTGATGAAGAAGGGAGTCACTTACCAGTGGAATGAAGAATGTCAAGAAGCATTCAATATTCTCAAGAAATAACTCTTGATTCTACCAGTATTAATGCCACCTATTGAAGAAAGACCACTTATTCTTTATGTGACAGCTTTATAGAAATCACAGGGTGAATTCCTTGCCTAGAAGAATGATGCTAGGAATGAAAACAGCCTTTACTATCTCAGTCAAACTATGCTTGATGTAGAAACCCAATATTCAAGTATTGAAAAGTGCTACCTAGCATTAATCTTTGTAGTTAAAAAGTTGAGTCACTACTTGCAACATCATGAGGTCCAATTGGTCTCTCACAATAACCCACTAAAATTTATCATTAGCCGTCCAATACTTACAGGATGTCGGGCAAGGTGGACAGTTATTTTAGAGCAATTTGATATTCAGTATGTGTCTCAAAAGGCAATAAAGGGCCATGCTCTGGTTGATTTCCTTGATAAACACCCTTTATTAGAAGATACATATTTATATATTGAACTTCATGATGAGGAAGTCTTCTCTATTCAAGATAGTCTTCAAACATGGGAAAGGTACTTTTATGGTGCTTCCAGAAGTCCAACAGGGAAGAAAATGGAAGATCCTAAATTCAACAAAGTTGGGTTGAGAATTGTGCTTATTTCCCCAGAAAAGGTAGTGCAACCTTATTCCTTCTTATTGTGGGAAGGCGGTACAAACAATGAAGCAGAATATCAAGCTCTCATCACTGGATTATAGTTAGCACTTCAAGCACAAGTGAATCACTTAAAGGTGAAAGGTGATTTAGTCCTGGTAATCAAACAAGTCAATGGGGATTATTCCATTAGAAAAGAAGAGTTAATACCTTTGTATGATTACGTTTGAGAGTTAATGGTGGAATTTCTTTCAGAACCTACATTTTCTTATCTTCCATGATCACAAAATTCTCAAGCTGATGCATTGGATAATATAGCCACAGCTCTGGCAGATCCAAATCAGGACAAGACAATCATCAGTATTTCCCACTGTCTTAAAATTTCACCTTATGTTCAAAACAGAGTAGAGGAAATCAATGAAATTAGTCCCATTCCTGAACCATATGGTAATACTATATGATGGATGACACCTATCAGGGAATACCTTCAAAATAGAACACTTCCACCTGATAGATCCAGGAAAGAACAAGTCTGGTGATGTGTGGTCAATTTTACTCTTTATGATAGCCCTGATCACCTAGAAATAATTCTCTACAAAAGAGGTTTTGATGGAGTTATCTTCAGATGCATTTATGGTGAAGAGACAATGGATGTCATGAAAGAACTACATGTAGGAGTCAGTGGTGCCCACCAGACTAGACATAGACCATCTGATCAAATTTGAAGGCTTGGATACTTTTGGCCTTCAATGATACAAGGTTGTGCTGATTTCACCAAGAAGTTTCATTCTTTCCAGGTACATGAAAACTTCATTCATCAACCCCCATAGTTTCTTCGTACAGCTAAATACTCATGGCTATTTTCCACAAGGGGAATGGATGTAGTAGGACCTTACCCTTCGGCTACATCCAAGCAGTCTAAGTATATTCTGACTACTACTGACTTCTTTTCCAAATGGGCAGAGGCAATACCTCTCAAAGTAGTTAGTTCTAAGAGCATTGTTAGCTTCATCATGTCTAACATCATTAACATATTTGGTGTCCCTCATACCATATTGACAGACAATGGCACCAATTTCTGTACATCTGAGGTAAGGAAGTTGTATCAAGAATACAATATCAAATCCAATCATTCATCTCAGTATCATGCAACGGTCAACAACCAAATAGAAGCCTTCAACAAGACTCTTTCAAACATAATGCAAAATATGGTGGATAAAGATAAGAAGTCATGCCTGATAATATTTTTCATGCTTTATGGGATTATTGGACCACCACCTGCACCGTAATGCGGTCAAATCCATATTGATTGGTGTATGGAACAGAAGCAGTCTTTCCCATTGAGGTTCAATTACCCTCGCTCAGAGTATCCATTTGTGATCAATCAACTACAGATGAACAATCTCGAAAGCGATTGGATGAATTGGAATGATTAAACGAGAAAAGATTGTGCACCTTGCACCACTTGGAAGTATATCAGAATCAAATAAAACTAGATTTAAACAAAAAAGTTCATCTTCGTTCATTCGTTCAGGGAGAATTGGTTTTGGTTCTCAGAACTCCAATGATACCAGGAAAGAAACCTCCCAATCTTGAGTCAAAGTGGGAAGGACCTTACTCAATACATAAGGTCTACTCCAATGGATCTTATTCTTTAATCTCAATGGATGGAGAACCCATCACGACTCCAACCAATGCCAAATTTCTGAAGAATTATTTTGTATAATACAAATACATCTCACAGTCCATGCATATGACCTTAAACTATTTTCACTAACGTCCAGCATGATGTTAAAATGTGTGGTCCAACATAACGTTAAACTATGGGAAAGTCCCTAATACGTCCAGTAAGACGTTAAACTGCATAACCAACATCCTATCTACATGATGCTAAACTGTGCAGCACTTGTCCAACATGACGTTAAATTGTGTCGTTCTCGCTATATGACATTAAACTATACAACCCCTCTTTTGTACTTACTGCATGACATTAAACTGCATAGTCCCCCTTTCATCAAACATGACGTTAAACTGTATTGTACCCATCGTCTTAGCTATAGGACGTTAAACTGTACAACACCCTTATTGTCCAACATGATGAAAAACTGTGTTCACGTCCAACATGACATTAAACGATGTCCCTATATTTGTCCTACATGACGTTAAAATGTACTGATCATTCATCCTACATGACGTAAAACTGAACAAAGTCCCTTAATATGTCCTACATGATGTTAAACTATATGTTTTCCCTACTACATGACACCAAACTGTGCCACACCAATAGTCCTCACTGCATGAATCTAAACTGCATTGTCCCTTCATATGTCCTGCATGACCTTAAACTGTGCATCGTTAAGGTTGTTGCTACCTCTTGTTTCTCACACCAAGTATGAATCATGTGAGATTAGAGTAAAATTCAACCATAACACCATCTATGGGCCTCTAACCATGTTCAAGTCCCGAAACCATTTTTTAGTTTGTTGTCCTCAAGAACAATTTGATCACCAATTCATTCTTCAATCGAACTACGCGCACTTTGATCCTTACCTTCTAAGATGTGTATATAGGGAACCTCCTGAGGTTCAAGCCCAAAACCAATCTCTTCACATCAGTTCACCTCCATCCCATACGATGTTGATTCGTGAAACCACCCCCAGAACCAATTTTTTTACATTGGTTCACCATCGTCCTTGTTATATGACATTAAACTATTCAAACTTTTGTCCTGTACAACAATAAACTACAACTTTCTTTGATACCCTCACCTGAGATGGAATTATTATTTACATTTATTTCCAATCATGTTATATTCCAAATATTACGTGCATACATGGAAATTCCCAAACTTTTTATCTTGGTTAAATCCATCATTGCAATAAGGTCCCCTTTCACCATTCACTTGTATGAACCAAATTTGTATAGTGGGTATTCCAAGAACTATGTGCGGCTTGATTCCCATACTTATGGGATACGTAGGAAGGTTTGAGCGTCCCTCGAATCCAGCCTCAAGCCTTTGGGCCTAGCCCCAAATTCCACTTTCAGTCCCTTGCCTGAAAAGTCCCCTGTGAAAACATGAATGTGGTATGAAAACCCTTGTCTTCATTCACATCAAGTTTATAACAAACACACAATGTGTATTCCTAATTATGGTCTGAGATCTATGACCCTAAATTAAGATCTCCTACACTCTTGTCCCACATGAAGTTAAACTGTATTTAATGAACTACGTATGGCTTGATTCCCATCCTTATGGGATATGTGGTGAAGTTCAACACCTCAATTCAGTACCCAGACACAACATGATTATGGTTAGCATTGATCTGTGTATCTCTACATACATAGGAAAATGCCCATTTTTTGATGTGTTATACTCCTAACCTTAAATACTTTCACATATTCATAATCATTTTCTTGAATTATGGTCACAAAAAGTCTGATACTTGAGAGTTCTTTTTCTTGACCATGCAGTACATTCCCTTAGGCGGCCTTGCATAGTAGTCAACATAACAGACTTGTCAGCCAAAAGATGCTATTATTTGATTTTGCAGCCAATGCCCATAGGTGGCCCTGCATAATTCAACCCCCTAACGGGTTTGTAAAATGGTGGTAACTTCATTCTTGGGAGGAAAACCTCTTTTGTCCTTATTTTTCATAATGAAAATATGTAGGGATCTGCAAAAATAGTCATCCTTAACATATTTTTCTCATACTCTTTTTCATGATCTGGAAGTATTCAAGTCTATGGTTTATATTTCCCTTCCCTACGTTTGGGTCAGGCCTTCGTAGGAGTGATATTCATCCAATTCTTAGACAATCTTTATTGAAAATATCCTCTCCATATTCAAGTACCTCTCTCCATACAGCAGACTCTTTGATTTGGAAAGATTGAATCTCCATAAACTTTCACTTGTTTTTTAGCAATAGAAAACTAAAATTTCTGAGAGTTCTTTTGGCTGACTATGCAGCATCTACCCTTAGGTGGCCTTGCATAAACAGTCTACAAAATAGACTTGTCAGCCAAAAGATGCTATTATTTGACTATGCAGCCAATGGCCTTAGGTGGCCCTACATAATTCAACCCCCTAACGGGTTTGTTAAATAATGCTAACTTCGCTCTTAGGAAATACCTCTTCAAATGCCTTTTAGCCCTTTTTTCATATCATTCCTCAAATTCAAAATTTCTTAAGTCATAGTTTAAATTTTCCCCCATACTTGAATATGGTAATATGATTTCAAATAAATTATCAAGGAATTCAATCAATTTTCATCCATTTGGTCAAATCTATTTTGACCTTAAACATTAGCCTTATGTTCGACATGCGTGAGTTTAAACTACCCACAAAAGGCAAAGGAACTCTGAACAAAAATCAAGTCCTAGATCACTAAGCATATACTTTGTATGATTTCAGTAATATTGAGCAATAAAAAGATTCAAAGTTTGTAGGATTATTTTTATAATCCTAGAAAAAATCGAACTATGCTTACTAGGACCATTGGCTTAAGTGAAAAAGATTTAAAGTAGGTAGAAAAAGAATGAAAGCCCAAAGGATTGAAGATGAACGTGTATTTCATTGATGCACAAAATTTAGAAGGAAATCCACATACTGTAGTCTCTTCTCTTTTCCAAGAACTAAAAAAAGATGTCAACATAACTCTTCATTTGATTTACGAAATCTCGAGCTTCATCAGTTTCCACCTTGAATTCATTAATTTAACTAGATACAATAAGATATGCAGTGATACAAGCTCTTCTTGGAACAATTGTAAAGTAATGTTCTTAAGTGCAGTTTGAGAAAATTTTCTGCTGGTCAAACAGTGACTCTGTTTCTATCCAAGTGACTTTGAAGATGGATACATGGATTTGAGAATGATGTATTAGAAGTAAAGAGCTATTTGGAGAGAGTACTCTTTTCAAATATTGTTCTAATGTCATGATTGTCTTTTCTCCACCAACCAGTAGCGTAAAACATATCATCCCATGGGTTTTCCATTTTCATATCTGCAAGGAAATGGCATGGAGGAAAATTTTGAAAGTTCACACCATTGTTGCTTCTCTTAATGCACAGTATAACCAAAATAGAGGAGTATTAGTGTGGTTACTTCTCGGAAATATAGTTCTTTGCATCTGTAATATTTACTTCTTGCAGATTACCATGGCCATACAAAGGCAGGTAGATGCTCTGTGGGAAATTAAGATGATACTTCTTCAAGTACTTGGCCAAATCTGGGAGAGTGATGTCACCGATATCATAGTAATCATGGCCAATGATGCTCATCATTTCATCAATCCATTTTCTAGCCAGCTCATTAGCCGTTCCAATTCTTCTTGGAGACATTTAATCTGTGCAAAGGTCGAATAATGAACTCTTAATTAAGTTGATTTTTTCATAAAATTTGTGAAGAAAAGTGAACAAATGGCTAAGGCATTAAGGAACGCAAGTCCAATGTTGGCGCACAAGTGTATTTGTGTCACGCTAGATTGGGTGCGCAGGTATCACTGCGCAAGTCAAACTTCCTCTGCAGAATCATGACACAAAGAAACAATAAACCACGGATAACAGCACCTGTGTGGACGAGTGAAAATCCATGTAAACCTGTGTGATGAGAGAAACTTGCCCGACGAGAGCGGGAAGGTTTGAAAGCTGGTTGCTTTGCGCAAGAATGGTCGCATATTTATAGGAAAAGGCCACACCCATTGCATCATAGCCTGCATGGATCTCACCTGTGCGCCTCCACTTGTGCACTTAGAACATCCGTGCCACAATTCCTTGGTTTTCTTCTTTACCTCAGAGTCACATCCTCCTTTATTTCAGATCCAAATCTGAGGGGGGACTTTTGTTGAAACTCCTTTCCGTCACAGAGTCTAACAAATGAAAAGGGAAATATGTGGAACACAAAGTGATTCATCCTTTGAAGAAAAATCAAAAATTGACAAAGGTATGAACAAGGATTTCTTTGAGCATGGGCCACACAAGTTTCATGATAGTCATGAAGGTATACCTATGCGCCACATTTTTGGCACGCAGGTGACCCGCACTCCCTATTTGATTTTTTTCTAGGGTCTTCATTAGCCTATAAATACCCCTTGTGGGCCCCCCATTTCGAGGACAAAAAATCCAAAAACTCAGATTTCAACTCTTGGAACCCTAGTCTCTTCTTGAAGTCTTTCGAACACTTCTATGGTAATTTCTTACCTAGAATCGAAGATCAAAAGAGAGGGAACAAGGCCTAAGTGTTGAAATTCATCAACACCTGTGTGCCTAAGTGTCCAGCCCTTATGGGAAATGGTCACACTTGTGCGCCGCCTTATCCCTTCAACAGAACCTCCACGCCAACCTTTTATAAGCCGTTAGGGATAATACTAAGGGCTTGAGCTAAGTATTGACCAAGTATTACCCTATGGGTTGACCAGCACGCAAGTACACATGTGCCGCGCATGTATACCAGCGCAACCAGGACCTGCGCACCCAAACAGGACCTGCACGCCTACCTCTTTTTGGGTGCCCCTCCTACCTATTCAACTCATTTCTTCAAATACACCTCTCCTTATCAAGATTTATCCCTCACACCCCTCTTCAAAGTCATTTATGGCATGGTTCCTTGGTTGGATTCCTTACTTGAAAGGGATTCTGTGGAATATCTCTCAAAACCTAGTGATTTACATATCTTTATGTCACAAGGGTTAGAGATTTTATTCATTCAACCTCATTCTTTAAAATGAGAAGATCTTAACTGGGCATCCTCCTTAGGAGTATGTCCCAATAGTCCCCTAACCTGGGCCTCCTTTTCAGGAGTAATCCCCAGTCCAAGTTCCCTGATTTGGGCATCCTCCTTAGGAGTAAGCCCCAAGTTCCCAAATATGGGCATCCTCCTTAGGAGTAAGCCCCAAATTCAAAATTCTCTTAACCTAGGCCTCCTTTTTAGGAGTAATCACCAGTTCTCAAGTCCCTTTAACCTGGGCCTCCTTCTCATGAGTAATCCCTAGTTCTAATTTCTCTTAACCAGTCTTAATTTCTTTTGATTTGGGTATCCTCTTTAGGAGTAAGCCCCATGTCCCCTCTTAATTTGGGCATTTTCCTCAGGAATAATCCCCAAGTTAGAGTATCCAAATCTCCATAAAAGCACATATACCTTTATAGACCCTGTTCCCAGACTTCTTCTCTGAAATAAGTCCAGATCTTTATCTATTTGGGAAATCATACATATGTAAGCCCCATATGATACCTTGTGACCGCATCTTTCATGGCACAAATCGTCAGGTTTTACTGATACCTCTTGTTTCTCACACTGAGCATGACTCACGTGAGCTTAGAGTGTAAAAGTTATTATGACATCTCTATTTGAGACATTAATCATGCATAAACCTCACACTTCTATCTTGAACTTTGTGGACTTTAATCTCTACCTTAAAAGTAGAGTACGTAGGAAGACTTTATAAGGTTCAAGCCTATCATCCATTAATTCTCATCTATCCCATATGAAGTTAAACTATATCTTAATTTCCGAACTACGTGGGTTCTGATTCCTTTTTCTAAACAAGGATGCGTAGGTAGCCTATCCGCAGGTACGATCCGAACTCTGAAATAATCCATGTCCTTCTGAATGACAATAAACTTCAAGTGCCCCGCTGAGTGGCTTTAAAACCAGTATGGTTATCATAATGACTAATAGATCTCTATATAATGTATTGAAGGATACCATTGACTAAGAATTTCTAACAAATACAGATGATTCTCCATCGATGAAGAACATCAAATGCATATAAAAGATTCTCTAAATATTATACATATTAATCATTGATTGTCAGATCTAAAGGAAAGCTCATTTTCATAATTGGTAATGTAATAAGGCTTCACGAACATAACATAAATCTATAAAGAGACTCCTGGAGTGGAAAATAATTCCCCCCAAAAAGGTGTGATGAGTCCAACCTCCCATCCTCTCAACCAATACAAATTCTTAAGCCTCATTGGTCAACAACTAGTGAGCACCAACCATTGGAAAGTTGGTCCAAATGGGTATAGAATCATTGGGTGTTTCCGGTTCTATGAATAAACCCATTAGAAACCGATTGGAATGTTTGAACCTTAAACAGACAAGGTCATCCCCATTTCCAAAGAGGAAACAGTACCTAACACAATGAAGTAAAAAATATGTACCTACACCCCTTTGGGACTAAGGCCAAATAGGACTCATCACCAACGCTTAAGGGATGTGATCTACTGATATGATGTTTTAGAACATTTTAAGTGGTAATTTTCCACCCAAAATAACTCACCAAATACCTAAGGATTGCATGTGATCTAGTACAAAACAACGACAGGAAATTTTTTTCAAGACTTCTTAAATTAAAATTTTTCTCATTCTTCTTTTCAAATATTCCAACTTTTCCTTTGAAAACCATAACGAGTTTTTAATAAAAAAATTCCTTTCACCAAGATAAAACCCTATTTTTTCTATCAAAAACCCATTTTAATCCATTTTTTCAAAAATAAGGATTTGAAACCAATTCATGAAATTTCACTATACAATTTTATAAATTAAATTCAAAATTATAATTTTTATACAAATTCCACCAATTTCATAACAAACCCCCAATTCACTACAATTGGGGTTTTCACAATTTTCCATAAAAACCATTCCATAGTTAAATTCCATATTAATTGAAATAATTTCCATAAAATCTTTAATGTAAATTAAAAAATTTAAATTCATCCTTAATTTCCATAAAAACATCACAATTCAATGTAATTGGGTGTTTTCCAATTTCATCCCAAAACTAATTTACAAAAACCCCATTTCAATGGAATTAAGTTTTTAAGAAAACCATTGAAAGTAATTGAACACAATTAAATCATTTTCATTTAATTAAAAAATGAAATTGAACAAATCAATTTAAGGTTAATAAAAATTGGGTATCTTAAAGGAACCACCAACCTTAGGATCAATGTATCTCAAATCACAAAGCCGTAAGTGGAAAAATCTGATAGAGAATGAAGGTAATGAGGATATATGAATAAAATCTAGGTTTAGATCAATAATAGTGAGTATTAGATCAATAAATAAATATTGGGATCTATGGAACCCTATATAGGAGAAGAGAGACTATGGGAGAATAAGAACAGAAGAAGGAAACTAACCATGCGATGATCAAAGGGTGTTCTTCTAAATTTGAATCGCATCTAAGAGTGATCTGAGGGGCCCTGAAACCTTCTTGGGAGCTCCAAGGATAGTATAAACTCTTTATGAATCCTATCATCCAATAAATAGCCAAAAATAGGTGTTTGATAATTTTTAATTAAAATTCAGATTAAGAAAAAACGTGTCGACATGGTTTCTAGGACAGAGGGGATTTTTTTTGAAACAACTATGCACAGGCCATGCACATGTGTAAAATGGGACACATAGTTATCATTAATAGGTTACATAGTTTTTAAAACCATATATAACCCACTATATAAATTTCCATAGTTTTTTCTGAGAGTGCACACATTCTAGGAGAATTGTGCGCCAACTATGCACTATCACAGAATCTTCCAAAAAAATTAAAATTTCACCCGAATCAACCCTAATCAAAACCCAAACAAACATGAATAAAAATAGGGGTTTAATAATAAATTATAAAAATATAATGATTTTACAAATTATATACAAGTCTAAAATTGTTCTTTGTTACATTTTTCTGATCATTTAGCTTATTCTTGAAACCCCACTTGGATCAACTGACATTTTTATCATCAAGTCTTGGAACAAGATATCATGTGGAATTATTTTTAATATCTAGTATATATTAATACATATACTCAATAAAATCATCATTAAAGAAGGATTATATAAATAAATTAGGCTCAACATGATATATAACTAAGGTCTAATTTTCAAAACTCAATATTCTTTGGGTTGGATCTGTAGTGTGATCATCATATCTAACCTTTCTTTTTGTCTGCGGAGGTAAATATTCTTATCTGGTGATGTTATCTATCTTCATATTCATATTTAACCCTCGGTACTTATGTTTTTTATTCTCAATAACTTCCTCCTCATAAATGGTTTGATCTATCTCAATTTTAACTATATGTTTCTCAAAAAATTCTCAAATAGTACCTTTTTCTTTATAATTTTGGTTACTATTTTTTTCTTTGGAGTCAAAATATTCTATATATTTAGCATTCAAAATTGGATTATTTTTAATAATTTTCACATCACTTACATAAATAAATTTGTGAAACCTCTTGTTCTAGTATCCATAGCCTTATCATTTGATAAAAGTCCCAAAAAGATACCTTCTTATACATTTTATTTAAACTTTTGCAACATTAAAATTTTAATATTAATAAAATAGGGTCTTATAAAAACTATGAATTAGTCCACAATATTTTTACTTTTATAGAATACTTTATAGAATTATATGTTGGAATTATGTCTTATCAAACATATATTCTGAATATGAACATTTGGGAACACAACTTCTCTCTAATAATATTTTTTGAGGCCATGTTTAAAAAAAATTGTTCTTTATATCTACAGTAAGATTTTATTCTTTATATTTTAAAATATATTTATTTGAGGAGTTTATTGAGTGTTATATTGATTCTTTATGAAAATTATTTCAAGTTTAGATTCAAAATATTTTCTTGTAAATTATTTCCCATTATCAAATATGAATTTCCATATCCATCTAACAAATTATTTCCCAACTACTCTTTTGAAATTTTTAAACATATTCACTACCTAAAACTTATGTTTAATAAATATTACACAAATCATTATATTTTAATGATAAATGACATTGATGAAAGAGATATCACCTTGAGTGAACTTATATCTCATGGTCCCACACAAATATGAATGTATCATTATAAAAGGTATTGTGGTTTGAATCTCAACTCTTTTATTCCTCCCTTGAGTGATTTTACCTTTTAAGAATGTCTCACAAATCTCCACCCTTTCCCTTTTGAGATGGGAAAAATAATTCCCAATATCACCCTTGGAAATCATTCTCAAACTTCTTTGAAAAATATAAACTAACTTTATATGTGACAATTTATTTTCATATTTTGAACTCATGTAGTAGGAATCTTTTTAGTCACCAATCTAAAAATTATTTCCACTAGTTCTTTTATCAATAAAATAACCTTCCATTATTTTATTATTTTGATATAAAAAAATATTTATCATAAAAATTACATCATTTTCATCATCACGTAGCTTAATCACACTTATAATATTATGTTTGATCCCACTGATAAATAAGACATTTTTTATTTCAATTTGTAGCCATAAATTTCAATTGTTCCAATACCTTTAATATTTAAGGAGATTTAATTTCCATAATTCCCTAAACCAACATCATGTATTTAAATATACTTAAGGAACATTGAATCTTCATTCATTTGTAATTAACATTTGTAGTTAAGGATCTAGGTATTGATCCCCTTACTATCCCTGAGAGCCACTTCAATAATAAGAGACCTCACATTCTTATTTTATTATCACTTCTTCCACTATATAGTTATATAATGTTTTTGACCTAAAATTATGGTTATAAATTATTCATCATGGTAACTAGGCTGGTCACATATTCCACAAATCTCCTCAAAACATTCAAATATACTTTATATATGCATCATATTTTCTTTTTTATAATCACAATTTTGTTGGTTTTTTCATCTGAGTTGCTTCCCCTAAATTCTTATCGTTATAGATTCCCATGAAGAGACATGTTATAAAAAACATAATCCTTGTTTCCATAAGTCCCAAAACACTATAAATATCCCCTAAAACTAGATATACCACAGAAATACATAGTTTTTTCCTAAAACTCTACTTGTTGTCAAGATGAAATATCATTCCTCTTTTACACTAGTTTTGAAGAACCTTTCTTCATCTTACAATTATACACTTCCTTAGTTGCAGTGTAATTACTCTGGTGGTTTCTTTTAACCCATTTTTTACCTGAATTGGGTGTGAATTCAACACTATTAGACTATACAGATATAAAATTTTCATATTTAAAAGTTACATAAATTACATAATTTTTCCCACAACTTTTATATACATTTTCAAATGACATGGACTTTAGTTCAATAGATTTTTAATAATAATTATTTATTTTTAAAAGGGTATTATAAACCTTAATAAATCTTGATTTTTCCTTTTTATGTTTTTCCTACTGATTTTCCATCTTCTTATCAGATACATGAATGAATATTTCTTCCTCAGTCACTTTCACCTTGAGAATCTTGATCACATCAATGTACTCATTTTATTCTCTATGAAGCTCATATTAAGATTTATTTATACTATAAAATTCCTTCTTAAAGGTTTTAATTTACTTCTTGAGTTTGATATTACTTTAAAGATATAATTCATGTTATTGTTTTCACATGTTAATCATATAGGCTTCATCCTCTTCCTATCCTTCTTTACTTCCAGGTCTATCTAATTTACTTTCAATATATTCTATAACTTCAATATCTTTTTTATCACATTATTCCTATTACTCATTGTTTGAGGAATATTTTTATTCTTCCTCGTTAACCAACATTTTTCTTTTCTTTTTCTTTAAAAACTTACTTCTTCCTTAATAATGTTTCTTAAATACTTCACAATATTTTCTTTTAAAAATTATTTGAAATTTATCTTAATATTATTCATCCTTATATTATATTTTTTTTATTCTACATTGGACAATCTATATCAAAGTTTTATAATCCTCTATAAACAAATTATTCAAGATGAAACTTTCATTTATATTTACCTTTTTATTTTCTTGAGACATTTAGATATGAGGTTCCTGAGTTTCTTATGATTCTTATAATCTCATTATTTCCATTTTATTTATTCAAGATATTATATTCCTTTTCTTTTATATTCAATTTTTCTTGGATTTAAAATCCATCTACTCTTGTATTTCTTCTTGAAAATTGGATATTTTACTATATCATAGTTCATAAGTTTATTGTGAAAATTGTCGAGGGATACATTATGAATTTATTCCAAAGGTAATATTTTTATGTTAAATATATCTAGAAAATTTGTCATCAAATTTTTGATCATAGATAAATCATCCAAATTTTCTCCAAATCCTCATGCATGTCTAAAAATTACGCTAATACTAGTGTAATAATTATCAACAATTCAATCCCCATCCTTCCTCACATCTTCTAACTTTTCCCTTAAAAGCTATAATTTTGCTTCTTTGATATTGATGTTCCCTTTATACATATTATCTATTTTTTTCCACATTTATTAGTCTATCTTCAAAGAAATAAATTTATTTTAATATTTTTCTAAACATGATTATAATATAGAATTAATGGATTTACCATCAATCTCATGTTTTTTTAATGTTAACAAATTTCATTGACCTATCTTTTATAGTGGGTATAAAGCCTACACTAATAGTATCACTAACATTAAAAACTTTTAAGTGAAGATAAGGTAGCCTTCAATTCTTATATCAATGAAATATATTTCTATTGGAAAATGGATCTTCTATATTATTCACATAACTGTGATCTTTCATAACTGACCTTATATCTACTAGAATATCGAGGGGAATTTGGTTATGATACTACTTAATGTGACAAAATCAATCAGTACACAATTGAGAGAGGGTGAGTCAATAGTTATTTTTTCAAATTATTTTATTTTTTGAATTAAACCCTGATAAATTTTTAGATTCACAATTCAATATAAAATCTCTTTCTAACCCATCTATAAGAATAATTAATATCAAGAAACATATGTGAATTTTACAAAATTCATCCTTAATGAGAGATTTTAATTCTTTACAAGCTCATTTGGGTTCTAAAACCTAGATAATTCCTAATAAAATATTGATTACAAGAGAGGGGAATTGTTCATCATTAACTCTTGATGAAATTTGTAATGGAGTTTGAAAATTAATGATAGGTGACATCCATGAACATTAATAAGAATAATAGATAAAATTAATTGTTTAACCAAGTACCACCATCCTATAAAATTGTCTCCAAAATATTGAGTTAATTTGTTTTTCATATTTATTTAGGTTGATTTTTCATTAATTACTTGATATTTTTCAGGATATACTTTTACTTCAAGATGCGAATGTGTACCAAAATGGAAGATAGATCTTCCTAACATCTTTTTCAAGATGATATATTCATGAAAGATAGTATACACACAAGAATCAAAATCCTTTCTCTTCAGTATTAAGAATAAAAATGATCAAAACCATATACATCTTTCCTTATCAATATTCTTGGTCTCAATTTTCTTTTATACAAATATTTTCATTATAGTATAATATCAACCTTTATGTTTTTCTCAATTAATGAACACTATTTTCCTCTTCATGATTCCTTTTCTCATAAATTTGAAAAATATATTTCTATAAAAATTCATAAAAACTCCTATGATTATCATCTAATTTATTAATCCATTAATAATATAAGATCTTATTATTAAATATAATTTCAAATATTAATTTAAAATACATTTTAAATCACCCACATTAATTTTCATTTAATATCTTTCAAAATATCATGAATCTTGACTTGAATCATGGATTTGAATATTCCGATGATATTTTGGATATACCCAAATAATAAATTATATTATGAATTACTTTTTTATACAAAATATTCATTCCAAATATTTTTCGTATTTTCATTTAAAATAATTCATAAACATATTTTTGTTGTTCTATATTTATTTTCGGATTCTTAAGAACATGATGGTAACATAGCATATGTATATGCCTGAAATTAGGCCATTTTTAAACAACATAGGTGTTGTGTATTTTTTTGTGTATAATGGGTATTAGGATCTATTTCAAGCTTATGTAGGTGATAATTTTTATACACATACACTATTCTGGGTGAACATGTTTATACATTGTCTAATGTTTGCGCATTTATGTCTAGTAATTACTTTGTATTTTTTTATAATTACACAACTCAATTCAAAGGATCGAACATATAAACAAATAACTAAAAGTTTCTTGATTTCTAGGTATATCATGTTTGATACTTATATTGGATGACTTCTTTCATACACCGCATTGATGAATTTTATGTGGACATGAAAATGATGTTCACACAGCATGGTACTTAACTAGTTATCTATATTTCATTAAAATGACTTCAAGGTTGTACAAAATAAATTTCAACCTTTAAAAACCTCCAACCGTGAGAGTTTAAACATTTATTAAAGTAAACTACAAATGTGTTAATCTTTGGAATGATTCTCATCATTTATCACAATTTTAATTGTCAAGTATCTTGAACCAGTCCACACAAAGACTCCTGTTATATAGCCTCAAAAACCAATTTCATGATCTTCATTCATGTTAACAAAAAAATGAAACCAAAAACCACTTTATAAAAACTACAAGGGTTTTTTAGCACCCACTATAAGTAAAATGAATTTTGAAGAGGATTTATTACCCTTTATGGTACTACTTTTTGAAAACTAGAGTCACAACCCAAAAAACTTTTTAATTTATGAGTTTAAAAAATATATATCAACTTATAGGTCAAAAAAATTTAAATGTTAAATCATAACCTCTTTTATATTACTGGTTAAGTGTAACATGAGACTCTCAAGTTAAAACCCTAATACTTTTTATTGTTTCATAGGGTAAGCAGAAAGTGGGACTCTTAAGGGGAAACCCCAAAACCTATGTTTTTTTATAGGTTAAGAGGAACCCATGACTCTTAAGGTTCATCCTTATGAGCTCTAAAATTTTATATATTAATAGGAACCTTGGAATCATAATTTAAATCCCTAAAAACTAACACCTTTTTAAGGTTATTATATTCTTCTGCAATAGAAATTGTTGAAAAAATATAGTATAAGATAGTGCAACATGATTAAAGAATATAACAATTAAACCTAATGAATTACGGTTGATGAATAAGATGGTAAATCAATAATGTAGTTCTTAGTCACTTCTTTGGATGAATATGTTGAAGCTCGGGAAACTAGAGAAATTTTAGAAAGGTGGTTTCAATGATGAAGCATTTAATAATTCAGTACTTTTGAATATTGAAATCGAATCCCATGTTGTGTGAATCTCATGGACCCATGAAACCTCTCATATCACTTTAAATAAAACAAGTATTAATGTCCATAATCTCTATTTTAAATCTATAAACCTTCATCATAAGTTCACAATGATAATAATCACACACATGATTCTTAAATTTTCCTTGATGCTTTGTAAAATAAAATAACAATATAAACAATATTTGTTATAATATTAAAGAACCAATATAATATATTAAGAGATATTTCCCATAATAATAGATAATAAATTCCTTAAAATACACCTTGAGATCATGTGAGGAAAACTATTTAAATTCTAAGAGATTAAAAATTAAAATCCATTTACTTTAAATATAAAAAATGAATATATTACAATCCGTAGACCCTATTTTTTATTCATTTAATTCTATTTAAAATAATAAAAAATAAATTATCATATAATCTAAATCATTAATGTGTGTTCATACGATAAAAAATTAATTAAAACATCAAATATTATCATGCAATGAATCAAGATATCAAAATAGCTAAAAAATAGAGCATCCAAAAATTTCTAGTTTTCCATTCCACTTAAGTGTAAATTTTATATACTATGTAAAGTAATATATACATAAAGTTGAGTCTATGTAAAGGTAATATACATGATCTACATAATGTTTAATCTCAAATGATGTGTAAAGGTAATCAAGAAACTTAGTTCAATGCATAAAGTTAATACAATATCTTTGTAAAGGTATCATGAAATAGAATCACATAAATGTAAGTCATATGAGCTAAATAAAGGTATAAATCTCCTATATTGTGTAAAGTTAAATAATAAAACTATGAACTATGTAAAGGTATCAAGCAATGACGTGTAAATTTAATGGAAAAAACTATCTACGTAAAGGTAATTTTTTATAAAGATATATTACGTAAACATTTTTTATTTTTATAAATGTAACACTATTTTTCTATATATTTCATAATTTAGTTGTGTAGGCCATGTAAAGGTAATATGAAAATTCTCTTTTTAGAGTTAAGCTAAAATGTTTTTTAAGGGTAAAATGAAAAAATTCAAAACTTTTTTAAAGGTAAAGATAAACATAGAAAAATTAATTTTAAATAAAATATGAATAGAATAATAATAATAATAATAAATAAATAAATAAAAATATATAATGAATAAATAAATAAAAATGTATTAAATATCATTAAATTAATAAATTAATAATTAATTTTTTATTATTATATTCTTATAAAATAAATGATAGTATAAAACAATAAATACATTTTTAATACTTATGTTGCAGAAAATAAATAAAATAAAATTTTAACAATTTTGTGAAGAATTATAATTATTAAAACAATGAGTTATTTTTAATTATTAAGAATAAATAAATATAGTTGATCAAGTAGCCACTCAACATCATAAACTTGACATATTTTTTAATACCATTGTCATAATTTTATCATAATATATATTTTTAAAACACTTCACTATCTTAGGATGACTCAAAAATATAGAAAAAAATCATTACAATAGCTACTTCTTAAGCTATATCAGAAGCCACAATGCACTTTTTCTATATATATATGGATCTCACTAACTTTAATAAGATTATCTTACTTATTTAATTAGACATAATTTGATACATAAGATCATTATAATCTGAATGAAGACCATTTTTGTAGCCTCTAAACAATTGGTATTCCCACTTATTAAAGAACTAGGTACTTATCCTTTTCCCTTTCTTAAATACTATTTGATAGTTCTAACTACTGGTTAATACATTTCTGCCAATCCTATTTGATATTTTCCCACTATTACTTATTTATAATAATATATAAAAAATCAATATATTTCATGGAATGTGAGATAGATTCCAAACACATAAGAATATATAATTATATTTATCATAAGAATCTCCTCTTGTGCGTTCACACATAAACATGGTGATATTCCATTCCATGTGACATAGTAAAATACATTATCTTGAATTTTTCCATCTTATTTTTTTCAAAACATTTTCAATTTATATTCTATGATTAGGTCTAAGAAATTCTATTAATCTATAATAATATATCCCCTATAACTTGGGTTGCTACTTTAATTCATTCTTGTAAATTTTTATTTTATCATAATCTTAACAAACTACAAGACTTAACATCTATTTTCCACGTGTTATCAACATATTTGAATTAAAAAACTATAGTGATCATAATATAATATTCTAAACACATGACTCACTTTCATCATCAAAAAAATATTCTATTATTATGATGATAACTTCAATCTATAAATGGGGTTTTATAAATAGTTGAACTTATTGGTATTAATTGGTGTCACTAACCCATATAATTGTGTCATGTAGACATCTTTCATAGGGTTTCCTTCAATTAATGTTGTATTGACATCCAATTTCCTAATATAATGATCATAAAAGGTTTCAATAAAAAGTATAATTATAATAGATATAGAATGATGATTAGTGAAAAAAATCATAGATTTTTTAAACACTACTAGAAACCTTTAAAACCAATCAAGCCTTATAGGTACAAAATTTAACAACCATGTATTGTTTCTTATTAAATACGCATGTATGGATTTAAATTAATTACGAAAACAAAAAAATATAACTATATTCTGGTATATATAATGTAACTATAAATTCATATTAACATTCCAAGCATAGCCGGTATCCATTTATTTCATCTATATAGTATTCACTATTCTTATAAAATAATATATCATATATCTTAGTGAATATATAACTATATCTTTAGTTTAAAATTTATTATTCAGTATTTGTATCTAGAAAAACTACTCCCAATAAATATTATAGAGTTTAGTATTCCCAATCAAACTCATTTTCATATGGATCCATGACTTCATTGAAGTGTATTGTTATCCCACTATCTCAAAAAGATAAGTTCTTCCCTTTTATGTAAACATAATAAATCACTTTAATAATAAGTTTAAATATTAAGGATAGTAATATCCTTATTATCTTTAGGATAATTATTGAAATTCACTTTTTGTGTTTCTTTATATACATTTGTTTTATAATATTAGCTTTAACAAATAGTTATCATCAAACACATGAATTTGTGACATAATGTATTGCCATTATATTGAAACTTATATGATATCCATCGGTCAATATAGTTGGAATATGGTAAGTTGGTATTTTTTAATTTGTGAATAAATTTTTAAAATGAATTATAGGATACTCACAATAAATATAAGACTCCTAATTAATCCCCCTTATATTAACACCACCTCTTAGATGTGTATAGGGAAATGGGAGTACAAGAATGGATATAATCTAAATTTAAATTATTAATTAATGCATGGTTATGATATTCTTAGAATAGCTTTTCTAGGGGATATTATATCATTTACCAAGTGTATTCATTACTTCCACGTTAAATTCCTAAAATCACATAATGTAATCTCAAAGAGTATATGAATTTACCTCAAGCTTCTCTTTAGAATAGTTCACAGGTATCTTGTTGAACTGACTCTAGAATCTTTGTGTCTTTATAACCACCATCACCTTAAGGATTATTTGTATTAAAATTTAATAAGTGCACTAAAAACCAAATAATGTATAGCTTCTAAGAGCTTAAAACCCCTTTTGGGTATATAGTTTACAATTATTTATTGTTTTACTTAGCATTTAATTATCTTTCCATGATTGGGTATTATATTATTCTTATACTTTATATTGATCATTGATTGCTAATATTAGATGTATATGATTCAAGTATTACTAAACTATTAATCAATTATGAAATACTGTGACAATATTTATTTCAAATATGAAACAATATCTTATTATGTCTGTAACTAGACACTATGTAAAATTTTATAGTAACACTCAATATAAAAATAATAATATAATGATGATCAATATAGTTTTCAATTTAATCTTGTGACCTTCCCATAATAGACCTATTATTCACCCTCCTTTAACTACTTAAAGAGTCCACCTTACTTCATGTAATCTTTATGAACATCCTTGGTTATTTCATTTGAATAAAAATATGTTAATTACCTATTTTATTTAATTAATAAGAATTAAAATAGAAATATTACATGAAATAATTAATATGGTAGAAGAATAATATTTTTGTTTTCTAATTTTTTAAATTCATTACAGTTCCACTTCTAGTGACCTTTCATACCACATGTGATGGGTATAACCTCTTGTTTCTTTCCCTCACTGTGAATATTTTATTTATTTTAAGAATGTTGTAAAATCCCCATTGAACGTAAAATATTTATAGGATTTTAAATCGTTTTCCTCACTTCATTCACCATAATGGGTGAGGATCCATGTTTACACTAATACATGTCTATTTGATGAAGCATAGTCAAAATATTTATGAGTAGCTTCCCCATAATATTCAATAAATAATTGTTAATAAATAATGACAATATATGTAGTAAGGATTATACCATGAGATTATTGAATAAATAAATATCCATATAAAATCCAAAATTAGTTAACTTATTAATTACTTCAATATCTCAAATATAATGACACTACCTAAGTATCCATCTTCAAGTATACAATTTTATAGTATAGTGGTAATATCATTTATCTTTATACTCTATTTATTGTTTTCAAGTTCTAGGAGTTGATTTATCATCGTGTATACATTATTGTCTTTATGTTTCGCCTTCAAATCTCCAAAAATAACTGATAAGATGATGTAATAGATATTTGAAGCATCCTCAAAGTATTTCTTGTAGGCATCCCTTTCACCTCCTCTCTCTAACCAAGGTAACTAATAAAAAATAAGGTATTCTATCACAAAGTATAAAGTTTCATATAGTGGTATACTATTTAAATTGTTGTATCAGTCTTAGAAATTTGTGCTGGTGAGGACATGTACTCTATCTAGAAATGATTGTACTGTTATCACGGTTTTGATTTATATTTTCAATAATATATAAAAGTATATTTTTATAGTTTATATTGATTATTGTTTATGATGTAATAAATTAACTATATTAGTATCCCACTATTTTATCAAATCCCAACATCATTTATACCCCTCTCTCTAAATATTTTTTCATGATCACAAACACTCGTCTTTGTTTCTAATAATTTTATTTTAGTTATTTGTAGTCGGTATTGATGAAATGTTGTTATAATATTATAGGAACCTTGAATCATCCTTAAAGATGTATTAATTGGAGTATTAAAGACTTGCAAGCAGGCTAGAAGAAACTTAAAATGACATTCTCTGAAGTGTAGGATCCTCTTATTGAAGTTTTATGAGAAATTGGACAAAACGGACAATGTCAGGGCATGGTAGAGTTGTAATATGGCATGGTGGACCTGTTTGTGGTTTAAAAGTAGGATTATAGTATAAAAACCAACAATATGTACACTATAGCCTGTTTTTGTGTGGTTTGATAGCTAAAATGGATTTCGTTTCTTCACTAGGGTGTGTTTCAATCTGTATCGAGTGATGATGACTTAATTAATTATTTAATATTAGTAAAAGGTTCTTTAATAGAGTATTTAATAACATTATTTATTTATAATCAATTATAGAAGTTTTATATATGAGTTTAAGTTTATAAATATATACCATGGGTGGCTTGTAAATATATGTCAAATAGAAAACTTGTGCTTCAACACTATCATTTAATTGATCACTAAATCGTTATCAAAAGATATCCTCTTTTAAATCATCTATTCAAGAATATAGAGTGTTTGAGAATTGAAATTTATTCTCACCCTCATCTTATTTCTCATGCTCTCATGGTTTTTATTCATATACCTCATACATAATTATGACCAAGATAAAATGTGATTTCTTCTAAAAAATCCTCTCTCCTATTACTTCTTCTTCTAATATTGGTTCTCACTACCATTAAGGTGAGGTAATTTGGTTTTTATTCCATTTACATTTAAAAGGAAAGGGATTATTCTCTTTGAGGTGTCTACCTATACCCATTAAATATAAAGTGTCGATTACATTTCCAATTTATTTCAAGAACTATAAGAATGAGTGAGATTCTTGGATACCATTAAATCAAAGGGAATAATACATTAAATCCAAAAGTGATTTTATTGGTAGATGTATTGGTGAATCTAGAGGTATTATTGATCTTATTTTTGAAATTATATTCCTTATTTTCATTCTATATTTAATTTATATATCTACTTTTAATCATTCTAATATTGATATGCCTAAATTAAATTTATCCTTATTTAACTATGGTTAAATTGTTATTTAAAATTGATACTAAATTTATTAAAAAAATTTAATTTATTATTTATCACTTAATTGATTTCAACTCTTTAATCACTTTGTTTTATCGAAATTTTTTTATCTTGTATTTCTTGTTTTATTTTTTTGTTTTATTTTAAAAGTAAATTCACCCCCCACTCTTTCCATTTCGTCCCACTCTAACCAAAATTTGATATCAAATAGTTTCTTCATATTTTTATTAAAAAAATAATTGGTTTCAAAAGAAATGGTTATTTTTTGAATTTATGTTTTTAAAAAAATTCCTCCAACATTTAGTATCAAAGGAGATATTTTATTTTATTTGAAAAAACCTTATTTTATAAAATTTCCTTATTTTAATTTTTTTTAATTTTATTTTTCAAATATGAACCAACTTCAATCTAAATTTTATAAAATGAATCTACCTATTATAATCATTGTCCTTTATTTTATGGTTCAATTTATTCATATTGGAAAACTCACATGAATATTTTCCTTAGAAGCATTGGATATACTATTTAGAAAATTGTTATGAATATTTATATCCCTATAACTAAACCGAAAGAAAAATTGACTCCTTGAGATATTTTTACTTTGAATTATATGTTAAATCTATGAATGTCTTGTTTTTTGGTTTAGATCAAAATAAGTTTGTTGACTTGTAAAATGTATAATGAAATATAGAAACTTGTAGAAGTCACACATGAAGTCACAAATAAAGTTAAAGACACTATATTGAATATGTTTAGACAGGACTTTGAATGTTTTTCCATTCATTCAAATGATTCTATTACCAAAATTTTTATGAGATTCACTAAAATTTGAAATAGTATAAAATCTCTAGGTGATGATTTATTCATGGAAATTCTAGTGAAGAAAATCCTATAGGTTTGAACTAGATTCTAGGATCCAAAAGTTAAAATAATCCTAGAATATAAGTAAATAAATAATATTCATCTTGAAGAACCCATCAAATACTTTAGGACATAAAAAATCACTATAAAAAGAAAATTTGTAAAAGAAGATATAGAAGCCAATAAAACCAAGAAGAACCTGGCCATTAAAGTAATAAAGATGATTATTACTATGAAAGTGACTCTGATAATGAAAGTGAGAATGAATTCTTAATAATAATATTTAAGATAGTGAACAATCTAAAAATAATAAATCCTTATGAAGAGCTAAAAAATAAATATCAAATTAAAGTTCTAGAATTTATTTTATTTGATTTCAAAAAGAAGGGTCACATCAAGCCTAATTATACCTTGAAAGAAATACATAAATATGAGAAGAAAGGTAAGAAGGTTCTAAAAATCATAACATGGAGTCTTTGTGGGTATTAAATTTAACATACTAAATAAGAAAATAAACACCTAAATTGTCCATGGCTCATATCGAGGTAGGTGAAGGGTCAGTTCACACACTCATTCTCATTCATCTTCTTCCTCTCATTCATACTCTTCTTCTTTATCCTATTATTCATAAAATGAAATTGAAATTTTATTCCATGAACTTATTCCAAAATATATGAATCCTTCAAAGAAATATAAAAAAAATCAAATGGATGTTGAAGTTTTGAAATTTGAAATCAAGGTTATTAAAAACCCTTTTTCAAAATTCTCCCTAGGTAAAAAAACTATTAACATGATCATTTTTTATCAATGTATTAAAATAAATAATCATTGTTTTGGTTTCATTAAAACTTATATATATTTTAAAAAAAATTGAAAGGTATTTATCAAAATAAAATTTTCCATTATTTTCAAAAAATTTGTTATTTTATTTAAGAATGAAAATCCAAAAATATAAGATATGGTAGTAAAAAAATAATTCATATTTCTTTTCAAATTCCTAAAATAAATTCTCACTCGAATTTTTTTATAAAACCCATATTATAAAATGTTAATGAACCCAAGATACTTTCACCATATCAATGTTTATTAGACCACACTACCCGACTGTAAATATGGGTACCAAAGATCAGAAAATTTTGATATTTTGATGTTCTTCACCACTGAGATTCATTATCATATCATAAGGTGGACTTTATTATGAAAATAATACTAATAACCCCTTGAAATCACTAATCAACTCTTTTTAATCTTGATATTTTTGTACAATGATCCAATTGAGGGGGAGACTAACTCATTTCTTTCCAAAGACAGTTTTTACATTAACATTGATTTACATGGAATTTTTTTTTAATATTTTTAGTTTTTATTTTGTCTATTGAACATCATTTATAATTATCCTCTTTATCTCATTAATGACTTATTTTTCATAAAATATGTGAGGTTTTCTTTTTAAAACTTCTCTTTTATTTTTATTTTTATTTTTCTTTATCTTTTTTAAAATTTATTTTATCATCTTCTTCAAAATGTTATTTTCTAATTCAAATTTATTTTATAATGTTTTTCAAATTTATTTTCTTATCTACATAAAATTTATTTTATTACCATTTTAAAAAATTCTTTTCTTATTTTTTGAGAATTATTTTTCTTATCCTTTTTATAAAATTTACTTCTTATCTTTTTCAAGATTTTCTTTTTCTTGCCTTTGTACTTTTCTTATCCATTTTCAAAATACTTTTCAAATTGTTGAAATTATTAATGTTTAAATCATCTATATATTATATGATCTATTTTTTTTATATAGATGGATTTTCTTTTAGGATATATTCCCTGTTACTACTTTATCCAACCTTGTTTTTATTATTTTATCTTTTGACAAGCATGAGTTATCTTGAGAATAATTTTTTAAAGCATGTTTTTAATTTCTCATGTCATGATCATATTATCTCATATAAAATAAAATATTTCTGTAATGACCCAAAAATTTGAATAATTTCTTTTTTGAAATTTTGTTTTATTTTGTACTCAAAAAATCTATATCCTTTTATTAATGAAGTGAGTATGATTAAAATAAGACCACTAGGTTTCGACTGTTATATGACCATTGGTCTATATTACCATTGGAAAATATACTCCTAACATTATGATTATTGTTTATAAATAAAAATTATCCTGGTTAATTAATACAGAAAGAAGATTAGTTGGCCTCATCCAGTAGACTCGGGTCGTACGAAGCCAATCTGTCAAAGCTTGGGAAGGAGGTACATCATTGAGCTTTGCTCTGGACCAAGCCCAAGCTAAACTCCAACATGTTAATATTGAATGAAATCATATACGGGAGAAGTTCAAGATGATAGAAATCACCATTCAGCCAATTTTTTCTAAGCCGCCCCAAGATTCAATCACCATAGCACACCTTAATCATAGGTCTTATGCATGTGATATAAGGGGATATGTAATGAGGCCTTAGTTACTTAGTGTAATCCTTTTATATAAATAAAATTGTTATTTCTTATTATGGTAAAATTTTTGAATTTCAAATGTCAAGGTAAATATATGATTAATTTAAAGAAGTTCCATATTATTGATGAATATTGAAAAAAAGTTTATTTTAAAATATTTTTTTATACTTTAAATAATTAATAATGTGAAATTATTTTCAAAAAATGTTCTCAATATTTGTGATCAATATGAAATTTAGATTCTAATAAGATCAAATTATTGTTTGTGATTAGTAAATTATGAATAGTAATATTACCCTTATGAATAGTAATGCGACCAATGGAATAGTAACCCCACTTAAGAAAGTATAAATATAATATATGAATCTGTATTAGTAATGTGATATAATAGCATAAGTAAATAATTGTTTCAAAAATTATTAGTTAAGCATTAGTATTTTTTGGGTAAATTGTGTTTTTACATAAAAATTAAATATATCATAATTAGAAAATTATATTCATATAATAGAGTTCATTTTTAAATTTAGATCATTTATATTAGGTTAGGCTGAATTTATGAGATTTTTATAAAATGTTATGTTTTTTCAGTGAATAATAAAAATATTGTTATAAGTTTCGGTGTGTTTCATGACATCATTAATGATGTAATAATGATGTAATAATTCAGGTAGACTTGTGTAAAATAATATATGTTTTTAGGTTTCCCAAGTGGACAATAACATGGGAAAATACCATGGGAAAACTCAGGGTTTTTGAAGTACCACTAATTAGGTGTCCCTTGGAAATTAATAAAATATTCCCTCACATTTTCTATAAATACCAACCCATTCCTTTCATTAAAAATTCCTCTATAATAAGGGTATGGTAATTTTACCTCCCAATTATTCCTCCCATGGTTCCCTAAATCCCACCAAGGTCCCAACCATTGATTTTTTGAAGTTACTCTTCAATGTAAGGGAACCTTTCACCCTCCTCTTTTAGTCAAGACTTCATTTATGTTATATATTCTAGTTTCCATTTTATTATGTTGAGGTATGTTATTATATATTTTTATTTCTATCCATTTTATGTCCAAATTATGATATACCCTTTCCACTCTCATCAACAAATTTTTCTGAATTTTAAGTGATGTCGTTAGGCTGTAGAATTCTCATAAGGGAATTCTCAACTTCTCTTTTTTTTCATTCAAGTTCACTTTTATGTGGTATAACATTCAAGTTTCCATACCATGTTCTTATGTCCATATTACTATGTCCCTATAATTTATTATGAGTCATTTATGTATGGTATTACCTTGTCCCTCATTTTTTAATGTTTTCTAAGACCATGTTGTATAGCCGTTATGCTGCAGAATTTTCCTCTCAACATCTCTCTCTATTTCTCAAGAAATTATTTTATTTTATTTATATGAATAACCAAACCTATTTTATTTCCAATGGTATTAATCAAGGAATAAAAATTATTTGTTTGATTCTTTAATTTACATACATAAAATCCCCATTCCCTTTCCATGGGTTATAAATGACATAATGATCTTGTTTTTAAGCACTTTTTAAACATCATGATTTTGATATGAAACCCATTTATTTTATTCTATTTGTGTTATTTATGAATTTTTTTGATATGATCTATGTGGATCACATGAATAATAAATACATATTAGGTGTGGACCCTAATATACCTCCATTTCATTGGGAAAACAATTAATCTCTAGAGATGAAAAGTTTTACGATACTTTGGTGAATAACCTTGGTAATTTTTATGACATTTTGGGGATGGAACATGGTGATATGATTATAAATGTCTAAATTAAATATTGTAGACAAATTTTAAAGTTATGTTTAATGTTATTATTATTATTATTATATGCCTCTTCATCATGTATTTATGATATTCCCCTTGTTCTTATTGACATTGCTCAAGTTTACATGTAAACTGTTTCACTTGTTTTATTTACAGGGTCTTCTCCTCACCCTTTCCTTTGATGTATGTATCTAAGTTATGAGATGTAGTAACTTTACTTAGGATGAACCTATTATGAATCCACACATGGGAATTAGAATAATGTTATGTTTTCATGTATTATATTCCTGATTTACAAGACACTAGACTTTAAAGATCCTCTATTTGTAAAATTTAATGAAAAGTTATGTAAATAAAATGAGGGATTCCATAGTTGGTATCAAAATAAAGTTTATTTATTTATGGAAATTAGGCTATAAAAATTTAGGAAGAACCCTGTATAAAATTTTAAATATAGGAAAACTTCCTGGTATTTTGGTGAAATAATAAGTAAGTGGTTTCCGAATAAATAAATACATGCCAGGATACAAAAAAGTAGATCTTTCTCTAGCACAGATGTACCTAGGAGTGAAAACTCTAAAAAGGAGTTTCGGGCTTGACTTAGGGTATCCTGGTACACAAAAACGTTCCTTCTAACACTCTTTTTTTGATACTCCTGGGGGATATTTTTTTTAATCACAAGCTTTTTATATATCATTGTGAAGGATTTATTGAGAAATGTAATTGTGGTTAAAGAATAGTATGTTTAAGTATAAAGTTTAAGACATAAAAATCCTTTATAGTTAAAATATTCGTAAATTAAATAATCTTATAACTAAGGTTTTATTATTTAAGAAAAATGGAGGGCAATAGGAGGAACCATGCAAATGGTGACTGCAATGTACCATGTGTTGACGACCCACCAATGGAATCCAGAATGGAAAATTTCATGAGAATGATGAACCAACTGACTCAATTTACGGGAAATAACTTAAACCAAACTAAGAGACCGACCTCACCATGAGGGAAAAACATTCTGTTGAGTCCTTTATGTGTCAATGACCACCAACCATTAGTGGATATATCGATCTATTGATTGTTGAATAGTGGATCAACTCTATTGAGAAGATCTTTTTTGTGCTTTGTTGTTCAGAACAAGAGAAGGTCACCCTAGCTATTTACCTATTAGAGGGAGAAGCTGATAAGTGGTGGGAACTAATTAAAAACATGATACCAAGAGTGTATGTTCAATATATGGACTGGAAAGAGTTCATAGGGATCTTCTTCAATAAGTATTTCCCTCATTCTATGAGAACAAAAAATAGAGAAAGAGTTTCTCGAGCTGAAGCAGAAGGAGAATAAATCTGTTGGAAGATACTAGATGAACATCATAAGAATTTATCGTTACACCTAAATCTTTGTTATGGATCATAATGGGAAGGTTAATAGATTATTTGATGGACTAAGACCTAGTCTGGAGAAGAATATAGCCAACCGAGACTGTGATAGCTATGAGGAGATCATATAGAGTGCGATGAAAGTAAAACTGGTTCTTGGTGAGACGCAGTGGTCTCATAAATCCAATGATAAGAAGAGACCAATATAGCCCAGCTTAGGGAGGACCTCTGGTCAGGGAAGAGAAGGAAAAAAAGTACAACGTCCCACATGTAATAATGTGGGAAGAAGCATCTAGGGGACTACCTGCTTAGGAGTGGGAAGTTCTAATAGTGTGGAATATATGGGAATATTGTGCAGAATTGTCATAGTGCTATGAAGCCTCAACTTCCCAACACTAATGACAAGGGGAATATAATATAGGCCCTACCTGATGTCCAATTATATAATTGTTTACAACTTGGGAACATTTAAAATCACTATCCAAATTAGAGGGCAATAGAAGGGAATCACCATCAGCCTCAGTAAAGGCCAAGGGAATAAGGTCGTGCTTCTTCTATCACTACGGATAAAGTTGAAGCCCCAAATTATGCAATGGAAGGTACTCTTATTGTTATCTCAAATCTAGAAAGTACTTTATTTGATTCCAGTTCTATGTATTCCTTTATTTCTTCTATGTTTAAAAAGAATTTAGAATTGACCCCAAAATTGATAAAAGTATATTTATCAGTGAAGGCTCCTGGTAGAATTATCCAAGTATCATCCGTGTTTATAAAATCCAGTATTTACTTTAGTGAGAAAAATCTTATTTCAAATCTAATATTCATTCCCATGTTGAAATTCAACATTACACTAGGGATGGACTGGATCTCAAAGTATAATGCTAAGATCAAATAAAGATACAAGGAAATATCAGTAGTCTTAAATGGGAAACCTGGAGTTTTCTTCCAAGGAGAGATATCTCAACATGATCTTTTTCTAGAAGAACCTATTATATCCTTCTTTATGTAGTTGATCAGTGAATAAAAATAAGTAAATGATATTATAATGATATAAAATTTCCCCATAATCTTGGAATACATTGATGTATTTCTTGAAGAGTTACCCATGCCTCCCCCAGAAAGAGAGGTAGAGTTCTCCATTGAACTTGTACCTGGATCTCATCCGATATCAAAGACCCCATATAGGATGGAAAATGTGGAGCTAGATGAATTTAAAAAAGCAACTAAAATATCTTTTAGGGAAGTGTTTTATCCATCCAAGTGTATCTTCTTTGCGATCGTCTGTTCACTTTGTGAAAAAAAGGATGGGTCATTGCAGTTATGCATTGATTATAGAGAACTGAATGGGATCACAGTGAAGAAAAACTACCATATTCTAAAAATTGATGACTTATTTGACCAACTTAATGGGGATAAATTATTCTCTAAGATTGATCTTTGGTCTGGTTATCATTAATTGAGGGTTAAGAAGGAAGATATTCCAAAAACCTCCTTCCGATAAAGATATGGGCATTATGATTTTGTTGTTATGCCCTTAGGTTTGACTAATGCTCCTACCATTTTTATGTATTTTATGAATAGTGACATTGAAGTCAGCCTTGATAACTTTATGGTAGTTTTTATCTATGATATTCTGATATATTCCATAAGTTGTAAGGAGCATGAGGATCATCTAAGGGTTATTTTGTGAAATTTATGTTAGGAGAGGATTTTAGAAAGTTCATAAAATGTGAATTTTGGTTACAACAAGTTTCTTTATTGGGGAATATTATAACTAATGAGGTAATCATAGTGGACCCTATAGAGACAAATGTTATAGAGGAGTGGGCTCAGCCTACAACAATAATTGAGATTCGAAGTTTCCTTAGATTAATGGGATATTTTATGAGGTTTGTGAAAAAAAATTCATGACATTCTAATCCATTAACCAAGTTAACTCGAAAATGGTTCATGTTCATCTAGAAAAAGGAGTGTGATGAATATTTCCATGAGATGAAGAAGAGATTGGTTACTGCACCCATGTTAACTCTACCCTTAAGTATAAAATAATTTGTTATTTTTAGCAATGTATCACTGAAATGGATTGGGTGTGTCCTCGTGAAAAATAACAAAGTCATTGCTTATGCATCTCGATAGTTGAAGACTCATGATTAGAACTATCATATGAATGATATTGAGCTGGCTGCAATTGTTTTTTCTCTGAAGATATGGAGGAACTATCTTTATGGGTAGAAATGTTATATATACATAGACCATCAAATTTTGAAGTATATTTGTACACAAACAGAATTGAACATGAGACAAAGGAGATGGTTGGAACATATTAAAGACTATGATTGTTCATTTCATTATCATCCCAAAACAGAAAACAAATTTGTTGATGCATTAAGTAGGAAAGACGTAGTTTTTCTATCCATGAAGAGGATTCAAAGAGATCCCTTGATCCAAGACCTATTGAAAATGGACGTGGGAATTATAAGGTAAGGGACATCATCAACTCCATCCCAAATGGTTTCTCAACCATCATTACTAGAGAAGATCAAGAAGTCTTAGAAAGAATATCTTTTGTTACAACAGAAGTTTGATGCTATGAAGGATGGGAAGTTTCCTGAGTTCAATATTGATCAAGAAGGTGTACTAAAATTTCGCACAAGACTATGTGTTCCATCTATTCTAGAAATAAAGAAGGAGATGATGGATGAAGCTTATAGCCCTATTTTCTCTATAAATTTGGGAAGAATGAAAATGTTTAGGGTCCTTCGTGATCATTATTGGTGGTATAATATGAAAAGGTATATTGATGACTATACTATAAGATGCCTAGTATGTCAGTAACTAATGGTAGAGAGACAACTTCCAAAAGGGGTATTACAACAACTACCCATACCATCATGAAAGTGATACAGTATCATTATGGACTTTATCACTGGCCTCCCAATAACTTCTATAGGAAACAATGTGATGTGGTTTATTGTGGGCTATCTCACCAAGACTTCCCATTTTATCTCTATTTATAAAAATTTCTCTCTTCATAAACTTTCCAGGATTTACATGAAGGAAGTGGTAAGGCTGCATGGATTTCCACTTTCTATCATATCTGATCGTGATCCAAGGTTCACATCAAAATTATGGAGAAGTATTCAACATGCTCTATGTACCGAATTGAATTTTCGTACAACCTGTCACCCCCAAACTGATGTCCAATCTGAAAGGACTATTAAAACACTCTACAACATGATGAGAACATGCTCAATGGAATTTAAAGGGAGATGTGATCAACATATTCCATTATCTTTGTTCTCTTACAATAATAGTTTCTATTCAAGCATTCAAATGGATCCCTATAAAGCTCTATATGTGAAGTGATGTAGATCTCATACTTGTTGGGATCAAGCTGGTGAGAGAAAGATCCTTGGGCCTGATCTTGTTCAAGAGATGACAGAAAAGGTTCACACCATCTACTAACACATTAAGGATGCTTAGAGTCAGAAAAAGAGCTATGCCGACAATCATTCAAGGGATTTGGAGATTGATGTTGGTGGAAAAAATTTTCTACTAATTTCACCTTAAAAGAGAGTCATTAGGTTTGGTAATAAATGGAAGCTCATCCCTAGGTACATTAGCCCCTATGAAATCCTTGATCGTGTAGGAGAAGTGGCCTATCAACTTTCACTTCCTCCAAATCCAACACAAGTTCATGATGTCTTTCATGTATCCCTCTTGAGTAAGTACATACCTAACCCATAAAATGTACTGAATCTAGAGGAGGTACAACTAGAACATTACCTCACTTATGAGGAGCATCCGGTGGAGATCTTGGATCATAGAGACAAGGTTTTATGCAACAAGACTACTCACATTGTTAAGGTTTTTTGAAAAAACCAAAAATGTGAAGAAGTCACATGGGAACCAGAGGAGTCTATGAGGTAGAAGTACCCACACCTTTTCTCTTCAGACGGTACCAGTTGAAATTTTGGAGATGAAATTTCTTAAGGGGGAAATAATGTAACGAACCAAACTTTTGAATAATATTTGTTTCCTGAATTTGTGTGTTATTTTGTACTAAAAAAACTATATCCTTTTATTAATGAAGTGAGTATAATTAGAATAAGACAACTTGGTTTTGACTATTATATAACTGTTGGTCAATATGACTACTGGAAACTATACTCCTAACATTATGATTATTGTTTATATATAAAAAATGATCAATGATAACTAATACATAAAGAAGAGTTGATTCCCTCATCTAGTAGACTCAGTTCATACAAATCCCATATATCAGAGCTTGGGAATGAGGTAGCATCAATTGGCTTTGCTCTAGACCAATCCCAAGCCAAACTCAAACACATTAAGCTTGAATGGAATCACTTACAGGAGAAGTTCAAGTTGATAGAAATTACCACTTAGGAAATGTTGTCCGAGCCGCCCCAAGATTTTATCACCATAGCACACATTTACTCTTAAGTTCTATGCAGGTGTCATAAGGGTCTATGTAATGAGACCTTAGTTACTTTGTGTAATCCTTTTGTATAAATAAAATTGTTTTTTCTTATTATAGTAAAATTTGTGAATTTCAAATGTCAAGATAAATACAGGAGGAATTTATAGAAGTTCCATAATATTGATGAATATTGGAAAAAGGGTATTTTAAAATATTATTTTTACTTTAAATAATTAATAATGTAAAATTATTTTAAAAAATGGTCTTCTACATTTCTGATCAGTAAGAAATTTATATTCTAATAAGATCAACCCAATTTTTGGTGAATAGTAAATTATGAATAGTATTATTACCCTTATGAATATTAATGAGACTAATGGAATAGTAACCTCACTTAAGAAAGTATAAATATAATGTTGGCGTCTTGATTGGTAATGTGATATAATAGCATAAGTAAATAATTGTTTCAGAAATTATTAGTTTAGTATTAGTATTTTTTAGGTAAACAATGTTTTTACATAAAAATTAACTATATCACAATTAGAAAATTATTTTCAAAAAATGGAGTTCATTTTTGAATTCATATCATCGATATTAGGTTAGGGTGAACTTGTGATATTTTTATAAAATGTTTTGTTTTTCAGTGAAAAGTAAAAAAATAGTTTTGAGTTTCAGTGTGTTTAATGAAATCATTAATGATGTAATAATGATATAATAAATATGGTAGAATTGTGTATAGTAATATATGTTATGAGGTTTCCCAAGTTTCCAGTACCATGGGAAAATACCATGGGCAATCCCATGGTTTTTAAAGTTCCACTAATGTGGTGTCCTTTGGAAATTAATAAAATATTCCCTCACTTTTTCTATAAATACCAACCTATGCCTTCCTCCTTTCATTCCAAATTTATCCTAAACAAATATCTAGTCTTTTTACCTCCCAAAGAGTCCTCCCAAGGTTCCCTCAATCCCTCTAAGGTCCCAACCTTTGATTTTTTTATGTTACTCTTCAAGGTAAGAGAACATTTCACCCTCATATTTTAGTCAAGACTTCCTTCATGTTATGTATTCTAGTTTACATTTTATTATATTGGGGTATGATCATATATATTATCATTTCTATCATTTTTATGTCCAAATTATTAGAGACCCTTTCCACTCTCATCAACTGATATTTCTAAATTCAATGCGACGTCCTTAGGCTGCTGAATTTTCATAAGGGAATTATCAACTTCTCTTTTTTCCATTCAAGTTCTCTTTTATCTAGTATAACTTTAATGTTTCTATACCTATTTTGGACACTTTTTTCATGGCGCGTGTGTCCTTCTTGCTCGAGTATGGCTGCACTATTTTTTGCCATGCATTCCCACTTTCCAAAGGCGGGCAACATTCTTTCCTTGTCCAGGGAAGTTTGCTCCTTGATCGAAACGGGATGATGGGATGTCAGTTTATCCTTTCACGGATTACTCCTCGAAACTCATCACATAGTCCGGGTCTCCCTTATATATTTAAGACGTGGTACGTGAAACTATTTGTAGTTCCATATCTTTTTGGATGTCTATTAATTACACAACTTATGTCAAGAGATTCCAAGGGGTCAATTATGGGTAGTAACCTTCGGTCAGGGGAGTAGTCATGTTCGGAAACACTGGAATGTCTGGATGCTGGAACAATGGCACTGTTGTCTTTGGTCTCTTATTATAGGGCTTCTCGAGGACACAGAAGCTCGAGGCATCCCGCGTCGAATGCGAGGAATCATATTCCCTTGGCATGTCTCTAAGGTTTTCCTCAGCTTCCCATGTTTAACACAGGATATGCCGCAAGTTTAACATTCAGCGGAGATGGATCAGACTGATCAGAACACTAACAAGAGTGGATCAGATGAGTGTAACCCCTAGAGGATACGATGATGTAGGGGGGTGGGTTGACATGACCTCACCAGGATGTGGTGGTCCATTTAAGAATAAATATAGATGATGAATTGTTAAGTGAAGTGGGTGGAGAATGAGACGGAACCTACATGAGGATGACGGTGATGTTGGGCTTGAGTCTCGAAGAGAATTCCTACATATCCCTGTGGCTGGGAATCAAAGTCCACGTAGTTTGGTGGAGTGAGGGGACACCTAAGAAGGTGGCCCGTGAGAATGGATGCATGTATTGGACCCAGAGGAAGTGGAACCTTTGAGTTGGAGCATGACCTTCCAAAAACACATAGGCTCGAAGGGAATTCCAGGCAATGGGCTTGAATTGGGTGGTACACATAGGACAATAACCCGATGATGTACATGGGGATTATGTGTGGTTAACAGCCCGTGTTGGTCTAATGCCACTAGGATGAACCAAAGATGTGGGTCCCATTAAAGGGGATTGCAATGATTTTCTGCTAAATATGGGACACAACAGCTTACTACTGAATATGGGACACAACAGCTTACCGCTGCATGGGGCACAACGGCTTAACATTAATTGGGGTTTACAGTTTAACATCATGAAAGATGGAGGTGAACTGATGTGAGGTGGTCAGGTTTGATAGGTTTTTGGGATTGAACCTCAGAGAGGATTCCTATGTATCTTACCTTGGTAGGGATCAAAGTCCATGTAGTTCATAATGCAAGGTCGGTGAACCGAAGTGAATGAGGACCTGGCGTCCATATGGATGGTTTTGGGCTTGGGCCTCATGGAGGAATCCTACGTACCTTTACTTGACAAAGATTAAAGTCCGCGTAGTTCATAAGTGGGTTGGCAACCGACGTGAATATGGTCAGGTCCAATGGATGTTGGTCTTGAACCTTAGGGAGGCTTCCTCCATACCCTGCCTTAGAAAAGATCAAAGTCCATGTAGTTTAGAATGGGGTGTGTGGGACTTACACTCTAGGAAGCCCAGAGAGGTTTTCATAGTCGATTCTTACTCTAAGCCCATGTCAGTCATGCTCGGTGTGAGAAACAAGAGGCAGTAGAGACCTGACAATCATGTTGTGAAAGGTGCATCTGTGGGAAGTGGAATGGGGCTTACACGTGCTTAGCAGCCCAGGGAGATGGAGATTGGGACTTACTCCAGGATGGAGGCCCGATGGTGACAAATCCCAGTGGGAGAGGGTGGGATGACAAAGGATCCTTGTGTCCCTCTCCCCTCTTAGTCTTTGGAATGGAAGAAAAGAGAAAGATAAGGGATGATACATCCCACAAGAAAGGCTAGGAGCTTACACCAGGATGGTTTCCCTTTCCCACAGACAGGCACTACCTCAGAAAAGAGAATCTCATTCTATGTGAGGAAGGTTTCACTCTCGTTGAGACGAACAGGCATAAAGAATGTCTGAGTTGGGGCACATCGCATATAGTTTATAGGGTGAGGCCACAGTTTAATGTCATGTGCTAAGGAAAATGGAGCTTGGAAATTTAATGTCCTACAGCTCAGATGAGGTGGGTTCACTTCACATCCCCACCACCAACATTATTATTTTTATTTCAAAAAAACAACCCAACTACAAATTGTCACCCAACGAGGTCCCCCCTACGGTGGATGAAAATAATGCAATCCAAGTGCGTCACACCTAATCAAATTGACCCCCTAGGGTCTAATAGGGGGCCCACGTAAGTGTGGCTATGAAAAGAAGAAATATCCCTTAGCATTCCTATGTGAAGAAGCATGAAGCGAAGCAACATAATGTGAAACACTACCCAAGGGACTTTAAAGTTACTTCATATAAGCCTAGAAGGTTATACGGGAAAACGGTGTGTGACGTAGATGTTTTGGGTGTGGGAGGCACCCGAAAATGATTTCCAGAAGAGAGACATCGAACATATGCACACAAGGAGGGAGGATTACATGAAAACAGAACAATAACGTGGAAAACGCTGGGTGAGTGGCCCTGAAGGATTTCACACAATTGAGATACTTGCACAGAAAATACTGGGTCGTCACACAATTGGAGATGTTTGGCATGAAAAGGGGGTATGAGGTTTTTTTCTCAATTGTATGGGATTTAATGCAAGGAATATAGGTTTCACAAAATTGGAAGGAATTGCGTGTAAGTAATATGGTATGTGCATGATTGTAAGGTGTTGCGCACAATTGGAAGGGATTGCACACAAAGGATGGGACTCAAAGGGATTTGGACGAGGGTTCATCCCAAGTGGTTCTGTATGAAGGCGGACCCCTAGGTGAACTTTCATGAAAAATACCATACCTAAAATCCATATTTTATGTGTAGGAGAGGTGGATTTCATGCATAGAAGATGGTTTGGATTCTGCAGCCATCAGAAGATAAAGGGGAGCCCTTCTATTTATAGGCGCTCGGGGTATTTGGATCTATGCAAATGTCGGTCCGTGTGAAATATTGTGCACCCGTGTCAGCATCCTGAAAGTTCAACTATGCGAGGGGGTGGCTGCATAAAAATTTCCATGCTCAGGGTTAGTGGCGCATAAGTTTTTAAACCTACACAGAAAACCTTCTCATATCTCGCGGTTTTCCGCACACGAGAGATGTTTTTCACACACACCTGAGTTTTTTTTGCATGGCATGTCTGGTCCCCCTAGAATGGATCACTGGATCAAAATATGTCTTTGCTTTGTCACAAAAAAAACCTCCTTTAGCCCTTGATCATTTTTCGGCCCCTACAATTTCCCCCCTCAGAATCGGATTGACGATGGGATGCAAAGGTCAGATTCTGAGGGAAACATTGACATGCAGAACTTCTAGGGGTCTGCACGCACCAAAAACTACAAATTCACGTAAAACCAAGAAGTTTTTCATAATACACTTTCCCCATGTGTGAAAACCTTGATCTACACCTATAAACACCCTTGAGGGTCCCCTAGTCTGTACTGATGTTTCTAGCACGATAAGTCCTGGCCTCTCACGTGCGAAAAACCTTCCGTACCTTGCAATAAAACTGCTTCTATTATGCATAATTCCTCAAGTTCAGCCATTATTTTACATGCAGAATCGGGGTTTTTTGCATTGTTTCCTCTTCTTTTCACGTGGCTCCCTGATTTTTCATGCCTCCTTCTAATTTTTCATGCTGAATCCATTGAATTTTTCTGGGAGGAGATAGGTGTTAATCAGGATGATGCCAAGAGAGAAGTTGTGTTTTCCACTCGAAGGGCCGAGATTGTTGCTAACCCTAATGTTTATAGTGCCCAAAATATAGTATCCAGCAACTAAACTCTCTTCAACATGTTGAACCCAGACCAGAAAGAGTATGCACTATCTAAAAACTTGCTGATATGGGACTTCGATATTTTGGAGGAGGTACATGTGCCAGGATTTGAAGTCGATACACCACGGTCATGGGTGACCCCTGAGGATGACCTAAATCAGTATAATGTCACTAAAAAGGGCTATCCTTCTAAAGAAATCATACATATGGATGTTTGCGTTCTGAGCCCTAGGACCAGAACTATTTCGAGAAGTGACCTTCTCACAGAGGATTCTCTGACCCATTATGCAAGTACTTTCTGAAAGGGTGTTACTGAAGAAACTAAAGGATGGCTACAGGATTGGGACATATGGTTTAGAGTCAATTTCACAAGGGAATGGGAATGGGCGTTGTAACATCTCGGACCCGGGTGCCACGCAACAGGTGCCCCAAGCCCGGTTCTCCACAAGACCTCAAGTGCATTTTCCCAAATGCCAGAGGCTGCCGACTAGCAGCGAGGGCCCAGGTCTGATAGTGGGGAAACTATGCCCTCATTTGTCAAAGTGGAGCGCAGCGAAATACAAAATAAAACATACATCAAACAGCGGAAGCAGTAAACATACACAACTGAAATAACTACAGCAGTGGATATAACCAACAATATATAAGTGATGATGCTACATGTTTCAAGTTCTAAGAAAATAGCTAGAACATGTTATACATCAATACAGTACAGTAGAAAACAGAGTACAACAAAACAAGAAAAACAGATGGCAGTGGCATCGCGAGCCTAGGCTCGGTCCCATGCCCTCCTACTCCTCAGCAATAGTCAAGTACCTGTATAGAGACTCTTGCCTCTATCTACACCTGCAGCAATGTAATTTGTTTTGGCTGAAAAGCGTGACCCAAACAGGGTGTGAGAAATATATCTCAGTAGGCACCCACCAAAGGCCCGTGCCCAACTGCGTGTAAGCATGCAACAACAGTGTGCAGTAGTAAAATGCAATAAAGTAAGCAGTACGCAAAAGTAACTAATTACCAGTTATATTTCCATTTAATTATCCATTTAATCCATTTAAATATTAGAAACCACCACAGCTCATTTCTAAGTAAACAGTCCACATCCTTAGACAAACAAAACCTTACCCTCAGGTAAGCAGAATCCAACCCGCAGGTATAGCCCTCAGGCGTAACAGAAATTTCCCTCAGGCGTAGGAAGTGTCGCCCTCAGGCACAGGAGTCAAGCCCTCAGGCACAAAAGGTTTCCCTCAGGCGAAATACTACAGCCCTCGGGCTAAATAGTGTAGTGCCCTCAGGCTAATCACAACAACACCCTCAGGCCAAATACAACAATTCCCTCAGGCTAAACAAGTAACCGGGCCATGCCCAACAGGTAAACAAGCAGTAACAAGTAATTCCTCTCAAGGAAATTATACAATTACTACCTTAAAGGCATACCTTTGGGTATCATGGCCAAACAGCTAAACAGAGAAACACACCCCGGGGGTGGTTCTGGATCCAAGCAACGATCCCAACCCGCATTTTATTATCACAATTAAATACCTAATAAATTCTAGGTATTAAATATAGCAACGGCCTCAGCCACACGACACCCCAACGTGGGTTCGTGGCACAAAAAATGCAAAAAACACATAGTAGTTGGAAAACTAAACACAAATCCACCTACCTTATACGCCAACTAACGCTATACCCGAACGCCGATTCCAGAAACGCCCAAGAACGGCGTAGATCTGACGAAGAACAAAACTCATTCAAACTTAAATAACTTACGTTAGGAGAATAATTGGCAAGAACGGTACCAGGAGAGGAGAGGTCTTACCCGTGCGGTTCCAACGAAATCTTCCGAAGCCAAATCGGATTCCAGATGAACTCCCGGTGGATCTTAAAAGATCTGGCCTCCTCCTTTGGCTCCAAAATGGCTCAAGTGCCTCCTCTACCAAATGAGGAGGCTACTGCCTATTTTAAGCCGAAAAACAAAGTACACGGCGTGTACTTCTGAGTACACGATGTGTACTTCTTTCATTTAACTGTTCATTTGGTGGCACTGCCACACTGTTCATCCATCGACATGAGTACACGGCATGTACTCTCGAGTACACGGCATGTACTATTGCCCAGCTGGCGGTGACGCCACCGCCTTACTATTTAAGCCTACTGGCTGACTACACAGCGTGTAAGGCACCACTACACGGCGTGTAGTGGTTCCTAAACCCTTCATCGCCGGTATGGCTACATGCCCCGTGTACTTTTCCCAACACGGCCAAAAGTACACGGCGTGTGGATAAATTACACGGCGTGTATTTCCAAAATTTAGGATTTTTCCCCATTTTCCATACTTCCTCAAAAACACTTAAGGAAAAGGAAAGAAGAAGCCCGTACCTCTAACATAAGAACCGGGTTCTTACAAACTTCCCCCCTTATAGAAATTCGTCCCCGAATTGACCTTCCAAGGGTGGAGAAGAATAATCTCAGAACAGCTCTGGCCACTGAGCATGTACGTCGGCCTCCCGCTCCTAGGTCTCGTCCTACACTTGGCCATACTGCCATAACACCCGTACGAGAGGAAATGAACGGCCTCAGAGAACCTTCGTGCTCCTGTCAACAATACGGATCGGATTCTCCTCAAAGGACGCATAATGCTGAAGCTCAACCTCCTCAGGATGAAAGGTGTGAGATGGGTCTGAATGGTAGCGACGCAACTGAGACACGTGGAAGACGTTGTGCATGGCTCAGTACCGCTGTGGTAACTACAACCGATAGGCAACCAGACTGACTCTCTCCAGAATCTCAAATGGTCCCACATACCTCGGTGAAAGCTTACCCTATCTCCTAATCCGTTTATGTCCCAGCCTCGGCGAAACACGCAAGAAAACCTGATCCCCGACCACGAACTCCAAAGGTCATCTGCGGTGATCAGCATAAGACTTCTGACGAGACTGCACGGTAGCCATCTGCCTTCGAATAAACTGGACCTGCTCAGATGTCTCCTGCACGAGCTGTGGCCCCAGTAAAGCGGCCTCACCTGCCTCTAACCAGCACAAAGGTTACCGGCATGTCCTACCATATAAAGCCTCGTATGGTGCCATCTCAATAGTTTCCTGAAAACTACTGTTATAGGAAAACATGACTAAGGGTATATGCTTCTCGCAAGAGCCCCCAAAGTCTTGGACGCATGCACGCAGCATGTCCTCTAGCACCTGTATCGTCCGCTCCGACTGGCCATCTGTCTGAGGGTGGTATGCTGTGCTAAGAAACACCTATGTACCAAGCGCCCTTTGAAAGCCTTGCCAGAAACGAGACGTAAAGCGGGCATCCCTATCTGAAATGATAGAACGAGGGACCCGATGAAGACATACGATCTCTCGGATATATAGCCTTCTGAGCTCGTCCACAGCGAAGGTCTCCTTGATCGGCAAGAAGTGAGCTACCTTCGTGAGTCTGTCCACAACAACCCACATGGCGTCATTGCCTCGAGGTGACCTTGGAAATCCCATCAAGAAATCCATCGCGACATTATCCCATTTCCACTCTGGGATGGGCAACTACTGTAAGAGCCCAGCTGGTCTCTGATGCTCTGCCTTCACCTGCTGACAGGTGGAACACCTCATAACAAAACCAGATATCTCTCTCTTCATACCCGGCCACCAGTACTGACGCCCCAAGTCACGGTACATCTTGGTAACCCCAAGATGAACTGCCCAAGCTGAAGCATGAAACTCCCACATAAGCTCCTCGTGTATATCCCCTAGAACCCATACACGTCCATGGAAACACAAAACCTTATCATCGCCTATTGTCCAACCAAGAGGAGGGTCCTCACTTTCCACCGACTCTCGTAGAACTAGGCCTTCTGAATCTGATAGCTGCCTCATCCTCACTTTGTCCAGGAGGGTAGAAGTCACAGCTAATGAGGAAAGATAAGTCTTCCCCTAATTGTCATGTACCTCCAGATGCATCTCAGAGAACAAAGCCATAAGCTGCCACTAACCACTGGCCTCCTGCACTGCCTGTACCTGAGTCTTCCTGCTCAGTGCATCAGCTACTGCATTACCTTTACCAGGTGTATATGCAAGCTCAAAATCGAAGGACTGTAGGTACTCGACCCACCTTCTCTGCCTCAGATTTAGGTCACGTTGAGTAAAGATATACTTGAGGCTTTTTTAGTTGGTGAAAACCACAAAATACTCTCCCAACAGATAATGTCTCCAACAGCGCAATGCATGCACAACTGCAGCCAACTCGAGATCATGCGTCGGGTAATTCCTCTCATGTGGCCTCAACTTCCGAGACCCGTATGCCACAACTCGGTCGCCCTACATCAAAATGGATCCCAGCCCAATCCCTGATGCATTACAGTAAACTGTATAGCTCTTCCCCTGCTCTGGGAGTATCAGGATCGGTGCTGATGTCAGCCTTCCCTTCAGGTCCTGAAAAGCTGTCTCACAAGCTTCTGACCAAACAAACGTCACACCCTTCTTAGTCAGACTTGTCAACGGTGCTGCTAAGCAGGAGAAGTCCTGTATGGAGCACCTGTAGTAAACAGCCAGCCCTAAGAAACTTCATATCTCAAACACATTCTCGGGCTGCTCCCAAGAAACTACCGCTCTCACCTTCTCTGGGTATACTGCAACTCCTGCCTCTGAGATGATATAACCCAGGAAGTGAATCTGGTCCATCCAAAAGTGGCACTTCGAGAGCAAAACATATAGCCGATTCTCTCTCAGTGTACTCAATACGATCTCAAGATGGGTGGCATGGTCGTGTCAAGTGTGAGAGTACACCAAGATGTCATCCACGAATACTAACACAAATGAATCAAGATACGGATGGAACACACGATTCATCAGAGACATGAAAACTGTTGGCGCGTTCGTGAGTCCGAACGGCATAACCCTATACTAATATAGACCATACCTACTTCAAAAAGCTGTAAGCGATATATCTGGTGGTCTAACATACAGCTGATGATATCCGGATCTCATGTCAATCTTCGAGAACACTCGTGCTCCACGAAGCTGATCAAACAGATCATCTATCCTCGGCAAGGGATATCGGTTCTTAACCGTCAACTGGTTTAGCTTTCGATAATCCAACAAAGTCTGAGGGTACCATCCGCCTTCTTCGCAAAAAGGACCGGAGAACCCCAAGGAGATGTACTGGGTCGGATAAAACCATTTCCCTGCAACTCCTCTAACTGCCTCTTGATCTCATGCAACTCAGGCGTGGCCATACTATAAAGAGGAATGGACACCGGTGCTGCTCCTGGCACTAGCTCGATAGAGAAATACACCTCACGCACCGGAGGTAGACCTGAAAAGTCATCTGGGAAAAAATTCCTAAAACAATCAAAAACTGGAGGGAAATCCGTCTGACAAGTCCCCTGGTCATCCAGATATAAGCTCGCAATATGGGTTGTGACTCCACCTCGCCCATGATGCTCTGGTCCAGCTCGAATCGCCTGAACATCCCACTCGCCCTTGTATAGAAACTCCCATCCCTCTGGTGACGTGAAACACACCCTGTGACGGTAGCAGTCTACGAAGGCTCGAAAGGGAACCAACCAGTCCATTCCGATAATGATGTCATAGCTCGTCATCTTCAACACATAGAGGTCCTAAAGGAAATGACACCCACCAACCTCAAGGGGGCACTCCTTGCACTGGCGCACACCAACCGTCCTAGTCCCCAACGGAGTGTCTAGCATCAAGATATCAAAAGAAGTAGAAACATTGAGCCCAAGACTCTCCACAATGGGTACAGATATAAAACTATGTGTAGAACCCGTATCAAAAAGTACTGAAGACAAGACAGAAGCTACTAGAATAGTACCTCTGACTGTCGAAGGTCCGGGATCCTGCTCCTGCTGGGTCTGTTGCACCATATATGCATGCCCAGTGTCGCGGCCCTATGACACAGCCTGGCTATCTTGAGCTGTTCTGCCTTGCTGCCTCTGCGATCCCAGTGTCTGGCTACCACGGCCATGACCACCATCTCTGCCTGCACGCCTTGACGTGTTCCAGTTCCTAGACTGGTAAGAAGCCATTGGTCCTGCTCCTGCACGCGGAGTCTGCACCGAACCACTCTCACTAGCCACTGGTAGAAATGCCCTGCAAAAGCACTGCAGATGACCCATCTTTCCGCAAGCTCGGCACTCCACTGGGTCTCGTGGACACTGCGGCCTCTTGTGCCCCTCTCTGCCACACTGGTAGCACCTGACCAGTCCACCTGAAGAAGCTGCATGGCTGGTACTGCCTCCCTGAGAGAAGTCCATCTATCTCTTCCTCTTTCCAACAGAAATAGTACCAGTAACTGGTGCTGAACCTCCCCGGCCCACACTACTTGATTCCCGCAGGTTCCTCTCTGTAATCAGCGCCTGATTCACAATCGTGTGTACAGTAGGCAACCTGAAAACATTTACCAGTGCTCGGATGTCATACCGAAGACCATCCTCAAAACGTTTGGCTCTCAACGTCTCATCACCCACCAGCACGGGTGCAAAACGTTGAAGCTCTGTAAAACGAGAAAAATAGTCCATCACCGACATAGCGCCATGTTACAGATTCATGAACTCTCGAGCTCTATTTTCCCTCAACATCTCGGGAAAGAAGAAGTAATAGAAGATTGCATGAAAATCTTCCCACGCCATGTCCCTGTGATGCTCTGACTGGGTGGTAACATCCCACCACCTCTTGGCGGAATCACGCAGCATGTAAGTCGCGAGCTTGACCCTCCACCTTGGAGGCGTCTCTAGATGCTCGAAAATAGTCTGCATCGATCCTAGCCAAGAATCTACTGCCTGCGGTCCGTCATCCCCTGAAAACGTAGGCGGATGCTGCTGTTGAAAGATACGTGTCAGCTTGACCATAGATGTGGCACCCTGCGGTGCTCCCTGAAAGGTCTGCATGAACCGCAATAAGCCTTCATGGAACAGCGCCTTCGCGCCTGTGTCCGGTATAACAGCTGGTGTCGCATCTGGCTCTGCTGGTGGATCAACTGGTAGCCCATGGCCAACCATCTCCGGAGTATAATCGTCGCCGCTCTCCTAGAGAACAACTCGCGGTCGTCTAGGCGGCATGAATCTACAAGGTCAAAAGCACGTCTCAGATTCAAGATTATTAAGACTGAAATGATGGACCAAAAAGGGAACAAGAGGAAGAAGGTGTTTCAAAATTTGCAAAACAAGACTACACGTCGTGTACACTGACTACACGGTGTGTACTTGACTTCCTTTCCCCTGCCCGGATCCTTCTACATGGCTAAGACACATGGCTTCTGTTAAAAAAAACTACACGTCGTGTATAATATCTACACGGCGTTTACGGTGTTCTTTTCCAACTGCACGTGTCGTCTGTGACACGGCCGACTACTCGGCTTAACACTCCATGGCATGTTACACCCGCACACGGCGTGTACACCATCCTGTTTCCCATCCACATGGCTAACTCCACACAGTCTATCCTCGGAAAAGACTACACGGCGTGTCCCACAGGTACACGACATGTTCAGGGAGAGGTGACATCGGCCCGTGTTGTTAGTTACACGGCTGAGTCCCCAGGTCACACTACACGACATGTCTATAACTGACACGGCGTGTTCTGTGAAGGATTTCACCGACCCATGTTGTTAGTTACATGACCGAACTCTGGGTCACACTACACGACATGCATAAAAACTACACAGCATGTTTTACCCAAGCCCTTCCCTACCCCGTGTCGCCGCCCACACGGGTTGTGACATGGGAAGAGATTACACGGCGTGTACTCAGGGTACACGACGTGTAATCAAAAAGTTCATTTTTCTTCCCGAAAAGAAGAACACACACGGTGTGTATGAGGTCCTACACGGCGTGTATTCTGGGTTTTCCGGACAGTATGCCTCAGAAACTTCCCCGAAACCCAGAAAATACTGAAAAATAACACCTAAGTGTCAAATTCCGACCCGTGGGGGCCCATACACCCCATGAATCAAAGTTTGACATCTTATCTGTGTTATAACCAATAACAGTCAATGATCCACCAAATTCCTGTCAATGGGGGCCCATAATCCCCAAAAACCAAAGTTTGGAATCCATCCTATAAACAAGCTCAACTAAACAGGCAGGTATTTATCAAGCATCTATCACAACATCATGCTTCCTTAGCACATCCACTATCACAACAACATTCAAATTCTAATGCACCTACATGGCATGGAAACTATGCATGGCATGTGATTTCTAGCATGTGCCTATATGATGCATGAGACGACATACCCTCATCTCATTGGGTTGCAACTACATAGAACCTACAGATAAAATATAAACAGCACAATCCAAGTGCGTCACCCAACGGTGAAAACACATCAACCGTAAAATTGAAAAATCAAAATAATGAAAAATACGAGGTAGACTGAATTTTCCCTGTACACGGGTTATCTACGCCTGGGCACAGCTTATTACTAACTACCGTTCTATCCTATCCCTAACTACGGCTCCAAATAGTAAGTCATAGAAAAGAAACCCTCTGATACCACTTTGTAACGTCCCGGACCCGGGAGCCACGCAATGGGTGCCCCGAGCCCGGTTCGTCACAAGACCTCAAGCGCATTTACCCAAATGCCAAAGGCTGCCGACTAGTAGCGAGGGCCCATGTCTGATACTGGGGAAACTATGCCCTCATTTTTTAAAGTGTAGCGCAGCGGAATACAAAATAAAACATACATCAAACAGCGGAAGCAGTAAACATACACAACTGAAATAACTATAGCAGTGGATATAACCAACAATATATAAGTGATGATGCTACATGTTTCAAGTTCTTAGAAAACAGCCAGAACATGTTATACATCAATACAATACAGCAGAATACAGAGTACAACAAAACAAGCAAAACAGCTGGCAGCGGCATCGCGAGCCTAGGCTCGGTCCCATGCCCTCCTACTCCTCAGCAACAGTCAAGTACCTGTATAGGTACACTTTCCCTTGTCTACACCTGAAGCAACGTAATCTGTTTGGGCCGAAAAGTGTGACCCAAACAGGGTGTGAGAAATATATCTCAGTAGGCACCCACCAAAGGCATGTGCCCAACTGCGTGTAAGCATGCAACAACAGTGTACAGTAGTAAAATGCAATAAAGTAAGCAGTACTCAGAAGTAACTAATTAATAGTTATATTTACATTTCATTATCCATTTAATCCATTTAAATATTAGAAACCACCAGAGTGCATTTCTAAGTAAACAGTCCACGTCCTCAGACAAACAAAACCTTACCCTCAGGTAAGAAGAATCCAGCCCGCAGGTATAACCCTTAGGAGTAACAGAAATTGCCCTCAGGCATAGGAAGTGTCGCCCTTAGGCATAGAAGTCAAGCCCTCAGGCATGAAAGGTTGCCCTTAGGCGAAATACTACAGCCCTCGGGCTAAATAGTGCAGTGCCCTCAGGCTAATCACAACAACGCCCTCAGGCCTAATACAACAACGCCCTCAGGCTAAATAAATAATCGGGCCATGCCCAACAGGTAAACAAGCAGTAATAAGCAATTCCTCTCAAGTAAATTCTACAATTACTACCTTAAAGGCATACCTTCGGGTATCCTGGCTAAACGGCTAAACAGAGAAACACACCCTGGGGGTGATTCCAGATTCAAACAGTGATCCCAACCAGCATTTTATTATCCCAATTAAATACCTAATCAATTATAGGTATTAAATATAGCAACGGCCTCAGCCAAATGACACCACAACATGGGTTCATGGCACAAAAATGCACAAAACACACAGCTGTTGGAAAACTAAACACAAAGCCACCTACCTTATACGCCAACGAATGCTATACCCGAATGCCGACTCGAAAAACGCCCAAGAACGGCGTAAATCTGATGAAGAACAAAACTCATTCAAACATAAATAACATACATTAGGAGAAGAATTGGCAAGAACGATACTAGGAGAGGAGAGGGATTACCCGTGCGGTTCCAACAAAATTGTCCGAAGCCGAATCGGATTCCAGATGAATTCCTGGTGGATCTTCAAAGATCTGGCCTCCTCCTTTGGCTCCAAAATGGCTCAAGTGCCTCCTCTGCCAAATGAGGAGGCCACTGCCTATTTTAAGACAAAAAACAAAGTACACGGCGTGTACTTATGAGTACACGGCGTGTAATTATTTCATTTAACTGTTCATTTGGCAGCACCGCCACACTGTTCATCTGTCGACATGAGTACACGACATGTACTCTCGAGTACACGGCGTGTACTGTCGCCCAGCTGGCGGCGACGCCACCGCCTTACTATTTAAGACTACCGGCTGACTACACGGCGTGTAAGGCACCACTACACGGTGTGTAGTGGTTCCTACACCCTTGATCGCCGATATGGATACACGCCCCAAGTACTCGAGAGTACATTCCATGTACTCATGTCGATGGATGAACAGTGTGGCGGTGCTGCCAAATGAACAGTTAAGTGAAAGAAGTACACGCCGTTTACTCAGAAGTACACACCGTGTACTTTGTTTTTTCGGCTTAAAACAGGAAGTAGCCTCCTCATTTGGAAGAGGAGGCACTTGAGCCATTTTGGAGCCAAAGGAGGAGGCCAGATCTTTGAAGATCCACCGGGCGTTCATCTAGAATCCGATTCGGCTTCGGACGATTTCGCTGGAACCGCACGGGTAATCCCTCTCCTCTCCTGGTACTGTTCTTGCCAATTCCTCTCCTAACGGAAGTTATTTACGTTTGAATGAGTTTTGTTCTTCGTCAGATCTACGCCGTTATTGGGCGTTTCTAGAGTCGGCGTTCGGGTATAGCATTCGTTGGCATATAAGGTAGGTGGCTTTGTGTTTAGTTTTCCAACTGCTGTGTTTTTTGTGCATTTTTGTGCCACGAACCCATGTTGGGGTGTCGTGTGGCTGAGGGCATTGCTATATTTAATACCTAGAATTGATTAGGTATTTAATTGTGATAATAAAATGCTGGTTGGGATCGTTTCTTGGATCCGGAACCACCCCCGGGGTGTGTTTCTATATTTATCCGTTTGGCCAGGATACCTGAAGGTATGCATTTAAGGTAGTAATTGTAGAATTTCCTTGAGAGGAATTGCTTGTTACTACTTGTTTACCTATTGTTCATGGCCCGGTTACTTGTTTAGCCTGAGGGCGTTGTTGTATTTGGCCTGAGGGCATTGTTGTTATTAGCCTGAGGGAACTGCACTATTTATCCCAAGGGCTGTAGTATTTCGCCTGAGGGCAACCTTTTGTGCCTTAGGGCTTGACTTCTGTGCCTGAGGGCGACACTTCCTAATCCTGAGGGCAATTTATGTTATGCCTGAGGGCTATACCTGTGGGTTGGATTCTGCTTACCTGAGGGTAAGGTTTTTTTGTCTGAGGACATGGACTGTTGACTTAGAAATGCACTATGGTGGTTTATAATATTTAAATGGATTAAATGGATAATGAAATGGCAATATAAATGGTAATTAGTTACTTTTGAGTAATGCTTACTTTATTGAATTTTACTACTGCACACTGTTGTTGCATGTTTACACGCAGTTGGGCACGGGCCTTTGGTGGGTTCCTACTGAGATATATTTCTCACACCCTGTTTGCGACATGCTTTTCAGCCCAAATAGATTACGTTGCTGCAGGTGTAGATAGAGGCAAGAGTCCCTATACAGGTACTTGACTGTTGCTGAGGAGTAGGAGGGCATGGGACCGAGCCTAGGCTCACGATGCCGCTGCCAGCTATTTTTCTTGTTTTTCTGTACTCTATTTTTTGCTGTACTGTATTGATGTATAACATGTTCTGGCTGTTTTCTTAGAACATGAAACATGTAGAATCATCACTTATATACTGTTGGTTATATCCATTGCTGTAGTTATTCCAGTTGTGTATGTTTACTACTTCCGCTGTTTGATGTATGTTTTATTTTGTATTCTGCTGCGCTACACTTTGACAAATGAGGCCATAGTTTCCCCACTATCAGACATGGGCCCTCGCTGCTAGTCGGCAGCCTCTGGTGTTTGGGGAAATGCGCTTGAGGTCTTGTGGCGAACCGGGCTCGGGGCACCCGTTGCGTGGCACCCGGGTCCGGGACGTTATAGGTGTATTGGGTACACTAGATGTGTGACTAGTTTGGGGCTGAACTGCAACACATTGGTTTGTTCGAGGCAGTGTGGACGTCGCAGTTTCATTTCTACCGTCAACATGAGCTCGGGCCAGAGTTGTTTACCCGATGGTCCCCCGATACCAATAACTTCCATCTTCACCATGGGGAAGTTGGTATCAGCCATTGGGACATTCATTGCATCAGGGGGATCCCTTTGGATGGGCACAGGTACGATGAATTCCTTCTGATGAGGAACATCTGGGGAGACAGATCGTGATCTCCTATCCTAACATGTCATCTATTGGTTCTAGCTAAAGAGAGGCTTGGGTCAGGGGTTTTTTGAATGACATCACCTATAAAAAATGGTTTATCGTGTTTTTGCAAAGAGATTTGGAAGTCAATATGTCAGGGTAAAGAAGACGGTGTCCGACCGCAGCACAGAAGAGAAAAAGTGGATCGTACTAGAGGATCTTGGAGGAAGGGGAATATTAATCATGAGGATTCAGTATAAATGAGAGTCGGGACCTGAACATCTGGTACGCCAGATTTATTGCAACTTTTCTGAGTGGGTGCCTCCTACCAGTGAGGGAAAGAAGGATGGGTGTCTATCCAAGGACCTTGGTGATGGTTGGCATCATGGAAACTAATCAAAGGTTCAATATGGTAGTCCCCATGTTAGCCCGTTTGTATGCCATTCTGGTGCATATTTCTAGAGGGGGTCACTGAGGAGGATCTATGGTCCCTTACAAACCCTTCTTGGCTGGATCACAGTTCATTGCGGTGGGTATAGCTTTCTGAATGCCATTCGTCCTCCGGGTAACGGCATGCGACCTTCCTTACTGAATATTGTCGGGGTCATGACGTTAACACTCAATGAGGAGGGGGTAAGAATCAGAATCAGTAATCATGTTAATTTCACATTTAGTATATTCCCCACTCTAACTGGAAAAATGATAGACAATGAGAAAGGCTCACTAGAGAAAAAAAGAATACTTCCAGAGCATCACGTGCAGGGTGCTTTTAGCCCAGGTTTATGGGAAGATCCATTGTGAGCCCTACATGCCATCAAGATTATCCAGGTAGTTTGGATGCCTCCAGAGGATGCTGATGAAAGTGTATACAAATTTCCAAGAGGAGAGGAATCCATATGTTCTTCTCCAAATGTGTTTGATGTTCACAACCCATGGCTCTGGAGACGTCATTAACTTTCCCCCCACTGGAGCTGATGTTGGCCTCTCGACAGAATATGCCAAACATTGGGCCATAGCATACCCTGAGGGACTTTTTCATAAGTGATTTCGATAGCTCAAGGTAGCCAGTGTAGAACTTGGGCAGCGAGAGAGTAAACATGGTGTTGTTGGGGAGGAAATCTTGGAAGCAAGTCAGGCAATTGGGCCCACACAGGCCGGGACTCCTGTAGTAGAAACATCGCATGGCATGGTCGCACCTTCATCACCTAGGGAAAGAGGGGCTCACAGAGCTGTCAGGGAACTTCTTGGGAAGAAAATAAGATATCTGCTTCAACCATCTGATGATGTAATATTCCCATCTCTATGGTTGGCCTGGTTGAACCTACGGTAGTCGATGGGTGTCGAAGCCCTCTAGAAAAAGAATATACGAGATGAAATTCAGCTGCTAGAGGTCAGACTCGTCTGAGTTGATGATAGGTTGAACTTACATCATCATCACATGTACCTGATGGCCATGGATGTGTATGGACACCAGTGAGGTCGGCGTGAAAAACCACCCCTCATACTGAAGGGAATGCTCGACCGAGAGCATGTTCCAGAAAAGATACTACCTGAGGATAACGACAACAATGAGGAGCTGGAGGGCAGTGAGATAGAAGAGGGAGGCGGAAGGAGAAGGTGAAGGAGAAGTTGAAGGATAATAGGATCTTAAAGGTGAAGGGTCTCAAGGGATGTCCCACCAAGGGATTGTTTGAGATAGTGGAGAGATCATTGGATCTAATGTAGATATAACTGAGCTACTTGAGGTATGTATCTGCCCTTATCTATCCTTCCCCCATTTTTTGTAACCCTCAATCAAATATCTTAATCCTGGTCAGGTTCATATTGGTGCAGACCAAGAGTCTCTATCCAAAGGGGGGGGGGGAGGTGACAATAGAACAAGGTGGGGAGCCAACACCCATTATTGAACTAGCATGTTTTGAGGGATCCCCTATAATGAAGACTCATGTAGTAGCTGGAACACCAGATGCATATTTCTAGGGATCTTGTAAGTTCATTAATTAGACATTGGTATTTATCGTTGGAGAGCTCAGTTTATCAAGGTGTTCATTTTTTGTGTAGTAATCACAGACTTGGAGGCTCGTCAGGATGCTGAATCTAGGCCATTCATGAGTGATTAAATTGAAAATGTGTCAGCCCATTTAGGGCGCACTTCCCAAATTGAGCCGGCCCCGACACTCGGTGAGAAAAAAGCTAGGGATATCAGCGATATTAATGCTGGGGTGGGGCCGGATGTTGGAGAAGGATCTATCGAGACCGAGACAAGAGAGGAAGGTTTCCCGGGTTTTGAAGAGCCTACCCCCTTTGGTGGAATACCCGAAGAGGACCTTGCCACTGGTATCTTGGATGCTTTCCCCAACTATCATCCTGCAGATCCTGATGAGATAGATTATTCTGATTCAGAGATGGTTGAAGAGATCCGTATGATGCGACATAAAGGGTGGAAGTGTATTAAGCGCTTTCTTGTTCATCCTCAGACAGAATGGCTAAAATGGATTGGATCTCTCCACACCTGGCTTCACTTTATCTATGCTGGAGGGGTGGATGCTCACTGTCTTCATTTGAAAGTTTGTGACTACATGGTAAAGAAGCTGTGTGAGAGAAGCCGATGCTCTGACGTTGCCCGGTGTCCAAAAGATTCAGGGAGTACCCAAGCGTTCATGAAGGCGGAATAAGAGGTCTGACACCTTGAATATAAGAGTTCCAACCATGCTTTGGGAACCCGAGGTTCGAACAACCAATCTGGATTCCCATGAAGACAAGGGAGAGGATCTATTAGAGTATGAGGACCTCAAAAAATTGACGTGTCGTCGTCCCAATGTGCAATAGTTAACAAGTGGGGTAATTCCATGGGCGTTTGAAATCAACCCTAGCATAAGGGAGTGGAAAGTGTGAATCACAATACCCCATATTCGGAACACTATAGGGGTGGTGTGACAATAAAGGATAATTTTTTACTATGTTTGAAACACATTATCCATATTGTATTATCCTGATATAGGGACAACAGAAGAGGTTCGACCACTGACCATGTTCGAAACACGGGACCTGACTTAGAATGTCATCCATTAGTTTTCCAGAATGTTGGCCCAGTATAGTAGGAAAGCCATAGTCCGAGAATCCATACTGTTAGAGGGTTTTTTTATACGTGAAAGGGAACGAGGGTCTGAATAAATGGCACGTGAAGCATGGAGCGTTGATGAGTTTTTTGGATGGATTCCAACACTCTTGAAATTATGCCACTGTGGTGGAAACATGTCAGGTGGACATACTGGTTTGATCATGGACCATTCCTACTCCCATACATGACATCTCTGGCGAGGAAGTTGGCGCATCCCATCATTTTCGTGGGGCATCTCAGACTTTTTTAGGGTAAAGCTACAGGTACAGGGTTCCCTGAAAGAATTTGGGCCAAGGGGCCAAAAAAGAGGGGGAACCTTATTTAAAATTCTTGGGGATGGACCCAAAGGTGGGATTCTTGGGCATTCTTACGTATCCCATGAGGATGGGAATCAAGCCGTACATAGTTCTATGAGGTGGCACAGAAAGGTAACAGTGCTAGAGATAAAAGGGGCATGCGGGTCTGGCCCTCTCACTAAAAGAAGCGGTATTTTATAGTCCTTGTTTGTCCTTTAGGGTGAATGGATGTGTGTGTTTATTTTGTGAAGTGATGGACCAGGAATAGAAAATACAGGCATCGCAACAAGAATAAAGCCAAATGAAGGCATTGACAAATGGTATGGTGTTTGACCGATACCAAACATGATGTCCATTGAGCGATGACACCACAATGCAGTACCCTTTTTCATCGTGCGGCCAGGACGATACTATCACTGTTTAGGGTCATGTGATGAGACCAACCATGCATTTTAACGTTGTGCAGCATATACATAATAGTTTAAAGTCATGTGGGACTAGTAATATGCAAGATAGATGAGGTTCAAGAGGGAATGTGGATGGTGCAATAAAGCATAATCGATGTGAATGAGGACAAGGTCCACATCACACCACACGCGATTCCAAGAAAGAATCCTCAGGCCGAATGGATTGAAAAAGATTAGGGGATATGGGATAGAAGAGGCTAACTCTCAGTTAAGATAGACCCAAAGACAAGATGTCTGGGTGTTCCTACGTATCCCATGAGAATAGGAATCAAGTTGTACGTAGTTCTTAAGAAGGGAAGTAGAATGAGATCTTTGTTTAAGGTCTTTAACGCTCAGACCAGAGAGAAGAAGAACTCTTCCAAATAGGAATAGGCCTTGATCTAATCCCTAAGCCCACATGAGTTGAGATCGGTGTAACAGCCCGAGATTTTATGAAAAATATTCTTTTTTATTTTACTAATGTCTTGTGTTATACGCTACACCAAAAGGAGCTTGCACAACACGCATCCTTGACTTGCCTTGCATTACACGCAATCGCAACCTTCCTCGATAGTGTGTGTGGTACGTAATCCTGAGTTTCACGAAAAAATGATATGCTATTAAAATATTATTAAAACTAGCCGTTATGAATAGTAATAACCAATTTTTAAATTTTAGAAATTTTAACTCTCAAAATGGACTTCATTTTTGGATTTGGAGTATCGAATTTAGCCTAAGGTGAAATTTTGGTACTTTTCGGATAACTTTCATATTCTGATGAATAGTGAAAATTACTAAATTATAATTAAAAACAACTTTTTTAATAGAAATAATTAATAGTGATAAATCATTAATTTGAGTGGTTTTAAAGTATATTTAGAATATATTTTTACAATTTAATACAATGTTGGTCATTGGATGTAATTTCACATTTAAACTAGACATAAACAAGTGTCAATCTTTTGATAGATATTGTTTCTTAAAAACACGCTATTTGTTTTAACAGCGGGATTTAATTATAAAATTAATTAATGCAACTTCTATGTTATGAATTTGGTAAAATAGACTTCATTTTTGAATTCGGAATATGAAATATAGCTTAGGATGAAATTTTGGCATTTTTCTGAAAACTTTCAATTTTTGATGAATAGTGAAACCACTAAGTGGTAGGTTAAAAACGGAATTTTGCATAAAACTTAATTTTACCGCTTCTGTGAATGGAATTTCGAAAATCCGAGAGACACGGTTAATATCAAGGACTAAAATGTGGTTCAATGAGATGAAAATAATTTTTTGGTGAATAGTAACTTTTTACTTTTTTTACCGCGGTTAATAGTAAATAGGGTAACTAAGGGTAAATATGATATTAATATTACCCTAACACATGTCCTAATTCTATTGGACAAGTGTAATTCGACCAAAAGCAAACTTAGGAATAAAATATGACCATTTAGGCCCACTTGGATTAGATTAGGACATTTATTATTAATTTATTTAAAGAAGGGTTAAAATAGTTAAAATCAAAGTTTAATAAGTAAATAATTTTTAATATGGGGTTATACATAAGATAAATTCGATTGTAAATATTCATTAGAAAGCTAAAAAGATTTCCTACATGATGGTATTTTATTTTTAATTTTTAGAAATCAAATAATTTAATTTGTTTATGACACAACGATGATGCAGTAATTATCTTATTAATGAAATATTGACATAATTGATGTTATAAACACCAAAATAAATGTAATTTGAGATTTTTTATGAATTTCACTAATTTTCTAGGTTACTATGATATATTAATGTTGATTTAATCAACTTGGTTCGAACATTTAATTCTGTTATGACTTTCACAAAAATCATATATCAAATAGTGTCAAAATTGACACAAAATAGTTTTTAAATCAAATATTATATTATTAATTGTTATTTTATTCCTAAAAATATAAGGTTAGGCCAAATGACTTAGATAAGGATATATATATTAATAATAAACAATTTGGGGTTCGTTTGGAATGTTATAGTAAGTGTATTAACCATATAGTGAAAGAAAACAAAAAGACACGGTAAAAGTTAAATTATTTAACTTAGAGTTAAATCTAATTGATAAGGTTTAAAATAAGATCCAAACATGTCTAAATTTGATTGGTTGATGAGATTACAACCCTATCTCATCTAAGCTTCGAATATGAGTCATTTGTGGAGGTTTTTTAAGTGGGGTTAGATTTATTATAAATTAATATTTTTAAGAATTCCTAAGGTGCCTCTCTCCTCCCTTATAAAAGGACACCTCCTTCCCTCTCCTCCACACACCAATTTGAGCACTCAAGCTCGGACAACCCCTGGCAAAATCTCTTCTCCACTTTCCTAGAAACATCCTAGAGGTTCTGGTCTTCCTCAAAGACCAATTTTAGTGCCCTAAGAGGAGGTCTCAAAGAGGCACTTCAAAGAAGAGGTAATTACCGTTACCAATTCTTTCATCTTTATTTCTTCTTCCACTTCTTCTTCTTAGGTTGTTTCATTATGAAGTAATAACATCAGTATCACTCATATACCGATATGTTATTATAAGTATGAAACAACCCTATTTCACCATCTATCCATCCTACGGAAAAAGAAATCACCGCGCGTGCGTACGTACGGAATACCGTCTCCATGCCGTGGTGTAATCTATTTTCCACCACCACCTTACATGGATGAGTATAATGGTGTAAAGAATAACTATACATAGTTATTAAAACATCATATTGATTCTTATATATTGTATAATCCACTCCAATTCAATTCAATATATATAGAAATGATATCATCGCTCGTGCGTACGTACGGACTACCGTCTCCACGACGCGATGAGATTCATTCTCCATGTTAACCATTTAAGAATTATTATAATGTATATATAAGAAATAATAATGAAATATATGAAATTATAAAGCTACTGGATTTATGTATATATATACATATGTATGTCATCTACTTATTTCCATTTCAAGACAATAAGGAAAGGAAAACAGCGTTCATGCGTACGTACGGACTACCGTCTCCATGAACGGTGTTTTTCATTTTATTTATCTACCTATTATATATATATATATACTGAATATATATGATATATAAATCATATTTTATATTCTGTAAGTGAGTAAATCATGATATAAGTAATAATGATGTCAAGAACAACAAGTCAAAACACCTACGATAAATGAAACGATTTTACCCAAAACGCTTCTTTAACATGGAATTTACAAAAGAACGGGTAATATAATGTCATAAGTGAACCATATATGATATCATAACAATGAATATGATTCTGTAATAAGTCAATGACATTATTTAAATCATTATACAGGAGGTTCGGACACTTACGAAGCAAATCAGACCTAAGGTAAGGGAAATATCACAATCTCATTTTTATCCAAGATTGTTTATTCGTAAGTATTTACTGGGGTGTATTTTATCATCCAAATCCATGTTCCCTCAATATGTAATATTGTTTCCATCCACTTTAAATAGTTTAAATCCAATTTTACCCTTAGGTGAGTTTTTAGTAAAGAATATGAAAGGAATCTTTTGTCGTTTTTCCGTACGAGGTACTTTTTGACTTTTCCGACAAAAGTACGAAGAATGTTTTTTTAACTTATACGGCATGAATGGATTTTTAAAACATTACTTCAAAGATGCTTCCTTTACAAGTTTTCAAGTTTATTTTTAATCAACTTCTTTTATTTTAAAGTTGTATGACATGTTATGAAAGGAAAAATGTTTTTGAAGAAGAAAGGATATTTTCCTCAAGAATTCAATTCAAGTGTTTTATCAAAATTATTTTCCATCTAAGATAATAAAGGGTTCTGTTTCTATCCATATTTTTACATTGGTTTGACTATGTTGTGATGGAATTATGTTTATGAATTCCTTTATCATATATGAATTGATTTATGATGTCATGATGTTTCAAGAATCCCATTTTTGTTACATGTGTTATGCGATGATGCATGTTTTATGATTATGTGGCACACATAAGAAAGGATTCATTATAAGATGGGTGGGACCTATATCTCCCTCCAATGCATTGGGTAATGATTTTATATCTCATGAGACAGACATGGCTGGAACGGAAGGTTATTTCGGTTCAGTGATACAGGACTGAAACGAGGAGTGAACTCGGTTCAGAAAGGGACTTTGTCCACTAAGATAGTCTTGGCAATGAGTCATGACTAACAAGAAATGATTTTCCATGATTATGTGTGCATACCACAAAGTTTCAAGTTTTATGTTATGATTATGGGGATCTCATTTTCACTTCTATGATTTATCCCATGTTATGATATTATGAGCTCTTTTGCAGGTTAAGATTTCCAAAAGCTATGTTCTTATGTATATGATGTGTTTGATATTTCTTTTGTTTACCCTTACTGAGCATTTGAGCTCACCCTTTTATGTTTTCTTTTCCCCGAGATATAAAGAAAGGTTTTTAGGTAAAAAAAAGAAGATCTTTATGGGAGATATTGAAGATCTATCACCACGATTAGAAGATTACGTTCCGAGTTTCCAAAGACACTAAACTATTACAATCCTTGTGTGTGTGTTTTTGTTATGTACTAAGTATTCCGCAAAAGTAATGTAAAGTCCATGTACGATAAGCTTTGGGTCTCTACAGTTGGTATCAAAGGAAAGGTTTAGTCAACCTTTGGAAACTAGGATGCGAAAACGTTAGTGAGATCCCTAGAGATATTTCTAAGGTATGTCTAGGGATGCCCCTAAGGATAAGTATACGTATAGGATATAGTTCTAGAACTATGGTAACGATATTAGATTAAACCAAAGATGATAGATATTTAAGTTACTCCCCCTTTATTACGATTTTTGCATCTAACACTATTCTGTTTGGGTTTTTGAAAATGGATGGAAACAAGATGATTCACAATAATGGAGGATATGATGGACAATGGAATGATATTCTTCATGAGCAACCAAATGAAATGGGATTTGGATGTCCAAACATCATTATTATGCCGAATCAGCAATCTCACAACATGATCAATAAAGTAAAATTTGGTAAGTTTCCTGACTCGACTAATAAGAGAAAGATGGAGTTCCATGATGATCATAGAGGAAAGAAAGTTCAATTTCCCCTATGTAAATCATGTGGGAAGGGGCATCAAGGAGAATGTTTCAAGGGAACTGGAAGATGCTTTGGGTGTGGAAAAGAAGGACACAAAGCAAGTAAGTGCAAAGGAAAAGGGTCGGTTAACACCATGGATGAGGATAATGGTATTGCTACGACATCAAAAATGGTTAAGTGTTTTAAATGTGGAATGTATGGGCATTATGCAAACAAATGCCCTAAGGGAAAGACTCATGAAGAGAATCAGTATGGTCAAATGGGTAGTATTTATGTGGATGATGATGAAGAGACTACAAATGATATGTGAGATGAAAGAATTTTTGAAGCTCGGTCAATGGTTTGAGAATGTAGTGGAATGATTACATGTTTATCATGTGTAATTTTGGAATAAAGAGACATCTATGGATTGTTACACTGTTGTATTTCCTTGTGTTTTGAAAGTGTATGATTAATGTTACCAGTATCCATGAAAGGTTATTCAGATATTTTTGGAATGTAGATGATATGCGCATAATGAAGGGATAAGGAGAAAAAATTAAATGTTTGATAGTATTCATGAGCTCATGATTGATATAAGGACTAAGTGATATCATGGTTTGAGTATATAGAATTTTGAGGATTTCGGTATGTGAAAAGTGTTAACTTTTAACTGTATTCAAGTTTTCACTAAGGTTCAATGGGTATTCAAGAGAGTACAAGATTAAGGCCTTTGAATGTTTGGAATGTGACCAACAAGATATATCTTATGATATATGGGGATCAACGATGGTATTAAATCTCTGGTAATCGTTTTCACTATGTTATGAGAATGGACTGCAGTATTATGGATAAGCCTAAAGATTGGAATGGATTATGTTGTACATAAGTTAGTATTGTTTAATGATAGAAGTTTTTTCGATATTATTGATGGGATGTTATAGTAATATAGTTTTATAAAAAGGACAACCTTCAGGGCGGGCGACAACCCATCGCTTCGGACAAGGCTGTGGGAATCGAACCCACAACCGAAGTGCGACTGGCCTTTATCGCCTACCACTGGCCTACAGGAAGTCCCTGTTTAGTAGAAACTAGTTTTATTATATTAAGCAGCATGATATATGAAGTATAAGTCCATTTTAGGAACCATATATGATTAATCTCACTATAGAATGACTTATGTATATTTAATAACTTTTGCTAACCTTTTGTTTGAGACAGATGGAATGAACAGTCATTCTATCACATGATCTGCTAACACTTCACAAATAACAAATTCAACTTCATTTATTTAAGAGATGAAGTAGAAATTGTTCAAGGCACGAACAAAAGTGAGATTGTACCAAAATAAAGTAAGTATTTATTCTAAGCAAATTTTCAACTTTAGGGAAATGATCTTGAAAACCAAAAATGTTGTCCCAGTGATCTTATACCTGATGAATCAGATGGTACCTTATATCATCACAAATCTATGGATTTGTGATTACTGGCTTTTCCATAGCCATGTTCTCTACCACTCTCCATCAGAACATGATGGTTAGATTTCTCTTCCATATCCATATTTTCACCTATGTGGAAACCCAGTGATTAGTTTATTTGGGTAATCGTTACATTTCATACTTTAGTTTTTAAAGCCAAGTTTTGGTATTCCCTTTTACGATGTGGGTTTCTATTAAAGAAACTTTCGAATAGTAAACCATTTATAACCCCGACGAATTTCGAGGGCGAAATTCATTTTAAGGGGGGTAGAATGTAACAGCCCGAGATTTTATGAAAAATATTCTTTTTTATTTTACTAATGTCTTGTGTTATACGCTACACCAAAAGGAGCTTGCACAACACGCATCCTTGACTTTCCTTGCATTACACGCAATCGCAACCTTCCTCGATAGCGTGTGTGGTACGTAATCCTGAGTTTTACGAAACAATGATATGCTATTAAAATATTATTAAAACTAGCCGTTATGAATAGTAATAACCATTTTTAAATTTTAGAAATTTTAACTCTCAAAATGGACTTCATTTTTGGATTTGGAGTATCGAATTTAGCCTAAGGTGAAATTTTGGTACTTTTCGGATAACTTTCATATTCTGATGAATAGTGAAAATTACTAAATTATAATTAAAAACAACTTTTTTAATCGAAATAATTAATAGTGATAAATCATTAATTTGAGTGGTTTTAAAGTATATTTAGAATATATTTTTACAATTTAATACAATGTTGGTCATTGGATGTAATTTCACATTTAAACTAGACATAAACAAGTGTCAATCTTTTGATAGATATTGTTTCTTAAAAACACGCTATTTGTTTTAACAGCGGGATTTAATTATAAAATTAATTAATGCAACTTCTATGTTATGAATTTGGTAAAATAGACTTCATTTTTGAATTCGGAATATGAAATATAGCTTAGGATGAAATTTTGGCATTTTTCTGAAAACTTTCAATTTTTGATGAATAGTGAAACCACTAAGTGGTAGGTTAAAAACGGAATTTTGCATAAAACTTAATTTTACCGCTTCTGTGAATGGAATTTCGAAAATCCGAGAGACACGGTTAATATCAAGGACTAAAATGTTGTTCAATGAGATGAAAATAATTTTTTGGTGAATAGTAACTTTTTACTTTTTTTACCGCGGTTAATAGTAAATAGGGTAACTAAGGGTAAATATGATATTAATATTACCCTAACACATGTCCCAATTCTATTGGACAAGTGTAATTCGACCAAAAACAAACTTAGGAATAACATATGACCATTTAGGCCCACTTGGATTAGATTAGGACATTTATTATTAATTTATTTAAAGAAGGGTTAAAATAGTTAAAATCAAAGTTTAATAAGTAAATCATTTTTAATATGGGGTTATACATAAGATAAATTCGATTGTAAATATTCATTAGAAAGCTAAAAAAATTTCCTACATGATGGTATTTTATTTTTAATTTTTAGAAATCAAATAATTTAATTTGATTATGACACAACGATGATGCAGTAATTATCTTATTAATGAAATATTGACATAATTGATGTTATAAACACCAAAATAAATGTAATTTGAGATTTTTTATGAATTTCACTAATTTTATAGGTTACTATGATATATTAATGTTGATTTAATCAACTTGGTTCGAACATTTAATTCTGTTATGACTTTCACAAAAATCATATATCAAATAGTGTCAAAATTGACACAAAATAGTTTTTAAATGAAATATTATATTATTAATTGTTATTTTATTCCTAAAAATATAAGGTTCGGCCAAATGACTTAGATAAGGATATATATATTAATAATAAACAATTTGGGGTTCGTTTGTCATGTTATAGTAAGTGTATTAACCATATAGTGAAAGAAAACAAAAAGACACGGTAAAAGTTAAATTATTTAACTTAGAGTTAAATCTAATTGATAAGGTTTAAAATAAGATCCAAACATGTCTAAATTTGATTGGTTGATGAGATTAAAACCCTATCTCATCTAAGCTTCGAATATGAGTCATTTTTGGAGGTTTTTTAAGTGGGGTTAGATTTATTATAAATTAATATTTTTAAGAATTCCTAAGGTGCCCCTCTCCTCCCTTATAAAAGGACACCTCCTTCCCTCTCCTCCACACACCAATTTGAGCACTCAAGCTCGGCCAACCCCTGCCAAAATCTCTTCTCCACTTTCCTAGAAACATCCTAGTGGTTCTGGTCTTCCTCAAAGACCAATTTTAGTGCCCTAAGAGGAGGTCTCAAAGAGGCACTTCAAAGAAGAGGTAATTACTGTTACCAATTCTTTCATCTTTATTTCTTCTTCCACTACTTCTTCTTAGGTTGTTTCATTATGAAGTAATAACATCAGTATCACTCATATACCGATATGTTATTATAAGTATGAAACAACCCTATTTCACCATCTATCCATCCTACGGAAAAAGAAATCACCGCGCGTGCGTACGTACGGAATACCGTCTCCATGCCGTGGTGTAATCTATTTTCCACCACCACCTTACATGGATGGGTATAATGGTGTAAAGAATAACTATACATAGTTATTAAAACATCATATTTATTCTTATATATTGTATAATCCACTCCAATTCAATTCAATATATATAGAAATGATATCATCGCTCGTGCGTACGTACGGACTACCGTCTCCACGACGCGATGAGATTCATTCTCCATGTTAACCATTTAAGAATGATTATAATGTATATATAAGAAATAATAATGAAATATATGACATTATAAAGCTACTGGATTTATGTATATATATACATATGTATGTCATCTACTTATTTCCATTTCAAGACAATAAGGAAAGGAAAACAGCGTTCATGCGTACGTACGGACTACCGTCTCCATGAACGGTGTTTTTCATTTTATTTATCTACCTATTATATATATATATATATACTGAATATATATGATATATAAATCATATTTTATATTCTGTAAGTGAGTAAATCATGATATAAGTAATAATGATGTCAAGAACAACAAGTCAAAACACCTACGATAAATGAAACGATTTTACCCAAAACGCTTCTTTAACATGGAATTTACAAAAGAACGGGTAATATAATGTCATAAGTGAACCATATATGATATCATAACAATGAATATGATTCTGTAATAAGTCAATGACATTATTTAAATCATTATACAGGAGGTTCGGACACTTACGAAGCAAATCAGACCTAAGGTAAGGGAAATATCACAATCTCATTTTTATCCGAGATTGTTTATTCGTAAGTATTTACTGGGGTGTATTTTATCATCCACATCCATGTTCCCTCAATATGTAATATTGTTTCCATCCACTTGAAATAGTTTAAATCCAATTTTACCCATAGGTGAGTTTTTAGTAAAGAATATGAAAGGAATCTTTTGTCGTTTTTCCGTACGAGGTACTTTTTGACTTTTCCAACAAAAGTACGAAGAATGTTTTTTTTAACTTATACGGCATGAATGGATTTTTAAAACATTACTTCAAAGAAGCTTCCTTTACAAGTTTTCAAGTTTATTTTTAATCAACTTCTTTTATTTTAAAGTTGTATGACATGTTATGAAAGGAATAATGTTTTTGAAGAAGAAAGGATATTTTCCTCAAGAATTCAATTCAAGTGTTTTATCAAAATTATTTTCCATCTAAGATAATAAAGGGTTCTGTTTCTATCCATATTTTTACATTGGTTTGACTATGTTGTGATGGAATTATGTTTATGAATTCCTTTATCATATATGAATTGATTTATGATGTCATGATGTTTCAAGAATCCCATTTTTGTTACATGTGTTATGCGATGATGCATGTTTTATGATTATGTGGCACACATAAGAAAGGATTCATTATAAGATGGGTGGGACCTATATCTCCCTCCAATGCATTGGGTAATGATTTTATATCTCATGAGATAGACATGGCTGTAACGGAAGGTTATTTCGGTTCAGTGATACAGGACTGAAACGAGGAGTGAACTCGGTTCAGAAAGGAACTTTGTCCACTAAGATAGTCTTGGCAATGAGTCATGACTAACAAGAAATGATTTTCCATGATTATGTGTGCATACCACAAAGTTTCAAGTTTTATGTTATGATTATGGGGATCTCATTTTCACTTCTATGATTTATCCCATGTTATGATATTATGAGCTCTTTTGCAGGTTAAGATTTCCAAAAGCTATGTTCTTATGTATATGATGTGTTTGATATTTCTTTTGTTTACCCTTACTGAGCATTTGAGCTCACCCTTTTATGTTTTCTTTTCCCCAGGATATAAAGAAAGGTTTTTAGGTAAAAAAAAGAAGATCTTTATGGGAGATATTGAAGATCTATCACCACGATTAGAAGATTACGTTCCGAGTTTCCAAAGACACTAAACTATTACGATCCTTGTGTGTGTGTTTTTGTTATGTACTAAGTATTCTGCAAAAGTAATGTAAAGTCCATGTACGATAAGCTTTGGGTCTCTACAATCGGTGTGGGAAACAAGGGTGGAAGAGGTCTTTGAAATACCAGGAATGTATGTAAGGGAGAAATCGGTGTGGAACCCTGAAGAATGCCTTACCACAGTTTTTCCTCCTATTGTGCCAATGTGCACTGAGGGATAGTACCACGAGTGTTGAAATTACACTTTAGACATGATGAGGTGGAAAATGATTTGAATCATGTGACTGATATTTTGGGATTAATAGGGTTGGTACGACGATGGAGGATAACTATTGAACGTGTTCAAATGACAGTATCCATATCATGGGACCTATAATGGGAACAACAAATGAGCATCGACTACTGACCATATTCACAACGTGGGATCTGTATCAATTTTTCATTCAAAACCCTCGAGGACGTTGGCCCATAATGATATAAGGGCCCTTGGGCCATGAATCCATGCCATTTGGGGATTCCTTCTGATGTGAAAGATGATGGAAACCCTAGTAAAGGGGAACACAATGCCTGGAAGGTGGGTGGGAACATGTCCAGGTAAAATCCGACACTCTAGAAACTGAACCAGAGTACTCTTGGGAACATTGGTGAATCACCAAAGAGGGTCTAGGGCCTCAAATTGAGAGCATATAATTTGATAAGATTAGTATAGAAAAAAGGGATAAAGAAATATTAGGAGAAAGAGGTGCATGGCATGGTTGTTACAGACCCTATTTGATTGATTTCATAAACCCATACCACACCATACACCCATTTCCCTAAGGAAATGTCGGCCAAGGGGCCAAGATGAGGTTGGACCCAATTACTAGAAATTTGGGAAGTCCTATATACCCCATAAGGATGGGAATCAAGCCACATACAGTTCTAGAAGAGACTCAAATAGGGATAAGATACCCCAACGAGGGTGGTGTATGACACGACGAGTAACCTAACGTGAATGAGGACATAATCCCATACCACACCGTATGATCCAAAGTGAGAACTTGGTACAGGGGCCTGAGAAGGCCAAGGGACCTAGGATTGGGCCACAGACATAATGTCGTGGAAAGATTTCAGTTTTGACATCTTGTTGTGAGGACGATAGTGATATTAGTTTAAGGTCATATAGCTCAGACCGTAGACGCTTCATTTAACAGTGGCAGTGATGGTAGAAGACAACTGTTGACTAGATTCACAACACAACATCCATCCTTGCATGATTGGAGGTCGGGGAAAATAATTGAGCATAAACCATTGACCGTATTCAACACACTGGACTTGTATCAATTTGTTTCTTGAAATCCTTGAGGACGTTGGCCCGAGATGGTAGGAGAGCCTTTGGGCCGAGCATCCATGCCATTGGGGGTCCTTTTGGACATAGAAGAACAAAACCCAAAATTATGGGGCCTGCGAAGCATGTCAGGGCCTGTGCTTGTGGAAGGGGCATAATTGAGGAAGGAAAACCTCATGGGGATGTATGTGGAATGGCCAGATAGCCCGATGTGAATGAGGATGTGAGTCCATACCACACTATGCAATCTTGGACGAGAACTTCCACCGAGGGGACGAAAGGGTCGATGGACCTGAGATTGGGCATCCTGGTCTTCCATGTCCACATAACCTCTTATAAAGGTACTGCCTCATCATAGTTCCTAACCCCATGTGATAAATGCTCGATGTGGGATACAAGGACTAGGACTTGGCTCTCCCCATCATATAAGGGTCAGATAGATGGCATCACCCAAGGGAGACCGTGGCTTGAAGATATAGAGAGGCGGAACGAGCCACTACACTCAATATTTGGGACCTATGGGAGTGTCGAAAACAACAACGGATAGTTTTTGATCATGTTCGAAACATAGCGTCTATGTCATGTGACCTGAAATGGGAACAACAAATGAGGATCACCCGATGACCACATTCGCAATGCGGGGATCGTGTCATTTTTTTGTTCAAAATCATTGAGGATGTTGGCCCGTAATAGTAGTAGGGACCTTGGGTTGAGCATCCAAGTCATTTGGGGGCCCTTTTTTACATGAAATATGATGGATTCCCAAACAAAGAACGTGAGTGAAGCATAAGTGTGCCTGTGCATTTCAACGTCAAGTAGGACGGTGAAAGTGGTGGAAGTCTTCGGGGAGTGGAACGCACACCAAGGTTATGATGAACTCAACATAAATTGAGGAAAAATACTACACCGAACCATATTTCTTAACCTAAGGGGATATTCCGGATTTTGGGGTTGGACCGACAAAAAAAATGTTCAGGAGTTCCTACATATCCCATGAGGATGGGAATCAAGCCATACATAGTTATTGAATACCATGTTGTTTAACATCGTGCGGTGTGGATGTGGGAGGATAAAAGAATGGAGAGGGGGAACATGGTGCAATAGTCGTAATCCTAACACGATTGGGGCTAAATAATCCTACACTATACCATTCAAGGACCCTCCGAGAGAACTATACCCAGGGGGATATTCAAAGAGAAGAGTCTGGGGGTGGGACTCAGGACCAAGTATATGAGAGTTCCTACATATCCTATAAGGATAGGAGTCAAGCCTTATGTAGTTCTAGAAGATCCATACAGTTTAACATCTTTTAGGATGATGAACAGTTTAACGTCATGATGGATGATGAACAGTTTAACGTCATGCGGGATGAAACTGTTTATGGTCATGCAGGACCCGACCGTTTAGGGTCATGTCGGACTAGCTAGCTCAGGAAAAGTATTTCTTGAGAAATTTGGCATTGGTAGGAGGAGTTATATTCTCACCATCCATGGTCATCAGTGAGTATGCACCATTGGGGGTAAACCCTATGAATTATTTAAGGTCCTTCCCATTTGGGCTCCAACTTGAGTGGTTTCCTTCGAGGTATCATTGGTGTCCAGAGGGCCAATACCAAGTCTCCTTGCAAGAAGTAGTAAAGGTGAACTTTCTTGTTGAAGGCTCTAGCCATCTTATTCTGATGTCTTTATAGATTGCGTAGGGAAGAAATCATGTTCTTTTCAAGTTCTTCCAATTCAGCCAGATGAATTTCGTCTATTTTATCTGACTCATGCTAATCATAGATCGTTTTGCGTAATAACAACAAGTAAATTTCTATGGGTATGATGGCCTCTTTTATGTACACCAGGGAATACAAGGTCACCTGTGTGGAATTATGAGTCATCATCCAATAAGCCTAGAGTAAATTGGGAAGCTTGTCCGGCCAACTCTTTGTGTTCTGACCAACCATTTTCTGCAAATTGTTATAGAGGGTTTTGTTGAATTCCGTGATCAACCCATTTTCTTGTGCGTAGTAGAGGGAGGTATGATTAGAACAGATGTTGTACTTAGAATAAAAATTCTTCGACTTGGCTACCCTGAATTTGGTGTTGTTATCAGTGAGGAAGGCGTGAGGAACTACAAACTGGTAGATGATATTGGAGCTCACGAAGTCAATGATAGAACGAGCCTTGACCTACTTGAGTGAAACTGCCTCTTCCTTCTTGGAAAAGAAATCTGTAGTGGTCAGGATGAACTGACACTGGCGAGATGTCGCCAGCAGATATGGTCCCATGATATCAAGTCCCCGTAATAAAAAGGGCCAAGAGTAATTGGTAGTGTGGAGAGGATCTGGTGGCTGATGCATGAAGTTGGCATGAAACTAACATGCAAGACACCATTTGGAGAACTCGATGTAGTCATGGATCATAGAGGGCCAAAAGTACCCCAGTATTTGGATATGATGAGACAACTTTGGTCTGGTCTGATGGGAACCACAGGAACCAGCATGAACCTCCTCTATGACTTGAGAAATATGAACTCCTTGGATGCAACGGAGGAGAACACCATCAAACCTGTGCTTGTAGAGGATATTCTCAAGACTGGGACCACTGTGGAGGGTAAACTGTAGTGCGCGACATTGGATTCTCTCATTCTCGACTTGATCTACTTGAAGATTACCGTGTTGGAGGTATTCAACCAAAGATATCCTCCAATCAGGAGTCAATTCAATCAATGCATCTGGGGGACCTGGGAGTCCTAGCATGGAGGCACCGGTGGTAAGATGGATTACCTGTGGGATTTCATCATCATCTGGAGTGACAGGAGAAATGACTCTCTGATGTACCATGTGGATAATTAGGTCATCCTACTTGGGCTCTATAAGTGATGCAGCTAGGCCATCCAAGGAATCAGCTTGACCATTATGTGACCAAGGGACATGGGTAACCTATGGCCGAGATGGGAACTGGGCTATTAGCCGGAGAGCGCACTCCAAAAATAGCATGAGATATGGCTTCTTGATGATATAGTCACCATTTATTTTCTTTATGACTAGTTCGGAGTCCCCTTTCACATGAAAATGGGGCACATCGATCTCAAGATCCAGCTCGAGGCTAGTGATGAGAGCCTGATACTCGGCTTCATTTTTGGTGCAGCCTTCTAACAACAAGAATGCATATGGCAGAATGGCTTGTGCCAGGGTAATAAAGATGACACCCAAGCCTACCCTATTGAGTCTGGGATCATTAAGCCTCTTGCCGGTGGGGCTTCGAGAAACACCATCAAAGTGCATCTTCCAGCACGACATGGATTAGTCTACCGAGAGGATTGCCTCATCAGGAAAATCCAGGTCCAAAGACTGGTCCTCATGGGTTGGATGGGCAGCAAGGAAGTCTTCCAATGCTTGTCCCTTGATAGCCTTTTGAGGCACGAACCAGATGTCAAACTGCTAGAGGATTACCACCCACTGAGTGAGAAATCCTATCAATATGGGGTGGTTCAGGATGTAGTTTAGTGGATCTACTCGAGAAATCAATTGTACCTTGTGGTGATACAAGTAATGTCGTAATTTCTGTACCACAAATACCAGCACGATGAAGATTTTCTCGATAGGATAGTACATGGTCTCCGTATTGAGGAGCATGCAGTTGAGGTAGTAAAGGACGTTCTCCATCCCCTCATTGTTCTTTTGAGCAAGAAGGGAACTGATAGATCATTCCAAGGTAGTAACAAAAAAGAACAGTGGCTTCTCAGAGATAGGTGGCATCAAGACCAGATGTTGGAGCAGATATTTCTTGATTTCCCCGAATGTGGTTGGAACTCTTCATCCCATTCATAGGAATTTCCTTTCTTCATGATCTGAGAAAAGGGAATACACTTTCCAGCAAAGTTCGCAATGAATCGATGTATATAGGAAAAGTGGCCTTAGAAGCCCTAAAGTTCCTGAATGTTTCTTAGGGGAGATATCTAGATGATGGCCTCAATCTTCTCTGGGTCAATATTGATTCCATGGTATCTAACAACGAAGCCGAGAAAATTCTCATAGGTGACCCTGAAGGCACAGATCAATGGGTTCATCTTCAGGTGGTGACAACAGAGGAAGCTGAACACTTTCTCAAGGTTCTTGAGATGGTTCTAATGCTGGAAAGATTTGATCACCAGATCGTCCACATAGTATTCCACCAATGTTCCAAGAACTGGCTTGAATATGTGATGCATATCCTACAGATAGGTGGCACCTGCATTCTTTAGGATGAAGGGAATGACTTGGTAACAGAAATTACCCTGTGGTGCCTCGAAAGCTGTAGAATCCTCATCCTTAGGGGCCATTCAGATCTGGTTGTATCCAAAGTAACTATCCATGAAAGAGAGTGATTGGAACCCAGTCATAGCATCGATCAACAATTTTGTCATAGGAAGGGGAAAATCATACTTTGGACACTGACAGTTAAGATCCTGAAAGTCGATGCAGACTCTGATCTTCCCATTCTTCTTCTTGACTGGCACTATGTTGGCTAGCCACTTGGAATACTGGACCTCCTTAATGAAATTGGCTTTGATAGTTTTTCAACATCAGCCTCAACCATGGCACCATGAGAAGGGTGCATCTTCCCGGGAGGATACTTGAACCTGCAATGATTTATCGAGAGACCGAGGCAGTGTATGGCTACCTGAGGATCTAGTCTTGGAATCTCATCATAGCTCTAGGAAAATACATCACAATGATGTTTCAGGAAGTCTATGTATCTTTGCTGCTCTTTGAGGGGCATGGTGGCACTGATTAATGTAGGTTTCAGATCTGCCTCACTATCGAGGTTTACTTGTACCAATTAATAAACCATGGAAGAGATTACCTCTTAAAAGGTAGGGGGAATCCTCTAGGTCCTCTTATTCACTTATGGAGAAGGGATCCCCAGTGGGAGGAGATTTATCTGAGTCGACAGATCCCGAGGAGAGGCTCGTAATAGCCTGAGCTGTAGTAGTCATGGCATCTGAAGATTCATGTGCTGTAAAAACCATAATAATGAAGGATGTAAACCTGATCCCATCTGGTATTCATCCCAAGGGGCCATTCTTGATAATATCAAAGTAATAGTTGTGCATCATCTTGAGCCGATTAATTCCTGCCTGGCAGAGCAAGAAAGTATGATGTATTGTCGTTGTGATGGGGATGACGTCCTGATACCTTATGGGAGTAGGGGGGTCATAGATCACCGAGGCCTGATTCATATAAGAATATGAGGTGATCCTCTGCCGTCTCCTAGACTTGGGAACCTGGTTCCCCCTTGTCCTAGAGACAAAAAAACATTTCCCCATATCAGGGGTCGTGTCCTCCAACCGATGGATTGGGAAGAGGTAGGTGTCATGCAGGTGGAGCCATGACCTACCCATCAATTCATTGTATGTGGTGTCTTGGGAGACAACCATAAACTCAGTGCTGGCAACTAGGCCACCAAACTGGGTCTTCAAACATATCTTATTGACCGGGGTCTGCTTTGTCCTATCATATGCTTGGATTTTTAGGTCAGAGGGAGTCATATCATCCTTGGATAGTCCCATATTACAGAGCATCTGTGTCGGGATAAGGTTAATACTCGAGCCCGTGTCGACAAGGCAACGGAAAACCTCCACACTATTGAATTGTCTAGTGATTTATAGTGGGAAAATATGCCCTTGTATGGTAGAACCTTCCTCTTCTCTAGAGAAGTAAATTATGTCCAGACATTCATCATTCTCTATCGCTTCTGCATGAAAGGCCTCTGCAGCTGCCACCTATGTCTCAAACTTGAAGGGGATTCTTAAAGCCTCAGCGAGGGCCTCATGCATATCTGAAAATAGGCGAAGGGCCTCTAGGATAGAGAGCATTTAGGGAATTTTGGAAAGATGTTTGAGAACATCATACTTCTACACCAGGCATGAGATTATTCTTGTAGGAGGTCGTTCTGTGACAGAAGGTATGGTGGGCCTTGTCGGCTGGACCGGTGGCTGACTAGTGGTGGAAATGTCCTGATGCTCACTAGTGGAAGCATGCAGTGTGACTACTAGATGGGGTCCAGCTGACTGTGACTGGTCTAAAGTGGATCATGGCTGATCACGATGAGGTCTGGGTGGCTCTGCCTGATCCATTAGCAAAAATGATGGTGGAGACGGACCCGACGACATCAGATGGGGAGGTTCCTCATGCTGAGTTCTACATTGGGCCTGCTATCTAGTTTCAGTGGCATGTACAACCTAGTTGTAATTTCCAAATGATGTGACTTGACGACTCATATAGTCACGGCTCCGTCGATGTTGGTGTTGGTTGGGGACGTTAGGGAGGTCTGCCTGGCACTCCCCGTCATTGGGAGTCATGTAGGGGTTTACCATCTCCACTATGTTAACTGAATCGTACCCTTGACTATCACTCAAGGATTCATCCACTACTAGATGGATTCTTGGAGGGATCTCCATCTTCGAGGGATGAAGTCACCAAGAGTACATGATGACGATGGCATCGGTGGGGGACTCTACTTTCCCTTGCATTGTCGGTGCTTGCTCTTATGGGAAGAGGTCGACTGAGATGATGATGTAGAAGAAGTGACCACAGATTCTAAAGGCTTTGCCTGATTCAGGCATGCTCGGATGACACAATGGGCACGAGTGAATATTTTTTGAGCCATCCAATCGTCATAATTCTGGGATCTGTGACTAGAAACCTGATGCCACTTGCCCTCACTATCACTGCTACTATCTGGACTCATGAAGACACATGCCACTTGTGTTCAGGTTGGGCCGAACCTGACTATGTTATTGTCAACCTGGTCTTGGAGCCAGTCTTTGAACACAAAGCATTGTTTTAGGGTGTGCCCCAAGATCTAGTGATACATGCAGTAGTTGGGGAGATCGGTGAGGCTCACCTCTTCTGGCCTTCTTCACTCAGGAAACTATAAAATATCTTGTTCCAAGGCACTTCAGAAATAACTAGGGACCTGATTCTCATTAAACGAGTAGGTCCAATTTCTTCTGTCTAAAAAGGGGGCCCTGGGAGCCAGATTTTGATGAGGGGCTGTATGAGCCTGTCGGGGGGGAAGATCCTGATTATCCCCTTGGGGTGGTGGCTACGCATTGTGTGGGGGTGCCTACCAATTTTGAGGCAGACGTTGCTGGGATGGAGGCTACACCTATGGTTGTGGGCCTCTGCGAGGCTATAGATGCAGCTCTACTGGTAATAATTCCAGCTGTTCAGGGGCCTCTATTTGGGCCACCACAATGGACTCAGCTCTAATGACCCTCCTCGTAGGAATTGCAGGAGGCAATAGACCTGCCTGGCTGGCCTATTGCAGGGATTCTTTTAGGTGTTCAGTCTTATTAGAGAAATCTCAGAATCCTCCAGGGTAGTTCTAGGTGATCAGAGATGGAACCAATTCCATCTTAACATTTCCCACACACATCTTCAATAATTTATCCTGAGTTAGTGGCATGTCAAGGGAGTATGTGATCCCTTTACACCAGGTGATGTAGTCTGCGACAAACTCATTAGGCCTCTGTTTTCACTTGAAGAGGTCTGTGATACTCATCTTCCGAGTGGTGGAGATGAACAGGTACAGAAACTACCTGCGGAGATCCTCCCATCCCACTATTTACCCGATGGAGAGTTATCTATACCAAATGAATGCAATCCCTTCTAATGTCTGTAGAAAACACCGGAGCTTGGCAGCCTCCTGCTGCGCTGGAGTTCCCAAAATGGGGCCACACCTTGAGATAAAGTGGGTTAGGTGTTGTAGCGGGTCCCCTGTCCCGTTGAAGGGGAAAAATGTGGGATTCCTGAAACCCGGGGGTGCTGTCATATCATCCACCCATGCCAGATAAGGCTTTCCATCAGGTGGGAGCCCCACCTATCATGTCTCTAATGCCTCAAGAAGGAAAATAAGTGCCGTTATTGGATCATCTAGGGAGGGATTTTTATCTTGACATGGATCCTTGACGACCAGTATGTTGGTGGGTTCATCGACATGATAAGGTGGCCCAGCGGCTTGTGAGGAGGCTGGTGGAATGACATGTGGGGCAGCTGGGGGAGATTGAGCTAGATCTCAAGGGTTGTTACACCGTTCAGGTGGATTTGGCGATACGTACCACACCCTCTTTTTGTAAGCTCTGGACTCAACCCTGTCTATGTGGGTAGGATGGTCAGGGTCAACTGGAGGAAATTCGCTGAGGTGAAGTTGTGCCTGCCCCTACTGCCCTGGCCTCAGATCACCGTAGTGTAGCTGTCACTTTACAGCATGTTTATCAAGTATTCCATCAACCAACTTCTTATATTCAGCGAGTTGTTGACTCAACATAGCATTTTCGGGGTCTTCCTCCATCTTCTGCACTGAGCTGAAAGGGTTCAATGGTTTGGCGGCTCTGAGATGCTCTTTAACCTTACCATGATTTTGCTTAAAGACTAATGCCTCGATGGGAGCAGGGAGACCCAGCAGGCTCCTCTGTTGATGAGTAACCCACCCCGAGTGATCCAGTAGTTGTGGAACACCTTTAGGGGGACGTACCTGTCCAGAAGATCTAGCTCATTTTTCTCTTCCAATTTGGTGGCCATGTTGACCGTGACTCTACCCGGGGGAATGTCCTCAACGTCTCCTAGAGAGTTGGGTTGTCATCGAATATGACTGAAGATAAAGGCATCATATTTCCCCCAGCCACATATCTGAAGTTCGGGGGAAGCCTCCTTGATAATCCTTCGGAGTAACATGAAACTTTGAATGCATTTCTGTTGGAGGTCCCTATAGTAATCTGATGACTCATAGCACTGGGATACATGGAGTGTGTCTAAATCAACTAGATGACATTGTTTGCCAATATCTTCAAAATACACTTGGCTATTCGGATAAGCCACTCAATGGTGATGAAGACGGAAGTGCATCTCTCATAGGGTTTGATAGAAACACTCAACATCCTCTGGGGTGAGGGATTCCGGCGTGAAAAAATTCAGCGCTGCCATAGGCCAAAACATATCTAGGAAGTGGTCCACTTCAAGGATATTCCATAAGCTCCTTGGCTCGGATTCAGGGTCTAGCCCTTCATTACCCCACTTGTCAACCTGATGGGGTTGAGGAACTGGTAGCAGTACCGAAGCAGACTTCTGGGAGAGTAGGCTGTCCGGTGGAGAGTACGGCGTGCCAGCCAACAAAACACTACATCTAATGTTGTCCTTCGAATATTGCAGCAACTTAGTCACCACATCGTTGTAGGACGAGCAGAGGGTCGTAGTTCTTGGCATAGATAATAGGGCTACTGGTGATCGTCTGCGCTGCTGCTCGTCCACCATTGGTCCCAAAAATAGCTCTATGTGATCTCTATTCGAGGTAAAGCCTGCTTCTAGTGATGACGATAGTGATTTCACAAATGTAACCTGTGGGGTTGCCAAGTTTTTTCCTCCTGGATATACCTATGGAGGGAGGTGGGAATCGGATGGACCTCACATTCTGGGAGTACTAGGATGATGTGCTTTGTTCCTACCCCAACCCTTTACATGGAGGACCTAGGTGAGGGTTCCATCGTTGAGTCGTATTCAGCTTCAGAATCTTAGAAGCAAACTGGTTTGATCTCAGTCTGAATCTTCTCAGTGTTCCTTTTATGGCGGTGATGACCTACCCTCCTGCCTCACGATGGTTCTTCAGGGTAGGGTATATTTCTGACATGAGGAGGAACTTTGGCCGTACTGGTGCTGGGGTGGAGAGGGCTTCCACTCGAGCAAGCCGAAGTGGGAGGAGCTTCGGGACAGATATCAAAGTGTATATGGGCAGGACCTCTATGGGAAGTGCTGGAGTGGGTAGGACCCCCGGTCGATCTCATAGGGGCATGGGTGGGACCCCTATTCTTGCTTCCCTTGGCGACATCAGTGCGAGGAAGGTCCTGGTTCTGGTCGAGCTTAGAATGGGTAGGTCCTCCGTGCCTGATGCTGGTGAGGCGAGGCTGGCCTTCACCCCTCCGGTTGCTGAGGTGAAGAAGACCTTCACCAGCTACTATAAGAACATGGGGAGGTCCCCCGCATTGGAGAGTGACTGGATGTGCAACGTCCCTGAACTGGCGGTCTGTGGTAGGCGGGATGACTCCACACCCAATGTATTGAACACGGGAGAGGCTTCTGTACCAGGTGTCACCATCATGGGGAGGTCCCTCATTTGGACTGAGGGTAGAACGAGTTGGACCATTATGTTGAGCCTTAAAGTAGGGAAGACCCACATTCTACATGGTGGCGGTACGGGGAGGGTCTCTATACTAACGACGACCATTACCTACACTGCCAGTAGGGAGAGTTGACCCATCCTGCTCGTGGGGCGGTTGGGGCCTTTATCTGGTCCAGATATACAAGCACCCCTACTTAGAATACGCAAGGTGTTTATGATATACATCGGCAGTGGCCCATGCCACAGTAGTTGCTGACGTTGACGCCCCTTGGCGGGCGCCTTTCTCAGCATGTGCCCAACGTTGGCGTTGGGTCAGACAGACCAGAGCTGGTGGTGCAGGTACTTGGATTAACTGCTTCTCATCCAGTAAGACTGGGCAGCGACACTGATGTGTCCTGGCGGGGTCCATCGCTGGGAGCCTTTGGAACAGGACCTTGACCGAGCTGGCCCAGGAATCCCCTACCTTGTTTTCTTAGGGCATGGAGTCATCGAGGTGTTCCGGGGACAGGCTCCCGAAATAGTCATATGTTAGAGTGGGGAGTAGTGGATCCCTACGCGGCCCTCAGGGGCGGCGTTGATGATGAGGCGTAGACGCATCTATATCCAGGCAGGCCATATCTCTCATAGAGATGGTCCCCTCCTCCTCGTATCGGCATACAAGGTCATTGATCACCCTCCGTAGAACAACCTCGGTTGGGGAGATGGGGAATGGGAGCCCTATAATCATGGGTGTAGAAGACATTATGGCAGAGGCGGAGCCAGGTGGGACTACCACGTTGGTACTGCCCCTGCCCTTGTGTCAGTGGGAAGGTGGTGATTGAGTTCTGGGTGCAGCAACTTGGTTCCTAAAGAGAAGGGAGATTAACTCATTAGTGCTGAAAGAAAAAAGTAATTGATGACCAGTGCCCCAGTTCCATCCCATCTTCTATGACCGATAAGAGGGGCCTACAATAACAACGTTGTAGATCAGGATGTCCAATGTTTTGACTGACCCAACATCTGGTGAGTTTCATGCCAGGGCCATTATTTTCTTGGCGGGACCTGGCACCGAAAAGCTGGATCTGGTGACATGCTAATCTACTTATGTCTCTAATGCTACTAATCTTGGTATTGAGGATAATAAACTCATGTCGAGTTCACCATTTATGTTTCCAATGCTTTCTTTGGGGTGCACATTTCCGTCTTCTTTGAGAATGGAGGTGTTGTTTGTTGCCCCGCATTCTCACTTTCCAAAGGCGGGCGACATCTGTTCCTTGTTCAGGGATGTTTGCTCCTTGATTAAAATGAGATGATGGGATGTCGGTTCTTCCTTCTACGGATTCCTCCTTGAAACTTGTCACCTAGTATGGGTCTCCCTTATAGATTTAAGACGTGGTTCGTGAAACTCTTCCCGATGCCATATCTTTGTGGACTCCAGTTAATTACACTACTTCTATCCAGACATTCCACGGGGTCAAGTCTGGGCAGCATCCTTCGGTCGGGGGAGTAGTCACATTGGGCATGACTGGAATGTCTAGATGCTGGAACACTGGAGCATCTATATTTAGTCCCTTATTATAGGGATTCTCGAGGGCACGTATGCTCAAGGCATCCCATGTCGAATGCAAGGAATCGTATTCCCTAGGCATGTCTATTAGGTTTTCCTTAGATTCCCATGTTTAACACAGGGTATGCAACAATTTTAACGTCTAGCGAAGATGGATCATACTAATCAGAACACTAACTAGTGTGGATCAGATGAGTGTAACCGCTGGAGGATACACTGATGTAGGGGGAGGGTTGACATGACCTCACCGGGATGTGATGGCCCCGGTAAGAATCAAGATTGATGATGGATGGTTAAGTGAAGCGGGTAGAGAATGATATGGAATCGACGTGAGGACGATGGTGATGTTGGTATTGAGTCTCAAAGAGACTTCCTACCTATCCTCATGGTAGGAAATCATGGTCAATGTAGTTTGGTGGGAAGATGGGACACATAAAGAGGTGGCCCGTGAGAATGGATGCATGTATTGGACCCGGAGGAAGTGGAACCTCTGGGTTGGGGCATGACCTTCCCAAAACACATAGGCTCGAAGGGAAGTCCAAGCAATGGGCTTGAATTGGGGTGTACATATAGAAAAAAAACCTAATGATGTACATGGGGATTATGTGTGGTTAGCAGCTTAGGTTGGTCTGACGCCACTAGGATGAACCAAAGATGTGGGTCCCAACAAAGGGGATTGTAATGTCTTGCCACTGAATAGGGGACGCAATGGCTTGCCGCTGAATAGGGAACACAACGGCTTACCACTACATGGGGCACAACGGCTTACCGATGACTGAGTTTTACAGTTTAACGTCAGGCGGGGTGGAGGTGAACCGACGTGACCTGGTTAGGTTCGATAGGTTGTTGGGATTGAACCTCAGGGAGGCTTCCTATGTATCCTATCTTTGAAGGGATCAAAGTCCATGTGGTTCAGAATGGGGTGTCAGTGAACCGAAATGAATGAGGAACTAGGGTTCAGATGGATGGTGTTGGGATTGGACCTCATGGAGGCATCCTACATACCTATCCTTGACAAGGATCAATGTCCATGTACATAAATGGGGTGGGAACCAACGTGAATATGGTCAGGTCCAATGGTTGTTGGTCTTGAACCTTAGGGAGGCTTCCTACGTACCATGCCTTAATAAGGATCAAAGTCCACGTAGTTCAGAATGGGGTGTATGTGTAACGCCCCGACCCTAGTTACCCAGAGTCGATGCATTATTACATAACATTGTCATGATCACAAGGAAATCATGTCTCGAAAGACCAATCAGTTTAGTATTATTGGAAACAAGATTCATACATAAGTTCAACTTTACAACTTGAAAAGAAATACAACATGAATTTATTCTATAGGAACATCCAAGATTCCTAGATTATTCATGCATGTCACTCATAACTAACTTCTTCATATCCTCGGAAAATGAAACATAAGAAAGGGGTGATCTCAAATGCTCAGTAAGGATAAGAAATATATTGGAAGATAACATAAATATTAACCATGGTGCATAATTGAAACCACATGCCTTTACCAATAATAAACATGAGTACTTTTATGGCAGGAATATGAGCTAAGTAAATAATTCCATAATAAAACATAATCATTGGTATTCTATTAGTCGAATGAACACATGAACAATCAATATTATTTTCATAATGAGGAAATGTATAATGTTGGACATTCTAAAACATTTTGTCAAGGCCTCTGCCAAGATGTCTAAAAATGATTATGGCCTCGACCAAAACCATATATCAAAATTGGGAAAGGCCTCGGCCAATTCCACGTCTAGTTGTCTCATGAGACCTACCGATGCATCGAGGAGCTATAGAGGGATCCACCCGTAACTTAATATTTCCAATACATTCCTTATATGAAAAGGTTGAAACATAACATAAAAATTCGTATAATAAATAGGATACTAAATGTCAATACTTTAACTATGAACCATGAAGGGTATAAAAATAACACATCCATAGTCAAAAATATCACAAAACCTTCAATACAATATGGAAGTTTTGTATCATAATAAATCAATGTCAAAACAAGTTTAAAATCCATTAAAGGATTTGAAATAGATGAAAATTATTTGTAAAACTCTTTGATTGAAATATCCCTTTTCATGAAAACATTTAAAAGTCACACAATTTAGAAAGGAAGACATTTAAAGAAATTTTTGAATCAAAGTGTCCCATACCACTTTGAAACTTTTTAAAGTAATTAACATTTTAAAACATTCATGTCCATTTAAATAATTCCTTAAAACCATTTTGCAAACATGTACATTAATGAGAATGGTTTAGAAGAATAAATCTTTAAAACATTTAAAATGATGTTGACATAGATGAAATCAAAACTATTTGAGAGAAATATCTCTTTTTTGAAATAATTTAAGAGTCACATAATTATAATAGAAAACTTTTAATTTTAAAATATTCTTATAAGCTTTTAAGGGAAGCTTCGACGATTTTATAATGGTGTAAAATAGCCACAATCGCTGTATAATTTAAAAAAATGGCATTCTTACCTTAATTTTGTCAAAAAGGTTAAAAATGACCTTTTTTGGAAAACGACGGAAAGATTCCTTTATAAACATCTTATACAAGGTCAAACAAGGGTATAAATGACTTTAACCCATAGTCTATAAAATAGTAAGAATTATTTGAAATACATTTTTATGAATCATGGATGTGGATGATAAATAGGTCCCAATAGATAATTACATATAAACAACCTCAGATAATGAAGAGATTGTAAAATAAACCCCTACCAATTTGGTAACTTACGAACCATACACTATATGAAAGAATTATCATACAAATAATATGTAAATACACATAAATTAATGTTTATTACACAAAGAATACAATTACAGGCAGTACATACAGCACACCAAAGTTAATAGTGGCAATATGCCATGAATCTCAAGGGAATAAGGAGTGAGATGAAAACCCCTTACCTTATACTTTTACTTGGTTGAGGGTAGGTTAACCTCTTGTATAATGGTGAAATAATTATTATTAAATTATATAATAATCATATACATTAATATGATATCATATATGATCTTTTAACATTTCTTTGTTAATAATATCCTTGTATTATTGTCATTTCAGGTGTTAACTTACTCGTTTTATTTTATATGTTTTGTTACAAAAGCCGTGTTTTTTATGGATATGTTGTATATTATTCATATCCATAATTATAAAAATTCATTAAAAATTGTTTTTAATCATCAAATTAGAATTATACTTGATGGATATGATGAGTAAATCAATCTCATCGCGTTCGTGGAGATGGTAATCCGTACGTACGCACGAACACTACTTCCATTTCTTTTTTCATTTTAAAAGGAATAAAAACCAAATGATAAATAAGTACATTATTATTCCAGTATAACATAATATCTTATATATGTTACTTAGTTTCATTAACAACATCCTTTATTCGTTCCATGTATGGTATGAACAAGTCATATCACTTTGAGGGGGCGGTAGTCCGCACTTCCTCAAATGAAATTATCGTATATATATACAACATGAAACAAATAATGGTATGATATTAAATGTAATTACATAAGCTTATATATAAAATAAATATCATTAATATCATACTTAATTATAGTGCCATCATAATGGCCACTATGAGTGGCAGTAGGAGACAATTGAACAATCATCGTTTCGTGAGGTGTTTGGTTGCCATCCACAGAAACATTATGTTATTAACCCATTAGATGGAGGTGTGTGTAAGTTTAGTTACAATAATTATCATAAAAATATCCTAGTATATTGAGGATACTGTTTTTGTTACAAAAGAAAAGAATAATAAGAGTTTAGGGGTTGGATAATTAAAATAAAAGAAAAGAAGCTAAGAGAAATCATTACCTTTAATTTGGGTAACTCCCTTTGGTTTGAACCAAAAGGACTCTTGAAGTGCCTTATGCCTATTGTACGTCTTCTAAGAGGATGATAGGGATGTATAGAGATTAATTGTTCAGAGGTTGGATGAGCCAAAAAGGATTTATAGGTGTTAGTAATTGGTTATAAGTGGTGTCCTTTTATAAGGGGGAGGAGGGGCTCTTTAGGAAAGATTGAAAATATTATTTTATTATATAATGATATTTGGTTTATAAAGGTCCAAAACTAATTAAATTTGAAGATAAGATGACTCCTGATTGAAATTAAATCATCCAATAAAAATTGGAAAGGTTTTGGGTATTATTTTAGTCTTTATAATCTTATTTATTTAAATCATTTATTAATGAGGTAAACACTACATCAGTATTGTGTCATAAATAATTCTGTTTATTAAATGTATAAAAATTATAAAAAAATACCTTGATGTAGGAAATATTTTTATATTTCTAATTAATATTTATAGTCATAAATATAACATATATAACCCTATGTAAAAATTGTTTTTCTAAAAGATATATGCTTATGTCATTTTAGTATTTACTTTAACTTAATTAATATAAAGTGTCATTATCACTTACAAGTGGCTCCATGGGGTCCCAAAATCGACCCAAAGATGACCATAGTCGAACATGTATTAACTAATAGGGTTAGGATACGTTTTAGGGTAATTTAGTATGATTATAATATTATTTTTTACCCTTATTTACCAGATTTACAGTTTAACCATGGTAAATAAAATATTTACCGAAGTAATTATACAAAATGTCTAAAAATAAAATTTACCTATTTACACAATTTTGACTACATGATTATAAATATGGAATCCATTTTTCTAAATTCAAAACACATAAGTGGAAGAAATTAATTTAAATTTAATTTCCGTTGTCGAAACAAAAAGTGTGTTTTTAACAAATAATAACTATCAAAGGATTGACACTTTCTTATGTCCAATTTAAATATGAAATTATGCCCAATGACCAAAATTGGATTAAATATTAAAATTATAATCTAATTATACTTTAAAATCATTCAAATTCATAATTTATCACTATTAATTTTTTTGATTAAAAAAGTTGTTTTTAATTAAAATTTAGTAATTTTCACTATTCATCAAAATTTGAAAGTTATCAGAAAAGTACCAAAATTTCACCCTAAGATAATTTTGATATTCCAAATCCAAAATTGAAGTCTATTTTAGAAAATTAAAAACATAAAAGTTTCATTTATTAATTTAAAATTAATTCCCGTTGTCAAAACCAAAAGGCGTATTTTTAAGAAATAATAACTATCAATAAATTGACACTTGTTTATGTCCAATTTCAAAGTGAAATTACTTACAATGAACATTATTGGATAAAATGGTAAAAATATAATCTATTTATACTTCCAAACCATTAAAATATATAATTTAACAATATAAATTATTTTGATTAAAAAATTTGTTTTCAGTTAAAATATAGTATTTTTCACAATTCACCCAAATATGAAAGTTATCATAAAAAACACCAAAACTTTATTGAAACTAAATTATTATGTCATTATTCTAAAGAAGAATATTATTTTGTCAAATTCAATATATAAAAGTTTTAAATATTGGATTTAAAAATGCTTCTCCATTAAAAGGCGGTAAAATTGCATTTTTTTAAAATACTTCTTTTATCTGAAAAAATGTATTTGTTCTTACATTATGTCTAAGAAACTCATAATATGGATTCTAAAATTATAAGTATTATATAAAGTTCAAAATTCAGTTAATACTGTTTATAACCGCTTTTTAATCGCTTGTTTGGTAAGTCATAGTGTGCTAGAACACGGTGTTACATGTAGTGCATGTTATTGAATTACATTGAAGAAATAAGGTACTATGAAATCTTGGGGTGTTATAGTATGGGACATATACTCTAGGTGGCCCATAGAGGATGTCATGGTCGATGCTTACTCTAAGAACACATGAGTCATGCTTGGGGTGAGAAACAAGAGGCAATAGAGGCCTAATGATCACATCACGAATGGTGCGTCCATGGGAAGTGGAATGAGGCTTACATGCGGTTAGTGGCCCAGGGAGATGGAGATTGGGACTTACTCCTGGATGGAGGCCCGATGGTGACAAAGCCTAGAAGGATAGGGGTGGGATGACAGAGGATCCCTGTGTCCCTCTCCCCTCTTAGTATTTGGAACGGAAGAAGATAGGTGGAGAAGGGATGCTACCTCCCACAAGAAAGGTTAGGGGATTACACCAAGATGGTTTCCCTTCCCCACGGGCAAGTGCCACCTCAGAAAAGAAGATATCATTCCATGTGAGGAAGATTTCACTCCCATTGAGACGAGTAGGCATAAATAATGTCCAACCTGGGGCACCTCTCCTATAGTGTATGGGGTGAGGCCATAGTTTATCGTTATGTACTGAGGACGATGACGCTTGGCAGTTTAATGTCCAGCAGCTCGGACGAGGCATGTTCACTCCACACCCCTAGGACTTACCTAATCGATACCCACCCACATTTTAGGGATAGAAGGCATCAACAATGTTGTGACTAGGGGGTGTCGAGAGGTGATCCCATTGGGGTTCCACATTAGTGTGGCTATGAAAAGAAGCAATAGTCGTTAGCGTGCCTATGTGAAGAAGCATGAGGCGAAGCAACACAATGTGAAACATCATCCAATGGGACTTAAAAGTTACTTCATACAATCCTAGAAGGTTGTACGGAAAACCAATGTGTGACATAGATGCTTTGGGCGTGGGAGGCACCCGAAAATGATGTCTAGAAGAGAGACATCGAACACGTGTGCACAAGGAGGGAGGCTTGCATGCAAACAGAACAGTTGCTCAGAAAATTCTGGGTGAGTGTCCCTAGAGAATTTGGCGTAATTGAGACATTTTCATGGAAAATACCGGGTCAGCGCGCAATTGATACACTTGTATGGAAAATACCGGGTCAGCGCGAAATTGGAGAGGTTTGGCATGAAATGGGGGGACGAGGTTTTGCGCACAATTGGCAGGTATTGCACGCAAGGAATATGGGTTGCACACAATTGGAAGGGATTGCGCGCAAGTAATTTGGGTTGAATATGATTAGAAGGGGTTGCGTACAATTGGAAGGGATTTCACACAGAGGACAATACTCAAAGGGATTTGGATGAGGGTTCAGCCCGATTGGTTCTGCATGAACGTGGACCCCTGGGCGACCAGTCGTGAAAAATCATGTACCTGAAAGCCATATTTTTCGTGCATGAGAGGTAGATTTCATGGAGAGGAGACGGTTCCAATTCCTTGGTCATCAGAAGTTGAAGGGAAACCCTTATATTTATAGGCACTCGGGGTCATCGGATCCACATAGAAGCCGGTCCGCATGAAAGATTGTGTGCCCATGTCGGTAGCGTGAAAGTTCAACCGTGTGGGGGGCAGCCGCGCGCAGATTTCTGTGCCCGAGGTCTGTGGTATGGAAGTTTCCTCACCTTCATGGAAAACCACCTCAGATCCTATGGTTTTTTTCACATGAGATATTTGTTTCGTCCACACCTGATATTTTTTTGTGTGGCCTATCTGATCCCTCCAGAATAGATCGCCAGATCGAAATATGTCTTCGCTTTGTCGTGCAAAAACCTCCTTCAGCCCTTGAGAATTTTTTGGCATCTACAACCATGTTCTTATTTCCATATTATTCTATACCCATACTATATTATGTGTCATTTATGGATGGGATACCCTTGTCCCCTCTCTTTTTAATGTTTTCTAAAACCATGTTGTATGGACGTTATGCTGTACAATTTTCATCTCAAAATCTCTCTCTCTTTTTCTAAAAAAATTATCTTATTTTATTTATGTGAATACCAAAAACTATTTCATTTACAAGGGTATTAATAATGACATTAAAATTATATATTGGATTCTATAATTGACATACATAAAACCCTCATTTCCTTTCCATGGGTTATAAATGACATAATGATCTTATTTTTAAGCACTTTAAAAATTTCACGATTTTGATATGAAACCCATTTCATTTAATCTCTTTGGGTTATTTATGAAATGTTTAGTTATGATATTTGTGGATCACATTAAAATAAATAAATATTAATGGTTATACCTGATATCTATTCATTTCTTTGGGTATTGAATTAATATCTACAGATGACAAGTTTTATGATACCTTGGTGAATAACCTTGGTAATTTTTATGACACCTTGGGGATAGACCTTTGTGATATGCTTATAAATGCCTAAATTAAATTTTTTAGCCACATTTTCAAGTTATTTTCAAGTTATTATTATTAAATTCCTCTTCATTATATATTTTTGATATTCCCCATGTTCTTATTTATATCAGTCAAGTACACATATAAACCGTTTCACTTGTTTTCCTTACTGGGCCTTCTGCTCACCCTTTCCTTTGATGTATGTCTCCAATTTATGAGATATAGTAATTTTACTTAGGATTAACCTATGATGAATAATTATAAGTGTATTGTAATAATTTTTTATGAATTCATGTATTATGTTCCTGATATCCAAGACACTAGACTTTAAATATCATTTGTTTGTAAAATGTAATGAAAAGTTATGTAAATAAAAGGCGGGATGCCATAATTGTTTTCACCTCTTTTTTTACATTTTTTAATTACAAAGGGGGGTATACTTTGGGGGTATAAAAGGGAATTTTTTTTATATCTTAAATAAGAGGATGTTTTTTTTCATTTATGGGGAGAAGTTATTTTAAGTCTTGAGTGTATTGAATATCTTTATATTTATCCCCTAATTCATTTGAATATATTTAGATTTGACACATAATCATGTTGAATACGTTGTTTTTTATTATCTTGAATTTATTTGATATCAATTTATCACTCAATTTTTAGTAAATATATTGGTTTATCTTAAGTTATTGTGATCATCAAAAAGTGGGATATTGTTGTACTTCTCTCTCTCATGATATTTTCATAATAAAAATAGACACATTTGTTTCTAAAAATTTCATTTAAGTGAGTTTTAGTTAGTCTTGATGATATATTATTATACTATTATTATAAACTTTAAGTTTCCTTAAACATTTCTTAATTTAATTATTTAATAATTAGATGATGGTTAAAATAACCCTGGAATTCCATTCTTTAAAGTGGAGGAGCCACTTGATGAAGTTGCATGAAAAATTGGCCAAAACAGCCAGTGCAAGGGTGAGGTGGATGTTTACTAGGGCATGGTGGACCTAAGAAATGGCATGGTGGACTTATACTTGGTAGAAAAAAACAATACCAAGAAAAAATAGGCAACTTGATGTGCACTTGGGCATGGTGTTGGGAATTTTTATGCCAAAACAACTTGTGTTTCTTCACTAAGACATGGTGCAATCCATGTTGAGTTATAATGTCTCGAGACATCATTTAATATTGGTCAAATATTATTTAATAGGATCTTTAATGACTTAATTTATCCCTAGAAAATCCCATAAGTTTTGTAAAGTATTTTAAGACTATAAATAGAGACCTTATGTGGATTGGTAATCTATATCGAACAATGAACTTATGCTTTAATGATTTCATTGAATCAATCACAAAATATATCTCAGGAGATAACATTTTTTAAATCATATCTTCTCTAATCTAGAGTATTTTCCTATTGTAATATTTTATAAATCTCATATTATTTCTCATTATCACATGGGTTTTATTTATAGTTTTAGAGATAATTAAGACCAATATAAATCTTAATTTTTCCTAATAAATCCTTTATCTTCTTAATCCTCTATCTAATATTATTACTCACTACCAATAAAGTGAGATACTTTAGTTTTCTTTCCATCATCATTAAAATTCAAGGGAATATTCTCATTGAGGTTTCTAGATATACCTATTAAAAATATAGTGTAGATTGTATTTCTAGTTTCTTTCAACAAACTTAAAATAAATGTATTTTTGGTATCATGAATCCTATCAAATCCAATGGATTAATAAATTAAATCCTTAAGAAAATTTAGTGGTAGACATAGGGGATCTTCTTATGCTATTATTGTACTTCCTTACCAAATTGTGTGTGCTTTTTTATTTTATTAATATATCAACTTTTAATAATTCTAATAAAGATATGCATTAATTGAATAAATTCAATTTTTCCTATTTCGAATGTGCTTAAATGATTATATAACTTTTATATTAAATTTATTGAATGAATTGAATTTACTATTTATCACTTAATCGATTTAATTTCTTGATTTTATAGAATTTTTTTTCATATGATTTTATAATTTTATTTTTAAAAAAAAATTCACCCCTACTCCTCTTTCATTTTTTACCACTCAAACCAAAATTTGGTTTCAAAGGGGTGATTTTTGTTTTTCTCAAAAAAAATATTAGTGTAATAATTTATGGTTATTTTTAAAATCTCATTATAAAAATAATTCTTTACCTTGATACCAATATTTGGTATCAAAAGAGATATTTGTTTTTATTTTAAAAATAATTTTTTCAAAAATTTCCTTATTTTTGAAAATATTATGTCAATTTTATTTTTCAAAAGACAATACTACTTGAGGTAAAATTTTAAAATGAAATCAAACTCTTATACTCATACTCCTTTATTTGATGGTTCAAATTATTCATATTGTAAACATAACATGTCTACTTTCCTTATAAGCATTTTATATCCTATTTACAAAATAGTTATAAATGGTTATATCCTTACAGATGAACCTAAAGATAAATAGACTCCTCAAGATATATTATCTTTTGAATTATATGGTAAATCTATGAACATCATAAATTTTGGTTTAGATAAAAATTATTTTAATAGAATATCTACTTGTAAAATAGATAATAAAATATAGAAACTCTTATAATTAAACCATAAAGTAATAAATAAATTTAAATTCACTAGACTTGATATGTTTAGACACAATATTGAAATATTTTCCATGCATTCAAATGAATTAATTATTGATGTCTTTATGATATTTTTTTATACATTTTCAATGGTGGAAAATTTCTAGGCAATTATTTATCCATAGAAAAAATCATGAATAAAAAACCTATAGGTTCTACCTAGCTCTTTGGCACCCAAAGTTACCAAGATCCAGGAATCCAAAGACATAAAGAATATTCTAATTGAATAAATAATCATATCTTTTATCACATATGAAATAACTATAAAAATAAAAGTATTAAAACAATCTCTATAATCCATTAAAACTAAGAAGAATCTAGCCTTTAAAGCCATCAAAGATAATTAATCTTCTAGAAGTGTCTGTGTCAATGAAAGCGAGATTGAATGCTTTATGAAAATTTTGAAAAAAATAAAAATTTTGAAAATTAATAAATCATTATGATGATCAACAAATAAAGATAAATTAAATTTCCATAAGTAATATACTTCAGTTGTAAAAAGAAGGGTCACATAAAGTTGGATTATACCTTGAAAAAACTTCTAAATAACAGAATCAAGTTAAGACTGCTCCAAAATTATTAATAAGTATTATTTTTGAGGATTTGTTTAAACATATGAAACAAGAAACTCCAATCATAAATTACCCATGGATCATATCAAGGTAGGTGATGAGGTTGGTTCTCACTCTCCTTCCCATTCCTCTTATTCCTCTCATTCATCATTTTCTACTTTTTCCTCTTATTCAGAAAATGAAATTGGAAACTTTTTTTAAGAACTAATTAAAAAATATGTGAACATTAAAATCAAATATAAAAGATTTATTAAAAATACAAATTAAATTTATGTTTAAAATTATCTCCTCTTAAAAGAAAAAAATGATTTGTTTTTTAAATTAAAAACAAACCAGATATTGAAGTTTTTAAATATAAATTCATGGATTTTAAAAACTCTCTTTCAAAATTCACCAAAGGTGAAAAAACTATTAAAATTATCCTTGTTTATAAATTTATTAAAAAATAATTATTTTTTTTTCAATGAAGTTATCTCTTTAACAAATACAATATTTGTAAAAAGTATTTCTCAAAATAAGTTTAGCAATTATTGTTGAAAAATTGGTCAATTAATTTATGAATGAAATTGAAAAAATTATATATATGGTAGGCCAAAAATAATTCATCTTCATTCTCAAATTTATGAAATAAATTATCATTATAAAGATTTTTTATTTCTAAAACCCTTATTAGCTAATCTTAGTTGACACAAAATTGTTTCTCCATCGTAATGTTTATTATCTCGCACCATTGGACCCAAAATTTGGGTACTAGAAGGTAGTTTTTATTTATATTTTATAGTTCTTCACCACCTATATTCATTGAAATATCATAAGGTGGTTCTTATAAAAAAATTATAATAATCACCCCTGAAATCATTAATTGGCCCTTTTTAATATTAAATTTTTTTTATAAATCTTCAATTGAGGGCAAGCGTAACTCTTTATTTTTTCATAAAGTTCGGACATAATCCTTCATTTACATAGGAAAAAAGGTTTTTTAATATTTTTACTTATATTTTTTTTATCTTTAACTTCATTTATAAATATCCAATCTTTCTCTCTCTCTCATTCATGCCTTCATTTTATTAAAATATGATAGGTTTTCTTTTTAAAATTTCACTTTTTTTTATTTTTCGTTATCATTTTTTAAATATATTTTCCTTTATTTTTTAAAATTTTATTTTCTTTATATATTTCAAAATTATATTCTTATATTTTTCCTTTTTTCTTTTTCTAATTTAAATTTCCTTAATTTTTATTATTCAAATTTTTTTACTTATTTTTTCAATTTCATTTCTATGTTTTTTTTAATTTATTTCATTACCTTTATCAAATTTCAATTCTTATATTAAAAAATATATATTATTTTCTTCGTCATTTTAAACGTTATTTTCTTACATTTTTCAAAATTTTCCTTTTCCTATTTATATTTATTATACTTTTCTTTTTCTAATTTATTTTTTTAAATTTATTTTCTTATCTTTTTCAAATTTCTTTTCTTATATTTTTCAAAAAAAAATATTAACTTCTTAAAAAAAAATTCCTTATATTTTTCAAATTTATTTTCTTATATTTTTTAATTTTCTTTTTCAAATTTATTTTCTTATATTTTTCAAAATTTTATTTTTATTCTTATGTTTTATTTTATTTTTCTTATTCAATTTTTTTTTATATTTTTTAAAATTTCTTTTATTATATTTTTTAAATTTATTTCTTTATATTTTTCGAAAGTTTATTTTATTATCTTTATCAAAAATATTTACTTATTCTTTTTCAAAATTTTATTTCAATTATCTTTTCCAAAAATTATTTTAATATTGTTAAATTTATTAAGGTTAATATAATATATATCTTATATCCTATAATTTTTTATATAAGGTGATTTTTCGTTATTATCTATTCTCATTTACTCCCTTTGTTAAGCATGTTTGTATTATTTTATATTTTTCTAATCATGTGTTTTCTTCAGAATATTTTTGTTAAATGCATGTTGTAAATATATCCTTGAAGGATCTTATTATTTCATAGAAAATAAAATCTTATTTCCACCTCCTTGTTTTCATTTTTAATAATCACAAAAGGGGGGAGACTTTTGGGGGGGAAGTCTTAGGTGTTCTATTTTTCAAATCTGGAGTAGTTTTTGATTTTTTTTTGTTTTATTAGGTTAAAATGGGAAAGGTTTATTTTTTATATCAAAGGGGGATATTTTTTTATGGGGTGAAGTTTTTTTAAGTCTTGAGCATGTTAAACATCATTATGTTTATCCATTAATAATGTGGAATATATTTATCTTTAGCTCTTAATAATGATGAATATGTTAATTTTCTAATATCTTTAATTTCTTTGATATCTCTCTAACCCTTTATTTAAATTTAATATATATATTTATTTTAAGTTTTTATGATCATCAAGACAGGTTATATTGTTACCTATCTCTCTCTGGTGATGTTTTCACAATCACAAACACTAACTTTTTATTCTAAAAATTTATTCTAACTAATTTGTAGTTAGTCTTGATGAAATATGTTTTTTAATATTATAAGAACATTGAATTATCCATAAATATGTCTTAATTTAAGTATTTAATCCTTTTTATGAGGCAAAAAGAACATTGAAAGGCCATATTTGAAGTAGAGGAGCCGCTTGTTGAAGTTACATGAAAAAATGGCGAAAGAATCTAGTATTATGTAATGGTGTACTTGTACCAAGGTGTGGTGGAAAGGTTTGATTCCAACTAAAAATTTCCAACTAGATGTGTACTAAGGTATGGTGTTGGGAATTCTGAAGGCTAATAGGGCTTGTGTTTCTTCACCCGGGCCCAATGCTAGCCATTTAAACCTATGAAAACTAGATTCTATTTTTAATATTGGTACAATATTCTTTAATATAGTATTCAATGACTTCATTTATCCTTAGATAATTCCATATGTTTTTAAAATATTTTATAACTAAATAGAGACATTGGATGACTTGGAAAATATATCAAAAAACAAAGTTTTTCTTCAATGCTCCCATTGAATTGATTGAAAAATGTCTCTCAAAAGCTATTATTTTATAAATATTATCTTCTCTAATATATAGTGTTTGATTATTGTAATATCTTTCACTCTCGTATTATTTATTAGTCTCTCTTAGATGTTATTAATATTATTTATATATAATTGTTTCCATGATAAAACATGATTTCTCCTATGTAATCCTCTCTCCTCTTCCTCCTTCTAATATTGGTACCCACTACCATTAAAGTGGGGGAATTTGGTTTTCTTTATAATTCCACTAAAAAGTAAATGGAATAATATCTTTTATTTTTCTATCTATACACATTAAAAATCTATTTTTTATTATATTTAGGGTTTCTTTATACTACCTTAAAAGTAAAGGAGTTTTGGTATCTTGACTACCGTTAAATCCAAGGGACTAATAGATTAAAGCCTCAAGAGATTTAGGTGGTAGATGTAGGGTGTCATCTTGAGATATTGTCAAAATTATTTACCAAATTATATTCCTTATTTACTTTCCTGATTTTGTATATATACATACTTTGCATACTTATAATGTTGATATGAATAAATTTCATAAATTTTATTCTTCCTCTTTCCGTATGCTTAAATGATTATTTAACTTTGATATTATCGTTATTAAATGAATTTAATTTAGTATTTTTAAGCAAATTTATAACATTAATCGATTTATTTTATCAAGATAATTTTCATTTTTATTTATTATACACTTTTAAAATTTTATTTTTAAAAGGAAACTCACCCCTCCTATTGACATTTCTTACCTCTATGGTCAAGACATACCTCATAATTGGATTTAAAATATATTATCTCTTAGATATTATAGTGTAAAGATCGATATTACCCTTTAAATAATCTTTGATTAGGATTGATAAATTATTCAAAGTAGTTTATTTAGGTTGTTCTTACCTATTGTATTGAATCATAGTTACTTAATCTATTGAGTGGACTCCCCAATCCTAAAATCCTATACTCATATTTTCTAAATGTATGCCTCCATGTTATACTAAGTCTTGTTAATGAAATCAACTCTTAATATTAACTAGTTTAAATTAATCTAAATATTTTTAGAACTCTCTAATAATTGAAATCAATCTAACTTGGGAAAATCAAGTAATTCAAACAGTGGTTGTATTATAACTCATGGGATGAAAGGAGTTATCTAACTTTAGATTTTCTTTAATAGAATTTGTTTAAATTATGCGTAAATATTATTTATTTATTTTTTATCTAAATTATTGTTAATTTTATGTGAATTTTAGATAACTAAATAACCATGTCTGATAAAATAATTTAAACACAATAACTTTATTTTATTTTCCCTAATAATTATTTTTAATTTATTTACTTTATCTGATCACATTAAATCATCCAAATAAACTATTCAATATATAAATAAAAAATAATCATGCAATATTAAATAAAGTAAACATATCATATGATCATGATATTTTAACTACAGGTTGGTTTATCGAGCAAGATATAAACCAACCTAGACCTAAGAGGGGATAAATCAGTACTGAAATTAAATATATATATATATATACACTAGATGTGAAATGGTGTCTTCCTTTATTTATTTGATTAAATCCATTTCTAGAATTAAATACTTACATAGTGTATTCTATCACTCGACATGGAATATGACTTACACTGGATATGGTTCTTCTCATGTACTATTTACTTACATGGCATATATGCAAATATGGTGTGCCGTGATATACATGGAATTTTTTTCCATGATTCAATAATCATGGTCTATGGTCTATGCAGCATGTATGACTACAAAACACACAATAAATATATATGACACATATCACTAGAAATTCCCATGAATTATAAGGTATTTACAATAACCACACTCATCATGTAGTTATGAAATAACACAAATAAAAATTATAAAGAATTAATTTCCACATGTAATGCTAAAGATCACTCATCGTATACCTAATGTGCAATGAGACCTATCACATGATGTGTATAGCCAGCGACACACTATATAGTTCATGTATTATCTTAATTATCCATGGGTTGACTCATATGACACACCAATAACGATGTGTGCCTTATTTGAGGTGGCACTTGTTACACGACATGTACATCCAGCTACACATTATGTAATTCATTCTACCACACACACAACATGGCTAGGTAAATGATTGTATCTCACATAGGTTTTCACTCATTACACAGTGTGTACAGCCAGCTACACATCATGTACTTCATGTTTTTTCATGTCACTCATATGGAAGTCAATATGTGATGTGTAATGACACTGAATACTTTGACCACATAGCTTTCCATGATTTACATAAAGTCAATTTCATGTGGGGTTACATGGTGTTTACACCCACTACACATAATGTACTCTATTTCGAGCCACATGTCAGCTGGTGGTCAGTATACAGTGTGTAATGATGATTCATATCTACCCCCATAGAGTGTGTTATAATCATTATATCCCACCCTTTGTGTGGTTTAATAAGGGTATACGATGTGTAATTTTCTGTTACATGTCATGTATATGTGTCATAAGACCTATATCTTTTCCACCTATAGATGATGTATTTGATCATTATTCATCTCTTCTAGGCCTATTCTTATTCATATCAATTAAAATGAATTTGTTGTCTCAAATTCTAGATTAAAGAAAAAATATATAGAAACAAATACAAACAAAAACAAATGAGGAATTGATCAAACAAATAATAGATAATTATAAATTATAATGTGACCGCTTTTATTTCACTTTCAGGTTACAGGGAAAAGAAAAAGGGGTCAGTGAAATTTATAAAAATGGATTTTCATTAGTTTTAATGGATAATATATGAATAACTTTATGTAACAATCCCTTAAATATTCTAAGATAGAATCATTCACATTTAGTTTACAATTAATTTAAAATAACAATTAACTTGAATGTGATAATTATTCCTTTTTTATCAATTTTGTTGTCATGATTTTTTTTATAGTCGTTGCATTAGAGAATCCAAACTATAATTCCTCTAGAGGTATAAAACATGTTCAATGAATCTTGAAACATTACTCTAGGTATTTTGGGTGCTATTGCAGAGGAAAAAAGTACCTTGTGACATTCATCATTGATCACAATAATAAATCTCTCATATTCTTGAGAGGTTGGGAGGATAATTTTCTCTCTAGGGCTTGAGAGAATATTTTAGAGGTTTCATTATGAAAAATAATTCTAATTTCTAAAATTATATAAATAGAAATACCTACTTAGGGTTAAAAAAATTAATAATTTCACATGGGCTCATTATATAATTGTATAATTTAATAAAACTCCATATCAAATAATAATAATATTATTGTTATTATATCTCATGATGTGAACTAAACTCATGAATAAATTATATCATTTTAGTCAAGACCTTCACTCGGCCTCTCTATCATTCTCGTAATCTATCAAACCTTGAATAATAAATATTTAAATAAATAAATATTATTATATTATTCATTTAATATATATATATATATATTATATTCACTAAACTCATGAATAAATATTTATTTTTAATATTCAAGTAACTAATAAATAATTATATTAATCTATTAACTAAACTAGTTAATGAATATCTATTTATTTATTACCTTTTTAATAATAAAAAAGACATAAGTAAATATTATATTTACTAAACTAGATAATAAATATTTATTTAATATTCAAAAAGCATATTCTAAACACAAATATTTGGGGATTGAATTCATGTGATTTATGAAACTTGAATAATTATTATTCCATAGTAATAGAATAATATTTATTGTTAATATTAAATTTAAATTGAATTTAACTGATATTTTAGATACACGTAGTTTGTTACCCTCCAATCCTCTTTCTCAGTGGAATTAAGTGAACTTGCCTAAAGTTCATGACTAGTGTCAAGAAACACATTAAGGCACCCATATAGAAAGAATTTAATGTTGCAATAAAAAAACCTTCCTATGAACACTTATTAATATAATCTCTTTGTCTATATATCTCATCGAAAAAGTTTCATACTCTTTTCTTCAACCTATATGCTTGATTTATCTTTGCTTGAATATATAATATAAACTCATCAATGAATTTATATAGCCTTGGATTTAATCAAATAGTTCTATTTAGATAATAGGTTTAAATATATCCTCTTACATTTACTCAAAAGGGACAAATCCTTTCTTGAATTAATCAATTAATGTCATGTCACTTATGATTCACCTAGCATATTCTACCTCCCCATCAGCATATATCATCATGGTCTTTGTTTATACATAAAAGTACACAATTCATGACATACATTTATAATAATATCAAATCTAATGATAAATACACACATCTGCAGGTGGGAATATCTAATGGAAAATATAACATGTGTAATTCCTATTAGTGGTTCTATCCTCATAACCCCCTTTCTTAGAGATTACCACATAAAAACTTCATGAAAAGTAGTCTCAATGTCCTATGATCCCCCAAAAACTGATTTTCAAACATCATATATGTCCACTGGGTAGATGTTAACTATACTATAGGGCATATGTTTAGTAATATCATTATAGTATCTCTAGGTTCTCATTATAGCATGGAACAACTAGAATCTTTCAATGAAAAAACATTCTTAGTACATTATATTTATTTTTCAATAATTATCATGTAATGTTTATTTATATTATTATACGTGTTCAAAATCATGAGTAAATAATATTCATTCATTCATCACATGAATGCATCAACTTTATCAAAATTTCATTTTATGAAGCATCTAATTTAGTGATAACCTTATATGGAATAAAATTCGACTCATTACCATTATTATTCAATTTCATAAATATATCTCAAGGTAGTGGCATAATATATTACACCATTCCTTATGATGTCATTTTAAAAAGGAAAATGGTATGTATTGTAAACATGCATGTTGTACTATATGACATGTACACATCATACACTATAATATGAGGTATTTAGAGTGTATATTCTTCATTATCTTCTATAAACATCCTTTTAGAATCATATTATGAAAGGGTGAAGAGAAATGAGAGATAAGTAGATATTCAACTATGATGTTTCAATAATAAGAATGATATACCAACCACATCACAGTTATTTACTCCTGTTATAGGTACTGAATACACACTCTGAAGCTCCAAATGTTCCCAAAACATTTGATAATAATGATAGAATTTATAAACATTTTGTAACATTATTACAATAATTAATGGAATTTTTTACTCCCTAAATGTTTATATTATATCATTAAAACTCTTTATAATCATCATTGCATGATAATAAACTGATATATGATAGCTTGTAGTAAAATAAATGAATGTTATCACATATTATATAAACTCCCATACATTAAATCATAGCATGGTGAAATTCACTATAATGTAGTTAATATCAATACAAACCTTGATATGGTTAAGGCTACTATGTCATGATTTTAGCATTAGCATATATTTCTAACAATATTTCACTTTCACTAAAGATCCATGAATATATATCACTTTTACCTTTTGTCACATCATATGTAATAACTTGTAAAAATATATTCAAAACACATTTTTGTTATATTCTAAAAATTAATTTAGAAAATTTATCATTCATTTTCACCATTTTTTATATTATATTTAATAATTTTTTAAAAATATATGCAAAACCTTTTTTTAATATCCTCTAAAATAGATTTGGGATTTCTTGAAATGTTTTGAACAAATACTTTATAATACAAATTTATCCTGATTCACACAACCACTAAGTGTGGCCTCATGAGAATTTGTAGAATTGAAAATTATTTTGAATTCCCTATCTATAAAAGTAAGTAAAGTGTGAACTCTAGAAAATAATCAATTATTTTATGGTACAACAGAATCTAGTATGATCTATATCAAAAATATATATCTTCATACTAGTGTCCACTAGTTGTATCGTAAATAAGTATATATAATCATATAATCCCTTTTTCTAAGACATCAAGTAACCATGGGACATGGAGTATGTTAATCCTATATATCCAACTCATAAATCCTTGATTATATGAGTATAGGCTGACCAGATAGATGAACACATCACATGTCATTCACCCTAATGGATGACCACCTCACATACCCCACACATAAATAGATAAGTTCATCACATATACCATATCCCGGTATATTTATATGCTTTGTTGATCTATATTAATCAATGGACTAAATATCATGTTCATCATATAAGAGGATAAATTTAATCTTGGTTAAAACACAATTGATGGCATGAGAAAAAATATACCAAACCACCCCTAAATAGCACAACCTCAAGGTTAACATAATTATGGTATCAAAGTATAAAGGTTATCATGTTAGGTGTCTTTCCAACCTTATTTATGAAGGATAAATATGAAATATTCACCTATTGTATACCAAATGTATACGGTATAACATTCAATGTGGTATACATGGTGGGATATTGATGATGCTTGATTTTATTTATTATTTCCATTATTATTAACTATTTTAATCACTTATTTTATTTTAATATCTTAGTTAATAATAAATTTATTTTATTATTTATGTTTTTAGTAAATAAAATGAATTTTATGTAATTCAATGAAATTAATGGTTAAATTTCATTTATAACTTAAATGTTTTTATTTAAAATTCATTCGAAACTTTATTTGAATACCATTAGTTCTAGAATTTATTTATTTGATCTAGAAACTAAATGTATATCATGTTTCTTAACATTTGAATTTATTTTTATAAATTTATTTATAAAATATATGTGTTTTTATTCATGTATATTTTTTAGTGAAATAAAAAAATCATATTTGATTGGTCAGTTTTATAATTTTTATATATTGATATTAATTGGTATTTCATAAATTGTATTTTTTTTATTTTTTATAATAATAGGAATATGAAAAATTGGTATTCTAATAAAGTTTTTCCAAATAGATTATACCACTGGATATGAAAATATGTGACTGGCATATTATCTTTCCACTATAAAATCACTCATGGGAGCAATTTGACATGTTGATATTTCTTCTAGAGATAAGATAAATATAAGGTTATGAAGAACAATATTTTTTTGAATTACTCATTTCATCCATCAAATTATAATTGAACCCTAGCAGGAACATCATCCCATGGTTCACCAATTTTCATCAATAAATGGCTTGAATGTTTTGTCCATTGGAGATAGAGGTCAGGTGCTAGGCTTGTTCGAGATCGGGGTTGGGTTTGTGTTTTTAATAGTTTGAGATAGAGGTAATGGATACATTTTATGGGGATGAAATATAACTATATCAATCCATTTTATTGTATTTAGGATAGGGTTAAGTTATTTTGATTTTTTTGTGAGGCTACTATTAATTCTTGGGTTTAGTCTTCCTCAAGATTAATTTTTTTTTCTACATAAACCTAAAACATATATGAATTATAGACAATGTCTTGGGCTTGTATGTCATGTGTTATTTATAATGATATGAAAGTATTTTAATACCAATCATATTAAATCTGGATTAAATTAAATCATTATTATTTCCTAGATTTCTTATTTAATAGGTTTAGTTTTGTTTGTGTGATTTCAATGTTGATGTATTTTAAGAAAGCTATAGTTATAATTCAAGATGGTTTTTTCATAAAAAGTTTAATTGTATTGGATCTTAGGACTTGAACTAATAATATGTTTAGTAATTTTTTTTTAAAATGAATATAATTTTGGATTTCAATTGAGATGAATAAAGACCAACATGGTCTCTAGGGGTATGTCTAAGTTGGAGTTTATGTAGATGCATTTTTCATGAGCCTATTTTATTTAGAGGCAGATCTCAAGTCACTCATTGGTGATTGAGACTCAGCTCATTGATGTTTTCCCCTATTTTTTAATCATTCTACATAAAATCTAGCATTATGATTAAAGTTTATTTTTTCAATATTTTATATCTTTTATAAAAAATTTAGGATGATGTTTACTAAAAAAATCTCATTCTTAAGGGATAATTATTTACCTCTTTGTTTTTTATATATGTTTCTAAATATTTTTATGTTTTTCATTATATTTCTAATGAAAGTGTTTTTATTTTTCTTCTCCTTCTTATGACATGATCTTAGATCTTCACGGTTATGGGAAACTAATTCAACATATTATATATAGAGTTAAGTAGTGAGATAACATTGTGTTTGGACTATGTTCTTTATTTTTTCCTTTTAATTTCATTATAAGAATTAAATTATAGTTAAAATTATTAGGATTAACCATTTTTTTCATTTTCTCTTTCAATTAGATTAATTCTATTTTTATTCATGATTTTTCCCTTCATTCATTAATATTTTCTATCATACTATGGAAATGGACTATTTTGGTGATTTTTTTTGAATTCACTGCTTGACAAATTTTAAGAGGAGATTTTTATTGCATGAAAGAGTTATCAATGCGGGATTAACATTGTTTAAATAAGAGACAATAATAATGAATAGTGTTGATTCATTCATTCAATGAAAATAATAAGGAAAATATATTTCTTCTACAGTAAAATGATAACATTCCACTGAAAATTTTTTATGATAGAAACATTATTTATGATTTTATTGTGTTGTTATTTCTATACATATTTATATTAATATCAATTTATTATTTCATATGAATTTTTATATATAAACACCCACTATTATTTTTTTTAGTTTTTCATTAAGTTAATTAATAAATGGGGGTTCAAAACCCATTGGGCGCAGGTACTGTAGCAGTACTATAGCAGCACTATAGCGGCGGCGGCACTGTAGCAACGACGGGCACTATAGCGGCGGCAAGTCACTATAGTGGCGGTAGAGCACTATAGCAGTGGTGGGTACTATGTAGTACTGTTGCAATGCAGGTACTGTAGTAGTACTATTCCCAGAATGGGCTTTGGGCCAAAAAAATGGGCATACGGGTCATGTAATGGGCTAAATTCCCACTATGCCTTCGGGCTATGTAATGGGTCTCCCTCTACCCAGTTAAAGAGGTCTTTGCTTTGCTTTAATAATAAAATGAGGCTTTGTCCCCAACCTTTTGAAAAAAAATTACTAAATAAATTTCAATAAAATTAATTGAATGTTAGTGTAATACTTATGAGATCAATCATAGGTTTTCCATTATGGTACATAACATAGGTAAATCAATTTTTTTACAAGGAACCTACAAAAATATCCTTTATCAGTAATCTAGAACATAAAATTCTCTTTATGCCTCTTGAGTGAATTTTGTATCACTATATGAAACATAAACCTTGTTAATATTAAAATTTAATTTTAACCTATAATAATATTTAATGAACATAAATTAAGGATAACTCAAATTCATAATTTTATTAGTAAACTATCATTTCATTTTATGAATACATATAGCCAAAATGAATAAATGATAATGTAAATATTTTCTTTTCTATAACATGATACAATTTATATCCTTAAACTCTTTTAATAATTATAAAAAACAATTCATAAGATCTATTATAATAATATATCATATGATAGGCTTCTAGAGATGCCTTATTTTTTCTCCACTTTTAGGGTTTTATTAAATTAATTAGATTTCTATGTAATTCATACCATATATCTATATAACCATCCAATAAATACTCCAACTAAACTTTTTTACTGGGTAATATCTATGAAGAATGATTATTTTAATAATAATGATATTAGGAAACATAATCTTGATGTCCAACTATTTAAACATTATATTCAAACTACTTTAATTTACAATATCCAATATTGAAATGTTAATAACTATTTTTCCTACTTAGAACTGTTTCTAAGTTCATTATCATCATATTGGAACCTTCCCATTCAAATTTTTTCCTTTAAGACCAATTTAGTAAAAAATGTAAATATAAATCTATAAATTAATATCATTATTTACAAACATAACCTAAACTCTTTTAGGATATTGAATAATATTCACTTTGAGTTATACTAGTATAATATATTTTTTGTTACAAATTGAACTTCTATAAGTCCAAAAATACTCCCAGTAGACACTTATAAATTTTATTTTCCAGAAAAAGTATTTCTAAGAAACAAAATACATTATGTTTTGTAAATAATACTAGTATTATTTATCGTAATATTTAGTATATAAACTATTAACACTTGTATCTTATATGTTTTTTCTATGTGTTTAGAGTTTTTATTTTTAAAGAATATTTTATTTTTAAAATTATAACATTGAAGGGTTTTGGAATTGTTTCCCTCATATTTTAATAAATTTCTTGGATAAAATATTTTTTACTTAATAAAAAATATCCATATCTCTTTTTCAAACATGTTATAGAATTTTCTCAAATCATAAACCTTGTGTATAAAAAATATCATCACGCTTATTGATAACAACTATTTTTTTCAAATATCTTATAAAATAAGTTAAAATGAGATTGAAGTAAATATATTTCATAATTACAAAATCTAATTGAGCTTTGGAGTATTCTAATGCATCTACATTCTTAATGTATCAACCCTTTTCTTTATCAATTGAATGCATGCTTCAAGTTCTAACCACCAATACTTCTTTAAATTATAATATATATATATATTGATAAAAAACGTTAATATATTGTTGGTATTATATTCTCTTAAAAATATATGAATTTATTTATATAACATTAATAGCCAATACGAACTCACAATGGAGTTTCCAATACCCCTTTAAGTATTATATGAAATTCCTCCTCTAATGCATTAGTTTCCCATAGTGAAAAATTATTCATTCCTTTAAATCTCCTTTATATTGTTTAGAAGGTTTTATAGACCTTCCAAGACATATCTACTACTCTTTATGAAAAAAATTATATCTTTTCCTTTCTATATAATCATCATGTCACTTGAACTTAAACTACCCATGTCCTTCTCAACAATCTTCACCATATTTAAGAGATTGGGTAAAATGTTATTCAACTCATTCATGTTTCAATTTATAGTAAACTATAATAACCTATATAATAGATATTTAAAAATGAAATTATTGTTAATCAATCCTAATAAGTGACCATATTATCTCCAAGTCATTTAAATACTTAATAATATTGAGTACACAAGATGATATAAAAGTGCCCTCAACCATATTACATTAAAAGGGTACCTTTGAAACTTCATATCTACCATATATAACATGTTCTTGATAGATCCTTTTTAGGTTACATATATATTCTCATCTTGATTTTAAATCATAGGATCTATAAGGACAATAATTTATACAGATATATAATGAAAATCCTTACAATACTTATCAGAAGATTCTTTATCTTCGTAACTAGTTTCAATGACATGATCATTATCAAGAAGTTTTTTGTCTAACTTATGGAATTTTTATTCTTTCTTGATAACTATTATATAGTTCATATATATGTCTAAAATTTTTCTTCCATTATATTTTCTTTCTCCAATATTGATCTTAGGATCATGTGTTATTCCACATCCCTGGGTCTCTTGAACATCAACCAAGTTAGTGATGATAAGTGATCATAGGTGCACATCCACATATGTCATAGGCTGTGGAATAATGGAAAGAGTATATAAATATAATTGGGGAGAATATAATCTTAGTATAAAATAATAAATAAACAATAAAAATATCAAACATAATAAAATATCAAAGTATTCATATGAAATTATAGATAAAATAAAATCATAATCAAATAAAAATAAACACATGTTTTATCAAATATATGATACAGGTCATATTCCATATAAAAAACTAAATCGGATTGGAAATTGGTATGAACATATATTAAATAATAAATAGAAATATATAATAATAGGTAATGCTAAAATCTCTAGCCTCACCTTAATCCCTTCTCTAAACCCAGTCGAACTACTCAGACCCAATCATCTGTATAACATGTGTTCAAATATATATATATATATATATATCATAAATGAGGTATAAAACATCACTATGTTTCTCATAAAAGATATGATAGTAAATCTTAGTAATCCATCTTCAATGGTTTACCTATTATATTCCATGATATGTTAGTGTATTTATAATAAAAATTAAATATATTTATAGCATTTAACATGTTAGAAAATATTTCAAATAACTATGTGATATCCATAACACAAAAATACCATACCTAACCTTCTTCATCTAATACCATTGATCACAATTTTTTTACTATTGGTTTTTATGCATGGTTCATTGTGGATTTAATCCAAGACATCCCTCTCTCTTCAAAATACAACACTAGGTCATAGTGACTCATTGTCTAGAATGTATATGAGGGTCACAAAACAACACTTCCAGAACACACCACTAGGTCACAAAACACCACCTTTATATTGTATAGCAGAGTCACAAAACATCACCTATAGAACATTTCATTAGATAATAGAGAACTACCTTCAAAACATGCAATGTGTTTCAAAACAACAACTCTAAAAGTCACCATTGGATCAGAAAACATCATGGTGTGGAAAAGTCCTAATATTTCCTAACCTTTGGGAAAAACCCATAATTTGGGTGATTAAATACCTTTAGACACATGGAATATAATGTTTTCACTCAGAATAATCATTACCACCTAATCATCACACAATAACACATCTAGAAAATAAATAATACAAGAAATATATTTCCTAATCTCTAGATCTCTCCTAGCATCTCACACATCTAGGTCATCCCTCATTCTGACTCACAACATAGGTTTTAGTCATCCCTAATATAGCCCAAATACCTATATCATAACTCACCACTTATTGAGCCTAGTATTATAAACCATTTATACCATATATTGAATAATAAGGTATAAGGATTCAGACTGATAAGCATTCTCAACTCACTCAAAGGAAACCATGTCACTTAGTTCCTTATGAATTATACCAAGACCTTGTTTAATGATACCAACTTGTATTCATCACCTAATAATGATAAAATAGTCATAGGATTTACCAAATATTCTCTCAAGAATCCTACCTATTTCTTATTCTCAGGTTCCCCTACTACCATAATTCCTACTTACCTAATACCCATTTCCCAATCACTCATGAACTAGTTTTCTTAGCGATCTCATTTCTAAGAAAACCCTCTATGTATACCTCAGTATTTATTAGATTTATTCTCACCAATACATATTAAAATATCCCTGAAACCATTATCTTGATACTTACTGAATTAATCCTAGAAATGAAACTCACACACCTATAATACTACACCCACCCACATATAATAAGGGTGAACCTAGAAAAAAATTATCATTGACTATTAACCCTTGGAACCAATCCAAGAGAACTTTCTCAATGATTTATACAAAGACTGTGAAGGATTATCCCACTAAATTCTTGAGCTCAAAACTCTAATTTCATAAAAATTTGGTTTCCTAACATCCTACTAGAATAACTAGTTTCTTTACTAACTAACCAAAGACCCAAACTCAAAAGACCACTTTCAATAGACCATGAGAGCCCATACTAGGTTACTCAAATATTTATCCCAGTCCCAAAGAATCATTATGGTTAATCACATAAAAATACTACTTATTTACTCGGTGACATAGTCTATGAGTATTACTAAAATCATGAAACTTATATTGGATCACTTATTCCTATATTATAAGGTTCCACCTAAACCTTTTCACAATTCACAACACCCTTGGTCTATATTTAATTTACCCAATACTAAAACCCCATGAAATAATGTTCCATCACACATAAAAATCAAATAATATGCATTAATAAATAAGGTAAAACATACTTAATAATCTTCTTACTTACTCCATACAGTATCATTGGTTGGTTTGAATCTATTCTTTTTAAATAGATAAATCAAAAAACATTCCTAAATTGGAATTTTCATAGAAACATATAACAGATGAAATAAACATAATGAGAAATGATGGGAATTACCATATACTATCTTGTATAAATATACTATCATATAAGGAATTTTGATTATGTGAAAGATGTAAATCTAGGGGTTACATAAAGAAGAGTGAGAGAGACAAATAGGAGGATGGGGTTTCGGGGATGTCTGGGTAGAGAAAATAAATAAAAGAAAGAGTTATTTATTAAAAAAAATATTTTAATAAAATTTTAAAAAAAATCTATGGACTTTTGGGTACTCAGTTGGTCACTAACCATCTAGTGGAGACCATTTCCAACCAGCTCCTATGCTCAAACCAGCAAGTACCTTATGGTCTCCTACTAGATACATGGTTATAAATACGATAAAATAAATTAGTTTACCAACTAGTACATCCTTTAATCTAAATATTTGGATCCAATTAAAACCTATAATAATATATAACAAACACCCTCTATAGATGTCTTAAACCTCAAAAAATCAATGTGAATCTTAAATTTAAAACCACCCCTATGCAAAATTTATGATGGTACAAAATTCTCCAGTTACACAAACCAATAATTATTTAGTCCATTACAAAATCCCTACCATATAGATTCTCATTCATGGGAAGAATTTATAAAACTATACCAACTTCCAATTTATCAATTAAATCTATTACCAATCATCATTCGGGATTCTGAATTGGATATACTTATACCACCCATACACTTGACCCAGAAAAAAATTCCAAAAACTACCTCTATGATTCATGATATACATTAATCATTTCCCAAAAAATTTATATAATGTAAATTAAAATCCATTATACTAGATTAAACATGAAAAAAAACTAGTCACCCCACCCACACACTATTTAACTTCCATAAAAATCTCATGACAAATGTCCTGCAACATCGGGTTTCCCATTCTAATCATTATGTCTTAGATTTAGTGACATTTAAAACCATACAACATTCCATAGTATAATTAATACTTGAATCATGATGTGATATAGTAATGAAAACTAACTTCAATAAATAAATCACCACACCCACTCTCTTAGTACTGATATACTTCTGATGTAATTCATTATCATATTGTTCATAAAATTTTACATGATTTGGTTACCCAATGTAGTTACTTTATCTAAAAACCATAGATAAATTACAAATAAATTATTTACAAAGGAATAAAATATAATTATTCTACCTACACACTAGTATCCTAGGAAATATCTCAACTACCGACCTATTAGTCCTATTACCCTAGTGATATATCCCACTTACGTTTCATACACCCAAATGATCATTAAGAATATACCTATCATCATCACACTTCACAAAAACACCAAATTTTAAAATACAATGTCTAGTAAATTATCCAACATAGTAAAATTATATGACTAACCATCTTATACTCAATAATTTCCATGAAACACCAACTACTGCTGATTTCAGTGTTCCCAAAACATTACCCTAGATACTCACCAAATTCTCTCAAAACAAGGTCCATACCCTAAAATAATCATTTATGTGATCCTCATCATATGAAATTCCCTATTACTAAATCCCAAACACTAATTTATCCTAAAATCATCATTACCTTTTCATAATTAAATATAAACCAATATTTTATGATCTCAATAGATCCATTCTACATCGCACACTAGGGTCTAATGACATAGTGGTGCCCCAACCACCACTTTTTAATCATACCTAGGATCAATTTACCTAACTCCAAAATCATGATGGGAATACCGTAAAGCTAATGAATTTAATCTAAATTAATTTAGTCTCATGTTTTAATCAATAATATACTCCATATCCCTTTTTGTATATTTTTATATTTCTCAATGATATCTCATCTCACCATCGATGGAAACACCTCTCCAATTCATCAGTAGATACTCTAATTCACTGTGACCACTGATGTATAGTGGAAATTATCATTATTATTACCCCATTCAAGAACCTTAATAGGATACACCTCATTATCTATCACATATTGTGTGCCATCATTTATCAAAACACACAAGAGACCCGCAGCTAAACTCCAAGTAGTTAGGGACTAAAGAGTCATAGAACCCATCATCATCTTATTACATTTTCTCATTTCTATATCCCATGTCATTATTAAAAGACATAACACATGAAACATTCCAAAAAAGTTTATATATATAAAGTATTATTTACACATGACCAATATGTATTGGCTACTAACTATTATGACTTCACATTATAAGTCACATGAACTCACTCTTTCTCTTAAGACTAGTGTGAATTTTAAAGATCCCTATTATTGGTTCCTACCCCTCATAGATATCAACCAATTTCTAACCATGATCTGGTAAAATATACCATATTTCTCATTTATAAACCCTAATGCAATCCTTCATGAGTCACATCTGATTTTTTCCATGCTTTCATGCCTAATACACTAAATGTACAGCCCTTGCACGTAATATATAATTACACCAAAAGCACTACTTATTTTATTTTTTAAGGGAAATCCCATTTGTGGCCTTTTCGAACCCTCCACACACGGAACCCCCCCCCCACCCACCCCATGAAGAACTCACTCCAGAAGTTATCACCCTAGGTGGGGAAGGAGTTGTATCCAGTCGAGATGGCAGAGCGTCCCGGAGGGTGACGACCCGACAACGATGGTTCATCATAGTGATCCCTTCCAAACAAACCATATGATCATGTGTCACTCATGTTTCATTATAAATCAATAACCACCTACCATTTCTCTACTCACCCTATATTGGACCGCTAAGGGTCAGATCACACTATATCTTAGAAAACCACATCTCAATTAGATTAGGATAAAAAATAACCAATCCTATACTCTAAACACAACCATGGTACCATAGAAAGTATCAATTTCATGTATCCCACAACTCAAGGCACCACACGATCACATATCTATACTCTCAAGCATGTTTAATAATTCAAGGAATCTAATTCCTATCTTTAATCCAAAACTTAGACACACATCTTGCACTGATCCATGGATAAGGCATCTAATGTCCAAACTCATCCACTAAGATATATCATAACACTATATATAGGTGGTAATTATATCATCCTAATCAAATAATATCACATGAAAACACACCAGTATTATGTTTAAGTTAATTAATACACCACCATATGTTATTTATTAAATCAACAAATAACTTATTTTTGATGTTTTAATTAATCAAAACCCTTATAATTTTTTTTTCAAAGAATTTATTTTTATTTCCAAAATAGTTATCCAATACCATTTTACTTTCTAAAAATTATTTCAAATCATAATAATTTGGAATATTTCTAATAAACTTACACATATAGTATGATTCATATATGTGTGAATCTTGCCATCATTGGAAAATATTAAAAAATTAATCAATAGCATAATAGTAAAAATTAATAAACAATTAACTATAATTTAAAAAAACAATAATTTCACATCCTTGGTAACATGGATGTACCTCTAGTATAAAAATAGTTTTTTACATCATTTTTTTATGTTTTTAATGTTGTTTTTAGGTAACATTATTGAAAGAGACTTTAAAATATTTTTTTTAACATAAATTGTTATAATTGATCTTAAAATTATTATTTTAAAGACCTTTTATATTGGTTATTATATAACTAATGCCAAAAAGTGAAATTCAACATTGTTTATAAAAAAACGACATCGAATGTGAATTTTTACATCAGTTATATGATAACCAATGGAAAAAATATCTATTTTTTAAAAAATCAATGCTAATTACCCCTCTGATGAAAATAAAAGATTGATAAAAGGTAAAAGATCATAGAAAAAACATTAAATATAGAAAACCAAACTTAAATATTTGACATATTTTTAAAGGTTTTTATAGTCTTTATAAACATAATTTTTTGAGAGGAAATAACTTAGCAGAAATTTGAAACCGTGTCTTAGAAGGAATTTTAAACTATGATGGGAGATTTGAAATTTTAATGTGATCAGAATAATGAATATTTATTATAAAAAACATTAACAGGTGTATCATTTGAGAAAATTAATAGTAAAAAATTTAAATCCTAGAAAAATAATTATAAATACCATGACGAGATCACTGAAAGAAGAATTAGTGTAATGATGATGAAGATAAAATGATTTGAATTGGTGTAATGATGAAAAATACCAAAGATTTAATCTGAAATGAATACAAATTGATAATAAAAGAATACAACTAAAAAATAAAATCATTACATCATAAATTTTAGGAACACTACTGTAATTTGAGATATTTGTGATGGGATCCCGTTGAAAATGAGCTTTTGCGACGGGGTCCTATCGCAAATAGCTCATTGTAGAAAACAGTGTCACAAATAGTTCCCCAATTATATATATTATATATATATAAACATATTTTGAGGGGCCCATCACAAAAAGGTATTTTCAATGGGCCCTTTTTCCCCTGGAAAATAGTTCTCTAATTATAAATATTATATATATAAAAACATGTTGCGATAGGCCCGCCACAAAAAAAAATATTTGCGACAGGCACGTTTTTTCATCACAAATAGTTGTTTAAAAATAAATAAAAACTATTAGCGATGGGAACTCATCGCAAAAGTCCCCATCACAAATACTTAATAAAATAATAAAATATATATTCAATAAAATTGTGATAAATTAATATTAGAAAATAGTATTAATATTAATAATATTAATATAAATAATATAATATAATATAATACTAATACTAATATTAATAATATAAAATAAATTATGTTATTGTAATATTAATAAAATAATAATACTAATAATATAATAATGATATTATTATTATTAATGTTTATGAAAAAAATAATATTAATATTATTGAAATAATAAAAAAATTATAAAATATTAAAATTATCAATATTCACAAAAATATATATAAAAAATAAAAAAATATTATTATTATTATTATTAAAATAAACAAACATTAAAAAATATAATACTAATAATAAATATTAAAATATTAAAATATTAAAAAAAATATGCAATATTCGCACCAATATAAAAGATAGAAACTATAAATAGTTAATATTACAAAAAACCTTGAATTCAAATGTTTTTAACAATAAAAAAGTCAATGGAGGCCAGTCTTCTAGAGGAGGTGGTAGAGTTGGAGGAGATGGTGGAAGAAACTCCATCCCTAAACTACGAGTGAAACGACGTATGTACTCCATCTTCTCATGATGCTGTTGCAGCCATCGATGTGTCTCCTCCTCGTACTGCTACTACTGTTGATGCATATCTTCCTATTACTTAGGAATACTCTCTATAATCTCACTCTGAGCTTGCAACTGCTCCTGATACTGCGATCCAGAAGACAATGCCTCTCCATGATCTCCTCTCAAGTTGGACGCTGACATCACAACAGTACCATAATAAGTCTCAGGAGTCAAATGAGAGTCGATACTAACTACTCGGCCCTTATCGAAGCCATACTAGGTCGTCTGTATCCATGTCGCCTCATCAAAATGGTGGGCACTAGTCTGATCATCCGTCTCGGCCTGACTCTCAACCTATTTCTGAGAGTTCACAGCCTAATATGACTCCTTCAGTTCCAATTTGAAATTAAAATAGTGAAAATATTATATGCAGTTAATTTTTAAACTAAAAAAGAAATAATACTGACCACAATCTGATGTTGGCAATCACCTCTAATCTCTCCAGTGGATGTATCACTATACAACCTCCAATAAACAACGTACTCTATAATATAGGGCTTCTCTTATGCCTATATGAATATAAAATAAACTGTTTATATTTAAATTTATATAAAATATTTAAAAGAGTACATACCATATTCTCTCTATGCGTATTGGAATGTACGACTACCAGCTCGATGTGTTACCTCCTATCTCCCTCAATTTGTTCAGGCCAATGAATATCTCCTCTGAAATCCACTACAAAACTAGTGTGAACATAATTCATCCCAAACATGAGATGACATGTACTATGGTTGGTGGGATCCACATGACTCATCAAATACTTTCACTCCTTTCTTCTTGGACTTCCTTCTAAAATTGTACAAAAATTGACAGAAACGGTCACACATAGACACCTCCCATGTTGCGTGGATACCAGCACACATGCTATCATCAATGGGATACCATAAACCCTACAAATAATTTATAATATCAAGTTATTAATGAAATAATTTTCAAAATAAATATTATTTATTTACATACCATCAAATGATCTAACATGTCAAGCTGCACATCAACAGTAATCTATTCCCATGTGATCCATGGTAGAGAAAAATAATTATGCAAGACAGCACTCCCCTGTCCAACAACTATATGTGAAAAACTGTGAAAAAATAACAAATAATCAAACAATTAGTATAAAAATAAATTAATGAAATCTGACTAAAATACATAGGTTATCATACCTCCAAGTGCATGGATTGATGCCAAGACATGGACATCACTCGAGGATAGGGTCAGGAATCATCAGTCATGCAAGATCATGCCCCCTATGCGTACCCCCTAAACTACCAGTAGGTTGACGGTCAGATGCTCCCAAATCATCCTCATCCAAAGGTAGCTCACCCTCCCACAACTGACAAAATAAATCATCGTCCATCAGAAAAATAAAATGATTGTTGTTAGAAAATAGTTAAAAATAACTATTATATATAGATATATATTAGTTATGATTATAACAGGCATTTAACTATTTCAATGCTCACCTTCATCATCATCTTCATATCTAATGATGTCAATGTCTTCATATTCCTCCTCAGCATTATCAATATCTATATGATTTTTAGTTTCATCATCTCTTCCCATTTCAAATTCATTTGTAACATCATTAACATCATCGTCATCATAGACCTTTAATTGTGGGGTGTCATCACCGATATTCAGGTCTCTTTGTGAAAAATATGGATTTTGAGTATTCTCTTGAAAATTTTCAATTCCTTTCACTTCAGCGTAACAACATTCACTTTGAGTAAACTTATTTTCTCAATAGTTCATTTTTATTATGCTCCACCAATCACTCAGATCTCTTGAAGTAGAATAGTAATTTGTGTAATAAATTTGATGTGCTTGTTGAGATAGTAAAAATGGTTCATTTAATATAGGAATACTTTTATATTTAATATCAATGATTCCATGAGTCAGATGAACATGAAAGCCTCTCTTAGTATCCAACCACCGACATTTAAACATCATTATGAAATTCTTCCCTAGATAACATAATTAAATAATTTCATCCAACATGCCATAAAAGTCAACTTCAATTTCTCTATGACGAGATCCTCTCATGAAAACACCACTATTCATTATTTGTTTTTGATTTCTCATATGCATGTGTATGAAATCGAAAACCATTCACCACATATGAATTATAAGATTTAACCATTTTAGATGGTGGGTTACTCAATATACAATGTCGCTTATCAATTTTATCAGCATGTTGAGACACCTGAAAATTTGTAAAACAATTATCAATATAATAAACAATAAATTTAGTTGATATGTTAAACCATAAATAATTTATGATTCCAGTTTTTGGAACCACTGAGAAAAAAATTTTGCTGGCATTCTTCAAGAGCAGATGCTGTGATTTGTGGAAATTTTTTCTTGATATGATTATCATATAACCAAAATACAAAATAAGTTTAATTACTGTAACATAAATTATAAAATTAGTGATATAAGCACTAACAGTACAAATGATGTCATTTCTTCACAGTTGAGTAGAATATATGTATGAGCTCTGTGATGTTCATCATCTGAAAACCATAATTCATGAACTCAACCACAGCCAAGCTCAGGCTGATTAAAAACTAATAATTTATTGTCTATTTCATCTTCAAAATTTCCCTCATTCTATCCCATGCGGTTTTTTATTGAGGGATATTCAGTTTCAAAATAATGAGAGCATAAAAAAGAAATTTACTCTTACAAATAAGCTTCAGCATTTGAGCCATTAATGATACTTTGTTACATACTTTTTTATTCAATTTTTTTATGAATCTATCAAATGGTTACATCCATTGAATCTGTAATGGACCTACACATTTTGCTTCATTTGGAAAAAGTAGTATCAAATATTCCATTAAGTTAAAGAAAGATGGCGGGAAGATTTTTTCCAGTTTACATATAATTACAACAATATCTTTTTATTTTTTTTCTTAATGCATCGTAGTTTGTTGTCATCACACAAATGTCTCGAATAAAATATGATATGTCTGTTATTGAATTAAAAATAATAGAATTCAAAAAACCTCTTAATCCATTAGTCATAATTCTTTCCATTATAACATGACAATCGTAACATTTTAATCTGATAATATGACTATTCTTAACACATATGCCTAAATTGGAAGCATAGCAATCAGGAAATCTTAAATCTACAATCCACTGAAAAAATAAAATGTGACTCTCTTTGGATAGAGTATAAGTTTCTTTTGGATTTATTAACCTTCTGTGATCTGACATTTTCAGACAGTTCGAGTTCCGATCTGCTACAAATGTGGCCAAGATCTAATCGTGCCTTTATATTTTCTTTGATCTTACCTGGTGTATCCAAAACTGTATGAAATAAATTATTAATATAGTTCTTCTCAATATACATGACATCCAACATGTGGCGGACCAACAAATCAGACCAATATGGAAGATCCCAAAAAATTATTTATTTTATCCAACTGTGTTCTTTCCCAAAGCCATTAATTTTATATTGGTTTGTTGTTGGTATAAGTGTGATAGGAGGTAATGAAAATACAACTGATTTTAACTCTGTACATGAGATTAGTTTTGGAGGTCCATCCCTCTTAATTGTTCCTTTTCTGAAATGAGATTTGTTCCTCCGAAAAGGATGATCGGTTGGAAGAAATTTGTGATGACATTCAAAATAGAAATGTTTTTTTTCTATTGATGAGTATAAATGATTTGTTGTCTCTCATATAGTAAGGACATTATTTTGGACCATGTGTACTCTAGCCAGATAACATACCATATGCTGTGAAGTCACTAATTTTCCACATCAATGTAGCTTTTAGTTGGAATTATTGTTTCATAGAAACATCATATGTTCTAACACCATTACTCCCCAATAAATTTAACTCATCAATCAATGGTTTCAAACAAACATAAATATTATTTTTCAGATGTCTTGGGATTAATAAGGTCAAAAATATATAAGGCTCCTTCATCAACATCCATGGAGGTTAATTGTAAAATTTTATAAAGATAGTTTAGTATGAATATTGACCACCATAAGAACCAAACAGAAAGAAACCATCAATATAAAGACCCAATAACATGTTCTGGGATTTTAAATAAAAATATGGATGCACTCGGTCAAAATGTTTCCATGAATCACCATTAGATGGATGATTCAAGCTTTTACCAGTTGAAATATTTGTTTTGTGCCATGATATCATTGTCGTTGTGTTCTGAGACAAAAATAAAAGCTGCAACCTTGGTTTAAGTAAGAAATATCTCAACTATTTTACAGGAATCAATCCAGACTTCACTGGTTGAGCTTCTTTATACCTCGATTTTCCACATATGGAACTACTTTCCAACGACTCATTTTCACCCAAATATAAGACACAAACATTTTCACATGCATAAATCTTCTAATAAATAAGGCCCAGATTATGAACCATCCTATTACTCTCATAGTAATTTTTAAGAAACACATTTCCTTCAGATAACAATGTTTTAACCAAAGAAAATATCTGATCAAAACCTTTGTGTAATGGCCCGGACCTCTCCGGTCCATTACTTTGTGAAAATGTTGGTGTTCGAGGTGTTCCGGGAGGTCAAGGGGACTTATCCCCAACACTTTGCCAATTTTCCAGTTCTGTGAACATTGTTTCCAGTTTTATGAACAGTAACAGATCGGTCTCACCGATTGGTCTGAAAGATCGGTCTCACAGATCGGTGTGACAGATCGGTTTCACAGATCGGTGTGAAAGATTGGTTTCACAGATCAGTCTGACAGATCGGTTTCACAGATTGGTGTGACAGATCGGTTTCACAGATCGGTCTGACAAATCGGTTTCACAGATCGGTCTGACAGATCGGTTTCACAGATCGGTGTGACAGATCGGTTTCACAGATCGGTCTGATAGATCGGTTTCACAGATCGGTTTCACAGATCAGTTTCACAGATCGGTTTCACAGATCGGTCTGACAGATCGGTTTCACAGATCGGTGTGACAGATCGGTTTCACAGATCGGTCTGACAGATCGGTTTCACAGATCGGTGTGACAGATCGGTTTCACAGATCGGTTTGACAGATCGGTTTCACAGATCGGTGTGACAGATCGGTTTCACAGATCGGTCTGACAGATCGATTTCACAGATCGGTGTGACAGATCGGTTTCACAGATTGGTCTGACAGATCGGTTTCACAGATCGGTTTCACAGATCAGTTTCACAGATCAGTTTCACAGATCAGTTTCACAGATCGGTTTCACAGATCGGTTTCATGTACAGTAACGGTGGGTGAACAGTGTTTCCAGACTCCTACAGTTTTGCCCCTTTTGACGTTTCTTTTGACGTAAAATACATTTAAAGCCTTATTTTAAGGGCTCTTAAGGCCGTTTCAAATGCCATAAATCCTATATTAATTGTTCCTAAGGCTTGGAATGTTTTACTTGGTCAAACCGCGTGGGTTAATGCGATCCGTTTTTAATGGAGAATTAATCGGATCTTAAATCGTCGCCCCATTAAATCTTAAAAAGGGACGAGATATCATTCTCCCTTGTTCTTTCCATTTGTTCTCGGCTAAGAGACACTAGAAACTTTCAATCCTTTCCATAGGAGTTGCACAATCAATCTTTACCCCGAGGATTGGTTCTGTTCTGTTTTGGATGCAACTAAGCCGTGTCGATCAATCTTCGATATAAGGTATGTTGTATCGTCGTTCTTTTGGGGTTCATCTTCACCTATCCTCTTTTCCATAATTATACCATGTATTCTCCAAGATTCTAATGGGTTTTCTTGGGGTTGGTTGGTACTGTCGTACTGCAGCATCCTCCGGTGGATGCAGTTGTCGCGAGGGGAGGATCGTGACCTGTTGTGTGGATAAAGAACGTGAGGAACTGTTTGAGGTAGGGGATTCATGGCTTCTCCAACTGTACATGTGCAATCATATAATTAGCATGATTTATTCCTTTGGATCACAATGAAATTGACCTAATTAAATACTTGAACCGGATTAAAATAATTGGTTGATCGCATGTTGTTGCTTTATACCGTGATAACGGTTTGCCTCATGTTTTCCTAGATATAGTGATATCTATGTTTTCTTTGATTTGTTGTTCGTTCATGATAGAAATTGATAATGAATGTAAAGCCGGAATTAATTGTTAATTAATTGGCTAAAGATAAAGAGGCATGTAAATTAATCTGGTTATTGCCGTTGTTGTAATTGTTCTAATTTGAGGATAATCAAATTAGGGAAGTAAGCATGGTTATTTAATTGTGATAGTTTTCTGATTAGGTATCCATGATTGGAACCTACGAATAACAAATCTGTTAATTCAATATGATTATAGAAAAGATTATGTGGGAATTTCTAAAAGGGTTCTGAGTTACCCTCTTTTTTGTTAAAGGGTCAAGAGCCCATGATGTGATGTTTGTTTTCCTGCTGCTTGTGCTGTGATGTGAGCCTGGATGGTTGTTGTGATATGTGGAGGCATGGAGGCCTTGTGGTTATGGCAGCAGATGACGCCTAGAGTGGCGAGGTGCATCAGTTTATGTATATGGGTGTCGGGGAGGACACCAGGGGTGATGGAATGGGATGGATGTGGTTACTGGTTGCTTGCGGTTTTCTTGAATGTTAATCTGCTTTACTTTTCCCCACTGCTCAAGGCAGCTGGTCTTGCTACCCTTCTTCCGAAGGAGGCGAAGACGCGCGGGGTATGCCACGTGCTTTTTGTGTTTAGCCTCTCGAGGGAGAATGGGTATATGCTCTTTCTATAGGCGGAAAAGACTCGACGGGTAGTATATCTATTCACCGTGTTGAGCCTCCTTTGTGTTTAGAAGCATATGATGCTTTTCTAGAATTCCTGGGAATGTGGAAAATTAATTCTGTAATGAATGTTTGATTAAATGGTGAAAATCCACAGGGATGGAGATGCTGGAATTTAAAGGTGATGTGAATCTTAAAACTGAGTAGTTGTTTTTGAATGTGATGCCAATTCAGTTTAATGTGGAATTGTTCATTCTTAATTAATGTTTAAAGAATTAATTAATGTACAGTGGAACTGATAAAATGAGAATGGAGTAATCTAATAAAGCTCTTCAAATGGTTGTGTGCTTGTAGGATACCTATTCTTTGAAGTAGCAGCCTAGAGTCTGAGAGACGTTAGCTGCAGTTATATCTAAGACTAGTTAATGCCCATAGTGTGGATGTGAGTTACCTGTATATTCTGTACTTTTTGTGTTTCTATACGCTACTCCACCCTGTCGGTAAGGGCAACTGACACCCTGAGGATTCTGAGCCCTGGGGGGGGGGGGTGTTTTCCCCAACATTCTGATGGGAGGTTGAATGGCTGGCTACCCCCTTTTGGCCCCGCTCTCTTCTCTTGGTAGATCTTTGTACTGGTAGGCACAGTGGTTAGTTTTACCCATATATGTGTGTAGAGGGCTGTGATGGCTTGTGGTTATTTCCCACACATATATTCTGGATATAGTATCCTATGGACTACTATAGGTGTAACGTGTATAAGCTATAATGGCTTGAGGATCCTTACTCGGAGTATGGGCTGTAATGTCTTGAGGTATTATACCCGATGTATGATACACGTTATACGAGCTGTGGTGGCTCCCGGAAACTACCTGGTTACTTTGGTTGTGAGGACGGTGTGGTGCTTCGCCCAGGTGTCTGCGGGCAAGCCTATGTGGTGCACGAGGTGCAGATTGTGGAGCTTAGCCCAGGTGTCTGCGGGCAAGCCTTTGGAGAGAGATACATAGGACGTATGTCGTTGGGGAAAAGCGGCAAACCAGTGGGAAAGTAGTAGTGGGGTACCCTTGATATTCTTTACTATATTCTATATTCTTGTATGCGTTACTTGGTGAGAGTAGCCATGGTGAGGTTGGGAACATAGTATACCTGTTTAGGTGACGAGTTAGTTTCACTTGTTGTTCACTAGGCTTTAGCATGCTTTCTTTACCTTTGAACGAGAGGCTTGGGGAGGATCCTACTGAGTATACTGTTATACTCACCCTATGTACATATGAACTGTTTTTCAGGTCACTTGGAGCAGGTTGGACAAGCTGGTTACTACTAGCTTGTGGTTGGAGGAGGAGCTGTTCGGGCTCGTGGTCACTGCCGTTTTTCTTTCTTTTGGGTACTTTTAGTTTCCCCTTTCAGTTGTAGTACTTTTTCATGACATTTCATATATGTACTTGGTTTCTTTTTTTTTTATATTTCAGTTATGATTTGGAGTTGGTTGGATTCTATTCTATCTCTCTCTTCTGCATGTGTTCTCTTAGAGGGTAATGCCTCCCATTTTTACGTTATTATACCCTCGGTGCTAGTCGCCAACCCGGGGCCTACTGGAGGCGGGACTCGGGGGTCATTATCTCCCTTTTCACATTGCCGACCCAGGAGGGGTACACTTTGTGGGGAGGGGGTCGTGACAGAGTGGTATCAAAGGCTCTGGTTGAGGGATAGGATGGAGTTTGGAGTTAGGCACAGGTGAGGATGCATGGGATGGTAGGCCAACAGTTTCATTCATGTTTAGAAAGTGGGGTAAACACTGGAGACCGGTAGAGACATAGGCGTTCAGGGCCCCCTATGATCTGTTGCACGGACCTTTAAGTTTACGATGGCTACTAAACAAGGTGATACTGGTTGCAGGGTAGAGACCTAGGAAAGGATCGTGCATCATTATTCTTTGCGTCTGTGTTTGAATGGGTAGAACTTGGGATAGGTAACCTAAAATTAATAAAACGAAATAATTAATTAATGTTGAGTCTTCCATATTCCAGGCTTAGGAGCTCTAACGGTTGTTATTTTACAGGTATGGCTCCAGGTCAACATCCTCATCAGGTTTGCGCAGAAGGTGCCCAGCAGGCTGTTCCAGCAGATCGCTGCCGGGTAGAGGTTGACGACGATGAAACTTGGAGGAAGACACTCCGAGAGTTTCAGCGCCAGAGTCTACAGAAGTACGAGGGCTCCGTTTCAGATGCAGTCACAGAAGACTGGTTGGAGGAGGTCGAGATAGGCTTCAGTTCGATTCGTGCTTGGAAGGAACACTGGGTGTCCTTGGTTGTGATGATGTTGCGTGGAGAAGCGAGACAGTGGTGGTTCTTGTTCCTCGGGGATCGTGAGGAGTCAGCGATCTCATGGGAGGAGTTTCGAGACAGGTTTAGAGTCGAGTTTCTTTCATCGACTGCGAAGGCGTCCAGTCGCCAGGAGCTACTCACCCTTCGACAGGGGAGCTCCAGTGTTCGAGAGTTTGGAATCCGTTTCAAGAACCTTCTACGATATGCTTTAGACCTGTTACCAGATGATGAGGCCAGGGTGAGGCATTTCGAGGTGGCTTTGCGTCCAGAGATCCAGTGCCAGGTCACTCCATTTATGTTGAAGACATATCTTGAGGTGCTGGCGAGGGCAGAGGTTGTTGAGAGGACTTTGGCTAGGACCGGATCGTCACGAGAGGGGAATCGTCATGATTCCTCACGAAGCAGAGCTGTGTTCCGGGGTTCCCGGTTTTCAGGACAGAAGAGTTTCCGTTCACCTGGGGGTAGGTCCCAGCCCTTCCCATCTCGTTTCTCCGGAGGCAGCAACTCTCAGGCCTATGCCAAGGGATCAGGCGCTTGTTTTTCTTGTGGTGGTCGTGGTCATCAGCAGCGGGAGTGCCCGACTTTTCAGAGCAGTCATCGTGCACCAGGCGCTCCACTCCAGGTTCCTCCGTTGAGGCAGTTCCAGACGAGGCAGCAGCAGCAGGTTGCACCAGCTTTAGATCACAAGAGGGTAGATGGAGCAGGCAGAGGACAGCCCCATGATGCTCCCCTTCCTCATAGAGCAGAGCGCGGCCGTGGTGGTGGTCGTCATCAAGGTCAGAGAGGCCGTGGAGGTGGTCGTGGTCAGCTTCATGCTCTAGCGTTGCCAGCTCTAGGCGAGCCAGACGTCGTCCGAGGTACCCTTTGCTTGTTTTCTACCTTGGTGTATGCCTTGTTTGATTCAGGAGCGACACACTCCTTTATATCCCCTACCCTTGTCCACGCTTTGGGACTTGAGGTAGAGAGGCTTCCAGTGCCCTTGCCGTTGACTACGCCAGTTGGAGGTTGAGCTAGCTTGTTTGAAGTATGTAGAGACTGTGAGCTAGTGTTGGGGCAGCACCGCTCTTGGGGAGATTTCCTATGTTTACGAATACAACCATATGATGTCATCCTTGGCATGGATTGGTTGTATTCGGTGCAGGCTATTGTGGATTGCTACAGGAATAAGGTCGTTTTCTTTGATGAAGATGGAGAGGAAGTAGTGTTTGTTGGTGAGAGAGATCCTCAGATGAGTCATAGACGAGTTTCATCCTTATCATCCATGATGGCTGGGATGATGTTGAGTTCTTCAGAGGTTCAACAGTTGGCGTTTCCTAGGGTCGTAGAGGAGTACCCTGACGTCTTTCCAGAAGAGGTTGTATCCTTACCCCCTCAACAAGAGATTGAGTTTGGGATCGAGCTACAGCCGGGAGCGTCTCCTATCTCTATGTCTCCATATAGGATGGCCCCTTCTGAGTTACGAGAGCTATGTATACAGCTTGATGGTCTGTTGCAGTGTGGTTTTGTTCGGCCAAGTGTGTCACCGTGGGGTGCACCAGTTTTGTTTGTGAAAAAGGCCGACGACAGTTTGCGGTTGTGCGTCGATTATCGTCGGTTAAACAAAGTGACAATAAAGAATCGCTATCCTCTTCCACGGATTGATGACCTATTCAATCAACTGAAGGGTGCAAGTTGGTTCTCAAAGATCGACTTGCGGTCAGGATATCATTAGATGCGTGTAAAGGATGAGGATATCCCGAAGACTGCTTTCCGTTGTCGTCATGGGCATTATGAGTTTGTTGTAATGCCATTCGGCATGACGAATTCTCCAGCTGTTTTCATGGGGTTGATGAATGCTGTGTTCCGTGAATTCCTGGACAAGTTTTTTGTGGTTTTCATCGACGACATCCTTGTGTACTCCACATCTGAAGAGGAGCATGCAGAGCATCTACGAGCTGTTTTGGGAGTTCTTCGCCAACATCAGTTGTTTGGTAAGTTGTCCAAGTGTGAGTTCTGGGCTCGAGAAGTTCGTTTCTTAGGGCATGTTGTGTCCCAACAGGGAGTAGCTGTGGATCCTTCGAAGGTAGAAGCAGTGGTGTCTTGGGCAGCCCCCAAGACTGTGTCAGAGGTGCGAAGTTTCCTTGGTCTCGCAGGCTATTATAGGAGGTTTGTAGCCAATTTCTCCCGAGTTGCGACTCCTCTGACAGCTTTGACCAGGAAGGATCAAGCATTCATATGGACTGATCAGTGTCAGACAACATTAGAGTATCTAAAGGAGATGTTGGTAAGTGCTCCAGTCCTTTGTCTTCCAGCGGAGGGAGTCCAGTTTGATGTTTTCTGTGATGCTTCACATCTGGGGCTAGGTTGTGTTCTCATGCAGCAGAGGTCAGTTGTTTCTTATGGGTCTCGGAAGTTGCGTCCCCATGAACGCAACTATTCCACCCATGATCTTGAGTTGGTAGCCGTGGTGTTTTCTCTGATGTTGTGGAGACATTACCTCATTGGTGAGCACTTTGTGGTTTTCACCGATCATAAGAGTTTGAGGTATGTTTTCTCCCAACGTGACTTGAATTTGCGGCAGTGTCGGTGGATGGAGTTCTTGCAGGAATACGACTTCGAAATATCGTATACACCTGGGAAGGGAAATGTTGTTGCTGATGCACTGAGCTGAAAGTCACGTAATGATGTTGTGCGTGAATCTCGTGATTCTTGGAGAGTGATGGAAGAGCTATCAGCTTTGCATCTTGATATGGGAGAAGTTGGGGGAAGGGGTTGTCTTTTCCAGATGACGGTGCAGTCATCCATGATGAAAAATGTGGAAGAGTCTCAGTTGGGTGATCTAGAGGTGGAAGTTTGGAGAGACAGAGTTGTATGTGGTGAGGCCCCTGATGGTTGGTCGGAGGATGAACAACACCGAGTGTTGTATCAGGGCATGCTTTTTGTTCCCTTGGCGATGCACGGGACGGTTCTCCGAGAGTTCCATAGTTCACCCTTGGCGGTACATCCTGGTGTGACGAAGATTTACCGATCCTTGAGGAGTCAGTTCTGGTGGCCTGGGCTGAAACGTATGATTGCAGAATGTGTGTCTCGATGTTTAGTCTTCCAGAAGGTGAAGGTCGAACACTGTGTTCCTGGTGGTGTTCTCCAACACATAGAGATTCCTCAGTGGAAGTGGGAGGACATCTCAATGGACTTTGTTACAGGTTTACCTCGAGCTCCGGGAGGACATGATGATATATGGGTGGTAGTGGATCGTTTAACAAAATCGTCCCACTTCATAGCAATCAAGGAGTCGAGCTCAGTGGAGGTTTTGTCAAGGCAGTATCTGGAGGAGGTGGTGAGGCTTCACGGAGTACCTAGGACGATCATTTCTGATCGAGATCCTCGTTTTACCTCTAGGGTGTGGAGAGGTCTCCAGCATGCTTTTGGCTCTCAACTGTGCCTTAGCACTGCTTTTCATCCTCAAACGGATGGTCAGACAGAGTGAACAATCTAGACTCTTGAAGACATGTTGCGCTCTTGTGTTCTTGATTTTGGAGGTTCATGGGTGAAGCACTTACCATTGGTAGAGTTCGCTTACAATAATATTTTTCACTCTACCATCAGCATGGCGCCGTTTGAAGCCTTGTATGGCCGGCCATGCCGTTCTCCGTTGTGCTGGACTGGGGTCGGAGAGTCAGCAATTCTCGGACCAGAACTAGTGCAGAATACAACAGAGATGGTTCAGGTGATTCGTGAGAGGATGAAGACAGCACAAGATTGTCAGAAATCTTATGCTGATCAAAGAAGGAGACCCTTAGAGTTTAATGTTGGGGATCATGTGTTTCTAAAGGTGACTCCCAGTCGTGGGCAGCGGAAGCGTGGTGGTTTTTCCCTGAGAGGTATCTTATGGGGTGGTTGTTCAGACCCCTCTTCTCTTCTGGGTTGGTTTTTAATTCTCGAGGACGAGAATGTTTTGAGAGGTATCTAATGTAATGGCCCGGACCTCTCCGGTCCATTACTTTGTGAAATGTTGGTGTTGGAGGTGTTCCGGGAGGTCAAGGGGACTTATCCCCAACACTTTGCCAATTTTCAAGTTCCGTGAACAGTGTTTCCAGTTTTATGAACAGTAACAGATCGGTCTCACCGATCCGTCTGACAGATCGGTCTCACAGATCGGTGTCACAGATCGGTTTCACAGATCGGTGTGATAGATCGGTTTCACAGATCGGTTTCACAGATCGGTGTGACAGATCGGTTTCACAGATCGGTCTGACAGATCGGTTTCACAGATCGGTCTGACAGATCGGTTTCACAGATCGGTGTGACAGATCGGTTTCACAGATCGGTCTGACAGATCGGTTTCACAAATCGGTTTCACAGATCAGTTTCACAGATCGGTTTCACAGATCGGTCTGACAGATCGGTTTCACAGATCGGTGTGACAGATCGGTTTCACAGATCGGTCTGACAGATCGGTTTCACAGATCGGTGTGACAGATCGGTTTCACAGATCGGTCTGACAGATCGGTTTCACAGATCGGTGTGACAGATCGGTTTCACAGATCGGTCTGACAGATCGGTTTCATAGATCGGTTTCACAGATCAGTTTCACAGATCAGTTTCACAGATCGGTTTCACAGATCGGTTTCATGTATAGTAACGGTGGGTGAACAGTGTTTCCAGACTCCTACAGTTTTTCCCCTTTTAACGTTTCTTTTGACGTAAAATACATTTAAAGCCTTATTTTAAGGGCTCTTAAGGCCGTTTCAAATGCCATAAATCCTATATTAATTGTTCCTAAGGCTTGGAATGTTTTACTTGGTCAAACCGCGTGGGTTAATGCGATCTGTTTTTAATGGAGAATTAACCGGATCTTAAACCGTCGCCCCATTAAATCTTAAAAAGGGACGAGATATCATTCTCCCTTGTTCATTCCATTTTTTCTCGGCTAAGAGACACTAGAAACTTTCAATCCTTTCCGTAGGAGTTTCACAATCAATCTTTACCTCGAGGATTGGTTCTGTTCTGTTTTGGATGCAACTGAGCCGTGTCGATCAATCTTCGATATAAGGTATGTTGTATCGTCGTTCTTTTGGGGTTCATCTTCTCCTATCCTCTTTTCCATAATTATACCATGTATTCTCCAAGATTCTAATGGTTTTTCTTGGGGTTGGTTGGTACTTTCGTACTGCAGCATCCTCCGGTGGATGCAGTTGTCGCGAGGGGAGGATCGTGACCTGTTGTGTGGATAAAGAACGTGAGGAACTGTTTGAAGTAGGGGATTCATGGCTTCTCCAATTGTACATGTGCAATCATAGAATTAGCATGATTTATTCCTTTGGATCACAATGAAATTGACCTAATTAAATACTTGAACCGGATTAAAAGAATTGGTTGATCGCATGTTGTTGCTTTATACCGTGATAACGGTTTGCCTCATGTTTTCCTAGATATAGTGATATCTATGTTTTCTTTGATTTTTTTCGTTCATGATAGAAATTGATAATGAACGTAAAGCCGGAATTAATTGTTAATTAATTGGCTAAAGATAAAGATGCATGTAAATTAATCTGGTTATTGTCGTTGTTGTAATTGTTCTAATTTGAGGATAATAAAATTAGGGAAGTAAGCATGGTTATTTAATTGTGATAGTTTGCTGATTAGGTATCCATGATTGGAACCTACGAATAACAAATCTGTTAATTCAATATGATTAGAGAACAGATTATGTGGGAATTTCTAAAAGGGTTCTGAGTTACCCTCTTGTTTGTTAAAGGGTCAAGAGACCATGATGTGATGTTTGTTTTCCTGCTGCTTGTGCTGTGATGTGAGCCTGGATGGTTGTTGTGATATGTGGAGGCATGGAGGCCTTGTGGTTATGGCAGTAGATGATGCATAGAGTGGCGAGGTGCATCAGTTTATGCATATGGGTGTCGGGGAGGACACCAGGGGTGATGGAATGGGATGGATGTGGTTACTGGTTGCTTGCGGTTTTCTTGAATGTTAATCTGCTTTACTTTTCCCCACTGCTCAAGGCAGCTGGTCTTGCTACCCTTCTTCTGAAGGAGGCGAAGACGCGCGGGGTATGCCACGTGCTTTCCGTGTTTGGCCTCTCGAGGGAGAATGGGTATATGCTCTTTCTATAGGCGGCAAAGACTCGACGAGTAGTATAGCTATTCACCGTGTTGAGCCTCCTTTGTGTTTAGAAGCATAGGATGCTTTTCTAGAATGCCTGGGAATGTGGAAAAGTAATTCTGTAATGAATGTTTGATTAAATGGTGAAAATCCACAGGGATGGACATGCTGGAATTTAAAGGTGATGTGAATCTTAAAAAGGAGCAGTTGTTTTTGAATGTGATGCCAATTCAGTTTAATGTGGAATTGTTCATTCTTAATTAATGTTTAAAGAATTAATTAATGTACAGTGGAACTGATAAAATGAGAATGGAGTAATCTAATAAATCTCTTCAAATGGTTGTGTGCTTGTAGGATACCTAGTCTTTGAAGTAGCAGCCTAGAGTCTGAGAGATGTTAGCTGCTGTTGTATCTAAGACTAGGTAATGCCCATAGTGTGGATGTGAGTTACCTGTATATTCTGTACTTTTTGTGTTTCTATACACTACTCCACCCTGTCGGTAAGGGAAACTGACACCCCGGGGATTCTGAGCCCTGGGGGGTGTTTTCCCCAACATTCTGATGGGAGGTTGAATGGCTGACTACCCCCTTTTGGCCCCGCTCTCTTCTCTTGGTAGATCTTTGTGCTGGTAGGCACAGTGGTTAGTTTTACCCATATATGTGTGTAGAGGGTTGTGATGGCTTGTGGTTATTTCCCACACATATATTCTGGATATAGTATCATATGGACTACTATAGGTGTAACGTGTATAAGCTATAATGGCTTGAGGATCCTTACTCGGAGTATGGGCTGTAATGGCTTGAGGTATTATACCCGATGTATGATACACGTTATACGAGCTGTGGTGGATCCCGGAAACTACCTGGTTATTTTGGTTGTGAGGACGGTGTGGTGCTTCGCCCAGGTGTCTGCGGGCAAGCCTATGTGGTGCACGAGGTGCAGATTGTGGATCTTAGCCCAGGTGTCTGCGGGCAAGCCTTTGGAGAGAGATGCACAGGACGTATGTTGTTGGGTCAAAGCGGCAAACCATTGGGGAAGTAGTAGCGGGGTACCCTTGATATTCTTTACTATATGCTATATTCTTGTATGCGTTACTTGGTGAGAGTAACCATGGTGAGGTTGGGAACATACTATACCTGTTTAGGTGACGAGTTAGTTTCACTTGTTGTTCACTGGGCTTTAGCATGCTTTCTTTACCTTTGCATGAGAGGCTTGGGGAGGATCCTACTGAGTATACTGTTATACTCACCCTATGTACACATGAACTGTTTTTCAGGTCACTTGGAGAAGGTTGGAGATCAAGCTGGTTACTACTAGCTTGTTGTTGGAGGAGGAGCTGTTCGGGCTCGTGGTCGCTGCCGTTTTTCTTTCTTTTGGGTACTTTTAGTTTCCCCTTTCAGTTGTAGTACTTTTTCATGACATTTCATATATGTACTTGGTTTCTTTTTTTTATATTTCAGTTATGAGTTGGAGTTGGTTGGAGTCTATTCTATCTCTCTCTTCTGCATGTGTTCTCTTAGAAGGTAATGCCTCCCATTTGTATGTTATTATACCCTCGGTGCTAGTCGCCAACCCGGGGCCTACTGGAGGCGGGACTCGGGGGTCATTATCTCCCTTTTCACATTGCCGGCCCAGGAGGGGTACACTTTGTGGGGAGGGGGTTGTGACACATTGTTTGACATTCCATTATCTGATTTAATATCCATAATTTTTGCAACTGCTTAAAATTTTCTTATCTTGCAACAAGGATATAATTCATCCTTAGCAGACCTCGACAACTCATAAAATTCAGATGGTGCCAACTCAAGAGCTCAATTAATATCTTCCCGAGTTTCAGTTTGTTGAAAATATGGACCTGCAACATCTTGTACTAAATTTTGAAACTGTGATGGATCTGAAATTAAATTATTAGTATCTTCTCTAGAACTGTGTTCACCATGATGATACCAAAAAACATTATCTGGTTGAAAACCAAAATAAAAGAGATGTCACCCCAACATTGTCAAATGTGTTAAACATTCTCATAGATCATTTTTTACAAGGAAACTTAATTATTCCTTGTGAAACAAATTCTGGTTTTGATGATGCAAATGAAAATAAAGGTTCAATACCCTCAATATATATAGGATTTAAGTGAGAACCGTTTGGATTTTTGCATTGATTTATCCAAGCACCATCACCTAATAATGATTGTTTTCTACTTCCTTGTTTTATATTTTTCTACAAAATATAAATCCATTACTATTTATTAATAATTTGAAATAAGAAAACCACTATCCAAAAAATGATAATATAAATAATTATAGCCACTTCTTACTAATTACCACTAATTACGAGCGACACAATTTCCAGTGGATTGGTGGTTACTCTTTTGTCCAATGGCTCATTTAATTTCAACTTTCTAAAACTGAAATCACAATAAAGAATCTACTCAGAGGTACGCATATCCATTCCCATGTATATGAGAATGCATAATTTTACCTCCGACCAGATTCCTCATTGTGATTTCAGTGTGAGAAAGATGCAAGTAAATTGAGTCGTCGGACAAAAGAGCCCCCATTTCATCGATGAATCATTTTCTTATAACTGTCACCACCTGAAAACATTATGAGTTTTTTTCCTATGAATGCATATCCAATATCGTGTATACAAGATTGAATATGCATATGTAGCAGCACATTTTTTATAATTTTTGGAGCTAGAGAGATTTGAAAGGAGAAGAGTCATTGAGAAAAAGGAGTGCCACCAATCCACTAGAAATTATGTCAAGTTCTCAAAATTCATTACAATTATCCCTATTTATTACAATTATCCCTATTTATTCTTAATTCTCCCTAACTGTTCCTAATTGTTCCTAATTATTCTTAATTATTCCTTATTGTTTCTAATTATTATTAATTGTTTCTAATTATAGATAATTGTTTATAATTTTTGCTAATTGTTGTTAATTGTTTCTAGTTGTTGCTAAATGTTTCTAAGTGTTTCTATGTGTTTCGAACTATTACTAACAGTCCCTAACTATTGCTAACTATTTCTAAATGCTGCCAATTATTTCTAAGTGTTGCAAACTATTGCTAAATGTTGCTAACTATGGATAACTATTTCTAATTGTTTCTAATTATTTCTAACTATTTCTATTTGTTTCTAAGTGTTGTTATTTATCCATATTTACTGCTAATTATGGATATTTGTTGCTAATTATTGTTAATTATTGCTAATTATTACTAATTATTGCTAATTATTGCTAATTATAGCTAATTATAGCTAATTATAGCTAATTATTACTATTTATTGCCAATTATTGCTAATTATTGCCTATTATTGCTATTTATTTCTAATTGCTTATTATTGCTAATTATAACTAATTATTGCTAATTATTACTAATTATTCCTAATTATTGCTAATTATTACTATTTATTTCTAATTATTACTAATCATTCCTAATAATTTCTAATTATTACTAATTATTAGTAATTATTGCTAATTATGAGTAATTATTTTTAATTATTAGTAATTATTTCTAATTATTAGTAATTATTTTTAATTATTTGTAATTATTGTTAATTATTAGTAATTATTGCTAATTAATAGTAATTATTTCTAAATATTATTAATTATTGCTCATTATTGCTCATTATTTCTAATTATTACTAATTATTGATAATTATTACTAATTAATACTAATTATTACTAATTAATACCAAAAAATACTAATTAATACTAATTATTACTAATTATTGCTAATTAATACTAATTAATACTAATTACTAAGAATTAATACTAATTACTAAGAATTAATACTAATTATTACTAATTAATACTAATTATTACTAATTATTACTAATTATTACTAATTATTACTAATTATTACTAATTATTACTAATTATTACTATTTATTACTATTTATTACTAATTATTACTAATTCTTAGTAATTATTAGTAATTATTAATAATTATTAGTATTTATTAGTATTTATTACTATTTATTAGTATTTATTGCTAATTATTGCTAATTATTGCTAATTATTTCTAATTATTTTTAATTATTGTTAATTATTGCTAATTATTGTTATTTATTGCTATTTATTGCTATTTATTGCTATTTATTGCTATTTATTGCTATTTATTGCTATTTATCACTATTTATTACTACTTATTACTATTTATTACTATTTATAACTCTTTATTACTTTTTATTACTATTTATTACTATTTACTACTATTTATTAGTATTTATTATGAATTATTACTAATTATTACTATATATTAGTATTTGTTACTATTTATTACTATTTATTACTATTTGTTAGTATTTGTTACTATTTATTAGTAATTATTAGTAATTATTAGTAGTTATTTGTATTTATTAGAAATTATTAGAAATTATTTGTATTTAATACTAATTATTAGTTTTTTATTAGTATTTATTACTAATTATTACTAATTATCGCTAATTATTACTAATTAGAGTTAATTACTATTAATTAATGCAAATTGCCGCAAATTACAACTACTAGTTACTAATTACCGCTAATTATTTATATTCATTACTAATTATCGTTAATAATTCCTACCCGAATGGCCTGAAGGCCTTCATTTTTATTGATTTTTGATAACCCCCTTTCAAGGGATGGGGGAAACCCTTACATGGCCTGTAGGCTTAGAGACCAAATGGACCATAGGCTTAAGAGACATTACATGACCCAAAGGTCTTATGAAATTCAACCAGACTATAATACAAAGAACTGCCCCTCCCCAGCATTTGCATCATGATGGTAGCTCTCCACCTTCGCATGGTCGTCTGGCTAAGCTTCCCGTGCAGGCACAGGCTAGTCCCGATGGCGTAGTTATACCCTCTCATTCTTCCAAATCCATTGGTTCTACTCTAGTGAGTGCACCTGCTCTAAATCCTCCTCTGGGGCTGCTCATTTTTTGTAGAGTCTGTATGGGGAAACTGCATGTGGCCTGAAGGCCTTGAGGTGGCCCAAAGGCCTTAAAGGTGGCCCAAAAGCCCTACTGACCCGAAGGCCTTGGTAGACCAAAGGCCTTAAGGACTCCAAGCCCAAACAGGTGGCCTAAGGTGAATAGTTTCAGCTGTTACAGTACCTGCTAAAGGATTGCTACCATACCATGGAAATATGCCTCTACTTTGTTTTCAACTCGGGTCTAATGGATTCACTTAAGGATACCCCACCAACTGGGTTGAGGCTCATGTGCTCATTAATAATTCCTAATTATTAATAATAAGTACTAATAATTTAAATCTATTACTACAAATATATACTGATGAAAAAAACAATATAAATCTAATTTAATTACAACTAATTAACAGTAATTAAAATTAATATAAAAATGAAATAAATAATAAATTAAATAAAACATAAATACCTTTAAATTTGAGCTTTTATAGGTGTAGACAACTTCAAAACATGTTCCTAAAAAAATCAACTTAGAGAAATTTTAAATCTAAAAATATAGTTTAGAGAGAGAGAGAGAAAGTAGGAATAGAGAGGAAGAATGAAAAAAAGGATGGGGGTATATATAGGTTATATTATTTTCAATGGTAATATTTGTTATGTCACCTGTCGCGAATACCTACGGTCATATTAATTATTGTCGGTGGTTAAAAGGGTATTTTCAATGAGACTCATCACGAATAGTGACCTTCTAACACACTATTTGCGACGTGGTCACATCCTTTCGAAAATAGTATTTACCCTTACTGGGTATTTGTGATGAGGGGGGGATCCCCATTACAAATAGTATTTATCACCACCAGGTATTTGTGACGGGGAGGCTCCCCCATTGCAAATACCCTTCCCACGGTTTCGTGCACCACACCATGCCAAACCTTTTGTGACGGAACCCCTAATCCCATAACAAATAATATCTTCGACAAACTATTTGTGATGGGAATGGATATCATTGCAAATAACCCATCACAAAAGCCCATTTTTCCCATAGTGGAAGCAATTGAAAATTTTGTGGGTGTGCTATAAAAAAATAAAACACCATGGTATGACAAATGTGATCTATGTAATTAGACCCACATATCAGACATAAATTTGGCACGCCCACTAAGGTACAAGTCCATGTGTCCATGATAATTTCATGATATATTAGTATATATATATATATAAGAAAAATTAAATATATTTATAACACTCATTATGCTAGAAAATTTGTTAGGTTGTTATGTGATAACTTATCCACCACAAAACCCAAACTCACATGCTTCAGCTAATTCCATTGATCACATTTTTCATACCATGGATTTCATTACATAGTACATCATGAATTCAAGATTGGTTAACCCTCACCTTCAAGAATAAAACATCAGGATACAAAGCCTCGCTCTATAAAAACATGTAGTTGGGTTATAGAGAACCACCACCACAACATTCCATTGATTTATAAATAATTCAGGTATAGAAAGAGCCTAACATATCCTAACCCTTAGGAAAGAATAGTGCTATAGGAGATGAAATTATTTTTTACCCTTGTAATTGAAGCTCCCACTCATAATAATTTCTACCACCTTATTAGATACTACATTACATCAAAACCAAAACAACAAACAAACAATATAAGACATTTACAACCCAATCCTTAGGCCTCTATTAGCATCTCACTTCTTTAGGTCATCCCTCATCCTAACTCACAACTTGGGTTTTATTCACAAATGGAATAGCCCAAATGCATATATCACCACTCACCACTTATTAATCCCAATAAGATAACCCTTCCATGTCATCCCATAATTATAAGGTATGGTGAGCTAAACCAATTAACTTACACATTTCACTCAAATTAAACCATGTCACTCTGTTCCTTTAGACCTATGTTGAGACCTTACTAAATTATATCAACCCATATTCTACGCCTAACAATGATCACATAGTCATGGGATTATCCCATTTCACTATAAGGTTTCTTAACCATTTATCATTCATTATTTTCTTCACTACCATAATGATCACTTTCCCATACTCATTTTCTAATCAATAGTGAACCAGTTTCCTTAGTGATCCCATTGACAATCCAATCCCCTGCCTATACCAAGGAAATAAAATCATTCCTTCTCACTAATCCATATGATACTACTCTTAAAACATGCACATTAAGATCTATTGAACTACTCATAGAAAGAAAACGCATGCCTTAAAATCCCATACTCTGTGAGGGTTACCTTAGGAAAAAATCATAGTTGACCATCAACCCGTGGAATCGATCCAAGATAACCTTTTCAAAGGTTTACACCAATCCTATAAAGGATAATATCACTTAATAATAAAATTAAAAAACCTAATTTCCCAAAAAAGTGTTCCCAAAAATCCCTCTAGACTAACCAATTTTCTTTTGAATGTTCCCATTTAGGATCCAAGTATCACTTATAGGGGGAGGGGTGAATCGGTGATAAGATTTCATTTTAATTTTCTTATTTCTTGAAATAACCTTCACCTTCTACTAAAGATTTATAACCTTAATTAAAAACAAACCAAGCACACAAACAAAGTAACACAAGAATTTATAAGTTTCACTTCTCAATAAGAGTTTCTAAATCCATGGTATGGTTTGAAAATAATACAATACCACACAATATACTAGAAAACAATCCTTTTGTGTGGAATACGATGAGTAGTATATGACCTTACACTCATGTATCACTATGTTCAATAAAAATGAATGTGCTTCAGGTATAATGAAATGATTTAATATAAATTTTTTAAAAAACATGTTGCAGTGCTGCTTGATCAACTATCATAAATAAGATCTTCAAAAAATCACTTTCCTACCCAGAAGTAGGAAAGAACTTATTCTAGACTTCATAATGACACTCAATCTAATTTCCAGGTCTGATATTCTAGTTTGATTTCTCAATATAGAAAATATGTTTTTATCCGAATACCATTGACAAAATTCAGAACTACTTCTACCTCAGTCTGAAAATCCCATTCAAATTTCTTAGTTCAGTCTGGAGACTCTTATTATGATCCTATCTCTTCTTCTTTCTTTCTAATTTCTAGAAAACTTCCTCAGGAATTCTCAATCTGAAAACATCTTCTCCCTAAAATTTTTGAGCTTATATAGCTTATTTCTTCACAGTGATTTTATCAGGAAAGTACAATGTACCTCCTCTATTTATAGGAGACCCAAAAATGGTTTGGGTGGGATTCTAAAATGTTTTCCCGCTCAACCTAATTTCTCAAAACATCAAATTTCCTTGAATTTTAGATACATATTTGATTCCTTCAACACTTCTCAACTCTTCATTGAACATTTTTAAATATTCTTAAAAATTTATCTCTATTCATGATTTCTTTACAAAATACATTCCAATTCTGATTGGTCTTCCAATTTTATCCATTACGATGAAGATAATAGATTCTTCATTACGTTTCTATATACCAAATGAACCATAATAAAACCATTCTTCATAATTATTCAAATGTATATATTATCCCCTTGAAATCATTTTAATGAGATTAAATCAATTATTATTTTCTTCTTATTTCAGACCAATGATCTTGTGTCTGATTAATTCATCAGTGTCAGCTCTAGTATGATAGTCTTGACCCACTTGATTAAATAAATCTTGAAAAAAATTAGAGTTTTTCTTTTCATTATTAACCCACTTAATAAGAAAAGTAAACTTCCGACATAAAAAATAATCAAAAAATAATCTTAATGAAATTGTTAACTACATTGTTGATTGATCTCTCATTTTATTTTTTACATTGATCCCAAAAAACTCCCAAAAAAACAATTCTCCCTTGGATGATTAGTGGAACACAACATCCAATAGACCAGTTCTAGTAGCTACAGCTTCAGCAAATTTTGTCCTCTTATGAATACAATACCAATTAGTTTATTTCAATGAATATTTGTTTCTTGTGTTTTGTTGGTATAACTAAAAACCAAAATCTTCATCTTGTTACATTTCTAACAAACCTTCCCATCCATCAAACATTTCAGTGTCTGATAATCCCACACTCATGGTCTATGACATGAAGTTTTCGGCTTCAAGAACATTCTCCTTTCAAAAAAAATTTCTTATATCATGAATTCCTCATGACTTTGTGTAGAGACCCAAAGCTTGAGGTACATAGACATTACATTACTTTTTCGGAATACTTAATACATAATAAGAACCAACACTCAAGGACTGTAATAGTTTAGTGTCTTTGGAAACTCGGAACATAATCTTCTAATCGTGGTGAAAGATCTTCAACATCTACCATAAAGATATTCCCCTATTGTTTTCTTACCTAAAACATTTCTTTAAATCCTGGGGAAATGAAAACATATAAAGGGTGAGCTCAAATGCTATGTAAGGGTAAGAATTGATAAAATAAAACAAATCATATACATTTGAACATAAAAACATGAACATAATGTTTAAACATCAAAATATTGAGGAATGACATAAAACATGGTAGTACGTAAGGAATAGATCATAAAGAAACATTAATCATGATAAAATAGCATGGGAATAAAATATGTAATTGTGGAAAACCATTAATCACATGATATGATTTTCATAGTAGCCAATGCATTTCTTCCAAGACCATCTTAGTGGACAAAGTCCCTTTCTGAATCGAGTTCACTACTCGTTCCAGTCCTGTAACACCGAACCAGATTAACTTATCATTCAAGAAATGTCTATCTCATGAGATGTAAATCTTTACCCAATGAATTGGATGGAGATATAGGTCCCACCCATCTCATAATGAAATCATTCTTACGTGTTCCACAACATAAACATAAATCATTCATCATAACCCAAAGATTAAAATGGGTTTCATAAACATCATCCCATCATAAAATAATCTATATAAAACAAATGGATGTAATTTCATCATAAGAAATGTGAAACCATGTAAATCATAGAGATATTATACTTGAAACATACACATATGAAATAATGTCATCTTAGATGGAAAATAGTTTTGATAAAACACTTGAAATGAATTCTTGAGGAAAATATCATTTCTTCATAAAAATCATTTTCTTTTCTCAAAATGCCATGAAATTTTAAAAGAAAAGGATTTTTTTGAAAATAATCATGAAATTTTGTAGAGTAAAATTCATTGAAATAAGTCATTATAAAACCGTAAAAATCAATTCACGCCGTATAATTTAAAAAAACATTCTTCTCGTACTTTTACTGGAAAAGTCAAAAAGTACCTCGTATGGTAAACAAAAGAAATATTCCTTACATACCATGTTGTAAAAGTAAAAAATGGGTACGAAAGAGTTTAAACATACATTAAACCATTTTTAGAAAACAGGGACATGGATTATAAATATAACCCCAGTAAATACTTACGAATAAACAATCTCAGATAAAAATTAGATTGGAAAAGTTATCCCTTACCTTATGTCTGATATGATTTGTACATATCTAAACCTCCGATATAATGATTTAAATAATGACATTGACTTATTCCATAATCATAGTCATTCTTATGATATCATATATGATTCACTTAAGGTATTTATATTACCCGTTCATTTGTCAATTCCATGTTAAAGCTATATTTTGGGTAAAATGGTTTTATTTATCGTACGTGTTTGGACTTGTTGTTCTTGATATTATTATTACTTATATCATGATTTAATTACTTTCAAAATGTAAATCATGATTTATATATCATATATATTCAGTATATATATATAATAAATAGATAAATGAAATGAAATACACCATTCATGGAGATGGTAGGCCATACGTACACATGAATGATGTTTTATTTTCCTTATTGACTTGAATGGAAGTAAGTAGATGACATATATATAACTATATACATAATTCCCGTAGATTTATCATGTCATATATTTCATTATTATTCATTATATTTACTTTATAATCATTTTTGAGTTGTTAACATGGAGAATGAATCTCATCGCGTCATGGAGACGGTAATCCGTACGTACACACAAGCGATGATATCGTTCCCATAATTATTGAATTGAATTGAAGTGGATTATATAATTTCTCAAAATAAGTATGAAGTTATAATAACTATATATAGTTATTCTTTACACCATTATACCCATCCAAGTAAGGTGATGGTGGAAAAATAGATTACACCACGACGTGGAGACGGTATTCCGTACATACGCACGCGTGGTGATTTTGTTTTTCGTAGGATGGATAGAAGGTTAAATGGGGTTATTTAATATTTATAATAACATATAATTATATTATTGATACTTATTTTATTACTATATAATGAAACAACTAAATAATAATAATTTTAAGAAGAAATAAACTTGAAAGAATCGGTAGAAGAGATTACCTCTTCTTTGACGCACCTCTTTTAAGCTTCCTATTAAGGCACTAGATTTGGTCTTTTGAGTATACCATAACCTCTATAATGTTTCTAAGGAAGTTAATAAGGGAAATGGTCAGGGGTTGGCCGATCTTAAAAGCTCAAAACTGTGTAAAGAGAAGAGGGAGGATGTGCCCTTTTATAAGGGAGGAGAGGGGAACCTTAGGAAAACCATAAAATATTACTTTATAATAAAGTTTTATTTGGTTTATAATAGATAAAAATTGATTTATTTCAATTATTAAGTGGTTATGGGTCGAAATATTCTCAACCAATAGGTTTTAGACAATTTTAGGTTACTATTTTAAGCTTATCATTTAGATTTAACTCTAAGTTAAATAATTTATCTTTAACTGTGTCTTCTTGTTTTCTTACACTATATGGTTAATAAACTTACGGTAAGAATCCAAACGAACCCTAAGTGGTTCATTATTAATAAATATAACCTTATATAAGTCATTTGGCTGATCGTTAGATTTTTCGTAATAGAATAACAATTAATAATATAATATTGGTTTTAAAACCTATTTTATGTCAATTTTAAAACTATTTGGTAATTGATTTTTGTGAAATTCATAACAGCATTATTAGTTCAAAAAAAGTTAATGAAATCAATAATAACATGTCATATTAACCAAAAAAATTATTTTAATTTATAAAAAGTCTCAAATTACATTTATTTGGATATTTATAACATCAATTATGTTAATATTTCATTAATAAGGTAATTAATGCATCATCATTGTGACATACATAAATGAAATTATTTAATGTCTAAAAATTATAAATAAAATACCATTATGTAGGAATGATTTTTTTCTTTCTAATAAATATTTATAGTCGAATTTATCTTATGTATAACCCTATATTAAAAATTCTTTAGTTATTAAACTTTGATTTTAACTCTTTTAACTCTTCTTTAAAGAAAATAATAATAAGTGTCCTAATCTAATCCAAGTGGACCTAAAGGGTAATATTTTATTCCTAAGGATCTTTTTGGTCGAATTACACTTATCCAATAGAATTAGTACATGTGTTAGGGTAATAATAATATCATTTTTACCCTTAATTACCCTATTTCCTTTTAAACGTGGTAAATAAAAGTAAAAAAGTTATTATTCACCAAAAATTATTTTTATCTTATTGAACCACATTTTACTCCTTTATATTAACCATGTCTCTCGTATTTTTTAAATTTCACTCACATAAGTGGTAAAATTAAGTTTTATGTAAATTTTCAAATTCTCTTAAGAGGTGGGTAAAAGACGGTGAAAAGTTCAGTAAACTTTTTATATATCTAAAATTATTATTAAATGACACCAATGAATTACATTGAACTTATAGAGGTATTATATATCAATTTTGACCTAAAATAAATTTAAATAAAATAAAAATTCAGTTTTTAAATAGTAACCCAGTGTTTTCAAAATTCATCAAAAATTGAACATTTTCAAAAAAAATACCAAAACTTCACCCTAGGCTAATTTTGATATTCCAAATCCAAAAATGAAGTCCATTTTGAATGATAAAATTTATAAAATTTTAAAAAGTGGGTATTACTATTCATAACGGCTAGTTTATATAATATTTTAATAACATATCGTTGTTTAGTGAAACTCGGTATTGCGTACAACACACGTTATCGTGGAAGGTCGCGATTGCGTGTAAAGCAAGCCAAGTTAGGGTTGACTGCAGTGCAATATTCATCTGTTGTTGTGTATAATAGAATCCAACCATATTTAATTTATACATTGAATATATATATATATATACACTCAGTGTTGTGTATAATAACTTTTATCAAATGAACTTGAAATTTTGTTTAACACGATCCAAGAATAGTGTTGCGTATACTGCAAGCTAATACGGTGTTGCGTATAGCGCAAGATAATCTTGGTGTATCATAAAACACAAGACATCAAATAAACTAAAAATAATACTTCTCATAAAATCTCGGGGTGTTTCATTCTACCCCCCTTAAAATGAATTTCACCCTCGAAATTTATCGGGGTTATAAATGGTTTACTACTTGAAAATTTCTTTCATAGAAACCCACATCATAAAAAGGAATAATAAAACTTTATTTTAAAAAGGGAAGTTAGAATCATAAGGGTTACCCAAAGTAACTCATCACTGGGTTTCCACATAGGAAAACATAGGTGAAAATATGGATATGGAAGATAAATCTAACCATCAAGTTATGATGGAGAGTGGTAGAGAACATGACTATGAAAAATCCATCAATCACAAAGCCATAAATTTGTGATGATTTAAGGTACCATCTAATTCATCAGGTATGAGGGTACTAGGAAAACATTTTTAGTTATCAATATCATTTCCCTAATGTTGAATAATTGTAGAATTAAAAGAAATACATACTTGATTTTTGTACAATCTCACCGTTGTTCGTGCCTTGAACAATTTCCACTTCACCTCTTAAAGAAATGAAGTTAAATTTTTCTTTTGTAAAGTGTTAGAAGGTCATGCAATAAAATGATAGGTCATTCCATCTGTCTCAAACATAAGGTTAGGAAAATTTATATACATAAGTCCATCTATGTTGAGATTAATCGTATATGGTTCCAATAATGGACTTATACTTCATCTATCATACCACTTAATAAAATAAAAATAGTTTATACTAACCAGGGACTTCTTATAGGCCAGAGGTAGGCGATAAAGGCATGTCACACTTCGGTTGTGGGTTCGATTCCTACAACTTTGTCTTATGTGATGGGTTGTCGCCCATCCTACAGTTTGTCCCTTTTTCTAAAACTACACTATTATAACATTAAAGAAATAATATAAAAAAGTTCAAGGCTTAAAAAATACTATCTGATGTCTAAATTAATCTATTCCAATCTTTAGGCTTACCCAAACTCATAGTATAAAGAGAAAATATTGATAGAGAAGTCATCTATCGAGCATGTAAATACCATCATTTATCCCCATATATAATTAGATATGTCTTGTTGGTCACATTCCAAACATGTGAATACCTTAATCATGTATTCTCTTGAACTATAGTGAAAAAATGAATGTTGTCACAAGGTAACTCTTTCCATATACCAAAATCCCAAAAATTCTATATACTCAAACCATGATATCACTTTTTCTTTATATTAGTCATGAGCTCATTAAAACTATCAAACATTTCATTATCTCCTTATCCCTTCTTTATGCGCATATTAGGTGCTTTCCAAAAATATCTGAATAACCTCTCATGGTTACTGGTACCATTCAACATATACTTTCAAAAACATAAGGAAAAACAATAGTGTAACAATACATAGATGTCTCTTTATTCCATATTACCATGAGATTACTTATACAACTTTACTCTTGATAAACATGTAATCATTCCACTACCTTCTTAAACCATTGACCGATCTTGAACAATTCTTTCACCTCACATATCATTTGTCATCTCTTCATCATCATCAACATAAATACTACCCATATGACCATGCTGATTCTCTTCATGAGAATTTCTCTTAGGGAATTGGTTTTCATAATTCCCGCACATTCCACATTTAAAACATTTAACCGTTGTTGATGTCTTAGCAATACCATTATTCTTGTCCATGGTGTTAACTGAACCTTTTCCTTTACAATTACTGGCTTTGTGTCCTTCTTTTCCACACCCAAATCATTTTCCATTTCCTTTGAAACATTCTCCCTGATTCCTCTTCCCACATTATTTACATGAGGGAAATTGAACTTTCTTTCCTCTATGATCATCATAAAACTCCATCTTTCTCTTATTAGTTGAGTCAGGAAACTTACCAAAGTTGAGATTATTGATCATATTATGAGATTGCTGATTAGGCATAATAATGATATGTGGACCTCCATATCCAATTTCCTTTGGTTTCTCATGAATAATATCATTCCATTTTCCATCATATCCTCCATTATCATGAATCTTCCTATTTCCATCCATTTTTTAAAACCCAAAAAAATTGTGTGAGTGGAAAAAATCATAATCAAGGGGGAGTACCTTCAATATCTAACATCTTAGTTTTAATTCTAATATTGTTACCGTAATTATAGGACTATAAACTATACTTATAATTAACCATATATACATCCCTAGACATACCTTAGAAATATCTCTAGGGATTTCACTAAAGTTTTCGCATCCTAGTTTCCAAAGTTTGACTAAACCTTTCATCTGATACCAACTATAGAGACCCAAAGCTTGACGTACATAGACATTACATTACTTTGTTGGAATAATTAATACATAATAAGAACCAACACTCAAGGATCATAATATTTTAGTGTCTTTAGAAACTCAGAACAAAATATTCTAATCATGGTGAAAGATCTTCAACATCTACCATAAAGATCTTCCCCTTTTGTTTTCTTACCTAAAACCTTTCTTTGAATCCTGGGGAAAAGAAAACATATAAAGGGTGAGCTCAACTACTAAGTAAGGTTAAGCATGGATAACATAAAACAAATCATATACATTGGAACTTAAAAACATGAACATAATGTTTAAACATAAAAATCTTGAGCAATGACATAAAACATGAAAGTACGTAAGGCATAGATCATAAAGAAACATTAATCATGATAAAATAGCATAGGAATAAAACATGTAATTGTGAAAAACCATTAATCACATGATATGATTTTCATAATAGCCAAGGAATTTCTTCCAAGACCATCTTAGTGGACAAAGTCCCTTTCGAAATCGAGTTCAGTCCTCGTTCCAGTCCTGTAACATTGAACCAGATTAAATTAACATTCCAGAAATTTCTATCTCATGAGATATAAATTTTTACCCAATGCATTGGAGGGAGATATAGGTCCCACCCATCTCATAATGAAATCATTATTACGTGTGCCACAACATAAACATAAATCATTCATCATAACCCAAATCATAAATTGGGTTTCATAAACATAGTTCCATCATAACATAATCCATATAAAACAAATGGATATCATATCATCATAAGAAAAGTGAAACCATGTAAATCATAGAGACATTATACTTGAAACATTCACATATGAAATAATGTCATCTTATATGGAAAATAGTTTTGATAAAACACTTGAAATGAATTCTTGAGGAAAATATCCTTTCTTCTTCAAAATAATTTTCTTTTCTCAAAATTCCTTGAAATTTTAAAAGAAAAGGATTTTGTTGAAAATAATCATGAAATTTTTTAGATTAAATTCATTGAAATAAGTAGTTATAAAACCGTAAGAATCCATTTACGCCGTATAAGTTAAAAAACATTCTTCTCATACTGTTTTCGAAAAGTCAAAAAATACCTCGTCTGGTAAACAAAAGAAATATTCCTTACATACCATGTAGTAAAAGTCAAAAATGGGTAAAAAGGAATTTAAACATATATTAGACCATTTTTAGAAAACAGGGACATGGATGATAATTATAACCCTAATAAATACTTATGAGTAAACAATCTCTGATAAAATGAGATTGGAAAAGTTATCCCTTACCTTAGGTATGATATGCTTTGTATGTATCTGAACCTCCTGTATAATGATTTAAATAATATCATTAACTTATTCTAGAATCATATCCATTCTTATGATATCATATATGATTCAATTAGGTATTTATATTACCTGTTCATTTGTCAATTCCATGTTAAAGCAGCGTTTTGGGTAAAATCGTTTCATTTATCGTACGTGTTTGGACTTATTGTTCTTGATATTATTATTAATTATATCATGATGTAATTACTTCTAGAATGTAAATCATGATTTATATATCATATATTTTCATTATATATATATATATAATAAATAGATAATTGAAATGAAATACACCGTTCATGGAGACGGTAGGTCATACGTACGCATGAACGCTGTTTTCTTTTCCTTATTGACTTGAATGGAAGTAAGTAGATGACATATATATAAATATATACATAAATACAGTAGCTTTATCATGTCATATATTTCATTATTATTCATTATATATACTTTATAATCATTCTTTAATGGTTAACATGGAGAATGAATCTCATCGTGTCGTGGAGACGGTAATCCGTACGTACGCACGAGCGATGATATCGTTCCCATAATTATTGAATTGAATTGGAGTGGATGATATAATATCTCATAATCATTATTATGTTATAATAACTATATATAGTTATTATTTACACCCTTATACCCATCCAAGTAAGGTGATGGTGGAAAAACAGATTACACCACGGTGTGGAGACGGTATTCCGTACGTACGTACGCCTGGTGATTTCATTTCCCATAGGATGGATAGAAGGTGAAATTAGGTTGTTTAATATTTATAATAACATATAAGTATATTAGTGATACTAATTTTATTACTTTATAATGAAACAACTAAAGAAGAATAAGTTGAAGAAGAAAGAAACTTGAAAGAATCGGAAGAAGAGATTACCTCTTCTTCGACGCACCTCTTTTAAGATTCCTCTTAAGGCACTAGATTTGGTCTTTTGAGGAGAACAGAACCTTTATAATGTTTCTAGGGAAGTTTAAAAGGGAAATGTTCAGGGTTTGGGCAATCTTGAAATCTCAAAATTGTGTAAAGAGAAGAGGGAGGAGGTTCTCTTTTATAAGGGAGGAGATGGGCACCTTAAGAAAAACATAAAATATTATTTTATAATAAAGTCATATTCGGTTTATAATAGCTCAAAATTGATTTATTTCTAAGATAAAGTGGGTATGGGTCGAACTATTCTCAACCAATAGGTTTTATACAAGTTTAGGTTAATATTTTAACCTTATCATTTAGATTTAACTCTAAGTTAAATAATTTATCTTTTACCGTGTCTTCTTGTTTTCTTACACTATAGGGTTAATAAACTTACTATAACAAGCCAAAAGAACCCCAAGTGGTTCATTATTAATATACATAACCTAATATAAGTCATTTGTATGATATTTAGATTTTAATACATAGAATAACAATTAATAATATAATATTTTTTTTAAAAACAATTTTATGTCAATTTTGAAACTATTTGGTAATTGATTTTTGTGAAATTCATAACAGCATGATTAGTTATAAAAAAGTTAATTAAATAAATATTAACATGTTATATTAACCAAAAAAAATTGTTTAATTTATAAAAAGGCTCAAATTACATTTATTTGGGTATTTATAACATCAATTATGATAATATTTCATTAATAAGGTAATTACTCCATCAACATTGTGACATAAATAAATTACATTATTTAATGTCTAAAAATTATAAATAAAATACCATTATGTAGGAATTATTTTTTTTCTAACTAATATTTATAGTATAATTTATCTTATGTATAACCCTATATTAAAAATGTTTTATTTATTAAACTTTGCTTTTAACTCTTTTAACTCTTCTTTAAATAATATAATAATAAGTGTCCTAATCTAATCCAAGTGGACCTAAAGGGTAATATTTTATTCTTAAGGTTGTTTTTGGTCGAATTAAACTTATCCAATAGAATTAGGACATGTGTTAGGATAATAATTATATCATTTTTACCCTTAATTACCCTATTTACTTTTAACCGTGGTAAATAAAAGTAAAAATTTATTATTCACCAAAAATTATTTTTATCTTATTGAACCACATTTTACTCCTTGATATTAACCGTGCCTCTCATATTTTTGAAATTCCACTCACAAAAGCGGTAAAATTTTGTTTTATGTAAATTTTCAAATTCTCCTAGGAGGTGGGTAAAAGACGGTGAAAAGTTCAATAAAATTGTTATATATCTAAAATTATTATAAAATGACTCCAATGAATTAAATTAAACTTATATAGGTATTATGTATCAATTTTTACTTAAAATAAATTTAAATAAAATAAATAATTATGTAAATAAAAATTTGGTTTTTAAATAGTAACTGAGTGTTTTCACAATTCATCAAAAATTGAAAGTTTTCAGAAAAATACAAAAAATTTACCCTAGGATAATTTCAATATTCCAAATCCAAAAATGAAGTCCATTTTGAATGATAAAATTTATAAAATTTTAAAAAGTTGGTATTACTATTCATAACAGCTAGTTTATATAATATTTTAATAACATATTGTTGTTTAGTGAAACTCGGTATTGGGTACAACACAAGCTATCGTGGAAGGTCGCGATTGCGTGTAAAGAAAGCCAAGTCTAGGTTGCATGTAGTGCAAGATTCATTTGTTGTTGTGTATAATAGAATTCAACCATATTTAATTTATAAATTGAATATATATATATATATACACACTCAATGTTGCGTAGAATAACTTCTATCAAATGAACATGAAATTTTTTATAACATGATCCAAGAATAATGTTGCGTATACTACAAGCTAATATGGTGTTGCGTATACTGCAAGCTAATACAGTGTTTCATATAGTGCAAGATAATCTTAGTGTAGCATACAACACAAGACATCAAATAAATTAAAAATAATACTTCTCATAAAATCTTAGGGTGTTACACTTTGAATACGTTTAACATCAACTTCATAATCATTTGACTTACATTTGGAACTATTGTAACTTACTAGAATTCTAACAACATCATTTTTACAAACCAATAATTAATATTATTGGAATAACCATCTCCCCCTTTCCTTCATAAGTTTATCATAATAATTTTCTTACACAACTTATGAATTTTTTAATTTTAAAATATAAAACAATCTCCATATTTTCATCGGATCCAGGATGACTCTAAAATAACTTCTCATTATGATCTTCCTTTCATTTTGGACCTAAGGTTAGTTTGATGAACCTTTCATTCCAGAAAAAATCTTCCAAATCTGATAGACTTTCTTAATCCTCAGGAGTCCAATTTTCTAATTATTATGGTTAGTCTTATTGTCAACTTTCAAAAAGTTAATTAATTTATTTCTTATTGACAACAACAGAAAACACTTTTTTCACAAACTTCTTTTAGATTCTAAAAAAACTTCTCCAGCCAACTTGGTCCCAACAATATCCCCCTTTGGATTTTTTTGTCAATCCGGATTCATAAATCACTAAAAATTGTAACTTCAAGAAATGGATTACTTATCAATAATTCTAATCCTATGTGTGTTAAATCATTGTCGGAAACAAAATGTTTTGATAAAAGATCATGTTTTCCACAATAAGTGACTCATGAAACATCTTTATACATTCTTTAAATTTCTTATTCACTTATTTAACATTCCTAAACACAAGCATTTTACTACAACCACTCCAAAAACTATCAGAATATTCCTCAAACTTACAAGCTTCTTCATAGCTTAACCACAACCCCCATCTATTTACAAACTTCCTTAAAATGTTTAGAACATTACAATGGATACATTTTTAAATAACTCTACCCCTTTAAAAACACTATTCAAAGAAAATATGATATAGGGGACAAAAACACATACCTCAACCTTGATGAGAATGATATTGGGAACCCATGCTCAACCTCAATTTATAAAAATCTTCCTTCAGAAAATGTTTTTTTAAAATACCATCAACGTTTTCTGATGTATGAACATACTTCAGATTCAATTCATTCTTTTTCACATGCTCTTTGATGAAATGATATTTCATATCAATATGTTTTGAATTATATTATTGTACTATATTTTTGGTAAGGTTTATGTAACTTTGATTATCATAACCCAAGATCCAGGGTAACTTCACTTCAATATGTAAATCCTCCAGCTGAGACTTCATCTACCTAATTTGGTTAGCAGATTGAGTGGAAACAACATACTCAGATTCAACCATACTGAGGGTTACTAAATTTTGTTCCATTATATTTTATCTAACATAACTTTTTGTTACATGTCTTGGGTATGAGTTCACAGGTATCATTCTTATCGATCTGATCTAACTCTTCATTCATGGAGAAAACCCATTTCAGATGCTCAAAATATTGATATACATATATCAACACAACTTTTGAATATAAATAATTATGTGAAATATATTTTTATGTACTTCTTGTTTGAAACTTTTTATTTTGATCACAAATAATTTTATAAGCCTCCAATTTCTTCCTCATCATCGAATGAGATTTTCAAGTTTCTTCCTCATCACTTGAAATAAACGAGTCCAATTCTTCTTCCTAAGTAGGATCACTATTGTTGGAATCTATATTAGAACCATTATCAAAAATTCTTTAATCCGGTCTAATTTAATTATCAACACCATATTGTTGAACATCTTCCTTGACTTTTTCAATAACTTTTACATCAATAGATTCAACTTATCTTCCTGATTCTTTTTTGAAACATCTATATCCTCTTACTTCTATAGTGTAGCCAAGAAAAACACCATCTTCACCTCCATGGTCAAACTTTCGAAGGCTTACACCATTATTATTTATATTACATGGACTCTTAAAAACTATTAAGTATTTCAAACTTGGAGTTTTTTCATAAAAAATTTCATATAGAGTCATATTTGATCTTGGTCTATAGAAACATTAGTTTTAAATATAAATAGTAGTATTCATGGATTGCCTCCAAAATTAATGAGAAAGATCATGTTCAAGTAACCTAGATTTTCCTATTTCAACCAAAAATCTATTGTTTCTTTTAGAAACACTATTTTGTTGAGGTGTGTATGCTATACTCAACTCATGCTTAATTCCATGGTTCTCAAAATAACTTTCAAATTATTCATTCTTTTAATCACCAATATTTTCAATTCTCAACTTCTTTACTAAATACTCAAATTCCTTCTCAACTTTCCTCCTAAAAGTTTTGAACATTTTCAGAGAATCTGTCTTATGTTTCATATACATAACACAAGTAATGTGACTTAAGTAATAAATAAAACTAATTAATTACTTATCTCAATTAGTTTATTATTTTCTCATTGACCCATATATATAAAAATGAATAAGTTCAAAGGATCATTTTAAACAAATGTTAACTTTCTTATGTCAAAATTTTGTAGTATTTCCTTTTTGAAAAATAGTGCACACCAAAATCTTCTTATTAACATGTTAGTAATTCCACGAACATAGTCTCTCTTTCATAAAATTCCCATGTTTCTCTAAAACATGTTCCCAAACCATTTCTTCCATAGTTGATTTTTTCTACCATGCCCGTGTAACAGGAGTTTTGTATTTCACCAACTTGGAATATGTTTCCTTTTGTGTATTGGCCTCTTGTGACAATCTTATCATATTCTTCTATTTACACAACAAAACTATATTTTATGAAAACAAATTTATTTCCCTCATCAAAATTTTGTGAAAATTTTAGTAGGATTTGTTTTATACCATCCAACAAATCCTTTTTAGATTTAAAATTGAATTCCCCAATGATGGCTAACCCAACCCCTTTAATTATAAATGATTCATCATTTACAAATATCATGGTTCTTTCTTTCAAATCTTTTAAATTTATTAATAACTGTATGCCTCCTATCATAAGGGAATAACACCCACTATCCAGGATCCATGTTTTTTCTCCTTTTAAATCTTAGAGAGTGGTCTCAATAATAAGATCCTTTTCTTTCCTTTTTTCCATTCTTTATAATCATATTCAGAGAATTTTTAAAGGAATTTTGTTAATCTGGTAAAAAAAGACATTCTTTTGAATGGTCTCTAGGTTTTTTACATATTTTACAAATAGTTTCCAAATTTTGGAACCTATTTTTAAATTTTACACAAACATTATCATATTTTTTCAAAATATCATTATCAAACTTGTTTCTTTGATTAGATTGAGTCCCCCTAAATATTTACCTTCTGAAATTTGTGGAATAGTTGTGGTGTTGTTGATTAAACCAACACATGTTTTTCATATGCTCTAATCTACCACAATACTAGAAGTATCCATAGAAATAATATTTACCTCTATAACTTCCATAATGATGAGATTTGTTCACATATTTCTCAGCAACCTTATTATCTTTCTTATCAGAACATTGTTGAGAACCAACATTTCTATTATCAACCAAAAGCTTCTTTTTGGATCAGTTTTATTTTCATCCTTATTAGAAATAAATGTAATAGAAACCTTTTCAGACTCAGAGTTTTTAGAAACTTCTAACTTCTCTGTTTTATTGGTTTTGGTCACATACATAACTTTCCTCACTTTCTTCTTCTTATAAAAATTTTTCTATTTATTCTCAACATTTGAAGGTTATTTTTGTTGATCCTTCTCAAGTTCTTCCTTATGAGAACTATCACCAACTTCAGAGAAATAATTATCGACCCTTTTTTAGCTTTATAATGTTTTTATTGAATAAGTTCCAACTCTTCTTATTTTTTCCATTAGATTAACTTTCATATGTTCATTACCATTTTTTTGTTTCTTAGTATATTTATTCAAATCATTTATCTCTTCCAATATCTTAACTTTCTTAGAATGAAAACATTATTTATTGTTTGTTGAATAATTTTCATTTTTCAACTTCTTGGTCTATTTCTCAATTATTTCAATCTTCCTCATACATTCTTTCAATTCTTATTTCGGTTGAAATTATAATTGAGTTTCTTAATCTTCAAAACCACTAATTCAAAAATCTTCATTATTAACTATTACAATGAAATTATTTTCTCCAGCCTTTTCAATATACTTTTTGGGTTAATCTTCACTACCTTCTTCTTCATTATCTTTAGATAATAAACTTCTTGTTTTAGATTTGAATAAATTTCTATCTTTCCTTCTTAAAAAGGATTTAGCCTTATCACCCTATTTCTTCCATGATCTTCTCTGCATTTTTCATATTCATCACTATCTTCTTCTATATTTATTTGGGGATAATTTGTAGCAAAGTTATTAATGGATCCAAATCCAAATAATTTTAAGGGAGATTTACCTTTATAGTTTACTCTACTTATTTTCAATTTTTTAAACAAGTATAAAATTCAAAAACAATTCATGGCTTCTTTTAAGAATCAGATTTAGTTACTTCATCTTTCTCAGGAACCTTCTTAGACTTTTTTTCTTACCAAACATGAAAGGAATTTCTTGATAAAAATTTGTTTTTCCTTTTATAGATTTCTCCATTGTCATTTCATATGCAGTGAGTACTATAAAAATCATCCAAAGATAATGTTTCTAGATCACTATCTTTCAATGAAGAAAATTTTACATCAAAATTTTCAGGAATAATTCTTAAGATCTTTTCAACGACTATAGAATCCTTTAAATTTTTACCAATACATCTGATAGTGCTGAAAATGTCATTCACCCTGGTAAAGAAGTCCCCAAAAGATTCATACTCACCCATTTCATATCTTCATACTTTATCCTCTAACTTGTAATTTTTCCTTCTTCACTTTTATAATTCCTTGGTAAATGTTTTCCAACTTATCCAAAATACATTTAGTAATGAAAACACCCATTACTCTTAAAAAATCACTTTCAAAAAGATATGAGAGTGAATAATTCATAGTTCTTCCATAATTCCAAAGATTCTTCTTGTAAATAGATTTGAGATGAACTTTATCATCAATAAGAGGAAATCTATCTCTTGAAGCTTCAAGAACATCATACCCAAGAGACATAAGATAATGAAATATTTTATCTTTCGATATATGATAGTTCTTACAATCAAAGACCATAATACCTTTACTATTCACACAATTAAAGTTCTCCATCACAACTTCTCTTCAAAATTTTAGCAAAGAGTAGATAAATGGAACCTTTTCTCTAATTTCACTTGAAGGTTATTAGTTAGCATCCAAGTATCACTGAGAGGGTGACGGGTGAATCAGTGATATCATTCTTGTTTTAAGTTTTCTATTTTTTGAAAAAACCTCTAAGTCTTGTTAAAGAGTTATCACCTTGATAAAAACAAACTGAGCTCACAAACATAGGAACAAAATAATTGAAAAGGTTCAATACTCCACAATATTATCTACATCCTTGGTATGGTTTTTAAACAATCAAATACCACACAATCCACTAGAAAAAAATATTTTTGTATGAAATACTATGAGTAGGATATACTATTAAACTCATGTAGAAATATATTCAATAAAATAGTACTTGTGATTAAAATCATGAAATGATGTAATAAAATTTTTCTAACAAACATGTTATGGTGATACTTGGTTAAATTTAACAATTAAGATCATCAAAAAAATTCACTTTATTACCAAGTAGTAGGAAAGAATTTATTTTGGAATTAATAATGAGACTCAGTCCGGTATATCAGTCTGATTACTCAATATAGAAAATAGGATTATGTCAGAATACTGCTGAAATAATTCTAAACTACTTCTGCCTCAGTCTAGAAATCCCATTTTGATTTCTCAGTCTGGTTTGAAGACTATGGTTACAATATTATCTATTATCCTTCCTTTCTTATGGATGAAAAAATTCCTTAATAATTCTCATTCTAGAAACATCTTCTCCCAGGAATATATGGGCTTATCTCTCTTATTTTCACACAGTAATTCTGTCACGAAAGTAAAAAAGTACCTCCTCTATTTATAGGTGACCCAAAAATGCTTTGGGTGGGATTAAAAAAAATTTTCTGCTCAACTTAATTCCCCAAAACTTCAAATTTACTTGAATTTTTGATACATCTTTTACACCTTCAAAACTTCTTAACTCTTCTTCAAAACTTCCCAAATATTCTCAGTTCTTCATCTCTCTTCAGACTTTCTTTACAAAATTTAACCCAATTTCGATTTTTCATTCTGATTTTCCCATTTTGATGAAGATAAAAGATTATTCAATACATTATTCCAAACCAAATGAACCATATCAAAACCAATATTCTAAATTCTTCAACCAATTCTATGATATAATTAACAAAAAATTTAAAATCTACAATCAGTTCTTCTTTTCTTCTTATTTTAGAACGATGACATTGCATCAGATGAATTCATAGATGACAACTATAGTCTTATATACTTGACCCACTTGTTTCAAAAACTCTTAAAAAACAAATCAAAGTTTCTATTTTTGTTCTTGACCTGCTTGTTAATAAAAATAAAGTATCCTCTTTAAAAACAATAAAAATTTCATCATGATGAAATAGATGACTACTTTTTTTATTAATCTATGATATTATTTTTCACATCGGTCCCAAAAAAACCATTATACCTTCGATGATTGATGTCACGCCACTTCTGATGGACCGGTTCTTGTAGTTTTAGATCTAGAAACTTATTTCTTATTCAGAATATGATACCAATTATTTTATTTCTCGAAATATTTATTTATTTTGTTTTACTGGTCTAACTAACAACCAATATCTCTATCTTATTATGTTTCCAACAAACCTTCCAAGCCTTCAACCTTTTTTATGTCTAGTGATATCACACTAATAGGCTATGACTGGAAATATTTGGATTCAAGAACATTCCTCTTTAACAAACTTGTTATTGTATCATGAATTTCTTATGACTTTGAATATGTTTAATATCATCTTCAACATCATTTAACTTACATTATAAATTATTTTAACTTTATAGACTTCTAGTAATATATTTCTTGAAAACCAATCCTCTATATGATTGGTATCACTAGATCTCCACATTTCCTTAATAAGGATTGCATGACAAGTTTCTCAAATAACTTTTGACTTTTTTGAATTAAAAAATAAAATATCATCGTAAGATTTTTATCAGATCTAGGAATACTTCAAAAAACACATCATTATGATCGTCCTTTAATTCTTGGCCTAATTTTAGTCTAATGAACCTTTTCTTACATAAAAAATCATCCAATCCAATGTAATTTCTTATAAATCTTGAGTCTGATTTACTAAAGAGGATGGTTAGTCTGATTGTAAACTTTTACAAAGTGAAATTATTTCATTATTGTTGACAAAAAAATATAACACTTTTTCACAAATATCTTATAGCTTTTGAAAAAAGCTTCTCCATCTAACTTGGTCCCAATACTTTTCCAACTAACCGAAGTATTAAACCTGATAACCCCTTCATAGTAGACCATGAGATTTCATCCTAGGAAACTCACATATTTATCCCATATTTGAAGACCTATATAGATCTATCATATGAAACTAGTACCTATGAACTTGGATACATAATCAATAAGAATTTATAAAATCATACAACATAGAGTGGAACACCTTTTCCTATAATAAGAGACTCCTCCTAGACTATTTCATAATTTATAATACTCCTAGTCCCAATTAAATTCACCAAAAACTAAACCCTCATGTAATCATGCTCCATCTCACATAAAAAACTATGAATGTGGACTAATATATAAGGAACTACTAACCTGGAACGTATAGAAGTTACCCCATCTAATATTACCAATTGGTTAGGCTCCATTCACATAAGATTGAGAATTAGATAAAAAGGCCCTAAATAGGTATTTCTATCAAAATACACATGGGATGAAAGAAACAACATGAGAAACTATGAGACCAACCATAAACTCACTTGTAGGGACCCACTGTCACAAATTTCATATCAGTTAGATGAGAGACAATCTTACAAGGGTAATTTGTAGAAGATTGAGAAAGAGAGAAATGAGTTGAGGAGATACTTTGGATGTCTGGGTTGACCATCGAAATAAGATAGAGGTGTATCATTTTTTATAAAATTTTAATTTTAAAAAACAAAAAAAATAACTTCATGGAATATCTGGTACACTGAAGGTTTCCACTAGCCATCTAATGGACACTAGGGGCCCATTGTCTCTCTTTCTCTCACCACCAGGTAACCGATGATTTCTTATCAGGTACCTAGTTGTAAATATAGAAATATTATTTAATGTACTAATAAATTCATCATTTATCTAAACTTATTGAATTATATATAAGACTCCAAAAATCTTTAAAAATACCCTCTAAATATATCCTATGTCTCCAAAATATAATGAAAATATAAAATTATAAACCACCCTGAGCTTCAAATTCATAAATTCTAAACATTATATGGTTCCACATCTTGTTAATGGTGTAAATAATTACATCAATTTAATTTATGATGATTCCATTATATCTAGAATAATAATAAAATATAATCTAAGTATCATGGTTTAAATTCATTTAATATAGATTTTAATTAAGTTCCCTCCAACTAAAATGATGATATTTTTTAAAATTTACATCATATCCATTAGTGGGATAAGATATATATTTCACTAATTAACTAATGATCATGATTTAGCATTTCTCTCATCACTTAGATATTTAGTAAACACATGAGTTTAATTATATCATATATAACTATTAGGCTGTTGAGTAGAAAACTCCTTACCAAATCCATCATATCAGTTATCTCAACATTAATCCTCTGGTATCCTAACCTTTAGTGTTTCCAAACTAAGTGTAACCTATTTATCATGTCAAATATAAGCACTTAATATATTTAGGTTCACCTATAACTTGGTTTCCCTATACAATATAATACATGGGAACTCATCTTTCCCAATACTTACCCAGTTGAATAATCTAGGTTTTGACAAGTGTTTACCTTGAAGGAAATCTAACACATAATATTTTTAAGTGGTTTTAAAATCTCACTGTATTATCACATGTATTAATTTTATTTCTGCATTCTTATAATGGTTTTGTTTTAGTATCCTATACCTTCAACCAAATTAATATGATTAAAAAATATTTATTTATAAAACTTTACACAACTCATGATTCATGATTCTAACTCAAAAATAAAATCAAATTATATTCATGCATATCCAAATGCATCAAATATATAATATACATGAAACCCTTTAATTTAATGTATTAGAATCATACAAAACCAAAATACCCACAATAGGATGTATGGTGTGACAGGTAACCAAAAATGACTTTTCTAGATATGGCTTAATCCCATAAGTTAGTGAGATTTCAACACAAAATCCCATTATACATGGGCCACTACCTAAGAGAGATATTAATTCAAATATAATCCTAACACATAATATTTATAAATTATAACCAACCATTAATTTTAATTTCATAACCTAAAAACAAATTAGATTCATGGTTCAATGTAAATAAATCTTATGTCATACCTAACATATAAATCCTTATATGCATAGTATGATATTTATAAAAACCGCTTTTACACTTTGAACTTGATCATGCACATATTTATAATATAACATTTATATTCAAGAATAAAAAATTAGGGAACAAAATAAATGAATGAATAATTTCAATATTTAGACATGAGATGAACATTTTTTAATGTTTCATAATAAAAATATTATAAACACTTTATGATTTTTACATGCTTTATGGACATTTCATAGTAAAAATAGAAATTAAAATTTCACATTTATATTTATGTAAACTATTCTATATTCTTAATTTTAATGGTAATTAAATAAACTCCTTCATATTATAAAATATATGATATTTATGAAAAAAATTATAATCATATAAAAATTTTATATTTTATGTAAACACTCTATATAAACTAAATGACATATTTAAATTTCTTTAAAACTTTTATTGAATCAACTAAAAACCCTTTTTATAATGGTTTCTGTAAATTTTCAATAAGGCCTTAAAAATGAAATTTTAATATTAATATTTATGAATGTTTGATAAATAAATATAATTTCCATTATATTTTTCCTTATTTTACAATTTAAAAACACTTCAGGTCCACATTAGTGAAGGTTTTTTAAGGATTTTTAAAAAGAAACATTCATTTAAAATTAAAAACCAAGATAGTTTCTTATAAAACATTAATCCATGATTTATCCTAGAAGACAAATCTTGCCAACAATAAAACCAAAAAAAATCTTAAAGTTATTCTTTTCTATCCTGAGCCTTCAAAAATCCCAATTCTTATACCACAACATGGATTCACCCTACCATATTGTGGTTATTTTATGGAAATAAAATTTCTTAGTGTTTTTCTAATAAAACAAAGCATAGTGTTATCTTTTTATGATTCTCTATTTTTTGAAACTTTTTCATGCTCATTTTTTTAAAACGATAATGTGGTTTTGTAAATTTTATAAGATCATTCTCATTTTTTCACTTAAAATACATCATGCTAAAAGTATTCAAGAACCCCCACTAATTTTCAAAAAACACATCCTGGTTCTAGAAAATAACATTTTCTCACATGATTTATATATTTTAAACAATTATTTAAACGATATTAAAGTGAATTTGATACCATTTTTAGTATTTAAAAGGGAGAGATCTTCTATAAACATAGAAAAACAATCAACCAAAACCAATTTATTCCATGTGAGTTTTCCATTCATTTGAACTAAATAAAATAAATGAATAGTGAATACCATTTCACTAATGATTTTTTCTAACTAAGACACTCTATAAAAGATTAATAAGTATCACAAAGAATCACTTAACATAATAGTTTCACCTAGGGCATCTATGGAATAAATTAATATCTTAATTCTTAGGAAGGATTATCTTCTATCTATAGTTTAATAAAACTATTAAATTAAAAGATAAATATAAATGAGTGTTAAAGAGAACATCAATGAAACAACCTAGATTTATATGGAATATTGCCTCTAATTTTTTGGGTTTCTATTAGTTATATTTAGTTTTTTAAACCTTTGGGTTACATTTAGAGACTTTGGAATCCTTTGGGTGAAATTTGGATTCATTAGGGAAAATTGGGGGAATGATTACTTCAGAGCATGGTTAGCCTAACCATGCTACTAAATACACATAATGAACTATATATAAGAATAGTTAGAGTAATTTTAATATCTAATCATGAATCTAAAACATGTTATATGATTTTTGGGCAAAACTAAAAGCACAGCAATCCAAATCGTGTACCTAAAAATACACAGCATGTAAATTCCAAAAAAACTTGATTTTTAATGTAAGGAGTAAAACTCTAAGACCACATTAACACCCCAATTAGACCTTGGATGAATCTAGGGTTACTTGGAGGTGATTGTATATCTCCACCAACATCAAAAAATATATTTATTATAGGTATTGATTAGATAAATGTGAAATCAAAGTTTAGGGTTCAATATTCTACTTGGTTTCTGAATCTGTCTCCCTATGTCTCTCTTTATCTTTAATATCTGGATATTATTCCTATATTTGAGAATACCATGTATATGTAATAGAGTATTTATGTTCATCATATCTATCTATTGAAGGATTAATTCATGTTGTTTGATATATTATGTTGTGAATTTAGGAACTTGGGAAAAAGAAGCGACTGGGTTGGTGGACCTGATATCTTCTATGAATTGGATAATTTATGTGCATTTTTATCTTATTGTAATTAATTATGTACTATTTTTTTATTTCTAGTAAATATTAATTTTTTAAAAAATCTTATCATAAATAGATTTATTTGAAAATTTTTGGGTTTTATAACCTAGAATTCTCAAATGAAATTAAGGGTTTAAAATCAAGGTTTTTATGAATGTGATGATGAATTTGATTTGGTATTTTAAAAATGAATTCTTAAAATGGAAATTATAGATATTTTAATATTTTTATTCTAAAAAAATTCAGTATTTATGTGATTTAATTAGTTGAACATTTTGAATTTAATTTTGAAACATTGTTTGAACTTATATTGTGTTATTTACCACATTGAATGTGTGCGTGTGTGTGTGTGAGAAAAATGTTTTAGTGTAACCTATTTTTGAAAACCTATAAGATTATAGCTTGATAAAGTGAGTAAATATAGATCACGTGTTAAGGTAATAAACAATTGGGATGAATGGAGCCAGAATATAACACCAATGTCCTTATTATAGTAAATCAGATGGTTTAGGGTTTTTGAATGAGCGATGAATTGGTTTACACACATGAATAGGTGAGTGGTGAATCTATTCTAGAGATAAACTGACGATTCAAACCTAATATATTTTTATAAAAAAATTATGAGAATATTCTCAGAAATCTATAGAAAGGGGTAATGTTTCATGGGAAATGGGGAGTTTCTAGTGAATTTAGGGAATGGATAGTTTCTAATGTATTTTGAGGGAATGGTTAATTTCTAAAGGAGTAAGGAAAATGGAATTATTTAATTGGGTTTTGTAAAAATTGAATTTTTTGGGAATGGTGTTTTAGGAGAAAATATGGGTTTGTGAAAATTGATCAAAGTTTCATTGATGATATGTTTTGAAATTATAGAAATATTTTTAAATAATTTTTGGGTTTTAAAACTGGGATAAGTAAAATGTTTTTTTAAAATATTATTTATTTATCATAGTTTTAGGCATTTATTTTGGAATTTATTTTTCATGGAAATATATTGGAGATTTGGGGAAATCCTACCAAGTATTATACTCACCCCTTAAATGTGAATTTTTTTGAACTTTTAGATTCCATAAAATACGTTGTAGGTAAGTTAAAAGAAACATTATTCATCGGTGGTGATTCATAGTTCTACTTTGTATTTATAGTGTAGGAATTGGTAACTCATTGTTTAGGATTTAATCTTTATTGTCAGGATGTGTCACCTTACTCTACTTTTTACTCAATATTTTTGTTTGATTCTCTAAGACAAATGTGTTCATCTATTAAATTTGATTTAATTACTTTGATTTAATTTTTTTCATTAGTATTCATGGTTTTTTGATTTGGTATTTTACGGAAAATCATTTCCCAAAGGTTTATTTTATCCCTTTCCACTTTTCAGTAGCCTCTAGTGATCGGGGGATGTTCTTGTGGCCCTGTGGAATTTCAAATCAACTCTCAGGTTCTGGTCACTGAAGTTTTAATGTTATAAAATTGTATCAGAGTGGTTTTTTTATTATGATAACTCTATTAATCATGGAGAATATTGTGGTTTGGAAGTGGAACAAGTCTATAAGAATATATAGATAATATTTTTACAGAGAACTGTGAATCCTTGGATTATTCTATAATTGAGAGGTTGATTATAACCTCATAGGATTGTATTAGTGTAGTTTTAACCTTTGTTATTTTTAAATAATAAATAGTTCATGGATCATAATATATATTACAAAAAATAAATCACATTGCACGGTTTTGAAAGAAAATGGTTTTTCTTCCGTGAAAATTAATTTCCAATGAATCCATGTTTTAATTTTAGATTTCCAAAAGTGTTTATAAAATAATGAATTATTGTAAACTTCATTAAATTCTTCGGATGAATAGTTGAGTGATTGAATTTGATAAATAATTGGATTAAACCTATTCATATCTCAGAATAATGATTTTGTGACAATGGTCTATAACAACTCAGTTTTTTCCTTAGTTGAGACTTAACTTATTTTTAAGTTTACAAGTATTTGGTCCATAAATGGGGTAAAATAGTTAATTTACCCTAGTGAATTATATAAAATAAATTTTATAATTCCCTTGATATTATAATATGATGGTTACCCTAAAGATATGTCTTAGTGAGATTCTAATTTATTCAATTTGTAAGGTATTTCTAATATTTATTAAATAAATAAATAAATATTCCTTGATAATGGAAGATTATATCTCTTAAACAGAACCCCATATTGGAAAAAAACAACATACATTAACTTATGACATTGGGTTTACCCTAAGGGAGGTATAATATAAATTTTTATTTCAGGATAAGAGATCAGGCCTACTTTATATGGTTTTATTAAAATAGTATAAACCCTAAAAACTCTCTATTTACTATTTTTTAAATAATAAAATTTGGTTTTTTCTCTAAAACACTAATAATAGAGGAAATACTTGAAGATTTTTAATTATTATACATGTTATTTGAGGATATCATCGACAAAGATGGTGAGAGTGTGTATTCAAACAAGAAACATTCCAATTGTGATGTAGAAATCATTATTTGATTTCACTCCACTTTTTCTTATCAATTTGTCATTCATATAATTATTTATCCTCATAACATAATTTTTTTTATAAATTTTATTGTTTAAAATGTGATAATTTTTTGTGTGTGGTGATAGTAGTGAATAGAAGGAGGCGACTAGTCAATCCCTTACTTTGATACCTCCTCTCAGCTATGTTTCACACCCCCATGGTGCAATAAAATTTGGTTTTGTCCCTTATATGGAGCACTTCCCACCATGTGTTGGGTTATTTCTAGTACATAGATATGACTACCCATAAGTGGTCCAAGCTAGGAACAACCATGTCAATGGTTGGTACATACAGGTTGACCAACCAGGATGGATCAAAAAAATTCCATGTGGTATTGATGGGTTGGGAAACCATTTTAACCTAGCCTATGAGGCATGGGATGGCCCCATGGGTTTTCTACCTCACTGGGCATCCCAACCAACAATTCAGATGGTTCATCAGACCTGGTTGGGTTTTCCCTAACTTGAACCATAAGAGGCAAGCGTGTTTGGTGTATCAAATACCTCACTAGAGTGCTTAACCTTTTCAGTTCACTTGAGGTTCATCACATTTTCCAACACCATTACATGTTAGGTTTTTTATAATTTTTTCATTTTATATTGGTTCTTGGTAAATAAATATCTTGTATTGAGTGTTCTCTCAAATAACAAGTAGTGGTGTAGTCTGTTTGTCCATTTGGGGTTGTTTTCAAGGTGTTTTTCAAAGAATTTGTTTTTATATCAATAGGATTGAAGATATGGTTTAGGTATATAAACTAATGCATAAAAAGGGTTAATTTCTCCCATGGATACATGTTGATGGAAATTCATAAGTCCACTATATTTTTTATAAATTTTAGTACTCTCCCATATAATCAAGGTGTGTGTCCTCTCGATTAAGAAATATGTTTGGTACTCCCATAGGCTAAGAAAATCATGGGTCCCAAATATTAATTTTGATTCTAGAACTCCCCCACTGACAATACATGGGTCCTCCATAGTTTTAATTACTCCCTCATTAAACATACACTACTCGATGAGGTGTGGGTCCTACTTTTGGTTCGGTACTCCCTTGACTAACACTATTATACCATGAAGAGTTAAAAGCCCCATATTATAGTTTTTGAGAGGTGATGTGTGTTTGGAAAAGATGGTATGTTTTGATGATGAGAAACATGGATATTTTCGGTCTTGTAACATATTAAGAAATCTTAGTTAACTTTCATATATAACATATAGCCGGGTTATTAACTTTAAGATTTATGGGTATTTTGGAATTATTATTATCTATAGTTTTTTCAAGATATAATACTTGGTTAAATTGATCTCATAATACTATAATTCTTCTCTTACCACTTGTTTTCTAGAACTTAGAGTATATCTAACACCTTTGTGTTTTTTTTATTTCCTAATGTCCTGGGTTTTAGTTAACATTTTGTTATATATTAACGTTATGTTTTCAAGGAATCTTACTAATTATTTTTATACTCACACTTACATAGGATTTATGTCCACAAATGTTGTGTTTATATAGATGATTCACCATTTAGAGGGGACCATTGTAGACATAGAGTTGGAGGAGCTAGTAATGATAGATCTTTGTGGTGTATGATGGTCTATATTACTAGTCATTATAGTTGGGTTTTGATCCAAGATACTTTTTTATTAAGGAGGATATTTCATTGATTTTATGTTCATTGAGTTTGGAAACTTTGTTATATGTATATTTATTATGATTATTCCTATGTGTTGTTGTACTTTTTAGAAGATTTTTCGACCATGTATTTCTATACAGTTCATGTTTTTCATATATATTTTATGTATATTGGATATATTTCATTTTAGGATGTATGAATATTTTTGTTCATTATAGGATAAGTCCTACCATATATGTTATGTCCTCTCGGTGTTAGTCTCTTTCCCCTAGACAATTGGAGGTAGGCTTAGAGTGATATAATCAACTTATATCCATCCTAGGAGAGGTCCAAATGTGTTGGTTCATAACATGATTTCTTGAGATAATATTACATTTTAATGGAAGTTATTTTTTGTGTTATATAATATATCATCCAGGAGAGTTACACTTAGGGGAGGGAATTTAAAAGGGTAGTTATATAAAGAACTCATAAAACCTCAATCGATAAGTATGATTTTCCTAGATATTTAGGAGATTTTAGAGGGTTCTTATCAAGATAGGTAGAGAGTAGTGGATTGAGCTTAAAAGTTAATGAAGATAAACCCTCCATATTTTTTAGAGGATTTATGAAAAATAAAAAATAAGATTTGTTGGAGAAAATCAACCACATATTCAAATTTTGGTGAATCTCATAGACCATTAATGTTTATTTCAATTCATATTTTTTAGAGGGTCTAACTCAGAAGTGGTGGAAGTAATTGAGGAAGATGGGTAGGATAAAGATCTAAAATGTAAAACATTTAAGAGGATATTTAAGGATCAATATTTCCTATAGTAAATGAAGCTAGAAAGATATTGGGAGTTTTTATATTTTGATCTTGGACACTTATCAATTATGGATTATTCATTGAATTTCAATCAGCTAGTGAAGAATGTGTTAGTGTTTTTTATGAATGTAAAGCTTAAGGCATAGAGGTTCAATATTTAGTTATGGTCAATGATTCAGTTGATTATTATTCTTTTGAATATTCTTAATTATATATAGGTTGTGAGTGTGCATGATTTAGTGGAGTCTGGTGTAAAATCACATGGATAGTGAATTCTTTTCATCCATAATTGGGTGGATGTAATAATTAATTATGTGTGTATAAGATAAATCATAAGGATTTATAGGGAAAATTGACCAGGTATTATTCTCATGTTTCCTAGGGAAAAGTTCCATAATAGTGCTTTCGATATGGGGATGTAGGGACCCTAGAATATAACTGTCCAAATTCTTTTAACAAAAGTTTCAACTGTCAGAATATGGGTTATGTGAATATGATCAAAAATCGATTCTCTTAGGTATGTAATGATGGTGAATCCAATTAGGTGTAGGGTTAAATTATATAGGAGGGTTCACCAGGCCAAGATGAGTCAAGTACTCATGGAAGATTAAATAGGACTCATTGGGGGGATAAATAGATACCATAGAAGAGTCAAGGAAATATATTTGTCTTTGATCAATCATTAAAGGAGACTAATGTTTATGTGGGTCCATATAGGATTTGATGTACCATTATGATAGCTTAAATTATTCATTTATTATTATTTGATAGTGTAAAATTGCATTAATTTATCTCTATAAATTTGGTATATCTTTTATGGATGCATGTAGATTTAATGCCTTATTCAAGGAGGATTTGTGGGAGAATTGAATAATATTTCAAGTGTCTATCTTTCAAATCATGATAGATAATATAAAACTTTCATGGTAATTTCTTGTTACTAAGATAAATATATAATATTTGATCATTGAAATCGATTGGTTGACCTAATTCAAGGATAAAATTAGTTTTTATTGTCAATGTGTTATATTTTCATCACTATATAGGAATATCCATACTTTTAGAGGAGAGTGGGGTATTCGGTCAAGAAGGGGGGGGATAATTGATGGATATGTTTGATCTTTATCTTACTAGTTTATAGTCCTAGTGCTCAGTTAAATATATGGGAAGATTCTAAATCTACTTTTGAGAGTGGTGGGTAAATATTCATATATATTTCTTGAATATTTCTATAGATTATCACCTTAGAGGGATGCATAGTTTTCTATTGAGTTAGTGATTAGTATGTAACCAATATCATTTCCCTCGTATCACATTGCTCCAATAGATCAATGAAAAGTAAAGGTATAGTTGGATGAGCTGGAGTAGAAGGGGTCACTCAACTGAGTATTTCCCCTTGGGCAGCACTAGTCTTATTCATGAAGAAATATGATGGTAGATTGAGGTTTTGTGTTGATTATAAAAAATAGAAAAATATGATAGTAAAATATAAGAATCATTTAACCTAAATTGAATATTTGTTTGACCATCTGAAGAGATCTCATTGGTACTCTAAAATTAAACATTTGTATGGTTATAATTAATTATGGGTGAAAGTTGAGGATATTAAAAAATTATTTATATTATCAATTTGACCATTATGATTTTTTGGAAATTAATTTCAATGTTACCAATTCACTTTATGTTTTTATGAATTTGATGAGAAATATAGTCCACATATACATGAAATCCTTCATGGTGGTATTCTTGGATTATATCCTTATCTATTCAATGAACAAGGGCGGCCATGATAAGTATCTAGAAATTATTTTTCGGATTTTTTTTACACATTATTTTAAAAAATATATATAAATTATATTTCTTATTGTAGGAAGTGAAATTTATTGGTCGTGATGTTTTTATGAAAGGATATTTGTGGGTATTTTGAAAGTTAAGTTACTGATTTCTTAGGAAATACCAAATAAACTATTTTATATTTGAAGTTTTCTATGGTTTAATGAATATTATCAGAGGTTCATTCAAGATTTCTCAAAGTTAACTTCTCTTATAAATCCTTTAAAATGGAAATGAGTAATGTTTAATTAGAGTGGGAAGCTGCAATGGGTATTTAAGTAGTTAATAAAGAGTCTTACTGCATCACCATTTTTAAATCTTCCTAAATTATGAGTTATTTATGAATTGTATTATAAAAGATAAGGTATGGGTTTGGGAATTTGTATGTTGTTGGGAAACAAAGTTATGGATTATGGGTCTAGATATTTTAGGCCTCATGTAAGTAATTACCCAACCCATGGCTTGGAGTTAGTTACTATTTATCATTCCCTAATTATTTACATTCATTAAATATTTGATGAGAAATTATTAGTGTACATGGATCATAACAATCTGAAGTATTTTTTCTCACAACTTGACCTCAAATTGATACAGAATACATGGGTGAAATATCTTAATAAATTTGATTTTCAGATCATGTATACACCAAGTAAAGGGAATTAGGAAATGAATTATTTGAGTGGTAAAACTTCAACTCGAGGTGAATAATGTTAGAGAACAGTAGGATTTTATGGGATTGTTGGAAACCTTTCACCTTGAGATAGTGGAGATGACACATGGAATGATGCATTCTAGTCTTAATGTGACATCTATGCTATTAGAGTTGGTGAAATTGGGGAAGTTATCTGATGAGTGTTGTAGGTGGATTAAAGACATTATAAATGGTGGGGAGACTATAGTTGGATGGTCAGTATCGTTAGATTTAGTCCTTTATTTTATAGGATGAATGATAGTTCTAGCTATGCTCATAAAGAATGTGTTAAGGGTTTTCCAAATTTTAGTTCAGTGAAACATCATGGAGTGAACAAGATGTATCACAATATGAAGTTTTATTTTTAGTGGTCAAGATTGATGAGAGACATTACTTATTTTATTTCTCATTTTCTTATATGTTAGAAGTTAAATATAGAACACAAATTACTGATGAGGTTTTTACATCATTTTTCAATTATAATAAGGAAATGGGAGGAAATCTCTATAGATTTTTTTATTAGGATATTAATATCACCATGGAAATATGATGCATTTGAGGGATAGTGGATTGGATAATTAATTCAATTCATTTCCATCATATAGAATAAATGTTTTTGATGCATGATCTTAGGAAAATTTATTTGATAAATACTATTATATCTCATGGATTTCACAAGTATATTTTCTTAGATAGATAAGTCTATTTTATATCAAAATACAAGAGAGGACTAAAAAATGATGTGGGTCATAGTTGAGGATACACACACCATATAATCCATATACATATCAGTAGATTCTGAATATTATTCAGATTTTATTGGATATTATATGATCATTTATTCTTGATTATAGATTTTATTGAGAGGATTAACTTCTGTTGGTGGAGTTTATATATAACAAGAGTTTCCATTCATCTATTTAGATGGCACTATTTAAGGAATTGTATGGTTAGTAATTCCGGTATCCATTGTGTTATGTTTATTTGGGTGAAAAGACATTAATGGGGTCTAATTTAGTTAAATATATGATATAAAAAGTTAATATAATCCAAAAAATATGATTTTATCTTATAGATGGTATAAATCTTACACCAACTACAATTGGTGGCCCTTGAAATTTGTTGTTGTGGATTATGTGTTCTTATAAGTCTCTAAACATATATGGATTGGGAAGTAGGGGATGTTTTCTACATGGTATATAGGACACTTTTTATATTATGGAATTTTTTGGATAATTTACTTACAAGTTGGATTTTCTACAACATTATATAGTGGTTTATAACATTTTTCACGCATCTTTGAAGAACTATCAACCGATCCAATCACATCTTATGAGATGGGAGGAAGAAAAATTATAACTGAATTAATAATATATAGAGAAAACAATTTATGTTTTAGATTATAGTGAAAAGGTACTTTAGAGAAATAGGATTCCTTTAATTTAGGTGTTATAAAAGCATGGATTGAATCAAGAGGGGACATGGGAAAGATAATTCAAATTTTTTTAACAATGGTTGAAGTTTTATATAAATAATAAATCCCAATATATATTTAGGGATGAAAATTATTATCGTATATAGAATTGGAATGACCTATATTTACTCAGTTTGTGTCCTCGTGATTTATAGGGTTTATCTTGGTTACATTTAGTTTTGTAATCCCAAAGTGACATTTAGATTGTTTAGAATCCTTTGGGTGAAATTTGGATTCTTTTGGAAAATATTAGAGGTAACATGGTTAGGATCATGGTAAGCTTGACGATGATACTAAGTGCATAAAATTTACTATAGATAATCATAGTTAGAATCATGGTTACAATATAATCACGTTTCCAAGCTATTATTGTTTAATTTTTTCTCTAAAAACACATGGTTAGCCTAACCAAGCCATGAATGTCTTGGAAAGTCGCAAAATCTCAATTTTTAATGCCAATATTAACACTATAAGACCTCAACAACACCCCTATTCAACATTTAATAAATTTAGGGTTCTTAAAAAGTGATTTCAAGGTTCATACACATTTAAAAAATGTATTTCATGTAGGTATTAATCAGTTCAATGTGAAATCAATAGTGAGAGTTTAATGCTCATTTTGGTTTTGGAATTTCTCTCTCTAGGTCTCTCTTTCTCTTGAATCTAGGGATTTAATTGTTCGAGTTGATAATTTCATGAATGAATAGTTGAGTATTATTGTTCATCATCTATGGGGGTAGAAGGATTCAACCTTTTTGGTATGATTTTTTGATATATGAATTTGGAAACATTAAAAAACAATGTGACTAGGTAAATGGCTCTAATATCTTCTATGAATTTTCTAATTTCCTATGAATTTTTAATTGATTTTTATTTAATGAGGAATGTATTTAGTATTTTATATGAAATTTATATTTAATGAAAAAATTATTATTTTTTTCATAAATACAATTTGATGGAAATTTGGGTGTATTATTCCCTTGGATTTTGAAATGAAATTGAGGATTACAATCAAGGTTTTACCAAATGTGATAAAAATTTTGATTTAGGATTTTGAAAATGGATTTTTCAATGGGGAATTGTGGATTTTTTTGAAATAGTTATATTTTATACAAATTATGAAATTATGTGATTAATTTTCATAATATAGATTTTTGGATTGAGTTATAAAAAAGTGTTTGAACTTGGATTGTGGTATTTATCATACTGAGTGTGTGTGTTTGTTAAAAAAATTAGTGATACATTTTTTTAATAACCATTAAGATTCCACCATGGTTATGTGGGTAGTTAGAGAGTATGCATTAATGTGAGAAGAAATTGGTATGGATAGAGCTGAAAGGAGACACCTCTCTCATTATTATGGTAAAGAAGATGGTTTTTAGTTTCATGAATGGGTGACTACATGGTTCAAACACATGAATGGGTGAGTGATGGATTGATTTTAGCTAGGGGATTATGATTCATAGTAGATATAAAGATATAAAATAATGTTAATTTACTTGGGAATCCTTAACCTGAGGTTATGTTTTGTGGAAAATAGCGAGTTTCCCATGGATTTTAGGAATATAGAGTTTCTAATGGATTTTATGGAAATGGGGAATTTATAAGAAAGTTGGTAATGGGGTATTATTTCACTAGATTTTGATAAAAATTGTGTTTTTAGGAATGTGAATTTTTGAGTAAAAACATGGAGTTTTGTAAATTTTCAAAAGCTTCATTGAAGAAATGTTTTAAAATTATTTAATTATTTACAAAAATTGGTTTTTTGAATTGGGATAAATCAAATTATTTTATTTAAAAAATAATTATTCATTTGTGATAATGTGTTATAATTGAATTTGATATTTATTTTATATGGATGTGTATTGGAGACTTGGGGAAATCCTATTGATTTTTATACTCACCTCATACCTCTGCATGTCAATAAACATATTGATTTTATCAGACACATTAAAGGTAATGAAAGTACATCAATATTCATTTGTGGTTAGTTAAAATTACACTATGATGTTATGGAAGAGTAAGTGGTATCTCATTCTTTGGTATTTGGTCTTTAGAGTCAACATGTCTCACTTTACTATACTATATACTCTATATTTTGTTATGATTTAAAAAAAATACATTGTTAATGTTTATTTAATTGGTTTTATTTAAATTTGTTTTTAATGAACATGAATGGTTTATTGATTTGTTACTTGAGGGAAAAGTTTTCCCCCACAGTTTTCTTTTATCCATCACCACTTTTTAAGGGTCTCTAAAGATCATAAGAAATGATTGGGGCCATATGTAACCCTAATGAAAAACTCAGTTTTCAAGCCCCCTAGATTGGGGTATTAAATTCATCAATGGAGTTTCTATGATAAGAATGACATACCAACCATATCATGATTATGGACTCCTTTTATAAGAACCAAAGACACTCCAAAAAGATCCAAACATTTCATAAATGATTGATAATAAAGGTTAATTTATGATCATTTTGTAACATTTAGATAATAAATAATGAAATGTTTAACTCCTTAAAAGTTTCATATTTGATCATCAAAAACTTCTATAAATTATCATCTCATGATAATAAATTGATATATGATAGCATAGATTATGAGAAAGAAATTTTATCACATAATATATATACTAATATTCCATCAACCATGATATGGTGAAATTCACTCTAATGTGGTTTATCTAAGAACAAACCATGATGTGGTTAAGACTACCACATCGGGGTTTTAGCTTTAGTGCATATTTTCAATGATATTTTTTTATAAATTTAATAATTAATTATGATAGTTATATTTCATTTATTATCTGCATATCTATTACTATGTTATATTGGGGAAAATATGATTGTTTTTAGGTGGGAACTTATTGAAATGTATTTTTTTAACTTTTAAAATTGGTTTGTTTTGAAATATAAGTTCAAGTGTCTTTTAGAAATAGAGATAATGTCATTTATCTTTTAAAATAAATTATTCTTTTTGAAAAAACACATGTATTGGTAATTCCATATAAAAATTATCACTTGTAAAAAAATTATATTAAATAAGTGATGATGCTTATATTTTTTTAGAAAACCCCTTAAAAAATATTTTAATATGAAATTTGTAAGTTCTTATACAAAAATTATTTGAAAAATATTTTAGAATATATTTTTTACCTAGGAATTTTTTTTATTACATTGTCATTGATCTAAGGAATAATGTTTCTCCTCTTATAATAGCTATACTAAAAAACAAAAATATTATCCATTGAAGTCAGACTAGATGACCTTCTTAGTGGAGTTCATATAGCTAACTATTCCAATATTATTAAGAAACATGAAACTACTTGTTTATTTCATCAACCAAGTACTTAACAACAACATTAACCTCCTTAAGTGATGCCAAGAACCCAATTTTTCACCTCTCAATGCACATCAACTTCATGTTGATGGGCAGTTTCAATAGAATGTAGTAATATATAAAATAGACTTGGGGTGTTTCTGCCAAAACTTTTATTGATTTTGGATTAAATTTTGGTTAGTTTTTTATATCGATTTATGAAATTATTTCTTAATATACCAATAAAATTTATTAAAAATAATACTTAAAAAATGGTTATTTTTTATAATACTTTTTAAAATATAGTTTATAGATCTTATGAATTCACGAACCCCAAATTTATATGGTGAGAAACAATTGGAATTATGTATTTTTAACCCTTACAACATTATAAATAATGGTGTTTTGTTTGGTAGATAAAAACAAGTTTCCTCCATAGTTATAAACTATGGTGGTATTTATATAAATTCAAAATTATCAAGAACTGTGGTTTTATATTTTTCACAAGTGGATATATAATTACGGTGGAAATAAAATTTATTACCATGTTTTGTTTCTAAAATGTAATTTTATGTTAATATATACATGGTTTTAGACTATGAAAATATCTATCCATATCTATAGTTTAAAAAAACCATGTGTTAGAGATGTGATGATTAAATTTACCACCAAAGACACCTAGATTATGGATATAATATATAACCATGACTTTTACATATATTTCTATGGTTTTAATACACATAAATAAATATAATTTATATTTTTACTTGTTAGACATGGTCCAATTGATGATTATTAAATATGGAATACATATATCATTCTGAGGATATGCTCTTAAAATAATAAATTTATTAATTAACTACATTCTCTATATGAAATTTCTAAAGACGCCATATGAGACACATTTTAATAAATTGCCTAAATTTACATTCATATAAATATAGGATTTTTAAACTTATATAAAGTATAATTTTTAAATAAACTTGGCCCTAAATCTAATAAATATTTATTTATTTGGTATTCTTAAAAACTAATATATGTTATTTTTATCACCCTACTAAGTACAAATTGTTTTTAGTATGAAGAGGTATATTTATTGAGAAGGATTACATAATTTGTGAGATTAGTGAGAAGAATCTCAAACTTGGTGAATATTATGATTTAAAAGTAGGAATATTATGTAATATGGAAAGTGATTTGGTACCATAGTATGTTGTAGAAACTGAACTGATCTAGATATCAAAATAATCATATTGGCCTAGTATCATTCAAAAATAGATTTATAGATGTGGATTTATTTTAGAAAACAATTATGAGGTTTATTTTATACAAGATGAACCTACCACCTATCAAGAAGCTATCAAAAGTTATTATTCTAAGAAATTAGTATAGTCTATGATTTATGAGATAAACTCTATATACACTGATCAATTTTAGAACTTGATTGAACCACTAAAATGGATGATTGTTGTAAGGTGTAAGTGTTTTTTAAATGAAATTTACATAGATAGAGAGTGTGTACCTATCTCTCTTGGTGAAAAAAGGTTACAAGAAAATTCATGGTTCTAACTATAATGAAACAATTTCACCAATAGTTATGATAAAATTAATTTTTTGTTTTTTATCATAACAACTTATTATAATTATGAAATCTACCAAATGAATATAAATATCAATTTCTTAATGAAAATTTTTTAAAACTAGTTTTTTCCTTTCTGTTAACATTCATTGTAAATAAACCCCATATATAATATAAATTCTGGGTATATAATTTTGTTTTTGCATTAGTTTATTTGGAATTAAATGTGAAAACATATTAATTATTTTTTTTCTTAATGTAATAATTAATTTAGTTATTTAAATGAAAAATACAGGATTTGATCATTTTGTTTTGGATGTCATGCAAGTTATTGGGGATGAATTTAAGATCAAAAAATATTGGATAAATCACAAATCCTGATAATCTCTATAGGTCATATCATATTTCATGGGGTGATTATAAGTGTAAGTCCCATAGAGAAGTATTTAAATAAAAGTAATCAATGAGGATAGAATGCTTTGAATTATTAACCTCATGAGCAAGTCACTGATTAACAGTCAAACTTATAGGGATAGGATACTATATATGAATAATGTTTTCTTAGCCACAATATAAGAGTAAATTTAAGGATTCACTTATAACCGGTCATTAATGTCCTACAACATAATAGAAATCTCTATGAATAATGTAATGTGTATTAATAAATCAAAAGGTAGGATTATAAGAAATATGATAATGTTTTTTATGTGTGAATAAAATGAATATTACACCATAAAAACCCATTTCAAGATGTTGCATCATAATAAATTGAACCTTCAAAGCGTTATGTAGAAGTAACACTAAGTGAAAGTCATGTTTCTCATGGTATCCTCTAAAAATAATGTATCATCTACCATGGCTTGGGTTTCCAAATGGGGAAGGTATATCATCATCTATGACTCCACCATATCTCCCCCTATGAATTGAATCACTCCATGTGACATCACCATGTCACTATATATGACATCTTTATCTCACTATTGCATTGTCTGATAGGGGAGATGAGACATCTGGATAGTACTTATTATGATATATATGTTTTTTATTGGAATTTTGGGACTATGGAAGGGACTTAATTCATGTTTTTTAAGGATTTTGAGCATATGGTCCATGTAATGGGTATAACCTTTTCCTAGTTTTCAAATGGGCCTTTCTCTTTTTTTTAATTAATGGGATTTGACCCTCAACCTTTTAAAAAAATTAACATCTATTTTTTTGGTTTTTATATAATAGTTATACAAACATAGTTTTATATAACTAGAAAAGTTATCATATATGATATATAATCATGAAATAACTCATGAAGTGTCTTAGGATAATTTAATAATGCTCCATCGTACTTTGGAACCCCACTGAAGATTGGCTGGTGGTCATGGAATCAATCCATAAAACAGATGAAATCCAGGCATTCCTTATGTAACTTAAAGAATTTATTAATTCCTTATACATATCTAAATTATGTAATGTATTATAATGATTCCCATTTTCCTATAATATATGAAAAATCAATAACAAAGGATCATGCGATGATTTATGTGAAGAAACAAATGAGAAAGAATATTCTCAAAGGTATTCATGTATTTGAATCCAATAACATCACACTTTCCATATAGATCCATCCCCCATGGGAGGAAGATAACCATTACTACCTTTTTTAATAGCTTCATTTCCATATTATAAAAGACTATGAACTTGGCCTCTCAAACTTTTGTTACAATAGTTTAGGATACTTTTTATTTTAAAATTTATATTTTCAATATAGTTCACCATTGTTTCTCTTCTATTATTTTCATTTTTTGTTGTGATTATTTTCCTTGTGTTGTGATTACATACCTCTACTCTTGATATAGGGATAAAAAATTTCACCTTAGAGAGTATTTCATGAGTTATCATATTATTATTCAATATTTTCTTATCTTTAATTCACATTAGGAATCTATAAGGGTTTAGGGGAGGTAGGTGATAGTAGTTCTTCACAATCATTTTTCTTCTATTTTCTTCCACTTTATCAAAAATAATTCATGTATTACCCATATTACCATTATGGTAATCGTAATGGTTTAAAATGGGTTCAGTCACACACTAGGGATGTGAGATGGGGATTCTCTTGGTTAAGGATTCCTTGATTTACATACCCATGAAAAAATTAGTGTGTGAATTGATTGAAAGGTTTATAGTGTATTAAATATTCACACACAAGTGATGAATGGATTTGTTATTCTATATGTTTATGTTCATGTTGGGTGAGAGTGAGATAAATTTCTAGGAGACAATGAAAGTATTTATATGTATATTTCTAAGGAGTGATTATTTTTTACAAACCATTATGTTATTATTTCTTCTCTTTTTTCATATCATTTTTTTAATATTCAAAATAATTTTTATTTTATAATGATTTAAAAATATTATAAATCTTAAAAATGATAATAAGTGAAAAAATTTATGAAAAATGAGTGTTTAGTAAGTCTTCTCAAGAGACAACCCAGTTTATCCACTTAGATATACCTTGGGTTTAAAGTTTTATTGATAAGAGGCCCATGAAAACATTATTTCATATAATTAGAGATATTTCTAGGGATCCAATCCTTGTACTCATTTTATTTTCACATCATTGTATATTTTTTTTCATTACCTTGTTAATTGTGCATACCTTTATTTCTTTCTCTTTTTCCTTTCCCTTGGGATAAATTTTATCGCATAAATATTTATATATAATTAATCATAATTTATATTCTAAATTTAAGGAATTATAAGAGATAATTATTTGGGTTTTATATTTATTCATGTATAACAAATAAATCACTAACCACTCCACCTTCTAATAGGATCCTAAGAACAATATTAATGGAATCGGTATGAGAAACCACTAGGGTACACTAGCATATGGTAGGATGATTATTATAATGACAATGAAGCATAAACTTTAAAAGTCCTCATACCTTAAAGTTAGAAAAAAACCAACATTGGGGGAAGTTAAAAAAGGTAGTAAATAGTGAATTTGTATTATACCAATAGTTAAAATAACAATAATCCAATATAGGATAATTTAAATGAATTATGGCAATGATGAACATCACTCACAAACTATAAATAGGCCAACATTTATAATAATAAAAATAAAAATATGAATATGTGATTATGTTATTTTCTGAAAAAAACATTGATCTCTCCCACACATTTCCATAATCCTTCCATAGGCAATCTAAGAAGGTCCCAAACTAACTAAGGGAGTAAACTTTTTATTGAGATTAATTATTATTTAATTTTTCATTTCTTGAGTTTCCCACTCATATGTTTTAATGAAGAAATGCAAATTCTATACATAACCATGTATATTTAATATGAGGAAAATATATTGTTGGAAATTAAAAAATAGAGTTATAAGTGGTTGTGAATGAAGAAAAAGTAGCACAAGTAGGCCATTTTAATGGGAAAGAATCAAATATGAATTCATATTTTTTTTCACTTTCTTCCAATAGAATTTTCCATTGAATCCCCTATTAATAATTTTTCAACAACTCCTTTAAATACATCCATATTTGATAATGATGATACATCCAAATAGGTGGATGATATGAATAAAATATCTCAGGATATATAGTGATGCAATTACCTCTTCAACAATATCAAGAAAACCAACTTGAGGAGGATACAACAGATAGGGAGAACCCTTACCTTTTATTCCCCTTCCTTTTATTATTTTCTATCCATTTGGGGTTTGGGTTGAAGAATGGTATCCAAAGGGCACATTGAAACTATTGTCCACTATTATTGGTAAAATATCATGTGGTGGTTAATTCCACATAAACTCAACCCCTATCTAATTAGGGATAATTGTTGGAACTTCCTAGCTATAAGCAGTCAAAATACAACACCCACTTTAGGGAATAACCCAAGAACATTTTCCCTTTTTATCTTTCCTTTTCACATATTTATATTTTAATAAATTTATCTTACTTGTTTTAATTTTAGTTTTCGGCTTTCAAGAATCACTAATAAAAATTATATATGATCTTAAGTCAACTACCATTGGGAAGAATAACTAGTTTTCATTTATATAACTTATGTGGTGTTAAATATCATATATTTTAAGATTTTTGTGCCTCATTGAGGATGGTTACATTTGAGTATGTGGGGATATCAATTTTTTTTAAATAATTTATATAGTGTATTAAAAAATAAAAATAAATAAATAATGTGTAAGTTTAAAATACATACTTATGGATGATAATTCCTTTCAATTTCTTAGGAGAATACTAGTTCTAAAATATTGATTTTAAATTATTAGTGATGTGAGTCATTTTCTATTTTCATAAAATTGAATTTTTTTGAATAAACTAGATAAGAATTTCTATGCCATGAATTGACTACCCCATTTTTATATTCCCTACTTGAGATATATTCTAAACCTTATTTTATATACTATTTCTTGCACAATGTATTTTTTTGAGAGTTTTATACATTTTTGGAACTGTAAATTTCATGTATTATTGTTTAAATCTATAAGATTCAAGTGTGAAAAGTATAAATGAGGTTATAATTTATTGATAAAGCCCTTGTAAAATCCATTTTGAGTCCACATTTTCATTTAACCCCATTAATCCTGGAATACCATGGACTACTTATTAGGTAATCAAAATTACAGGTTATCTTATCTCTACCTATCCATATAATAGTACATTTCATGTTATATTTTCATATTAGTGTGAGGTATAGGGTGTGTTTATGGAAACTCTTTCAAGTAATTCCTTTTTAGGTTAAATATGAGGAGGCTTTACATTTAGTTTTGGGCATGTTGGTCACAAGTTTGAATTTTTGATAGTAATAAATTTTCCCTATTTTTCGATTCTAAAAAAAGTATATATGATAAAAATATACAAATTAAATAGGATAAAAAATAAAAAATGGAGATAAAAGCATTTATTTGTCTTTTTTAGTAATTGTCTTAGTGGTGTAATGCTAAAGAACAAGGGGGTGGGAGTCGTTGATGATATTTTTGGGAGAAGATGAGTTGGTTTATCTTCACTATGTGACACATGATAAAATTTTAACTTTCATTATATTTTATAGTTAAAAATTTCACATTCTACCTCTATGATTTTAACATCATAAACTTACCAACCCATGAACCCTAGAAAAAACTATTGGATTTCCACATGAATAGTGAAATTTATTCTGATAGTAGATTAATTATGAGCTTATAAATCCTATGGTGGAACATATGCACTATAAGAGTGAGAATAAATTTATTCCATATGTTCCTTTAGTGATGATGGAGAATTTCATGAGTGGTAGGTAACTATTGGAATGGCCAGGAGTAAAAAGGGTAATGGAAGGATAATTTTTTCTTGAACTCTCTAATATTTCCTAAGATTTCAATGGAACGAGTGTGGGGGAGTGATTAGAACCATTTTTTCCATTTTATTCAATATATTCAATGTAAATATACCCCATTAATAATATAAATTCTAGGATAACGTGATAAATGTGTCCCTACATAAGAGATCATGATTTAGTTCTTATTATTTTCTATATACAAGGATTTCTTAAAGAACCATTGGATATCTTTGAAAGGATCCATCGATGATTATAAACCTATAGATTTTGATAAAGGTGCATTATTAGTTGATATCGATTGGTCGTATCTTTTGTTAGAGAAGGGAAAGATTGAGTGTCTGTTATAAAAAACTATTTCAAGTAGTATTTTCTATGACATGATCATGATTGGATCATGTTTATTTCTCACATATCTTAATGGTTAGTATTGAAAGGGTGGGTGAATGGGACATTTGATTCTGTTTAATTGATGTCTTCTACTAACAATAGGACAATATAAATTCATTTATTTTTGTTTTGGTTTATTAAAAATTAAATGTAAAAGTTGCTTAATTTAGTATTTTTAATGTTTAAATTAATTTTTTGATTTAAATTATAAATATAAAATTTGATTATTTGTTAGATATCATGTAGGTTACCAGGTTCGAAGATGATTTTCAAAAATATTTCATAATTTAAAAAGGATATGAAGCACTATAGGTTGTATCATATGATGTGGGGTAGTGGAAATGTATCTCCCATAAAGAATATATTTTTTACGAGGAATTCCCATGGTTGTAGATGCTTTTTATAACTGTATAGGAAAGTATCTATGTAAGAGTGGCACTCACAAGGACAATATGATTCATATGAATAATTTTTTCTCAACTATTGTGTGTAGGTAAATGTAAAGACTCAATTGTCAATACCCATGACTGAACTAATATATAAAAGAAACCCTTGTAATGTATGTGTTGTGTACAAATAAATCAAATGGTAAGACACTGTGAAAGCATATAATGTGGGTTGTATAAGAATAAAATATAATTCCTGTTAGAAAAAAATCATTTCAAGACATTGTTTCGCAATAAATTTCACCTTTCAAGTATTGTTTAAGAGTAACACTAAGAGGAAGCCACATTTCCCATGTCAACCTCTATTTCTGAGGTATCAATATCTATGAATATAGATTCCAACTACGATAGGGATATTTTTTTTTATGATTCCTCCATATCATCACCTATTAATTGAATTGTTCCATGTGATATTTCCATGTCACAACCAGTCTATGATGCTCACTTTTATATGATTTTCTATAAGATACCTGCATAAATTATATTATACAACTAGTCAAGTCATTATTTATGATATATAATCATGAAATTACTTATTTTTTGTCACGGTATCATTTTAGAATACTCTATTACACCCGAGAACCCTACTAAAGATTAGATAAAGGATTTGGGATCAATCTAGTGAACCTATAGAATCCATGCCTGCCTTACATATCCTAAAGAATATCCTCTCTCCTTTTTCTAAGATAAATCAACTAATGTTTGATTATATTTCCCATTTACCTGTCATCTATTGAAAAATCACCAATAAAGAATCATAAGGTGAATGGGGTTAAGAAACAAAAAATTAAAAATATTCCTAAAGGTATCCATGTGTGTTCATCCAAAAAAACTCATGTTCCATATAAATTCATCCCCAATAGGAATAATATAACCATCAATACCTATTTACATAATTTCATTTACATCTTGTAAAGGATTTTGAACTTATCCTCTAAATATTGTGTTGGATTAATTTAGGATCCTTTACTTTTTTTTTCTTTTTTTTATATTGTGTAATGTTTTTTTTTCTCTTTTAATTTATATGTTTTGATTCCTTTATTATCTTGTGATCTCATATCTCAACTCTTTATGGAGGGATAACCAAGTTCACCTCAGGGAGTATGTTGTGATTTCTCATATTTTTATTCAATATTTTCTTTTCTTTCATTCACAATGAGAATCTAGAGGGTTTTGATGGGTAGTAGATAATAGCTCTTCAACTTCATTTTTATTCTACATTCATCCAATTTATCACAAATAATTCATATGTTTCCTCTACCACCGTGATATTAATCATGATGGTTCTGAATGGTTGTGGTCACACACCATGGAGGTGAGTGGGGGATGCTCTTAGTTGAGTAGCCTTTCATTCACTTAACTACTCAAAATATGATCATTTGATATTCTTGGAAGGTTTCTAGTGAATTACATATTCACACATAAGTGATGAATTAATGTGCACTTGTGTGGTGGGAAGTTTACATTGGGTGAGAGTGAGACATATTTCTTAGAGTAAGTGATTGTGTTCATAGATATCTTCTCAAGGGGTGATTTTTCTTATCAACCATTGTGTTCTTATTTCTTATATTTTGTTTCATTCCATTTTATTTTATTTTTTTAACTTCCTTGTCATTTTACAGGGCTTTAATTAAATCCAAATTCCCAAAAATTCCAACAGGTTATAGTACCTTAAAAATAGCAACAATTTGTAAATTCTCCTTGAGATACAACCCAAGTCAACTGCTAGGCTATACCTTGGGATTAAAATTATTTTAATAAGATCACCGTTATAGGATTCTTTCATTTACTTATATCTATATAATTTTATCCACACTTTTAATTCACTATCTTTGCATATATATATATATAGTTACAACTTTCATTTCTTTGTTTTGTGTCTTTCCCGTTCATTCTCTCCTTAGTTTCTTTATTTTGGGATAAATTCCATCAAGTGATTATCCATATATAATGGATCATAATTTTTATTTCTAGTCCAGGGAAGTGGATGAGATAATTTTCAAATGTTATAGATTCATTCATATCTAAGAAATATAATTTTAACCACTCTATCTTCCTAAAGGAGATAAAGGAATAATATCAATGGTGGCAGCATGATAAATCTCTGGTGTACACTAATGGATGGGTGGATGATTACTATTATCACAATGAACCAATTAAACATCAACTTCAAAATCCACCATTCCTTAAAGATGTATAATAACCAACAAAATTGGAAGTTAAAAGGTTAGTAACTAGTGTATTATTTTCATACCAACAATTAAAAGAGAAACCAACTATGATGGGAGAATTGATAGAAATTATGGAAATGATGGCCACCACTCACTTAGATTATATTGATAAAAGTTCACAGTAATGAGAAGAACAATATAATGATGTGTATATTTTATTTTCTAAAGACTAAATCAAGAAAGTAGAAGAAACATTGTAAAATCATTTTCTCCCACACATCATTGTGATCCTTATAGTGGTAGTTTGATCATAGAAAAAATTGTTCTTTGATGAACCAACAAAGGGACTAGAATTTTCTTATGATTCTCTATTATTTGATTTTTCACTACTTGAGTTTCCCATAGATTTCCAATGTTTTATTGATAAAACATCCAATATAATCACATCCAAGGATAGTGAATAGGATAAAGAAGAAGCCACCATTGAGGAAAATACAGTGTTGGGAATTAAAGAAGAAGAGTTCTATGTGGTTGTACATAAAGAGAAAATATCACAAGATAACTATTTTAAGAGGTAATATTCAAATATAAATTCGATGTTTTTTATTTTATTCAAATATGATTTTTGAAAAATCCCCTCTTAATAATTTTGGATATATATACCTTCCCAATGGTGGTTATTTATTACTAACCTTTATTTTCTTATTTATTATCTTGTTTTCATTTCAGTTTGTTATTTTTTACTTAACATTATTTTTATTACACAATAATTTCATTATATTAAAAATTACAAAAATACCAATAAGTGAAAACACCTTAAAAAATGAGTGTTTGGTTAGACTACTTGAGAGAAAACCCAAGTTATTCACTAGGTTATACCTTGGGATTAAAAATATATTGATAAGAGCCCCTCAATGGTCTTCCTTCATCTAGAATCTCTTCAAGGATGTTTATATGATACAACCCAATGTTTTTTAGGATCAAAATGGTGTTGTTAAGATATGTAAGTTTTAAAGGTTCATGTATGGATTAAAGTTTTCATCTCAAATTTAGAATATTACTTTTGATTATGTAATTAAAGATTTTCATTTCAACAAAAATGGTGATGAATCTTGTGTATATAAGTGGTCATGTTGTATCATTTTCATATTTATAGTGTTGTATGTGGATAACATACCACTCACTATAAAAATATTCCTACATTATAGTATATAGGTTTTTGTTTGGGAAAATTATTCTCAATGAAATACATATATTTAGCGGTCTACATACTAGGCAGAAAGATTTATAAAGATAGATTTATAATGTGTCTTGGTTTAAGTCAAAACAAAAATGCCGAAAAAGTGATAAATATGTATAAAATAGAGATCTCTAATAAGATGTTTTTATTATTGATACATAGTGTGAGTCATGCAAAGTCTTGGTTTCCATATGTAGATATAGAAAGGAAAGACATGAATGATATTCCTTATACTTAAATAATAGAATCAAGCATGTATGTTATGTTATATACTAGAACTGATGTATCTTCTGATTTGATTATAACTAGTTAATAGTAATAAAATCATATTATGATCCAATAGAATGTGCTAAATAATATTTTTAGGTACTTTAGAATGAAAAAATGATGTATTCTTGATATTTAGAGGTGAGAAAGAGAATATTGTGAAGGTTTACATGGATATTAGCTTCAAAATTAAACAAATATTATTCAAGATCTCAAAATCAAATTGTGTCCAAATTCAATGGTGTTGTTATTTTCTAAAAGAGATATAAACACCCAATAATGATTTATTCTACAATAAAATAATAATGAATTGTTTGATCACATTTTATGAAGGATGTTGTTTGGAGGAATAAGTTAATAACTATATCAAAAGTATTCCTTATCAAATCATGATGAGTAAATTTGTTTGGTGATATAAATAGAGTTAAAATAAAGTCTAGGGGATCTCAGTCTCACAAAATGACTAGAAAATATTCAAAAATACCATCAAATTATAGAAATCATTGAGATAGATGATGTAAATATTTTTTGAGTGGATATAGATAATAATATAGTGGATCTTTTTAAAAAACCACCCTGAAAAACATGATATTTGTGTAAAATCCTTGGGTGTTTGATATATTTTGGATTCAATATAATGGATTTGGTTTTCTCTTAATCCCAAATCTAATTCATATGTACAAATCTTGGAATTATAAAATATTTCATGGTGTTACTATTAATGAAAATTTTCACTTTATCATTCATTTATGTGGGTTGTATTTATAATATGAGAGTGGAGGGATAATTAACCCATCTGAAAAAATCATTGATTTTCCCCTAATCAATGTTTTTCATTAAAATTCATGTGTTGGGAATAAAAGTTAAGATTAATATGAGTATGGGTTTATATATAGATACAAAGTTTACTGGTGAGACACAAGTTTGTTTTATTATCTTTAATGATTCAGTAAATTATATGGCATATAATATCATACATAATGTATTTGATATACTTAGGGGTGTATATTTAATATTAATCCCCATTATAAAAGGTTAACATGGTACCCTAAATATAAACCTTCATACTTGATATCCTTCTTACAGAATTATTGAGGCTGGGAAAATTAAGGGGTAGTTGGGTGTATTATTGATGATGTAGTTTCTTAATCAAGATTAGATCTACCCTCCTATATAACATGTATAACATTTTATCCCTTTGTTAAATTAGATTAATGTAGTATATAAACATTCTTATATGGCTAGAATGAGATGTTCTCATCTACATTGTTCAATGACATGTTATGTATTAATTTGGAATAATCAGTGTATTTTAGAAAAATTTGGTATATATGTGTTATCCTATATGTGATAGATATGTTTCATGTCTCATGGATATACTCAATGACTATGAAAAAAATATTATATTGGTATATATGTGATATATAAAGATATATTTGGTGGATATGTTCATATGAAGATATGTGAGTTTGATGGAGATTATGCTATATCTTTTTATAGCTTGATTAACATTAACACTTTCTTAGAGACCACTATTTTCTTATGTGTATGATCATTATTAGCACTATAGAGACACACAAGGGCACACAAAATATAGTGAAATGAGGATTTATTTGGTATAAAATGTACACTTTATTATTGGATTATCTTTTCTTATGTTTATGATCATTTTTAATGTTATAGACAAGAATACACATATGGTAGTGAGATTGAGATTTGTTTGGTATAAAATGATTTCCAAAAATGAGAGAGCTTTTAATAGTATATTTTAAAGATTTTTTATATGATTTCACAAAATTATTGTGAAATGTTAAAAAGGTTTATAAGACTTTAGTGCTAGTGGCAGATTGAATGTGTTATATAATAAATACATATATCACAGGAATAATTCTGATTTATATTTTTTTTGAGATATAAATCACTAGAAACAATAAAACATGTTTTATAAGATATTTTATGTATTATATACATTTTTTATATAATAATTATTGATTTATTTGTCTCGTACACCATTTTGTGGTATGTTTTTCAAATTTAATCATTAAATGGTTCAATAATCACTTATGTTAAATAAATAATATATTATAAACATTAATGTATATTCCAAAAGTTGGTTGGGAATTTACGTGATGCTCAAACTCAAAAAAACTCACTCATTAATGAATGAGATCTATAAAATGGGTTTCAATGATTCATTTGTAATATACTGGTATGATACAAAACTTTTTGAAGCTATCTTAATTATTATTTCTTCTTTAACATAGCAAAAATGTATGCATATATTTGGGATGTAGAGAAGGTATGATGGGATGATTGTAGTGGGGATGTAAAAAAGACCTTAATTCTCTTATGAATACATCTTGAGAGATGAACATAGGTTTTTCTCTAAATGATCAAATTCTAAACGCACACTAATATTCACTTATTTGTGCTTTTAGACATTTAAAATAGTGACAATAGAAGAAACCATGAAAATATTATGAAATTAAAAAAATAGAAACAAAGAAATACAAATAACAGGGTGAAAAGAGATAACCCGAGGTTTGACTACATGCGCACTTCATAATCCAGAATGTGTTCCAAAACAATCCAATTATCAAGTCATAAATAATAATTGATTACCAAACTCTATCTAAATTGTAGGATTGAACACACATGGAAATCCATTCTACACATATCCAGCCCCACCTCCTCTATAGTGAATAGGAATTGAACACGCCCAATCAAGTCATCCAATTTTTCAACACCAGGTTCCACCATATGTCATCCATCCCTTGATCTATACAAATCCACCAGTGTGAAGTATAGACTGAGATAAAGTATGTATAGTAGATTTGATAAGGGGAAGAATATAGACACAATGGAAAGATGATTAAAATATATCAATTGATTTACTTTTCATCCCACTGACTACCACATCAAGGATAAGTAGAAAAAAATTATAGAAATGAAGAGTAAGGATTTAAACACCCATTAAATCTCCTCTACGGACCACACCTTGAGTTAGTTTTACATAACCATGGAGTTTAGAGTTCATAATGGAGAATATAGAGATAAATAGAATCATAAACAAATGAAATGTGAAATAATATTAATATTAATAATAAACAAAATAAAATACAAAGAAAAACATAAACCAATCACTCATAAGGAACCCTTTCTATATTAGCATCCCACGACTATTTATACTTAGACCTACCCATTTATTCATCTTCCTTAAGAAATTATCCCATGAAAATCACTTCCCATGGTCCAAAATGTTTTTTCTCTGATAGTTTACACATGATCAACTCATTGATACCTTTCCTGATTTATTTAGTCAAAAAGTATAAAGAAATATTCATGGTTGAAGGTTTCATGAATATTGATAACATGACACTCTAATTGATCTCATAGTCCCTCACTACTATAAAACAGGTCTTTAATAGTGTTGGTCTTTATCAGTACTTTTCTTTAGCGTGGATAAAAGATACCCTTTATCATCATTTTATTTTTAGCACTAATGAAGGGTACCCTTTATCAGCACTTTATTTTTATCACTGATAAAGGGATCCTTTATCATAGATTTTTTAACACTGAAAAAGGTCCCGAATAAAATGAAATAATTAAAAAATAGTTTATTAAAAAAATATTGAAAATTTTATAAATTAAAAAATTATTAATAGAAATGAATAGATTAATTATACTATATATAATTTATATATACTAATAAATATTATATATTAAATATATAGATATATCTAAAATGAAAATTAAACAAACAAAAATTAAAAATAAGTAAATTAAGAAAAATATTACAATTTTATTAATTAAATAATTATCGATAATATTAATAAATAGTATATATTAAATATATATATATATATGAATATTATAAATATGATTAATATAATAAAACATATTTATGGATACATTAAATATTCATGTATTTAGTGAAGAATGGGTTATAATTAAAAATTAATATGAATAAAAAATACGAACTAATTGCATCGAGTAATGGACATAATTGAATGTCATTTGATTTTTCAACTTAACATATTTCAAACGTGTGTTACATTTACTTCACATATATATACATAATTAATTCATTTTTATATACAACGCAAAAAACTCAAATATTTACGTAATTAATTAGATCTTATATAGAAATGCAACCACATAATATTTATATAATTTATTCATATTTTAGTATTCATTTTAGAATTTCATTATAACATGATACATTTACTATATCATGTATTTAATCTATAAATTTCATATATTTATTCTAAATTTTATTATATTTAGGTATTAATTCATTTTTTATATTTTTTACTTTTATTTTTTATTTTTATTTTTGGAATTTAATCAGTTTTTTATTATTTATTTATATTTATTTATTTATTTATATATATATATTTATTATGTTTTAATATTTTTAGTATTTATTTATATTTATTTCAATATGTATTCATATTTTTTTAATAATTTATATTTAATTAATAAAACTTATCCATTTTTTCAATATTATTAATGTGTAGTCATTTTTAATTATTCATTTTCAATCATTTTTAATATGAATGAATTTAAAATTAAATATTCATTAATAATGTTAAAACTATATTTGTAAATAAATATTTATGAATAAATATATTTATTAATGTATATTTACTATATTTATACATTTATATATTTATAATTATAAATAAATAAATATTATTTTTTAAAAAGTATTCATATAATTATAAATAAATATATATATATATTTAAATTATTATAAAATAATAATAAAATTATTTAAATAATGGATATATTTACTATATTTATATTAATATATATATATATTAAATATATATATAATTATATAATTTTATATAATTATATCAATATATAAATATATAAATATTTTTATTTTTAAAGTATTTATATAATTATAAATAACTAATTGAATATTTAAGTAATGCATATATTTACTATATTTATATTTTTATATACTTATTAAATATTTATATATAGATAATTATATAAATATATTTTAAAAAAAATTATAATTATAATTATAAATCTTTTATCTGTGGTTATTAATTTAGTGCTGATAAAACTACCCTGATCTATTTTAAGAACCCTAGCCAATCATGATTTGTGAAGCTTTCTCTGGAAGACACCTACTATCGATGCTCCTCCTCATTGAATCCAAGATTGAATCAAGGCTCAAATCATGGCTCAAATAATTCCAAGACTCGAATCCAAGGCTCAAATGATTCAAGGGTCATATGAATCCAAGTCTCGAACAAATTCTAGGTTTGGTGATATATTTACTTTCTCTTGGATGATTCAAAGCTTTAATCCAAGGTATGATATTTTCTTCTCCTCCTCACTCGTTGTTTTCTTGTTTGATGGTATCTATTTAAGTTTTTTTTATCACCATTCTTTCCAATACCACTCCTAATCTTCATTGGGTCACCCTTTGTTTTCATCAACCCTATACCCATGATTTATCCTATAAATATTTAATTTATAAAGGCCCCAAGGATTCATATATCATAACATTTATCCGCCCAGACTGGTTGAATCAGATACAAGTACATGTACTCCCCCCAAATTCCACATTCAATAGATCATGAGTTAATAACTAGTTCCAATGGTGTAATTCTCACAAATGGGAGGCATTACCCCTTTTAGAGAACACAGGGTAGTATAATTGTCATCCTCATTAGCTTCGTCTTTGGAAAATTTATTATTTCAATTTTTTGCTTTAGACTCACCCCCCGTCTCTTTTATGTTTCTTGTACTACACTAAGCAGTAGTCATCCCACGGATGAATACTTCTTAGAGTATTTCAAGAAACATAGGTGCATGTCCATAATAGATGGATGATTAGTGTCAAACAATAAAATGCAATGATATCTATTCAAGAGATGAGCTGATGAGAAAGAAAAATGAATATAACTTTCACCTTTGTATGAATTCATAGGATAAAACCTACCATAGTGGAGTAATTATTTTCTTAAATTCAATTACCAATTTTCTTCAAATCATGTTGAGATTCTTTGAAATAATAAAATGTTGGGTTTCCCTTATTATAATTATAAATAAATTTTACCTTTGATAATGAATATCTTATGTGTATTTACTTATCTATTGTAAAAAAAGAATATTTTATGAACCCAATAGGATGGATATAAATTGAAAATGGATGCACTATAATCATTTGACAAAAGAGTTTGAAGATAGAGTTAAAGAGTTCATCAAGTTTGCAATATAGCATTCATAACACCATTCTCAAATCCTTTGTATGTGTTTATGTTATTTTTATTCAAGACAAATTATCTTGAAAGATTTTTAAGAACATTTTATTTTTCATAGAATAGATCAATGTTATTACTGTTAGACTAAACATGGAGAAAAATTAAATGCCCACACATATTGGGGTCATATTTTGGTTTATGGATCATTTTATATGAATACCAGTGTAAATGATGATGAAGATCCCATGAAATAAATGACTATGGAAATTGAAGATGACCTTCATGATTGTCCAAAGTTTTTTTAGAATTTAAATAGTTGTGCTAAGAGACTATTGTATATTGGTTGTACTAAATACACAACATTGTCAGTTATATTAAAGTTATATAATTTTATGGATGGAGTGACACTGGCTTTACAGAACTACTATGTCTCCTAAATAATATGCTACCATAAGTAAATAAACTACCATGTCAAACATATAACACTAAAAAAATTCTATGTCACTGAGAATGATCTCTAAAAAATACATGTTTTTCCAAATTATTGCATATTCTTTCACAAGTTCCATGAATCACTCATAAAATGTCGTAAGTGTGGTGTGGATCTATACAAAAAAATGAATCAAGTCCTTAAAATTGGTATAGAACATTCCTATCATTCCATAGTTTAGAAGAATATATGTATGCCATGAAACCACAATATAATTGACATGAAATAAAGATAGAATAATTAAAGATAGGAACCTATATCATCCAATAGATTCTCCCCAGTGGAATAAAATTGATTACGAGTATCCATAATTTGGAAATGAGACAAGAAAATTTTGTATTATGTTATCTACATATGGAATAAATCATTTTTGTGTGTATAGTATTACTCATAGTAAATGTTATGTCATATTGGTAAATTATAACTTTATAAGATGGTTTTTCATGAAGCACAAATACATTATGTTATCTATTCTTATATTTGGACCAAAGAAACTCGGTAATGATATTGATTTCTATTTGGATCCATTGATCAAAGATCTATAATTGATGTGGGATATAAGTGTTACAATGTATGAATCTTGTAGAAATTTAGAATTCACAATGACTTCCATGTTGTATGGGATGATAAATGAAATCCCTTCTTATGGAAATTTATCAAGATATAAAATTAAAGGGATATTGGGGTGTCCTATTTTTGAGTAACACACACATATAGTTTGGTTGAAACGTTATTGGAATATTGTGTTTTTATTACATGATACTTTTTACCTTTATGACATTAATACTGATCCCATATGATAATATACGATGGGAATATCGAAGAAGGTAAAACACTATCTCAAATAATTGGTGATAAACTATTTGATAAAGTAAAAGCAATTGACACTATTTTTGATAAACCCTTTTCAAAAAAACCTTATGAAATAAGGTTAGAATAATAGATAAATTTTCATTGAATTACCATATTGGAATTTTTTTGAATGTTAGATGTTTTCTTTATTTTATTCATGTAGAAAGAAATTTATTTGATAGTGTTATTGTATCATTACTAAATGTTCCTTGAAAAATAAAAAATGGAATAAAGGTTAGGTTGGATATTATTGACATGGGGATAAGAGAATAGTTTGCACTAGTGAAGGGTAAAGGGTGGATTTTTCTTCCCCCAAGTGCTTACACTCTATCCAAATGAGAAAAATTATAATTTTTATTTTTCCTAAATAGTATAAAAGTTCCATAGAGGTATTCATAAAATAAAAATAATGTCATTTAAATAACTAAATTGAAGTTATATGGAATTTTAATGTTTTTATGAAAGATTTTATGCATTTTTTTTAATGTTTCATTCTATATCAAAATTTATAGCATAAATTAACAAGACTCTACTTCTTTTTCATAGCTATATGATGTGAAGTTATAGACCCGAAGAATCTTCCAATCATGAATAAGAGGGTTTCATTCATATTATGTGAATTATTGATGATATTCCAACCATCATTTTGGATATAATTTTCCACATAAATGTTCACTTAGTTTGAGAGGTTCAACTATGTTCTTCTATCCATTATAGATGGATGTACCCCATTGAATGGTATATGAAGATTTTGAAAGGGTATGTCAAGAATATAAGTCATCCAGAAGGTTGTACTGTATAATGATATATTGTTGAAGAAGCTGTTGAATTAGGTACTACTTACCTATAGATATTGACAGCATTGTTCTCCCAAAGTCTCATCCTAGAATATGCTTTAAGGGTTAAGGTATTTCTGGAAGAGATGTTGTTACAATTACCTCGACAAAAAAGGAGCTATCGCACCATTACATTTTACATAATAGTAAATATGTTGATCTATTTCAACCCATACTTAACATATATGGATATTACATTATTTTAGATGAATATTTATCACTTTAAAAAAGTACATGCCTGAGGACTATAATAATTTAGTATCTTTGGAAACATGGAACAAAATATTATATCTTAGTGAAATATCTTTAATGTTTCCCAAAAAGATCTTACCATTTATTACTTATACATAAAAAAAATTCTTCATACCCTAAGGAATGGAAACATAATAAAGGGTGAGCTCATATTCTCGGTAAGGGTAAATAAAGGATACATGTAAGCATAACATGATTATAAGGGTATAATAACATGATCATAACAATAGAAGATCATACCCTTCATATCAAATATCATAATCATGAGTCATGACATAAATATTGGTAGTTTATAATAAATTAATCATAATGAAATAAAATAAAATGAGTCATGAGAGCATAAAATTGGTATAATACATAAGCATGTGTCATACAAATAAGCATTTAAAAAGATTTCAAATAATAAAAGGATCACTAACAAAACCTATCAGAGAACTTCATGGGGACTAGACCTACTAAAAAAACACACCATAGTCCCCAATCATATTCCTTTCCTTATAATGTATTGATTTTCCCCATCTCCCCATAGTGGATTAGGTTTTCCTATCTTCCAATAGTGGATCAGGTTTCCCAATCTTCCAATGGTGGATCAGGTTTCCCCATCTTCTCATAGTTCATTAGGATGCACATGTTTCCCATTGTGGATCAATCCCATCGACATATTTCACATAATTATCTCATGAGATATAAATCATTACCCAATTCATTTGAGGTAGCTATAGGTCCCACCCATCACAAAATAAAATCATACATACATGTTCCATAAGATAATAAACCTTGCATCATATAATGACCCATAAAAATAGATGGGTTTCATAAACATCATATCATAACTAGTGAAATTAAAAGGGTATCATAAAATTTTAATCATATCATTACCTATGGAAAAGATATAGGCCTCATAATCATTTCATCAAAGAAAAACCTGAGAAAATAATTGGGTTTCAAAACCATCTAAGTTATGGAGGAGAAACAACTGTTTTAAACATCATTCCATCAAAACATAAACTATTCAAGAAATAATATGAATGGTATTCTTAGAACATATCCCCATTAAAAAATAAAAAATAAAAAATTATGTCATCTTATATGAAGAATAATTTTGAAATATCACATGGAAATTTATTAAGGAAAATAGGATTTCTTTGAAAATCATTTTCATATAACCATTTCAAAAAATATTTTTCTTATAAAGAAAGATTTAAAATTTCATTTAAAACACGTCTTGATGAAAATATAATTTTTACTATGAAAAATGATTTTTAAAACATAAATAATTTTCACAACATTTTCTTTAAAAATAGATTTGAAACTTATAAAGTAAGCTTGAAAGTATTTTGAAAAACATTATTTTTAAAAACCTTAGAAATTCATAAATAAATATTAAAAAAATTTTGAAAAACTTTTTCATTGAAAATACATTGAAAACATAAAAATATTATTGAAATCAATTTGAAAACCCTTTTCTAGAAAATGGATTTGAAAACTCATAACGAAAATTTGAAATCATTGAAGTCCTTTTCATTGAAAATAACCTTTTGAAATCATATAAAGGAAGATTTGAAAATCATTTAAGAAAACTTAAACATAATTTTTTTTTTTAAATAAAATTTCCTTTGAAAAAAACATTAAAATCAAAAAACTTATAAAATATTAGTAAAAAGTATTCTTTAGAAATAACCTAGTAAACATACAAATGATGCTTCAAGGATATGGTGGTTTGGGTAAACCATGGCTATAGGGGTGACTTATACCCATTATGTTTTCCAAAAAATTTGGTAAAGGTACATTTTTAGTAGTGATAGTAAAACATGTTTCAGAAACATTTTTAGAAAACATGGTTTTGTGAATAAAACAAATTACCGACCGAAGATAGAAATAAGGATGGGTTTTATTTAAAAAAAAACTCTTAATTATTTTAAGTAACAAAGGGTTTAAAATGGTAATAATATATGAATATATCATGAATAACAAAAGGATAACAAAATTCATGAGTTTTATTGAAATATGGACCAAAATATTTCATCAATGAAAGTGTAATCATAAACAGTCTCAATAAACGATGGGATTGTTGCAATAAACACCTATCACTTGGTAAATTTGAATCATAATTCCCATGTAAGAAAATTAAATTAAAGGAATATTAAAATATAATGAAAAAAATAAAATTCTTGATATAACATATCAAATGGTATAATATACATCTCTTAAAAGAATATAGGTGCATAATAAAACATGTGTCTCAAAGAAGGAAAATTGGGACAAAATTACTTTATTGATTTGTTAAATTTTGAAATCCAAATCCCATTAAAGAGAGATAATAAAATTTATATTTAAATAAAAATAAATTTTAAGGATAATAATCATATAATATATTCATGGGAATTATATACACTACACAAAATAAACAAGTGGTGAATAAGGTATAAATGTAAAAGAAATAAAAGTAAGAAGAGAAAACCCTTAATACTTAAGTAACTTTAGACTGATGATCCCCATGAAATAATAAAATCAATTAAATATTTTAATATCATTAAAAAAAGTAAATTTATGATAAAACATCTCATTTGGAAGTATATACACTACAAAAAATAAGAGAGTGGTGAATATGGCATGTATCTTATGGAAATAAAAAGTGAGATGAAATTCGCTTACCTTATATCTTGACTCTCTTTGTACTCATTAAAAAATCCTATATAATAAATATAAGTTTATTATATATCTACCATATAACTATATTCTTATATCTAATACCATATATGACATTATATTACCTATTTATTAGTAATTTCATGTTAATGTTATGTTTCGGGTAATAACAGCTTTGTTTTTCACATGTGCTTTAATTTGTTATATTTTTTGTCCTCATAATGCAATCCTTCTTTTCAGAATGTAAATAATTATAGAAACATCATATATATTCAGTATATATTTATTTATAATAATATATTTAATATATAAATATAAAATTAAATACATTATTCATAGAGACGGTAGGTCGTACGTATGCGTGAATGTTGTTTCCATTTTCTTATCATATTGAAAGAATGTAAGTAAATTACATGTACGCGTGTATGTATTTATATATAAACAATAACTTTATTATAATTATTATTTTATATATATCATATATTTTTACTAAACGCATCCTTAATACATTCCATGTAGAGTGTGAATGAATCACATCGCTTTGAGGAGGCGGTAGGCCATACTTTCCCAAATGAAATTATCGTATTTACACAAAATGAAAGGACAGATGGTATGTGTTATATAATAATTATAGAAGAATTAATACATCATAAATCTCATATATATAATATAAAATTATATTTTCCATCATAATTCCCAACCATGATAGGTGGTAAAGGAAAAATGAAAAACATCGTTTCATGAGGTGGTAGTTCATCATACACAAGATCGGTAAGTTTGTTACCTATTAGATGGAAGTGTGTGTAAGTGCAGGTAGAACCATTAGAATAAAAATATAAAAATATATTTTGGATACTGATTTTATTATATAATCATTTAATAATAATATTTTATGGGTGGAGAATGAAAATAAAACAAAAGATCTTAAGGAAGGATGTTACATCTTCTTTTGGTAACTCTTTTTGGTTTGCACCAAAGGGATTACTTGATTAGATTTATTCCAAAAGGGAGTAATATATGATTAAGTTAGGGATTTTTGGAGATTAATTTTTCAGATTTTTTCTAATCCAAATAAATTTAGGGGTGTGAATAAGTGGGAGGTGTGAGTGCCTTTTATAGTGGAGGTGGAGTGACATTCTTGAAATTTTATTAAAATTGAATTCCACCCATGTTTTTCTCATTTCATGTGGCACCAATAATGGTGAAAAGTATATAAATTTAATTATATGGTATAAATATGAATATAAAATAGTTGTTAGACAAGTTTCTAAGTCATTTTGGACCTTGATATTAGGGTTTAGTTCTTTATTAAGCTAATTTTTGACTTAATTGCTCTAATTAATTTTAATCAAATTCACTAATATTTTAGTTCAAAAACTAATATTAAATTAATATAAACTATAAATTATTTTTATTGTAAATATGGGATCTATTTTTCCAAATTATAATAATATAAATTGTAAAAATTAATTTAAAATTAATCTTGTAGACGTGTCGCGACATCGAGTTTTTAAGCAAAAATGGTTAAACGTTTGGGATGTTTTTATATCCAATTTCAATGTGAAATCAGTTAAAATGACCTAAATTGGATTAATTGATGTAAAATTAATCTAATTACACTTTAAAACCAAGTCAAAAATATAATTCAATGATGAAAATAAATTAGACAAAAAATTATTTTTGAATTAAAATTCTATATTTTTTCACTATTCATAAAAAAGGATACTTCTCATAAAAATACCGAAAATTCATGCAAAGTAAATTTTGATACCCCTATTTAAAAAATAAAGTTTATTTTTTAAATAAAAATTATAAAATGTAAAAATTATATTTAAAATGGGTTCTCCATTAAAAGGCGGTAAAATTTCCTTTTAGAAAAATATATCTTTTTATTCATAAAAATGGTTTTATTATTATTTTATACCTATAAAATCTATTGGGTGAGTATAAAACAATTAACATATAATATATAAATTTCATTAAAAATTCATCAAAATTGGTTTTTTTTAATTTATTGGGATAAAATTGGGCTTTTACAAAGAAAAATAGTTTTCATAGAAAAGTAATTTCCTTATTTTAAAATAGTTATTACATTAATTTATAACTAATTGATAACCAAATGATTCATTTTATAGGCATTTATAAATCATATTTTTACAATTTAGATAATATTATTAAAAATATCCATTACAATGGATAGGTGGTGGCTATAATAATGTTTTAATAATATTATTAATAGTATATTATAGTTTGGTAAAACTCGACCTTGCATGTAACGCAAGCTATCGTAGGGACTCATCATTGCTTGTAATACAATCCAAAAATTGTGCTGCAGGTACTAAAAGATAATTTAAGTGTTTCTTGTAGTGCAATATTATCTTGGTGTTGTGTATAACACAATCCAAACTCAGTGCTTTCGTATAATAAAATCTATATTCAGTGTTGTGTGAAATTAAAAAAATAAAAAAGAATAAATTAATTTGAAAAAAAAATTCACAAAATATTGGGGTGTTACATGATCCATATGTTGAATCCCACAAATAAATTTGCAGAAATTTTAATCCATCAAGGGCTGAAGTATGGACATCAAATAAACATAATTAACAGTTTACATGATGATTTCAAGATCAAATTTATAAGAAGTTATCTAAAAATCTGAATTCAATTTCTGAACGACTTTGATGGTTATCTAGGGGAATGAATGCAGATGTTATATCTTACACTGGTTTTGTAATAAATTTTTATATGTTATATACAAAAGAACACGATTAGTACAATATAATGAAAAACAAATGATGTTATGTTTATGGTGGAAGTGATGCACATATATAGTTCCAAGGATAGAAATCCAATTTATGAAAATATGTCATATTTTTTCATTATTGAACATATATATGAGTTAGATTATACAACATTTCAAGAGATTATTTTTTGTTGAAAATGGCTTGAAAATATGATTGTTATGAATATTTATGATGTGGGATTTATGAAGGTGAATTTTATTGTTGAATGTGAAAAAGATGAGCAATTCTTAATAGTATCACAAGTAGTGCAAATATTTTATATCTCAAATCTGGCAAACAAGAATTGATTGATTTTCTTACAGGAGACTAAAACAAATATCAAGTCAAATGAAAATATAATTGAGGATAACCCTTTAATTGGGAGATCAGAATCAGTTCATATTGGTCCTAATGTAGACAATGTCTTATACGTTATAGGGTACTACAAATATGGGATTTGAATTTTCAATAGAGGAACCAAATCCATAAAATTGTTAAAAAAATAAATTGATTTCAATGAGAAGGTAAAATATATTTTTAATATACTATGTTTTCCTTATAAAATTATATGTTCTCTATTATATTAACAAAATCTAAATTAAATGTTTGAGTACTCATGCATACAATGTCTTCTATACATGATGATATCACTGATCATGCTGAATATCAGACTATAACAAAGTAAACCCTTCGAGAAGATTTAAATATATTGTTATGATATACTTTCACTATTTTGACAAACATTTTTATAATGAAACATTAATTTAATTTTCATTATTCCTTGTATAGTTAGTTTATTTTAGAAGATTTAAATACATCTCCAATGACTTTCTACACCAAAACATCCACATACTTCTTCTCCCTAAAAAACTTTTCACCCTTATAGTGTTGGTATCTATAACATTCCTTCATGTTCCCTCCACTGCCATTATAGGAAGAGCAATGAGCTTCCTCTGATCAATCACAGAGGTAATATTTATGTTTTAACAGTAAAATAATTATCCATAGAATTAGTGTATTATTTCGTATTTATGTTTAATTTATTTATTTATAGTATTACTCATATAATAATTGTTTTATTATACATGTGGATTATTTTGTTTGAGTTTGGTTTGTTTTCTTAAAGCTTCTCATAATCATGATAAATTAGACTTTGAGTCTACAACTGAGATAATTATATCAAGAAAATAGGTCAAGAATGTATACAACTATCATAAAAAAGTTGAATTCCTAATACTTATTTAATTAATTCAGTCATAATTTTTTCTATTATTTTTAAGTTAATTTCCTTATCATTTTTATCTGATAATTATTTCGTTTTTTTCAAACCTTTTGAGAATTAATATTTTTATAATTCCTTTATTTTAGAAGATTTATATCCATATTTCTTGACTTCTACACTAAAAAATCCATAGACTTATTCCCACTCAAAATATTTTCACCCTTTTAGTGTGGTAATTTATCACTTTCCTTCAAGTTCCTTCTACTTCCTTTACAGAAAGAGAAATGAAACTACCTCTTCTTCGTTACAAAGGCATATTGATATTTTTATATTAAAATAATTTCCCCTAAATTTAATGTATTGTTTCATATTTATGTTTAATTTATTTCTTTTTAGTATTACCCATATAATAATTATTTTCTTATACGGGTAAATTCATTTATTTGAGTTAGGGTGGTTTTTTTAATCTACTCATGCTCATGAGAGATTGAACTTTGACACTATAACTGAGACAATGAAAACATTTTAATGAGTCAATAATTCACACAACCATAATAAATAAGATGAATTCCTAGTACTTATTTAATTAATTTCGTCATCATTTTATGTAATATTTGTATGTTAATTTCCTTTTCATTTTTATCTAATAAATGTTTATTTTTTTTCACAGAACTTCTTGGAAGTCGTATTTTTCTTTAAAATATCTACAACAAGACACAAAATATATTACATGTTCCTTTCTTCCAATGTTACCATGCCTTCTATTTCCTTTCTTTATTTAACTACAACACTGCATATTGAGTCAATGTTGTTAGTCGAAAACCCTTTTTTGTCTAAGAATATCTACTCAATATACAGTGATGGAATTTAAAAAATGAAATCCAATAGAAATCATGGAAACATTGGTAGTTGGGATTATTTTTGAGTTATTGGGATGTGTAGGAATCAACAACACCTCAATAAAATACACGGTGTGAATATTATAACTGCAAGTGCCTATTTTTTATTCAAAAATGACATTAATTTTTGTAAAAAAGACAATTAACATACTCAAAACAAAGAAAAAATATTCATATTGTTTTTATATTTTAGTAAAATTATCTTTATTTAGTTTTTTATGCATATGAATCATCCTCATCTCAATCTATTGCACGATGTTCCTGGTACGATTCAAAGTGTATGTTATTGGTTGAAAATTGACATTTTAATTCAAAAAGTTCCACTCACTTAAAACTGATAAATCACACTAGGATTTTCTTGATAATTTATTAAAATTATTCATAATTCTTTTTTTATGTTTATTAATTGTCCTCACATCAAACCAATACATGATTTTTCTAGTATGACTCAAAGTGCATGTTTCCAATTTAAAATAACATTTTATTAAAAAAGACAAGTGACGTACTCAAAACTGAGAAAATTAATTTTTATTATTTTTATACATTAGGAATATTATTCATGATTCATTTGAGACATGTTGGAATCATCTGAACCTCAATATGACACACATTATGACTGTGTGACTCCAAGTGTGTCTTTTTATTTAAAATTGACATTAATTTTAGTAAAAAATAAGATTGACACAATCAAAACCAAGAAAATTCAATTGTTTTTTTATACTTTAGAAAAAATATCCATAATTCATTTTTTATTTGTAGTAATTAGTCTCACTTAAATATGATACATGATGTTCCAGATATGACAAAAAGTGTCTCTTATCAGTTTAAAATCAACATTTTAGTTCAAAATGTGCCACACGCTAAAAACCAAGAAAACACACTCTGATTGTCTTAACAATTAGGAAAATTATTCATTATTCATTTTATATGTGCATGAATATATCTCACATAAAACCAAAACATGATGTGACAGGTATAACTCAAAGTGCATGTTTCTAGTTTAAAATGACATTTTAGAAAAAAAGAAAAGTGACATAATCAAAATTAAGAAAATGTATTAATATTGTTTTTATAGTTTAGTAAAATGATCCATAAGTTATTTTGGACATGTATAAATCATAATCACTCAATCTAAATCATGGTGTGACTAATATGAATCTAAGTGTATATTTTTATTTAAAATTGACCCTAATTTTAGTAAAAAATACAGCTGACATAATCAAAACCGTTTAAATGAATTTGGATTATTTATATACTTTATAAAAATGATCCATAATTAATTTGTTTATGTGTAGGAATTATCATCACCTTAATACAATATACGATGTTCCCGGTACGACTCAAAGTGTTTGTTCTCAGTTTAAAATTGACATTATAGTTCAAAAAGTTTCACTCACTAAAAACTGAGAAACTGTTTTCAGATTGTCCTGATAATTTAGGAAAATGATTCATAAGTCATTTTTTATGTGTAGGAATCAGTCTCACATAAATTTGATACACGATGTGACTAGTATTACTAAAACTGTGTGTTTTAAGTTTAAAATGACATTTTAGTAAAAAAGAAAATTGACATACTCAAAATCTATAAAACACATTTGGATTGTTTTGATGCTTTATTAAAAAGAAAAATAAGTTATTTTAGATTTTTATGAATCATACTCACCTCAATCCAATGCATGGTCTAATTATTATGACTCTAAGTCTTTATTTTTATTTAAAATTGACATTAATTTTGGTAAAAAAGATAGTTGACATACTCGAAACCAAGTAAACATATTTGGATTGTTTTTATACTTTAATAAAATGATCCATATATTATTTTTTATGTGTATAGATCTTAATCACCTTAATATAATACTTGATGTTCCAAAAATTACTCAAAGTGTCTATTATCAGTTTAAAATTGAAATTTTAGTTCAGAAAGTGCCAACCATTGAAAACCAAGAAAATTTGATCATATTATCTTGATAATTTAGTAAAATGAATAAAAATTCATTTTTTATGTGTAAAAGTTAGTCTCATGTCAATCCAACACATGAGGGGACCATTATGACTCAAGGTGCGTGCTTTAATTTTAAAATAACAATTTAGTGAGAAAGAAAAGTGACATACTCATAAATGACCAAACACATTCGTATTTTTTTGATAATTTAGTAAAAAGATACTTAATTAATTTTGGATATTTAGGAATAATCCTCACCTCAATATGATGCATGGTGTGACCAGTATGATTCCAAGTGTGTCTTTTTATTTAAAATTGACATAAAATTTAGTAAGAAAGACAAATGACCTACTCAAAACCAAGAAAGCACATTCGGATTGTTTTTATACTTTATGAAAATGATCCATAAGTAATTTTTGACATGTTTTATCACCTACACATCAATACAATACACTATGTGCATGATATGACTCAATGTTTTGGTTATCAGTTTAAAATTGGCATTTTAGTTCAAAAATTTTCACTCTTAAAAAATAATAAAACATAATCAGATTGTCATTATAATTTCAGAAAATGATTCCTAAGTCATTTGTGATTTTTAGGAATTATTCTCACATCAAACTGACATGCTATGTGACCAAAATGACTCAAATTTCATGTTTCTAGTTTAAAATTAAAGTTTAGTAAAAAATACAAGTTATGTAGTCAAAATAGAGAAAATGCATTGTGGTCATTTTGATACTTTAAGAAAATGATCCATAAGTAATTTGGTACATGTAGGAATTAGATTCACCTCAATCCAAAAGATGGTGTAACTTGTATGACTCAAAGTGTATCTTTTCAATATATAAGTGTCATTTTAGTTTAAAATGTGCAACACATCGCCAAAACTGAGCAAATGATCCTATATTGTTTTCTAGTGGTGTTTCTGGTGTTGTAGTGTGTTGTTACAACACACTTCACTAGTGTTGTAGTGTTCTATTATATAACATTATAATATTACCCTTTATCAGATCTTTTTTAATGCTGATAAAATCATGGGACTTTTAATCTTGCTCTAGTATTCAGTGCTTCTACTGTGCTGATAATGGCCATTTTTAGCACTATTAAAGGCCTATTTTGTAGTAGTTCCCATTGATTCTTCTAGGGTTTTATTGGATATTCTTGAATATCCATGAACCTTTAATTATATAAATGAAAAAAACTCTAGTATTTATCATTAAAAATATAGTCATAGAATACAATTGATCTCATTTGGTGTAATCTAATCATGGCCTACAATATCTCCTTTGTGTTTTATTCATAAATGATTTTCCATTTAATCTTATTCCACATGTGTAAACTCTATGTTATTGTGACACAGGTAATGATTTAATATTCTGTGATTTTTATTTAATCTCACATGACCTTTTCATTTCATATGTTAATATGATGTAGGCTATGGAGTGCACCAGTGATTCCTATGTAGTTATTGTTCTTCCGGATATTATTCATATATAGTGGAAATCATGGAAAGTTAATATGATATTAACCATATCATAGCTAATTTAATTCTATGTGAAAATGATTCTAACACATCTCTTATCCCCCATTGTCACACACAAACTTTTTAATTTATTTATATTTTATTATTTCTTGGCTCTGAGTCCTTGCGCCAATGTCTAGGTTGGGCCCCGAATTTAAAAATTTGTCATTTAATATTTTTACTAGGCTTTGGACTAGTGCACGGTCAGTGCACAGTTAGCAGTAGTCGTGCGGCCGGCCCAAGAGTCAGGAAATCATTAATTATTATTATTATTATTATTATTATTATTATTATTATTATTATCATTAATTTCATTATTATTATTATCATTATTATTATTTTTATAATTACTAATTTTAATTTTTAATAAATTGTATTAATATTATCTTTATTTTTGTTATTTTTTTTATTATTGTTCTGGTATTATTATTATTATTATTAGTATTATTATTATTTGTATTATTATTATAATAAGAATAAAAAATACCCTACCCCCCCTCCCATTCCCACTGCGTGCCCCACCCAGGTCACTGCTGGGTCTCCCCTCCCTGTGTGGGCCTCCTGCTCCCAGCCTCCCCTCTGCCCTTCCTCACCGGCCTCTCCAATGCCCCAGCTGCACATTGCCTCTCGCCCCAGCCACATGCCACCTTTACCCCTTGCCTGTGCCATCTTCACCCACCCTTCTGTGGAACCTGCACCCATCTCCCTCGGTGTTCAAGCCCTTACGCTCCGGCCTCCTCATGGCCCGCTCTGCCGGCCTCACCTCTGTCTACAGATCCAAGCCAGTCGTTCGAACTCCCTCAGCGCCCCACTTCCCTACTCTTGCCTCCTCGCACCCCAGCCTCTACACAGCCATCCAGACCTCCCCCATTTTTTCCTCCACCATTTTCTGCCCCCTTCCGCATCTCGGCCTCTCCCTTCGACCTCCCTGGCATTCCATGTTTTCGGCCAGCCTACTCCATAGCTCGCCGATGTGAGTTCTCTTCTCTAGAGACCTTACTGTCGGTATATTTATTCCCATGTTTGGTATTTTTATCTTGTATGGATAAACCCTAACTCATTGGGGTCATGTTTTCACGTTTTTCTTGTTTTCTTGAGTGCATGGTTAGTCTGCAGGACGTTGTTATTCATTCCTCTAAAGCAGCATCACGTTTTCTTTCCATTGAGGTAGGCGAATCTACATTTTTCTTTTCTGAATAAATCAATTTAATTCTTTCATGTTTTAATTGATTATTTTACTTTATTTTAACCTTTTCAAAATAATATATTTGTTTATAAAATCATTTACACGGTGTTTGTCTTGTTTATGGAAATTTTTAGAAACTGGTTACTTGTTTATAAAATTATTTGTGAACTGGTTGAGTTGTTTATGTAATTTCTTATAAATTAATTGGTCTGTTAATTAAATTGTTTATAATTTTTTTATTATAAAATAATATTTTTAATTAATTTTTTGGATCATTGTGAATTTTGAAAGGATGAGTTTAATTTTTTTCCTTGCGGTCTTGGTCCTTTGGTCTTGAAAAGTGTTTTTGGTTGTGTGTGTGGTGTGGGTTAAGTTTTAAAAATGTGCGATCGTAGTTTTTCAAAGGGTTTGGTTATGCAATGATGTATATAATGGTGTTCACTTGTGAGTTGGTGGAATAGAGATGCAAGACCTTGTTTTGTCCTTTGAAAGGTTTTACCAAATGAATAAATTATTTATTTAATAATGCTTGATATTCTAATCATGGGTGAAAAGTGTTTCGGCGTGTGTTTGGCTTTTCAAGAGGGTTTTGGGGTGTGTATCTAAATTGAAGCATGAAGTGTTACTTAGAGTGTTTTGTAAAGTGTTTGATGGTTTTTCTAAACTTTATGATGGATTTGAAATAGGATTGAATGATGTTTTGGGGTGTGTAGGGTTTTAAATGCAGGTTTTGATGTGTCGTGCACTTTTTTTGGGTTTTTCACACCATAATTTGGGTGAGTTGACCAGTTGGATCTTGTTTGTGATTGAGGATCTTTGGAACTATGTTTTGATTTTATTGGGTGAAATTCCCATGCAATAAAAAAAGTATGATGGTGTTTTCAAATAGTTTTCCACGTTAAGTGTAACGGCCCGAAATTTTGAATAAATCTTGTTTCCTAATTTCATGTGTTATTTTATTTTATTTTTATACTCAACAAAAATGTTTTATTTGATAAACATGATTATAATTAAAATGAGACCATGGGGTTCTGACTGTTATATGACCATCGGTCAATATGACCGCTGTGAAAAAAATGTTTTGATTATTATCTCTAAATACAAGTAATCTTGGTTAATTATTATAGAAAGAAGATTCGATGGCCTCACCTAGTAGTCTTGGACCGATCGAAGCCCATCTAACAGAACTTGGGAAGGAGGTAGCACCATTGGGCTTTGCTCTGGACCAAACCCAAGCCAAACTTCATCGTGTGAAGCTAGAACGGAATCGCCTTCGCGAGAAGTTCAAACTGATTGAAATTACTACTCGGGCAATGTTGGCCGAGCCTCCCTTGGACTCTCTCACCTTATCACACCTTACACTTAGGTCCTATGCTGGTGTGATAAGAGGCTATGTAAGGAGACCGTAACTACCTTGTGTAATCCTTTGTTTTAAATAAAAATTGGGATTTTTTCTTATGATGAAGTTTATGAATTTTCAAATGACCGGATAAATATAGTATGCATATTTTTGATGAATTTTAGAAAAAGGATATTTTAAAAATGTTTATGTAAACCTTAAATAATTAAAAATGTGTAATGATTTTCAAAAAATGGTCTTCTACAATTATATTCAGTACAAAATTTGGAGTCTAATAAGATCAACTTGATTTTTGATGAATAGTAAATTATGAATAGTTATATTATGATTAGGATTTGTAATATGACTAAATGGATTAGTAATCTCACTTAAAGAAAGTTTTAAAATAATGTAGGCACCTTGATTAAGTAATGTGATTCAATAAAATGGTTAAATAACGGTTTCATAAATTATTATTCAAGTATTAGTTTTTTTGGGTGAATAGTGTTTTTTTAATTAAAAATTTAATTAAAATTATTTAGAAAATTATTTCTATAAAAATGACTTTATTTTTGAACTCGGAGCATCAATATTATGTTATGGTAATTTTTGGGGATTTTTTTGAAAGAAACGAATTTTCGATGAATAGTGTTTTTATTTAAAAATTAAATTAAAATTATTTAGAAAATTATTTTTATAAAATGGAGTTCATAAATGTATTTAAAGCATCGATATTTGGTTAAGGTGAAATTTTGGGATTATTCTGAGAAAGTTGAATTTTTGATGAATAGTGAAAATATAGTTTTTAAGTTACGGGTGTTTAATGACATCATTAAATGATGTATTAAGTATATATTCAATATGGTCGAATTATGAATAGTAATATAAGGTATGAGGTGTCCCAAGTGGCCAATACCATGGGTAAATACCATGGGCAAGCCCATGGTTTTTCCAAAACCACTAGTGAGGTGTCCCTTGGCCATTAATGCTTTGTCCCCTCACTTTCCCTATAAATACCCACCCTTTCCTCCTTTAGTTTTGACTCACAACTCTTCCCCAACGAAGTTCTGGTCTCATTACCCCCCAAGGAGTCCTCCCAAGGTGCCCCCAATCCCTCAAGGTCCCATCCTTTGAGGTTTAAGAGTTACATTTTAAGGTAAGGGATCCGACCTCTCGCTTTCATTTCAAGTAATCTCTTTTATGTCATTCCTTTTATGCTCCATGTTCATATGTTGGAGGATGTTCTTTTATACTCCTATTACTTCCCTTTTTATGTTCATATAATGAGAGATCCCCTCTTACTCTCATTATTTCGTTTTATGAAGTTTTAAGTGGCGCCGTTAGGCTGCCGAAATTTTTGTAACGGATTCTTTCTCCCTTCTCATTTTTCAAGATCTATTTTCATGTAAAGTATTTCAAGTTCCTTTTTATTATGTTGGGGTATGATCTCTAAATTTATCATACTGATATTTTAGGATCATATGATGAGAGACCCCATTTGATCTCTTCAATTCAGTATTTTGAAGTTTTAAGTGGCGTCGTTAGGCTGCCGAATTTTTAAGTGGTTCTTCACCCTTCTCGTTTTGAAGTTCTACATTCTTGTCAATTCTTTCAAGTTCCTTTTTGTTATGTTGGGGTATGATCTCTATATATATCATACTGGACTCTTATGTTAATATGATGAGAGACCCCATTTGATCTCTTCAATTCAGTATTTTGAAGTTTTAAGTGGCGCTGTTAGGCTGCCGAATTTTTAAGTGGTTCTTCACCCTTCTCGTTTTGAAGTTCTACTTTCATGTCAATTCTTTCAAGTTCCTTTTTGTTATGTTGGGGTATGATCTCTATAACTATCATACTGGACTCTTATGTTCATATTATGAGAGACCCCATTTGATCTCTTCAATTCGGTATTTTGATGTTTTAAGTGGCGCCGTTAGGCTGCCGAAGTTTTTAGGGGATTCTTTCACCCTTCTCATTCTTTTCAAAGTTCTACTTTCATGTCAAGTCTTTCAAGTTCCTTTTTAATTATGTTGGGGCATTATCTCTATATCTATAATACCGAACTCTTATGTTCACATGATGAGAGACCCTATTTGATCTTTTCAAATCATTCTTGTTGAAGTTTAGGTAACGCCGTTAGGCTGCCGAACTTTCATAAGAGAAATCTAATTTTTGTCTTCCTTCCATGTTTTTCATTTCAAATGGTATGTCCTTGAAATTTCATTACCATGATCATGTATCCTTTTTATTCTGTCCATGTACTGTTTTATGGGTCATTTATGAATGTTTGACCCATTTTCCCCCTCTTTTTAATGTCTTCTAAAACCTCGTAACATAGCCGTTATGCTGCAGAATTTCTGTCTCAAAATGTCTCTCTCTTTTTCTAAAGTTCTTTTATATTATTAAGTGAATACTCAAAGCTCTTTCTTCTAAAGGGGTATTCACATATATACCAAAATGTTCTATTTTAAATTCTGTGATTTACATACATGAGACCCACCTCCCTTTTTGTGGGTTTTAAAGTGACGTAAAGATCATGTCTTTAAAGCAGTTTTTAAAACGTTATGATTATGAAATGAAACCCATTTATTTTATGCTATATGGGTTATTTATGAAATGTTTGATGATGATATATGTGGCTCACATGATAATAAAGGCAAATTTAAGGGTGCTCCCTGATAGCGCTCCAATGCATTGGGTAAAGACTTAATCTCTAGAGATGGCCATTTTAACGACGCCTTGGTGAATAACCTTGGTAATTTTTAACGACACCTTGGGGATGGACCTTGGTGAAACGAAACGATTGTCAATATTAAATGTTGCAGCCACATCTTCAAGTTATGAAAAATGTTACTTTTATTATGATATATCTCATGATTTCTTTCTCATGCCTTAAAGTTCTTTTCATGACCTTATTGAAGTATCTCAAGTTCACATGTAAAATGTTTCTCTTGTTTTCCTTACTGGGCCTTCTGCTCACCCTTTCCTTTGATGTATGTCCCCAGGTTCTGAGATGCAAAAATGAACCTTGGATGAACATAAGGAGAAGCCTTTCAAGTGTTTAAGAAGAATGTTTTTTTTGTTGTTTCATGTTTTAAGTTCCTGGTTTCCAAGACACTAAACCTTAAAGATCCTCGATTTTGTAAAATGGAAATGAAAGTTTATGTGATAAAAAGGCGGGATGCTATAGTTGGTATCAAAGGATGGTTTAGTTATTTGTGGAAATTAGGATATTAAAACTTTAGGAAGAAGCCTACAGAAAAGTTAAAATATAGGAAATCTTCCTGGTATTTTGGTGAGTATTGAGTAAGGGGTTGCCAAACAAATACATCCCTGTCTGGATACGAGCAGGTAGAGGTGGCTCTGGCACAGATGTACATAGGGGTAAAACCGAAAACACCGCTTTGAGCTAGACTCGAATGGGAACTGGTACACGACAACGGGCCTTGCTGCACTCTTGGTTACGACACTCCCAGGGGATATGCTTTGGTAAATTCATAAGCTTAGTATGAACCATTACTAAAGGAACAAAGATAAAATAAAATGAAGATTCACATAAGAATATATGATCATGGATAACATAGATGGGAACCTAGGGGATCACAAGTTAGGGTATACTTTTCAACTACAATATATCCTTATATGCTTTAAGTTTCTTTTCATGATTATTGGCTAAGTATTTAAGCCCCTAATTAAAGTTTCTTTTCTTAGTTAATGGTGGGAAATGGTATAGCACGTCTCAACAACCAATGTGAGAGGAAATGCTACGATTACCGTACTAATACGACAGAGATGATTAGGGGATTAAAATATGATTTTTATTTTGGAAGACGTTCACTATTTTGGGGACCCTATATGATCGAGGTAAATAGATTACAACGGTATTTTCATTGAGGACTAAGGTTGACTTATATTTGAAGAATTGATGAATTTAAGGTGGACTTATAGAAATTTAGGTTACTTATGGGAATGACTAACCTATCTTGGGTTAAATATGTTTAGGTTAGATACTTTTGTTATAAGATGTTAGTAGTGGTTGATGTTGTTTGGAGATGAACAATGAAGTTTATTTTGGAAGACTATGTTATCAAATCCTTCTTGTATTTGGGTTTCAATCTTAGTTTGGTTTATTTTGAGGAATTTTAAGGACTATTATTTATGGAATGGACTAGGATGAACTTTGGGTAGTACCATGGAACTTTGAAGATTTAAAAGTAGTTTCCATTCCTATGGGATTCTTTCTTTTTTTGAAGAGTTGTTTTACCTTACCCTTTCGGTTTTTGGGATAATGTTTAAAGATAAAAGAAATAGATAGTTAATCTTTTGTGGATTATGTGATTCTCTAGAAGATGATTCTTGTGTTTTGATGAGACCAAGTAGTTTTGAATGCTCATAGTTTAGAGAAAAGATTAGTTTTGGGTAGAAACTTATTAAAGGATGAAACTCTACATGAAGGTAGAAATATTTCCTTATGTTTTTGTTCTATGTTGTAAATGAATTCCTCAAAGTTATGAAAAGGAACGTAAAACAAAAACGTTGTTGGTTTACGTTTCCTACTAGGTAATCAAAGACAACTTGCACACATCATAATTTTGGGATTTTCTGGTGGTTAACTTCCTCCTAATCATGTTTTCTATCACTCTCCTTTAGGACGTGACCCTTTGTTTTCTCCTCCATGTCCATGTTTCCTACATGGAATCCTAGTATGAGTAAACTCGGGTGGACTTTGTACTTCCTTTTCTTTCATTTAAAGTAATGGTGTCACGGACTCTTTTTCCGATGTGGGACTTTCAATGAAATTTCAAAACCCGATTTTTTTTTAAAATTGCGAGGACACAATTTCTTAAGGGGGGAAGATTGTAACGGCCCGAAATTTTGAATAAATCTTGTTTCCTAATTTCTTGTGTTATTTTATTTTATTTTTATACTCAACAAAAATGTTTTATTTGATAAACATGATTATAATTAAAATGAGACCATAGGGTTCTGATTGTTATATGACCATCGGTCAATATGACCGCTGTGAAAAAAATGTTTTGATTATTGTCTCTAAATATAAGTAATCTTGGTTAATTATTATAGAAAGAAGATTCGATGGCCTCACCTAGTAGTCTTGGACCGATCGAAGCCCATCTAACAGAACTTGGGAAGGAGGTAGCACCATTGGGCTTTGCTCTAGACCAAACCCAAGCCGAACTTCATCGTGTGAAGCTAGAACGGAATCACCTTCGCGAGAAGTTCAAACTGATTGAAATTACTACTTGGGCAATGTTGGCCGAGCCTCCCTCGGACTCTCTCACCTTAGCACACCTTACACTTAGGTCCTATGCTGGTGTGATAAGAGGCTATGTAAGGAGACCATAACTACCTTGTGTAATCCTTTGTTTTAAATAAAAATTGGGATTTCTTCTTATGATGAAGTTTATGAATTTTCAAATGACCGGATAAATATAGTATGCATATTTTTGATGAATTTTAGAAAAAGGATATTTTAAAAATGTTTATGTAAACCTTAAATAATTAAAAATGTGTAATGATTTTCAAAAAATGGTCTTCTACAATTATGTTCAGTACAAAATTTAGAGTCTAATAAGATCAACTTGATTTTTGATGAATAGTAAATTATGAATAGTGATGTTATGATTAGGATTTGTAATATGACCAAATGGATTAGAAATATCACTTAAAGAAAGTTTTAAAATAATATAGGCACCTTGATTAAGTAATGTGATTCAATAAAATGGTTAAATAACGGTTTCATAAATTATTATTCAAGTATTAGTTTTTTTGGGAGAATAGTGTTTTTTTAATTAAAAATTTAATTAAAATTATTTAGAAAATTATTTTTATAAAAATGACTTTATTTTTGAACTCGGAGCATCGATATTATGTTATGGTAATTTTTGGGGATTTTTTTGAAAGAAACGAATTTTCGATGAATAGTGTTTTTATTTAAAAATTAAATTAAAATTATTTCGAAAATTATTTTTATAAAATGGAGTTCATAAATGTATTTAAAGCATCGATATTTGGTTAAGGTGAAATTATGGGATTGTTCTGAGAAAGTTGAATTTTTGATGAATAGTGAAAATATAGTTTTTAAGTTACGGGTGTTTAATGACATCATTAAATGATGTATTAAGTATATATTCAATATGGTCGAATTATGAATAGTAAGATAAGGTATGAGGTGTCCCAAGTGGCCAATACCATGGGAAAATACCATGGGCAAGCCCATGGTTTTGCCAAAACCACTAGTGAGGTGTCCCTTGGCCATTAATGCCTTGTCCCCTCACTTTCCCTATAAATACCCACCCTTTCCTCCTTTAGTTTTGACTCCCAACTCTTCCCCAACGAAGTTATGGTCTCATTACCTCCCAAGGAGTCCTCCCAAGGTGCCCCCAATCCCTCAAGGTCCCATCCTTTGAGGTTTAAGTGTTACATTTTAAGGTAAGGGATCCGACCTCTCGCTTTCATTTCAAGTAATCTCTTTTATGTCATTCCTTTTATGATCCATGTTCATATGTTGGAGGATGTTCTTTTATACTCCTATTACTGCCCTTTTTATGTTCATATAATGAGAGATCCCCTCTTACTCTCATTATTTCGTTTTATTACGTTTTAAGTGGCGTCGTTAGGCTGCCGAAATTTTTGTAACGGATTCTTTCTCCCTTCTCATTTTTCAAGATCTATTTTCATGTAAAGTATTTCAAGTTTCTTTTTATTATGTTGGGGAATGATCTCTAAATTTATCATACTGATATTTTATGATCATATGATGAGAGACCCCATTTTATCTCTTCAATTCAGTATTTTGAAGTTTTAAGTGGCGCCGTTAGGCTGCCGAATTTTTAAGTGGTTCTTCACCCTTCTCGTTTTGAAGTTCTACTTTCTTGTCAATTCATTCAAGTTCCTTTTTGTTATGTTGGGGTATGATCTCTATATCTATCATACTGGACTCTTATGTTAATATGATGAGAGATCCCATTTAATCTCTTCAATTCAGTATTTTGAAGTTTTAAGTGGCGCCGTTAGGCTGCCGAATTTTTAAGTGGTTCTTCACCCTTCTCGTTTTGAAGTTCTACTTTCATGTAAATTCTTTCAAGTTCCTTTTTGTTATGTTGGGGTATGATCTCTATATCTATCATACTGGACTCTTATGTTCATATGATGAGAGACCCCATTTGATCTCTTCAATTCGGTATTTTGAAGTTTTAAGTGGCGCCGTTAGGCTGCCGAAGTTTTTAGGGGATTCTTTCACCCTTCTCATTCTTTTCAAAGTTATACTTTCTTGTCAAGTCTTTCAAGTTCCTTTTTAATTATGTTGGGGCATTATCTCTATATCTATCATACTGAACTCTTATTTTCACATGATGAGAGACCCTATTTGATCTTTTCAAATCATTCTTGTTGAAGTTTAAGTAACGTCGTTAGGCTGCCGAACTTTCATAAGAGAAATCTAATTTTTTTCTTCCTTCCATGTTTTTCATTTCAAATGGTATGTCCTTGAAATTTCATTACCATGATCATGTATCCTTTTTATTCTGTCCATGTACTGTTTTATGGGTCATTTATGAATGTTTGACCCATTTTCTCCCTCTTTTTAATGTCTTCTAAAACCTCGTAACATAGCCGTTATGCTGCAGAATTTCCGTCTCAAAATGTCTCTCTCTTTTTCTAAAGTTCTTTTATATTATTAAGTGAATACTCAAAGCTCTTTCTTCTAAAGGGTTATTCACATATATACCAAAATTTTCTATTTTAAATTCTGGGATTTACATACATGAGACCCACCTCCCTTTTTGTGGGTTTTAAAGTGACGTAAAGATCATGTCTTTAAAGCAGTTTTTAAAACGTTATGATTATGAAATGAAATCCATTTATTTTATGCTATATGGGTTATTTATGAAATGTTTGATGATGATATATGTGGCTCACATGATAATAAAGGCAAATTTAAGGGTGCGCCCTGATAGCGCTCCAATGCATTGGGTAAAGACTTAATCTCTAGAGATGACCATTTTAACGACGCCTTGGTGAATAACCTTGGTAATTTTTAACGATACCTTGGGGATGGACCTTGGTGAAATGAAAATATTGTCAATATTAAATGTTGCAGCCACATCTTCAAGTTATGAAAAATGTTACTTTTATTATGATATATCTCATGATTTCTTTCTCATGCCTTAAAGTTCTTTTCATGACCTTATTGAAGTATCTTAAGTTCACATGTAAAATGTTTCTCTTGTTTTCCTTACTGGGCCTTCTGCTCACCCTTTACTTTGATGTATGTCCCCAGGTTCTGAGATGCAGAAATGAACCTAGGATGAACATAAGGAGAATCCTTTCAAGTGTTTAAGAAGAATGTTTTTTTTTTGTTGTTTCATGTTTTATGTTCCTGGTTTCCAAGACACTAAACCTTAAAGATCCTCGATTTTGTAAAATGTAAATGAAAGTTTATGTGATAAAAAGGCGGGATGCTATATTAAGTGCTCGATGTGATGCCTCTTTGACCGTTGTAAAAATGTTTTGGAAACTTTGATAATTTTGTGAAATGGTTTAACTATTAAATGGTATGGTAGACTGATTGGAACATTTTTGTGATATGAAATTCATGTATATCAATGTGGGTCACCTTTATAGGAGGTATATCCCATAGGGGTTATCGTATATTGGTGTCCGTGTTTGGGGTAGGCAAGTACGGTGAGATGAGTCACACGTGCAAGGTCCTCATACTTACATGGTATTATTGTAACCAACATGGGTTCATGAGTATCTTTTTGTGATCGAGTGATGGTTGTTGACCAACCCCGATTAGACGAGTAGGTACCCCCTAGATTGGTTGTTAGGCCAGGTGGGCTTTGCCACTGGATTGGTCAGTTATAGGGTGGCCAGTTGGTTATAAACTTAGGAGCTTCACCATAATCCGGTTGGTTGTTCTGAAACCAAGTACATCCAGGGGTCTTCTAGAGATATTTAGGATCAGCCATGGTTACTGGATTATTTACATTGCTTTTTAACTTTACATTGTACTAATTTATTTCTAGTTTTCACTTTTTACTTGTTTTACTCTGGCCCAACTTTGGTATATTTAGTTTTGGTTTTTATTTATAAAATGAAAAATGATTTTGGTAAGGGTATGTAGCAAGTGATGAGTTTTGAAATGGGAAAAACTTGTTTCTTATTTTAAAATGTGAAAACCCTACTTTTATATTTGTACTTAAAACTTGTGTCATCGAACTGTTTTTTTTTTGGAAATGGAAAGCTTGGATTATGTGGTTAAATTTGGAATCCCTACTAAGAATCTTGGGGCTCATGCCTATCATATTATTCCAGTTGTAGGTTCAGTTCTCGATTAGGTTCCTGGTTCAGCTACTCAGTGTTGGAGTAGGCTTCGGTCTGAGTTGGGTGGTGACCAAGAAGGTCACAAGGAGGTATGTTTGGTTTTATTTTCCTTCTGCTGCTAGTTTTTATTTATATCAGCAGTTTTTTTATCTATTTATATTTTTTCATGGGCCAATTCATTCCCAATAGTTATATTTTGATGTCATCATTGGTTTCCAGCCTGTGGGGATTGGGAACGCCCTTCGTGTCATGTCGCGGACCAGCTCGAATGATAGGTTCAGGGTCGACCTGGGTTGGTTCATGAAAAAATGGTATCAATAGAGGCCCTTATTATTTGTGGTGTCCGGTAGATGGATATTAGGACTGTTGGGACTTGATAGGTAGGTACAAGAAGGATGTCATAAACCCTCATTGTTCCACACCTCGAGTTTCTAGGGGTAGTCTAGGTTTTGAGTCTTCTACTTTTGTTTTGGGATTGAGGAATGACAATGGAGGCGGACCAGTGTCATTTCATGACCTCACATGGAGTAGTGACCGATGTGGAGTATGATTTCATATTTAATATTCTCCTAGTCGTTTATGCTTTCTTGGGGCATGGCTCACTACCATGTCACCAAGTTATGCATAACTGCTAGTTCCTCATCCCGATGGTTTTTTTGTAAGTGGGGTTTTGTTTTGATTTTGATTGATGTAAGTGGGTTTTGAAAAATGAAAAGGGGAAATGATTTTTGGAAAATTGAATTTCGTTTGAATAGTGGATTTGGTATTTAGAAAGTGGCCTTGAAATAAGGAAGGTTTTAAATCTAAAATGGAAATGGGATTTTGAAAGAGGAAAATTTTGGGATGTGTTGATATTTGTATGGGTTTTGAGCTGGTAGTTTTTGGATGAAATTAATTTCAATGGTATTGCTTTGGAATGACATTGGTTTTGGCTCTGTTCTTTTTATGATGTTCAAGAAATGCAACCCAGAAAGTTCACCAAGGTTTACAATAAGTCATGCCAAGTTTTTGGTCCTTCTCAGACATTGCTTATCATTCACGTTGAACGGGGTCCGTTAAAATAAGTAGAGTAGCTTGAAGAGTTCAAACGCATCTTCAGGGTATTGGGAACTCTCGAAGCTGTCAGAGTGTGTGCTGTTTTAGGTTTTTTTGAAGGTCTAGCTCTGGATGAATGGGAGTTGGTTGCCCCGCTATAAATGAAAGCTGGGATGACATGGGATGTTTTTAAATCTATCTTCGCCCGATGGTTTATATGTGAAGATATGAAGATGAAGATAATGGAAGAGCTAATGCGCATTCAATAAGGACAACAGACGGTGAAGACTTATGTTGACCATTTCAGGGATCTTGTGTCATTTTCTCCAGAGGTAGTGTCACGGGATCTGATAAAGACTTGTCTATTCATCAGGGGTCTTCATCCAAAGATCAAGGAGCAGGTCCTCCATTCTATGGACCATCGTTTAAACAAGTTGGTGGATGAGGAATCCTTAGATGAATTGGTTTCTAGAGCGCAAGCACTTGATAATATAATATATCAAGTTACTCATGAAGGTTTCCCATCTCGTGAGTAGGGTGTGCCAAAGAAACTTGTTCTTAAAGAGTTCTCTATAGTGGTTTTGGATTCTAATTCGTCGGACCGTTCAGTGGTGTGCCACCAGTGTGGCTGGTTCGGGAATGTGAAGTTATCATATCGTATCCCTCTGAAGACATGTCATTATTGTGGGTGTCTGGGTCATTTAGAGAAGTATTGCAGGAAGTGTCACCTGAAGAGGATACTGCAACTTAAGGATTCCAGTGCCTGACTGTGAGGCTGGAGATGCTTCAACCATCAGAGCCACAGCCAAAGGTCTTGGGGTGAAGCTCACGCGCAGTCAAGAGTTTCTGAGGATGTGAAGCCTCAGTTCAAGTTTATGTTCTTTGTTGGAAGGGAAACATTTAATGCCCTTTAATTCTTGTTTTTCTACTGGTTAATGGTTTGACTTTGTTGTGAGTTCATTGTTTTTTAAAAATTTATGAAGGACTTGTTCTATTATAATCGAAACAATTTTGGTTGTATGATTGTGTTTTTTCAAATCATGCATTTTTCTTAAAAGTGTGTTTGGACCTTGTGTGGGTTAATCTCGGTTTGGCTGTGTTCGTTTGGATATTTAAGTTTTTGTGGAGGAATCGATGTTTCTGGTTATGCTCGGACTCACTTTTTGGGTTAAGTTTTTCTCGGAGGTTTTTCTTTAGGGTTGGGGGTTTTTGGTCCAGGTCTAGAGTTTCAAGCTTCAGCAGAGGTGTTCCACGCTCATGCTATAAAAGTTGGTTTGGATCGTTTGGGTGTTCCCACGTCACCCCCCTCCCCCCTTCTTGGGGTGGTATGTTTGGGTGTTAATTTTCTTACATCAGTTGCGTTTTTTTGGTTGGGAAAACCATCTTGTGTTCTCCCATTCTTTTGAATTGTGGTTTCTTTTAGTTTCAATTAGGTTTGGATTCTTGTTTGATCCATTGTTCGTCTTGGTGACTTTATGGGGGTAGAAAGTGTTTGTGTTGGGAAGAATTTTCAAACTTGGAATTTTTAATTTATTTATATTTTATTATTTCTTGGCTCCAGGCCCTCACACCAATGTCCGGGTTAGGCCCCAATATTAAATTTTTGTCGTTTAATATTTTACTGGGCTTCGGACCCATGCGTGGTCACCGTGCGGTTGGCAGTAGTCGTGTGTCCTGTCCAGGAGTTGGGAAATCGCTAATTATTATTATTATTATTTGCATTATTATTATTCCCATTATTTTTTTTATAATTATTAGTTTTTAATTGTTAATAAATTTTATTAATATTATCATTATTATTGTAAATTTTATTATTATTATTAATCTTGTATTATTGTTATTATTATTAATATAATAAGAATGAAATGAAAACCCTACCCCACCCCCCACCCCCGTCCATTCCTGTAACACCCCAAGATTTCATAGTATGTTATTTCTTCAAAGTAATTCAATAACTTGCACTACACGCAACACCGAGTTCTAGCGCACCATGACTTACCAAACTAGCCATTCAAAAGCGGTTATGAATTGTATTAAATGAATTTCGAACTTTATATAATCTATATAATTTTAGAATCCATATTATGAGTTTCTTAGACATAATTTAAGAACAAATACATTATTTCAGATAAAAGAAGTATTTTTCAAAAAAATGCAATTTTACCGCCTTTTAATGGAGAAGCATTTTTAAATCCAATATTTGAAACTTTTATATATTAAATTTGACAAAATAAACTTATTCTTTATAATTATTACATAATAATATAGTTTTAATAATGTTTTGGTGTTTTTCTGATAACTTTCATATTTGGGTGAATAGTGAAAAATACTATATTTTAACTGAAAATAACTTTTTTAATAAAAATTATTTATAGTGTTAAATTATAAATTTTAATGGTTTTGAAGTATAAATAGATTAAATTTTTACCATTTAATCCAATGATGGTCATTGTAAGTAATTTCACTTTGAAATTGGACATAAACCAAGTGTCAAACTTTTGATAGTTATTTCTTAAAAATACGCCTTTTTGTTTTGACAACGGGAATTAATTTTAAATTAATAAATTAAACTTATATATTTTGAATTTGGTAAAATATATTTCATTATTTAATTCATAATATCAAAATTAGCTTAGGGTGAATTTTTGGTATTTTTCTGAAAATTTTTAATTTTTGATTAATAGTGAAAAACACTGAGTAATAGTTTAAAACCGAATTTTTATTTAAGTAATTATTTATTTTATTTAAATTTATGTTAGGTAAAAATAGTTAAATAATACCTATATAAGTTCAATGTAATTCATTGGAGTCATTTTATAATAATTATATATATATAAAAATTTTCTTGAACTTTTCACCGTCTTTTACCCACCTCCTAGAAGAATTTGCAAATTCACATAAAACTTAATTTTACCACTTCTATGAGTTGAATTTAGAAAATCTGAGAGGCATGGTAAATATCAAGGAGTAAAATTTTGTTCAAAAAGATAAAAAAAATTGGTGAATAGCAACTTTTTACTTTTATTTACCACAGTTAAAAGTAAATAGAGTAATTAAGGGTAAAATGATATTATTATTACCCTAAAACATGTCCTAATTCTATTTGATAAGTTTAATTAGGCCAAAATTAACCTTAATAATAAATTATGACCCTTTAGGTCCACTTGGATTAGATTAGGACATTTATTATTATTTAATTTAAAGAAGAGTTAAAAGTGTTAAATTCAAATATTATTAACTAAACCATTTTTAATATATGGTTATACATAAGTTAAATTCAACTATAAGTATTAATTAGAAAGATAAAAAGATTTCTTACATCATGGTATTTTATTTATAATTTTTGGACATTAAATAATTAAAAAAATTTATGACACAATAATGATGCAGTAATTACCTTATTAATGAAAGAATCAAATAAATGGTATTATAAATATTAAAATAAATATAATTTCAAAGTTTTTATGACATAAACGAATTTTAAAAGAGACTATGACATTTTAGGTCTGATTAAATGTATCTTTTTAGAAGTAATTAAGTTTTTATGACTTTCATAAAAACAAAATACCAAATAGTGTCAAAATTGACATAAATTAATATTTAAAATAAATACTATATTATTGGTTGATATAATATTCCTAAAAATGTAAGGTTCGGCCAAAAGGCTTAAATAATATTATATGTGTCGTTAATTATCAACTTTAGTTTCTCTTGTAAGTTTATAGATTGTTTATTAACCATATATAGTAAGAATACAAGAAGACATGGTAAAAGTTAAACTATTTAACTAAGAGTTAAATCTAACTGCTAAGGTTAAAATGGTAACCTAAACTTGTCTAAAACCTATGGGTTGAGATTATTTCGACCCATAACCACCTAAGTCTCAAAATAAATTCATTTTGAAACATTATAAACTGAATATTATTGTATAATCAATTAATACTTTAATCTTTTCTTAAGGTGACCATCACCCCTCTTATAAAAGGGCACTTCCCCTTCTCTCAAAATCACACCTCCAATGCAATTTGTCTCAGCCAAAACCTGCCCAAATATCCTCCCAACTTACCTCACTTCATCCTAGAGTCCTTAGTTTTATCATAAATCCAACCTAAAGAGCCCTTTTGATCAAATCAAAAGGAAGAACCTGAAGAAGAGGTAATGATTTCAACACCCTCTTTCAAATTCCTTTCTTCTTCCACTTCTTCTTTCTTTGTTATTTCAATTATAAAATAATAAATCCAGTATATTATATTTACTGTGATATTATTATAAATATTTCACAACTATATTCATTATTCTATCCATCTTATGAATGATAATGTCACCATGCGTGCGTATGTACGGCTTACCGTCTCCACGTCATGGTGTAATTTGTTATTCAACACTATGTTATTTGGATGGATATAATGATGAGTAATATGTATATAAATAATGAAAATAATATGATAATGTCTCTGTAAAATTAATATACCATCCAATTCCACACTTTTAAGGAAATGGTATTGCCAGTCGTGCGTACGTATGGATTACCGTCTCCACGACGTGATGAGATTCATTTGCACATTCACCATTCATCGACGATAATAAAAAATATATATTACTAATATGTTTGTAATATATGAAATTATAATTCTACTGGATATATATATATATATATACTTATATATATTTTATTCACTTAGTTCTGTTCAATACGTTATGAAAACAGAAACAGCGTTTATGCGTACGTACGGACTACCGTCTCCATAAACGGAGTTTTCCATTTAATATATATGTCTATTATACATATTTATATTCTAAATATATATGATATATAAATAATGTTTTATATTCTGGAAGTATTTAAGTCGTTATCTAAGTTATACAATCAAGAGTAACAAGTTAAAACACGTACGATAAAGAAAGCAATTATTACCCAAAATGTTAATTTAACATGGAAATTATTATTAAATGGGTAGTATAAAGTCATAAATGAATAATTTATGATATCATAAATATTAATATGGTTCTGGTATAATTTAATAACATACTATGGTCTTCGTACAAGAGGTTAAACATACCCTCGACTAAAGTAAAGTGCAAGGTAAGGTGTTTTCATCTCACTCCTTATTCTGGTGAGAATCATACCATATTGCCACTATTACCTTTTGTGTGGTGTATGTACTACCCATAATTTTATTATTTTTGTAATAAATTTTAATTTATGTGTATTTACATATTCATTGTATGATACCTATTTCATGGGGTGTATGTTTCGTAAGTTACCAAATTGGTAAGGGTTATTTTCACAATCTTTTTATTATCCGAGGTTGTTTTTACGTAAGTATCTAATGGGACATATTTATTATCCACGTCCATATTTCTTGAAACAGTTTTCGGAGGGATTATTTTAAGGCACTTTTTTTTACAAAAACATCATTTCAAAAGTTTTAAATATTTATTCTTCTAAATCTTTCTCATTAATGTCCATGTCTTCAAAATGGTTTTTAAGGATTTATTTATATAGACATGAATGCTTTAAAAATGTTAATTCCTTTCAAAATTTTCAAAGAGGTATGGGACACTTTGATTCAAAAATTTCTTTAAATGTCTTACTTTCTAAATTTTTGGACTTTTAAATTTTTTCATGAAAAAGGGATATTTCTCTCAAAGAGTTTTACAAATCATTTTCATCTATTTCAACATCCTTTGATGGATTTTAAACTTGTTTGAAGATGATTTATTATGATAAAAATATTCCATATTGTATTTAAGGTTTTTTGATATGTTTGTCTATGGATGTGTTATTTTTATAACATTCATGGTTTAGGGATAATGTATTGACATTTTTTATGCTAGTTTTAATACGAATGTTTATGTTATGTTTAAACCTTTTTATATGAGGAATGAATTGGACTTAGTAAGTGACAGGTGGAGCCCTCTATATCTCCTCGATGCATCAGTAGGTCTCATTAGACAAACTAGTGTCTTGGAACAAGGATTTGAAAAAATATTATTTGTAGTCTTGGCACAAGGCCTTGACTATGTGGTTTTGATAGTTTGGCATTATTTATTCCATCATTATGAAAATGGTTAGTGATATTGCATGTGATTATTCGACTAGTAGAATATCCATGTGAATAAGTAAATGGAATTACTTAATTTTATTTTTTCCATATTATGTTGAAGTTCAAGTTTAAAAGGATTTTGTTTTAGTTATACATTGACTTAAATGTTTATGCTTATTTATGAAATTTTCTGATGTATTTTTATCCTTACTGATCATCTGAGCTCACCCCTTTCTATGTTTTATTTTTTCCAAGATTCCAAGAAGTGTGTTGTGATTGATATGCAGGGTTAGTCCAAGGGAATAATGGCATTCATAAAGGATTATTTATATTGTTTTGTATGTTATAAAGTGTAATTTAACATTCATGTATGTAATCTATTTTCCAAGACTGTTAAACCGATAGGTCCTTCGAGACATGATTCCTTGTAATCATTCCAATGTATTAAAATAATGCACCGACTCTGGGTAACTGGGGTCAGGGCATTATAGTTGGTATCAGAGGAAGTTTTTCAAAAACCTTGGAAGCTAGATTTAGATAAAATCTGATTAGATCACATAGACCTAATATAGACTTTGAGGATTAGAATAGAAGAAATTCCTAGAATTTTGGTAATGTAGAGATTTTATGTGTTTTCCAAGAAAATAAGTCCATATCTAGATACAAGCAAGTAGAGGCAGCTCTAGCACAAATGTGCCTAGGGTTAAAACCCGAAAACACCTCTTTGAGCTAGACTCAAACGGGAAATGGTGCATGATAACGGGCCTTGCTGAATTCTTGGTTACGACACTCCTGAGGGATATGCTTAGGATAATTCTCATTTTCTTTACAAATAATTATTAATGGTTTATGAGTATATACTTCCTCAATGAAAACATCTTTATGATTATGGATTATATCCATAAACTGTTCAATTTATGTTAAGTATTTTACAAGTTTGGAATTATTCATTGCAATTTATAAACTAACATAGTTTAAGCTATTGTATAGAAATGGCGCCCAATAGAAGGAATGTGAACTCCAGCAATACGTATGATCCAAAGAGTAAGAAGGATCATATCTTTCAATGAATTAAGCCAACATTTATAAGGGAAATATTATCCCATGTTTTCTCAACATATGAATAAATAGTATCATGTGTTAACAAGATAAGTAAAGAATTCTCTGAGTCCTATGGATTTGAAGGGAAGAAAAGGAAGAAAAGGATGAAAGAGAGAAATATGGATAAAGGGAAGAGGGAAAAGAATATTTTTCCCATATGTGATAACTATGGGAAGAAACACCCTAGAACTTGCTTGAAGGGAATGGGAGTTTGTTATAAGTGTGGAGAAAAAAGACACCATGTACGTGACTACAAGGGTAAGAAAAAGGTTTCAAATGTACAATGCTTCATCTGCAAGGAGTTGGGACACTATGAGAACCAATTTCCAAATCATCAGAGTATTCCCCAAAGGATGCTATTAGATAATAATCAAGTTATTATACTACCACATATGAGGAGGAATGATTAGAGTTCTTATGTTGTTATTAGATAATTATTTCATTTGAGTGTTGTATCAACAATGTACTGGTTATAATAATTATGGAGTATATAAGGATTATACTGCAGTACTATTTCATTAAGGACTTGAGATTGTGTGGAACCAAGAAAAGTGACTCAATAGAAAGTTAAATGTTTTGGAAAATATATGGTTGAGAGAAAGATAAACCATAATATGGTTCTGATACCAAGGTTGTGATTTTGGAATAATACATGATTGATTTGGGTAAATTATATTGGATATTCTTGACTACCTTGAAACTAATTAATGATTTGTATATTACATTATTGTTGGAGTTTAAAACATTTTTGGATAGAGCGAGTATATCCAGTATTCTATAAGTAATAAGGGATCATGAATTTAATCAATAAGGTTTTATGGTAATTCAGGATGTTGTGGTGTTTTAAAAGAATACATGATGAAGGTGTTCAAATGTTAATACGTGGAAAAAAGGATCTTCATTGTGTTTACCTTCCTTATAAATTTTGGACTGTGAGTTTGGATAGAATTATTTTTGATAATTCTAGTTTGAGATTATTTTTGGATTGCCATAAAAATACAACCCGGAGGTCGGGCGGCAACCCGTCGTATCCAGGAAGGCCTTGAGACTTGAACCCGTAACTGAAGGGAGACAAGGGTGTATCCCCTACCACTGGCCCGCGTGATGTCCTAGATTGAATAATGTAGTCTTTTTAAAAAAAAATCTGGTAGAAGAATTATAAATTCATTTTTTTAACCCTATAAGAATAGGATAAATAGAATATTATTTTTAAGTTCTATTATCTTTTAAAGTGAAAGATGGCCTTGTGGTAGAAATTAGTTAAAGGATGGGACTCTAATTGTCAAGTATATATTTTTCTTCTTCTCTTATTCTATGAAGAAATTAACTCTTATACTTTAGTGAAGGGATCTTAAAACAAAAGATGTGTTATTCTAATACCATAAGTTTTATTGAACCGATGTTATTTTAAATCATCATAGATTGATGAATTTAAGGCCCTCAATGTTACACTTGTTTGTGATTGATGACCTCAATCACTACCTATAAATATTTATGTTTTTCCTCCAATTATATGCCTCTAATTTCCAACAATGTTCTCCTAATCGAGATCATAATTTGGCGGTGACCCTTTCCTTTCCCCTTTCCTCTTATTAATACTAAATTTTATTAACCTAATTTCCGATGTGGGTTTTCCCAAAGGTATTTTCTATTTTCAACCTTATATTTTCAAAAAATAATTTCAAATTGTGAGGATGAAATTTATTGAAGGATGTAAGAATGTAACACCCCAAGATTTCATAGTACGTTATTTCTTCAAAGTAATTCAATAACTTTCACTACACGCAATACCGAGTTCTAGCGCACCATGACTTACCAAACTAGCCGTTCAAAAGAGGTTATGAATAGTATTGACTAGATTTTGAACTTTATATAATCCTTATAATTTTATAATCCATATTATGAGTTTGTTATACATAATGTAAGAAAAAATTCATTTTATCATATAAAAGAAGTATTTTTTTTAAATGCAATTTTACCGCCTTTTAATGGAGAATCCTTTTTAAATCCAATATTTAAAACTTTTATATATTCAATTTGACAAAATAAACTTCTTCTTTAGAATCGGGACATAATAATTTAGTTTCAATAAAGTTTTGGTGTTTTCTGATAACTTTTATATTTGAGTGAATAGTGAAAAATACTATATTTTAACTGAAAACAACTTTTTTAATAAAAATAATTTATAGTGTTAAATTATGCATTTTAATGGTTTGGAAGTATAAATAGATTATATTTTTACCATTTAATCCAATGAAGATCATTTTAATTAATTTTACTTTGAAATTGGATATAAACAAGTGTCAAACTTTTGATAATTATTTCTTAAAAATACGCCTTTTGGTTTTGACAGCGGGAATTAATTTTAAATTAATAAATGAAACTTATATGTTTTTAATTTGGTAAAATATACTTCATTATTGAATTCGAAATATCAAAATTATCTTAGGGTGAATTTTTGGTATTTTTCTGAAAACTTTTAATTTTGGATGAATAGTGAAAACACTGAGTTATAGTTTAAAACCAAATTTTTATTTAAAAAATTATTTATTTTATTTAAATTTATTTTAGGTTAAAATAGATACATAATACCTATATATGTTCAATTTAATTCATTGGAGTCATTTTATAATAATTTTAGATATATAAAAATTTTATTGAACTTTTCACCGTCTTTTACCCACATCCTAGGAGAATTTGTAAATTCACATAAAACTTAATTTTACAGCTTCTGTGAGTTGAATTTCGAAAATAAGAAAGACACAGTTAATATAAAGGAGTAAAATTTTGTTCAAAAAGATAAAAATAATTTTTGGTGAATAGAAACTTTTTACTTTTATTTACCACGGTTAAATGTAAATAGGAAAATTAACGGTAAAAATGATATTATTATTATCCTAAAACATGTCCTAATTCTATTGGATCAGTGTAACTCAACCAAAAAAAACCTTATTAATAAAATATGACCCTTTAGGTCCAATTGGATTAGATTAGGACATTTATTATTATTTAATTTAAAGAAGAGTTAAAAGTGTTAAATTCAAAGTTTATTAACTAAACCATTTTTAATATAGGGTTATACATAAGATAAATTCGACTATAAATATTCATTAGAAAGATAAAAAAATTTAATAAATCATGTTATTTTAGTTATAATTTTTAGACATTATATAATTAAATTTATTTATGACACAATGATGATGTAGTAATTACCTTATTAATGAAAGAATCAAATAAATGATATTATAAATATTAAAATAAATGTAATTTCAAACTTTTTATGAAATACACGAATTTTCTAGGTGAATATGACATGTTAGTTCTGATTCAATGTATCTTGTTCGAAGTAATAAAGTTTTTATGACTTTTACAAAAACAAAATATCACATAGTGTCAAAATTGACATAAATTAATATTTAAAATAAATACTATATTACAGGTTGATATAATATTCCTAAAAATGTAAGGTTTGTCCAAAAGGCTTAAATAATATTATATATATCATTAATGATCCACTTGAGGTTCTTTTGGAAGTTTAGAGTAAGTTGTTTTAACTATATATAGTAAGAATACAAGAAGACACGGTAAAAGTTAAACTATTTTACTAAGAGTTAAATCTAATTGATAAGGTTAAAATGGTAACATAAACTTGTCTAAAACCTATTTGTTGAGAGTATTTAGACCCATAACAACCTAAGTCTATAAATAAATTCATTTGGAACCATTATAAACCGAATATGATTGTATAATAAATTAATACTTTAATCTTTTCCTAAAGTGACCCTCACCCCTCTTATAAAAGGAAACTTCTACTTCTCTCAAAATCACACCCCCAAAGCCATTTTCCTCGCCCAAACCCTTCTCAAATATCCTCCCAACTTTACTCACTTCAACCTAGAGGCCTTATTTTGATCATAAAGCCAATCTAAGGAGTCCTTTTGATCAAATCAAAATGAAGAACCAAAAGAAGAGGTAATGATTTCACAATCCTCTTTCAAGTTCTTTTCTTCTTCCACTTCTTATTTATTTGTTATTTCTATTCTAAAATAATAAATCCAGTATCTTATATATAATTTGACGTTATTATAAATATTTCACAACTCTATTCATTATTATATCCATCTTATGAATGATAATGTCACCATGCGTGCGTACGTACAGCTTACCGTCTCCACGTCATGGTGTAATTTGTTATTCAAAACTATGTTATTTGGATGGATGTAATGATGAGTAATATATATATAAATAATGAAAATAACATTATAATGTCTCTGTAAAATTAATACACCATCCAATTCCACACCTTTAATAAAATGATATTGTCGCTCGTGCGTACGTACAGATTACCATCTCCACGACGCGATGAGATTCATTTCCACATTCACCATTCATCGACGATTATAAAAAAATATTTTAATAATATGTTAGTAATATATGAAATAATAATGCTACTAGATATATATATATATCTATGTGTGCGTGTGTGTGTGTACTCACATATATTTTATTCACTTAGTTTCGTTCAATACGTTATGAAAACAGAAACAACGTTTAAGCGTACGTACGGACTACTATCTCCATAAATGGTGTTATCAACTTCATATATATGTCTATTATACATATTTATATTATAAATATATATGATATATAAATCATGTTTTATATTCTGAAAGTATTTAAATCATGATCTAAGTGATACAATCAAGAGTAACAAGTTAAAACATGTACGATAAAGAAAGTGATTATTACCCGAAATGTTAATTTAACATGGAAATTATTATTAAATGGGTAGTATAAAGTCATAAATGAATAATTTATGATATCATAAATATTAATATGGTTCTATTATAATTTAATAACATACTACGGTCTTCATACCAGAGGTTAAACTTACCCTCGACTAAAGGAAAGTGCAAGGTAAGGGGTTTTCATCTCACTCCTTATTCCCATGAGAATTGTGCCATATTGCCACTATTACCTTTTTTGTGGTGTATGTACTGCCCATAATTATATTATTTGTGTAATAAACTTTAATTTATTTGTATTTACATATTCATTTTATGATACCTCTTTCATGGGGTGTATGTTTCGTAAGTTACCAAATTGGTAAGGGTTAATTTCACAATCTCTTTATTATCCGAGGTTGTTTTTACGTAAGTATCTAATGGGACATATTTATTATCCATGTCCATGCTTCATGAAATAGTTTTCAAATTGATTCTTTTTAAGGCAATTTTTTTACAAAAACATCATTTCAAATGTTTTAAATATTTATTCTTCTAAATCTTTCTCATTAATGTCCATGTCTTCAAATGGGTTTTAAGGATTTATTTATAAGGACATGAATGTTTTTAAAATGTTAATTCCTTTAAAAAATTTCAAATTGGTATGGGACACTTTGATTTAAAAATTTCTTTAAATGTCTTACTTTCTAAATTTTTTGACTTTTAAATGTTTTCATGAAAAGGGGATCTTTCTCTCAAAGAGTTTTACAAATCATTTTCATCTTTGTCAACATTATTTGATGGATTTTAAACTTGTTTGAAGATAATTTATTAAGATACAAATATTCCATATTGTATTGAAGGTTTTGTGATATGTTTGAATATGGATGTGTTATTTTTATACCATTAATGTTTTAGGGATAATGTATTGACATTTCTTATACGAGTTTTAGTACAAATGTTTTTGTTAAGTTTAAACCTTTTCATATGAGGAATGAATTGGACTTAGTAAGTGATGAGTGGATCCCGCTATAGCTCCTCGATGCATCGGTCTGTCTCATTAGACAAAATAGTGTATTGGCACAAGGCCTTGAAAAACTCTTTTTTGTAGTCTTGGTACAAGGCCTTGACTATGTGGTTATGATAGTCTGGCATTATGCATTCAATTATTATGAAAGTGTTTAGTGATATTGCATGTGATTATTTGAATAGAATAATATCCATGTGAATAAGTAAATGGAATTACTTAATTTTATTTTTTCCATATTATGCTGAAGTTCAAGTTTAAAAGGCCTTTTTTATTTATACATTGCCTTAAATGTTTATGCTTATTTATGAATATTTTTGTTGTATTGTTATCATTACTGAACATCTGAGCTCACCCCTTTCTATGTTTTATTTTTTACAGGATTCCAAGAAGTGTATTGTGATTGATATGTAGGGTTAATCCAAGGGAATAATGACATTCATAAATGATTATTTATATTTTTTGTATGTTATAAAGTGTAATGTAACATTCATGTATGTAATCTGTTTTCCAAGACTGCTAAACCGATATATCCTTCGAGACTTGATTCCTTGTAATAATGACAATGTATTAAAATAATGCACCGACTCTGGGTAACTGGGGTCGGGGGGTTACAATTCTGGTAGTGCACCTCACCCAGGTTGTCGTTGGGTCTCCCCTCCCTATGCGAGCTGCCTGCTCCCAGCCTCCCCTCTGCCCTTCCTCTCCGGTCTCATAAGCACCCTAGTTGTACACCGCCTCTCACCCCAACCTCACACCGTCTTTCCCCATAGCCAGGACTATCTTACTCTCCTTCTACAGCACCTGAACCCATCTCCCTCGGTGACCAGGCCCTCACGCTCTGGCCTCCTTATCGCCATCTCTGGCGGCCTCACCTCAGCTTGCAAATCTAAGATGGCTGACCTCCCTAAGCACCCCACTACCCTGCTCCTGCTTGCTCACGCCCCGGCCTCTGCACAGTTGTCCCAGCCTCCCCTGTTTTTTCCTCTACCACTGTCCGACCCCTTCCGCATCCCGGCCTTACCCTTCGGCCTCCCTGGCATTCCACGTTTCCAGCCATCCTACTCTGTAGCTCGCCGACGCGAGTTCTCTGATTTAGCGACCTTATCATCGATATATTTCTTCTCGTATTTGGTGTTTTTATCTATTTTTTATAAACCGTAACTCATTGGGGTCATGTTTTGTGTGTTTTTCTTGTTGTCTAGAGTGCACGGTTAGTCTGTAGGACGTTGTTATTTATTCTGATAAAGTGGCGTCACGTTTATATACCATTGAGGTAAGCGATTCTGCATTTTTCCTTTCTGAATAAATCCATTTAATTCTTGAATGTTTTAATTGATTATTTTACTTGATTTTCACCTTTGAAAAATAATTGATTTGTTTATGAAATCATTTACAATTTGGTTGGCCTCTTTATAGAAACTATTAGAAACTGGTTACTTATTTATAAAATTATTTGTGAACTGGTTGAGTTATTTGTATAGTTACTTATAAATTATTCAGTCTATTAACTAAATTATTTATAAATTTTTTAGACTATTCATGAATATTTTTAATTAATTTTTTGGTTTATTGTAAATTTTCAAAGGATGGGTTTATCAGTTTTCCTTGAGGTCTTGGTCCTTTGGTATTGAAAAGTGTTTTTGTTTGTGTGTGTGGTGTGGGTTAAGTTTTAAAAAGGTGAGAAAGTATTTTTTTTCAAAGGGTTTGGTTATGAAATGATTTATAAAAAGGAATTCACTTGTGAGTTGGTGAAATTGAGATGCAAGCCTCTATTTTGTCCTTTAAAATGTTTTACCAAATGAAAAACTGATTTACTTAATGATGCTTCTAATTCAAATCATGGGTGAAAAGTGTTTTGGTGTTTGTTTGGGTTTTCAAGAGGGTTTTGGGGTGTGTGTCTACATTGAAGCTTGAATTGTTACATAGAGTGGTTTTGTAAAGTGTTTAATGGTTTTTCTAAACTGTATAAAGGGTGTGAAAAAGGTTTGAAAGATGTTTTGTGGTGCGTAGGGTTTTAAATGAGGGTTTTGATGTGTCGTACGCTTTTGTTGGGTTTTGCACACCAAAATTTGGGTGAGTTGCATAGTTGGATCTTATTTATGATTTAGGATCTTTGGAACCATGTTTTGATTTTATTGGGTGAAATTCCCATGTAAGAAAAAAATGATGATGGTGTTTTCAAATAGTTTTTCATGCTAAGTGCTCGATGTGATGCCTCTTTGATCATTGTAAAAATGTTTTGGAAACTTTGAGAATTTTGTAAAATGGTTTAACTATTAAATGGTATCTTATCCCAATTGGCACCTTCGTGTGATATGAAATTCATGTATATCAATGTGGGTCACCTTTATAGAATTGATATCCCATAGGGGTTATTGTATATTGGTGTCTGTGTTTGGGGTAGGCATGTGCGGTGAGATAAGTCGTGCGTGTGAGGTCATCCTACTTACACAGAATTATTGTAACAACCATGGGTTCCAGGCCATCTTTTAGAGATCGAGGGATAGTTTTTAACCAACCTCAATTAGATGGGTTGGTACCCCCTGGATTGGTTGTTAAGCCAGATGGGCTTTGACACTGGATTGGTCATTTATAGGGTGGTCGGTTTGTTATAGACTTAGGAGTTTCACCATACGCCAGTAGGTGGTTCTGAAACTGAGTATGTCCAAGGGTCTTCTAGGGACGTTTAGGATCATCCATGGTTACTTGATTATTTAATTTTCTTGTTTGCATTCTGTTGCACTAGTTTATTTCTAGTTTTCACTTTTTACTTGTTTTACTCTGGCCCAACTTTGGTGCATTTGGTTTGGGTTTTTATTTATAAAATAACAAATGATTTTGGAAAGGGTATGTATCATGTGTTGGGTTTTTAAATGGGAAAAACATATTACTTATTTTAGAATGTGAAAACCCTACTTTTTTATTTGTATTTCAAACTTATGTCATCGAACTCTTTTTTTTGGAAAGGGAAAGCATAGATTCTGTGGTTATATTTGGTATCCCTACTAAGAATCCTGGTGCTCACACCTATCATATTATTTCATTTTTAGTTTTAGTTCTCATTCAGGTTCCTAGTTTAGCTTATCAGTGTTGGATAAGACTTGGGTCTTAGTTGGGTGGTGACCTAGAAGGTCACAAGTAGGAATGTTCGGTTTTATTTTCCTTTCACTGCAAGTTTTTATTTCTATCAGCAGTTTTGTCTATCTATTTGTCTTTTGTTCATGGTCCAAATCGTTACCAACGGTTATATTTTGATGTCTGGCACTAGTTTTCAGCCCATGGGGATCAGTAATGCCCTTCGGGCCATGTTACGAACTGGCTCGGGTGACCGGTTGAAGGTCGGCCTAGGTTAGTTCATGACACCCATGGTTATTCTTATGTTTCCAATTGAATTTTCCTTTTAATTTCATGAAAGTGATTTTAAATCACACACAGCTTTAGAATGTGTCATTTAAATCTTACATGGATGTTTTTTTACTAAAAATTCCCAAAATCATTAGACATTGTTATTCAAGTAATCTTAAAAATAAATGAATCAATAAAAAACATGAATTTAAGTCTTTTTAATTAGTTTAAATTATTCCCAAACTCTAAAAATGAGTTAATTTACCTTAAAAGGTGAGAATATGGGCTGAATATTTAGAAATGATAATAAAATAAAATTTAAAATTTTATCAATTTATCACCCCCACACTAATTTCATTTCCCTCAAGGGAAATTTATATACTTAGTCCAATCTCAACCAATTAAATAAAAATAATAATTGAACCCTCCTTCTCCACACTATTCTCATGTTTATACTTTTATTATTTTAATTCCCTTATCATTATTCTTAATAAATTTCATTCAATTCCATTGATCCATCCATGAACATGTATATACCTCAACTGGAAATGTATCTTTTACTCTCAAAAATGTATTTTTACAAAGTTTTTCTCATCTTCGGAATATAAAAACATTCCATATTCTTGCATTGTTACTATATATTAACTCAAAGAGAAAGGTTGTACTTAATAAAAATTACTTTTTCATGGGACATGTTAGGGATTAAGGTACATGTATTGATTTTCAAAACAAAGGATCCAAAAAGTTTTTTTAATCTTTTAAGTTTCAATGCATGAAATACAAAAAAAATAGATAATTAAAATTCACTCCTTCTCTTTCTCCCTCAAATACATCACTATAAAATATTTGTAACCCCTTTCAATGGTGATTCAAAAATAAATACTCTTCATAATTATTGATTCATCAAATTATCTAATTTTTACTATTACTATTACTATTACTATTATTATTATTATTCCCTCAAGGTGCATCTTAGTGGAAGCTTCCCTTATGGGTCTCAGTGAGGTCTCAGGTGTGAACCTCACCAAGTACTTCCCTACATTTTTTTTGTTGCATGATTTTATTTATAATATATACATTTAACCTCAAATAAATTTAAAAATCATCATCATCATCATCATCGTTATTATTATTTTTCAAGGGGAATAGGATGACAAGTTCTTGTAATATAAATATGACAATTCATACCCCTTTCTTATATTGTCTAGGTCCATGTGATGCCCTATGTTTTAGGAGCCATTACTACTACTACTACTAATACTATTATTATTATTGTGTATAATTTTAAAGAATATTTCTCTATTATTTCAAAAGGATTAATACATGTCACACATAGATCTTAAAAATTAGTTTATTTTATTCTTTTTTGTCTTTGGATGTTTCAGTGGAGGTTCAGATTAAGTTCCCAGCTTAAAGTTTTGAGTTTTTTTTTTGTTCTCGAGTGAATTTATAGCATGTTCTTAGGTAGTTCATGGTTATTATTAATCGTGTAGCCCAACCTAGGTAATCATGCAACATATATTGGAGTTAGACAGAAGATAATGCACAGTTTGAGCATATTAAGTCAAACTGTTCTGGTTGGCCATGTAGTCGTTCTCCTCTTAGGTAGTTGCTACTGCACGGTTGATACATAGTTTGGAAAATGTGTATCCAAACCATACAAGCGGCCCAAGTTTTTAAAATATTTAAATCCCTAATTATATCTCTCTCTCCTCTTTTAATCCCTAAATCAAACCCCTCCATCCTTAGTCATTTTTTGTACATGAGATGGTCTTCAAACCCCTCTCCCATTTATTTTCCACCCTCCATGGGTCTATATTCAAGCTTATAAGGTAATTTTTTAGAGTTTTTCCATTTTTATCTATTTTCTACCTTCCTCTCTTGGTTTCATTGGGTTTACTTGTGGGTTTTTCCTTTTGGAAGAACCCTAGATATTAGGTTTCATGTGTGGATTGATTTTATTGATGCTTAATGTGTACATATTGATCTTTAGGTCCTATCCTTCCTCCCAAATTTTCATTTCATTCTTACACTATTGAGGTAGGAATCTCCATATTTTTTCATTCTGATGAATTCCATTGATTCTTGGGTGCATTTAATAAATTTATGTTGTTTTTTCATTCTTTTGATGCACTTTATTAGTTTACTGTGATGCTTGGGCATTGGTAGAATTTTCTTAAAAAAATTTTCAAAGTGGTTCTTTATATAATATGGTGTTTATGTGCAGTCAAGATGTTTTTTGATATGTTAAGAGTTTTTTTTAATGAAATTTTGTGTTTTCTATATGTTTTTAGGATTGGTTATGTTATTAAATTATTGTTAAACTAAAATTTTATATTTCTTATGGAAATTGGTGACTCGTGTGTGTAACGCTTACATGTGACTTTTTTTGTCGGTTTTGAAGCATGTGGAGTTTCTTTAAAGGTAGTTTTGGGTGATCTCATGAAGAAATTTATTCATGCCATTGTATGTGGCCACATCCATGTGTGATCTATGTACACACATGGATAAGAACATAGATGATAATGGTATTTCACAATTCCTTTAAACAATAAAACCTTGTTTCTAAATTCCTAACCTTTTTCCTCCTCCTTTCCCCAATTATAATCAAGCCTACATTTTTTTTCTAAATGGTTCGTTTTCTCAATGTGGTTTTGAAATTAGTTTCGAATGTTCCCTTTAGAACTTGGTTAGTTTGGTATTTTGGGACATGATTGGACTCTAAATGGTTTCAAATCCCATTTTAAATCTTTAAATATAATTTGATTTCTCATTATGGATTTTAAAGGAACTAATCTGGAATGGTAAATAATCATTTGTCATTATAAATGTGAAAATTTAGTTTTAAATAATTTTGGAAATGGTTTGGAAATTCTTTATATGATTATTTGAAATAGAATCGATGTGAGACCTATTTGGAACTTTATAAAGTTTGCGAAATGAGTTGTGGTTTTGGAAGTGTAAATTCCCGATTGGATTATTTGAATGTTTTGAGAAATTATTTAAAATATCTTGTAATATGACAACCCGATTAGTATGTGGAATTAGTTTTTTATGTTATGGAAACCCCTATTGAGGATTTCTCTTTACAGTTCATCATATAGGTGGTGTCTATTTTTGGGCTAGGCAAGTGCGGTGATGAAAGGTAAGGTGAGTCACATGTGTGAGGGACTTCTACTTACATAGTGTACTATTACCATTGGTTTACGGGGCATATTTAGAGAGTTTAATGATAGTTTCTTATCAACCTCAATTAGATGGGTTGGTACCCCTTGGATGGATTAGAGGATAGGTGGGTAGTTCTACTGGATTGGAAAGTTTATAGCGGCCATTTAGTTCTAGACTACAGTGTTGCACCATATGATGGTAGGTGGATTTGACTCGAGTACATCTAGGGATCACTCTATAGATGTTTAGGAAATTCCCATGGTTACTTCTTATATTTTCTTTTTTACCTTTCACTATATTTGGTTTCTTTTTTATTCTTCCCGTTTATTTTTTAGAATATCTTGGTATCATTTTTATGAGTTTTGGTTTGGGTTTTAATTATAAAATGGTAAACTATTTTCAAACTAGAATTGTCATGTTTAATTTTATTTAAAAATCAAATATGTGTTGTTTATTATAATGAGATAAACCTATTTTATATATTTATTTAAATCTAGTGTTAATGGAATTTTTTAGGGAAATAAATCATATGGATTCTTTTATAGTTTCTTACTAAGTTATTAATCTCACACCCTACCTGTACCATTTGGTGTCTGTAGACTCGGGCTATTTTTCAGGTTCAGTTTCTTTTTCAGTTTTTTTATTCTAGTTTTCACTTTGAGTGGTTTAGTGTTTTAGATGGTGATGACATTGAGGTCACATGGATATCACATTGGTAGTCGTTCTTTTTTTATTTTTTTGAGTTTCATCCCTATTCAGTTGTACTTGTATCTAGATTTGATCATGTATTTTTTGAAATTTAGTTTTTTTAGTTCTTCAATGTGGTTATTTTATTCTTCTTTGATCCTATTTTATTGGAAAGAAATTTGTTCTCATAGTGATTTATTTTATACCCGACACTAGTTTCCAGCTCGTGGGGATCATGAACTCTCTTTGGGCCATGTATTAGATTGGGTCGGATGTTAGGCTGGATGAAATATGGGTTTGGTTTATGAAAAATTGTATCAAAGGAGGATCATTGTTATTTGGGGTGTCAGTAAGATTGTAGACTAGTATTTCTGGGGATTATGAGGTAGGTTATGGGTTAGTGCATGATCACCACCACTCATAATGAGATCTGAGTTGTCATAGGTGGTTTAGGAATTAATTAATTAACCTACTTTGGTTCGTTTTGGATTAAAGGATGATAATGGAGGAAATATGGTGTGATGTTGTTATATAACATAGAGTAGTGACCCATGTGGAGTCTGAGTTCACAGTTCAATATCCTTCTAGTTGTTGATGATTACTTGGGGCATGGTCCACTACCATGTCTCTAAGTTAGGAACAAACACCAGTTCCTCATTTTGGTGACATGGTGTGAGTCATGTTTCATTTTGGTCTTGGTTTATGTGAGTAGTATTTTAAAATGAAAAAGTCTTTTTGAATGGAAATTATTTCTTTCAATGGTTTTGGATTGAAAAATAGGTTTTAAAGGAAAATGTTTTGAGATCAAAAATTTGATTAGTTCTTAGGTTTTGATAATTAAATGGTTTGTGTAATCCAAAACATTCCCTATGAGTGTTTATATATGTGTGGGTGTGTATGGAAAGTGCATGTTGTCACATGTGTGTGCATGGTGTAAGTTAAAGTAGAAGATTAGATATATGGTGGTTCATAGGATGCAATGGGTGTGTATTTGAAATCAAATTATTGGCCTATTTTTTATAAAATGGATTTGAATAATAAAATGATTTTAGATATTGGTTTTATTTTGAGAATTGGGTATCATTTTTGAGAAGTGAGTTTTTTTATGAAATATGGATTTTCTATTTCAAAATAGGGCCTGGAAGAAGGCAGTTTTAAAATTGAAATGAAAATGGTTATTTTCAAAAAAGGGATTTTTGGTTGTGTTTGTATGTGTTTAGTTTGTGATCCAGTTATTTTGTCTCAAGATTTTTTTTTTGATTGTTTTTTCGGAGGGTGTTGATTTTGATTTTTTTTATTTATCATGTTGATAATAATATGCCACCCAAAAACATCCCCAAACATTCTAGTGATTCATACACATTTTATGGTTATTCAAGGTTGTTTCTTATCCTTCAAGGTAATCGAGGTCTATTAGAGGTAGTGGAGTGGCTTGATGAAGTTTAGAGTGTCTTCATATCATTTGGAACTCCTGAAGTTGTTATGTTTCTTTTTGTTATGGGGTTGTTTGATAGCTCGTATTCTAATGAATGGGAGTTGTTTTCGCATCCATCGATGCAAGTTGGGGTGACATGAGAATTTTTTAGTCTATATTTTTCTGATGGTTTATACATGATGAGGTGAAGACAAATAAAAATGAAGATCTCATGAATGTTTAGCAAGGCTAGAGGATAGTGAAGGCTTATTTTGAACATTTCAAGGATCTAGTCTCCTTTTCTCTGGAGGTTGTGTCGTAGGATATGATAAAGACATCTCTTTTCATTGGGGGTATTCATCTAGAGATCAAGGAGTTATCCTTCTCCTCTAAGGAAATTCGTTTTGAGAATTTGGTGGATGATGTGTCCTTAACTGAGTTGGTTTATGGAGTTTAGGCAGTTGGAAATATAGTTTCTCTTGTTACTTATGAAGGTTTCTCATCTAGAAAGGAGTGAATTCCAGAGGAACCTATCTTTGAGGAGTCCCCTTCATTGGTTATGGATTCTAGTTCATCAGAACATTCCCTTGTGTGACACCAGTGTGGTTGGTTCGAGCATTCAAATTCATCTTGTAGAAATCCTTCAAATACATTCCATCATTGTGGTTATTTGGTTCATCTGGAAATGTTTATTAGGAAGTGTCACCCAAATAAGACATTTTTATTAGGGAATATTGGTGTCTGGCTATGAGGAAGGAGATGATTCGGTTATTAGAGATCCAACCTATAGAGACCCAATCTTGACGTACATGGACATTACATTACTTTTGAAGAATACTTAATATATAACAAAAACCAACACACATGGATCGTAATAGTTTAGTGACTTTGGAAACTCAGAACATAATCTTCTAATCATGGTGAAAGATATTCAACCTCTCCCATAAAATATCTTTCCCTTTTGTTTTCTTACCTAAAACCTTTCTTTATATCCTAGGGAAAAGAAAACATATAAAGGGTGAGCTCAAATGATCAGTAAGGGTAAGCATGGAGAAAATAAAACAAACCATATATATTTGAACTTCAAAACATGAACATAAAGTTTACACATCAAAATTTTGAGTTGTGAAATAAATCTTGGTAGTTCGTATGGCATAGGTCATAAAGGAACATCAGTCATGATAAAATAGCATGGGAATAAAACATTTAATTGTGGAAAATCATTAAGCACTTGATATGATTTCCATAGTATCCAAGGCATTGCTGCGTAGACCATCTTAGTGGACAAAGTCCCTTACTGAATCGAGTTCACTCCTCGTTCTAGTCCTGTATCACTGAACCAGATTAATTTTCCATTCCAGCCATTTCTATCTCATGAGATATAAATCTTTACCCAATGCATCCGAGGGAGATATAGGTCTTACCCATCTCATAATGAAATAATTCTTACGTGTGCCACAAAATAAACATAAATCATTCATCATAACCCAAAGAATAAAATGGGTTTCACTAACATCATCTCATCATAACGTAATCTATATAAAACAAACGGATATTATTTCATCATAAAAATAATCAAACCATGTAAATAATAGATACATTATACTTGAAACATAATCATACTAAATAATGTCATCTTATATGGAAAATAGTTTTGAAAAAACACTTGAAATGAATTCTTGAGGAAAATATCCTTTCTTTTTCAAAATCATTTTCTTTTCACAAAATGCCATTAAATTTTAAAAGAAAATAATTTTTTTGAAAATAATCATGAAATATTTTAGATTAATCTTCATGAAAATTAGGTGTAATGAAATTGTAAAAATTCTTTCATGCCGTATAAGTTAAAAAAAACATTCTCCTCGTACGTTTTCCAGAAAAGTCAAAAAGTTCCTCGTATGGTAAACAAAAGAAAGATTCCTTCCATAACACAATGTAAAAGTAAAAGTGGGGTAAAAATGAATTTAAAAATACATTGAATAATATTAAACACTTTATGAAAAACATTTTTATGGACATGGATGAAAAAATATAACCCCATTAAATACTTACATATAAGAAATCTTGGATAAAAATGAGATTGAAAAATTATCCCTTACCTTATGTCTGATATGCTTCGTATGTATCTGAACCTCCTGTATAATGATTTAAATAATGTCATTGACTTATTACAGAATCATATTCATTTTTATGATATCATATATGGTTCACTTATGACTTTATATTACCCGTTCTTTTGTAAATTCTAGTTTAAAGCAGCGTTTTGGGTAAAATCGTTTCATTTACCGTACGTGTTTTGACTTGTTGTTCTTGATATTATTACTTATATCCAGATTTACTTAATTCCAGAATTTAAAACATGATTTTTATATAATATATATTCATTATATAAATATATGTGGTAGATCGATAAATGGAATGAAATACACCATTCATGGAGACGGTAGGTCGTACGTACGCATAAACGTTGTTTTTGTTTCCTTATTGAATTCAATGGAATTAAGTAAATTAAACATATATGTAAATAAATACAGTATTATTATTATGTAATATATTTCATGATTATTTATTATATACATACTTTATAATCATACATGAATGGTTAATCATGGAAAATGAATCTCATCGCGTTCGTGGAGACGGTAGTCCGTACGTATGCACGAGCGATGATATCATTCCCATAATTATTGAATAGAATTGGAGTGAATGATATAATATATAAGAATCAGTATGATGTTATAATAACCATATATAGTTATTCATTACACCATTATACCCATCCAAGTAAGGTGGTGGTGGAAAAAAAGATTACACCACGACGTGGAGACGGTATTCCGTACGTACGCACGCATGGTGATTTCATTTAACATATGATGGATAGAAGGTGAAATGGGGTTGTTTAATATTTATAATATCATATCAGTATATTATTGATACTGATTGTATTACTTTACAATGAAACAACTAAAAAATATGAATTTGAAGAAGAAAGAAACTTGAAAGAATCGGTAGAAGAGATTACCTCTTCTTCGACGCACCTCCTTTAAGCTTCCTCTTAAGGGACTAGAGTTGGTCTTTTGAGAATACAAAAACCTCCAAAATGTTTCTAGGGAAGTGGATAAGAAAAATGTGTAGGGTTTTTCCAATCTTGAAGGCTCAAAATTCTGTAAAGAGAAGAGGGAGGAGGTGCCCTTTTATAAGGGAGGAGAGGGGCACTTTAGGAAAAACTTAAAATATTATTTTATAATAAAGTCATATTCGGTTTATAATGGCTCCAAAGTGACTTATTTCGATGATAAAGTGGGTATGGGTCGAAATTATCTCAAAAAATAGGTTTTAGACTTGTTTAGGTTACCATTTTAACCTTATCATTCAGATTTAACTCTAAGTTAAATAATTTACATTTTACCATGTCTTCTTGTTTTCTTACTCTATATGGTTAATAAACTTACTATAAACTACCAATAGAACCCCAATTGGTTAATTAATGTCATACATATTATTATATAAGTCTTTTTTCTGAACCTTATATTTTTAGAAATAGAATATCAATTAATAATATAATATTGTTTTAAAAAACTATTTTATGTCAATTTTGACACTATTTGGTAATTGATTTTTTAAAAAATAATACCAGCATGATTAGTTCAAAAAAGGTTAATTAAATAAATACTAATATGTCATATTAACCTCAAAACTTATTTTAATTAATAAAAAGTCTCAAATTACATGTATTTGGGTATTTATAATATCAATTATGTTAATATTTCATTAATAAGGTAATTATTGCATCATCATTGTGTCATAAATAAATTAAATTATATAAAGTCTAAAAATTATAAATAAAATACTATTATATATGAAATATCTTTTTATTTCTAAGGAATATTTATAGTCGAATTTATCTTATGCATAACCATATATTAAAAATAATTTATTTATTAAACTTTGATTTTAACTATTTTAACTCTTCTTGAAATAAAATAATAATAAATGTCCTAATCTAATACAAGTGGACCTAAATGATAAAATTTTATTCCTACGGTTGTTTTTGTTAGAATTATACTTATCTAATAGAATTATGACATGTGTTAGGGTAAAAATAATATCATTTTTACCTTTAATTGTCATATTTACTTTTAACCGTGGTAAATAAAAGTAAAAAGTTATTATTCACCAAAAACTATATTTATCTTATTGAACCACATTTTACTCATTGATATTAATTTTTTCTCTTGGATTTTTTAAATTCCACTCACAGAAGCTGTAAAATTATGTTTTATGTAAATTTTCAAATTCTCCTAGGAGGTGGATAAAAGATGGTGAAAAGTTCAATAAAATTTTTATATATCTAAAATTATTACAAAAATGACTACAATTAATTACATTGAAATTATATAGGTATTATATATCAATTTTTTCCTAAAATAAATTTAAATAAAATAAATAATTATTTAAATAAAAAGTCGGTTTTTGAAATACTAACCTAGTGTTTTCACTATTCATCAAAAATTGAAAGTTTTCAGAAAAATACCAAAAATTAACCCTAGGCTAATTTCGATATTCCGAATCCAAAAATGAAGTCCATTTTGAAAGATAAAATTTGAAAAATTTAAAAAATTGGGTATTACTATTCATAATGGCTAGTTTATATAATATTTTAATAACATATCGCTGTTTATTGAAACTCGGTATTGCGTACAACACACGCTATCATGGAAGGTCGCGATTGCGTGTAATGAAATCCAAGTTAGGGTTGCCTATAGTGAAAGATTTATTTGTTGTTGCGTATAATAGAATCCAACCATATGTCATTTATATATTGAATATATATATATATATATATATACACTCAATGTTGTGTAAAATAGCTTTTATGAAACAAACTTTAAATTTTGTGTAACATGATCCAAGATTAGTGTTGCATATAATGCAAGCTAATACGGTGTTGTGTATAGTGCAAGATAATCTTGGTGTAGCGTACAATAAAAGATATGAAAGAAATTAAAAAGAATATATCTTATAAAATCTCGAGGTGTTACACAACCATAGGACTCAAAGTGAAGCTCGTGAATAGTTAGTAACTTTCGGGGATGTAGTGGGACTTGGCCAGTTTTTGTCTCTAGTGTTCAGGTGGAGACATTTGAAGTTTTGTGTTATGATATTTACAATTATTATGAGTTTTTCCTTGGTTGTATGAATCTTGGGGGTTATTTTTATCTAAATGTTAATCTCTAAATTGGTTTTTTTATTTAAGTTTTCATGACCCTTGTATTTGAGTATGGTTGATTTTTTCAGAATTTAGGAGTTGAGGTTATGGTTCACCTTTTAATTTAAGTTACTTCTTGTAGGTTTATCCCCTTTTGTTAGGGGTTTTGGCTGGTTTGGGAAATTTTTAATTCTGAACATAGTTTTGTTTCTCTTATGAAAAGAAGTTTTGGTTAGTTATGTTGGTAGTTCCGAGTCATGGTGAGGGTGTTTCTCGGTTAGTGTGGAGATTTCATGTTAGTTATCGGGGTCACAATTTTCTAGTCCACCTTGTATTGTGTTTTTTGATTATGTTCTGCTGGTTTTTGTTTGAGTTTTAAAGTTCACATTATAGTTGATTTATTATGTTGTGGATAACCCTATCATGTTCTCCCCTTATTATTTCCTTGTGGTTTCTTCTTGATTGGTTGGGTGTGACTTGTGGAGTAAAAAGGTCACCCCAAGGTTCATATATTCTTTGGATTTTTGATTGGGCATGGAATCAATTTTTACTTAATTTTAAGATGGGTGACTTTATGGGGGAAGAAAGTGTTTGTGGTGGGGATAATTGTCACACCCCTATGTTCAAAAATTCTTATATTTTATTCTTTCCTTTGATTTGGATGTTTTGGTGGAGGTTTGGATTGAGTTACAGAATTAATTTTTTAGTTTTGTGGTGAATTGTTTTCCTACGTACGGGCATTGTAAATTTAGTATAAACTGTGTGGACTAACCAAGGTAACCATTCAGATGGTTCTGAAGTTAGATAGAAGCTACCGCACGGTTTGATCATGGTAATTCAAATCGTGTGGGTTGTCCATGTGGTTTTTCTCCTCTTGGGTAGTGGCTACTGCCTGGTTGGAGCATAGTTTGGTAAATGGTATGGCCAAACCATACGAGAGGCATATATTTTTAAATTCTTTAAACCCCTGGTTCTATCTCTCCTCTTTTTATACCTAAATTGAACCCCTCTCTCCTAGGTCATAATTGGTGAATGATAGGGTCACCAAACCCCTCTCCCTTCGATTATACTCCCTCCATGGGTCCATATTCAAGATTATAAGGTAATGTTTTAGGGTTTTTTTATTTTTATATCTTTTCTCCATTCCTATTTTTAGTTTATTTGGGTTTCCTTATGGGTTTTTCCTTTTTCCCAAACACTAGATATTATGTATGATGTGTGGTTTGATTTTATTGATTATTAGGGTGTGAAGATTGATCTTCAAGACCTCTCCTTCCTCCTTCCAATGTTTTGTCATATTCTCACACCATTGAGGTAGGCATCTCCATGCTTTTCCTTTATGATGCATTCTGTTGATGATTAGGTAATTTTAATAAATGTATAGTTGTGTTTCACATTCTTTTGATGCACCTTATATGTTTATTGTAATTGTTCAGTGTTGGTATAATTTGTTAAAAATGTTTTTCAAATAAGTTCTTTAAATATTCCTGTGTTTATGGGCACTCAAGGTGTCTATTGAAATGTAAAGAGTTCTTTTAAAATGAAATTTTGTGTTTTGAGAAGTTTCTATCCTTGGTTGTGTTGTGACATTATTTTTTAAAAATTTTGAGGTTCAAACCCTCTGTATCGAACAAAAAACAAAAGAACCACTTTTATGAGTGTTATGACATTATTGTTAAACTACAAATTTGATGTTTCTTGTGAAAATTGGTGAATCTTATGTTTAATTCTTATATGTGATTTTTTTGTCAGTTTGGAAGCATGTGGAGTTCCTTTAAAGTTAGTTTTGGGTGATCTCATTATACACTTGATTTGTGTCGTTGGATTTGGGCACATCTATGTGTTTCTGATGTTCACACATTGATGAGAACATAGATGATAATGGTATTGTACAAGTCCTTTTAACAATAAAACCCAGTTTCTAGAATAATTAACCTTTTTTCCTCTTCCTTCTCAAAATTCTCTTCAAGACTACATGTTTTCCTAAATGTTTCATAGTCTCAATGTGGTTTTGAAAGTGGTTTCTAATGTGTCCTTTAAAACTTATACCATTTGGTATTTTAGGACATTATTGGTCTCTAAGTGGTTTGAAATCTTGTTTGGAATCTTTAAATATATTGTGAGTTCTCATTATAGGTTTAAAAGGAATTTATCATGAAAGGTAAAGTCTTTTTTGGAATTGTGTATATGAAAATGGTATTTTATATCATTTTGGAAATGGTTTGGAAATTATTTATAAGAATATTTGAAATAGACTCAATGTGAGGTCCAGTTGGCTCTTTATAATTTCTGGGTAATGAGTTGTTGTTTTGTAAGTGTAAATACCTTATTGGTATCTTTGAATTTTTTGAGAAATGGTTTAAAATATCATGTAATATGATGGATATGTTGGAACTTTTTATTGGTTTGTTATTTGATGATCATTCGTATTGAGGATTTCCCTGTTGTGGTTCATCCTATAGAAGGTGTCCATGTTTGGGGTAGGCAAGTGCGGTGATGGAAGGTAAGGTGAGTTAAGAATGCAAGGGCCTTCTACTTACATAGTATATTATTAAAATGGGTTTCATGGGAATCTTTATAGGGTTGAGTGACAGTTTCATATCAAACCTGATTAGATGGGTTGGTACCCCTTAGATGGATTAGAGGCCAGGGGGGTAGTTCCATCGGATTTTCTAGTTTAAAGCAGCTAGTTGGTTATAGACTATAAAGTTACACCGTACTCCAGTAGGTGGATCCGACTCAAGTACGTCCAGGGATCTCTGTAGGGATGTTTTGTAAATGCTAAGGGTTACTACTTGTATTCAATTTTTTTACCTTTAACTATAATTGGTTTCTTTTTTATTCTTCCTATTTATTTTTCAGCACAGTTTGGTATCATTTGTATAGGTTTTGGTTTGGGTTTCAATTACAAAATGGTAAAATATTTTCAAACTAGTGTTGTGGTGGGGAATGTTTTAAAAAAACAAAAGTTTTGTATTTTATTAAGAATATGAGAAACCTATTTTATATATTTATTTAAACCTATTGTTAATATAATATTTTTTAAAAAGGAATTATATGGATTCTTTTGTGGTTTCCTACTGAGCTATGAAGATCACACCCTACTTGTACTATTCAACATCGGTTGACCCGAGCTATTTTTCAAGTTCAGCTTCTTGTTCATGTTTTTTGGTTTGATTTGGCCCTTAAAGTGGTTCAGTTTTGGGTTTTTTTTTGAGTTTCAGTCTTGTTTGGTTGTACATGTATCTTCATTTTCTCTTATATTTTTTGAAATTCAGTTGTTATTAGTTCTTCCATGTGTCCAGTTTATTTATATTATATCTTCCTTTATTGGAAAAAAATCGTTCCCATAGTGATTTCCTTGATACCTGACACTAGATTCCAACTCATGGGGATCGGGAACACCCTTGGGTCCATGTCTTGAACTGGGTTAAATGTTGGGTTGGATGGAATCCCAGCTTGGTTCATGAAAATACATGATTATAAAATGTTCCCTACAATATATTAACCAATATAAATACACTTTATTCATTCATAAGTGAGACATTACAAAAAAACACATAAAACAATGTATTGTACACCATGGATGATGTACATTCTTTAAAATTTCATAAATCAATAGGTGATAATAGATAGAAAATAATAAAATCTTCATGGTTAGGAAATATCTAAGATCATCTTTAACCTTGAGGATCACCAATTTCAAAAAAAACTATAATGGGTAATATCACCATGAAATGAGAAAGAATTATGAAAAAGTTATAATATAAAATAATAATTATGCCTTGTAATGTGAAAGTGGAATGAACAAATGATTTCGTAAGTCTATATATATAGGAATAAAATCTATTCATTTAAAATATGGTCATTTTAATTATGGTAATATAAATATGGTTTTCGGTCATATATCTTATAATGATACTGATGTTGTGTATTGTTAAGTAGTGAATATCAAATAATATAACTCAAAATGATATAAAAATACGATATTAAAATATTATAAACATATATATTATGTGTTATGTATAAATATTAATATTATTAATAAAATATGATATGATATATAAAATTCAAATAAATATTTTAATATCAATGGAGTAATAAATTAAATTTTAGAATATAAATAATTTAATTTTAATGATATTTTTAAATCATATTTATTATAAAAGTTCTATTTCATTTTTCAATGAACCATTTTGTTAATTATTTTATATGTTTCCTAATATATTAAATTTAACACTTTTAAAAAATTGTTATATATTAACTAATATATTAACATCTTTTAAATTATAAATATATATGAAATAATTTTAAGAACACTTAATGTTTAAAACTATCATTTTTTCAATAAAACTATTTTTTTGTTATATGATGAATTTTATTTTAAAAAGTAAATTTATAAATCTTATAGTTTTGATTTTTTAAAATGAAAATAATTTTTGAATTCATCATTTCAAAATTAGCTTAAATTATTTTTCCCTAAAATAATTTATTTTTCGGTGAATATTGAAAAATAATGATTTTACTAAAGTATAACTTTTATAACATTATTATACAAGAATGCCATGAGTGTTTTTCAAAACTTTTTAAAAAATATAATTTTTTTATAAAATTAAATTAATTATTTTAAGATACTATATATAAAACTCATTCTGAACATTTTAGAAAACCTATAGGTGATATTTTAACAAAAATTGTTTTCATCTATTTCTTTTTAAAAAAAATCACATGGTAGAATTAGGTTTTTGACTTATTTTAATGTTAATTAACATTTATTCAAAAAATAATGAACATTTAATTTTCAATATAATCAATAACATTTATAAATTTATCCTAAACATAAATCTTATGAATAAAACTAAACTTTTTTCTAAAAATGGGTTTATGCACGTTACATGTTCTATTGTTAAAATTAATTTTAATTACATATATAAATCTATATTTTATAAATTATATTAAATATTTAGAATCTGTAGGTGTAAATTATATATTAAGATTCATTTTTTATGCTTTAAAAATAAATTACTTAAGTAAAAATTAGTTACCTCAATAAAAACCCAAAATGGTAAAAATAAATATCTAAGATTAAATGACTTGAAACATGTTTAAAAAATGTGTGGAAATTTTTTTTTGAGTATTTATATACCTTATCCATTATCACACTCTATTATCTTCCACTTTCTCTTCATATTCCATGTGATTCATGTGCACTCTTTTTATTAAAGAGTTATATGTGCCAAAAATGTCATTCGCTCAATTATAAAAGGAACCACCACCCCTCCACCTATCCAAACATCAAAATTACCTTAGTATCATCCCAAAATATTACTTTGTTTCTTAAGAACCCTATACCGAAGTATTATGCACTTTTATCTTACCAAAATATCAAGCTAAGGTGGTTTTAGGAGGTGACCAAAGGAGAATATCAAAAGTGAGAGGTAACATTTTTCACCACACCTTCTTAATTATTTTCTACTCATACCACCTAAAACCTCATATATACATGAGAGTATGATAATATCAGTATTATTAAAATTATGGTATGTTTTTTTTACTAATTTAACATCCCTTTTACACCTTCCTCTAAAATCATTGAGAAAAATTAAAATTTTATCATGTGTGTGTGCGGACTATCACCTCTATAAATGACATGCTCAATTTTTAATCACCACCTTTCATGGATGGTTTTAAAATGTTATTTACTAATATTTTATGATATTTATAAAATTTTAATTATTTTTAAATTATAATATATATAATTTTCAACCTTATTTCTTTTATGTAAAAATGAGAGTGTCGTTTATGTGTATGTGTGGACTACTGCCTCCACAAGATGATGTTTCTCATTTATTTCCATTAATACTAAAATGGGTGGAACAAAACTTTTATTTAATTTATAAAAACTTTATTCACTAAAATATTAACATTTTTAAGGATAATATTAGACATTCCATAAGTAATATTAATAATAAATGGTTATATTAAATTTAACCGCTAAAAAGCACATATCAAAGTACCTTTTAAAATTTTATTTCATTTATGGAAAACAAATTTACCTATATAAATTAGGTTATTATGGAATAATAAAGGACATAATAATATAAAATTATAAATATTATTAAATTATTTTAAAACTATTGGACCTTATTCAATATACCATGAATGTTTTTGAGAAACTAACTAAATAACTTCAAGTAACCAACATAATAATTAACAATTTAATAAGTTGTTCACACATGATAAATACACCATGTAGAAAAGAAATGTAAAATTTTCAGGTTATTGTTATAGAATTTAATGAATTTAATTTGATGATTCATTAAAATATATTCAATTTAAGATCACTTTTAGACACAAGTTAAGGGTTTTGGTCTTAATCACCCATCATTGAGGAATGTTTTGATATTATGCTCCAATATTCATTTAGATGATGAAACTAATACCCCTTGAATTTTAATATAATACTTTTTTTTAATAAGTAAAATTCACTTAAATTCATGAACATTGTTTTTGTGGGCTATGATTGATGTCTTCCCTAAAATATAAGGGTCTTTCATAACTCAATTTTCTTTCTTGGTTTATAATGTTTCTCCTTTAGTTTTTTCATTAATCTCATATGGTATTCCAATTTAAATCTTGGGAGACCAATTTTTATTAAAATATTATTTTTCTATGAGTTATAATACTTCATTAAAATGAAAATATATTAAGAATAATTAACATCCTCTAAAATGATGGTTTCCCCTCCTTGTTCATAGTTTCCCTTCCTGATAATGTTATCCTTTCTAATTAGAATCCTAATTAAGTTTTATCTCAAGTGAACTTAATATTCATATTATGATATTTTAAAAAATATTATTATTTTTACAATGTGGTATTTCAAAAAAATTGTTTTAAAAATACAAAAAGAGATCTTTTATACTTCATTTGTAACTTGTTGGTTACACATTATCTTTCTTTTTCTCCCTTTTACCAAATATCATTCTCATATAACTATTATATTTTTTATATGTCCCTTATATATATACCTAGATAAATATCCTTTTAATTTATAGGTTTATACATGTTTTTAGTTCCCTTATAAATTCCCACATTTAAGTAAACCTAATTTAAGAGAACTTTCTTATTTCTTATCTTGTTTCAAGAAACACCACCCATAAAATGTTTTTAAACCATTAATAGATTCTAAAAACCCTAATTATTTTATATAGAACCATCTTGGTAAAATTTTGGTTTTATGTAAAATAATAGGGTCTTTTCTTCTTTAGAAATATCTTTTACTTATTCTATAATGATTTTCCCAAGTGATACATTTTTATTCTTTCTTCTCCTATATACTTCTCATGAAGTCTATATATTGGAGATAAATGATCAATAATTATGTTTAATTTTCAAATATAAACATATAAATGATTTGATTACCTATTCTCTTGGGAATCTTGATGATTTTGGATTCAGTTATTCCAAGAATCAAAATTATGAAACCCACTTTCTTCTCATGGGTTTGTTCATTCTTATGATTTATGTATGGATATTTTTATCATGTGGAATGCATATATATGGTTTTCATTTATATTATGGTTGGTACCATAATTATATAGTCCTACAATTCATTGGGTAAATCTTTATATCTCATGAGATGTCATGTAAGGAATTAGGGAGTAAAGCTAATCTACTATGGGACCTTTTCCACTTAATGATAATGGTATTGGGAGTGGCTCTTAACTTATGTTTATGACATCATGATTTATATTGTTGTTATATGTTTCTGATCTTATGACATCATTTACTTATTCAATCTGTCCATGCTTATGATTAACCCCTTTATGATATCATGTTATGTCTCCTAACTCTCATATTATGCTTTATTTCCATGTTTATTCAACTACTGGTCTTTCTAGACTATTCTTTTCCATATTTTTGTCACCTAGGGTGTCCTGGAAATTTTTAAAAGATCTATGAGAGTCAGGATAACTATGTGTAGTTTTAAATAAAAATGTTTCTATATTTAAAATGTTATATTTTTATATATAGTCTTCCAAATATACTCGACCTCTAGATTCTCATCTTGTATTTATTAGAAAAATATGTTATGATTTATGAAAAAAAAAGTTGGTTTAAGGATTCATTAACCATAGTCCATGTGTCTTTAAAGAATTTAAAATGAAAACTTCAGTCTCATATTCATTTTTTATTTTATTTTAATATACATTTTTTTACAAAAATAGAGAAAAAGTAGAAAAAGTGAATTTTAAGGAATGTTGTGAATTATTTACCTATAAAAATTTAATCATTTTCCTTATATCCTCGCAAACATATAAATATTTCTAAAAATAATTCCCATGAAAAAACCTCCACAAAAAAATTGTATTCATTTATAAATCATGTATTAAAATATCAATAGGTGGATGAGAACTGATTTGGATTATAATGTAGCTACTATAAGTTCATTCATGGTCTTTAAATCTCATCAAAATGAATTTTATATACAAAGTAGACTTGAAAATATCATAAAAAAGGGAATTTGAATTTCAAAAATTACCTTTATAATTCTAATCACTCCTAAACTAAAATAAATTTTATTAATTCATAAATAAAGTTTTAGATTTTAAAACATATCCAAATATCTCGATAAATATATAAATCTAATAATATGTAAAAAAAAAATTGAAACCTCTTATGTTAGGATAGTTTATCATTGGATAATATTTTATATAAATTAAGTTCTCAATGAACCCAAAATTAATTAAATACACAAAAAAATAATTAGGGATCAAAAACATATCAAGATTCATTTGATTTTGAGATTTTAAATTTAAGAAAACTACCATGATTAACTCAATGGTCCAAAATTGAAAAATATTTTCTATAAATATCAATTATCACATTAAAATAAAACAAGTAAAAACAAAAAAAAACTTAATGTAAAAAATTATAAACTCTCCTTCCACACTTATCTTAAAAAATTTCTTTTCTTTAAGTTAAATTATGATTTACCACCTTGTAAGTAGATTATGATTGATAAAAAATAATAGTATTTTTAAATAGAATAAAAATGTCTTGTTTATATGGGTAGCTTATTCAAATGATCTTTATTGCAGTCACTACGACTAACATCCATGAAAATATACAAATAAAAACAACTAATAAAACCCCTTATTAAAAAGGAAGTAAAGGTTGAAATAGAAAGTAATAGAGTCTTGGTTTAAACCCCCAAACAGGGTACTAGGTTTTTATATCCCATAGTTTGAAAGTACCAGGGGATTATCCCCAATCTAAAAGAGGATAGGGTTACATCAGTTGGAACAACTAGATTCTTTCTATTATAGTTATCATCTATATACACTACTGATGGATGTTCCCTTGGATATATTATTTTTTATCCACTCCCTTAATATATATCTAATAAATTCATGGTGGAAGTGAGTATGGTTCCTCTAATACTAGCACATTTTATATAGATTTTACTTCAACATCCCCTAGTGCATAGTTTGTAAATGTTTCATCAATAATTTATTCATAGGGAGAGTCTGTGAAAAAATTAATTTGTAAAGAATCAAAACAATAATAATTTAGGTTAAAATATTCTTCCTTAATTTTTTGAACTTGTAAATTTTTCAAATTATATAATTCCATTGATATTTCCTCAACATTTTATCCTTTTAAAAAATCTTTAATGTTTTCAGGAGTCTTAAAATATTTTTATAATAGTGAGTTTTCTTATCCATAAAAATTCCTCTAGAGGCATCTACGGGTTGGAAGAATCTACATTACTTACTAAGGAGTAGTGATTTATTCAATAATTTTCTATAAATTAAAAATAATAAAATAAATCCAAACATGACCTCTCTCCCTGAAATGGATTAGTTGGAATTAAAACTTCAGGTGACTCTAATAGAATTATTATGTGGTTTGAGAGTAAATATTCAATGAGATCCCCTTCAACCTCAAAAGGTTCCTCCTCAAAAAATATAGATGAGGAATATTTGACTTATATATAATCATTTAATACTTATTTTTATAGTGCCTACACTATCTATATTTCTTGTTCATTGTATACTCTTAGATCAATCACTTTTACAACTTTCACTTATGAACATATGGTTGGATAATAGTAAATTGATATAAATTTATCAACTAGTTTTTTAAGTTCATCCCAGGAAACTTTTTGGGTTGGATTCATGTCTACAAAATTCATGTGTTTTGTCTATATTTTTCTTTAATTAAAATAATCTACAGAAGATGAAAAATAGTGAAGTGAATATCCCGGCTCCATATAAATAGTGAAAATTTTGATAATCTAGTATTAGTAGGGCTATAAAAATAGAATTTAAAAAACCCCTATGAATACATCTTTGGAATTGACTAAAAGTTTATCATGTAAGGATCCAAGACTAAATACTCACTGATATTTACTTATTTTGTTTTTTTGGTTATTTAAAATAGTGAAAGTTGTAGACACCAGGAAAAGATTTTGAAATTATATATATATATATATATATATAATAAATACAAATGTTGGAATGAAATTAGATATCCCAAGAATAGAATATAGAGGAAATTCATTATCCAAAAGGTGTTCTAAACTCATTTAATAATCAAGTCATAACCAATCTTTTATTACACCCCTATATCTAAATTATGGTAATGAACATACATGGAAAACCTTCCTACACGTATTTATACCTACCTCTTTCATAGTAAAGAGGAAGTGGACACACTCAACCAAGGAATCCACTATGAAAACACCCAAATTCACTATATTTCATTCATCCCACAATCCATACAACTCCAAATATATGAATTTTAGACTAAGATAAGTTAGGGGGAATATATTTTATATAAGGAAGAACAAAACTTTAAATTGGAAGAAGATGAGAAGGTATCCATTGATTGTGATGGCCTAGTCATTTTTTACCCATTACATTGAGCCTTTTGGGTGTTTTAGGTGTTAGAGGAAGGTTGGAGGATGTGAGTTGGAGTTAGAGATGATATTTTAGTTGGGAGGAGTGTGTCATGGTGTGTCCTTGGGAATCACACCATGATTGGATGGCTATATGAAGGATTGGTTTTCATTTATGGGGTGTCATTCCATGAAAGGTTAAGTCATAGTTTGGTTATTATATTAAGACATAGATCATAGGTCATGGGAATTGGGAACCTTACTATTTAGAGTAAAGAGTTTTTTCATGGTGTGAAATGTTTTTTTCACAGTGAAAAATAAATTACATAGGATTTTTGGACAAGTGTAAAACCTTATGTTTTTTTAAGAATAATATCCATTGAATATTTTTTCTTATGTATTTCCTTTTCCATTTTATAATCATGATATAGTGATTTTAGTCATGGTGTAAAGTGGATTTTAGGGATTTTTTTCTTTATGTGAATGGACATCAGGGTGTGACCATATATTCCACGACATGAGCCCTAGATGTTTGGTTTCAAGGATCTATATTTTGGGGTGTTGTCACACTATGGTGATCCTATTGTATCATGTATTGGGTTCAAAGGATCATGTACATGGTGTGTCCACCATGGTTATGGTATGACCTTAATAAATTATATAGTATTAATATAATTGATTAATATTTGAATGAATGGTGGCAGATTAGATCATGACATGGATTTTGATGATTCACTTGATATGGCCACATCATGGAATGGCCATAACCTGTTATATTGTGATGCATTAAAATTACAATTTTATTATAAATTTAAAATATTATCTATGTTATTTCTTATTCTTTCATCTTCCTCAAGCCTTATCTAACCAAAGTTTCATCCTTATATAATGTTTATCTTTTTTGGGTTTACTTTGGATCTTGGATTCGAGAGATAAATTTCATTTGATCCAAGGTTATTTCTAATATCTTATTCTTAGTTTTCTCCCAGTTCATATTATTATAATAAATTTAAATAAATTTTCCTTGGTTTTTTATCCTTAGGTAATGGATTTGATTAAGATCATTATGACCAAGGTTTTTTAGGCTTTCCTTGTGGGATTTTATCCTTGAGATAATATTTATTTCTCTTATTCTTATACAGTGATGGTGGAGCTTCGATTGAGATGGGGGATTCAAGACTTCTCCCTTGTATTTGGGTGAAACTATGGAAGTATCATGATTTTACTTGATTTGGGTAGATAGTAAGGATTAACCTAATAAAGATAAAGAAGTAGACTAAAGTGATTTAAAAGGGAAGGGTAATTCACATGTGTTTTATATTATTTTTTTTTCTTTAATGTGTTTGATGATTTTTTATATTACTTCTAAGAGTTTTTATATGGTGTACTGTATGTGTTATTACTTAGATTGAATTATTGGGATCACCTTTAATAAAAGGATAAACATATAAAGATGGTAATTAATAGGTTGTGTGAAATATAGAATTTTTGTGATGTCACTCATGCAAGAGATGTTAAATTAATATGAAAAAATATTAAAAAAAGGGAATTTTGGAAGTTATTATTACAATAATTGTTTAATGTATGTTTCTGGTGTGATTTTTAATGATTTTTTTATTTTTGTGGTCATGTTAGTGAATTATTGTGGGTTTTTTTATATGTTGGAATGTTTTTTGAAGTAGGTTATTTGTAATGTTTCCATGGGGGCATGATAAGTTGTGGTTGTTGATGTAGCAATGGTAAATGGATTGATTATATAGAATAGAAATAGTGGTGTGGCAGGTTGTGAGGAAATAGGAAGTATTGGGTGTCTGTTATGATGGTTGTTGGAATAGGATGTGTTATGAAGTAGTGTTTTCGATAGTTAGTTGTGTATTTTGAGGATTGTGCCATTGATACTTGGTGGTAAAGATTTTTTTGTAACATTTAACATGGTAATGTGTATGGTCTTTAAATTTAAGAAGTACCAGTTGTAAATGAACAATACAATTTAATTGAATGGGTAATAGTTGGTATAAGATGAGTGTTGGATAATGAATGTTTGGAATTAAATATATAAATTAATTTAATAATTAATGTAATGTGGCAGGTAAAATGGTATGTTTTTTAATGGGTAAATGATTTGACTAAAGGGGAAATTATGGATGTTGTTTTGGCTTCTTTGTGTGTTAAAGTGGGGTTATTTGGAGTTATAGAGATAAAAATGGTTTCTAATAAATGATAGTAATGATGAGGTTTTTGTGATGGGTGTGACAGTGTTGTTTTGGTATGAACCCTTGTGTTAGTATTATGTGTGGTTATATATATGTTTTATTTTCTGTATGATTTCTTTTACACCCCACCTGAGTTGAATATCCATAAAAATTACCAAATATTTTTGTTTTTGGGTTTTCCCAAACATCCAACTCAGTAAGGGAATAGATGGTTGATTACTGCCTCTCCCATGCTCCCCCTTCTAGGTGTATTATGGGCTATGATAGCTCAAAGTATATATAATAATATTTTTTTAATGGATTAAATTTATAGTAAGTGATATACTAGCTAACTTGGTTATGTGGAGGTGATAATGATTCATGGTGGGGGTTGTGCATAGTGAGAGTAGGAATAAGGTTTATGACCTTTATGTTTATGATACCCTATTATTATGGATATTTCAAGGGTTTGTGATATGCAGGGATTATTTGGTGTTGTATATGAGGTAGTATGTGGTAGTAGATACGTGATTATTATGATGATGATATGTCTATGGTATGTGGTATATGGTTGTGATATGAGATATGTAGTGAAATTTCTAAACCGTGGAAGGCATGGAGTGCAATACAATTTTTATTGGAGAATTAATTCTAAAAATAGTAGAGAATTGGTTGCAACGATCCTTATTTTTATTTTTATATTCATTGAAGTTTTTTTGGGTGAGAAGGCCTTAGTGAGGTTGGGTGGTAGTTGACCTGACTTAGGTGAGTGTTGGTTCTGTTGTTTGTTCACTGAGGCCTTAGTATTATTCTTCTATATTTTTTTGAGTGGACTTATGGAGGATTTTACTGAGTATAAATGTTTTCCCACCCACATTTATAAATCATATTTTTAGGTTTCAAGGTGGGAATTAGTGATCAATCTAGACATTAATAGCTTGTGGGTTGAAGATATGGTTGTAGTCACTACCACATGAGTATCTTTTAGTATTTCATTTTAGAGTCTTATTTTTTGTATGGAATTACATGAATTATAGGATATAACTTTTCATTTTTATATTATAAAGTTGATTATTGGTTTCCATTTATATATGTTTCTAAGAACTATGTGGTTAAGGCCCCCTATTTTTATATTTTATACCCTTAGTGCTAGTCACCAACCCATCGCCTATAGGATATGGGCATCAAGTTTCATTCTCATATTCACTGTAGAACTAAAAGGGTTTACTAGTGGGGTGGGTTATGAAAACATGGTATAAAATATATATATATATATATGAGAGTTAGGGTGGATATCCAAGTTATGAACTTGTGAGGATTACATGGTTTCTATAGGGATACATTGATATTTGGACCTAGTGTGTGATGTAGGAAGATATACCACATAAGAAATTTTTGATTGGGTCCCATGTAATTATAAGTTAGGATATTAATCTTACTAAACACTCTAAGGGGGTAATTTTTATTATAGGGTAGATACCTAATAGATGTATATTCATCATGTTTGATTGTGTTTTATTTAAATTAGAGTGATTCTGAGTGATGTTAACATGAATTTAATTAAATAATATTAATTGAGTTTCATGTTATTATGATTATGAGTTTACTTTATTACCTGTAGAGATGGATCCTAGTCATCATCTATGGTTGGTTCATACTGGTGAGGTGCGGAAAGATGATCTAGTAACTGCTAGATGTTTGACCCAAATGAGAAGGATGAGTCTTGGAGAAAGATGTTGTTGTTGGAACCATGGTCTTCTATTCCGGATTTGGAGTATGGTTTGTGTTTTTTGTCAATCCTCAGTGGAAGTTCAGAATGTGTACCAGCAAAGAGATCATATAGTTCAAGCAGACAACAGTATTGAAGGTGGCGCCATTTCCCAGTGTTTGCCAAATTTTTGGGCCTGAAAATCAAAAAATGGAGAAAAGTGTTTTTGGCAAAGAGACTTGTGTGATGTGTACTTGAAGGAGAGGAAACTTGTGCGCCATATGTTTTTCAAGATCAGAACATGGGAAAATGGCAAAGGGATAAGGGTTGTGTAAGTTTTGGGATGGTCGCGCAAGTGACCTGCGCACCGTGAAGAGGCTTGCGCGTCGATGCCTCGGAGGATTGGAAACTATCACTTTTATTGTTTTTCAAGATTATAACTTAAAAATATGGAAAAGGAAATAAGGTCGTGCAAGTATTTGTGTGGTCGCACAAGTGAGTTGCGTGACAGAGGCTAGGGATGATGAGCTGTGCGCCGGAACCTGTGCGCCAAGGGAAGACTTGTGCGCCACCACGCAGGGGGTCCAGTTTGCCTATAAATAGAGAATCACCCCTCCTCATTTGTAACCATGTTTAAGACTTAAAGATTTTTCGAGCTCTCGTCGCGCAAGTAGTTGAGTTGCGCAAGTGGTTGTTGGGACGTGCAATTAGAGGCTGTGCGCCGGTTGTTGGCTACGCAACCAAGGCGGTTGGGGAGTTAAAGGTGCAACGTCGTGCAAGTTCAAGGTTGAAATAGGCAATGTCGCACAAGTGGGTTAGTGTCACCTGCGCACCGAATTTGTATCGTTCAAGTGACTTTCATGCAAGGATTGAAACATGTGCGCCAGGCTTGGAGAAGCGTGCCAAGGTTGTTAAAGTACATCTGTCCTTTTGAAGATGCACGAAAGCTGGAAGATCGCCCGGTACCCTCAGCGCAAAGTAAGATTCATCTTCTGGTGAGAATTGGACGTCAAAATAGCATCTACATACAACAGAGGATGCATTATTATGCAATTATGAAGAGACATTCACGTCTATAAACTGAGTGTGACTTCACCAAGGGCAGTGAGCCAAGGGGAGTCAACGGGAGTGACCCGAGGGAAGCAGTGAGATATCCCTGAACCATTGTAAAGGCAGTGAGCTTGGGATAGAGTGACTCTGCCTGAACCTTTGTAATCCATATCTTGTAAAGATTAGTGGAATTTGGTATGACCGACAACTTGTCGGCGTATGCTCCTTGGACTTAGCCCTTAGTGGTGAACCAAGTAAAAAGTGTTGTGTCTTCTCTGTGCATGTGAATGTTTTCTTTCTGATCATATTCATCATACAGGTTCAACAAGTTATTACCAATGTGGGAACAAGATCCATCACATGAAAAGAGAAATGTGTCACCCTGATTCACCCCTCCCCTCTCAGGGTGTTCCGGGGTCCTTCAAGTGGTATCAGAGGGTAAAGGTTGCTGGTGTTGAATCTATCCTTTATCGTCATGGAGAATGCAGTCAATGTCAGGGGATTCCCTCACTTCGATGGAAGTAATTTCTAGATCTAGAAGAATATAATGAGATCTCATCTAATATCTCTTGGAATGGAAGTTCTTTTTTCTATTGTGTAAGGAATACAAGTCACTGATCCAACAGGCCTGTCTATGACTGAAATAGACAGGAAAATTCTTGATGTAGATGCTAAAGCACAAAATGCACTCACTGCATCCCTTTCTGATAAGATCTACCTAAAGGTGATGATTTTAACCACAGAAAAATCCATGTGGGATAAACTCGAGAATATTTATGAAGGAGATAGAAAAGTGAAGGAGGCAAAACTACAAGTGCTGCACAATCAGTTTGATGATCTGAAGATCCATCCAGACGAGAATGCAGACTCATTCTTCAATCGAATTACTGAAGTGGTTGGAGAAATTCGGGGTCTAGGAGAAGAAATCAAAGACTTTTATATTGAAAGAAAATATTAAAAAGACTTCCACCTCTGTATAATGAAAAGGTGTCAGCTCTTGAGGAAATAGATCTTTCGAAACATTCTTTGGATGATCAACTGAGCAGCTTGGTAGCATATGAAATGAGAGTCAAACCAGAAGATGGTATGACTCGTGTGAGAAAGGAAATGTCATTCAATTCCATGGATAAAATGAAAATCTCAAAAGATAGTAGTAGTGAAGATGACGAAGAAAAATAAATTCTTTCTCTCATTTCAAAGACTTTCCGGAAGGGAAAAGGGAAATTCAAAGGGAAGTTACCTCTCACATGTTTTCGTTGTAGAAAAGTTTGGCACATTGCCTCTCAGTTCTCAAGAAAGATCAATGATGAAGAGAGTGAATATGAAAGCTTAGAGAAGACTCAGAGAAGGTCCTTAAAATGGGAGACTTTAAATCTGGAAAGAAAATGCAAAGGAAGAGTTTTGTCTGTGAAGAGGAAGAAGATGATAATGAATTTTGTGATGAAGAAGAACCTGAATTCAAAACTGGGAACCATGCATCCATGATGGCCACTGTTGAAAAGTCAGAAGATACTGGTGGAGAAAAACAACTGAGAACTTGTGTAGATATTTAGATGTAGCTTAAGGATGCAGTTAATAAGCTTAAGACTAAATGTAAGAGTTGCAATAAGTAGAAATCAATTGTAGAAGAATCAACTGAATACGTTGATCAACAAGAATCTAAAATTGAACGACTGGAAGAATTTGTGAAGGTACAGTCTAAAATAATTGAAAAAATGATGATGTAGTGGATCTGAAGCTGAGAATTGAAGAGCAGGAAAAGGTCATCAATGACCTCACCTCCAGACTAGATGAAAAATCCAAGACTGCTGAGGGTCTTGAGGAGGAAGTTGTTACTCTAAGGAGTAAACTTGATTCTGAATAAATTCCAAAATAATCGAGGAAGAAAATATAGTTTGGAAGATTCTCAGATGCGGAATTACTAGCAAGAGCCAAGTGTGGTTCAGATGGGGTTAGAAAAATCTTGAGTGATCAAAGACCCGCTTGTATGGGAAAGAGTGGAATTGGCTATGAAGCTGAGACATCAACTGTTGGAAGTGAAAAGATCCAAAAGAAAGATAAGATGAAAGTTTAACATGTTGAAATGTTGCCTAAAGTGCTGAAAAAGGAACCCACAATCCAAACTAAAAGGAGAACTGAAAATTATCCTCAAACATTCCTAAATGACAGACAATCTAACTATTCTCCCAAGGAAGAAGGTATAAGGAGAAATTCAAGTGAGAAGACATTTCCCCTCATGAAGTGTCATTTTGGTGGCTATCTAGGCCATACCATGTCTTATTGCGAAGAGGCAAGAAGCTATCTGAATGGAGAAGATATAGAAGTTCAATAAAGGAGAAAAAATTCATATCCTAATTCTTATAGAAGAAATAATTTCTATGGATATTGTTATCATTTTTCTAACTTTGGTCATAAGGTAGCTAATTGCAGGTAGAGAAGGGACATGGACACCTCATACCGAAGTTCAAGACAAGTCATGTCTCGACAGCAAGACAGTGTTTCTCTCTCAAACAGGTTCTCTCCTCTCAAAGAAGATTTCGACTATGAAGAACCTGGGTATGCGGAAGAGATAATTGAAAGGCCATTAGTACTATATACCCAATCCAATGTCTCATGGAAGGAAATAAAGAAGATTGAGAAATCCAACCTTGCAGAGGTGGACCTCAAAGATAAAAAGAACAACAGTACCGGGATTCTGGATAGCGGTTGTTCATCTCATATGATAGGTAATGTCGGACTATTAACGGATATCAAAAGGAAGGTTGATGGTACAGTACGATTTGGTAATTATGGAGCTCTAAAAATCAAAGGGAGTGGAAGTACCGAATTAGTTAATAGAGAACTAAAGAAGACTAAAGTCCTTTACGTAGATGGCCTATGTCATAATCTCCTCAGCGTGAGTCAACTCTATGACTCGGGACTTATAGTTACTTGTAATCAGAAAGGCTCCACTATCAAGGGAAAGACAGGAAATTCACTTATGAAGGGATGTAGAACAATAGGCAACTTATATCAGGTTGATAGTGAAGAAAATTTCTGTTACATGACTGTTGATGAAGAAAACAATTTGTGGCATTGGAGACTGGGACACATCAATCAACAAGACATGGAGAAAATATCAAAATTGAGAATTGGCATGGACATTCCCAACCTGAAGCGTGAGCGTGAAAAAATCTTGTGATGCTTGCATTCGTGGGAAGCTGGTCTACAATTCATATCGGCCAAAGAAGAAAAGGTCATCTCACATTCTTGATCTGATTCATACAAATGTATGTGGGCCGATAAATGTTACTGGAACTCATGGAGAAATGTACTTTGTCCTTTTTATAGATGATTATAGTAGAATGGCATGCGTGATGGTCATCCATAAGAAATGACAAGTCCTTGACTGCATGAAAACATATCGGTGAATCACCGAGAATGATACTGGACGAACAATCAAATTGTTGCGATCTGACAATGGAGGAGAATACACGTTCATTGAATTTGAAAATTATCTAGAGAAGCATGGGATAGAGCATGAGGTAGCCACTATGAGAACTCCACAACAAAATGGAGTTGTTGAACTTAGGAATCGATAGGTGAACAACATGGCACGAACTATGCTGATTGAGAGTCATATTCCACGACATTACTGGAAAGAGGTTGTTCAAGCTGTAGTGTATATTCAGAATTGAACAGGACTTTATATGGGTGAGACGAAAACACCATATGAATTTTGGCATGGACGGAAGCCCTCTTTGAAATACTTTCGTGTCTTTGGAATTAAATTCTTCATCAGGAACAAAGAATTAAATCAAGGGAAGTATGGAGAAAATGCATATGAAGGAATTTTCCTCGGTTACTCAATGAACAGCAAAGCCTACAAATGTTTCAACAAGCATTTAGGAAGGATTGTGGAAAGCAGTGATGTTAAGATAATTGAAGAGAAAACCACAAATGTTTCAAGGAAGTCATATGCTGATGTGATAGAAAGTCGGGAATAAAGTGAACGTGAAGAAAATGCAAATGCAGAAATAGAAGAAGTTGTAAAAAAACACTCTGCAGTCACATCAGGATGTTGACTCAAAAGAAGAATCTGAAGAAGAAATTGTGGCTGAAGAGAATGCAACTAAACCTCGTAGGATAAATCGAAGAGCTGAGATTGATCCATCCAACATAATTGGGGACAGGAGTGCACCCACTCAAACAAGAAGTATGAGGAATAACACGCAATCTGCATTTCTATCAGTTGTAGAGCCATCCTCATTCGAAGAAGCTGAAAATGATGAATCTTGGGTGAAATCCATGAATGATGAATTAGATCAGATTGACAAGAATCAGACATGGGATCTTGTCCAAAGACCCGAAGGTCAAAATGTAATTGGTACCAAATGGATCTTCAAAAATAAGTTTGATGAGCATGGAAGTGTCATTTGAAACAAGGCATGACTGGTATGTAAAGGATACTTTCAGATTGAAGGCATTGATATCGAAGAAACCTTTCCACCAGTGGCTAGACTGGAGTCAATCAGGATTTTCCTTCCCATGGCACTCCAAAGAGGATATAAAGTATATCAAATGGATTTCAAGACAACATTATTGAATGGTGTACTCGAAGAAGAAGTCCACATTGAACAACCAGTGGGATTTGTTTTAGGTACTGATGAAACAAAGGTCTGCAAACTGAAGAAAGATATATATGGTTTGAAGTAGGCACCACGGGCATGGTACTCATGGATGGATTAATATCTCAAGAAGCTAGAATTCAAAAGAGGAGGAGTAGATCACAATCTCTATGTGAATAATTCTCCAAAAGATCAATTCATGGTTCTAGTATACGTTGATGATATCATATTTGGTGGCAGTAGGCAGAAATCAGTGGATGAATTTTCCAACCACATGAAATAAAAATTTGAAATGTCTATGATTGGGGAGCTCACATATTTCTTGGGGATACAGGTGATTCAAAATAAGTAGTACACTTTCATTTATCAGTAACAGTATGCAAGAGAGCTGCTGAAGAAGTTTAATATGCAAGACTCCAAACTAATGTCAACTTCGATTGCAGTTGGAACTAAACTTGGAAAGCATGAGAATGGGGCCTCTGTTGATCCCACCATGTACAGGAGGATCATTGGGATCCTACTGTACCTGACAGCGACATGAAAATATATTGTCTTTGCCACATGCCTTGTGGACCACTTTCAGAGTAATCCAAAGGAGGAACATATGGCAGTAGTAAAAAGAATCATGAGGTACATTCAAGGTACACATAACTTTGGGTTATTTTTTGCTGCAGGCAGGGATAGTGAATTATCATAATTTTCTAATGCTAACTGGGCTGGTGATGTAGTATACAGAAATTCAACTAGTGGTGGAGCCTTTTATATTGGGCAGAACTATGTTGGCTGATTGAGCAAGAAACAAGAAAGTACTTCTCTTAGTACTGCTAAAGCTGAGTATATCTCTGCCACAAAGGCATGCACTCAACTACTATGTATGAAGCAACAATTAACAGATATTGGTGATGAGGTAAAGCAACCAATGGTGATTTACAATGATAACAAGAGCGCAATTGATCTTACGAAGAATCCTGTTCAGCATTCCCGTACGAAACATATTGAAATCAGGTATCACTTTATCAAAGAAAAAGTTGAACAAGGGGTGATTAGAATGGATCATGTGGGAACTGATGAGCAAGTGGCTGATATCCTAACCAAGCCACTTTCAGTGGCTGTGTTTGAGAAGCATTAGTTGAACCTCAGTGTTCAGCCACCTCCCAATGCATAAGGAGGTTACGCAATACCCCTCTCCCTGATTATGATAACTGTTTTTATCTATTTATGGATGTGATGCAGGTTTGTGGGGGAGATACTATCCAGGGGGAGTATGGTTTGAGCTGAATGTTGAAAAAATTATCAGGCTTTGGGTTTATTGTCAATGGGGGAGAAAGGAATAAATTCAGGCATGTTCAGATAGGATGAGAATGATTAGAAATAATTCATCAGTCATGTAATGATTCTTGCGCATCATTGAGAATTCCAAAACACTGGAACCCAATTCAAGCCTCCTCTCTTGTTTTCTACACCGAGCATTGCTCACATTTTTTTTAAAGGGAAAAGCCCTATATTATTATCGAGAAAAAGAAATTCAAAAGTAATACCAAATAGGGAATGAAAACAGAAAAACTTAACTCTCTTTATCATGGATGCCAAGATTTTTCCTCAGCTTGTCCCCTATGATATGTTCTTTATCCCTCATCTCATTTCAAATCTTGATGTTAATACATCATCTTCCTCTTCCTCTTCCTCCATTATAGGCTTCTTGTATCTCGTCAGCTTGTTGTAGCAACGATTCTACATCTTCATCAGAGCTGTCCCCTTGAGCCTCTTTCTTCTTCTTCATTTTTGGTTTGCACATGGATAGAGATCTATTGAATTTATTTTTTGATTGCCAACAAACCCAAAGGGGGATATTGTTGGAACCATGGTCTTCTATTCATGATTTTGAGTATGGTTTGTGTTTTTTGTCAATAATCAGTGGAAGTTCATAATGTGTACCAGCAAAGAGATCATACAGTACAATCAGACAACAGTATTGAAGGTGGCGCCATTTCTCAGTGTTTGCCAAATTTTTGGGCCTGAAAATCAACAAATGGAGAAAAGTGTTTTTGGAAAAGAGACTTGTGCGCTGTGTACTTGAAGGAGAGGAAACTTGCGCACCATATGTTTTTCAGGATCAGAACATGGGAAAATGGAAAAGGGATAAGGTTCGCGCATGTCTTGGACTGGTCGTGCAAGTGACCTGTGCGCCATGAAGAGACTTGTGCACCGATGCCTAGGAGGATTGGAAACTAGCGCGTCTATTGTTTTTCAAGATTATAACATCAAAATATGGCAAAGGAAAGAAGTTTGCGCAAGTATTTGTGTGGTCACGCAAGTGAGTTGCATGATAGAGGCTAGGGAGGATGAGCTACACGCCGAAACCTGCGCGCCCTGGGAAGACTTGCGCACCACAGCGTAGGGGGTCCAGTTTGCCTATAAATATAGGACCACCCCTCCTCATTTGTAACCAAGTTCAAGACTTAGAGATTTTTTGAGCTCTCGTCACACAAGTAGTTGAGTTGCGCAAGTGGTGTTTGGGACGCGCAAGTAGAGGCTGCACGCCGGTTGTTGGTTGCACGACCAAGGCAGTTGGGGAGTCAAAGGCGCAACGTCGCGCAAGTTCCGAGTTGAAAGATGAAGTGTCATGCAAGTGGTTTGGTTTCACCTGCACGCCGAATTTTTACCGCACAAGTGACTTGCACGTCGGGATTGAAACTTGCACGCCGGGCTTGGAGAAGCGCGCCAGGGTTGTTAAATTACATCTGTTCTTTTCATGCTTCACGAAAGCTAGAAGATCACCCAGTACCCTCAGCGCAAAGTGAGATTCTCCTTATGGTGAGAATTGGACTTCAACAGAGCATCTACATACAACAGAGGATGCATTCTTATGCAATGATAAAGAGACCTTCATGTCTATAAACTGAGTGTGACTTCACCAAGGGCAGTGAGCCAGGGGGTCAACGGGGGTGACCCGAGGGAAGTAGTGAGCTATCCGTAAACCTTTGTAAAGTCAGTGAGCCTAGTACAGAGTGATTGTGCCCGAACCATTGTAATCCACAGCTAGTGAAGATTAGTTGAATTTGGTACGACCGACAACTTGTCGGCGTATGCTCCTTGGACATAGACCTTAGTGGTGAACCAAGTAAAAAGTGTTGTGTCTTCTCTATTCATGTGAATGTTTGCTTTCTGATCATATTCATCATACAGGCTCAACAAGTTTTTACCAATGTGGGAACAAGATTCATCACATTAAAAGAAAAAGTTGTCACCCTGATTCACCCCTCCCCTCTCAGGGTGTCCTGGGGTCCTTTAGTTGTGTGAGTTTTAGTGTCTATTCTTGGAAAAGTATGAGGGGAGTGTCTTTGATTTGGAGAAAAAAAATTGGATGGAGGATCTAAATATTGTTTTTATCATGATCCATTCTAGGACAGAGTATTGAGTCTCACTAATTGTGAGTCAGATGATAGGGTTTGTGCATTAGTGGTAGATTTTATTCTTTAGAGAGTTTAAGGAGGAAGGGGTTTCATGGGATGATTTATAGTGTAAGACCTATGTATAGTTACATTTTTTGATGATATGGATAATGAATAGGAATGAGTTACTCTCCCTCCAGTATGGTAGCCTAAGTGTGTGGGAGCTTAGGATCATATTTAAGAACATCTTTCACTTTGCTTAAAATCATTTTCTAAACAAGTAGTCCTAAGTGTGGAATTTATAATAGGTGTATATCTAGTATGTGGTTACCCCATGTATTTTACTTACATATCTTGAGGTTTAGAATCTGGTGGATAAATGTGGAACTGAGATCATCTTGGGAGGAGATTCATTGAAGCTTACTAAGGAGAATAGGTATAGATGGAGGATCCTAGATATTAGGGTAGTTGAGGTTATGTATAGCATGGGGTCATCCTCAAAATTTTTATTTCTACTTATCGTGAAATTGTGTGTCTGATGCCTCTATCAATGGATCTGTTCCCATGTGTTATGATTTTAAAGGTCATAACCATCAGTAATTTCAACACCTGACTATTCTCAAAGATCAATACTATTTATGTGGTATTTTTTTGACTTCGTAGTAGATTCTCCATAGGCTTTATTAGCATCAGGATCAATAATCTTTTAGGTGTCTAGGGGGTATGTAGCAGGCAGAGTATAGCCCTGTGATATCCTCCATCCTTATGGATGTAGTTCTGATAATATTTATAGAGGTGGTTATCAGTAGGTCCAGTACATAGTGGAGATGGGTGTGGTTAGTTTCACATCATGAAGATGTCAGTTCATGGATAGATAAAGATTTTATATGGTTTTTCCTATTTATCTTCCACCTTAATCTTAAATTTATTTTATTCAGTATATTTTTGCTCCTTTGTTACAACCACCTTGGGATTGCTTTAGTACTCAAGATGGAGAGGCTTTTAGAGATCCTTGTGTTGAATATTCCATTTTGAGGTCAATAAAGTTTTCTTGTTATGTGTTGGGGTTGTGTTCTAATGATGGGATAATATTAGTCATTGGTGGATTTCTTCTTCTTATAAGTACAACCATATTATTTCATTATTTTCATGGATTTTTTCCTATTAATGTGGTTATTTTTTTTCAAGAAAATAGTTGTGTTTTGTGATGTGTAAAGATGATGTTTGATGTATGCTAGTGATTAATACCAACAATTGGTTCAAAAAAATTAGAGCATATGTTTTATCATCTATTATAGTTGATGTTGAGTTCAATGGAGGTGGAGTAAGTGGTGTTTCTTGGTGTTATTGTGGAATTTCCAAAAAAATCTAAGTAGGTTGTGATCCTACCCCACCGATGTTATATCAAGCTCAGGATAGATTTAAATCATTTTTAGTCTACCATTTTTAAAGATCCTTAACGAATATAACCTTTTGACATATAATTGTTGATGATTTAGATTAATGATTTTATGTTAAAGGATGTCATCCATCCTATTGTTCATCATGGGGTGCTTTGATATTGTTCACCCAGAAGGCAGATGGTGGTCTGAGGTTGTGAATATATTATAGATGTTTAAAATAGGTGAGATTCAAGAACCATTATCCCTTTACAAGGATATATGATTTATGAAATTAGTTAAAGGAGGTTAGCTAGTTTTCAACTATTTATCTATAGTTTGGGTATCAATAGATGAGAGTAGAGGAGGAAGATATCTTGAAGAGTAATTTTAGGCATTATTATGGGCCTTTAGAGTTCATGGTTATGTACTAAATGTCATGAAAACCCCAACTATTATCATGGTACTCATAAACTCTATATTGTTTGAGTTCCTATATTAGTTTTTGGTAGTGTTCATAAATGAAATCCCCATGTACTCAATTTTATTGTAGGATCGTGATAATCATATTAGGGTTGTTTTACATGTCTTTTGGAACCATCAATTCTATTATACATTTTCCAAGTGTACGTTTTGGATGTGTGTGGTGTATTTTCTTGGGCATTTGGTGTCTCAATAGGGAGTGGTAATAGATTATTTGAAGATCTAGGTGGTTAATTATTATGAATTACCTTAGAATGTTATATAGCTTTGTAGTTTCCTTAGTCTTATAGGATATTATATAGGGTTTATATCATATTTCTATCAAGTTTAATACCTATTAATATCATTCACTAGAAAGAACCATTATTTTATATAGACTAATCAATTTCGGGTAGTATTTATGTTACTTAAGGAGAAGTTTTTTAGTACTCTCATTTTTGAATTTCAAGAAGAGGGAGTGATGTTCAAGGTTTTCAATGCTTCCTACCATCTCAGTTTGATTTACATCTTGATGCATCCAAGGATAGTTATCCCATATAAGTCTAGGTAGTTACATACCCCCAAGCATAACTATTTCACCCATGATCTCGAGTTAGCAGTGATAATGTTTACTCTAAATCTATGGCCACATTACCTCATTAGGTAACACTTTATGGTCTTTTCAAATCATATGATTTTAAGGAATATATTTTCTTAGTGGGATTTAAATCCATATTAGAATAGGTGGATGGAGTTTTTATAGAACTATGACTTTGATATCTCTTACACCCTTGGTAAAGAGAATGTGAGTTATAAATGTGTGCTCAGTACCCTGATATGTTTTGTTCTTTATTTTTTTATGATATTGATATAATTATTTAGTGTTATTTTATTTTATTTCTTTATTGAGTTTATTTCTGCATCATTTGGGTAATGGAGGTATTAGGAGAAGGTAAGATAAAGGGAGTTGGATATGAGATTTTAGTTAGGAGGATTGTGTCTCTATATGGCCTTAGGAATTTCAATGCGAAGGGATAGATTAAGAAAGGATTAGTTTGGCTTTCTAGGGTACCCCAATATGAAAAATTGATTCACAGAATACTTATTATATCATGGTATGGAGCATAGAAAGTATGGTTTAGGCACTGTGATGTTTCAATGAGGAAGTTGGGATGTGGAAATAGATGTTTTCATCACGATGTGAAGTCTTTTATAAAGGATTTTTGTTAGAGTTTAAAACATTATATTTCACAAAAATAATATTAAATATAAATTTTTTTTATGTATTAACATTTTCATGTTATGGTCATAGCATGATGTGTTTAGTCATGATGATAACTAGGTTTGAGAAGATTTTTTATTTATATGAATGGACTTTGTGGTGTGACCATAGATTCCATTGTGTGAGGCTCCAGATGGTTGGTTTTTAGGGTCTTCCTTTTGGGGTTCCATCAATCCATAATGATCTTGTTGTATCATGTTCTATATTTGTAGGATAATGTACATAGTGTAACCCATTTATTCTTGATGTGACCTTCCTTGGTTTTATCAGATTAAGATAATTTATGGATATTTAAATAAAGTAATGTGGAGTATATCATGATGTGTATTTTTGGGATTCATTTGATAATTTTCTATCATAGCATAACCAAAACCTTTCACGTTGTGATGCCTTAAAATTCTAGTTGTATTATATATTTGAAAACCCTTCTAAGTTATTCTTTATTATTTCATTTTCTCAAATCCTTAGGTGACCAGAGGTGTGTCCTTAGAGAACTATGAGTCCCTTTTGGTTTTATTTAGCTCTTGGATTCATGAAATCGATTTCTTTTCATCTAAGGATATTTTTTCCTCTCTTTTTATTAATTATTTCCATGTTCTTTTTATTATAAGTTTTTGTGTAAAATTTTATTTTATTGTTTTATTTTTCTTGGGTCATGGATTTAATATATATAATTGTGATCTTGGTTTTCAAGTATTTCACTATGTGATTTTTTCCTTATAATCATATCTCATTATCTTATTATAGTGTAGTAGTTGTACAGCTTCAATTAAGGTAGAGAATTTGAGACTCTTCCCTTTTATTTATGTGAAACCATGAAAGTATCATGCTTCTTATTTATTTGTGTGTACAGTAAGGATTAACCAAATGAAGATAAAGAAATAGACTACAGTAATTTGAAGGGGATGAGTAATTTACATGTATTATAAATGATTATATGTTATTGTATGTGTATTATGGTTATTAATTACTAATGATGGTTTTTTGATGTTGTGATATTTTTGTTTTTGTTGTGATTGAATTATTAGAATCATATTTTATAAAATCTTAAAATTTTAAAGATGTAAAGGAATTAGCTGTGTGAAATCTATAATTTTTTTTATCACTCATGCATAATATGTTGAATTAATATGACTGAATATTATATAAAGGTAATTGGGGAAGTTATTTTCACTAGAATTGGAAGTTTTATGTTTTTGGTGTGCTTTTTTGTTGTTTTGATTTTTTTAGTCATAATAGTGGGTTATTGTGGTAGGTTTTTGGATGTTGGAATGTATTATGCAGTGGGTGTTATGGCTGGCTCCCATGGTGGGAATGGGAAGTTTTAGTTATTGATATGGTCATGGTGAATGTACTAATTGTGTGTTATGGAAAAGCTTTCATGGTTATTTTTGATGAAATAGGAAGTTTTTTTTGGTTTTTTATGGTTGTTTTCATGGAATGTATTGCATAAAAGTTTGTGTGGTGGTTAGTTTTGTATTGTGTGGATTGTTACATATATTCCTAGTTAGGTGGAATTTTGTTGTTAACATTGACAATGGTAATTGGTATATACAATAAATGTAACAAGAAATGGTTATAAATGAGCTGTAAATATTGAACTAAATGAGTAATGGTTGGGATAATAAGGATGTTTTCTAATTAATAGATGACATTAAATATGTAAATGAATGGAATAATTCATGTAATGTGGATGGTAAAATGGTAAGTTTAGAAATAGGTATATTATATGGATAAAGGGGAAATTGCGAATGTTGTTGTGGTTTCTTTGTGTGTAAAACTGGGGTTGGTTGGTGTTGTTGATATGTAAATGGTTACTAGTGAAAGGTAGTGATGATATGGTGGTTTTGATGGGTATGACAGTGTTTTAGTATGAACTCTTGGGCCAGGATTGTGTGTAGCTATATATATGATGTATTTTACTAGTGATTTTTTACACACCCTCCTGAGTCAAATAACCTTACTGACACCCAAATGTGTTAGGTTCTAGGTGTTTTCTTCAAATATCCATGAAAATGAGAAAATAGTTAGATGAATACTCCCTCTCCCTTGTTCTCACATGTAGGTATTGTATAGGCTGTGATGAATCAATGTAGGTGTAACCATATGGGATATAATATCTTAAAGTTATAATATGTGATATATTGTTAGAGATAGACTCTTTTTTAATTTACAACTCTCGATGTGGAAATATTCCTATCCATTGGTCTATCACTTATTAGGTCCAAAGGTGTAAGATATTGATTAATAAAGGCATGAAAATCTCCCATACTTGGCATGGGGGTAATAAAGCGGCTGATTATCTTGCATCTTAGGGTTCACCTTCTGATTTAGTTACCTTCTTTTATTGTATGGTATCCTTCCCCCACGAGGGAGATGTTTTTTTATAAATTATTCCCTTGGGCTCTATTACTATAGGCCCTCGTGATTGTTTGTTCCCCACCCTAACCCAGTTTTTTTGGGCTAGGTAATTTTTTACATCAATAAAATTAGTAATGATTGCTGATATATTGTGTTACTTGGTTATGTGGGTGTGATGATGATATATGGTGGGGTCATTCATTGTAGTGGGGACGAGGTTGATTTTATTCATGATTATGATACCCTACTCTGATGGATATGGGATGTGGTTGTGATATATAGTGATTTTGCAGTGGTATGTGGTGGTATCTGGTGGTGGATATGTGAAAGTTATTAGGATTATGATATCGATATGGTATGTGGTATGTGGTTGTGATATGAGATATGATGTAAAATTTCATGACTAAGAAAGGGATAGAATCAGGAGTCATTTTTTCATTGGGGAATGAGAGTGACAAACCAGTGTGTAGATGGTTATAAGGTTCCTTCTTAATGTATTATTTTGATATTATGTTATTATACTTAGATGCATTACTAAGTTAATGAGATTTGCTAAGGTTGGGTACTTGGATTAGGTGCATGTTAGTTATATTGTTTATTCACTAATCCTTTATATGATTATACCACATTTTCATGAGTATTCTTGGGGAGGATTCAATTGATTTTACATATATGATAAACCCTATATAAAAATATGTTTTTAGTTTCCTAGGAAGGATTCAGTGATTGGGTTGGAAATTACTATCTCATGGCTTCAGGTTACAGTTAGAGTCACTATCTTAAGAGTTTCTTTTGGTATTTAATTTTCAAGAATTTGTTTTCTATATGAAATTGCATGCATTATGGGATATCATTTTTCATTTTATATTATATATTTGATTGTGGTTTCCATTTATATATGTTCCTAGTATTCATGGGGTTAATGTCTTGAATGTTTTTTTTGATACCCTCAGTACTAGTCTTCATCCCACGGACAATTAGAGGTGGTCTTTGCGGGTCATTCATGCCTTCACTATAGGCCCATGAGGGTTTCCCAGTGGGTTAAAGTTGTTTCATTGATCCACTTCTCACCCACTCACCTTTGTATCAAGTATGAGAAGAAAAAAATAATATAAATGAAGACAATGGGTCCAAGCTCCCTTGAAATATCCCTCTGGAACTAACCCTAAAGTTAGTTCTCTACAATCAGAGGGGGAGGATAAAGGGAGGGGAGGGAGAGGGAGGGAGGTAGTGAGTTATAGAGATATATGTAAGCACAAACAAATAGAAATTTTAACAACTATTAATATTAAAAGGAAAAAAATAATATACAAAAAAAACTTATGAACAAATCCCTCATAGATAACCATTTTAACAATAGTACCCCCCATTTATTTATATACACACCTACCCCTTTATTATAATTAATTAATGATACTATGGAAATTATTTCCCATTACCCAAAATATTTTATATCAAATGCTTTTCACATTTTCATCTATTTAATCCCTTTCCTAATTTAGTTAGGTAAAAAGTACAAGGAAATATTCTGGTGCAGTTCCATTAACTCATGGTTAGTATTACACAAACTATTAGATTTTCCTTTTAATATTAAAAAAGTTATATTTAATCACATGTGACTTCAAAATATATCATTTTAATCCAAATTGGCTGTTATTTCACCTGAAAACCCCCAAAATCAATATAGACATTTTTTTTCAAATAATCCAAAAAAATAAATAATTCAATTATAATTATAATATTTAATCCCTTTTGAAATTAATTCTTAATTATTCCCAAAATCCAAAAAAGGTATTAATTTCCATCAAATAGTGAGAATATAGGTGAATATTTTGAAGTTTAAATCAAATAAAATTTTCAATTTTAGCATTTTATCAAGGTAATTCTAAAGTTGTTCTAAGATTACATTATCAATGCATTCCATTTGGAGGAAATATCTAGTTGGTTTATTTTGTAGTTATAATCATAAACTACATGGGATAAAACTATTTGAAATAACATATGCTTTTTTTATATTCTTCATGGTTTCTTATTTCTTTTCTATCGAATGATCCTAGTTATTGAGTTTAATGTTTTCCTTATTTCAAGACACTGAGATATCATTAAAATACATTATTTATATCACTACATGTGATCTTAATTCATATTTACCATACGCATGAAAAATGACCAAACATCATATGTATATATCTAGTCTTCCATGATCTATATAGTCTCTTACATCTAACCATCATATGGACTATCATTTATCCTTTTCATGTATACTTGTATTTAATAGTTCAAGGGGTGAAACTCATTCTTCTTTATTGGTTGTTTTTTTCATTATCATTGTCTAATAACAAATCTAAACATAAAAAATACATGGATTTTAATAATGATAAATGATGAATAATCACAATATTAACCTAAAAAAGAGTTATAAAATGGAAATAAATACTTAAAAAATCATTTATCATTATTATCTTATTCCATATTTATATGATATAGAATATGTTGAGGATTGGGGAATCCTTCTGATGGATCCATCAAAAATAGAAACACCATAAGAAGCAATAAACATGAAATGTTACTCTGGAAGATCCCCCTTGACTTTATTGTCTGAAACTAAGAATTCCATGCACCACAACCAGTACACCAAGTCGTCCCTCCATTTGGTTCTAATCCTCTCAAGGTATTTATTCAAAGCAATAAACAAAATCAAACAAGAAATATTATAAGAAAACATGAATGAAAAAACAAAGTACAATTAAATTCATGATAGGATTACATGGTTCAGATGTTCACACTTGTAATTCCCCTTGTTCATACTGGTTTATAAATTTTAATGGGAGTTTAAATTTTTTATTGTTGGATGGTATGATTTTAAATGAGGAATCGTAATTGAATTTTGATATTTATAACTTCTTTAAAATGTTCTAATGGACATAGAATCGGTCCTTCATGGTGTCAAGAATGGATTGGGGAAGTGTTAGAAGAATCTTGGGGCGGTCAGGGATGTAGCAAACCACTATTGTAGCCACTAGGGATCCACCAACTAGCTAGTGGTGTTAAGTAGTGGAAGGTTCCACTGTCAGAAGACACCATCTATACAGTGGGTTTTTAGGAATAATAATTACAATTATACCCCCTATTATTTTTAGAAGGGGAAAACCCCTTCCACACTTATTTTTTATAAAGGAAAATAGGGGGTTGAGGAACCTCTTCCCCCTTGGTTCCCCCTCTTTTTTTGGTGTTTTATTTGGTGTTTTCTGGAAATTCAAGGAGAGTTACACAATATTATGATCTATATTATTAATTACTTATATATTATATAATTTTTACTTTATTTAGTTAGGTTTTTTGAAATGATTCCACCAAATTATGGCATGATCATTTGAGAATGATAGGGCTTTGGTTCTACCTATAAATAAGGTTTCCCATAATGTCATGTGTGTGCCACCACTTATTGGTTTGATGAAGGTATGTCGCACAAAAAAATATTATATTATATTTCCTTAAAATTGAATTTATTTAATGATATTAATGGTATCATATATTAGGTTTTTAGCCTAATATTGTACTGAGAGTTCATCATGGACATTCCATGTGCCTTTGGACTCAGATCTAATGTGATGGTGGTGTTTGGTGAGTTTTTTTGTGTTTGCGCCTTTTCAACTCAATTCCATTTTTTTACTTATAAATTATATTTAAAGTTTAATAATTAATTATAATATTTTATAATTAATTTTTGAGTGTCTTAACTTAAGATAGATTCTTGGTTGGGTGGACTATCTTGGTTGGATCTTGGATGAGCTTGGGTGGAGGTATTGAGTTGTGTGATTTTGAAAAGAAAAGGCTTCTCTAAAGAGTTATGTGTTCCAGGTACTTTCCCTATATATTTATGCATGCTGTTTATATGCATGTGTATGTGTGGTAACAACACAATAATTAAAAAACCCTTTGTTAATAGAGTTATTCAATTTTATTTAAATAGTTTAAATTAAATTAAATTTTGAAATCTACATGGTCACCTAATAATAATAAGGGACAAAGTGCTTAGTCCACCATGAACCAAGTGCACTTGCATGACTATGTAGTCACTAATGGCTGAGGATTTGACTATAGTATTTCTTAACACTTTTACCCCTTAAGGGGTGTAAACCAAAATAATTTTAATGGATAATATTGAGTGGCTCTAATTAGGTGACCATGATATCAATTTTCGTGGGTAGGCCATGTTACAACCCTAGTGATACCTTGGATCCCTTGGGCTTGTTGAATTTAACCAGGGGAAAGTGTTCCTTACCCTCATGAAATGTGAATACTAGTGTTGGTGAACCATGGGTAGATTATTAATGGTCTGGTGGTGGACTGAACTAGTGCGGCCCAAGACTTGAGATTGAGATCGAGGACCTAATTAAGGTGCCTCCACTTCTGTTATGACCTAAAGGACCCCAATTATGGTTCCTTTCTTATGTATTGATATAGGGTACCCAAGTAGGTTCCTTGACTATTATTTACCATAGGTGGGAGCATGATTCATCAATAGATATGGTTACAGGTGTCACCTTATAACTCATACCTTGAATGTGAGATGATGGGCCATAGATAGTGATGATGGGTTTAACCGATCAACCAACCCTTGTTTCTTTTTTTATGTTTTATATGGATAAGACTTATGTAGTAGTTATTTTGTATCACTATTTTAGGTGGTTTTTAATGATCATAGACACCTAATTATGTTTCTATCATTTTCATTTAATGGTTTTCAGTGTTTATATTTTAGAAATTTTATAATAAACTTGTCAGACCAAATGGGGGGTCAAGATGAGCCTAGAGAACATTTTTGAAATCCTCTTAATATAATTGCTAAAGGCTACCTAGTGGACCACATCATATGGATGATTTAACCTAGATAGAACATCAGTTTTTTAGGGGCCACCGGCCGGCCGGTAGGTCAAACTAGAAATCATTTGGGATTTAGACAGAATCGTGGTTCTATCTAGGTACCACTGGATATCTAGTGATATCCATGTAGAGATAAGAAAACATTAGATATGGACCCTCTTTTTGTGACACCTCAGGGTTTCACATTCTTAGTGTTAATATTGTTCTTTATTTTTCTCATGAGTTTTGGGGTATTTTGGGTTAAAATTTGGAATTTTTTAGGCTTTTCTAGTGGTGCATGGTTACAGTGAATGGTTTAAAAACCATGTGAGCACCATATGGGAATTTGTTCCCTTGTTCAGGTGAGGTGGTGGTGGATGAACGGTTCGTGCATGGTTAAAGAGACTATTTGATACAAACCATGCATCTTGGGGATTTGATATGGTGGCAGACACATGGTTTTTTCATAGTTTGATAAACCGTGCGAGACAACCATGTGGCATTTCTTGGTTGGGATATTTTTTATATTTTCACTTTTATAAAATTATTTATCATATCCCAAGCCACCTCATTCAAACCAATTGTCCTTGAGGCCTCTCCAAGACATTATCCTCTCCTTTGAATCTTCTCCAAGTGATTTTGGAGTGGATATTTAGTGGTTCTTTATCCAGATCAATAGGTATGATCACATCTCTTCTCTTTCTCTTGGATTATCTCTATTTCTCTAATCCCTCTAAAATTGGTGGTATTTTTTTGATAAATATCATGATTAGGGTTTCTAGGATATGGGGATTTTGGTTTTTAATGATTGTGAGACATAGTAAGAGTCACTTTTTTGGTTTTTTTAAGGAGACATGGTTCTGCCATTAGAGGTTGTTGTTTCCATTTCATTTTATTTTATTCAAGAGTTACATTGTTTCTTGGGTTTTTCAAATTCATATTTAACCTATAAAATCATGGTTTGGACTATCTATAGTTTTTTTTTAAAATATTACATTGACTTTGATTTATTTTTATATGGAAAATTCATGGAATTTTATGCTTGAAATGGTATCTTAATGTGGAATTTTATTTTATGCACTCCCCATGTTTGTTGAAATTACAAGGTCATCATTCTTAAATCGAAACATTTTTTTGGTTTTTTAAGAAAAATTAGGTTTCTAAAAAGGGTTTCCTTTTGTGTTAAAAGAAGGATTTAATGCTTTAAAAATAGTTTTTTGGTGTTAAAATGTTAAATGGAGTTTCCATAGAATTTTTTTATTGTACGTGTTGATGATTTTGGTTTATATTGGAACTGTGTTGGAATTCCAAGTTATTTTGAATAAGGAATTTCTAAATGAATATGTTTGATGTATAAAAGTAAAGGCTTGATTGGCACCTTGTGATGTGTTAATTTTTTATTTTTCCCTTATTTAGAACCCTTTTTTTTGTTGATGTTATTCTTATCCATGTGATGGATGCTTGGTTAGGTGAATCATGTTGTGATTGTGTATTGGGGTTACTTTGAGGGTAGTTTGGGAGGTGTAAAGGATGTGATTGTGGTGTTATACATATGGTCCTATTATTGTATAGTGATGATGTTATTATTCATGGCCCACCTTCATTATTATTCCCAAATGAGTCCAAGTTTTCTAAGTTGAAAGTAGTGGGACATTGCTAGGATAGTTACGGTTTAGCACTGGCTATTCCCCCTAGTTTTATATATTCTTATATTGGGGATTTTTTTCCTAAGGAGACTTCTTAGAGAGATTTGGTGGATGGATGTGTGACTATTATCTTATCGACAATTAGGTCCAATTTTTCAGTTTTTATGTTGTCTCAATAGTCCTCGTGGTGTTTCATCATGCTATATATCATATGTTATGTATTTTGTAATATATTTTGGAAAATTTATTATTTATTTCATGTATAGACTTTCTTAGTGTATTTATCCTTTTTTGTAATTATCCTTGTTTTTTCTAGTGTTATTCCATCTTGATATTTAGTATTTTTCTCCATTAATCTTTACCTCTATTCATTATTTACCCTGATATGGGTGTGTGTGTTTGTAAGATTTAAAATAAAAGGGGGAGAATTGGTTTTAAAATGATACTCTGTTTGTTTTCATGATCATGAAATAATTTAAACCATGTATGGGTTTAATTTCAAAATCATGATGTTTAAAGAAAAATGTTTGGTTTTACTTTGAATTGACTTTGTTTTGAAATAGAACCAATTTCATGAAATTGTTTTGTAAAAGGATATCTTTAAAGAAGTGTATGTTTTAAACTTTTTTTACTTCTATGATTTAAAGTGAAAAAGATAACCTATATTTTTCACACCTTTTTTAACACATATTAATTAGTTTTTTAAATAATATAATTTAAATATACTCATGGTGGTATCCTACTGGATTTAGATCACACCCTATATACTCACGTTAGTGGGTGTGTAGTCTTTAAGTTTTTTGTGGGTCCTTTTTGGTTGGACACTATTACATCTTTCATGGAAGTAGATGCTTGTTGGGATTGTGGTGGTGACATGAGTGTCATGAGGAGATAGTGATCATACCTTCAGTTTGTAAAAATGGTTGGATCATGTTTATTTTGGCCTCTTTGGTCATCCATTTGTTTCTTTAATCTTCTGTTTTAGTTTTGTAACTCTATACCTATTGGATATTTATTAAGATGCCCTATTTGGTTTGTGATTTATTATTTATGTTATTTATAGTTTGGATGTTGTGTTTGTTCAGCTTGTTGAGGGTGAAACCATCACTAAAGGTTATGTCAGATACCCTTGATGCTCATCATTATCCCAGGGGGAATAGGGACGCCCCTCGGGTATGTGGAGGACCGATTTGTGTGTTGTTTAAGATTTCAACTTGGGTTAGTTCATTAAAAATTGGTATCAGAGGATCTAGGTTCTCGAAAGGGGTCTAGATTCTTGATATTAACCTTCATTTTATTTGGGAGTCAATAGTATAAATGAGATACAACCATTGAAACTTGATTAGTGGGCCTAGAGAATTTCTTGACCTACTTTTACTTGTATTGTATCTCGAGTTTCCATGGGTGGTCAGGACTTTTCTCAAGTTTTTTAGGTTATAGTGGATTTTTCTTTAGATTTTTTTATGGATTTCCATTGTCTAAGTTGAAGGTATTTTTTTAGAGATTTCCGAAGAAATTACCCATTTCAGAGTAAAGAATGGAAGGATTGTAGGGGTGCACAGTTAAGGTGCACGGTCTATCAAACCATGCACAAGACATGTGGACCATTCTAGATAATATTCCAGTGGCACTCACATGGTTGGCACATAGTCTGAATTTTTTTTCTAAAAACCATGATTAATGTAGAATGTTAGTAATTTTGTTTTTTACATCCTTTGTTGGTTTGAACCAATTTTTTGTTTTTTGGGGCTTGTTTCTTGATTTTTAAATGATGTTTTTTATTCTTAAAAATTTTTAAAAATAAAATTTTCATTCTTTATTAACTAATTTTTTTTAAACCCTTTTTTTGGTTACCTTAGTTTCTTGGTTAAAAATATTTTGAACACCTGAATTCTTTTTGGGTCGTGTTATTTTTTTTCAAAAGTGTGTTATTTTTATAGAGAAATGGTTATCAATTTGAAATGGATTGTTTTTTGGTAAAACCTTTCATCTATTGTTTTATGTAAGTAGTTCCTTAAGAGAGTTTATTTCCCATTATTCATTTATTCTTATATAATTTAAAGGAAAATGAAAGCCTATTTTTCTATTATTTAAAAACTAGTGAGCTTTATTTATTTTATAAAAAGAATGAATTAGAATCATTGTGGTATCCTTTTGGATTAGGCTCACTCCTTATATACTCAAATTGGTGGGTATTTATTATTCATATCTTATGAAGGTTCCTTATAGTTTTTTTAGGTTGGATTTAGTTCCATCTTCCTTGGGAATTGGGTATTGTACAAATGATGGTGGTGACTAAAGAGTCGTATAGAGTTGGTAATCTGGCCATTGGATTCATGGAACTAGTTTCATAGAGCTTTGTATTAGCTTCATCGACCTTTATTTATATATCTTTTATTGTGGTTTTGTAGCTCTTATTGGTTGTTTATTTATATGAGACATATCTTGGAAACTATGATGTATTTTTCTATTATTCCATGTTTGAATGTTTTTATTTGGTTCCTTGAGGGTGAAAGCAACCCCAATGGTTATTTTTGATACCCTTGATGCTTTTTGTTAGCCTAGGGGGATCAGGGACACTCTTTGGGTATGTAGTAGGCCAGATCAATAATCTGATGGGTGGATGTCTTAGGTTGGTTCATTAAAAAATGGGTGGATTTTTTTATGCTATGGAATTTGGTTTGGAATTGGTGTTTTATGAATTATTTGTGTTTGATAAAATTTTAAATATGATTTTTATAATGAAATGTACTTATTATTTATTATTTAGGCCAAATTGATATTTCAAATTGGGTTTCCCTTTTGTTTTTAAATGTTTTACGAATAAATAATTTCAGATTTTCATAGATGATGGAATCTCTAAAAAAATATGTGTGATTTGAGGTTTTATTATGAAAAGTTTTAAAACCATGTCAAAATAATTCTCAAGTTATTGTTAGTTAAAAATGATTTGGGTTTGTTATGTGAAATGTTTCAAAATATTTTTAAATGGGGTTTGTGACCTTGGTTTGATTACTTTGAGTTTTTTGTTCCCATGTGTGAAAGTTTTTAGGTATTTGGTAATATTGTTTTGGTTTGGATTTAATTTCTTTGTTCTACTTATGCTAATAACTGTTAAAGTGGTTTAATTTATTTCTTAAATCTGTTTCTAATTTTTTAGAATGAGGCGCCCAGAAAGGAATCAACATGTCAGGAATGGATTTCCTCAGGTAGTTTTCCTAGTGATCTGGGAGTTTTTCTTCTAGTTTCTATCCCTACCCAGACTCATGAGGTAGTGGTAGAGTCATGTTATTCCCACATCTTGGATCATGCATGACAGTTTCTAAACAAGTACCCTCCATTTTTCTATGGTGATTGAGGACCCCATGAGATAACAAAGTGGTTGGAAACGATTATAGATATTTTTTACGTGCTATAGACTCTTTAAATATCTAGGGTGAGATTCATTGTTCCCTTATTCAAAGGTTAGGTGGAAGCCCATTGTTCATACCTAACTATTTTAATATCTATCTTGATTATATTTCAAGGATACCATAATTCAGAAGTTTTATCCTAAAAAGTTATATTTGAGAAAGAAATGGAGTTTCTAGGTATCCTCTAAAGTGATCATTCAGTGAAATGATGTGTTGAAAATTTCACTAGATTAGTACCATTCCCTCAAGAGTTATCTTCTAATGATAAAAAGAATATGTGGTTCTTTTATAGAGGCCTATGTCATGAGCTACATTCACTAGTGTTGGAGTCGGACCTAGCTACCTTTGTAGAAGTGGATTTAAAGTCCATTGTTCTTGAAGTAATATTGGAAGGGAAACCTCTAGAAATAGATGCTTCATTTTATGTTGTTTATAGTAAAAGATCTAGCTATAAATAAAAGTAAACATAAATGTTAAAATTATGGAGAGCCATATTCTCAACTTGTTGCTCTAGTTTCAATAAAGTAGAATCTAGTTGTGTGTTTCTAGTGTGGGAAGACTGAGAACATTAAATATCCATATCCATCAGATCTAATGACCTGTCATCTATGTGTATTCCCTGGTCATATTTATAGGTTTAATGATATCGTAAGACATCTAAAGAATAAGGCTCAAACTTAAAACAAATCTGTCCAATGGGGTTTTGTTTTTTCACTTCCATTGGAGAGTTAGGATATGGGTTTTTTGGGGGGATTCCTATTTTTTTAATTTTTCTTTTATCTTGGGGGATTTTCCCATATTTTTTTTACATAAAATTATTTTTAAAAATAGATGTAATGTCTTTTGATATTACCTTTTTGTCTTTTGAGATGTCCATTCCTTGTTGTTTTTTATTATTCCCCTAATATGGTGTAAGTCGTGGTTCATTTTCTATTCATTGGTTTGGACATGGGTGGGACCTAGGGTTTATTATTGGATTATTAGGGGTGTGGTTTCATTTTTTTTAGAATTTGGATACCACCATTTTTTATGTATCCATCATAATTTCTCTAGAATGGTGTTCTGGGGAGTTAGATGTAAACACCCTTGTATATCAGTTATGGACCTTATGTTAGTACCCTATAATTTCATAGTGAGGTATGAATTCTGTTATATCATTTATTATATTTTCAAAAACATTTTGATTCATTTATATAATTTTTAATCCTTTTATATCTTCAATTCTTGTGTTCTTTTTTGGGTCTCAGTTTTGTTGTCCTTGGTTGCTCAAGCTTCACAAAATTTTCTTTAGAGATTTTGGGAAATTGGTTGCTCGATGTCATTGTATTAATTTGTGGTAAAATGTTATCAGTTGATCTACCATTATATATTGGTTCTAAATGGTTGGGATACCAATTTTAGTGTCTATTTCTTGGGGATACTCACTTTCGGGGTATTTTGAGCATCTTATGTTGGTGAGTATAATTGTGTCTCCTTAGAGATGATCTTTCTCGTAGGTGCACTTATACTATGTTTCGCTCATTCTAAATATAATATAAATAGCGGAGAGACCTATGTTAGGTATCTGTGTGTTTATTCTATTTGGTAAATATTAATTTTTGATTTCATGCCTTATGTCCTTATTTTTTGAGACTTGGGAGGTTTGTGATAATTGATTCCTCATTAGAGTGAAGTTTGTCTTAGAATTCCTACATATATAATGTTTTTAGGTACTTTACAGGGGGATAAAGTGGAGTAATGGGAATTTTGTAATACTCTAGGGCGTCACTTTCTTATTATTAATATTTTTATATTTTTCTCTTGATTTCAAGGGTGTTTTAGGTCAAAATTTGGAATTTTAGAGGCTTTTCCTAGGGTGAATGGTTATAGTGCACTATTTGAAAACCATTTGAGAACCTTAAGAGAAGTCACACACCTTTCAGGTGAGTAAATGGTTGATTCATAGTCTAAACATTGTTAAGGAAACCGTGGGAGACAAACTATGCATCTTGGGAATTTGAGACAATGTAAGATGCATGGTCTATACATGGTTTGACAAACCATGTGGGACAATCATGTGACCTACCCAAGTTGGACTGTTTTTTTTATTTTACCTTTTTAAAATATTTGGATTTACACCCCATTTGACCCACTCATTCATGGTGTCTCTTCAATCCCTCCTTCTCTCATTCCAAACTTATTCAAGTGATTTTGGAGTGTATCTTTAGTGGTATTTAATCGAAATTAAGAGGTATGAGCTCCACTCTTCTTTTTCGATTGGTTTCTCTCTTTTTATCCAAACCCTCTGACCCTAGTGGTATTGTTTAGAATAATATCTTGATTATGGTTTCTATTATTTTGGTATTTTAGTTTATAATGGTTGTGATCCATAATTAGAGTCCCTTTCGGGTGGATTTCATTGAAGGTGACATGGTTCCGCCACTTGAGGTTGGTTTTTCTATTTAATTTTCTTTAATTTAGGAGTTATATTGTTTCTTGGGTTTTTTAAAATCATGTTTGTCCCAAAAAACCATGGTTTGGATTATCTAGGGATGTTTTTCTAAATCTTACATTGAATTTGATTGATTTTCATATCGTGAATGAGTGTAATTTTGTTCTTGAAATAATATCCTGATGCGAAATGGTATTTTATGCACTTCCCATGTTTTTTAAAATTCTAAGGTCAGTTTTCTTAAATAAATTCACTTGTTGTTGGTGTTTTGATAAAAATGAGGTTTCCAAAGTAGGTTTCCTTTTATGTTAAAATAGGTATTTCATTCTTTCAAAATGGTGTTTTGGTATTAAAATGTGAAATGGAGTTTCCCTTTAATTGTGTGGTTGTACTTGTTAATGATTATGTATTATTTTGTAATTTTAGTGGCATTCCAAGTTTTTTTTTAAAATGGGTTCCCAAATGTATATGATATATGTATAAAAGTGAAGGATTAGTTGGCACCTTATGATATGTTAATTATATATTGTTCCCTTATTGATCCCCCTTTCTTTTGTTAATTTTATGCTTATCCATGTCATGGATTCTTGGTTATGTGACTCACGGTGTTCTTGTGTATTGAGGATCACATTGAGGGTAGTGTGGTAGGTGGGAATGATTTGATTGTGGTGTTATACCTAGGGGATTTTTATTTTCAAGTTATGAAATTATTATTCATGGACCACATATTTTATTATTCCATGAGAAGATTAAGGTTTATAAGTGATAAGTAGTGGGACATTTCTAGGCTAGTTGAGGTTTATAATTGGCTAGTCCCCCCTAGTTTTATGTATTACTACATAGAGATACTCAGTGAACGAATGTGTAACTATTATATTACTAACAGTTAAGTCCACTTTTTCATGTCTTGTGTTGTCCCATTAGTCCTCATGGTTTTTCCTCATGCTATGTATCATATGTTATGTCTTTTTTAATATATATTGGTGTGTTTATTATTTATTTCTTAGATGGAATTTCTTTGTGTTTCGATACTTTTATTTGAATTATCCTTGTTTTTGGATGTTTTTATTCCATCTATATATTTATTTTGTTATTCCTTTCTTATTTACCCCAATTTCCTTATTTACCCTATGTTGGGTGTGATTTTGTATGATTTTAAATAAAATGGGTAAATTTTTTTTCAATTGATACTCTCTTTGTTTGAATGATCTTGAAATAATCTGAACCATGTGTGGGTTTAATTTCAAAAGCATGATGTTTAAAGGCAAATGTTTGGTTTTCCTTGTAAAAGGATTTGTTTTGAAATAGCACCAATTTCATGAATTGGTTTTATAAAATTATATCTTTTAGGAAGTGCATGTTTTAAACTTTTTTTCTTCTATGATTTAAAGTAAAAATTAAAACCTATTTTTTATGCATTTTTTTAAAAATAGCACAATTGGTTTTTTAAATAAAATAAGTGAAATTGACTCATGGTCATATCCTGCTATCTTTAGTGCACACCCTACATACTCATATTGGTGGGTATATAGTCTTCATGTTTTGTGCATGTCTTTTCAGGTTCAACATAGTTCCATATTCCATGTAAGTGGATGGTTGTTGGGATCATGGTGGTGACTTGAGTATCCCAAGTAAATAGTGATCAAACCTTATATTTATACAACCAGTTAGATATATTGTTTTCCCCCTTTGGTCATCCATTTGTTTTTTTATATTCCATTATAGTTTTTTTCCTCTTTACCTATTGTTTATTTATTGTGATACCCTCGTTGCTTTGTGATTTCTTATTTACATTATGTATAGTTTTAATGTTACATTTGTTCTTATTATTGAGGGTGAAACCATCCCCAATGGGTTGTTAGATACCATTAATAATTTTTGTCATCCTAGGGGGTCGAAGATACTCCTCAAGTATGTGACAGGCCAGTTTAGCAGTCGATTCAGATAGTGACCAAGGTTTGTTCATTATAATTTCCTTAATTTGACCCCCAATGGCTCTTTAATCCCCTAAGAGGTTCCAAAGTTATCCTAAAGTTATTAAAAGCTATAAATACACCGCTGACGGTTCTTGGATAAACATGGATACCTTGAATATCATTTTAGATATATCTTATGCAACTCTTTGTGATTCTCAATACCTCTATCACAATTTTATCTCTTCCTCTAAATTTTTCTTGTTTCATTCTTGTTAAAGGATTTAGAGTGTAATTTAAAGGGTATTTTTTTAAGTAATCCTTTTATTTATTCCTTTCTTCGGTGATCACTACCCTTGAGTTTGATTGTAATGGGTGATCACTACCTTTAAAGTGATGGATATTTGGTTCTCACTACCACTGAGTGTGAGGGGTATATTTTATTAATTCCATAAACGTGAGTAAGATTGGGTTTTTAACTCTAAAACTAAAAATCTATAAGATTTATTGCTAAAACCATTAAAAATAAATGGTATTATTTATTTTAATGAGTTTCCTACTAAAACCACTAAAAAATGGTTTAAACTAAAACATATCAATGATATTAATTAGAGGATATGTAGGTTCCCCTTACATGATTATTATCAAACTCCTTTATAAAATTGTGCCTTGTATTTCCTTTATATTTCAATTTTTATTAACTCTCTCAATTTTAGGTTATTACTTAAATTGAATTAATTTCATCAATTTTTTTTTAATTTTTAAAAAAAATTTAAATGGAAATTCACCCCTTATCTTTCCATTTTTACTCAAATCAAAAATTGGTATCAAAGACAACCTTGATTTCAAAACAATAATCAGTTTTAAGAACAGATCACTTAAATATATACTCTACCTCAAATGTCCAAGGTGATCTGGAAGGAAACTCAATGAGTATATCTCTATACCTTGATGGATTTGACTATGGTTATTGGAAAACTAGAATGTTTAATTTTATTAAAATAGTAGAATATCCAATTTGGAGAATATATTTTCATTGATATAACCCCACTCAAGAAAAAGAAGAAAAATAGACCCCTGGGGATATAATAACTTTTTATCTTGAGGTAAAATATATTAATGCTCCAGATTTTGGGTTATATAGGAATGAATTTAATAGAATTTAAATGTTTAAAACCCCTCAAGAAATTTGGAAATTATTAGAATTTACCCATGAGGGTTCCAATAAAGGAAACTACCCTTGATATATATTGATAGGATTTTTAAATACTTACTATGAATCATAATGAGTATATAACTAAAACATTTACACATTTAAATAGTATTTTTAATGTAAGTCTTTAGGTGGTTTACTCTCAATTGATAAACTTGTGAAAAATATCCTTTGTTTATTGCTAGGATCTTGGGCACCCAGATTAATGACGATTCAAGAAACAAAGGGAATCAAGAATATTCTAATTAAAGAGCTCATTGGGTCACTCATGACCTATGAGATTATAATGAAAAGGAAATATGTAAAATAAGTGTATGAGTTCAAGGAGAAAAAGAAGAATATTTCCTTCAATAAATTGATGATGATTCATCTAGAAGTGATTCCAATCTTGAACACTTAACCAAGAAGCTATAAAACTTCATAAAACGGAATAAATCCTATTTCATACTAAAAAAGAGAATAAAAAAGGTGAAATAGATGTATGGTTATACGGTTTCAAGAAAAATGGTCACATCAAGTCCGAGTGCCACTATTCAAAAAAATAAGGTGAAAGAGAAGAATGAATAAAAGAAGTATTCTAATGTATCAACATGGAGTGAAAGTAGTGAATCCCTCTCCTCAACCTCATTAATTGATAGAATCATAAAATTAAATATGACCCATTATATGGGGTACTCTCCTAATTCCTCTTGTTATTTTTAAATTATTCTTGTTCCTATAGCCATCTTGATTATGAAGATCTCAAATATACTATAGAACAATTAATGAAAGGATTTTTGTAAACTCAATATAAAATTAAAGGAGAATATAAATCACTAAAATCTTTTTATCAATGATAAGGATCAAATCTCTAATAAATAAGAGGAGTTATAAATGAAATAAAAATAGTTTCTCGATGTTAAAAAATTAGAATCAATATTTAAAGAACTCAAAAATATATTTCCAAGTTTATCAAAGGTGATCAAAATTTGAATTTAATTTTGGGTTAAAAAATAATAGTAAAGGTAATAATGGCCTTGTTTATATTGAAATATCCTCTAAAAATATCACTAATACCATTTTTATAAAAAAAATATCTCTGAATATAAATTTTTTAATTACTATAAAAAAACCAGGCACATGATTTATGAATGAAATTATAAAAAATCTTGATATGGTAGATCAAAATTGGCCCAATGATCTTCAGATATATTTTATATAAGATCTTATATATCTTATGTAAATTCATATCCCAAAAAAAATGTGTTTTAAATTCATTATTAATTAACATTTTTAGACCCAAATTTTAAGTACCAAAATATCTAGCTTTTTAATTGTTTTGTTCGAAGCATGTATCAAGAGAAATTTCCAAGGAGAAACATAGTACATGAATATCGGGTGATTGAGACACTTAGGTGGTGACTTATTGCTTATTTTTTTTATTATTTAAATCCTTTTAAAATTATATTTCTTAAATATTTTCTTTTCAATTTGGTTAAACCCCTTTCCATAAAAAAGATTATTAAAGGGGATCTATCATAAATTTCTTCAAATGTTTCTTATGGAAAAAACTTTTAACAAAAATTGAGCATGTTTAAAACTATACTTAAAGTAATATTCTTGAGCATGCTTGACATTAAAATTATTTTCACAAGCTTTAAATGTATTATCTAATTCTTTTAATCCTGAATTATTTGATATATCCTTAAATCTAAAGTTCACAAATCCATTTATCTATTTTTATTTAAATCTTAAATTTATTTGTATATTTATTTCACTCTCATAGGTGTATTTTTTTCTTTATTTGTTAATATATTTATTTACATGTCATCTGGATACTCAATAACTTGAAAGTATGAATAAATTGAGGGGGGTCCTAACTATTTGAATCTATAATGTTCCAAAAGAGAGACACTAATTTTTGAACAAAATCTAGAATGTAGATTCTATTTTATACTATAGTATTTCCGTGAAATTGATTTTCAAATAACGTGGGTGTATAGTTTTTGGTTCTTAAAATCTATTTTAAATATAGGAATTTTTTATAGTTTAAATTCAATTTTAAAATATAATTTTCTGGGAATATTAGATTGTGATATTAATTCTTTAATTTAGGGGGAACAAAATATATTTCAATTCCTAGAATGATAGCCTTTTTAGAAAAAACAATTTAAGCATGTTATGATGTCAAATTTATCCTTTTTTAAAACATGCTCTTTTTCTCTAAAATTTTGAGAAATTCATTTAAAATTTTGAACACATGGAATGTGGAGTTTAAATTTTCTAATTTTTTTTGGGAAATTTGAAAGTTTTCAAGGCTTATAATTCATTTTCATTTTTTAACTCTCTTTATATAACAGCATGGGTTATGAAAATTTTCATTTTCATTTTGACTCTCTTATTCTTGGACCACATATTACTATGTTTGCATTGACATTATTTATTTAACCCTTGTATATGAGATTTATTATAATTACAATAGGGATAAGGTGATGAAATTAAAGGTAGGAATTTTCTAATACATTATTTAAATTTATTTTGTGGGGGAAGATTATAAAATCTAAGGCATGGTTATATATTTTCAGATACTTTCAAATATTTTTTGAATTGTTTTAATTTTATAAAATTGTATGGTTGTGGTTTTATATGAAAAAAGGGGGGGATAATTTTGAAATCAAATGAGTTTTTTTTGTTTTATGGGGGAAAATTAATAGTTTCAAAGCTATCTTGAATTATTTCAATTATTCTAAGAATTTAATGATTTTGAAATTGAATTATTATTTAATTTTAAAATATTTTGATTTTGAATTTTTTATAATCAAAAATGGGGTGAAGTTTTGAAAATTGAATTATTTATTAAATCATTTTGAAATCATTATTGAATGTCATTACTAAATTTATCAAAAATAATTGATTGTATTTAATTGTGAAATATTGAAATTTATTTTGGATATAGTCATGAGAATTTCATCATGCAAATATTTATATTTATTAAAAGGTTAATTGTTTTTTATTATCAAAATGGTTGAGGATTTTGTATATCACTCTCTAAGGTCATTTTTAAAGATCACAAACTCCTAATTGTGTTTCTAAAATTCCCATTTAATTTATTTCAATGTTTTCATTTTAGATATTTTATTATAGAGTTTTTTACTGAATAGTGGGATTAAGAGGAGTATGGTGAACATTTTTAGAGTTCTCTAACTATAGGTACTAGAAGAGACCTAGTAGACCACACCAAATTATTGATGAAACCTAAAAAGAATTCAAGTTGTATCCAAGGGCCACTAGTTGGTTGGTATGACATATTAGGGAATTGATGGGAGTTGGAAAAAAACTTGGTTCTATCTATGTTCCACCAAATGTCCAAATACACCCACCAAATATCTAGTGACATCCAAATAGAGAAAAAAATAGTTATTAAAGAGGGCCCCACTTTCCTTAATTTGATCCCCAATGGATCTTTAAGGTTCTCAGAAGTTCTAAAATGATCCTAAAGCTAGTATAGGATATAAATACACCTGAAAAAATCCATTTATGAATGTGGACACCTTGAAGATAATTTTATAGCTCTCTTGTGCTACTTTGTATCATTCTCAATCTCTCTTTGTCACAGTTATAGATCTTCCTCTTATCTCTTATTATTTTATTCTTTTTGGAGTATTGAGATTATGATTTTAAAAGGATTAGTCTATGTGAGTTTCTTATTTTTTTTTCTTTTATTGGTTTCTCACTAAAATTGAGTGTGGAGGGGATAGGTGATCACTACCTTTAAATAAAAGTATATTGGGATTATAGACCCAACCACTAAAAGTTTAGATATTTTATTTCTACAACCACTAAACTAAAGTGTCTTACATCATGTAATGGGTTTCTTTCTACAACTACTAAAAATAAAGGGTTTAAAACAAAAACACTCAATTATCATGAGAGTATGTGACATAGGGGTTCCTTAATGGATTATTTCTAAACTCCTTTATCAAATTAATCCTTATCATTCCTTTATAATTTTATTTCACTTAACTTTCTCAATTTTAGTTTATCACTTTAATTTTTTTAATTTCATCATGTTTTGTTTTAATTTCTAAAAAAACCTAAAATAAAATTCACTCCCCTCTTACCATAATTACTCAGACCAACAACAGTCATTTAACTAATAGAATTTCTTTAGATACAGTTATAACATGATTCTTTACATTCCCCCATCATGGTTATGATATTTTTTGGAATAATTCCTTGAATCTCTTATGATGTGACTAATGAAAAATCCTCTATGGAATGTTTTTTATGACTAAAAACTCCCTTAGGGGAGATCTATTATGGATAAATAAAACTCCCTTAAGGGAGGTCTATGATCACTAAACAACTCCCTTAGGGGAAGTTCGTGATACTAAAGAATACTTCCTTTGGGGAGGTTTGTGATACTAAAAAAACACCATTTGGGGTTGATTGAGATGCTTGATTTGGTTTGAACCCATGGGATGGTATGTGATATTATGGTTGGCACAGTCATTGTGACATGCTCAATGAAACTTTAGAACTAGCTAAAGTAGGTATAGTCAATTGGGGTTATGAACCTGAGGATTTAAACTAGTTTTTTTATATATATATTTATTTATTGATTTTTTGACATCATTTTATTTATTTATTTAAAAAATTTCACATGCAGATATCACTGTGTTTTCAGTTTTTATGGGATTTCATTTGTGATTTCTTCTAGAGTTATATACTCACATTTTGCTTGGGCCACCACTACACTTGGGTACCCAAGAATACTCTAACTTGGTTACATGTATAGTTTAGGTAGAGTTCTAGGTTTTATCATAGATTATGATCTCTCAACTTTTGGATATTTGGATGAAGTTAGGCTTGGAGTTGAGAGTAGGGCCTCATTTTTATTTTATTTTATTTTATTTTATTTTGTATATGGGGTTGGCTAAGTGGGTGATCAGTCTTGTATGTATGGAATAATAATTTGAGTCTTAATTGCTTATGTATTCATTTATTATTTTTAAATATGATTTTTTCTTATGTGTACTCTGATGTGATGATGTAATTGTTATTTTTTTCATTTATCCATTATTTTACCCTCTGGTATAGAGGATATAGTCTCCTCACAGAACCACCCTAAACCTCAGCTTCTAGTCAGTAGCCTCTAGCATCTGAGGTATAATTCATGAGGTTGTGTATCACCATTGGTCTAGTTAATGTTCATATTTAGCCCGGTCAGAACATTATAAACTGTTATTGTTGTAAATTTTTTATTTTTTTCCTTATTATTTGAGATATGAAAGCCATGATATATAGGGATGTGTGAGATCCTATGATGGATATCGAGCTAGTGCATTATGAAAACCTATTCTGATGATAATTATAGGTTAATATATACTAGGTATTGATGTTCTGGGTACTCGATTTCAAAATTATATGATTTCACCTTGTGTGGATCACATGGAATTTTAGGATTTTTGATTTATTTTTTATTTTGGATCTTGGACCATAGAGGAAATAAACATATCATGCATCATGACTCGGCATATAGGATTCGCATGAAATATATTTTCATTGTGTTTTATTTCACTGATGATGAGTTTCAACTATTTAAAGATTCAAAAATAGCTCATACGGTATTTTCCCTTATAAGTTCGTAATGGCATTCTACTCAACTGGAACACCCTTTGATTTTACTTTGAGTTATATCGGATACATTGCTTGTTATATTGATTTTTGGTTAATTAATATGTGTTAAAAATGAATTATTAACCGTTTTTCTAAATTATCAATATAATAAAAGTGTGTTTTATAAGTTTTCAGTGAGTTTCATGTGTTTTTAACTAAAATGACATTTTTAAACTAAAAACATGCACTTTGAGTCACACCGGTCACACCATTTTTCAGATCCAAATAATGCCATTTTTTAAATATCAAAAATAACTTATGGATAATTTTCCAAAATTATCAAGAAAATATAAGTTTTTTATTTATATATGGGGCACATGTCCTTAACTAAAATTACATTTTAAATTGAAAACACATGCTTTAAGTTATACCAGTCACATCTTTTTTCGGATTGACGTGTGACTGATTCCTAAAAATTATCCACTAAAATAGGATAATATTATTTTTATATATTATAATATTCATTTTATTAAATGTTTATAAACACTGTTACTAGTGAATTTTACAATTTGATCTTCTTTTCTTATCATGTTAGTAATTCCTTATTAAAATTTATTATTACTATGTAAACCTTTTAACAGCGCCTAAAATAAATACATATGTTGATTTTAATTTAATATTTCATTTTAATATATCCCATTCTATTAGGAACATGTTTTACTTATATAGCTATTGAATATTCATTTGCAATGATGACCAAAGTGGGCCTTGAATCCAGAAAACATTGGGTGAAGTGAATTGGAAAGAATCCCACTAAAATGATTATTGTGGCCATGATTCAAACCCAATTAATATTAAATTTAAAATTTATATAGAGGAAATAATTTTTATCTTTTCATTAAACCATTTACAGAACTAATTTTGAGGTTTTAGGGATTATCCAGGCATACCAAGTGTAAGATTAAATTTTGAGCCAGATTTGGTGGCCCGGAATGACACCCCACCATTTTAATAATAACTCTTCGATTATAACTCCAAATTTTCTGAAATTTTGATAACTAATAGAATAAATATTATAAATTATTTTATTATTTTATTCCTATAAAAATTATACCATCTATAAGATCATTATGGAACCTATGTTGGGTTGATTCAATTTGGATCTGATTTTTTTTAAGGGTGGAAAAGTTCACGCTCGGTTTACTTTACACCAACCAATACCTACCATAATTTATTATTATGACATAGAAATACATATTCACAACTAAATTATTCCAAAATTCCTATTTAAGTTATTTTTTATCAAGGATTTGAAATTTTTCATTTTGGCGTTTTCAATGTAATGTTACTATACCGCTTTGTTGTTGATAGTTCAATTTTTCACATTTAAGTTGTTCTAAATGACATTATTTATAAATAAATGTTATTATTCCTATAATTTTATATTATTTTTTGTAATAAATTTTATACCATTTCATTAATGTGTAAAATCATTCACACGGTGAGGAGAGAAATCCTTCAAAAAACGATTGAGTGTTAATTATTTCATTGTTTTCTCTTCTTCAATTCCAACCTTATAAGTCTACATCTATATTCCAATAAGATATTTGGATCAATTTAGGGATAAAAAAATTCTAGTTTGATCCAAGAGATTATTAAGGGGCAGTTTGTATTTATTTCTTGTCTTATCAAGTTTTATATTATTTCTTTAGTTGTGATTTTCATTCAACATTCTTAATCCTTATTTATCCTTGTTTAGTTTTGATCCCACACACTTTATGTGATAATATTATCCTTTAACTTAGAGTGATAATAAAAGTGATACTATAAGTGTATATGTGATTATCATTAGGTTTTTTCTATATTAAACCTATAAGTGATCAAGGTGGTTTGATATCATTAAATGAATCACTCTTGGTTCTAAAAAATTGATATCATTAAAAATGAAAATTTTCCAATTCTCCCCTAGAAACACCTAGGATCAACTCATTACCATTAATTTATTTTACTTAATTATTTTATTGTTTTATTAATACACTCAGAAAAATCCAAGTTTTTTACTTCAAATCCCAATATATCTAATGTTTGTGTGTTTAGGTTTCTTCTTGGGTCTCTAAGGATTTGAAAATCCAAGTTGTACAACAAGAGACTACTTCAGCCCTAAATTGGTTAAATTTGGGGGATAAAAAATTTTGGAATCGTTTTTTTGGGAAAAAGTAATTTTTCTAAATCGCTCACATTCTATTCTATCCTCATTTATCTTTCCTCACCCCTATTCTCTTTTCTTTTACCTTATTTTATGTTCACTTTTTTGAAGCATGTCTGCCTATGCAGAGGACCATTAAAATCATTGAAAAGTCTCACACATGGTAATATGTAAAATAGTTTTTATAGTGAATATTTAGAGGAAATATTTACATCCCTCTCTAGAAAGGTTAAATATATTGGTCTTAGGGAATTCCATGATGTTCAAACTTTTGGCCCTTTCTCTATAATATATGAAAAATATGACCATGGGACTAATAATTTCCCAACCATACCATCAATAAAAGAGGTTCTTCTAGGTATACCGTCAATAAAGGTCATTTAACTAAATTCTCAAAATCCTAAAATCCTAAAAAAATTGATCCAACATACAATGAATATACTATATTCTATTGGGGAGATAATTAATAACCCAATCAACTGCAAGGCCTAAATCTCTACCCATCACAAATATTTTCAACTCACAGCCATTTTATAACCCAAGAAGCGTAATTCCAATGTCCTCTAGTATAATTTGGAAAAATGGATCAACCCATTGTCCAATCATACCCACAATAATTATTTTACTAACTATGTAATCAAATGGAGAGAATTAATAATGATGTTTCATCTTTGAGATTAGAACTACAAAGCATTAAAACTTTTGAGGCACCCATTATTATATTTGGTTCCCTAAAACCAACTACTTTTTACTTTAGAGTAATTTTATATTCAAGTAAGTGAATATTAATATAAATTTCTTATCACATATTGATTGTTCTTGTACATAAAATTAATGTGACAATGTCTTGGAGTGTTTTTCACATTGATAAGGTCATAGGAGTTCCTCTCTATGGTGAGAAACCTGAAGTTTCTTAATAGTATTCTTAAAATATAGTTCTATAATAAGATAAAAAAATATGATGGGGAATATAGTATATAGACCATCAGGTGATATTACTCAAAATTAGATGAGACATCAACTCATAAAGTTCACACATAGTAATCTACAAGACATGAGGTTATAATAGCAGGCCCGTTAGTAGGAATTATGCATGTTTTGGTGCCATTGAATATTTCTATCTGTGAACATGTGTAATATCCCTTATAATTTAAGATTGTCCTTAATGCATGTTATGACTCATGCACTTAGATGTTTTTTGTAAACCATGATGATAACAGTTCATGGAGAAGTTATATACGTTGGTTGCATCATGAAAGATATTTTATTAATGGATAAGTTGAGGATGGATTTTTACCTTCCATCTTATAGAATTTTATTTCTCGAAAATTTGATTTAAATATAACAATCACATAAATTCCATGTTCATGATGTAACATTGTTTATTTTAGATAGCCAAAGAAATATATATTGAGAACATAGGTTGACGACATTGATTTGAAACCTTCTTGATGAGATATTGAGAAAAAGGTATTATATTACACAGTGAGTGTTTCCATGTGGTAGTCACCATTGTGGCATTAAGTTCTTTCTCTTGGGTTCCTTGACCTATTACTAGATAGAAATCTTGGAATTTAGGCATACCCATCTAATTCCGATGAGAAAAAATCCTAGAGGGTCACACACTAAGTGTTTTCATTGATCTCGATTAAATTCCATTTCAATGTAATTAATGGAATAAATATTATTCTCTAGACGGAATAATTTTATTTAAGTTTTATTGATCACATAAATTAAATAAATATTTATTCACCAGACTATGAATAAAATATATTTACTTATTTTATTGAATATTTAATAAATATTTATTTACTAGTTTGTGAATAAAAATATTTATTGAATAGAATAAAATAATTTCACTCAGGTATTCAATAAATGTTGAGGAGTTCGAATGTACCAAGACCATGTTCAATGATGAATATTTATTTGTAAGCTGATAAATAATATTCATTGTTTTTCAAGTTATCACACACAATAAAATAAAAATTATTATTATTATTATTTTATGGAATGGGGTTTTTATGATGGCTAATATATTATTTAAGGACTAGTATGTAATTAAATAATATTTTAACCTAAACTCTATCTCTATAAATAGATGATTATATCTATTATGTAAAAAATAAATAAATAGAGAATTTTTATTAAAAATTAATTCTCTCTCAAATTACTATTTTATCCCACCCTCTCTGGAATAAGAAATGAAAGAGATATTACTTCAAGATCTAAGGAAAAGTTATCAACATGAAGGAATCAAGAAAAATTATTCATAGCACTAGCACTCAAAAATCAATGATCATTTCTCAAAGATCAAAGTAGTATGTATGTATCATTGCTAAAAGGATTATATCCTTGGATCCTCACATCGCAATAAAGGAAATCTAAAAAGGGTATTTCAAAAGATCAAAAACATCATCAGAGAAAGGATTCTAAGACAAGTTATTCATTTTCTTTATAACTAAATAAATAAATTATAATTTTAATGTGAAAGATCCTCACTTGAGGTTTCATGAAACTAAATATTAAAATAAATTTTAATATAACACCCTCTACCACATGCTTACACTGTACCCAAAACCATCAAGTGGTATCAGAGTGGTCAGGTTTAAATTTATAATTATTTATTTGATTTTTGATCCATATATAATTGTGGTTTAATTTTAATTTCATATTATTCATTATTTAATCCAATTTGAATTAAAATGTTGTTTATATAATAATATTCTTTGTTTAGTGTTTCATTTTATTAAAGGTCTAATAACAGCTGAAGAATGGTTGGAGATGCCATCAAGAAATACAAAGTTTTAACCAGTAAGATAGGGTTACATGGCGTGTACTCAGAGTAAAACCCATGTACTCTAGTATTTTACACTTATCCATGTCGCTGGAAACAAGGAATGCCACAAAATTATTACACATGGTGTATGTTGTGTGTTGACAGACCAAACTAGAACACAGTTTTCATATTACGCAGCATGTATATAGCATACACGCCATGTTGTCTACATGGATTAGCAACGTAAATCATGCAATCCATGTGGTTATTATACATGTTCAAACCAAATGAGACTAAAAACTTTGAGAATTTATGATATGCATGACACTTATACAGTGTAAAGAATGTGTAGTTCATCAATTCCAATACTTGAGATACATGTCGACTCTTCAACAAATTATCTTGACACATGACATTAGATATACATGATGTGTAGCTTGACTAAACATGTTGTGTAGTCTCTGTTCTGAGAACACACTGGGTCTTTTAGCGTGTTGCATGGGAAAATGGAATTTGAACCACACAACATGTATCTGGGTTGTACACATCAAGTGGTCCCATAGAGATACATGCCAAAGACCTAGGAAAGTACCTCAAACACACATAAATCATATAACATGGTGTCTAGTTGGAATATACACATTTTGTAGTCTGACCGACTCAATGCGTTCAATATCTGGGCCCCAGATACATATAAAATGATGTACATGTCATATAGGTGGTGTACATGCCATTTAGTCTCCCAATTAATGGAAAAATAAAAAAACATTAAATTAAAAAAATTAGTGTTAAAACCTTATTGATTTAATTGGAACATTAGGTCTTTAAAAATTTAATAAGGTTATTAAATAATATTAAATGATTAATTAATTTATTTTAATTAATCTAAAACAATTGGTTATACCATTTATTTTACATTAATTCCTTTATTATGGTTATTTCCAAGAGGATTCATATGGTCATTACGATGAAATGGAATTAATTAATTAATTTATTTATTTATTTATTAACAATGTGAATTTATCTTAATGAATAAAAAATTAATGTTATCCATTTAATTTTTCATATTTTTTTCATGTATGTTTGTTCATGATCTTGAACAAGACTTGTGTATGTGTTGGGTGTTTTAATTTAAATTATTTCATGGGTTTGAAATTATTTATTATTAAATTAAAAATGATGGCACGCAAGTCATCCCTACCTTCATTATTATATAGGACTTGTGTGTCCAAGGATATTTATGCAATTCCCCTTTAACCAATCCTTTAGTTCCTCTCACCAGCATGTGAGTAATAAACACTTTTATTTAATAGAGTTACCCAAGGCATGTGAAGTAAGTTTAAGACAAAACTATAATGATGCCAAATGAGGTGTTACACAGTTGGATAGGTGGAATATTTTAACCCATGCCAAGAACAAAAAATGGATTTATTTAACCTATGTTAAAGGTTTATTTAAAGTACTCTCTTTAAGTAAACTATAAGATAAAGCTCATGAATCGATCATTTAATTATTTATTTATTTCTATCTGTGAAATTATTTACTTTATGGATTCAAGGCTGCAATCACATAAATAAATGAATTAATATAAATGGAGGGAAATTAAATATATGAATTTTCTATGAATTTTTTATCCGACATGCTTAGTTAATTAATTAACATACAATTAATATTAAAAATAAATGTAGAGGATAAAAAAATAAAAAAAAATTATGCATAGTTAATTAAAATACATCAACATAATATTAAGTCAAAATAATCCTTCCATTACTTGATTGAGAATGAAAATGTGGAATTAAGTGTAGTACATGGCCAAATTATGGACACTTACTTTTATTGTAGAGTTCTCATGAGGTTTTTGGGTTGACTAAACCGAACTTTTATTGAGTTTAACAGAAAAAGTCTGTTCAATACAAATTTGGAAGGAAATTGTTTAGGAAATCCCAATTAGGATTTCAGGATAGGGGAATCCACTCAATAGATCAAGGAGTTGTAAGCCCATATTTGGAAAGACCGCCTACCTAATTAATTTAATATGGTTTTCATATATAAATTCTTGATCATTAAGAGAAGTAATGGGGATCTTTTCCACTAGAATTTCCAAGAAACTAAACATTCTATGTTCAATGGATAAGACTATTGAGACTTGATAAAATAGTGGAAGAATTAATAAAATTAAATTATTATTATTTCTCACATAATTTGTAATTAAGTAAAGTATTAATCATCTATTTTAATTATTATAGACAAAATGGAAAGAAAAATTATGAAATTAGTGAAATAATTCCTTAACTCAGGGAATATTCTTACAAATAAAAAATTTCAGATGTGGTGTAATCATTTATGTGATTCACTATTATCTGAAAGTTTGTATTATGTATTGGAATCCCCTATTACCTATTCTACCACCCCAACAGGTGAGTAAAAGTGAAAGGGAAACCTACCAGATTTATGTTAAGGATGCTTCTTATTTCTATTTTATTATATTATCATATATAACCAGAGATTTGATGATAAAACATAAATAAATGGATGTTTACACCATAATAACACATCTTTATTCTCTTCAGAAAGAGAAGGAAAGGATTAAAATAAATAAGATTGTTGATTCACTATATCAGTTTAAATTGTAAGAAGGAAATATAGCTACTGATCGTACATTTAAAATGTTGGGATATATTGATCAATTAGAAAAATTGGGCTTCCTCTTGGATAAGAAATTATCTATTAATATTATTTTATTTTCATTACCACCAAGATTTTCCTTATTTTTCAAATCCTGAATAAAAAAATAAATAATTCTCTCTGTAAATTTTGTTCCACACATCATCTTGTTGATAAGGATTATTTGAAACATATTTCTCTACCCCTTGTGGTGAAATGTTTGAAAGACAAGGTTGGAGATTCCATAGATAATCTAAAGCCAATATACTCTTCACAACATCCTTTAAAGAGAAAAAATATTCAAAGGAAAAAGAATAAACATGATGTTATTTTATTTCTATATAGAAAGAATGGATTCTTTAAAAGAAATTACAATGAATTGAAGAATAAAGAAGTTTCACCCACTTCAGGTATATTCATCAAGTGTCTATTTGTTGCTTGTGTATTGAATATAATATTCTTACAACATATATGTATTTAAATATATGAAATGAGAAATAATAGAAATTTTTTATAGTGAACTCAAAATGAGATGAGAAAGGGTGATTATTATTTCATCCAATGGGAGATATCAATTTTTCATTACTTGTTTTCATTGATTCAAGTTTTTAATAAGTGTTGCCTAAAAATCTATCTCAATGTCTAAATTGACATGATGATAAATTATTTATTTTTTGGAATAAATGTTGTTAACATACTTTAATACTAAAATAACGATTTATGTGACTCTCTTCTCAAAAATATCCATTGTATTTAAGGATAAATAAAAATATATAAAATATACGACTCTTACCCAAATATGTAATGATTATTATTTTTCAAATAAAACTAAAAGTATGTGACTTGTTTATTTCCATTAATAAAATTTCCTTAATTGAGATAAGATACTAGATATACAGACAAATGAATTATCATTTTTTAGATAAATAAACATTTTAAATAAAGGTACGACAAAAAGCATTTAGAGTTAGTTTAACATATCCATGTGAAATATTCTAAATATAAAAGAAAACTTCATATACTTAATGAGAATATTTTTGAAATTCTTAGTGAAGTAAATGAGTGTACTTGGGAAAAGGAATCCTTGAGCTGGCTTTCCAGAGTATATATTATCCATGTAATCATTGATCATATATGTAAAGTAAAGGTTATCCCTAATAAAAATTCCCTTATATACATAAATGTTATGATGGTAGTAGAAAGGAAGAATAATTCTGAGTCTTATATATATTTCAAATCTTCCATTATCTATTTCAAGAAATATTTTATAAATAGAGGTAAAACCGCTAACCATATTATAACTATATTATTTAACAGATATCATATCAAAATTTGATATGATAAATAATCAATTAGAACACTGCAACAAGTGTCTGTTAAAAAATGTTTTTTAAAATCTTTCCTTAGTTACAAAAGAACATCAAAACACTAAGATGAATCTGAGTTAATAATCCTAAATCCACTAAGGATATTAACATCAAGTAAAGATTGAATATATTTCCATAAATAAAACTTGTCATTTTAAAGATGGTGGGAGATGAATTAACTTTTATGGGTTAAATCTTTAGATTCACATGAGTTGGCATACGAATAATTAACTCTACTGAGCTTAGTGGGAGGAGGAGTTCCAGAGACACATACTATATATAAATTAATAAACAAAGAGGCAGTTTATGATCAATGTAATGGGTGATACATGTATTATTATTTTAGAATAATGATTCCTATAAAAAAGTAGTAAATAATAGTATTCTAATATTGATGAGTATATATAAATTCAAGTAATGGACTCCATGTATCAAGATTTGGGACTCTTTATTTTTAATGTTTCTAAGACTTGATATTGTTTTTGATTATTTAAGAGGAATTGGGCATGGATTATATAATATGGTACAAAACATATGATTTATTATTGAAAGGTTAAGTCTGTGACAAATTTTATTCACCACTCATAATAACTAAAATCATTTTAGAATTATAATTTTTAAATAATATATTTATGATCACTATATTAGGCAATTGATTTTCAAGGAAACCTCATTTAGTGGATTCCTTATGGAATATTTCAATATGACATGACAAAAAATGAGTCTCTATAGTATATGTCTGCTCGGCATAACTAAAAGGGTCAGTGTCGTCAATAAATGCTAATATGATATACAGATTGTATACATTAATTTATGAATAAATCATCCATAGTGATCATAGAATATTCATTTGGAAACAATTGAGTGAAATGTTTCTTTAACTTGATAATGGGGTCATTATTAGTTTTCATGATAAATATGTTGATAACATATGGAAAATACATGAAAAGTCATACCAGTTTGTTAAGAATACGAAATGATATTTCTCCACGTATAACATAAATTAGATTATATGTTCTAGGGAACAAGATTTATAAAATAGATCCATGGGTTTATGAAATATAGTTAAAATATATATATTAACAATGTATTGAAAAATACAAGTTGAAATAACTCAAAGACTGAGTTTTTGTTGGAAATATGTCCTTCTAGTAGAACATGTAAGGGAATTGGAAGGGATTATAGAGACTAAAATAACTTCATAATCTTAAGTTATAAAACTTTATCTCATATTACATGATATGTACAAAATTTTAATATTACTGATTAATGATTCATAAAAAGGTAAATTCTAAATAAGACATAACTTCATAGAATTACAGTTATAAATATCCTACAGTACATTGAAAAGTATAACTAGATGAGTTCCTGCTGTTTGGAGATGTGAGAATACTAGTGATCATGGGAATTGAACTCTTATTTATACATAGTTCAATTTGATCTAGTTTTGTAGAAAATGATTATGTAATATTTAAGAAAAATGTATTATATCCAGTGGTTTCCAAATCTACAATATTCGAGTATGTTGTGACTTTTAATGCATCTTAAGAAGTGGTTTAGTGGCATCCTGTTTTGATTTTTTATTATACCAAAAGAACGAGATTTATCATTAGATGATAATATTTGACTATGGATTTAGTCAAGATATTAGAATTTTGACATGGGAACAAGTGGTGGATACTCAGTTATATCACTACTTGAGTGATTTTCTCAAGGTAGTAATGCTATATTAAATAGATTCATAATAAAAACATGTGTCTTAACCAATCCTAGCCATGGAGACATTATCGTCCTGGTAATTATACCCATACTTGGCAGAAGCATATTTTTTACATAACTAACCAATCGTTAGAAGTTGGATCTTTTGAAAGTGGGAGTTTGTTGGATTTAGTGTCCTAGAACCTGTTAGATGAGGTAGGGTAAAAAAATGGTCTAAAGGGGGTGAATTAACTAGATTTAAAATTTTAATCAAATAAACTAATTAACAAAATTGATTATTAAAGGTAATTATTATATTTAATTAGTATTGGAAATAAATAACACATGAATTTTTATATTGGTCTTGTCTATAGTGTACCTAGTAAAGTCATATATCTCTCTACTCAGCAATAGATACGTGTACACAACCTGATTTTTAATGGAGAATAATAACCCATTATAAAATCCTTTTCTAGAAAACGGGATAACCATGCCACTGAATTTTTTTATGGGGATTCATAGCCCTTATAAAACTAACTTAAGATACAGTGAGTCACAACCCTTACAACACACACTTTAGAATCAAGGAGTCAAAACCCAAGGAAGAGAATAACTAATGATTTTGAATGTAAAAGCATAAACATAAAAATAGAGAGTGTGTGTGAGAGATACAAAATAGTGTTATAGAATCAAAAACTAGACAAAAGAGATGATAAACAACGAAAGTATAGGTACTAGTTCTTTAAAAATGTGGATGTCTCATAAAAGAAATAGTAGTCATAGAATATTTTGTTCATCTTGAAATACTTTCCAGTAGGTTAAACAAAGTATCGCATAGGGCTTTGGTTTGTACATCACTTGAGAAGTTCACAGTTTTTTCTTATAGAAAAATAGAGAGTCAAAGATGTAAATCAATGGGTGTAATTATTTTCAAGGCTTCTCAAAAACCCATTTAAATAGATATATGAAAATATTGAAAACACTTTCCATGGGTAAAACAATTTAAATTCAAATAACAATTATCCAGGATATAAAATAATAATTTCAATAATAATCGTAACAATAATGATTTTAATTAAAAAATTAAAGACCAATTAAAACTAATTTAAATAATCTGTTAAATGATAATAATAATTCAAATATAATCCCATAAAAATATAAGTTAATTTGAATATTTAACTTCAAATATTAAATATATTTTAATTAAATATAGCTTGTAAATTAAAAAATAATAATTATACTTCTTTAAATAAAATTATTTTTTTAAAATATTAAATACCATTGAATATTAATTTAGAAAAGAATAATTAAAATAAATTAACTCAAATATTGAAACCTAAATATTCTATAAATATGTTGTAAGTTCATGCATGAATAAAGAATAAATTAATACAATTTTTTAAAACAAAAAAAAAATTTAACACAGTTCTTTTGGCTTAAATATAATATATATTAATTTTTAGAAATCAATAAAATACTTAAAAAATCAATATAAGTATGTAGTTCATCAAAATATAAAAAATGATGAAATGTAGAATACTCAAAAAAGATTAGAACAATACAATTTTAACGGGCGTTACAAAGCATCTACAACCATTGAAAAAAATTTGATCCACCATTAAAATAAAAAATTATAATTTACAACTATAAATAAAAATATAACTCACTATTAGAAAAAAGAAATTCATTATTAAAAATAAAAAATTAATTTACCTTAAGAAATAAAAAATTAATTCACCGTTAGAAATAAAAAATAATAATTCACTGTTATAAATAAAAAATTATTTCACCATTAGAAATAAAAAAACTAATTCAATATCAAAATAAAACTAAATTCTCTATTAAAATAAAATATTAATTTGTCGTTATAAATAAAAAATTAATGCATCATTAGAAATAAAAAGATAATTCACCATTGGAAATAAAAAAACAATTCACTGTTAAAAATAAAAAAATTGATTCCCCATTATAGATAAAAAATTAATTCACCATTAGAAAGAAAAATTAATTCACCATTATAAATAAAAATAATAATTAATAGTTAAAAATAAAAAATCAATTGAATGTTAAAAAATTAATTAAATAATAGTGCATCATTTCATGTACAAGGTTAACACACAAAATTTGGTGAATTTTTAGTCCATCTAAAAAACTAAATTATATGTTAGTACAGAAGACTTAAATTAAGATAATTTTTAGATATTTCCAAATAATCATGAATCTTATAATTCTTATAAGTATTCAATGAGATATGATCAAAACACTATGAAATCATGAAATACAAAATTCAAAAAAAACACTAACATTTTTCCATTTTTTAATATACGTAAATTTCATTTTTATAGTTTCATGTAGTTTAATTACATGTAAAAAACATATCAGATTTTTTACAAAATAATGTCTCAGGGATTCTGATTAGAAATGAATGATATATCAAAGAAACAATAAGGATTTTCAATTCTGGAAAATTCATAATTGCATATCTATTGAAAGCTATTCAGATACAGGATGCACCCCTTAAAAAATAAAATCAAACTTTGATTTATTATAATGAAATTAAGATAAATGGTTTGGGTTTCAAATTGGATAAGTTTCTAAATAATCCAATTAGTATAGTGTATGTTATAAAATAAATAGAGAATAAAACTTTAAATAATTTTAAACTAAAAATATTACTTGAGATCAAAAATATGAATCGCGTTTGGGCTTAAATCTGAACATGCTAGAGAAAGAAGTTTTCAACATTTTCATTTAATGAAAGTTATATATAGTTATTATCTGTAAAATGAAACAATAATTATTGAATTTTTATCACTACAACTCATTTTATAAATAAAATATAGAGAGGTTTTAAAAAATCACATAAAATAATAAAAATATTATGTATTTTTTAAAACATAAAATAACATGTTATCAAAAAAAATACATACATGAACATGCACAAACAATATCCCCCTTTTTGTTTTATTACAAAACCAAAACATTTAAAACCAATTTTCTCCTCCTTTTTTTAAATAAACAAAACGAGAAAACAAAAACTCCCCCTAAATAAATACAATAATAAAGTAATTAAATTTCCAATATTCCAAGTTCAAATTTAATTTTTTTCAAGCTCAGTAGAGTATAAAGGCATAGTAAATATGTCTTCTATATAATTTTTACTAGTAATAAATTCTAAAACAGTATCACCCTTATTCGCATGATCTCTAATAAAATGAAATCTAATATCAATATACTTTTTTAGAATGTTTTAAGGGGTTTCTAGAAATAGAATTTTTATAAGTGTTATCACAACAAATATGAAATTTATAAAAGTAAATACCAAAATCACATAAATTGTTCATAATCTATAAGCTTTGAGAACGACTACTTATAGCAGAGATATACTCAACTTCTGCAGTAGATAGACAAACATATAGTTTCTTCTTAAAAGACCAAAAATTTGAACTTTTTTCTAAAAAATGACACATACCTGGTTTGATTTTTCTGTCAATTATATAACCTCCAAAATAAAAGTCTGAATAAGATATTAAATAAAAAATTATATTTTGGATAAAATAAACTAGAATCAATAGTTCCTTTAACATATCTTATTTCTCATTTTTCATCTTTAATATGAATTTCTTTAGGATCTTCTTGAAATCCAGTACATAAAAAACACTAAAAATTATATCACTTATAGATGCATTTAAATATAGAAATCTACCTATAATTCCTCAATAAACTTTAATATCAATAGATTTACTAGAAGAATCAGTATCTAAATTATAATTATTACCCATATGATTTTTCATAGATTTAGAGGAATCAAGACCAAATAATTTAACTAACTCTTTAGCATACTTAAACTGATAAAGAAAAATTCCATCTTTTCTTTGAGAAATTTTAAGTTTAAGAAAGAACTTTAATTATTCCATTAAACTCATATCAAACTCAAAATACATAAAGGTAGAAAAATCATTAAAATTTATTTAAATAAAATAACCAAAAACTATATCATTAATATAGATTTGTACAATTAAAATATCATTAGAAATTCATTTAATAAAAGTTAAGATTAAAATTTACTTTTTTTAAACCATTATTTAATAAAAAAATATTTCATACCAAGAATGAGGTTCTTATTTTATACCATAAAAATCATTAGATAATTTAAAAAAAATTAGGAAATTTTTCATTTTCAAAACTAGGGGATTGAGAACAATAAAGTTCTTCAGTTTTAACACCTTTTAAAAACAACTTTTTACATCAATTTGATATAATTTAAAACCTTAAAAACAATAAAATTCAATAAAATTATAATATCTTCTAACCTAAAAATAGGTGAAAATTAGTCTTCAAAGTCTATAAATTCTTCTTGAGAGTATCCTTGAGAAACAAGTCAGGATTTGTTTTTGACAATCTATCCAGATTCATTCAGTTTGTTTCTAAATACCCATTTGGTTCCAATTACCTACTTATCCTCAATAAATTATACTAAATACCAAACATTATTTCCAAAAAAATAATTAATATCATTTTTATATAAAAAAACTAGTTAGTACCATTTAAATCATCATTAATATTATTAGGAACAAATCCATAAATAAAATCATAATTACGACAAAATTTTAAAATAAAATTTCTAGTTTTAACACTAAAATAGACATTTACAATTACATTTTCAATAGGATTATGTTTATGAATCATTCATAATCTTGGATTAGGTTCAGAAGGAGTATTCTCTCCATTAATTGATATATCCTTATCCATATATTTTTCTTTACCAAAATAAAAATCTCTAAACTCATCATCAAAAATATTATAATTCAGATTTAATTAAAAACATTATTTTCATTAAACATAACATGATAAGATTATTCAATAACCATAGTTATTTTATTATAAACTCTATAAGATTTACTATTATTAGAATATCTGAGAAAAATACCATTACCAATTTTAGCATCAAATTTATATAACTTATCTTTTTAATTTAAAATAAAAACTTTATAACCACAAACTCTAAAGTAACCAAATTAAATATTTTTATTTTTTAAATAATTAAAAAGGATTTTTCCTTAATAAATGTATAACAATAATTCTATTTGAAATATAAAAAAATAAAAAATAGCTTCAACCCAAAAAATATCAAGGAAAATTATATTCACTTGGCATAGTTTGTTCTATCTCAATAAGAGTTCTATTTTTCTGTTCTATAATTCTATTTTACTATAGTCCTCTAGGGTCAAAAAAATTACGAAAATAATAATTCTTTTCACAAAAAATTCAAAAATCTAAATTATGAAATTCACATCATTTATCACTACAAATAGAAATAATCATACAACCTTTTTCATTTATAGATAAATTTTAAAATGTAATAAATCTAGATAAAGTATCATTTTTTTTAGAAATAAAATACACCTATGTAAATATATTAAAATCATCAACAATCACTGAAGTATATTTATTTCCACCAAGACAAAAAAATTGAGTAAGAAAAAATAAATCAAGATATAATAACAGTAAAGGAATATTGGTACTTATCTGATTGATAGGTCTGAAGGAATATTTTTACTCCCTTACATGCAAGCGTCATAAATATGGAGATGTTCTTTCTCCAAGGAATGCAATTCTAACACATTCTCATGTTTTGAGAGATTATATATCATTCTGAAATTAACATGACCTAAACATCGATTCCAAAGGATGTTTTCATTCTGTACAGTATTCAAACATTTAACATGTTGAATAGTTATTTCATTAAAATCAATCATATAAATATGTTTTTTTCTATTAAAATAAATTAATAAAGAATTGTCTTTAAAAAATGAACATTTACCATTTTGAAATTTCACTTCCATTACATCATCACATAATTGTGATATAATAATTAAATTATTTATTAAACCTTTAACATATAAAACTTTAGAAATAAAATTATAATTTTAAATACCAAATTTTTCAAAACCATTAACTTTGACTTTAGACTTATATACAAATTTAACAGTGCCTTCATCACATGTGTTAAAAGTGGTATTTGGATGGGTCTCCAGTTATATTCCTAGAGCATCCATTTTCTATGTACCATATTTCATTCATGATACATCTAAGCCATTTTTTCTACAAAAATACATTACTTGAAAATTTTGGTACCCAAGCGACATGGGTCTAATAGGATTGGTAATACATTTTTTAGGTACCCATGCATAATTTATACAAATAATTTATAAATGTTTGTTTTTTGTAAACCCTAAAGATTTTTTGAATCTAATAGAATAGTAATTTTCATAGTGACCTTTCATACCACATTTAAAACAAGTAATAGTATAAGTATAACCATTTTTTTTGAACCCTCTGGGAGACTTATTTGAACTCATATTTTGATAATCCCAATTATGCTCAATTATATTTTGATAATCCCAATTATGCTCAATTATATTTTGATAATCCCAATTATGCTCAATTATAGTTTGATAATCCCTATAATGATTAATGGTTAATTACTTATTTCTGTACACTATGCACATATTCATATATTAAAATATCTATATTATCTTCAGCGAATTCGGTTACTAGATGGATATATATTCTAACTTAACCCATTCTGCCAATAGAATGCTTAAACAGACAAGTGGTCACCGTTATAGAACGAAGATACTGATTTGTAAAGTCCACCGTTATGTATAAGGTCACTGATACATCAAGTCCACCGGTACAACAAGTCTACTGATATATGAAGGTTACCGATACAGACAAGTCACTGTTATGCAAGACTACCGATACAGACAAGTCACTGTTATGCAAGCCTACCGATATAGACAAGTCACCATTATGCAAGCCTACCGATACATACAAGTCACCGTTATGCAAGCCTACCGGTACATGAAGGCTACCATTACACGAAAGGTCACTGGTACATTAATTCTACCGCTACCGATCAAGTCTACCGACAAACATGAAGTCTACCGATAGAAAGTCTATCGTTACACATGAATTTACCGATACAAAGACCCATCGTGACACAAGGCTACCGATATCCAAAGCTACCGTTCCAGAGAATCCGACGCTGCCTTAATTTCTTTATCTTTTTTTAACCTAACCAAAGGTCATATCAGGTATATTTTAATGCTCTATAATTTATTTAATGAAGGTTGCTGGATGTCAGGGAATCGTACCTTGTACCTGCAAAAAGAAATCATTTCTTTTACCGGAGCTCGTTCTATAAATATAAGAAGTCCCTGTTGTTGTGATATATACAAGAGACACAAGAAAAATAAAAAAGTGATCTACAAGTGACATACACAAGAAGAGATCATACAGATATACATGTACGACCAAGAAGACACAGAAGCTTATACACACTCATGCTTACTCAAGAAGAACTCTTTACATTCATGAGGATTTTGAAGAACATCATTGACTACATTTTCATTCTCTCTGAACCTGGATGTCAAGCAGACGACACTCTATTTTCCATGAAAAAAACATAAGAGGAATCAGAACCATTTCTGATCAATCTGAAGGAGTCCATAGCTACACTGCAATCACTAGAGTCATTCTAAACTCTATATCTTGCACAGTGATTTATTATTTTCATTACGAGCAGTGTGTGTCATCAGTTTTAATTTACACACACACTGTCTCCTAAACCTTAACTGGAGGATCTGTAAATCCTCATTCAAACTCCTTACATCTTTTATTTCCTACTGTGGATAGTGGTAGAGGTTTTGTGTGACCTGGACAGCTGTATTTGCTGTTGTTTTTGTTTCCCACGTAGAACTGTGGTAGAGGTCTTTGACCTGGACAGTTGTAAACTGTTGTGAACCCCTATCCAGGGTTTGGATCAAATTTATATAAATTGTTGAGAGGACTAAGTCTCAGCTTGAGACTGAACCTCTTGGTTATATCTGTTGTGATTTATTTAGTTTTATCTAAAACCTTTTTATTCCACTGCTAAGTACTTTAAAATTTAAACTGTTTTTCAAAGTTACTATGATAATTGAATGAGAAAGTGTTTTCATTATTTGTAAATCATTAGGTTAGTTTCAAAAGCTAATATGATATTTTGATTAGATTAACTGGGAATTAATCAATCCCTTGAGAACCTAACTGAATGTTTTCTTTAGTTCAAATTCACTACAATTCAATTAGTATTTTAAATTGGGAGATTTTGGTAAAGGATTTTAAACAAAAAATTTAATTAGAACTCAATTCACCCCCCCTCTTGAGTGTCCACTCCAACCAACATTTGGTATCAAAGGATTAAAATAATTTATGAAGTACTCAGTTTTTCAACTGTGATTTTAGTTGTATTTTAAAGTTCTTGAAATTTATGTTATTTCTAAATTTTAATCTCTTTAATTTTTTTTTTAACCTAGTTATCATGGATAACAGACTTGAAGGTGTTGCTACTAATAGACCACCATTTTTCAATGGAAACAACTATGCTCAGTGGAAGATTAAGATGAAAATTCATTTAGAAAGCATGGGTTTTGATATTTGGACTGCCATAGAATCAGAATATAAAATTCCCACTACTGTTAGATCCACTTGGAATAAAGCTACTAAGATAGCTTACAATAATAATTGAAAAGCTATGAATGCTATGTATTGTGCTTTAGGAGATGAGGAATTTATTATAATATCTGCTTGTAAGACTGCATATGAAATTTGGGATACTTTAGGTGTTTCTCATGAAGGAACAACTAATGTTAAGGAAATGAGATTGAACACTTATACTATTAAATATGATAATTTTAAGATGAATCCTGATGAACCCAAATCTGATATGTATCTCAGGTTTAACAAAATTGTAAATACAATGATCTCACTGGGAAAGGATGTTCCATCAAAGGATCAGATCATGAGAATTTTGAGATGCCTACCTGAAAGATGGAGGGGCACTTCTGTTTCAATCAGAGAATCTTGTGATATTGGTGAACTGCCAGTCAAGGAACTTATTGGTAAGTTGATGATATACAAAGAAGAGATTAAGGTAAAAAAATAATAATAAGATAAACCAAAAAGGAAGTCAATTGCTTTCAAGACATCAACTTCAAAGAATAAAGATAATGAGAAAATTCAGACCATGAGTGATAGCTCAAGCTGTGATGAAAGTGCATCTGATAGTGATGCAGAAATGGCTCACATAGCCAGAAGATTTAATAAGTTTTATAAGAAGAAGAAGTTTTTCAGAAAATCAAATTACAAAGGTAATTATGACAACAAGGGACACTAGAAAAAGGATTAGAAGAAATTTGACAAATCTGATGAAGTTTCCTGCTATGAATACAAAATAAAAGGACATATAAAAGCGGATTGTCCAAAGCTGAAATACAAGAAGAAATATGAGTATAAGGATAATAAGTATAAGAAATCCATGAAGGCTACGTGGAGTGCTTCTGAGGATAGCTCTAGTGAATCTGAAGCTTCTGAGACTGAAAACAGAAATAAGGAAAACTTGTGTTTTATGAAAAACACTTCTGAGGTAACATCTGAAACTCCTGCTTTAAATTCATATTATTCTGGAGATGATTCTGATTCTGAAAATATGTCAAAATCTGAACTGTTTGAATACTGTGATATGTTGGAAGAAACCAGTAATAAGATGAAAGACAAATAAAAAGGTTTAAAGAAACAGTATGCTTTAACTATTAAACATAAATCTGATATTGACATAGAAATGGAAAAGAATGCTCAGTTGGTTAAAGAAAACACTGAACTGAAATTGTAAAATGAGCAACTTATGAAGGATTTAGAAAAGTTCACAAATGGAAAAGATACTCTTACTCAAATTCTAGGTAAGAATATTGCACCTAGATATACTACTAGTATAGGATACCAACCTAGACAAAGAAAATTACCAAAACTAGATTCATTCTTAAATCTGGACAGAATGTAGATAGTTCCAATTCTGGAAGTTCATATGCTTCAACTAGTTATATTCATAGTTACAGATCTAATAAGGTTTATCTATCTAAATATGTTGATTCTGCAAATCTTATGAGACCCATAAGACAAATTTGGGTACCTAAAGTTTTATTAGCTAACCTATTTGGACCCATGAAAATCTAGGTACCAAAATCATTTCCTATCTAAATCTGTTTTGTAGAGAACCTGCTTAAAGAGATCCTGTAGAAATACTTGGTACTTGGACAGTGGATGTTCAAGACATATGTCAGGATACTTCTCATGCTTTAAAAGCTTAGTTAGAGTTGATGGAGGTTTTGTCACCTTTGGTGATAATTCTAAAGGGAAAATCATCGGCTTAGGCCAGATTTCTAACACTAACTCGGTATTAATTTCTAAAGTTCTATTTGTTGATGGGATTAAGTATAATTTACTAAGTATTTCTTAGTTATGTTATTATGGTTTTAATGTTAAATTTGAAAATGATTCTTGCAATGTTTTTAATTCTAAAGATGCTTTAGTATTTTCTGCCTTGCGAAATGAAAATTTCTATGCTGTTGATTTAAATTCTTTAGCTATGCAAAATATTACTTGTTTAAATTCTTTTCATAAAGAGTCTTGGCTTTGGAACAGAAGATTAAGACACTGTAATGTAAATTCACTTAGAAAACTTACTAGGAAGAACTTATTTAGAGACATACCAAAACTTGAATTCCCAACAGATAAAGTTTGTAATCCCTGTCAAAAGGGAAATAAACATAAAGTTTCTTTTAAATCAAAGAAAGAAGTGTCAACTTCTCAACCTCTCGAGTTGGTTCACATGGATTTTTTTGGACCTTCTAGAGTTTCTAGTTTAAATGGGAAGCATTATGTCTATATTCTAGTAGATGACTATTCTAGGTATACTTGGGTATATTTTCTAGCCCATAAAAGTGAAGCTTGTTCTTACTTTGTTAAATATTCCAAGTGTGTAGAGAACCTTAGTGGACTTAAGATTAAAACCTTGAGAAGTGTTCATGGTCGTGAGTTTGAAAATCATGAGTTTGAATCCTACTGCTCACACAATGGCTATAGTCACAATTTCTCTACCACTAGGACACCTCAGAAAAATGGTGTAGTAGAAAAAAGGAATAGAACCCTTCAAGAAATTGCCAGAACCATGCTCAATGAGTATGACCTACCTATTTATTTTTGGGCAGAAGCTGTCAATATAGCTTGTTATATTATTAATAGAGTCTTGATCAGACCTGTTCTTAAGAAAACCCCTTATGAGTTGTAGAACCATAGGAAACCTAAGGTTAACTACTTCAGAGTTTTTGGTTGCAAGGTATTTATTCTTAATACCAAAGATAATCTTGATAAGTTTGCATCCAAGAGTGATGAAGGAATTTTCCTAGGTTACTCTATCTCTAGTAAAGCCTATAGAGTTTTCAATAAGAGAACCAAATGTGTGGGGGAATCTGTTCACATCAAATTTGATGAAACTGATCCACATGAACCTAAGACCTCTCTTTAAAATCTTGAAGATGATCTCTCTGTTTTGAACATTAATGATAAAGACAATGGACCTGTAGTTAAAACATCCAGTTCTAGAAATTTTCCAGAACTTACTTCTGTTGATTCCCAACCTATTAATGAACCTGAAATCTCTAGCCCTACCTTTTCAAGACTAACTATGACTCTAAAAAACCATCCTTTAGATGCTGCTATGGGTAATCTAGATAGAGAAATACATACTAGAGCATCTCTAAGAAATCAGGTTGAACATCAAGCTTTTCTTTCACAGTTAGAACCTAAAAATATCAATGATGCTATCAATGATGAATTTTGGGTAATGGCTATGCAAGAAGAACTAAATCAATTTGAAAGAAATAAAGTCTGGGAATTAGTAGAAAGACCCAAAGACACTTTAACCATAGGCACAAAGTGGGTGTTTAGAAACACAGTTGATAAATCTGGAAACATCATTAGAAACAAAGCTAGACTAGTTGCACAAGGTTACCATTAAGAAGAATGAGTTGACTATGAGGAAACCTTTGCACCTATAGCTAGATTAGAGGCAATTAGGATCTTACTTGCCTTTTCATCACATCTGAATTTCAAGTTATATCAAATGGATGTGAAAAGTGATTTTCTAAATGGTTTTATTGTTGAAGATTTTTTTGTAGAACAACCACCTGGTTTCTCAAATCCCCACTTTCAAAATCATGTTTTTAAACTTTCTAAAGCTTTATATGGTTTAAAACAAGCTCCAAGAGCTTAGTATGAAAGACTTACAAATTTCCTTATTTCAAAAGGATTTACAAAAGGAATTTCTGATCCCACTCTTTTTATAAAAATAATTTCAAAAGATGTTTTAATAGTACAGATATATGTTGATGATATTATTTTTGGATCTTCTAAAAATTATCTATGTACTGAATTTTCAAAGGTTATGCAAAATGAGTTTGAAATGAGATTAATGGGAGAGCTTAAGTACTTTCTTGGATTTCAAATATTTCAAATTGAAGATGGTATTATTTTGAATAAAATTAAATATACTAAGGATTTATTAAAACGTTTTGGTTTGGATAGTATTAAGGGGAGTTATATACCTATGAGTACCACCTGTAAATTAGATATTGATGAAACTAGGAAACCAGTAGATCAAACTAATTATAGAGGTATGATTGGGAGTTTACTTTATCTTACTGCTAGTCGACCTGATATTATGTTTAGTGTATTTATGTGTGCTAGATTTCAAGCTAACCCTAAAGAGTCACACTTACTTGTTGTTAAAAAGATTTTCAAATATCTTAAATATACTGCTAATTTGGGACTGTTTTACCCAAAAGGAAAATCATTTGATTTAATAAGTTATTCAGATGATGACTTTTCTGGATGCAAGTTAGACAGAAAGAGCACATCTGGAACATGTCATTTACATGGAAAGTCCCTAGTATCATGGTGTAGTAAGAAACAGAACTCGGTTGCATTATCTACTGCTAAAGCAGAGTATATAGCTGCTGGTATTTACTGTGCACAGATTCTGTGGATGAAACACACTTTATTGGACTATGGATTTGATTTTAAACTTGTTTAAATTAACTGTGATAACAATAGTGCGATCAACATCTCAAATAACCTTGTGTCTCACTCTAGAACCAAACACATTGATGTTAGATGCCACTTTCTAAGAGATCATTATCAAAGAGGTGATATAACTCTTGAATTTATAGGCACTGAACTCCAATTAGCTGATATTTTCACTAATCCATTATGTTCAGAAAGATTAAGTTTCATTAGACACAAATTAGGAATGATAACTTACTCTTAAAACCGTTAGGAAAAACCTCAGCATCAGGATAAACCTCACCGTTAGGATAAACCTCACCATTAGGATGCACCTCACCATTAGATAAACCTCACCATTAGATAAACCTCACCGTTAGATAAACCTCACCATCAGGATAGACCTCACCGTTTAAGGACACCTCACCGGTACATCTCTCGCGTTGTTTTAAAATTTTCCTATTAAGGCCGAGACTTCGAACCATTTTTAATATGAGATTTATTTTACATGTGGATCCTAATTTATATTAAACCTGACTCTAGACATCACTCAATCACTGCGAACCCGTATTTTCGAATCCCTCATACCTAAACCTCTCAAGATCGCAAAACCCTAAGCCTCAGAATATGAAATGGAATGTGTGAAGCGACCCTCAGTGGATGAATGGAGTGATGCGCCGCAAGCTAAGAAGCAGAAAGTAACCAATTCTGGTGCTAGTGGAAGCAGTAGAAGTGTTGTTCGAAGGAATCCTGTGAATCCGCATTTATCGAAGCGAGAAATTGTAGTGGAAAAGGAGTTATGTGCGGAATGGATATTGGAAAGCAAGTCCCTGATTCTGAAGATTTTACATGAGCAAGGATGGCTCTAATGCTTCATGAACAATAATGGACCGTATTATCCAGTACTGGTAAAAGAAATCTATGAGTTTGTCTATTTTGAAACTTTAGAATAGGAGAATAGGATGATTTACTTTTTGAATGGTCAAAAGTTTTCGTTTTCATCTGTTGAATGTGATGAGAACCTTAGAGTTCCTCATAGAGGTGATTATGGATTTTATTCAAAATCCATACCTACTACTAGTGAATTTTTCGAATATGAGGATGCCTTGTCAGAATTGACAGGAAATGGAACTCCTAGAAAGATCATTGCTGTAGAGATGGCAGGGGAGGATAAACTAATTTTTAAGTTCATTCAGCATGTGAATAGTCCATTGGGAGGATATTTTGATACCCTCATATTTTAAGATATTTATTTGTTGTATCTGTTAAAGCATAGGTTAAAAGTGAATTTGTGTAGATTGCTAATGATTCAGATTGAGGATATGACTATACCAAAGTCTAAGTCCAATTCACTATTCTTTTCTAAGTTTATTTCTATTATGTTGAAGGAAAAGGAGGTAGTTGGACCTCAGGATGAAACTATTGTGGTTAAGGATAATTTTTGCATCACCAGGACTGTTTGTAAGTATATGAAAGTTAGCTGGAACCCTTGGAAGAAATCATGGGTTAATGATGAAGGTAAAGTCTATTACAAGTACACTCATATGGACCATCCTTCTAGACCAAAGGATGTGAGGGATCCTGGTCATGGAGCAGATGAGCCAGAACCGGTCTACAGTGATAATGAGGCTGAAACTAAGGAGGAAGAGACGTCAGTTGAGGAAGGAGGAGACCCAGATTTACCTCCTAGTCATGTGCATCAAAATATTTCATATGGAGCAGCTAGCCCGCCAAAATAACTACCAAGGAGAGAAACTGTTTTGAAGGACAGTGATACTGAGACCACAGAAGAAGAAGAAGAAAAAGCATATCAGTATGTTGTTAAGGACACCTCTGAAGAGGATGAGGCAACCGAATCTGATCATTTTGTTAATGGAGAAAAGGAGGCTGCTGCTGAAGCAGATGATGAGGAAAATGAAGAAGAAGAGCTCAGTTTGATCACTCTGATTGATAATACAGAAAATATTGTGCCTGGTCAGGAAGAAGAAGTGGCATCTACTTCCATTGATGAGAGAGTCATTGATGACTCAGAAAAGGATAGGACTAACCCTACTGTTTAACTATCAGAGCAAATGGTTGTTGCATCTGATGAAGTTGCAGAGGAGGCAGTAGATTTACCTTGACCAGAACAGTTAGAGGAGATTCTTCAGGAGAATGCTCTAAGTGAGGGGGGGCATCTTGGTTCAGTATCAGTGTTGTATGACATCGAAGGTTGGTCATCAGATCCAGGATATATGGTACTTGGACTCAATTATGGATATTCTGATGAGGAAGACCAACCTCAAAGGGATTCAGTTATCCTACCTGTTGTGGCTGAAAATTTGGCAACCAAGGAGGACATTGTGTCCTTAAAGGCTGAAATGAAAGAAGCACTGAGAGAATCAGTGACATATTTGAAGAAAAGCCTGGTTGATGAAATGAGGAGTGTGGACCAATCCCTGGAGCTATCTCTGGGATGTGTTGTGTCTGGTCTAGTGAAGGAAATAATGGATGAAGTTAAAGTATGCCATACTCAAATTGAGAGTTGGACAGGAGCTGTGGTTGCTCTAAGACAATCGATTGCTTCATTGACTACTATGAACAGTTCTCAAACCCAAGTGAATATTGATATCAGATATATCATTTAAGTAGTCAAGCAGTTTGTAGAAGTATTTGAGGCTTTTAAGACATCAGTCAAAGAACATTTGAATAGTCAAGATGAACATGTTCATAATGTGGTTAGTAATTTGACACAGTCTTTCAAAGAGACAGTAGCTTTCTCGGTAAAACCTCTTCTCTCATCCAGCTCCACTGTGAACTTTGACCAGATCAGAACTATAATCCAGGAAGAGTTAGCTAAGGCCAGTACCGGTGACACCTTGGATATTCAAATCCTTTCTACCACTAGGTAAGTTAGTAGTTTTGTTCAAGATCACCTACGGGCAGCTACTGCTTCTCAAGAGGCCATTAAGAATAAGGTGGATGCTTACTTTGAGAAGGTCTATACCAAGCATAAAATGACCAACCATTTCAAGATTTTGATGGAGAATATGAAGTTGCCTCCAGTGACTCAATCATTCAGAGAACAGGTTAGTAAGATCAGGGAGCTTACTCCTACCTTGGATAAATTCATTGAAAATCGAGATGATTTTGTGTCAGCAATGGAGAGAGGAGGTAGTATTATTATGGATTTCAGGAACCTGTTGTTATCATTCTTGCATGTGGATGCCAGACCTGTGATTTTACCTCCTGCTCTTCCTGCCTCTGCCTCTAGGAGTACACCTCAGTTGACTCCAATTCACGCTATTCAAAGCTTGCCACCTATGATCCCACAGAAGAGCACAGATTTTAGAACTAGTACAGTTTCAGTGGCTGACCCTCCAGTTGTTCTTTCAGTTATTCCCAAGCCATCTACTCAATATGAACCTGCACCCTCTTCTGATCTTAAGGGAAAGAATCATGTTCAAGAGGAAGATTGAGTGATTCCGGATGTTTTTTATAGGATTCACTTGTATTTTTGTAATACTGACTTTATCAGTTTGTAACTTTTGTGACTTAATGGAAATTTACTCTTACATTCTCCACATTACTATGTTTATGTTTCTTTGTAATTTGTTCTCTTTTAGTCTCTACATTTCTCTAATTCTACCCTTCTTTTTGTTAATCACAAAGGGGGAGAAAATGAAACAAATGAGAACTGGGAGTGCAATTGAAAGGGGGAGAAAAATGAGAACTTTGTTTTAAAGTTTTTTTTTAGGAAATTTTTCCTCTTTCACCATTTTAATTTTCTTAATAATTTGGCATAATTTGTGATTATCAAAATGGGGGAGATTTTTGAACCCTCTGGGAGAATTATTTGAACTCATATTTTGATAATCCCAATTATTCTCAATTATATTTTGATAATCCCAATTATGCTCAATTATATTTTGATAATCCCAATTATGCTCAATTATATTTTGATAATCCCTATATTGATTAATGGTTAAATACTTATTTTTGTACACCATGAACATAGTCATATATTAAAATATCTATATTATCTTCACCGAATTCGGTTACTGGATGGATATATATTCTAACTTAACCCATTCTGCCAATAGAATTCTTAAACAGAAAAGTGGTCACTATTACAGAACAAAGATACCGATTTGTAAAGTCCACCATTATGTATAAGGTCACTGATACATCAAGTCCACTGGTACAACAATTCTACCGATACGTGAAGGTTACCGATACAAACAAGTCACCATTATGCATGCCTACCGATACAGACAAGTCACCGTTATGCAAGCCTACCGATACAGACAAGTCACCGTTATGCAAGCCTACTGATACAGACAAGTCACCATTATGCAAGCCTACCGGTACATGAAGGCTACCGTTACAAAAAAGGTCACCGGTACATTAAGTCTACCGCTACCTATCAAGTCTACCGAAAGACATGAAGTATACCGATACAAAGGCTACCGTTACACAAGAGGTTACCGATACAAAGACCCACCGTGACACAAGGCTACCGATATCCAAATTTACCGTTCTATAGAATCTGACGCTGCCTTAATTTCTTTATCTTTGTTTAACCTAACAAATGGTCATATCATGTATATTTTAATGCTCTATCATTTATTTAATGAAGTTTATTGGATGTCAGGGAACCGTACCTCGTACTTGTAAAAAGAAATCATTTCTTTTGCCGAAGCTCGTGCCATAAATATAAGAAGTCCATGTTGCTGCGATATATACAAGAGACACAAGCGAAATACAGAAGTGATCTACAAGTAAAATACACAAGAAGAGCTCATATAGATATACATGCACAACCAAGAAGACACATAAGCTTATACACACTCACGCTTACTCAAGAAGAACTCTTTACATTCACGAGGATTTTGAAGAACTTCATCGACTATATTTTTATTGTCTCTGAACTTGGATGTCAAGCAGACGATACTCGGTTTTCCAGAAAAAAACCAGAAGAGGACTCAAAACCATTTCTGATCAATCTGAATGAGTCCAGAGCTACACTGCAATCACTAGATCCATTCTAAACTCTATATCTTGCACAGTGATTAATTATTTTCATTACGAGCAGTGTGTTTCATAAGTTTTAATTTACACACACACTGTCTCCTGAACCTTAACTAGAGGATCTGTAAATCCTCCTTCAAACTCCTTACATATTCTATTTCCCACTGTGGATAGTTGTAGAGGTCATGTGTGACCTGGACAGCTGTATTTGCTGTTGTTTTTGTTTCCCACGTAGAACTGTGGTAGAGTTCTTTGACCTGGATAGTTGTAAACTGTTGTGAACCCCGATCCAGGGTGTGGATCAAATTTATATAAATTGTTGAGAGGACTAAGTCTCATCTTGAGACTGAACCTCTTGGTTATATCTATTGTGCTTTATTTAGTTTTATCTAAAACCTTTTTATTCCCCTGCTAAGTGCTTTAAAATTTAAACTGTTTTTCAAAGTTACTCTGATAATTGAATTATCAAGTTTTTACATTATTTGTAAATCATTAGGTTAGTTTCAAAAGTTAATCTGATCTTCCAATGAGATTAACTGGGAATTAATCAATCCCTTGAGAACCTAATTAAAAGTTTTCTTTAGTTCAAATTCACTAAAATTCAATTAGTATTTTAAATTGGGCGATTTTGGTAAAGGATTTTAAACAAAAAATTTAATTGGAACTCAATTCACCCCCCTCTTGAGTGTCCACTCCGACCAACACATTTTTACATTAAAGGAAATGGGTTTTAAACATTAAGGTAGTATTCTATCATAACCAAAACCATATTTATTTTTATTTTATTTATTCAAATAAATAATCTTATGATATTTTTCAAAACCTTGAATAAAAGTAGATAAACTTTTTTTAATACTTTCAACTTCATTTTTCAATTTTTTATTTAAATATTTAATAGATTTTAAGTTTTCATAAACTGTAGAATGAGAAGAAAAAGTAATGTTTATTAATATTTCATTTTCTTGTAAATTTTTTTTATTTTTAGAAACAATTTTCTCATTATTTTCCATAATATTATTATATAAATCTATATATTTAAAAATACATCTTCTTAATATTTTAATTTATTCATTTAATTCAAAAACATTCAGGTTTTCAGAATCATTTTCAAAATCATAACATCTAAAATGAAAACTAAAATCATTAACTATAACCAGTGATGCTATGAAGCATAAGTTAGCAATTTCTTTTTCATTTCCAAGATTTTTTATTGGAATCATATTCTTCTATACAACTCTAACTAGTGGTCAATGCCTTTTTATCCTTATTTTTTTTTTTTTTTTATTTAGTTTAGGAGAGTCAATCTTGATGTTTCCCTTATTCCTATACTCATAAAAAGTTACGTCTACATCATTGTAATTGGTACCACATTTCTTATTTCCCTTTTTTTTCTTTTTGAGGGTTTCTTCTAAACTGGTTTTTGAATCCTTTATTTTTTATTATTTTGTAAGCCCCAATCATAATCTAAGCCATGTATTCCTTTTCACTATCATATATATCAATATTATAAGAGTTAGTATAAACAACATTCACATATTTAAAATCTAAAACTTTTCTTTTTGTTATCTCCTCATGATCTATGTTCTTTGGTTCCAATTCATATTAAAGCAGTGATCCAATAAATTAATCTTGGGTGTACTCTTTGAAGTTATTTATTTCATCATTAGAAACCTTCTTTTCATTCCATTTATTTGTTAAGTCTTATAGTACTCTTTCAAAAAATACTGAGTTTTCTAGATCTTCTCCAAGTGAATTCATTCTATTCATAATTCTTGTGAATCTATAAAACATTTGGTTTACTATTTCATCTTCACCCATCTTGATGTCTTGGTACTCATCTCGAAGCATTCCAATCTTGGTTTGAATTAATTTTCCCTAGAAAAGGTGAGTGACTTATAGAATCTTCCAAATATCATGAGTTATCTTACAAGCAGGCACATGACTAAAAACATTTCTATTAATAACACAATATAAGATATGGAAAACCTTTTAATTTCTTGAGTTATACCTCCATTCATGATCTCTAGTATCCATAATCATTTCTATCAAAGTGTGGTGAATTTTGAGGAATCCAAACATCATTTAGGTTCAGTCATGCCATATTATAATATTTTTATCCTTAGACTGTGAGATTTTGGAAATGGTTAGCATAGATAAAATAATCTAAGACATTATATATGGATTGGATAATTACAAAAGGAACAATATTGGATACCAATGTATGGTATCCATAAAGTGAATTGAAGATCTAAACTATTTTTTAACAAGGTTATCCTCTAATATGAATTTGTAAGATGGATAGGGTACTGAAAAATATTCTAGAGGGGGTGAATAAACCATATTAAAAATTTTAATCCTATAAATTGATTAATTAAATTTATTATTAAAGTTAATTATTATAGTTAATTAGCATAACAAATAAATAACATAGGAATTTTTATACAGGTTAGGTTCAATATGGACTTAGTTCAGCCGTATATCTCTCTACTTGGTGAGAGATATGTGTGAACTAACAAATTTTTAGTGGGGAATCATAACCCATTATAGAATCCTTTTCTAGTTGAGGGATAAACACAACATTAACTTTTTTATGGGGAGTCACAACCCTTATTGTAACATCCCAAGTAAGTAATGAATAATAGATATTTTTATCTATGTCTATTAATGAATTAGATAGTGTTTTAGAGGCTTAAAATAAAAATAAATCCAATCTTAAGCATGGAATACACTAATATTCTTAAAAGATTGTTTTACTACCTTTTTATGGAAAACCCTTTTTAAATCAAACTTTTGACAATTTTATAATCAATGTTTGTCAAAATAAACTTATTCTTTATGATTGGGACATCAAAATTTACTTTGTGTGAATTTTTGGTATTTTTCAGACAATGTTCATTTTTTTAATGAATAGTGAAAAATACTGCATTTTACATCAAAACTGCTTTTTAATTTAATTTATTTATATGATTAGATTATCTTTTGAATTGGTTTTGAAGTGAAATTAGAATATATTTTTACCATTTAAACTAATGGTGGACATTGTAATCAATTTCACCTTGAAATTGGACTTAAACTAGTGTCAATCTTTTGATACTTATTGTTTCATAAAAACACGCTATTTGCTCTGACAGCGGGAATTAATTATTAAATAAATTAATGTGACTTATATGTTTTGAATTTTGTAAAATAGACTTCATTTTTGAATTTGGAATATTAAATATATCTTAGGGTGATTTTTTGGTATTTTTCTGAAAAACTTCAATTTTTGATGAATAGTGAAACCACTAAGTGGTACTTATAAAAACTGATTTTTCGTTTAAATGAAATTTTTCCATCTTTGTATTTTGAATTTCAAAAATCTGACATACATGGTTGTCATTAAGAATTAAAATTTGGTTCAATGAGATTAAAATAATTTTTTGGTGAATAGTAACTCTTAAGTTCTTAATCGCGATTAGATGTAATTAGTGTAGTTTAAGGTAAGAATAATGTTTTAATAAAATGAAATGACCTAGACACATGTCCTACCCTTATTGGATGTGTCATGGCCGACCAAGACAAGCCATGGGTCAACTTGGGGACCCCATGGATCCACTTTGTTTGGGAAATGACATAAATAACTTTTTATTTAATGTTAAAGTAAAAATGACACAAACATGAGTTATTTTACTAAAACAATTTTTACATGGGGTTGTAAAGATCAGATTTTTTATTATAAATATTCATTGGAAAGCTAAAAAGATTTCCTACATCATAGTATTTTTATTATAATTAAATAAATTAAATTATTTATGACATCATGATGATGCAGCGATGACCTCATTATTTAACGATTTAAATAAAATGGAAAGATAATGTAACATCTAAGACCTACACATGGATAAAACCAATTGGATGAGTGGATTTAGAACCCTTATCACCTTATCCTAGAATTAAATCAATGTGGGACCTTTTTAATCTCAAACTCATTTTAAAATAAAGTAACTTATCTTTACTTTCCAAGAGTGCCTCTCCTCTCCTCTTATAAAAGGCCCCCACCTCTACCTCCTTACCCACAATCCCAAAGCCTTTGGCTCGGCCAACCCCTGCCCATTTTGTCTCTACACTTCCCTATCTTACTCCTTGAATCCTTACTTTGGGCAGAAGTCTTCCCAAGGAAGCCTTTGAGCTCAAACCAAATGGAGTTACCCGATTTTAAGGTAATGTCTTCTTTTGAGTCCTTTTGTTTTATTTTGCTTCTCCAACCCCCTAAACTCTTTTTATTATTTTCTTTTATAACAAATCCAGTATCCTCAATATACTAGGATATTGTTATAATAAGGATTCGATCTGCACTTACACACACCAACATCTAATGGTTAACAAACATATTGTTTCCGTGGATGGTGAATTTATGCCTCCCGAAACGATGATTGTTCAACATTCCTTTAACACCTTAAAAGGTGGCTATTAAGATGTCACTATATTTATATATGATATATAATATGTTTATTTTTTCCTTCATCTTTTGTATTTTTCATTTTGGACATACCTTTATGGTTCCCATTATGGGTAAACGCGATATCTTCATTTAAGGAAATGCGGACTACCGCCCCCTCAAAGTGATTTGATTCGTTAAATACCATATGTGGGACGTATAAAGGATGGAAATATGATATTATATATGATATTATACTAGAATTATAATATACCTTTATATCATTATGATTCCGTTCTATAAAATAAGAGATAGAAATAAAAGTAGCGTTCATGCATACGTACGGCTTACCGTCTCCATGAACGATGCATTTCATTTATTACCTCTAAATGATTATGTAATATTATAAATGCATGTATATACTAGATATATATGTTATATACATAATGATTATAATTCTGGATATAATGGATACATGAAGAACATGTAATTATAAAGGGTTTATTTTTTACTCAAGTATCAATGATCGTTAAAACGACCGTTATTAACTTAAATAATTACATAGTGTTCATGACATGGAAATAAGTGATATAAAAGGAATAATGAACTTGAAAAATGTTCTTAAACAAGTAGAAATTAACTCAAGTTTATTATTCATGAGATTAAAGAACGACCGAGTCAAGTCGGACCCGAGGTATGGGACTTCGTCTCAATATCCTTTCATTGAGGCATATTTTGTTTTATACACAACCTTCTTTTATACGGTGTATAAACCCCTTTGACTTTTACATTTATCCAAAAGGAATATTTTTTATACGAAGCATTTTACTAAATGAAAAAAGGGAATGTTTTTGTCGTACGTATGCGGCAACAATGACTTCTCCGCCACCGTGACCGTTATTTGAGTTTCGGCTTCCTCTAGAAGTCATACCTTCTTTTTTTAAAAGAAAAATAAATACCATGTTTTAATTTTCTTTTATTTTGGTATTGAAAATGGTTTTCATAATGTTTTTATATCAGTGTGTTGTATTGATATCTTGTGATTGTAATGTGGAAATGTTATGTTTCCTTTATGCATGTTTTATGTGATACGATTATGTTGAGGTTCTTGGGCATTATTATGAAGATGGGTGGTTCCGTGATAAACTAAGGGCGGGTGAGCCCGATATAGCTCTCCAATGCATTGGGTAACACGAAGGAGTGAAACGTTAAGGTTTCTCCGAAGAGATTTAGGGAATATACTGTGATGGGTATTCTAAACGTAACCAAGAGGGTTACTCCCTACGTAAGGATGTTATGAATGCCTCAAGTTACCTTTATGTCTTATAATTTCTATGATTTATTCATGATTTGATGAGGTATGTTAAAGTGCATATGTTTTATGGGTAAAGTATGATTTCATTCTTATGTATATATGTACCCATGTTTCCTTTCCATATTTTTATATCCCTTACTGAGCTTTTTATTCTCATCCCAAGTTTTTTTGAAATGTTTTTCACAGGTCAAGGGAAAGGTACATGATATGATTATAGTGTCAAGGAAGTGTCAAGAAATAATCCATGTTTTGTTTTAAATGTGTTTCCATTGATGGGAATGAAGAATACTATCTTTATGTAACCACTTTGTTTATATGTGGAATGTAATGCAAGTTTTATGATCTAATTCTCTAAAACTCTAAACCTGAAAAGATCCTCAATGTGTAATCTTGTAATAACTCAAGATTAAGTAAGGTTTAAGTTTGCGGCCTTATAGTTGGTATCAGAGGTTGGTTTAGATAACTTTAGGAGTTAGAATTCTATTAAATGATTATCCAAAAATATTTTTTTATGTTCAAATTGAAGTGATATAGTATTTGAAGATTACCATGTTGATTCATCTAAGACATGTTTGTTCAGAATGGTTTTCCGCAGAGGAAACAGGGAAGCAGTGCTAGGAAGGTATGCAGAAGGAAATAACCTTCCGAATCAGCATCCTGAGATGGTCGGAATTGGAACTGAACAGTTTTGTTGCAGTAATGGCACAGTTGACTCAAGCGATAAATGGTGGTGGTATCCATGCACGAGATCAGCCAGATCAACCGCAGAGGAACATGTCAGTGGTGGAACATTTCATGAGGAAACATCCCCCATCATTCAGAGGATCATCTGACCCTATGTTTGCTGAAGGGTGGATTAAAGCACTGGAGAAGATTTTTGATGTCATGGGGTGTTCAGACAATCAAAAGGTTAGTCTTGCTATTTATGGTTTGGAGGGTGAAGCAGATCAGTGGTGGTCGATGGTTAAAAATATCAGGGACGCTGATGAGATTGATGCTCTCGACTGGGATGAATTCAAAGGTATGTTTCTTGAGAAGTATTTTCCTAAGGCTGTTTGACTTAGGATGGAAAAGCAATTCTTGGAATTGAGACAAGCGGAAGAATCAGTGGCTGCCTGTGAAGAAAGGTTCACTAGATTGGCAAGGTATGCTCCAAATTTTATCTGAGACCTTGATAGTAAAATCAATCGTTTTTACTCAGGATTAAAACCAAAATATCGAAGGGCATTAGCTTCTCGTGAGTTTAAAAGTTATGAAAAGCTTGTTCGATGTGCTGAGAAGGTGGAAATAGAGTTTGCTGATGATCAAGTGTTCTATAAAAACCAACAGAAGAAGAGACCGAGGTGGCAGGAGAAAGGTAAGAATTCTTCAAAAAAGTCTGATGGTAAGAAAACTAAGTTTCCAGTTTGTGATAAATGTGGAAAAAGTCATGCTTGGGAATGTCTTCTGAATTCTGGAAACTGCTACCGATGTGGTAAGATGGGACATAAGGCTCGTGATTGCACTGAAAAGGATCAAGGTGAAGGTAAGACCAAATTTGATTTACAGTTAGTGAAATGTTATAAGTGCAATGAGATGGGTCACTATGCAAACGAGTCTCCGACAAAGAGCTTGAGTGATGGGAAGCAGTTAGACTACAAGCAGAAAGGGGTGGTGAAATCCTTTGCAACTACTTCAACAGATGTCGGGCCATCAAATGAAGTTGTATCAGGTACTTTGTTTGTTTTTTCAGATTATGCTAGTGTGTTGTTTGATTCGGGGTCTACACATTCTTTCATCTCTGAAACCTTTTATAGTAAAATGGGAATACCATCTCAAGAAATGACTCCTGAACTTTTGGTAAAAACACCTGGGGGAAATGTTGAGGCAAAAAGAATTTATAATAATCTTCCTATCCTTATCTGTGGAAAGAACCTACTTGCAAACCTTATTGTTCTACCTCTAGTAGAGTTTGATGTTATCCTGGGTATGGATTGGATCTCTATTTACCATGCTAAGATTGAATGTAGAGCTAAAGAAGTTTCTTTTCAGAAAGACTTTCAGTTTGTGTACAAGAATGAACCCTTACTTTTGATAACATATCAAGAGGCCGAGAAACTTGTAAAAAATGGAAATGAATGTTACCTTGCAAACATCGTTGAAAATAAAGGAACTGTTCAGATTAATGATGTTCCAGTGGTAAATGAGTATCCTGATGTTTTTCTTAATGAGTTTCCAGGAATAATACCAGATCGGGAAGTTGATTTTACTGTTGACTTAGTTCCTGATGCTAATCCAATGTCAAAACCCCCTTATCGAATGGCTCAAATTGAACTTTTAGAGTTGAAGGAGCAATTGCAAGATTTATTAGAGAAAGGTTTCATTCGACCTAGCACATCACCATGGGGTGCTCCTGTCTTGTTTGTTAAAAAGAAAGATGGTTTAATGAGACTATACATTGATTATAGATCCTTGAATAATATCACTGTTAAGAACAAATATCCTTTGCCTCATATCGATGATTTGTTTGATCAGCTCCAGGGAGATCAGTATTTTTCAAAGATTGACTTGAGATCGGGGTACCATCAGCTGAAGGTAAAGGAAGAAGATGTTCCGAAGACCGTGTTCTATACAAGATATGGCCATTATGAATTTGTAGTAATGCCTTTTGGGCTAACCAATGCACCTGCTGTATTCATGGACTTAATGAATAGAATTTTCCATGAGTTCTTGGATAAGTTTGTGGTGGTTTTCATTGATGATATTTTGGTGTTTTCTAAAAGTAAAGAGGAGCATGAAAGAAATTTAAGGGTTATCTTGCAAACCTTAAAAGAAAAGAAATTGTATGGGAAATTCAGCAAGTGTGAGTTTTGGTTTCAACAAATTTCTTTCCTTGGTCACATTGTTTCTAAAGATGGGATAACTGTTGATCCTGCAAAAACAAATGTTGTAGAAGACTGGCCAAGACCCACAAATGTAACCGAGATTCGTAGCTTCCTTGGTTTGGCAGGATATTACCGAAGGTTTGTTAGAAATTTTTCACGGTTATCTATTCCAATGACTAAGCTAACTCGGAAGGGTGTTAAGTTTATCTGGACAAAAGAATGTGATGATTGTTTTTAGGAACTGAAAAGAAGATTGGTGAATGCTCCAGTTTTGGAACTACCTTTCGAGAATGGTGAGTTTGTTATATACAGTGATGCTTCATTGAAAGGACTTGGTTGTGTCCTAATGCAGAATAATCAGGTAATTTCTTATGCTTCACGACAGTTGAAAACTCATGAGGTAAATTACCCTACACATGATTTGGAATTAGCTGTTGTTGTTTTTGCTTTAAAAATTTGGAGGCGTCATTTGTATGAAGTAAAGTGTGAAATATATACTAATCACAAAAGTTTAAAGTATATATTCACTCAGAAAGAGTTAAACATGAGATAGAGGAGATGGCTGGAATTAATCAAGTATTATGATTGTACAATTCATTACCATCCGGGAAAAGCAAATAAAGTGGCTGATGCTTTGAGTCGAAAAAGTAATGCTTCATTAGCAATGTTGCATTTGGAACGTGATCCTTTGGTTAAGGATTTGATGAACTTTGGAATAGAAGTTGTTGGTGTAGGAAGTTATTCTATTTTGTTTCAGGTATCAGTGAGATCATCTCTATCAGATAGAATCAAGCAAGCACAGAATAAAGACAGTGAGTTGCAGAAAAAGGTAGAGCTGGTTCAGAAAGGTAAGTTTCCTGAATTCAACATTGATAATGATTGCATTTTGAGATTTGGGAAAAGATTGTGTGTGCCTTCTGATTAACAGTTGAAGAGAGAGTTGTTATGTGAAGCTCATAGTTCTCCGTTTTCAGTTCATCCTGGTAGTACAAAGATGTATAGAGATCTACGGGAGTATTACTGGTGGGATGGAATGAAAAGAGATATTGCTGATTTTACTGTGAAGTGTTTGACTTGTCAGCAGGTTAAAGCAGAGTGGAAGTTACCGAAAGGGATGCTTCAGTCAATACCAGTGCCAGAGTGGAAATGGGAGAATATATCCATGGACTTTGTTGTGGGATTGCCGAAGACATCTCGAGGTAATAATCCAATCTGGGTTATTGTTCATCGCTTGACTAAATCTGCTCATTTCCTTACTATACGAGATACGTTTTCCCTAGATCAACTTTACTGTTTGTATCTTAAAGAGATAGTCAGGTTACATGGAGTTCCTCTCTCCATTATATCTGATCGTGATCCCAGGTTCACTTCTAACTTTTGGAAAGGCCTTCAGAAGTCGTTGGGTACTGAATTAAATTTTAGTACAACTTTTCATCCTCAATCAGATGGGCAGTCAGAATGAACAATTCAGACATTGGAGGATATGCTACGTTCTTTCTCTATGGATTATCAGGGAAGTTGGGACCAACATCTTTCTTTGGTTGAATTTTCATATAATAACAGTTTTCATTCCAGTATACAGATGGCACCATTTCAGGCATTATATGGGAAGCGGTGTCGAACTCCAGCTTTCTGTGATGAAGTGGGTGAAAGAAATTTTATGGGACCAGAATTGGTAGAAGAGATGGTAGAAAAAGTTCAGCTGATTCAGAAACACATGAGAACAGCTCAGATCAGGCAGAAGAGTTATGCAGACAACAGGAGGAAGGATCTCTCTTTTGAGGTAGGTGATCATGTTTTTCTCAAAGTATCACCATGGAAAAGTGTGATGCGATTTGGTAAGAAAGGAAAGTTGAGTCCAAGTTTCATTGGACCATATGAAATTCTGGATAGAGTTGGATCAGTTGCATACCGAGTGGATTTACCTCTGATTTTATCTCAGGTACACAATGTTTTTCATGTTTCGATGTTGAGAAAGTATATGCCAGATTCATCTCATGTTTTGAGTCCAGAGGTAGTTCAGCTGGAAGAGAACTTATCTTATGAGGAACAATCAGTCCAGATTCTTGACCACAGGGAGCAAGTGTTACGGAATAAGGTGATTAATCAGGTAAAGGATTTGTGGAAAAACCACATGATGGAAGAGGCAACATGGGAATCTGAAAATGCAATGAGGGATAAGTACCCCCATTTATTCGATAAGTAAATAAATTGCGGGGACGAAATTTTCAAAAGGGGGGAAGGATGTAAAATCCCAAGTAAGTAATGAATAATAGATATTTTTATCTATGTCTATTAATGAATTAGATAGTGTTTTAGAGGCTTAAAATGAAAATAAATCCAATCTTAAGCATGGAATACACTAATATTCTTAAAAGATTGTTTTACTGCCTTTTTATGGAAAACCCTTTTTAAATAAAACTTTTGACAATTTTATAATCTATGTTTGCCAAAATAAACTTATTCTTTATGTTTGGGACATCAAAATTTACTTTGTGTGAATTTTTTGTATTTTTCAGACAATGTTCATTTTTTAATGAATAGTGAAAAATACTGCATTTTACATCAAAACTGCTTTTTAATCTAATTTATTTATATGATTAGATTGTCTTTTGAGGTTTTTTTGAAGTGAAATTAGAATATATTTTTACCATTTAAACAAATGGTGGTCATTGTAATCAATTTCACCTTGAAATTGGACTTAAACTAGTGTCAATCTTTTGATACTTATTGTTTCATAAAAACACGCTATTTGCTATGACAGCGGGAATTAATTATTAAATTAATTAATGTGACTTATATGTTTTTAATTTTGTAAAATAGACTTCATTTTTGAATTCTGAATATCAAATATAGCTTAGGGTTAATTTTTGATATTTTTCTGAAAAACTTCAATTTTTGATGAATAGTGAAACCACTAAGTGGTACTTATAAAAACTAATTTTTCGTTTAAATGAAATTTTTCCATCTTTGTGTTTTGAATTTCAAAAATCCGACATACATGGTTGTCATTAAGAAGTAAAATGTGGTTCAATAAGATTAAAATAATTTTTTGGTGAATAGTAACTCTTAAGTTCTTAATCGCGATTAGAGGTAATTAGTGTAGTTTAAGGTAAGAATAATGTTTTAATAAAATGAAATGACCTAGAAACATGTCTTACCCTTATTGGATGTGTCATGTCCGACCAAGACAAGCCATGGGTCAACTTGGGGACCCCATGGAGCCACTTTGGTTGGGAAATGACATAAATAACTTTTTATTTAATGTTAAAGTAAAAATGACACAAACATGAGTTATTTTACTAAAACAATTTTCACATGGGGTTATTAAGATCAGATTTTTGATTATAAATATTCATTGGAAAGCTAAAAATATTTCCTACATAATAGTATTTTTTTTATAATTAAATAAATTAAATTATTTATGACATCATGATGATGCAGCGATGACCTCATTATTTAACGATTTAAATAAAATGGAAATATAATGTAAAATCTAAGACCTACACATGGCCAAAACCAATTGGATGTGTGGATTTAGAACCCCTATCACCTTATCCTAGAATTATATCAATGTGGGACCTTTTGAATCCGAAAATCATTTTAAAATAAAGTAACTTATCTTTACTTTCCAAGAGTGCCCCTCCTCTCCTCTTATAAAAGGCCCCCACCTCTACCTCCTTACCCACACTCCCAAAGCCTTTGGCTCAAACAACCCCTACCCATTTTGTCTCTCCACTTCAGTCTATTACTCCTTGAAGCCTTTCTTTGGGAAGAATTCTTCCCAAGGAAGCCTTTGAGCTCAAACCAAAGGGAGTTACCCGATTTTAAGGTAATGTCTTCTTTTGAGTCCTTTTGTTTTATTTTTCTTCTCCAACCCCCTAAACTCTTTTTATTATTTTCTTTTGTAACAACTCCAGTATCATCAATATACTAGGATGTTTTTATAATAAGAATTAGATCTACACTTACACACACCTACATCTAATGGTTAACGAACATACTGTTTCCGTGGATGGTGAATTTATGCCTCTCGAAATGACGATTGTTCAACATTCCTTTAACACCTTAAAAGGTGGACATTAAGATGTCACTATATTTATATATGATATATAATATGTTTATGTTTTCCTTCAGCTTCTGTATTTTTCATTTTGGGCATACCTTTATGGTTTCCATTATGGGTAAACGCGATATCTTCATTTAAGGAAGTGCGGACTACCGCCCCCTCAAAGTGATTTGATTCGTTAAATACCATATGTGGGATGTATAAAGGATGGAACTATGATATTATATATGATATTATACTCGAATTATAATATACCTTTATATCATTATGATTCCATTCTATAAAATACGAAATAGAAATGAAAGTAGCGTTCATGCGTACGTACGGCTTACCGTCTCTATAAACGATGCATTTCATTTCTTGCCTCTAAATGATTATGTAATATTATAAATTCATGTATATACTGGATATATATGATATATACATAATGATTATAATTCTGGATATAATGGATACATGAACAACATGTAATTATAAATGGTTTATTTTTTACTCAAGTATCAATGATCGTTAAAACGACCGTTATTAACTTAAATAATTACATAGTGTCCATGACATGGCAATAAGTGATATAAAAGGAATAATGAACTTGAAAAAGGTTCTTAAACAAGTAGAAATTAACTCAAGTTTATTATTCAGGAGATTAAAGAACGACCGAGTCAAGTCGGACCCGAGGTATGGGACTTCGTCTCAATCTCCTTTCATTGAGGCATATTTTGTTTTATACACAACCTTCTTTTATGCGGTGTATAAACCCCTTTGACTTTTAAATTTATCCAAAAGGAATCTTTTTTATATGAAGCGTTTTACTAAACGACAAAAGGGAATGTTTTTGTCGTACGTATGCGGTGACAACGACTTCTCTGCCGCCGTGATCGTTATTTGAGTTTCGGCTTCCTTTACAAGTCATACCTTCTTTTTTTAAAATAAAAATAAATACCATGTTTTAATTTTCTTTTATTTTTGTATTAAAAATGTTTTTCATAATGTTTTTATATCAATGTGTTGTATTGATATCTTGTGATTGTAATGTGGAAATGTTATGTTTCCTTTATGCATGTTTTATGTGATAAAATTATATTGAGGTTCTTGGGCATTATTATGAAGATGGGTGGTTCCGTGATAAACTAAGGGCGGGTGAGCCCGATATAGCTCTCCAATGCATTGGGTAACGTGAAGGAGTGAAACATTAAGGTTTCTCCGAATAGATTTATGGAATATACTGTGATGGGTATTCCAAACGTAACCAAGAGGGTTACTCCCTACATAAGGATGTTATGAATGCCTCAAGTTACCTTTATGTCTTATGATTTCTATGATTTATTCATGATTTGATGAGGTATGTTAAAGTGCATATGTTTTATGGGTAAAGTATGATTTCATTCTTATGTATATATGTACCCATGTTTCCTTTCCATATTTTTATATCCCTTACTGATCTTTTTATGCTCATCCCAAGTTTTTTTGAAATGTTTTTCACATGTCAAGGGAAAGGTACATGATATGATGATAGTGTCAAGGAAGTGTCAAGAAATAATCCATGTTTTGTTTTAAATGTGTTTCCATTGATGGGAATGAAGAATACTATCTTTATGTAACCACTTTGTTTATATGTGGAATGTAATGCAAGTTTTATGATCTAATTCTCTAAAACTCTAAACCCGAAAAGATCCTCAATGTGTAATCTTGTAATAACTCAAGATTAAGTAAGGTTTAAGGCTGGGGCATTATACTTATAACACTAAATTTAGATATATGGAGTCATAACCCTTACAACACTAACTTTAGAATCTGGGAGTCATGGCCTAAGGAAGAGAAAAAGAAATGATTTTGAATGTAAAGTCATAAATATAAAAATATATGGTACATGTGAGAGATGGGAAATAGTGTTATAGACTCAAAAACTAGATGAAAGAGAAGATAAACAATGAAAGCGCATGTATCAGTTCTGAGCTAGTCTTAGAAGATTTTGTTTGGCTTTAGAGATTGTCTAATAGGTAAAATAGAGTATTCTACAATGCTTCGTCTTGTAAATCATTTGATAAGTTCACAATATTTTCATGTGAAAAAATAAAGAGTCGAAGATGTTAACTTCTGTGTTCGATTCTTTTCAAGACTACTCGACTACCCCTTTAAATAGATATCTGAAAAGACTCACAAACACCTTCCATGGGTAAAACTTTTCAAACTCAAATAACAATTATTCAAGATAAAGAATAATAATATCCATAATAATCATAACAATAATTATTTGAATTCAAAACTTAAAGACCAATTCAAACTGATTTAAATAATACATTAAATGGAAATAATAAGTCAAATATAATTCCATAAAAAATCGTATGTTAATTTGAATGTTTAAATTCAAAAATTAAATACATATAAATTTAATGAAACAGGTAAATTAAAAAATAAAAATAATACTACTTTAAATGACATAAAACGTGTTTGAATATATTTAATTTCATTAAATAAGAATTTAGAAAATAATAAGCTAAATAAATTAATTCAAAATATCAAAACATAAATATTCAAGAAATATGTTGTAGGTGCATGCAGAAATAAAGAGTAAATTGATAAAAAAATTAAAACAAGAAAAATATATTTAACACACATTAATTTTCTTAAATATAATATATATGAATTTGGAAAATCAATAAAATATTTAAAATAATTAATATAAGTATATAGTTCATCAAAACATAAAAAATGATTAAAAACGGTGTACTGAAAAAAAAATTGAACAATAAAATTTTAAATGGTTGCAATAAGCATCCATAACCATTGAAAAACAATTGATCCATCGTTAAAATAAAAAAATTAATTCATTGTTAGAAATAAAAAATTAATTCATTGTGAGAAACAAAAAATTAATTCACCATTGGAAATAAAAAATTAATTCTTCATTAGAAAAAAAATTAATTCACCATTAGAAATAAAAAAATTAATTCACCATTAAAAATAAAAAATTAATTTATGGTTAAAAAAATAATTGATGAATAGTGCAACATTTCATGTACAATATGAAGACACAAACTTTGGTTACTTTTTGATCAATCTAAAAAATTAAATTAGAAGTAGGCCCATATGACTTAAATGAATATAATTTTTAGCTCTTTCTAAATAATCAATAATCGCTTAATTTCAATAAGTATTAAATAATATATAATCAAAATACTTTGAAAACATGAAATAGAAACTGCAAAAAAATGATAAAATTTGGCCATTTTATAGGGTATGTAAAAGAAATTTTCATAGTTTCACGTAATTGAATGAAATTAATTAAAACTTTTTATATTTATAACCAAAAAAATCGAGCAATTCTGATTAGAAATAAATGAGATTTCAAAGAAAAAATATTTTCAATTATAGAAAATTTAAAATTACAGATCTGATGCAAGATATTCATATATACATCACAGCCCATAAAAAATATAATCAAAGATTAATTTATAATAATGAAACTAAGATAAATGAGTTAGATTTAAAATAGTAAAAGTTTTGAAAGAATCTAATTAGTATAGTGTATGTTATAAAATAAATATAAAATAAAACTTTAAAACATTTTATACTAAAAATATTACTAGAGAGAAAAAACATGAATCACGATCAGAATTAAATGTGAATATACTAGAGAAATAATTAGACAATGTTTTCGGTTAATAAAATGTATAGAAACTTGTTATCTTTCAAATGAGATAATAATTATAGAATTATGATCACTACAACTCAAGTTATAAATAAAATTCATAGAGGTTTTAAAAAAATAACCTAAAATAATAAAAGGGTTTTAGATTTTTAAAAATATAAAATAACATGTAATCAAACAAAACAGAAATAAATACATGCACATGCACAAATAGGACAAACTAATTTTTACTTTAGATTAATTGTATATTCAAAGAAGTGAATATTAATATAAATTTATTATAACCTATTGATCTTACATTTGCATAATTTTTATGTGATAATTTCCTAGAGTATACATTTCATTGATAAGGTCATAGTGGATCCCAACTATGATGAGAACCTCGAAGTTTCATAAAAATATTCTTAAAATATAGTTCTATATTTATATAACACACTATGATGGGTCACATAGTATATATATTATTAGGTGTGAATAATCATAAGCAGATGAGACTTTCATCTCATGAAGTTCTCACTTTGTAATCTCTAAGATGGGAGGTTATGAGAACTGGTCCGCTAGTAGGAATTCCACATGTTTTGGTGTCATGAGATATTTCTATATGCGAACATATGTAGTGGTCCTTGTACTTTAAGATTATTATTAATTCAGGTTATGACTCACACACTTAGGTTTATTTCATAAAATATGATGATAACAGTTCATAGATAAGTTGGATATGTTGGGTACATTTTGAATGAAATGTTATTAATAGATAAGTCGAGGAAGAATTTATCCCTTCCATCTTATGAAAGTTGATATCTCATCACTTTGATTAAAATATAATTGTCATATAAATTAAATTTCCATGGTATAATGACATTTATTTTAGATAGTCAAATAAATACATATTGATAACATAGGTTGATGACATTGATGTGAAACCTTTTGGGTGAGATATTGAGACAAATAAATTATATTACACAATGACTATTTTTTTGTGGTTTTCATCGTTCCGAAATTAATTTATTTCTCTTAGGTTCCTTGACCCGTTTCTAGATAGTAATCTTGGACTTTAGTCATACCCACCTAATTCCAACAAGAAAAAATCCTAGAGGTCCAAACACTAAGTATTTCCATCGATCTCAATTAAATTATATTTGAATTTAATTAATGGAATAAACATAATTCTTCAGACTGAGGAATAATTTTATTTAAGTTTTATTGATCTCATAAACTAAATAAATATTTATTCACTAGATTTTGAATAAATTTTATTTATTTATTTTTTAAAATATTTAATAAATATGTATTTTCTAGCTTTTGAATAAAATATTTATTTAAGAGAATAAAATAATTTTATTTGGGTATTCAATAAATGATGAGTATTTTGGACAGACCAAGACCACATTCGATGATGAATATTTATTTTCATGTTAGTAAATAATATTCATCACTGTGAAAGTTAGTGCATGCTATAAAATAATAAATATTATTATTATTATTTTATAGTGTGGGGTTTTTATGATGGTTAGTACATTATTTAGGGGTCAGTACACAATTAAATAATATTTTAACCTAAACTCTATCTCTATTAATAGATGATTATATCTATTATGTAAAAAATAAAGAAATAGATAATTTTTTTGCATGATGAATTCTCTAACAAATTCTTATTTTCTCTCACCCTCTCATGAAAATGAAACATAAGAGAGATTCCTTCAAGATCAAAGGATGAGTGATCAATATGAATAATGCATGATAATTGATTCGTTGTGCTAACACTCAGAAATAAATTAGTGTGTCTCGAATATCAAAGCATCACATGTGGATAAATTATAAGGTATTATATCCTTCTATCCTCACAACTCAATGAATTAAATCCAAAAAAGGTCTTTCAGAAGATCAATAATGTAATCAAATAAAGGACCCTAAGATATGGTATTAATTTTCTTTATAAATAAATTAATAAATTATAAATTTGAATTGAATGGTCCTCGCTCGGAGTTTTGGGAAAAAAATATTAAAATAAATTTTGATATAATTCCCACCATTGTATGCTTCCACAGAACTTAGGACCATCACCCATCCCCACATTGACAATCTCTTTCTTAACCTTTTTTAGAGAGTCTAGTTTCCCACAAACTTCTCATGAAAATACTAAATAACCATCCTTTGATTCTGTGTGACTTGAAAAACATCGAATAGTTATTGATGGATGTTTAAGTCAATAGGAAATAGATTTCCTATATTCACATGAGAAAAAAATTTCCTCTTAGATTGAATACTCAAACTCTATCTCCATCAAAGAATTTTTGGGACCCAAAATAACTAAACCCTTGGGATGAGTCCTGAACGTTGGATTTATACCAATCCCTATCACTGAACTGGATAATTTTGTGACAAAAAAACTTTTCCAAATGAGCAGATTCATTCTAAATTTTTTTTAAATAAAACTGATTTTGATTCAAATTACCAATCTTATTTAAAAAATTGTAATCAAACCAAACTCAAGCTTATGGTCTTTCTTTACCTGTTCAAGTATCCCTTCATAAGGGATTACCAAACTCCCATTTCTCTTCACTAAAAAAAATTAAATCATATCCTTACTATTCCTTACCCTCTATATAATCCTCCCATTTCACCCCCAATTTCTCAAGAACCTCCTCCCAAAAATTTGGATTCACACACTCAAGTAAGGGATCCTCACCTTCTCTTTTTAATTCAAGTTTATTTATTTATGCCTTCAATTTTAAATTAATAATATTGGGATATATATTTATATGTCCCTATTATTTCCCATTTGATTTTAAAATTATGAGAGACCCATTTTCACTCTCATAAACACATTTTAGAACTTTTTAAGTGATGTCGTTATGCTGTCAAAAATTTCACTACAATTTTTCATGCCAAAACAACCATCTAGTGAATACCATACCCATTTCCTATCAAGGGTTTTCACCTTTATACACTTACAAATGTTTGAATTGGGACTTAAATTTATGTATTCAAAACTCCTTAATCATGTATTAAAATACAATGATGAATGAATCCATGTATTATGATCTATGTGGCACACTAAATCATGAGAATGAAATGAAAATGATGAGTGCACCCAAAATTATATAGTGCTCCAATTCATTGGGTAATGTTTTGTCTCATGAAATGTAATGTTGTGATAGGGATTGAACCTAATTCCTTTATGGGACTTTTTTCATCATGATGTCTTGGAATGAATCCTTAACCTATGTTTATGATTTGGTGTTTTAAGTTATTTACACATTTTTCTTGTTTCTTTTATGTAATCATACCATATCATGACTCAATTGTTCATGTTTATGATTCTCACTCCTTTTAGGTACCATTGATATGAATATTTTATAATATGTATTACTTTATTTATGTTATTCCATGTTTATTTTATTACTAGGCTTTATAGATCTCCCTTTTCTTATATATGTCTGTAGGTTATCCCATATAGTTTTAAGTGTGAGCATGTTAAGAGAGTTTTCAATAAGGATGTCATTTTTTCTATTCTAATTTGTTGTGAAATGTAGTTAATTACAAAATACATTATAATTATTAATATGTTGGGTTATATTAAGTATAATATTATGTAATAAATCATGAATTAATTTGTAACAAATTATATGGGTTGTAATAGTTGGTATTAGAGGAAAAGGTTAATTATTTTGGGTATTATGATTAGAAAAATCTAGTGAAAGGCTCAGGGATAAGACAAAGTATAAGAAAACATCACTAAATTTTGGTAATTATAGAGTAAGTTGTTTATCAAGTAAATACATCCATGAATGGATAATACAAGGGGATGTGGATCTGGCACATATGTATATAGGGGTAAAACCTAAAAACACCATGTTGAGTTAGACTTGACCAAGAACAAGTGTATGAAAATGGGCCTTTTTATACACCTATTTTGACACTCCTAGGTGATATGATTTGGTAAATTCATAATCTCATTACAAACCATTATTAAGTTAAAAATCCACATAAGAGTATATGTTAGGAAATAGATCTTGGATAACATATATTGAAGTCTAGAAATTCATAAGTTAGGAGATAAATATAATTTATAAGTTATCCCCTTAATGTCATTGCATTACCCCTTTATGTATTTAATAGTTTAAAAATAATCATCCTTAATTTTACTTTTATTCTATCCAATGTAAAAAAATATAAGTAATTGGGTAAAAACCCAATGTGTAGGGAAATGTGATGATTTCCCCAATGATATTCCCAAATTGATGGGAGTGGGAATCAAAAACTTTATGACAATACTCTCTCAGATAAATAAGGTTCTGAATAGTTTCCTAGATCAGGAGGAGCATCCAAATCCCCAAAAGATGGAACAAACTATTATTGATACCTTAATGTGACAGAGGCCTCAAAATTACAATGGATCATCTGATCCTTAATCATGGAATAATGGATCAACTCCATTCAAAAGATCTTATACATCCTTTAATGTTCAAAGAAAAAGAAGGTTCTACTAGTTGTTTATCGTATTGAGGGAGAAAATGATTAGTGGTGGACATTGTTCAAAAATATGAATACTAAGTAATAGATTGAAGTGATGGGGTGGAAGGAATTTTTGAAAATGTTCTTCAATAAATATTTTCCTTGCACTTTCCAACTTAAAACAGAAAGGTATTTCCTTTCCCTCAAGAAAAAAATTGATGAATATATTGGGGCATATGAGTAAACTTCACCAGACTTGTATGACATTCATTCATATTTTTTTTACCCCCAAATTCATGTTTAACTACTTATTTTTTTGGGAAAAACCTGGTATATTAAAATCCATGGAGATCTGAGTCATTGATAGCTATCAGGAAATTGTCTGATGTTCCCTCAAAGTTGAAATGGAGATCAGTGAATCTCAAGGGTATCACAGGGATAAGAAGCAGAAAGTGGAGTTCAATTATAGCAGTATAATGGATAAATCTATTAGTTCCAAAAAGTTTCAACATACTACTTTTCAAAGGTGTGGAAAGAAGCACCATAGATTTTTTTAAAAGGGGATGATTATATGCTTTAGGAGCAGGAAAAAAGGACACCTAGGTAGTGATTATTGACAGGAGAAACCCAATAATACAATGGAGTATAGGTTTCTCAAGTCAACCCTCAGTGAATTTTCCACTACAACTATAAGGAACCATAGAAACTTTCAAACCAATGAAATAATCCAAGGGTCTAGGGAGACAACCAACAACCTCCAAGGCAGTAAGGGTGAGTTTTTTCCATCGCAACCGCTAAGGTGGATCCTGATAACAAAGTGCTGACAAGTTTTCTAGTTATTAATTCAATAATAGGAAACATACTTTTTTATTTTAGTTCTATGCATTCCTTCATATCATGAAGGTTTAATATAACTATTCAAACACCACTACAAATCATGGAATTATATTTTTCGATGAAAATGGAAAATGAGAAAATTATTGCTTCCCAAGTATATAACTCCTCCCCTATCATAATTTGTAGGATAAACTTCCCAGAAAACCTTGTGATACTCCCTTTAGTGAAATTTGATGCAATTATTGGTATGTATTGGTTTTCCCTATATAGATCCAACATAAATTATCATGAGAAGGAAATCACTCTCTGTATCGTGAATTAACCCTCGATTCTGCACAAGTGCCAGGAGAAGGATGAATCTTCTTTAGCATAAACATCTAAAGAATGGATATTATTTCCCTATGAAAAATTATATCTAGAAAAATAATTGAGTCCAAGGAAATAATTATCCTTGAAGACATTCCTATTATGAGGGAAATCATTGTTATGTTTCTCAAAGAATTTTCTAGTTTTCCTCCTAGCTGAGAGGTTGAATTTTCAATCGATATTATACATGGGTAATTACCATTATCCAAGACTCTATATAGAATGGATTTTTTGGAACTTGAGGATTTGAAGAAACAAATACAAGAGAATCTAGATAAATGGTTCATATACCCAATTTATTCACCATGGGGTGCACTAGTCCTCATCATATATAAGAATGATGGGTCAATGTGGCTTTGAATTCATTATCGTGAGCTCAAAAAGATCATGATAAAGAATAAGTATCCTATGCCATGGATTTATGAATTATTAAATCCGATGTGTGGAGAATAATACCTCTCCAAGGGGGATATATGGTTAGGATATTACCAAGATAGGGTGAATAAGGAGGATATCCCCAAGACTGCTTTTCAAACATGGTATAAGCACTATGAGTTCATAGTAATTCCATTCAAACTCACTCATTCTATAGAAATATTTGTAGAATTTATTAATATAGTATTTAGGTATTACCTTAACAAATTTTTGGTAGTATTTATAGATTATATTCTCATAAATTTCAAAAGAAAGGAAGATCATTAGGAGTATATGATCATTATGCTAAAGACCTTATGAAAGGAAATGTTTTATGCCAATTAAAAAAATGTGAGTTCTAGTTAAAGGAAGTATCATTATTGGGGAATATCATCACAAGAAATGGGATATATATGGATCCTTCAAATAAATAAGTAATTTAATGATGTTTGAGGCCAAAATCTATGACATATATCCATAGTTTCCTTGGATTAACTGGGTAAAATCATTAATTAGTGATAAATTTATCATAATTATCAAACCCTATTACCAAGATAACTCGAAAGGGAGTCAAGTTTACATGTAATAGTGAATGTGAATATAGATTCAAGGATTTGAAAAGTAGTCTTATCACTACACTTGTTCTCACACTACCCATAAGTGGAAAACATTTTGTGGTATTCAGTGATTCTTTGAAGAAGGGATCAGGCTGTGTGTTAATAAAAAATGAAAAAGTGATATTCTATGCTTCAAGGAAATTCAAAGTTCATGAAAAGAACTACCCAACACATGATTTGGAGTTGGTTGTAGTGATCTTCACTTTGAAAATATAGTGGCATTATCTCTTTGGGGAGAACTGTGAAGTATATATGGATCACAAAAGCCTCAATTATATATTCACACAAAAAGATCAGAATGCACTAATGAATATGGTTAAAGATGATCAAGAACTATGACTGTTCAATCCACTACCATTCTAGGAAAGTGAATAAAGTGTAAGATGATCTAAGTATAAATGATCTAGTAATTTTTTCATTGATGATAATTTTTAAGGATCTAATCCTATTAGATTTGAAAAGGATAGACATGGGAATCATAAAGGAAGGAACATAATCAATCCTTTCACAAATTATTTCTCAACCGTTCCTTTTGGAAAAGATAAACGATGATTAGAGAAATTATGTGGGAATTCAAAAGAAAGTGGAAACTATAAGAAAACCGAAATCCTCATAGTTCATTGTTAATGAAGAGGGAGTTATAAGATTTGGGTCACGATGATGTGGCCTTAAAAACACTTGTTTTTTCACATCTTTTTAATTAATTTTTATCAATTTAATTACTTATTTTAATAATTTTTTAATAAACAGTGGCTCTTTTGTATTTTTATTATTAACTTTAATAATTAATCAATTTTTACAATTAATAGTGTATTTTAAGCCTTAAAATATTCAATTTGTTTCTTACTTTAATTTTATAGACTATTAACAATTTATTTAGATTGTTGTTTTTTCTGCTTAATTAATAATCTAACAATAATTAAATAATTAATTAAGTATTCTTATGCACATAATTAATGTAGTCTTAATTTAATATTTCATGATTTAATTATTAATTAATTTTAAGTAACTTAATGTTTAAGTCATCTTTTAATAATTCATTAATTAAAATAAAAGATTATAGACCAACTTTGATTATTTAGTCTTTTTAAATTCTATCTCATTAATTAACATTTTGGTTTAAGAAAATAATAATTATCTTTTTACCTTAAATTAATTTAATTTTATATTTTAACTATTTAACAATGTCTTATAAATGTTTAAATTTTATGTTAACTTTTAATAAGTCAGTTGTTTTTAATATAGTAATAATTTAAGTTATGTGAATTAAAGTTATTAATAATTTAATTTAAGTTTAATTGTTTATAAAAATTTATTAAAGTTTATTTTGGAAATTAAGTTGCATTTGTTTTAATTCAGTTTTAGTTTTTATTAATTACTTTTTTCTTATTCTATTTAAGTTTTAATTTTATTTATTTACTCTGCCTATTTTGCAGGTTCACAGTTTTAGCACTGTCACGATGTCTCCATGCACTGGTCACCTTACGGTCTCACCGTGATATCTCTCTCACAGACTCACTGGTTTCCAGTTCACAGATGCACCGTTACCCCATTCATGTGCCACCGTAACCCTTGCAAACCGGTGCCACCATGACTTCTTGGCACCATGACTCTTCCATCACTGTCTCACCACTTTGGTTTACTACCGTAACCCTTTATTACCGCATCACGGTGGCACCGCTCCCCACTCACCGTATTCCTTTCCCACAACATGTTCTTTGCCACTGTTTCCCCCTTTCTCACATAACAAAATTATTCTTTTTTTTCTCCTTTCACTGCCATCATTACCTCCTGCAACACCTCCTCGCATTTTCACTACTTTGCTATAGCAAACCGAGCTAAGGGGATCCCAACGTGTAAAGACCTGTTCGCCGCCGCTGATTACCTCTCACCGCTGTAACTGATGGCGCTTGAAGCTGAGTGAGGATTCCCAAGCCATGTCGTGGTGATATTCAGTGTCACTGTGAAACTGATACCTGAAATTGGTCACGACCATAGAGGAGCTATCGACGTGAGATTAATTCTGCTCATGTACTTGAGGCACCACTGTAAGTGCTGGTGCCATTGATTCCCTACCACTGAGACAGAGCCGAGGGGAGTTTCCACCAAGCTGCAATGGAGCAACGAGTCACGTGAGGAACTGAGAGTCGTTGCATTGTGAAGAACCGAGTGGGTACTTGAGCAGATCTCCTGTAGTCGATGTGCGATGAGGAAGCCTAACTGAGTTTTGTTTTCTACTATCGATGCATCATAGTGAACAAATAGAGCTACCTTGAGGAGTTCCACCAATACCGAGTTGTGCTGATGATTCCACCATGAAGAGGAGTGTGACGCCGCGACAACGGCTTCCTATGGAAGAAATTACTTATCTTCCCCTGTGTCGGGTTCAAGAGAAGAAGAAGACCCAGGGAGAGGATAAAAAAATATAAAAACAACAACAACAAACACATAAAATAATACATTAACAAAAATATAATTTAAAATAATAATATTGATAATTAAAATTTAGCTTAAACAGTTAAAAAATTATAGTTACGAATAAATAAAAAATATTAAATAACTAATTTTAAAATATAATTAATAGTTTAATTAACTTTAATAAAACATTAACTAAGATAAACTAATAAATTAGAATTTCTTAATTAATCATAAATTAATTATAATTTAAGGTCGAAAACTTAAAAATTATTACATTAAATTAATAATAATTTTTTATTTAGAACTTAAATAAACTAATCTAATTAAAATAAATTGGTAAATAAATTAATTTATTTATAATAACAAACTTTTAATTTAACATTAATAACTCTAATTAAAAAAAAACTAGATAACTTTATAATCAGTTCTTTTAAGACTTTTAATAAACTAATAATTTCAAGATGTTTATTTATTTGATTCTCGTTTCTAATTATTTTGTGTGTTAATTTGTGCAGGTTCATACGGGAAGTGAGTTCACGTCCAGGTGCATGTATCTAACTCAACGGGAGTTAGTTACGTGAGTAAAGTTCGCATGACGTGCCTGTCGCGAAGTAAACGCACGTGGGCGGTACGTTTGTGAAAGATAGTTAAAGTCGGTGGAAGTGATCGGTGACATGCAGTAGATGACGGGGGATATTAAACAGAGAAAACATCAGAATTTTGGGGGAGGACTCTCATTCGTCATTTTCTACGATCACATTAGACAAGAGCGAGGACTCTCATTCGTCATTTTTTACGATCACATTAGATGAGAGTGAGGATGCTCATTCTGATTCCACGCCACATTATCTTTGAGAGCAAATACTCCCGAGAGCAGCGTTGGAGTTGAGCAAGGGAGGAGGAGCCCGAGAACAGAGAATCGCTAAGGGAGTTCTTTTCCATTCATGTACTTTATATCTCAGTACTTTGTAATCGATTGTTTTTCATTGCTTAAATCAATATGATCAAGGAATTAATTGCTTAGCTCGAGAATTCAATTCTATTAGTTGATCTTTTAGTCTTCTTCATTCACACTACATTTTCAGAATCATATTCAATTGGCGAGATTGAATAATGATTCTCTTTTTAGTAGTTTCACACCTCAAATGTTTTAAAAATTCATAAATTCAAGATCTACTGGCGAGGTGGCTCTTGAATGCATTTATCGAAGAATTAATGTCTTAAACTGTGGAAATTTACGATGAGTTTATTTTCCAATGTTATCCTTTTCTTACTGTCAAACTGTTTGACTGATTCTGGAGTGGCAAGCTCCTAAAATCATTTTTTCTATGTGTTGAGTTTCCTGGCGAGGGAGAATTTTCACCTTTTTCTTGAGGTGTGATTCAATAGTGCAGTGGAGAAGATATCCTTTTTACCAGTTGATTTGTAATTCTCGAGTATTACTTTTGGTCTGCTCCTTCGACCTTGCTGCTTATTTTAGTATTTTTTCTTTCATGTTAGTTTTACTGTAGTTCTTAGTTCATCAGTAATTTTGTAATCGATTTAGTCTCTTGCTTAAAGAAAAGTAAAAAAAATTGAAAAGTTAAGAAAACTATAAAGAAGTTTGCCTCATTCCTGACAACAATGAGGTTTTAGTTTTAAAACCTTAGAATTTGCTCGTCTTCCTTCTCTGTGGATCGACCCTGCACTGCTATACTAGTGTAGGTTCATAAATATTATTTTGAGGGCCGTGACGACCTCCAGCCACTTCAAAATTTGGCGTCGTTGCTGGGGAAGGCATGCACCGAGAGTCTAGGGTTTAAAATATATAAAAAAATAATAATAATAATAATAAAATCCTTTAAAAAACTGTTTAAAAAAATTTTGAACTAGAACCTACTACTTTTGTTGAACATTAAAAATATGCGTCAATTGTGAAGCTTTGTGTGTTTAAACTCACCTGTTTTTAGTTAAAAAATGGACCATTATGAGGACTGGAATCACCAACTTGATCCATTTTGTGTATGTTGCGGATGTTATGGGCACACTGCCTGGAAATGTGTTTATAACCAACCACAACAGATTGATTACATTGAAGAAAATGAAAACATTGAATCTAGTCCTAACACCCTAGCTAAAATTGAATAAATTGATTCTAAATTGGATTCTAGGGTGGAACTGATTAACAATTGGTTAACTCAAACCCATGAAATTCAACATATAGATTCACAAGAGTGGGATCAAAGAATGAAATGATTGGAAAATATTCTCTTGGAATTAAAAAAAGGTTAAAGAACAAGAAGAATTTGAAGAAAATGAAAATGTTTATAAAAGATTTTAAGATCAATTGGAAGAAGTGAGTGACTGTGAAACTGGGCAACAAAACATTCACTTTGAAGAATCCGAAACTATTGAACCAAATTTAGAAATAACCAACTCACTTAATAAAGAACACATAATTGAAAATCCAATAAGGAGTTTTAATGGAGTTGAGTTGGTCAATTTTGAAACTGAATTAAAATGGATTGAAAATGATTGCCCAGTTCTTTTCATCATTCCTACATTGGAGAAAAATCACTATTTTAGAAATTTTGAAAATGAAGTCACTCGGGTTGAAGTCAAACTTGAAACTGAAAACGTTAATGTTAATAACTCTTCACCCAATATTTCTGAAATTCTGAAAAATGAGCCTGAACTTGAAATTGGGAATGATTTGGAAGAGAACCTTAAGCTGGAAAACATAGAATCCAAAATTTTTGAACCTCAACTGAAAACTTATCTTCCCTGTTTTGAAACTGTAAACCCAATTAATTATGAAATGATGTTGGATTATGAGGAAAAGGAAATGACATTTGAAGGAAAATTAACTGATGAGTTTGCATTTCCCTATTCTCATAGTGATCATTTTTCTGAGACTTTGTGTACAGAAATGGAAAGTAGTGTTGTCATTCCTAGAGAAAACTGTTTAAATTTGATCAATCTTGAACATGACTTTATTGAAGCTGAACTGAACATTTATCCCCCTGATTTGAACATTCTAGAACACACTACATACATTGTTTTGGAAAGTGAGCCTTTTGAACATGAACTTAAAGTAGAGGTTGAACACACACTTGAATTAAGCAGAACTGATTTGATAGAAGAAGTATATGTTCAGTGTGAGTTAACATATGAGGATCTTTTGGAAGAGATCCATAACATTGTTAAACCTGAATTTGCTACTGGTCAAATAAATTCTCTTCCCTATTTGTCACTTTCATCCTCAAATGTGAAGGGTGCTGAGTCTTATCACGATACTGATAGTAGTCCAGAGGGGGAATCACACTTGAGTTCCATTGTTTATGATTCTGTTCAGCATGTTATTGAATCCCCTTTTGAATCAACTAATCTGGATTTACACATTTTCACCCTTGAATTTGAACCTATTAATGTTGAGGTTAAGAGAGAAATCCATGAAAATAATGCCACACCCTTTGAATCACCTTGTACTATGTTGTCCCTTCATGTGAACTCAACTCTTGATAACTCTGATACAATTCTGGAAGTGGACATCACTATACCCACTACTGTTAAAGGGTGCTACTTAGGGGTTATTTTAGGCTATGAGAATTCAGTTTTTGTCTGCTTATGTTTAGATTCCCACATAATTCATTTTTATGGTAAAAATAAATGGTCCAAACACATGTGGTGGTTCCTATTAAGGAAACCACATCCACCTAGTGACTATGGTTAGTTGTTAGGTGAGTCTGGTTGGGGACTCTAAACCTAGCACTACATGAGAGGCAACCCATGGTTTTTGTTGTGTTAATGAATAAACATTTGAAATTAAATAAAGTCTAACTGAAGACTTTAAATTCAGTGTTTCATGGGAGTCAACCCATGTTCTTTATTTTGAGTTTACTTTTATTTATGTTCTTTCTTTTCTTTGAATAAGGTCATGTTGTGCTACCTCCTGTATGCACTGCCTATGCTGGTTATTTGTCCTTGGTTTTCATGCTTTTTATTTTTAGGATGTTGCTGTTGGTTTTCATAGAGGATTGGAGTTCCCATACTGGAGGGAAATTGGCAAATATATTCAGGGAAGTTTTCAATTCATAATTATTGCATTTCATTTTTCTTCTCCTTAATGCTTTAGAAAAAAATTCTGCTCTTATTTTTGCTAAAAAAATTATGCTTGTTTAAAAAAATCTGCTACATTTTTCCTGAAGTTCTGCTGCATATTTTTCATATATATATAAAAATTCGGCTACTTGTCACTTTGTTGTGCATAAAAATCTGCATGTGCCTCTTACTAAAAAAAGTTGAAATTTATTGTTTAAAATCTTTTCACTTCATGAAATTCAGTGTGGGGGGTACATGCTTACTGGTAGTAGTGTTTTTTTATTTGAACCGATTAGTATTTGGGGTGTTTATCATGCATGTTTCTGTTATATTGAATATCTTTTTGAATAATACTTTATTGAAATGCTTACACCCAATTGATTGTGTACCCACACCTTATATACTTATCTTGAGCTGTATTGAAAATCCATGTCACTTTAATGTGTGTGTCTGGATATGAACCTGTTGTTAATTTATTCATTGTGGAAAAAAATGTTTTTGAATTTCATTGAGACCCTTAAAACTTGTTATAAATCTAATTAATTGAAAATTTGTTTTGAACCTTTATTTATTAATTGTTCTTCTCCACTTTAGAAGTCAACTTTGAGGAAAAATTTGGGTTTAAAGTGTGGGGGAGGGGGTCAATTCTTGATTGTGCTTAACTGTACTTTATTGAAAGCCCATCAATTCCCACTAAAATTTCAAATTTTTTGTAAAAATGGATAAATTTTTTAAAAATTCTTGCAAAATTTTAGGCTTTACATTTTTCTCAATTGGTTCTTTCCTTAGGACAAGTTCTTTGCTAGAAGTTAAGTTGTGCATTGAGTCTGAAATTAATGATAATGGATGATTGCTGAGTGGTCTTACTTAGTGATTTGATGGAAATTCAGTTTAGGACCTATCTCTGGAATTGATATGGGTACCCTGTTTGTGGAATTATAATCATAACTCTTGGAACTAGAAGTTTGATTCTGCTTCTAGGGGCCTCATTCATTTTTCTTTAAATTATTAAAAGTAATTGCTTTAATGAGCCAATGTAAATGAATTTTATATAAATATTTTGAAACTGGAGTAATCTGGGCATCTGGGATCCCACGGTGAGTCTCTGAGACCCTAGAAGCTAGGTGAGTTTCTATTAACTTTTAGCCCTCTGTTCATCTTGAATAAGTGCATTGCACGGTGGTAAGAACAATGATATATGGCTTGGGAAAAATAAATAAAGTGTCTAGGGTCAAAAATGGGCTCATTAAGGTGAGGGGAATGATGAATGCCTAATGAAGAAGGGATAAATTGATTTATATGGAACCATTTAAGTTGTATCAAAAAGGTGATTCAGAAAAAAATTATTTATTCTTTGAAACCTAGGAGATGAGTCAAAGTACAAGGTTCCTCTGGTTATGTTCTTAATTCCACATAAATTATACCTCTTGTCACTCTTGGATTTTGGACTTAAGTCTGGATTGAAGTTAATCACTAAGTAGTACCACATATGAGGTATGACATCTTCATTGTTTAATGATTCATAGTTTTCAAGACTTCCTGTGAGTATTTGTTTTAGGAAAGATTCATATGAGCGATTTATTTTCGAAGCCTACTGTTATGCTTTGTTCTCTGTTTTGAGTGCTGGACATGTTACTGTTCGATCTAAATAATAATATACACTTTACTGTTTTCCAAAGAAAATAAAACATGGGATTGTTTGAGGACAAACAATGATTAAGTGTGGGGAAATTTGATGTGGCCTTAAAAACACTTGTTTTTCCACATCTTTTTAATTAATTTTTATTAATTTAATTACTTATTTTAATACTTTTTTAATAAAAAATGGATCTTTTGTATTTTTATTATTAACTTTAATAATTAATCAATTTTTACAATTAATAGTGTATTTTAAGCCTTAAAATAATAAATTTGTTTCTTACTTTAATTTTATAGACTATTAACTGTTTATTTAGATTTGTTTTTCTTAATTAATAATCTAAAATTAATTAATTAATTAATTAAGTCTGCTTCTGCACATAATTAATGTAGTCTTAATTTAATATTACATGATTTAATTATTAATTAATTTTAAGTAACTTAATGTGTAAGTCATATTTTAATAATTCATTAATTAAAATAAAATATTATAGACCTACTTCGATTATTTAGTCTTTTTAAATTCTATCTCATTAATTAACATTTTGGTTTAATAAAATAATAATTATCTTTCTACCTTAAATTAATTTAATTTGATATTGTAACTATTTAACTATGTCTTATAAATGTTTAAATTTTATGTTAACTTTTAATAAGTCAGTTGTTTTTAATATAGTAATAATTTAAGTTATGTGAATTAAAGTTATTAATAATTTAATTTAAGTTTAATTGTTTATATAAATTTATTAAAGTTTATTTTTCAAATTAAGTTGTTGTTTTTTAATTTAGTTTTAGTTTTTATTAATTACATTGTTCTTATTCTATTTAAGTTTTAATTTAGTTTATTTACTCTACCTATTTTGCAGGTTTACGGTTTTAACACTGTCACGGTGTCTCCATGCACTGGTCACCTTGCGGTCTCACCGTGATATCTATCTCACGGACTCACCGGTTTCCAGTTCATAGATGCACCGTAACCCCATTCATGTGCCACCGTAACCCTTGCAAACGGGTGCCACCATGACTTCTTAGCACCGTGAATCTTCCATCACTATCTCACCGCTTTGCTTTACTACCATAACACTTTATTACCGCTTCATGGTGGCACCGCTCCCCACTCACCATATTCCTTTCCCACATCATGTTCTTTTCCACTGTTTCCCCCTTTCTCGCACAACAAAATTATTTGTTTTTTTCTCCTTTCACTTCCATCGTTACCTCCTTCAACGCCTCCTCGCATTTTCACTACTTTTCTATAGCAAACCGAGTTTAGGGGAGCCCAAAATGTAGAGACATGTTCGCCGCCACTGATTACCTCTGAACACTGTAACCGATGGAGCTTGAAGGTGAGTGAGGATGCCCAATCCATGTCATGGTGATATTAAGTGTCACTGTGAAACTGATACCTGAAATTGGTCACTACCATAGAGGAGCTGTCAACGTGAGATTATTTCTGCTCATGTACTCGAGGCGCCAATGTAAGGGCTGGTGCCATTGATTCCCTACCACTGAGACAGAGCCGAGGGGAGTTTCAACTGAGCTGCAATGGAGCAACGACTCGCATGAGGAACTGAGAGTCGTTGCGTTGTGAAGAACCGAGTGGGTACTTGAGCAGATCACCTGTAGTTGATGTGCGAGGAGGAGGCCGAACTGAGTTCTGTTTTCTACTATTGATGCGTCACAGTGAAGAAATAGAGCTACCTTGAGGAGTTCCACCAAGACTGAGTTGTGTTGTTGATTCCACCATGAAGAGGAGTGTGACACCGTAGAAACGACATCATGTGGAAGAAATTACATCTCTTCCCCTGTGTCGGGTTCAAGAGAAGACGAAGACCCGGGGAGAGGATAAACAAATATAAAAAAAACAACAAAAAACACATAAAATAATACATTAACAAAAATATAATTTAAAATAATAATATTGATAATTAAAATTTAACTTAAACAGTTAAAAAATTATAGTTATGAATAAATAAAAAATATTAAATAACTAATTTTAAAATAGAATTAATAGTTTAATTAACTTTAATAAAACATTAACTAAGATAAACTAATAAATTATAATTTCTTAATTAATCATAAATTAATTATAATTTAAGGTAGAAAACTTAAAAATTATTACATTAAATTATTAATAATAATTTATTTTCAACTTAAATAAACTAATATAATTAACATAAATTAATATAATTAACATAAATTAGTAAATAAATTAATTTATTAATAATAAAAAACTTTTAATTTAACATTAATAACTCTAATTTAAAAAAACTAGATAACTTTATAATCATTTATTTTAAGATTTTTAATAATCTAATAATTTTAAAATGTTTATTTATTTGCTTCTCGTTTCTAATTATTTTGTGTGTTAATTTGTGAAAGTTCATATGGGAAGTGATTTCACGTCCAAGTGCATGTAACTAACTCAACAGGAGTTAGTTACATGAGTAAAGTTCGCATGATGTGCCTGTCGTGGAGTAAACGTACGTGTGCGGTACATTTGTGAAAGACAGCTAAAGTCGGTGGAAGTGATCAGTGACATGCAATAGATGACGGGGGATATTAAACAGAGCAAGCAAAAGAATTTTGGGGGAGGACTCTCATTCTTCATTTTTTATGATCACATTAGACGAGAGCGAGGACTCTCATTTGTCATTTTTTACGATCACATTATACTAGAGCGAGGACGCTCATTCTGATTCCATGCCACATCATCTTTGAGAGAAAAGACTCCCGGGAGTAGCATTGGAGATGAGCAAGGGACGAGGATCCCGAGAACATATCATCACTAAGGGATTTCTTTTCCCTTGATTTACTTTATATCTCAGTACTCTGTAATAGATTTTTTTTCATTACTTAAATCAATATGATCAAGGAATTAATTGCTTAGCTCAAGAATTCAATTCTATTAGTTGATCTTTTAGTATTCTTCATTCACACTACATTTTCAGAATCATATTCAATTGGTGATATTGAATAATGATTCTCTATTTAGTTGTTTCACACCTCAAATGTTTTAAAAATTCATAAATTCAAGATCTACTGGCGAGGTGGCTCTTGAATGCATTTATCAAAGCGTTAATGTCTTAAACTGTGGAAATTTACAGTGAGTTTATTTTCCACTGTTGACATTTTCTTACTATCAAACAGTTTGACTGATTTTGGAGTGGCGAGCTCCTAAAATCAGTTTTTCTATGTGTTGAGTTTCCTGGCGAGGGAGACTTTTCACCTTTTTCTTGAGGTTTGATTCAATAGTGCAGTGGAGAAGATATCCTTTTTACTAGTAGATTTGGAATTCTCGAGTATTACTTTTGGTATGCTCCTTCGACCTTGATACTTATTTTAGTATTTTGTCTTTCATGTTATTTTTACTGTAGTTCTTAGTTCATCAGTATTTTTGTAATCGATTTAGTCTCTTGCTTAAAGAAAAGTCAGAAAAATTGAAAAGTTAAGAAAACTATAAAGACTTTTGCCTCATTGCTGACAATATTGAGGTTTTATTTTTAAAACCTTAGAATTTTCTCGTCTTCCTTATCTGTAGATCAACCCTGCACTGCTATACTAGTGTAGGTTTATAAATATTATTTTGAGGGTCGTGACAACCTCCGGCCGCTTCACACGACCTTGTGTCCCATCGAATATTTAGTTAAAGAAGTATTTGTTGGATGATGCACATAGTTTGACTTTATTTATCCATCTAGAAAGCACAAAGATGTATTGAGATCTCCAAGAGCACTATTGGTGGGACAATATGAATAATGAGATCAAATAATATAAATAAAATTTCTTGGTATGTTAGCAAGTGAAGGATAAAAGATAAAATTATAATGGGATGATGAAACCATTACCCATACCAACATGGAAATGGGAAAACATCACCACGTACATTTTCACAGGTCTTCTGAATACAAAAATATTAATTGATGCTATATGGGTTGTCGTGGATCATCTTAAAATGATTTCACACTTCATTGTGATTTGATAGGAATTCTCACTTGATCAACTTGCATGGATATACATTAGATAAGTGATGAGGTTTCATGGAACACCACTATCAATTGAATCCAATCGAGATCCAAGATTTACCTCCAAGTTCTGGAAGAGTCTACAACATGATTTCAATAATGATTTGAACTTCATTATAGTTTATCACCCCCAAACTTATGGCCAATCTGAGCGGAATATCTAGACACTTAATGACATATTGAGATCATTCTCAATTGAATTCAAAGGAAGATGGGATCAACATCTTCCTCTAGTAGAGTCCTCATAAAATAACAGTTTCCAATTGAGTATCCAAATGGATCCATATTCATCCCTTTATGGGAAGAGGTTTAGAACACCTTCATGTTGGGATGAAGTTGGGGAATGAAACCAGTATGTCCTTAAATGGTTTAGGAAATGGTGGAAAATGTTAAGACCATTCAGTATCACATCAAGGCTACTCAGAGACGATAGAAGATTTATACAAAAAATAATCAATGAGACATAGAGTTTGATGTTAGAGTCATGGTATTCCTCCACATATCTCTATTTAAGAATGTGATGAGATTTTTGAAGAAGGGAAAGCTTAGTCCAAGATATATAAGCCCCTTTGAGATCCTTGATCGCATCAAAGTGTTAGATTATCGACTAGCACTCCTACCTAACCTAGATAAAGTATATGAAGTATTCTATGTATCCATATTGATAAAGTACATACCATACCCCTCACATGTACTCAATATAAAGGTAGTATCTTTGGATAATCATCTCTCATATTAGGAGTAGTCGGTGAAAATCTTATATCATAGAGAAAAAGTTCTATGAAATAAGACAAGGAACCTTGTCAAAGTATTGTGGAGAAACCACAAGATTAATGAAGTGATGTGGGCACCAGAGGAGGTGATGAAATAGTGTTACCCTTTTTTATTTTAGTGTGGGAGATGAAACTTTTAAGGGTAAAATTTCTAAAGGGGAAGATTGTAATGACCCGAACTGTTATAAATAAAATTACCCTTATGATTTAATTAAATATACTATTATGTAATATTTTTATAGAAAACATATGCACTTATTTGGTTTCATTATATCCTATAATATTTAAAATACCATTAATCATATTTACCATTGATAACATAGTCATTGAACAGTGATCACATGATTTGTATAAGCATAGGGTTTTAACAAATTCAATTAACACAGACAAAGGAAGTAATGGCCTCAACCAATAGGATCATACCCTATAAAGCCCATCTATAAGAGCTTATAAGGGAGATAGAATCACTAGGACTTTCCCTTGACCAATCCCAGGTTGAGATCCAACAACTTAAGTACGATCAAAACTATTTCTGGGATAAGTTCAAGCTCATCGAGATCACATCCGAAACCATGTTCGCCGAACCACCCCATGAAAGTCTCGCTGTCACACACCTTACCCTTATATAATTTTCTAGTGTATTCAAGGGATATGTATCAGGACCCTATAAATATAATTATTTACATTATTTTGTATAAAATAATAAGTACATCTTCATCCTATTATTCTTACTTTATAAATTATTTTTATTTTCATACAATAAAACACAAATCGTATTTTTAGGTAATATTAAAATTAAATTAAGGAATTTATTTTAATGAAATAATGTATTTTTTAAATATAAATATTTTAATAAAATGTTATTTTTAAATAATTTTTATTAAATATAAATGATCATATAATGTTTTTGAATTCAAATGTAATTTTTATAAGGGTTTAAAAACTGTTATTGTCAAAAAACCCAACATTTATCAATAATTTTCGATTCTTATTTTAAAAGTGAAAATTAAAATATTTAGAAAATTATTTGGATAAAATGAATATTATTTTTTAATTATAATTTCAAAATTATCCAATGGTGAATTCTTCATAATTTTCTATTACAATCAAATTTTCGGGTAAAAATTAAATACCATATAAATATATAGTGTGTATTATGACATCATAATGACCCAAAAGTGATGTAATAAATAATATAAAGGGTTTAAAAGACTAAATATATGTTTTCCATTAAAAATAATTTGATTTTATGTTTATTTTATTAATTTTATATAGCCTTTTTGAATCCTCCAAAACCATTAATATATTTTAATGTTTTAAAATCATTTCTTTAAGAGTATGACTCACTTACACATAAAAAGGGTATTAATTTATTATTTTTGTTCCTTGTACTTATAAAAAAATTAAAATCACTCCCATTTTTCAGAAACCATGTGAAAACCATGGGAAGGTTTGTGTTTTTGGTTATTTTATTATATAAAGTCCAAAACCTATGTTTGAAAAATGATAAAGAATTTCCCCACTCATTTCCTATATAAACCCACCAAATATCTCATTTATATTCACTAAAAATAATTGGATAAAGTCCTAAACCTTCCCTCCTATATCTATAGTCCTCCCAAGGCATCCCCAATCTATTAAGAAGCTCCTCCCAAGCATTTGGAGTCACACACTCAAGTATGGAATCCTCGCCTTCTCTTCTTTATTCAAGTTTATTTATTATCTTTTGCCTTATATTTACAATTCCTAATGTTGGGATATATATTTCCATGTCCCTATTACTTAACATTTATGTAAAAATTATTAGAGACCCATTTATCTCTCATGAACCCATTTTATGAATTTTTAAGTGAGGTTGTTATGCTTCCGAAATTTCACTAGAATTTTTCATACCAAAACAATCATGTAGTGAATACCATACCAATTTCCTATAAAGGGTGTTAACATTTATACACTTATACTTATTTGAAGTTGTACTTATATGTATTTATTCCACACTTCATTTTTTTGGAATAAAATATTATGATTAATGAATCCATGTTGTATGATCTATGTGGCACACTTAAGTACGAGAATGAAATAAAAGTGATGGGTGTGCCCGAAATTATACAGCACTCTAATAAATTGGGTAATGTTTAGTATCATGATACATCATACTGGGATAGGGAATGAACCTGATTACTTTATGGGACTTTTTCCATCATGATTTCTTAGCATTTATACTTGACCTATGTTTATAATGTAGTTTTTTAAGTTGTTTCTACATTTCCCATGTTTCCTTTATGTTATCATGATATATCATGCCTTAATTGTTCAGAATTATAATTATCACTTATTTTATTTCCTATTGATATACCTGTTGTCTAAAATTCATTTCTTTATTCATTTTATTCCATATTTATTCCCTTACTGGGCTTTATATCTCACTTATTTCTTATGTATGTCCCTAGGTTATACCATACAGTTTTAAGTGCGGTCATGTTAAGGAAGGTTTCAATAAAGATGTTATTTTTTCTATTTTAAGTTGTTATGTAATGTACCTAATTATAAAATACACTATAATTCTTGTTCAAGTGTAATATTATGTAATAAATCATGAATTAATGTGTAATAATGATATGGGTTATTATAATCCCCGCTCATGTGAATCGATCCATGTGATAAAAACATTGTTTTTTATGATATGCATATTCATCACATGATCGTGTGATAATCCCATAATACATTCATATGATCACACCCCCCTCATAGTTCCCCTTTTCTGGTCCTCCCTTTGCTACTGTCCTTTTGTGGGCACCTTACATGGGATACTCCCTTCACATGATATGTCATTCTCCATCTGGTGGCCCTTATGATATTTTTTATATCTTACCCATTAGGGTTTTTAATTACATACCCATGGCCATCATTATGTAGGGCCAAATCCTCGAAAGGATTGAATTGAAATGTCCTCCTAGGCCACCCAATATTCACAATCATAGTATGTTTATTATTACACACCCCATTTATTATGAATTTCCTGAATAAGGAGGGTTTCTATTAGAAATACACCAGGTAATTTTCTCTCATATCATGATGGATTTCTTCTCTATTCAATGGGTTGGGTAAAATTAGGGAATCTCTCTGAGTAAGACTCTAGTCTTTCCTACTGGATTCCATGTCCCTCCTACTGTCTAGAGACCCTCCCTCCTTCATTAGTGGATGGGGGTGGAATCATCTAGGGAATCCCTCCCATAGCTCATATCCCTCTTACCTTTCATATTCCCTCCCTCAACTATCAGCGGACATGGATCACTCATTATTTTCAGCTTCAATGTGTAAGTCCCATTAAAATATATTGCACATCCTATGAAATGAGTTTGAACTTCCCTTAAGTCTTGTTTATCACACTAGTAATAAATCATGTGGTCTTATAGATCTAATTTGATCACACCATATGCACTATATATACATCTTGGGTCTCCTTTTTTAGGACAATATCCAACCATACTTGTATTTCCTTCAAAGGGACATATTCCTAATTAACCCTATCCAATATGTGGACCCTAATTCTTATTATATGAATGATACTTAGGATGAATTTTAAATTTTTTAATTCCATATCCAATTTCCATGTCTTGTCCCTCCATGAATCCATACTTCCCATGAGGACCACAATGTCTTCATGATATTACCAGCAAATATCCTCTACATATATTTCATGGGCCTCCTCCTTATGTGTAATCCCTAAGTCCATAAAAAATGGTAGTTTTAATGAATAATCCCCACTTGATACTCTATTTTCATACCTTTCATGAAACAAACATCCCTAAAGCATGATGTTAAACAACATGTCATGCGTCTTACTAACATGATTTTAAACTACATGACAATTTCTTTACTCCATGATATTAAACTGCATGGTATCTTCCTATTAAACTCCCCATTTTTATCTTTATTAGGCAATATTCCTAATAAAATCATGTCCCATCCTGGAAGGTTATGTTTTTTGAGTCCTTTCATCTCATCATCTCTGATACATATTCTTGGTGAGTACCCTCTCCACAAGGTTATATTCTTTTTGATACCAACTAAATCTTATTGGGTCATTTTCCTTAAAAGATTAACCACTAAGTATTTTTCATGTGCAAGTCCCATGATAACCATTATTAGGACCTTTTTCCTAGTTGTCCTTACCCAATGATATTAAACCACATAGATTAGTCCTTTTTATATGACCTTAAAATATATGATGTGTCTTGTTAAGATTCACTGAACTATGTGGGTTTTAATTCACTTCATAACGGTATGTAGGAAACCCATTTAATGTTACCAATCCCAACACTAAGTGAAAAATTTATTTTGAGATGATGTTAATTATAGAGTTCCTTGATAACAAGGCTTTAAATCAAAGCATCATCCCATAACCAACCAACCATCATTCATGAGGGTAACCAGTAGTGTTACTAAGACTACTAGTTAAGTTTCATGATAATGTCATAAATCTATAAAAGAGTCCCATACTAGGAAATAACCCCACTTAAAAGGGTTTATTGATCCCAACCTCCCATCCTTGTGACCAATGTATTTTATAAGATGTTGTTGGTAAAGTCTCAGTGACCACATTTCCAAAAAAGAAAGTCTAAATTAACTCAAAAAAAGTGTAAGCATGAAATACTTTAGAAAAAATGGTAAATATGATGTAAAACTTACAATAGTAAAGAAAATCAACTAAATTAATATTAACATTATGCATGTCATGACAGGTATTCTTATTTGTGGTTGTTGGGTAATATAGGGAAAGAAATTATTTCAGAGCTCACTTTTATCCAAAATAATGGAATCATCGTCAAATATTTATTTCTTATGACATGGTTGTTAGAAAAGGCATAGAATGATTATATGAGAGGTAATTTTCACCCACTTAGTGTCTCTAGTGATAGGTCATTAACAACCTAGTAAGAGAGTGTTTCCAAAATGGTATTCTCCCAACCTTGGATGCTACTCGAAAGAGTCTCTGTATTTCAAAATCTAATGTCAACCTCATCAAACGTGGGAGATGACTAGATAGGTGGCACCCCTTACTACCTTCAACCATTTTGGGAGTCTTTCCCTAGGATGTGATAATGTAAGCCTCCTAGTTCTAAGGGATGTGGAGGAAACCCTCAGTGATATCACTCCTCATGAAGTGAAAAGGAGGACTCCCCTTCCTATTGACACCACTGACACCACATAACCTCAAATCTCCAGTATCCTACATATGAATTTTTTCATCAAACCTCAACCCTAACTGTTCATGATTGAGAATCACAAAGTTCACTATATGAGAAGTTGGTTACATCACCTAAGGTAAAGGTCTGTAGTTTTCCCCCTTTGATCAATCCATTTGGCATGTCAAAGCTTTTAATAGGTAGATGGTGTATACTCCACTTCCCAAAGATAAATTCTACCCATATTCTGCAATGGAACCCCAAGAGATATCTCATATTTTGATCCATTTTTAAGTAAATTACCCTTACCTGGAAGCAACTCAATGTTATATTCATATTATTTCTTCCCCATATAATTCATATCAATATACTCTAGAAGAAGAAGGTGTACATGATTTATAAGCACCCAACATTAAACAGCACATAATCTTGAATTTTAAGTCAAAGATTCATTCTATTATATTTGAGGATCTTTTCAGGTTTATATTTTTATATAATTAGTTTATAAATCATACAAAACAAAACCATAAAATACAAAGTGGACACTTTTGATTAGTATATAATTTTCTAATAATATAAATCTTTTAAAAGAAATCATGATTTCTTTTCATAGAAAATCTCCATGACTTTCAACTTGACTTCTTCCATTCCCTTATCCATCCTTAAATCCTATGAAAAACATTTTAAAATGTGGGATGTGTTAAAAAATCTCAATAAGGTACATAAAAACAATGAAAACCATTATTCCAATGAAAAATAGGAAAACTCATATAACATTTACCTTTACCTTCAATGTTCTTTGATTGTATGAGGTAAAACATTTTCACATGAAAAATTCACACACATTTTTCTCAAATAAATAATTTAAAACATGTAGCAAGAAATTAAAAACCTCCTTTGATAATATAGATCATCATATTCATAAAACCCTTTCCAAACTCATTTAATTGGAATAACCATACAGTTAAATTCCAATATAATCATTACTTAATGTATTTGAAAACTATAATAAGACCCACACTTTGTATAATATATATTAGGATCACAATTTTTTTATGAGATATAATGGGGATCAACCCTTCATATAATCTATATTACGCTCACCCATTTTTTGGAGCTATAATGGGACTCAACCCTTCATATAAGTTATATCGGGCTCACCTGTGATCAATAATGGGGTTCAAACCATCATATAAGTTCTACCGGATTACACATTTTATATAATGCTCATATACCATATCATTAATCAAACATTTTATGATTTAACCTTTTCATCAGAAAATTGTTTGAAAAACTCTTTTAAACTCATATGAAAAACACTTTTGGATAAAAATACCATTTTCTTTTAAAACCCATTTTCAGTACCAAAATATCCAAAAAAGGAGAAGATTTTATTTCATTGAATTAAACATGAAATATTTAAAAGGAATCTAGGAATAAAATAACATCCATGTTTTCATAAAATTCATTTTCACTATGGACTTTGAGAATAGAACATTTCTATTTTTGTTTTTCAAAACATTCTGCAAAAAACACATAAAAAGATTCCTCTTGAAAAACATTAAAAATAAAGTAAAATGAGAAATTCACTATAATTTATAAAACTATTATTTCCATATAAAAGTATTTATAAATAATTTTAAAAACATGGACATGGAAAATAAATAGTCGAAATGAAAACAATAAAAGAAATTGTTTTTAAAGAAAATCCCTTTATCACTTTGGAAATATTTAAATCATAATCCGAATGAAACAATAGAATTGAAAATTTAAGTTGAAATTATTAGATTATATAAATTATTATTATTCCAAATATGGAATCAATTTTTAATTTTATTTACATAAGTTGATAATTTCAATTAAAAATTAATCCCACGGGTACAATGAGAAAGCGAGTATTTAAAGATTAAAGGTTCAAAAGTTTAAAAAGTTTTTATATAAAAATTAAAAATGAAATTGGTTATAATGACCTAAATTAGATTAATGGATGTATAATATAACTAATTTTACTTTAAACCCAATTTTAAATATAATTTAACATTACAAATAAATTAAAAAAATGTGGTTTTCTATTAAAATTCAGTATTTTTCAATATCCATCAAAAAAAGAAACTTTTTAGAACAATAAAAAAAAAGACCCTAGGATAATTTGATATTCTAATTTCAAAGTTTAATTTTATTTTATAAAATTAAATTTATAAAATTGCTAAAAATTAATTTAAAACTATGTGCAAAAATCATGAATAACCCATCTTTTATAAAAATATAATTTTTCAGAAAATACTTCTTTTTTTCTTTCAAATGGTTCTAATTTTATATCTAATATATAGATATCCATTTTATTTATGTATAACTCATATAATTTTAATAATTTAGTTAGTACTATTCATACCTTACAATTTAAATTTTGTGATATAATGGTAATTTTTGAATAATAATTTTCTAATAGAGTATCTAGCTTCGTTAAAACTCAGTGTTGTGTGCATTACAAGCTATCGAAGAGATTAAATTTATTTAAAAATAAATATATCATAAATTATTGGGGTGTTATATTATCATATATTTTTATTGTTTCATTTCATTTAATCTATCAAACATAATTTTCTTATTTTAAAAACTTGGGTTGTTACATCCACTCCCCTTTAATAAATTGAAACCTCACAATTAAAACTTTATCTCAGTAATAAAAGGATGAAAATTTGGAAATTATTTTATTTTAAACTCTTATCATAAAAGGGGTTAATAAAAAATTATCTTAATATGAGATAAAAGTAAATATAGAGTTCATATGGAATAACATATAAATAGGTTTCCAAATATGAGAACATAGGTGGGAAATGAAGATTTGGACATGGAAGAAAAACATAAATAATAATAGAGATTTATTGAGGTAATTGATCAAAATAAAGTGAATGATCAATGGAAAGGTAAGGTCTTAAAAACCAAAAATATGTGATGATATAAAAAAAATATGATTCATTGAATATTAATGTAAAAGGATAATTTTTTTTTCAAGATCCTTTTCCTAAAGTTATGGAATTATTTTATTGTCTAATAATATAAGTAAATATAATTACATGATACATTTATACTTCATAATAAAAATATCATCCTTTTGTTATGCTTATATAAATATCCAATTCATATCTTACTCCAAGATTTGAATATCCAAAAATGAATTCTTATTTATACTTGAAGAACTGAAATTCATTTTTAATGGATCGCAATATCCATAAAAGAGTGACAAGTCTTTCCATATATCTCTAAATATTTTACAAAACTAGTATGTTTAGCACAATTTATCCAATATAATAAATTAATCTCTAAATCGCAAAATTAATACCATTGGTTCATCATTAATATTTATCTTTAAAATTATTTAACCAAAACCAAATTCATATTAACAAGGACATCGCATGGGCTAGTGGTAGTAATTTCATCCTTGTAAACCTTGGTTGTGGGTTCAGGCCCTGTGGCCTTTCTAGCTATGATGGATTTTTATCTGCCTTTGAGTCATCATTTTTTATAAAATTTCACCTTTATAAAATTCCAAGAAATATAATAAACATCCATAAAAATAAACTTAATCATCAAAGTTTATATGATCCCTAAATGTTATTAATACCTTAAAACTCATGTAAAAAAAGGTATTTTAATAATTCATATTAAAATAAATCCTTACATATATATAAACAAAACAAAAAATCTCCCAAAATTTCATTAATTTCTATAATATCTCATCACTTAAAACCTCAAAAGGAGAATCTAAAACTTTAAAGTTACAGTTAACCTTCGAAAAATATCATGCACCATGGAGCTTCCACCACTTAACTAGATGGCCTAACATAAAATGTAATAGAAAATTACTTCTCCACACATTTCTATTTCTAATCAAGTTGATTTCTACCTTGAGTAAGAAACTTTAGATTCACATTATCAGAATGACCCAAATCATTGTAGTTAAAACAAATCACCATAGGATGGCTATCAGTTACCCCATTCTTTAGTTATTCTGGAATCTTTCCTTAATAGTCACGAGCCTTGTGACCAAACTGACTACACTATAAACACTTCCCAAATCCTATCAAACATTCCTTGAAATTTATTTTACCAAACTTGGAACATTTTTGGGTATACCTATAAGATTCTTAGTTATTTTCATCTCTATTCCTAACCACTTTGACCGTTTCTTACTCCTTTAATCTCATGGAACATAAGTGTCAAAAAAATCCATATTAACATTTCAACTTTATCATAACATTTAAATTATCATGAGTCCAAATATCTTAATAATCTTGGTTTTAATCTGGAGTAAAATTTATTAATTTTACTACTAGTGTCCTGAATAAAATATGGCATAAAATTGTTCATTCTTGTGAATTTTTATTTATATGTAGCTATAGAATCTTAATCTTTTTACCTCAATTCCAAGAATTGTTTCTATATCTTAAGGTGAACAACCTTTTGGGAATATTTCTTAAGTAGAATAATCTTAAATTTGTCCCATTCCATAGCATCAAGATCATATTTCTCCCTAGAATTCTTAACCAAATACCCTCATCGATCAGATTCACCTTCAAAATGATAAATGGAAAGAGTTTCCTTTTGATGTTATGAACATCCCATGAATTCATATATATTCTCTAAGGCATTGATCCATCCTTTTAATACCACTGGTTCAGATGGTCTACTGAATTATGAGAGATGTTGCTTCATAAAATTATCCACTATAGACATATTCCTTCATGGTAGATCAGGTTACTCTCTAGCATGGATACCACCACCATTAATAGATTTTATTAATTGATTCATCACTACAAAAAACTATTCTTTTCCAATTCCAACCATCTTGGGATACTAGTTTAGAAGTATATTTTCTTCTCATTACTTCCCACTACATCTTCCAAGTTGTATTTATGGAAAACTATTCTTAATATAAATATTTTAGATGAAACAACATGGTAATCTTAAAATTCTATATCATTTCAACTTTAAAAAAAAAGTAAAATATTACTAGGGAATGTTATTAATTATATCCTAACATCTAAAGTTATCTAAACAATCCTATGATACCAACTATAAAGAACCATCCATAAAAATTAAATAATATTGTATTTTAAGTAAAGAATTCATTCTCTTACATTTGAGGATATTTTTTAGTTTAGAGTTTTAGATAATTATTCCATAACTTGTAAATAAAAAAACATAAAATAAAAAGTATAAACTTTTGATTAGTATCCATTTTTTCTATAATATAAAACTCTTAAAATAAATTATGATTTCTTTTTATAGAAAATAACCATGACATTCAACTTGAAAAACATTTTAAAATGTGGGATTAGCACAAAACTCTTAGTAAGGGTTATAAAATTTAAGAAAACCAATATTCCAGTGAAAAATAGGAAAACTTATATAATGTTTACCATTACCATCAATATTCTTTTAGTGTATAAAGAAAAACATTTTCTCATGAAAAACGCACACATTTTTTGCTCAAATAAAGCCTTTAAAACCCAGAGAAACAAATTAAAAACCCTTTTGGGGACATAGAGAATCATATTCATAAAACCCTTTTAAATCCATTTTAATTTTAATAATGATATGGTCAACTTTAAATATAATCAGTATCCAATGCATTGGAGATCTATAATGGGGATCACCCTTCGTATAAGCTATATCGGGTTTACCCGTTTTTCATGAGCTATAATGTGGATCAACCCTTATTATAATATATATTGATATAACCCATTTTTCATGATCTATAATGGATATCAACTCCTTATAAAAACTATATCGGGCTCACATGTGAGATATAATGGGTATCAACCCTTCGTATAATCTATATCAGGCTCACCCATGAACTATAATAGGGATCGACCATATATAAGATATATTAGGTTAACCCATTTAAAATAATTATCATGTACCATATCATGAATAAAACACTTTATTATTTCACCTTTTCATCATGAAATCCTTTGAAAAAATCTTTTAAACTCATATGAAAAACAATTTTGGATAAAATTCCCTTTTCTTTTCAAACCCAATTTTTAGTACCAAAATACCAAAAAAAAGGGAAATAGGGTTTTTAAATGAAGAAAACAAGAAATATTTAAAATTAATAAAAGATTAAAATAACATCCATGGTGGTAGAAAAGTCATTGTCACTATATATGTTAAGAATAGAACATTCTTTTCACCATTTGTCAAAACATTCCATATAAAACATGTAAAAATTTCAAAAAGCATTAAAAATAAAGTGAAATTATAAATTAAATTTACTTTATAAATATTTTATGTACATATAAAAATTTTGATAAAATTATTTTAAAAACATGGACATGAAAAAGAAATAGTTTGAAGGAAAACATAAAAATAGATTTTTTTAAAGAAAAATCCTTTATCACATTGGAAATATTTGAATCGTAAGACCCATGAAAGAATATAATTAACCAAAATTATAAATACTGTTATAATAGATAAATTAATGATATAACATGTCAAATGGGGTTTATTTACACCTCATAAAATAGTATAATTGTATAACATCCAAATATTCCACAATGAAAGGAAATGGAGACAAAATCCCTTGCCTTGAATCCAAATTATCACGTGCTTCCTTATATTCCTAAATAATAAACTAAAGTTAATTATTTACTTAAATTAGAACCTTTTTCAAGTTTATTATTTCTTTTATTTCACTTATTTACTTTTTGTATTCAATTACTTAATCAATTAAATTTACATCATATTTTTTGACCATATTCGACTTATGTGTCAAAAATGACTTTGGTAGGTTGACTATGGTCACAGAGATCATCATTAAAACATATAAATAATAATAATAGTAATGAAATAATTATCATATTTATGCATAAATTAAACTTTTAAACTCAATCATGAAATATGGTTATGAAAAATGATGTATCATACAATCATGGAGATTGTAGGTCGTACGTACGTATGAGTAATGTTTCCATTCTCCAATGGTAATTATAAAGAGAATTTAAGTAATATATTATATTTAAATAATTATAATAATATAATATATACCATATTATATACTTATATATATCATCCATGGGGTTTGGTGATGAAAAGAGAGTCACATCTCTTTGTGAAGGTAGTAGTCCACACATACACGAATGATGTTATCACTTTTTCAGTGAGGGAAAAGGTAAGAAATATATTGATATATTATCTTTTAAAAATTATAACTATGTAATTAATATAATAATTATGTCATTTATATCAAATATATTCATTATATTTACCCTTATTACCTTTCATGTAATGAGTTTGTGGAAACGAATCACATCGCTTCGCGAGGCGGTATTGCCCCGTACACACGAATGACATTATTGTATCCCCTAATGAATGGAAAGTAAAAAAAAATTATATATGATATAATAAATAAATATGTATAATAATTTTATAAATATCATATATATACTTTATATCCACCATCATACCTAACCGTGAGATGTGTTAATGGAAAAACGAATTACATCGGTTCAAGAGGCGGTAGTTCTTCATACACATGAATGATGATTTCACAACCCATTTGATGGAAGAGGATAAAGTTTTAGGTTATTTAATTAACATAATAACATATAATTATATATAATATATATTTTTTATTATATAATAATATTTTAATAAGTATTTAATGGGGTGGAGAAAGAAATAAAATAAAAAATGCTCGTTGAAGAACATTACCTCTTCTTCAGGTATCCTCCTTAGGTTTGCACAAAAATCTATCCAATGTTGGATTTATGCCAAAAATAAGGATTATAAAATTAATTTAGGAGATTTGGGAAGTTATTTGGGTAGATATTGGCTTAAACAATGGGTTTTGATGGTGTGAAGAGAGGAAAAGAGGGTGGCCTTTTATAAGTGGAGAGGAAACACCTTGTATTTTTAAAAGAATTAAGTGCTCCCACATTTTACATATGTCACAAGGAACCAAAATGGAACATTATAAAATCTTATAGGTATCTAGGTACAAATATTTCTATTTAATTGCTTTTATACAAGTTTATAGTTCATTTTTAACTGCATCTTTTTAGTTTAACCCCTCAATAAACCCATTTTTACCTTAACTGCAGGAATTAATTTTTACTGTATTCACTATTCATTTTGGTAAAAAAATAAATTTTAACTTGTTATAGAATATAAATTATTATTATTCAAAAAATTATTTCCATTTTTCAAAATTCCGTTCATATAATTGTTAAATTTTAATTTAAAATTAATCCTACAAACGTGATGAGAAAGTGGGTTTTTAAAGAGAAAACACTCAAAAGTTTACAAAGTTTTTAAATCAGAATTCAATATAAAATTGATTAAAATGACCTAAATTAGATTAATGGATGTATATTTCAACTAATATTACTTTAAAACCAATTTAAAATATAATTTAACTTTATACATTAATTAAGATAAAAGCTCATTTTTAATTAAGATTCAGTATATTTCACTACTCATAAAAAAATTAAACTTTTCTAGAAAATTCCAAAAAATTACCCTAGGATAATTTTGATATTATAATTTAAAGGATTAATTTTATTTTATAAAATAAATTTTCTAAAATTGGTACAAATTAAATTTAAATTATGAGTGCAAAGCGCGACTAAACTATCATTTTGAAAAATACAATTTTTCAGAAAACATTTCTTTTTCTTTCAAATGGTTCTAATTTTATCTCTAATTAGTAGATATCCATTTTAGTTCTACGAAAATCATATAATTTTTATAATTTAGTTAGTACTATTCATACCCACCAATCTAATAGCTAGGTTATAATGGTGATTTTTGAATAATAATATTTTAATAGAGTATCTTGTTTTGAACAAACTCGGTATTGTGTGCATTGAAAGCTATCAAAGAGATTAAATTTATTTAGATATAAATATATCCTAAAGTCTTAGGGCATTATATTATCATCTAAGATCAGTGTTTCATATCGTTTATGCTATCGAATATAATTTTCTTCTTTTAAAAACTCAAGGTGTTATGGGAGTAGGCATATATTCCTAATTCAATCAAAGATATATGTTAGAGTATCTGGGAAATATCATAGGAGAAGACATATATTCCTGCTTAGATTCTTCAGATTTATTTTTATATCCTAACATCCATAGAAAAGACTTGTCGGTATATTCCAACAATCACAAAGTGACAAGAACGTATTACTTCTCCCGTTATTTGAGTACTTTACCCACACAGTCTAGTTGCTACTCTAGTGAAAGATTATATTATTTATCCCATTCAAGAGGTTCATCAGTATATTATAGTGAAATATGAGGCATAAGAATGGGTATATATTTATTTCAACTGGGGATCATTAGCATAATATGTCAATCATCTCAGGATAGGTTCATATTTCTATCACAAATATATAAGAAATTCATCAGGATATTTTAAAGGAAAACCAAGGTTAGGCTTATATCCCTTCCCATATCACAAAAGATTCCCATTATATTATGGATACAAAAATGGAAAGTTAATGTTGACATACTCTAGTGATAAATATGAATCAGGCCCATATTCCTACTCCTGGTGATGAAGTAGCACATCAACTCACCTTAAAGGAAATCTATTAAAGGGTGATATTCCCTATCTAATTTTGGAGGGTTTATAGTATATTATTTTAAATAATTAAAATCAGGATTGGGTGTATATTCCTAGTCCAATTGGGGTTTTTCATTACAATTTGACGATCACTTTAAGGTGGTTTCATACCCTTTCTAATAACTCAGAAACCTCCTAGCATATTATGATGGTCATCAAACAATGGGTTCATTCCCCTGAAAATATCAGATAAGTTCATTAGAATGTTTCGATGGAAACTCATGGACCATCCCAGATGATTAAAACAAAAAATGGTTCCACTAACCATATAAGGCCTTATCATCTTTAGGAGAATAATTTAAAGCATATAATCACCAAGAATTATATGTAGATTAGGATCAGGATTATATTCCTACCCTAGTCAATGATAGTGTCCTTGAGGCCATATAATGCTTGTTAATAGTAGCCCAAGGATCCTCTAAGTCCTCTTCCAAAGGATAAAGTGATGTTAGCCTTGGAAATCCTTCCCATGGAAATATGAAAATGGTTCATGTAGAATACTCCCCTAAAATCCACCACAGAAATCCTCCCCTTGGTGATATATCACCCAGACAAGGATATCCTCCCTTTTTCAAAGTAAATTCATATAAATAGGTACTAGAAAAATTTGGGTCAACTTCATATAGTGAAATGTTAGTAGCCAATAATCTTCCACTATGATCGAGGGAGGATTCCAGACAGTATCTATCATATCTTCCTCCCACGGATCATGTGTCATCATCTTCAGAAAAATGACCTTTTCAATCTGATATATTAGATGAATATTCCTATGAGAATGAGTAAAATAATATGTCTAAATAGAGAGATTTATACAATAGTGATATTTTGATCATGTTTTATCCTAAAGACACTACCCAATATAGGGTTTCTCAAGTGATAATAGAATACTGTATATTTTATCTATGAGTTAAATTGTGTAAAACCTACCATCACCTTAAGGTGAAACATATTCCTCGTGAATGATATGTTGATCATCTTAAGACAATAGGTGATATGTTCCACTTTTTATTTGTACAAGCCCCCAAAATCTAGAAAGTAATAGTAAAATTTACATTGTGTTTGCCTTAATAGTCTAAAGACAATTCAATAGATAATTTCAAGTGATTCATCCAACATTCACATTCAAGGATGGGGAGAATATAGAGTATTTCATTTTACTTCACTCTCAAGTGAGTGAATCCCTTAGGGACAGGAATTCTACAATGTTATTTCATTGGGTCAATTCATGGGTATGGAAGGTGAAAATGTCGACTGGTCAGTTCAGCGTTTTCATTTATCTTCTAAATTCTAGGGATGACACACTCTCTAAGGAGGAGATGTCAATAGATCACTACATCAGGCCTCTAAGAAAGTTAAAAAGGCTTCATAGTTGATAAAATTAGGGCCTCATTTAAGGAATATTCCTTTAAAGAAAGTATCTTACAACATGTTCTTCAACTATATCATACCTATTTAAAAACAAAATAAGTATATGAAGTCACCTAGCAGCAACTTCACTGGAAATCAAGGAACAATCTCAGCCCACATGACTAGGAATATTTCTATCATATTTACCACTTCCACCACCCTTGGAATCATAAAAGCCCTAAAAATCAAGGTTTTCATGTATTTAGTGAAAATCAAACCCATCCTATATGGATAAGGTCATTTATAAAATTATCATCTTCCCCACTAATAAATTTAGTCTTCACCGGGGTAGTAGAAGCCTCACAAGAAGTATCTCTTCCATTTTTTTTCTAATGAATGACATATCATTTCCACTAGGGATACACTCACAAGATCCATCGAAAGATATTTATAGGTTACACTACATATTCTACTCCCTAGGAAGTATATTTGAGGAAACATCAAACCTCAAAGTGATCATAATCCAAAATGGACTTTAAATAAAGAGAAATCCATAATGGAATTTGGTCTATCTCCTAAAAAATATTTAGGAAATGATGAAACCCTATAAAATTTAGATAAAAATGATGATATGATATTGATAATTCAGTGTGATTTAGTTAATGTAATTTATATTAATATGGAATATTTCAATACCAATATAGAGGAATAATATTTTGTAGTACAAGTATAACATGGAACTTGCACCGAGTTACTTGATGGGGAGGGTGTATGTACTCAAAATCATATACAAACCCAAAACTTGGAACCCCTAAGCACTCAACTAATACACCTACACTATGTGTTAGAAAGGGATAAGGGAAAAGGGTAGCTTCATCTCAATTCCCTCCTGAGGTATATAATTTACCTACTATTAAGGAGATATTAACACAGTATGAGGTTGAGATATAAGAATTGAGGCAGCTCAATGCTAAACTTATCAAGGAAAATAATATTTTTGAATACAATCATATTATGGGAACTAATTTATCCCCATTAATGTGAGATCTATATCCAAAAAACACACATTCCACTAGTCGAAGGTGGGTTTGGTTTTCCTATCAATTTCACACCTAGATAACCAATTTACCTATCTTCATCAGCTATGGATTATTAGGATTTACCTCATATGGAACCTCAAGCATCATCACTTCATCATTATAGTCTCACAAAAATTGGTTTACAATAAAAAAAAATAGTAAATAAATCCATATCAGGCATCTCCTACATTCAATAATCATGTTTTTCATCAAGTGATAGTATCACCAGAGTTATTCAACTCTATTCAGGACCTCATCACTTGGATAGAGTTTATGGAGGGGAAGCATGATCTAATAATGATAGAGAGAAACCCTTACCTTGAATGGTTGTATGGGACCCTTCCTCTTCCTAACTTTGGGAGTCCCACTATCCTTATCTTTAATAGTGTCAGTGATCCAGAACAATATCTGACACATTTTTTGTCCCATTGTGGCCCCATGATGGGAACACTTGAGAAGTCAGAAGCGTCCAAACTCAGATGTTTCATGAAATAATTATAGAGACCAACTTTTTTTTGGTATATTAACCTCCCTACCTAGTCAATTCCAAATTTGGAGGATTGGTTTTACCTGTTCCTTTTTCAGTTTATCTTCACATTGAATAATACAATGATCATTAACCTTTCAAATTTCAAATATCATGATAATTAAAGGGTATCATATTTTATTATTACATGGAAGGGAATCACATATTCTCTATATATTCAACTATCATAATATTATCTAGTATATTTATGTATAAAAAATTTCCATGATGATTTAAAATACCCCTTATTCCATGGAAATTTCCCTGTGGTTTTAGAGAATTAGCTTTGAGAGCTCAATGGTTGAAATATAGTCACCATCATAATAGGTAAAATTTCTAGAGCATGTTACAAAACTAGATAAGGAAAGTTTGTAAGTAATAAATAATAGTTTTTATGATCAAAATAAAAACGTTGTTAATCCCAGTGAAAAATTCCACCCAATATCCTGTGGCACCTCTCGATTCTGGACACCCTTCACTTCTCAAAGGACCTTCAAGAGGTATTGATCAAGTCCCTTTAAATCATCAGTAATTCAAAGAGTAAGTTTCCATGATATAGGTGTACATAATAGATAATGATCATTTTGAATGTCATATGACCGTCTTTTGGTAGAATTAGATTAGAGGAATGTTATATATAGAAATATAAGACACCTATACTTTACTAGAAATCATAATGACATTGGTTTTCATCAAGATCTCATAGATAATGGATCTAGAATTAATTTTATTTCACTCTATATCCATTGATTCTTAGGTTTTATTAGGAACTATTTATACTCGTCCAAATTAACCATTTAGGGTATAATAAAATTGAATGTAATCCTCTTGGAATGATCAAGTTTAAGGCCCGGTTTGGGGGCATTGTCTCTAATCACAAATTCATGGTTGCCCATCAAAATAAAAAAATTTAATGTTCTTTTAGGAACACCATGGATTCATATGCATGTTTTAGTTCCATATCCATGTCATCATTTCACAAAATATACAATTAATGGATAGGTTATAGTGTTATATAGAGACCAATCTCCATTCAATACTTGTGAGGCTGATTATATAGAAGTAACTATTTACAAAAGGGAGGTAAATCATATGGAAATAGAAGATGTTGACCAGGTCATACCCCCAAATGGATTAGAGGGTGATCCTCCCAATCCATGGAGTATGTTGGGAAACTATTATATATTTTCCATCTACTAAGTTGATAAATTTATTCTGATACATGAAATATATAAATCTGATCAATCCCTAGATAAACAAAATATTGGTGCTTTTGTTTTCATTATATCAATCATCTAATCCATCAAGAATGATGTTTCCCAACCATTTATGGGAGAATATGGGATAACCTTATATAGTATCCCTACAAGTGATAGTTGTTCTAATGGTAATGCCCTCATTTCATGTTTTTGATCTCTGTAGATCAGCTTACACTCCCCTCATGTGATGATAATGTCCTCGATATATCTACATTGGAACCCTCTTCAGGATACCAATAGTGAGATGGAGGAGTAGGAGGAGGAGAGGATCTTGGTGATGACCCTCCAGCATTTAAGAAAGTTTTCTCAACCACAATATATGATCTCAAATAGTTAAACCTCAGTACAGATGAAGTCTCATGAACTAATTGGATTAGTATTTTCTTGACTCTCGATAAACAAGGGAAATATATCATATTTCTAAAGCAGCATTGGAATATTTCACCAATAATTATATCAAGATACTTGGGTTGGATCCTGAGGTATCGACCCATCATCTAGGGTTACCAGAGAATCATCATGGTTATAAGTAGGTGGAAAGAATAATTCACTAAACCCTCACTCACACATAAGGTTAAAGATGAATTTGATAGCTAATTAAGGATAATTTCATCTGGGAAATCCAATAGCTAAATTGGATAGCTAATATTGTCTTATTAAATAAAAATAATAGGTAGAATTGGGTTATTATTGATTTTATAGATTGCTTATAGTTTTTCCTCAAAGATGATTTCCCCATCCCAATCACAGAACTTCTGATAAATGAAATTGTTGTCTTCTAGGCCCTTTCCTTCATGGATGGAAACTTTGGTTATAATAAAATATGGATGATCCAGGAAGATGAGGAGGCCACTGTTTTTAAATCTTTTCAAGGGGTTTATTACTATTGTGTAATTACCTTTAGTTTGAAATTTTTTGGTGCCACGTACTAATGTTACATACACCACATATTCAATCCCTATTTTGGAAATATTTTAGAGTGTTATGTTGATGATGTGGTAGTCTACTCCCATAAGTGCTCTGATTTCCTTGAAAATCTTGAAATGATGTTTAGAAAGTTATTTCAACATAGTTTGAAAATGAACCCCATGAAATTTTCCTTCAGGTTAAAATTTGGAAAATTCCTTGATTTCATGGTGCGCCATCATGGTATCGAGATCAATCTTGAGAAAATAGAGGCAATAATTAATATTCCCCCACCCCAAAACCTCAAATAATTAAGATGATTATAGGATTTCTTACTTATATCAGATGTTTTTTCAATAATTTGGCTGGAAAATGTTTTCCCTTCATAACATTAATGTGTAAGGGAATCCCCTATAAGTAGGATGAAGGTTGTCATAAATCCTTCAATATTCTCAAGAAGTATCTTATACACCCATCAGTTTTGATGCCACCTATTGAAGGGAAACCACTTATCATCTATGTAGTAACATAGCAGCAATCACTTGGTATACTCCTTGACTATAAGAATAATAAATGAAAGAAAAATAGTATGTACTATCTTAGAAAGATAATACTCGATGCTAAGACTTGATATTTCTATATTGAGAATAATTACCTAGGGATAATATTTATAGTACAAAACCTATGACATTACTTACAATGATATGAGGCCGGACTAGTGTCTTACATCAACCTACTTAAATATATTCTAGTCTCCCAATTCTAATAGTATGATTGGATCGATGGGAGGTCATACAAAAATAGTTTGATGTGCAGTTCATATCTTAAAAATCAATCAAGGTATAGGAATTAACATATTTTTTTTCAAGGCACATACACTCGTGAAGAATACGCCAATAGATATGAAACTCTCTAATGGAAAAGTATTTATCATTCAGAATCCTCCTCAAACATGGGAGATATACTTTTTCAAATATTTTAGGAGCCTCACTAGGAAAAGACTAGATAACCTGAAAGGCAATCAGGTTAGTTTGGGTGTTGTTTTCATCTTCCTAGTCAAGGTAGTCCTTACATATTCCTTTACACCTTTATAAGGATTCACTAATAATGACGTAGGGTATCAAGACCACATTTTCTAATTGGAGCTAACTCTTCAGTTTGTAGTATGAAACTTTCACATTAAATGTGATTCAAAATTGGTGATTAAGCAATTTATGGGTAAATATGACATCAAGAATGAGGATTTGATCCCTTTGTTCAATCATTTTCATAATATAATTGTAGGATTTCCCTAAGATCTGACTCTAACCCATGTCCCACAATCAAAAATTGATCAATATGATTCTTTTTAAAGTGCTAATGTCATCCTAGAATATCTTGACTAGGAGGAAACAATTATTTATATCACACATTTCAATTTTATATCTCCATTAATTAGATATAACATAGGAAACTTTAGTGATATAAGCATCGCTTTGGAGAATGACGAGCTGATATCCTCATCAAGTGATTCTACCACTAGATGGATACCTCACATAGTAAACTATCTCAAAAGTAGGATATGTCCATTAGATCAAGACAGGAGAGAAAACATTTGATGTTATATAGAAAAAAAATTCTCCAATACAGACCAAATACACAAGAATTACTATTTAAATTAGGCTTTGATGTAGTACTCCCCATATTTAATAAATGAGTAGGAATCCTTATTTTCATGCAAGAGGTTCATGTCAGATCATGCAGTGTGCATCAGTCTGGAACCAAGCACTCCCATTATATCAGGATTCTTGGATATTTCTGGTTAACTATGACACAAAATTGTATTGAATTCACCAGAAAATGTCCTTTATGTTAGGTACATGCCAATTTCATCCATCACCCCCCAGAACTATTGAATACAACCAGATATCCATGGCCATTTGATGTATGGGTAATGGATATCATGGGGATATATCCCCCGGCTATAGTTAGGTAGTTTAAGTGTATTCTTACTATCATTGACTTTTTCTCCAAATGGGTAAAGGCTATACCCCTTGATGAGGTCAGAAAAAAGGATTTCATAATCATCATGAAGTTAAATATTATCAAAAAGTTTTGTTACCCTCATGTTATATTAAAATAAAATGGAACCAATTTTTATTATTCTTAAATAACTCTTCCCTTGAATTTTTAAAGAATTCAATGGTTATGGTTGTGCTAACTAACTGTAATCCCATGGTTTACTCAAAAATATGACTAGAAATACCCCCTCTATGTATATGAGCTAGATATATATAGGGGATCTATATAAAAACTACATGTGGATTGATTATTATTATTATAGGACACATAGTGATATCTAGGATCACCTATCCTAGACACAGGAATGGGTTTTATTTGATACCAAACCCTTTCAATCCCCTACATTTCCATTTTCCCCTTTCATGCATTCTCAACCAATATGGGTAATTTCCCATCCATCTCTTATTTCTAAAACTAAGAAAGACTCATGTTAGATTAGTGGTCCTAGTGAATTACTTCAGTTAGAATATTTGAGGTGTGCCACATTCAATAAGTTGGTAGTTACATCCCAGTCACAAAACATCTAACTACATAGTGAAAGTCTATCTTACATGAATCAAAACTACTCAGAGTGTCCCATTCCCTGTGGCCTCTTTCTCCCTTACATGATATATTGATCTATATAGAAGTTTCTAAAGCACAATCTATCTATATATAAAATCATTAATATCCTTATACCTTGTATATGAACTACATCTATGTAAATAATCATCATTTAAGAAGAACTATTTGTGTTATGATTTTTATACCATGGGATACGTAGTGATGTTAGGATCTCTAATTATTGGCCTAATCACAAATCCTATCAATTGAAAATGATCTCCCCATAGATATTATCTAGATATATGTAGGGAATTTCTATATAGTAACTACATGTGGCTTAATTCATTTCCACTCCTTTTCATTGGATAATGTTATTCTTAATATGATAAGTTCAAATATGAAATGATTTCACCATATCTCTCTTATATATGCTTTGAGTTCCATGTATTTCTATAACCATTAATGGATTTTGGTAGTGAGTATACTATACTCCAAGGGTGTAGAGATATAGTTTCTTTCTTATAAGAATTTGAAATATTTTTATATATATTTCTAGATCTAGACGCTGATACGACATGCGATTCCAAGGCCCAGTGTGTCCAAAATTAAATTTATAAAAATATTAAATATATTTTATATCATGCATGCATGGTTTCTAAATAAAATGGGATAAATATTAAATGGAGGCTTGTATCAAAAATAGGATACCAAAGTTGAGTCTGGAACATGTTGTTTACCCTCTGTTCGACATAAAATAGGTTGGCGCAGGAAGTTCATACATCTCAACTGTTGGAGGTATGTTCAGTTGATTAATTAATTTTTTAAATCAATTAATTAATTCATTTGACCAAAAATATTTTCCTTAAAATTCATAATCATGGGTAATTTCCCATATTTAACACCATTAAATTGGAATCTCTTACTCTCTTTCCATTAGTGGATCACGCCAGATGATGATGAAATGGGATATCATAGTAGATCAGAGCACAACGAATGCAAAAATATCCTTAAATCATTGGTGATCATGTTCTTCAATGATTAATGATCTAATCTCCATGTAGGACATTTTATTTTTTGATATATTCCCTTGTCATTTAAACAGATTGAGCAGATCAATCCCTTTTATCGATCTATGTCAATTCTGGTCTAAGCATGCACCTATGTACAGGTTTAAATTGAGTTATTTCAATGGTTTCTAACCTCGATATCACTATTCTTGATAGTTTTCCAAGAAAACTTGTACAATTATTTTTAAACCTTTTTTATGGTGCCTTTATCCTAAATTTTCTTTGCGTTCATCACCAATAGGATCCCACGGTCCTTATTCAACATTTTCAAGTGGTTCTGAGCCTGATGGAACCCCCATAATCGTAATGGATTGATTAAAATATGATGGATCTAGGATGTTTATGAGGCTTGGGTGATCATTTTTACAAACATTTATTTAATATATAGAGATAGTATGAACCAAGCCATGCGGAGTGTATGGGTTGAACAATGGAACCACTGAGGACCACTGGAATCCGATTTTCGACGAATAAAGGCTGGAAATGATAGATCATCCTATATCTAACATTTACAGGTGGAAATGAAGCTGAAATTGTAGAGAGAGATTATATTTGAAGCATGGGAAGTGGATTTGGGTTTTTGGGGAAAAACCAGACAGCACACCATGTACAAGGATAAACACATAGCATGTAGTCCCTTAAGTGTGGTAGCTAGGGTTTCAGAAAATCGTAAGAATGGAACGGCATGTATAACTCCTACACACTATGTACCTCATGCCTGGGTTGTTGAGCCATGTGATGGACCACACAGTCCAGAATCCATGTGGGAGTACATAGCTAGGCACACAGTCATGTACCATAGTACACAGACATGGCCAAACTACACAGGCAGTACCCCATGTTAAGAAACATGATGTGTACTAATGTACACGAACATAGGATGGAAGTACATAAAAACAGCTAGAAGGACATGGCCCAGTTCCAGTTATCTTTGACATGTTGTGTATTCCACCTGGATGGTGTGTGCTGATACATGGATAGGGATCCATGAATCGAATAGGGACACATCCAGGAATTGGAGTGGGGCCACATGTCATGTGGTTCCAGTTACATGACGTGTACTACTTGGTTCCTTTTCAGAAAAATTTCAATCATATGTATCTCCTTTGTTAGGACTTAGATTTTTTCCCCACGAGTAGCCTATCCTGAGTGTTTTTTTACATAGAATTTGATGGTTCCCCCAGTTGGGGATTTCAAGATATGATGTGGAATATCTTGAGCACAATGCTTGGATAGGTGACACTCGATGGCGGTAGTGATCACATAGGATCACCAGAGACTACCGAGTAGTATCCTCCAATAGATTTGGGAATTTGATTCCTCAATGACTACCAAGATTTACCCTCTATTAGATCTAGGTAGTGGATTCATCGATAACTACTAAATTATGCCCTCCAGTATAGCTAGGAAGTGGAGTCCTTGATGGCTACCAAGTTGTACCCTCTAGTAGAGCTAGGTAGTGGATTCCTCAATGAATACTGAGTTATACCATCTAGTAGAGCTGGGTAGTGGAGCCCACAATTACTACCTAGTTATACCCTCCATTAGAGATGTGAAGTGGAGTCCTTGATAACTATCGAGATGTAACTTCAAGTGGATTCGGGTAGTGGAGTCCTCGACGACTACCGAGTGGTTCCCTCCAATAGAGTTGGGCAGTGGGTCCTTGGTAGCTATTAGAGTGGATCCCTCCTATTATACTAGGGAATGGGTACTCTACTTAGAGTTTTTACCCCCTCAACTATGTGATATAATGACAAGGTGTGACTTGACTTAGATGGTTACTTTTGGGTAGATGCATGAGATTCTGGGTATCATGGATGGACTTTTGGAACTATTGGATAATCTTTTCTTGGGTTGATCTATGAGATCTAGATCCCATTACTCTCTCATTTGGGATTTTTTTACTTATCATATATATATATATATATATATATTCTTCTATATATATACCTTGGATTTGGATACTCTCCTTCCATGAGAGGAGAATATTTGTGGGGTATGCCACGTGCTTTCCATGTTTAGATTCTCGTGTTTGGATGATCCTACTCTCCTACTATAGTTGGAAAATCATAAATGTGTAGTTTATCTACTCACTATTTCAAGTACCTTGTTCTTGGACAAGATTACTTTCACTCTTGGTTTGGTTTGAGGTATTCCCTTTGATTGTATCTTGAATCTACTATCTTAATATTCCTATTTTATCTCTTAATTCTTTCCTTTATACGTTTAAGGAATCCTATTGGGTATGTATATACTCACCCCTGCATGGGATTTTCCCATACTTGTTGTGTCTTATGCAGATAACGGATAGTTCAATAATGACTTCAGGGGTTCTTAGGGATACCTGGTACTTTGGACCACATACGATGGTCACAGAGTGGGATTCAGGAGTTGAGTTCTCATAGCAGTTTTACTTTCCAATTTTATTGGGTTGGGACCTATTTCTGGTTGTGTGTGTATTTTTCCCCTTTAATTTTATGTTTTCATTATCGTACTCTTGTACACCCTAGAGGTTTTACATGTGTGGTTTACTTTTTAGTTGTTCCATATTATTTTCGTTTATTCCTCGTCACTTTTTCATGGAGATGGTTGGGTGTGTGCTTACAAGTACTTATAAAAATGCCTCCCCATGTTAGATATTCCTTCGGTGCTGGTCTCCACCCTGTGGCCTATAGAGGAAGGCTTGGGTTAATTTCATCTTTATCCCCAACTTGGGCCGGTTCATGATAGGTTGGTATTAGAAAAAGTTTATTCCTTGGGATGTTGTTTAAACTAGTCCCCATATGAGTATTTGGTTTTGATTTTGAGAAATAGTGTCAAAGTGTCTCAAGTGTGTCTCTTAGATCAGGTAATCTAGTGATGGTGTGGGTGGATGAGGTATCCATTCACTAGGACCTCAACTACATGCTTGTCGACTAGGCATACCAAGACTTTTATTTCAGGGGTCAATGGTACATGCATCATATAGGGTTGTGTCTTTAACTATATTTTTTGAGTCATATCCCATTTATATATATATATATATATGATCATCTGATTATGGTACATATTGATAAATCTTAGGATTCCTCCATGAAAATTTCCATTTAGGATACTAGTTTTGGATCATGATCACAACCCTGTGAGTGACAAGGCCTCAGTTCAGGGACTATCCCACAACCCACTTCCTCTTGTGGTTAAGTAGTTGCACCTCCACCTATCAAGAAGTATATCATTCCATCAGAGTAGGATGATTATGTGCATAGGATTATCACACTTTATGAGTTCCAGCACCAGAGACCACTGAGGTTCCATGGTGAGCCAGATCCTCATGTAGTAGAGGATTGGATAGAGTCGGTGGTCTATATCTTTAGGCACATTCAAAACTTGAAGGATCATGTGGTTTCTCTTTCATCTATCCTTTTCTAAAAAAGTATATGGGTGTTGGTGGATCCTTGTTACACAGATGCATGGTGATTCAACACTCTCATGGACCAACTTCCATCATTGTTCTGTGAGGAGTACCACCCCACCTACTTATGCTCAGTTCGGATTCAGGATCTTCTGGAGAGGAAATAGGGAGGGGTGATAGTGGTTGAGTATGTAGTGAGGTTCTCATACCTTACATAGAACCCCCTTTCCATGATCCACGATGGATACTTTTGAGCACATAAGTTTGAGTGGGGACTCTATAGAGAGATCTATTCCAGTGTATGTAAGTGCCCAGTTTGGATAATTATATCACTAAGAGGGGGAGGCGTGAATCAATGATTTATTTTATTTTATGTTTTCTTATAAAATGAAACAACCTTCGCCTCCAATTAAATATTATTTTACTTACTGAAAACAATTCAAACACACATCCATAGAAACACAAGAATTTATGCAGTTCACTATTCAATAAGAATAGCTACATCCTTCATATGGTTTGAAAATGATCCAATATGACACAATCCCCTAGAAAACAATCTTTTTGTGTGGAATACAATGAGTAGGATATTATATTTCACTCATGTAGAACTATTTAAACAATCCAATAGTGTGTGTTCTCCTTCTAGAACAAATGATTTAATACAAAGTTTTTGTAAAAAAACATGTTACGGTGCTTCTTTACCATATTTTTCAAATATAAACTTTCAAATAAATTCTTCAATTTCTTACCCAGAAGCTAGTAATAACCTCTTATACATTTTAATAAAACTTAGTTTTATTTCCCAATCAAATTTTTTGGGTCCGATTGCACAATACAAAAAATATACCTCTATAAAAATATGGCTGAGACAGTTATGAACACTTTCTTCTTCATTCTGGAAATCCCAATATTATAATCATGTCCAATACAATAACCATCTAGATATTATAAATAGCTAAATATGATTATCAAATGAATATGGTGAAATCTTGTCTCTTCTCCTTTATTTTCTTTTCGGTGTGATTTCTTCAAGAAAAACAATTTGAAAACCTCTTCTTCTCTCTATAATTTCTTTAGAACTCCACCTTATCTATACTTCTCATGAAAAATACTTAGTTAGAAAATTATAATTTACTATTCACTTTTTATACTCTCCCAAAATATGGTTTGGGAGGGATTCTGGAATACTTTCCCACTCAACCAAATGCACCAAATTTGTATGTTTCCTTTAATTTTGGGTGCATCTTGACATTGTCAACATTTCTCAACTCTTCTCATTTCTTCTCGATCCTTCTCAAATCTTATAAACGCTTCATCTCCCTTCTAAATTTCTTCACAAACACTGGTTGGAATCTGATTTACCATCCTGATTCACTCAGTATGATTTATTCATTATGATTCTCTAAACTAGTTGCATATATTAATAAATTGACACTATTATGATTTACCATTATGTTTTCTTCATTATCATGCTATATAATAACTAATGAAAACAAAGCATCTTATTAGAAATTCATGTTTCCCCTTTCTATCACTTTTGTATATCCTTAAATCTCTCTGAAGTCTGATTCCAATTCTGATTATGATTTGTCTCATTATAATGAAGAAAAATATAAATCAGCATATTCTTCTTCATCTAATATCTTGACCCATTTGAACGAAAAACAAATTAATTCAACCTATGGTAAATGGTTGACTACATTATTGATTAAGATATGATTTTATTCTTTGCATTGGTCACCACATTATTTTCTTTTTCTTTGCATTCATCGGTCCAAAACAATTCTTCCTTTAATGATTATGATGACATACTGAGTATGATGGACTGATATCAACAAATTAAAATTCAGTAACTTCTTTCTCTTCTGAATACGACCCCAATGACTTTTCTACAAAAAAATTTATGTTTATGAAGAATACAATGGTATACCTAAATCGATGGATCACCATCAATAGCTTTGACTTCTTTCTTCTCTTTATTACGATCATCCTTCTCAACTTTTAAACAAATATACATCTGGAAAACTCATTACGATGATCTTTAGACCAGAACTCTTCAAATTAATCAAATTTCTTCTTTCACAAACTCCTGCTTGTATCATGAAATCCTTCATGACTTTGAATATGTTGAAGATCATCTTTGGCATCATATGAATTACAATGGAAAGTATTGTAATGTTTAACTCCCCTACCAACAAAATTATTTCCTTCTTATCCTGAATATGATTTACATGATTACGATTAGACTGAATATAATTTATAGCACCTTTTCTCCACCTTTATTTTATCAATATTGCATCACAAGTTTTATAGAATACTTATGATTTATGAGAAATCAAAGATTATCAAAGAATCATCACATTTATATCGTATTCATGTAGACTCTAAATCTCCCCCCATTACAATCTCTTCTTTCAGTCCAGACATGAGGTGAGTATAATTTTCACCAAAAATAATGTGAGGTGGTTTATATTCTTCTTAAACTTTGTTGACAACAAAAGAAAACACTTGAATACAGTAATCCTTATCATCTTGGTCCTAACAATCTCCCACTTTTTATTTTTTTCTCAAACAAGATTCATAAATCACTAAAATTTGTATCTTCAAGATATGGATTACTTATCAAAAATTCTAATCCTACTTGAGAAAACTCATTATAAGAAATAATAATTATTGAAAAAAATAACCATGATTTACAAAATAAGTGATCATGAAACCTCTTAAACTTTTCTTCAAAACTTTCTTCCTCATCTTTCTCCACTTCTTCAACTTCCCTGGAATACAAAAATTTTGTTTCCTACAGCCACTCCAACAAATATTTAGAATATTTCACACATATAAAAAGTTAGAAACCCATGTTCAACCTCAATTTAGAAAAATATTCCTTTAGTAAAGGATTTGTGGAAATTTCTGCAACTTGTTTTGATGTAGGAACATAATCTAGCTTCAATTCATTATTTTCCACATGATCCTTGATGAAAAGATATTTGATATCAATATGTTTTGAACAATAATGGTGTACCATATTCCTGGTGAGATTTATTTCACTTTGGTTATCACACCCCAAGAGCAAGGGTTATTTCACTTAAAAAAGTAAATATTCTAACTAATTCTTCATCCACATAAGTTGGGTAGTGGCTTGAGTAGTAGAAACATACTCAGATTCAACTGTTCTGAGAGTTACTTAATTATGTTTTTTGTATTCCAAATAACACAACTTTTCCCCAGAAATAAAACTCCACCATATGTGGATCTTATATCATCAACACTTCCTACCCAATCAGCATATGAATACTCAAAAAAATAAATACTTTATGAGATATCATACCTGATTCTAGAATTTTTTGGGCCTTCAATGTATCTGAGAATTCTTTTCCCAGCTAGTAAATATGATTATTTATGAGAAATCTGAAATCTTTCACATAAGGAAATAGCATAAACAATGTTAGGTCTTGAGGCTATCAACTATAACAAACTTCCTATCAGCATCTAAAAATCTTTCTGATCAACTTCCTTTTCTTCTCCATATTTAAAAAACTTTTTTCCCACCGAAATCAGGGTGGAAACAGGTTTTTATTTTTCCATGATAAAGTTCTTTAGACATTCCTTAGCACACTTTTCTAGGTAAATAAAGATGTGTTTCTTCCCTTGTAAAATTTGTTACCCAAGAAAGTATTTCATTTCTCCCAGTATGGACATATCAAACAATATTTTCATTTTTTCAGAAAATATTTCACAAGATCATTCATCATTCCCAATAAAGATAATTTCGTCAACATAAACAATTACAATGAGGGAATACTCCTAAATTTCTTTGATATAAATATTGTTATCAACTCTTCCTTTATTAAAACTCATCTTCCTTAAAAAAGTATCCAATTTATAATTCCAGGACCTAAGAGATTATTTCAGCCCATATGAGGCTTTATTCAATCTTCATATATAACTTTTATATTTCCTAATAACAAATCCATAAGGTTATTCATTTTAAACTTCCTCATCAAGATCCCCATTTATAAATGTGGACTTTACATCCATTTGAAAGATTTTTTAAATTTGTTATACAACCATATCAAGAAAATTTATGATTGTTTATAACATTTCTACCAAAGAAAAAGTTTCATCAAAATCAACATCTTTAATTTGTGAGAAACCACTTCACGCTAATCTCACCTTATTTATTATCACTTCACCTTCTTTATTAATCTTGTTCCAGAAAACCCACTTTGTACTAATAACATTTTTTTATATAGACTAGGTATGGGTTACCATGTATAATTATTTTATATTTGATCAATATCTTCATTTATAGCCTGAACCCATTTTGGATACTCAAGATCTTATTTCACAACATTTATCTCAACTTTTCAATATAAGGAAGTATGTGTAATAGTATTTTTTGTTATTATTGTTTGAACCTTTTGATGTTGATCACCAATAATATTCTGATACTTCACTTACTTCATTATCCTAGGATGATATTTTTAAGATTTTTTCTCATCATTAGAAATAGGTGAGTCTGATTATTTTTCTTACTGAGTAGGATTACAATTGTCTATAACCTTATTAGAATTATTAACAAAACTTTTGTCAGCATGCTAAACTTCCTTATCTACATGAGTTTGTTTATCCTTATCAGGTTTTTAATAACTTTTACATTAATGGAATAAAAAATTATTCCCATTTATTTGTTGAAACATCTATATCCTCTTCCTTTTGGAGCATATCCAATAAATATTCCTTCTTAAACTTTACAAAGTTTCCACATTTCTTCTTTATAATGCATGGACTCAAAAAATATTAGGTGATTCAAACGTTTAGTTTTATCATAAAACATTTAATATGGAGTCATATATTAATTTGGCCTATAGAAAAATTGGTGATGAATATATACAGTAGTACTCATGGATTTCCTCCAATAGTAATGAGGAAGACTGTGTTCAAGTAACATAGTTGTCCCTATTTCCTCCAATATTCAATTATTTCTTTCAGCAACTCCATTTTGTTGAGGAGTGTATAAAGAACTATACTCATGAAAAATTCCATGTTTCTTAACATGAATTTTAAATTATTCATTTTTATACTCAACACCATTATCAATTCTCAACTTCTTCTCTGAATACTCACATTCCTTCTCATCTTTCCTCCAGAAACTTTTAAACATTTTTAAAGAATCAAACTTATGTTTCATAAACATAACACAAGTAATGAGAGTAAATTCATAAATGAAAGTTATTGAGTAAATATCTCCATTTTTTGATGTTTTCTCATTGGACCAAAAATATCATAATGAAAAAGTTCCAGGGGTTTTTTTGAACAAATCTCAACTTTCTTATACATGGAATTTGTAATCCTTTCTTTCTGAAAAATAGTGCAACATAAATATATTCTTCTTTGAAAATTAGGAATATCATCGAAATTATCTCTCTTTGATAACTTTATCATGTTTCTTGAACACATATGTCCCATCATTTTATGCCACAATTTATTCTCTTGGACCATACTAAAGTCACAAGATTTTTGTATTTCACTAACTTTAAATAAGTTTCCTTTTGCGCGTTGGACTCTTATAAAAATATTTTTATCTTTCTAAATTTTCATAAAAACCCATCTTTTTTTAAGATAACTTTGATACCCACAATAAAAGGTTGTGGAACACTTATCATGTTGTGTTTTATCCCATCAACAAATAAATTTTTCTTGGATTTCATTTTTTCTTTCCCAATAATGGTTAAACCAACACCTTTGATTCTAAATGATTCATCATTACCAAATGTCATCATTCCTTCATTTAAGTCATTCATATTCTTCTACAATATTAAGTGACATTTCATATGAGAATAACATATATTATCAAGAATCCGAGGTCATTTTCCTTTTATATCTTTCAGAGTGGTTTCAAAAACAAGATCATTTTCTTCCTTCTTTTCTGTATTCACTTGTGACTTTTAGGAATTTTCAAGAAACTTTTATTCTTCAGGAAACAGAAAAAGACATAATTTTTCATGGTTTCTAGTTTGTTCACATCTTTCACAAATTTTTTCCAAAGCTTGAAACATATTTTCAACCTTCGCACCAAACTTATCAGGTTTTTTTCGAACTTTATTCTCATACTTATTCTTTTGAGAGGATTTACTCCCCCTTAAGCTTTTCCTTCCATAAACTATATAATAATAGTAATTTTTTGGTTAAACCAATAAATATTTTCCATATGTATGAATCCACCACAATACTAGTAGTATCTATAGAAAGAGTATTTTCCTCTCAAACTTTCATACTGGATAGAGTTGGGAACATATTTCTCAGTAACCTTATTTCCTTTCTTATCTGAACCACTATCCTTTATATTATCATTAGGAATCTTATTTTTCAGCTTAGATTTATTTTTAGTTTTATTATAATAATAATTATTATAAACCTTTTTATTTTTATAATGTTTATAAAAAAATTTAGACTCATGGTTTTTAGAAACATTTAAATTATTCACTTTTTTAATCTTGTCCACATGTATAACTTTTCTAGATTTCTTCTTCTTAGAAACAATTCCAGCTTTATTAACAACCTTTGAAAATAACTTTTATTGATCCTCCTCTAGTTTCTCCTTATGATAACTTTCACAATTTTCAGAGATAGAGTTTTTGAAACTTGTACCTTTCTATTCATCATTAGAAATTATTTTTTGGAAAAGTTCGAAATCTTCTTCTTTTTCCTTCAGCTTCACTTCCAGATATTCATTAAAATAATTTTATTCCTCAAGATATTTACTTAAATATTTATTCTCCACTAGCATCTAGTTCTTCTCTTCTTAAAAACTTTCTTGATATTTTGTTTATAAAGATTCATCTTCCAACTTCATGTTTATATTTTCAAGACATATAATCTTATTCAAACATTATTTTAACTCTTCTTTCAAATGAAATTAAATTCGGTTTTCTTCTTCATTAGGAATAAATCTTTTGAATTCTTCATCATTCACTATTGTAAAAAACGTATTCTCACCAACATAATCAATATAATTTTTGGATTCAACTTCACTACCTTATTCTTCATCATCTTTATATAAGAAACTCATTCTTTTGTACTTGAAGAACTTATTATCTTTACCTCTATAAAAATGTTTATCTTTATCACCTTGTTTCTTCTGTGATCTTCTTGGCCTTATTTCTTCTTATCACTATCCTCTTCTTTCTTTCTTCGAGGAAAATTATCCACAAATTTCCCAAAAACCCTATATTTGAAGATTTTCAAGGGAAGTTTTCATTTATATTTCCTTGTACCTCTTCTCACATTTTTAGTAAATAAGGACAAAATATCATCAAGATTTTACATATCTCATTTTCAAAATCAGAATCATCATCTTCTTCTTCAATAAGAATCTTATTTGGTTTCTCTTTCTTAGTATCCTTGAAATATATTTCTCTATCAACTTTTTTTTATTTTCATATATTTTTACCCTCTCATTACGTCAGTGATAAGAGTTCTATGAAAATCACCTAGAGATAATTTTTTAGGATATATATCTTCCAATAAAGAAAATTTAGCATCAAACTTGTGAGGAAGGATTCTCAAAATATTTCCAACAACAGTAGAATATTCTAACTTTTGACTAAGAAATCTGACAGTGATGAAAATTTCATTTACCCTAGTAAAAAAAATCCCCAACAAATTCATACTCATCCATTTTCAAAATTTCATAATTCAGCCTACAGATTTGTAATTATTCCTTATTTAATTTTGTATTTCATTTGTATATTTTTTTCTACTTGCACCATATACCTTTGGATATAGAAACACCTTTCACCCTTGGAAATTCACTTTCATAAAGTAATGATAGTAAAGAGTTTTTAGCCCATAGATCATTCTAAATATTATTATTATCAACAGATATAAGAGGAACTTTATCATCAATAGGAGGAAATCCATCTATTGTAGCTTCAAGAACATCATAACCAATAGTCATAAGATAATGAAACATTATATCTTTTCAGATATGATAGTTCTTTACATAAAAAAACTTGGATTCCTTTACTCTTCAAGAAATTCAGATTCTCCATCAACTTCTTTTCAAAACATCAGAAAAGAAAAATGAAGGGAACCATTGGCTCTGATACCAATTGTAAGTGACCAGTTAGGATAATTGTATAACTAAGAAGGGAATGGTGAATCAGTGATATCTTTTCTTTAATGTTTCCTTAGAAAATGAAACAACATTCAACTCCTATTAAAGATTACTTTCCCTATTGAAAACAATTCAAACACACATCCACAGGAACACAATAATTTGCAATGTTCACTATTCAATAAGAATAGCTACATCCTTGGTATGGTTTAGAAATGATCCAATACCACACTACCACAAAATAGACTAAGTGAAGAGATTCCTTTTATCAGCACTAAGAAGAAAGTGCTGATAAAGGGGTGGGCCTTTATCAGCGCTAACTAAAAGCGCTGATAAATGTTCCCTTTATTAGTGCTAAAATAAGCACTGATAAAGGTGTACCCTTTATCAGTGATTTTCTTAGCATTGATAAAGGGTACATTTATCAATGCTATTATTAGTGCTGATAAAAGTTTTCATTATTAATTTTTATAAAATTGTTATATTTATATTCAAAAATATTGTTTATTTGTATAAATTAAATAAAAACAATTTATAATTAATATATATAATTTTTAATAATTCAAAATATATATATAATGTTTTAATTGAAAAAAGTATTTCTAAGATTATAATTAAATAAATATATATAATTGAATAATTATAATATTATCATAAATTACATTAAATAATAAACATATTTATTAAATATATTTAATTTATTATATTTATTAGATTTATTAGATTTATTGGATTAATTCATTGCATTTATTATATCTGTTATATTTAATTTATTTATTTTATTTATTTTATTTATAAATATATAATAATTTTAATATATATATTTATAATTAAAATTATTGAATATATATTTGTTTTTTAATAAATTCGGTCAACAAATACATTGATCATGTGTATAAGTTATGTATCATATGCATGAATGTTCATTTATACATTACATATCGTTGTCCATTGATGTGGTATATTGATTAATTCATAATGTTACCCATATGAACTATATATGTTCTAAAAAATGTACTTATGAAATTACAATAAATATATTAAAATAATAAACATATTTTTATTATATTTTTAATGATATATATGAATACTTTTCAAATACATTTGTAATTATAATTTTTTTAATATATATATTTACAATTATATACCAATATTTATAATTATATAATATTTATAATTATAATTATTAATAAATATATATATATATATATTTATCTTATATATCATTTTAAATAAATATATAATAATATAAATAAATTATTAAAATTATACCTTTATAAGTACTTTTTTAGCATTGATAAAGGTCTATCTTTATCAATGCTAAAAAGCGCTGATAAAATAAGTCTTTATCAGTGCTATAATTTTAGTGTTGATAAATAGGTATTTTATTAGTGTTTTTTTAGTGCTAATAAAGTCTTATCTTTATCAGCACATTTTTAGCACTGATAAAGATATGTTTTATCAGTACTTTTTAATTTAGCACTGATAAAACATACATTTATCATCACTTTCAACTAAAACTGATAAAATTTCTAGCAGTGTTTATAAAATAACCCTAATAGGCTCCTCCTCCCACGCCCCCTTTCAAGCCTTCGTGGAAGTTGAACCCTGCGTCGCCGGCCCCTCCACCGCTACGAACCCTCCTCCACCTTCTCCTCCCCCGCTACCGCTGCCTTCTCCTCCTCCACCGCCGTGACCATCCTCCTCCTCCACCACCACCTCTACCTTCTCCACCTCCTTTATCGTGACCCCTCCTCCTCCTCAACCCTTCTCCTCCTCCTCTTCCATTGTCGCCTCCTCCTCCTCCTCCTCCTCCTCTATCCTCCGAATCATCCTCCTTTATCACCACCACCACCTCCTCCTCCTCCTCCTCTTCCTCCTTCTCCTCCTCTTCCTTACACAGCCCCCTTGCCCATGTGACCTACTCCAGTACACCCTCCTTATCTGATGACCGTCCCAGAATCCTCCTCTATAGCGAACAGATTCCCCCTAGTGAGTCTCTTATGTAATGAATTTTTACTCTTCTACATTATAAAGGTAGTTGGTGTGCAGGGATAGTCTTTGGGTCACCGTGAAAGCATAGGATACTGGTGCGCATGTGTTTTTTATGAAATCTATATGCCTTTTGAAATCCCATAGATTGTTTTTTTTGTGATGATTAGAGTCTAAGAGGATATTTTGAGATGGCGATATGTGATGTGGTCTAGGAAGGATTCTATTTGTTTCAAAATGTTTCTTAGGTGATAGCATAATGGCTAGTTTAATTGGGTTAGTGTTTGACTATAGAATCACATCAGGGGTTAGATTAGACCATGATATATTAAGATGAGCATGGGATTCCCCCGACAAGCAAGGAATAATGCTCTATTTCTTAATGTAATATTGGTGGTGGAAGTTGAGAATTATTTATTTTGGTTATATGGGGTTTTAATTGAAAAATGACATAAGATGTTTGGTTTAGAATATGATGTGTATTAATGGTAGGTTTTTGGATTCTTTCGGAGTTAGTAATTTAGATTAGAAAGTGAGATAACATGTTAGTGGCTGCCAACCCTTTTGAGGTAGTAATGCTCTATTTCAACTTATGCTATCATGTGATGTTATATGTAATGATTTGACACATACATTGATTATTTAATATTGTTTATAATGGGAGGTTTTTAGAGCTATATAAGGATTTAAAAGGAAAATATTTGTGTTTAGGTTGTACTTGGATGGAGGAGGTGTATCTGTAGAGTTTATAAATTTGGTAATGAAGGAGAAGATAGAAATTGTACTGTAATTATCATGTGTGGTTGGGTAAGTTTCATTTTAAGTGGCACAAGGTGTGTCATTAAAAACTTGAAAATGTATTTTGGTAAGAAATTTTGTTGGTGGGAGGTACCATGGATCGAAATTGGATTTCATGAGTTTAGTGTTATGGTGGGGAGTATCTTAGACTTGGTGATTTACTAAACATTGACATGATCTTTCCTCAAGATGGGAAATCTTAAGTAAGTATCATCTCATCATCTCAGTGATGGTTATGATATTTGTCTCTAGATCAGGTGGCATTCTGTCTTCTGTTGGGTGCTACGATTTGAAATCATGTTTGGAGTTCAGGAATAGAATGTATTTGTTTGACTCCAAATAGATAACTGATAGTGATTATTCAATAGTATTACTACTAGGACATATCGAGTATGATAAGCACAATGGTGGACAGTTTTCAATGCCTCGTCCATATTGGCATTTGAATTTTCAGGAGGAGATTGAATTTTCTTCAATTAGTCGAAAAACCATTTTTAAAAATGAAGGTTGGATATAGAACTTGCAAATTGAGACATATTAAAAGTTTTTTTTATATAGTTTGAGGCTCGATATATGTATTAGGTTCTTAAAAAATTCACAAAATATTTAGGATTTGAAATTTTGATTTTGGGGGTAACAGCCTAGGGAGCATGGTTTGCACATGATTAGTGATAACCATGCACCAGAATAGTGGATATTGTTTGGACAGGCACACAATTTTTTTAAATCATGTGAGGGGCCTTAGAAAACCAGAAAAATTAATTACTAAATTTTAAAGGCATTTCTCATGGTTTTCACGTTGTTTGTTAAACCATGCACATTAACCATGTGAAATGGTGTGTCCTAGACAGTAAATACTGTATAGTCTTCACATGGTTTTGAAACACATATGAAAAAACCTTGAACCCATTTTAAAAGTGAAGTTTTACAAAAAATTACCCTCTAAACTGCTTATGTTTTACTATATTTTTTCCCTTTTCTCGTCTAGAACCCCTCTGCACTACACCACCCTCCCCCTCCTCTCCTCTTGGGTGATTCTCCCTCACTCGATGTATATTTCATATTTTATCACTTTTATTGGAGATCCTAGGATAATTTTACCTCTCTTAATACTTTTATTTTAGTTTTATTTCATTTTCATATAGTCTTCCACTTAGTTAAGCTAATATGCCCTATTTTTTACATTTTTCTAGTTTTTCATGTTCACCCATTTTAGGCTGAATTGGAGGATGATTTTTAGTGTGTGAGGGATTATAGGTTATCGTGTAGTGATGACCAATTCATCATAGTCTCTTTCCCCTAGATTATATGATCTCATTGTTGACCATACACATGGATTCTAGATGTGTTTTTACTAGAAACCATTGTGGTGTGGCCATCTCCTTTGTGTCGTAGTTCTTTCTCATTTGGGACCCATTGTGGCATGGCCCTTTGTGTTGTGTTGTGATGCATGCTTTCCCAAATTTAATATGTGTTATGTTGTGATGAATTTCTTGTTCTCCCTTATATTTAGGTCCTTTCTGATTAAGTCCATTTGATACATGGATGCTTGATTCACCTCTTCCTATTTAACCTCATGATGGAATAACACAACCAACCTAAATATAATTACTTAATCCAACCTCATTCTAATTAAAAATATACAATGGATATTTAAACACACTGGTACATGATAATTTTCATCAATATCTCCACATCATTCATCCCCCCCCCAAGTTTATCATTTACACATTCCACATCACTTGTAACTATATGATGAATGAAACCAAACCTATTAAGATTCAATGAGGTTTGAAAGGTATTTCCTATATATTTTCCGATAGTTTATGGAGTCATCACATAAGTTTTAATCACTTATTAGTTTTTGATGTCTCCTTTACACACTAGGTTCAACAAACATTACTACCATACAAATGAGTAAATCCTTAGCAGTGACTACTCTAATGTCCAATCTATAAAATATTTATCAGATATGATACTATCAGGACCCACACCTATAGGAACTCCAATGACGTTGGGAATATATTATTTTCTCACCCCCCCCCAAATCCTATATTTAAATGAACATGGTTCAGTTACAATTGGAAATGTAATGATACAGCCTAGGCTGGTATCATAACCAACAACTGACCTGAATTTCCACTAACCTAAGAGGCGTTCATGATCCATACGGGATAGAAATGATCTCGTGGGAAAAATATAAAATTAATTTTTAATATTTTACCCCTAAATTAGAGTAAATTAAAAATGATATTCCTTCTAAAAACCAAACATGTCTCATTCATAAGTTGAATATCTAAGAAAATATTAGATACGCAAAAAAATAAACAGGAAGAAGATATCATATATAGAAAATAAAAACCAACTATTGACCAATAAAACTACTTAGAAAACATGTCCCACTCCTAAATATCATTGGACCTATTTTAGATAGGTATAACATTTGAGTTCTCATTTTATGTTTTCTTTTCAGTTGGAAATATCCTCTATCACGTGTCTCTCCTTTGCCACAAACGCACCTCTATCACGCGTTGAACGACACCTTCACGGTGAGTTTTATCCTCTTACTCATTGGTTTCCTCTTTTTATCAGGTTTTTACTATTTCATATTGATGGTTATGTTGTGAAATGTATGGGATAAATGCCCTACTAAAAATCATGGTCGTTGGTGGTCCTTGTTTTTACACTAAATGAATTGCATGTTAGTTGGTTCCTGTTGAATATTTGAATATAAAAATTGTTAATTTATGTATACTTGGATAATGACTGAATTCCCTAATATGATAAAACTTCTTTTATAACCCCTAAATTAACAACCATAATTGAATAAGGGATTCTTTGTAAAATATGAAATTGTGTTTTTTTTTTGTTTTTATGGTGATGCGATTGTGAGAACGATTGTGTGTTTGCATGGTGTTGTGGTTTTTAGAATGATTTTTATGCCATTTTTCCAATGTTATAGTTACTCCACCAATGAATATCAATCCAAACCATAACCATTTCAATTGAACCACAACTTTGTTACTGTTGAAATTCCAATTAATCTTAGAAAACCACTTCATTGGATGACTCTATGGGACACTTTATGGACACCCTAGTCAAATAACAATAACAACACATTTAATGAATCCTTCCACCTGCAATCAATCAATTTAAAATCATATGATATATTATTTTAGTACCATAGTTCTTGACTCGAGACATTATTTTTTTAGAGGAACACTAAAAAACTATTTTACAACAATGCATATAGATCACATATGGGATACTAAAATATTCTAGTATAATGGATTATCATAGCTAGTTCCATTGATCAGGTGGTTGGGAAGACGGGTGTGATCTACTTTGGTCCTGAGTAATGCATAGAGAGGTAAGGGTATTGTTTACAATAGCTAGTTCCATTGATTATAATTAGATTATGGCCCTATTTGAACATCTTTTTTGTAATTATTTTGTTAAATATTAATATTATGGAATCAAATAAGATGAATATGAATAAATAATGGATGAATTTCAATCAGTTGACAAAATAGTATGAAGATGGTGTGAAATAGTTTATCAAGTTTGAAAAATATCTTGCATATAACACTTCTCAAATCCTTCTTCTATGTTTACATTGTTGTTATTCAAGAAAAATTAGTCCAGAGGAGTTGGAAGAACACCTGATCTATCACAGAATAGATCAAAGTTATACATGTTGGAAAGAAAATGGGGAAAAATGAATGTAGGTAGTGGTTGGGATAGCATGTGTTTTATGGATCATCTTATATGATTACAATCGTGAATAATGAATATGATCGGATGGAGGATGTGATTACAAAGATGAATGATGATGAAGATCATATTGAGGAAATGATATGGATAGTTGAAGATAAAATTTGTGATTGCCCAAAATTATTTGATAAGTTAAAAAGTTTTGCAAAGACTCCATTGTATACTAGTTGCACTAAATATACAGCATTGTCATCCATACTAAAGTTGTATAATTTGAAAGTAGGAAATGGATGGAGTGACTCCAGTTTTACCAAACTTTTTTCTCTCCTGAATGACATGCACCCTAAAGATAATGAGCTCCTGATCCAAACATACGATGAAAAAATAATGCTACACTCGATGGGTATGATATTTGAAATAATAAAAGCATTCCCAAATTATTGTATATTGTTTTTCAAGGAAAAAAATCACTTAAATAATTCCCAAAGTGTGGTGCTTCTCAATACAAGAAAGATGAATCCGGTCCTATGAAATTTGTATGTTACTTTTAAATCATTCCAAGGTTTAGGCACCTATATGGAAGTGAGGAGACTGTAGGAAAATATACATGGCATGAATATACAAGATTTAAAGAAGGGAAATTACGTCACCTAGAAGACTATCCTTAGTGGATGAGAATTGATCATGAGTATCCTGAATGTTGAAACGAGCTAAGAAACATTATTCTTGTGTTATCTATAGATAAAGTTAATCTTTTCAGTTTTCAAAGAAATAGTCATAATACAAGGCCAGTTATATTGTTAAATTATAACTTACCATCGTGGTTATGCATGAAAAAAAAATACATCATGTTATTTATGCTTATATCAGGACCAAAACAACCGGGTAATGATATTGATGTTTATTTGGATCCATTGATCTAGGATTTGAAATTATCTTGAGATTCAGGCGTTATGTTGTATGATGCTTACAAAAATGAAGATTTCACTTTGAGATCCATGTTTTATGAAATGATAAATGACATTCCTACTTATGAACTTTTTTAGGATATAGTATTAAAGGAACTCAAGGGTGTCCCATTTTCGAACAAGGTACATAATCAATTAGGTTGAAACGTTTATTGAAAACCATGTTTCTAGGACATCCCAGATTTCTACCTCAATGGAATAAGTACCAATATTGGATGACATAATTCGATGGAAGTTTAGACGAATGTACAGCATTGTCTCCAATAACAAGTGATCAGTTTTTTTTTAAAAGTAAAAGATGTGGACACTAATTATGTTAAACCATTTTCAAAAAAAACTTATGAAAACTGATTGGAAAAAGAGATCATGTTTATTTGAATTACCATACTGGAATTGTCTGTATGTCAGTCATTTTCTTGATGTTATGCATATTGAAAAAAATAATGTATGTGATAGTGTCATCAGCATGTTATTAAATGCACCTAGCAAAACAAAGGATGGAATTAAGTTTAGTTTGGACATAGTTGATATGGAAATATGAGAAGAGTTGGCACCAGTGAAGGGTGAAAAATGAACATTTCTTCCTCCTACTGCTTACACTCTTTCCATATAGGAGAGATATTAGTTTTTCAACTTCTTGAATGACGTAAAGGTTCCAGAGGGGTATTCATAAAATATCAAGAACATCGTGTCAATGAGAGATTTAAAGTTAAAGGGTCTGAAATCACATGACTGCCATGTTTTGATGCAAGATCTAATTCCTATAGCTTTACATTGCATTTTTTACAATAATGTCCATCATACATTAATGAATCTTTATTTCTTCTTCAAATCTATATGAATCAAAGTTATAGACCAAGAGAAATTTCAAACTATGGAAAGATAAATTGCCATAATATTATATGAATTGGAAATGTTATTCCCACCGACATTCTTTGATATGATGGTTCATTTGGTGAGAGTGATTCGACTATGTTGTCCTGTACATTATAGATGGATGTACCCCATTGAACGTTATATGAAGATTTTGAAAGGGTATGTCAAAAATCAAAGTCGTCCAGAGGGTTGTATTGTGAAGCGATATATTGTTGAGGAAGCCATCGAATTATATAGAAAATACCTATCTGGTGTGGAAAAAATTTGCCTAAAAAACTCATTACACTAGGTGGCTTGAGGGTGAAGGAACCTCTGGAAGAGAGGTTGTCACAATCAATATTATAGATCAAGAGCAGGCCCACCTTTATGTTTTTCATAACAGTTTCGATGTTGACCCATATGTTCAAACCAAAAAATAAATTCTTAGGCATTTAAATCCATCTAGGGATGAAAATGGATATCAGATACACATAATAGATAGTTTATAGAATGGTTTTGGGACCATATTTCTAAAAACTTAGATGAAAATCCTGATTCAATTTCAGAATGACTGTGATGGCTAGTCAGAGGACCAAGTATGTATGTATTATCTTACAATGATTATGTAGTTAATGGTTATACATTATATACTAATTAACATGATGAAGACATTACCATGTATAATATTAGGGTTACACTTGTGGCTGAAGCAATGTATGTTTCTGGTGTTAAGGACAGAAATCCAATTTATGAAAATATGTCATACTTTGGCATCATCAAAAAGATATGGGAGTTGGATTATACAAAGTTCCAAGTAACAATTTTTTAATGTAAGTGGGTTGATAATAGGAGTTTTTTTAAAATAGAAGAATTGGGATTCGTGAAAGTTGATTTCAGTAAGGAAGGGGAGAAAGAAAACTGTTTATAATAGAATCACTGGTAGTACAATTATTTTATGTTCCAGATCCTGCAAACTGAAACTGGTCAATTATTCTGTTATCGACCAAAATAACTGAATGGTCAGGTGAAAGTTCAACAGAGGATAACCCATTCATTGAGACGTCGCAATCATTTCCCAGTGGTCCCAATGTAGATGGAATTTTGTATGTCAGTGGAGACCATGATGAAGGGATTTACATAGTCGATAGAGGGGTCAAATATCTTCAGCCTTTAAAAAAAGTGTTCAATAATCATGTTATTTTTTTATTTTAAAATACATTTTGTTACATTATGTAATTATCTATTCATTTCTGCTTTTATGTAATCTAAATTAAATGTTAAACCACTCTTACAGATAATGACTTCTGCACCTGCTGATGTGCCCAATCCCAAGGCACAACAGGTCTCTCAACCTGCTGTTGTTGGTCCCAGTGTAGAACAACAATAGGTTTCTCAACCTATTGCTGCTGGTCCTAGTGTTGAGTTACAATAGGTTTCTCAACCTATTTCTACTGGTCCCAATGCCAATTCTCATGCTTCATAGGAACATAATAATAATGTTGAAACTGAAGAAATAGTAGGCAATGAAATCCTGACGGTACAAAAAAACAAGAGCATTGTAGTTTGATAGTTTTATCCAAAATCCTTAAGGAAAAAATAAAAAGGAATAAAATTTGAGGTGGGATGGAATAAGAGAGGCCATCATGTTAACCCCAACAAAGCCATGTTTAGTAGCTGCATTGGAATCGACACTTGGAAATTTGTGCTGATTGATGTATTGTTGTGGCACCATGTTGTCACCGGGCTTAAGACACTAATGTCGATATCATTTCTTTAATTTATTAAAATAAAATAAAATATTAAAACATTGACTTACACTTCATCATCCCTTACAGAGTGTATTTATAGTAGATGCCTCATACAAGGAATATGTATTAAGAGTTGCAGGAAGGATTCATAGAGGCTTCTGCACAATTTTAATGATATATCATATTAAAGATGTTGAAGGGAAAATCAAGCATCACCCACCTCCTCTTTATGCACACTTGATATCCCAAGGAGCATGGGATGCGTTTAATAGTCTTCGTGTGGAGTATACTTTTGAGGTACATTATGTCTGGTAATAGGTTGTTTGACGTTTCTTGTATTCATCACTTTGATTAATAGTTTTTTATTTGTGAAATAGAAACTGATTGTTAAAAATAAATAACGGGCAACAAAACCAGGGTACCCTTATTGTAAAGAAAGGATGGGGTACGCTTCACTTGAGAAAAAAATGGTATGTATTTGAAATCTATCATAATACTTCTATGTGACATAAAACAACACCATAACCATGTTCTTCTATTTATATGAAGATTGATGAATCCAAATCGATATCCACTTTTATTCCATGCTATGTGCTATGGAAGGAGGATTGTGTAAATAAAGAGGGGATATTGATAGATGAACACACACAAAAAGTGTGGGAAACATGTGTAAGTATTAAATAATATAAATTTGATTTACTTTAAATCACTATTACATAAAAATGACTACTTATTTTCCTATATTTTCTATCTGACATAGTCACGGGAATCAAAAACACCCACACCAGATGCAGTAATACTTTCGGTGGTCTTAAAGTAGCCAGAATAGTGTGGCCGTGTCAGAGGTACGGGTTTTGGGGTGACACCCCGAACATATTTTTAGAAATAAAAACAAGTAGAGGATCAAACTTAGGAAATAAAAAATATGAGAGAAACAATATCTATGTTTTAAGAATAATTACAATTCCAAAGGTAGATGATAGAAAGTTTGATGGGGTAGGAAAAGAGAAGAAACAACTCAACAACAACTTGTTCATGAAGATCCGTCCCTAACCCCCACCAGATTTGAGGTGAGCCATTCCCCTCAAAAACCTAACTTAGCTGAGGTAATCAATGTTTTAATAATTGTTTCTATGAAATTTGAGTCACATAGACACTGATACCTTTCTTGTACTGATATTCTACAGGGTGAAAATGACTGTCATTTATATAAATAAACTCCCACCTATCGCCTTTTAGCGATGGCTATGGTGTTCAATATGTAGAACGACATGCTGAACAATAGAACACTTTCAACAGATCATGTCAGAGTTTTGATTAACATATCTAATGATCCGAGTGTCGAGCTACTTTTTCCAAATGATGATGATGACATTCATACGGTCAAACAAGCTATTGGAACATTCATCTCATGGCCATCAATTCTTGTAGAAAAACATGTCTACAAGGAGGTATTAATTTCCAATTTATTTTTCAATCTGAACCTTTCACGTTTAATGAAAAAAGGTTTGAACTGATGAATATTATTATATAAAGACAAATGGAAGGGGTGAAATGAAAGATCAGCTCAAAACTATCTCAAGGATCAACCAATTGATAAAAATGGTCTACTGAGAGAACCTTCACCCCACTCGTTCTATATCCACATTTAATATCATTGTAGTATCATGTGGATATAGAGTTGATAGACAGAAATATTCAAACAGTTGATTTTGAAAAAATTATGTACATAGTGGAATAATCAGATTACATTAGTGCTGACAATATAGATGAAATCCTTAAGTATGAATGGATAGGCGCCTCAATTGTAAATGTATACATGAGGTATGTTTTCATGATTTGATTTTACAAAATCTTATACACTATGATAATTATGACAAACTACATTTCATATTTTTCACTGGCTTATATATGAAAAACAATTTAAGGGATTTCCCCAAGAACAAAAAATTTGACTCATTAGTCCGCACATCACCTCTTCAAAAGAAGAAATAAACGACAATAGAGAGGGTGAAATAGTGTCATCCCCACTCAAATCATTTGAAAACAAAATTACATATGACAAAAAAATTTAATACCAACGATACAGGAATTTAATCATATCAACTATATTTTCATTTCTTTCGTTACTTATTCTTTTTTGTGTTTTTAGGCAGCATTGGATGCTCATTCCAGTCAATTTAGATACTCCAAAGATTTATTTTCTAGATTCAATGCATGGATGTCCAATAAACTAACCATGCATGATGGAATTTTATAATTTTTAATACACTAGATCCAACATTTTAGAACAAAACATATATTTTTATAATTTATATTATCATTTAATGAGAATTTTGTTATGATTGGGTAGTGCATAAATATTGTCTACTTTATGGAATAAATCTAGGGACTAAGGAAAAGAATGCCGACAAGATCTAAAAGTTGGAAAGTATCATGGAATATATAATAATATTTCACTATCCAAACACATATCAAAACAAATTACTTATTTTTATTGATGTTTCTTTAGTTTCCAAAACAAAAAAAATAGAAAGAAAAGTGATTATTATGTTTGTAAATTTATAAAAGAGATCGTATTTCATCAAAAAAAACTAGCATCCCTGAAGAGGTATTTTTGAAAATAATTACTAGTTCATTTAAAATATTTATTAATCTTTTGTGTATTTATATTTTTTTATTACTACCATGACTATCGCAAAAAATCATATTCACAAGATGATATAGATGTTTTTAGAAATGAATGGGAAGTATACCTGATGGAAGATTCTACACAAATAGGATGAAGGTGAATTATTACTACTTATGTTATCCTTATATGATCATTGATATCTTCCTTGTTTACACTTATTGAGAATCTATGATCACACTTTCTTATGTTTCATATCATTAGGTTATGAATAATGGTTTTATAAATGATTTTTCTTTCAAGTAAAGAATAACTTAATGAGAGACTCTTATGAACTAGTTCTTTATGTTTCCATGTTTCCAAAAGCACTAGACCTAAACTATTATGGAATGGTTCATTTATATTCTGTATTTTAGTCATTTATTCTATTGTTTTGATTGATGTAGTGTGTTGGAAGAAAATTGGTTGTGCATCACTCACAAATTTAATAAAAAAACTAAGGATTCTTTACTAATTTTGGTTAACTGCTACTTATCATAGCATCTGATCTGAAATTCCAATCTGACGTCCCCATGATGCTCTCATCGGACACGATCTCTATGATATCATCATTCAGTGTTCACTTTTACTTCTCTTCCTACACCCATTTACCAAGTAAATGGGTGCACGAAGATAAGGAAAAGTGAATGGTGAATGATGATATCATAGAGATGGTGTGGGATGAGAGCATCACAGGGACATCAGATCAGAAGTTCAGATCAGATGTTATGCTAAGTGGTAGTTAACCAACAGTATTAAAGTTCACAAATAATCATTAGTTTTGTTATTAGCCTATACTTAGACCAAAGAAACCCTTTGGAAAGATGTATAGGTAATGTTAAGATATAATATCTCTATTTTAATGAAAAATTATATAATGAAATGTTAAATTGATTTTCATTATTCCTTGTAGGTTTTGTTTATTTTAAAAGATTTATGTCCATGTGACATGCCTTTGTAGGAAGGGAAATGATGTTGTGTCTTCTCAATAATAGAGGTAATCATGATGTTTTCATAGTAAAATCATTGTCCATAGAATTAATGCATTGTTTCATATTTATGTTTAATTTATTTCTTTTATGTAAGGAATATTAATCTACTCATATGTGATATCAATTTATGAAATGTTTAGGTCATTATAGTTGGTATCAAAGTAACTGGCCTATTCAAAATCAAGCAAATGCATTCAGTTGTTTTGGTACTTTAGGGAGATAATCCATAAGTCATTTTAAATGTGTAGGGATCAACCCCACCTCAATACGACACATGATGTGACCTGTATAACTCAAAGTGTCTATTTTTATTTAAAATTGATGTTATTTTCAGTAAAAAGAACAAGTGACATATTGAAAACTAAGAAAATGCATTCCGATTGTTTTGATACTTTATGGAAAAGATCCATAAGTCATTTGTGACCTATAGGAATAGACCACACTTCAATTAAACTCAAAATGCGACTAGTATGACTCAAAGTGTCTCTTTTTATTTAAAATTGACATTAATTTTAGAAAAAAACACAAGTGACATACTGATGGTCAACACCATCTCCTAATTGCATAGTCTACGGGGGCCTCCACCCACAACGAGTGGTCAAAACCACATCAACAAAGTTCTTTCTATGTGAACATGACTCCAACAACGCATTGAACAACAAAAGATAAGCATAAATCACCAAAAAAACCTAATCTACATCAGCCGACACCTCATGCCCCTATGACCATGTCCCTAAAATCATGATTGTCAACACCATCTCAAGTATCGAGAGCCATGACCTTGTCCTGGAAACTTAATCACCTCGAATCCTAGTGACCAATTCGCTTCAACCTGGTGATCATCGTCACTCCAAGTATCAGATCCAAGCCCCACCTGACAAACCACATCACCTCTGTAACACCCCAAGATTTCATAGTACGTTATTTTTTCAAAGTAATTCAATAACTTTCACTACACGCAACACCAAGTTCTAGCGCACCATGACTTACCAAACAAGTCGTTCAAAAGAAGTTATGAATAGTATTAACTGAATTTTGAACTTTATATAATTTTTATAATTTTAGAATCCATATTATGAGTTTCTTAGACATAATGTAAGAACAAATACATTTTTTTCAGATAAAAGAAGTATTTTTCAAAAAATAAAATTTTACCACCTTTTAATGGAGAAGCCTTTTTAAATCAAATATTTGAAACTTTTATATAATAAATTTTACAAAATAAACTTCTTCTTTAGAATCAGGACATAAGATTTTAGTTTCAATAAAGTTTTGGCATTTTTCTGATAACTTTCATATTTGGGTGAATAGTGAAAAATACTATATTTTAACTGAAAATAACTTTTTAAATCAAAATAATTTATATTTTTAAATTATACATTTTTATGGTTTTGAAGTATAAATAGATTATATTTTTACCATTTAATCCAATGATGGTCATTTTAAGTAATTTCACTTTGAAATTGGACATAAACAAGTGTCAAACTTTTGGTAGTAATTATTTCTTAAAAATATGCCTTTTGGTTTGGACAACGGGAATTAATTTTAAATTAATAAATGAAACTTCTATGTTTTGAATTTGGTAAAATAGACTTCATTATTGAATTCAGAATATCAAAATTAGCTTAGGGTAAATTTTTGGTATTTTTCTGAAAACTTTTAATTTTTGATGAATAGTGAAAAACACTGAGTTATAGTTTAAAACCTCATTTTTATTTAAATAATTATTTATTTTATATAAATTTATTTTATGTCAAAATAGATACATAATACCTATATAAGTTCAATGTAATTTATTGGAGTCAGTTTATAATAATTTTAGATATATAAAAATTTTATTGAACTTTTCACCATCTTTTACCCACCTTCTAGGAGAATTTGAAAATTCATATAAAACTTAATTTTATCGCTTCTATGAGTGGAATTTAGAAAATCTAAGAGATACGGTTAATATCAAGGAGTAAAATGTTGTTCAATAAGATAAAAATAATTTTTGGTAAATAGTAACTTTTTACTTTTATTTACCACGGTAAAAATGATATTATTATTACCCTAACACATGTCCTAATTCTATTGGATAAGTATAATTCGACCAAAAAAACCTTAGGAATAAAATATTAAGCTCTTTGGTCCACTTGTATTAGATTAGGACATTTATTATTATTCAATTCAAAGAAGAGTTAAAAGATTTAAAATCAAAGTTTAATAACTAAAACATTTTTAATATAGGGTTATACATAAGATAAATTCGATTATAAATATTCATTAGAAAGATAAAATTATTTCCTACATAATGTTATTTTATTTATAATTTTTAGACATTAAATAATTTAATTTATTTATGACACAATGATGATACAGTAATTACCTTATTAGTGAAATATTAAAATAATTGATATTATAAATACCAAAATAAATATAATTGGAGACTTTTAAGGAATTACACGAATTTTATTGGTTAATATGACATGTTATTATTGATTAAATGATTTTTTTTTTGAATTAATAAAGTTATTAAGACTTTAACAAAAATCAATTATTAAATAGTGTCAAAATTGACATAAAGGAGTTTTTAAAACAAATATTATATTATTAACTGATATAATATTCCTAAAAATATAAGGTTCATCCAAAGGACTTATATGATGATAGTTATGTAATTAATGAACCACTTGGGGTTCTATTAATAGTTTATATTAAGTTTATTAACCATATAATATAAAAATACAAAGAGACATGGTAAATGTCAAACTATTTAACAAAGAGTTAATTCTAAAAGATAAGGGTAAAATAGTGACCCAAACTTGTCTAAAACCTATTGGTTGAGTGTATTTAGACCCATACCCACCTTAGACTTTAAATAATTCAGTATTGAGCCATTATAAACTGAATATGAATTTATTATAAAATAATAATTTAAGTTTTTTCTAAAGATACCCTCCTCCCCCTTATAAAAGGACACCACTTCTAACCAATTCCTCACACCTCTCAAGCATTTTGGATCATCAAAACTATGACTAATTAATCTCCCTACATCCCTCTCCTCCTCCTAGAAGCCTTACCTTAGGCAGAAGGCACTTCATGGGTCCTTTTTGGTTCAAACCAAAGGGAGTTACCCAAATTAAAGGTAACGATTTCTCTTAGCTTCTTTTCTTTTATTTTACTTCTACAACCCCTAAACTCTTCTTATTCTTTTATTTTGTAACAAAACCAGTATCCTAAATATACTAGGATATTTTTATGAGAATTATTCGAACTAAACTTACACACACCTTCATCTAATGGGTGAATAACATAATGTTTCTGTGGATGGAAATCAAACGCCTCACGAAACGATGATTGTTCAATTATCTCCTACCACCTCTCATGGTGTCCATTATGATGGAACTATAATTAAATATGATATTAATGATATTTATTTTAATATATAAGCTTCTGCAATTCCATTTTATAGATACCATTATTCATTTCATGTTGTATATATATATATATATGATAATTTCATTTGAGGAAGTGCGGACTACCGCCCCCTCAAAGTGATATGACTTGTTCATACCATACATGGAACGTATAAAGGATGGTGTTAATGAACTTAAGTAACACATATAATATATTATATTATACTTTAATAATAATATACCTATGTATAATTTGGTTTTAATTTCTTTTAAAATGAAAAATGAAATGGAAGTAGCGTTCGTGCGTACGTACGGACTACCGTCTCCACGAACGCGATGAGATTAATTTCCCATCGTATCCATTCCAGTATAATTCTCATTTTATGATTATAAATAAAGTTTAAGGACTTGATATCGTTCTGGATATGAATAAGATATAACCTATCCATAAAAAACATGGCTTATGTAACAAAACATATAAAAGAAAATGAGTAAGTTAACACCCGAAACGACGATAATACTAAGATATTATTAACAAATCAATGTTAAAAGATCATATATTATATCATATTAATGTATATGATTCTTGTATAATTTAATAATAATTATTTCAACATTATATATGAGGTTAAACTACCCTCAACCAAGGAAAAGTAAAAGGTAATGAGTTTTCATCTCACTCCTTATTCCCGTGTGATTCATGCCATATTGCCACTATTACCTTTGGTATGGTGTATGTACTGCCCGTAATTGTATTTTTTGTGTAATAGACTTTAAAATATGTGTATTTACATATTAATTATATGATACTTCTTTCATAGGGTGTATTTTTCATAAGTTACCAAATTGTTAAGGGTTTATTTCACAATCTCTTCATTATCCGAGGTTGTTTACACATAATTATCTACTGGGACATCTTTATCATCAACATCCATGTTTCTTAAAAATGTATTTCAAATCATTCTTACTATTTTATAGACTATGGTTTAAAGTCATTTATACCCTTTTTGACTTTTTATAATATGTTTATATATAAATCTTTCTGTCATTTTCCAAACAAGGTCATTTTTAACCTTTTCGACAAAATTAAGGTAAGAATGTCTTTTTTTAACTTATACGGATGGTGCGGCTATTTTCTACCGTTATAAAATCATCGAAGCTTCCCTTACAAGATTATAAGAATATTTTGAAATTAAATGTTTTATTTTATAATTATGTGACTTTTAAATGATTTCAAAATGAATATTTTAAGAATTTGTGAAAGGTACTCTTTATCAAGATCAGAATTTTAAATTTTTTAAATATTTATCTCTATAAATCTTTTTATTTAATGTCCATGTTTTCAAAATGATTTTAAGGATTTATTTATATGTACATGAATGTTTTGAAATGATAGTTTCAAAGTGGTATGGGACACTTTGATTCAAAAATCTCTTTTAAATTACTTCCTTAATAAATGTGTGACTTTTAAATGATTTCAAAAATGAGATATTTCTCTAAAATAGTTTTGATTTCATCTATGTGAGCATCCTTTAGTGGATTTTAAGCTTATTTTATGTTGATTTATTATGATACAAAACTTCCATATTGTATTGAAGGTTTTGTGATATGTTTAACTGTGGATGTGTTATTTTTATACCATTCATGTTTTATGGAGAAAGTATTGACATTTTGTATGCTAGTTTTAATACGAATGTTTATGTTATGTTTAAACTTGTTCATATGAGGAATGCATTGGACTTATAAAGTGACAGGTGGAGCCCTCTATAGCTCCTCGATGCATCAGTAGGTCTCATGAGACAAACTAGTGTCTTGGCACAAGTCCTTGACAAAATCTTATTTGTAGTCTTGGCACAAGGCCTTGACTATGTGGTTATGATGGTCTGGAATTATGCATTCCATCATTATGAAAGTTGTTATTGATATTACATGTGATTATTCAACTAGTATAATATCCATGTGAATAAGTAAATGGAATTATTTCATTTTATCTTTTCCATATTATACTGAAGTTTAAGTTAAAAAAAGTCTTTTGTTTTAGTTATACATTGCCTTAAATGTTTATGCTTATTTATGAAAGTTTCCACTATATTGTTATCCTTACTGAGCATCTGATCTCACCCGTTTCAATTTTTTATTTTTTCCAAGATGTGAAGAAGTATTTTATGAATGACCTGTAGGGATAGTATGAGGGGATATGAAGAAAATATGTTTTAGTTTTTACTTTATGATGTAATGTAAGACTTATGAATGTATCTAGTGTTTCCAAGGATACTAAACTAATCGGTGTTTCGAGTATTGATCTTTTTTTATCATTCCAATGATACGTAATAATGCACCAACTCTGGGTAACTGGGGTCGGGGCATTACAACCTCAATCTAGAGGATCAGCACCCACCTCAATCATAAGGCCAATCCCATTACATTCCCAAAGATCTTTCATCTCAATAATTGCTCAAATAAAACCACATCATATATAAATATTCATTCCCATCAAAATTTGAGTGCCTATGCACCTCATATAGAACCTGCATCACATCAATGCCCATATGCATACACACCTCACATAAAAATCTACATCACTTTGATTCCCACATAAATCTCGATGCCAATGCACCTCATATATATATAAACATATCACATTATAATTGATGGAAACCTAGTAACTAGTGCCTAGTTAGTCCGAAAACAATACTCATGCACCTTATGCACAAAAACTGGCCAAACCCAAAATTAAAGAAAAGTGTGGTCACACCCACGATGTACCACTAACTCTTATTAGATCATCATCCTACTTTGAACCTAACAGCTTGATAGTGTGCTTCTAGCCTGATGCCCGACTACCTGATTTTTGGCCTCCCTGCGGAGCTCCACCAGCCACTAGCCACTAATCCCACTGCTGGGTCCTAATATATTTTACAAGACCTCCATGTGTAGTTAAATCTGAACTACCCACTCCTGGTACTATTCTCAGTCCAACCTCAGATCCCTAAGTTTTCCTATTCCCTAACTCACACTTTTCTGGTAAGGATTCCTACAAAACCTCTCCAAATGGATCATTTGGTCGCACGCTTGAAAATCCTTTAGAACCTTATCACATTGGGTATGAACATTCCCTATATTCCTAAATTAAAATAATGGTACTATAAACCCACTCCTCAGAAGTCTTCTTAAGTATTTGGCATGACTGCTCTGCTAAGACTCCTCACGGCCTCTCTTCGTGCTACCTAAAGCATCATTGCTCGACTCACCTAAAACTTTCACCTGGCTCAAATAAGACCAGTATTTTAAGTTTCCCCCATCTATCAGTGACTAATTGACTACCTATGAGAAGGATGTTAGTCTGAATATGTTGACCTGCCCCCTGATTGTGTGTCACAATCCATCCTCAAAATGATTCACCCTAGTGATGTTATCTCCCACCATATCAGGTGAAAATCACAAAAGGTTAGTGAAATTTACTATATGGTCCATGAAAAAAGTATCCGTCTACTATAGGTTCATGAACTCACAAGCTCTATCTACCCTCAATGCCTCTGGATGAAGTTCTCGAAGAAACTGGAATCAAAATTCTACAGAGAAAATCTCGTGTGTCTGTCTGCTTATACCTATACATCACACAAGCGTTATGTCCTTCCTCTGAGCATGTATGTCACCAGACTCACCCTCCAACCTTGGGTGTCTTGATCTGGTAAAAGATATTTTGTACCAACTTTATCAAGTTATTTGTTGTTTTTGGTCTACCCACACTCAGAAATAGTGATGGGTGCTAAGACTGGAACCCTCAAGTCAAGTACGCCATAGATGGATCTTTTACTTGGGATCCACTATCTATTCCCTATATGAAATGAACTAGGATCACCCTAATATTCTGATCAATACATGGCCAAAAGTTTTCCATCTACAGATTTCTTGCCTGTACCAAATCCTGTACCTGTAGATCATGGTCGTCCCAACCCTTTGGGGCCTCATCCCAACTCTTAGTGGCCTCATCCCATGAACACTTAAGTAACACTATATCACCACCCTCTTGACACTCCACTGAATCTCTTCTAGGTGGCATCCCACTGAATACCAATCCTGATGGTCAAACAGACATATCATTATATATATACAAATATCACCAATAGAAAAGATTGTGACAGGTAACACATCTCACCACCCTTACACTCCCTTACCACACCATGTAACACAATATCTGGTCTCAAGGATGCTTACCTACCGATATCAAGGTCAGGTATCAAGTATCATCTAGTCTTATGGCCCCCTACCTACCCACATTATAGTTAGTCATCACATATAATTTGGCCTCATGGACCCTTGCCTACCCATGAGAAGGCCAGGCATCAAATCTCATGTATCAATTCGGGTTAGCTGAGTATAACTCCACTGAAGATGCTGCATAGAGAAAACACTATTTGGATTCTTTGTTGACACTTTAAACAACTCACCCTTAATCATCATCTATGTCTACCCTTATCAGTTTTAGGACCATATATCAGATGCATATAAAGTCATATACAGATCTCATTGGAACCACATGTTTGGGTTGGATGAGTAGAATGCCAGCAAAAGAGGCTAAGTAAAAATTCGCTATTTAGCTTCTTTGATGACACTTTAAATAGTTCAAAACCTCTTATCTCAATCCAGGTTCCCAATTAAAATCATAATAAAGCATACATCATATGACCCTAAGTGCTTATCATGATGTGTAATCAAACCTCTATTTCCATACTAGGCCAAGAGTCAAAATCCACTTAATAGCTAAATATCACACCCAAGTTTTCCACTTGAGGTGGAAATAAAATCTACTGTAAAATAGAAAAGTAAAAAACTAATTTAATATTGTTGGAAACTTAGTATGTCCCCTATGCATGGGGATTAAAGCACCCAGACATAGGATCTGTACCTGGTCCTGACATACTCAAAAGAACAAGTGACATACTCAAAACTGAGAAAACCTATTCATATTGTTTTAATATTTTAAAATTATCTATGACTTTGATGTGTATAAATCAACCCCACCTCAATACGATTCATGGTGTGACCGGTATGACTCAAAATGTGTCTTTTTTATTAAAAATTGACATTTTATTAATGTATTATTTCATATTAATGTTTAATGTATTTCATTATTTTATTACTAACATAATATTTTTTTTCTTATATAGGTGGAATTTTTTTTAGTTAGGATTCTTTGTTCGAAAACTAATACCATGGATGGCAATCTTTGAGAGGGGATCACGAAATGAAAAAAGGATGAAACATTAATGTTTTTAAATTTTTGTTGAATAATTTTAATTGTAACCATATAAAACATTGCTTGAAATGTATATAGTAGTGTGTGTTTTTGTATTCATTCTGTCAAGTAAATATATATAGCATTGTTTCTGAAACTCTTGTATGAGATGTTTTGTTCTTCTGTGCTATGTTTGTGTGAAAGTGATGTTTTGTGGAGGTGTACAGGTGTGCAAGTGTTATTTTGTGTACAAGTGTTGTTTTTTCTATTTTGTGTAGGTTTTGTTTGTGTGTAGGTTTTGTTTATGTGCAGGTGTGTAGGTGTTGTGTGTGTTGTTAAATAAACATCACATCACAGGAAACTCGGTCTTTATCAGTGCTCAAAAAAGTGCTAATAAAGGTGTCCCTTTATCCATGCTAAAAAAGTACTAATAAAGGGGGGACCTTCATAAGTGCTTTTCTTAGCATGGATAAAGGTCCCCCTTTATCAGTTCTTTTTTAGCACTGTTAAATGGGACCCCCCTGTTATCTTCTTCATGATTAACAGTGCTAGAAAAGCACTGTTAAAAGCAGTTTCCAGTGCTTTTAAAAGCCGTATTTGTAGTAGTGCCACTATAAAATAATCCTTTTGTGTGGAATAAAATGATTAGGATATTCTCTTTCACTCATGTAGCACTATGTAAATAATCCAATATTGTGTGTTCTCCATCTAGCACAAATTATGTGATGCAAAGCTTTGGTAAAAAACATGTTATGGTTAATATTTATCAAATTTCACAAATATAAACTTTCAAATAAATTATTCACTTCCTCACTTAGAAGCTATTAAGAAATTTATATACTATTTAATAAAACTCAATCCCATTTCCCAATATGATTTTTCTAGTCTGGTTTCTCAATGCAAAAAATATACCTCTATTAGAATATGGTTGAGATAATTCTAAACACTTCTTATTCAATCAGTAAATCCCAATATGATAATCCTTCCCAATACAATAACTACATAAATATGATAATTAGATGAATATGATGATCATCTGAATACATTTTAATCTTTTCTATTCTCTTTTCTCTTCTTTCCAATGTGATTTATTCAAGAAAAACAATATGTAAAACTATTCTTCTCTCTATAATTTCTTTAGAGATCTCCCTTCTATCTACTTCTTAGGAATAGTAATTTATTCAAAAAACTACAATATACTTTTCACATTTTATATTCACCCCAAATATGGTTTGGGGGATTTTTAAAAACATTCCCACTCAACCAAATTCCTTGAATTTTCATGTTTCCTTGAATTTTAGGTGCATCTTGACTTCATCAACATTTCTCAACTCTTCTTGTTTCTTCTCAATCCTTATCAAATATTCTAAACACTTTACCTCTCTTCTGACATTCTTCACAAACACCAGTCAGAATTAGATTTCCCATTTTGATTCACTCAGTATGATTTCTTCATTATGATTCTCTATACCAGTTCCATATATGAAGAAATATATAGTATTCTGATTTCCTGATATGTCTTCTTCATTACGATGATTTTTACTAACTGATGAAAACAAAAAATCTTCTTTTAAATTCATTCTTCCCCTTTCCATTACTTTTGTATCTCCATAAATCATTATGAAGTCCGATTCCAGTTCTAATTATGATTTGTCTCATTACAATAAAGACAAATGTAAATATGTAGATTGGTATTCATCTCTTCTCTTGACCCATTTGAATAAAAAAAGTAATTAAAACAATTGTAAATGTTTGACTACATTATTGATTAATATCTGAATTTATTCTTTTCATTGGTCACTATATTATTCTCTTTTTCTTTTCATTCATCATTCCAAAACAATTCTCCCTCTGATGATTATTATTACATACCGATTATGATGGAATGGTATCAGCAACTTCAAATTTAGTAACTTCTTTCTCTTCTGAATATGATACCAATGAATTTTTTACACAAACAATCCTATTTTTGTATAATATAATGGTATACTGAAACTGATGAGTCATAATCAACAACTTTTACTTGTTTATTCTCTTCATTATGATCATTCTTCTCAGCTTTTAAACAAATCTACATCTGGAAAACTCATTAAAATGATCTTGGGACCAAAACTCTTTGGATTCATCAACTTTCTTCCTTTACAAACTTCTGATTGTATCATTACTTCCTTCATGACTTTGAATATGTTGAAGATCATCTTTGGCATTGTCTAACTTAAAATGGAAATTATTTTAATGTCTAATTACTCCAGTAACATCTTTATTTCCTGCTCATCCTGAATACGATTGAAATGATTATGATCAGACTGAATACTATTTCCAGTACCTTTTCTCAACCTTTTTTTTATCAATATTACATCACAAGTTTTATAAAATACTTATTATTTATTATAACTAAAATATAATCAAATCATCGTCATATTTATATCATAGTCATGCAAACTCTGAATCTCCCCCATTACGATCTCTTCTTTCAGTTCGAACCTAAGGTGAGTTTGACGATCCTTTTCATCCAAAAAACTTCTCAATACGATGTAATTTCTCAACCATTGTGAGTCCTATTTTATTAAATATGATGGTAAATTTGATTTTCACCAAAAACAAAGTGAGTTGATTTATTTTCTTCTTAAACTTCATCAAAAACAAAATAAAACACCTGAATACAATAATCCTTATCAGCTTGGTCCTAATAGTGTAGTTACCTTATGAATCCCCACCTATATCAGGGTACTAGATTGGGCACTAGTGAGAGATATATTTCTATCATAGGGACTTCAAACATTTGGAGTTGGTAGTGCGTGTCAAAGAGCTAAGTCATCTGCAGTAGCTAGCAGTCACCAATCAGTGGGATCTCGACATAGGAAGTCCTTTTCCAATCATGATCAGGTTATAGTTCATGTGGTGCATAGATAGTTTAGATAAACTTTTAAGACTGAATAGCATCAGTGCTATGGTTGTGATGGGATATGTCACATAGCATGTGACTTTCTAACCAGACGTTCCACGGAGCACAGACAGATAACTGATAGACCACCACAGTAGAGGCAGCATCTTGATTAGGGACCTCCCATGAGTGGGAAGGGTGGTTCCCATGGAGGAAAAGTTGTTAGAGGATAGGGAGAAGCTATGGATGGTGGAAAATGCTATGATATCCTTCCATCACCACCAGGAGTCCCACGTCGGGCTGAGGGAGCTAGAGGTTGGGGCCGCAGACATTTGCAGGCTTTGGAGGCTTATGACCCTACAACGCATGAGATGATTAGAGGTGTGATATATGTTTATTATACTCTTAATTTAGTATTATTAAACATATGATCCAGTAATTTCTTCATCTATATACTCCTGGTGTGAGAGCTGGAGCTCCCAGTTGAGGTGTTATCATAGTAGTTTCATCTTGAGGTTTCTATAGGGAACACTTCTTCAGTATCTTTTATCTGTCGGCAATGTGAGCTATCTATTGATAGGGATAGGTTCACGTGGGACATTTTGGTCATCACTATGGAACCCTATGATGTTATAGTGAGTATGTATTGTATGTACATTGTCCGAGCCTAGATTGACTATCACCGCAGATGATTAAGATGCCTATGCACTGATGGGATGAGATTCACCTTCATGGTCAAGAAAGATCTCATGGAAAAACAAGTGGGTTTTGTGATCAGGATTATATAACCCATAACCCATAATTTATTGAGTATATCCCTTGGTGTAGTAGGATTTTTAGGCATTTAGGTTCCTTCATTTGTGGAGGATTATATGGACAAATTCCCTGAGGATGTTCTAGGACTACCTCTAAGGTAGGACATGAATTTTTTTCATCGAATTGCATCCTCAGACTTATCTAATATCTCATAATGAATATTGAATGTCCACTAATAAGCTATGGAAGTTATAGTTTTAGTTGGAGGAACTTTGATAGAATATTTTCATCAGACCTAGTGTGCCCCCTGGGCAGATCTAGTGTTGTTTGTGAAAAAGGTGGATGAGAGCTTGTGAATTTTCATGAATTATCATCACTAGAACTAGGCCATGACAAAGAATAAGTACCCATTTCTGAGGATATATGACCTATTTGACCAGTTTTGAGTCACAATATGGTTCTTAAAGATCGATCTTAGGTACAATTACCACCAATTGAGTGTTCACAAGGATAATATTTCAAAGATACTTTACCAATTTCACTATGGATAATATGATTTCCTATTGATTCCCTTTGGTGGGAAAAAACTCCCACCGTGTTCATAGATTTGATGAACCAAATATTCTAGTCATACTTGGACCATTTTATAGTTATATTTATCAATAACATACTCATATACTCTACATTAGAGGAGGAATATTCAAATCCCTTGAGGATGGTTCTAGACTTTCTTCGAGAGAACCAACTTTATGGAAATATATCAAAGTTACAGTTATGAATACATGAGTTTCACTTTCTAGAACATGTCATTTATAAACATGTTTTATCCATATACCCAATGAATATCAATGTAGTGATTTCTTGGGAGCCACCCAAGATCATGTCAGGGGTGCGAATATTTCTTGGTTTGGTAGTGTACTATAGGAGGTTAGTGGAAGACTTATCTATAATTTTAGCCCCTTTGACCACTCTGACATGGGAGGGTAGTTGTTTACCTAGTCTAAGTAGTAAGATAGGGCATTTAAGGATTTTAGGTTGAGGTTGATGAGTGATCCTCTGTTGAGACTTCCATAGTAAGGCATTGAGTTCATGGTATATTGTGATTCCTTGGGAGCTAGTCTCAATTGTGAATTGATGCAATGATAGGAAGTTATTACATATAGGTCAAAGTAGTTGGGACCCTAAAAGAAAAACAATGAAACTCATGACCTAGAGCTGGAAGTGGTAGTCTTCACCCTAAGTATGTGGCGGAACTACCTTCTAGGAGAGCACTTTTTGGTTTACTTAGGTTGTTAGAGTCTTAGGTATGCCTTCACACAGAGGGACTTGAACCTAAGATAGTGGTACTGGTTGGATTTTCTATAGTACTATGACTTTGAGATAGTCTATAATTAGGAGAAGGGAAACATAGTAGTAGATTTCCTTAGAAGGAAATCATGGTCTTGTTTCTGCATAAGGCTTCGGAGTAGTTTTCCTCCCTATAGTTGACCATGGTGGAGTAGGAGGGTACAACTTTTCTATGGTTGATGGTGTTGATTCCTTCACTTATTGATCATATGAGATAGTATCGTCTCTAAGAAATTTAATGTGGGGTCTTATGTGACCATATATCCATAGGCGACTCCCCAAATGGATATTCTGAAGGAGTTAATCATGTCATCTTTTCCAAGGAAGGATGGTGGTTCTAGTCACGGTGTGGGAGGAGATGATGCAGAAGTTACATATTTATCCCCTAGTTATACATCCTTAAGTGGGAAAGATTAACATAGACCTTCAATGGAAGTTTTGGTGGTCCAAAATGAGATAAATAATAGCTGAGTTCATCTCTTGGTGCCTCACCTATCAGCAGGTGAAGGATGAGAACCACGTTTCAACAGGTTTGTTTCAACCCCTTGAGATCCTAGAGTGGAAGTGGGATGGAATATCAATGGACTTTGTGATAGTGCTTCCACACACAGTGAAGTCCCATGAAACCATCGAGGTGATAGTTGACTAACTCAAAAATTCGGTAAACTTCCTTACTATTAGGGAGTATATTTTGGTGGAGAGTTTGGGGAAGTTGTATATATGGGATATTGTTCTACTTCTTGGGATTCCCTCAACAATTGCCTCTGCTTGTGATGTGAATTTTATGTCATGATTATGGAGAGTCCTTCAGGAGGCTTTCAGGACCCAAATGAGGATGAGTATAGCCTTTAATCCCCAGACTGATGGGAAGACTGTGCAAACCATCTAGGTTTTGGAGGATATGTTGAGGTATTTCATGTTAGAATTTATTTAGAACTATGAGGATCACTTTCCCTTGTTATAGTTTTCACGCAACAATAGCTACCCCTATATCATCGGTATGGTACCTTTTGAGGCCCCATATAGGAAACCTTGTAGGTTACCCTTGTGTTAGAAAAATATTATTGGTACATCACTTGCGGATCTAGAGTTGGTGCATGTGATGACAGAGAAATTCCAAGTCATCCATGATCAGATGAGGATAGCCCAGAGCAGATATAAATCATACACAGATCATCTTAATAGAACCTTGTATTTTGAGTAGTGAGACTATGTTTTCATGAGTGTCTCCCCGCAATGAGTATTGTGGAGGTTCAACTAGGGAGGAAAGTTCTCCCCAAGGTTCATCGAACCATTTGATATCGTACAAAGGGTTGGGGATGTTTCTTACCACCTCACCCCACTCCCAAATCTAGAGAGGTTGCACAGTGTCTTCCACGTGCTGTAGTTGAGGAAATATGTGCATAACCCCATGAACATCATTCACTAGGGTGAAATGTACATCAATGATGGATCCAACTTTGTGGAGAACCTAGTGGTGATCAAGGATTGACAAGAGATGTCCTTTCATGGATGAACCATCCCCTTGGTTCATGTGTCATAGCAGCAAGGGAACATGCAAGAGAGTTCCTGGGAGTTGGAGATCAAGGTGTGGGCTCAGTATCTAGAGTTTTTTTCTGATTTTTTTCTTCAAGGATGAACGTATTAAAGGATATAATGATGTACAGATCCTTTTTTCTTATAATATTCTTAAATATTTCTTTATATATTTCTATAGCTATGAGCTGAGATGGCATGTGATTTTAAGGCTCGGTGTTCCCATAAGTAATTTTATAAAAAAAATTAAATATATTTTATATTACTCATACATAGTTCTTAAAGAAAATTTTTCCACTCTTAAACAGAGGCTTAGATCAGAAATCGAAGACCATGGTTGAGTCCAGAATGTGGTTTTTACCCTAGGAAGAAAGACATGAAATAGGTCAGTGCGGGAAGTTCGGACATCTCTCCCATTGGTGGTACGTTCAGTGGATTAATTAATTTATTAAATTCATTTATTAAATCATTTGACCTAAAAATATTTCCTACAAATACATCATCATGGAGAAATTACTAGGGTTATCCTCATAATCCTTGAATCACCAATAATGATCTTCCACTCTTTCTATTGGAGGATCATATTGGATGATGATGAAATAATGGATCATAGCAGATTAGAGTGCAATGAATGCAAAAAAATCCTTAAATCATTAGATTGTGCGTTATTCAATGAAGAATGATCCAACCCCCAGGTAGGACTCATCAATTTTTGATTTATTCTCTTTCTGTTTAAATTAATTGAGTAGATCGATCCCTTCTATCGATCTATGCAAATTGTGGCCTAAGCATGCGCCTACGTACCAGTTTAAATTGAGTTATTTCATTGGTTTCTTACTCTAGTATCACCATTCTTGGTAGTTAGCTAATAACACTTGGCCAATGATGGTTAAATCATTGTTATTGTGGATTTATCCAAAAAATATCATTTGTTAGCATTAGGACCTTGCAATCCTGGTTTGACATTGTCGGGAAGTACCATGCTTGATCGGACCCCTGAGATCATGACGGATCGACAAAACAAGGATGGATATCAGATTTTTTTGAGGCATAGGAGAATGTTTTTACAAACATAGATCAAATATATGGTGATGGGATGAACCAATGTTTTTGATGTGTACAGGTTGAATGACGGAAGCATAGAAGACCATTAGAATCTGATTTCCAAAGAACGGTAGCTGGAAATGATAGATTCGACCTAGATCTGACATTTATGGGTTTAAATGAAGATAAAATTAAAAGGGTAGATTATATTCATAGCATGGGAAGTATATTTATATTTCTGAGAAAAGAACATGACCACACAGTGTGTATGAGGATAAACGCACAATGTGTATCCCCTTAAGTGTGGAAGATAGGGTTTCAAGAAATCATAAGGATGGAATGGTGTGTAGACCTCTTACACACAATGTACCTCGTCCCTGGGTGGAAAATCAGTGTGATGGACCATATGGGTAGGACTCTATGTGGGAGTACATAGCTAGGCACACAGTCATGTATTAGAGTACACAAACACTGCAAGACCACACAGTCGGCACCCCGTGTGAAGCAACACGTTGTGTACTAAAGTGCACATACATGGTATGGAAGTACGCAGACATGGATAGAAGGACACGGACCAATCCCTATTAGCTTGGACATGTCCTATAGTCCACCTAAATGGTGTAAAATGATACATGGATAGGGAGTCATGTATTGGATAGGGATACAGTTAGGTGGTGGAGCGGGACCACATGCCATGTGATTCCCCTCACACTTTGTGTACTACTTGGTTCCTTTTTAGGAAACTTCATTCATTCATATATCCTTTGTTAGAACTCATATTTTATCTTGTGGGTAGACTATACTGAGTGTTTTTTTTTCACATAAACTTTGATATTTCTCCCATTTTTGGCTTTAGAGATACAATGTGGAAGGTTTTGAGCATGATGTTTGGCTAGGAAATGCTCACTGATGGTAGTGATCATGCAGGATCACCAGAGACTACCGAGTAGTACCCTCAAGTAGAGATGGTCCATGGAGTCCTCAAAGACTACTAAGTTTCACCCTATAGTAGATATGGGTAGTGGAGTCCTCAATGAATATTAAGTTGTACCCTCCAATAGTGTTGGGCATTGGAGTCCTCAACGTCTATCGAGTTGTAATCTCTAGTAGAGTTGGGCAGTGGATTCCTCGACAGTTGCCCAGTTATACCCTCTAGTAGATCTAGGCAGGGGAGTCCTCAGCGACTGATAAGTTTTACCCTTTAGTAAAGTTAGGCAGTGGATTCCTCGATGACTATCGATTCATACCCTCCAATAGAGCTGGGTAGTGAAGTCCTCGACGACTACTGATTTGTACCCTCTAGTAGAGCTAGGCAGTTGTTCCTTGACGTCTATCTGACTGGATCCCTTCTATTGTACTAGGGAATGGGTACTTTACTTGGAGTTTTCACCCCCTCAATTGTGAATTACAATGAAGAGGCATGAATTGATTTGGAAAGTTACTTCTAGGAAGATGTGTGAGATGGTGGGAATCATGGATGGAATTTTGGAATTGTTGGGTACTCTTCTTCTTAAGTTGAGTTATGATATGGAGATCCTCTTACTCTCTCATTTTGGTTTTTTTAACTGAGCATATGTATGTATGTATGTATGTATGTATGTATGTATGTATGTATGTATGTATGTATGTATGTATGTATGTATGTATGTATGTATGTATGTATGTATGTATGTATGTATGTATGTATGTATGTATGTATGTATGTATGTATGTATGTATGTATGTATGTATGTATGTATGTATGTATGTATGTATGTATGTATGTATGTATGTATGTATGTATGTATGTATGTATGTATGTATGTATGTATGTATGTATGTATGTATGTATGTATGTATGTATGTATGTATGTATGTATGTATGTATGTATGTATGTATGTATGTATGTATGTATGTATGTATGTATGTATGTATGTATGTATGTATGTATGTATGTATGTATGTATGTATGTATGTATGTATGTATGTATGTATGTATGTATGTACGTATGTACGTATGTACGTATGTAGGTATGTATGTATGTATGTATGTATGTATGTATGTATGTATGTATGTATGTATGTATGTAGGTATGTATGTATGTATGTATGTATGTATGTACGTATGTACGTATGTACGTATGTATGTATGTATGTATGTATGTATGTATGTATGTATGTATGTATGTATGTATGTATGTATGTATGTATGTATGTATGTATGTATGTATGTATGTATGTATGTATGTATGTATGTATGTATGTATGTATGTATGTATGTATGTATGTATGTATGTATGTATGTATGTATGTATGTATGTATGTATGTATGTATGTATGTATGTATCTATGCATGGATGCATGTATGTATTCTTACGTATCCACCCCTTGTATTTGGTTACTCTCTTTTAATGAGAGGTGAAGATGCATGGGGTATGCCATGTGCTTTTTTTGTTTAGCTTCTCATAGTTGGATGAGTCTACTCTCCTTATATAGGTGGACAAGACTCGATGTGTAGTTCATCAACTCATCAAGTCGATACCCATATGCTTGGACGAGGTTACTTTCAATCTTAGTTTGTGTTGAGTTATTCTCTTTGATTGTATATTACATTTACTATATTTCTATTCATGTTTTATCTATTACTACTCCCCATTCTGATTCCAGGGTATCCTACTGGATATGTATATACTCACCTCCATTGGGTGTGTACATACATGTACTTAGGCAAAGGCCTCCCCATGTTAGATATCCCTTCAACGCTGGTCGCCACCCCTGGCCTATGGAGGTGGGCTTACAGTGGTTGTGGATAGAGGCCCAACTTTGTTCAGGACGTGAAAAGGGGAAACTTTTTTTGACTATGCATGTATTCCTCAATAAATCCCAACATAAGTGCCCTAATTTTGGCATATCAACCATAAGCAACTTGTCCTATGAGGGACCCATAACACCCTGAGTTTTTATGAATTATTTTTTTGATAGATCAAATTTATTTGATTTATTTCCTTAAAAAAAACATCAATTTAATATTTATCAACATTAAACACTAATTTATCTTGTGTTTTATGCAATAATGAGTTTTCTCAATAACTTGCATTACACACAAGACTGAGCTTTATCGAATGACAATATATTATTATTTAATACATCGCCTAGACATTGGGATGGAGGATATGAATAGGATTAAATAACTTATGAAAATATATATTTTAAACACATTTTTTATTTATATATTGATTATAAATAAAATAAGAATCATTTAAAAGAAAAACAATTGTTTTCTAAAAACTGTATTTTTTTCTAAAAGATGGTTTAGTCACTCCTTGCACACATAATTTAAAATTAATTTTTACCAATTTTAGAAAATTATTTTTATAAAATAAACTTTATTTTTGAAATTGGAATGTAAGAATTATATTAGTGCGTATTTTTGGGTTTTTTTTTGAAAAGTTTCATTTTTTATGAATAGTGAAAATGCTGAATTTTAATTGAAAACTATATTTTTATAAAAATTATTTTTAAAGTTAAATAATATTTTAAATTTATTTTAAAGTAAAATTAGATAAATTATATATCCATTGATACAATTTAGGTCATAGTAATAATTTTCATATTTATTTCTGATATAAAAACATTTCAAACCTTTAAAACTTTTCTCTTTAAAAACCTATATTCTAATTGCTTCTGCGGGATTATTTTTAAATTAAATTTTACCACCTATGTGAATTGAATTTGGATAAATGGATTTTATATTTGGTATGAGAATAATTTATATTATCTAATATGGTTAAATTAATTTTTTACTATAATTATTAGTGAAAATAGTTAAAATTATTTACTGTGATTAAGGTTAAAACAGGTTTTTGCGAATTACATCTCTTTGTATTAAAATTAATTTTACACATGCATATGGTTTTCATTTAATACAATGGATTTAATATTTAGATTTATTAGGTATAAATTATCTAATAAATATAATTTTAATTTTATTATTAAAGGATAAATTTCCTAGGTAAATAAAAATATACAAGTTACCATGGTAAAAAAGTAAAAGGGTAAAATTGAGTAAACTTAAAAACTGAGGAACAACATGAAAAAAATTTATTTCTTTTTGTGTGGTGGAGGTGTGTATCAATCAAATCAACCCTACCCTCCATTATGGATCTATTTTTGAGGCACATGAGGTAAGGGAGACCTCCCAATATTGAATACTTTTGGGTATTTACAAGAATGTCACTCCTCAATTATAAAAGGGTACTCACTACCCTCCCTTATACTCACATCTAAAGCCATTTGGATCAATCAAACCCTACCAAAATTACTTCCCAATTTCCCTCACCTCATCCTAGAAGACTTATTTTGGTCTGAAATCCAACCTAAAAAGGCTTTAGGGAAAACCTAAGGAGGATACCTGAATAAGAGGAGGTTTGAACAAGTACAACGAAAGTCAAGACTTAAGGTAAGGGATTTTCATCTCACTTTTTACTTCTATGAAACGCATGCCATATTCACCACCAATTTTTTTTATGTTGTGTATATACTTCCCATGAATGTATTTTATGATACTTTTTATTAAAATTATGGGGATATTCATATCCATTTTAGAATCAATCTTTCAGGCGGTTTCCAGTTCAAAAGTTAATAAATTGATTAGGGATTTTTGTCTCAATTTTCCTTCTTTGGGACATAAGTTATGTTATGCACCTATCCTATTCTATGAGGTGTATATACTACCCATTTTACATGTTATATCATGAATATCCTTATTTTTATTCTCTTTTAATTTTATTTTAATGATATTCTTTCATTGGGATTATGATTCAAAGTTACCAAAGTGGTAAGAGTTTAATGTTACAATATCATCATTTATCAGGATTATTTATTATTATGCTTATAATAATGAAATATTATGATATATCTCTCAATAAACTGATTAATTTTATTATAATTTGGTTATTTCATGAGAATGTATTTTTTTCCCTTCATTTTTATCTCTATATGTACTCAAGATTTTAGAATAATTTTTTTATGAAAAATCATATTTTTGGTTGAAAACTGTTTTTCTTCCAAAATCATATTTTCTAAAAATGTTTTCAAAAATATTTTAAATTTTTTAAAAAATTATAAAGTATATTTTCCTCAAGAAATGTTTTAAATGATTCTTAAAGCTTCCTTTATAATTTTTCAAGGTTATTTAAAAAAAGGATTTTCAAAATGTTTTATGTTTAAAAAAGTAATTTTCAAAATGAAAAGGATGTTTTCCTCAATAAGGTTTTAAATCGTATTTTAATGGTATTCCAATTCATAAATTTCAACAAACCTTGTTGTTACTTATACTTCAATGGGATATTTTTTTAATGATACCATCCTTGTTATTTATTTGGATGGATTAAGATTGTTTCAATGAGATTATTATGGAACTCGTTTCTTTCCCCTGAGTTAACCATGTTTCAAAGAGATTATTATAAAACCCATTTATTTTCCATGGGTTAATCATGATTGATATGAACTTGTTTTTTACATAGGTTAATCAGGTTATGAAATAATAATGATTTTTTTATGAGTTTTATGATTAAATTCAATCTCTTTTTACTTAAGTCATGTTTTGGTTCTTAGACATTACTTATACGATGGGGTGGCCTAGATAGAACCAGGTAATCCCCTTACATATTATACGATGGGGTGGCCAAGATAATATCGGATAATCCCATTACATCTTATACGATGGGGTAGCCCAGATTTCATCGGGTAAGCTCGTTATAGATTATACAATGGGGCAGCCCATATAGTGTTGGGTAAGAACATTATAGCTTATACAATGGGGAAACCCAGATAGAACAGGGTAAGCCCATTACAGCTTATATGATGAGTTGGCCTAGATAGCATCGGGTAATCCTGTTATATCTTATATGATGGGGTAGCCTAAATAAAACTCTAATACATTAGGTAAATATTTATATCTCATGATATGAAAATGGGAAACAATTCAATGGGCTTGATCCATAATGGGAAATAGGTGAATTCTAATCGACAATGTTGATGGTCTTAGTAGTTAACCTTGAAACATGAAATGGTTTTCTATATTTATGATGGTTTCAAACTTTTATGATATGATCTTATAGTTCATGATTTGTTTATAATGATTTCTCACTCTTACAGACCATGTTTTCTGTAATGATAAATTTTTATGTCACAAATCATGTTTGTGATCCATGATAGATTGGGTATGAACTTTCCAAGTTATGTTCATGATCACATAACCTTATGCTTATCTTATGATTTCATATTATCATAGATTCATATCACTTATATTTACCCTTACTTAGCATATAAGATCATCCTTTCTTATGTTTCCTTCCCCGAGTTATGAAGAAAGTTTTAGGTAGGGTATACCTAATAGGAGGACTTTGTGAGAAGATATTTATAGGAGATGTTAAAGATATTTCACCAAATTAGAAGATTATATTTGAAGTTTCTAAATGAAATAAACTATTATGTTCCTAAGGAATGTGTTTGTGTAATTTATTGAATATTTATCTAAAATTATGTAATATCCATGTATGAGAATCCTAGGTCACTACAGTCAGTATTGAAGGAAATTTTTAGTTAACCTTTAAAAACTAAGATGAGAAAAGTTTAGTGAGATCCTGAGGGATATTTATAAGGATATTTATAGGGATGTATTTAAGGATAAGTTTAAAGATGACTAAAAGTTTAGGATAATGTCTTGGAGTTTTTTTATAGGATAGAGTGAGTTATTTTCAATACATTGTATCCCTCTATGGATACTATAAGTAGATGTGGATCTCGCATGTATGTACCTAGGGGTAACCACCTTGAAAACACCGTATTGATCTAGACTCGATCAAGAACTAGTGGACAACAATGGGCCCTGATTCACACCTAGATTGAAACTCCCTAGTGATATAGTTTGGAAATCCACAAACTCATTACAATCCATCATGAAGGATTTAAATAGATGATGACTATGAATGATTAAGGATAATCCTAAGGTGTCATAGATTAAAGAAGGTGTCATGATTTAGATATCCTATAAGTTATTTTCATGTTTATGTGGTTTTCTACTATGATTAGTGTTTCTCACACTATGTTTTTTCATTTTAGTAAATGGAGGGAACCAGAAGGAAGTAGGATAACATTGAATATGACTGAAAATTTGCGGATAAGAATCCAAATGGGATGATGACTGGAGAGGTGGGTATTGTGTTTATTCCCAATTAGTTAAGATGGAACATGATTAAAAACATGAACCTTAACTAACTCTTGAACTCACGAAAGAAGGGAGGGATGGAGTTTTCTAGGATTTTGGGTAATAGAGACCATGGAGGAAAGAAGACTCAGTTTCCTATATGCTAGAAATGTGTAAATAAGTATCAAGTAAATTGATTGAATAGAACTGGGAGGTGATTTAAATATGGAAGGGTGGGTCATAAATCCTGAGAATGTTGAAATGTGATTAATGGTCTGGTGAATTCAATAGAGGTAAAGAGGATTCCAACTAATGAACCACCTATGCTCTGGTGTTTCAAGTGCAAGGATCTTGGGCATTATGTGAATCGATGTGCTAAGTGGAAAGCTCATGAATAGAATCAACAAGGTTATATGATTAATGGTCTTTTAGTTGATTATGAAGAGACTAAAAATGACATATGAAAGGAAAGATTTATTAAGGAATAAGATGATAAAGATTAGTTAATAGTTTGAGAAAGAAGTGGTATGATTTAATTGTTTTTGTATTGGGATTCCAGAATTGTGAAATATATATGGATTTTTCAGTATAAGTTTTTAATTAATGATTTTAAAGAGTATTTTAAAAGATTATAATTCCCAAGAAATTTAATTCAATATAGATGTTATATTTTATAGAAAATACGTTATTAAGGGAAGGTAACCCTTAATATGTTCCTGATGTTGAAAAAATGGTGTTTATTTTGGATAAAAAATGTTAGATAAGAATAAAGTAAATTAGATAGTATTGATGACCTCAAAACTGATAAAGGATCTTTTAACAAAGTGGTTTATGATATAATTAATAGAGTTAATATCATTATCATATTTATGGAATATATTCAATAATCAGTGGTTTTATTCAAGTAATGAGGAATCATGTATGCTTTCAGTAAGTTTTTATGGTGATTCAAGCTATTAAAATGTTTTAGGAGAATACATGATGAAGGTATTCACGTGTTTGGTATGTGATAGTCAAGATACACTTTATGATATATGGGGGATTATGGTTAAGCTGATGTTGAGAAATTTAGTGACCATGTTTCTAATGTTTGGGATTTTAATATTTTGTAAGGGTTATAAGGATAACCATTTATGAAATGGTTTAAGTTGAACATTGTATGAGGTTTTAGATATTGATGTACTATTTATCCATATGAAGATTTATTCATATTGGATAACATGTGCTAACCATTTTGTTGTTATGATTACTAAATATAAAAAAAATGAAATATCATTCTATCTATGGATATTATGATATGTTAGTGCTTTATGAAAAAAAACCACCTTCATTTCTTAGAGTAATTTATGAAGTGCAAATTGATCAAGTCATAACCACAGGGTGATATTGTGCTTATAAAATGGAATTAAAACAATTAAGTATATCTTCTCGTGAAAATTATTCAAACTTTAGGAAAAGGGTTTTGAAATAAAATGTTATCCTATTATCATAATTTTTTATGATATCTACGAACTTTTTAATGTATCTTAGGTTTATGTCTTTGTGATCATTAACTTTCTCCAGAACATGTTTTTTTTCACTCTACATCTATATTTGGGCATTATTTTTTTCTTTTATTCCCATGTTTTCACTTCCCACCTATGTTCTCTTATTTGGAAACCTAGTATATGTTATTCCAAATGAAATTCACATATAAATTTTATCTTTTTAAAGAGTATGTTTTATTAACCCTTTTATTGATGTGGGTTTCTATTAAATTAAATTTCAAGTATTAAACCTTAGATGACCCATATGAATTTTGAGGATGAAATTCTTTTTAAGGGGGTATAATGTAACACCCTAAGTTTTTATGAATTTTTTTTAAAAAAAATTAAATTTATTTGATGTATTGTATTACAAAAAATACCATGTTATGATTTTGATAAACACAACACTAAATTAGCTTGTGTTACACGCAATAATGATTTTCCTCTATTGCTTGTGTTACATGCAAGGCTAATTTTTACTGAACGAAAGTATATTATTTTTTAAAACATTGCCTAGTTGTTGTAATGAACAATATGAATAACATTAAATAACTTATGAAAATATATTATCTGTACATATTTTTTAGTTATATATTGATAATTAATAAAATAATAATCATTTAAATGAAAAACAAATATTTTCTAAAAAATGTATTTTTTTTTCTAAATGATAGTTTAGTTATGACTGGTGCACATAATTTAAAATTAATTTTAACCACTTTTAGAAAATTAATTTGATAAAATAAAATTAATTTTTGGAATCATTGGGTCAAAATTATCTTCGGTTGAATTTTGGGGGTTTTTTTTTTGAAAAGTATTATTTTTTATGAATAGTGAAAAATACTGGATTTTAATTGAAAATTTTCTTTTCATCTAAATTATTTATAAATTTAAATAATATTTAAATTTGTTTTAATGTAAAATTATATCAAATATATATCCATTAATCCAATTTATTTCATAGTAATAATTTTGATATTGATCTTTTATATAAAAACATTTCAAACATTTGAACTTTTTCTCTTTAAAAAATTGCATTCTCATTACGTCTACAGGGTTATTTTTAAATTAAATCATGTCACTTATATGAATGGAATTTAGATAAATATAATAAATATTTTGAATCATAATAATTTATATTATTTAATATTTTTAACTTAATTTTTTACTATAATGATTAGTGAAAATGGTTTAAATTAATTACTACGGTTAAGGTTAAAATAGGGTTTTTACGCATTACATGTGTTTTTATTACAATTAATTTTATGCACACATATGATTATTATTTAATACATTGGATTTCATATTTATAATCTGTAGTTAAAAATTATCTAATAAATATAATTTTAATTTTATTATTAAAGGATAAATTACCTAGGTAAATAAAAAGATTCAAGTTACCATGGTAAAAAACTAAAAGATTATAATTGAGTAAACTTAAAGACTAAGGAACAACATGATAAAAATGTAATTAATTTTGTGTGGTGGAGGTGTTTATTGACCACATAAACCCTACCCTATATTATTGATCTATTATTGAGGTACATGAGGTAAGTTATACCTTCCAATAGTGAATACTTATGGGTATTTACAAGAATGTCACTCCTCAATTATAAAAGGTCACTCATTACCCTCCCTTCTACACACCTCTCAATCCATTTGGCTCAACCAACCCCTACCAAAATCAATTCCAAACTTATATACCATTATCCTAGAATCATTATTTTGGGTATAAAACCATACTAATAATGATTAATTATAAACCTAAGGAAGATACCCAAAGAAGAAAAAGTTTGAATGAGTACGAAAGAAGTCAAGACTTAAGGTAAGTGATTTTCATATCACTTTTTAATTATGTGAGAAACATGACATATTCACCACCAATTTATTTTATGTGGTTTATATAATTACCATAAATTTATTTTATGATTATTTTCATTAAAATTATATGGATATACATATCTATTTTAGGATCTCTCTTTCAGGGTGTTTATAGTACAAAAATTAACAAATCGATAAGGGATGTTTGTCTCAATTTTCCTTCTTTGGGACATAAGTTATGTTATGTACCTATAATATTATATGAGGTGTATATACTTCTCCTTTTACATCTTATACCATGAATATTTTTCTTTTCATGGTATTTTATGTTTTATTTAATGATATTCTTTCATGGGTATTACGATTCCAAGTTGCCAAAGTGGTAAGAGTTTTATGTTACAATCTCACCATTTATCAAGATTGTTTATGATTATGCTTCCAATAATGAAATTTTATGATCTATAAATTAATAAAGTCATGATATTTATTATAATATTGTTATTTCATGAGAATACATGTTTTCACTTCATTTTTCTCTCTTTATGTACTCAAGATTTCAAAATAATGTTTTTATGAAAAGATGTCTTTTTGGTCGAAAACTGTTTTTCTTCCAAAACCATGTTTTCTAAAAATGTTTTAAAAAATTTTTAAATGATAGTTCTTCAAATTTGAAAGTATATTTTCCATAAGAAATGTTTTAAATGATTTTTAGATCTTCCTTTATAAGTTTTCAAGGTTATTTTGAAAGAAAATGATTTTGAAAACATTATATGTTTTAAAAAGTGATTTTCAAAATGAAAAATATATTTTAATTAAGAAGGTTTTTAATGATATTTTAATGTTATTTTCATTCATCAACATTAATAACCCTTTTTGTTACTTATGCTCTAATGGGATATTTTTTAATGATACCATCCTCATTCTTTCTCTGGGTGGATTAATATTTTTTCAATGAGATTATTATAGAATCTATTTATTTTCCACTAGTTAACCATTTTTTAAAGAGATTGTTATGAAATCCATTTATTTTACATGGGTTATTCATGATTGAAATGAAACCCGTTTCTTTTCCATGGGTTAGTCATGATTGAAATGAAACTCATTTCTTTTACATGTGTTAATTAGGTTATAAAAGAATAATGATTGTTTTTATGAGTTTTATGATGAAATGAAAGCTCTTTTTACTTTAGTCATGTTGTGGTTCTTGGAAATTATTTATACGATGGGGTGTCCCATATTACATCAGGTAAACCCATTACAACTTATATGATGGGAGGCTCAGATAAAATTGAGTAAGCCTACTATGTCTTATACAATGGGGTGACCCAGGTAATGTCGGGTAAGCATGTTATATCTCATACGATGGGGTAGTTTGAATAGTTCTAGGTAATCAAATTATAGATTATATGATGAGGAAACCCATATAGTGATCGGTAATCCCATTACAGCTTATATAATGGGGCATCCCAGAGAGTGTTGTGTAATCTCATTACAACTTATACAATGGGGCTTCCTAGATAGCGTTGGTTAATCCTGTTACAGCTTATATGATGTGGAATCCCATATAGAGCTTCAATTCATTTGGTAATTATTTATATCTCATGATACGAAAATGGGAAACAAGTCGACGGGCTTGATCCACAATGGGAAATATGTGCATCCTGATCCACAATGTTGATGGTCTTGGTATTTAACATTGAAATGTGAAATGTTTTTCTATATTTATGATGGTTCCACACTTTTATGACAAGATCTTATGGTTCATGATTGATTTATGAAGATTTTTCACTCTTATGGCCCATATTTTCTAAAGTGATGATGTTTTCTACCATAAATCATGTTTATGATCCATGACATGTTGGGTATGAAGTTTTTAAGTTATGTTCATGATCTCATTCCCTTATGCATATCTTATGATTTGATATGATCATAGATTTATATCTATTATGTTTACCCTTAATGAGAATCTAATATCACCCTTTATTATGTTTCATTCCATAGGTTATAAATAAAGGTTAGGTAGGGTATTTCTAAGAGGAGTACTATGTGAGAATATCTTTGTGGGAGATGGTGAAGATCTTTCCCCAAATTAGAATATTACATTCCAAGTTTCCAAAAGAACTAAACTATTGTGGTCCTTAGGAATGTGTTCATATAATGTATTGAATATTTGCCTAAGAAGATGAAATATCAATTTATGATAACCCTAGATAGTTATAGGTCCTCCAGCCTTCATTTTCTCAGACACCGTCATAGAATAACCTGTCGTCCATATATGATTAGTGGTGGCACTTTGTGTACATATTTCATTTCATCACTTCTGATCTGAGAACCTAGATTTGTGACTTATATTATCATCATCATACCTTATCCTGTAGATATTGATGCATCCTCAATTTTTTTAAGCCCCCTTCTAGAAAATGAATCTACACTACTTCTATATTATGTTCTAAGTATCATGACCTTAAACTACATGCAATTTATTCAAAGTTGTTTAGAATTAAATACTATTCATTGATGATCCAAATCATGTGACCTTAAACTACAGGTGAAAGAGACACAAAATAAGTTAAGATGAAAACCCAAAAAGGGAATCCTAAGAAAAAAATAAGTCTCCACTCATTAATCCTTTCATTTTTAGGTAATAGAAAAAAGTTAGAGTGAAAGTTAAAAAAAGGATAAAAGGTTGTAGAGTCCACCATATAAACCTAGAAAAAGATTATTTGTGCTCGTTGGATCTACTGATCCAGAAAAAAATTAAAGTGATGATTGTTATATTTCTTTCACCATGATGATGTGTTCAGTACATGGTGATGTAGCTTTTAGGGTACCTCAACCCTTCTTGAGAACCCTTATTCCATAAGCAACTTCATTTCCCAAGTTTTTTAGTCTTCATAAACTTCCATGGATTTTGGTAGTAGGTATTCCTGACACCAAGGGATACTTTATTTTACTATGAATATATTCCCAAATATGGATCTATATGTGCAGCCCATTTTTTCTTGTCAACCAGAAGCATATCACCCAGATGGATGAACCTCCAACCTTCATATTCCATGAAATTATCATGAAACAACTAGTCATATAAATATGATCGTGTTTTATCTTTGTGTACTTATCCTATTTCATCATCCTTGGATTAAATTCCTTGGAATATTATTTACACAACCCACAATCCAGCCATTCAAATGGATTCGAAATCCTTGGTATTACATATTTATGAACCAGACTCTTCCTTTGGACAATAATATGATATGTCATTTATGAACCTTTTGAACTTCTTCACATGATCTAGGACTACAGAGTGCATCGTTCCATGCATCATGACCTTAAACCATTTGCAGCAACTCCCATGAGATGGCACATCCCAATAACAAGTTTTTTTGGCTCCTAGACCTCTATTCACATCATGTTTAATATACTCTAGATGGGTAAAATTGTCTCATCCCATTTTCCAAATTACATGACCTTAAACTATTAGTAAAAAAGGCATAACATTTTTCATACTAAAAGACTAAAGTGGGAGCCTGAGAAAAATACAAGCCCATTATCACTAGGATTACCCCATATGAATCCTAGGTAAAATTTAGTGTGGAAAAATAAAGGGGGGTCCCCAATATGACCCCATAAAAATTTGAATTAAATCTCTTATTTATGTATGTTATCCATATGAATTTAGGTTTTCCTGGTTTATTTCATTCAAGTATATGCAGGTTATCGTGAAATAATGTCTATATTGAGATAAAAATTAAAGGTTCAAAAAATAGTGGTATATAAAATTGGTTCTCATTAATTATAGAAAAGATTAGAGGAATCTCCATATAATATAGTCACTCTCTATAATAAACAAATTAATTAAAAATGTTCAAAATATAAGTTTTCACTTCATGGATTGATTTTATAGATTCATCAACATCACATTTAATCCTATCTTACTTCACTACATCATACTCTTCAACAAAGTGAAGATACTACACTATATTAGTAATAACACTCTTTCCTTGAGCATGGGATTCCTAAAGTAATCAGTGTCCCTCAAACATTTTCTATTTGGTTGAATCCAATTCTTGTTGAAAAAAAACTACCTGTAGGTATTCCTCATCAATTTGATGATAATAATCCACCACATCCTCATCATAATGAGACTCCACCTAAGATATTATAGCCTTGATATTTTCAAATTTCTATGACATTCTTGCTCTAATAAGAAGTTTTTGGGATGCTTTCTCTTGTTCTCGTCATCAAATGATTTCCATGGATGATGTGGTAATGAAATTTGGCATATCCCATTATCTTGAACATGTTTCACAACATATAGATTTGTGAGTTCAAGTCTTCCAAAGGGGTATTTGAGACTAGACATTACATGTACTACCAAATGAAATGATAAGATATGTAAAAATCACTTGAAAATTCAAGATCTAACTTAGATGCCATCACAAGAGTGTGGGGATATTCAGGAACTAGATTGTTGGTCGAAGTGGAATCTCAAGAGGTGGGTGAATTGAGTTGCTACTTCAAATTTCTATTAAAAACCTTGTTTTAAAAGGATCCCTCAATTTTAAAATGGCCCAGTTAATTAAGGCAGTAGAGATGTAAATTTTTAGTTGGTCAACAGTTTTCTCAAAGGGTGATTAGTCCTCAGTTGAATTGGTTTTAAAACACTTCTTCTACTTTTGAAACAAGTTTACTGAATTCAATATATACACGCACTAACCAAAATTAACTAATAAAGAAAATGCAAAATAGTTTTATGTTTTAGAAAATATAAGTAGTGGAGAAATACATAAAACATAGTATAACAAAATATAGTGCATAGTGAAGTAAAACAAGAGGTTCAGTCTCAAGCTATGACTTAATCCTCTTCACTTTTTGATCACTTGCCACCAAGCAGTTTATATTAGCAATAAACTTGATACACAGCCTGTATTGGGATTTACAATAGTTTTCAAAAACTGTCCAGGGTTCACATCCTCTCCCATAGTTCTTTGTGGGAAAAAAATAGCATAGACCACACACGGTCTCTTCCTCTGTTATACGTGGGAAACAAAGTAGGTGAAGTTTGATTTGAGGATATTCAATATCCTCCAGTTCAAGCATAGAAGACAGTGTGTGAAACAGACAGACAGACACACTTCTCACAGATGTAAAATAAAGGAACACAATAGAGCTTAAGATAATAATCTTGAGTTTAGAAATATCTATGTGTTAGCGGTTCAGTTCTTGACTCCTCAGAGTGGATAATTTAATGTTGGAGTCTTTCTCTGAAACTTGTCTTTAAACAGAGTGTCAAAACTCCAGGTTCTAGATTTCAGTAATCGTTTGTTCTACTTCTTTAGTTGATTAAAAGTTTATGAGACACAGAAGGTAGCCTCAATTTATTTTCCCGAAATGATCTTCTTGAAGTTCTTGGGGTTTGCAGTGAGGTGCTCGAATGGTTCTTCCTTGTTCTTCCATAATTTTTTCTTTGTGCATTTAACTTATGGACTTCTATGATTCTATTTTTTTGTTTTTCTCTGTGCCATTATATATATCATTATTCATTGGTCTTCTCTTTCATATTTGAGGTCCGTCAATTGGTGTATATTTATCGCGTGCAATCTTTCTCGTACCTCGTACTATCAAGATATGGTCTCTTGATATGTCTACAATAAGCATTAATTAAGTCAGAAGCATTAAAATTAGAAAAATATGACCATTAGAAAAATATCAAGAATTTGAAAAAGTAAGGGTATCAGTATACTAGTAACGGTAGCCTTCACATCGGAAGGCTTCAACAGCAGGTGCACATCGGCAACCTACAACTGTAACCTTACATTGGTAACCTTCAGAAGTAGGATTGCATTGATGACCTTTGTATCGGTGACCTTGTATCAGTGACCTTTGTATCAGTGACCTTTGTATCAGTGACCTTGTATTGGTGACCTTTGTAGCAGTGAACTTTGTATCGGTGACCTTGTATTGGTGACCTTTGTATCGGTGACCTTGTATCAGTTACCTTTGTATCGGTGACCTTTGTATTGGTGACCTTTGTATCAGTGACCTTTGTATCGGTGACCTTGTACTTAGATAAATTCTACAGTATAATCTTAAAATGAGAACAGTGAGATTAACAGTACATAGGTATTACTTTGAGATAAGCGTGATTTTCACATAAATGATTATCTTGTAATAGAAACATAATTATCATATAAAGAAAAACATGATTTGGGATTATCAAAACAGGTGAGTCCAATAATCTCTCCCTTTTTGATAATCACAAATTTTGTCATTGAATCTTTAGGTGTAAGATTTTTGAATCAAGGTTAAACACATCTGCTAATTTCATCAGTGATGTGAGAGAATTAAAGTGAATCCAGAACATATACAAATTGAAGATAGACAACTGAAACTCTAAAAACATCACCCCCTTTGAGTAAATGAGAGAATTAAAGTTTGAATATTTTCTCCCCCTTTTTGATTAAAAAAAGGAGTACATAACAAAAAATAGTGAAAAGTGATTGTTTTTATTAATAAAACAATAGTACAATGTACAAAAAAAGATACATTTATCCATATCAGCTAATACAGTCTACACTCAATCCACATCAGATATGTCCATTGGAGCTTTGGCTTTGGAAACTGAGGATACATGTTCTAAAGGTGGAGGTATAGTATGAGGTATGGCAATTAACAGTATAGGAGGAGCTACAACAGAAGCATCAGTAAACCTATAGTGAGTAGATCTCTGAGGAATGGTGGGGGTCAAGCTTCTGATGGCATGTGCAGGAGTCATCATAGGTGCAGCACTCGCAGATCCTGAGGCACCTAAGGTAGAGGTCAATTCTGGAGGAATAATGATGGGAGTGCAGTCCACATAGAGGAAAGGCAAGAGAAGATTCCTGAAGTCCATAATAATACTACCTCCTCGTTCCATAGAAGAGATGAAATCATCCTTATTCTCCATAAATTTCTCCAAAGTAGGAGTCAGCTCTCGAAGATTGCTCACTTTATCCTTAAATTCCTGAGTGACAGGTGGAATCCTCAGGTTCTCCAATAGCAACTTGAAGTGTCCATCCATACGATGCTTAGTATATACCCTTTTTTAATAAAAGTCAACTTGATCCTTGATGGCCTTCTGGTCTTGAGTAGCTTCCATTAAATAATTTCCCACAACATTATGAATTTCCCTGGTAATGGAAATGACCTGAGAGTCTGAGGTACTAGAACCAGAGAACTTTTCCACTTCTTCTCTAACAATGGTCTTGAAGGATTCGATGTCAACTGGATGAGAGGTTAAAGAAGAAGAAGATTCACCTAGAGGTTCTATAGACAAAGCCACAGTATCTTTAAATGATTTGGTTAGCCCACTAATCATCCTTTTTACATCGTCATCTTGGCCTTTCACATGTTTTTCCATAGTCTTCTTAAAATCCTCAAACATTATGACAATTTTATGAACCACACTTTTAACATAACTAAGGTCTTTGTCCACCTAAGCTATTGAAGCCATATATGCATCTAAGCTGGAAATAGATTGTTTCACTGAATCCATAGACATTGCCAAATTTCTTACCTGATTATGGTATTCCCTGACCTCATGTAACACAGCTGAGTGAGAGGTAGAGACTATCCTTTCCACTACAGATATCATGATTCCTTGATTGTGAGCAATTTTTCTCGCTATCTCAGTGGTTTTCTCGTCAATATGCCTCTTCAGGTTTGATTTCAAATAATCCAATTCATCCTTCTTTACATAGTCTCAAGGAAACAGAACCACTGGATGCACAGTGTTAGTTTCTAAGATAGTAGGAATTGGGGGGCTTCTTATAGACTGGTCATCTTCAGAATCTCCATAATCAAGTCATTAAACCACAAAGCCAGGAGCTTCTATCCAGTCCTCTATCTCATGAGCAACAGCAACTGATCCTGTAGCAATAGGTTCCTCCCCCTCACTTGGAGCATTCTCTTGATTAACCATATACATATCTTCTATACATCCTTGAGAAACTTCATTAAAAGGAAGGTCCACTACCACTTCCTCCATAGAATTTTATACAACTTCCAAAACAAATCCAGCTTCAACTGAATCAGCAACTTCTTCATCTCTACTTTCTACCCTTTATGTATGTCCTACTAAGGGACTGATACTTAAAAATTCCTCTTCACATTCAGCAGAAGCTATTTCAAAGTCCATATGACTTGATTTAGAGTTCTCATCCTCATCTAAGGTATCTCTGTTAGGACCAATAGGGGCCTATATACCCTGAGAGGGGGGTGAATCAGTGTATGTATATTCTTTTTCAAATTTCTTCCTGCCCCATTGGATCTTGACCTCTTTATTACAAGGGTCACTTCGTTTTCACTTGTGTGTTTATTATGATCACTTATTTTATTCTTTATCTGATGATGATGCTTTAAATGCAATGAAGGGAAGTAAGCAGGCAGACACAACGATTTTTACTTTGTTCACCCTCACTGGGCTACATCCAAGGAGCATACGCTGACAAGTTTCCGGTCATACCTAATTCCACTATTCTTCACTAGATGTGGATACAATGGTTCGGGATAGATCACTTTTATTCCCAGGGTCACTACCTTTACAATGTTTACGGTCAGCTCACTGCTTTCCCAAGGGTCACTCCCTGTTTCTCTCTCTCTGGCTCACTGCTAGTGGAGAGGATCACCTTCTTCCTCTTCCTTTGCTCACTGCTCCAAAAAGGATCCACTCACAGTTTATAGACATGTAGGTCTCTTCATTTGGATGAAGTAATGCATCTTCTTCTGTATGTAAATGCTCTGTTGAAGTTCAACTTTCACCCGTGGATGTATATCTCTTTGCACCGAAGGTATCGGGCAATCTTCCAGCTTCTACACAGCCCAAAAATCACTGCCATAACTAAACCTTACTTGGCGCGCAAGTCTAACTCGGTGCGCAAGTATCGACGCACAAGTCCCAATGGGTGCGAAAGTCCACCTCATACACTTGCGCGACAGAAGCTTACCCAACTCCAAACTTGCATGACTCTCTTCCTTTTACGCCCAAACCAATATTGGCGTGCAACTGCCAACCGGTGCGCAACTTCTCACACTGGCGCACAACTACAACCACCGGTGCACAACTTCACCTCCGCGACCACACGCCACTTGCGCAACCACCACACCTGTATGACGGGAGCTCTGAATCTTCAAAGTGTTGAACTCCGATGAAGAATGAAGAGGTGTGGTCCTGTATTTATAGGAAAATCGACCACCCTGTACGACGGCGTGCAAGTCACCTACGCGACCCAGTCTCGGCGCGAAAGTCTTCTGTCCTCTAAGACACTTGCGCGACCAACTCCCAAACTTGCACGAACCTATTTCCTTTGCCATATTTTGATCTTATGATCTTGAAAAACATATGGTGCACAAGTTATTTATACTTCAAGTCCACGGCACGAAGTCTCTTTTCCAAAACACTTTTCTTTATTTGTCGATTTTCAGGCCCAAAAATTTGGCAAACACTGGAAAATGGAACCACCTTGTATCTGTTCTTTTTGTACCAACTCCAGATCATCCATTCCATTATCGACGTTCTTGAATAAAACATGGATCACTGACCACAACTTTTAAACTCAACATTCCACCATGAAACCCCCTTTTTCAACAAATTTGTATGTCATAGTTTGCATTTTCAACAATCACAACACAGATTTTCACTTTTTCAACAAACACAATCACCTCAAAAATACTTCAATGATGCCTTGAGGGATTTTTGCCCAACAATCTTCCCCTTTGGGTTTGTTAACAACTCTTCCATAAAAATGTGTATCATTAATTCTTCAGCCACCATTCGCCTTTTGCAATTCGGATAGCGATCAAGGATTTACTCAACACATACCCTAATCCCACATGAGCAATGCTCGGTGTGAGAAACAAGAGTCAATGAAAAGTTCATCAATGAATCACTTCATCTCTGACTCCCACTGTTGACACCAAACTGATACTAATTTGTACTAAACTGATACCAATTGTTGAAGGACTTGTTGGAAGACCAATGTTTGGTTTGGAAATATTCTTACCACTCTCCAACACCACTCTTCTGCTTTTATCACGATCCTCAGCTGTTGTGATATCTATCCTTTGATCGATCACTTCTAGCATCATCATATTTTATACGCTCCCCCTTTCTGGTCACAGCTTCATCCATTGTCAGCTTCAAAACCTCTTTATCCCTATTTCTTGTGTTGTCCAAGATAAGATATGGCTAAGCACGTTCAACTAGCTTCAAATCCCCCTATCTGGCTGCTCTACCTGTCAGCTTCTCCCCATATCATTCATGATTTATCAAATTTCCACACTGTCTCCCCCTTGAACAATCACTATTTTATCCCCCTTTGTCAACGAACCCAAAGGTCACTCCTTTGCAGTCTGTAACAGAGTAGAGAACACATATCAGCACATTAGGGAAAAACACATCATACCTCAGGGATAGGGGGTTCACATCCACATGCTTTTAAGTGCGGGGAATCGACTGAACTCCCAGAGCCAGCCAATGCCTTTCGAATGCTTCCTTGGGTAAGGCCTTTGTCAGAATATCTACAACCTGGAACTCTGTAGGCACATACTCCAACTTCACAAGCCCTTGATCCACTTTCTCCTTGATAAAATGATATTTGATCTCAATGTGCTTTGTCATTGAGTGATGAACTGTATTTTTTCTAAAATTGATATCACTTGAGTTATCACACTGGATTCCGATCAGAGACTTCACTTCAACTCCCATATCATCAAGATGCTACTTCATCCATAATAACTGTGTGCATGCTTGAGTGGCCGCAATATACTCAGTTTCTACGGTGCTTAATTTAATGCAATACTACTTCTTGCTTAACCAAGAAATACATAGTCTGCCAAGATAGAATGCACCTCCAGATGTTGATTTCCTATCATCCTCTGAACCGGCCCAGTCTGCATCAGTATATCCCACTAACTCTATATGAGATCTGTCATTATATGTCAAGCCGAAGTCCAATGTTCCCTTGATATACCGAAGTATTCTTTTCACTGCAAGAATGTGGATTTCCTTGGGATTACTTTGATATCTTGCTACTTGGCATGTGGCGAAAACAATATCAGGACTTGTTGTAGTTAAGTACAACAGACTTCCAATAATTTTCCTGTATTATGTGATATTAACTACCTTTCCATCCTCATCTTTTGATAATTTCATTCGGGTAGCAACCAGAGTCTTCATCTCCTTGGAATTATCCATTCCAAACCTCCTCATAACCTCCTTGGCATATTTAGATTGAGAAATTAATGTTCCATTCCTTCCTTGTGTCACCTGTAGACCAAGGAAAAACATTATCTCTCCAATCATTGACATTTCAAACTCATTTTTCATGAATTCGGAAAACTGTTTGCACTGAGCTTCATCTGATCCACTAAATATTATGTCATCGACATAGACCAACACCATCATCCTTTGATTACTATTGTTGTTGAAATAGAGATTGTAATAAACTCCACCACGTTGGAAACCAAGCTTCTTCAAGTACTGATCAAGCCTTGAGTACCATGCTCTTGGTGCTTGTTTCAGCCCATAAAATGCCTTCTTCAGCCTACAAACTTTGTTCTCATCCTCATGAATAAGAAAACAATTTGGCTGCTCAATGTACACCTCTTCTTCCAGAACCCCATTTAGAAATGCAGATTTGGCGTCCATCTGGAACACTTTGAACTTTTTTTGCACTACTATGGCCAAAAATAATCTGATTGTCTCCAGCCTTGCAACTGGTGCAAATGTCTCATCTACATCTATTCCCTCTATTTGGGAGTATCCCTTGCACACTAGTCGTGCTTTGTTTCGAATCACAGTTCCATCTCCATTAATCTTGTTGTGATAGACTCATTTATTCCTGATGACATTCTTGTCTGCTAGCCTCGAAACAATCTCCCATGTCTGATTCTTCTCAATCTGATCTAGCTCTTCATTCATATCCTGAACCTAGTTTTCATCTTCAGCTACATCAGTAAAGCATTTCAGCTCAATCTGTGATAGTAATGATGTCTGCTGTAGTGATTTCATTCTTCTTGTTTGAACTCGAGCTCACTGATCACTGATGATATTATGCCTTTCAATTTCAGCTTGACTCTTTGTCTTTTGTGTAGATAAGGATTTTACTTTCTCATACTCATCATCATTATCCTCTTTTGAATCATCTTCAACCAATTCTTCTCTCCCTGAGTCTCTTACAACTTCTTCACCATTAACAGAAAACTTTTCACTGTGTCATTGTTCAATGATGTCATTTCTTTGAACATCTTCTCTCAAATTTTTGTTGACACACCTTTGATTTTTCTCTCACAGATTCTTGGTATCCTAAAAGAAGTTAGCTGATACCACATTTTTAGAGAAAAATAGATAAGCATGAGATGCATGATTATTGCTGCTTTTCTGACAATAAGTCTTCCCTCGATTGAAAAACTCCTGAGCCGATTCATCCGATTATTGCTTTGATGGATCTTGCATCTGATTTTGTTATTGAATCTCCCCCTCTGTTATGTAACCCTTCCCAAGGTTAGGCCCAACATTTATACCCATAACATTCTTCTTTTTCTGCATCATCTATTCTCATATTCCACTTGGAATTGATCCATTAACAAATCTCTAAGCCTACTGAGTTGGAACTCGGTGTAGGAAACAAGAGGTAGAGTTAATAACACAATCACTTCCTAGTGTTCTATGTTTCTACCTTTATTCTTCAACTCCAGTACCTGATTTGAATCAATTGAAACTCTAGAGCATATCACTTCTCCACTTCGCATCATTAGATGCCACTTCCCCTTGGATCGTATCTCCTTAGAACCTAAAACACATGAATCATCAGTTAATAGCATTTATATACATAGGGAGAGGAGATGTTTATTGAATCCTCAAGACGAGAATAGTGGTTGATCCTGATGGGTCAACCCTTTGATTCTTTCTTGGAGCGCATCACATTCCTTTCTTGCTTCCTCCAGGTGCCTGGCCAACTTCAACTGCTCTGGCCATATGACTAAGCATTCATTACCTGAATGCTGAGTCTTTTTCTGATATGAAGATTCTATAGGTCTGGACTTTCTCACCATTTGGGGTTTAAACCCAATAGTACACATTTCCATCTTTGATGTTCCACTAAAATTCCATTTCCCTTGATTCCTAATCTGAGCAGGAATATATTTTCTTTCCATCTTCCCTTGCTTCTTCCACCATTGCAAGGATCTTGCATCTTCTTCCAGTTTTCTCTATGGAACACGACCTGGGAATTTTTCATTACATTCTTTGTTCATCTTTCTTTTATCAGATGTCTCAATCACCACACTCTTTTTCATTGGTGGTGAGTCCTCCATTGAACATTTATTCTTCTTTATCATAGTTGGAGTAGATCTCCACTTAATCTTCCAGGTTTGTTCACATTCTCTCCTTGAGAGCTATTTTGAGTATGACAAATGAGATGACTGATACACCTTTCGTTCATCTCCATGTGATTCCCCTGAGGCTCTAAGCCTATTCTTCTCCTTGCCACTTTGTCTCTCAGTGTAGAATTTCTCATTATGCATCATTGGAGTCAAGAATCTCCTTTCGAGTTCCCTTTCCCTTCTTGTGTTTTTCTTGCTACAATTTCTTGCCAAATGCCCATAATCTGAACATATAAAACATTTTCCATCAAAGGCATACCTCATTTCATCACTTCTATGTCGAGATTCTGATACACCTTGAGTTCTTCTTCTGACACGGGGCTCTTGAGCTTCCTGACACATACTCATGGTGTGTCTCATTCTTCAACAGTAATAGCATCTAATGGATGCTTTCCTCTGAGAGACTCTTCTCTCTGATTTCTCATGATTCTTTTTCTTATTCTCAGATTTAGTAATGTTTCTATTTTCATAGCCTGAGATGTATCCAAGAGCCTCTGAACAGAAGCTTGAGGTGTGGCCATGAATCCCACAGAAAAAGCATATGTCATCACTTATTTTTGTAACTATCATCTTAGGCCTATCTTCAGCACCTAGATGTTTTTATCCACTCCTAGAACTATTCATGGCTCGCATTCTATCATGCACGAGAGAGGATTCATCAAATCCAATGCTAGATTTTCCCAAGCTATATGGTCTTTGAGCTAAGAAAATATTTTTTTGTTTCTCCTCAGAAATCTCATACTTCCTTTTCACTTTATCATCACCTTCCAAAGGACAATCGAATAGTAAGTGCAGTGCATCCTTCAACTTAGGTTTTCTTTTGTCCCTTGATATATCCATTTCTTTATTGGATTTCTCTATTACTTCCTCAAATTGTTGAATCTTTTTATTTCTTGATTCAAGTTGATGATTGAGTTATTTTATGATATTCTTACCTCTACTCAACTCATCTTCTAGTTACTGTGTGAGATTTTATACCATGTCACCTTGCATCATTACTTTCAATTTTTTCTCAGAAACAGATTCAGTGACAGATTCATTCTCTTGTTGTAGCCTTTGATTCTTCTGAACTTCTTCAAACAACTGGTTTGTTAGATCATCATTTCTAGCTTTTAGATTCTGAACTTCATCTGACTTTTGATTCTCTTAATAATCACTAGCCTTTTGTTTTTCTTTCATTTTAGCCACATTTTGTAGTTCTTCACCTTGAGAATCATTCTTCTCCTTTAGGTCAGTAGCCACATCAATAAGCCTTTGATTTAAGCCTCTTAGCTTGTTGACCTCAATCTCCAATACTTTTATCCGAATATCTTTAGATTTGAATTCTTCATCCAATTTCCGATCCAATTTCTTTGTCATGTTGACAACATCTACCAGTGGCTTCCTTCTCAAAACTTCTTCATCATCGGTTGTTTCGGTATAACTTTGATGTTCATGAACTTCACTCATTCCAACATTTTGATTGAGTGAATCAATCTTTTCCCTATCAGATTCATCCAGTCCTTCTTTCAGTAAGCTGTTTGATTCTTTTAATTGAATCACACTTTTTCCATACACACTTCCACACTGAGGAATACCACCTGACTTATGATTCTTCTTTGATGTTTTTTCCTTTTCCATGGCACACCGAGATAAGAGCAGACTGATTCTTTAACCACACAGATCGACTACACCAAGTCCGATCAAACAAATCTGATAAAAGCAATTGTCCCTCTGATACCAATTTTTAGGACCAATAGGGGCCTATATACCCTGAGAGGGGGGGTGAATCAGGGTATGGATATTCTTTTTCAAAGTTTTTCCTGCCCCATTGGATCTTGACCTTTTTATTACAAGGGTCACTTCTTTTGCACTTGTGTGTTTATTATGATCAATTATTTTCTTCTTTATCTCATGATGATGCTTTAAATGAAACGCAGGGAAGTAAGCAGGCAGACACAACGATTTTTACTTGGTTCACCCTCACTAGGCTACGTCTAAGAAGCATACGCTGACAAGTTTCTGGTCATACCTAATTCCACTATTCTTTACTAGATGTGGATACAATGGTTCAGGCTAGATCACTTCTATGCCCAGGCTCACTGCCTTTACAATGTTTAGGGTCAGCTCACTACTTTCCCAAGGGTCACTCCCTGTTTCTCTCTCTCTGGCTCACTGTTGGTGGAGAGGATCACCTTCTTCCTCTTCCTTTGCTCACTGCTCTGGAAAGGATCCACTTACAGTTTATAGACATGTAGGTCTCTTTATTTGCATGAAGGAATGCATCTTCTTCTATATGTAGATGCTCTGTTGAAGTTCAACTTTCACTCGTGGATGTATATCTCTTTGCATCGAAGGTATCGGGCAATCTTCCAGCTTCCACGCAACCCAAAAATCACTGCCGGAACTAAAACTTACTTGGCGTGCAAGTCTAACTCGGCGCGCAAGTATCGGCGTGCAAGTCCCAACGGGCGCGCAAGTCCACCTCAGACACTTGTACGACAGAAGCTTCCCCAACTCCAAACATGCGCGACTCTCTTCCTTTTATGCCCAAACCAATATTGGCGTGCAACTTCCAACCAGCGTGCAACTTCTCACATCGGCGCACAACTTCAACCACCAGCGCGCAACTTCACCTGCGCGACCACACGCCACTTGTGCGACCACCACACCTGCACGACAGGAGCTCTGAATCTTCAAAGTGTTGAACTCTGGTGAAGAATGAAGAGGGGAGGTCCAGTATGTATAGGCAAATCGACCACCCTGCATGACGGCGCGCAAGTCACCTGCGCGACCCAGTCTCGGCGCACAAGTCTTCTATCCTCCGAGACACTTGCGCGACCAACTCCCAAACTTGCGCGAACCTATTTCCTTTGACATATTTTGATCTTCTGATATTGAAAAACATATGGCGCGCAAGTTTCCTATACTCCAAGTCCTCGGCGCGCAAGTCTCTTTTCCAAAAACACTTTTCTTCATTTGTCGATTTTCAGGCCCAAAAATTTGGCAAACACTGGAAAACGGCGCCACCTTGTATTTGTTCTTTTTGTACCGCCTCCAGATCGTCCATTCCATTATCAACGTTCTTGAATCAAACATGGATCGTTGACCAAAGCTCTTGAGCTAGACATTCCACTATGAAACCCCCTTTTTCAACAAATTTGTATGTCATAGTTTTCATTGTCAACAATCACAACACAGATGTTCACTTTTTCAACAAACACAATCACCTCAAAAATACTTCAATGATGCCTTGAGGGATTTTTTCCCAACAATCTCTAACGTCTCTTAAGACATTTATAGCCACTTCTTCTTCACTGGTTTCCTCATCACTGTCCCTTAGGACAGTCTCCCTTCTAGGTAATCCCTTCGGTGGGATAGGATCACCAAAGGATATAGTATTAACATGAGGATTTGAGGAAAGGCTAGGATCACTCATGTCATCTATAGGAGAATCCTATCTTTCTTGCACAACAGCATCCACTTCTTCTTCATCTGAATAAGCAGGCTCTACTTCATTAGGATTAAGATCAGGGTCTCTCTTATTCTTAGGCCTAGTGGGATGAGTCACGGGGTTAAACTCTTCATAAACCTTAGCCTCACCATTCACCCATCTCCTCAACCATGGATTCCAGCTAATCTTAATCATCTTTCAAATTACCTTGGTGATGCAATGGTTATCTTTCACAAAAAAAGTTTCCTTCTTATCTCCAGCAACTCCTTTCACTTTCAACATAAGAGATATCAACATAGCAAGAAATGGGGCATTGGATTTGGAACTGGGCTTGGTCATATATTCTAGTTGAATCATCAACAGCCTGCATATGTTGATATTTTGTTCATGCTTTAATAGATACAAGAGAAAAACATCCTGATATTTTAAAGTTGTAAAGTCCCCTATCCTGGGACTTAAAAAATGCTGGATAAACTTGAAAATCAGCTTATCTTCTCCTACCATTTCAGCATCAATGACTTTCCTAGGAATTCCATTCCCTATCAATTCAGCTAATGCTTCATCATATCATAATAACTCAATAGTGGGAGGCACCACTTTTGAGTAATAGTAAAAAAATCCCTTCATGTGGTACTCTCAAACATTCATCCCATTCAGCAGAGGAGAAACTAAAACTTACTCCATTTACTTTGGAATTCATCCAGTGCTCATCCACAGACTACTCAAACCTGAGATACTCATAAAATTCCTTCACTAACCTCAGGTAATAGGGTCTATTATTTTTTGCAAAACACTTAACCCAACCCTGAGCTTCAAGTGCCTTCAGTACTAAAGACCGGATCGACAGCATCGACTCTGAACTTAACTCTTTCTCAACCACTATTTCCCTCTTTGATAAATGCAGGTTAAGAAGCTTTTCCACTATCTGGCTTCCACTACTCGACTCGGATCTAGGTCTCTTAAGATCGGTTGCATCTCCTTTATCAGAAACCAAAGGCCTTTTGAATCTTTCCATTGATCTGAAGTGGTTCAAGGTTTCAGTAGAGGTTTAGGTTCTGAGATTGGGGAGAAAAAGGTTTGGGAGAGGATTTGATGTGGATTGAAATGTGATTTGTGTTTTATTCATATTATTTAGGGATCGAAAAATGAAACAAATAAAATAAATAAGTAATATGTAGAAAACATTTTAGATTCTGACTGAGAGCACAAAAACGCAAAGTCCCAGACTCAAGTCGTCTATCGGTAAAGAGGTATCAGTAAGATCTAACAGTGAGGTCCTATCGATAAGGTCTAACGGTGTGGTCCAATCGGTAAGGTCTAACGGTGAGGTCCTATCGGTAAGGTCTAACGGTGAGGTCCTATCAGTAAGGTCTAATGGTGAGGTCCTATTGGTAAGTTCTAACGGTGAGGTCCTATCGGTAAGGTCTAACGGTGAGGTCCTATTAGTGAGGTCTAACAGTGAGGTCATATCGGTAAGGTCTAACGGTGAGGTCCTATCAGTAAGGTCTAATGGTGAGGTCCTATCGATAAGGTCTAACAGTGAGGTCCTATCAGTAAGGTCTAATGGTGAGGTCTTATACTCAAAAGTTTATCATACCTAACTCATGTTTGATGTAATTTAACCTCTCAGAATTCAAAGGCTTTGTGAATATACCTGCCAATTGGTGTTCAGTACCAATGAATTCAAGAGTGATATCACATATTTGATAATGATCTCTCAAGAAGTGATTTATTTCATCAATATTCTTTGTCCTAACATGAGATACTGGATTTTTAGACATGTTAATAGCACTTGTGTTGTCATAGTTTATAGAGACATGTTTGAATTGATACCCATAGTCTAGTAAAGTGTCTTTCATCCACATAATTTGAGCACAAAAACTACCAGCAACTATATATTCATCCTCTGCAGTATATAACGCAACAAAATTGTGTTTCTTACTACACCATGATACTAGTGACTTGCCTAAAATGTGACATGTTCCAGAGGTTCTTTTTCTGTCTAACTTGCAACCAGCAAAGTCAGCATCCGAATAACTTATTAAATCAAACAGCTATCCTCTTGGATAAAATAGTATTAAATTTATAGTATACTTAAGATATTTAAAAATCCTTTAATATAATTTAAGTGAGACTCTTTGTGATTGTCTTGAAAACGAGAACACATGCATACACTGAATATAATGTCAGGTCTGGTAGTAGTAAGATAGAGCAGACTCCCAATCATACCTCGGAAATTGGTTTGATCCACTGATTCACCATTTTCATCAGCATCCAACTTGCAAGTGGTACTCATAGGTATATCACTACCTTTACTACTATCCAAACAAAAAAATTTCAAAATATCCTTAGAATATTTACTTTGATTTAAAATAATACCATTTTTATTTTGAAAAATATTAAATCCAAGAAATTTTTTTAATTCCCCCATTAGACTCATTTCAAATTCATCTTGCATCATTTTTGAAAAATCAGTACAGGGAGAGTTTCTAGAGGATCCAAAAATTATATCATATACATAAATCTGTATTGTTAAAACATCTTTGGAAATCCTTTTAATAAAAAGAGTAGGATCTATTATTCCTTTAGTAAAACCTTTTGAAATGAGAAAGGAACTAAGTCTATCATACCAATCTCTTGGAGCTTGTTTTAGTCCAAATAAGGCTTCAGACAGTTTAAATAGACAATTTGGAAAATGGGGATTTGTAAAGCCAGGGGGTTGTTCAGCAAACACATCCTCAACTATATACCTGTTTAGAAAATCACTTTTAACATCCATTTGATAAAGTTTAAAATTCAGATGAGCTACATAATCAAGTAGTATCCTAATGGCCTCAAACCTAGATACAGGTGAAAAGTTCTCCTCATTGTCTATTCCTTCTTCTTCTCTATACCCTTGTGCAACTAACCTAGCTTTATTTATAACTATATTTCCAGATTCATCAACTTTATTTCTAAACACCCATTTAGTGTCTATGGTCAAGGTGTCTTTAGGTCTGTCCACTAATTCCCAAACTTTGTTTCTTTCAAATTGATTCAATTATTCTTGCATAGATATCCACCAAAATTCATCACTGGTTGCATCATTGATATTTTTAGGTTCAAGCTGTGAAATAAAAGCTTGATGTTCAACCTGGTTTCTCAGATAAACTCTAGTTTGTTTCCTTCTGTTTAGATCAACTACTACAACATCTAAAGGATGATTTTTTAGAGTTCTTATACATCTAGAAAGAGTTGAACTAGACTCCTCATGATTATCTGTAGGTTCAGATTCACCATGCACATATTCTGGAAAGTTTCCAGAACTAGTTGTTTTCACTAAGGGTTCACTATCTTTGTCATTAAGGTCCAAAATTGACATATCATACTCCAGATGTTCAAGAGTGGATTTGGGTTCATGTGGATCAGTCTCATAAAATTTTACATGAACAAATTCTTCCACACATTTGGTTCCCTTATTAAATACTCCATAGGATTTACTAGATATTGAGTAACCTAGGAAAATTCCTTCATCACTTTTTGAAGCAAAATTTTCAATATTATCTTTAGTGTTAAGTATAAATACTTTACAACCAAAAACTCTAAATTAATTAACCATAGTATTCCTATTGTTACAAAGATAATAAGGGGTCTTATTAAGAGTAGGTCTAACCAAGACTCTATTGAAAATTTAACAAGCTGTGTTAATAGCTTCATCCCAAAAATATATTGGTAGATCATATTCATTGAGCCTTGTCCTAGAAATCTCTTGAAGTGTCATATTTCTTATTTCTAAAACTCCATTCTGTTGAGGTTTTCTAAATGCATAGAAATTGTGAGTATAGCCATTTTGTGAGAAAAAATATTCAAAGTCTTGATTCTCAAACTCACGGCCATGATCACTTCTCAAGGTCTTAATTCTAAGTCCACTAAGATTTTCTACAGACTTGAAGTATTTGATAAAATAAGAACAAGCTTCACTTTTGTGATCCAGAAAGTATACCCAAGTGTACCTATAAAAATCATCTACAAGAACATAAACATAGTGCTTCCCATTTAAACTTGAAACTATTGATGGTCCAAAAAAGTCCATGTGGACCAAGTCAAGCAGTTGAGAAGTAGAAACTTCTTTATTTGGTTTGAAAGAAACTTTGTGTTGTTTTCCCTTTTGACAAGGATTACACACTTTATTAAGAGAGAATTACAATTTAGGTTAGTCTCTAACTAAACCTTTCCTAGTCAGTCTCCTAAGTGAGTGCACATTACAGTGTCCTAGTCTTCTATTCCACAACCAGGATTCCTTATGAAACGCATTTAAACAAGAAACATTTTTCTTAACTAAATAATCTATATCAATAGCATATATATTCTCATTTCTAAGAGCAGTAAATATTAAATCATTTTTAGAATTAAAAACATTACATGCATCATTTTAAAATTTAACATTGAATATATCATCACACAAATGAGATATTCTTAGAAGATTGTATTTTAAACCATCAACAAAAATTAATTTTGAAATTAATACAGTTTTAGGGTTACCAATTTGGCATAAGCTGACGATCTTCCCTTTAGAATTATCACTGAATGTGACATGTCCCCCATAAACTTTAATTGGTCTTTTGAAACATGAGTAGTCTCCTATAATATGTCTTGAAAATCCAATGTCCAAGTATCGTAGTGTTTTATAAGAGCTCTTCAGAAAATTTTCCTACAAAATAGATTAAGTTTAGGGTAACTTTGGTACCAAGATTTTCTTGGGTCCAAAGAGGTTAGAAAGTAAAAATTTGGGAACCCATACTTGTCTCATAGGTTTTCTATAATCAAAAAATATATTTTGAGACATAAAAAATCTATTTGGTACTTTAGATAATTGTTTTTCAAAATATGGTCCACAACATGAACTAGCTGTGAACTGTCCAGATTTTGGAACAAAATTAGTTTTAATAATCCTTCTCTATCCTAGTTGATACCCTAGACCAATTGTGTATTTTGGTGCAATTTGTTTCCCTAGAAACTGAGTCAAGGTATCTTTACCAGCAGTAAATCTTTCAAAATCCCTTTTTAATTGATCATTTGATAATTTGAGTTTGGTATTTTCTTTTAATAGCTGAGCACATTTTTCTTTCTCAATATCTAGATCTGATTTGTAATTAGCATTTAAAGCATGTTGTCTTTTCAATAGTTTATATTTATCCTTGAGTTCATTAAAGGTATCCTCAAGCATTCCACAGTATTATAATAGTTCATCCTTACTCATATTTTTATCATTGTTTGATTCACCTTCATTCCCATAATAATAATCATTAGGTATAGGGGAATTGGGTGTTACCTCTAATGCTTCTATCATGAAACACAGATTTGCATATTTATTCTTGTCACTATCAGAAGATTCAAGTCCACTTGAGCTATATTTTAAGGCACTCCAGGTGGCTTTGATAGCCTTTTTATATCCTTTTACCTTGTATTCATACTTCTTCTTAAATTTAAGCTTGGGGAAATCAGCCTTCACATAACCTTTTCATTTACACTCATAACAGACTATATCAGTTGTGTTGTCATTACATTTTCTGTCCTTTTTTCCATTATCCTTTATTATCATACCTTACTTTGTAGTTTTATTGTCTAAATAACTTTTATTTTAGTAAAACTTATTGAATCTCCTTGTAAGATGAGCCATCTCATCATCACTGTCAGAGTCTAAGTCTTCACTTGTGTAAGTATCTACAAGAGCATGAACTTTTTCGTTATCTTTGTTCTTTAAGGTATCAGTCTCGAATGCTACATATTTTTTCCTTGGTTCTTCATCTACTTCTTGATTCACATTAAGATCTTCTCCATACATCATAAACTTTCCAATTAGTTCCTTCACATGTAGTTTACCTATGTCACAAGATTCTCATATAGAAACAGAAGTTCATCTCCATCTATCTAGTAGACATCGAACCAACCTCATAATCTGGTTTTTTTCCACAGGTCGTCCAAGAAGACTCATGGTATTCACTATTTCATTGAACCTGAGATACATTTTAGAAATAAGTTCATCATTCTTCATTTTAAAATTATCATATTTAATAATATATGTATTTAATCTCATTTCTTTAACATTAGTTATTCCCTCATGAGAAATAGCTAAAGTATCCCAAAGTTCATATGTAGGTTTACAAGAATATATTATATTGAGTTCCTCATCCCCTAGAGAATAGTACAAAGCATTCATTGCTTTACAATTATTATTATATGTGGCTTTAGTCAACTGAGACCATGTGTCTCTAGTAGTAGCAAGAAATATATGTTGTTCTTCAAGTGTGTCCCAGATTTTAGGTCTCATGCTCTCTAGATACATTTTAATTTTTAATTTCAACTGAGCATAGTTATTACCATTAAAGAAAGGTGGCATGTTAGTAGCAACACCCTCAACTCTATTTTTCATAGTTACTTAGAATTTATAGAACTGAAAATTTATATATGAAAAAAAAATTAAGATCCTTAAGATACAACTAAAATCACAGTTGAAAAGAATTTGAACACTGGATAAACTATCCTCTAATACCAAATTTTTGTCGGAGTGGAATCAAAGAGGGGGTTGAATTGAGTTTCTACTTAAAATTTCTGTTAAAAACCTTATTTTAAAAGGATCCCTCAATTTTAAAATGGCCCAGTTAATTAAGGAATTGGAGATGTAAATGTTTAGTTGGTCAACAAGTTTCTTAAAGGGTGATTATTCCTTAGTTAAATTGGTGTAAAAATACTTCTTCTACTTTTGAAACTAGTATACAGGATTCAAAATATACACACACTAACTAAAATTAACTATCAAAGAAAATGAAAAACAATTTTATGTTTTAGAAAATATAAGCAATGAAAAAATACATAAAACAGAGTATAATAAAATATAGAGCATAGTGAAGTAAAATAAGAGGTTCAGTCTCAATATGAGACTTAATCCTCTCCACTTGGTGATCACCTACCACCAAGTAGTTTATATTATCAATAAACTTGATACACAGCCTGTATCGGGATTTATAACAGTTTTCAAAAACTATCCATGGTTCACACCCTCTTCCATAGTTCTTTGTAGAAAAAAAATAGCACAGACCACACACGGTCTCTTCCATAGTTATACGTGGGAAACAAAAAGTAGGTGAAGTTTGATGTGAGGATGTTCAGTATCCTCCAGTTCAAGCACAGGAGAAAGTGTGTGAAACAGACATATAGACACACTTCTCACAGATGTAAAATAAATGAACACAATAGAGATTAAGATAATAAGCTTGAGTTTAGAAAGATCTATGTGTTATAGGTTTATTTATTGACTCCTTAGAGTGGAGAATTTGATGTTGGAGTCTTTCTCTAAAACGTGTATTCAAAAAAGAGTGTCGCAAATCCAAGTTCTAGCTTTCAGAAATTGAGTGTTTTTCTATATTAGTTGATTGAAAGTTTATGGGACACAGAAGTTAGCCTCAAGTTTTTTTCCCAAAATGATCTTCTGGAAGTTATTGGGGTTCGCAGTGAGGTGCTCAAATGGTTCTTTCTTGTTCTTCAGTAATTTATTCCTTGTGCATTTAACTTCTGGACTTCTATGCTTATATTTTTTCTCTATGACTCTATATATATCATTATTCCTTGGTATTATCTTTCATATTTGAGGTCCAACAATAGGAGTATGTTCATCACGTTCAATCTTTATCGTACCTAGTACTGTCAAGATATGGTCTCCTGATATGTCTACAATAAGCATTAATTAAGTCAGAAGTATTAAAATCAGCAAAATATAACCGTTAGAAAAATATCAAGAATTTGAAAATATAAGGGTATCGGTAGACTGGTAATGGTAGACTTCCCATCGGTAGGCTTCAAAAACTGGTGCACATTGGCAACCTCCAACTGTAACCTTCCATCAGTAGCCTTCATCAGTAGGATTCCATCGGTGACCTTTGTATTGGTGACCCTGTATCGGTGACCTTTATATCAATAACCTTTGTATCGGTGACCTTGTATCGGTGACCTTTGTATCAGTTACCTTTGTATTGATGACCATGTATTGGTGACCTTTGTATCGGTGACCTTGTATCGGTGACCTTTGTATCGGTGACCTTTGTATCGGTCACCTTTGTATCGGTGACCTTTGTATCAGTGACCTTTGTATCGGTGACCTTGTACTTAGATAAATTATTCACTGTAAGCTCAAAATGAGAATGGTGAGATTAACAGTACATAGGTATTACTTTGAGATAAGTGTGATTTTCACATAAATTATTATCTTGTAAGAGAAACATAGTTATCACATAAAGAAAAACATGATTTGGAATTATCAAAACATGATTTGGGATTATCAAAATGTGATTTGAGATTATCAAAATAGGTGATTCCAATATATATCACTTAGTTAAAGTATAGGTTCAACACCCCTTGGTGAAACTTTCCCCATGTTCATTAATGTCTTAGTAACCTATCCCAATTGAGATTTTGGGGGATCCATTTCTTGAACTTTGATAATTTGTGCAACTATTGTGGAAATAGAAATCTAGGGTATGTCAGTGGAATGTGGGGAAGATAATTAGATGAAAATTTTAATAATAACTCCCCTTTATTGAAACATTGACTTCTCTAATAGTAGTTGCAGCAGGTAGGTCCCCTTATGGAGCAATAAGATCAATAGGCTCCCCTAATTCAGGCATGCCAGGCCTACCACCACTGCGATATCCATGAGAAGTTTGATGGGAATCAGTCAATATACCTTTCAAATAAAATTGGTAAATGGAGTATCCAAGATTCATGGGATATGAACCTTCTTGCATAGATATTTCAACATCATCAAGAGTGGTGACTGAATAATCATTTGAATCATTGACTCCCATGGGATGGTCCACCAACCCTTGATGGGTGGAGGTGATGACCAAGGAATTCATATTAGAGACCAATCCTATTCCTTCTATTTCCACCTCCCCAGCCTCCACCACTTCTATTAAATACCCCTCAAAAAGTATAGAGGATGATTGATCTTAGAGGGTTGGTACTCTTCCCTGTGATTCTCCTGTTGTTACCCCCAAGGAAGTCCCCTATTCAGGGGAAATGACCAAGGAAGATGGATCCTTAGCCAACCCCAACTCTCATAGAACTGTGGATACTCCTCCCACCCCCGATGTGGATTCATATTTTCAATGTCTTCACCTTCATTCACTGAGTTATTTATAGTGTGGATAATTCTATGGAAGTAATGGTTGATGGGGGTAAAGGTGGTAATTCTCTTGCAGGATTCTCCATCACTTCCTGCATATCTTTTGTCACATCAGGGAAACCTTAATTCATGATTCCTTTATTAGGAGTATCTTCCTCAATAATTATTCCCCCTTCATAATACTATGGGGAAGTAATTATCATTTGTTCGTATTTAGCCTTCTGTAAGAATTTGACAAAATCTAAGGATCACATTAATAGTTAAAGGAATAATTACTAAAAAACATCTTACCTATTCAAAATCTATTGCTTCTTACCTCTACCTCAACACATTTATCACTCGATTTAAGGAATAAACCCTACCCTTATAATATTGAATTGATTATCTATCTCTTCAAGATAAATTCATGATTTTTAAGGCTACTCCTGGAAGGAAATGTGTTTGAGAGTAGTGAAATGCCCAAATCTCAGCAATTCAATATCCTCCACTTGTAGTATCTCCCATGTTTCTTATGTATAATGATTGTTCCTCCAGGAATCCCACTACTTCCAAGTGTTTAGAAAGGCTATTATGATAGGGAAAAACAGAGATAAAGGCAATGAATTGGTTGAAGGATTAGGGTCAAAACACCTTGTTTTCCTTCTTGGAAACATTGGGGTTAGCATATTTTATAGAAGGGTTCTCTTTTGGGTCTCGACACCTCTGATGAATTCCTTGGTGCCAATTCACCCTTAGCTTCTATCAAAAGTTCATCGAACTACCCACTAGGATATAAATGAATCAAAGTGTATATTTAATCTAATTTAATCCCAATGGTATCATCTGATGATGGTAATATCACTTGAATAATAATCTCCTACCTCATTATCTTTAACCAAAACTAATGTACTGTCATTGGGTGTCTCAGTTCGTACACTCATAGGAGGATATGGGAATTTCTTTTGGATGAACCTGAATTATCACCCAAATATATAGGGTGTATAGCTCTCACATATAATATTCCCATATATCATAGAGGAAATGATTCCTTATCTAATGGATATCAGATATAAATGTTCTTTGTTATTTCTAGTTGTGTTGTCAACAATACTTCCATATGGGAACCATAAGGAATGAAGACAAACAATTCATATTAGTTCAACTTACTCTAATTTTTTGAGTGATTTAGGGTACTCAATTGAACTCTAATGATACTATGAAGAAATGACCTAAACCAATCTCTGGGAATCTCTTGGATATTGATAAATTCATATCTTCCCATATGTGTCGCTACCATTCCCACAAAATCCAAAAGGGCCCGAAAAGTCTGAATGGAACTTTCTATTTAAAATCATGACCCAAATAATGATATAAATTTGAAAGTACTAGGACAGACAAGCTTATTTTCCTACCACTGGATATTTTGGCTACCATCACGAATGTATTGATCCTTACCTCGGTCTTTGATTCATGAATCAAGATAAAATATCTACTCAGAAAAATTTCTAAGAAAGTAACCAAGTGGACCAAATAATCATCATGAGAAGTGACCTTCCTTACCCAACTATTATATTTTCCTTATTCTATGGTTTTTTAGTAGGCATCCTTAGCTCCATACAATTTGTGGGTTAGACACACTCTAAGAATATTCACCCATGTCTCATGTTTGGTATTCTTTTTTAACTATTCCACCCATGTTCTGAAGGGGACATTAACACTTAGACAGAAGTATCTTCCTAGGAGTTCACTTGCTAACTCAAGTTGCTCTTTGGCGATCGGAGGGGTTCATTTAGCATCCCCCCATATAAAGACCAAATGGATTAATTTTTCATACATATTAATAAGATTAATTCATATATATATATATATATATTTCAACCATTTCTTTGGGATTTTTTCATATTTTATAATATAATGCCTTGGATTTTGGTTGGTTTTTGTAGGAAATATGAGTTCAATCATAAAAAGATTTGTTTCTATAAATTTCAGAAATTATAGAAAATTCATGTCATAAATCTGACTCACGATGTGTAATCCTTGGATATAGCCCCCTAAAAACTGAAGTCCAGTCCATGAAACCAATACAAGCTATGAATGTCCTAGATGAAGAAGTTAAGGATGTGAAAGTGACTCAAAACGTGAAAGTGTTGACTTCTATACTGGCCATCCATCCTTGAAGACTCAATCCTATAAAATCAATATAAGTCATGGATCCTCTCACCCAAACAATGTTAAGGAATTGAATCATTTACATGATGTGAAAGAATTAATATCATCACCAAATATTCTAAATACAACCTGTGAAGTTTGAAAGATATGAAATAATCAAAGATTTAAATATCTGATTACATAATGTGAAATGAAAATACATGTCATGAAAGTTATGAGTAAGAAGTAAATTTAATCTAAATCACAATATAAAATCCTTATATGCCATGATTTGACTAGTCTATTTATATTTCAACACCTTCCACATTTGAAAGACCTAGATACCAAAATCTTCATTTACACTTTATTTTACATACTTTTCTAAATCTAGTTTCTCTTTCTTTCACTTCAGTTTTTGTTCGTCCTTCGCATTTTCACTTCATTCAAAGGATTTTTGGATTACTTTTACTTTTTTATAAAACTTTATTATTTCAATTATGATTAATGATTTCAATACTAATTGTTTTCTATTTTTTTCTCTATTCCAATTAAGTGTGTTGGTTGATTTTAATTGTATTAATCATGAATTTATTTATGAATATTCTAATATTTTAGTGGCTATTTCATTCATTTAATACCATCATTCCCATTCATGGATAACTCACTTAGGGTTAGGGTCAATATTAGGGGTAGAATAATTCTAATGAATTCTTAAAATCAAAACAACGGTAACCCTTTAACTAGGAATTAGGATTAATAAATCATGTTTATCATATTATTTTACAAAAACCTAGTCTGGGGAATTACAACAGAAGGACCCTAGCCTAATTGGATTTAAAATGACTAAGACCAATAGTCTATGATGCTTTCTGCCTTTACAATTAATCTTAATGCACCTAGACAGATGAACACCTCTATACCAAAGAGTGGTTACCTATCTAGCCATATCTAATTGGTTTGACCAAAACCAATTGATGGCTTCTACACTAATTCAAAGACTAATCCATAGGATCGTCCTAATCTAGATTTTGGAATACCCATTGCATAAGCTCCTTGAAATTGATCTTGATCCCTTGTTTATAATCTGAAGTAAGTATTTCTGACTAGTTCAGAACCCAACTTTTATGAACCGCATGAGGAATCCACTATCAGGTCTAGTTACTAGGTCACCAAACTTTTCCAGCTCTCCCTTTGGGTTCGACCCCAAACTTCCACTATTTTATGTATCTATATGGTAGTGCTAGTTGAGTTTAATATAAATTTTTAATTTGATCATGCCCATGTAGAATCAACAATTTTATACATACCAGCCAAATTTTAGCATCATTTTCATGGAAAATCTATTTACTTTGGAATAGTGACCTTTGGAATAAACCTAGGATTACTTCACACCAATCTCCCCCTTCCCATTTCTTTTTACAACCTTCACACATGGACTAGCTCCTGCATTTTTATTGTTCTGTTAGTGCATATTCTAGGTCCCTCTGAGTCATTCAATGAGTCTAGAACATCTAGAACCTCTTGAGTTCAAACTTGAAATCTATAGGTACCTCTTTTCATGGATACATTTGAACATGGTTGAGTACAATAATCTTTTTTCTCATAACCCTTGAAATGCACAATATGTTCCATCTTTAATGTCAAAGTACACCATTATAGATTATGTTTTTCTATCTATTAGTGGTGTTGTACCCAGCATCATTCATCCTCATATCCAATAACATACATTTGAGATCAAACCTAGACTCATTCACATGATCCAGAATACAGAATAATTTAGTGGACTTCATAGTGAAGATCCACATGAGAATATTTGAAACTTTATAGAAGTCTGAGACACCTTTATAAATCAAGTTGTATGGTTAGATTCCATGAGGCTTAGATTATTTACCTTCTCCTTGTATGATAGAGATAAATATTTTCATAAAATTTAAGCTCCTAAATTTATTACTACTTGGTATGATTTAGTGAAGAAATTCATTGATAAGTAATTTCAGACCATATGTAAGTGGAAACTATGGAATGACATCCAAAATTTCACCCAAGAAAATAGTTAATTCGACTATAAGGTCTTATAATGGTTCAAATAATTGGCTCAAAAGTTCCAACATCATAGAATCGATGTGTGGCTACAACTGCATACATTTTAACAAGGCTTCTAACCCACTGTATGGGTTATAGTAGATGTTGTTTCTGATGTTGAACATATGATCAAGACACCAAAAATTGGTTGAGCACTTATATATGTGGTCTTACACAATGAAAGTCTTTAGTACAGTGATGGAGGACCTCTTTGATGTGAAATTCACCAAGTATAAGAGGCCACCCATCTTGTAGCTTAGATTGAAGCTCTTATAGAATATTTAGAAAATTTTCAACAACCTTCTCCACCACAACCACCACATGCTCCAGTTATAGAGATTTAAGCATGTGAAATGTGTGGAGGAATACACTCATACCAGGATTATCAAGTAGGAATAAAAGAAACCCAAATATAGGATTGTAATTGCATTAATTACAATGAAAAACCATAACAATTTTAGAAATATTTTTACCCCCAAAGACCGATTCAACAACTACAACAAACAAATAAAGATTATTACCAACAGAGGAGTGGACAAGATCCACCATGAAATTAGGGACCACATAGGTACCCACCTTAGAATCTAACTCCTTGAATTCAATAACCCTTTCCACAAAAACCTTATCCACCAAGGGATGAGCATTTTCCACCTCCTCATTAGTAATAGTTTTAGTAAGGTCCACCAATTCGATCATAAAAATACCCACCTCAATAGTAAAATATTGAAAATATATTTGTAGTATTCATTCAAAAATTTGACCAGTGAAAAACTACTTAAGATAAGGAGATGAAAAATCAAAGGGTTAATCTATGAAACCTTGAGTGCTAAGTAGGGTAGATTTATAAGAATTTATCAGATTGACTACTAGGTATACTCTCTAGTAATACTGAGATACATCCAAGAGATGAGGTAAAATTTTTGGTCCTTCATAATAGAAAAGAGTTGAAATCTTAACTATCATGTGAAGGTGAGGAAAATAGAATGGAAGAACTTGAATCATGTGTGAAAATCATCAGTAAAGAAAATGATGATTGCATATTAAAAACTAATAAATAATAGAATTTGGAAGGAAATCCAAGTGAAAATTATCTCGTACAAGAGAAACTAGTAAAAGAAGATATTTATGTGGCACTACCACCATATAGACCCCCTCTTCCATTACCAAATAGAATGATTCAAGGAAAAATAGAGGGTTAGTATAAGAAATTTTTTAAAAAAATCAAACTCCATATAAATATTCCCTTTGAATAAGTTATTTCCCAGATACTTTCTTATGAAAATTTATTAATGGAGATACTCTCCAAAAAAGGAAAATGTAAGACCTAGGAGTCATTTCATTGAATGAATAATGCTTCGTGGTTGTTTATTGTAATCTCCCACTAAAAATGAGAGACATCAGTAGTTTATTTATTCCTTACACCATTGGAACATGTAATTTCAGAAAATATTTGTGTGATCTCAGAGAAAGTATAAATATCATGCCAATTAGTGTCTCATAGAAATTATGACTCAAATATATGAAGCTTTCTCAAATAGCACTATAGATGGATGATCGATCAGTCAAGTATCCTTAGTCCAAATTAGGGCATCTCTCATGGATTAATCCTCTAATCTTTCTTATTGGAGTCTATGTCCCTACAACCATATATATCCCCTCCCTCATCCATTACTGGATGGGGAGTGGACTCATCTAGGGAATCCCTTATGGAGGTTATATCCCTCCTACCATTCATATCCCCTCCCTTATCCCTCATCAGAAAAGGATTCAACTCATCCAAAGTAGCTTCAATGCATAAGACTCATTCAAATCTATATAAAATCCTATGAAATACACCTTATCTTCCTTTATCTATTATTTCTCATATAGAGCATGAATTTCATGGGCTTAGATATTTGAGTTAATCATACTATATGTACCATATATATTTCTTAGGCATCATTTCTAGGTATAATCCCTAGCCATACTTTACTTTCCTTCAAAGGAACATATTCCCAATGAACCCTATAAAATACTTGAACTCTGATTACTATTATAGCGAGGATACATAGGAAACCTTTTCAAGGTTCGAGTTATATTTCCAATTTCAATGTCTTAACTCTCCATGTGGACATATTACCTATGAAGACTATAATTTCTTCATGATATTACCATCAAATATCCTATACATATATATTTTGGGCCTCCTAATTATATGTAATCCCCAACTCCATCCAAAAATTTAATTTTCAATGTGTAATCCCCACCCGATCCTCTATGGTCATACCTTTCATGACACAAACATACTTGTAGCATAACATTAAGTTTTTTAGAATACATCCTAGTCACATGATGTTAAACTATATGATATAATCCTTAATTTATGACATTAAACTGCCTAGTACAGTCTCATAACATGGCCTTTAGTTATAACAATTGAATTGCATGGGTTTTGATTCCTCTCTCGACAGGATACATAGGACGTCTAACCAAGTTTTAAACCCAAAATCATCACTCCCTATTTCCATACTTTCTAGGACATATTCCTGATATATCATTCCCCCACTAGGAGGGATATATTTATTTTGAGTCCTTTCATCTCATCCTCATTGTTCCGCATTCCTGATGAGTTCCCTCTCTGTAGATTCATATTCCTTGTGATACCAACTTAATATATTTGGTCCATTTTCCTTGCAAGATTAACCATAAAGGGTCTCTCATATGCAAGTCTCATGTTAGCCATTGCTAGTCCCCTTTCACCTAGTCATCCTTACCCCATGATGTTAAATTTCATGGATCAATCCTTTTCATACGACCTTAAAAGATATGATGTGTCCCATTAAGTGATATCAAACTATGTGGGTTATGATTCCATTCACAAGTGTATATAGGAAACCCATTTAATGGGCCTAATAGCAACACCAAGCACTAACTATCTCCTTGGATGATGCTAAATTCCACAGTGCCCCGATAACGAGGCTTTAAATTAAACCATTATCCCACAACCAACCGATTTTCATTCATGAGGGTGACCAGTAGTGTTATTAACATTATTGGTTAAGTCTCATGAGTATGTATTAAATCTCTAAGAGAGTCTTGGAGTCAAAAATAATCCCCCTCAAAATGGTGTGTTGAGATTGAGCTCTCGTCCTCTCGACTAATTCTTTTTCTAAGATGTTGCTGGTAAAGTTTCAGTGACTACTTACCTTTGTAAATTAGATATTCATTGACTCAAAACGAGTGTGGGAAAGAAATACATTGGAAACAGTCATCTTAAAGAACAAATACTTATTAAAAACTATGATTTAAAATCTGCATTTTATATGATTTATTTTGAGTTTTCAAGCATGGAACTTGGTTAAATGTCAATTTTATTGTTTTTATGGAATAATCCCAAATAAATATAAGAAGAACAATCTTAAATAATCATTGGTTAAACAATGTTTAACAATGTTTTTTATTTTAATACACCATTATATTATGGTATTTCTAAATGAGTGGGTTATGACACAATTCCACACCCCCTTAAATAGTTTGTAAACTCTTCACTTAGATATTTCTTCCATAAATTTGGTTAAAACAATTTAATAACATTTTTAAGATTATTATTTTACATATTTATTAGATATTTTGGAATATTTCAAAGATTAAATATTTATTTTTCATTAAAAATACATATTTATATATACTAAAATCATTTTTGAAACTAAGTATTATAAACCACCACTTGAATGTTTGCGTGTTGAGCTACACACACATGTATGTTTGAGGTACAATAACTCGTTATTAGGGGTGTCCAGACCCGACCCAACCCAATGGACCCGACCCGACCCAACCGGGTTGGGTCGGGTTGGGTCGGGTTTAAAATTTTATAATCACGGGTCAGGTTGGGTCAGCTTGATCCATGGTCAGGTTGGGTTGGGTCATGGGTTGGGGGAAAATGACCCAACCCGACCCAATAAACCCGACATCTTCACTCCACCATGCCTCGCATACCAACCTGTCATCACTATTATACCTCGATGTCGGTCACCTCTCTCTCCCGTGATCCCCACCCTCATCACCTGGTTTGGATCCTCATGGGAAGCGAGCGAACCCCATCATTGTTGTTTCCTTGGCTCTCCAAACTCCAATTGTGATCCCCACTATCCTTGCCACTATAGTCGGCACCTCAATCCCCACACCCGCAGCCGCGTCGCAATCCCCACACTTGCTGCCTCACCGTGATCCCCACACCCACCACCTCACTGGTGATCCCCACCCCTATCACCTCACTGTGACCCCCACACCCATCACCTCACTGCCATTCCCACCCCTATCTCCTCGTCAGAGATCCCCACCCCACGTCGCCTCACCTGGGATCCCCACCCTCATCACCTCACCGACGATCCACACCCCCCCCCCCCCATCATCTCACTCGGGATCCCCACCCTCATTTCCTTACCGCGATCCCTACCCCCATCACCTCACCACGATCCCCACCCGCGTCCCCTCACCGGCGATCCCCATCCCATGTTGCCTCTATGCGATCTCAACCCCCTGGCCTCTCCACTGATCCCCACCCCGTCACCTCTCTGTCGATCCCCACCCTCCTATAGCTGAATCCAGTAAAAAAAATCAGAAAACATCACTATAGCTTGATATGATTGAATGGTTGGTGATGATTTTTGGTGGAAGTGGTGTGGAAGAGCGAGGAGAAGGTTTGGTTTGGGATGAGCAAGCATCTAGGTTGGTTTTGGATGAACGAGTAGCGACGAAAATTATTTTCAGCAACCCAATCAAACCGACCCGACCCAACCCAATCAGAGACGATTCGGGTCGGGTCGGGTCCGAAATGGAAATCATCTTTGACCCGACCTAACCCGACCCACTATTTTTTTATTAGGTAGGGTCCAAAAAATCCCCCAACCCAACCCATGGACACCCCTACTCGCTAAACCCATTTTACATTTCTAAAAGGAATCTTAAACATTTTTTCCAATTAAAAATATTCAAACATATCAAATGATTCAAAATCAAATAATCCTAAAAATGTATATTTATGGGGCCGGCCATTGGACATGTTTTTCATTTTATTATTCTAGGTGGTAATGATAAAAGTTATATGTAATTGTTAACTTTGACCCTCATATTTAATACATTATAGGCATATTTTAAATTCTATGATGTATAAAACTTTAAAATTGCATATACCACTATGAAATATTTTGCTTATGTAAATTGACACTTTTTTATTAATCCTTAAAAAAACCTTTCTTATTCCAAAAAAGAAACACAAATCAAATTCCTTATGATAGAAACTTAGTATCAATTTTATAATCACATAATTAATCCACTAGTAAAAGGTTGATGGTAAGTTCCTATGGTTAAAAACAACCCTTACAATATTTTTCACATGATTATGATCTTTTACTTTAACCAATTCAATTTTTCCTCTCAATTAGTGTCAATCAAAAAAAATCTATGACGCGCATCCAACATCTAATGTCCATGAAATATAATTAAAATTATTGATATCCCTAACATATACACCTTAATACCCATGTTTTTTGGTTTCTCATTGATTCATTTTATCATATTGAATTTCTTTATGTTTTCATATTGATTTTGAATTTACAATACATGGATTCCAATATAAGACATTGATGTGGGCCTAAATTTTGAAATTTTTAATTGATTTTCAATGATAATTAACCCCTGATTTAATTAAGGTCTCGGGTAATCATTCACTTTTTTCTTTTTTGAGAAATTTGGAATTTAATCTGTAAACAGCTTTAATGTTTATGATTAATGATTTATTCATTTTTTTTAAGTTAATGATGAATCCATACATCGATTTTAAAAAATAATTAAACTGATTTTGATTTTGATTTTGAACTATGATTGTTTGATTCAACGTGGAATTTAAATGTTTAATGGTTTTATCAATGAGTTTCAATTATTTTTATTAATTTTTTGAAATTAATCAAAAATTCATAAATTGAAATTGTTTTGAAAGGAGAATTGAGAATTTTCAAATAGTGAAATTTTATTAGTGAGTTTTTGAATGTGTTCAAAATGAGAAATTGAAAATTAATTGTGGTTTGGAAAAATCTTATTTGAATTGATTAATTTTTATGAATTTGAATTTGATCTGAATTAAATTGTGGAAAGGAATTAAATTTTTAAGTCTTATTATTTTATTATTTATGTAATTAATTTGATTAATTCTTATACTTAAAAAATATTTTTCTGAATTAAATATGTTGGAAACTTTTGGGTAAAAAATGTGTAGCATAGAATTTTGTCATCGTTTAGGGACTAAATTTTTTATATGGGTTTTTAAAAAAAATAGAAAAAGGGATAGGTTTGGGAATTTTTTCAAAAAGGGTCGAGAGAAGTGTAAACACCATTAACACTTCTCCCTCTCCCACCATGAAAGAATGAACCTCGTTCTCACATCCTTCACATAATTCAGAAAGGAGGTGTGAATGGGTTCACACCTCCCGCTGACCCATATTCTATAAAAGGAGGCTCCTCCCCCCTCCAAATTTCATTCTTCTCAAGATTTTTTTGTGAATCCCTACTGGAATTATTTCTCAACTTATCTTAAATAATTCCCTAGCTTCCTGCTCAATTTGGAGTCTTCTATGATTATCTCCTTCTCCACTTTCTCCCCTCTATTGTTGTGTGATTTTTTATCTCGTTGTGTTGTGCTTTCTTAGATCTAGATGGATCTGAGTTCTCTAGAAGGGTTTGAAGATCGTGATTTGGATTGGTCTTATTCCGGGACCTTGTGGATGGAAGGGACTTGGTGATTGAGCAGCATTCTAGTTGAGCTTCCCTCACCCTCAGATCTGGCTTCAGATCTAGGCATCACCGGAGTGGATATGCTTGCGTGTTCGCGTCGGGGTTCATTTTTCTGATGGAGGCTGGTTTCATCGAGCATATTTTTTGGGTGGTCTTGGTCTCCTTGGATCAGTGGTATCTGGACGATAGGTGGTGGTATGTATTCTTCAGACGATTTCCGGATGTCATTCATTTATATGTGCTATTAGTGGTTCCTCAGATGTTGTTGTCTCGGGAAGGTGTGGTTGGTGCCGGAGGTCGGTGGAGTTGTTGTTCCTTGCAATGGTTGTCGTCTGGTTGATGGAAGGTGGAGCGGATTAAAGATTATTCAGGTGCATGTGGCTTGGTTTTCAACTATCTTTTTGTTGATTCGGTGTCTTGGATGGTGAAGGCGTGGTTCTATACGGATCTGCATTGTTTAGTGGGATTGTTTGTCCATTGGAATGTTGAAATCTTTTCAAGCACTGGTTTTAGTTTCATTACATTTGGAGCAATGCACCTTTTGTTCATGTCACTAGGTGGGAAACCTTGAAAGAGGGTTGGGTGTGTTGGAATCCAACATCTGTTATCCATTGTCTCTTTGATAGATGGGTAGGTTCTCTACTAATGACTTCTTGCAAAGAGTTTTCAATCTGGTTTTTGTGGTGAATCAGATTAAATGTGAGGTGATTTCCTTACTGCATTGTCGGGTAGGTAGCTAGAAAGAGTGATAGGTGTGTGTAGTCACCAATCATCTGACCCTCCCCCACTTCTCAATGTAGGGTCTAGGTGTGCTCTGTCATGTTGTGTTTACCAGTATGACACAACTTCTCGATAGGGGGCAACACTTCTTCTTAGACTATTTTCTTTGTTGTATTGTCTGGCGAAGGGGGCGACGTGGCTTTTTCTATTGCTTGTTCTGATGTTTGTTTTTATTTTTTCACTTAGGACAATTTTTTACCTTGTTTCATTTTTCTTTACTTAACTTCTTTCCTTTGTCTTGTATGGGTTCCCTATTCACCCATCTCTTAAAAGGGGTTTTTTCTTTCTTTTGTTATCAATAAAGGGGGCTTGACCCTAAACCTTTAAAAAAATCATAATATTCTACACATAGGTACTTAGATAAATATTTTATTAAAAATATATTATTTATATTAAGTATCATATTTAAATTTATTAATATATATAATATTATTTTTGTTAACGGTAGAAAAAGTTTAATATAAATAATAATTTTAAATTATATTAAGTATAAATAATTATTATTTCAAGTAATAAAGTATGGAATATAATTACTTAAGGTGAATATCAGTTTATCTGAGGAAGAAGTATCTACTGAGGCATCAAGAGATGATGTGGATGAGGGTGATGTGGGGAATGTGTTGCAGAATCGCCGGGAGACACAACGACAGAAATGAGAAAAACGAAAGAAAGAAAACAAAAGACATGGCGATTTACGTGGTTCGGGAATAATCCCTATGTCCACGGGAGAGGCAGAATATTTCACTATTTGGGAGCACAAATTACAGAGGGTTTTTTTTTGGTAGAAACCCTAGCCCGAAAAAGGGCTATAAAACAATGGAGAAGACGATCGCTGTTCGAAAAAGTGGTCCACATCGCTATAGTGAACGGTAGCTAGCTTTGTCAAAAGAGATACAGTAAAGTTGACCCCGAAGTCCGCACCGCTATAGTGCCTGTCAGTGTTGGTCGGTCAGATCCGCTACAGTAAAGTCGACCCGCGACAGTTGTGGGCCACAAGCAGTCGGCCCAACCGGATTGGGCAACACCAATCCAATAATCTCCCACTTATAGCCTGATCCACTACACTGTTATTCTTCTATACAACTGATGAAGATAACTTAATTAATCTAAGTTCTCCCTCTTCTTCACTCACCAGTGGCGTGCTTCCCATTCACAGATTCATGGAATACAAACTGTTTTCCTCTTGTTCTCTCATCAGGTCCTCTATCATTCTGCCTCTCATTCTCCGCTCATCAGTAGAGACCAACAGAGTCATAGCAGTGCCTCAACTTCTGTATCACCATAGGCTTTGTCAACATGTCTTCCAGATTGTTGGTTCCACAAATCTTTTGCAAAGTCAGCAACCCATCCTGTATCAAACCTCTGATAAAATGGTACTTCAACTGAATGTGCTTCGTTCGGGCATGAAACACTGGGTTCTTGGCAAGATTTATAGCACTATTACCGTCACAGTTCAATACATTTTCCTCTCACTTTCTTCCCAATTCATCTAAGAATTTCTTTAGCCAAACCATCTATTTCCCAGCTTCGGTTACAGCAATGTATTCTGTCTCTATAGTGGATAAAGCCACCACCTTCTGCAATTGTGATATCCAACTTACCGCAATTCCTCCACAGGTAAAAACATAACCCGTGGTACTCCTCCTGATGTCGACATCGCCTCGAAGGTCATCATCCACATACCCCTACAATGAAGTTCTTTTCCCAAAGAGATACCTCCTTGCTTCCCTTCAAATACTTCAGTATCCACTTAACAGCTTCCCAATGTTGCTTTCCAAGGTTAGCCATATACCTGCTCACAACTCCCACTGCATGAGCGATGTCAGGTCGAGTACAGACCATGGCATACATCAGGCTTTCAACAGCTGATGCGTATGGAACTTTTTCCATGTACTCCACCTCTTCTTTCGTCTTCGGTGATTGCTCCTTTGATAGTTTGAAGTGGATTTCCAGGGGAATAGAGACTGCCTTTGCTTCCATCATGCTGAATCGTCTCAAAACCTTCCCAATGTAATCATCATGTGACAACATTAATGTTTCAGTTGTGTGGTCTCTCTTGATCTTCATTCGCAGGATCTTGCCAGCTTCTCCAAGATCCTTCATTTCAAACTCCTCATCCAACTTCCCTTTCATCTCATTAATCATCTGCATACATGATCCTGTAATGAGCATGTCGTCCACATATAGAAGAAGTATAATGTATTCATCATCGAAAGACTTGATGTAGCAACACTGATCCATGCCACATCATTTATATTCATTTTTAGACATAAATGAATCAAACTTCTTGTTCCACTGCCTCGGTGCCTACTTCAGTCCATATAAGCTCTTCTGGAGTTTTCACACTAGGTCTTCCTTTCCAGACACTACATATCCCTCCGGCTGCTGCATGTAGATATCTTCCTCTAAATCTCCATGAAGGAAAGCAATCTTGACATCAAGCTGCTCAAGGTGAAAATCCTCAGATGCCACAATGCTGAGAACCACCCAGATGGTGGTAAGCTTTGCTACTGGTGAGAATATTTCCGTGAAATCCACTCCCTCCTTCTTTTGGAATCCTTTCACCACCAGCCTTGCCTTGAATATCCTCTTGCCATCATGCTCTTCCTTCACCCGGTAGACCCACTTGTTCTATAATGCTTTCTTTCCTGTTGGCAGGGATGTCAACTCCCAAGTGTTGTTGTCATGCAATGAGGAAATCTCCTCCTTTATTGTCAGCTCCCACTTGCTTGACTCATTCAGTTGCATTGAATCTTCAAAGCATTTTGGTTCTCCACCTTTAGTCAATAACAGATAATGCAACGATGGTGAATACCTCTGCACAGGCCTTCTCACCCTTGATGATCTCCTCAATTCCACTAGAGTAGTAGGTTCCACCAGTTTGGATCTCTCAAGCTCAGGCACACCTTCAAGATCCACTTGCTCTTTGCACTCTGATTCAATGTTCTCATTTTCATCTTTAGCTTCATGAAGACCTTTGTACATGACACCTTCATTGAATACCACATTCTGGATTCTAATGACCATCTTTTTGTGATCATCCCAAAACCGGTAACCAAACTCTTCAGCACCATAGCCAATAAAGAAACATGGATTGGACTTAGCATCAAGCTTGTCCCTTGAGTTAGCATCAATGTGTACATAAGCTAAACTGCCAAAGACTCTTAAATGTGAGAGTTTTACCTCCTTACCAGATCAGAGCTCCTCGGGTAGGTGTTCTCCCATTGGCACATATGGACTCCTATTGATCAGATACGCTACCATGTTCACTGCATCAGACCAGAATCTTTTAGGCAACCCTGAGTGCAGCCTCATGCTCCTGGCACATTCATTCAGTTTCCTATTCATCCTCTCTACCACACCATTCTGTTGTGGTGTTCCTGGGATTGTCTTCTCCCACCGAATTCCATTTTCAGAACAAAATTCCCTAAACTCCTGACTGCCATACTCTCCACCGTTGTCAGGCCTCAAACATTTCAGCTTTGCTCCTGACTCATTCTCTACCATGACTTTCCACTTCTGAAACATCTTAAACACATCATATTTGTTCTTCATAATGTAAACCCATACCTTCCTCGTTGAGTCATCAATTAATGTCACATAATATTGTAACCCTCTGAGGGATGGTACTGGTGTAGGCCCCCAGACATCTGTATGCACCAGGTACAGCTTTCCAGCCTTCGGTGTTCTGCCTCCTTTTGCAAAGGACACCTTCTTCTGCTTTCCAAAGATGAAATCTTCACATAATCCTACTTCCACCGACTTCAACTCTGGTATCATCCCTTTTGTTTCCATCACCTTCATCCCTTTTTCACTCATGTAGCTGAGTCTGTAGTGCCACAATTGAGAACCTCTGACAGCTTCCAGCGATGCAGCCATGTCCATGCAAGTTTCTGTCAGGTTTTACAGGGTGCCATTATTTTCTCCCTGAGCTATGACCATAGCTCCTCAGGTGATCTTCCATGAACCACCATTGAATGTGGTACTCAACCCCCCATCATCAATTTGTCCAATAGAAATAAGGTTTCTTCTTAACCCAGGGATATACCTCACGTTTTCTAGAACCATCAAACTCCCACTGTTGGTCTTGATCCGTGCATCTCCTTTACCCACAATCTGTAAGGGCTCATCATTAGCAAGATGAACCTTGCCAAAATTTCTAGAAACAAAGTTGATCAGGAAACCCTTCTCTAATGTATAATGGAAAGACGCCCCAGAGTCTAAAATCCAAGACTCCATCGGGCTGTCCACGCTCAGCAGCAACATGTCATCAGTTCCTTCAGCTGTAGTGTCTGCTCCACTGGTTTCAGGTCCCTTCCAGTTATCTCTACACTACTTCTTGACATGTCCTTTCTTCCCGCATGTCTAGCAGATAGGACCAGGCCCCTTTGCCTTATCTCTGCTCTTTCCTCTTGACTTCGATCGTCCTCTGTGATTGTCCCGCTCTTGGTACCTTCCTCTTCCTTCAATGTTCAAAGAAAGACCAGAGAATCTACCTGATTCTCTTCTTTGAAAATCCTCACTAAGGATTAGGTCTTGTATATCTTTCAGAGCCATCTTCGTATTCCCCGAAGTGCTGCTCACAACTGTTACAGTTGCTTCCCAACTCTCTGGTAATGAAGATAGTAAAACCAGATCACATACCCCATCACCAAGATCAATGTACACCGATGAAAACTGACTTATGATGGTATTGAATTCATTGATATGATCTGCAACAGGTCTCCCTTCAACCATTTTCAGGTTGAACAATCATCGTATCAAATGCACCTTGTTTTCCGCAGAAGGCTTCTCGTATATATTTGTGAGGGCTTTCATCAGGTCCACCATCGTCTTCTCCTCTCTGATGTTGAACGCCACATTTTTGGACAATTTCAGGTGCACAACACACAGAACCTGTCGGTCCAGTAGATCCCACTCCGACTTCACCATTTCGGTTGGCTTCACACCCAGAAGTGGCAAGTGCATCTTTTTCTGATAAAGATAATCCTCAATATGCATCCTCTAGAAACTGAAATCAGTTCCATCTAAATGATCAATCTTCACTTTTCCTTCATCCAGATCCATCGTTGGATAATTCCGAACCTCCTCTAATACCAGTTGTTGCGGAATCACCGGGAGATACAACAACAGAAATGAGAAAAACGAAAGAAAGAAAACAAAAGACACAGCGATTTATGTGGTTCGGGAATAATCCCTACATCCACAGGAGAGGAAGAATATTTCACTATTCGGGAGCACAAATTACAGAGGGTTTTTTTTGGTAGAAACCCTAGCCCAAAAAGGGGCTATAAAACAATGGAGAAGACGATTATTGTTCGAAAAAGTGGTCTGTGTCGCTACAGTGAACGACAGCTGGCTTTGTCAAAAGAGCTATAGTAAAGTTCCCCCCAAAGTCCGCACCGCTATAGTGCATGTTGGTGTCGGTCGGTCAGCTCCACTACAGTAAAGTTGACCCGCGACAGTTGCGGGCCACAAGCATTCGGCCCAACCAGATCAGGCAACACCAATCCAACAGAATGAACCTTTTGAGGTTCCTCTGATAGATATGAATCCACCAGTTAGTGGTAATAATCCTACAATATTAAATTCCTTAGTAGAATTAATGTTGTGTGTACAACATTTTGATTGGGATGTCATTACACTAGATATTGTATTCCCTGGCATTATAGGGAATAGATCTGCATCAACTCATAACACCGTCTATGTCGGGCGGGAGTTTTAAAGTAAAGTTTCCATGAAAAATGTGATAAAACAATACCACATAAAGTTTCATTTCATATTTTTGGATGATGAGTCGAAGAAGGCTAAATATCTCATTCGATGTGAAAAATATGGGTTGGATGTAAATTCTAATTGAGGGAAATATATGATAATTTTTTTTCATGTTGTAAGATAACCAAATTAAAAGGCCCACACACTTGTGTACACTCAAGCTTGTCATAGGATCACTCTTCACATAATGTAGAGTTTATATCAACTCTTATTGTAGAGATGATTTGAATGTGTCAGTACATTCCTGTATCCCTTGTTCAGGGTCGAATACAACAGTTTTTTAACTATAAGATATCATACAACAAAGCTTGGAATGCAAAATAAAATGAAATTGTAAAAGTGAATGGTGATTAGAATGAATCATATGAAATGTTGCCACAAGTTATGAAATTATTGTCTATCAAAAATAATATTATTTATCATTTGGATACTATTAAGTATGTCTCCCCCAATCACTGAGTTCATCAATCAAATGTGAAGTTCAATAGGATGTTTTGGGCATTTAAAACATGTATCACTATTTTCCCCTATTGTAAACAATTCATTCAGGTCGATGACACTTTCATTTATGACAAGTATACTGGTGTTCTACTTATTGCTTCCACACATGATGGTAATCATGCTCCACTACCACTTGAATTCTCTATTGTTAAAAATGAGAGTTTTGAATCATGGAGTAGGTTTTTTGCATGTATACACATTCATGTCGCACAAAACCAGGGAGTGTGTTTGATATCTGATTTTCATTTAGGGATTATAGAGTTAGTTAATAGTGATGAAATTTCATGGAGATAATTTAATTTTTATCATCAATATTACATTAGACATATTGTAAGTAATGTGTATAAGCATTTTGAAGATGATTGTAACGACCCAAAATTTTGAATAAATCATGTTTCCTAATTTTGTGTGTTATTTTATTTTTCATACTCAACAAAACTCTTTCGTTTGATAACATGATTATAATAAAAATGAGACTGTTGGGTTTTGACTATTATATGATTGTTAGGCAGTATGACCGTTGAAAACTGAATGTTGTGACTTTTGTCTCTACATACAAGTGACCTTGGTTAATTAATATAGAAATGAGATTTGATGGCCTCATCCAGTAGTCTCGGGCCAATCAAAGCCCATCTAACGAAACTTGGGAAGTAGGTAGCACCACTGGGCTTTGCTCTGGACCAAACCCAAGCCGAACTTCATCGTGTGAAGCTAGAACGGAATTGCCTTCGCGAGAAGTTCAAACTGATAGAAATTACCACTCGTGCAATGTTATCTGAGCCTCCCTCGGATTATCTCACCTTAGCACACCTTACACTTAGGTCCTATGCTGGTGTGATAAGGGGCTATGTAAGGAGACCGTAACTGCCTTGTGTAATCCTTTGTTTTAAATAAAAAAATTTATTTCTTCTTATGATGAAGTTTTTGAATTTTCAAATGTCCGGATAAATATAGTATGCATATTTTTGGTGAATTTTAGAGAAAGTATATTTTAAAAAAATGTTTATGTAAACCTTAAATAATTAAAAATGTGTAATGATTTTCAAAAAATGGTCTTCTACAATTATGTTCAGTACGGAATTTAGAGTCTAATAAGATCAACTTAATTTTTGATGAATAGTAAATTATGAATAGTGATTTATGCTTAGGATTAGTAATGTAACCAAATGGATTAGTAATCTCACTTAAATAAATCATTAATATAATCTAGGCACCATGATTAAGTAATGTGATTCAATAAAATGGTTAAATAACGGTTTCATAAATTATTAGTCAAGTATTAGTTTTTTTGGGTGAATAGTGTTTTTTAATTAAAAATTTAATTAAACATATTTAGAAAAATATTTTTATAAAATGGATTTCATTTTTGAACTCAGAGCATCGATATTATGTTAAGGTAATATTTGGAGATTTTTCTGAAAAAAAAATGAATTCTCAGTGAATAGTGTATTTATTAAATTAAAAATATTTAGAAAATTATTTTTATAAAATGGAGTTCATTTTTGAAATCATAGCATCGATATTTGGTTAAGGTGAAATTTTGGGATTTTTCTGAGAAAGTTGAATTTTCGATGAATAGTGAAAATACAGTTTTTAAGTTACGGGTGTTTAATGACATCATTAAATGATGTATTAAGTATGTAATCAATATGGTAGACTTATCAATAGTAATATAAGGTATGAGGTGTCTCAAGTGGCCAATACCATGGGCAAATACCATGGGCAAGCCCATGGTTTTTTCAAAACCACTAATGAGGTGTCCCTTGGACATTAATGTCTTGTCCCCTCACTTTCCCTATAAATACCAAGTCATCCTCTCATCCATTCGACTCCCAACTCTCCCCCAACAAAGATCTAGTCCCATTACCTCCCAAGGAGTCCTCCCAAGGTTCCCCCAAGCCCTCAAGGTCCCAACCTTTGAGTTTTAAGAGTTACGTTTTAAGGTAATGGATCCTACCTCTCTCTTTCTTTTCAAGTAATCTCTTTTATGTCATTTCTTTTATGCTTCATGATCTTATGTTGGAGGATGTTATTTTATATTAATCTTACTGCCCATTTCATGTTCATATTATTAGAGACCCCCTCTTTCTCTCATCATTTCATTTTAATAATGTTAAAGTGGCGCCGTTAGGCTGCCGAATTTTTAAGGGATTCTTTCACCCTTCTCGTTTTCAAGTTCTATTTTCATGTCAAGTATTTCAAGTTCCTTTTTATTATGTTGGGGTATGATCTCTAAATATATCATACTTATCTTTTATTTTCATATGATTAAAGACCCTATTTGATCTCTTCAATTCATTATTTTGAAGTTTTAAGTGGCACTGTTAGGCTGCCGAATTTTTAAGGGATTTGTTCACCTTTCTCATTTTTTTTAAAAGTTCTACTTTCATGTCAATTCTTTCAAGTTCCTTTTTATTATGTTGGGTTATGATATCTATATCTATCATACTGAACTTTTATGTTCATATGATGAGAGACCCTATTTGATCTCGTCAATTCATTTTTGTTGAAGTTTACGTGACGTCGTTAGGCTGCCGAATTTTCATAAGAGAAATCTTATTTTTGTCTTCCTTTCATGTTCTTCATTTCATATGGCATGTCTTTCAAATTTCATTAGCTTGATCTTAAATCCTTTATATTCTATTCCCCTACTATTTTATGGATCATTTATGAGTGGGTGACCTATGTCCCCGCCCTTTTCAATGTTTTCTTAATCCTCATCACATAGCTGTTATGTTGCAGAATTTCTATCTCAAAATATCTCTCTCTTATTCTAAAATTCGTTTATTTTATTAAGTGAATACTCAAAGATATTTCTTCTAAAGGGGTATTCACATATATACCCAAATTTTATATTTTAAATTCTGTGATTTACATACATGAGACCCACTTTCCCTTTCTGTGGGTTTAAAGTGACATAAAGATCATGTCTTTAAAGCAGTTTTTAAAATGTTATGATTATGAAATGAAACCCATTTCTTTTATGCTATATGGGTTGTTTATGAAATGATTGATGATTATATATGTGGATCACATGATAATAAAGGAAAATTTAAGGGTGCTCCCTGATAGCGCTCCAATGCATTGGGTAAAGACTTAATCTCTAGAGATGACCATTTAGACTGATACCTTGGTGAATAACCTTGGTAATTTTTATTGACACTTTGGGGATGGACCTTGGTGAAACGGAAATGATTGTCTTTGTTAAATGTTGTAGCCACATCTTCAAGTTATGAAAAACGTTATTTTTATTATTATATGCCTCATGATTTCTTTCTCATACCTTAAAGTTCTTTTTCATGACATTGTTCATGTATCTCAAGTTCACATGTTAAATGTTTCCCCTTGTTTCCCTTACCGGGCCTTCTGCTCACCCTTTCTTTTGATGTATGTCCTCAGGTTATGAGATGCAGTAATGAACCTAGGATGAACATAAAGAGAATCCTTTCAAGTTTTTAAGAAGAATATTTTTTTTGTTTCATGTATTAAGTACCTGGTTTCCAAGACACTAAACCTTAAAGATCCTCGGTTTTGTAAAATGTAATGAAAAGTTATGTTATAAAAAGTCGGGATTCTATAATGAGGCAATAAACAAGGTGATCATTAAGTTGGGTATGTTTTTCTAAAATGTATTTTTTTAAAATAAAATATAATATCCTTTAAATACATTATTATGTTATGGTTTCATCATACGATCCCCAAAAAAGAAAGGGTTGATCAACATCTTGAAGAAATTTTACGAAATAATGAATATGTGTATGATTATACGATGTATATTTCAAAGTATAAGTGATCATTAGCATATGATGGTGGCAGAAGATATGGTCATATGACCACTAATATAGCGCATTGCATAAATGGGGTCCTCAGGGGTGTGAAAATACTGCCAATCATAGGGTTAGTGTAAGAGACATTTTATATATGTGTGAATTAATTTGTTGAAAGGTCCCAATAAGCCTATCAGAGGATGGAAATGGAATTCATTTTAGTCATCATTTCCAAAGTGTCATTGATCAGATACTATATGACACATCAAGATTGTGTGTTCTAACCTTTGATCGGGTACAGAGTTGCTTTCAAGTAATAGAGTGTTATGACTAAGTTATATGAAATAGTGGTTGAGTGATGGTGTCATGTTGGATAACAGGTATTGTGATTGTGGAAACTTCCAGGCATTGAAATATTCCTATGCACATGTTGTTTAAGCTTACGCATCAATGAACATATCATGGGAGCCCTACGTTGACCCAGTGTATCACGTGATAACTCTAGTTAACTATTATATTGTATCTTGGATGCCTATTGGTGACTTCCATTCTATCACCTTGTCTACAAATCAGTCAACATTCATCCCTAATATTTCTAGGTTTTGTAATTTGTTTTTTTTTCATTTATGATTTTTTTCATTTATGTGGTTTTTTAATTATCGACTAGATATTACCAGGTTTCACCCATGGGGAAGATCAAAGTATACTAAAATTAGAAATGAGATGGACTAAACTCAGCAATGGGGAGTAGACTATGATGCAACATTTGTCACACAGAAGATTATACTCATAAAATATGTCCCCAAGTGGAAGGATGGATCTTTACTTCCCATCATCCATTATTGAATCTATCTATTTTATCATGAATGTGTATATTTTTTCATATATAGATATTTAATTAATGAATCCTTTTATTTTTGACTTGCACCATTTCTAACCCGTTTTAACTCTCGTTTGTTTAATTTCTGGATTCAATCAGAAATAATTTTGTGATGCTATAACTATTAAAAAAACACATAACAAAAATGAATATATCATGCACCCACATGTTCTATACAGGTTTTCCATCATGGATGATTTATATAAAAATATTTTGAATAAATTAAACTTAATTTGAGATCAATAAAATAATAAATTTATAGACTAAACCAACAACATTAGTCGCATATATTTGTTTACCTCTTTTTTCATCATAATGTTGAATTATACATTCTAATTATCTACCTAATTTTTCTTATTGTTGTTTTTTTAAAAATTGTTTGAAATTTTTATTGAATTAACTATAAAAAAGTTATGATGATATCAAATGTACATGTGGAAGGACCTTCATTTCTCAATTTCTAGGATAGGCATGTTTCACGACTAGTTTTAGAGGGATGCCCAATGCTTTCTTTGAGTGTATGGAGATATCATCATTTCCATCATGCCACACCACCTCCCGCTATCATCCCTCATATTCATCATGTTGGGTTCTATGTTGTAGTGATGTGTGACTTCATATTTGTTTATCATCATCCCATTGTTGTGCTCGTAGAGAGATGTAGGCCAGAGACACATAAATTCCATTTTATAGAGGGAGAGACGATTATTACACTCTAGGATGTGTCTATTATGTTGGTCCTCCCCATCAACAGTACGAATATGACAGGCTGAGTTGGAACAGATTGTTTTGTGATGGTTCACAGATTACTGGGCATTGAGGTCCATGAAAATGGCAAGTACTCTGTTTGTAGTAGATTTCACATGCCATGGATAGACTAGCACTTCTCTCATCTATCAGATGATGCCGACGAGATCACTATATTGTGATTTTCACATGCATAAATTTTTAGGTTGATCGATGGAATGATATTCATTGATCATTCTACTACATTTGTACATTTTATGTATTTACCTTTATTGGAAGACTTGGACCAGGCAGGCCGATATAGTTGGGGGCCTCTTTGTCTTGCATATATATATGGGGATCTATACAGTGCATGTCGGGTTGATAAGATGAAGATCATAGGATGTGTTATTCTTATATAGATGTGGATATGGAAACACATATCTCACTTGGATTCACATACTCATGTGCTATTTCCTGCTGATATTATAGCATAGTCTCTGCATGAATGCTGGTATGTTATTACTTCCTTCTAATGTCAAAATAAAATGTATAGCTTTCTATTATTAAATATAACTATAAAAATGTTATCTACATGTGGAGTCAGGCACATTGACATTCAGATACATCCAGACACAATGTATGCACTTACAGACTTATTTTGGATAGTCTCCAGTCAAAAGACATAAGTGGTTATTATTTATGTAGTTAAATTTTTATTTTGTGTTGTACATGTCTTCATTTATTAATTGATTATTAATTTTTTTCATATTTCATGGATATCATATACTAAGGATATCATCCAGAGTCTTCCACCATATTTTACGGTGATTTTTATTGTTGGATACTGCATTGTTCCTTTGATTCATTTTCAAATTTTTGAATGGCATCAGACTGATAGAGTTATGTGGCAGTTTGGATTCTATCATCCCATTCTTGCACTGCCCAGTTGATTACCTTCACTTCATGCCCTGAAGATTTCTGGGAACCGAGACATTAACTGGAGGAGGTATCATGCAGGATATATTGACCTGTGTAACAAATGACATGAGTCGTGATTACGAGGGGTGGACATAGTATGTGTGCATTTATTCCATTAGCTGGATTATGCATTCTAAAATCGCATGTCCTCAGTCATATTTTTTTACACGACGTGGATGGGGCTATCATGACTTGGTAATCATTCCTTATTCTACTATTGAATAGATTTTTTATTAACATTACTTAACAACATAATTTATTTTCACAGGATACTTGCATCACCCATCTCTTTCACATCTCTGGTCCAGTAGAGGGAGGCATATTTGATCAAGCATATTTTCGTAGATCTGTGAAAGATTGGTTCTTCCCATGGATGTTATTTATCATGGTATTTTCTTTGATCTGACACATGATGATGAGGATACTGTGCCTGATATAGATGTTTCATGGGTGACAACCCTGTTATGGATGCAGATGTGACATAGGAGGAGGGTGTTCATCATGATCAGATAGATGCTCCTCCTACTCCTACTTCATATGGTCTATATCCACAACCACAGTCAGAGGAACAGACACTAATATTAGTATGTCAAATTTTTTTACATAGATAGAGGTTGACTAGCACGTGTTGCATACTTTATTAGTCTTTGATTCACAGACATCCACAGCATAGCAGCCATCTTGTTCATATGTTGGCAAGAGTTCCAGTCAACAGCCACTATCCTTAGAGTCAGAACAGGGTACAAGTGGTGAGATTGTACATTCACCACTTTCCACATAAGATGATATAGAGGTGGGTTCCAGCAATGATATATAGGAGCATTGTATGCCAGAGTGGAGACATAGACAGATACGGCATGGACACATCATATATACACCCGGTTGTGGCATAGAGGAGCATCCAAGCCACATACATAGGTTATATCGATGATACATGTTGCATGTTTTTTAAATCGTTATTTATATGATATTTAAAAACATACCAATACATTACATAATGTGGCATAAATCAATTAATTGATATAATTGGAAATTCATAAAAATAATTTTCAACAAATAAGAAACATTAATATTAATAACTGCATTGGTAATACTAATAATTATTATTTGTTATTTATATTAATACTTTGTATTATTATACATATTATGTCTAATAAATAATATTATTAAATTTATTATTAAATATTAATAATATTATGATTTTTCATTCAATAAATATTATTAATATTTAATAATTAGTATAAGATGATTATATATTATATATAATCTGGATTATAATACTAAGTATTAATATAATAAATAATCATCTAAAATTAATTAGTAAATACTAATAATATTATTATTTTCAATTCTATAAGTATAATAATATTAATAATAAATATTATCTTATTTCTTATTTAAGTAATTATTTAATGATACAACATAATATATTAAGAATAATATAATTATTAATTAGTAAATATTTTTTTAAATAATTTTTTTTACATTATTATACATAAAATATTAGCTATAATGTTATTAATTATATTAATAACATAATAATATATTATTAATTAATAACAAATAATACAATTGATATTTAAAAAAAATACATATTAATATATTAATAATAATTATATCAACAAAATATTAAACAGCGATTTATAATTAAAATTTTATAAATATTAGTTTTTTAACTATTAATTAATTTATAACATAATAATATAATATTAACTAATAATATATAATGAAATTCATTATTGATAAATATATTATTTATCAACAAACTGATAATATTTTATATCAATATAAAAATTAACAAAAAATTATAAGGAAACCAACCCGCATCACCTGGATATGCAGAAACCAACTCAAAGCTAACTGTGTTCGCCGATTAATGAAGTCGACCGAACTGGTGTCAAGGAAGATGCACACTAATATTCGTGGTCATGCCAACCTATAGAAATTGAACCCAACCGCCAGAATTGATTGAAGGAAACCATTGAGCTCGAGGCAATGATTGTTAATGGTGTTGAACCACCACATAAGCCATGCCCGGATGGAGAAGTCAACCAATGGATGAAGAACTCCCAAGCTAATTGGAAGGATGAGTGTGTCGCCCATTGAACTGAAGCATGTTGTCGATGTTGGATCTCCGACAAACCCTTATTCTTGTCCGTATAATATTTCTCCATATATGGTGGCCATCCCTGCTTTATCAAGGGTGGAGGGCGTGGGTGGAAATTAGGCTGATGGTTGGTGGCCAACCCCACCAAACCCACCTCTAGGAGAGGAGAATTGAAGGCAATAGGCAAGGGTGAGGTTTTCCAATAAAAGGAAGAAAAATATCTTGGTTTCAACATCTCTCATCACCTTCTCATCACTAGTAGATCCCATTTATGTGTGGTATTTTTGAGGCGGTTTTCCCCACATATTCAAAAGAGAATTTATGAGAGTTTTCTCCTTGTAATAGTTAGAGAGTGTGTACCCACTTTTACCTATAGGGATCCTTCTATTTGCCCATGGTTTTTTACCCATTCCATTTGGTGGTTTTCCCACATTACATCTGGTGTCCATTTTATTTTCTCATTTTTCACTTCATTTTATCTCATGATTATTACTGCACTATGGGAAAATAATTTTATGGTCCCAACAAGTGGTATCAAAGGGCATGTTCTGGCCTGTTTTTATTCACATTTTTGGGTATTAATAATTATTGTAAATTTTATTATGATCTGTGATTGTAACTCTAATTGATATTTCACATCATAAAAAAATATTGAGATTATTAAATACACTGTTTTGAAATAAAGGAGTTTTTGGACTGATGATGTGTCCTACTGGCGGAAAAATTTGAGATCAAAAAATTCAATAGGAATAATTTTTCATTGTGGAAAATAAAGATGTGGGTAGTGCTGCGGAAGGATAATTATCAACTGAAAATTGTTGAAAGACTAGAATATGTGATAATGGAGCATGGTTTCAGTGGGAGACAAAATCATGACATGGACATAAATGTGGTGAGTACTTCTAGAAGTAGAGATATACTAGTCAGTGAAGTGACGACGACTGTTGGAAGCAGACAGCATCACAACAATGCATGGATAATCGACTCATGAGAAAAATGGCACATGAAGTCTCGACGGTAATGGTTTGACCAGTATGAAATTATCCCGGGAGGACTTTTGTACATGGGGAATGATCACACCTTGAATATCATTTGATTTGGTACCACCAAATAAAAGATGCATAATGGTATTGTTTGAACCATCCAAGGAGTACTCCATGTGAAGGTCCAGAAGAAGAACATATTGTCTTTGGGACAATTCGATGATATCGGATGCAAGACTCACACTGAGAATGGAGTGATGATAATTGTGAAGGGTGCGCTTTTGGTGATGAAGGTAGAGAAGATATCGAAGAACTTGTATGTGCTTATGGGTGAAAGATACAAGGAGGTGCAGATAGTTGTTGCATCAACTACCTCGATAGAAGCATTGGCGATGTTATGGCATCGGAAGCTTGGCCATATGTCAGAACAAGGCCTAAATATTTTTACAGATCAGAAGTTGTTGCTTGGGATAACAAAGGTATCCTTACCATTTTATGAGCATTGTTTTTTGAGTAAGAAACATAGGTTAAAGTTCAAGATGTCAAGATCATGAAGTAAAGAGATCTTAGAGTTGATCCATTCTGATGTTTGGAAAGCACCAGCTATACCCCTGGGATGAGCAAGGTACTTTGTATCATTCATTGATTATTTTTTCAATAAATGTTGGTTGTACCCAATCATGAGGAAGGCATATGTTTGTGAATTCTTAAAAACATTAAAAGAGTGGAAGGAGCTTGAATCTAGAAAGAATATCAAGTGTATGAGGACTGAAAATGGTGGAGAATATACAAGCAAGGAGTTTGATATTTTTTGTCAACGGGAAGGAATCAAGATATAGTTCAAGGTGTTGTAAAATCCTTATCAGAATGGAGTGGTAGAGTAGATGAACCAAACCCTTTGGGATAGAGCAAGGGATATGTTGAAGACTGCAGGAATTGCCAAAACATTTTGGGTAGAAGTAGTAAATACCACATGTTATGTGATCAACAGATCTTCTTCAATGGAGATTGATCTAAAGACACCGATGGAAATGTGGACTAGTAAACCCATTGACTATTCTCGGTTACATACTTTGGAAGTACTTTATATATATTGTTTAATTAATAGGAAAGATCAAATTTTTATTTGAGATCCAGGAAATGTATTTTATTGGGGTATACTGATGGTGTAAAGGGGTATCATTTGTGGGACCCCACTGCCTACAAACTTATCATTAGTAGAGATGTCATTTTTGTAGAAGAAAATTTGTAAATGAAAACTAATTGAGATATTGAGATGGAGAATATAGAAACTAAAAAATCAAAGTATATGACAAATCCAAGGAAGAACCAGTTTTCTATAAGGCATTACCGTAGCACGATGATCAAGTACTAGTTGAGTCTAGACCACGACAGTCAACTAAGGAGAACAGAGCACCAGTATGGCACTCAGAATATGTGACTAAGAGAAATGTTGTATACTTATTATTGATATAGTATAGAGAAAAATATTCTTTTTTAGAGGGGACCCAATGTCCATATGTATCCTCATGGATAGTGGCGATGCATGGGGAGCTTGAAGCCCTTCACAAGAACAAGACTTGGGATCTTGTTCCATTACCTCATGGAAGGAAGGCCATCAGAAACAAATGAATCTTTAAGATCAAATGGGGTGGAAATGACCAAGTGGAAAGATATTGTGCACTATTGGTGGTAAAAGGATATGATTAGAAGGAAGGTATTGATTTCAATGAAATATTTTCTCCTGTTGTTAGACTGATGATTGTTCATATAGTTTTGGAAATGTGTGTTACATATATCTTACATCTAGAACATTTGGATGTGAAGACTACTTTTCTCTATGGTGATCAAGGTTAATAAATATATATTCTCCAACCGGAAGTTTTTTCAGAAGAAAGAAAAAAAGATAACTTGGTTTATAGGTTGAAACAATATCTGTATGATCTCAAACAGGCATCGAGGTGTTTGTACAAGAGATTTGATTCATATATCAAGAGTCTTTGATACATAAGACTTCATTCAGATCCTTGTGCATATTTCATGGGTTCTGATGGTAATTATTTCATCATTCTTCTATTTTATGTGGATGACATGGTGGTTCAGGCCCCAAAAAAGATCAGATCTAGGAGACAAAGGCACAGTTCACTAGGGAGTTTTATATAAAGGACTTGGGACCAGAAAACAAGATTCTTGGGATATAGATTTACCAAGATAGAAATAATGGGAAGATTTTTCTATCAAATAATAATTACTTACAAAGAGTCTTGAAACACTTTAACATGAAAGACTATAAGCCAATCTCTACCCCGCTTCCTTTTAATTGCAAGTTATCCTCCACAATTATTCCTAGCATTGAAGAAGATAGGGTGGAGATGTCTCAAGTATCATATGCATCAGTAGTGGGTATTCTAATGTTTGTTATGGTTTGTACTAGACAAGACATTGCACATGTAGTGGGAGCTAGTTGATACATGGGGAATCTAGGATGGGAGTGTTGGAGAATAGTGAAGAGGATCCTGAGATACATCAAAGAGACCTCAAATGTTGCATTATGTTTTAGAGGATCAAATTTCACTTTCAGAGGATATGTTGATTTAGATTTTTCAGAAGATTCTAACCAGAGAAAATCCACTATTGGTTGTGTGTTTACTCTTGTAGGAGGAGCTGTGAGCTGGATTTCAAAGTTATAGTCAGTTGTGTCTTTATCCATGAAAAAGGTGGAGTACATGACAGCTACACAGTCTTGCAAAGAGTTTATTTTGATAATAAGGTTGTTGGAGGATCTCAGACATATATAGGAGCAGATTCCATTATTTTTTGATAGTCAGAGTGCCTTATACATTGCAAAGAATCCATATTTTCATTCCACGTTGAAGAACATTGGGGTACAATATCACTTTGTTTGAGATGCAGTGGAGGAAGGAAGTGTGGATATGCAAAAAAATCACACTAAAGAAAATCTGGCAGATTTCCTGATGAAGGTAGTTGACTATGATAAGTTCAGATAGTTCAGATCCTCGAGTGGCCTCACAGATACTTGAGAAGCATGTTTGTAAGATATAAAGAATGTGTGGGGATGTGATTGGTTCACAATCAAATCTCCAAGTGGGAGATGTGTCAGAAAAAATTTTCTCCACAGATGGTGGCCACCCCTTCTTTGTCAAGGGTGGTGGGAGTGGGTGGAAATTATGCAAATGGTTGGTGCATAACCCCACCAAACCCACCAGCAAGAGAGTAGAATTGAAGGCAGTAGGTAGGGGTGATATTTTTCTATAAAAGGTAGTGGGATATCTTGTTTTTAGCATCTCTCATCACCTTCTCATCACTAGTAGATCCCATTAATGTATGGCATTTGTGAGGTTTTTTCCCCACTTATTCATAAGAGATTTTATGAGGGTTTTCTCCTTGTAATAGTAAAGGAGTGTGTATCCACTTTTACCCAGATTGATCCTTATATTTTCCTGTGGTTTTTTACCCCTTCTATTTGGTGATTTTTTCACGTTACATCTGGTGTCCATTTAATTTTTTAATTTTTGAACCTCATTTTATCTCATAATTATTGTTGTACCATGGGCCAATCATTTTCTAGTCCCAACAGTGCTCACAGATATCAACCGAAGCAGTGAAGAATCCTAATTGAAGCTCGCCGCATTTGAATGAAGAAGGCAGGAAGCATAGTATTTTATTGGATTCAGTCCCAATATGTTGAAGTTATTAATACTAACTGCCTTATTGGTATTTCTGATTTGCAAGTTTGGTGAGGTCTCGGTTCTTCCCTAGGCACTGGTTTTAGGTCCGAAAGATAGCACACGCCAAGTGCTCGATCAAATGCCTCAAAGAGTCATCAAAACCCATGTTTGGTTGAAAACACATGAACCCATAATGTGGGGTTGGCCACTTGATCGCACATCGATTCACTATTTTATGTCACCCTAACACCATTGTATTAAACTGATTTTATACCATAAATTCCAAATATAATATCAAATTTCACTTCATTTTTATTGAATTATTTAATATTTATCACTTTTAAAAGGGTAAATTATACTTTTTTGATATTTTCATTGTAGATGGAGGTGATTGGAAGCCCCGGAGATGATCCAGAAGGAAAATGGGCCAAACTTCATGGAATCTCAAGCACATTTGTCCATTTTTTTGCACATTTAGAGAAATACATACATCCAAATGGAATGAAATTTTTTGGACCGCCCCAAAACTTAATTGGATACAACTACTCTCAAGAAACTAGAGCCTAATCCGTCCAATAATAGGCCCATCTAAACCAATATTTCCAGGGGAAAATTTTCACTAATTCAAAAGTTAGGTTTGGTATTTTGACAATATCTCCCAAAACAGGTATCCAATACCCTCCAAATTTGATAGGGATACATTCAAGAGTCCTTCCAAAAACTTTTCTATTTTTTCAGAGTCTTGATATGTCTATTTACCAATCCAAAACTGAGGAATAAGTGGTATCTAGAAAATTGGGTGCCCAAAACCACTTCCTAATTTGTCTATAAAAGGTCACCATGGGTACCTCATTTTCAAGTTCAAAATAGAAGAAAATATATTTCATTTTGGAGTCCTATAGTATTCTCCTCCTCATCCTAGAAGTTATGAAGTCCCCTATCCTCATAGGGGTTCAAGAATGAAGAAGGAGTTCCACCTGAGCTTCCTCCTCCTCTCGATGTCGATCCAAGTGGTGGGTGATCATTGTGAGGGAGCTAAAAACTTGAATAGGGAGTTCCAGAACATAATTCTATACTGTTTTGGTGTATATTATGGTTTTGAATTTCTCTTTTATATGTATCTTAATTTTTTTTATTCATTTAATTGAAACACTTTTTATTTCATAACCGATCAGTGTGCAATTTTAAGTGTGTGACTTGTGTAGTTTCGATTGGACAACATAAGACTCCTCTTCTTTCCCAAACATTTAAGATTTTAGTGATTATTTACAAACATTAATTCATGCTAAGGAGCTATAACTTTACTATATGATTGTTATGTCATGGTTTATTCCTATTATCAATATTTTAGGAGTTTTGGGTACCCAATATCTTGGTTAACTCTCAATCAAATGATTACACTAAAAAACTAATAATCGGTTAAGAACAAGGAAATTTTCAAGTGGTGTATTAACTTAGAAATGATCACATACTTATTATATATTTTTCAAAATCCACTTGTTTTCCAACTCTTAAGATCTTTAAATTATGTCATTCTTTTAAAACTATTTTCAAAACCATCCACCACTTTTAGTACTTTTTATCAAAAATACACACTCCAAACCTATCAACTCTCCTTGAGAGATGACCTAGGGTCTTCCTTAGACTATAAAATAATATTTAAATCATAATAAATTTGACATGTCATGACAATACAGTCACCACCCACCTCATCTTCCTTCACCATCCCCATTTGACAAAATAAGGTGTAGCACCCTCTAGCGAATTATTTGTTGTCAACAAATCTACCACATGGAGATTTGATTGAGAACCAATCACAAATCCACACATCCTTTATATATTCCAAACATGTTTCTCACATATCTTCAATAATTCTCAAGGATCTGTACCATCTGAACTTATCAGAATCAACCGCCTTCATCATGAAATCTGCTAGATTTTATTTAGTGTTATTTTTTTGCATGTCCATAGTTCCTTCCTCTACCACATCTTGGAAAAATTAATATTGTACCCCCAATTTTCTTCTTCCTAGAATGAAAATATGGGTTCCGTGCAATGTACAAGGCACTCTGACTGTCAAAAAATAATGGAATCTACCCATGTATGTGACTGAGCTCCTCCAAAAACCTTCTCATCCAAATTTCCTCTTTGAAAGCATGTGTAGTTTCCATGTACTTCTCTTATATCATGGATAAAGCCACAACTGAATATAACTTTTAAATATAGCTCACAGATCCACCTACAAGATTAAACACATAACTTGTAGTGGATTTCCTCCGATCAGAATCACCTAAAAAATCTGAATCAACATATCATATGATAGTGAAATTCAATCCTACATAACATAAGACATCATTTGAGGTCTCATTGATGTATACTAGGATCCTATTAATTGTGATCCAATACTCTCATCCCGGATTCACCATTTACCGACTAACTGCTCCAACTACATGTGCAATGTTTGGTCTAGTACAATCCATAACGAACATTAGACTACCCATTGATGATGCATACAGTACTTGAGACATCTCCATCCTCTCTGCTTCACTGCTAAGACTCGTCTTGGAGGATAAATTGAAATTAATAGGAATAGGGGTAGATATTAGCTTATAGTCTTTCATATTGAATTGTTTCAAGACTCTCCATAAGTAATTCTTCCGTGATAGCCAAATATTCCCATTATTTCTGTCTTGGTAAATCTATATCCCATGAATCTTGTCTGTTGGTCCCAAATCCTTCGTATCAAAATCCCTAGCCAACTGTGTCTTCGTCTCCTATATAAGATCATTGTTGGAGCCTATAACAAATATGTCATCTACATACAATATAAGAATGGTGAAATCATTACCATCCAAACCCATGAAATATGCAGAAATATCTAAATGAATTATTTTGTATCCAAGGATTATGATATAGGAGTCAAATCTCTTATACCAACACCTTAGTGCCTATTTGAGACCGTATAGATATTTTTTCTACTTGAAAACCAAGTTCTCTTTTCCTTCTTTTGCAAAACATTTTGGTTAGAGCATATAGATATCTCCATAAAGATCACTATGGATAAAAGTAGTCTTCACATACAGCTACGCTAGATGTAAACTGTATATAGCACACATCACCAGAATTATATGAATATTCGTCAGTCTAACAATAGGAGAAAATATTTCATTGAAATCAATTCCTTCCTTCTGAGCATATCCTTTGACCACTAGTCATGCACGATATATCTCTACCTAGTCCTTTCTATCCCACTTTATCTTAAAGACTCATTTGTTGTCAATAGTCTTCCTTACATGAAGTAGTGGAATAAGATCCCATGTCTTGTTCCTATGTAGTGATTGAAGTTTCTCCGGTGTTTCCTCCATCCATGAGGATAAATCTAGACTCTAGGTCACCTCTACAAATGAATATAACTCTCCATCCTCTATCAATAATCAATGCACAATATTTCTCTCAATGATATAGTCTGAATCCCATACTAGTTTTATTTTCTCTTGAGTTGACCATCATGGTCCAGAATAAACCGGTACTTGGTCATCGTTCTCTAGTAATTCCTTAGAGGAAATTGGTTCTTCCTTGGATTTGTCCTCTACTTTGACTATTGTAGTTTCTATATTTTCCTTCTACATGTCTCCATTAATTTTCATTTGCACCTTGTATTCTATAAAAATGAAATATCTATTTATGATATGTTTTTGGGAAGTGGGGTTCCACAAACGATACCCCTTCACACCATCACTATACCCCAAGAAGATACATTTTCTAGATCTCAAATCCAACTTTGATCTTTCTTATTCATTAAAAAATGCATATACAGGACTTCCAAAAGTATGTAACCGAGAATAGTCAGTGGGTTTACCGGTCCACATCTCTATTATTATCTTAAGATCAATTTCCATTAAAGGAGATATTTTGATCACATGACAGGAGATATTCATTGCTTCTTCCCAAAAAGTTTTAGAAATTCTTTCAGTCTTGAACATCGCCCTTGTTCAATCCAACAGGGTTATGTTCATCTGTTTTGCCACTCCATTCTACTGAGTAGTGTATTTCACCTTGAGATTTCTCTTGATTTATTCATGTTGAAAAAAAGTATCAAAATCCTTTCTTGTATATTATACACCATTTTCAGTCCTCAGACACTTGATCTTCTTTCCATATTAAATATCTTTATGTGCTTTGAATGTTTTGAAGACTTCAAAAACATCTACCTTTCTCTTGATTAGGTACACCCAACATCTCATGGAATAATCATCAATGAATGATACAAAGTACTTTTCTCCTCACAAGGATATAATCGGTTCTTTCCAAATGTTGGAACGAATCAACTCTAAGATCTCTTTGATTCATGTTTTTTACATCCCGAGCTTTAACCTGTGTTGCTTGCTCAAAACACAATGCTCACAAAATGGTAAGGATACCTTTGTAAGCCTAGGCAGCAACTTCTGATCCGAAAGAATATTTAGGCCCCATTCTAACATATGGCCACGATTTTGATTCCATAATGTCATTAACACTTTCTTCGAGTTAGTTGATGTGACAACTATCTCTGCATCCATGTACGTTTCACCCATAAGCATATACAGGTTCTTCAAGATCATTCCTGCCTTCATTACCACAATTTTACCCTTCACAATTATCATCAATCTATTATCGATGTGAGTCTTGTGTAAAATTTTATCAAATTGTCACAAATAAAATATGTTCTTTTTCAGGCCCTTCACATGGCATACTCCTTGAATGGTTCCAACAATACCATCATGCATCTTCAATTTGATGGCACTGACTTCAACAATCATCAGGGTGTGTTCGTTCCCCATGTACACAAGTCCTTTTGGGATGGTTTCATACTGATGAAACCATTCTCATTGATACTTCATGTTCCATGTTTCTCTTGAGTCGATTATCCATGCATCATTGAGATGCTTCATGCTTCCATCAGTTGTCACTTCTTCACTTACTAGTATTTATCCACTTCCAAAAGTACTCACCGTATTTTTTTCCATGTCATAATTTTGGCTCCCACTGGAATCACGCTCCATCATCACATCTTTCAATATTTCTCCAATTTTTAGTAGGCAATTATACTTCTATAGCACTGATTTCATCTTCATTTCTCACAATGAAAAATTATTCCCGTTGAATTTTTCAATCTCAAATTTTACTGCCATTTGGAAACGGTGTAAGTCCAAAACCTCATATATTTCACAACTGTGTATTTAATAATCTCAATAATTTTTTTATGATTTGAAATATCAACTGGAGTCGCAATCACAGAGAATACTAAAATTTATGAGAATTATTAATACCCAAAAACGTGAACTATGCTAGGCTAGAACCTCCCCTAATACCACTTGTTGGTACCGAACAAGATTTTCCCATCGGTGCAGCAATAATAAAAAGATAAAATAAAGTGAAAAATGAGTAAATAAATGGATGTCTGATGTAATGTGGAAAAACCACCAAAATAAAAGTGGTAAAGAACTAAGGGAAAATAGAAGTATCACACTATAAGTAAAAGTGGATATATACTCCATCGTTATTACAAGAAGAAAACTCTAATAAATATCTCTCTTGAATAGATGGGTAAACCACCTCACGAAATACCACATATACTGAAAGGAGATGATTCCACTTATTGTAAGTGTTGAATATAGAGGAAGACACTTCCTTTTATAGGAAAGTTTCACCCCATGTTCCTCTCACGTTGCAGCTCAGAAGGTGGGGTTGGCCACCCAACTCATCTTCCTTCACCACCCCCCTTTGAAAAAATAAGGGGTGGCACCATCCAGTGAATGATTTGGTGCCAACAACTTCATTCGATCTAGGTACCCAAGAATTCATGCACTAGTTTCCACCATCCAAGCTCATATGAGATGGCCAATAGGGAGTGAAGGCTTGTCTAAGATAACTAAAAATGAACCATGATCATATTCCTTTAATCCACTATCTTGGAACCAACTTTAGAATCTAGACCATGCCCTCCATTTCCATGACAAAATGCAGGCCTACATGTAATGGATTCCAAGTCTAGACCCAAACCCACCTCTCTAATTTTTCTAACCCATTCACCCAACACAGTCATCTTCATTCTATAGTACACAAAATAGTGCATGAATTTTCAGTGCATCAAGAAGTAGTAAATCACTTCCACTCAGATTATTCTCTATGATTTTCAAGATCATGGTTATGGGAAGAAAATATGTCAAAAAAAGATTCCAGTTATGAAAATCATGACCCTCAGAGTTATACACATGTTAATCATCCACAGGAGAAATTTCATTTGGGTCTGGAACAAGAATTAAAGATTATTCTAAAATATTTGGATTCATTACAGAACAATAAAAAAATTCTAGGTTATCACATGGTGGGGAGAGAAGATGGGGAATCTCTTTAAATAGGTAACTATTCAATTAATAGGGGGAATACTTCCGCAATCAACAAATCAAGTTGTTGATCTGCTACTTTTTTTTCTTCATTTTATTTATTTATTTCTTAATTTCTTATGAATTTATTGTAATAATTCGATGATGGAACATTGCTCCATTTGTGGGAATGATAAGGAAAATTTCCCCATTCCCCTATTGATGAATTTTAATTGTTACTATTAATTATCTTGTTACTTTCTCTGTGGATTTTAATGGTTTAATTAGTTAGATATTACTTATGGATTTCAATTTTAATTTCTTATACTCTTATTCTTAGGATTTCACAAAAAATCCACTCAGACTTGATTCACTTCATGCGATAACAAGCAGTGGGATAATTTGAGGGTGATCAGAGATATCTAAGTACCAGGTTAGGTAAGGATAAATGATATAGTGATCATTATATTTCCTTATCCAAACTGAAACAACTAGATAAGAGTAATCAATAAGGTATTATAACATCTTGTTACCTCATTTTAGGTATTTCCTATCTCTCTTTTCGTCTCCCTCTTAATTTGGGTGTGTCTTGAGACTCTTTAGGATGGAGAGCCTTTTTTGGAGTTAAATGACCTAAAGTTAGGGAATGTATGTTTGTTTGAATTAATGGATTCTGGCTATAAATGTGTCAAAGGATTTGTGGGGTTCTCCTTGAATTTGGAGAACATTGAAGATGGTTTGGGTTTTTATGTAGAATTTGGACTATTTACTACCTTCATAACTTTTTCATTTCATGAAAGGATTATATGACATGAAACCTTAATTGGCAAAATGTCGTGAATTTGGTTCAAGGCATGAAAGGTTTACACACCGTGAATATTTTTCACATCGTAAAATGGTAAAATCAAGTTTTTTTAATCAGATGAGATACATTTTTTGGTGAGTTTATATTTTTTTTTCTCATCATGAAATTGGTATTCATGATGTGTAATTATCACATTCTGTAGGTTTTACGGTACTGCAAGGGTGTTTGACCATTCATTTGACTGCATTCTTTTCTTCTCATACTTAGGAGATCTCCTAGGAGATTTGGGGGATCTCCGATCTTTCCAGATCATTTTTCTAGTGATTGATCTCCATTGTGTATGTGATGTATCTCTCCAAGTGGTTAATCCTTATGATTATTCATTTTTGTTGATCGTGGTATCACCATTTCCCTATGTTTATAGATTTTTTAATATGTGATAATAATCTTTTTGATCCTTTCTAAATTCATTGTGTGATCTTCCTTCTGAGTCTAACATTTGTGTTGGTTGTGGTACGGCATGAGTGTTCTTTAAGGTATATTGTGATATGTCTTCTCTACCAATCGTTTTTCTTATTTAGTTGATTTTGGGATGTGAGGATTTATTCCAGGGTCTTCGTTGTTGTCCTTTTGTACTTCCTTGTTGTTGGATTCCATTACGGGCATGTGTGACCCGAGTTTGAGGTAGGTGGTTCTGTCTCTAGCCAATGTTGGATGAACTACATTGCTCTATTTTGTATAAAGTATTTTATAAATGAATTGACATGATTAAATTGTGTGTATTAAAATGGTTTTTTGAGAAAATATGGTTTTTCAATTGTTTTGTTAAAAGAAAAGGTATTTTTAAAGCATTGTGAAATGGATTTATTAAACATTTTTAAAATCATGTTTTGATTAAATGGTTTGGAAAACATAGCACATGGGAATCCATGGGAACTTAGGTTGAAGATGTAGTAATAAGTCTTATCTATTGATACTTTCGGGGGGTTCACTCATGGGGTGTTACTTTTCTCCCTAGACCTGTTGTTCTGGAGACTTGTTAGACCTATTGGGAGGTTCACCTTCTAGGGTGTTCCTCTGCTCTCTAAATTCAATGCATATATCTAGGGACTTGATGTGTGTGATTGTCTATTTTTGGGTGTGGGTGTCCTAATTAGCCTGACCTATAGTGATATTTATTATGATGTTACCTGTTCTTTGGCTTGTAGTATTTTATCTTGTACTTCAATAGATTTGATATGATATGTGATACATTCTTGATTTATCTTCTTTGATATATGTTAAATGCTTTGAAATTTTTATACCTTAGAAATGTGGAAAATAGGGAATTAAATGTTTTACCATGATTTTGATATAAATGTTTAATCATTTTTCATGACTTGTTTTATTTAAAGTTGATCATGTTCATATTGTTTTATAGTGACTTATTATGGAACACCTGGGTGAGATCCTACTGAGACTGTTTAGCTCACACCTTGCACACTCCTTCAGTGGTGCGTAGACCTTTGTATGTATTTCGATGTAAGGAAAAGAAAGGTGCAGCCGTGAGGTGGTGAGGTTTATTTCAGCTATGTCTATGTAGTTGGGGGTGATATGGTGGGAGTTTTCCCATGGTATCGCATGAGTAGTTTGTTTTACTTTCCCTTTTCTATTGGACTTGTATCTTTGAGATTGTTTATCTACTTTGTGTTGTTTTTCTTATGTTGTTTCCTTTCTTTTATGACATATATACTTGTTTATTATTCCATTTTTTCTTCCCATCATGTATATATATGTCATTTTTTTGTTCAGGTTGGGATAAATCCTTCCATTTGTTTGTTATTGATATCTAGGTGCTAGTCACTAGCCCGTGGGGATCGGGAACGCTCTTTGAGTATATGAAATCTTGGGCCAGGTACCAGTTTGAGGGGGTATCTAGTTCAGGTTCTTGATAGTTTGGTATCGAAGGTGTTGGTTTGTTCTCAAGATTCCTTGTCTTGGAAAGTTGGTAAACTAACGATAGGGTTTTCAAGAATTGAGAGGTATGTTGCAGTGAGTGTTTGTCTAGCTCTTACCGCAACGAGACTCAAGTTACCATGGGATTTTGGGATGTGTGCCTCTTTTTCTGAGTTCTTGGTCTTAATCTCAGTTTCTTCTTATGTTTTCCTGGTTTGAAATGATATTATTCTATCATTTGATGATTTATTCTACTTTGTTGTGCAATGGTATGCCTCTGAGACTTCTTCCACGAGTTCCTCATGACGGTGTAGTGGATGCTCCATAAGGGGATCTATATATTGGTCAGAATCATATCGAGACTATCATGTTAGTATTTCATGTCATCGACCAAAACGTACCACAAGTCTAGAATGTATTTGTTGTGGTACCGCCAAGAGCTGGTGGAGAAAGGGCTTGATTGCATTAGTTCTTATGCGAGAATCCACCATCCTTTTAAGAGTACGAATGAACCTCCAGAGGTAGAGGGCTATTTTAACAATATTTATCATATCTTTGACTTCTTAGATATAGCTGAGAGTATCAAGGTGAAGTGTGCAGCGTTCCAACTTGAGGGTCCCAGTAAGTGATGGTGGGATTCCATGGTATAGGTGAATAGGCATGTGGGATTGGACTCGAATGGTTTCAAGACTCTTCTTCCAATAGTTTTGTCCAAATTTTTTGATAATGGATAAATCTCTAGAGTTCCTCTACATGAATCAAGGATATCGTTCAGTGTTGGAATACACCATTTGGTTTGTTGAGATAGTTATTTTTTATTCAAAGGTGGTAAAGAATGACCAGCTGAAGGCTCAAAAGTACTTATAAGGTTTGCAACCGGATATTAGACTGTAGGTATTTATGCTGAATATTTTGACCTATGTGGAGACAATAGATAGGGAAATTATGGAAGAGATGAATATGATAGGCAAGGTTGGTTATTCATCCTCATCTATTCCACCTAGTGTTAGCTTCAATGGCACGTAGGAGAAAATAGGAAGTGGAAAGATCATTACAGGAGTGGTGGAGGTGGTTCTTAGCAGTCAACCTCCTCTTCACCTTCAGTTATAGCTAATAGTGTACCCTTAACTTTCTATTATTGTGTAAAGTTCGGGCACACTCAACATTCTTATTTTTTTCCTATGAATATGTGCAATAGTTATGAACGTTATGGTCATCTATATCATTTTTATCAGGTTATGTCTACGCCTCTTGATGTTCAAGTATCATCGGCTCTAAAGGCTACTTTAGTACAGTCGAATTCTTTAAAAACTATAAGGATCTAGCCACAATACTTAGGAGTGAAGCACCTTCATGTGGTAGATGAGTTTTTAGCAGAGGTAAATGTAGGTCCAGTAACAGTGAGAGGTACCATATTTATTTCATCTTCAGTAGTGATTGATTTATTTGATACAGGATCCTCCCGCTTGTTTATTTATGGTCATTTTTTTATTTTCTAAAAATTCCAATTAAGCTCGTTTCCTTTATTATAGAGTTAAAAAGACCTCTTGGGAAGAGGAATGAGCAAGGGTTTTGGTGTCCTTATTGTTTTATATTGATATTTGATGTATAGTTAGTCTAGTATTTTCTCATTCTTGATTTGGATTTGTTTGACATCATCATCGGGATAGATTGGATTATTTTTCATCGTGCTGAGGTTGATTGTTATCATGAGTATATCTTTTTTCTAGAAGTTTAAGGGATATCTTGGGTGTTTCAAGGAGAGTGGGATCTGAGGTCTGTGTAAGACCTTCCCACACAGAGCTCATGAGTTTGTTTGTTGTTGTATTAATTAAGCCTAATTTTTTTTCTTCTGTTGTTGATCTCCCTACTATTATTTAGGACTTTTCTCACATTTTCCAAGATAACTTATCTGGTCTTACTCTAGATAGGGAGGTAGATTTTATGATTAAATCAGTGTTAGGTACACATTTTATTTCAATTCCCTCTTATCATATGTCACTAATAGGTTTGAAAGAGCTCAATATTTATTTGGATGATCTGATGGGAAAAGGTTTTGTTCGCCCTAGTGTTTCACCTTGGGCAGCCCCTGTTCTCTTTGCCAAGAAGATAGATAGTTCACTTTGATTGTGTGTGGACTATTAGAATTTGAACTAGATAATGGTTGAGAACAAGTATTATTTACCTCGTGTGGATGATTCCTTTGACCAATTAAAGGGGAAAAAGTGTTTTTCAATTATTGATCTTCGTTCAAGTAATCATCAGCTCAAATTTTAGGAGTTTTATATACTAAAGATGAATTACAGGAGCAGGTATGGCTATTACGAATATCTTTTGATTCCATTTGCTCTAACTAATGCTATAATAGTTTTATCACTTTAATGAATCAGATATTCCATGAGTATCTCGAAAAAAAATTGGTAGTGTTCTTGGATGATATTTTGTTTTATTCGATATCCAAGCACGAGCACCATTTTATTTTGGTTCTAGAAATCCTAAGAATTCACCATTTGTATGGAAAGCTTTCAAAATGCAGTTTCTAGATCCAAGAAGTGAAGTTATTGGGGCACGCAGTTTCTGAGTATGAATTATCAGTTTATCCTAAGAAGGTGAAAGTTTGCTTTTCATGAGAAGAATCATGAAAAATATTTGATATTCTGAGGTTCATTGGTCTTGTTGGATACTAACAATATTTTTTCAAGGATTTCTCAAAGTTTTCACCACCTTTGACTACTCTTACCAAGAAAGGGGTGAAATCTATATGGAATTAAAAGTAGCAGTCTTCTTTTTATGAGATTAAAATAATTATGAAATTAGATCCTATTTTGATCTTACTTGAACCTGGTAAAGGGTATGTGGTTTTTATGATGCTTCTGGTGTTATTTTGGGTTTCATGCTTATGTAAGAATAACATGTGGTGGTTTACAGCTCTCATCATCTTCGATCGCATGAGAAAATTTTCCCCACTCATGACTTGGAGATTTTCATGGTTATGCATATAATTAAATGTTAGTGACACTATATTTTTAGGGAGATGTTCATAGTATTTTATGAACATAAGAGTCTGAGCTATATCCTTTCTCATAAATACTTGAATCTTTGACAAAGGTGGTGGGTGGAATACCTTCAGATGTTTGACTTTGACATCACCTACACCCCAAGGAAGGGGAATGTCATTACAGATGCTCTCAGTAGGAAAGTACCATCACAATTTGTTCTAAAATTGAAGGAAGAGTGGAACCTTATAGAGATATTATCTCAGTTGAACCTATATGATTAGGATGATGTTTCAGGTATGGTTCTGACCAATGTTCAGTTATCATCATTTCTCTATGATCCCATTCTGTAGGGTCAGAAATAGTATGATGAGTTAAGGGTAATTCAAGAAACCCTTTATGGGGAGGAGATTGTTTCTATTTGGTCTCAATCTCTCTTTAGATGGTATTATCCATTTTGGGGATTAGTTTTTCATCATAAAATCTATGAGGAGCATGATTTTGTTTGATTTTTATAGTACTTCACGGGTTGTTCATCCAAGAATTATGAATATGTATTATGACATGGTATGGAAATTCTGATGGTCAGGTATGAAGTGTAATATTATAGACTATGTGTCCAACTATTACACCTGCCAATAGACAAAGTAAGAGCATATGAAGCCTTCTAGTCTGATCTATCCTCTTTTAATGTCAGTTTATAAATTGTACGGGGTGTCCATAAACTTTTTTGTTGGATTACCATGGACACCCTAAGGGAGGAATGTTATCTAGGTGGTGATTTATTGGTTGAAAAATTCATCTCATTTAATTTTAATCAAGGACACCACTAAATTTGAAAACTTGGGTAAGTTATACATAAAAGAGATCATGAGTTTACATGGGGTTCCTTATGTCATTATTTCAAACAAGGATCCTAGGTTTAAGTCAATGTTCTGGAGGAGTCTCCAAGAGGCAATGGGGGCTCATGTCAAATTGAGTACAACTTATCATCCATAGACAAACAATCATATGGAGCATGATATTCAGATCCTGGAGTATATACTATGTGTCTGAATCTTTGATTTCAATATATCATCAAATAACCATCTAGGACTGATTGAGTTTGCTTATAACAACAATTATTATTTTTCGATCAAAATGGATGCCTTGGACGGTTTATATAATCACCTTTTCAAATCACCTCTTTGTTGGGAAGAGGTGGGTGAGGCCTATTTGGTAGGACCATGTCTCATTCAGGATATTTCAGTGAGTATTAAAGATATATTTCAGCATCTGGTTACATCTCAAATTTGACAGAAATCATATGTGTATTGGTGGCATCATCCTTTAGAGTTTTTCTCAAGTGACTGGGTTTTCTTGAAATTTTATCCTCGGTTGAGTCATTTTCATCTTGGAAAATATGAAAAGTTATCTTCGAGATATGTTGGACCATTTGAGGTCACTTTATGGCTTGTTCAAGTTTCTTATCAGTTTTCATTGTCAATTCAATTGATGGGAATTCATGATTTTTTCCATATATTGCAATCCAGGAAGTAGCATCTTGATCCCTCTCAAATTTTGAGTTGGGGAGAGATTGAGTTAGAGCCAGATGTTTATGTCATAGAGAAACCAGTAGAGATAGTAGAATCTCAGGAGAAATTATTACGTGGGAAGTTGATCCCATTGGTTAGGGTGTTATGGATACATGGATAAGATTCTTATGAGACTTGGGAGCACGAGTCGCTAATGAGGGAGTAGTGGTCACACCTCTTTCTAGACATCATTCTTCTACATGACTTCCTGGTGATGGAAATTCTAATGGTGGGGATTTTGTAACATCTCGTTACCTCCTTTTAGGTATTTCTTATCTCACTTTTCATTTCTATCTTAATTTGGGTGTGTTTTGTGAATCCCAAGGATGGAGATCCTTTTATAGGGTAAAATGACCTAAAGTTTAGGGATGTATGTTTTTTTGAATTAATGGAGTTTAGGTAAAAATGTTTTTAAGGATTTGTGGGGTTCTCCCTGAGTTCAGAAAACACCAGAGATGGTTTGGGTTTTTTTGAAGAATCTGGACTATTTACCGTCCTCATGACTTTTTTGCATCGGGGAAGGATTTCACGATGTGAAACCTTTATCAGGAACATGTCATGAATTTGGTTTAAGGTGTAAAAGGTTTTCTCAAAGTAAATATTTTTCACATTGTGAAAGGGTAAAATTTGGATTTTTTAAATCAGACACGATGCATTTTTCGGTGATTTTATCATTAATGGATTTCACATTGTGAGATTGGGATTCAGGATGTGTAATTATCATGTTATGTAGGTTTAAAGGCATTGCATGAGTGTTTGATCATTTATTTGACTTCAGGATTTTCCTCTCATACCTAGGATCTCCCCCATGCAATTTTGAGGATCTTCTCTCCATCTAAATAGTTTCATCCAGTAATTGATCTTTGTTTCAGTTATGGAGAGTCTCTCAAGGTGATTAATCAGTATACTTCTTCATTTTTATTGATAATAGAAGAATCGTTGCCCTATATTTATAGATTTGTTGATCTATGATGATAACATTCTTCATCCTTTCAATATTCATGATGTGATATTATTTTGGAGGTTTACCCATATGTTGGTTGTGGTGAAGGGTGAGTGTTCTTTGAGGTATGTTGTGATTTATCTTCTCCGCCGACTATTTTACTTATTGAATTGATTCTGATATGTGAGGATTGATTATAGGGTATCCGTTATTTTCCTTATATTATTCATTTTCAGTTGATTACATTGTGGGCATGTGCATCCCAAGTTTAAGGTAGGTGGTTCTGTCTCTAGCCTATACTGGATGAACTTCATTTCTCTGGTTTTTATAAATTGTTTTATAAATGAATTTTCATGATTGAATTGTGTATTATGAAATGGACTTTTGAAAAAAAAAATAGTTTTCCCCTTTTTTTGTTAAAATATAATGTATTTTTAAATCATTGTGAAAATTATTTATGAAATGGATTTCAAATCATGGTTTTTATGAAATGGTTTGGAAAATATAGTACATGGGAATACTTGGGTACTTAGGTGGAAGGTGTGATAATAGGCCTTGTCCATTGATACTATTGGGGGTTCACTCATGTGGTGTTCCTCTACTCCCTAGGCATGTTGTTCTAGGGACTTGTTAGACCTATTGGGATGTTTAATTTCTAGGTTGTTCCTCTACTCTCTAGATTTGATACATATATCTAGGGACTTGATGTGAATGATTGCCTATGTTTGGGTATGAGTATCCTAGTTATCCTGACCTGTAGTGATCATTAGCATGATGTTACCTTTGATTTGGCTTGTACTATTTTAGCTTGTACTATCATGGATTTGATATGATATGTGATACGTGCTTTATTTGATTGGTTTGATATATGTGAAATGATTTGAAACTTTTATACCTTAGAAATGTGGAAAAGGGGGAATTAAATGTTTCACCATGCTTTGATATAAAAATTATTTAACTGTTTATTAGGAATTGTTTTCTTTAAATTTGAATGTGTTCATATTGGTGTACAGAGGCTTTTTATGGAACACTTGGGTGGAATCCTAATGATTTTGTTTATCTCACACCCTATACACCCCTTTGGCAGTGTATAAACCATTGTATGTCTTTCGATGCAGGGAAAAGAAAGGCACCACAGTGAGGTGGTGAGGTTTATATCAGTTGTGTATGGGTATCTGGTGGTGAGATGGTGTAAGTTTTCCTATGCTATCATATGGAGTAGTTGTATCAGTTTTAGTTATCCTTTTCTATTGGACTTGTATCTTGTATATTGGTTAGATAATTTTATGTTGTTTTTATTATATTGTCTCCTTTATATTATGACATATATACTTGTTTATTCTTTTTTTTCTTCCCATTATGTATATATATGTCGGGTTGTCTGTTTTAGGTTGGTAGAAATCATTCCCTATAGTTGCATTTTATGTATATATCTTAGTCGCTAGCCCATGGGGATCAGGAATTCCCTTTGGGTATGTGATGGCTCATGTTGGGTTCCGATTTGAGGGGGTATCAGGTTCAGGTTCATCATAGGTATCATTTGATTAAAGGATGAGTAGAAAACAATTATAATAATGATTCAATGGTATAATGAAGAAATGATCTAAGTCTAGATCACTATTCTTGAAATTTCTATTAAAATCAATCAATTTCATCCACTATTTCCATAATTAGAATCCATTAAAAAAAGATAAAAATGCATCTATAGCAATATCTTCTTCAAAGAAAACCCGAGTCCCACTTTACTATATTTTACTTGGGTTCAAAAATTCATTTTTTGGTGTCCCCATGATAGTATTCACATCAAACTCGACATCATTATCAGGGAGGCCAGTTTTAGTGTTTAAATTTTGTTTAAAATGATATCAAAAAATAGATCATGTTCTTCTAACCTCACTGGTTTTGATCTTTATGTTGATAGAACTATGCTCTCAACACTTAGAACTTTATAAAAACACTAAATAATAGGAAAGAGATTTTTCCACCATTCCATTGGTAAACTCTCCTTCCTTATCTTCTTCTTCAACTAAAGTTACTTTAGGAAGTGAAAAAAAAAGGTAGATAATCCTACTAAATTGAATAAGACTTTAAGGGAAATGTATGCATAAAATTTCAACATTAATAAAAAACAATTGCAATTGAATGATCAATATAATTGTGAACCTAAAACTTTAATGATTATAATTATACCTAAATTTCATGTATTATTAGGTGAGGACCCCAATAGTAATTTTATAGAATTTAAATAAGTTTGAAATGGATTTAGAACCATGGGAGTCACTAAGGTTCAAATCACTTGGAAGTCTTTCCCCTTATCTCATGAAGGGGGAACTAATGATTAGCTATACAATCTATAACCTGGAGACGTCGACTCATGGGATGAGCTATATAGGGCCTTACTCTATAAATTTTTCCCTTCTTCAAGGTGTGCTCAACTAAGGAAGGAGATTTATGGCATCAAACAAGCAATTGGAGATACTATCTATGAGTTTTGGGAAAGGTTACAGAAATTGACTACATATTTCCCACACTAACCTTATAAAGAACATCATTTATTGATATTATTTTACAAAGGATTAATAAAAAATGACTAGAATCTATTATATGCTTCTTAGGGGAGGTTCACTGATTGATAAGTCACTTGTTGAATTCAGATAAATGATTGAGATAATATCTCAAAATTCCCAAAAAAAATTCTATAAGAACTACAACTAAAGGTACACATGTTGTAAAAAGTTACAAATCACCTTTATTGAAAAATAAAATTTGAGAACAAATATCTCTTGTGAGACATCTAGTTTTAAGAAAAGTACAAGAGGCATCACCCACCACACCCCCTCAGGTCTACCAACTTTATTATTAGCAGAAGCATTACACTGATGGATGCTCTTAAGTTCAATGAACTAAAATCTGTGATTTTATGTTTTAGAGATAGTTCCAGAATCAACCAAGTGTCAACCAAGGATTTATATAATTTCCCACTGATTATTTTAGAGCTTGGATTCAATAGCCTCAAAGGCCACAATTCCAACAAGCATTCCAATAGACTTCACAATATCCTTTCCAACCCCCACCATTCTAGAGAAAAAATTTCCAACCATCCTAAATCTAACAATAAGTAAATCTCAAGATACTTCCATGAATAAAATGCCAAGATATGTGATAGTATCTTAAAATATCCAATAAACCACTCTAACTACTCATGAATCAGAGTTAAAATAATTAAAAAGGATAGTTATTTAAGCTCATGACTACCCTCAATAATCTAGTAAATCAAAGATCAGGGAATTTTCCTTCTCAAAAAATTATTAACCCCAAAGTAAATTTTAGTTCTATTATATTAAAGAGTGGAAAGGATCTATGAATCAGTAAAGGATTACCACCTGATGATAGAAGTTGGAAGTGTAAAAACCACAACACTGGATAATCTATCCCTAAAAAAATTGGATAGAAATCTATGAAGACACTCCCTATGAATAAGGATAAGGGGAAATCCAAAATGGAAGACCCACATCAACCCTAACCTCCCTTCACTATAAGGATGAAAGTACGGAAGAAAACCAATGAATAATGATTACAACAAGAGATCTTGGAGCTGCTAAAAAAATTAGAGTCAACAACCCTCTATTGGATGCCATCCAAAAAATTCCAAGGTATGAAAAATTCATTAAAGACATGTGCACCAGGAGGATGATATTAAGATACAATTAAGTGGTAAGTTAAGTAAGAATGTTTTTCCCTTGTCACCCCACAAATTCCTAAGAAATTTCAAGATCCGTGTACTTTTATTATCCCCTACTGATAGAGATAATATTTTAATTATTTTTCCTATGTTTTTCAACAATTTAATCCCTTAAAATTAATCAATTTGAGTTGATTTTCATCATTTTGGTATTTTTGGGGAATTTTGGGCTTAATTGTGAAAATTGGTTAATTATAGAAATTTATCAGTTTTATGGACCCTCTGTATTTTGGGAATATCTTAATACAATTTTGATCCAAATTTAGTGATTCCTTTTTTTTAGAATTTTCTTGCTCATGGAATTCACCTTTTTCTTCTTGGCCCATATCCAATTTGACACCCAATGGCCTAGAAAAGTCAATCAAGTGGAAAAATTTTGTTGGCCAGAATAATTGATCCCACCTCAGTTATTGAATCATATATTAGCCTAAATAACTCCAAATTATGTTATTATAGTTGAAATAGAAATAGGACTCTTATAATCATCTTCACAATAAATTTCATAAAGAAATTATGTCATTGAGTAATCCACTGAATTCACCAAAGTGGAAAGAGTTGAGAAGTCTCCTCAGGAAGAAACAGTCTTCATCTGTAATTTGACCATAAATATTTTTAAACTTGTCTAAATATGATGATATTTTTTGAAAACATGATAAAGATAAAGGGAAAAAACTTTTATGAAGAAACCTTCCCTATATTCTTCCATTTATGATAGTAAATTGATTCAAACTTTTAGATGAGTGAATATGGAGGGAAAAATTTCCACCCCTCAAGCCTATTTATAGGAGTGTCCTATTTCATTCAAGGTTGTTGAAGAATTTACAATAGGGGATTTGTTAGAGGATTAGAGACTGGAATTTTTGTGCATTTTCTCTTTTCTTTTTTTCTTAGTTTCATTATTCTCTCTTCTTCCCCTTTCAAATATCTTACCCTTCATATGGAGGGGTAAAGCCTCTGAGTGATCGGGGAAGGGGGTCTCAATTTTCTAATGCTGGATTCTTGCACTTTAATATAAAAACCTATTTTTATATTGAATTATTTATATTTTTAGTGTTTCCCAATTCCCTTAATTCTATTATGTTTATGTTCTTGGTGTATTAATTGTGAATAGCTTTGGTTGAAGACTTTTGATCTCCCTCCACCAAGTACAATTTGTCTCGATCGAGCAATTGTGTTAGGTGGTGAGTGTCTAGTGATCGTTGGCACATGTGCAGAACTAGTGAGATTTTTATATATTTCTAAGGATCAAAAATTATCGATCAAGACCTAACTTAGTTGTTTGGTAATTTTTATGAACTTTCATGCACATAAGAGACGGTTTCATTGCTTCCTTCAACCAAGGGTGATTGATGGATCAATCGAAGAGTCTTTCATTTATGATTCAATGGGAAGATAGGGGGAATGATATTTATGAATATGATGACATTTAAAAGGGTTATCCTAACCTAACCCCATCACTCTCTTCATACATTCGTGTTCAATATTAATTTCAATTGCTTGCTTTCTTTTTAAAATCAAACAATTTCAAAAACAACCACCACTTCTTTCACAAATTTAAGGTGACAGATTGATTGTTGTGAACTCCTCTCTAGATAAAACCTAGGTTAATAACTATACTACATTTTACCTTATGAATTTTTTTTTGTCACACCCCACAATAGGCACATGTTAAAACATGTCATCATTGTTGGGGAGATAGTTCCAACATTTCTCTCTCTCTTTATTTTCTCTTTTCTTATTTTCTCTTCAAAATTGCGTGATTGGGACCTAAAACATTGAACCTTTCCCCCATAATCATGAAATTAAAAGAATTTTTTTGAATAGACTTATAAACCTTAATCTTCAATCTTAATTTGAGGACATTTCTCTTGCAGACTCAAGTGAAACTTCAAGTGTTCACTCTGATCCTGTCATCATGGATGGAAATCAAAACCCAACTCTTAGAGACTCTATACACCACAATTACTTGATAAAAATAATAAAATTTTCATGATGGTGTTACAAAATTATTTTTATATGAAACCTAACATGATTCTATTTCTTCCAAATTTTCATGGCTTCATAGGCGAAGATCCCAACAAACATATTAAAGAGTTCACACATGTCTGCTCAACTTTCAAACCTCGTGGAGTAGTTGAGGAACAAGTAAAGTGTAAGGTATTCCCATTTTCATTTGAAGAAGCTACTAAAGAATGGTTTTATGGTCTACAACCTGTATATGTGGATGATTAGAATGACTTTTTGAGATGATTCATGCAAATATTCTTCCCCGCCTCCAGAAGTAGAGAAATCGTAAAGGAGATCTATGTCGTCAGACAATCATCTGGAGAAACCCTTTATGGGTACTATGAAATATTTAAAAATCTATGTGCTAGCTTCCCACATCAATAAATTTAGTATCATCACTTTCTTGTCTTCTTTATCAAGGATTAATGGAAAATGATAGAAACCTTCTGGATGCATCATCTAGAGGTGCATTAATTGACAAGTCACCAGAAGAAGATAAGGGCTTGGTTGGGAAGATCCCTTAGAACTAACAACAGTTTGGTACAAGAGGTACTGGTATAAGAGGAATTGATGAGGTAAGAACTTTTAATCCATAACTGTTAAGGGAAACTAATATTTATGATATAGCTAGTACGGTGACATAGATGGCCCTAAATCAAGTGAGTGGCCAACAGGCACTGGCTAAGGTATGTGGTTTATGCTCATCACCTGATCAATTCACTAACCTATGTGATGAAATAAAAGGAATGGAAACTTGTGAGGAAGCCTTTCATCCAAGGTAGTTCAAAAAAATCAAGGATGGAGAGAGCCTAACCAAGTTCTATATGGGTTAGAAAATTAGTTGAACCAAGATAGACCCTCAAACCAAAACCAGATGCAAAACCAACCCCCATTCCAGCAACAATTTCAAAACCCACCACCATTTCAACAAAATAAATCTTATAACCAGCCTTCACGCCACCAACCGCCCACTTTCCCAAGACCTTATGAGCATCCATCAACCAGTGAACAACCCTTAATTCTAAACCAATAGTAGATATCTGATATTGAGGGGATAAAAGACATAGTAAAATATTTTTCCAACAAGTTTGAAAGTCTCATGGACTTCGTAACCAAAAAACCTGAGAAAATCCCTTCTCAAACAATCCAAAACCCAAAATAGAATTTTATCATGATAAAAACAAGAAGTGTAAAGTAACTCTCACCACCAGTATCCCATGAACTTGAAACAAGACCACCTAAGTTGAGAGAGAATTAAGTTGTAAATTCTAAAAATTCTATGAAAATTCACCATGAAGAAGAGAAGAAAGAGAAGGAGTAGAAGTATAGTAAAAGGATTAAAAGAAAATAAACACCATTTAAAAGGAAACAAACAGAGAATAAAGACTTACCCCCACCATTTCCATCGAGTATGATTGAATCAAATAAATTGTAGTAAGAAGATCTTCAAAAAGAAATTCTAGAAACCTTCCAGAAAGTGGAAATTAATATCCCTATTATTGAATCACTAAAAGAATTACAAAGTATGATAAATTTTTGAAGTGTATTTGAACCAAGAAGAGGTGACTTCAATGGAATTAAAGGATAAAATTTGGAATAAGTGTCTCATCTTTTATCACACCACAGTTTCTAACCAAATGTCGAGATCCAGTGACGTTTTCCATGTCGTTCACCATTGTTTCTTTAAATTTTTATAATGCTTTTTTTGATCTAGGTGATTAAATTAATGTATTTCCTCACTCAGTATACACTTATTTATAGATGTTAAACTTGAATCCCACAATATTGGTGGTCCAACTTATAAACAGATCCACAGTCTTCCCAGCAGGAGTTCTGTAGGATGTCCTTGTTAAAGTCAAAGATCTCTTATCCCTTGATGACTTTTATGTGCTAGATATAGAAGAAGATGGGATCATATCACACTCACCCATCATTTTTGGGAGACCTTTCTTGAATATTGCCAAAACCATCATCAATGTCCATGAAGGGACACTAACCATGGAGTTTAGAGATAGCATTATCCACTTAAATATTTTTGAATCCATGAGGCACCCATCGGATGATCACTCTCTCTTTTAACTCTCCCATGAAGTTGGTAATGAACCCATTAAAGAATCAGGTATGTTCAATGAATTTTTAGTCTTAGGATAGACTTATTCCACTAAAATATCATTGAACATGTGGATTCCCAAAATATTGTAGATTCTTATTTCATGTGGGAGAAAGAGGTAATATATGACTTCTTTGATTATTTGTTAAATGATGAGGAAGATGATATGGTATCTTGTGTGTAGGTGATCAAACCCTTGGACGTGACGAATGTTAGTTTGGTTTTATCCCTTGAACATCCCCCTAATTTGGAATTAAAACCACTCCCCGCTTATTTTAAATATGTGTACCTTAGGGAGGGAGAGAAATTACTAGTGATAATTGCTAATAATTTGTCTAAAACCCAATAAAAATAATTTATTGATCTTTTGAGAGAGAATGTTCAAGAAATAGGATGAATATTTTGTGATATTTATGGAATAAACCCAAAAATATGATCACATATAGTTTTTCTTGAGGGGGATTCCAAACCTATCAGACAGACCCAAAGGAGGCGGAATCCCACCTTGATAGATATTGTGAATAAGGAGATTCAGAAGCTCTTGGAAGCTAGGATCATCTATCCAATCTCATATTCAAAATGGGTTATCCCAATTCATGTGGTTCTAAAAAAACTGGTCTAACCAATGTGAGGAATGAAAAGAATTAATTAATCCCTATGAGAATTCAGAATAGATGGAGAGTGTGCATTGATTTTAGGAAGTTAAATTAGGTCACATGGAAATATCATTTCCTCATTCCCTTCATTGATCATATGTTAGAGAGATTGGAAAGGAGAACTCATTATTGCTTTTTGGATGGATTTTCATGCTATTTTCAGGTACCCATTGCACTTGAGGATCAAGATAAGACAACCTTTACATGTCCCATTGGCACTTTTTCATATAAAAGGATTATATTTGGATTATGTAATGATCTAGGTACATTTCAAAGTTGAATAGTAGGGGTGTCCATGGGTCAGGTCGGATCGGGTCAGGGGCGTTTTGAGACCCGACCCGACCAAAAAAAGTCAGGACGGGTTGGGTCAGGTCATATACTTCATGAGAAGCTGACCCAACCCAACCCAACCCGTTGGGGTCAGGTTACCCGATGAATGGCCAATGGACCCAACCCAACCCAACCAGATATGGGTTGGGCCAGTTTGGGTTGGATTTTATGTGTAAACCTGAACCAACATGACCCCGACCCAACCCGACCTAACCCAATGGACCCAGACCCATCCCCCCACCTAGACCACCCCCTCCTCCTCCCCTCCCCACTACACCAACCCCCAACCCCCTGGACTAGGCTCCCCCACTCCACTAGACCCCCTACCCTCTGCACCAGCCCCCCTTCCTCCCTATATGCATCGGCCCTTCCCCCTCCCCCTTGCACTACACCCCACTAGCCCCTATCCCCCCTGCTACACCAGCCCCACCACCAGCCCCTCCCCCCTGCCCTGTTGCACCACCCCCCCTGCCCTTCACAACCCCTCCTCCTCCCCCTTACTTCACCAGCCCCTCCACCTCCCCCTACCCTTACACCATCCCCTCCCCCAACCCACCATCCCCTCCCCCTTCCCTGCACCGGACCATCCCCCCCCCCCACTAGCCCCCATCCCTCCTGCACCAGCCCCCCAGACCCAGCCCCCCACCCAGACCACCCCCCTCTCCCTCCCTAATTACACCATCCCCCTGCCCCCTAGACTAGTCTCCCCCACCCCACTAGACCCCCTGCACTCTACACCAACACCCCCTTCCCTCATGCACCAGCCCCTCCCCCTCCACCTAGCACTGCACCCTCACCCAGCATAGCACGCACCCCCCTACACCAGCCCCTACCCCTACCCCCAGCACTAGCCCCTCCCACTACCCTTTGCACCACCCCCCCCCCCCCCCCCCCGCGCGCACTAGCCCCTCCCCTCCCCCCAGCATTGAACCCTCTCTAGCCCCTTATCACCCCTGCTTCACCATCTCCTCCCCCCTGCCCTACTGCACTAGCCCCCTTCCCTGCACAACCCCTCCCTATCCCCCTACACTAGCCCCTCCCCCTCCCCCTGCCCTTGCACCAGCCTCTCCCCCACCCCACCAGCCCCTCCCCCTGCCCCGCACTAGCCCATCCCCATCCCCCCACCAGCCCCCTACCCTGCTGCACCAGCCCCCCACCCAGACCACCCCCTCCCCCTCCCCACTTACACCAGCCCCCACCCAGACCACCCCCTCCCCCTCCCCGCTTGCACCAGCCCCCTTCCCCCTAGACTAGACTCCCCCCGCCAGACCCCCAACCCTTTGCACCATCACCCCCCTGCACCAGCCCCTCCCCCTCCACCCAGCACTTCACCCCAACCTAGTATTTCACCCCTTGCCCCAACCCCTCACCCTACCCTCTACACTGCACCAGCACCCCCCCCCCCTGCCCCCTACACCAGCCCCTCCCCTTCCCCCCAACACTACACCCCCACCAGCCCCCTATCCCCCCTACTGCACCAGCCCCTCCCCTCCCCCCTGCCCTACTACACTAGCCCCCCTACCCTACACAACCCCTCCCTCTCCCCCCTGAACCAACCCCTCCCCCTACCCCTTCTTGAACTAGCCTCTCCCCCACCCCACCAGCCCCTCCCCTTACCCTGCACCAGCCCATTCCCCTCCCCCTACAAGCCCCCTACCCCCCTGTTGTGTTTCACCAGCCCCCAACACCCATCCCCCCTCCCCCTCCACACTTTCACCAACCAGCCCCCTGCCCCCTGGACTAGGCTCCCCACCCCACCATCCCCCTACCCTCTACACACGAGACCCGGCCTCCTCCCCCCCTGCACCCCTTCCCCAGACCACCAGACCCAAAACTGAACACAAAAATCCTTATTTACATAAAAATTATTACATATAGTCACAGACACATATATCATACAAAAAATAACATCTAATTAGGCCAAAATTCCAATAAGGAAAGGTTAAAATCAGGATTCAGAAGTTCAGAGATATTCAGAAAATGTGTATGATGTTATGTAGTATAGGTAAGAAAACCTGTAGACAGAAGAAATTAGCCAACATCCATCCAATCTTTTGAGAGCAGCGACTCCACCATATTTCACCCTATATAAGTTCAAAGTTTTTTACAATTTAAGAACAAAATAGAGAAGGAAATAAAATATAAAACATAAGAAAGAGTGTTTATTTTTTCTTGATCAATTTTACAAGACTAAACAAATTAATAAATCATAATCCAATGCTACGAACAAAAAAACATGTCGTTGTAGTTCATGAGGAGTCATCCACAAAATATTCCTTGAAAACTGAGATATATGAAACAACTTCACACAAGGAATAAATTCATGGGAAGAAACTATATATTCTTTGGGGTTGATTTATGTATGTGATGATATTATTATGAAAAGAATTTTTAAATCAATCATAAATTTATACCTTACTGAAGAGTGCTCCATCCATTATCCTTGCTTCTTCTACTTTAGAATGTGAAACTCTGATCATGAATTATGGTGGTGGATGATGGAATATCTTAAAAAACACAACAAAATAAAGAACAAGTCGGTATTTTACTTTTTCAAAACAAAATTTTATAATTGACAAATGAAAAATGATAAAAAATCATAATATTTTTAATTGTACTTGATTCAATCGATTCCACTACTTCTAGTTTCTTTTGAATATCAATTGTTTTATACTTTCTAAACCAATTTTGTAATCAAATTAATTCTTCAATGGTGTTTGGATTCAAACAACTACGAAACAGATCAAGGAATCATCCTCCTGTACTAAATGTTGACTCTAGAGATACTATAGTTAAAGAAATTTCTAGAATATATCTATAAATGCATGAGAGAACATGATATTTTCTTTCCTTTCCTTTCCACCAACTTAAAATATCCAATCCTTTGAAATCATCCTCAAAATCATCAATATCAAGATATCTTTATACTTTATTCCTTTGTTGTGTTAATTTCTTTTTCCTTTTCTTTAATTTATATGCATCTTTCCATTTCTCATCATCCTCACTATCGGTACTAGCATCATGAATATGTGACTCTTGATGAGAACTTGACTCACATTTATCAACAATTAGAATGGGATATTTACATTTTTAAAACTCATAGAGATTATTCAGAACCTCTGTTAATTTACTGATCAACTGATTTTTGTCTTCTTCATCATCAAACAACATTTCAAAACTATCCCAAACATATTCCAATTTATATCTGGGATCAAGAATAACTGCCACAAGTAAGAGAGAATTAAAATTTGAACCAATACCCCAATACTTGTCCAACTTAAGCTTCATTGCAATAGCCATTTCACTCACAGTAATATCATGACTCTTCATCCATTTCTTGATTTTTCTATATATGTTAGAAAGAGTATGAAATAAAGTGTGACATGTCACATGCATAGAATCATAAAACTAAATAGTGCTATCATAAAAAAATTAAGAACTTGTAAAATACATGAGCACTCTCCCAATAATATTTTGTAGGATCCCCACCTTCACAGACAAGAGCACTCCTAAAACTTGCATCCTTCTCAAGGTGAATAAATACTTTCTCACACTTCTCTCCAACATCCAACATAAAGTAAAAAGAATTCCACCTAGTAGGAACATCAAGAATTATGGCCTCTTTACTCGGAATTTTTAACTCCTCGGATATGCTCTTGAAAAGAGCCAATCTTGAAGGTGAAATTATCACAAATTTTCAGGAAACTCTGATTTTAGCAATTGATGTTGATATTTCCTTTTTCCCATCACTAACAATAAGGTGTAAAATATGTGCACAGAACCTCATATGCATATACTCTCCATTAAGAATAGACCCATTCCAATCATTAACCCTCCTCAGCAAATAACTAATTGTTGTATTATTAGAAATTGCATTGTCCACAGTAACAGTATTAATCCTTTCAATCCACCATTGTTTCAATGTCTGTTCTAATACTCTTCCAATTGTTTCCCCTTTATGATCCGCCAAAATAAAAAACTAGATGATTTTTTTATTTAAGATCCAATTATCATCAATAAAATGTGTAGTTACGTACATATAATTCATATTCTGAATTGAAGTCCATGTGTCATTGGTAAGGCATACCATGCGAGAGAACATATCAAATATAGACTTCAATTTTTCTTTCTTGGCCAAATATAACTGCAAGAAATCCCTAGAAACTGTTTTTCTAGATGGAACTTGAAATTGAGGTTCAATAAGTTCAATAAATTCTCTAAAACCTTGATTCTCAACATATTTAAATGATAACTCATCAATGATTACCATTTTAGCAAAATCTATTCTGCACTCTTCTTGTTTAAAATGAGCTACTGGAATTTTAATCGTACCATCATCCTCATCTTCACACTTGTTTGTAAGACCAAGAGTGGTTTGACTTTTGTTAAGATTTTTGTGTGGATTTTTTTTTGCACCTTATCAAATACCTTTTCAAATTACTAGTTCCATGTTGGCCAGATGTGCAATCATAATCTTTTCCACAATAATTACAAATATCCCTTCCATTTTTCTTTTGAAAATGATCCTAAGCTTGAGAAATTCTAGAACCAAGAGGTTTATGAATTTCTACCTTCTTATTAGGAGGATACCACTTACCCTCACTTTCTTTAACTGGTATGCAACTACTCCCCCATCCTATTTCTGTTTAATGTGTAGTTGGAGTAAACCCCATCTGACTTTGGGTTCCTGCACCAACTGGAGGATTATAACCACTTATTTTATTACCTTCCATAAATCGCTGGTTGTTTTCAGTTGTGGTGCACACACCCCTAGAAGAATGAGGAGAATAAATTTTAAAACCAATATAAAAATTTAAAATTACAAAAATACACGGATAATAAATGATAAAAATTTTAATAACCAATTTCTTTAAATGATTATAAGGTGTATCAAGCCTTGATCCCAACACGATCACAAGACTACCAGGCTACCAGCAGTAAACAAGGAAACCCCAAACTACCACCATCGAAGGAAAAATGAAACCTGAAGGAATAAATGAAACCAAATATAGTCATGCCTTATATAAAATTGGTGGATTTTAAACCAACAAATCCTAAAATTCCCACAAAAAAACCACATCACCAAACCAGAATTGGGCATAATGTAGTGCATTTGTGACTAAACCAAAATTTTAGTGGTGATAAATGGAAAAGGAAATTGGGACTAAACGCGAACTTGACTCTTGTAGAGGTTTTCGAACTAGGTAAGCAGTCCATTTGTGACTAAACCAGAATTTTACAGTATAAAAACAAAATTGAAGACTCATAATGAAAATTTGGAAAACATAATTTAAAAGAACATGATAAAAAATCAACTCCTTACTCTGACTTACTACCATGATAGACCCACGCGCAAGCGTAACAGCAGACAGGAAGAGAAGAGGTGAACCGAGCCAAGCCAAGTGCTTTCTTTTCTTCCCAATACTGAACTTGATTGTTGGGAAGGTGTCTTTGGGGGGAGGAGGCAAGTGAGAAGACCTATTTTTTGGGTGGGTTTGGAGGTGCGAAAGGAGTTAAAAGAAGAGAGGGGGATGGAAGTAGTGTTTTTCGCAAGGGAAGGAGAAGAGAGAACAGAAGGCGCGAGGGGTTGGGAATGCTTGGGGGAGGAGGAGGAAGGAGGGGAGGGGGTTTTGTCACATTTCCTATCATCGATCGTGAGGTAAGGGAAGGAGGGAGTAGGGTTGGGTTCCTTCACCACGCAGGGGAAGGGAAGGGTCACGGGGGAGCAAGGCCGATGCGAGTGCAACTCAGCCGAGCGAGCGAGGAGGGAGGATTAGATTTAGGGATTTTTTTTGCCTACTGGCACCCATCGGGTTACGGGTCGGGTTGGGTCTAAATTAATCTAACTTGAGACCTGACCCAACCAATGTATGGGTTGACTCATTGTGAACCCGACCCAAGATTTTTTATGTGTAACCCAACCCGACCCGACCCAACCCGGTCAGGTCGGGTCAAACCCGTCAGGCTGGGTCAGTTCTAGACACCCCTAGTGAATTGTAACTATATTTTCTGATCACATTGAAGATTTCTTGGAGGTTTTCTTGGATTATTTCACTGTTTTTGGAAACTCTTTTGACCATTATTTGAAAATTTTGGAAAAAATTCTGAAAACCTACATTGAAAAGAATCTTGTTTTAAATTTTAAAAAGTGCCATTTCATGGTTTAGAGAGGAATTTTCCTTGGGAATTTCATTTCCAAAATTGTCATTGAAATTTATAAATATAAAATTTAATTGATAGATTCTTTTCCTTACCAAACGTTTGTGAAGCATGTTAGATCATTTTTTGGACTTGTTGGTTTCTAAAGGAGGTTTATCAAAGATTTCAGTAAGATTTATCTCCCTCTCTATAGATTTATTTTGAAAGATTATGATTTTTATTTAAATGGTTAATTTAGGGAATTCTTTGATGAGTTTAAAAATAGATTGGTTACACCACTCGTGATGCAACCACTAAATTGGGAAGAACCATTCGAGCTACTTTGTGATGCTTCAAACCAAGAAGTTGGAGTAGTCATTTATCAACGAATTGAGGGAAGTCCATAAGTCATTGACTATGCCTCAAGAACCTTGGATGTGTCTTAATTAAATTACACAACCATAGAAAATGAGTTTTTAGTAGTTATTATTGCTTTAGAAAGATTTAGATCATATCTTCTTGGAACTAAAGTCAATGTATTTTCTGATCATGTAGCTCTTAGGTACTTGATAAAGAAGGATAAATCTAAACTGAGTCTAGTGAGATGGATGTTACTTCTGTAGGAGTTTAACACAGAAATCAAGGACAAGAAGGGATTTGAGAACCAAGTTACTGATTATTTAACCAGACTTCCCAACACTGCTAAAGCTGGAATTCCAGAAAAAAGAACCATTGAATGATCACCTTCTAGGAGAGAAGTTGTACTTAGTTGAGAGAGAAGTACGTTGGTATTCTCACATGTTCAATTATCTGGTAACATATTAGGTCCCATATCATTTAAATTCTCACCAAATTCACAAACTAAAAGATGAATCTAGATATTACATTTGGGATTATCCATTTCTTTAGAATATTTGAAATGACCAAGTGATAAGAAGTTTTTTCCTAAGAGTGAAATTGATTCTGTCTTTGATTTTTGTCACACTTTAGCTTGTGGATTCAACTTTGGACCTAAAAGGCCAATAAGGAAGGTTTTAGAATATGTACTTTATTATCCCATCCTTTTTAAAGATTCTCATGAATTTTAAAAAATGTGTCAAAAATGTCAGTTTTTTTGAAACATTTCAAATAGACAAGAAATGTCCCAACAACCACTTATTTTTTTTGATATTTTTAAAGTCTGGAGGATATATTTTATGGGATATTTTCTAATTTCATTTGTAAATTCTTATATCTTGCTTATAGTTGATTATGTTTCCAAATGGTTGGAAGTAAAAGCCACCAGGACTAACGATGCTAAAGTTGTTTGTAATTTTGTCAAGACTAACATATTTTATAGGTTTGTAGTTCCTAGAGACATCATAAGTGATCAAGGGACTCACTTTTACAATAGCATAATGGAGTATTTTCTTAAGAAGTATGGGGTGCATCATAAAACATCAACTCCCTATCACCCACAGACAAATGGTCTAGCTGAAGTGTCCAAAGGGAAATAAAAGGACTTTTGGATAATACCATTAAAAAAATAGGAAGGATTGGAGCCAAAGGATGGAAGACACGTTATGGGTTTATAGGACAGCCTATAAAATCCCAATTGGAATGAGTCTATATAAGCTGATTTAAGGGAAATATTGTCACCTACCTATGGAATTAGATTATAAGGCGTATTGGGTTATTAGGAAAATGAATTTGGATATTGAAAGTTCTAGGAAAGAGATAATATTAAATTTTTATGAGATGGAGTAAATTATAAGGGAGGCATTTGAAAATTACAGGATTTATAAAGAGGGAACAAGTTTGATTCATGAAAATATCATCCAACCAAAATACTTCCATCCTGGAGATAAAGTGATGTTACTCAACTCAAGACTCAAGATAATGCCAGGTAAACTTCATTCCAGATGCGAGGTTCCATTTTTGGTTACTCATGTATATTCTTTTGGTGTTGTGAAGATTATTAAGGATGGATAGAATGATTCATTTACTATTAACGGACACAGGATGAAGAAATTCCATGGGACCATTCCATCAGATCATGTGGAGGATATCACACTCCTCCAACCTGTTTATCAATAATAACCACTAGGTTGTAACTCTCCTTTACACTTTCTTGATTACTATGATTCATTGTCAAAATTTCTTACATGTTACATCCATTTGAATTCATTGTGGACACTACATCATTTAAGTGCTGGGGGAACCTTTTTAGTTTAGGATTTTCATTCGTTATTTTCCTGTTTTTCAAAAAAAATGTTATTTTTATTTTTGCTTGTTTCTTTTTCATTTTTTGTGTGTTTTTTAAAATTTTGAGCTGAAATGATTATTTTTTCCATTTTTTAAATCCATGTAAATGAGTGAAACATTTTATTCCATAAAACTGAGCTTAAATGAATACTGAAAATGGATTTGTTTCAAGTTTAATTTTTTGGGAATTTCATGAGAAGTACTCTGATTTTTGAATCACATGTCACTCTCACTACCTTTATATTTGATATAATTTTCTTGTGAGGCTTCTGAATAATTTTTTTCATATTATTTTCATTCACATCACTTCTTAAGTAAACCAAACCATGCTTTATTTAACCAAAATTTGATTTATTTCCTTTAAAAACTTGAGGGTTGTAGGTACTTTTGTTTTAAATGATTGGGGAATTTCATTGGTTTTTAATCCCCCTTTTCAAAAGATTGATTTTCATCATGGACTTATTTGTACATTAAATCCTTTTATACCTTAGAATTCATGAATATCCTATTAAGTTATCCACATTATAAGCCAATTTTTCCTATCTAACCTTCTCTTGAAGTAAAATTGCATGATCTATTGAACTTAAGTGTGGGGGGAAGATGTTTTTTATTGTGCTACCTCATTTGGTGATACTTTGGGTGGAAAACAAAATACTGAAGTGATATTTTTGCTGCTGAAAAAAAATCATTCTGTTGAAATTTGTGCCTTTTCTAGAGCTTTCATGATAAGAGAAGTTGGGCCTTTCTAGAGCTTCTAAAGAGAAAGAAAGTTGTTCCTATGTAGAGCTTTCAAGAAAAATAGTTTTTTAGATGATTAAAAAATTTTATACTGAAATTATGAACTTTGTGAACATTCTTTGATTTATCATGATGGAGGATCTGATTTTCTACTAAGGGTAGTGATTAGGAGACCATACTTGAGTGAAAATTAGAATCTTGCAATTTTACTTCAAAAAGTGCCAAGACCTCCTTATTTTTCCTCACAATTTTTTACATCTAAATACTACCAACTAAAAGCCACAGAAAAACCATAAAAATTCCTAATGATAAAAAATGTCCTTGACTCACATTGGGTGGAGAATTAGGAATTTATCAAACCCATGGTGACCCTTTCATGATTTTAGATGAAATCCTTCTTGAAAATTGACATTTTTGATATGAGAGAAAATTCATGTGAGGTAGGTGTCTTGTGTGCATGGGAGGAGAAATGAAGAGTAAAAATATTGAATGATCTAAATTGAGATCTTTGAATAATGGTTGTTTATAAAGCATTATATCTTTTGTTTCTTAGTACGGAATTAAAGGATCTCATTAGCATGTGTTTTGAATTTGATTTGATTTGATTTTGATGTTGACTTGTCCAGGAGTCCAAGTCCTAAGTGTGATGGTGATTGATATAGATAATATTTTTATTATTTTTTATATGTTTTTCAAGGATTTTATCCCTTAAAATTAATCAATTTTATCTTATTTTCATCATTTTAGTATTTTTGGTGGTTTTTGGGCTTAATTGTGAAAATTGGTCAATCCTGTAAATATAGAAATTTTATGGATCCTCTTTATTTTGGGAATATCTTTTACAATTTTGATCCAAATTGAGTGATTCTTTTTTTTAGGCTTACATTTCTCGTGGGATTCAACTTTTTCTACTGGGACCATATCCTATTAGACACCCAATGGGCCAAAAAAACAATCTAGTGGAAAGATTTTCATGGATGATAGAATGGGCCCCACCTCAATTATTGAAGCATATCTCAGTCTACATAACTCCAAATGAAGTTATTACAATGGTACTATAAATATGAATATGATACTTATCTTCATAGTAAATTTACTAAAGAAATTAGGTCAATAAGGTATCCATTTCATGTACCAAAGTGGAGGGATTTGAACAGTATCCTCAGGCAGAAAAAGTCTTCATCAGTAATTCGGTCCTAACTTTTTTGAAACTTGTTCAAATATTTTGAGATTTTGTGGACGCATGAGAAATAGAGGGGGAAAATTTTATGAATGAAACTACCAGATATACATCCATTTATTATTCGAAAATGATTCAAACTTTCGAAGGAGTGAATCTGGAGGGAAAATTTTCCACCCCTCAAGCCTATTTATATGAGTGTCCCCTTCCATTAAAGGTTGTTAAAGAAGGTGAAAGAGGGGATGTAATAGATTATTGGAGTTTTGAATTGTTGTGCATTGTATCTTTTCTTTTTTCTTAGTTTCATTATTCTCTCTTCTTCCATTTTCAACTCTCTTACCCTTCATATGGAGGGGTAAATCCTTTAAGTGGTCGGGGAAGGGGGAGTCTCACTTTTGTAATGTCAGAGTCTTGCACTTTAATATAAAACCATATTTTTCTATTGAATGATTTATATTTTCAGTATTTCAAAATTATATTAATTCAATCATGTTTAGGGTTTTGGTGTATTCATTGTGAATTTCTTTGGTTGAAGACTTTTGACCCCCCCCTCTACCTAGTGCAATTTCTCTCGATCAAGAAGATTTTTTTAGGTGGTGAGTGTCTAGTGATCATTGAAAAGTTTGTGGAATTAGTTAAATTTTTATAGATTTATAAGGACCAACAATTACTTATCAGTACTTGAATTGGTTTTTTGGAAATTGTTTAGGAAATTTCATGCACATAGGAGATAGTTCCATTAATTTCTTCAACCAAGGTTGATTGATGACTCGATCAGGGGGTCTTTCATTTATTATTCAATAGGAATAGGGGGGAATAATCTTTATGAATTTGATAAAATTTAAAATGGTGATCCTACCCTAACCCCATAACTCTATTTATACTTTAGTGTTCAATCTTAATTTAAATTTCTTGATTTCTTTTTAAAATAAAACTATTTCAAAAACAACCTCTACTTCTTTCTCAAATTTAAGGTGACAACTTGATTTTTTTTCAATCTTCTCTAGAGAAAACCTGGGTTAATCACTATACTACATTTTAAATTAGGAAATATTTGTTTTTATCACACCCCATGAAAGGAATGTGTCAAAACATGGCACCATTGTTGGGGAGGTAGTGCCAACATTTTTTTCTCTCTTTCTCTTCTCTTTTCTTATTTTCTCTTCAAAATTGCATAAATAGAACCTAAAACACTTAACCTTTCCCCATTGATCCAAAAAATTGAAATAAATTTTTTGAATAGAATTAGAAAACTTAATTTTCAATCTTAATTTGAGGACATTTCTCTTTTATACTCGAGTGAAACTTCAAGTGTTCACTCTGAGCATGTCATCATGGCTGGAAATAAAAACCCAACTCTTAGAGACCTTTGTGAACCACAATTCATTAATCAAAATAATCAACTTTTCATACTGATTTTAAAAAATGGTTTGAGATTAAAAATAACATGATTCCATTGCTTACAAATTTTCATGTCTTGGAAGGTGAAGATTCCAACAAACATATTAAAGAGTTCACACATGTCTGCTCTACTTTCAAACCTTGTAGAGTAGTTTAGGAACAAGTAAAGTGGAAGGAATTAACATTTTTATTGGAATGAGCTTCCAAAGAATGGTTTTATGGTATAAAACCTAGATATTTAGATGATTGGAATGAATTGGTGAGATGCTTCATGCAAATATTCTTCCCTACCTCCATAAGCACAACCATCAGAAAAGAGATCTATTCCATAGACAGTCATCTAGAGAAACCCTTTATGAGTACTAGGAACGATTTAAAAAGCTATGTGTCAGCTTCCCAAATCAATAAATTGAGGATCATTAATTCCTTGTCTTATTTTATCAATGATTAATGTACAATGATAGAAACCTTCTGGATGCATCATATGTAGGCACATTGATTGACAAGTCACTAGAAGAAGTTAAGGGCTTGATTGATAAATCTCTCAGAACTCACAGTAGTTTGGTACAAGAGGTACTGGTACAAGAATAATTCATTAAGTAATAACTTCTAATCCATCACCTTTATTGGAAACTAAGATTTATGATATAGCCATTATGGTGATATAGATGTCCCTGAAGCAATTGAGTGACCAACAAGCACCGGCTAAGGTATGTGGTTTATGCTCATCACCTAATCATTTCACTCACCAATGTGCTAAAATATAGGGAATGGAAACTTGTGTGGAAGCCTTTCATCTGAGGTAGTTCCAAAAAAATCAAGGATTTAGAGAGCCTAACAATGTTTAATATGGGTCTAGAAATCATTATAATCAATCAAGACCCTCGAACCAAAAAAAGTTCCAAACTAACCCTCATTCTACTAACAATTCCAAAACCCACCACCATTTCAAAAAAAATAAATCTTATAACTAGCCTTCACACCACAAACCACCCACTTTACCAAGACCCTATGAGCATCCATCAACAAGTTCACAACCCTTAATCCTGAACCAACAATAGATATTTGATATTGAGAGGATAAAAGACACAGTAAAAGATTTTTCCAATAAGTTAAAAAGTCTCATTAACTTCCTTACCAAAAATCCTAGGAAACTCCCTTATCAAACAATCCCAAACCCAAAAATATAATGTTATCATGATAAAAAAAATAATTTGAAAGGAACTATCACCACCACTATCCCATGAACCTAAAACAAGACCACCTGAGTTGAGAGAGAATGAAGTTGTAAATTATAAAAATTCTGTGAAAATGCACCGTGAAGAAGAGAAGAAAGAGAAGGAGGAGAAGGATAGTACAAGTAATAAAAGAAAATAAACACCATTTAAAATGAAACAAAGGGAGAATAAATACATACCCAAACTATTTCCATTAAGGATTATTGAATCAAAGAAATTGTAGGAAGAATAACTTCAAAAATAAATTATGGACACCTTCCAAAAAGTGGAAATTAATATCCCTATTATTGAAGTACTAAAAAAAATCAAAAGTATGATAAATTTTTGAATTATATTTGCACCAATAAAAGGATCCTTCAAGTTAATTAAAGGATCAACTTGGGAAGAAGTGTCTCATCCCTTATCACACCATAGTTTCCAACCAAATTTCAAGATCCATGGACGTTTTCCATTCCATGAACCATTGGTTATTTAAATTTATATAATGATTTTTTTGATATAGGTGATTCAATTAATGTATTTCCTCACTCATTATACACTTATTTGTATATGGGAGACTTGAATCCCACAAGATTGGTGGTCCAGCTTGCAAACAGATCCACAGTCTTCCTAGTAGGAGTTCTGGAGGATGTCTTTATGAAAGTCAAATATCTCTTATTCCTAGCTAACTTATACATGATGAATATGGAAGAATATATGATCCCATCACACTCACCCGTAATTTTTGGGAGACATTTCTTGAAAATAGTCAAAACCATCATTAATGTCCATGAAGGGACACTCACCAAAGAGTTTGGAGATAGCATTGTCCACTTTAGTATTTTTGAATCCCTAAGGCACCCATTTGATGATCACTCTCTATTTGTACTCTCCAATGAAGTTGTTAATGAACTCATTGAAGAATCAGGTATGTTCTATTAATTATTAGACTTAGGATATACTTCTTCCATTGAAAATATCATTGAACATGTGGATGCCCAAAATGTTGGATATTTGGATTTCATGTGGGAGAAAGAGGTAAAATATGATTTCTTTAATGATTTGTTAAATGATGAGGAAGATGATATGGTATCTTGTGTGCAAGAGTTCCTACCCTTTAAAGTGAGTAATGTTATTTTAGTTTCATCCCTTAAGCATCCCCCTGATCTGGAATTAAAACCACTCCCCACTGATTTGAAATATGTGTACCTTAGGGAGGGATAGAAATTACCAGTGATAATTGCTAATAATCTGTTTGAAACCCAAGAAAAAAAATGATTAATATTTTGAGAGAGAATTTCCAAGAAATAGGTTGGATCTTAGGTGATATCCCTAGAATAAACCCAAAAATATGCTCACATGGAATTTTTTTTAAGGGAGATTCCAAACTTTTCAAACAGCCCCAAAGGAGGTTGAATCCCACCTTGATGGAGGTTATGAAGAAGGAGATCAATAAGATCTTGGAATATGGGATCATATATCCCATCTTCTATTCACAATGGGTAATCCCAATTCATGTAGTTCCAAAAAAACTGGCCTAACCACTATGAGGAATGAAAAGAATGAATTAATCCCTATGAGAATTCAGAATAGCTGGAGAGTGTGCATTGATTTTGGAAAGTTGAATTTGGTCACACAAAAAGATAATTTCCCCATTCCCTTAATTGATTATATGTTAGAGATATTGTAAGTGAGAACTCGTTATTTCTTTTTTGATGGATTTTCAGGATATTTTCAGGTACCCATTGCTCTCGAGGATCAATAGAAGACAAACTTTACATGTCCATTCGGCACTTTTTCATATAAAAGGATTCCATTTGAATTATGTAATGCTCTATGTATATTTTTGAGATACATGGTAAGTATATTTTTTGATCACGTTAAATATTTCTTAGAGGTTTTCTTGGATGATTTCACTATTTTTGGAAACTCTTTTGACCATTTTCTGAAAAATATAGAAAAAGTTTTGAAAACCTACATTGAAAAAAATCTTGTTTTAAATTTTGAAAAGTGTCATTTCATGGTTGAGAGAGGAATTTTCCTCAGGAATTTCATTTCCAAAAGGCATTTAAGTTGATAAATCAAAAATTTAATTGATATATTCTTTACCTTACCCAGATTTTGTGAAGCATGTTAGATCATTTTTAGGACATGTAGAATTATATAGAAGGTTTATCAAAGATTTCAGTAAGATTTCTATCCCTCTCACTAGATTGATTTTGAAAGATGTTGATTTTGATTTAAATGGTGCTTGTACAGAATCCTTTGATGAGTTGAATAGGATATTGTTTACACCACCCGTGATGCATCCAACAAATTAGGAAGAACCATTCGAGATACTTTGTGATGCTTCCAACCAAGAAGTTGGATCAGTATTTTCTCAACGAATCGAGGGAATTTTAAAAGTCATTGACTATGCCTTGAGAACCTTGTATGTTCCTAAATTCAATTATACAGCCATATAAAATGAGTTTTTAGTAGTTTTTTTCTTGATAAGGACTTAGATTATATCTTCTTGGAACTAAATTCACTATGTTTTTTGATCATGCAGCTCTTATGTACTTGATGAAGAAGGATAAAGATAAAGTGAGGATAGTGATATGGATGTTACTTCTGTAGGATTTCAACATATAAATCAAGGACAATAAGGTATCTGAGAACCAATTTTCTAATCATTTAAGCAGACTTGCCAACACTGCTGAAGTTGAAATTCCAGAAAAAGAACCATTAAATGGTCACCTTCCAAGAGAGCAGTTGTACATGGTTGAAGAAGAATTGTTTTTGTATGATGACATGTTCAATTATATGGTAACATCTCAGGACCCATATCATTTCAATTCTCACTAAATTCACAAACTGAAAGTTAAATCTAGATATTACATTTTGGATGATCCATTTCTTTGGAATATTTTCAATGACTAAGTGATAAGAAGATGTTTTCCTAAGAGTGAAATTGGTTTTGTCTTTGAGTTTTCTTACACTTTAGCTTGTGGAGGCCACTTTGGACCTCAAATGAAAACAAATAAGGTTTTATAATCTGGAATTTATTGGACCACCCTTTTTAAAGATTCTCATGAATTTTGTAAAAGGTGTCAAAATGTCAGTTTTATGGAAACATTTCAAAGAGAAAAGAAATTTTCCAACAACCACTTAATTTTTGTGAGATTTTTGAAGTCTGGGTGACATATTTTATGGGACCTTTTCCAATTTCATTTCTAAATTCATATATATTTCTTTCAGTTGATTGTGTTTCCAAATGGCTGGAAGAAAAATCCATCGGGACCAATGATGCTAAAGTTGTTTGTGATTTTGTTAGGACTGACATATTTTGTTGGTTTGGAGTTTCTAGAGCCATCATCAATGATCAAGGGACTCACTTTTTTAATATGAGAATGGAGGATTTTTTAAGAAGTATGGGGTGAATTATAAAACATCAACTCCCTATCATCCATAGAAAAATGGTCAATCTGAAGTGTCCAATAGGGAAATCAAAGGAATTTTGGAGAAGAATGTTAAACCAAATAAGAAGGATTGGAGCCAAAGGTTGGAAGACACATTATGGGATTATAGGATAGCCTACAAAATCCCAATTGGAATGATTCCATATAGGCTGATTTATGGGAGAAGTTTTCACCAACCTATGGAATTGGAGCATAAGGTGTATTAAGCTATTAGGAAGATGAATTTGGATCTTAAAAGTGCTGGGAAAGAGAGAATATTTTAGTTTCATAATCTGGAGAAAATTATAAGGTAATATTTTAAAAATTCTAGGATTTACAAATAGAGAACAAGAGTGGATCATGAAAAGCTGATCAAATCGAAAGACTTCCATCCTAGAGACAAATTGTTGTTATTCAACTCAAGAATCAAGATGATGCTAGGTAAAATTTTTTCCATATGGGAGGGTCCATTTATGGTTACTCATGCATATCCTTTCAGGGATTTGTAGATTGTGAAGGATGGAGATCATGAGTCATTCACTGTTAATGGACACAGGCTGAAGAAATTTCATGGGACCATTCCATCAGATCATGTGGAGGATATCACACTCCACCAACCTGTCTATCAATAATAGACATTAGGTCATAACTCTCCTTTACACTTTCTTCCTTACTATGATTTATTTTATAATTTTCTTATATCTTACATCCATTTAAATATATTTTGGATACTGTGTCATTTAAGTTTGGGGGAGGGAACCTTTGTAGTTTAGGGTTTTCATTTGTTGTTTTCCTATTTTTCAAAATATTATGTTTTTTTTCAAAAAAAAATTGTGTTTCTATTTCATTTTTATGTGTTTTTGAAAATTTTGACCTGAAATTATTATTATTTCCATTTTTGAAACCCATTTAAATGAGTGAAACATTTTATTCCATAAATCTGAGCTTAAATAAATGTTGAAAATGACTTTTTTTCAAGATTATTTTTTGTGAATTTCATGAAAAGTACTCTGATTTTTGAATCTCAGGCCACATATCACTATCTTTATCTTTGATATCAATTTCCTATGAGGCTTCTGAACCATTTTTTCATATTATTTTTATTCACCTCACTTCTTGAGAGAACCAAACTACTTAATTTAACCAGAATTTGATTTATTCCTTTCAAAAATTGACGGTTTTAGGTACTTGTGTTTTAAATGATTGAGGCATTTTGTTGGTTTTTAAGCCCATTTTTCTAAATAATCCTTTTCATTATGACCTTAATTGTATATTAAATCCTTTTATCCCTTGGAATCCATGAATATCATGTTATGTTAGCCACATTACAAGTTAATTTTCCATATCCAACCTGCTCTTGAATTGAAATTTCATGATTTAATTGAACTTAAGTGTGGGGGGTGTCTTGTATTATGCTACCTCATTTGGTGATACTTGGTTGGAAAATAAAATGATTAATAGATTTTTTTTCTTATGAAAAAAATATATTGAAATTTGTGCCTTTTCTGGAGCTTTCATGATAAGAGAAGTTGTGTCTTTCTGGATCTTCTAAAGAGAAAGAAAGTTGTGTCTATCTGGAGATTTCAATAAAAATCATGTTTGAGATGATTGAAACTTTTTATGCTGAAATTATGAATGGTGTGAACATTCCTTGAGTTATCATGATGGTGGAGATTATTTTCTACTAAGGTTAATGAGTAGGATATCATAATTGAGTGAAAATTAGAATCATGAAATTTTTCTTCAAAAAGAGTCAAGCCCTCCTTATTATGCCTCAGAATTTTTCACATCTAAATCATACCAACCGAAATCCACAGAACAGACTTTCAAATTCCTCATGAAAAAAAATTATTTGACTCACATCGGGTGGAGAAGTATAAATTTATCAAACCTATGGTGACCCTTTCATGAGTTTGGATGAAATCCTTGTTGAAAATTAACATTTGTGAGATGAGATAAAATTCATGTGAGGTAGGTGTCTTGTGTGCATGGGAGTAGAAATGAAGAGTAAAAATATTTAATGATATAAATGTATAACTTGTAATAATTTTTGTTGATGAGTCATTATATCTTTTGTTTCTTGGTATAGAATTTGTGGATCTCATGAGCATCTGTTTTGAATTTTCTTTGATTTGATTTTGATGCTGACTTGTCCAGGAGTCCAAGTGCTAAGGGTGGGGGAATTAATAGAGATAATATTTTAATTATTTTTCATATGTGTTTCAATTATTTAATCCCTTACAATTAATCAATTTGATCTTATTTTCATCATTTTAATTTTTTTTGTGAATTTTGGGCTTAACTGTGAAAATTGGTTAATTCTGTAAATTTAGCAGTTTTATGGATCCTCTATATTTTGGAAATATCTTTTACAATTTTGATCTAAATAGATTGATTCCTTTTTTAGGATTCTCTTTCTCATGGGATTCAACTTTTTCTTCTGATCCCATATCCAATTCGACACCCAATATCCCAGAAAAATCAATCAAGTGGAAAAAAGTTTTTTGATTGATAGGATGGACCCCACTATAGTTATTGAAGCATATCTCAGCCTACATAACTCCAAATGAAGTGATTATAGATAGAATAGAAATAAGAATCTGAGCCGCATCTTCACAATAAAGTTCATAAAGAAATTAGGTCCTTAATGCATCCATTGTATGCACCAAAGTGGAGGGAGTTGAGTAGTCTCCTCGATCATAAAAATTCTTCATCAGTAATTCAGTCATAACTTTTCTGACACTTGTCCAAATATTATGATATTTTGTGGACGCAAGATAACTATATATAGAAACAAATTTTATGAAGGAACCCACCCAATATTTTTCCATTTATGATGTGAAATTGATTCAATATTTTGGAGAAGTGAATCTAGAGGGAAAATTTTCCACCCCTCAAGCCTATTTATATGAGTTTCCCCTTCCATTAAAGGTTGTTAAAGAAGGTATAAGAGGAAATGTGCTGGAGGATTAGAGTCTTGAATTTTTTTCATTGTCTCTTTTTTTCTTACTTTCATTATTCTCTCTTCTTCCCCTTTCAACTCTCTAAACCTTCACATGGAGGGGTAAAGCCTTTGAGTGATAGAGGAAGGGGGAGTTTCACTTTTTTAATGTTGGATTCTTTCACTTTAATATAAAATCCTATTTTTATATTTAATTATTTCTATTTTTAGTGTTTCCCAATTCTCTTAATTTGATCGTTTTTAGGGATTTGGTGTATTCATTGTGAATAGCTTTGGTTGAAGACTTTTGATCTCCCTCCACCTAGTGCAATTTGTCTCGATTGAGAAGATTGTGTTAGGTGGGGAGTGTCTAGAGATAATTAGCACATGTGTGGAACTAGTGAACATTTTATAGATTTATAAGGATCAAAATTTCCCAATAGGTACTTTCCTTAGTTTTTTTGTAATTGTTTATGAACATTCATGAACATAAGAGACGGTTCCATTGCTTCCTTCAACTAAGGGCGGTTGATGAATCAATCAAGGAGTCTTTCATTTATGATTCAATTGGAAGAGAGGGAAATGATATTTATGACTATGATGACATTGAAAAAGGAGATCCTACCCTGGTCCCATCACTCTCTTCATCCATTAGTGTTTAATCTTAATTTCAATTTCTTTCTTTCTTTTTTAAATCAAACAATTTCCAAACAACCTCCACTTCTTTCTCAAATTTAAGGTGACAACTTGATTTTTGTGCACTTCTATCTGTAAAAAAGCTAGGTTAATAACTATACTACATTTTAACTTAGTGAATATTTTTTTTTATCACACCCCCTGACAAGCATGTGTCACTCAAACCATAGTAGAGCTTACTTTTTCCAATGCATTATGTGATTTGGGAGCATCAATTAATGTAATTCCTTATTCCATTTTTTTCTTTTATATAGATGCGAGAACTCAAACCTACCCATGTGATTGTGAAACTCACCAATCAAGCTAATTAGTACCTATTAATTATTCTTGAAGATGTCTTGGTAAGTATAAATAGATTTATATTCCCTGATTAATTCTATATTCTCAACATGGAAGAAGGAAATTTTAAAGACCATTCTCTCATAATTCTATGTAGTTCATTACTCAAGAACAATGAAACCATAATAAATGTTAATGAAGGTACTTTTTCCACGAAATTTGGTGATGAAACAATGGATTTCAATATCCTTGACTCAATGAAATACTCACATGAGGAGAAATCTATTTTTACATTAAAACATTATAAATTACATTGTTCTTCTAGGGAGGATATTGAAATGTTTGATGACATAATCAGATTAGGATAATATTTAGAAACACCCAAAAAGATTTATGAATCTATTTTTTAAAATGAGATTAATATGTTGATATATTTGAGTGTTGAAAATTTTAAAGAAATCAATGAAAGTTATTTTTTTGATTTATTCAAATCTGCTACTAAAATTTCTACCTTGCATGTACGGTTTCCAATATGGATAACTCTAAACTAAAATCATCTTTGGAAAACCCCCCTCAATTGGAACTTAATTTTTTACCATCAAACTTGAAATATTACTTTTTAGAGGAAGTTGAGAAACTACCAGTCATAATCTAAAATAATTTGGAGCCTATCCAAGAACACCAACTACTGGAAATTCTGAAACAAAATGTTCGGGCCATAGGATGGACATTAGGGGACATCCTAAGGATTAGCCCTACCACCTGAATGCATAGGAGTTTTCTTGAAAATGAATCCAAACCAGTGATACAATCCCAAATAAGGCTCAAATAGACCCTTCTGGAAGTAGAAAAAAAATAAGTATAAATTATTTTAGGATATGGAATAATCTACTCCTTTTTAGACTCCCAATAGACGAGTCTCATTCAAATTGTTCCAAAGAAAATTGGATACACAATTGTGAAAAATGAGAATGATGGTTTTGTGCCTATAATAATTTAGAATAGATAAAGAGTCTACATAGATTATAGTAGATTGAACCATGTGACCAGAAAAGACCATTTTCTCATACCATTTGTGGGCCAAATGTTGGAGAGGTTTTCTGAGAAGGTTCATTATTGCTTACTTGATGAATTTTCTATGTATTTTTAGGTTTTAATTTCTCTGTAGTATCAAGATAATACCACATTCACATGTACCTTCGGTACATTTATTTACCAAAGGATGACTTTTGGTCTTTTCAATGCTCCAGGTACCTTTCAATACTATATGGTAAGTATTTTCATACACTTGATTGAAAACTTAATAAATGTATTCCTTGATGGATTTATCATGTGTGGAACTTGTTTCAATTCTTTCTATAAAGTTTGGAAAAGGTGTTAAAAATATGTATTGATAAAATTTTGGTTTTAAATTTTAAAAATTGTCATTTTATAGTGGAAAAGGGAAATGTTTTAGGTCATATAATTCTTAAATATAGAATTTGAGTAGATAAATACATGGTTGGTGTCATATCTACATTGACTTACCCTACCACTATGAGATACATTAGATCAATTCTGGGCAATGTTGGATTTTATAAAAGGTTTATAAGAGATTTTAGCAAAAAAATCCCCTAACTAATCAAATAAAGAAGGAAATTGATTTTTTTTTATGATTCGTTCATGATATCTTTTGACAGATTGAAATAATTATTAACCTCTATCCACCAAACTGTATTTATCCCTTTAAGATCTTGTGCGGTACTTCCAAAAACGTTATAGGAGTTTTTATTTACTAAAAGAGTGATGGGATAACACAAGTGATAGCCTATACTTCACATACCCTAGACACTTCCCAAATTAACTACACAACAATAAAGAATGAGTTTTTGTCTATTGTTGTATCATTAGAAAAAAATCTTACCTTTTAGGGAGTAAAGTAACTATTTATTTTGATCATAAAGCGTTGATATATTTGATCAAGAAAGATGATGCAAATACCAAATTAGTGAGATGGATGTTTTTGTTTCAAGAGTTTGACTTGGAGATCAAGGAGAATAAGGGTTGTGAGAGTATTGTAGTAGGCCACATAAGTCAGCTGCCTCACACTGTTGAGGTAGAACCAATCACTAAAACAAATCTATATGATTTATTCCCTAGTGATAAATTGTACAACCTCACCCAAGTGTCCTGATATGCTAACATGGTTAATATCATGGTAATAGCAATGGAACCCTCTTTATTTCTAAACACTAAACTACTAAATTGAAATCTAAATCAAAATATTATGACTAGGAGGGTCCTTATTTATGGAAAAAATTGCAATAACCATATCATTAGGATTTGCATACCTGAAGATAAAATTAAATATGTGACATCTACACACTTTCATATAGAGTCCATTTTGGATCTCAAAGAACCGATCAAAAGGTTTTACAAGCTGGATTATTTTGTCCCTCGTTTTTTAAATGTTCGCATGTTTTTTGAAAAAAAACGTCCCAATTGCCAGTTTACTGGTAGAATTTTCAAATGAAATGAGATTACATAAAAACCTTTGAATTTATATGAGATATTTGATGTATGGGGAATATATTTCATGGGGCCTTTTCCTGTGTCATTTGGATTTTCCTGCATACTTTTAAAAGTGTACTATGTTTCTAAGTGGACTAAAGCAAAATCTACTCAAACTAATTATTCAAAAATTGTAATTGAATTTCTAAAATAAAATATTTTTTATAGGTTTGGGATACCTCAAACTATAATAGTGACCAAGGAACCCACTTCTGAAATAAGAACACGGAATACCTCATGAATAAATATGGATTACACCAAAAAAAATTACATTGACTACCACCCAAAAATAAATGGACCAACTGTAGTGTCCAACAAAGAAGTAAAAAGAATTTTGGAGAAAATAGTGCAACCCATCCACAAAGGCTAAAGTAAGAAATTAGAGGATGCATTGTGGTATATATAACTTCGTACAAAACTCCCTTAGGTATGTCACACAATAGAATTGTTTATGGTAAACATTGTCACTTGCCTATTGAGATGCAGCACAAGGCCTATTGGGCTGTCAAAAGAGTGAACTTAGATTTTGGCAAGGCTAGAGAATAGAAAAAGCTATGGATAGTGGATCTTGAGGAGCTGGGAAGGGAAGAATATGAGAAATCACTGTTATATAAGGAGAAATCCAAATCTTCTCATGATAAATTGATATATAGATGAGAATTCCAAGTAGGAGAGAAAGTGATGTTCTTTTCTTCAAGGATAAAACTATCCCCTAGTAAGCTCCATTCTAAGTGGAATGGGTCATACATATTAACTAATATGTTTCCTTTTATTGTAGTTGACATTCAAGAAGAAGGTTCAAAGTAACTATTCAAGGAGAATGGCCAACAATTGAAGAAGTTTCAGGAGAATTTCTAGAAAGAACCCTTGGAGGAATCCATACTTCTCTCTACTGTTGTTAAATAGAGCACTGTGAGGTTGTCTCTTTCCCTCATATTAGTCAAGCTGCTTAATTTTTTTTAAAATTTTTTTATTTAACAAATGCATGATGAAATTAAATTGGATTACATACCTTCATTTTTAATTTTTTTTTAGAACATTGTAGTGTTTTTAAGATGGGAAAATTGAACTCTAATTTGTTCCTGCCTAAGTAAAGTGTCAATATAAATGTGAGGATTACATTGATTTCAAATTTTTGAATGTAAATAATTGTTGAGTAAATATAAACTCTGTTTTTATATATATTTAATTTGAGGACTGGGGAAATGGAGTGAAATTTGAAAATATCTTTATGGAATTAGAATTATAACATGTGGTCACTAGAATTTCAAACTTAATCTCATGTAACCTAACCTTTTTGATTCAATAGAACCTCATGGAGCTTCCCTAAAATAAATTCATATGAGTCCTTTGAACCTAGAGTAAAATTGGCAATTGGGATCCCACAATGAATCTCTAAGACAATGGCACTGGGTGTGTGAGTTTAAATCCTCTGAACATATTCAATAAGTGCTTTGCGCGGTTCCTCGCACATACATGGTTGGGAAAAATAATAATAATAATAATTATTATTATTATTATTATTATTATTATTATTATAATAAAGTTCACATTTTTAAAAAATGAATTCATTCAGATAAGAGGAATATTGAACCCTGATAAATGAGGGGACAATTAACTTATAAAAATCTCATTTAAGAAGTGTCAAGGAAGCATGAAAATGAACTTTGGATTATGAAGCTTAGGAACGATGGAAAAATGGAAGTGATACTTGTTAAAATTTTAATTCCACTTAAATCTATCGAATTCACTTGTGGAACTAAAATTTGAATTCTAATGGAAGTAAAACAGTATGTGAAAATTACATAGGAGGCATGACCGTTTTGTGAAAAAAAAATATTTAACCTTATTTAGTTTTGACTTATGTATTTGAAGGTAGTCACGAAAAACATCTTTTTGGGATTAAATGATAAATTTTTTCTGTAGTGAAATGGTTCAAGTATGGGGGAGTAATGTGATCCCAAAATTTTATATTTTGAAATTGATTTTCAATGATAATTAACCACCTAATTTAATTAAAATATCAAGTAATCATTCACTTCTGTGACATTTGAGAAATTTGTAATTTAATCTGTAAATGGATTTAATGTTGATGAATAATGATTTATTCATTTTTTTTTGAAGTTAATGATGAATTCATACATTTATTTTAAAAAATATTGAAATTGATTTTGATTTTGATTTTGAACTGTGATTGTTTGATCCAATCTAGAATTTAAATTTTTAATGGATTTATTCAAGAGTTTCAATTATTTTATTCGTTTTTTTAAATCAATTGAAAATCCATTAATTGTAATTGTTTTAAAAAGAGAATTGAGAATTTTAGAATAGTGAAATTTCATTCAGGGTTTTTTGAATATGTTCAAAGTGAGAAATTGAAAATTAATTATGATTTAGAAAAAATATGATTTGAATTGATCAACTTTTATGAATTTGAATTTTATCTTAATTAAATTGTGGAAAGGCATTAAATTTTGAATTTTTATTATTTTATTATTTCTTTAATTAATTTGATTATTGCGTACACTTAAAATATATTTGTGTGGATTGCACAGGGCGGAAACTTTTGCGAAAAAAATTGTGTGGCGTAAAATTTTGTCACCGTCCACATCGGTAAGATTGATATCGATACTATTTCCCTAGCCGGGTACTGCCAGATCTTTCATATCGAGATTCACTAGCGTTTCCCCTACTTTTTCCCTTGCTACCATCAGAAGATATAATTTTGCTATTGTCCAGTCTCTTGCAACTGTTGGGAAGAAGACCAACTCAAAGCCAACTATGCTCGCCGATTGAAGAATATGAGTGGACCGGTGTCAAGGTAGATGCACCCTGAGACCCGTGGCTGCATCGCCCTATAGAAATGGAATGTGATCACCAATATCGATTGAAGGAAACCACCAAGCTTGAGGTGATTGTTGGGGTGCAGCGGAGGTGCGTAGTACCTCAAACACATAAAAAAGGAAGCAAACAGAGAAAACACTATAACGCCCCCGACCCCAGCTACCCAGAGTCGGTGCATTACTTCGTAACATTGGCATGATCACAAAATATCAAGTCTCGAAAGACCGGTTAGTTTAGTAGCCTTGGAAACACTAGATACATTAATAAGTTTTACATTACATCAAAAAGTGAAAAACTACAATAACAAAGTCTCCATAGACCACACTCATATCCTCTTCTGACAATCCCTGCAGGTCATTCATAAAATACTTCTTCACATCCTGGAAAATATTAAAACATTGAAAGGGGTGAGCTCAGATGCTCAGTAAGGATAACAATATTGCGGAAGCTTTCATAAATAAACATAAAAATTTAAGGCAATGTATAACTAAAACAAAAGCCTTTTAAACTTGAACATCAACATAATATGGAAAAAGTAAAATGAGATAATTACATTTACTTCTTCACATGGATATTCTACTGGTCGAATAATCACATGCAATATCAATAACCACTTTCATAATGAGGTAATGTATAATGCCAGACATTCTGAAACATTTTGTCAAGGCCTCGGCCAAGACGTCTAAAATGATTAAGGCCTCGGCCAAAACCATAAATCAAATTGGGAAAGGGTCTCGGCCAATTCCACGTCTAGTTGTCTCATGAGGCCTACCGATGCATCGAGGAGCTATAGCGGGCTCCACCCGTCACTTATTAAGTCCAATACATTCCTCATATGAATAGGTTTAAACATATCATAAACCATAACATAATCGTATCACATAAAACATGCATAAAGGAAACATAACATTTCCACATTTCAATCAAAAGATATCAATACAACACATTGATATAATAAAAACGCTTTCAAAACCATTTTCAATACCAAAATAAAAGAAAGTTAAAACTTTGTATTTATTTTTCATTAAAAAAATGATGGCTTGTAGAGGAAGCCGAAACTCAAATAATGGTCACGGCGGCAGAAAAGTCGTTGTCGCCGCATAAGTACGGAAAGAAAAACATTCCCTTTTTGTCGTTTAGTAAAACGCTTCATATAAAAAAGATTCATTTTGAATAAACGTAAAAGTCAAAGGGGTTTATACACCATATAAAAGAAAGTTGTGTATAAAACCAAATATGCCTCAATGAAAGGAGATTGACACGAAGTCCCACACAAAGATCATTTTTAAAATAAAATTGATATATTATGTGTATTAACTATAAGTACACATAAATAAAGTACAAATACAAGATATGACATAATAATATAATGACATAATTTGAAAGTAGTAGATTAACCCAAAGAATGGAAGTTGGGTTAAGAAATTCCCTTACCTCATGTCTGACTTGACTCAACCGTTATTTAACCTCCTGAATAATAAACTAGAGTTAATATATACCTTATTAAGAACCATTTTCAATTTCATTATCCTTTTTATATCACTTATTACAATGATATGAACATTATGTAATTATTTAAGTTAATAACGGTCGTTTTGTCGATCTTTGGTACTTGAGTCAACAATAAACTTCTTATAATTACAAGTTGTTTATGTGGTAGAATATCAATTATCTCCAGAATTATATTCATGATTTATATGTCATATATATCATATATATCCAGTATATACATTCATTTATAATATTGCGTAACATTTAGAGGTAAGAAATGAAATGCACCGTTCATGGAGACGGTAAGCCGTACGTACGCATGAACGCTACTTTCATTTCTATTTCGTATTTAATGGAATGAAATCATAATGATATAAATGTATAATATAATTACAGTATAATATAGTGTATAATACCATTTACTCCATCGCTTTATACATCCCACATATGACATTAACGATTCAAATCACTTTGAGGGGGCGGTACTCCGCACTTCCTAAAATGAAATTATCGCGTTTACCCATAATGGAAATCATAAAGTATGACATAAATAAGAAATACAGAAGCATAAGTAAAACATAAACATATTATATATCATATATAAATATAGTTACATCTTAATGGCCACCTTTGAAGGTGTTATATGAGTGTTGAACAATCATCGTTTCGTGAGGCAGAAATTCGCCATCCACAGAAACTGTATGTTCTTTAACCATTAGATGTAGGTGCGTGTAAGTGTAGCTCAAATCCTTCTTATAACAACATCCTAGTATATTGAAGATACTGGTTTTGTTACAAAAGAAATGAATAAAAAGAGTTTAGGGGGTTGGAGAAGAAAAATAAAACAAATCAACATTAGAGAAGACATTACCTCAAAATCGGGTAACTCTTTTTGATTTGAGCCAAAGGCTTCCTTGGAAAGAGTTCTGCCCAAAGTGAGGCTTTTAGGAGTAATAGGGGGACGTTGGGAGAGTATTTGGGCAGAGTTTGGCCGACCCAAATGGCTTGAAAGTCTGAATAAGGTGGGAGTGGTGGGGGCCTTTTATAAGTGGAGAGGAGGGGCACTTTTGGAAAGTAATGAAATGTTATTCTATTATAAAATGATTTTCGGATTCTAAAGGTCCCACACTTGTATAATTCGAGTATAAGGTGATAAGGGTTCGAAATATCCTCATCTAATAGGCTTTGGACAAGTGTAAGCCTTGGATTTTACATTATCTTCTCATTTTATTTAAATCGTTAAATAATGAGGTCATCGCTGCATCATCATGATGTCATAAATAATTTAATTTATTTAATGTCTAAAAATTATAAAAAAAATACTATTATGTAGGAAATATTTTTATCTTTCCAATGACTATTTATAGTCAAAAATATGACTTGTATAACCCCATGTAAAAATTGTTTTAGTAAAACATTTCATGTTTGTGTCATTTTTTACTTTAACATTAAATAAAAGGTATTTATGTCATTTTCCAACTAAAGTGGCTCCATGGGGTCCCCAAGTTGACCCATGGATTGTCTTGGTCGGCCATGGCACATCCAATGAGGGTAGTACATGTTTCAAGCTCATCTCATATTATTAAAACATTATTTTTACCTTAAACTACACTAATTACCTCTAATCGCGATTAAGAACTTAAATGTTACTATTCACCAAAAATTATTTTAATCTCATTGAACCACATTTTACTTCTTAATGAAAACCATGTATTTCGGATTTTTGAAAATCAAATCACAGAAGTGGTAATATTTCATTTAAACGAAAAATCAGTTATTTAACTACCACTTAGTGGTTTCACTATTCATCAAAAATTGAAGTTTTTCAGAACAATGCCAAAATTTCACCCTAAGCTATAATTGATATTCCGAATTCATAAAATGATGCCTATTTTACGAAATTCCAAACATATAAGTTGCATTAATTAATTTTATAATTAATTCCCGCTGTCACAACAAATAGCGTGTTTTTATGAAACAATTTATATCAAAAGATTGACAATTATTTATGTCCAATTTCAATGTTAAATTAATTCTAATGACCACCATTAGATAAAATGGTAAAAATATATTCTAATTATACTTTAAAACCACTCAATAGTATAACTTATCACTATAAATTATTTTGATTAAAAAAGTTGTTTTAAGTATTTTTCACTATTCATAAAAATTGGATGTTCTCAGAAAATTACAAAAAATTCAACTTTGGATAATTTCGATATTACGAATACAAAAATGAAGTCCATTTTGAAATATAAAATTTCTATAATTTTAAAAATTGGGTATTATTATTCATAACGGCTACTTTGATTAGTTGTGGTGTGTGTTAGAACTCGAAGTTGCGTACAACACACGCTACTATATTATTGAAAGAGAAGCGTATCGTGGAAGCTCGGGGTGTTACATTCTCCCCTCCTTTAATAAATTGCATCCTCGCAATTTGAAATTTTTCTTTGAAAATAAAAGGTTGAAAATAGAAAATACCTTTGTGGAAAACCCACATCGGAAATAAGGTTAATAAAATTTAGCCTTAATAAGAGGGAAATGGAAATAAGAAAGTCACCACCAAATTATGATCTCGATAAGGAGAACATTGGTGGCAATTAGAGACATATAATTGGAGGAAAAACGTAAATATTTGTAGGGAGTGATTGAGGTCATCAATCACAATCAACTGTCAAATTGAGGGCCTCAAAGCCTTCAATCTATGTTGATTTAAAATATCATCAGTTCAACAAGACATAAGGTATTAGGATAACACATTTTTTGTTTTAATATCCCTTTACTAAAGTTTAAGAATTAATTCATTCATTGAATAAGAGATAGGTATATATATATATTTATGCTTGACAATTAGAGTTTCAACCTTCAACTCACCTTTCACTCAAAAAGATAATAGAACCCAAAAATATTATACTTATCCTAATTGTATAAGGTTCCAAATGTTAACACATACCATTTAGATTAGTAAAATTATTTTGTAATAACCAGGGACTTCCTGTAGGCTAGTGGTAGGAAATAAAGGCCTGTCGCACTATGGTTGTGGGTTCGATTCCTGCAGCTTTGTCCGACGCGATGGGTTATGCCCCACCCTGCAGGTTGTCCTTTTCCTAAAACTATAGTATTATAATATTCCAAAAATAATCTTCAAAAATGCTTTAACCTTAAACAATACTATCCAAAGATAAACTTAATCCATTCCAACCTTTATAGTTATCCAAAATACCTCCATCCAGACTTTCTCTAAAAGGTCTCTAAATTTCAAAATCAATTGTAACCTCAGATTCCCCAAACAAAGTAAAGTTTTTCTTATTGTCACATACTAAAAATATGATTACCTCCATCATATTAAATCCTTAATGAAAACAACATGTACTGCAGTACAATCCTTATATATATATCACATTATTCTAATAACCAGAATATAGTCCATGAGTCCAAAAGCACCAATACATTAATTATTCTGCTTCAACTGTAGTCACAGCATAAGATTGTCCTTGATCCCTTGGCCTTTTCTGAGATAAGTTTCCCTGACGCTTAGGACATTCATTTGCATAATGCCTCATTTCTCTACAATTGTAGCATTCAACATTGATAGCCTCTTTCTTTCCCTTGCAATCACGTGCCTGGTGACCTTTTTCTCCACATTTATAACAAACTCCCATTCCTTTTAGGCAAGTACCAGGGTGATTCTTCCCACAATTATCACATAATGGAAAATCCATCTTTCCCTTTTTCCCTTTATCCGTCTCTTGTTCCACCGTTCCCTTCTTTTCTTGTTTTGCTTTAAAGTCATGAGACTTAGAGAATTCATTTTCCGTCTTGATAGCGCACAAGACAATACCTTCGTATGAAGAGAAGGTTTGTGATACTAAAGCTCGGCGGAGAAATGGTTTTAACCCATCAAAGAAACGATCATTCTTACTTCTTGGGTTACGTATGTAATCTGTAGCATACCTCTCTAACCTTGTAAAGTTAGCCTCATACTTTGCGACATTCTCATCCTCCTTCTGCCTCAGACTCAGAAATTGCCTTTCCATATCCGCTCGATGGTCTCGAGGAAAGTATTTTTCTAAGAACAGCTCTTTGAACTCCTGCCATTCCATGTTTGTTAATTCATCATCTTCCTTTGTGTTTTGAATTAATGACCACCATTGATCGGCATCTCCAGTGAGGCGGTAAACTGCCATGGAAACTTTCTCCCTTTCACTACTCCCCAAGGCATGGAATATTTTCTCTAAGGAATTTATCCATTGCTCAGCTACTATAGGATTTGTACTCCCATTGAAGGTTTGTGGTTTTTGCCTCATGAAACGGTCTAGCATTGATCCTCCACGTTGCGGATCAGGGTGCTCCATACGAGTAAGGTTATTATTCATAACCTGCGTGAGTTGTCCCAGTATGGTGAGAAGCTGATCAGCACCAGTTGTATCACTAGCTCCACCATAATTATCTTGAGCAGGAGGGAAATCCCTACATGGAGTGCGTGCATTGATACGGTTTCCATTCCTTCCACTAGGCGCCATTTCTAAATAATGGCATAAACTGGATTAGTTTATGAATCAAAATACATAATTCCATACTTGTAAAACACTTAACATAAATTGAACTAATTATGGATATAATCCATAATTATAAAAAAAGTTTTCTTTGAGGAAGTATATACTCATAACCCTTCATAGTGGTTTTTAATGAAAATGAGAATTATCCTAAGAATATCCCTCGGGAGTGTCGTAACCAAGAGTGCAGCAAGGCCCGTTGTCGTGCACCAGTTCCCGTTCGAGTCTAGCTCAAAGTGGTGTTTTCGGGTTTTACCCCTAGGTACATCTATGCCAGAGCCGCCTCTACCTGCTCGTATCCATACAGGGATGTATTGCTCGGAAAACTCACAAAATCTCTATAATACCAAAATTCTAGGAAGTTCTTCTATACTAATCCTCAAAGTCTATCTTTGGGCTATGTGCTCTAATCAGTGTTTATCTAAATCTAGCTTCCAAGGTTAGTACTAAACTGCCTCTGATACCAACTGTAACGCCCCGACCCTAGCTACCCAGATTCGGTGCATTACTTCGTAACATTGGCATGATCACAAAAGATCAAGTCTCGAAAGACCGATTAGTTTAGTAGCCTTGGAAACACTAGATACATTCATAAGTGTTACACTACATCAAAAAGTGAAAAACTACAATAACAAAGTCTCCATAGACCACACTCATATCCTCTTCTGACAATCCCTGCAGGTCATTCATAAAATACTTCTTCACATCCTGGAAAATATTAAAACATTGAAAGGGGTGAGCTCAGATGCTCAGTAAGGATAACAATATTGCGGAAGCTTTCATAAATAAACATAAAAATTTAAGGCAATGTATAACTAAAACAAAATCCTTTTAAACTTGAACATCAACATAATATGGAAAAAGTAAAATGAGATAATACCATTTACTTCTTCACATGGATATTCTACTGGTCGAATAATCACATGCAATATCAATAACCACTTTCATAATGAGGGAATGTATAATGCCAGACATTCTGAAACATTTTGTCAAGGCCTCGGCCAAGACGTCTAAAATGATTAAGGCCTCGGCCAAAACCATAAATCAAATTGGGAAAGGGCCTCGGCCAATTCCACGTCTAGTTGTCTCATGAGACCTATCGATGCATCGAGGAGCTATAGCGGGCTCCACCCGTCACTTATTAAGTCCAATACATTCCTCATATGAATAGGTTTAAACATATCATAAACCATAACATAATCGTATCACATAAAACATGCATAAAGGAAACATAACATTTCCACATTTAAATCACAAGATATCAATACAACACATTGATATAATAAAAACGCTTTCAAAACCATTTTCAATACCAAAATAAAAGAAAGTTAAAACTTTGTATTTATTTTTCATTAAAAAAAATGATGGCTTGTAGAGGAAGCCGAAACTCAAATAAGGGTCACGGCGGCAGAAAAGTCATTGTCGCCGCATAAGTACGGAAAGAAAAACATTCCCTTTTTGTCGTTTAGTAAAACGCTTCGTATAAAAAAGATTCCTTTTGAATAAACGTAAAAGTCAAAGGGGTTTATACACCGTATAAAAGAAAGTTGTGTATAAAACCAAATATGCCTCAATGAAAGGAGATTGAGATGAAGTCCCACACAAAGATCATTTTTAAAATAAAATAGATATATTATGTGTATTAACTATAAGTACACATAAATAAAGTAAAAATACAAGATATGACATAATAATATAATGACATAATTTGAAAGTAGGAGATTAACCCAAACAATGGAAGTTGGGTTAAGAAATTCCCTTACCTCATGTCTGACTTGACTCAACCGTTCTTTAACCTCCTGAATAATAAACTAGAGTTAATATATACCTTATTAAGAACCATTTTCAATTTCATTATCCTTTTTATATCACTTATTACAATGATATGAACATTATGTAATTATTTAAGTTAATAACGGTCGTTTTGTCGATCTTTGGTACTTGAGTCAACAATAAACTTCTTATAATTACAAGTTGTTTATGTGGTAGAATATCCATTATCTCCAGAATTATATTCATGATTTATATGTCATATATATCATATATATCCAGTATATACATTCATTTATAATATTACGTAACATTTAGAGGTAAGAAATGAAATGCACCGTTCATGGAGACGGTAAGCCGTACGTACGCATGAACGCTACTTTCATTTCTATTTCGTATTTAATGGAATGAAATCATAATGATATAAATGTATAATATAATTCCAGTATAATATAGTGTATAATACCATTTACTCCATCCTTTATACATCCCACATATGACATTAACGATTCAAATCACTTTGAGGGGGCGGTACTCCGCACTTCCTAAAATGAAATTATCGCGTTTACCCATAATGGAAATCATAAAGTATGACATAAATGAGAAATACAGAAGAATAAGTAAAACATAAACATATTATATATCATATATAAATATAGTGACATCTTAATGGCCACCTTTGAAGGTGTTATATGAGTGTTGAACAATCATCGTTTCGTGAGGCAGAAATTCGCCATCCACAGAAACCGTATGTTCTTTAACCATTAGATGTAGGTGTGTGTAAGTGTAGCTCGAATACTTCTTATAACAAAATCCTAGCATATTGAGGATACTGGTGTTGTTACAAAAGAAATTAATAAAAAGATTTTAGGGGGTTGGAGAAGAAAAATAAAACAAATCAACATTAGAGAAGACATTACCTCAAAATCGGGTAACTCTTTTTGATTTGAGCCAAAGGCTTCCTTGGAAAGAGTTATTCCCAAAGTGAGGCTTGTAGGAGTAAGAGGGGTAAGTTGGGAGAGTATTTGGGTAGAGGTTGGCCGAGCCAAATGGCTTGAAAGTCTGAATAATGTGGGAGTGGTGGGGGCCTTTTATAAGTGGAGAGGAGGGGCACTTTTGGAAAGTAATGAAATGTTATTCTATTATAAAATGCTTTTCGGATTCTAAAGGTCCCACACTTGTATAATTCGAGTCTAAGGTGATAAGGGTTAGAAATATCCTCATCTAATAGGCTTTGGACAAGTGTAAGCCTTGGATTTTACATTATCTTCTCATTTTATTTAAATCGTTAAATAATGAGGTCATCGCTGCATCATCATGATGTCATAAATAATTTAATTTATTTAATGTCTAAAAATTATAAAAAAAATACTATGATGTAGGAAATATTTTTATCTTTCCAATTACTATTTATAGTCAAAAATATGACTTGTATAACCCCATGTAAAAATTGTTTTAGTAAAACATTTCATGTTTGTGTCATTTTTTACTTTAACATTAAATAAAAGGTATTTATGTCATTTTCCAACTAAAGTGGCTCCATGGGGTCCCCAAGTTGACCCATGGATTGTCTTGGTCGGTCATGGCACATCCAATGATGGTAGGACATGTGTCAAGCTCATCTCATATTATTAAAACATTATTTTTACCTTAAACTACACTAATTACCTCTAATCGCGATTAAGAACTTAAAAGTTACTATTCACCAAAAATTATTTTAATCTCATTGAACCAAATTTTACTTCTTAATGACAACCATGTATGTCGGATTTTTGAAAATCAAATCACTGAAGTGGTAATATTTCATTTAAACGAAAAATCAGTTATTTAACTACCACTTAGTGGTTTCACTATTCATCAAAAATTGAAGTTTTTCAGAACAATGCCAAAATTTCACCCTAAGCTATAATTGATATTCCGAATTCATAAAATGATGCCTATTTTACGAAATTCCAAACATATAAGTTGCATTAATTAATTTTATAATTAATTCCCGCTGTCACAACAAATAGCGTGTTTTTATGAAACAATTTATATCAAAAGATTGACAATTGTTTATGTCCAATTTCAATGTTAAATTAATTCTAATGACCACCATTAGATAAAATGGTAAAAATATATTCTAATTATACTTTAAAACCACTCAATAGTATAACTTATCACTATAAATTATTTTGATTAAAAAAGTTGTTTTAAGTATTTTTCACTATTCATAAAAATTGGATGTTCTCAGAAAATTACAAAAAATTCAACTTTGGATAATTTCGATATTACGAATACAAAAATGAAGTCCATTTTGAAATATAAAATTTCTATAATTTTAAAAATTGGGTATTACTATTCATAACGGCTACTTTGATTAGTTGTGGTGTGTGTTAGAACTCGAAGTTGCGTACAACACACGCTACTATATTATTGAAAGAGAAGCATATCGTGGAAGCTCGGGGTGTTACAAACACACAAGATTTAACGTGGTTCAGTAGGATGACATACGTCCACGGGATAAACAGGGGTGTTTTATTCTCTCCATTCTCGTCGAAGGATTTACAACACACACACCACAGAATCACACATCTCTCTTTTTTAAACAAAGGGACTGCACCTCCGTATATATAGAGGAAGAAAACCAAACCACCATGGCCAAGGGTTGGTGGGTAGTTCAGCTACCCATGAATTCCTCCCTGCCGGCTGCTCACCCACCTTGACCGCCCACCATAGGAGACTCGTTTATGAAGGCTGCCTTGATTGGTTGGGTTGGCTGCCAACCAAGGATGTTGTGCAGCAGTTACCGACCTCCTCTGAAAAATGGCACCACATATTGGGAGTGGCCCCCACAAATCTCCCCCTCACAACCAATTTGGGGTAGAATCTTGGCTTGCGGTATCCTTGCAGGTGTTGAAAACTTCATCAGCAAATCGAACACGCTTCTTCACGCCAGATGACGTGGCACTTCTACCATCTTCACTCAATCTCGGGCTGACTGCGGTCCCCATCAAATGATACAACCCTTGGGACTCCTTCCCAGTAAACTTCACTACATCCCCACATGAGACTTCCAATACTCCACCTACTATGGAAATCTTGTATCCTCTCACATCAAGTCTACTCAATGATACCAGGTTCTGTCTCATCCTCAGAACGAATTTCACGTCAGCCAGTTTTCGAATTCCTCTATCGGGTGTCTTCAATTTCACCATCCCGACTCCTCGAACCTCTCATGTTGACCCATAACCAAGTCTCACCGAGTCTCGAACCTAGTGAAAAGTATCAAATGTACCATTTGTCGTACATATGTGTGTCGAGCTCCCCGAATCTAAAACCCATCTGTCTTCCTTTGGATTTTGAGCCAGCTCGTTCTTCCTCTTTAGAAATCGGTATTCCCGCTTCATGTTCTTGTATCTTTTGTAGTAATGACACTACACTTCTCCCCATTCAACTCACTCATCTGAGTGCATGCTTCCCATTGTCACATAGATTTCCTCATCTGCTGATAAACCTGTGATGTTCACATCCTCCTCTTCAACTTTATTCTTCCCAGCAACGTACTGTTTGCACTCTCCACAATCACTTTTATAGTGACCCTTCTTCTCGCACCAAAAACATGTGATTTCTCTAGGATCACATCCCCTAGATTTTGGCCACTATTCTTTACCTTCTGACTTCCGATGTCGTCTCCTACCACACTGATCATCTCGCATCACCATGATTTTCTCGCTGGAATGCATCACGGGTCTTCAGAATGCCTCTGAATCTTGAAATGACGCCATCACCTCGTCCAACTTCAATGTCTCCTTCCCCACGAGAAATGAAGTCACAAGCCCATCAAATGAGATTGGTAAGTATGTCAAAATCAAAAGTGCTTTATCTTCCTCTCCAACCTTCACACCGAGCCCCAAGGTGTGATCCAACAAATTTGTCCCCTCATCCATTCACAACTGGTACAGTTTCTTCTTCAGGAATAATTTGTTGGGGACCGACTTCGCCATATACCACTGCTCCAACATCTTCCAGATCTCTTTCGGAGAGGTCTCGTCCAACACCGAGTATTTTACCTCATTCTCCAGACAGAGTCGAATTGTGTTGATGACCCGCATCTCAAGCTCTTCTCAATCATCGGCACTAGTTGTCTCGGGATTTTCTCCGATCAACGGTTTGATCATGCCTTGTTGCACCAAAAGATCATTCATCATGCTTTGTCACAAGCCGAAATTATTTCTACCATCGAACTTCTCGATATCAATTCTTGGCAGTGCTCTGCCACCCGTCATCGTCGATATCGCAAAACGTGATCACCACCATTGATGTCGCACCTTTCCAAAACCACTTGATAGAGTGAAAATTTCGAAAAACTAACCATACAGATGCGTCTGGAACGGTCTAAATAGTCGGAATCGACTCTTGGATCACTGAAATCGGACACAAATTGACCGAGATATGGTCAAAACACGTTCAACAGTTCAGATCGCCCGCTGACGTGGTGCTGACGTGGCATGTCGGACTTCCTGCCGGAATCTCGCCGGAATTGTTGCCGGCGGCATGAATAGTGTCGTCTTCTCCGGCATTGGAGTACTGTTCACCCATGGGTTTGACCAAACTTTGACTGAGCCTACCGGGATCTTTTCAAATCCGTTTTTATCGCCACTTATTCCATTGGAATCGTCTCGTCGTCCTCTTCACGAATCTGGCCTCGTAAAAATTTTCCAACCACATTCAATTTTCTGGCCACCGGAAAATTCATTGTCGCCTCTCCAGTTCAACTCTGTTCACTCTGACTCGCCTCTAATACCACTTGGTGGGGTGCAGCGGAGGTGCGTGGTACCTCAAACCCACAAAAAAGGAAACAAACGGAGAAAACACACAAGATTTAACGTGGTTCAGTCGGATGACCTACGTCCACGGGATAAACAGGGGTGTTTAATTCTCTCCGTTCTCATCGGAGGATTTACAACACACACACCACAGAATCACACATCTCTCTTTTTTAAACAAAGGGATTGCACCTCCATATATATAGAGGAATAAAACCAAACCACCATGGCCAAGGGTTGGTGGGTAGTTCAGCTACCCATGAAGTCCTCCATGTCCGCTGCTCACTAACCTTGACTGCCCACCATAGGAGACTCATTTATGAAGGCTGTTGTGATTGGTTGGGTTGGCTTCCAAACAAGGAGGCTATGAAGTAGTTGCCGGCCTCCGCTGAAAAATGCCACCCCATATTGGGAGTGGCCCCCACAGTGATGCCTATTGAAGATGCAAAACCAATGTGTGAGCGTGCCTAAATGGAGAAGTCGAGTGATGGGTGAAGAACTCCCAAGATCATCAGAAGGATGAACATGTCGCCCATTGAACCGAAGCTCGCCATTGATGTTGGATCTCTGAAGCAACCCCATTCTTGCAGATGTCAACCCAAGTAGTGAAGAACCCTGATTGAAGATCACTGTGTTTGAATGACGAAGATAGGAAGCAGAGTCACCTATCAGAATCAATCCTGAGTTATTGAAGTTTCCAATATCAATGACCCTATTGGTATCTCTGATTTATAGGATTGGTGAGGCCTTGGTTCTTCCCCACACACCAATTGCAGGTTTGTAAGAGAGTGCATGTCAGGTGCTCGATCAGATGCCTTAAAGAGTCATCGGAACCCATGTTCAATTGTAGACACTCAGAAGTGTAGGTATGTTCCTAAGCTCCGAGAACTTGCTGCAATATTCATCAGTGTAACACCTAGCTTGTCTAAATTCCACCAAACTCACTACATTTACAGAGGCAGATTCATTCGAGCTAGATCCCCATGTTGGGCGCCTTCCTAGTTGGTGCACCACGTAACTCCACCTCAATTGGAGCACCACACGGTTTCTCTTTTAATGAGGTGTTTTTAATACTGGCTAAGCACTCAGTGACACGCTTTTTACGCAGAGACATTATTTGACGTGGATTCTTTTTCCTATATAAGGAGGAAGTGTAAAGGCATTTCAACACACCGGTATCAACAACACCGAAGGAAAATCCCATTTGGTGATCGCCTTTCTTCGAAGATCATCTTTCTTGCTCTCTGCCTTTTTATCCAAACTTTTATTCTTGAGTATTAATTTTTAGATCCCTTCCATTTTGGGGAGTCTCTACCATGTACCTCTTGATTTTAGTGGATCTCTCTTTCTGGACTAGGTCTCGTGGTTTTTCCCTTTTGGGTTTTCCACGTAAAAATTTTGGGTGTCAACTTTTTACATTCTGCACTTAATTTTGTTGTTGCGCATCTTCTTTTATTTGGAGAGAAATATTTTATTTCCATTGCGTGTTTTCCTTTTATATTGTTTGTGCGTTCGTTGTTTTCCCGTCTTTCCCAACACCCCAAACATTCCTCCACTATTTTCCGCCATCAAAACTCACACAAGATGACTAATCGAGAGTCGAGGCTTGTCTAAGACAACTCAAAATGCACTATGACCATCTTCTTTGAAACCACGTGCAAGCCACTAGATTAGTTCCACCTTGAAGAATCCAAACCAAGCCCACCATTTTTATAAGTCTAGGCCCAATCTTGCCTCTCCAATTCATCCGACCCATGCACCCAACATGTTCATCTCCTTTCTAGAGCACACAAAATAGAGCATGAATTATCATTGCACCGAGAAATAGTAAAACACTCCCACTCAGATTATTCTCTATGATATACTAGAGAATGATTGTGGGAAGAAAATATGTCAACAAAAAATATTTTAGTGATGAATATGGTGACCCTCGAAGTTGTGCACATGTCAATCATCTACACAAGAAGAATTCATTTGGGCCCAAAACTAAAATTGAAGATAATTATGGAACCTCTGAATTTATTAGAGAACATTAAAAAAGCTCAAGCTTATTTCATGACAAGAAGAGAGGATTGAGCATCTATTTAGATGGGGAACTATTCACTTGAGAGGGGTGCTACTTCTGAAATCACCATATCAAGTTGTTGAGTGGTTGCTTCTGTTTCTTCCTTTTCCTTCTTTCTTTCTTAATTTCTTATAATTTTTCTTTAATAATCTGATGATGGCACCATAGGTCATTTTTGGTCAGGACAAGTAAAATCCCCTCATTTCTATGTTGATGAATTCTAATCGTTACGGTTAATTCTCCTGTTACTTTATTTGTGGATTTTAATGGTTTAATTAGTTGGAGATTTTTTTTTGACTTTCACTTTTAATTTCTTCTACTTTTATTCTTGATATTATACACACAATTCACTCAGACTTAATTCACTACAAGCGCTATCATGCAGTGGGATAATTTGAGGGTGGTCGTGGATATCTATTACCAGGCTATGCAAGGATAGAGGATAGAGTTATCATTGTGTTTCTCTATCTAAACCAAAACAATAATATAAGAGTAATTAGTGAGGTTTCATTTCATTAGAGGATGAGTAGGAAATGGCTTGAATAATGATTCAACAGAAGAATGAGTGAATGATTTAAGGCTCAACCACTCTTCGTAAAAATGATATTAAAACCAAACAATTGCATCCACTATTTCCACAATTTAAATCCATTAAATAAAATAAAAACACATCCATAGCATTGTCTTCTCTGGAGACAACCTGAGTCCCACTTTAATGCATTTTACTTGGGTTCAAAAAAATTGTTTTCGAGCGACCCTATGACAGGCTATGAATCAGACATCTTATGTCAACGGAAAAACCATTAATAATAGGAAAATTTTAATGAGAGTTTTTTTAAAATTCATAGAAAGAAAAAAAATCCTTATATTGTTATGAAAATAAGTCAATGTAATGATAAACCAAAAATTATGAAAATAGGATCACAAGTCTAGGATTTTTTCTAAATAATTAATTTAGAAAGATAACGTCGATTACCATAAAATTTTCTCTAGTTTCTAAAAGAATTTATTAAGAATGACCATGACTTAAATAACTTTTTTTTTGTAAATATATTAAATTCATGTGAAAATAAATTTCTAAATGATAATCTTGATGATGTCGTATACATGATACAACTTAAGAGTTATGATCATAGTAGTCTTCAGACTTTCCAATAATGGAAACTAAAATTTCACAAAATTGTAAGTTTGCATGGATTTCTTATAGTGAGTGGGAATAAATATGTTACTTTGGTCATTGAAAAAAAATATCTTGGTCCTCTATGTTTGGTCATTTTTTTATTACAATAGTGATTCAATATTTTCATATTAAACTAGATTATTTTGTTTGTAGAACTCTGAAATGAAAGACGTGGATGATCCCAATGATATCATTAGCATAAATATTTATAGTGATCAAAGATAAATTATTTTAGGGTCATCTAAAAAAATATTGAATAAATTTTTAAAGATCTAGCATGAATGATTTTATAGACTTTATAGTTCCTGTAATCAACGGTGATAAAATTTGAGAAAAGTTAAATTTCCAAAAAATGCATTGAAACAAAAACAGATGAAAAATATGTAATATGTGAAGAACCAAAAGTCGCAAAAACAAGGGGTCAAACATCAATCAGAATAAGACCAACCAAAAATCATCTGATCATGGGTTCAAACATCGATCATAAGATAATAAGAAAGGAGAAGAACCAAAAATCATGAAAATGGTTCCAAAACACTACTATAAAATCGGTAATTAGCAATCATCATCCGGCTGCCAAAGGCGGTCATAGTTGCTCCATGAGTGTTAGACATCAACAACCACCTTCAACGGTCTCTATAGCCTTCCTGACCTGACTGCGGTAACAGTCACCAGGAAGGACAGTAATGACTTCTCAGACGGTTTCTAAATGGTCTGAAAAATAATAGATGCAGTGACCACCACTATCAGTCGCTATATTGGAGATTTTAAAAAAAACAGCATCCCTACAACCAGCTGAATGCAGATATAGCCCAAAACAAAACAAAAGAACATCAGAATGTAGTATTACAGCCCAAAAAAATATCCTCCAAACAACAAATAAAAAATAGATATCCTAACCAAAACAGTGATCCAAACAGCTACAAATCCCTTTTCAATCTTCTGCCTCAATAACCTACTGATAAGATACAAAAACACAATTAAACAAGAAAAATACAATTATTATGCATTCTAGGATGACATATACCATGGAAACACATTTCATTTTATGTCTTGAAATATCATCCAATAGTATTCTTATTCTACCAATGGATTTTAATTTAAATAACATATAAATTAAGAGTAACAAAACAAAAATTAATTTATTTTAACAAATACATAATATTCCCTTTGGTTGTTAATAAAAATAAGTAGATAAGAATATTTTCGGGTGATTCAATGATTCAAATCTAACATTAAAAAAGTATACAAACCTGATGGGTAATCTAAGGAAGAAAATTTGAGGTATGAACAAAAAAGGAAATAAATCAAAACTAGAATTTACCTCTAGATATTATAAAAGACATGTGTTACATGTGTAATCATGTCATTTGGTTGTGCATGAAGTTTCAAACTACCTAGTTTCTTGATGAAGTGTTGAAAATAGACACTCTTTTGAATATATAGATATACTTATCCAGGGGTGTTGTTACTGTCCATCTTATAAATAGTATGGACTAAAGAAACTACACCAGCATACTTGATCAAACCAAAAATTCATGTTTACTATAAAGGTGAGACCATGTTTCTAACTCTATGTAATGGTAACATGAATTATATTGAGCTTTGAACCTTGGAAAAAAAATTCAAATACACTTTAATAGTTCACATTGACTAATTTACATATTACAAAATTATGTTTTCATATTTAGTAATGAGAAAATTATCCATGCATAAACACAACTTTAACAAAGATGATAACTTTTTTTATGAAATTGTGAATGTGAAAAATAGGTATGAAACTTCTTTGAATAACACACAAGTATTATTAAAAAGTATGATAAAAAGAGTGAGTGGACTAACATAACTTCAACTGATCTAGAATACTAAAAGATCCAATTTTACAGCCCAAGTCTTCTTAAAAACCTCAGCATATGTAAGTCCACTTTAAAGGATGATATGATATGTCCATAATCTCTCAAAAAATTATTGTTTAATGAGTGAAATTAATTTAATAAAATTACATTTTACATAAATTGTGAATCAGTCAATTAAAACAAAGAAATTTCAGTCCCACCAACTCAACACTCAAAGAAAATAATGGAGTATTTGTATATGGATTCAGATTCGCAATTTGGAAAAATCCAACACGATGTTTCATACATTCATGAGAATTATCACAATTAGATATGGTCAAATTAACTTTGGAAAACATAGTGAAAATGATTTCACATAAAAAGAATACAATCAAACTATAACCCAATTCACTATAACATATGATTTCGAGTATCTAACCAGGAAACAAGAAAAATTCGACCATTATTATGGGTTTAGGAATTAAAAACCATGGTAAGTTAGTGCATAATTCTATAGATCTACATAAAGGTATATTTGTAAATGGACCCCTCAACTCATCTCCATATCAACATAGGAAGTGGTTGAAAAAAACTAGAAGGATTTTGGTAATTGGCCTATATCTGCTGACATGTATAACAATGGGATATAAAATCAAATATGTCCCACTTTAAACCATGAAACAACTTTATGTCATAATAAATTTTATTAGTTCTTGGGTAAATGACCAACTGAGATTAATGACATTGCGCCATCATAACCTTCCTCATGAGTTAAGGAACAACACATCAGTTCCCATTACAGATCGTTGGATGACCCCCCTCCCAACCTCTGACTCCCGTTGCATAAGCCCCTCTAGCTATCAGTGGAAATGCAGAAGTATAGGGATGAGAAATGGAATGCCTGGTGCTAACTAAAAAGTTAATCTTAGATGAGGGATAGAGGGTCTAGAGAAAAGGTAAGCACAGATGATTGATGGTGTGCCTATTGTAAACTATGTCGGTGGGAGAAGGAACTACTATGTCGAGTTTGGGGAAAGGGGGTAGATAACCTGTAATCAATGAGGGGTGATCATGCATTGGGGTGGATGGGTAAGAAATTCATGATGAAGAGGCATGGAGTGATTCAGTTCTAAAAGGGGGAGGTTGAAAATGATTAGGAAATTGGAAAAGGTGAGGTGGTGGTGGTGTACCAAAGATAGAGTAGTCTAGGAAACCGATGAGAAGGCTGGTGAGGGGTTGTAATGCATGGGAGGCCTTCAGAAATATGATGTAGGAATGAAAATAAATAGAATAGAGGGGATGGAGGGATAGAGAAAAACATATGTAGTAATATAAATTTGACGGTAGGATTCTGGAAGAGAGTGTTATGCATGCGGGGTGCAACAGGGTTACATAGCTCAGAAAAACTGTGAGGTCTTCCATGCATGTTTTTTAATTCACTACTAAAGTTAATGCTTTTATCAGTGCTAGAAAACTATTTTAATAGTGCTAGAAAAGAACTAGTAATCTCAATTAATATAAGGGAGGTCTCCTTTAATAGTGCCAAAAAAGCACTAATAAAGGGTTTCATTTATCCGTGCTAAAAACACGCTGATAAAGGTCCCCCCTTTATCAGCGCTATTTTAGTGCAGATAAAGGACACTTTTTATCAGTGTTGATAAAGTCCCCATTTATCAACGTTGATAATGGGGGCCTTTATCAGTGCTCAAAATAACACTAATAAAGGCCTAGCTACCTGTGATGTGTTGTTTATATAACAGCACACCCACCAGTAGCACCTACACATATAAACAGAACACCCACCAATAGCACCTACATAGTGCACACACACCACCTACATAAAACAGCACCTTCATAGTGAACACAAGGGTATGGAAAACAATGCTATATACATTTCAAACAAAGTTTTATATAATTATATTTACAATTATCCAACAAACAGTTTAAAACATTAATGTTTCATCCTTTGACATCTGTGATCCCCTCTCAAAAATGTCCGCCCATGGTATTAGTTGCCGAAAAAATCATCCCAACTCAAGAAAAAGGTTCCACCTATATAAGAAAACAAATATTATCTTAGTAATACTATAAATAAATAAATTAAACATTAATATGAAAGAATACATTAATAAAATATCATTTTTTAATAAAGAAGACACATTTGGAGTTATATAGGTCACATCATGCATCGTATTGAGGTGGGGTTTATTCCTACATGTCACAAATGAGTTATGGATCATTTTCCTAAAATATCAAAATAATATGAATGGGTTTTCTTGGTTTTGAGTATGTCCCTTATTTTTTACTAAAATTGATATCAAATTTAAATGATATATTTGGATTTATACTAGTCACATCATTCATCGAATTGAAGTGTGGTTGATTCTAACATGTCACAAATGACTCATGGATCGTTGTTCTAAAGTATCAAAACAATCTGAATGTGTTTTTTTGGTTTTCAGTATGACAGTTGTGTTTTTTTACTAAAATATCATTTCAAACCAAAAACACCCATTTTGAGTCATACTGGTCGCATTGTGCATTATTTTGAGGTGTGACTGCTTCATACACATCATAAAGTATGTAATAATTGCTCTTCTAGATTATGAAGACAATCGGAGGGTGTTTTCTTTGTTTCTAGTAAGTAAAACGTTTTGAGCTAAAATGTCGATTTTAAACTGATAACAAACACTTTTAGTCATACTGGTCACACCGTGTATCATATTGAGGTAAAGTTGATTACTACACATCACAAATGACTCATGGATCATTATATTAAAGTATCAAAACAATCCGCCTACATTTTCTCAGTTTTCAGTATGTCACTTGTTCTTTTTTACTTAAATTAATTTCAATTTTAAATAAAAACACATTTGGATTTATATCAGTCACATCGTTTGTCGGATTGAGGTGTGGTTGATTCCTACACATCATAAATGACTCATGGATCATTATTATAAGGTATCAAAACAATCCAAATGCATTTTCTTAGTTTTTAGTATGTCAGTTGTTGTTTTTTTACTAAAATATCATTTCAAACTAGAAACACGCTTTTTGAGTCATGCTTGTCACATCATGCATTGATGTGATGTGAGACTAATTCATACACATCATAAAGGACTTAATAATAACTGTCCTAAATTATGAAGAAAATCAGAAATCATTTTCTTGGTTTTTAGTGAGTGACACGTTTTGAGCTAAAATGTAAATTTTAAAATGATAACAGACACTTTTATTCATACCAGTCACATTGTGCATCGGATTGAGGTTTTGTTGATTCCTACACATCACAAATGACTCATGGATAATTCTCCTAAAATATCAAAATAATCCAAATGTGTTAGCTTAGTTTTCAATATGTCTTTTGTTCTTTTTACTTAAATTAATGTCAATTTTACATAAAAAATCACATTTGGATTTATACCGGTCACATCATGTGTTGTATTGAGGTGGTTTTGATTCTTACATGTCACAAATGAATCATGGATCACTTTATTAAATTATAAAAACAATACGAATGAATTTTCTTGGTTTTCATTATGCCAGTTGTGTTTTTTTACTAAAATTAATGTCAATTTTAAATAAAAAGAGACACTTTGAGTCATACCAGTCGCACCGTGTATCAGATTGAGGTGTTGTTAATTCCTACACATCACATGTGACTTATATATATATATTCTAAAGTATAAAAATAATCTGATTGTTTTTTCTCAATTTTTAGTATGCTAGTTGTGTTTTTTTACTAAAATATCATTTCAAACTGGAAACACACATTTTGAGTCACACCGGTCGCATCGTGCATCGTTTTTACATGAGACTACTTCATACAAGTTAAAAAGAAATTATGAATCATTGTCCAAAATTATGAAGACAATTTTAGTGAGTTTTCTTGGTTTTCAATGAGTGAAGCATTTTGAGCTAAAATGTCAATTTTAAACTGATAACAGACACTTTTAGTCATATCAGTCATGCTGTTCGTCATATTGAGATGTTGTTGATTCCTACACATCACAAATGAATGATGATCATTGTCCAAAATTATCAAAATAATCTGAATGCATTTTCTCAGTTTTCAGTATGTAACTTGTTCATTTTTCTAAATTTATTATCAATTTAATATAAAAATACACACTTAAAGTCATAATGGTCACACCACGCATTGGATTTAGGTGTGGTTGATTCCTACACATCATAAATGACTTATGGATCATTTTACTAAAGTATCAAATCAATCCTAATTCATTTTCTCAGTTTTCAGTATGTCACATGTTCTTTTTACTAAAAATACTGACAATTTTAAATAAAAATAGACACTTCGAGTCATACCGGTCACATATTCATGCTATTTGTGTTCATTCTTCCATCAGGTATGTTTCCCATTTGTTTCTAAATAAATATATATCATCTTTTTAATAGGAGTCTTTTTGAAAATCATGGTAGTACTGAAAAAATATAAATACAAAAAGGATTAATAAATATTTTAAATGAAATAGTAATTATCTTCGAAAATACCTCTTCAGGGATACGAGTTTGTTCATGGAATATGATCTCTTTAATAAATTTACAAACATAATAACCACAATCTTTTCTATTTGTTTGTTTCGGACGCTGCAGAAACATTGAGAAAAATAAGTAATTTTTTAATATGTGTTTGTATAGTGAAATATTATTATATATACCCTAATACTTATCCAGTCATAGTTCTTGTGATTTTCCTTGTCCTTTTCCCCTGGCCTCATTCCATGATATAAACGATATTCATGCACCTCCCTATCATAACAAAATCCTCATTAAAAGATAATATAAATTATATAACTAGATTTTTAGTTCTAAAATGTTGGATGTAGTGTATTTCAAATTGAAAAACTCCATCATGTGTGGTTAGTTTATTGGATATCCATGCATTGAATATAAGAAATAAATATTTGGAGTATCCAAATTGACCGTAATGATCATCCAATGCTGCCTAAAAATACAAAAAGGAATAATCAATGAAATAAATTAAAATATATTTGATATGATTAAATTGTAGAGTTTTACTCATGCATCATTGGTATTAATAAGAGTTTGTCATCCATAATTTTTCTATTAAACGATTTGAGCAGTCCTGCCACTATTTCACCCTTTTTCTCAAATTCTATTTCTTTTTGTTCTGTAGAGGTGATGTGAGGACTAACGAGTCCAAATTTTTGTTCATGGGGAAATCCCTTCAAATTTTTTTCATATATATGCATGCGAAAAATATGAAATTTATTTAGTCATAATTATCATAGTATATCAACTTTTGGGAAATCAAATCATGAAAACATACCTCATGTATAAATTTACAACTAAGCCACCTAGCCAATGATACTCCAAGATTTCACTTACATTGTCAACAATAATGAAATATAGATCTTCCCCTTTGTACATATTTTCATCAAAAATAATTGTGTGAGTACCACCATTTTTAACACCGTATTCACATGAGCCTGTAATGATAATAAATGTAGATATAGAACGGGCGGGTTTATAGTGATTTTAGTAGATCGTTTTGATCAGTTGGTTGATCCTTGATATGGTTTTGAGACATTCTTTCTTTTTTACCCCCTTCCCTATGTCTGTCTATAATAAAATTCATCAGTTCAAACCTTTTTTCATTAAATATTAAAGGTTTATCTTGAAAAATGAATTGGAAATGAATACCACCTTATCAACATGTTTTTTTACAAACTGTGACGACCATGAGATGACTGTTCCAAGAGCTTGTTTGACCTTATAAATATCTTCATCATCAATTGGAATGGGTAGCTCGATGTTTGGATCATGGGATATGTTAATCAATACTTTTACATAACCTGTTGGAAGTGGTCTGTTGTGTAGCATGGCATTATAGATATTGAACATTGTAGCCCTCGCTACAAGGCAATGGGTGGATGTTGATAGATATAAATCATAGTCATTTTCACCTTGTACAATATCAATACAGGAAAGGTAACAGTGTCTATCTGATTCAAAATTCACATAAAAAATTATTAGAACATTGATTACCTCAACTAAGATAGGTTTTTTATGGGAATTGCTCACCTTAAAGCTAGTGGGGGTGGGGCGGGATCTTCACGCGCTGGTTGTTCTTGAGTTGTTTCTTCTCTCCCCTCCTCCATCAATTTTTCCATGAACTCTCTCTGTAATTACATATGTTCTTCAAGGATAGCTATTCTTTATCTCATCATTTTTATTTCTTCACTTTGATCCTCCTCTTGTTTTTTTCCTCAAAAATTGTTTGGGGTGTCACCCCAAAACCCGCACCTATGATGTGACCATACTTTTCTTCCTAATTCAAGGCCATTGAAAGTAAGTTTACATTTGGTTTGGATGTTTCTCATTCCTATGACCATGTCAAATATAAAATATAGGAAAATAATTAATAATTGTTATGTAATATCGATTTAAAACAAAACAAATATGTATTATTTCATACTTACACATGTTTCCCACACTTTTTGTGTGTTTTCATCTATTAGTATCCCATATTTATTTACATGTGCCTCCTTCTATAGAAAATATGGAAGTGACTTTTATTTGGATTTATCAATCTATATATAAATAGAGGAACATAGTTATGTTATTTCTTTATGTCACATAAAAGTATTATGATAGATTTAAAATATGTACCAATTTTTTTCAAGTGAAGCGTACCCCATTCTTGCTTTACGGTAGGGGTACGCTGGTTTTTTTGCTCATTCCTTATTTTCAACACTCATTTGTTGTTTCATAAATAAAAAACTATCAATCAAAGTGATGAATACACATATCTTCAAACAAAATATTACCAAACACAATGTACCTGAAAAAACAGCTCCGCACGACGACTAATAAACGTATCCCATGCTCCTTAGGTTATCAAGTGTGCATAAATAGGAGTTGGGTGCATGTTTATTTTCCCTTCATCATCTTTAATATAACATATCATTAAAATTGTGTGAAATACTCTTTGAATCCTTCGAGAAACCCTTAATACATGGTCCTTATGCGAGTCATACACTATAAATGTACTCTACAAGTTATGATGAAGAGTAAGTCAATGTTTCATTATTTTGTTTTTTTATTAAATTAAGGAAATGATATCATAATGTTACCATAATATCTTCTCACATTAGTGTCTTAAACCTGGTGACAATATGGTGTTACAACTGTACATCAATCGACATGCGTTGCCGAGTGATGATTCTAATGTAACTACTGAACATGGCCTTATTGGGGTTAAAATGCCGGTCCCCCTTATTCTATATAACCTCGTATTTGATGCCTTTCTCTTTTTCATTTAGTATTTTTTTCTAACACCATCAAACTAAGATGATCCTATTTTTTATACACCGCTAGTGTTTCGTTGCCTACCATTTCCTCAGTTTCAACATCATCAATATGTTCCTTCGGATCACTATAATTGACATGTGTAGATGGTGGTTGTACCTCTACACTGGGAGTAGTATCAGCAACAAGTTGAGAAACCTATTGGTCCTTTGCACTGTGAGCATCAATAGGTTGAGAGACTTGTTGTTTCTTTGCACTGCAAGTAGCAGCAGTTTGAGAGACTTGTTGTGCCTCGAGATTGGGAGCATCATCACATGCAGATACATAAGTGGTTTAACATTTAATTTATATTACATAAAAGCAGTAACAAACAGATAATAACATAAGGTAACACGATGTATATTACAAAAAATATATAACCTAATTATTGAACTCTCTGTTTTTTGTTAAGGATGAAGGAATTTGACCCCTCTATTGAATATCCAAATCCCTTAATTGTGGTCTCCTATGACATAAAAAATATCGTCTACATTGGGATCACTATAAAATGATTGCAACATCCCAATGAAATGGTCATCCTCCATTGAATTTTCATCTGACCCTTTAGTGGTTTCGGTCGATAACAAAACAATTGACCACTTTCGGTTTGAGGGATCTGTAACATAAAATACTTTTACTGCATGTGATTCCATTATAAACAGTTTGTCTTTGTACCCTTCCTTACTGAAATCAACTTTCACGAATCCCAACTCATATATTTTAATAGAACACCTATTATCAACCCAATTGCATTGAAAAATCGGCACTTGGAAGTTCATATAATCCAACTCCCATATTTTTTTTATGATGCCAAAGTATGACATATTCTCATAAATTTGATTTCTATCCTTAGCATCAGAAACATGAATCACTTCAGCCATAAGTGTAACTCCACTATTCTGCATAGTATTTTCTTCATCATTTTCATTAGTATAGAATATATGACCATTAATTACATAAGCATTGTAAGATAATACATACACACTTGGTCCTCCAACTATCCATCAAATTCATTCTAAAATTGAGTTTGGATTTTCATCTGACTCTTTAAATATATGGTTCTGAAACCATCCTATAAACTATTGATTATATTAATTTGATATCCATTTTTCATACCTTGATGGATTCAAATTTCTAATAATTTCTTTGTAGGTTTCAATATATGGGTCAATCTCCAAACTTTTATGAAAACATAAAGGTGGGGCTACTCCTGATCTGTAATATTTATTATGACAACCTCTCTTCTAGAAATTATTTCACCCACAATCTGTCCAGTGTGATGAGATTTTGGTAGACCAATGCTTTCCACACCGGAAAGGTATTCGGTACAGAATTAAATAACTTCCTCAACAATATATTGCTCTATAATACAACCCTCTGGATGACTTCAATTTTTGACATACCCTTTCAAAATATTCATATATCATCCAATGGGTTATATCCATCTATAGTGTATATGACCACATAGTCAAATATCTCTCACCAAGTGAACCATCATATCAAATAATGTTAGCGGGAAGAATATTTCCAATTCACATAATATGACGGAAATTTCTCTTTCCATACTTGGAAATTTCGTTGGGTCTATAACTTTGTTGTATATAGATTTGAAGAAGAAACAAAGATTCATTAATGTATAAAAGAAATTCTTGGTAAAAATGTAACATAAAGCTATAGGAATAAGATATTGCATCAAAACATGGTAGTAATGTGATTTCAAACCCTTTAACTTTAAATCGGTCATTGACACGATGTTCTTGATATTCGATGAATACCCCTATGGAACCTTTATGTTATTCAAGAAGTTGAAAACTGGTATCTATCCTACCTGGAAAGAGTATAAGCAACTGGAAGAAGAAAATTTCATTTTTCACCCTTCACTGGCGCAAACTCTTCTCGTATTTCCATGTCAACCATGTCCAACCTAGCTTTAATTAGATCCTTTGTTTTTTCAGGTGCATTTAGTAATGTTTTGATGACACTATCACATACATTTTATTCAATATGCATAACATCAAGAAAGTTTCTGATGTACAGACAATTCTAGTATGGTAATTCAAAAAAAATGATCTCTTCTTCCAACTGGTTTTTGTAAGGTTTTTCAAAAATGGTTTACCAAAAGCAGTGTCCACATATTTTACTTTCTCAAACAGTTGATCACCTATTAGTGGAGACGGTGTTGTATGTTCTTCTGAACTTTCATCGAATGATTTCATCCAAGATCGGTACTTATGTCATCAGGATAGAAATATCTGATCTCCTAGAAACACAGTTTTCGATGAATGTTTGAACCTAATTGACTGTCTACCTTGATCGCGGATAGGGCACCCATGAATTCCTTTAATTCTATATCCTAAAAATTTTCTATAAGTAGTAAATTCATTTATCATCCCGTACAACATGGATCTCAACATGAAATCTTCATTTTTATAAGCATCATACAATGTAACACCTGAATCCCACAATAATTTCAAATCCTCAATCAATGGATCCAAATAAACATCAATATCATTACTCGGTTGTTTTGGTCTTGATATAAGCATAGATAGCATGATGTATTTTTGTTTCATGCATAACCATGGTGGAAAGTTATCATTTACCAACATAACTAACCATGTACTATGGGTACTACTTTGAAAACCAAAAGGATTCACTCCATCTGTAGATAACACAAGACGAAGGTTTCTTGGATCATTACAAAAATTAGGATACTCATGATCGATTATCTTCCACTGAGGAGATTCTGTTAGGTGACATAGTTTCCCATCTTTATTTCTTCTATCTACATGCCATGTCAATTTCCATGTAGTCTCCTCACTTCCATATAGGTTCCTAAACCTTATAATGATTGGAAAGTACGATACAACTTTAGGAGGACTGGATTCACCTTTCTTGTATCGAGAAGCACCATGATTTGTGAATTATCTAAGTGATTTAGGGTCCTTATGAAATAGTATATAGTCATTCAGTGATGAATGTATTCATTTAGGGATCATACCTATCAAACATATCATTCATTTCGAATTATATGTTCACCTCGGGATCTCATTATCTTCTGAGAGCATGTCATTCAAGAGAGAAAGTAATTCTATAAAATGGGTGTCACTCCATCTGCTACCTACTTTTAAATTATACAGCTTCAGTACGGATGATAATGTTGTATATTTAGTGTAACCACCATAAAAAGAAATATTTTCACAACTCTTTTAATACTCAAACAATTTTGGGAAATCACAAAGTTAATCTCCAACTATCCTTGTTATTTCCTCAATATGATCTTCATCATCATTCACATCTATAATCACATCCTCGATACGGTCTTCTTCATTTTCCACACTTGTAATCATATCATATGATCCATAAAATGCATTGTTATCCCATCCACTATCTACATTCACTTTTTCCCCATGTTTATTCCAAAATTTATAACTTCTATCTATTATATGATAGATCAAGTGTTCTTCCAACTCCTCTGGACTAACTTTTCTTGAATAAAAACAGCATAAACATGGAAAAAGGATTTGAGACGGGTCATATTCATGATCTTTTTCAAACATGATGAACTCTTTCACTCCATCTTTATACTATCTTGTCAAAAAATTTGCATTCATCCATTGTTTATTCATATCCATCCTATTTTATTCGGTTATATTAGTATTTAACAAAATAAATACCCAAAATATTGATATAATGTAATGGTTTTCCTAATTCTATAAAAATATAAACTTAAAAGATTATGAAAAAAATACAACTTAAATGTCCTTTTAAAACTATGTAAAAATCACACTTGAAATCCCATTAAAAAACCAACCATTTACAAAAATTCCTCTTTAAAATAACGCACCCTTTTTAAAATAAATCAATCAGTTCCAAACACTCTTTATAACGACCCATACTTTACATACATTGTTAATACTTCAAAATTGAAGCATACTTATTACAACATATAACAAAACCACGAAAGGACCGTATAGGTATAGTGTCTTTAGAAACTGGGAAACATAAACAACTGGTTCATAAAGCATCTACATTGTCTCCCATTTATTTCATCATATTTATAGTCCCTTTTGGCATATCTTACTTAATAACCTTCTTCCTGACCTGGGGAAAGAAAAGATACAAAAGGGTGAGCTCAAATGCTCAATAAGGGTAAACAAAAGAAATATCAATCTCATCATATACATAAGCACATAACTTTTGGAAATCTTAACCTGCAAAAGAGATCATAATTTCATAACATGGGATAAATCATGGCAGTGAAATGTAATCACAATAATCATAACTTAAAACATGAAACTTTGTGGCATACACACATAATCATAGAGAATCATTTCTTGTTAGTCAAGACTCATTGCCAATACTATCTTCGTGGACAAAGTCCATTTCTGAACTGAGTCACCCTCGTTTCAGTCCTGTTTCACTGAGCTGGTATAACCTACCATTCTAGCCCTGTCTATCTCATGAGATATAAAATCTTTACCCAATGCATTGGAGGGAGATATAGGTCCCACCCATCTCATAATGATACCATTCTTATGTGTGCCACAAAATCATAAATCATACATCATTACATAACCCATGTAATAAAAATGGGAATCTTAAGCATCGTGACATCATAAAACAATTCATATAAGATAAAGGAATTCATAAAAATAATTCCATCACAACATAATCATATAAATGTAATAATAGGGATAAAAACATAACCCTTTATTATCTTAGATGGAAAATAATTTTGATAAAACACTTGAACTTCATTCTTGAGTAAAATATCCTTTCTACTTCAAAAACATTTTCCTTTCTTAACATGTCATACAATTTTAAAAGAATTTGATTAAAAATAAACTTGAAAACTTGTAAAGGAAGCTTCTTGTAAATAATGTTTAAAAATCCGTTCATGCTTTATAAGTTAAAAAAAACATTCTTCTCGTACTTTTGTCGGAAAAGTCAAAAAAGTACCTTGTACGAAAAACGACAAAAGATTCCTTTCATATATTTTACTAAAAACTCACCGAAGGGTAAAATTGGATTTAAACAATTGTGGGTGGATGGAAATAATATTACATATTGAGGAAACATGGATTTGGATGATAAAATACACCCCAGTAAATACCAAAGTATAAACAATCTCGGATAAAAATGAGATTGTGATATTTCCCTTACCTTAGGTCCGACTTGCTTTCTAAGTGTCCGAACCTCCTGTATAATGATTTAAATAATGTTATTGACTTATTCCAGAATCATACTTATTTTTATGATATCATATATGGTCATATTCTTAGCTTCTTAGTAGTAATATTTCATTGCTACTTGTTATTCGGGTGTTTTTAACTTTTTGTTCTTATGCGTGTTTTGTCGAATAAATTCTTATTCTTCTCTTTAGGTTATAGATACCTCATTTCCAGAATTGTATTAGTTTAATATATATCATATTCATTCATTAAATTCATTTATATAATCATTATGAAATGAAGATCACGTAGAACGAGTCGCATCACATCGTGGAGACGGTATTCCGTACGTACGCACGAGTCATGATATCGTTCCTATGATCGTGGAATTGTATTGGAGTGTATGTATACTATTTTAGAATCAGTATCACTTTATAATAGTCATATATAGTCATTATTTACACCATTATACCCATCCAAGTAAGGTGGTTGTGTAAAATAGATTACACCATGACGTGGAGACGGTATTCCGTACGTACGCACGCGCGGTGATATCTTTTTCCGTAGGATGGATAGATGGTGAAATAGGGTTGTTTCATACTTATAATAACATATCAGTATATTAGTGATACTGATGTTATTACTTCATAATGAAACAACTAAAGAAGAAGAAGTGGAAGAAGAAATAAAGATGAAAGAATCGGTAACGGACATTACCTCTTCTTTGAAGTACTTCTTTGAGACCTTCTTTTAGGGCACTAAAATGAGTCTTTGAAGAAGACCAGAACCTCTAGGATGTCTCTAGGGAAGTGGAGAGAAGTAATTGGCAGGGTTTGGCCGAGCTTGAAGGCTCAAAGTGGTGTGAGGAAGAGGGGGAGGAGGTGTCCTTTTATAAGGGAGGAGAGGGGCACCTTTGGAATAACTAAAACTATTATTTTATTATAAAGTCAATTTCGGTTTTAAATAGATCCAAATTGATATATTTCGAAGATAAGGTGGGTATGGGTAGAAATACTCTCATCCAATAGAATTTACACAAGTTTAGGTTCCTATTTTCACCTTATCATTTAGATTTAACATTAAGTTAAATAAGTTTACTTTTACCGTGTCTTCTTGTGTTCTTATACTATAAGGTTAATAAACTTACTATAAGCAGCCAAAAAAACCCCAAGTTGTTTATTATTATTATATATAACCTTATCTAAGTCATTTGGATGAACCTTATATTTTTAGGAATAAAATAACAATTAATAATATAATATTTGTTTTAAAAACTATTTTATGTCAATTTTGACACTATTTAGTAATTGATTTTTGTGAAAATCATAATAGAATTATTAGTTCGAACCAAGTTAATTAAATCAATAATAACATGTCATATTAACCTAGAAAATTAGTGGAATTCATAAAAAGTATCATATTATATTTATTTGGGTATTTATAACATCAATTATGTCAATATTTCATTAATAAGATAATTACTGCATCATCTTTGTGTCATAAATAAATTAAATTATTTAATGTCTAAAAATTACAAATAAAACACCATTATGTAGGAAATCTTTTTAGATTTCTAATAAATATTTATAGTCGAATTTATCTTATGTATAACCCCATATTAAAAATTATTTACTTATTAAACTTTGATTTTAACTATTTTAACCCTTCTTTAAATAAATTAATAATAAATGTCCTAATCTAATCCAAGTGGGCCTAAATGGTCATATTTTATTCCTAAGTTTGTTTTTGGTCGAATTACACTTATCAAATAGAATTAGGACATGTGTTAGGGTAATAATAATATCATCTTTACCCTTAATTACCCTATTTACTTTTAACCGTGGTAAAAAAAAGTAAAAAGTTACTATTCACCAAAAAATTATTGTCATCTCATTGAACCACATTTTAGTCCTTGATATTAACAGTGTCTCTCGGATTTTCGAAATTCCACTCACAGAAGTGGTAAAATTAAGTTTTATGAAGAATTCAGTTTTTTAACTACCACTTAGTGGTTTCACTATTCATCAAAAATTGAAAGTTTTCAGAAAAATACCAAAATTTCACCCTAGGCTAATTTCGATTTTCCGAATCCAAAAATGAAGTCCATTTTGAAAAATAAAATTTATAAAATTTCAAAAAGTGGTTATTACTATTCATAACGGCTAGTTTTAATAATATTTTAATAGCATATCGTTGTTTAGTGAAACTCGGTATTGCATACGACGCAAGCTATCAAGGAAGGTCGTGATTTCGTGTAAAGAAAGACAAGCAAGTGTTGTGTAGAAAAAGATTCCTTTGATGATTTATATAACATAAAAGTCTCGGGTGTTACATTCTACCCCCTTTAAAATGAATTTCGCCCTCAAAATTCGTCACTTTGTAACAAACAGATGAGGATACCTCTCCCTCATAATATCCTCAAGCTCCCATGTAGCTTCTTCTAATTGGTGGTTCCTCCATAAAACTTTCACCAATCGAGTGGTCTTGTTTCGTAGGACTTTTTCGCTACGATCCAGAATCTCTATCGGTTGTTTTTCATAAGAAAGATCTTGCTCCAGCGGTACAACTTCTGAGCTGAGTACATGTGAAGGATCAGGTATGTACTTTCTCAGGAGAGATATATGGAACACATCGTGAACTTGAGAGAGATTCGGTGGAAGCTCCAATCGGTAAGCTACCTTCCCAACACGATCCAGTATTTCGAAAGGACCGATATATCTAGGGCTCAACTTCCCCTTCTTTCCAAATCTCATGACTCTCTTCCAGGGAGATATTCATAAGAACACTTTATCACCCACTTCAAATTCTAGGTCTTTTCTTCAGTTGTCGGAATAACTTTTCTATCGACTCTGAGCTGCTCTTATGTGTTGTTGAATAGATCTGACCTTTTCTGCCATTTCATCAACAAGATCAGGTCCTAATAGCTTTCTTTCCCCAACTTCATCCCAGCAAGTTGGAGTCCTGCATTTCTTTCCATAGAGAGCTTCATAAGGAGCCATCTGAATACTGGAGTGAAAGCTATTATTATAAGAAAATTCCACCAAAGGTAGGTGTTGATCCCAACCACCTTTGAAATCTATAGAGCAAGCTCTCAACATATCTTCTAGATTTTTAATTGTTCTCTCAGACTGACCGTCTGTCTGAGGATGATAAGCAGTGCTGAAACTCAACTCTGTATCCAGAGTATGCTGAAGACTTCGCCAGAACTTCGACATAAATCTCGGATCCTGGTCATATATAATAGAAAGTGGTAATCCATGCAATCTTACCACTTCCTTTACATATATCCTGGCAAGATGATCCAGAGAGAAATCCTCTCTAATAGAAATGAAATGTGCAGACTTGGTAAGATGATCAACTATGACCCAGATAGCATTATTGCCTTTGGATGTTTTAGGAAGTCCTGTGACAAATTCCATAGTGATGTTTTCCCATCTCCATTTGGGTATGGGTAATGGTTGTAACAACCCCTTAGACTTCTGTCTCTCAGCTTTAACTTGCTGACAAACCAAGCATCGAGAGACATATTTAGCAACATCTCTTTTCATGCCATCCCACCATAAGTACTATTTCAGGTCCCTATACATCTTCGTGCTTCCAGGATGAATAGAGAATGAAGAACTATGAGCCTCATCCAGTGTAACACCCCAAGATTTTATAGTGTGTTATTTCTTCAAAATAATTCAATAACTTTCACTACACGCAACACCAAGTTCAATCGCACCATGACTTACCAAACAAGCCATTCAAAAGAGGTTATGAATAGTGTTAACTAAATTTTAAACTTTATATAATCCTTGTAATTTTAGAATCCATATTATGAGTTTCTTAGGCATAATGTAAGAACAAATTCATTTTCAGTATTGCAATTTCACCAACTTTTAATATTGAAACCTTTTTAAATACAATATTTTAAACTTTTTGACTAAATGGGGACATCAAAAAAATTTAAAATGAAACATCCCAAGCTTCCACGGTACACTTTCCTTTGAATAATACAGTAGTGTGTGTTGTACGCAACTTCGAGTTCTAACACACACCACAACCAATCAAACTAGCCGTTATGAATAGTAATACCTACTTTTTGAAATTATATATATTTTATATTTCAAAATGGACTTCATTTTTGTATTCGGAATATCGAATTTAGCCTAAGGTGAAATTTTGGTACTTTTCGGATAACTTTAATATTTTGATGAATAGTGAAAATTACTAAATTTTAATTAAAAACAACTTTTTTAATCAAAATAATTAATAGTGATAAATTATGAATTTGAGTGTTTTTAAAGTATATTTAGAATATATTTTTACCATTTAATATAATGTTGTTCATTGGACATAATTTTACAATTAAACTGAACATAAACAAGTGTCAATCGTTTGATAGTTATTATCTCTTAAAAACACGCTTTTTGTTTTGACAGCGGGAATTAATTTTAAATTAATTTCTGCCACTTCTGTGTTTTGAATTTAGAAAAATGAATTCCATATTTGGAATCAGGATGTTCAAATTGTGTAAATAGGTAACTTTTATTTTTATAAATTTTGAATAATTACTGCGGTAAATATTTTATTTACCATGGTTAAGGGTAAATCCGGTAAATAAGGGTTAAAAAAATAATATTATAATAATAATAAATTACCCTAAAACGTGTCCTAGCCTTATTGGTTGATACATGTTCGACCATAGTCATCTTTGGGTCGATTTGGGGACCCCATGGTGCCACTTGTAGGTGATAGGGACACTTTATTTTAATTAAGTTATAATGAATACAAAAATGACACAAGCATATATCTTTTATAAAAACAATTTTTACATAGGGTTATACATGTTGGAATTTAGATTATAAATATTCATTATAAAGATAAAAAGATTTCCTACATAATGATATTTTATTTATAATTTTTAGACATTGAATAATTTAATTTATTTATGACCCAATGATGATGTAGTAATTACTATAATAGTGAAAAATTAAAATAGTTGATATTATAAATACCCAAATAAATATAATATGAAACTTTTAATGAATTAAACTAATTTTCTAGGATAATATGATATATTAGGATTGATTTAATTTACTTTTTGCAAAGTAATAAATCTGTTATGAGTTTCAAAAAAAACAACTATTGAATAGTGTCAAAATTGACATAAAAGAGTTCTTAAAACAAATATTATATTATTAATTGATATTAAATTCCTAAAAATCTAATGTTCGGCCAAGAGACTTATATCATGATAGGTTCATCATTAATGGACCACATGGGGGTATCTTGGATGTATATAGTAAGTTTATTAACCATATTATATAAAAATACAAAGAGACATTGTAAAAATGAAACTAATTAACTTAGAGTTAATACTTAAAGATAAGGTTAATATAAGTACTCAAACCTGTCTAAATTCTATTGGTTGAGTTTTTTTCGACCTATCCCTACCTTAATATTTAAATAATCAACTTTGGAGCCATTAGAAACCGAATATAAATTTATTATAAATTAATATTTCTAGCTTTTCCAAAGGTGCCCCTCACCCCTCTTATAAAAGGGCACTCCTCATTATCATTTCTACACACCTTCAAAGCCTTTTGGTTTGGCTAAACTCTTCCCAAATACTCTCCCAACTTCCCTCACTACAACCTAGAGGCCTTAGTTTGATCATAAAGCCAACCTAAGGAGCCCTTTTGATCAAATCAAAAGGAAGAACCCGAAGAAGAGGTAATGATTTCACCACCCTTTTCCAAGTTCATTTCTTCTTCCACTTCTTCTTTATTTGTTGTTACCATTCTAAAATAATAACTCCAGTATCATATATATACTGTTATGTTATTATAAATATGGTACAACCATATTCAGTATTCTATCCACCCTTTGAATAACATGTCACCATACGTGCGTACGTACGGACTACCGTCTCCACGAACGCGATGAGATTCATTCTCCATCGTATCCATTCAAGTATAATTATCATTTGATGATTTAAAAAATGATGTTTAAGGACTTGATATCATTCTGGATATGAATAATATACAACCTATCCTTTACATACATGTCTTACGTAACAAAACATACAAAAGAAAACAAGTAAGTTAACACCCGAAACAACGATAATACTAAGATATTATTATCAAATCAATATTAAAAGATCATATATGATATCATATTAATGTATATTATTCTTGTATAATTTAATAACAATTATTTCACCATTATACATGAGGTTAACCTACCCCAACCAAGGAAAATTACAAGGTAAGGGTTTATTTCGCAATCTCGTCATTATCCGAGATTGTTTATACGTAATAATCTATTGGGATCTCTTTATCATCCACATCCATGTTTCTTAAAAATGAATTTCAAAACATTTTTACTATTTACTAAGATATGAGTTAAAGTCATTTATACCCTTGTTTGACTTTTTATAAGAGGTTTATAAAGGAATCTTTCCATCGTTTTCCAAACAAGGTGATTTTTAACCTTTTCGACAAAATTAAGGTAAGAATGTTCTTTTAACTTATACGGCGGCTGCGGCTATTTACCGCCGTTATAAAATTTTAAAAGCTTCCCTTACAATCTTACAAGGATATTTTCAAAGTAAATGTTTTATTTTATAATTATGTGACTTTTAAATTATTTCAAAATGAATATTTTGAGAATTTTGGAAGGGTACTCTTTATCAAAATCAGAATTTTAAATGTTTTAAAGATTTATCTTTCTAAATATTTTTAATTAATGTCCATGTCTTCAAAATGGTTTTTAAGGATTTATTTATATGGACATGAATGTTTTTAAAATGTTAATTCCTTTCAAAAGTTTCAAAGTGGTATGGGACACTTTGATTTAAAATTCTATTTTTAATTACTTCCTTTATAAATGTGTGACTTTTAAATGATTTCAAAAAAAGAGATATTTCTCTCAAATAGTTTTGATTTCATCTATGTCAACATCCTTTTATGGATTTTACGATTATTTGAAGTTGGTTTATTATGATACAAAACTTCTATATTGTATTGAAGGTTTTGTGATATGTTTGACTGTGGATGTGCTATTTTTATACCATTCATAGTTTATGGTGAATGTATTGACATTTCGTATGCTAGTTTTAATACGAATGTTTATGTTATGTTTAAACCTTTTCATATGGGAATGCATTGGACTTAATATGTGACGGGTGGAGCCCGCTATAGCTCCTCGATGCATCGGTAGGTCTCATGAGACAAACTAGTGTCTTGGAACAAGGCCTTGACAAAATCTTATTTGTAGTCTTGGCACGAGGCCTTGGCTATGTGGTTATGATAGTCTGGCATTATGCATTCCAACATTATGAAAGTGGTTATTGATTTTGCATGTGATTATTCGATTAGTAGAATATCCATGTGAATGAGTAAATGGCATTATTTCATTTTATTTATTCCATAAAATGTTGAAAGTTCAAGTTTGAAAGGCTTTTGTTTTAGTTATACATTGCCTTAAATGTTTATTCTTATTTATGAAAGTTTCCGCTATATTGTTATCCTTACTGGGCATTTGAGCTCACCCCTTTTCTATGTTCTATTTTTCCCAGGAAGTGAAGAAGTAAATTATGAATGACCTGCAGGGATATTATGTGGGGATATGAGTGTGGATTATGGAGACATTATGTTTTTGTAGTAGTTTTTCATTTTATGATGTAATGTAAAACTTATGAATATATCTAGTGTTTCCAAGTCTACTAAACCAATCGGTCTTTCGAGATTTGATCTTTCTTGTGATCATGCCGATGTTATGTAATAATGCACCGACTCTGGGTAACTAGGGTCGGGGCATTACAGTTGGTATCAGAGGAAGTTTAGTACAAACCTTGGAAGCTAGATTTAGATAAACTCTGATTAGAGCACGTAGACCTAAGATGAACTTTGAGGATTAGTATAGAAGAACTTCCTAGAATTTTGGTATTGTAGAGATTTTGTGAGTTTTACGAGCAATACATCCCTGTCTGGATACGAGAAGTTAGAGGCGGCTCTGGCACAGATGTACCTAGGGGTAAAACCTGAAAACAGCGCTTTGAGCTAGACTCGAACGGGAACTGGTGCACGACAACGGGCCTTGCTGCACTCTTGGTTACGACACTCCCGGGGGATATGCTTAGGATAACTCTCATTTTCTTTACAAATCATTATGAAGGGTTTATGAGTATATACTTCCTCAAAGGAGACATTTTTATGATTATGGATTATATCCATAAACTATTTAATTTATGTTATGTGTTTTACAAGTTTGGGATTAGGTATTTTTATTCATAAACTAATCTAATGTATGCCATTGTTTAGAAATGGTGCCCAGTAGAAGGAATTAGAACTCTATCAATGCACATGATACAAAGAGAAAGAAGGATCATATATTTTATGGTCTTAATCCAAAATTTACAGGAGAAATAGTCTCGCATGTATTATCATCTTGTGAAGAAATAATATCATGTGTTGATAAGATAAGTAAAGAGTTTACTGAGTCCTATGGCTTTGAAGGGAAGAAAGAGAAGAAAAGGATGGAAGAGAGAAAGATGGATAAAGGGAATAGGGAAAAGAAGAATTTCCCCATATGTGGTAACTGTGGAAAGAAACACCCTAGAACTTGCCTGAAAGGAATTGGAGTTTGTTATAAGTGTGGAGGAAAAGGGCACAAAGTACGTGACTGCAAGGGTAAGAAAATGGTTTCAAATGTACAATGCTTCATTTGCAAGGAGTTTGGACACTACGCGAACCTATGTCCCAGTCATCAGACTATTCCGCAAATGATGCTATTGGATAATAATCCAGTTATGATACTACCACAGATGAAGAGGAATGATTAGAGTTCTTATGTTGATTATGTCAATTGAGTGTTGTATCAACAATGTACTTGTTATAATAATTATGGAGTATATAAGGATTGTACTACAGTACTATTTCATTAAGGACTTGAGATTGTATGGAACAAAGAAAAGTGACTCAATAGAAGGTTAAATTTTTGGAAAATATATGGTTGAGAGAAAGATAAACCATAATATGGTTCTGATACCGAGGTAGTGATTTTAGAATAATACATGATTGATTTGGATAAATTATATTGGATATTCTTGACTACATTGAAGCTGATTAATGATTTGTATATTCCATCATTGTTGGGGTTTAAAACATTTTTGGATTGATGAAGTATATCCAGCATTCTATATGGAATAAGGGAGCATGAATGTAATCAATAAGGATTATGGTAAATCAGTATGTTTCAGTGTTTTAAAAGAATACATGATGAAGGTATTAATATTCTATTACAGGGTAAAAAGGATCTACATTATGTTTACCTTCCTTATAAATGTTGGACTGTGAGTTTGGACAGAAGTATTTTGGATAAATTCTAAGTTTGAGATTAATTTTGGATTTCCATAAAAGGACAACCCGGAGGTCGGGCGGCAACCCGTCGTGACCGGAAAGGCCGCGAGACTTAAACCCGCAACCGAAGGGCGACAAGGGTGTATCACCTACCAATGGCCCACGAGATGTCCTGGATTAAATAATTTAGTTTTTATTAAAAGATCTTATAGATGAATTATAAATTCATTTATTTTGGAACCCTATACGAATAGTGTAAATAGAAATTTTTTTACGTTCTATTATCTTTTAGAGTGAAAGATGAGTTTGTGGTAGAAATTTATTAATGGATAAAACTATAATTATAAAGTAAGTATATCTTCTTATGATCTTATCCAATCTCATAAATAAATTCATCAACATTAATAAAAGGAACTTAGAACAAAAATTTTGTCCTAGATGGTACCTTAAATCATCACTAATTCATGGCTTTGGGATTGTTGGCCTTTTCATAGCCATGTTCTCTACCACTCTCCATCAGATAATTGATGGTTATATTTCTCTTCCATATCCATATTTTCCTACATGGAACCCTAGTATGTGTTATTTTCGGTAATCTTCATAATTTCCACTCTTTATTTTAAATAGAGGCCTCGTTAATTCATTTTTCGATGTGGGATTTCAACTAAGATATTTTGAAACGTCAAAAATGTGTTATGCTAATACCCTATGTTTTGATGAACCGATGGTATTTCAATTCATCATATATTGATGAATTTAAGGACCTCAATTATACACTTGTTTGTGATTGATGATCTCAATCACTACCTATAAATATTTACGTTTTTCCTCCAATTATATGTCTCTAATTTCCACCAATGTTCTCCTAATCGAGATCACAATTTGGTGGTGACCCTTTCATTTCTCTTTTCCTCATATTAAGACTAAATTTTAGTAACCTAATTTCCGATGTGGGTTTTCCCACAAAGATATTTTCTATTTTCAACCTTTTATTTTCGAAGAACAATTTCAAATTGCGAGGACGCAATTTATTGAAGGAGGGGAGAATGTAACACCCCAAGATTTTATAGTGTGTTATTTCTTCAAAATAATTCAATAACTTTCACTACACGCAACAACAAGTTCAATCGCACCATGACTTACCAAACAAGCCATTCAAAAGAGGTTATGAATAGTGTTAACTAAATTTTAAACTTTATATAATCCTTGTAAATTTAGAATCCATATTATGAGTTTCTTAGACATAATGTAAGAACAAATTCATTTTCAGTATTGCAATTTCACCAACTTTTAATATTGAAACCTTTTTAAATACAATATTTTAAACTTTTTGACTAAATGGGGACATCAAAAAAAATTAAAATGAAGCATCCCAAGCTTCCACAGTACACTTTCCTTTGAATAATACAGTAGCGTGTGTTGTACGCAACTTCGAGTTCTAACACACACCACAACCAATCAAACTAGCCGTTATAAATAGTAATACCTACTTTTTGAAATTATATATATTTTATATTTCAAAATGGACTTCATTTTTGTATTCGTAATATCGAATTTAGCCTAAGGTGAAATTTTGGTACTTTTCGGATAACTTTAATATTTTGATGAATAGTGAAAATTACTAAATTTTAATTAAAAACAACTTTTTTAATCAAAATAATTAATAGTGATAAATTATGAATTTGAGTGGTTTTAAAGTATATTTAGAATATATTTTTACCATTTAATATAATGTTGGTCATTGGACAGAATTTTACAATTAAACCGAACATAAACAAGTGTCAATCTTTTGATAGTTATTATCTCTTAAAAACACGCTTTTTGTTTTGACAGCGGGAATTAATTTTAAATTAATTTCTGCCACTTCTGTATTTTGAATTTAGAAAAATGAATTCCATATTTGGAATCAGGATGTTCAAATTGTGTAAATAGGTAACTTTTATTTTTAGAAAATTTGAATAATTATTGCGGTAAATATTTTATTTACCATGGTTAAGGGTAAATCAGGTAAATAAGGGTTAAAAAAATAATATTATAATAATACTAAATTACCCTAAAACGTGTCCTAGCCTTATTGGTTGATACATGTTCGACCATAGGCATCTTTGGGTCGATTTGGGGACCCCATGGTGCCACTTGTAGGTGATAGGGACACTTTATTTTAATTAAGTTAAAATGAATACAAAAATGACACAAGCATATATCTTTTAGTAAAACAATTTTTACATAGGGTTATACATGTTAGATTTTAGATTATAAATATTCATTAGAAATATAAAACGATTTCCTACATAATGATATTTTATTTATAATTTTTAGACATTGAATAATTTAATTTATTTATGACCCAATGATGATGTAGTAATTACTATAATAGTGAAAAATTAAAATAGTTGATATTATAAATACCCAAATAAATATAATATGAAACTTTTAATGAATTAAACTAATTTTATAGGATAATATAATATATTAGTATTGATTTAATTGACTTTTTTAGAAGTAATAAATCTGTTATGAGTTTCAAAAAAATCAACTATTGAATAGTGTCAAAATTGACATAAAAGAGTTCTTAAAACAAATATTATATTATTAATTGATATTAAATTCCTAAAAATATAATGTTCGGCCAAGAGACTTATATCATGATATTTTCATCATTAATGGATCACATGGGGGTCTCTTGGATGTATATAGTAAGTTTATTAAACATATTATATAAAAATACAAAGAGACATTGTAAAAATGAAACTAATTAACTTAGAGTTAATACTTAAAGATGAGGTTAATATAAGTACCCAAACCTGTCTAAATTCTATTTGTTGAGTTGTTTTAGACCTATCCCCACCTTAATATTTAAATAATCAACTTTGGATCCATTAGAAACCGAATATGAATTTATTATAAATTAATATTTCTATCTTTTCCAAAGGTGCCCCTCACCCCTCTTATAAAAGGGCACTCCTCATTCTCATTTCTACACACATTCAAAGCCTTTTGGTTCGGATAAACTCTGCCCAAATACTCTCCCAACTTCCCTCAATACAACCAAGAGGCCTTAGTTTGATCAGAAAGCCAACCTAAGGAGCCCTTTTGATCAAATCAAAAGGAAGAACCCGAAGAAGAGGTAATGATTTCACCACCCTTTTCCAAGTTCATTTCTTCTTCCACTTCTTCTTTCTTTGTTGTTACCATTCTAAAATAATAACTCCAGTATCATATATATACTGTGATGTTATTATAAATATGGTACAACCATATTCAGTATTCTATCCACCCTTTGAATAACATGTCACCATACGTGCGTACGTACGGACTACCGTCTCCACGAACGCGATGAGATTCATTCTCCATCGTATCCATTCAAGTATAATTATCATTTTATGATTTAAAAAATGATGTTTAAGGACTTGATATCATTCTGGATATGAATAATATACAACCTATCCTTTACATACATGTCTTACGTAACAAAACATACAAAAGAAAACAAGTAAGTTAACACCCGAAACAACGATAATACTAAGATATTATTATCAAATCAATATTAAAAGATCATATATGATATCATATTAATGTATATGATTCTTGTATAATTTAATAACAATTATTTCACCATTATACAGGAGGTTAACCTACCCCAACCAAGTAAAAGTACAAGGTAAGGGTTTATTTCGCAATCTCGTCATTATCCGAGATTGTTTATACGTAATAATCTATTGGGATCTCTTTATCATCCACATCCATGTTTCTTAAAAATGAATTTCAAAACATTTTTACTATTTACTAAGATATGAGTTAAAGTCTTTTATACCCTTGTTTGACTTTTTATAAGAGGTTTATAAAGGAATCTTTCCATCGTTTTCCAAACAAGGTGATTTTTAACCTTTTCGACAAAATTAAGGTAAGAATGTTCTTTTAACTTATACGGCGGCTGCGGCTATTTACCGCCGTTATAAAATTTTAAAAGCTTCCCTTACAATCTTACAAGGATATTTTCAAAGTAAATGTTTTATTTTATAATTATGTGACTTTTAAATTATTTCAAAATGAATATTTTGAGAATTTTGGAAGTGTACTCTTTATCAAAATCAGAATTTTAAATGTTTTAAAGATTTATCTTTCTAAATATTTTTAATTAATGTCCATGTCTTCAAAATGGTTTTTAAGGATTTATTTATATGGACATGAATGTTTTTAAAATGTTAATTCCTTTCAAAAGTTTCAAAGTGGTATGGGACACTTTGATTTAAAATTCTCTTTTTAATTACTTCCTTTATAAATGTGTGACTTTTAAATGATTTCAAAAAAAAAGTTATTTCTCTCAAATAGTTTTGATTTCATCTATGTCAACATCCTTTTATGGATTTTACGCTTATTTGAAGTTGGTTTATTATGATACAAAACTTCTATATTGTATTGAAGGTTTTGTGATATGTTTGACTGTGGATGTGCTATTTTTATACAATTCATAGTTTATGGTGAATGTATTGACATTTCGTATGCTAGTTTTAATACGAATGTTTACGTTATGTTTAAACCTTTTCATATGGGAATGCATTGGACTTAATATGTGACGGGTGGAGCCCGCTATAGCTCCTCGATGCATCGGTAGGTCTCATGAGACAAACTAGTGTCTTGGCACAAGGCCTTGACAAAATCTTATTTGTAGTCTTGGCATGAGGCCTTGGCTATGTGGTTATGATAGTCTGGAATTATGCATTCCAACATTATGAAAGTGGTTATTGATTTTTCATGTGATTATTCGATTAGTAGAATATCCATGTGAATGAGTAAATGGAATTATTTCATTTTATTTATGCCATACAATGTTGAAAGTTCAAGTTTGAAAGGCTTTTGTTTTAGTTATACATTGCCTTAAATGTTTATTCTTATTTATGAAAGTTTCCGCTATATTGTTATCCTTACTGGGCATTTGAGCTCACCCCTTTTCTATGTTCTATTTTTCCCAGGAAGTGAAGAAGTAAATTATGAATGACCTGCAGGGATATTATGTGGGGATATGAGTGTGGATTATGGAGACATTATGTTGTTGTAGTAGTTTTTCATTTTATGATGTAATGTAAAACTTATGAATATATCTAGTGTTTCCAAGGCTACTAAACCAATCGGTCTTTCGAGATTTGATCTTTCTTGTGATCATGCCGATGTTATGTAATAATGCACCGACTCTGGGTAACTAGGGTCGGGGCGTTACATCCAGCAGCTCCTTCTTTAATTCGGGGATGGGAGGAACACAAACCTGATTCCTGAACTTTATTATCCCATCACAATCAAGGTTGAATTCAGGAACATTTCTCACCTTCTTTTGTAACTCGACATCTTCTTTCTGTGCCTCTTTAATCTTCACATGTATAGATGGTTGAACATTCATTTGAGAAAGATAAGATTTTTCCCCTTCCATTATAATTCCAAGATCCATCCTTTGTAAATCCATAAATATTGGATCTTTTTTTATCCTTGTCATGGATAAACTAGCATGGTCTTGTCGACTTAATGCATCTGCCACCTTGTTTGCTTTCCCAGGGTGGTAATGGATTGAGCAGTTGTAATCATTAATCAGCTCTAACCATCTTCTTTGATGCATATTCAGCTCCTTTTGTGTGAAAATATACTTTAAACTTTTATGATCAGTATAAATGTCACACCTTTCACCATAAAGGTAATGCCTCCAAATCTTTAATGCAAAGATTACTGCAGCTAACTCCAAATCATGAGTTGGGTAATTTTGCTCATGTATTTTCAACTGTCGTGAGGCATAAGCTATCACCATATCATTTTGCATAAGAACACACCCCAATCCCTTCTTGGATGCATCACTGTAGATCACAAACCTTTCTCCACTACAGGGCAGTGTGAGCACAGGTGCACTGGATAACCTTCTTTTCAACTCCTTGAAATTCTCTTCACATTCCTCCGTCCAAACAAACTTAACTCCTTTCCGAGTCAACTTGGTGAGTGGATTAGATAATCGTGAAAAATCTTTCACAAAACGTCGATAATATCCATCCAAACCAAGAAAACTTCGGATCTCAGTTACTGTTGTTGGTCTCGACCATCTTTCGATAACCTCTGTTTTTGCTGGATCCATAGATATACCCTCTTTTGAGATTATGTGACCCAAAAATGCAACTTTTTGAAGCCAAAATTCACACTTTGTAAATTTGGCATAAAGCTTCTCCTTTCTCAGGGTCTTCAATATAATTCTCAAGTGATCTTCATGTTCTTCCTTGCTCCTTGAATAGACAAGAATATCATCTATAAAGACTACCACAAATTGATCAAGATAGTCTCTAAAGACTCTATTCATTAGATCCATGAAGATAGCAGGGGAATTAGTAAGACCAAATGGCATCACTATAAATTCATAGTGTCCATACCTTGTACGGAAAGCCGTCTTTGGTATATCCTCCCTTTTGACCCTTAATTGATGATACCCTGAACGAAGATCAATCTTGGAAAAGTATTGAGATCCTCGTAGTTGATCAAATAAGTCATCAATGCGTGGGAGAGGATATTTGTTCTTGATAGTGATCTTGTTAAGTTCTCCATAATCAATGCAGAGTCTCATTGATCCATCTTTCTTCTTAACAAATAGAACAGGTGCTCCCCAAGGTGACGCACTAGGGCGTATGAATCCCTTATCAAGATTCTCTTGGAGTTGCTTCTTCAATTCCTGCAACTCAATTGGGGACATTCTATAAGGTGTCTTTGAAATAGGCAAAGCACCCAGTACGAGTTCTATTGAGAACTCAACTTCACGATTTGGTGGAAGACCCGGTAATTCCTCCGGAAAGACATCATCAAACTCCCGTACAATGGGAATATTCTTAATCATGAGTTTCTCACCAACCATTTGAGATAAATAACCTTCATTTAGTGGAATCAATACCCATAAAATGGAATAAATTTACACTGGAAGGTTATGTTCATCCTTGCATCGATAGATGATCATAGATTGATCTGGAATATGAAATGTGACTTCCCTTCTTTGGAAATTAATATGAGCTCCATGTAGAGAAAGCCAATCCATGCCAAGAATCACATCAAATTCCACTATAGGAAGGATCACAAGATTTGCAGGAAGCACTTTCCCACAAACTTCGATCGGAGAAGAATTATAAACTTTTGATGCGACTGTTGTGACATTAGGTGTTGTCACAGCTAACTCAACATCTAATTGTTGAGGTAATACGGTGATACCCTTAGAAAATTTTTCAGAAACAAAGGAGTGGGTGGATCCAGAATCAAATAAAACATTTGCTACTTTAGAGTGGATGGTAAGTGTACCTTTCACCACATCGTTATCGTACTCCACATCGCTGATAGAAATTGCATGTGACTTTCCTTTGTCTTTAGCCTTAAGAGTTTGTTGACGTCGACCATCATCATCAACCCTTGGATTAGGGCATTTATTGGAATAATGTCCCATCTCCTTGCACTTGAAACATTGAAATGTAGTAGGTTCATTCTGTGTATCCCTTCCTTTGTTTGCATCATTAGACATCTTCTTCCCATCATCACGGCATTCAAATGCCCGATGACCTTCCTTTCCACATTTGAAACATTTACTTGTCCCTTTAAGACAACTCCCTCCATGTTTCTTTACACACTTTGAGCATAAGGGAAAGCTCATCTTCTTTTCAGTGTGCTCTTTAGATTTTCCTTTGAATTCCATTTTCCTCTTCTTATCAAATCCATATGACTGATGGGTTACTCCAATCTCCATCTCGACTTTGAGAGCACATCGAACGATTTCCTCGTAGCTATTGAAGTCCCTTATGGATAACGCCCTTCGAAGACTTGGTTTTAAGCCACTAAAGAATCGATCGATCTTACTCTCAGGTTGGATAATAATACCAGAAGCGTACCTTGAAAGTCTTGTAAAATTTGCTTCAAAAGTACCAACAAATTCATCATCCTTTTTCTTCAGTTCAAGAAACTCTTTCTCCATCTTTGTTCGTAGAATACGAGGGAAGTACTTATTGAAAAATAAGTTCTTGAACTCATCCCATTCCATGGACTCAATTTCATCCCTTTGAATCGTATTCTTAATAAGATTCCACCATTGATCAGCATCTCCTTCCAAACGATACACTTCTAGGATGACTTTATCATGTTCAGAACATTGAAGAACTGAAAATATCTTTTCAGTAGTACTAATCCATTGTTCAGCAACTAATGGATCAGTAGACCCGCTGAAAGAAGTTGGACGCTGCCTCATGAAGGATTCAACAGAATGTTGCTCCTTCCTTTGCTCGTTTGGAAGTCCTGCATGATTCATAGCTTGAGAAAGTTGTGTGAGCATGGCTACAAGATTTTTCATTCCAGCTCCCATAACGTTTGGTTTCTCAGGGGTACAATCATTGCATTTCCCATCGCATTCTGCATTAACACGGTTCCTTTGGGTTCCATCCATTGACTAAAACCAAGAAGAATAGTGTGAGCAACACTAATTATAATAGGAAAACCACATAATCAAGAATAAAATTTCACACTTAAGGTCTTATCCTAGGTTATTCATGGCCATTTCTAAAACACTAATATTGTGTTCTATGCTTATACTTATCCTTAGGGTTCTTACTAAGTCTTTCATATCCTAGTTTCCAAAGGTTGACTATACCTTTCCTCTAATACCAACTATAACGACCCATACTTTACATACATTGTTAATACTTCAAAATTGAAGCATACTTATTACAACATATAACAAAACCACGAAAGGATCGTATAGGTATAGTGTCTTTTGAAACTGGGAAACATAAACAACTGGTTCATAAAGCATCTAAAATGTCTCCCATTTATTTCATCATATCTATAGTCCCTTTTGGCATATCTTACTTAATAACCTTCTTCCTGACCTGGGGAAAGAAAAAATACAAAAGGGTGAGCTCAAATGCTCAGTAAGGGTAAACAAAAGAAATATCAATCACATCATATACATAAGCACATAACTTTTGGAAATCTTAACCTGCAAAAGAGATCATAATTTCATAACATGGGATAAATCATGGCAGTGAAATGTAATCACAATAATCATAACTTAAAACATGAAACTTTGTGGCATACACACATAATCATAGAGAATCATTTCTTGTTATTCAAGACTCATTTCCAAGACTATCTTAGTGGACAAAGTCCATTTCTAAACCGAGTCACCCTCGTTTCAGTCCTGTTTCACTGAACCGGTATAACTTACCGTTCCAGCCATGTCTATCTCATGAGATATAAAATCTTTACCCAATGCATTGGAGGGAGATATAGGTCCCACCCATCTCATAATGATACCATTCTTATGTGTGCCACAAAATCATAAATCATACATCATTACATAACCCATGTAATAAAAATGGGAATCTTAAGCATCGTGACATCATAAAACAATTCATATAAGATAAAGGAATTGATAAAAATAATTCCATCACAACATAATCAGATAAATGTAATAATAGGGATAAAAACAGAACCCTTTATTATCTTAGATGGAAAATAATTTTGATAAAACACTTGAACTTCATTCTTGAGTAAGATATCCTTTCTACTTCAAAAACATTTTCCTTTCTTAACATGTCATACAATTTTAAAAGAAGTTGATTAAAAATAAACTTGAAAACTTTTAAAGGAAGCTTCTTGGAAATAATGTTTAAAAATCCATTCATGTCGTATAAGTTAAAAAAACATTCTTCTCGTACTTTTGTCAGAAAATTCAAAAAAGTACCTTGTACGAAAAACGACAAAGGATTCCTTTCATATATTTTACTAAAAACTCACCGAAGGGTAAAATTGGATTTAAACAATTGTGGGTGGATGTAAATAATATTACATATTGAGGAAACATGTATTTGGATGATAAAATACACCCCAATAAATACCAAAGTATAAACAATCTCGGATAAAAATGAGATTGTGATATTTCCCTTACCTTAGGTCCGACTTACTTTGTAAGTGTCCGAACCTCCTGTATAATGATTTAAATAATGTTATTGACTTATTCCAGAATCATACTTATTTTTATGATATCATATATGGTCATATTCTTAGCTTCTTAGTAGTAATATTTCATTGCTACTTGTTATTCTGGTGTTTATAACTTTTTGTTCTTATGCGTGTTTTGTCGAATAAATTCTTATTCTTCTCTTTAGGTTATAGATACCTCATTTCCAGAATGGTATTAGTTTAATATATATCAAATTCATTCATTCAATTCATTTATATAATCATTATGAAATTAAGACCATGTAGAACGAGTCGCATCGCATCGTGGAGACGGTATTCCGTACGTACGCACGAGTGATGATATCGTTCCTATGATCGTGGAATTGTATTGGAGTGTATGTATACTATTTCAGAATCAGTATCACTTTATAATAGTCATATATAGTCATTATTTACACCATTATACCCATCCAATTAAGGTGGTGGTGGAAAATAGATTACACCACGGCGTGGAGACGGTATTTCGTATGTACGCACGCGCGGTGATTTCTTTTTCCGTAGGATGGATAGATGGTGAAATAGGGTTGTTTCATACTTATAATAACATATCAGTATATGATTGATACTGATGTTATTACTTCATAATGAAACAACTAAAGAAGAAGAAGTGGAAGAAGAAATAAAGATGAAATAATCGGTAACGGACATTACCTCTTCTTTGAAGTGGTTCTTTGAGACCTTCTTTTAGGGAACTAAAATGGGTCTTTGAAGAAGACCAGAACCTCTAGGATGTCTCTAGGGAAGTGGAGAGGAGGAATTGTCAGGGGTTGGCCGATCTTGAAGGCTCAAAGTGGTGTGAGGAAGAGGGGGAGGAGGTGTCCTTTTATAAGGGAGGAGAGGGGCACCTTTGGAATAACTAAAACTATTATTTTATTATAAAGTCAAGTTCGGTTTTAAATAGCTCCAAATTGATATATTTCTAAGCTAAGGTGGGGATGGATCGAAATAATCTCATCAAATAGAATTTAGACAAGTTTAGGTTCCTATTTTAACCTTATCATTTATATTTAACATTAAGTTAAATAAGTTTACTTTTACCGTGTCTTCTTGTGTTCTTATACTATAAGGTTAATAAACTTACTATAAGCAGCCAAACGAACCCCAAATTGTTTATTATTATTATATATAACCGTATCTAAGTCATTTGGCCGAACCTTATATTTTTAGGAATAAAATAACAATTAATAATATAATATTTGTTTTAAAAACTATTTTATGTCAATTTTGACACTATTTAGTAATTGATTTTTGTGAAAATCATAATAGAATTATTAGTTCGAACCAAGTTAATTAAATCAATAATAAATGTCATATTAACCTATAAAATTAGTGGAATTTATGAAAAGTATCAAATTATATTTATTTGGGTATTTATAACATCAATTATGTCAATATTTCATTAATAAGATAATTACTGCATCATCTTTGTGTCATATATAAATTAAATTATTTAATGTCTAAAAATTAAAAATAAAATACCATTATGTAGGAAATCTTTTTAGATTTCTAATTAATATTTATAGTCGAATTTATCTTATGTATAACCCCATATTAAAAATTATTTACTTATTAAACTTTGATTTTAACTATTTTAACCCTTCTTTAAATAAATTAATAATAAATGTCCTAATCTAATCCAAGTGGGCCTAAATGGTCATATTTTATTCCTAGGTTTGTTTTTGGTCGAATTAAACTTATCCAATAGAATTAGGAGATGTGTTAGGGTAATAATAATATCATCTTTACCCTTAATTAGCCTATTTACTTTTAACCGTGGTAAAAAAAAGTAAAAAGTTACTATTCACCAAAAAATTATTTTCATCTCATTGAACCACATTTTAGTCCTTGATATTAACCGTGTCTCTTGGATTTTCAAAATTCCACTCACAGAAGTGGTAAAATTAAGTTTTTTGAAGAATTCAGTTTTTTAACTACCACTTAGTTGTTTCACTATTCATCAAAAATTGAAAGTTTTCAGAAAAATACCAAAATTTCACCCTAGGCTAATTTCGATATTCCGAATCCAAAAATGAAGTCCATTTTGTAAAATAAAATTTATAAAATTTCAAAAAGTGGTTATTACTATTCATAACGGCTAGTTTTAATAATATTTTAATAGAATATCGTTGTTTAGTAAAAAACTCGGTATTGCGTACGACGCAAGCTATCGAGGAAGGTCACGATTTCGTGTAAAGAAAGCCAAGCAAGTGTTGTGTAGAAAAATATTCCTTTGATGATTTATATAACATAAAATTCTCGGGTGTTACACTCTTTCACAAAACCACAATTCCTTTTTTGTAAACATTCAAGGTATCTTCATGACCCAATAGTGTTAATCATTTAAAATGAGTGAAAAACCTCTAAGAAACATTTCAAAACACTTGAATCATTTTAAAAGATTCACTTATTCATTTTCACAAAGACATAGATCCCAAGAGAGACACTTTATAAAAGATACATATAAAACACCTAGATTCATCGTAGATCAATCTGTGTTGTATGATTCCATCACATTATTCTAAAGTTTAGTGTAATAATAATAATTTCTATAAGCATTTTATATTGTGATCACCACCATTGGATATCCCTTATCCGTGCTTCCATTGTCTAGATATATCAATTATCCTTCACCACAACACCAGAGTCCCAATAAATATGTTCCATAGTCGGCGACCACACTCGCAACCATGAAACACTCGTGTTCCAGTTTACTACAAGCACTGAATTATCCCAATGATCATTGGATCAAACCAAATAAATTGGATATACACCCCAAGAACAATGTATATGTCTCTCACATTAAGTACTATTGGTTTATTTCTTTATAAATACACCTAATAAAATATATAAACATGAACACATTACATAATTAAATATTGATCAAGTGTCATTCCTTTCACACAAATAATTTTCCTATGTCACTCATCACTAGAAGAAGTGGCTTTTTCTTGTTTCGCAATTTAAGCCTCCTATTATAGACTGGTCAGTGCGCCCTTCCCATGGGTGAAAATAATACACCTTATTGGTTTTAATTGTACGTGTTTTTTTCACCTCCTACACCCAAATATGACCCCCATGTGCCTATTTCAAATTATATAACTCCCTCCTAGTCTCTAAATCTCTCCCATCCATCTCCCCATAATCCATTAACCTTTGACCGATTTGGTGGAATTTTAGTGGTAAGTTATTCTTAGAAACATGCCATTTCTCTCTTATTCTTTGTTAAATGAGTATAGATATATATTGGATTTATGTTTTCCTTGACAATATGATGATTAATTCATCCTTTATTTATAGATAGGTGTGGAATATAGCATATTGTCATAATTTCTTTATCAAATAGGGATATACCATTAACAATGAGCATTCAATGGGTAAGTGTTATTGAATCATCTTACTAGACCTTTTATCATTTAAGTATTTATGATATAACCTTAATTATTTGATGATATAACCTCAATACATTGATGGGGAGGTGCACATGAGGTATTATGGATCTTTGGATCGAACCTGATGGTTTGAGTTGAGTCATTATGGGTAAATTAATCCTTAATATCCAACCAAATCAATAAAAAACATGCAACTTCCACAATTTACACAAAATAAATAAAATTTTCCAAACCCCTAACTCAATAGAAGATTTCATCAACCATTATGCAAGTACAACAAAATAGATAATCACTAATCAAAGATCATGTAAGAGAATCCTCAAAAACCTAGAACCCAAAAATTTCTATCAACCACTCATCCCAATATTCCTTGAACCAACCAATGTCATTGACTCTACCTTATCTGGATGATGAACATAGAGGAAACCAAGGAGAAAAGAATAGAAACTTTCCACGGATCACCATCGATTGATATCTTGATGCCAATAGATAAATAGAAAAAATAGGGGATGAAGGGTCTCCGAAGATGAAGCACATATCACCAAATAATTGGGGTAAATGAATGAATAATGAAGGATTAATATTGGATTTTGAGTTAATACTTGAACTGGAATTTAAAGGTGTCATGGTGTGATAAGTTAGGGTCATGTCATAAGGAATCTATCTTCAGTAGGTTTATGAGATCCACATCATGATCTCCTATATCTCTCCCCATTTAAATCTCATTCAATATTATAATCTAATATGACACAAGAGGGGTTATATAGAAATAGTTGTCTCTCACCAGAAGCATCTAATATAGAAATAAGTGGATGTGCATGACACCTATTTTTTGAGTCAATACCCAAATGCTTTAGTGGGAATGATTACTAGTTGATGATTCATTATAAGCATGAATCTGATGAGTGGATGCGAAAGATATGATGAAAATAGATACATAAGAAGAATAAATTATTGGATTGTAAGTTTAGGAACATGGTGATACCAAAAAAATGATAATTTTTAGAATAAGGGTATTTTTCAGGCATTATATTGTATGTGTTCTTACTTCCCTAGATATAAATCATCTTGGAATCTCCACATTAAAGGATAATGGGAGAGTACCATTCTGGGAAGTGTCAGGAAGATCATAGAGAATATATTGAATGGGGACCCACCTTAAGAGTTTATTACAACCCTGTTTTTGGGGGCTAGGCATCATAGTACATAACAAAAATATGCAACAAGTTTTATGCTATGGTGTGTTGGGTTATTTGGGAGGAAAGGAACAATGTGAGAGAATGAAGGCATAGCTCTTAAAAAAATATTTAGGTTTTCCTGAAATTAATTATGGAGAACCATGGTTTTGCCACCCCAAGAAGGGTGTCATCGGTATCATTTAAGATGATGCTCTTAAGGATTGAACATGACCCTTAGGGAGGAGGTAAGCCTAACCAAGGGTGATGGGTTAGATATAGGACACCTAGTATAGGTCTGAATTTGAATGTGGAAGGATATTTTATGCTTTGAATGATGGTGGGCTCTGTATAGGATGACAGGGGATAGGTGATATTTGGATTAAAATCTTACAATGCACAAGGAATCTCTATTAGGCCATAGAAAAAGGTGATGTTCAGTTCTGTCATGTTTTTTAGGATTTACAATATTGAGAATTCTATAGTGGAGTCTGAATCCACTATTCTGGTGGGATTCCATCAAGGGAATTCTAGAACTCTATGGGATATTTCATAATACATCAAGAAGTGTAGGATAATCATTGATTAGTGCATAATGGTTTGTCATACTTCTAGGGAGGGGAATTTCATGATAAGTATATTAATAAGAAAAGGGAGGTCGAGTAAAATTGTCATTTTTTACCAAGGTACTAGTTTATTTCCATATGATTTTTACCTCATCATAAGTGGTGATTCCCTAGTCCTCCACCACATCCAACCCCTAACATCCAAGGTTTTTGAATAAAAATATAATATTGAATGAGTGAATTAATATCTGTAAATAGAAATTATGATTAGTTCCACCATTTTAATAATGGGAAATGTTGAATATTTGTTGAATTTAGTTTCATTAAAAAGTGAGTATTTAAAGATAAATATTTTATATGATATAAGAAAAATTATTATCTCATTGAGACTTGTTTTATTTTATTTATAATGGAATTTTAATAATTGTATGATGGTTGTTCCTTTTTGAATGAGTTGAGATTTTACACTTTGGGACAAGCAATATTCTAAGATTGAGGGGATTTAATATCTATAATTCATGCATTAAATTTTTTATATTTTATTCATTTCTCATATTATTCAAGAATTTTTTTCTTGCCTAATTTCTAATTCTTTTGTGTATTTTATGCAAAGGGACACTTTGTAGGAATTCGAAGAAAAATAGATGAAAATATAAAGGAGGAATCTGGATAAGTCAAAATTTTGTAAATGGGAAATTCATTCATTTACTAAAAAAATGTTCTAACCCTCATAATAGAATCGTATGAGATAAAAAATTCATGAGGTATCTAGACGCTCAACTACAATGCCAACGAGGGTTCTGAAGGAAAAAAGAGTGCACTGATGTCACAATAAGGGTTAGAAATACTCAGTGGGAGAGATTAAAGGTAGACTAGGTTGTTGTGGGCTAGTATTGGGAAATACGAATGATGTCAGTGGGAACTAGTGTTTCTCATTGGGTGAGTGCATGGAATATCTTTCGTAATAAATTAAATGCCACAAAAAAATTGATTTGGGATCAAGGATATGTGTTTCATTTAATTTTTAAAGGAAACCCATGTGTTGACCTTATATGATGTCACTCAAATAATTGTTCACATGGGGTTTCTAGGTATTGTTTTCACCTCTCTCATAGCCCACTTAACTACCCCAAGGACTTCCATGGACATTGGTGTATCTTGAGTTAACTCATCAACACGAATGAATCCAACTTCACTATAAAATAGAATATTTTTTCATAGCACCTACATCATATCCCAACACGTGGAATCTGGTGACCAAAGAAGAATTGATACCATTTTTTCATGAACAAGAATTGGTTTACCTGACCTATCACTTGATCTAGCATGAGAAAAAACCTCTAGAAACAAGGATATCCAACATGCAATTCATTTAGTGAGAAAACAAGGACCCCCAGCGGCCACGGTTTTCAGCGGGGCGTTTAGCCCGTACAATACACAACATCACCATCAATATCAAATTGTAATAACATTTGAAACAGACGAGAAAGAGAAGAAAACTCACCACAGAGGTGTGGTTCAGCACACGACATAGGTGTGTTCATGTCGGAGGAGAGGCACACGACATAGGAGTCAGTGGTAGAGGAGAGATGTGTGGTGGAGGAGAGGCACGCGGTAGAGGAGAGGTGCACAATGGAGGGAATCATGGTAGAGGAGAAGAGGCACACAATGAAGGAGAGGTGCATGGGGAAGGCGAGTTCGCGGTGGAGGAGTCAGCGAGAGAGGAGGAGGAGGAGGAGGCAGCAGCGGCGGCGATCGGCTTCTGTAAGAGCTTGAGGGGTGTGAGGAAGGAGGATAAAGTTAGGGTTTATTTATAAAACCCAGTGAAACTCTTATCAGCACTAGCTAAAAAGTACTGATAAAGGTATGTTTTATCAGCGCTAAAATAGAAAGCACTAATAAAACATGCATTTATCAGTGTTTTTTTAGCACTAATAAAGATAGGCCTTTATCAACACTAAAAAAATGCTGATAAAGATATAATGTTAATAATATTATTATATATATTTATAAAATTATATACATGATAAATATATATTTTTATTTATAAAAATATAATTTAAATAATTATAAAATTATAAGTAATATACTTATTATATTTATAATCTTAGAAATATATATAATAAATATATTAATTATATATATTTATAAGATTATAGATGTCTATAACTATATTTATTCTAATTTTATAATTATTTATATGAATATATATTTATTTATAATTATAATTATAAATGAATATATATTTATTCATTTAAATAATTATAAAATTATAAAAAATTAATATTTCTAATATTTATAATTTTAATAATATTTATATTTATTATATTTATTATAATTTTATAATTATTTAGATATATCTATATTTATTTATAACTATAAATATAAATATTTTTATTTATTTCTCAATATTTCTATATATTTATTTAATTATATATAATATTATATGTGAAAAAAATAAATATATTTTTTATGAATTAATAATTATTTAAATAAATATGTATTTATTTATATTTATAACTAATAAATAAATATATATTTATTTTTAATTAAAAATTATATTAAATAAATTATTTATAGTTGTAATTATAAATATATATATATATATAATTATAAAATTATGACAAATATATTTATAATTTTATAAATATATATAATTAATATATTTATTATAATTTTTTAATTATTTAAATATATCTAAATTTATTTAGAATTATATTTATAACTATTTGTATTTATTTATAAATATTTTTATATAAATATATATAATTAATATATTTCTTATAATTTTTAAATTATTTAAATATATCTATATTTATTTTGGAATTATAATTATAAATATTTGTATTTATTTATAAATATATTTATTTAATTATATATTTATAACTTTATAAGTAGTATAACAAATATATTTATTATAATTTTTTAATTTTTTACATATATATATTTATTTATTTATAGTTATAATTATAACTATAAATAAATATATTTATAAAAATTATATATTTATAAATATATTTATATATATATAATTATAATATATGTATTTATTGTAATTTTATAATTATTTAAATATATATATAGTTATAATTATAATTACAAATAAATATATTTAAAAAGTATTTATATATACTTAAAATTTAATAATTATAAATATAATAAATATATTTATTCTTTAAATATATTTAATTTAATTTTATAAGTATTGAGAACATAATATAGTATATATATGGGTAACATGAATTAATCATACACACCTAGTAAAATATACATACGAGCCATCAATGGACAACATGAATAATAAGAAGAGTGTAATGTATAAATGAACATTCATGATGATACATAAAATATATGCACACATGATCAATATATTAGTTGACCAAATTCATTGGAAACACATATATATTTAATTATAATCTTATACTTTTTTAAAACATTATATATATATATATATATATATTTGAATTACTAAAAAATATATATTAATTATAAACATGTGTTTTTTATTTAATATATACAAATAAACATTCTTTTTTAATATAAATATAATAATTGTATATAAATTATTATTAAAAACATTTATCAGTGCTAAAACTAGCACTGATAAATCTACCATTTATCAGTCCTAAAAAATCACTGATAAAGGGTACACCTTTATCAGTTCTTTTTTAGCGGTAATAAAGGGTAGATTTATCGGTGCTTTAATCTAGTGCTGATAAATCCCCCCCCCCCTTTATTAGCGCTTTCTACTTAGCACTGATAAAACTATGTGCTTCCCTTTCCCTGTTTTTTGATAGTGATTTAAATTAAAAACCTACAGGTTAACCTTTATTTGCATGTGTTTAACCGCATAGGTCGTCTACCTTTGTGGGATTCCCATATCATCCCATATTTAATATGGTTTTATTTTATAAAACCCACCCCACCCCAATCCCACTTGGCCTGTGGGACAACATCCTATTTCACATTGCTATCATGAGAGGGAAACTTCATACTTAGGGGATCAACAACAGCATTCACCTTTTTTGGGGTATAGACTATGTCAAATTCAAATAACTAATAGTATAAAATTGGTTGTATAAGGGTCGGTTGTGATTTGAATTGGATGCATAAAGGTAACCCTAGACTAATATTGGTTACATAAAGGTCATCTGGAGGTTGCATTACCTTTGTAAAGGTAGAATAGGATCTATTTTAAGGAAACTCTGAAGAACTAAAGGCTACCTAAAGGTAACTATGACAAACTAATACCTAAGAAATGGTAATGAGAAAGTTATGAAATCTACATAAGTGTTATTTGGAAGTTTGGAAAATGAATCTTGAGTTGTTCAAATTTTACTCCAATCTACGTAAAGGTGTGATTAAGTTTTAAGAATTCATTTAAAATGAAGGATATATTCAAAAGATGCTTTGTGGTCTGTTCATTACTGAATAAATAATAAAAATCATAAAAATAGATTCTAATACTAGATTCTTAGTGTGAATAACTATCCAACATGAAGTAGTTAAAACTGGTGCTGAGATGAGTACCTTGTTATAAGAAGTAGAGAAATGAGGATGCTACCACACTATAGTGTATTACCAGTGGGAGTTTTAGTAACTGTGTTGAGTTTGTAATTTACCAATGTGAAATTAAAGGTATAAAATTCCAACATAATTTTTGTGATTTGTGACTTTACTAAAAAAGTAGTTGAACCCCTAAAAATATGAAAAAAATGAGACAATCAATTTGAATGAGAAACATAAAGATAAAACAAAACACACCTCTTGAATCTGATGCGTCATGCGGGGCCATGGATGCTACCTTCGTCTGATACAGCAGGGGCCTACAACAAATAAAAAATATAAAGATAATAATAATGAATGTAATAAAAAATAAATTAATCAATTAAGTATAAACCTACGTCGTAGGATCCCCTTCCCCATCTCCCTGATGTACATATTCCCACAGTGCTCTAACCTCATCTACCAGTTGTGCATTTACCTCCTCAAAAGCATGCATTCATGCCTCCAAATAGGCCACATGTTGTGTCATCCCAACAAAAATAGGTACCATAGCCTCATCACATGAAACTATAGAATGAGGAATCTGTGTTCCATAGGTCAAACTATAGTCATGTCTATCACGACTAATAATGCGATGGAATATCTCATCCCTTTTCATGAAAAGCTATCGCTAGTCCTATGGAAGCAATGCTAACTCAGACTCAAATTGAGCCTGTGTAATATATAAATATAAATATATATGTATATAAATATGTATGTAAATATTTATAATTAGTACAAGAACATACTATAAGAGCTGAAATCTCTGGATCATTTCGAACACAAGTCTTCATCCACACCGACATTTTATCAGTCGGTGCACCTTGCTCCCATAACTATATACCAATAAGATATAAATATAAAACACAAAACCATATTAAATAATATATTTAAAAATTTAATAATAAATACATCATATCGAATCTGGGACACATGACGAGTCCCAAGCCTGTGGGGTAGTCCCTACAACGCATGATTATCGGAATATTGTGATGCCACCTCCTATATTCAATTAATTCAAATAACAAACATGTAAAATGATAAAAATTATTCAAAATATATAAACTAAAATAAATATACTCACCATTTCATCTTTAGTAGACCAATATGCAACTAACTCATGCCACTGAGATGAGAGAACCCCTCTCGGGACTCTATCCAGAATGTATGGGGCACCCACATTTGGTACCCAGTAATCCCTTTTGACTCTCCCTTTATGATATTTCCAAATTTTATGACATTTTTACATACACAATAGATGAAACTCATTGGAGAACACTCTAAGATTATTTTATTTAATAAAAAAATATCACACATGTTAGTATTTTTTAAACATATATAGCTAATAAACTAAAATGATCCTCTTAGTTGAACTTCCCTATATAAGCGATATAATGTATCATGGGGTAATGGCACCCAATCATGTGTAGTCAACGAAAATCTATGTGGTTAACATATGATATGACTCAACTAGTGAATAAATGCAGGGGAACCCACTCCCACAGGATAGTATCTCTTGTCAAATGATACGACGAGGGTTGTGTCAGAATTCCAAGATGAAATGCCATGACCAGGGCCTCTCCTACAAGAAGAAGAAGCATTCAATCATGATCCTATTGAAAAAAAATCATACATAATCAGAAATATGTTCGAATATATTTTTAATGATTAATTAAAAAATAAACACATTTACATTCATACATACCTCGACCCTTAGACGTATATGGCTCTGTAGAATGATGTAGATTTGGTGCCTGTTCCCCTGAGATGTCTCCAGTCATAGAAAGAATTAGTAAAGAAAGGATTTTATACCTATTACAGTTCCATATAATGTGAACTACAAGAGACTCGTGTACTTTTTATTTATTGCACACATATTTCATCAAAATGACGTTATTTCTAATTATAAATAATTTCTATACACATCAAAATGAAGAGTTCTTGGAGTCACAAGTGGCTATCATCAACAACATAAAATACCTAGTAGCACAAACTACCACAACAATTGAATATGGAAATATTCAAATGGATATTCACCCACTAGAGAGATTGTGGGGTGTTGAATTTCCATATTAAAGAAAAGATAGCTTACGTGGGAGGTATATTGAATATTTGGTTTCTACAAGATATTGAGGAGGCCTAATACATTAACACTTCTAGATTATTTTCATAAATAATTTGATGATATGAATGTGTATTCAACAAAAGAATAATGTCTCTTGTATAAAAGAAAAGGGAAGAAGACCTGGAAGAAGGCTCTCAAAAAGTTGGGTACTCCTCTACAGATAAATAAATGTGATTTAATATGAATATATCTGATTCTGAATCTATAGAGGATTCTCAGTATAAATCTAAATATTCCAATTTTATATCATCTGGTATGTTAAAAATTAAGCAACTTCTTCATGTAATTAATCCAAAGGTTATTGGTGCAACCAATAAGACGACATTCAAGGTTTCAAAAATGAAGTGAACCTCCTAAAGACTGTAGGAGAGATGTATTGTTCTCTCACAACATACTTGGAAGAAGCTAAAAAGTTGCTAATGAAGAAAAAAGTGATGTTATTGAAGAAATAATTCAATAATTGAAAGATTATATAGAAAATAAGAAACAACAAGAGGTATCCATGATTTTCTTCAAGGAACAACATAAAGGACAGGTGAAGACAACATAAAGTCAAAGGAATTATCACATTTTTAATTTAGAGGGACAATTAAGAGAAAAAGTGTTATGGGTAAAGAAGCATAAGGAGGAGATTTATACCATAAGAAAGATTTAATAAAATTATGAAGCTCTTATGAAAACTACAAGTAGTAGCTTGAAAAAAAATAATCAGGTTTCAAGAAATATACAGTATAGATCTGAAGTAACTGAAGTAAGAGGAATTTAAGAAAATATGGGGATGAAATGCTATTTTTGTGGGAGAACTAGACACACTATGAGTGTTTGTAAGGAATAAATACATGTTAATGTAAAATTGGATATTGTTGTAGATGAGTTTTTAGAAGTTTAATTGGTTCATATATCTTTTATCTAAAAAATAAAATATTTTATGAGCGTGCTGCTAAGGTTACCAAGCAAGTGTATAAACATCAACTTTCCACAGTATAAACATGATTTGATACCATGTAAACATTGTTATAGACATAAATTAATTTTTTTAATGTATCATCTAGACTCTTTGTATACATGAATTACATCTGTGTAGACATATAGTCTATAAGAATGAGACAAGTATGTGAGTTCTCGAGACATGCCTATATAAAAATGAAAATTTTCACTGTAAAAAACATTATAGGATCTATATAAACATCATGTCAATTAGTATAATGACTCCATTCATTTGGATCAAAGAGATATCGAAAATACATCATGCATTAATGTAAAACCATAACCAAGAATACCAATTAGTGTGGTATCACAGATAATAAATTAAACATTTATACTATATGGGGGATATGATTAACATATTATTGCTATTATTTTTTATCATAGTTTACATATATATTATGGCTTTATGTGTTTAATTATATAAATATTATAGGATTTTTTGTTTTTATGGACCTATATATTTCATATATTTTGATATAAATTTATGCATAAAGAAATTAGTATTATAATTCAATCATAATGAAAATACGTTTATATATACAAAGTCTTTGAACCAATCATGAAATGATGCATAATGGGACTGTTGAATTTGATAATCACTCACACGAGACATATCTTCTTTTAGATCATTAATGTGTTTCCTATAAATGATAACTTCATGTTTAATTGATCAATTATATATATGCAAACAGAACATATAAAATTTAAACAATAAAAGTTATAAGATACTTACTGCATCAATGGTGAAACTGATAGATTATTGAATAAGATATATCGATGAGATTGTATCCAATAAATATTGTCTATATCAAATATAGTTCCTTCACTAATTGGACCATCAAGAATCTGAGAAGTCTTATCTAATTTTTTTCAGCATCCATAATATATTCTACACAAAAAGTAGTACACTCGTCCATCAAATAACCATTGGATATTGATGCATCTAGACAAGCTCTATTACGTATGAACCATTTCAATGTATTCAGATACCACTCAATAGGATACATACACCTAAATTTCACTAGACCAACAGTCATTACTTCATTAGTTAGGTTCACTATCAAGTGAACCATAACATCAAAAAATGAGGGTGGAAATAGTTTCTCCACATGAAAAAGTAAAAGTAAAATTCTCTCCTAATTTTTTTTAAATCACCCATTCATTGATTTCTTAAACAAATTTTCCTAAAAAATTACTCATCTCAATCAATGGTTGAACAACATTGGGTGATAAACAATCATGAATTACGATTGAAATCAACTATTTAAGTAGTATGTGATTGTTATGACTTTTTAACCCTTGAAATGTTCTTATCATCACATTCACATGCTTGGAAATATTAGAAGCGACCATCAGGCAGCTTGATCGTCTTCAAAATGGAAAGAAATGTATCTTTCTCTTTTTTTATCGTCGTATACTATACAAAATGCATGTATGCCTTATTTCCCTCATCCAATTATCAATGAAATTGTTTCCTTAAACCCATTTCTTCTAAATCACATTGTACATTGACATGGTCCTTTGATTTTCAACTTTCACCTAAAATGGTCCATAATATATTATCAAAAACATTTTTTTCAATGTGCATGAAATCCAGATTATTCCATAACATGTTAGTTTTACAATAAGGGATATTAAAAAAATAATTTTCTTCTTCCAATTGTGATTGTGTTTCCTACCTACCCAATGAATATTGGGAAATGGATGAGCCACCAAATCCTAAAATTCATATACTGTGTGGATGTTTTCTTCCTCAATCTGTGATAATATTTCTACTCATTTCATGACCTTTGGTGCTGGGTTGAATTCTCTAGAACCATAAAATGTCTCTCTATCCTTCTTGAACCAATAATAAGGGGGATTAAATTTCTATGACCCATGTATGTCCCCTTTTTACAATGCTTAAGGCATGTAGAATTTTTACTCTTATTGTAGCAAGGGAAAGAAAATTCCCCTTTCATACTCCAACCTAACAAATTTGAATAAATTGGGAAATCATTGATTTTCCACAATAATGCATTCTATAGTTTGAAAATTTCATTCATTTCATAGTAATAATTCATCACAACATTGCCCCAAAATTCATTCAACTCATCAATCAATGGATAAAGGTAAACATAAATCTTATCCTCATAACTTATAGGTTCATCAATAAGAGTGGAAGTAATAGAAATTGTTGTTTCATACAAAGCCATAGAGGAAGATTATATGAAACCAACACCAAAGTCCATGTGCTATAAATTGCACCAACCAAAGACCTGAATGGATTGAAACTGTCTGCTACTAATCCCAATCGGACATTGCGGCTATCTTTAGCAAATTCAGGGTGTCTTTGATAAAAATCTTTCCATGCAAGAGAGTCTATCAGGTGGGTTAGCATATCAATTTCCTTATTTCTTTCCACATGTCATATCATTAATTGATAAACTTTATATGACATAAATAATATTTTTAACCTCATATTCAGTGGAAAGTAACAAATTTTCTTTGCAATAATCTGTTTCCCCTATTTTACAGTCTGACTTTGATTATTCTGATTTCCCCAGTTATCTTTCCACCTGGAAGAGTAGCAGACTGTATAATTATCCAAATGCAATGTTTCCTTTATAAATATCATATAGTTGTTTGTGCATACATCTATAGGCTCATATGTGAAACCTAAGTTCTCTGTTAACTTATGAGCATGATAATATGACTCAAGAATCTTAGCGTCAGAAGGATGTATATTTTTCAATAACACCAACAGCATGTCGAATAATGTATCTGACCACGGATTCAAAATCTTCAAGTGAAACAACTCCATGATAAATGAAAACTTACTGTAAGTAGTACACTGAATATAATTCAGTTTTTGAATCATCAAGTATTATATAAAACTTCAATGAATCACGATCTGCACCAGATCACGGATTAATCTCACCGATCTCAACATTCTAGATGTTAATTCCTTCAGAAACCAGCACACATACCATTTCAGTGATAATTTCATGCATAGGACCAGTCATCACGTCATCAACATCCATATGAACTGTTTATATATGATGATAGTGAATATATTCTTCCCCATGATGAGTCCAAGTCTTATAATTTTTCAGAAACCCATTCAAGAAAAGGTTCTCCCTGACAGTATCTCATATAAATCGATATATGTTTTCACATTTTCTACATGGAAAAATTATATAGTCACTTTGAAATTCTCTAGTGAAATCAATAAATTGCATAATGCCTTAAGAATATTCTCTAGATGTTCTATTTGGAAGATCAATCCAACTCTTATCCATATTCGTATCTGTACAACAAGCAGTAACATTTACACAAGACTTCATATTGCATGCATTTTTAGAATTTTGTATCACAAAATATATTTAAAATAAAGACTAACAAATTGCATGTGGACTTTAATTCATACTCATCTAAAAAAAATTTACAAATGGCATGATCATTGCATTATATTTAATTAATTATACATTTTATTTTTAAAATTCATTTTTGTACATGACTAAATATTTTATAGAGAGGCTCTTATAAAATATGTCCAGATAAAAAAAATATTTTTTACAGAAAGAAAATGTTGATCAAACGAATATATAAAATATAATTCAACTAAGATATGAAAATAAAATAACATTAGGATTTTTTAAAATAAATTTGGATTCATGGAATTCATACATTGGTTATCATCAAAACATTACTAAAAATTTATAAAATTAAAACTCATTAAAATTTAATTTGGTTTGGTCATTTATTTGGTTAATGTTTTACCGAAATATCAGATATCCTCTAGTAGTGATTTACCATACATTTGATTAATTAGTGATTTTTTAGAGTAAAATGTTGAGTGAACTTAATATAATAAAACATTAGATTTATTATATTGAATAATTGTTTTATAGATGTAGATTAATTTTATGTTTTTATATTTTGTATGTGAAGTGAAGTCAAGGAGATACTAAGGATATTGTAAATTAAATGTGTTGTTTGAATTGGAGGCATACTATATTTGAGGACATGGTGATATAAATACCAATTACTATTATGTTATGTAAAGATATGGATGTTAAAACTAGTGATAATATGATATTTAAAGCTATAGAACACAAAAAATCAAAGAAAATAGACATCAGATACAACAATGATCCCATGCCATTGATTTTCATCCAACCATGGAATACAATAGATACATCTTATTATCTAAGATGGATAATGCTAGATTTAATTCACACATATTTATGGGTTGCAGTAATAAAAAACAACATGGGGATATCTATCATCATTTATGAATTCACCATGCAATGAAATAAAATTTTATCATCAATTTCAATATTGATATCACCACTAATCCAAAATGGTTTTTTTGGGGGAGATATTACTCTATAGAATCTATGTAGTGAATTATATTTTATGACAAATATATATCTGTTACAATGATTGAGGTGGTAGGAATATCACCTTTGATTATATCCTATCATTAATATGACATGATGGACTTAAGGTTTGAAACTAAAGAAAGCTGACTATTTCCAATAATGAAATGTCAATATTGCCAATTATAATTTAATCATTGGAGGTGAAATACACATATTATTTCCCATAATGTTCAATAAATACCTATTGCTACTTATGATATCTACTAATTAATGAAAAAAATAGGATAATTACATTGAACATAATCTATATCTCTATTATGATTCCATATATCATAAACTATATAGAATTCCTCTAAAATATATCATATCTATCATAAATCCTTTAACCAAAGACTCTAGTGCCTCCCTAATGATTCTATAAGAGGGAGGATTCTTAAATATGGTCGATCCATGCTATCTAAGAAATATTCTGAGTCCATTGACGGGAGAAGGTCAAAATGATTCTTACGTGCACGCACCCACGTGAAAAAATTTGTCTACATGAAAGTTTCATCACTAAATTAGGTAAATATTTAATAGAAAAGTCATGTGGAGGCTGGTCAAGGAAAGAGGAGGAGGTTATAAATGGAATTAAATCTCATATTAATAGAGGTAGATGGTGAATCATATAAATAGAAGAGAACCCTTTAGAAAAAGAAATATTTTATAAATTCTGACTACCTATATTTTTTATTGTAATTGCATGTTCTTTTTTTCCTATGTTTTCCTCCATTGAAATATATGTACTCTATTTAATGCAATAAAACCCTCAATTTTGATTTAAAGTGGAGATTTACAGTGATATATCCCTTTGTATTTGAATATGTCTTTCTTGCTCTTAATATATTTTCACTCTATGTTGCTTAATTGTGAAGTTAAAATGGTTGGGTGTGTTGATGGCTCCTCTTCCCTTACAAGCTTATCATATCATTCTATTGTACATGTGATAATTGGTTCCCTTCACTATATTGTTCTTAATATTATAGATTTGGATAGATCATGGGCCATGTATAATTGGATTACTTCACTCATTTTATCAGATGGGTGGAGGAGTCAGAGCAGTTAAGAAACAAAATATATTTTATTGCTTATACTAAAACATAGTGATCCAATATGGACAATAAAGAATATGTGATCCACTAATATCATAAAAATGTGCAATGCAAAAATTTTGATACACTGTTATCAAAACATATAAGGCAACCATAACTATAAAAAGACAAATTCTAAATCACAAAAATGAAACAAAATTTAATAACCTGCATGCGTATGTGGTACATGAAAAAAATCATCAAATACCAATTTTTGACTATCAACCTTAGAAACTAAGCTAATTCCTCCCAATAAATCAACAAATATAATTCTATAAGATTTTAGGTAAAAGTGGGTGTGTGAAAAACACTATTTATAGTTAGTCATCCCCAAAAGGAGAACAACCAAGTCAACACCAGACATGCTTAATAAATAAGTAGTAAATTTGTAGTACATAGTTATGTATTCACTAACAAAAAATAACTCACAAGGTAAACAAGGTCTAAGGTCAACTAATAAATTATCATATCCCTAGGAATCATATGCTAATATATAGAAGAATACTAAATTCTAAAAGTCTATGTGTCGTTATCAATAACACTAGTTTATATGTTACAAAAATCTACACACCTTTATTCATACTCATGCTCATTATGAATTATGTTCCCAAAATCACTACAGAATCACCCATCAAATAATAGAGTATATATAGAAAAAAAACACAACATCATAATATTGAAGGGTCAACTCAAACCAACTCTCACCAACCTAGTTTCCAATCTTAGTGATGGATGTTTCCAAAATCAAAACCCTAATACTAAAATTAGGGATTACCTGATAGCACAACAAATCCAAAACCAAGTGAATGTAGAGTTGGAGTCTAAGGACCCGCAAGACGTGAGGGAGAGGCGGCGGTGAGGGCGGATGGGTGGCACACAACTCTAGGTCGATTGCGGCGACGGGTGATACACGAGCAGAGGGAGCTGGGGTGAGGGAGGCAGAGGTGGGGAGGGGAGTTAGGGAGGGAGAGGGAGTTAGATTTAGAGGGATCTGAAGGTGGAGGTGGGTGTGACACAGGTACGGAGAGGGAGAGGATAGGCGGCAGAGGTGAGCCGGAGGCGGAGGCGGGTGTCGCTAAGGAGAGGATGGGTGACATTGGGTTTGACGAGGGAGGAAGTGCGTGAGAGAGGGGGGCCGAGGTGGAGGCGAGTGCGGTGAGGGAGAGGACGGGTGGCATAAATGAGCTGGAGGTGGAGGCGGGTGAAACAAGGGAGAGGATGTACGGGTGGTGTAGGGTTTAACAACGGAGAGGAAGTGCTTGAGGGAGGGGGGTGAAGAAGGTGTGTTATTTTTTTAGACTTGCGACCGCCAAAGGCGGTCGCCCGTTCCAAGGGGCTCTGAAGCCTGAATTTTTAGTAGTGAAACATCATGAAAATAGGAATAACCCAATGAGAAGAACAAAAAAATATTGAAAGGGGATGAAAGGTTAATTAAAAATGAGTATGGGATAATACACCTTCAATTTAAGGTTTAATTTAGTCGAAAGATTTAAAGGTGGCGGCTGCAAAAATTGGCTTCTGTGAAAGCTTAAACGGTGCGGGCAGGGTAATCATGGTTAGTGTTTTTTAAAATAGGGGAATGAGTTTTAATAGTACTAGTAAAAAGAACTGATAAAATACACATTTACCGACACTTTTCATTTTAGAGCTAATAAGTGTGTATTTTATCAACACTTTTTACTAGCACTGATAAATGTTACTTTTATAAGCACTGATAAATACTAGTGGAAAATAAAAAATAAAAATTAAATTTAAAAATTACAATAAATTTCTAATTACATAAAAATGGATATTAAAATTAAATAAATTCCAAAAATATTAAAAATAAATAAACAATATGATTTATATTAAATTTATTAATATATGTGATATTATTATGATAAATGTATTAACATTATGATAAATGGCTAAATAATATTAATTACGTAAGATGGAAAAATATTAAAAAACAATAAATTATATATATTATATATATTATAAAAATAATATAAATGAATAAATATTAAAATAAAAATGAATAAATACTGAAATTTTCATTTAAATTAAAAATGTTTTAAATAAATTCCTAATTAAAAATGAATATATGATAAATGTACAAAAAATCTAAACAAAAAATATTAAAATAAAATTGAATAATTATTAATTATTTAAAATACAAACATATTAAAAATATTAAATATTAATAAATAAACGTGTATAAAAAATATTAAAATGAATAAATTAAAGAAATATTAAATGAATATGTATTAAAAATGAATAAATTACAAATATATTAAAAATGAATAGATAGTGAAAAATGAATAAATAATAAAATGAATAAAATTTAATAATTATAAATGAATAAATTGCAAAAATATTGAAAAATGAATTAATAATTTTGATAATTTTAATTAAATAAATTAATGAAATATTAAAAATGAATAAACATTAAAATAAAAATAAAAACATTAAAAATTAAATTTTAAAACCTGAGATTTATAATGATGTACTGATTATTAATGGATAAATAATAATTGTATAAATATTTAAGTAAAAATATATTAAAATAAAAATAAATAAATGTTAATTATATAAGTTACACACATATTAAAAGCATCGAATATTTATGTTTAGAAATTTATAAATATCTATCAAAATATAATATATTACAAGAATATTAAATGAATAAATATTTAAAATGAATATATTACATGAAATATTAAAAATGAATAAACAGACATACACATTACATACATACACATGCGCATAAACACACACACACACACACACATATATATATATGCATATGCACATTCATGCATGCACACACATGTATATACATGCACATACATACAATTACACAAACGTACACACACGCGCACACATGCACATACATACATATAAACATATACGTACACACATGTGAGTGCATGCGCACACACATGCACATACAACCATATACGTACACACACGCATACACATACATACATACTCATACATATGCACATACATACATGTACACATAAACACATACATATACAAACATACATCCACACACACACACAACATATATGAACATACAACACATATACAAACGCATACATACATGCACATACAAATGCACACACACACAAATATACATACATCCGCATACATACAAATACATGTGTATATATATTTTAAATTATTTAATATTAATATAAATATATAAATTCAAATATGAACTATCTTTAAATAAATATATATTCATTTATATATTTATATAAGTATTTAAATAAAATAGCACCACTGCAAATATGTCCTTTAACAGCGTGCAAAAAGGATTTTAACAGCATTAAAAAGTGGTGTTATCCTCAGCACTGTTAAAGGGGATCCCTTTTATCATCGCTAATAAAGGGGGGGCTTTATCAGTGCTAAAAAAAGAACTGACAAAGGGCCCCCCTTTATCAGTGCTAGTTTAGCGCTGATAAAGGCTCTACCTGCTATAGTGTGCTGTTTGAATAACAACACACTACAACAACTTGTATCTTGTACACAAAATATATAATTTAATAGAAATAAATTTTAGACCACAAATACAAAAAAAACACTATTATATACATTTCAAACAATGATTTTTATAATTAAATTTACAATTAATATCTACAAACATTTAAAAACATTAATGTTTCATCATCTTTGGCACTCGTGATCCCCTCTCAAAAAAGTCCACCCATGGTATCAGTTTTTGAACAAATCCACTCAACCTGAGAAAAAGATTCCACCTATATAAGAAAAAAAATCTTATGTTAGTAATATTATAAAGAAATAAATTAAACATTAATATGGAAGAATACATTAATAAAATGTCAACTTTAAATAAAAATACACACTTTGAGTTATTCTGGTCACATTGTGCATTGTATTGAGGTTCAGTTGATTCCAACACGTCACAAGTGATTTATGGATCGCTATCCTAAAGTATCAAAATAATATGAATTCATTTTCTCAGTGTTGAGAATGTCAATTGTTATTTTTAATGAAATTAATGTCAATTTTAAATAAAGATGCACTTGGAGTTATACCAGTCACACCGTGTGTGGGATTGAGATGCGATTGATTCCTACACGTCACAAATTACTTATGGATCATTTTACTAAAGTGTCAAAACAATATGAATGTGTTTACACAGTTTCCAATAGGTCACTTTTGTTTTTCACTAAAATGTCATTTCAAACTGGAAACACACACTTTGAGTCATATTGATCACATCATGTATCAGTTTGACACGATAATGCTTCCAACATGTCATAAATGACTTATGAATCACTATCCCAAATTATCAAGACAATCGGAGTACATTTTATTGATTTTTAATGAGTAACACATGTTTAAAATTAAAATGTCAATTTTAAACTAATAACAAACACTTTGAGTTAGAACGGTCACATTGTGCATCAGATTGAGGTGAGGGTGATTCTCACACGTTAAAAATGACTCATGGATCATTGTCCCAAAGTATCAAAACAATCCTAATGTGTTTTCTTAGTTTTCAGTACGTTTCTTGTTCTTTTCGCTAAAATTAATGTCAATTTAAAATCAAAAAGACACAATTGAAGTCATATCGATCACACCGTGCATCGGATTGAGGTTTAGTTGATTCATACATGTCAAAAATGACTCATAGATCATTTTCTTAAAGTATCAAAATAGTAAAAATTTATTTTATCAGTTTTTAGTATGTCACTTGTTCTTTTTATTAAAATTAATGTCAATTTTAAATAAAAAGACACACCTAGAGTCATGTCGATCACACCGTGCATCAGATTAAGGTTAGGTTGATTCTCACACTTCAAAAATGACTCATGGACCATTTTAATAAAGTATCAAAAAATATGAATGTGGTTTCTCAATTTTCAATATGTTACTTGTTCTTTTTACTAAAATTAATGTCAATTTTAAATAAAAAGACACCCTTGGAGTTATTCTGTTAACACCATATGTTGGATTGAGGTATGGGTGATTCCTACACATCACAAATGACTGATGGATCGTTTTCCTAAGGTATCAAAACAATCTGAATTTTTTTGCTCAGTTTTCAATATGTAACTTGTTTTTTTACTAAAATTAATGTCAATTTTAAATAAAAAACACACTTAGAGTTATACTAGTTATATCATGCGTCATATTGAGGTGGTGATGATTCCTACATGTTATAAATGACTTATTAATCATTGTACTAAATTATCAAAATAATATGAATGTGTTTTCTCAGTTTTCAGTATGTCACTTATACTTTTTCCTAAAACTAATTTCAATTTTAAATAAATAGACACGCTTGGAATTATACTGATCACACCATGCATCGGATTGAGGTGTGACTAATTCTTAAATTCCTAAAATGACTTATGGATCATTTTGGTAACATATTAAAACAATCTAAATATTTTTTCTCTGTTTTTAGTATGTCACTTATGTTTTTTAATAAAATGTCATTTGAAACTAGGAACACACACTTTGAGTCATACCAGTCACATCGTATGTCATTTTTACATGAGACTACTTCCTACACACTAAAAATGACTTATGAATCACTTTTTAAAATTATCAAGATAATCAGAGTGTTTTTATTGGTTTTCATTGAGCGATACCTTTTGAACTAAAATATCAATTTTAAGTTGATAACTAACATTTTGAGTCATACTAGGCACATCGTGTTTTGTATTGAGGTATAGATGATTACTACATGTCAAAAATTACTTATTTAATGTTTTAATAAAGTATCAAAACAATATGAATGTTTTTTCTCAATTTTGAGTATGTCAGTTGTCTTTTTTAATAAAATTAATGTCAATTTTAAATAAAAAGATAAACTTGGAGTCATAACGGTCATAATGTGCATCATATTGAGGTAAAATTTATTCTTACATGTCCCAAATGACTTATGGATCATTTTAATAAAGTATAAAAACAAGATGAATGTGTTTTCTTGGTTTTGAGTACATCACTTGTCTTTTTTACTAAAATGTCATTTTAAACTCGAAACACACACTTTGAGTCATACCAGTCACATCATGTGTTGGTTTGATGTGAGACAGATTCCTAAACATAAAAAATGAGTTATGAATCATTTTCCTAAATTATAAAGACAATTTGAGTGTTTTTTCTCAGTTTTTAGTGAGTACCACTTTTTAAACTAAAATGTCAATTTTAAATTGATAACGGACACTTTGAGTCATAACAGGTACATATTTTATCGAATTGAGGAGAGGATGATTCCTACACATCAAAAATGACTTATGTATCAGTTTACTAAATTATCAAAATAAGATAAATGCATTTTCTTGGCTTTGAGTATGTTAGTTGTCTTTTTACTAAAATTAATGTCAATTTTAAATAAAAAGACACACTTTGAGTCATACCAGTCACACCATGTGTTGGATTAAGGTGAATATGATTCCTACATGTCTAAAAAGTCTTATAGATAATTTTACTAAAGTATAAAAACAATAAAAATTTGTTTTCTCAGTTTCCAGTATGTCACTTGTCTTTTTTACTAAAATGTCATTTTAAACTGGAAACACATACTTTGAGTCATATCAGTCACATCATGTGTCGGTTTGATGTAAGACTGATTCCTACAAGTCCAAAATGACTTATGAATCATTTCCCTAAACTATCAAGATAATACAAGTGCATTTTCTCAATTTTTAGTGAGTAACATTTTTTGAACTAAAATGTCAATTTTAAACAGATAACAGACACTTTGAGTAATATCGGGAACATTGTGTATCATATTAAGGTGAGAATGATTTATATATATCCTAAATAACTTATGGATCATTATCCTAAAGTATCAAATCAATATGAATGTTTTTTTTTGGTTTTGAGTATGTTAATTGTCTTTTTTACTAAAATTAAAGTCAACTTTAAATAAAAAGACACATATAAAGTCATACCAGTCACACCATGTGTAAAATTGAGGTATATTTTATTACTAAAAATCAAAAATTAATTATATATCATTTTATTCAAGCATAAAATCAATCCCAACTACTAATTTTACCATTATTTCTATTATTTTTATTTTTATAAATGCCAACACTTCATATTGAGTTGATGTTATTAGCTAAAAAATCTTCTTCTACTCTTCTGGTTTTCAATAATGAGAAAAAAAAATTGGCTAAGAAAATAAAATCAATATTCAATGTTAGAAGCTCGACAAAGAAAAGCAATGAAAAATCTGGTAACATTGGCATAAAGAAACATGCTATCTCTTTTGTGTCTTGTTATATATAGTTGAAAGAAAAATATGAATTCCCAAAAGATCTGTGAAGAAAAAATAAGTAAGTATTAGATAAAAATGATAAGAAAAATAACTTACAAATAGTAGATAAAATGATGAAAAAATTAATTAAATAATTAGTATAAATTCACCTTTTCATGATGGTTGTATACATTATTGACCAATTTCCTTATTTTTGTTATCTTAGTTGTAGCCTCAAAATCCAATCTCTTATAAGCATGATAATTTTCAAACAAACCACCCCAAATCAAACAAATGAATCCACATGTATAAGAAAAAACTCTTATGTGATTAATACTAAAAAGAAATTAATTAAACATAAATATGAAATAGTCCATTACTTCTATGGAAGTCTCATCTTCATGTCATTTGTGTATATTCTGCCATCAGGTATACTACCCATTTGTTTCTAAGAAAATCTATATCATCTGGTGAATACTATTTTTTTGGAATTCCTAATAGTACTAGAAAAATATAAATACACAAATTATTAATAAATATTTTAAACGAAATAGTAATTATCTTTAAAAATACCTCTTCGGGGATGCTAGTTTGTTGATGGAATATAATCTATATCATAAATTTACAAACATAATAACCATAATCTTTTCCATTTGTTTGTTTCATACGCTACAAAAACATTAAGAAAAATAAGTAATTTGTTTTTATATGTATTTGGAGAGTGAAATAATATTATATATACCTTGATACTTTTCCAGTTGTATAACTTGTTAGGATCCTTGTGCTTAATGTCTGTACACATTCCATGAATTTCATGATATTTAAACATCGCCCTATCATAACAAAATTATCATTAAAACATAATATAAATTATATAGCTTGATGTATAGTTCTAAACTTTTGGATGTAGTTTATTAAAAATTGAAAAACATCATCATGTGTGGTCGGTTTGTTGGATATCTATGCAGTTAATCCAGGAAATAAATCTTTAGAGTATCCAAATTGATCGCAATGAGCATCTAATATTTCCTAAAAACAAAAAAAGGAATAATTAATGAACGAAATGAAAATATATTTGATATTATTAAATCATATATTTTTACCCCTACATAATTGGTATTAATAAGAGTATGTCATTTATAAGTTTTCTTTCAAATTATTTGGCCAATTTTGTCAATATTTCATTCATTTTTGTTAAATCTATTCTAGGTTGTTCTGTAGAAGTGACGTGAGGACTAATGAGTCCAAATTTATGTTCAGTGGTTAATACCTTCAATTGGTATTTATACAAACACCTAAAAAATATTAAATGTATTTAGTCATAATTAACATAGTATATCAACTTTTGTAAAAACAAATGACAAAAAACATACCTCAAGTATACATTTATAATTGAGCCTCCGAGCCATTCATAGTTGAGAATTTAATTTAAATTCTCAAAAGAAATTTAGTCGGTAATCACTACTGAAAATTTTACCTATCCCAATGGTTCAAAACCATTGGGATAGCTACTGAAACCATTGGGATAGGGTATCCCAATGGTTTTGGGAACCATAGCGGTGTTGGCCATTACAATATCCCCATACCAACAGTTTCTATGAAACCGTTGGTATCGGGGTGTCTAGATTTACTCTATTCTAACTATTTTTAATAAACCTTTAGGATATATGTGTACCAATAGTTTCCAAACCATTGGTATACATACTACCCAGCGAGTATCTCTATTTCAACAGTTTCAATGAAACCATTGGAATATATGTATACCAACGGTTCAGGAACCATTGGGGTACATATTGCCTACTCTATTCCAACAGTTTTATTAAAAACATTGGGATATATGTATTCACTCCTCTATATACCAATGGTTCTGAGAACCATTGGTATATCCTATTTCCCAAAAAAAACAGTAGGCAGAGAACCTTCCAGCCAGAACCTGTTAAAAACTTACATGCACTGCCCCATTTCCCCACAACCCCACTACCCCACTACCCACTCCCCTACCCCACTACCCTAATTCCCCCTTCCCACTCCCCTACCCTGCTCCCCACTCCCCACTCCCCACTCTCCACTCCCCACTCCCCACTCCCCACTCCACTACATCATCTCCACTCCACTGCAGCATCCCCACTTCTCTACATCATCCCCCACTCCACTACAGCATCCCCACTTCCCCAGGATCCCCTTATAGTGTGTTATCATATGTACAGAATTCTCAAGAATACTCAGATATCCTTCTAGACCAGGCCTCGCAAGTGGAATCTCCTCATATGGGAGTTTCCCAATCCCTCATGCATGCAGGTGTGTGTACTGAGTCCTCCCCAATGTGTGATGTTCCTGGCCTATCTCCACAAGCTTTGTCTAGTGTTTCAAATTGGGATAAATTTCAATCACAGGTTATCTCAACTCCTACAACATTCTCTTTTCCTCAGCATAATGGAGTGTGTTTGGGATCTCAATCCAAACACACTCAAGAGTGGCATTCTTGTTAGATGAAAGGGGCTAAGATGACTAGGGCCAAAGTCAGGTGACAACAAGATCAATGATCCCAATCTGAACACTTGAGACCTGGGTGCTTGGGTAAAAATAGATTTTATCACTACTGAAATTATAAATAGTAAGGCTTCCATTGTTTCTATACTCAATCCAAAGAAATACTCTTCCAAAAACAGCGCGTATGCGCGTAGAATAATAATGTGTGCATCCATTCATGCCAACCCTCAAAACCTGTTTATATGGATCTTTTTGTATCCCTATATCTTAGTGTAACTGATACATTTGGAAGACCAGTTTATCACTATGAAACTAAATGTAGGTAGTAGTAGCATGTTTTTTTCCTTTTTTTATAGAAGTTGTGATGCTCGGATAAGAGAATCCATGTGGCATGGGCTAGGATCCTTTGATCCATGGGAATTCATGTGGATTGTTGTAGAAGGCTTTAATATGTTTTCAGATCCGAATGAAAATAAAGGGAGAGGAGTATTCCTTCGAATGTCCAGCATGGAATTTTTCTATCTCATGTCTAGTAATGGGATTATGGATATGGACCGGTATTGGTTCATATGGTGCAATAACTAGAGAGGGAGTATTCAAACTTGGAGTTTTCCAGGAATGGATCAGTAACCCCCCTGCATTCTTAGGAGATTAATGTGTATTAAAGATGGATATCAACTGACTAAAATCTAGTCTCAAAGACCATTGAAATAATACATTGTTAGGTGAACTCACTAGAAAGGATATCCTAGAGGACATGATTCTTAGGCAAGAAAGATTAGTGCATGAACAATCGAGAAAAAAGTGTCTTCAGAAGGTGATTGGAATATGGAATACTTCCATGAATGTATCAGGGAGAAACAACGCATCATAATACTTAATATACTATTGGAGGGAGACACCTATACTGAAGATAGTGGTGTGTTTGGTGGCATGGTTGAGTCTTACTTCAAGGTGCTTCTTGTAGGACCTAATCTCTGTATTCCTAAAGGCTACCCGAGAGGCCATGCAGTGATTCTGGACATGGTACTACACACTATATCCAAACAATACAATGTGTTCTTTAAAGAAATTTCCAACAATAAAGAGATACATGAGGCGATATTGGGACTTAAACCCGAGAGTGCTTTGGGACCGGATGTGTTTTGTGAAAAAAATAAATTATTGGCATGAATGATGTGTCATAAATCATGGGACTCGTGTTATGGGATTCATAATTATGGTTTAATGTGGAAAAGGTTTCCAGATATGGAAGAAGGATTTAGAAGGGTGGTATCATGTTGTAAAAGCATATTACCATAAGATGGAGTCAGTGGCATGATTTTCATGTGGATATGGAAGAGTGGAGGGATAATAGAAACATGTAAATGTTAGGGGTTCTCACAAGATCCATTGGACAAGTAATTACATTCTTTAAAAAAAGTGGCACACCAGTATAGGTTTTCCCCTAAAAACACAAATATAAGGAGCATCAAAACCTTTTTCAAGATGATACATGAATGATGAAGTATATTATATGATTTACTGGTATATGGGAGGTTGTGGATTGATGGTTGTTTTGAAATATGTGCTAGGTGAGATTGTCACTATCTGACCAATGGCACTATGGATAAATAATGAAAATTTTCTTTGAGTGGTAGATTTTTGTAATTGACTTAAAAAAAATCTAAAGTTGGTGATTTATTGTTTTTTCATTGTGGTAACTATAATCAGGTAACTATTGAAATATCTAGACAATAAGTCACCTAATTTTATGCTTGTGAAATCAAGATAGAGACAATACATGTTTTTCATGGGATGTCTAGATTCATGCCAACAGAATCCTTCACTGGACATGAACAGACAATATTCATCAGATTCAATAGGGCCAATTAAATAAAAAATCTTCAGCATGACCCATCCATACATCAGGTTTCCATGCCAAAGGAAAATAAAATAAAAAAACAACACGGTATAAAAGTGGACAAAAATGAAATAGACTAACTAATCTCTCCACTACCTCGATCTCCCTCCCCTGAAAAGAAAATAGTAAAGTTTCCTCTGTTATAGTTGGTGTCCTAAGAACCAACTATTTATACTTTGATTACATTAATATACACTTATTATATATTGTTCATTGTTCTACATGATTATAATATAATAATTTCCTGGAATATTTGTTGCATTAATAAGGTCATGGAAGATCCCCGCTATGATGAGAACCTTGAAATGCTATAACAATATTTTTAAATAAAGTTATACGGTTGGATGACATACTATGATAGGACACATAGTATATAGATCTTCATGTGTGAGTACTCGTAAGAAGACGAGACTCTCTCTCATGGATTTCTCACTTGGTAATCTCCAAGATGAGAGATTATGAGAACAGACCTGACAATAGTAATTTTTCATGTCTTGGTGTCATCTTACATTTCTATCTACGAGCGTGTGTAATGGTCCTTATACTGGAATATTATTATTAACTCATATCATGACTCGCACACTTAGATTTTCTGATAAAAACTATCATGAAGATAGTTGGCAGGAAGTAGGGTAAATTGGGTGTGTCACGAATGACATGTTTTTAATGGATAAGTTGAGGAAAGATTTGTGCCTTCCATATTTATAGAAGTAGATATCTCAGGCCCTTTGATTTAAATAGAACTATCGCCCAAATTACATGGACATGGTGTCACGATGAGTTTATTTCTGGAAGTCAATGAATGGCGGATCAAGAATATAGGTTTATGACACTGCCATGAAACCAGCTTGATGAGATATTGAGACAAAGGGATTAAATTACACAGTAAGCATTTGTACAAGGTGACACGTCAATGCGGCGTTAACTTCTTTCTCTTGGGTGACTTGACCTGTTGCTAGACAGTAATCTTGGAATTTAGTCAAGCCCACCTAATACCAATGAGAAAGAGGCCTAGAGGGTCACACACTAAGTGTATCCAAGTATCCCAAGTAAAATAAAGATTATTCTTGTATGTGGTTTAATAATTATTCAAGGAATCCTAAATAGTTTTAATGTTGGAGGAAGAATAAAATGAAAATAAGATATACACACAGTGTAGTTTTTATTTTGGATAGGAAATGAAAAAATGAGTACACACCGTGTATTAATGATTACACACCGTGTAGTTTTTCTAGTCGGTATTTTGAGGAAATAATATCGTTTTATTAAATGATATTTATTATAATTAGCATGGGTGCATGTCAGGGAATTAATGATTCGACATGGGGGATTTCAATAAGAGTTAATGAAATAAATAAAATGCGTAATGTGTTTATTTATTGTCATAACTCTATAACCTCAAACCCAATTATAAATATCATCACAACCCCAACACGTTTCCCTAATCATTGTGCACAACAATTCTGGAGAATTCTCTCAAGGCCGAAAGAACTCCTTCCTCCAAGAACTCTCTCAAGACCGAGAGAGATCTTCCTCCATCAGATCAAGGTGATCTAAGGCGGACAACATAAGCAAAGGCTTCTCCATGCTATCACCTTTAGATTCCTTTGGCAACGTCCAGAGATACGTGGTGCACGTGTGGATCACCACTAGATGAAGTATACACTTGGCTTCTGCAATGCAATGATGAATCACATCGAAACGTGATCAGAAATATCAATAAAGAAATAATTCCATAAAAGGTAATTCTTTTCAATTAATTAAATTAATTATAATCAACCTATGATGATCCTCCTTTTTGGTTCCGGGACTATTCTTATTCTTTGTTTATTTATGTGATTTGATCCATGGAGTCTTTTGTTTATCGTCATATTGATCCTGGATTGATCATTTCTAATGATAAAAAGTCAAGTGGGCACATACACCCATGAGCTTCCGTTGTGCCTGGGCCCTTCAAGTGGTATCAGAGGGATCAAAATGTTGATTATAGTTATTTAATTTTCGTTTATAATTTACGCATTTATATTTGATTCAATTCAAGATAAATCGTTCTATAAAACTGAATGAACGAGATCTAGTCTTCCTCCTTTGTTTCTCGATTCACATCACAGAAACTTCCTTTTAATTTTAATTTTGATTAAAATAAAAATGAGTAACTCATCCGGAGGAGCTGCTCATTCTTTCTATACAACACAGGAATACACGACGTGTAGTGAAATCTACACACCGTGTACTTAGGTTCAACGAACCGGTACTGGTCCAGCAAACCACGCCGTGTGAATTGAGCATACCTAAGTTTTTTAATATACCGTGTTGACCAGAACTGAATGGCACATGGAAACCAGAATACACGATGTGTATGTTGAATCAACACATCGTGTAGTCTGATCTGGCCCAGGTGAAACTGTGTATAAGGAGAAGTAGTGTAATCGCGTACACAGGATTTCCAGGCCAATATCTGCGTAACAAGGAAGTACATGCCATGTTAGATTAATTTACACGTCGTGTACTCCAAAATTTCCAAAGTATAGAAAACACGCCAAATGCCCCAGCGTGTACTTTGGATAAAGGCTGAAAATAAATACATGCTGTGTAATATAGTCTACACGCCATGTACTTTCTAGAAATGGAATTTCACCAGGTTTCCTATAAAGTACAAAGAATCATACAAGGAATATGGATGAGAAGAATCTCAGGGAAATTCAGAAAGGAATTTAAGACAAAGAATTGATTAATTATAAGATCATAATTAATTTAATTCAAGTGCGACTTATCTTGAATAAAATAAAGATTAAAATAATTTTAATACTAAATATACGTAAATTTCATTGCATGCTATGGATGATCATGAGCTAGACCAAATACCCTTTGTGTGTGTATGGTTTCATTTAAATTTATTTAATTTAAATTCGTTATCCTGCGATTCTTCTTCCAATAAAATGTAGGGTCTGCGTGCCCATGGTTTCTTTAATGTAAACCCCATGTAATGGAGGATCTCCCAAGCCATAGGAGATGGTTCAAAATCTGAAGTTGAGGCAAAACTAACCCAAGAAGATACAAAGGTGGACAGGTGGGAGCTGCAAAACACGAACCATCGGGTTCAAGGTGTTTTTTCCTAGGTCAGGGTTATCTTATCAAAACCGCTAGATAAGCTAACCAATAGAATCTCATGATCATGCCATATTATTTTATTTCTGTCAGATTGCATGGTTTATATATTATGTATGTGTTGTTTCGATCACATAGTTAATTAAATAAACAAGCATGCAAATATGGAATAAAATAAAAACCGGACTATACATAAACATTATCAAAACATGGTTAATCACTTAAGCAAGCATCAATTAATATTAAAAAGCATGTGATAACGAGAAACTACGCATAAAGGATTGAAATCCCTCAAATATCAAATTAAGTTAGATCAATCCTTCCATTACTTGATTAAGGGAAAGACTCAATAAAACTATGTGTTTGACCAACCCTTGTTGGGAAACTTACTTTTATAAAGGAAGCTCTTATTAAAGTTTTGGGTTAACTTAAACATTTTACATCAAGAGGAGTATCCCTTGCTAGACTTGTTGTAAAATGGATACAAGTGTTGAGGAAATCCAATTTAGGATTTCAAGATTGGGGAGTCCACTCAACAGATCAAGGAACTGTAAGCTCACAGTTGGCAAAGACCTGCTTAACTAAATGCCTTAAAATAGCTTAACCAACCCTTGTTGGGGTTATGCGAAGGGGAATATGGATCCTTGCCACTAGAATGTCATGGAAACTAGGCATTCCAAGTTCAATGGTGGGCCTCATATAGTCAAGCTCATTGGATACATTGAGCGCTTGGAGGTTCTAGGGTTTAAACTCCTCGAAGAACTGGGTATCGATCTTATTCTTGCATCACTCCTCTAGATCTTCTCTAACTTTGTTGTAAATTTCAACATGAACAACATTGAGAAGTCTATATCTGATATTCTTATCCTCATTCTCCAAGTGGACAATGATGTGAAGCGTGAAAATCCTTATATCCTTATGGTGAATAAAAGTAAAGGGAAGGTGAAGATATTTAAGACCAAAGCTTCTTCAAGGCCTTCCAAGAAAAGGAAGATCAAAGGGGAGGAAAGAGAGTAAGAGTTTGTTTGTTTCACATGTGGCAAGAAGGGCCACTGAAATAAAAACTACACCCAACCAAGGAAGCAAGGGGAATCTTCAGGTGCATTTTTTATCGAATGAAATATATCTATTTCTACCAATTGGGTATTAGATACTACTTGTGGTGCTCGCATCTGTATCAAAATACAGGAACCAACTAGATTTAGAAAGATTGACCGAGGTGAGGTGGATCTGCGAGCAGCCAACGGTGCCAGACTCACTATTGTAGTTGTCGGAGACTACCACCTCACATTGCCTACTAGGATGGTCTTGGTATTAAAAGGATGTTATTATGTACCCTCTATAACCAAAAACATTATTTTGGTATCCAAATTAGATACTGATGGATTCATATTCAAGTTTAGAAATGAATGTTTCTACTTTTATAAAGATAACATTTGTTTTGGTAGGACACATTTATATAACGGCCTTTATGTGTTAGACTACACAAACCAAGTAATGGAAATCGATGATAAATTTAATTCACATGACTCATACCACACCCAACTTTGGCATCACTAGCTAGGTCATGTCAATGAGAAATGTTTGACAAATTTACATCAAGATGGGAATTTAGATTCTTTCAAACTAAAACCACTTGATGTATGTCATGCATGTCTACAAGGAAAAATGACCAAAGCCCCATTTATTGGGAAAGTTGAAAGTGATAAATAGATTCTATAATTAGTTCACATAAATGTGTGTGGACCATTTCCAGTTCAATCAAGGGGTGGGTTCTTGTACTTCATAACTTTTACAGATGATTTTAGTAGATATGGATATATTTACTTAATGTGGTACAAGTTAGATTCTTTTGATCAGTTCAAAGAATACAAGAATGAAGTTGAGAAACAGCTTGGTAAGAAGATTAAGAACCTCTGCTCAGACAAAGGAGGATAATATCTTAATCAGGACTTCATTGATTTCTTACGAGAGTTTGGAATTCTATCTCAACTCACTCCTCCTTACATGCCTTAGTGGAATGGTGTAAGTGAAAGGAGGAACCACACCCTGCTGGACATGGTGAGATCAATGATGAGTCATGTGAGTCTTCCATTATCCTTTTGGGGATATGCATTACAAACAACAGCACACATACTAAACTAAGTACCAACTAAATCGATAAATGGTATTCTACATGAGTTATGGAGTGGACGCAAAGCCATGTTATCAAATTTACATGTGTATGGTAGCGAAGCATTTTTTAAGGCCTCTTTAGGTAACAAACTTGCACCATGAGGCACAAAGTGTACCTTTATAGGATATCCCAAGGAAAAAAGGGGATATTACCTATACAACCCCTCAGATAAAAAGTTTATAGTGGAAAGACACGCCATATTCCTTGAGAGGGAGCACATATCCAAAATAGATAGTGGGGGCGAGATAGACTTTGATGAAGTCGAGGCTCAAGATATACAGGAGTTGGTACAAGAACAGATTCCACAAAACCCCATGGAAGAAGAATCTGTTCTAGAGACACAAGAACTGCATGTGAGAATGAGAGAGGTGAGAGAACTAGAATGATATGGTTTTCTTGTCACCAAGTATGGTGACTCATTATTGGTTGACAATGATGATCCTCTTACCTACAAGGAAGCAGTTGAAGGCACAGACATTTCCAAGTGGAAAGAATCCATTAATTCTGAAATGGATTCCATGTACCAAAACCAAGTCTGGATTTTGGTAGATCCTTTAGTTGATGTAAAGCCTGTTGGTAATAAATGGGTATTCAAGAAGAAATTGGACATGGAGGGACAAGTCAGAACCTATAAGGCACGACTGGTTGCAAAAGGTTTTAGACAGCGTCAAGGAATTAACTATAATGAAACCTTTTCACCAGTTTCAATACTGAAATCCATCAGAATCCTATTGGCCATTTCCGCTTACCATGACTATGAAATTTGGAAAATGGATGTCAAAACAGCATTCCTCAATGGGAAACTCTAAGAAGATGTCTACATGACACAACCTGAAGGGTTTATGACTCCAAAGGATGCCAACAAGGTATGCAAGTTGCAGAAATCCATTTATGGATTAAAGAAAGCATCAAGGTCATGGAATATTCGTTTTGATGAAGCTGTAATGGAATTCGGATTTGTTAAGAATGAATGTGAGCCTTGTTTCTAAAAAAGGTTTAGAGTAAGTTTAGTCGTTTTCCTAATAGTATATGTTGATAACATATTACTAATTGGAAATGAAGTACCTATCTTATAGTCAGTTAAGTCATGGTTGGATAAATGCTTCTCGATGAAAGACTTGGGTGAGGCAGCATATATTCTTGGGATCAAGATCCATCGTGATAGATCCAAGAGAATGCTGAGCCTAAGTCAAAGTACATACATTGACAAGATACTGAAGAGATTCAGTATGGAACAGTCCAAGAGGGGATTGTTTCCAGTGTCACATGGCATTAATCTTTCCAAGAAAATGTGTCCTCAGACACATGAGGAAAGAAAGAAAATGGCAAGGATACCTTACGCATCCGCAATTGGGTCATTCATGTATGTTATGCTATGTACAAGACTAGATGTTGCTTACGTATTAAGTGTAGTAGGCAGATATCAAGCTGACCCAAGAGACCGCCATTAGATGACATTCAAGACTATCCTTAAGTATCTGAGGCATACTAAGGATATGTTCCTGGTTTATGGAGGAGATGAGGAACTAGTCATCAGAGGACATGTAGATGATAGTTTCCAGACTGATCAAGATGACATGAAGTTGCGTAATGGATACATCTTTAGTTTTAATGGAGGTGAAGTGAGCTAGAAGAGCTCAAAGCAAGGTGTGGTCACAGATTCTACAGCATAGTATGAGTATATCACAGCTTCTGAGGTAGCTAAAGAAGTAGTATGTATGTGAATCTTCATCCAAGAGCTGGATATAGTACCTAGCGGTAAAGATCCTATAACACTCTATTGTGATAATACTGTAACAGTGGCACTTGAAAAAGATCCAAGGTCACATCAGCGGACAAATCACATACTTTAGAAGTATCATCTCTTTAGGTATTTTTCTCAGAGAGGTGAAGTTGCAGTGAGCAGTATTTCCATGGAAGACAATGTGGTGGACCCATTGACTAAAGCATTGACTTAGTAGAAACATGATCATTATGTGAGGTCTAGAGGACTAAAAGTCGTGGGCAGTTGGCTCTAGTACAAGTGGGAGTTTGTTAGAGTTGGAGTCCTAAGAACAAACTATTTATACTTTGATTACATGAATTTACACTTAGTATATATTGTTCATTGTTCTGTATGACTATAATATAATAATGTCCTGGGATATTTGTTGCATTAATAAGGTCATGGAAGATCCCCTCTATGATGAGAACCTTGAAATGCTATTACAATATTCTTAAATAAAGTTCTATGGTTTGATGACATAATATGATAGGACACATAGTATATAGACCGTCATGTGTGAGTACTCGTAAGAAGACGAGACTCTCTCTCATGGAGTTCGCACTTGGTAATCTCCAAGATGGGAGATTATGAGAACAGACCTGCCAATAGTAATTCTGCATGTCTTGGTGTCATAGGATATTTCTATCTACAAGCATGTGTAATGGTTCTTATACTAGAAGATTATCATTAACTTATGTCATGACTCGTGCACTTAGATTTGCTGATGAAAACCGTCACGAAGATAGTTGGCGGGAAGTAGGGTACGTTGGGTGCATCACGAATGACATATTTTTAATGGATAAGTCAAGGAAGGATTTGTCACTTCCATATTTATGGAAGTAGATATCTCAGGCCCTTTGATTTAAATATAACTATCGCCCAAATTCCATGGCCATGGTGTCATGACGAGTTTATTTCTGGAAGTCAAAGAATGACGGATCAAGCATATAGGTTTATGACACTGCCATGAAACCTGGTTGATGAGATATTAAGAAAAAGGGATTAAATTACATGGTAAAAATTTGTATGAGGTGACACGTCAATGAGGCGTCAACTTCTTTCTTTTGGGTGCCTTGACCCATTGCTAGATAGTAATCTTGGACTTTAGGAAATCCCTCCTAATGCCAATGAGAAAGAGGCCTAGAGGGTCACACACTAAGTGTATACAAGTATCTCAAGTAGAATAAAGATTATTCCCATATGTGGTTTAATAATTATTCAAGGAAGCCTAAATCGTTTTAGTTTTGGAGGAATAATAAAATGAAAACAAGATATACACGCTGTGTACATTGAATGCACATGTCATGTAGTTTTCATTTTGGATAGGAAATGAAAAATGAGTGCATGTTTTGTATTAATGATTACACACTGTGTAGTTTTTCTAGACGGGATTTTGAGGAAAAAATATCATTTTATTAAATGATATTTATTATAATTAGCATGGGAGCATGTCAAGGAATTAATGATTTGACATGGGGGTTTTCAATAAGAGTTAATGAAATAAATAAAATGCTTAACACGTTTATTTATTATCATAAATCTATAACCTCAAACCTGATTATAAATATCCTCACAACCCCGACACTTTTTCCTAATCGTTGTGCACAACAATTCTGGATAATTCTCTCAAGGCCGAAAGAACTCCTTCCTCCAAGAACGCTCTCAAGACCGAGAGAGATCTTCTTCCATCGGATCAAGGAGATCTAATGCGGACAACGTAAGCAAAGGCTTCTCTACGCTAGCACCCGGAGATTCCTTTAGCGACATCCAGAGATACGTGGTGCACATGTCGATCACCACTAGAGGAATTCTACACTTGTCTTCTACAATGAAATGACGAATCACATCGTAATGTGATCAAAAATATCAACAAATAAAGAACGCCATAAAAGGTACTTCTTGTCAATTAATTAAATTAATTATAATCAACCTGTGATGATCCTCCTTTCTAGTTCTGGGACTATTCTTCTTCTCTGTCTATTTCTGTGATTCGATCTATGGAGTCTGGCATTTATCGTTATATTGATCCAGGATTGATCATTGAAAATGAAAAAAAGTAAAGTGGGAACATCCACCCACGAGCTTCCACTACGCCCAGGACCTTCAGCCTCTAGTGCCCTTCTGGACCCCTTTGTAAAATATAACTACCCTCCATCCATAGAAAGCAGTAAAAGGCCTAAGTGGCCAATGCGATAAATAAAATAAAATAAAAACTAAACTACATCATACTTGTCTCCTGTGACTATACAAGTCACCACTCAACATATAAGAACCAAAACTCCCCATGGGTCAAATCATTCTCCTACAAGCAAGGGGGAAAAAATCCAAGTTTCAAAATGATTCTCTCAAATAGTAAATTCCTATTTATTAAAAATTACTCATCCTTTTAATGGTATATAATAAGTTTGGCTCATGTTTCAGTTTAGTTTGGTTTTGTTTGATGCAAGTTAGTTTGGTATATTTTCATTAGATTTAGTTCGTCTTGTTTTTGTTTATATTAGCTTGGGAAATTTGATTCATTTGAGATTTAATCAATTCATTTTGATTACATTTGGTTTATATTAGTTTGGTTTAGTTTAGTTTAGTTCATTTCAGTTGTGATCATATAGGTTTGAATTCATTATATTTCTTCTAATTTGATTCATCATTTGTAATATCAAATTAGTTCAAGTTAGATTAGTATGACTTGGTCCAATTTAGTTTCATTTTAATTTTTCTATTTGAATTCTATCTTCTTGATTTTGATCATTCTAGATCTATTTTGGTTGATCGTATTTACATTTATACCAGTAAAGTTCTGTTAGTTTGTGAATGTTTTTTTAAATCATTCTATTTTTTATTTAGTTTTATTTTATCCATTGTGGGTTTGCATGGTGTCACTTTATTTAGTTCAACTCATTTTGGGTTTACTCTTCATAATCTTATTTAATTTGTTTTGTTTTGATTTGAATCAGGTTAGGCTGATTCAATTTGATTCAATTCAGTTTGAATGAGTTTATGTTAAGAGGGAGACAGCTCTTGTAATAGTGTTGTTCAAAAATGGACAAGGAACATATAAAGGAAAACACTCTTTATGGTGTTATAAATGTAAATTTGTTGTGCATTTGACCTCAAACTACACAAATAAGAACATTGAATTTGAGTTATATATACTAGAATAAAATTCTTAGTGAATAGTAATCTTGGAGAAGATATGAAAAAAAAATCCAAAAGAGGCTATTTAATGCTGAAGAAGTGATCATCAATAATGGAAAATAAAAATATGATGAGTAACGAACCAATTAATAAATAATTTTCATTGATTGAATCTAATGATTAAGGTTTCTCTCACAAACATAAATCCCACATTGCTCAAGTTTAAAAACATATATATTCTTCAAGTAATGATGAGGTAGGAGACGAGACCTATAATGAGTACATTCCAAGAACAAAATTGGGATTGTTCCTTGAGAAAAATACCCAACATAAGAATTAAATTAAAAGGAATGATAAATAAGGAATAAAGGTGGATGTAAATAAGAGTTATCTCATTAAAGAGATCATAACATCCATGGTTACAATTGCAGAGAATGACATAATCTTGATAAACTAGTTTTAAAGGAGAAATAATTGAATGAGGCACAATCTCAATGGATTAATTCTGAAAATACATTCCGGAATAGCCCAAAGAGAAAGGTATGAAACTCTTAATTTTTCAAATTACACTGATTCTATTTTCTCTAAAATTATAGAATCTAAAGAAAAAATAAATGGTGTTTGTGCTAAAGGAAGATGTGATAAGGTTACTCCAACATAAAGGAAAATTCAAGTGAAATAAAACCAAGAATACTGCCTTAGGAGAAGGATAAATAAAGTTTGTATGATGCCTGGACTATAACGCCCCGACCCCAGTTACCCAAAGTCGGTGCATTATTATGTAACATTGGCATGATCACAAAAGATCATGTCTCGAAAGACCGATTAGTTTAGTAGCCTTGGAAACACTAGATACATTCATAAATGTTACATTACATCATAAAGTGAAAAACTACAATAACATAGTCTCCATAGTCCACACCCATATCCCCTTTAGACTATCCCTGCAGGTTAGTCATAAAATATTTCTTCACATCCTGGAAAAAATAAAACATAAAAAGGGGTGAGCTCAGATGCTCAGTAAGGATAACAATATAGTGGAAACTTTCATAAATAAACATAAACATTTAAGGAAATGTATGACTAAAACAAAAGCCTTTTAAACTTGAACATCAGCATAATATAGAAAAAGTAAAATTAAATAATGCCATTTATTTATTCACATGGATATTCTACTGGTCGAATAATCACATGAAATATCAATAACCACTTTCATAATGATGGAATGCATAATGTCATACTATCATAACCACATAGTCAAGGGCTTGTGCCAAGACTACAAATAAGATTTTGTCAAGGCCTTGTGCCAAGACACTAGTTTGTATCATGAGACCTACTAATGCATCAAGGGGCTATAGCGGGCTCCACCCCTCACATACTAAGTCCAATACATTCCTTATATTAAAAGGTTTAAACATATCATAAACCATAACATAATCGTATCACATCAAACATGCATAAAGAAAACATAACATTTCCACATTTCAATCACAAGATATAAATACAACACATTGATATAATAAAACCATTTTCAATACCAAAATGAAATAAAAGTAAAACTTGGTATTTATTTTTCATTTAAAAAAATATTACGGCTTGTAAAGGAAGCCGAAACTCAAATAATGGTCACGGCGACGGAGAAGTCGTTGTCGCCGCATACGTACGACAAAAAAACATTCCTTTTTTCGTTTAGTAAAACGCTTCATATAAAAATTATTCCTTTTGAATAAACGTAAAATTAAAAGGGGTTTATACACTGTATAAAGTAAAGTTGTGTATAAAACAAAATATGCCTCACTGAAAGGAGATTGAGACGAAGTCCCTTACCTCATGTCCGACTTGACTCGATCATTCTTTAACCTCCTGAATAATAAACTAGAGTTGATTTCTACTTTATTAAGAACCTTTTTCAAGTTCATTATTCCTTTTATATCACTTATTACCATGTTATGAACATTATTTAATTATTTAAGTTAATAACTGTCGTTTTGTCGATCTTTGGTACTTGAGTCAAAAATAAACTTCTTATAATTACAAGTTGTTCATGTGGTAAAATATCCATTATATCTAGAATTATATTAATGATGTATATATCATATATATATCTAGTATATACATTCATTTATAATATTACATAACATTTAGAGATAAGAAATGAAATGCACCGTTCATGGAGACGGTAAGCCGTACGTACGCATGAACGCTACTTTCATTTATATTTCCTATTTAATGGAATGAAATAATAATGATATAAAGGTATATTATAATTACAGTATAATATCATATATAATATCATTTACTCCATCCTTTATACATCCCACATATGGCATTAACGATTCAAATCACTTTGAGGGGGCGGTAGTCCACACTTCCTAAAATGAAATTATCGCGTTTACCCATAATGGAAATCATAAAGGTATGTCATAAATGAAAAATACATAAGCATAAGGAAAACATAAATATAATATATATCATATATAAATATAGTTACATCTTAATGGCCACCATGATAGGTGTTAAAATAAGATTGAACAATCATCGTTTCGTGAGGCAGTAATTCGCCACCCACAGAAACAGTATGTTATTTAACCATTAGATGAAGGTGTATGTAATTTTAAATAAAATAATTCTCATAAAAACATCCTAGTATATTGAATATACTGTTTTTATTACAAAATAAAGGAATAAAAAGAGTTTAAGGGGTTGTAGAAGAAAAATAAAACAAAAGGACATAAGAGAAGACATTACCTTAAAATCGGGTAACTCTTTTTGATTTGAGCCAAAGGCTTCCTTGGGAAGACTTCTTCCAAAATTGAGGCTTATAGGAGTAATAGAGGGAAGTTTAGATACTATTTGGGTAGAGTTTGGCCGAGACAAATGGCTTTGAAGGTGTTAATAAGGTGGTAGAGGTGGGGGCCTTTTATAAGAGGAGAGGGGGCACTCTTGGAAAGTCATGAAATGTTACATTATTATGAAATTATTTTCGGATTTTAAAGGTCCCACAATGATATATTTATAGTATAAGGTGATAAGGGTTCTAAATACACCCATCCAATAGGATTTATACAAGTGTAAGTCTTATATTTTACCTTATCTTTTTATTTTATTTAAATCATTCATTAATGAGGTAATCATTGCATCATCATGGTGTCATAAATAAATTTATTTATTTAATATCTAAAAATTATAAAAAAAGACCATGATGTAGGAAATATTTTTATCTTTCCAATGAATATTTATGGTCTAAGATATCATTTATGTAGACAAAATTAAAATTGTTTTACTTGGGTGATACATACTTTTGTTATATTTTCCTTTCTTTAAAAATAAAAAGATAAAATGTCATTATCACACAAAAGTGATTCCATGGGGTCCCAAAGTTTGGAACAAGGAATCCCATGGTCATCCATGACACAACCAGTAGCATTAGGATACATGTTGGGGTCATTGTATATTATTATGATATTATTTTATTACCCTTAACTACCCGATTACTAATTAATCCTGATAATTAATGATAATTGTCGTCGTTACTATTCATAATGTCCAAAAACAAAAGAGTATTAACTAAATAATTTGGACCTTCTAATTCCAAATATGTAATCCATTTTACCAAATTATAAACACACAAATTGAAGTAATTAATTTAAAAATTATTCCTGCTGTCAAAACAAATAGCGTGTTTTTAAGAAACAATATCTATCAAAAGATTGACAATTGTTTATGTCCAATTTCAAATTGAAATTAATTATAATGACCACCATTGGATAAAATGGTAAAATTATATTATAATTACACTTTAAAACCACTCAATATTATAATTTATCAATATAAATTATTTTTATTAAAAAAAAAATTTAAGTATTTTTCATTATTCATCAAAAACTGGAAGTTCTCAGAAAAATACCAAAAATTCAACATAGGCTAATCTCGATATTACAAATACAAAAATGAAGTCCATTTTGAAATATAAAATTTATATAATTTCAAAAGGTGGGTATTACTATTCATAACAGCTACTTTGATTGGTCGGGGTGCGTCAGAACTCGAAGTTGGGTACAACACACGCTACTCTATTATTCAAAGATAAGCGTACCATGGAAGCTTGGGGTGTTACATTCTACCCTCCTTCAATAAATTGCATCCTCGCAATTTTAAATTGTTCTTCGAAAATAAAAGGTTGAAAGTAGAAAATACCTTTGTGGAAAACCCACATCGGAAATAAGGTTAATAAAATTTATCCTTAATAAGAGGGAAAGGGAAATGAAAAAGTCACCACCAAATTATGATCTCGATTAGGAGAACATTGGTGGAAATTAGAGAAAAATAATTGGAGGGAAAATGTAAATTTTTGTAGGGAGTGATTGAGTTCATCAGTCACAAACAAGTGTAAAATTGAGGGCCTCAAAGCCTTCAATCTATGGTGATTTAAAATATCATCAGTTCAACAAAACATAAGGTATTAGGATAACACATTTTTTTAAATATCCATTTACTAAAGTTTAAGAATTAATTTATTCATATAATAAGAGAGAGGTATATATATATATATATATACTTGACAAGTAGAGTTTCAATCTTCAACTAATTTCTACCACAAACTCATCTTTCCCTCAAAAAGATAATAGAACTCAAAAATATTATATTTATCCTAATCGTACATGGTTAAAAATATTAACACGTGCCATTTAGATTAGGAAAACTAATTTGTAATAATCAGGGACTTCTTGTAGGCCATTGGTAGGTAATAAAGGCATGTCTCACTATGGTTGTGGGTTCGATTCCTGCAGCTTCGTCCGACGTGATGGGTTATCCCCCAACCTGAAGGTTGTCCTTTTCCTAAAACTATAGTATTATAATATTCCAAAATAATCTTCAGAAATGTTTTAACCTTAAACAATACTATACAAAGTTCAACTTAATCCATTCCAACCTTTATAGTTATCCAAAATACCTCTGTCCAGACATTCTCTAAAAGGTCTCTAAATTCCAAAATCAATTGTAACATCAGATTCCCCAAACAAAGTAAAGTTTCTCTTATTGTCACATAATAAAAATATGATTACCTTCATCATGTTAAAACCTTAATGAAAACAAAAAGTACTACAGTAAAATACTTATATATATCACATTATTCTTATAACAAGAATATAATCCTTGAGTCCAAAAGCACCAATACATTAATTATTCCACTTCAACTGTAGTAACAGCATAAGATTGGCCTTGATCCCTTGGCCTTTTTTGAGGTAATTTTCCCTGACGCTTAGGACATTCATTTTCATAATGCCCCATTTCCCTACAATTGTAGCATTCAACATTGATAGCCTCTTTCTTTCCCTTGCAATCATAAGCCTGGGGACCTTTTTCTCCACATTTATAACAAACTCCAATTCCTTTTAGGCAAGTACTGGGGTGATTCTTCCCACAATTATCACATAATGGAAAATCCTTATTTCCCTTTTTCCCTTTATATATCCCTTGTTCCACTGTTCTCTTCTTCTCTTGCTTTACTTTATTGTCATAAGATTTAGAGAATTCCTTTTCTGTCTTGATAGCACGTGAGACAATATCTTCGTACGATGAGAAAGATTTTGAGACTAAGGCTCGACGGAGAAACGGTTTTAACCCATCAAAGAAACGATAAATCTTACTTCTTGGGTTACGTACATAATCTGGAGCATACCTCGCTAGCCTTGTAAAGTTAGCCTCGTACTTTGTGACATTCTCATCCTCCTTTTGTCTCAGACTCAGAAATTGCCTTTCCATATCTGCTCGATGGTCACAAGGAAAGTATTTTTCTAAGAAAATATCTTTGAACTCCCTCCATTCAATATTTGATACCTCATCATCTTCCTTTGTGTTTTGAATCAATGACCACCATTGATCAGCATCTCCAGTGAGGCGGTAAACTACCATGATAATCTTTTCCCTTTCACTACTCCCCAAGGCGTGAAATATTTTCTCTAAGGAATTTATCCATTTCTCAGCTACTAAGGGATTTGTACTCCCATTGAATATTGGTGGTTGTTGCCTTATGAAGTGGTCTAACATTGATCCTCCACATTGCGGATCAGGGTGCTCCATACGAGTAAGGTTATTATTCATAACCTGAGTGAGTTGTCCCAGTATGGTTATAAGTTGATCACCACCAGTTGTATCACCAGCTCCACTATAATTATCTTGAGCAGGAGGGAAATCCCTACATGGAGTGTGTGCATTGGTATGGTTTCCATTCCTTCTACTAGGCGCCATTTCTAAACAATGGCATAAACTAGATCAGTTTATGAATCAAAATACATAATTCCATACTTGTAAAACACTTAACATAAATGGAACAGTTTATGAATATAATCCATAATCATAAAAATGTTTTCTTTGAGGAATTATATACTCATAAACCCTTCATAATGGTTTGTAAAGAAAATGAGAATTATCCTAAGCATATCCCTCGGGGGTGTCGTAACCAAGAGTGCATCAAGGCTAGTTGTCGTGCACTAGTTCACGTTCGAGTCTAGCTCAAAGCAGTGTTTTCAGGTTTTACCCCTAGGTACATTTGTGCCAAAGCCACCTCTACCTGCTTGTATCTAGACAGGGATTTATTTCTCGTAAAATACACAAAATCTATACTTTACCAAAATTCTAGGATGTTCTTCTATAATAATCCTCAAAGTCTATCTTAGGGATATGTGCTCTAATCAGAGTTTATCTAAATCTATCTTCCAAGGTTATTACTAAACTGCCTATGATTCCAACTGTAATGCCCCGACCCCAGTTACCCAGATTCGGTGCATTATTACGTAACATTGGCATGATCACAAAAGATCAAGTCTCAGAAGACCGATTAGTTTAGTAGCCTTGGAAACACTAGATACATTCATAAATGTTACATTAAATCATAAAGTGAAAAACTACAATAACATAGTCTCCATAGTCCACACCCATATCCCCTTCAGAATATCCCTGCAGGTCAGTCATAAAATATTTCTTCACATCTTGGTAAAAATAAAACATAGAAAGGGGTGAGCTCATATGTTCAGTAAGGATAACAATATAGAAGAAACTTTCATAAATAAACATAAACATTTAAGGCAATGTATGACTAAAACAAAATCCTTTTAAAATTGAACTTCAGCATAATATGGAAAAATTAAAATGAAATAATTCCATTTATTTATTCACATGGATATTCTACTGGTCTAATAATAACATGCAATATCAATAACCACTTTCATAATTATGGAATTCATAATTCCAGACTATCATAACCACATATTCAAGGCCTTGTGCCGAGACTACAAATAAGATTTTGTCAAGGCCTTGTGCCAAGACAATAGTTTTTCTCATGAGACCTACCGATGCATCGAGGAGCTATACCGGGCTCCACCCATCACATACTAATTCCAATGCATTCCTTATATGAAAAGGTTTAAACATATCATAAACCATAACATAGTCGTATCACATAAAACATGCATAAAGGAAACATAACATTTCCACATTTCAATAACAAGATATCAATACAACACATTGATATAATAAAATCATTTTCAATACCAAAATAAAATAAAAGTAAAACTTGGTATTTATTTTTCATTTAAAAAAAGTTATGGCTTATAGAGGAAGCCGAAACTCAAATAATGGTCACGGTGGCGGAGAAGTCATTGTCGCCTCATACGTACGCCAAAAAAACATTCCTTTTTGTCATTTAGTAAAACACTTCATATGAAAAAGATTGATTTTTAATAAACATAAAAGTAAAAGGGTTTTATACACCGTATAAGAGAAAGTTGTGTATAAAACAAAATATGCCTCAATGAAAGGAGATTGAGACGAAGTCCCTTACCTCGTGTCCAACTTGACTCGATCATTATTTAACCTCCTGAATAATAAAGTAGAGTTAATTTATAATTGTTTAATAACCTTTTTCAAGTTCATTATTCCTTTTATATCACTTATTACCATGTTATGAACATTATGTAATTATTTAAGTTAATAACAGTCATTTTGTCGATCTTTGGTACTTGAGTCAAAAATAAACTTCTTATAATTAAAAGTTGTTCATGTAGAAAAATATCCATTATATCCAGAATTATATTCATGATGTAGATATAATATATATAATATATATCCAGTATATACATTCATTTATAATATTACATAACATTTAGAGGTAAGAAATGAAATGCACCGTTCATGGAGACGGTAAGCCGTACATACGCATGAACGCTACTTTCATTTCTATTTCGTATTTAATGGAATGAAATCATAATGATATAAAGGTATATTATAATTCCAATATAATATAATATATAATATCATTTAATCCATCCTTTATACGTCCCACATATGGCATTAATGATTCAAATCACTTTGAGGGGGCGGTAGTCCGCACTTACTAAAATGAAATTATCGCGTTTATCCATAATGGAAATCATAAAGGTATGCCATAAATGAAAAATAAAGAATCATAAAAAAACATAAACATAATATATATCATATATAAATATAGTGACATCTTAATGTCCACCATGAGAGGTGTTAAAAGAACATTTAACAATCATCGTTTCGTGAGGCAGTAATTCACCACCCACAGAAATAGTATGTTCTTTAACCATTAGACGAAGGTGTGTGTAAGTGTAAATCAAATACTTATCATAAAAACATCCTAGTATATTGAAGATACTGGTTTTGTTACAAAATAAAGGAATAAAAAGAGTTTAAGGGGTTGGAGAAGCAAAATAAAACAAAAGAACATAAGAGGAGACATTACCTTAAAATCAGGTAACTCTTTTTGATTTGAGCCAAAGGCTTCCTTGGGAATACTTCTGCCCAAAGTGAGGCTTCTAAGAGTAATAGAGGGAAGTTGAGAGAGTATTTGGGTAGAGTTTGGCCAATCCAAATGGCTTTGAATGTGTGAATAATGTGGTAGATGTGGGGGCCTTTTATAAGAGGAGAGGGGGGCACTCTTGGAAAGTCATGAAATGTTACATTATTATGAAATGCTTTTCGGATTTTAAAGGTCCCACAATGATATATTTCAAGGATAAGTTGATAAGGGTTCGAAATCCACCCATCTAATAGGCTTTAGACAAGTTTAAGTATTATATTTTACCTTATATTTTAATTTTATTTAAATCATTCATTAATGAGGTAATCGCTGCATCATCATGGTGTCATAAATAAATTTATTTATTTAATGTCTAAAAATTATAAAAAAAATAACATAATGTAGGAAATATTTTTAGCTTTCCAATTACTATTTATAGTCTAAGATATAAATTATTTAGACAAAATTAAAAAAAAATTCTTGGGTGATACATACTTTTGTTATACTTTCCTTTCTTTAAAAATAAAAAGATAAAATGTCACTATCACACAAAAGTGATTCCATGGGGTCCCAAAGTTTGGAACAAGGCATCCCATGGTCGGCCATCATACAACCAGTAGAATTAGGACACATTTTTGGGTCATTGTATATTATTATGATATTATTTTATTACCCTTAACTACCTGATTACTAATTAATCATGATAATTAATGATAATTGTCGTCGTTACTATTCATAATGTCCAAAAACAAAAGAGTATTAATTACATAATTTGGACCTTCTGATTCCAAATATGTAATCCATTTTACCAAATTATAAACACAGAAATTGCAGTAATTAATTTAAAAATTATTCCCGCTGTCAAAACAAATAGCGTGTTTGTAAGAAACAATATCTATCAAAAGATTGACAATTGTTTATGTCCAATTTCAAAGTGAAATTAATTATAATGACCACCATTGTATAAAATGGTAAAATTATATTATAATTATACTTTAAAAACACTCAATATTATAATTTATCACTATAAATTATTTTTATTAAAAAAGTTGTTTATAAGTATTTTTCACTATTCATCGAAAACTGGAAGTTCTCAGAAAAATACCAAAAATTCAACATAGGATAATTTCGATATTAAAAATCCAAAAATGAAGTCTATTTTGAAATATAAAATTTATATAATTTCAAAAATTGGGTATTACTATTCATAACGGCTACTTTGATTGGTCGCGGTGTGTTAGAACTCGAGGTTGCGTACAACACACGCTGCTCTATTATTCAAAGAGAAGCGTACCATGGAAGCTTGGGGTGTTACATGGATAGAAAGCATAATTAATTATATAAACTCATCAATATGTTCTAAGATCAAAGTTTCAAGGGTAATTATTGGTGTTGTGGGATATTTTGGCAAAAATACTTTAATTATTATAAGAACATGTGATTAACATAGAACTAGAATGAATCTATGGGATAAATCCAAGAAAAAGAAGAAGTTTTGTGAGAAATATAAATAATACCATAATGTAGAAATATACAAGTGAGAAGTATAAAAAAAATCTCCAATGATTTCTAAAAATTAGAAGAGTCAAATAAGAAGTATAAAATCTGTTCAAAATTACAGGAGAAGAAATAGAGATCTAATTAAAGAACAAAATGTTGTTTATAAGGAAATGAAACAAAGAAAACCTAATGTTTAAGAGAATGGAAGGTAACTAGCCATGTTTCAAAGGTCATTATGAAATTCCTACCAAGAAAAAAGGAAAATATGAAGAATAATAAGCTAGCATATAAGGTTTCATTTCACTTTGTTTTACATTCAATAAAAGAGGTCCCACACAATAAGCCTATTGAGAAAAGTGAGAACATCAGGTTGTCTACAAATATAAATGATGATATAATTAGTAAAATAGGATTAAGGATTATACCAATGATAAATTTGGGAGGTATGGAAGATCACACTAGAGATACATCTATCAATATTCCAGAACTAATTAAAGAGAAAAGTACCCCCTCCCTATCCTCTTTTATTTGATGTTTACTAACATGTAGGGAATTGAAAGAATCAAATATTAGGGAAGTTAGAAGAGGTTATCAGTACTGTATAATAAGATAATATTATCATCATAGAGTATATAAACTATCATGATGATGATAAAGTGGGTTCATCCCTTTTGAGGGAGGAAAACATGTTAAAATGATTTCAAAGTGTTCAAAATCATAAAATCTATAATTATCTAAACATCATTAAAAATATGAAAGAATAGGTATTCCAATAAAAATATTTACCCCTTTTTTATTATAATAAATGTGTTTATAAAGGGGTTATTTTCAATGTCAAGGATAAAGGGACGTTTTTATACCTTGCACAATATATTTTTGATGTGCTTATTGAGATGTGAAATAAATGAGAATGTATATTGAATTTAGAGGTGTGTTGTGGTATTGCAAACAATTATAAAGGGGTATATTTAAGTTTCCATGTATGATTATATATGTTTTCATTATGGAAGATATAATAATCTTTCAACATGTTTGTGAAGATTTTCTAGAGTTTCTGAGTTTGATTGCATCATAAATGGAAAGGAGACTATGTATTGCTTCTTAAAGACCTTGGTTGGATAGCCTCAATGTAGCATTCTTTGTAATTTTGATAATTGTTGGTGAGGTAGAATTTAAATAATTAAAGACAACTATTTTAGGGGTAAAAACTTTATCTTCAGTATATATCATGATGTTTTGAGAGTATTTGGAGTGTTAGATAAGTCCTCAAGTTGAGTTGAAAAGGTTCTAGATGCTAAATTGATGAAGTCTGGGATTATAGTAGTTGCATAAGGGTAAAAGTATCAGATACATATAAATAAGTTGGGATGTAAAATGAATGTGTGAAGATAATTTACTATTTTAATAGAGGTAAATTACTACTTTTGTAGAGGTAATCAAGAGGTGCATGAGGGAAAATGTAAAATCAAGGACATGTTTAATTTCCATCTAGTTTCCATGTAATAGTAAACCAGTATGTCGTGTAAAGTTAACACTGAAGTTCTAGAGCTACATTAGGGTCACTAAACTCCACCAAAATATAATCTAGAATATTAGAGAGTTTCATAAGAGTTATTCCCTGATTTAGTACATTTTTTAATGGTCATCTCCGATCTGTATGGAGGTCTATCAATCCTATGTAAAGGTCACACTAATGCTGACTGTTTGTGTGAATGAGGACCAATGTTTGTCAGTTTATGTTGAGTGTAAGAGTGAATTGAGTTTTTTAATGATTCATCAATAATAGATTATGTGTCATTGGTTGTATAATAGGTTCCATCAAACACTTAGTGAATTACGATTAATGTTTCAAACTCAATAAAATTCAACTTTCAGTGAAAAGGTAATATAAAAGTTAATTTTACATAGAACCATTTTTCTTAAGGGTAATTTCATTTAACTTTATGAAAAAACATTCTACATAAGGGTAAATGAATTTATATTGACAAGGGTAAAACAAAATGATCCTTATACAGGTTGTTCTATATAAGGATAATACTAGGTTATCCTTACATAGACTACACTATAAAATGGTAAGTGGAGATTTCACTTATGTGGACCATTCAGTGTCTGGGTAAAACCGATAACCATTAGGTAGATCCAGAATTCATAAAGGTAAATTGAACTTTCCATAAAACTAAAAATAATGTTCTATTTTTGTTTTCTTCTTCAACTCATGCAAGTATTCATAAATCAAATTCATGGTATGGCTATGATTCCACTATCGGGTTTAAATAATTCTAATAACAATTATTAGATCCTGAGAAGCATATAAAATCCCATATGAATTATCTACCATGGTAGAAATATGAAAAATTAATAAGAAACTAAAATTAAGAAATCCTACAAAATGTGAACCGTTTATTAAAGAATCCATTATATCATTTTAAACACCAGTATATGGGTTTGAGATAGATAACTAAAATTGCATCCAAAAGACATCCCACATTTTGGGTGATAGGGAGTTCAGTCAAGGCATAGTGTAGACATATATACAAACCACTGACACATCCACCGGAATGTATCAAGTCTACAGTTGGATGGCCAAACAACCAATAAGAAATGTCCATAAACCCTAAACAACAATCAAACCACAAAAATCAGGTCGACCCCTTGAACTAGGGTTTGATGAAACCAAAAAATGGAAGGAGGAACCTACAAGGAAATAAGAAAAAATGAATTGGAGAACAAACCTTGGTGAACCAACCATAAACCATGATTATCACACCATAAACCAGGCTTTGAGCATTAATGGGGAGGAAGGAAGCCCATGCTGGAATGGCAGAATCAGAAGGAACCAGAGCGTCGAGGCACAGTTTCAGCTTTGAGTGGGATGAGCGCAAAATACCAAGATGGAATGACAGAATCGGAAGGAACCAGAGCATCGAGGTAGGTTTTCATCTTTGAGTGGGATGAGTGCAATGGATGAGAGAGGAATCAGGGGAGAATAGGGTTGGCGAGGGAGAAGATATTTGGCACCAGGGATTAGCGCAATGGATAATCGGGGATGATTGATGGGGGAGACAGTTTTTGGGGAAGAGGGTTTTCAGGGGAGCACGTGGGATGAGCCCGATAGAATTCGGTTTGAGGGAGGATATACCTACGGTTTTATTAAAATAATAGGTATGGAAAATATATTCCAATGGTTTATAAAAACCATTGGAATTAATGTGTTGGTATAGACTCATTTTTTAGTAGTGAATGTTATCTTCATACATTTTTTATTCAAAATAAACTATGTGATTACTATCATTTTGTAACCCTTTATCTACATGAACCTTTAATGTTAGTAAATGTGAATATTGAATAGGTGTGGTAAAGATGTTTTCAGAAGATATTTTTGATTGGTTGGTTGATTTTTTAGATGGTTTTGAGTCGAACTTTCATTTAACCCCCTTACCTTTGTCTGTCTTTAATAACATTCATAGGTTTAGAACTTTTTTCATTAATTTTTAAAGGATTATCATGAAAAATAAATTGTAAATGAATACCTCCTTGTCAAAATGTGTCTTTACAAGATCTGACAGTCATGCAAAGAATGTTCCAACAACTTGGTAGACCATATGAATATATTCATCATCAAGTGGAATAGGTATCTCAACACTCGACTCATCAGCTATTCTAATCGCTACTCACACATGACCTATTGGAAGTGTTCTATTTTTTAGACAGTCGTCTTGGATATTGAATATCTTAGCCCTCGCTACAAGGTGATGGATGGGTGTTGATTGATATAAATCACATTCATTTTCACCCTATAGAATATCAGTACAGGAAAGGTATTAGTTTCTATTTGATTCACATTTTACAGAAACAATTATTATAATATTGATTACCTCAACTAAGATATATCTTTAAGGGGAATGACTCACCCCAAAGTTGGTGGGGGTGGGGTGGGATCTCCATGCACTGGTTGTTCTTGAGTTATTTATTATCTTTTCTTCTCCCCCATAAAATTTGTTAGAAACTCAGTTTTCCAATGAAATTGTTCTTCAAGGGAAACTAATCATGCTTTTATCTCTTCCATTTATTTATCTTTATCCTCCTATTGTTTTTTCTCAAAATATGTTCAAGGTTTCACCTCAAAACTCGCACCTCTAACGTGGTTATACTATTTTGGATGCTTAAAGGCCACCGATAATAGGTGTTCATCAAATAGAGTTGTTGATAATTCTTATGACTCTATGAGATAGAAAATATAGGAAAATAAGTAATCATTGTTATGTAATAGTGATTTAAAGTAAAACAAATTTTTATTATGTCATACTTACACATGTTTCCCAAACTTTTTATGTGTTTTCATCTATTCATATCACATATTTATTTATATGTGTATCCTTACATAACACATGACGTGGGATGGAAGTAGATTTGGATTTGGATTCATCAATCTGTATATAAATAGGGGGATATAATTATGTTGTTTTTTCATGTCACATAAAAGTATTATAGTAGATTTAAAATATGTACTATTTTTTTCAAGTGAAGTGTACCCTATCCTTGCTTTATGGTAGGGGTACATTGGTTTTATTTCCCATTCCTTATTTTCAACAATAAGTTGTTGTTTCATAAATAAAAAACTCTCAATCAAAGTGATGAATACACATATTATCAAAAAATGTATTACCAGTGACAATATACCTGAAAATACATCGTTGTATGATGACCGGTAAATGCATCTCATGCTTCTTCGGTTATCAGGTGTGTATACATAAGTGGTGGGTGTGGGTTTATTTTATCTTAAACATCTTTAAGATGAAATCTCGTTAAAATTATGTGAATTAATTTATGAATCCTTCCATAAATAATTAATACATAATTCTTGTGAGATTAATCTACTATAAATGCACTCTGCAAGGGATGATGAAGAGTAAGTCAATGTTTCATTATTTTATTTTTTAGTAAAATAAAGAATGGATATCATAATTTTACCATAATATCTTCCCAAATCAGTGTCTTAAGCATGGTCACAATATGGTTCCATGAATATACATCAATAGGCACACATTTCCAAGTGACGAGCCTAATGTAACTACTGTACTTGGCCTCTTGGGGGTCAATATGTTGGTCGTTCACATTTCATCCAACCTTGAATTTGATGTCTTTGCTTTTCAGCTAAATAATTTTTTCTAACACTAGAATACTATGATGCTTCTATTTTTTCTACAATATCAGTTCTTCATCACCCACCATTTTCTCAGATTCAACATCATCAATATGCTCTTCATCTGGATTGGTAGCATCTACATGTGCAGAAGGTCGTTGTTCCTCTACACTGGGAGAAACAACAGGTTGAGAAACATATTTTTCCTCTACACTGGGAGCAGTAGTAGGTTGAGGCACCAGCTATTCCTCTAGATTGGGAGTATCAACACATGAATAAGTCATTATCTACAGAATTGGTTTAACATTTAATTTAGATTACATAAATTTAGTATCAAATAGATAATAACATGAGGTAACGTAGTGTATATTATAAAAAAATAACCTAATTATTGAACTCTTTTTTTAAGGTTGAAGAGATTTGAACCCTCTATTGAGTATTCAAATCCCTTCATTGTGGTATTATATACTATATAAAACCCTATCTAAATTGGATACTCGATGAAAGGGTCATTAACCCACTTGTACTGCATGTTTTTCTATTATAAATAGTTCTTCTTTGTACCCTTCCTTACTGAAATCCACTTTCACGAATCCCAATTCATTTATTTTAACAGCACTCCTATTATAAACCCAAATGAATTGAAAAATTAACACTTGTAATGTTGTATAATCCAACTCCCATAATTGGTTTATGATGAAAAATTATGACATAATTTCATAAATTGGATTTATGTCCTTAGTACTAGAAACATGCATCGCTTCAGCCACAGATGTAACTCCACTATTTTTCATGGTACTGCCTTCATCATTTTCATTTGTATAGAACATATAACCATTAATTATGTAACCATTGTAAGATAATACATACACACATTCTCCTCTATATATCCATCAAATTCTTTCTAAAATTGAATCCATATTTTCACCCAACTCCTTAAAAATATGGTCTCAAAAATATCCTACAAATTGTTGATTATGTGTATTTGATATCCATCTTCCATCCCTTGATGGAGTCAAATGCCTAATAATTTCTTTTTGGATTTCAACATATGATGAAACCTCCAAAACATTATGCAAAATATAAATCTCATGATCTGTAATATTGATTGTGACAACATCTCTTCCAAAACTTCCTTCACCCACAAGTTGTCTGGTGTGATAAGATTTTAGTAGACCAATTATTTCCACACCAGATAGGTAGTTGGTATATAATTCAATGGCTTCTTAAACAATATATCACTCTATAGTACAACCCTTTGGTCAACCTCGATTTTTGACATACACTTTCAAAATCTTCATATACCATTCAATGGGGTACATCCATCTATAGTGTACAGGACCACATAGTCGAATCTCTCTCACCGAGTGAACCATCAAGTGAACCATCATATCAAAGAATACTATTAGGAAGAACATTTCTAATTCACATAATATGATGATAATTTCATTTTCTACAGTCACTAATTTTGTCAGGTATATAACTTTATTGTATATATCTTTGAAAAATAAATAGAACTTGGTTATTTTATGACATACATTCTTGGAAAAAATGCAACGTAAAGATACAAGAATTAGATTTTTCATCAAAACATGGCAGTCATTTGATTTCAGACCCTTTAACTTTTAATCAGTCATTGACACGATATTATTGATATTTGATGAATACCACTCATGAGCCTTTACGTCATTCAAGAAGTTATGAAACTGATATCTATCCTTCCTGGAAAGAGTGTAAGTAGCTGGAGGAAGAAAAGTTTGTTTTCCCCCTTCATTGGTTCCAACTCTTCCCATATTCTCATGTCAATCATGTCCAACCTATCTTTAATTCCATCCTTTGTTTTGTTGGGTTTATTTAGTAACATACTAATTATACTATCATATACATTTTTTCAACATGTATAACATCAATAAAATTTCTAACGTACAGACAATTTCAATATAGTAATTCAAAAAAAACTAATCTTTTTTTTCAACCAGTTTTCATAAGGTTTTTCAAAAATGGTTTACCAAAAGCAATGTCTGCATCTTTTACTTTCTCAAGTAGTTGATCAACTATGAGTGAAGATAGTGTTTTATGTTTTTTTTTAACTTCTATCAAATGATGTTGTCCAAAATAGGTACTTATGTCATCGGGGTATAAATTTGTGATTTCTTAAAAATACAGTCTTCAATGAATGTTTCAACCTAATTGTGTCACGACCCCCTCCCCACAAAGTGTACCCCTCCTGGTCCGGTAATGTGAGAAGGGAGATAATGACCCCCGAGTCCCGCCTCCAGTAGGCCCCGGGTTGGCAACTAGCACCGAGGGTAAAGTAACACACAAATGGGAGGAATTTCCCTCTAAGAGAACACATGCGAAAGAGGGAGATAAGATAGACACCAACCAACTCCAACTGAAATATAAAAGAAACCCAAGTTCATATATGAAATGACATGAAAAAGTACTACAAGTACCCAAAATAAAGTACTAAAAGTACCCAAAAGAAAGGAAAAACAGCAGCGACCACAAGCCCGAACAGCTCCTGCAACCACAAGCTAGTAGTAACCAGCCTGATCTCCAACCTGCTCCAAGTGACCTGAAAAATAATTTATATATACGTAGGGTGAGTATAACAGTATACTCATTAGGATCCTCCCCGATGCCTCTCGTACAAAAGTAAATAAAGCATGCTAAAGCACAGTGAACAACAAGTGAAACTAAATCGTCACCTAAATAGGTATACTAAGTTCCCAACCTCACCATGGCAACTCTCACCAAGTAACGCATACAAGAATATAGCATTTAGTAAAGAATATCAAGGGTACCCCACTACTACTTCCCCACTGGTTTGCTGCTTTTCCCCAATGACATACGTCCTGTGAATCTCTCTCCAAAGGCTTACCCGTATAAACTTGGGCTAAGATCCATAATATGCACCACGTGCACCACAAAGGCTTGCCCACAGACACCTGGGCTAAGCTCTACACCATCCTCACAACCAAAAGTAACCAGGTAGGTTTCGAGAGCCACCAAATCCCGCATAACGTGTATCATACGTCGGGTATTGTACCTCAAGCCATTACAGCCCATACACCGCGTAAGGATCCTCAAGCCATCACAGCCTATACACATTACACCTATAGTAGTCCATAGGATACTATATCCAGAATATATATGTGTGAAATAACCACAAGCCATTACATCCCTCTACACACATATATAGGGAAAACTAACCACTGTGCCTACTAGAAAAAAGATCTACCAAGAGAAGAGAGTAGGGTCAAAGGGGGTAGTCATCCATTCAACCTCCCATCAGAATGTTGGGGAAGACACCCCCCAGGGCTCAGAATCCCCGGGGTGTTATTTTCCCTTACCGAAAGGGTGGAGTAGAATTTAGAAACACAAAAAGTACAGAATATATATATATATCACAACCACACTATGGGCATAACCTAGTATTAGACACAACTGTATCTAATGTCTCTCAGACTCTGGACTACCACTTCTAAGACTAGGTATCCTATAAACACACAACCAGTTAAAGAACTTCATTAGGTTACTTCATTCCCTATTTCATCAATTCCAATTTATGTTAATTAATTCTTTACACATTAATTAACCATGAACAAAACCACATTAAACTTCATTGTCATACACCAAGGGACCACTTTCCCTTTTTCAAATTACCACCTCATCATTATGTTCTAGCAAATTCCAACCCCATGGGTTAACACCATTTAATCAATCTTTCATTTCATAAATTACTTTCTCATATTCCCAGGAATTCTAAAAAAGCAACCTATGCTACTAAACACAAAGGGGGGTCAACATGGTGAGTAGATATGCTATCCGTCGAGTCTTTGCCGCCTATATCAAGAGCATAGACCCATTCTCCCTCGAGAGGTTAAACACGGAAAGCACGTGGCATACCCCACGTGTCTTCACCTCCTTCGGAAGAAGGGTAAGCAAGACCAGCTGCCTTGAACAGTGGGGAAAAGTAAAGCAGATAAACAACCAAACAAAACCACCAACATCCAGCCATCACATCCATCCCATACCATCATCCTTGGTGTCATCCCTGACACCCATATGCATAAACCGATGCATCTCGCCACTCTAGGCGCCATCCGCTGCCACAACCACAAGGCCTCCCTACCTCCACATATCACAATAGTTATCCAGGCTCACATCACAGCACAAGCAGCAGGAAAACAATCATCACATCAAATGGGCTCTTGGCCCTTTAACAAGGAATCCATCCTTCATACAAAATGAGCACTCATGGCTACAAACCACAAGGCATTCTTCCTTACAAGAAAGAGGGTAACTCAGAACCCTATCAGGCATTATCTTTTATCAACAAAAAGTTCTTTAATCCATATTGAGTTAACTATTTCACTATTGGTAGGTTCCAACTATGGGAAACTTAACTAAAAAGCTATCATAGATATCACAATTCAATTAAACAATTAACTTGACATGCCTTTAAACAACAAGCACCAACAACAACAACCGGATTCGTTCACATGCCACTTTATCTTTAGCCAATTAATTATCAATTAATTCTAGATTTACGTTCTTTATCAATTCATCAAGAACAAAATTCTAACAAGCAAGACATAGATATCACAATATCTAGAAAATCAAGAGGAAAACCGTTATCATGGTACAAAGCAACACATGCGATCAAACCAATTATTTTAATCCGGTTCAAGTATTTAATTAGGTCAATTTCATTGTGATCCAAAGGGATAAATCATGATAGCTCTATAATTGCACATAAACAAAAAGAGAAGCCGCGAATACCCTACCTCAAACAGTTCCTCACGTTCTTTATCCACACAACGGATCACAATCCTCCTCTCGCGACAACTGTATCCACCCAAGGATGCCACGGTATGTCCTCACCAACCAAAACCCCAAGAAAAACCCATTTGAAGCCTGAAGATTACATGGTATAATATGGAAAGGAGGATAGTATAAGATGAACCCCAAAAGAACGACAATACAACATACCTTATATCGAAGATTGATCGACACAGCTTGGTTGCATCAAAATAGAGTAGAAATGATCTGAGGAGTAAAGTTTGATTGTGAAACTCTTGTAAGAAGGTTTGAAAGGTTCTAGCATCTCATAACAGAGAACAAAGAGGAAGAACAAGGGAGAATGATATCTCGTTCCTTTTTGAAGATTTAATGAGGTAACAGTTTAAGATCCGGTTAATTCTCCATTAAAAATGGATCGCATTAACCCACGCGGTTTGACCAAGTAAAAACATCCCAGAATTAGGAATAATTAATATAGGATTTATGGCATTTGAATTAGCCTTGAGAGTCCTTAAAATAAGGCTTTAAATGTATTTTATGTCAAAGGAAACGTCAAAAGGGGAAAACTGTAGGAATTTGGAAACACTGTTCACCCACCGTTACTATACATGAAACCAATCTGTGAGACCGATCTGTGAGACCGATCTGTCAGACCGATCTGTCAGACCGATCTGTGAGACCGATCTCTCAGACCGATCTCTGAGACCGATCTGTGAGACCGATCTGTGAGACCGATCTGTGAGACCGATCTGTCAGACCGATCTGTCAGACCGATCTGTCAGACCGATCTGTCAGACCGATCTGTCAGACCGATCTGTCAGACCGGTCTGTGAGATCGATCTGTGAGACTGATCTGTTAGACCGATCTATCAGACCGATCTGTCAGACCGATCTGTGAGACCGATCTGTCAGACTGATCTGTCAGACCGATCTGTCGGACCGATCTGTCAGACCGATCTGTCAGACCGATCTGTCACACTGATCTGTGAGACCGATCTGTGAGATTGATATGTTACTGTTCATAAAACTGGAAACACTGTTCACAGAACTGGAAAATTGGAAAAGAGTTGGGGATAAGTCACCTTGACCTCCGGGAACACCTCCAACACCGTATTTTCACAAAGTAATGGACCAGAGAGGTCTGGACCATTAAAAATTGACTATGTACCTTGTTCACAAATGGGACACCCATGAGTTTCATTAATTATATATCCTAAAAATTTTACATAAGGAGGAAAGTTGTTTATCATCCCATACAACATGGATCTCAACATCATTTCTATAAGCATCATATAACATAACACCAAAATCCCACAATAATTTCAAATCTTCGATCAATGGATCCAAATAAACATCAATATCATTACCCAATTGGTTTGGTCATGATATAAGCATAGATAACATGATGTATTTTCATTTCATGTACAACCACAGTGGAAAGTTATAATTTACTAACATAACCAGTCATGTACTGTGAGTGCTTCTTTGAAAACCAAAAGGATTCACTCCATCTGTAGATAACACAAGACAAAAAAAAATTAACTCATTTCCAAATTTAGGATACTCATGATCAATTCTATTCCACTTAGAAGATTCTATCGAGTGATAAAGTTTTCCATCTTTATTTCTTGTATCTGTGTGCCACATCAATTTCCTTGTAGTATCCTCACTCCCATATAGGTGCCTCAACCTTGGAATGATTGTAAGGTATCATACAACTTTTGTAGGACCCGATTCATCTTTATTGTATCGAGAAAAACCACACTTTGGTCATTCTATAAGTGATTTGTGGTCCTTGAGAAATAGTATACAATCATTTGGGTAGGCAAGTATCCTTTCAAATATTATACCCATCAAACATAGTATTTTTTTAGTGTCATATGTTCGGATATGGAGATCATTATCTTCTGGGAGCATATCATTCAATAAAGAAATTAGTTCAGTAAAACTAGTGCCACTCCATATGTTGCCTAATTTTAAATTATACATCTTCAGTATAGATGGAAACTATTTATATTTAGTGAAAGGATCATACAATGATGTATTTTCACAACTCTTTAACTTCTCAAACAATTTTGGACAATCATGAAGTTCATCTTCAACTGTCATTTTCATTTCCTTGGTAAAATATTCATCATCATTCACACATGTAATCACATCCTCGATGTGGTCTTCTTCATTGTCCACACTTGTAATCATATCAAATGATCCATAAAACACAGTGTTATTCCAGTCACTAGCTACATTTTCTTTTTCTCTGTGTCTATTAAAATATTCATAACATTAATCAATTCTATAATAGATCAAGTGTTCTTACAACTCCTCTATACTAATTAGTCTTGAATAAAAATAGAATAAACACAAAAAAATATTTTAAAAGGGTCATATACATGATTTTTTGCAAACTTGATGAACTCTTTCTCCCCATATTCATACTCTTTTTTCATGTGATTTACATTCATCCATTATCTATTCATATTTGTCATATTTGATTTGATAATATTAATATTTGAAAAAATAAATATACAAAATATGTTCAATTGAAGATGGATCTCATGAATTTATTTAAAGAAAATGAGATGATTGAAAAATGGTTTATCATCCCACATGATTAAAAACAAAAACTTATTGAAGGTGATTTATAAATATAATGGAGGATATTTCACTTTTAAAAACTATTTTTCACTTCATATTTTTAATGATCAAAACCATTTTTATGAGTATAAATGAAGTATAAAATCACATTTACATTATAAAAAAACGATGAAATACGGCTATTGAATGTAATAATTGAAATATAAAAAATCTATATTATTTGAAAACCCTTTTCATTATAGAAAATATATCTATTGAATATAATAATGGCTTCACAAATAAAAAAAGAAAATTATTTTATTTTTTTAAAAAAAATAATCCATACCTTTGAGAAAAATTTGATTCGTTACATGAGACCCAAGGGATTTAATATAGCGACATGAGTAAATGTTTTTTTTAAGGAAAAAGTGACTAGATTTAAAATGTTGTGTGTAAACTAGACTTTGAAATTTAAGAAGGGGTTTTGAAGTGAAATTTTAAATGGATAGAAATACTTATCTAACTCTTTTAGGAAGTTAAATTTGAATATGATGGTTTTGAATAAATCTAGGGAAATATTCTATTTTTGAAATTTCAGGATATAAATTGAGAATTTTAAATGGGTTTACTTTATTAAAAATCACAGGGAAGAGCATTTTTATGAAAAATATTAGGATACAAAGGTATTTTTTAAAAACCCCATGGATTGGAGATCTCCACTCCTAAACCATATCATATCATCACCCTTTGTAAGAGGAGATCCCCACTCCAGAACCATCTCAATATGTCATTTTCTTATCACCCATAGGGACCCCACCCTAGAACCATCCTCAAAATCTCAGAGGGAATAACACCCCACTCTAGAACCATCCTCAAAATCTCATAGAATATTATTTCCCAATCTAAAATTCCCAAAAATAATATGTCAAGTAAGCACAATATTATTTTATATCTCAATCATATTTCAAAATTAAATATAAACAAGTTATAAACATGTCATAATTCCATCCTAGCTTAAAATATCAATATTGAATTCAAGAGGTTGGAACATTCCCAACCAAATTTCTATATCCATATTCAACTAGGGTTTCCACATTTATTACCCATTTTACCACATGTTCTCATCTTAGGGATTATCATAGGGCATCTATTTTTGGATTACATGGTATCATATTCACTGATGTCACCATTCGAGTTTCCTCCTATAATTCCTTTCTCATTAGTCCAAGGAATTCCTTTCTTAGTGTCCAATTATCTAAGATAGAATTTTATTAGTATACCCCTTATAACCTAAATAAAAAAATTCCATATGAAACTGATATATATATAAACCATTTATTTAATTTTTAGGTCTATCACACATTATATAGACATGAACACATGTCATACGCACATAGAATGAGAGTAGACTTGAAGGATAACTTAGAGACCACCTACTTTATGCATGTTGGGTGATTCTCATTGAATTTAATTGGTTGATTTGGTCACACATTGTTGAAAATAAAGAAAAATAGAGAAAACCTTTAAAATAGGCACAAATGGGTTTAATTTGCCTAAATCTAAAATATAATGAGAGAAACCACATAATATGTTCTCAAGGAATGCTAACCTTACCCATGGTTTCTACCTACAATAAATGATATGAAGATCTAATAATATTTGATGAATATCTCAATTGGATATTAAATTAGGAATGAAGGAACAATTTAAGGCATGATCACTATATCAGGAAAAAAATGGACTAAAACCTATTTAAATTTCTTGTAAACATTTTATCCATATTTTATAAAATCAAAACCAAACTTTTCACACTAAATTTTTAGAAAACAATGAGATTCTTATTTATAGGGACCCTTATATATGGGACCCTTGCATATGGTTATTTTTGGATTTGGTTCCCTAGAACCAACTTCTTTGTACTTTATGATAAACATGTATTTATAGTTTTTTCATATTAATAAACTCCTTATCACATCATGATTATTCTTATTCATAACGTAGTATGTGATAATGTCCTAAGAGTAGTTGTCACGCTAAAAGGTCATAGCAGTTCCCTGCTATGATGAGAACCTGGAAGTGCTACGACACTATTCTTGAATATATATATTCTATAGCCAAATGATATCATTTGAGGGAAACAAATGATATAGGCTATCAGGGGTGGATAATCATAGGACTTTAAGGCACCTTCTTATGGTGTACGCCCTTGGTAATGTCCAGTATGAATATTATGAGAACTAGACCTTCCAGTAGGAAATCCACACTTATATGTATCATTGGATGTTTCTATCTTCAAACATGTGTATTGGTCCTTAGACATTAATATTATTATTAATGAGTGAGTTGTGCACTTAGATGTATTGACAAAAACTATGATGACAGATGTTCACAGTGAAGTAGGATATGTTGGGTGTGTCATGAGTAATATTGCATTAATGAATAATGTGAGAAAGGATTTATCCCTTCTGTTCATTAATGGAATTTAATATCTTAGTCGCTTTGATATAAATGATATGGCCTAAATAAATGCATGGTCATGGTGTTCTATAGGAAATTTCTATTTCTGAAAAGTCAAAGAAAGATATATCGAGCACATAGGTTGATGACACTGACATGAAACCTACTTGATTAGAGATATTGTGATAAAAGGATTATATTACATGGTAAGCATTCGTATGAAGTGACATGTCATTGTGGAATTAACTTCTTTCTCTATGGGTTCCTTGGCGTGTTACTAGATGCTAACCTTGGACTTTGGCTGCTTCACCTAATTGCACTGAGAAAGTGGCCTAAAGGGTCACACGCTAAGTGTATCCAGAATCTGAGTTAAATAATATATTATTATTTTTTATTTAAGAGGTTGAATAAATATTATTCTCGTATGTGGTTTAATAATTATTCATGTATGCTTGATCGTATTTATTTTGCCACTGGTTATTTAAGAGAATATATTGTGAGTGGAATATTTAATAAATAATTATTTTCTATTTAGTGAATATAATATTTATTTATTGGTGAATAATATAGTGATATTTATTTAATAAATAAATAGACATTTTTCATGTCCTGATAAATATTTTGTAGGAATGGAGGATTGAGTTTAATGGTCTAGTGAGAAATGATAATATTGAATATTATTTAATTAAATAATATTTAATTTTAATTTGTAAGTTCAGCATATGTCAAGAAATAATCATATTATTATTATTATTTGACATGGGTTTTTTCTTGGATTAAATAAATAATAATGGAACTTGTGAAATTATTTTATTTTAACCCTAGCAATACAAATACCCAATTATGTTATTTTCTCATTAGCTTATTTGGTTTTGCACAATGTATTTGGAGAAAATCCTCTCAATCCTAGAGAGCACTATTCTTTAAGAACACTCTCAAGAACAGATATCAATACTCCTCTACTGAATTAAGGATAACACTTTTGAAGCAGTTCTCAAGTTGATCAAAGGCAGATGACATAAGGATCTTCTATGCTAGCACCCGGAGACTCCTTTGGCGATGTTTGGAGATTCGTGGAACATGTGTGAATCACCGCTAGAGAAAATATATTATTTTTTTCTACAATGCAATGAAGGTGTGCTATAGATCTATCTCTATACACATCAATGAATAAAGAATTACTTATAGTTAATTCTTTATCTAATTAAATTAATTATAAACAATATGTGTTGATCCCTCTCTCTTGGTTCCAGTGAAATTATTCTTTGTCTATTTCTTTGAATAAATTCCATGGATCATAGAATTCATCATCATATAGATCTTGGACTGATCATTAATTGTAGAAAAAATTAAATTCGGGCATCGCCCATCATACGCTTCCACTGCACCTGGAACCTACAAGTGGTATTAGAGGGGGAACATAATTGTTTATAATTATTTAAGGTCATTGGTGATTTGCGTATTTATAATTTAGTTTTTCAATTCAATTTTAATCATTATTTTAATCTGAATTGTGACATATTCTTCTTCCTCATTTGTTTCTTGTAGATTTAATCAAGATGTTTAATTTTTTGATTAAAATAAAATCAAGGAACTCATCCAGATGTGCCAAGGATTCTACCCGGATAACACAGCAGTACATACCATGTAACCAAAGCTACACATCGTGTAGTTGTGTTCACTGCACCATGAGTTAATTCAGAAATTATTCAACTCATGTGCATTAATGAAATGTGGTGTAGTTAATTCTTACATCGTGTGTTGATCGGGATAGACTGGCACACTGTTAGCTGGACAACACGACATGTGGCCCATTGGACACAGTGTGTGGTCCCTTTGCATCAAAGACGGGCCGTGTATTCAATACAAGGCCTACCTAATGGGTGATCGTGTAACGAGGAGTCAACATGGCATGTGGCCCATTGGACATGCTATATACTCCAAATTTTCTGAGGCATAGACTACACATCGAGTCCCTAGGCGTGTGTCTCGGATAGATGGTGAGAGGTGTACACGCTGTGTAGATCATAATTACACACCGTGTACTTAAACCAAGTTACGCATATTTAAAATTTATTTATTTTACCATGAATAACTTGATACATATACTTTCATGTGGTCATAAATATAGCACATGCCATGTGATAGGTTTTAATATACATAAATATTTAAATGTTTAATTAATATCTGCATAATGTTCAAGATTTTCATATCATGTATGAGTCATATTACAAGTTGTTACTCTAAGTACATTGAAGCATAACATGTGACTGAAAATCATGTAATTCATGTAATCATCTGTGAAGTACACATCATGAAAGTATGTGATAATTCATGCATGCCATATGTCACAAGAGTAAAACAATATATGAGCATAATACATGTTGGGTAGATTTGGACAGGTATTCACCATGTTGCCTCCAAGGTACATTTATGTACAAGAATTTTAAATGAATTTATTTAATTTATTTAAAATTATAATGGATGAGAATCTCAAGGAAATTCAGAAAATAATTAAGATTAAAGGATTGATTAATTAAAGATAATAATTAATCAATTCGAGTGCGATTTATCTTAAATAAGAACAATTAAATAATTGAAGGCTAGTTTTATTAATTTCATAATACATTGCATGTATGTGGATGGTCATGAGATAGAACAAACCTTTTTTATGTGATTGGTTTCATTTAATATATTATTAAATTAAATTGTTGGTCTGTGTGCCTTCTCTCCTCATTATTATACAGGTCATGTGTTCCCATGGTTTCTTTTATGTAAACCCATTTTTCTCCCTCACCTGTATGTGAGTAAAAGGCATATATAATGGATGGAGGTCTCAAGATAGTGGAGGTGGTTTAAGTTATGAACTAAGGTGAAACCAATCCAAGGAGATATAAGGGTGGACAGGTGGAAAGTTGTAAACATGAACCTCAATTGGTTCAAGGTGTTTCTCCCCAAGGTCAATGGTTAGTTTATCAACCGCTAGATAAACTAAACATTAGTATAATATCATGATCATACCCTTTATTTTACTTCTATCAGTTGCATGGTTATTTGATTATTGATGTCTTGTCATGATCATATAATTAATGGATTAACAAGTATGCAAGATAGAACTAAAATAAACCGACTTATGCGTAAATATTATCTAATACATGGTTAATCACTTAAGTAATTCCAATTAATATTAACAATAATGTAATAAAGATAATAATTGTAAATTTATGCATAAAGGGTAAAATCCCTCAATAAAATATTAAGTCGGTGTAGTCTTTCATTACTTCAGTTAGAATCAAACCATAGTTCAAAGTGCTTGACCATCCAAAGTTGGGGTGCTTTCAATTATTGGGGAATTCTAACATGAGGTTTTGGGTTGTATTAACTTGGTTCACATTAAGGGTTGACTTCCAAAGTAGGACTTGTTGTAACTGAGAGGAAAAAATTGAGAAATTATAAATTAATGATTTTAGGATTGGAGAGTGCACTCAATAGATCAAGGAACTATGAGATAATGTAGTTGGAATTTGAAATACCTACCTAAAACATTCAAGTTTCTTGACCAACCAAAGTTGGGGTAATGAGAAGGGGAATATGGATCCTTGCCACTTGAATTTCCAAGAAACAGGATATTCCAAATCCAATGGTGAGGGATATTGGGTTTTGAAATAGTGGGAGACTAATAAATATAATATTTTTTTATTTGTATAAATTTATCAAATAAAGTACTAAATCTATGCTTATCTTATTTGTAGAAACAGTATTAAAAATGACATCAAACATATCATTGTGATCCATAATTGATAAGGAAAACCTTCTCACTGGCATGAATTTACAAGAATGGCAGGGGTGTTTACGCATCATCCTTCACCATGAAAGAAAATTATATGTGCTGGAAGAACCTTTATCAGTTGTGACTAGAAATGAGGCAAGTGATGAAGAGTTTTCTTTCTATGAGAAACATTTGAATGATGATACATATGTTCAGTTCTTCTTGTTATAATTCATGTCCAATGATATTTTAAAGAAACATGATAAAATGGATGCATATAGCATGATGTCTCACCTTCAGAGTCTCTATCAAGAGAAGAAGAGACAAGAGAGGTATGAGATCTCCAATACTTTGTTTACCACTAATATTAGAGTGTATGTGCCAGTTGGGCCTCATTTTTCCAAGCTTATTGGCTACATTGAATGCCTGAACATCTTAAGGATTAAATTATCAAATGATTTGTGTACATACTCCATACTTTCATCACTTCCTAAGACCTTATCCATCTTTATTGTGAATTATAATATGATAAATAATGAGAAGAGTCTTTCAGAACTTCTGACCTTTATTTTCAAAGTGTATAAGGACATGGGGCATGACAAACTCGCAGTCCTTATGATGTATAAGAAGAGGAAGGACAAGGAAAAGTATCTCAAGACTTATAAATAGTCAAAAGCTCCCAAGCACCATTCTACCAAGAAGAAGAAGATCTAGATGCAGGGAAAGGAAAAGGAGGCAGTGGGCTTTTCATGTGACAATCCAAGACACTAGAAGAGGAATTGCACCCAAAATCATGGGGAATCTAAAGGTTCATTTGTTATTGAGTGAAATATTTCCATATCTACACATTGAGTATTAAATATAGCTTATGGAACTCATATTTGTATCCAAATACAGGAACCAAGTATATTTCAGAAGATTTCCATAGGAGAGGTCGATCGGCGAGCTTCCAATGGTAAAAGGCTAGATACTCTGGCTATTAGTGACTACCACCTTTCATTTCCAATAGGAATTGTTTTGGTTTTAATAGATTTTTATTATGTACCTATAGTTAACAAAAACATAATTTTTGTGTTTTGTTTAGATACAAATGTGTTTATTTTCAAATTTGAAAATAAAAGTTGTTTCTTTTAGAAGGACAACATATTTTATGGTATTGAGAATTTAAATAATGGTCTATATGTATTAAATTAAAAAAACAAGTGTTTTAAATTGATAACAAATCAAGTTCACATGTCTCATATAACACCCAACTTTGGCATCACCATCTTGGTCATGTAAACAAGAAGCATTTGAGAAATATCTATCAAGATGGTTATTTAGAATCTTCTGAGCTAAAACCACTTAATAGATTTCATGTTTTTTTACAAAGAAAAATAGCCAAACCACCATTTGGTGGATAGGGTTAAATGGACATAGATATTTTAGGATTGGTACACACTAATGTGTGTGGACCATTTCCAGTATAATATAGAGGTGGATATTCTTACTTCATAACTTTTACTGATGACTTGAGAGTATATATGGTTATATCTACTTGAAAAGGTATAAGTCTGAGTCATTTGATAAATTCAAGGAATTCAAGAATGAAGTAGAGAATCATCTTGGTAAGAAGATAAAGAATATTCGATCAGATCAAGGTGGTGAATATCTTAACCAAGAGTTCATTAACTTTCTACGGGAGTTTGGGATTCTATCTCAACTCACTCTACCTTATACACCATAGTGGAATAGTGTTAGTGAAAGGATGAATTGTACCTTTTCAGACATGGTAAGGTCGGTGATGATTCATGTAGATCTTCCATTATTCTTTTGGGGATATGCATTACAAACTATGGCATACACATTAAATTAAGTACCAACTAAAATGGTAAATGGAATTCCCTTCGAGCTATGGAGTGGAAAGAAACCTATTTTATCATATACATGTGTATGGGGTTATGAGGCATTTTTTAAGGACTTCTCAAGAAACAAACTAGCACCATGGGGCATGAAGTGTATCTCTATAGGGTATCCCAAGGAAACAAAGGGATACTACCTATACAACCCATCAGATAATAAAGTGAATGTCGCTAGACAAGTCATCTTTATTGAGAGGGAGCACATCCTCAAGAAGGATAGTGGGAGAAAGATTGAATTTAATGAAATTGATGCTAATGATACATAGGAGTTGGTACAGGAACAGATTCCATAGGTCCTTGTGGAAGAAGTATTTTTTGAAATGCAAGTACTGTGTAGGATCTCAAGAGAGGTAAGAGAACCAGAGAGATATGGTTTTCTGGTCACTGAGGATGGTGACTCATTATTGGTTGATAATGATAAACCTCTCTCCTACAATGAGGTAATAGAGAGCTTAGAAGTTATAAGATGGATATAAGCTATAAATTATGAAATATATTCCATGTATCATAAACAATTTTGGGTTTTGGTCGATGCATCGGTTAATGTAAATCCTGTTGAATGGAAATGGGTATTCAAGAGGAAACTAAATATGGAAGTTAAATTAAGTACCTATAAAGCAAGGATAGTGGATAAAGGGTTAAAAAAATGTTAAGAAATTGACTATGATGAAACCTTTTTTCCAGTTTCCATATTTAAATCCATCATAATCATACTTTCTATAGCAGCTTACCATGACTATGAGATTTGGCAGATAGATGTCAAAACTGCATTCATTAACAGGAACCTTTAGAAAGATGTCTATATGACATAGCCAGAAGGGTTTGTGGCTCTAGGTGATTCTAAAAATATTTTTCAAGTTGCATAGATCCATTTATGGATTGAAGTAATCATCCAGGTCATGGAACATTTGATTTGATGAATCTATAATAGAATTTGGTTTCATTAAGAATGAATGTGAGCTATGTATTTATAAAAGGTTTAATGGGAATGAGGTCATTATCCTAGTAGTATATGTTTTTTTTAAAAAGGTAATGCTTCGGTCAATGACCAAAGCACAATATATTAGAGAGCAAAAGGATTACAAAGATCGGAAAGATGGGATTTTTTTACAATCTCTCTCAAAGAGAGGTAATAAGTTAGTCCTAGTAGTATATGTTTATGACATATTACTTATTGGAAATGACATATCAGTCTAACAATCTATTAATGACTGGTTAAACAAGTGTTTCTCCATGAAGGACTTAGGTGAAACAGCCTATATTTTAGGGATCAAGATCATTCGTGATAGATCCAAGAGGATTCTTGGACTAATTCATAGTATATATATTGACCAAATACTAAAGAGATTTAGTATAGAACAATCCAAGAGGGGATTGGTTCCAGTGTCACATGGTTTACATATTTCTAAGAAAATGTGTCCTCAAAAACAATATGAGAAAGAGAGAATGAGTAAGATCTCATACGCTTTAGTGATAGGATCAATCATGTATGTCATATTATGTACTAGACTTGATGTTGCCTATGCATTGAGCATAGTAGGTAGATATAAAGAAGATCCATGAGAATGATATTGGACTGCTGTTAAGACTATCCTTAAGTATTTGAAAAGAACTAAGGATATGTTCCTAGTGTATGGAGGAGATGAGGAGCTGGTCATCAGGGGTTATACTGATGTTGGTTTTCAGAAACATAAAAATGATTTGAAGTTGCAATTAGGATATGTTTTCTATCTCAATGGAAGAACTGTGATCTGGAAGAGTTCAAAGCATCCAGTTATCGATGGTTCTACAGTGGATTCCTAGTATATAACATCTTATGATGCAGTCAAGGAATCCATTCGGATTCAGAACTTTATCCAGGAGCTTGATGTGGTACCTAGCAGTAAAGACCCTATCACATTATATTGTGATAATACTGCAGCGGTAGCTCTTGAAAAAGAGCCAAGGTCACACCAACAGACAAAGCATATACTCCGAAAGTATCACCTCTTGAGGTATTTCTATTAGACGGGTGAAGTTTCAGTGAGTAGAGTACCCATAAAAGATAACGTAGTGAACCCCTTTACTAAATGCCTATCTCAGTAGAATCATGAGTATCATGTGATAACTAGTGGACTGAAGGTTGTTATAAGTTGGCTCTAGTTCAAGTGGGATTCAGTTACAGTTGGTTCCCTAAAACCCACTTCTTTTTACTTTATGATAAACTTGTATTTATGGTTTTTGAATATTAATAAACTCCTTATCACATCATGATTGTTCTTTTTCATAACATAGTATGTGATAATATCCTAAGAGTAGCTGCCGCACTAAAAGGTCATAGCAGTTCCCCACTATGATGAGAACCCGAAAGTTCTATGACACTATTCTTGAATATATATGTACTATAGCTGGACAATATCACTTAAGGGACACAAATGATACAAGCTATCAGGGTAGAGACTCATAAGATTTTGAGGCACCTTCACATGGTGTAGGCCCTTGGTAATTTTCAGTATGGATATTATGAGAATGAGACCTGCCAGTAAGAAATCCACATTTCTATGTGTCATTGGATGTTCCTATCTATGGATGTGTTTATTGGAACTTAGAATTTAATATTATTATTAATGAGTATTATGAGTCGTGCACTTAGATGTATTGATGAAAACCATGACGACAGATGTTTATGGCGAAGTAGGATATATTGGGTGCGTCATGAGTAATATTGAATTAATGAATAATGCGAGAAAGGAGTGATCCCTTCTGTCCATTAATGAAAGTTAATATCTCATACCCTTTGATGGAAATGATATATCTTAAATAAATCCATGTCCATGGTGTTTTATAGGAAAGTTCTATTTCCATAAAGTCAAAGAAAGAGATATCAATCACATAGGTTAATGGAACTGGCATGAAACCTGCTCGATTGAAGATATTATGATAAAGAGATTATATTACATGTTAATCATTTGTATGAGGTGACATGTCGTTGTGTCATTAACTTCTTTCTCTATGGGTTCCATGACGTGTTGCTAGATGATAACCTTGGACTTTAGGTTGCTTTGCCTAATGCCACTAGGAAAGAGGCCTAGATGGTCACACAATAAGTGTATCTAGAATCTCAGTTAAATAATATATTATTATTTATTATTTTACAAGTTTAATAAATATTATTTCCATGCATGGTTTAATAATTATTCATGTATGCTTGATCAAATTTATTCTGTCACTAGTTATTTGAGAGAATATATTGTGAGCGGAATATTTAATAAATATTTATTTTCTATTTAGTGGATATAATATTTATTTATTAGTGAATAATGTAGTGATATTTATTTAATAAATAAATAGACATTATTCAAATCCCAGTAAATATTTTGGAGGAATGGTGGACCAAGTTTAATGGTCTGGTGAGAAACGATAATATTGAATATTATTTAATTAAATACTCTTTAATTTTAATTCACAAGTTCAACGCATGTTGAGAAATAATAAAATTACTATTATTATTTGACATGGGGTTTTGCTAGGATTTACTAATAGAAAATACCATATACCAACAGTTTGGAACCGTTGGTATAGGTTATACCAATGGTTTGGAGGACTGTTTGCTGGTTTGGCATTGGGATAGGTCTATACCAATGGTTCTGGGAAAACCGTTGGTATAGACCTATACCAAAGATTTTGTCAAACTGTTGGTATAGGTCATATGAAAATCCTATACCAACGGTTTCATAAAACCGTTGGTATAGGTAATTCAAAAAAAATAGCTTGGTTTGAATCCCAGCACCTCCTGTTTATAATCCAATGACCTAACCACTAACCTAACATGACTTTTATGAACATAATTTCATAAATATATATATTTATATTCATAAGTATTTTAAATTTTGATTTATTTAGTGTTATTTGAAAAAATATTCCATAAAAAATATGTGTACCTATATCAACGGTTCTCAAAATCATTAGTATAGACCTATACCGTGAGTTATACCAACGATTTTGTCCAAACCGTTGGTATAGGGTGGACCTATACCAACAGTTTGGCGAAAACCGTTGGTATAGGTTCAAATTAGTGACCTATACCAATGGTTTGGAGAAAACCATTGGTATAGGTCCTATAGTGATTAAATAAATAATAAGGGCACTTGTGAAATTATTTTATTTTAACTCTATTAATATAAATACCCAAACATGTTATTTTCTCATTAGCATATTTGGTTGTGTACAAAGGATATAAAGAAAAAGCTCTCAATCCTAGATAGATTTTTTCTCCAAAAACACTCTCAAGAATGGAGAGAAATCCTCCTCTACTCAATCAAGGATAATGCTTTGGAAGCAGTTCTTGAGGCGATCAAAGTTGGGCGATGCAAGTGCAAGGATCTTCCCTACTAGAACCCAAATACTCCTTCAGTGGTGTCCAGAGATTCATGTAACATGTGTGGATCGCTGCTAGAGGAAATATACGCTTGGTTTCTACAATGCAACAATGATGCACTACAGATATTTCATCGAACACATCAATGAAGAAATAATTCCTTAGAGGTAATTCTTTATCTAATTAAATTAATTATAAAAAATATGTGTTGATCCCTCTCTCTCGGTTCCAATGCAATTCGTCTTTTCCTATTTCTTTGACTCAATTCTGTGGATCACGGTGTTCATCATTGTATAGATCTCGGATTGATCATTGATTATGGAAAAAATTAAAGTTGGGCACCACCCATCACACACTTCTGTTGGGCCCGGAACCTACAGGTATTGGGTGCACCAAACCATCATCATCATCCAAAACCAGAAGATAAATTATGAATTCTCTACTTTTGGTAGTTCTAATAATTAATTAGAAAAAAAAATTAAACAAATATCCAATGTGAAAATTATAACATTTAGACCACATAAGTATTATATATTTTTTCATATGCAAGGTTTTTGACTAATCCAAATTTTTAGAAAACTGATAAAACTTAAAAATATGACCAATTTCATCCCAAAAAATTTACAAACCCTTTTCACTACATACATGATTTTTATAAACATGCTAACTACTGAAAAATTGTAGTAAACTCATCCTCAAAACCGAGCCACTCTTAAGACTCAATTCCTAGCCTACACTGGCACCCCTAACACCGTGATTGAGTCCCAATACACATAACTAATCAACGATCCAACTAGAACATTTTCAAATACCGCAAAACAAAAAAGTGTTGGACTACAAAAAATCATGAATCTATAAAATAGAGAAGCAATAATCTCATACCTTAGAGAAGTGATGATTCATTGATGAAGAGCAGTGCGAGTTCGGTTGGGAGCGACGGCAGCAGGGAGCTATGGCGGTGGTGATGGTGAGCGGCGACGGTCACGGTGAGTGGCGGCGATGAGGGCGAGCAATGGCGGCAGCACTACGGTTCCATAAAATCTTGAAGGTGCAAGGAAAATGGTGATTTGTTGGAGTTTTTTTATAAGAATATGTAAGTTTTTTACCAGCGCTTTAAAAAAAGCACTCATAAAGAATAATATTATTAATGTTTTTTAGCGCTGATAAAGGGATATCTTTATCAGTACAAAAAAGTGCTGATAAAGATATAATGTTAATAATTTATTTATATTATTATATATATTTATAAAATTATATATATGATAATATATATTTATTTATTTCTAATTATAACTATGAATAAATATATATTTATTTATAATTATATATATAATAAATATATTTATAAATGTTTGTTTATATTTATATAATTATATATAATTATAAAATTATAAATATAATAAATATATTTATTATAATTTTATAATATAAATAAATATTTATTTATAGTTATAAGTATAAATAAATATTTATTTATAGTTATAAGTATAAATAAATAAATATTTATTTATATAATTATAAAAATATAATAAATATATTTATTATAATTTTATAATAATAAATAAATATTTATTTATTTATAATCTATAAATAAATATATACGAAGCCAGATGTGATCATGGATTTGGTAACCCAAATCCATGACCCTGCAAATTTTATTTAAAAAGTAAGGGCAAACGTACACACACACCATGGTCCGTGGACCCACATTCCTGTAAGACCTGAAATCCAACAACATAAAGGCCCAAAACATCAATGTCATATGACCATGATGCCAGCCAACAATTCTCGACTACGAAGACCCTGAACACCTGACCGCATTGATGGGGCTAACTGACAAAACACCACCTGAGGACATCATCATGAATGAAGTGTCGATCACCCGAGGATGTCGTTGTGCCTTTCAGTTTTATCGCTCTTGTGATCGCGCTCATCCCCAATGCCCATTGTCAGAGATGTCGGTTCGTGCGTCATCAGCGAAAATTACTCACCAATGGTGTCCCATACCACCGACAACTCGTGGTGCACAAGAACGCCGCACCATCGGCATCCCATACCACCGATGTTCATCCTACAACCATCACCAACAATCATCCCCATAATAAATACGCATCCCACTCAATCTTCCCAATGACCCAAATGATGAAAACCTAAAAAAAGAATCCCAACACATTTGTCGACATGTCAACTAGCGTGAACCTCCTGAATTTGTCTCGACCGCATCACGAGGTCTCCCCCATCTACATCCCAAAATGACATCAAGGTCTTCCTCATCCCACACACAACTTGAGGTTTGTTGAGTTTTTGAAAAAAAATATCACCGCTTCATGGTTGGTGGATGCCGAAGAAGACCGCAATAGGAGTGGGTGACCACCTTTGATGACCAGCTGCTAAAGACCTGCTGTAGCAGTTGGTGGCCACCCATGATGACAATCCCGCAAGATTTGGTTAACACACATAGAAAACTTGCAGCAACATTTTGATTTCTCCTCTGCATCTGCTACTATATATGTTGTGTCTCTATGAGATATAAGAGTGAGATATGGAATTTGTTATCTATTATTCTCATTTGAATAAGAAGTTTTTTCCTTCCCCGTGGATGTAGGTCATCCGACCGAACCATGTAAATCTATGTGTCCCTCCATTTTTGTTTGATTTCTATGTTCTTGTGTGCGTTTCAGAGAGTTTGAGCACTTCCGACCCAACAAAGTGGTATCAGAGGGTTAGGTTTGATTACCCGGGGAATAAATTATAGTAGCGTTGTTGGTCGTCTAAATCCTCCGTCTGTAATGCATAAGTGGCTATTTTCTACGCTTCCCACCTGAATCTAGTGTGTGGATCTGCTGCCTAACACTACTGTTCGTGCCTCTGTTGATTGTCCAGGACACTGCAAATCCTGTGCGGTTGCTGTCTGAGCCCTTGTGCAATCCTGTTTTTTTCACTCCTACAAATCTGCTGCTATCTCCAAGGTCTTCTCCCGCCACTACTGCACGGACCCTCTTCTATTTGGTTTGCTCTTTTTTCTCTCTGAATCAACAGCATTGTTATCTGTATATGGTGTGAGAAAAGGCATGAAAACAGGTGGAAGAGGGGAAGGTGTTTCGTGGGATTAAGAAAAGAAGAAATAAAAACAATATAGGGGGAGGGGACAAGGGTGCGTGGAATACAAATGAAAAAAGGGTTATGTGGTTTTTTTTGTCCAGCATGTGAAGAAAAGCAAAAGGTGAGTGAGAAAAATAATTATCCCTTTTGTTGATGTAAGAGTCAAAAAGGTGGGGGTGTGTGCATGTGAAAAAAAGAGAGGATTTTTTTCATTGAGAAGATGTGGCGTGAATAATTTGTGGGGATTTTATTTTGAAGAAGTAAAAAATTTTGAGTTGATATATTTTTTTAAACAAAAACAATACTTCGGGAGAAAATTCATTATTGATTTTGAGATCCAATTGAAGCAATCAAATAGTTGATTTCAGCATTTTCGATTATTCCGGATTTATCGTTGGTGTCTGTTTTTAAAAATTCCGATCTGTTTTTGTGATGGAGAATCCTAAAACCAAAAATAGTTTAGTACCGCCCCAGGAGCCCTAGGAGTCTGTTCCAACTACACATACTAGTACTACAAATACTTCTAGATATAGATGTATGGTGTCCAGTGCCAAATTTGAGGTGGAGAAATTTGATGGGATGAACAACTTCAGTATGTGGAAATGTGAAATTTTGGATATTTTAACTCAACAAGAGTTAGATATCACTTTGAAAGAAAATTCTGCCAACATCTCTGATGGTGATTGGAAAAGACTCAACTGTCAATCATGTGGTATGATTCAACTTTGTTTAGCTAAAGATCATAAATACTGTGTGATGCGGGAAACTTCAAAAAAAAGTTTTTGGAGTATTTTGGAGAATAAGTATGTGGCCAAAAGCATTGAAAATCAGTTGTACGTGAAAAATAAATTATTCAGATTTCATTACAAGCAAGGTATGTCTATTATTGAGCATCTTGATTCGTTTAATAAAATCTTTGCAGATTTGCAAAATTTGGTGGTGAAAATTGGAGATGAAGATAAGGCTCTATTGCTGTTGAACTCTCTACCGGAAAGTTATGATCACCTTACTACAACGTTGTTGTATGTTAAAGATGAGGTAAATATTTTTGATGTTTCAAATTATTTAGTTAATAATGAGTACAAACGGAAGGAAAAATATGATAGATGGGATTCCGTATCAGAGGGATTGATGAAAATTAAAGGAAGGTTGTCTGAAAGGAAATTCGGAAGATTCAGAAGAGATAAACCTCGATCGACGTCAAAAGGCGAGTCTAGATTTAGACATCCAGCAAAAGATGAGTGTGCCTACTATCATGAAAAGGGTAACTGGAAGAAGGATTGTCCCAAAATTGGGAAATCAAAGGAAAATGTTGTACATAGAACCGAGTATGTTGAAGATGTTAAATATACTTTCCTTGTTTTCTTGATGGTCAACCATTCATAAGGTTGGATTCTTGATTCAAGTTGTTCATTCCATATGTTCAGGAATCGATATTGGTTTCCAAACCTCGATGAGTCAGATGAAGGTGTGGTGCTTATGGTAAATAACCACCCTTTCCATATGAGAGGTATTGGAACAATACGGTCGAAGATGCATGATGGTACAACTCGATGCCTTACAGATGTGAGATATGAACCAAAATTAGAGAAGAACCTCATATCACTTGGAGTTTTGGATAAGCTTGGTTACCGGATAACTAATGAAGATGGGTTCATGAAAATTATCTGTGGTTCACTCCTTGTGATGAAAGGTATTTGAAAAGGTACTTTTTATTATATGAATGTTGATACTATTATAGGTGGAGTAGTGACATCAGATAAGAGTATCACCACTGGTAGAACACAAAGGATTATATGAAGACCTTCCAGGTTTGGAAAATCAGTTAGCTTTGCTCTTTCTGTAGTTGAAGGTGGTGTTCCAGATTGCTATCGAGATGTTTTGGATAGCAAAGAAATGAACCAGTGGAAGACTGTTATGAAAGAAGATATGAATTCATTGTATCAGAATACGATATGGAATCTTGTTCCTCCTCTGAAGGACAAGAAAGCGGATACATGGATCAAGTTACAACATTGTTTGGACAGGATCAATATGACTCAAACTTGAGATGCCTACGGGCATCGGGAAGGCGGCAACAGGCAGACAGATTTGTTTCAACAGTAGGAAGAAAGATTTATTTCAGTAGTAGAAATAAGATTTTTTTTAGTTACATGATGATTTGCTTGAGTGGCAACATGGTGATATTTTTAGTCAAGGTGGATATTGTTGAGTATTTTGACAAAAATATCACCGCTTCATAGTTGGTGGATGCTGAAGAAGACCGCCATAGGAGTGGGTGACCACCTTTGATGACTAGCTGCTGAAGACCTACTATAGTAGTTGGTGGCTGTCCATGATGAAAATCCCGCAAGAGTTGGTTAACATGAGGAGAAAACTTGCAGCAACATTTTGATTTCTCCTCTGCATCTGCTGCTATATATGTTGTGTCTCTGTGAGATATACGAGTGAGAGATGGAATTTGTAATCTGTTCTTCTCATTTGAATAAGAAGTTTTTGCTGCCTTCCCCGTGGACTTAGGTCATCCTACCGAACCACGTAAATCTGTGTGTCCCTCCATTTGTGTTTGATTTCTATGTTCTTGTGTGCATTTTGGAGAGTTTTAGGGCTTCCGCCCCAACAAAGTGGTATCAGAGGGTTAGGTTTGATTACCCGGGGAATAAATTACAGCAGCGTTGTTGGTCGTCTAAATCCTCTGTCTGCAACGCCTCAGTGGCTACTGTCTACGCTTCCCACCTGAATCTAGTGTGTGGATCTTCTCCTCGACACTACTGTTCCTGCCTCTGTTGATTGTCCAGGCCACTGCAACTCCTGTGCGGTTGCTGTCTGAGCCCCTACGCGATCCTGTTTTTTGCACTCCTACAAATCCGCTACTATCTGCAAGGTCTTCTCTCTCCAATACTTCATGGACCTTCTTCTCTTTAGTTTTATCTTTTTTTCTCTCTCTGAATAAACTGTGTTGTTATCAGTATATGGTGTGAGAAAATGCGTGAAAATAGGTGGAAGAGGACAAGGTGTTGCATGGTATTAAGAAAAGAAGAAATAAAAACAATAGAAGGGGAGGGGACAAGGGTGCCTGGAAGACAAATGAAAAAAGGGATATGTGGTTTGTTTTTTCCAGCATGTGAAGAAAAGCAAAAGGTGAGTGAAAAAAATAATTATCCCTTTTGTTGATGTAAAAGTCAAAAAGGTGGGGGTGTGTTCATGTGAAAAAAAGAGAGGATTTTTTTTCATTGAGAAGATGTGGTGTGAGGAATTTGTGGGGATTTTATTTTGAAGAAGTAAAAAATTTTGAGTTGATATATTTTTTTAAACAAAAAAAATACTTCAGGAGAAAATTCAGTATTGATTTTGAGCTCCAATTGAAGAAATCAAATAGTTGATTTCAGCATTTTTGATTATTCCAGATTCATCGGTGGTGTCTGTTTTTAGAAATTCCGATATGTTTTTGTGATAGAGAATCCCGAAACCAAAAATAGTTTAGTACCACCCAGGAGCCCCAGGAGTCTGTTCCAGCTACACATGTTGGTACTACAAATACTTACAAATATAGAAGTTTGGTGTCCAGCACCAAATTTGAGGTGGAGAAATTTGATCGGATGAACAACTTCAGTATGTGGAAATGTGAAGTTTTGGATATTCTAACTCAACAGGAGTTAGATATCACTTTGGAAGAAAAGTCTGCCAACATCTCTGGTGGTGATTGGAAAAGACTCAATTGTCAAGCCTGTGGTACAATTCGACTTTGTTTAGCTAAAGATCAAAAATACGGTGTGATGAGGGAAACTTCAGAAAAAAATTTGTGGAGTATTTTGGAGAATAAGTATATGTCCAAAAGCATTGAAAATCGGTTGTACCTGAAAAAGAAATTATTCAGATTTCATAACAAGCAAGGTATGTCTATGATTGAGCATCTTTATTCGTTTAAAAAAATCCTTGCAGATTTGCAAAGTTTAGTGGTGAAAATTGGAGATGAAGATAAGGCTCTATTGCTGTTGAACTCTCTACCAGAGAGTTATGATCACCTTACTACAACATTGTTGTATGGTAAAGATGAGGTGAAATTTTTTGATGTTTCAAATGCTTTAGTTAACAATGAGTACAGGAGGAAGGAAAAATATGACCATTGGGATTCCGTATAAGAGGGATTGATGAAAATTAGGGGAATGTAGTTTGACAAGAAATTAAGAAGATTAAAAAGAGATGAATCTCGATCGACGTCAAAAGGCAACTCTAGATTTAGACATCTATAAAAAGATGAGTGTGTCTACTGTCATGAAAAGGGGCACTGGAAGAAGGATTGTCCCAAAATTGGGAAATCAAAGGCAAATGTTGTACAGAGAACTGAGGATGTTGAAGATGTTGAAGATACTATCCTCGTTTGCTCGATGGTCAACCATTCAGAAGGTTGGATTCTTGATTCAAGTTTTTCATTCCATATGTGCAGGAATCGAGATTGGTTTTCAAACCTCGATGAGTCAGATGAAGGTGTGGTGCTTGTGGGAAATAACCACCCTTTCCATATGAGAGGTATTGGAACAATATGGTTGAAGATGCATGATGGTACAACTCGACACCTTACAAATGTGAGATATGTACCAGAATAGGAGAAGAACCTCATATCACTTGGAGTTTTGGATAAGCTTGGTTACTGGATAACTATTGAAGATGGATTCATGAAAATTATGTGCGGTGCACTCCTTGTGATGAAAGGTGTTCAAAAAGGTACTTTGTATTATTTGAATGCTGATACTATTATAGGTGGATCATTGACATCAGATAAGAGTATCACCACTGGTAAAACATGAAGGATTATATGAAGACCTTCCAGGTTTGGAAAATCGGTTAGCTTTGCTCTTTCTGTAGTTGAAGGTGGTGTTCCAGATTGCTATCGAGATGTTTTGGATATCAAAGAAATGAACCAGTGGAAGTTTGTTATGGAAAAAGATATGAATTCATTGCATCAGAATATGATATAGAATCTTGTTCCTCATCTAAAGGACAAGAAAGCGGATACATGGATCAAGTTCCAAAATTGTTTGGACTTGATTAATATGACTCAAAATTGAGATGCCTACGGGCATCGGGAAGGTAGAAACAGGCAGACAGATTTGTTTCAATAGCAGGAAGAAAGATTTGTTTCAGTAGTAGCAGGAAGATTTGTTTCAGTTACATGATGATTTATTTGAGCGGCAACATGGTGATATTTTTAGTCAAGGTGGAGATTGTTGAGTTTTTTGAAAAAAATATCACCACTTCATAGTTGGTGGATTCCGAAGAAGACCAAAATATGAGTGGGTGACCACATTTGATGACCAGCTGCTGAAGACCTACTGTGGCAGTTGGTGGCCGCCCATGATGACAATCCCGCAAGAGTTGGTTAACTCCCAGAGAAAACTTGCAGCAACATTTTGATTTCTCCTCTGCATCTACTGCTATATATGTTGTGTCTATGTGAGATATAATAGTGAGAGATGTAATTTGTAATCTGTTCTTCTCATTTGAATAAGAATTTTTTGATGCCTTCCCCATGGACGTAGGTCATCCGACCGAACCACGTAAATTCGTGTGTCCCTCTATTTTTGTTTGATTTCTATGTTCTTGTGTGCGTTCTGGAGAGTTTGAGTGCTTCCGCCCCAACAAAGTGGTATCATAGGGTTAGGTTTGATTACCCAGGGAATAAATTACAGTTGTGTTGTTGGTCGTCTAAATCCTCTGTCTGCAATGCATCAATGGCTGCTATCTACACTTCCCACCTGAAGCTAGTGTGTGTATTTGCTCCCCGACACTGCTGTTCGCGCCTCTGTTGATCGTCCAGGCTGCTACAACTCCTGTACAGTTGCTGTCTGAGCCCCTACGCAATCCTTTTTTTTCACTCCTACAAATCGGTTACAATCTGCAAGGTATTCTCTCACCACTACTGCACGGACCCTCTTCTCTTTGGTTTTCTCTTTTTTTTTCTCTGAATCAACTGTGTTGTAATCTGTATATGGTGTGAGCAAAGGTGTGAAAATGGGTGGAAGAGGGGAAGGTGTTGTGTGGGATTAAGAAAATAAGAAATAAAAACAATAGAGGAGGAGGGGACAAGGGTGTGTGGAAGACAAATGAAAAAAGGGTTATGTGGTTTGTTTTTTCCATCATGTGAAGAAAAGAAAAATGTGAGTGGGAAAAATAATTATCCCTTTAGTTGATTTAAAATTCAAAAAGGTTGGGGTGTGTGCATGTGAAAAAAAAAGAGAGGATTTTTTTTCATTGAGAAGATGTGGCGTGAATAATTTTTGGGGATTTTCTTTTGAAGAAGTAAAAAAAAATTGAGTTGATGTATTTTTTTAAACAAAAAAAATATTTCGGGAGAAAATTAAGTATTGATTTTGAGATCCAATTGAAGCAATAAAAAAGTTGATTTCATCATTATCGATTATTCCAGATTCATCGGTGGTGTCTGTTTTTAGAAATTCCAATCTTTGCTGTGATGGAGAATCCCAAAACCAAAAATATTTTAGTACCACCCCAGGAGCCCCAGGAGTCTTTTCTAGCTACACATGCTTGTACTGCAAATACTTCCAGATATAGAAGTATGGTGTCCAGAACCAAATTTGAGGTGGAGAAATTTGATGGGACGAACAACTTCAGTATGTGGTAATATGAAGTTTTGGATATTCTAACTTAACAGGAGTTAGATATCACTTTGGAAGAAAAGTCTACCAACATATCTGATGATGATTAAAAAGGACTCAACTGTCAAGCCTGCAATATGATTCGACTTTGTTTAGCTAAAGATCATAAATACAGTGTGATGCGGGAAACTTCAGCAAAAATTTTGTGGAGTATTTTGGAGAATAAGTATATGGACAAAAGCATTGAAAATCGGTTGTACCTAAAAAAGAAATTATTCAGATTTTAGTACAAGAAAGGTATGTCTACGATTGAGCATCTTGATTCATTTAATAAAATCCTGGCAGATTTTCAAAGTTTGGAGGTAAAAACTGGAGATAAAGATAAGGCTTTATTGTTGTTGAACTCTCTACCAGATATTTATGATCACCTTACTACAACGATGTTGTATGGTAAAGATGAGGTGAAATTTTTTGATATTTCAAATGCTTTAGTTAACAATGAGTACAGGCGGAAGGAAAAATATAACCATTGGGATTCCGTATTAGAGGGATTGATGAAAATTAAAGGAAGGTCGTATGACAGGAAATTCAAAAGATTCAGAAGAGATGAATCTCGATCGACGTCAAAAGGCGATTCTAGATTTAGACATCCAGCAAAAGATGAATGTTCCTACTGTCATGAAAAGGGGAACTGGAAGAAGGATTGTCCCAAAATTGGGAAATAAAAGTCAAATGTTATACAGATAACCGAGGATGTTGAAGATGTTGAAGATACTATCCTCATTTTCTCGATGGCCAACCATTCAGAAGGTTGGATTCTTGATTCAGGTTGTTCATTACATATGTGTAGGAATCGAGATTGTTTTTCAAACCTTGATGAGTCAGATGAAGGTGTGGTGCTAATGGGCAATAACCACCCTTTCCATATGAGAGGTATTGAAACAATACGGTTGAAGATGCATGATTGTACAACTCGACGCCTTACAGATGTTAGATATGTACCAGAATTGGAGAAGAACCTCATATCACTGGGAGTTTTGGATAAGCTTGGTTACCAGATAACTATTGAAGATGGATTCATGAAAATTATTTGTGGTGCACTCCTTGTGATGAAAGATATTTGAAAAGGTACTTTTTATTATTTGAATGTTGATATTGTTACAGGTGGATCAGTGACATCAGATAAGAGTATCACCACTAGTAGAACACGAAGGATTATATGAAGACCTTCCAGGTTTGGAAAATCGGTTAGCTTTTCTCTTTCTGTAGTTGAAGGTGGTATTCCAAATTATTATCGAGATGTTTTGGATAGTAAAGAAATGAACCAGTGGAAGTCTCTTAGAGAAGAAGATATGAATTCATTACATTAGAATGTGATGTGGAATCTTGTTCCTCCTCCGAAGTACAATAAATCGGATACATGGATCAAGTTACAACATTGTTTGGACTTGATCAATATGACTCAAACTTGAGATGCCCCCAGGCATCGGGAAGGTAGAAACAGGTAGACAGATTTGTTTCAACAGCAAGAAGAAAGATTTGTTTCAGCAGTAGAAGGAAGATTTGTTTCAGTTACATGATGATTTTTTTGAGCGGAACATAGTAATATTTTTAGTCAAGGTGGATATTGTTGAGTTTTTTTGACAAAAATATCACCAATTCATAGTTGGTGGACGCCAAAGAATATTGAAATAAGAGTGGGTGACCACCTTTGATGACCAGCTGCTGAAGACCTACTATAGCAGTCGGTGGCTACCCATGATGACAATCCCGCGAGAGTTGGTTAACACCCGGAGAAAACTTGCAGCAACATTTTGATTTCTACTCTACATCTGCTGCTATATATGTTGTGTCTTTGTGATATATAAGAGTGAGAGATGGAATTTGTAATATGTTCTTCTCATTTGAATAAGAAGTTTTTTCTGCCTTCCCCATGGACGTAGGTCATCCGACCGAACCACGTAAATCCATGTGTCCCTCCATTTGTGTTTGATTTCTATGTTCTTGTGTGCGTTTCGAAGAGTTTGAGCACTTCTGCCCCAACAAGGTTCAGGTCTTTGTCAGACCAAAGTTACTGCCAACACCATTCATTGGCCTCTCCGCTAAGATCCTTCTCCCTGCTGTCAGGCTTGTCTGCCAAAGACCATGCCACAGTATTGTACGCAGACTCCAGAAACACATCATCTCTCCACTGAGAACCAACATAGATGGAACTTGACACCATGTCCAGCTCTTCTCCTAAGGTCATCCACTGAGGTCCTCACCGGCACTTCCACGTGCCACCGTTGTTGAAACCAGCTTGCACTTGTCTCCCTCCTCGCATCCTACGGTCATCCTGTTGTGGATCTCTAGTCCATAGGCCTTCATTTTCAGCCCCAGTCATCCTTTCGGGATCCCACACCCACCACCCACATTGATCTATCATCTCCAAGATCCCTCCACCATGAATCCTCTGCGCCATTTTCATCCTCTCATGTCGTCTGTCACGGTGTCCCAAGGAAGTCTCCCTCCATCACCCAAGGACAACCCTGGCCAACTCCTCATGTTGTCGTCGGCTCCACACTAAGGTTGTCGTCGACACCCCACTCTCTAGCTTGCTCCCATCACCATCATCGCTCACTGGTTAGCCCCCCACGAACCAATGCAGGCCTGCTTTCCATCCATGCCAGTGGGCGGAGCCCCTTGAAAAAAATCTATGGTCTACCGAGAAACCCTATGTGGCTTCATTAGGATTTTCATCCTTATGAGGAATTATTTGCTCTAATTTATCTTTCATAGTCAGATATTTACTTGACATAATAGATTTTGATTGATGACCAAGACGATCACTGCTTCCTTCACAATCACCCTCAGTCAGGGCCCTTGTTTTGCATTGACATCAAAGGGAAAAGAGCTCTTTATGCCCGAAAAATTTAAAACACCTTCGATCATCCTAATAGAGGCATGAATTTAATCAATAGCAATGAAGATCACCATCAGAACCTAGATAGAGAGACTCTCTGTCACGAACCAACCCGGGTCGACCTTGAACCGGTCACCTGAGTCAGTCCGCAACATGTCCCGAGGGGTGTTCCTGATCCCCACGGGCTGGAAACCAGTGTCGAGCATCAAAATTTAATCACTGGGAACAATTTGGCCCATAAAAGATAAATAAATAAACAAGAATAAATAAAACAATAAAACTGAACTCTAGTAGCAGAAAAAAAAATAAACAGAACAACTCAACATACCTCCACATGACCTTCCAGGTCACATCCCAACCAAAGGCCGACCTTGCTCCAATAATGAGCAACTTGACCAAGAAAACCTGAGAAAAAGAAACCTGCAACTGAAATGATAAAAATAGCCATGATCATTAAAAATTCTCAGTAGGGCTTCCAAGATAAACCAAAGAATCCAACATCTAATTTCCCAAAACCATCCATTAACACAAGTTTGAAATAAAAATATAAAAGTAGGGTTTTCACATTTTAAAATAAGAAACATGTTTTTCTCATTTAAAAATCCAACACATGCGACATACCATTTCCAAAATCATTTTTCTTTTTATAAACTAAACTCAAAACAAAATATACCAAAGCTGAGTTAAAGTAGAATAGATAAAAAATGAAATCTGGAAATAAACTAGTATAACGGAAAGTAAAAAAGGAAAATAATCCAGTAACCATGGGTGATCCTAAGCATACCTAGAAGACCCCTGGACGTACTCGGTTCAGAACCACCTGTCGGTATATGGTGAAGCTCCTAAGTCTATAACCAACTGGTCGCCCTATAACTAACCAATCCAGTGGAAAAGCCCATCTGGTCTAACAACCAATCCAGGGGTTACCAGCCCATCTAATCGGGGTTGATCAACAATCCTCACTCGATCATCTAAAAGACGTTCGGGAACCCATGGTGGTTATAATAATACATTTTAAGTAGGAGGACCTCACGCGTGTGACTCATCTCACTGTACTTGCCTACCCCAAACACGGACACTCCATACGATAGCCCATAAGGGATATCCCCCCTATAGAGTTGCCCCAAAAATATGTATACATCATATCATCAAAGGTACCAATTGGTTCTTCATGCCATGACATCATTAAAACTATTTGATACCTTTAATAAAATATTAAATTTGTTAAATGGGGCATACAGTGATCAAAATGCCATTCTTTCAAAAATCAAGACAAACATTACACTAAAGCTCAAAGTGCCAAATGGGTCGTCACATCACATCCATGTCGAAACCATTTTTCTAAAAATATTTAAAACTCCGACTAGACACAGGCAATTTTCCAAACCACATCCTTTAATAAAATCTTAGTCAACATCACCTTTTAAGTTCAAAGTGCCAAACAGAACCTTGGATACCAACCACACCCAAACGTTTCATATTTCCCAAACGAGACCTTATCCTTTCTGGACACACACCAAAGTATTTTTCAAGGCCAAATGGGCCAAATCATTGAGAAGTACATTTGAATTCATTTAAGGGAACCACACCAAAGACCAAACCTCATTTAGGAAAACAAGAATTATTTAGAAAACCAAGGATTTAAAGAAACACCATTTCAAAGGTGTCATTATCATTTGTAAGCACATCCATGTGTGCTGCTAGTGCACCCATGGATGTTCCAACATCCAATGGCATAATAAACAACCAAGGAGATATTTCATATCCATTTCCACCGAACACCAAAGACCAAACCTCATTTAGGAAAACAAAAATTATTTAGAAAACCAAGGATTTAAAGAAACACCATTTCAAAGGTGTCATTATCATTTGTAAGCACATCCAAGTGTGCACCTGGATGTTCCAACATCCAATGGCACAATAAACAACCAAAGAGGTATTTTATATCCATTTCCACCAAACACTAACTGCTTTAAAACCAAAACCAAATGTTCACCTCATTTAAGAAAAACATGAACACCCCCTTTAAAATCATTAAACCCTTTCCAAAACATTTTAACACACATGCCAAGATATGAACTTACCAATCCTTACCCACCAAACCAATTTATCAATAAACAAATTCCATTGTAACATAATAACGGCTATACATTTCATTAAATCCCCCAATTTTCACCTTACAAGTGCAAAGACATTTTATCCAATATTTTTTGTTCATAAACACATAAAAAAGATTTGTTGAAACATGCATTATCAAAATTAAAATCCACATAAAAAAATTTATTAAAACAAAAATGGGCATTAATCAGACTCCTTTCACATTGGCGCGGATAATAATACTTAAAGAAATGTACTAAAACTGTTATTTTAACAACTTCTAACAATAAAAAAAACATCATAGCAGACCATTTAAGAGAAAAATAAAGTTGTGATTCAGATAAAATAAATAATTTGAAGAATTAAAATGTCAAAGGAAAGCATCGGAAAGGGAAAAACCAGGATTCGTCTACCACAAATAAAACGCAGATGTGACAAAACCCTGATGGAAGGAAGAACAATCCCTCACGGACCAACCGCACACACTAAATAGCGAGAAAAGCACATGAAACAAAACTCACGGTATTAGGATTTATCCAAAATAAATAAAACACCAAAGATAGAATAAAAAAACACAAACAGGAGCAAGGGGGTTCGGCGCGCTGCTGGCCGGAGAAAAAGGGCAACCGAGGGGGTGTATGCTGGTGCGGTGAGGCTGGTGCAAGGAGGGGCGACCTTGCTGAAGCGCGGAAGGCTGGAGGCCAGGAGTCCGAGTGCGTTGTTGGCCAGCTGGTTGGCGTTGTCTAGGTCGGGTGGTCGGGGAGAAGGTCGGAGCCAAGGGAGACCGGAGGCGGCCTTGCCGGTGGTGTGGAGGGTGGAGGTCGAAAGCTAGAGGGTCAGGGCGCGGCCTGGCCGGTGGTGCAGAGGGCTGGAACAAGGTGAGGGCGAGGTCGGTGCTAGGGTGGCAGACCAGGATGAACCGCGGGAGGCGGGGGTAGCGGTCAGGATCAGGAGGGGAGAGGCTGGGAGCGTGACGATGAGTGTGGGCTGCGAACGGTGAGGGGTGCGGCCGTGCGAGGGGTGAGGTAGGGGACACGGAAGGGGTGAGAGGCCTGGGCATGGGGTCCTGGTGCACCCAATAGGGAAACAAAGGGGGTGGGGGTGGGTGGTTTGGTAGATTAGAGTTAGGGTTTCCTTTTTTTCATTTTATCTTATAATAATAATAATAATAATAATAATAAAACCAAAAATGATTATAATAAAAACAACAACAACAAAAATAATAATAATAATAATAATATAAAGAATAATAATAATAATAATACAATAATAATAAAAATAATAACCATAAAAGTTATAATAATAAAAATGATAATAATAAAAAAATAAAAAAATATAATAACAATAAGAACACCTTATTAATAATATTATTATTAATTATGTAATAACATTATTATTATTACAATTTAAACATTTAACTCACTTTATTTACATAAAACTTTATTTATTTTAATCGTTAGACATTTGTATGGGCACCTGGGCTGACCACGCGGCTACCACCCACTGTGTGGTTATCGCGCACAGGTCCAAAACCCACTAAAATTATTAAATGTCAAAAAAATTAGACTTGCGCTCAACTCGAGCCTCGACGAGAGAACCTGAAGCCATGACATAGTAAAATAAAAATTAATTTAAAAAGTTGGGTGTGATACTCCCATCTCCCAAGCATAATTATTCATAAATAAATATTTATTTATTTATAGTTACAATAAATATATTTATTATATTTAGAATTTTGTAATTATGTATAATATATATATTTATAAAAGTCTAAATATAATAAATATATTTATTATAATTTTATAATTATTTAAATAAATATATATTTACTTATACTTGTAACTATAAATAAATAAATATTTATTTATAATTATAAGATTATAATAAATATATTTATTATATTTATAGTTTTATAATTATATATAATAAATATATTTATTATGATTTTATTATTATTTAAATATATATATATATATATATTTATAATTATAATTATAAATATTTGTATATATTTACAAATATTTTTATATATTTATAAATATATTTATATAATTATATATATTTATAAAATTATAAATAAAATAAATATATTTATTATAATTTTATAATTATTTAAATATATATATATATAATTATAATTACAAATAAATATATTTATAAATATATTTATATCTATATATTTATAGATATATTTATTATAACTTTATAATTATTTAAATATATATTTATTTATTTATAATTATAATTATAAATAAATGAATTTATAAATATTTGTATATAATTATAAATATATATATATATATATATAAATATATATATTTATAAACTAATAATAAATTTATTTATTGTAATTTTATAATTATTTAAATATACATATATTTAGTTATAATTATAAATATAATAAATCTATTTATTATTTAAATATATTTATAGTAATTTTATAAGTATTTATGGGAACATAATAAGTTAATGGGTATAACATGAATGATAATGCTTAATAAAGTATAGATTATAAAAAACGAGTCATCACATATATATAGAAAACATGATTAATAAGGGTGTCAATCTATAAATGAGCATTCATGAGTTATGAATACATAACATATGCATGTGTCATTATAATATAAGTAATCTTAACATTTGGAACATAGAAACCCACAATCATGTCCACAAATAAACTTACGATCATTATAACGTTAAGTATTTATATTTAATTATAAATATAATAAATATATTTATTATTTTTTAAAAATTATTGTAATTTTATAAGTATTTAAATGTATATTTATTTATTTATAATCTTAAAAATATGTTTTTTAAAACATTATTTATATATTTAAATTGTTAAAATATATATTAATTATAAACATGTGTTTTTAATTAATGTATATAAATAAACATTATTTTTTAATATAAATATAATATTTTTTATATATTAATAATATTTTTTATTAAAAAAATATCGGTGTTTTTTATCAGCTCTTTTAACTAGCGTTGATAAATGAGAGGTTTTTGTCAGTGCTTTCTTCTTAACCCTAATAAAAGTCGATGCATCCCTTACCTGAATCTGTGATAGTGTATTAATATATTATATTTATATATACATTTTGTAATTAATATATATAAATATTTTATTAAATATTTTTACTCATTAATATAAATCTAATATTTGTTTACATATAAAATTATGAAACTAATATTGATAGTTTTTTTATTGTAATATACTTATATAAATCATATTTATATTATATATGTACAATTACTGTTATATAAATAATATTTAAAAAATATAAATATGTATATATAAACTAAATTATTCACGGTGTCATTTATAAGCGTTTTTTTATACTGTTAAAGGTGAATATTTTATCTGCACTAAGAAAATCACTGATAAAGTGGTACCTTTATCACCACTGAAAAAAATGATAATAAAGACCTCCTTTACTAGCATTTTTAATCAATGTTGATAAAAATTCCCCATTTATCAGTGTTTTTTATGCAATGCTTATAAATGTTAGTGGTTAATAAATATGAATCTGTACCAGTGAATAAAATATCTAGATAAATTTTGAAATCTATTAAAAATATTTATTGAAAACAATTTTTTAGATTCTCATTTAAAAAACCAGCTTATTAATTTGAAAATAAGTTTTTTCGAAAATCGATTTTTACCTGAAAAAAAAAGACGGTTGGGATGATGAGAATGCTTGCCGCCATTCAAGCCTCTCAACAACCATCCCCCGCACACACATAATTTGCACGGACGACTGGCCCACTTCCGTCGTCACTCCCTCCAGCTCCGCCGCACTCCGTTACCAGCCCAGCTCCCACGAGGAATAATGGATGGGTGACCCTCGGTGGTGATGTCGGATCAAAAGTTCTAAAGGGTGATCCTTTATCCACCATGTGGAAAATGTCAAGTGTGTTTTGTCTGCGTTTCTGTCTCGGAGGCGCACGATGGGGTCGTGGGGAAGAAACGTGCGCTACCCGACAATTGATTAGAGAAGGTTGGGTTCTACTTAATCACTCATATCGGGTGCACCATTTTCCGCCTCGAAATGCCCAACGGTTCCATATCCAATAATACATGGACCTGCTTTCCAAAGGCAGGCGTTTGAAGGGTGGTTTGACCAGCAATACTTAAGAACTCACATTGGTCAAGAGGATGGGAAGTCTGGCTCATCATACCCTTTTTGATGGGAATTATTGCCTATTTCGGGACTCTCTTATAGATTTAAGACATGTTCCTATGTTCGCGAATCTTTGGTTTATACCCAAGCATAGTATCCATGGATTACTCCTGGTTGGCAACAGTCAGCTAGATGCAGGGATTCGGAATCATTTATACCCGAGTTTTACCATCCCTCGTTGGATTAATGAACCCGAGGAATCTGGACTCATTGAGACGACACTAGGGTTGGTGCGATTAACCGACGTGAAGATAGTCGGATCGACCGGTTGTTGGTCTTGAACCTAAGGAAGGCTTCCTATATACCCTACCCAGGAGATAGGGATCAAAGCCCATGTAGTTCGAATTGGGGTGTCGGAGGACCGACGTGAAGGTGGACCCGGGGGTCCGATGGTGATCGGGATTGAACCTCTTGGAGGCTTCCTACGTATCCCTATGGTGGGGAATCAAATTCCTCGTAGTTTTCATGAGTGGGGCTTACGCTCTGAGGCAGCCCAGGAGAGGATTTCATGGTCGATGCTTACTCTAATCCCACGTGAGTCGTGCTCGGTGTGAGAAACAAGAGGAAGCAGGGACCAGACGATCACGTCGCTAAAGGTGCGTCCGTGAGAAGTGGGGTGGGGCTTACGCATGGAGCGGCCCATAAGGTCGGGGCTTACTCCGGGATGGAAGACCAGGGATACAAAGTGCAGCGGGAGAGGGAAAGAGGTGCTCCTGTGCCCATCACCTCTCTTGTTCCTAGGGGAAGTACGGAAGTGCATGGGCGCTTCCTTATGATGGGTATTTTACTACCCCCCGAAGAAGGGAGAAGTGCCCCGGCCTCAACGAGTAGAAGGATAGAAAGGGGACTCCCGATCTCAGACTCCACATTACCATGGGAATGTGAACCCAGGAATGCTTCGGAAATCCACTCAAGGGTCGGGGAAACCCCTTCACCTTTGCTTACCATGGGTATGTGAACTCAAAACGGCGCGTTGATGCGCCTGAAAGTTACATCACATGGGTCTGGAGGCTCTGGTGGGGGCCTCGGCTTGGGGCCGATGAGTAGGACAATGTGGGAGTCGCGGAGGATCAGGCTGGATTGGAAGGTTTTTATGTGGTTCATGGAACGGAAACTCTGAAGGATTCGGCGGGCCACACCGGGATATAGATGGTGGCACCCTTCGCGTAGGGAAGTGCTACACAGTTGGAGAATCCGTGCGTGAACCAGGGTGGTCCGCGGACTGATGGGCATCCCGTGAACCAGGGTGTTTCGTGGAACGTTGAGCATCCCGCGAACCAAGGTGGTTCGTGGATTCGGGTTCGATCTGCGTACCTGGGTGGTTCATGGAGGGTTCCATGCGAGCAGTGGCGGCCAAGGACAGCACCGGTCGGGGCTTCGCCCGCATAGGAGGATGCTACGCGGTGCGACGGATTAGAAAAAGGGCATAAACTCCCTAGTCTGTGGGGAGTGCATCCACGGAGGGTCCATGGTCCGCAGTCTTCTTTTCTTTGATATTTTAAGTTCTTGGTTCACCAAGTTATTATGCATTTTCCGGTTCCTTATTAATTCGTTCCCAGGTTCATACCTGCTCTGGTTCACGAACTGGAACTTCGTTGCGAAATCCTAAACCTTCATTCGAAATCCTTCCACCCGAATCTGATCAATCTCCTTCCAATCCCCTCTTCTCTTCCCCTCAATCTCCTTTTATAGAGTGGGGAAAAGGATGTATCTATGGTCATGCGGCACCTTTTGCGGAGGCCCACGACCAAAAACCCGATTCACAGATGACCCGGTCAATTCGCAACTCACGGGGGGCATCGAGCACATCTCCCCCACGAACCAAACGATCTCGGGGAGTGCTTCGTGGCCGCGGAGGGTTCCGCCTCCATTCCGCGAACAACAGCGGATGTGGACCGGGCCAGTTGAGGTTGTCTGCGACTGGGGGTGGTTCGTGACGGTGGATCGGTCCAGCGCTCGTCCTGCTTCGCGCCCACGGAGGATCTCCACCCCCATTCCACGAACGACAATAGTCCGCAGAGGGGGTTCTTTGTGGAACCGGCCATGTGGTATCATCATTTGGACTGGTCTGCGGACCGGTTCAAATTTTTTCATCCTTTGAGTTTTCTCCATTATTACCCCCAATTCTTTGGGGGGAATTGGGTAGAATCTCTTTTCGGATTTTTCAAGACCCTACAAATGCCCCCCATCAGAATAGGGTTCGATCGGAATGAAGAGGAGTCCATTCCGATGCAGAGTGGTCCTAAAACTTGGATGGTTCGCGGTAGAGGGGTGGAACCAGTAGGGGACCATGCCTATAAATACAGGGGGGATTCTGGGTTCGCCAAAGCTGTGCAGATTTTGAGGCATAGTTGCGAGCCGTAGGCTTATATGAAGCTGCCTGGGTGTCCCAAACCTATACCCATCGACCTCAATCCCTCACCCGGAAACTTATGAGCCATTGGAGTCTGGACACCAACACATTTCACCTAGTCCATGGTGAGGTGGGTATTAGTCTTTGGGACGTCTTTCATATTTTCAGGGTCCCCATCGTTGGGGGTATGTATGAAGAATTCCTGCCTCCTTCTTCTGTGTGGGACAATGAAGAGAAGACTCCCCCCTGGTGAAGCAGCTTATTGATCAGGCCCAGAATCATTCAAAGGATGCGCCTCCGAAACAGCTTATCCCATATCGTGAATGAGTTAAGGCTTTTGCTAGAGAGAGCAAGTCCCTGAACCTCCCACATAGGCCCATGACCTACCCTATGATGGAGTCCCGAAAATAGAGGGGCAGCTATTGGCTGATCCTGGAAGAAGGCCAGTTCAACGACTGGGGATGGGAGCTTGTTCCGGACATCAATCAGCTCCTTCATCTGGTGGCATTCCTGGCCATGTTCCTGAGTGGCTGGCTATTGCCCGTATGCGAGACTGGTGGCATGCGGGTCTCTACTTTTGTCATGGTAGCACATCTGGCTACCGGAAACGTCATCAACTTGGTCATCCCAGTATTGGTCAGGATTTATCGGTTGCTCGGCAATACTACCGATGGAAGCCGGCCAAACCGGGTAGCCGGCCCTTTTCAAATCCTCTAGGGATGGTTGGGAGCACATATTAAGAACTTCTATACTTTCATCAACCCCTTTCATATTCTGGGCACCACATTCTAGCCATACTTGCAACTGACCAACGGGGTTATTCCTGAAGAGTGGGCGACCCAAGAGAAATATGGTCAACATACGGTTCAGAATATGCGTCTTTTGTCGATCCAGATCTCGAGTTATGATCATTTCATATTCCATCCATATCCCTTCCCATCCGGTGCAATTAGGAATACTATATCAGAGGAGTTTAGTAAGTGGGGCTACCACTTTTCTCTATGAGAGGGCATTCTGGTGGCCCGTATTGGTGGGGAACTGATCTGCGAGGGGTACGCACCTTGCCGATTCGGATGCTAATTTGGTTGCGTCCAGGAACTGTGTCCTCCCTCGCTCAATGGCGACCGCGAGAACTGTCATTTTATGGTGGCCAGGAAACTGTGGTTAATGTTTACCTGGGAAGATATTGGTTGTGAGGTTATGACTCCGGCACTTACAGACTCCATGCCCTTTTTATCCAAGAGCTACGCTGAATCCTGGGTGCAATCGTACCCGAATGTCTAGCTAGGGTTGTGGGTACCTACCATCTCAAGTCTGAATCCATCGAAGGGCAAGAGGAAGCAAAAGGGGGACGGTGTTTCAACCAGGTCGAGCAAGGTTCTTTGCCACCCTGTCGGTCCCATGATTTCGGGGAAGGTTTTAATGGATAGAGGTGTATCCTCTCATGCCCTCGAAGCCACCCGGAGAGGCTTGGTTATCCCTGTTGATGCTGCCTTCCCAACGGCTTGGGGCCCATGGGACAAATTTAAAGGTCGTTCATCCTTTCATAGCCAGTACCCCTGTTTTCTGTGGCAGTATCTTCTGGAATCGGATGTGTCTTTTGACGGGCTGGGTTACATATCTTCTCTCGTTGATATTCTTTATGATGAGGACCCAGAGAGGGTCGATCGGTATCTCTGGGACCTCGAGGCCTACATCCACGCACGCCGAGGCTATGCAGTGTTGACTCATCAAGTCCAGACCATGCTGCAGTCGGCGACTGACAAGGAGGAGGAAGAGAGCGATCACTCCTCAGGGGGCGGAGATCTCAGTGATTCCCCCACTGCGGCTGAGGTAAGGGAATTTCCCCCTCTTCCTGTGAGGTCCCACCCACAGGTATCTCCAGAGAGCTCCAGGGAGGCAGTGAGATCCAGAAAATAGACACGGTCATTGATGCCCCCAACAGTGCCTACCGCTGCCAGACCCTCTCAGGTTGATCCTCCCCGGCTGGTTGTTCCCATTACAGCTGTATTCCCAAACGCATGTAGGATTTGGGATGACCTAAGGGCCAGTGGCTCAGATGAAGAGGTCTGGGAGTTACTCCAAATGGACCCTCTCAAACTTCCAGGCATTGGGACTATCTTTGCTCCGCCTCACCTGTTTTTGGAAGAGGATCTAGATGAAATAGTCGCCTCATTGAAGAAGATGGATGCATACGTTAATTCACCCCGAAACTGGATCTATGAGTCCACCTGGGTGTCCATGATGATTAGACATCCCGAATCGTCCGACCCTGAAGAAGAGGTTTCCCTGTTCGTCCATTCTGGCTTTCCTCCTCTACTGTGAAGGTTCTAAAGTTTCTTACCTTTGTGTAGGGTGCCGAGAAATCCCAGGGAGTAATTCCCTCCCCGGAGTATACTCCCTATGGTACTGCAGCAGGCGAACACACGCTTTCGACTACAGGGATCATCGAGGAGGGATCTCCTAGTGCAGCTGAGCTCATGGAAATGACCATTGTGGACCCAGTTAGGGTCTTTCCTCCTCCACCTCCTCCCAGCGTCCTGAGTAAAGAACTGTCCCCTGGGCAGATCCAGAGATGGAAACAGGCATCCCATTTATCGGAACGGATGAGACAGGGGACGTCGGGTAATTATAACTTCTCGTTTCCTCGATTTCCGACTCGTATATTCTGACTCTGCCAGTTATTAACTGTCTTGGCGTATGGTGTAGGGTCACTCGGAGGCCCAGTCATGGCTACACCAGCAGTCATATATTTTTCCCCTTATCTTCGTAGGGATCACCCGCAGCCACATATGGGCGTGACGAGATGGTGGGCCCTGCTGGAGGGGCTAGTGATATGGACGCTTTACTCCTGCCTTCATCAATCGAAGATATGTCAGAAGAGGAACAGCTGGAATTCGAGACTCCTGCTGATCAGACAGCCCCTTCAATTGCGGGGGAGAATGGGGCGCCCATAATTGCTGAGGGGTCTCCAGATCTGATGGGGCCAGTCGTCTCAGACCCAATGGATCCTGTGGCGATGGAGGAAGATCCCGCCACCAGACCAGTCATCGGAAACCTAGAGCGGGCCATTATTTTATTTACCGGGGGAGTGATTTCCCCGGGTTTGATCTCCGTAGCCGACTTTTTGGGGACAAATTTGGGAGCTGTTGGCCTTGGGCATGGCCTTAGGTTTTGGACACCTTTGGGGGTTCCCAAGACTCCCTTGCCTCTCGAAGATGCAGCGTCTTCCTTAGGTGTCCGCGGTGGCGCAGATATTGAGGATACCGACGCCTTGATGATTAGGGGTAAGTTTTTTCAACATCTCACCATTGAATACTTTCTTTTCCCTTTTCTGATTAGGGATACTCATCTATGTTATCGTCTATTAGGCTCTAGGACCATGACCTTTGGCGTTGACGATTGTGTCGTCAGATCCGATCGTGCCTATGACCACAACGGTCGGGGGCGAAGTTGCTGCGACGCCAGAGTCTGCGGGTGAAGCCGCATCGGGTCCCTCCTTGGTGACATTCATCCCTGAATATGTATCTTCATTAGAAAGCGACTCTGAGACTAATCAACAAGTCCTTTCTAGTCTTCGACCTACTCGCCAAAGGGCTTGGGATAGAATTTGGAAGCTAATTTCTCAGACGCCCTTGGATGAGATGCCGATCAAATTACCAAAGTTTTGCAATCTGTTTATGCTGTTGGGATTTGACGGCTTCGACTACCATGGTATTTATGAAATATTCAAATAGGTGGTCACTGATCGGGAAAGACTGGGTGGTTTCGAATCTCACCTTTCTGCTGCTCAATCTAAAGCCTACCTTTCCGCAACCCGACAGCTTTGCCTAATAGAGGCTCATGATCATGCTGGGGTAGTCGTGAGGCTCCAGGGAGAAGTCACTAAGCAGAGTTCTCACCTGGAGGTGCTGAGGAATGAGATACAATGGCTACAATAGGAAGAGGCTAACATCACCGCCATAATTGAAGAAGGGGAGTGGTGAATGGAGGAGTAGATGAGGGCAATCTCAAAGGTGGCCCAGGAGGCAGAAGTGTTGCAGGTTGGTGCAGAAGCTGAGATATCCTTACTTCGGGATCTCCATCAAGCAATCGAGGATTCTCATTAACGCCTAATACAAATTTATGAATCCATTAAAAAACTCATGTAATGACCTTTCATGCCAGAGGAGGCTCCGGATTGTGGATGACCTTCTTACCAACCTTGTTATGGAACAAAGAAATGTTTTCCTTAATGCTCTGGCTATCCTCTCCTGTGACAAGAATTATTTGGCATGATTACTGTATATGTTAACTCACCGAACTTGGAATAACCAGAGTTTGGGATAATAAGAAAATTCAAACAAGCTCTAACTTTTTCCTGGATCATGAGATCCAGCGATCGTAGTTTGAATATTGCTAGGGTTTTGTAGAAAAGCCCCACAAACTTTTTTTTCTTTTCTTTTAATGCCCTAATTTTGCCTTGGCCTATTTAGTGTGGGCCCAGCGGGTATGGCCCGACTTTTTCTTAGGTCTCCCTTTTTGGGTTTTTGTCCTAACAAGATTTGTGCCTTTTTTTTTTTTGTGAGCAGTTTAAATTCCCTCCATCAAGACTATCATTACTGATGTTTTAGGTCGAACAGATTTGACCAAGTATAGTGAGGCGAGGTCCCCAATGAGGTTTGGTTGATTAAAAGACGTCTCAATGTCCTTCAGACTCATGTGGAGGGAGTGTGTTTATATTTCAACGACATGCAGGGCATGTCTCAAGGCATGGGTGTCGCATCGGCGTGTAGAGGTGGGAAGAGCATCGCCTAAGGAAATCTTGCCTTTGGTAGACGGGCCAGGGGAAATCAATATGCAGAGTCGCTGAGGGAATGGTATGCATAGTCGTGAAAAGGTGTCCTTAAGTCAATGACTCTCCATTTCTGATGGCCATAGGACTTCATGAAAGTCCAGCTTATGGAAACCACCATGGGTGGCTTGGAGAATTATGAAACCCAACGAGGGTGGATTGGAAAGGGTATGTGACTTCTAAAAGGTTTTAAGAACATCTGTATCAATTAGGAGTGTGGAAACAAGGTTCCTATCCTACACATTTATCTAGAGTGAAGGATGGTTGGAGTTTGGAGCAGTTTAAAGTCATGCAGCTAGGACATTATCTAGAATGGAACGACTTATCCTGGTCCTCGGTAATCTCATCAGAGATGTTCCACCATATTCAGTTAGGGTTGTGAAAGAGGATGGTAAACTGTACCTCAGAGGGTTTTCGAATCCCAGGATGAACATAGTGGCTCAGGGGCCAAGAGGCGTATGGAGAGAAGCATTTCCTGAGGAAATATTTCCTTTGGTAGACAGGCTAAGGGCTATCAATATACAGAGCTGCTGAGGGCATGGTATGCATAGTCATGCAAAGGTTTCCTTGGGTCAATGATTGTATTCTCCCGATGGCCGAGCAATTTCAGGGAAGTCGAGATTAGGACCACCAGGGGTGGCTTATGAGAGTTCAGCTTTTTTTCTGAGTATGGAGTATGGTTTATGAGGAGAGGGTGCCTGGATATGGGAGAAGCGTCTAGGATAATTATCCTAAGAATGGGTGAAGTCATTCATTCTCATGCTGGTGTGAGACAGTGGTTCGTAAAGGTCTGACCCATGCACTGGGGGATAGGGAAAAACCTTTGTTCCTTACTGAACCCATGACAGGTTTGACCGTTCAGTTTAACGTCATGTGATAAGGACAACTTCTGTGAAGTTTAACGTCATGCGGTAAGGATGGTGAGTGTTATTAGATTCTGTGGAGTTTAATATCATGTGTTAAGAATGGGGGTAGTTTTAAATTATGTTGCATAGTTTAACGTCATGTAGTGAGGACGGGGGTATTTTTAAACCAGTGAAAACGCTTGTGGTTAGAGGCATTTCCCTGGATGTTTAATGCTCGGTCTTTGCAGCTTTACGCCAAGCAGCTAAGACGCTCCGTGCAGTTTAACATCATGTGATAAGTATGTAGTTTCAAAGGCCGCTCCTGATTAGAATGTAACTGGGATTGAGCATCTCGGCATTCCCAAGATGTGGAGAGGGGTAGATTGGTGTAAATCGTGGTTCTGAGGCTTCTTGGATCAGGAGAAATGATATGGGGCCCTGAGGCCAGGAAGCGTACGGGGCTAGGAAGAGTGTCGCCTGTGGAAATCTTGCCTTTGGTAGACAGGCTAGGGGCTATCAATATGCATAGCCGCTAAGGTAATGGTATGCATAGTCATGAAAAGGTGTCCACGGGTCGATAACTTTCCACTTCTGATGGTCTTGAATGGTTATGAGGATCCGCAATTGTCCGGGCCACGAAGTCTGTCATTTGGTAAGAAAATGTCTAGAAATGTCGGGCATACTCAGTCTAGGTTGTTGTTAAATCTTAGAGAGCTCTCTGCGCTGATTTATTTTATGTGTTAGGGTGTACCTTTACCCTATGCAGTTTAACATCATGTGGTAAGGAAGAAGTACTCCTAGTTTAGCGGTCATAGAGCTCGGACCACTGGGTGACTATTGCTGCAGTCACTCAAAGGATAACTGAGTCAACATGCTTTGATATACTCTGAACAGGGTGGGGGATGAAGGTTGTAAACTACAACTCTGAGGCTTCCCGAATCAGGAGATGGGGTGTGGGAGCTCTGAGGCTGGTAAGCATACGGAGCTAGGAAGAGTGTCGCCCAAGGAAATCTTTCCTTTAGTAGACGGGTCAGGGGCTATCAATATGTAGAGCTGCTGAGGGCATGGTATGCATAGTAATGCAAAGGTGTCCCTGGGTTGATAAATTTCCAATTTTGATGGCCATGAATGATTATGAAAATATGAGATTTCTCACAGTACAGAGTTCGGCATGTGGTGATAATGGTGTTTGAGTATACAAGAAACATCTTCACTGGAATTGTCCATTGAGTCAAAGTAGCCTAGTCCTGGCTTGATGTTCGTAGATGTAGGTCATCATGAAAACCATGGGCGGATACATAGGCCAACCAGGTAGGGATACCCTGGCGATGTTTGGATGTGAAAAGGGGATGAACTTATAAACCACTGCGTCATAAATTTCTGGATCAGGCGGTATGGTATGGGGGCTCTGAGGCCGGTAAGCATATAGAGCTAGGAATAGTGTCGCTCGAGGAAATCTTGCCTTTGGTAGATGGGCTAGGGGATATCAATATGCAGATCCACTGAGGTCATGGTATGCATAGTCATGAAAAGGTGTCCACGGGTTGATAACTTTCCACTTCTGGTGGTCGTGAATGGTTATGAAGATCCATAATTGTCTAGGTCGTGGAGTCTGATGTATGGGGAGGATGCATCCAAATGCGCAAGGAGTATTTCTGTCTCATTTCACCATATATCTTAGGTGGTTTGCGATGAAATCCGTGTAGTTTAACATTGTGCGGTGAGGACGAAAAATACACCTCGTGCAAGTCTGGTCCATACATGGGGGAAAGGGCATTTTCAATTTCTACTTGGGGATGGTTGAGCCAGGGTGAGGGAACCCTGGCGTCACTACATATCCTATGAGGGCAGAAATCGAGCCCTAGGTAGTTCTCTGAAGTCCGTGAAGTTTAAATTCATGTGGTAAGGATGAGGAGTACACTCTATTCAGGTCTGGTCCGTACACAGGGGAAAAGGGTATTTTTTACCTTTCATTATTTATACAGTTTAACGTTGTGTGGTAAGGACGCAAAAATACACCCTGTGCAGGTCCGGTACATACATGAGGGAAATGTAGCATTATTAAATCTTATTATCCGTGTAGTTTAACGTCATGCGGTAAGGATGAAAAATACACCTCATGTAGGTCTAGTCCATACATGGGGTAAAGGGGCATTTTTTTATCCTTATCCGTGCAGTTTAACGTCGTGCGGTAAGGACGAGGAATACACCCCATGCATGGCTAGTCCATACATAGGGGGGAAGAGAGCATTTTTAACTTTTATTTGAGGTGGCTGGGATAGGGTGTGGAATTCTGGCATCACTACATATCCTGCAAAGGCAGGAATCAAGCCTCACGTAGTTCTATGCTAAATACACCCCGTGCAGGTCTGGTCCGTAAATGGGGGAAGGGGCATTTTCAAATCTTATTTGAGGGTGGATGGGCTAGGATGGGGAATCCTGGCGTCGCTATGTATCATGCGAAGGCAGGAATCAACCCCTACGTAGTTCTATGAAATCCGTGCAGTTTAACGTCATGCGGTAAGGATGCGAAATACACCCCGTGCAGGTCTGGTCCGTTCACGAGGGGAGGGAGCATTTTTATCTTTCCTTCTTATTTTTTTAGAGGTGGTTGGGCTAGGATGGGAGGTCCTGGCATCACTACGTATCCTGCGAGGGAAGGAATCAAGCCTCACATAGTTATCTTAAAAACAACACACCCCGTGTAGGTCCTTTCCATACACGGGGGAGAGGGCATTTTCTAAAGCTTCTTGTCTGTGCAGTATAACGTCATGTGGTGAGGACTATATACTCTTAGTTTAGGGTCATAGAGTTTGGACCGTTGGGTTCTTGGCAGTTTAATTTCATGCATCTCGGACGATTCCCCCTCTTTTTTTTCTTATCTGTGTATTTTATCATCATGCGGTAAGGACGAGGGGTACACCCCGTGCAGTTATGGTCTGTACACGGGGGAGAGAGGACATTTTTAACTTTAATTCGGGGGTGGTTGGGCCAATATGGGAAACCCTGGCATCACTGCGTATCCTGTGAGGGAAGGAATCAATTCGTACATAGTTCTCTGAAATCTGTGCAGTTTAACGTCATGCGGTAAGGATGAGGAATACACCCCATGCATGGCTTGAAAATACAATGCATGTCACACTGATATGTGGCACCATCATTCTTCAGACCAAAGGGCATGACCCTGTAATAGAATATTCCTTGAGGGGCCCTAAAGGCAATGGATACCTCATCTTCTCAAGCCATCCTAATTTGATTATAGCCAGAATAGCCGTCCATGAAGGACAGAGCCTCATACCCGGCTGTTGCATCGATTAATAACTCGATGATCGGGACCGGGAAGTCATCTTTTGAGAAATGCCGATTGAGATCTCTGAAATCTATGTAAACGTGGATTTTTCCGTTCTTTTTCTTGACGGGGACGATGTTGGCCAACCAGATGGGGTACTGGACCTCCCGAATGAAGCCTTCTTTAATGAGCTTATCGACTTCAGCCTCTATTTTGGCATCATGTGAAGGATGTGTCCTTCTAGAGGCATGTTTATAGCCCTGGTGGTCTTCTGGAAGACCCAGGTGATGTGTCGCCACTTCGGGATCGAGTCTTGGAATTTCTATATAATTCCAGGAAAAAACATCCTGATGTTTCTTTAGGAAAGACGTATATACCTCATGCTCCTTGGGGGACATGGCTACACTAATGAGAGTAGGCCTCGGATCTTCCTCAGTACCTAGGTTTATTTCCCTGAGCTCGTCCACCATGGTGGAGATACCCTCCTCAAATGTGGGAGGTTCATCCCTGAGATCTTCCTCCTCCTCTTCTCCCAAATCCTCGTCTTCTTGATCTGACGGGGGGAGAACTCCCAGCACAGGTTCTTGGGAGTCCAGAGGTGAGGGCGAGGCATCGTGGGCATCCCTTCTTGAGTATTCATCCCCGGATCGAGGGTTGGCGGACATTCCCGCATTGTAATGCTCAGCCGTTGTGGCTGAAGTCATGAAGACAGCTGAGTGTGTGTTCGAACTTGAACCCTTGCTCTCAATATGGTTGATGGTAATTACGTAGTCTCTGCCAAGCTACCTGAGGGGGTCATCAGGAACCACTTCTAGACCATTTAGAGCGGGGATCCAGTCAACACCATCGGACAAAGGCTTCTTCCTCTTTTGCTCATAGAACCCGGCATCAATGTAGTGTGACTCGTAGAGCTTGAAATGGGCCTTGTTGGCGTGAATTTTCCAACTTTGCCCATTGACGCAATACTAAATAAACTGGTGGTAGGATGAAGGAACATCCATTTGCTTATGGAGCCATGGCCTTCCCAACAGGGAATTGAATGATGTGTTCTGCCAGACCACTAGAAATTCTGAGCAGGCTACGAGGTCGCCAAAATGGGTCTTTAGCTTAATTTTTCCCATTGGCTTCTACTCGCTCTTGTAATAACCCAAAAAAGTGGTCACTGAGGGTATTAAATCATCCTCACTGTGGCCCGGCTTACGGAGTGTCCGTAGGGGAAGGAGGTTAACTCCAGAGCCGTTGTCAATAACGACTTTATGGATATCAACATCATTCAGTGTGCCAGAAACATACAATGGTTTGATATGTCCCTGTATGACGGCATCTTCATCTTGATCGGTGAAATAAATCACCTCATTGCATTCAGATGAGCCAGTCTCCATCCGGTAAATCTCGGTGGCAGCTACCTTGGCTTGAAACTCCTAGGGGTTGAACAAGGATTAAATAAGAGCCTCCCTGAGGTCAGCTGACAAACCCAGGGCCTCCAGGATGGACATCTTGGCTGGTACTGATGCCAGCTGCTTAAGGATGTCGTACTTTTTCTCCAACGGCCGATGCTTCTCTTCTGGCGGGAGAGTTCTAGCAGGAGGCTTGGGAGCTGGAGTGCATGATGAGGAGGGATCAGTCACAAGGTCAGATGTCGACGATGTTTTCACGTTCTGGGGACTTGACTCGACCGGTCTGTTTGTGAGAACTAGGCGGCTAGACGCTTGTTCCTCCTCTGATGGGTATCGCAGAATAACGGGTCCAGGGTGGCTACTTGTGGAGGTGGGGCGATATTCTTTCTCCTATTGAGTCTGTTGAAGGGCCCTCCCACGGGTTTCCACGATATTGACGGTTTGGGATGAGGTCCAACTATAGGGTTGGTTTTGGCTGCGACTGCGCCTCCCCTGGTATCCCCTGCCTCTGCGATTTCTCGTCCCGGCTCCTCGTGTCGGGAACTCGGGTTCATAACTGTACCCTTCATCAGGGGATGATTCCATGAGATGTATGACATTGATGGAACCAAGGGTTGGATCCTCATCCTATGACAAGACAACCTGGTCGGTTGTCCCTAATGGTGCCGTTTGGTGGGTCGGTGCCCATGGCGCCAAGTTTGGGGGCATGAAATCTGACAGCGTCGAGGCTAACCTTAGCCTTGTTTCAGATTTCTCCTCTTGCGCTTGTCTCCTCCCTTTTTGATTACGCCTAGATGACCGGCCCATGGAGGTTTGTGAGGCCGATACTGTCGGTTGTGCGGCATCAGGGGCTGTTGGCGGCAACACTGGTTGCCATAACTGAGCTCGGAGTATGCCCTGGGCTCAGTTGATAGTCTTCTAAGTCATCCAGTTATCAAATTTTCACCCCTTTTTTCTAGTGACTTCCTGCCACCCCTCCCCTTTATCAGAGTCAGTGGTAGAAATATACGTCACATGTGCTGGGGGTGGTCCCAGCTCAACCTTCCCATAGTCTACCATCCTTTGCAGGAGGTCTTTGAAGATGAAGTATTCCCAAATATTGTGCCCCAACATCTGATGGTGAGGACAGTAGTCTGGCCTGTTATCGTGGCTGACTTCTTCAGGTTTCCTCGGATCTGGGAGGCGGATCAAGTTACAATTCATGGCGGCGATGAAGTATTTGTAGACTTGGTCATCTCAGAATGAGTATGCTTTATCTCTTCATTCCTGAAACTGGTTCTACTTCGATCCTCTCCAATCATCCCACCTAGGCGGAGGTGGCCACTGATGTTCAGGGGGCCCTTGACGATTTGGTGGAGGCCTGAGCGGTGGAGCAGGCACAGGGGCTGGCTTGAGCATGACAGAGGATTCTTCAACTTTGGTTTCTCTCTTTGTGGGAGCCTGCGAGGCTATTCGGGACTTCAAATTGGTCCGCTGTAGGGAGTCCTCAATTCTCTGGGCATTGGCCGAGATATGGCGGAAGTCAGTGGTGCACTCCACTGGTATGAGCGGTGTCCGCAGCTCATCTTGAATATTATCAATGCATATTGAGAGCAACTCATCTTGAGGCATTGGCATATTCAGAGAGTAGTTCAGACCTTTCCATCTAGCGATGAAATCTGAGACCCTCTCGTTCTCCCTCTGCTTGTTGTTCATGAGGTTGTTGACCATTGTCTTAGGCAATGTTGAGCTGAAGTGGAACAGGAACTGTTGTCAAAGGTCTTCCCAGCTTTTTATTGACTGGGATGGTAGACTCGTATACCATACAAAGGCAGATCCTTGCAAGGTCCATACGAAGCATCTGAGTTTCACTACTTCTTGTTGTTTCGGATTCCCCATCATAGGGTCTCAATAGGATGCGTAGTGCATCAAATGTTGTTCTGGATCACCTGATCCATTGAAGATAGGGAATATAGGGATCCCAAAATTGGGTAGAGGAGGTGTGTTGCTCACCCAATCTGGGTATGGCTTCTGCTTTGGCTGTATGGGAGCATGTCGGCCCTCCATCGCTTCCAATCGAGCTGTCAGTGCCTCAATGGTGTTGGTGAGACCTTGGTTTACATCCGGTTGGGCCCGGTCTTGGGCAGGTGCATCATGATGCATTTCTCGAGTATCTAGCTCAGCCGGAACCAAGGGTGCATATGTCATTTGGGACACCCTCAGAGGGTTCGGGCGTACTTGCTCTGGTTACTTCCTGAGTGGAGGGAAGTCTTGGTATTCATCCGGATCTGCATTTAGGTAGTTGGACGGACCAGGCGCCTCATTGGGCGAGGTAAACCTGGGTCCTTGAGGCACACTTACTGGGAGTCCAAGATGTGGCTGCTCTTGGGATGCACTTTCAATAATATGGTTCCTCTGGAGTAGCTCGGCGTTAAGCCGCCTCAATTCCTTCATTTCCTCTTCTTGTCGACCGAACCTCTCTTCGAGTGTGAGTGGCTCGTTTTTGTCAAGAGGATGGGACAGATTAAGGGTAACCGGTCCTTTGTTCTTATCCTTTTTGGAAGCTCGCAGGGTAAGTGGAGGGAGGTTAGCTGAAGGGGCTGCCATGTTTAAAGCATCCCTCTGGTTCTGGGTGTGCACACCTGGTGGTTCGTTGTGGGTGGCAGCCTAACCGGAACCATCGTCTCTCGATCCATCCTTATTTGCATCATCTCTGGTGTCACCCATGGGGTTAAATTCTATGATTTTGATAGATGAATATCGCGGAGTAGAGAAGAGGTCATCTTCCAAATAGGGTGAGGATCTCTCGTGTCTTTTACTGGCCTTCCCTTTCATGTGCCGGGATTGCATTTGGACTTCTTGACGAAGGGTGATGTGGAGAGTTCTTTAATGCAACCTTACGGTGCGCCTTCCTCTTGGAGGGGATGATGATTCAAATTATGGGATAGGAAGGGAACCTCCTCTTCTGATTGTCCTCCCTAGACAAGAGAATACTGACTTTCATGGGGGAGGTTGTTGTTGAGGGGGTAATAATACCCCCAGTCCTGAGGGCTAGGGTTGGCTCCGTTCCCTGGATGCTGGGTCTCTTCCCTTTTTTATTGGTCTTACGAGAGAATTTTCTATTAAAAATTCCCCCAGCCCTGCAGGCTGGGGTTGACCTTGGATTGTGGCAGTGGCTACGGCTATCGCTACCTGCCTAATCTTGCATGCCCCCATTCGGGGGTGAACTGGGTTTGGTGCCGAGTTCTTCTGTGGATCAATCCCTTCTGGGGAGGTAGGAAAAGATCACTGATTGGCCTCTCTTAGGTGAGAGTCCTATTGTATGCTCCCAGTGGCCTAATTCAGGAGTTCTTGAATGGATTTTTCCCTTCGGTCCTGACGCTTCTGGGACTTACTCAAGGCCTGACTCTACTGTGTGTGTTGCCTTTCGTGAACAGGGAGACCACTCGATTGCCGTCTTGACGTGATAACATTGTAAGACACCATGCCGAATAGGTTCTTCTGGGCGGGGAGCAGAGTGAAATACAAAGATCCATGTTCCCCCCATCCTCTTATATGGACTCCCTTCGGAGCGTCACCTATGAGGTGGGGCAGCTGGTGCAGCACACGGAGGCAGGCTATCTCCATGTTTCTTTTGCGCCTCTCGGGTCGCTGTTGTCGTCTCGAAGGAAGATCTTCCAGGTCAATGTGATGTAGGAGGTCTCCTATTGTCTTGACGTGGTCTTCATACCCATCATAGTGTAGGAAGCTTGATTTCAGCCGGTGGAGGGTTGTCCATATATTGTAGTGGATGTCATGCACACATTCTTCCGACAATTCTCTGGGTATGTCGAATTGAGAGGTGGTCGTGGGCCAAAACATAACTGGTATATCATCCCTAGCCAGTCATTTTCTCAGGTGAAGCCTGTCGGCATACTCCTCCACTAGTGACTCCTCTACCTGGTCGGTCCAACTGAGACGCCCACCGATAGTGTGGTCAGAGGTCGTGGGACTGGTTGGTGCTGAATCATCATGTGGGTGATTCTGAGGTGGTTCAGAAGATGAACGTGGCCCCGGAACGTCTCCCAATTGAAGAAGGATGTTGTTGGAGATTAACTGGGAATCTGACATGCTTGATCCCATCCTTCTGAGTGCCTCGACATACGAGGGCTTTTCTATGCTTGATTCGGCAGGGGGAGGACCTTCCTGTCGATATGATATGTCATTGCGGGGAGGACCTTCGCAATAGTGGCCGCAATGGCGAGGAATACCATCACAGCTTGCCGCCTCACTTAATAGAGGGCTTTTGCGGTGCATAACCTGGGAGGACCTCCAAGGTGTGTTGCAGTAAGGGGAGGACCTTCTGGCTGCATAGCATTGCTACGGGGAGGTCCTTCGCAACAACTGCCATCATGGTGAGGATGACCACCATGGTTTGACGTTCGGTGTGTATCCCAGGGAGGACCTTCAAGAAACACTGCGACAAGGGGAGGACCTTCTTGTTGCTTGGGGCCACTGCGGGGAGGACCTTCACAATGGTGGTTGTGGTGGCGAGGACTACCATCACAGCTGCTGCAATGTTGAGGACTACCATTACAGCTACCGCAGGGAGAATATTTGTGGGGAACACCCTGGGGAGGGCCTTCAGAATGTACCACAATGAGGGGAGGGCCTTCTCATTGCTTGATGTCTCTACGGGGAGGACCTCTGTTATCAGGGTGGCGAGGACTACCACCGTGATCTGATGCCCGGCTGCGCAGAGTGTCTTTTCAACGTAACCCCTGGGGAGGACCTTCATAGCAGACCACAACAAGGGGAGGGCCTTCTTGTCATGATGAGACGTCACTGCAGGGAGGGCCTCAGCAGTTACGACTATGATAGAGAGGACTACTATCATAATCCATGGCCCCACTGCATGGAGAGTGTTTGCAGTGCATACCTCAGGGAGGACCTTCAGGGTGGACCGTAGAAAGTGGAGGGCCTTCTTACTGCTCGATCTTCTGGTCACACTGAGGGTTTCCGTGACTCACATCAGAAGAGGAGCTCTCATGATCGATCGTTGTATGACCGTGGGGGAGGCCCCCGTGGGTGCTCTGAGGAGGACCTTCAGAGCTGCTGGTAGAGACATTGCGGGGAGGACCTTCGTAACTACTACTTCCACTCCCATAATATGGTAATGGGTGGGCAGGGTTCTGAGCCTTCGATATGAAATTAGTGGTGTTTGGAACCCCATCTTCCATCAGAGTGGAGTCAAGAACTCCTTCTTTATTTTCCGGCTGCCTTCGGTGCGTTCAGGGTGCTTTCTTGTGGGTAGCGGGGACCATCTGCTTTTGACAATGGCCTTCACCTTTGGGTCCATGTCTAATTGGGTCCCGTGATGCTACCGAGGTACGCCGACGAACATCTTGACTTTTAGCAGGGATATATGCCTGCTCTGGAGAATACACTATGTTGGACGGGTGTCCTCCAGTTGGAACGAGTGAAGCTGCTCGATCCGGCTGCCCTTGCATCGCGGAATATATCCAGCGACCCTCCTGGGTGGAATCAGGGATGCAGATCTTCTCCAAGGTGGTTATCTCGTCTCTTAGATGATCCACCTCAATTGGGGAGATGGGCTCACGAGCCCGAGTGCTTGTTGTTTCTGCTGATGCAATTACACTCTGGAAAGTCTGTAAGATATGATCTGGGATCGATACCTACTCCTCCATCATTGCCAGGATATGTAGAGAGACATATTTGGCTGGAACGGGTATGAAGGCCCATTTCGGTATCGGAGTAGGAATATCATGCTCCAGTCCTCCGGTGGTCAGTGGGTACTAACAATTCTCCTGTGTCGGGGCAGGTGAACGAATCTGCCCCTGGGCCAGAATATACCGGTTTATCTCTCTGTTTGCCACCACATCGGGAAGGCATGCTTTACTTGCATCCACAGAGAGCTAGCCCTGCATATGTTGGTTTCCCACCGTATTGAGTCGGTGGCCTTTGTTGGTAGGGAGACGTGTCTGCCTATTATTTTCCGCCACATATGGATGGCGGGATTTGTTGATTTCCACCATGATGGAATAGTAGGCATCAAGAGGATCTGCTAGGATCCGGTCCTGCAGACATTGGGTCACCACCACGTCGGGTTGGTGGGCTTCACAACCCTGGGCAGGGAGAGGTGCCTGCTGGGTAGGTGTCTTCATGCATGAGTGACAGGCTTGATGAAGCTCGGTGGGGATGTGCGCCTGCTCATATGATGCTGTCATATCTGGATGGCGGGCTTTGGAGGAGAGAATAGGTATATGTGCCTATTCGTGATGTGTCTCCCTGATTGGGCAGTAGAGCTCCTCCTCGGGTACAAGGGTGATGACCGGTCCCCTATTCTAAGTTTGCCACCCTCATCGAGCGGTCTGAGGGGCCAGAGCTCGGGGAGCGTGGACCTGGATCCTCAGGGCTACATCCTTCTGAGCATGCGGATGTTGAGTCGCGGCGTGACCGCGACGATGTCGTCTGGTGGGGGCCTTGGAACGGAACCCCCGTTCAGCGGGGATGAGGTCCTCAGCGTCGAACTCATCCGCCTCCCTAAGATAAGGGAGGTACGCGTTGTCTCGTTTGGGGGATAGACTCCCGAAATGGTTGGAGACAGCAACAGGGGTCGTCTGGATCTGCCTCTGTGGCCGCTGCTGGGCAGGCGACCGGTGAGTTCTGGTGGATTGGAGGGCGTCCATGGCCGCCTCCACCATCGGGAGAGTATCGTTCACATGGTACTCTCAGATTAACGCATCTGAGACCCAACGTTTAATACACTGGGAAGGTGACGGGGTCCTCCGTTAGTGAGGAAGTTCGGTCATTACGTTGTTAGAAGCACACTGTTGAGAGTTCCTTTGTGACGCCATTGGATCGAAGGGAGTTCTGTGTGGTACCTGTAAAATATTTTAACAAATACAAACAACAAACCCGTCAAAGCAGCATCTCATGATCCCATGCGTAATTAATGACCTTGTTTGGCCCTCATTATGAGTAAAAGGGGGAACACACTGTAATTGGGTTAAATCCGTCATGCTTGGTTAAAGATTCACATCGAGTTCACCATTTTTTGTCTTGGAGAAGCACGATGGGGTCGTGGGGAAGAAACGTGCGCTACCGATAGTTGATTAGAGAAGGTTGTGTTCTACTTAATCACTCATATCGAGTGCACCATTTTCCGCCTCGAAATGCCCAACGGTTCCATATCCAGTAATACATGGACCGGCTTTCCAAAGGTAGGCGTTTTCTTGGTGGTTTGACCAGCAATACTTAAGAACTCACATTGGTCGAGAGGATGGGAAGTCGGGCTCATCGTACCCTTTTTGAGGGGGAATTATTGACTGTTCCGAGACTCTCTTATAGATTTAATATATGTTCATATGTTCGCAAATCTTTGGTTTATACCCAAGCATAGTATCCACGGATTACTCCTGGTTGGAAATGGTCATCTAGACGCAGGGGTTCAAAATCATTTATGCCCAAGATTTACCATCCCTCGTTGGATTAATGACCCCGAGGAATCTGGACTCATTGAGACGGCACTAGGGTTGGTGCGATGAACCGGCGTGGAGATAGTTGGATCGACTAGTTATTGGGATTGAACCCCAGGGAGGCTTCCTACGTACCCTACCTAGGAGACAAGGATCAAAGTCCACGTAGTTCGAATTGGGGTGTCGGAGAACCGACGTGAAGGTGGACCCGGGGGTCCGATGGTGATCGGGCTTGAACCACTTGGAGGCTTCCTACATATCCCTGTGGTGGGGAATAAAAGTCCTCGTACTTCGTATGAGTGGTTCTTACGCTCTGAGGCAGCCCAGGAGAGGATTTCATAGTCTATGCTTACTCTAAGCCCACGTGAGTCGTGCTCTATGTGAGAAATAAGAGGCAGTAGGGACCAGATGATCACGTCGCGAAAGGTGCGTCCGTGAGAAGTGGGGTGGGGCTTACGCATGGAGCGGCCCATAAGGTCGGGGCTTACTCCGGGATGGATGCCCCGGGTGACAAAGCGCAGCGGGATAGGGAAAGAGGTGCTCTTGTGCCCGTCACCTCTCTTGTTCCTGGGGGAAGTATGGAAGTGCATGGGGGCTTCCTTCTGATGGGTATTTTACTACCCCCCGAATAAGGGAGAAGTTCCCCAGCCTCAACGAGTGGAGGGGAAGAAAGGGGACTCCCGGGCTCAGAATCCACATTACCGTGGGAATGTGAACCCAAGAATGCTTCGGAAATCCGCTCAAGGTTCGGGGAAACCCCTTCACCTCTACTTACCGTGGGTATGTGAACTCAAAACAGTGCGTTGATGTGCCTGAAAGTTACATCACACGGGTCTGGCGGCTCTGGTGGGGGCCTCGGCTTGAGGCTGATGAGTAGGCCAATGAGGGAGTCACGGAGGATCAGGTTGGATTGGAAGGTTTTTATGTGGTTCAGGTAATGGGAACTCCGAAGGATTCGGCGGGCCACACCGGGATATGGATGGTGTCACCCTTCGCGTAGGGAAGTGCTACGCGGTTGGAGAAGTCGTCCACGAACCAGGGTGGTCTGCAGACTGATGGGAATCCTGCTAACTAGGGTGGTTCGTGGAACGGTGAGCATCCCGAGAACCAAGGTGGTTCACGGCTTCGGGTTTGATCCGCGTACTATGGTGGTTCACGGAGGATTCCATGCGAGCAGCAGCGGTCAAGGGTGGCGCCGGTCGGGGCTTCGCCCTCGTAGGAGGATGCTACACGGTGCGACGGATTAGAAAAGGGGCATAAAATCCCTAGTCTGCGGGGAGTGCATCCACAGAGGGTCCATGGTTTTCGGTCTTCTTTTCTTTGATATTTTAAGTTCGCGGTTCACCAAGTTATTATGCGTTCTATGGTTCCTTATTAATTCGTTCCCAGGTTCATACCTACTCTGGTTCGCGAACTGGAACTTCGCTGCGAAATCCTAAACCTTCCTTCGAAATCCTTCCACCCAAATCTGATCAATCTCCTTCCAATCCCCTCTTCTCTTCCCCTCGATCTCCTTTTATAGAGTGGGGAAAATGATGTATCTATGGTCATGCGGCACCTTTTGTGGAGGCCCGCGATCGAAAACCTGATTCACGGATGACCCGATCAATACGCAACTCGTGGGGGGAATCGAGCGCATCTCCCTCACGAACCAAACAAGCTCGGGGAGAGCTTCGCGGCTGTGGAGGGTTCCGCCTCCATTCCACGAATGACAGCAGATGCGGACTGGGCCGGTTGAGGTGGTCCGCAGTTGGGGGTGGTTCGTGACGGTGGACTAGTCCAGCGCTCATCCTACTTCGCACCCGCGGAGGATCTCCGCCCCCATTCCGTGAATGACAATAGTCCGCGAAGGGGGTGCTTCACGAAACTGGCTACATGGCGTCATCATTTGGACCGGTCTGTGGACCGGTTCGGCTTTGTGCATCCTTTGAGTTTTCTCCATTCTTCCCCCCAATTCTTTGGGGGTAATTGGGTAGAATCTCCTTTGCGGATTTTTCAGGACCCTATAGTCGCGTCGCCCAACATATTTTCATCACCAAAACGTCGGTGTTTCCTCCAATATAATTCTTGTTTTTAAGATGCTTTCCAGTTGGTTCTCTTCTCCACCTTCCACAAGCTCTACCGCCCGTACCATAAAACTAATCTATCTATCGGTAGATTTTGTGACAGGGGTTTTTTATTTATTTTAATGGGTCGAGTTCCCTAATTATTAGGGAATTGGGTCCCCTAAGCACCACTACAAGTGAATCTTAGAGTTTAAAGTACAAAGCGCCACTTGAAGTGGTGTTTTGTGTGTGTTTTATTTTTTTTATTTTTTTTTATTTTTTGGCTGATTTGTGTATGTTTTATTTATATATTTACATAAAAATATTATAATTATTATAATTATAAATATTTATATATATGTATGTACATATAAATATTTACATATAAATATTATTATTTATTGTAAATATATATTTATATTATAAATTATTATAATTATAAATAGTTATATATATTTACATATAAATATTAAATGAATTTGTATTTATAAATATATATTTGTGATTATATTTATAAATACATAAATATATGTTTATAATAATAAATGACTATATATAATATAAATAAATATAAGGAATTGTGATTATGTATTTTTAAATATAATTTTAAATATATAATTATAAAAAATATTTTTTTATATAAATATATATTTACAATTATAAATAAATATAATTTGAAATATATATGTGTATAAATATAATTATGAATATATATCATAAAAAATAAATATTTATAAATATAAATCTATTTATAAATGAATTTACTATTATATAAATATAAATGTAATGTTTTTAAATATTTAAGTTGTGGTGTAAAATATTTTTTGTTTACTATATGTTTGTTTTTCTTTTCATTTTTAAAGAAATTATTATATGTTTAGTTTGTGTGACAAATTTTATTTAGATTGTACTTGTACTTTATAATTTATACGCTTCTAAAGTCACATACATGAAGCATAATAATGTTACAATTATTAGACTTTGAAAATATATAAATTATTAATATTTAATTTAAATTAGTTTTTATTTACTATATTTTTTATTTTCTTGTTATTTATCTTAAACAACAATTACTTATCATAGTAAATAGGTTTTTTAATATATACAACATGACATCCGAAAACATCAATGACGATACCCCCCGGTACCACAATGCGGCATCTGAATCTCACATCCTCTCCATGTCTGACGTTCGTGTCACTCTGGTGTCCTAGTTGTGGGTTCCTCCTCTTCTGGTGCTTCCGGTGCTTCCCCATGGTGTTTTGTAGAGGACTGACTAAAACCAAGTGAGAAGGACGGTCCAAAATCATATAGAGAACCATATGGACCCGAAGCTCCTATAAATGGTAGAAATGGGGCACTGAAGAAGGCCTCGTTGGGAGGAGAGGGGGCCGCCATAAGCTGTGTGACCGCACCCAGATCGAATTCCATAGTAATCTTCAGAGATGACATATGTGGTATATAATTGTCTCCCTAATGTGCAATATCATTAGTCAGCTAGGTCGGATCGTCTCTCTGTGGTGCGGCGGCATTTGTAGGAACCGCTCTTGGATGTCGATGTCGTCACCTCTTCCCCTCCTGATGTGCTCATCTCTGTCGTCCAGCTGGAGACAGTAGTGGCGGTGCATCATCCTCAATAGGCATATCAGGGACATCGTCATCCTCAGGAGATTCAGCTGGAGGATATGGATCGGGATATACCTGTGGATCCTCGTTAAAAAAATCATGTATCAACCGAAGATGGTTGAGGAGAGCCAACACATCACGATGAACTACATCCCACCTAATATATGCATCCTCCTGAGGCTGTGTGGTATGTTCAAGATGACCAATGGTGTCTTCCTACAAATGAAATAACATTCAAATTAATACCAAAAATGAGTTAAACAAAAATAATAAATCTTAGTGAATATACCAACTGTTGAATGCCAATCCCCTGATGTGTAAGGTTCATGATGGTGTTACGTCAATACCGGTCTGCATAATCCCCCTGAGTAGATAACTGATAGCGTGTTGTGGTATATCCAAATGGAAAGATACTGAATCAGGAACACATATCCCAAATCTTGATATAAGATGCATGAGTTTGCCGCCAGTCTGTCGTATGTCTTCCTACAAGAACAATCGAATATAACTCGGCAGGTTATCCTGGTGCCATGGGGATATGTTATATATAACTGAACTAGTGCATGACCCGGTCTGGCTGGTGCCACTCAATGATGTGGAAGTGGATGAGTGGCACCACTACAGCACGATCTCCAACTATAGTTGTGCAGTATGGTGGAAGTGATGCATAGACATAACCTGTATATGGAGTCCATGAAACCTAAAATGTAAACTCAAAAAATAATTCATATATTAGCATGATAATGTTACTGAGATTATATTTAAATAACTTAAAATAGTGATAACAGAACAAATTAGCCTAAAAAGTACTGTTTAACTTACATCAGCTGGCACTATGGCGTCGAATATCTGTTAGAATTTGTGCAAACTATGTCTCAGAGTATGTGCATACTTATGAGATTGACTCCACCTAGTTAAAAAAGAGTAATATATGGTAAGTTTATAAAAAACAATAACAAAGGTATTAAATAACTGAAAGTAATGATGTAGACATACCATCATCCCCGAGAATAGTCCTGAAATAGCTCTGGTGAAAGTGGTGCGATAGCTCGAGGAGCGATGTGTAGAAAACGCTCACAGGAACACATCTGTACTAACACCATGAAACCTGCAATCTGATGTGAATTGGCCTGACAACTAGTACAGAGACATCTGTACAGATTTTCTAATATAGCAGACCCCCAACTATATGTAGCCATCTGATCCAGATCCTCAAGTAATGGGATGTACATCATGTCTACCAAAGTGGTGGAGTAGTCGACGCACAACATGCCTCTAAGTAGCTACAAAATGTACGCATGTGTGTGCTGAATAAGAATCTCCTCGTCTGAATCATCATTAATGACGTTGAAATGATGATCAAGCTACTTCATGCGCAAGCATGAACCCTGTAGGACACCTTGTGCACTGACGATGTCAATGCCTAGTAGCCTCTGTATTAATGTAACTCAGTCGCCACTACTAGAACCCATAACTACATGTCCATGGATGGGTAACCCCATCATGTAGGTGACATCCTCTAAAGTAATAGTCATCTCCCCCTCTGGGAGATGAAATGTGTTTGTCTCTGGTTTCCATCTCTCAACCAACGCAGTAATCAAATGGTGATCAATGGTCTTGAAGTCACACAAAGTGACTCAATAAAATCTCGCATTTCTAAGGTATGGACAAATAGCTGATGGTGGTACCTCATGATATAAATGATGTGCTCTCCAAACAGTAAGATGTCTAACGGGTCGTCGCGCCAACACATCACGCAACACATGTGTCTCCTGGGCAGATAACAGTTGCTGCTCCATCTTAATATACAAACAGTAAAACATTAATTTCATGTAAGATATGACATTTATCATTTAAGGTATAAAATTTATCATATAATTATTGAATGGGTCGGTTGTTGTCACATGTGTTGGGGTGTTGGGGTGAAGACGTTCGGAGTTTCCTTGTTTTTGTTTTGTGGCCATTGTAAGTTCATCTTTCATTATAAAAGTCTGATGACATTTTCATTTCATAGTTCAAATGGTTTTTTTAATGTGAACCTTTAAATGGTTAGAACTACATGAGTATATTTAAACAAACAACACCAACTCAAAAAAAAGGAATCTACCAGTATAAGAAAACATTTTTTCATCGTGTGCGGGTTCATTTAAATAATGTATTTTGGTTATTACTGTTGTTGTTTCTACTGATGTAGTGTGTTGGAAGAATACTAATGTTTATTTGGATTCATATATAAGTACATTTTCTAAAATTCACCCTGTATACAAATAAGAAAAATATGATTAAAAATGGTGATAATGATAAAAATGATTACATGTACAAACTTTTACAGTGACTGATAGAGTACATGATTCATTTTAACCATTAGATGAGTGTCCTATATGTCTAGGGAAATGTGTCTTCATATGACCTTCCTGGTAGCATATGTTACACCTTTGTCTAGTTGGTTGTTCACTAGGCCAATCCATCTTATTCCAAATACGAGTCAAATTTGGCCTCCCTTTAGGTCGAAGTCTAGTGTTGTTCGGTAGAAGCGTGGGTGCGCCATCAGATAGCCAAAAATTTTGATATTCCCTAATTGGCATCCATGGAGTACTGTAGTAGGAGTTGATGTTCTCGATTCGATAAGTTGTATCAACAAACTGCTTCCAAGATACGTGTATGTAAGTACATGTTGTAATCACATAGACGCAAGCATATATCAATGCCTAAAAGTTTCCACATTCACAGTAATGCTTCTCCAGTAAAACAATTCACACACAACCATTGCTACAAGCCACAACATCACCAAGATCAGTAACCTCAAATCGTTGCTCTGGATGATTAAATGCAGTTACATGGTAATTTGCAGCCTCCTAAAGAACTGAATCAAGCTTGCGCTAGAAATGGTGTCCATAGCACACCCCTCTGTTCAAGCCTTCTTCAGCCTGCTTTCCTCGTTCCATAAAGTACTTTACACTCCGATAGAAGGTCTCTTGTACCAAAACTTTAATTTATATTTAAGATATTATACTAATATTATATTATAATTGTATCTCTTCTGAGTAACATATAATCAAATATTCATATTTACCTATGATAGGTAATTTTCTAACTCCCTTGAAAACTCCATTTATACATTCTACGATGTTGGTCATCATATGACCATATCTCCTCCCATCATCATATGCCAATGACCATTTCTAATTTGGGATTTTCATCATGTAATCATACACTTTCAGATTCACTCTGTGAATATCTTGAAGATGCTCCTCCATCCTTTGTTGTTGAGGCTCATATGCTATCAAACAAGAACTCATCTGAATAGATATGAAAATAACTATGACAAAAAAAATTAAAATACAAAAGGATGTTCATGCCAATTTTTAAGATTACCTTCTTCATCGACTCATTCTTGAACTTCTTTCGCAAATTTCTAGCAATGTGTCGAATACAGTATCGATGATGGGCATAGGGTGGTCTCCATGAAAGACCCTCAGACTATACTGCCTCCTTGATTGTACGGTGGCAATATGAAATAAGACAAATCACTTCCACATCCATAACAAACTCTCAGAGACATGCCTGAAACCAGCTCCATGATGAGAAGTTCTCTTTCTCCACAATTTCAAATTCCAAATGTAGAGGGGCTAGATTTCTATCTTGTGTGGTGGTAATCAATAAAGTTCTTGTATACTTTCCATACAGAAATGTTCCATCAATCTGTATAAATTTCTTTCAATGTCTAAAATCCACCACACATGGTAAAAATGTCCAAAATAATCTATCAAACACAACCATTGAGCGGTCAACTTGGTTGTGTTGGTTAACATATTCAACAGTATGTAACTGATAGACCACTTTATTATTGTGGAATAAAATCTCTAAAATTTGTGGTAAAACTCGATAAGAGTCATCCCAATCACTGTACACTTTTACAATAGCCTTCTGTCATGCTGCCCATGCCTTCCAGTAAGAGATTTGATACCCAAAAAGTTGTTTGATTCGCTCCATCACCATAACAACAGGAACATCTCGAAATGCTCTAACCATTTCAACAATAATAGTTGAAACAAACTCAACATCTAATTAAGAGTGTTCATGTGACAAGCTTGGGTTCACACAGGTGTGTGGAGTAAATCTAGTGATGCACCAACTATGAAAAGTGTTATCAATTATAGATCGTAGATGCAATTGACAGTTCGATTCATATTTGTCAAAACAGATCAAATAATAAGATTTCTTTGATTCTTCTACAACATAAGAGTAATGTCTTTCAATGTGATATTGTTTTATTACATTTTTCATTGATTCTTTTCTCTCAAACTCTCTGCCAATATACAGAACACCATCATATGAAACTCGATTTGTGCCACCAATGATTCCTGGAAATTTTAAACTGGGAGTAATAACTTACCAATCAAATTCTGGAAAGTGATTCATGCCTTCAGTTGACCATAAATCCAATAGAGGCTTCTGAAAATCAAATAAAAAACCACTTTTCAGTCAAAATTGTCATTATCCTCAAAATCATCAATTAATGCATCTAAAGTTTGTGGAGGACTATCCATTGAAACTGTGGCCAATGGAAATGATGGAACAACTACTGATGCTGATGGAACTTCTTGATGTGTAGGAGAATATGACATAGTCTCATGAATTTGAGATGGACCAACTTCCAATGTTGATGGAACCTCTATTGTAGCTATAGTGACATACAACTCCATCATTTGATTCCTAGGTAGATACTTAACCAATGAAAGTACATATTCCCATTCATCATCATCATTTACTGGATATGCCACATGCCAAAACATATCTATATATTGTAGATGTATGAATTTGATGGACTCTATCACTTGATTCCTCGCCAATTTTAACTTTTGATGAATTTTCCTTTGTACAGCTTCCAAAGTAGTACATCCTCCAAGCATCACAATAGCTTCTGGATGTATACTATAACTACATCCTTGTTCTATCTCAATTATTTGACCATTGCAATAAATATAGGCGGAATCCATATTTTTTATCTAAAATAAACCATTGTTATTAATTAAATCTGATTAGAGAATCAATTTATGTATGCATGCTTCTAGTAATTCATGTTGGAATCCTAATCCCTCCATCAAATCAATATGTTCAAACCATATTGATGTGTAACTCTTTACACAACCCATAAGTTTGTGTTACTTACCCAAAAATGGAAGTCAAACATATTCATACATATCCACATGCATTATATGCATGAGGTACATGAACACATCATGTAAAAGAATAGAGTTATATGAAATTGAAAAACTCCACATGAGTAATCCAGGAGCGATAGATAGCCAACCCCATTCACTTTCCTAGAAAAGGCAAGCCTCCAGGAAAGTAGGTGGTCCGACCCAAAGCCCTCTACCTAGGGATACTTTACTCAAGAGAGAATTCATTTAATGACAACTCTAACACTTAATATGCAAAAAATATATTCAAGTACTAAATTCAAGTTTATAACTTCAATTACAAGCTGATTTCAAGGTAGATGGAAAACTAAATTCATTATCATACCTAGAATGTAATGCAAAGGTATATTCTAGAAGAAATTTATAACTACTTCACTACTTAATATAACTACTTCACTAATTAAGATAACTACTTCACTAATTAAGATAACTACTTCACTAATTAAGATAACTACTTCAATTCAGTACATAGTTATCAATTAATTACCTAGTTACCTTGAATTAATTACATAATTAGAATTACTTAATTACCAAATTAGAATTACTTAATTGCAAAATAATAATTACTTAATTACCTAATTAGAATTACTTAATTACCTAATTATAATTACTTAATTACATAATGAGAATTACTTAATTACCTAATGAGAATTACTTAATTACCTAATTACCTTCAATTAATTACCTAATTACATTTAATTAATTTCCAAATTAGATTTAATTAATTGCCTAATTGCCTTTAAGTAGTTGCCTAATTACCTTTAAGTAATTTCCTAATTAGGATTAAGTAATTACCTAATTAGATTTTAAGTAATTGCCTAATTAGATTTAATTAATTACCTAATTAGATTTTAATTAATTCCCTAATCACATTTAAGTAATTCCCTAATCACATTTAAGTAATTCCCTAATCACGTTTAAGTAATTACCTAATCATATTTAAGTAATTCCCTAATCACATTTAAGTAATTACCTAATCACAGTTAATTAATTACCTAATTACAGTTAATTAATTGCCTAATCACAGTTAATTAATCTCCTAATCGCATTTAATTAATCACCTAATCGCATTTAATTAATTGTGTTTAATTAATCGTCTAATCGCATTTAATTAATTGCCTAATCACATTTAATTAATTGCCTAACCATAATTAGTTAATTGCCTAACCACATTTAATTAATTATCTAACCACATTTAATTGATTGCATAACCAAAATTAATTAATTTTCTAACCATAATTAATTAATTTCATAACCATAATTAATTAATTACTTAACCATAATTAATTAATTGTCTAGCCACATTTAATTAATTGCCTAACCACATTTAATTAATTGCATAACCAAAATTAATTAATTACCTAACCATAATTAATTAATTTACTAACCATAATTAATTAATTGCCTACTCATAATTAATTAATTGCCTAACCATAATTAATTAATTTCTTAATTATAATTAATTAATTGCCTACTTATAATTAATTAATTGGCTACTTATAATTAATTAATTACCTACTTATAATTAATTAATTACCTAACTACATTTTTAAAAACTATTACTATTTATAAATATAATACAATAATTATAAACTAATTCTATGAATTAAAAAAATAATTAAAAAAATAAAAATATTAAATAAATTTAAAACAAGGATTACCTCAAATTTGCGGAGAGTTAGTTGTGTGGGCAGAGCAACTGGAGTAGAGAGAACCGAAGTAGAGAGAGTATCAAAAACTAGAGAGAAAGAGTGAGGAAGATGGGAAAACTAGAGAGAGAGAGAGGAGGAGGATAGGAATTGAGGGGGGGAGCCAGTTTTATAGGGCATTCCAAGCCTCAGCACCACTTGAAGTGGCACCGGTAGGCTAATACCTAAGAGATCAATGCCACTTCAAGTGGCTCTTTGAACCCATATCCCTAATTATTTTAACCCTAGACCCATTTTAATAAAAAAAACCATACTACCAAAATAGTCCTATCTACCCCTTTACACATTCTTTTTGTGCCCCTCCAAACTCACAACTTGCTTGGGATGAATAAATGATACCCAGTTTACAATGGCAAAGATAAATAAAATGAGTAAAATATACGATTTAAAATTCTACTATTTTTTATTTAGAATTGAGTATTTAAAAACTATATTTTTTAAAAATCTTACCCAAATCCATTCAGATTAATAATCAGATAATGATTTTAATTTGATATATATATATATATATAAAGGTATTTATAAATATTTATTTATAATTATATAAATATTTTTTAAAAAATTATATATATTTACTAATAGTAAAAAATATATTAAAAAATATATTAAAATATATGTGTGATATTTTAAAAGATATATGTGTGTGTGTGTGATTATAAATTTATTTTATAAATATATATATTTATGAATGTAGGTCGAGGCTTGGAGTATAAGGACTCGGCCTTATTACATTACATAATCTTGAATTTAGTCAAGAACTCACTTCCTTTCACATTGAGGATCTTTTCAAGTTTAGAACTTTAGAGAATCGGGACATAATACATTTATAACATTACACAATAATATAGAGTGGATACCATAAAAACACTATTCATTTCTTCCAAAATATAAAACTTTTCAAATAAAATATGATTTCTTTGAAAAATCCTCATAACATTTAACTTGACTTCCTTCTTTGTCTTACACATCCTTATAACCTGTGAAAATAATTTAAAAACTTGGAATGATCACAAAAAGCCCAGTAAAAGGATATAAAAAGAAGGAAAGAACACATTAGTCTAGAAATACTTGTAACACTACAACAAAATGAGCGTTTAGCAGCAGTTTTTTTTATCTAGTGGTAGTTTAAACCGTCGTTATATGGTTCTGGGATGGTTTCAAAAAACTACCACTAAAATTGGCGTCGACAATCAACATGCGGCGTTTTCTTCCATTTAACGGTGGTTTCTAGAAAGTATTGTAGAATTCATATTTCGCGGCGGTTTTCTTAGTTTTAACAGCGGTTTTTGGTTAAAAAATAACTAGGATCTAGCGGTAGTTTCTAACCACCGCTAAAGTCTGGACTTTTTACCAAAAAATCCACCATTAATATGGATAAAAAAGTTGTTGAATAAATTTTTTCATATTTAGCAGTAGTTTTAACCATCTCCTTAAGAAAAATACCATAATATAGCGACGGTTTAAACCGCTACTATCTTATTCATTTAAAAAAACAAGCTACAAGTTCTGCAACCCTAGAACCTGCAACTAGAACAACACAACACATTGAAAGAAATAATACATTTATCAATACATTGAAAGAATCAAACAATAAACAACACGTTAAAATAATCAATAATACATAAAAACATAGAAATAATCAACACATTGAAAGAATCAATAATACATTTCTCAATACATTTAAAGAATCAATACATTTCTCAATATATTGAAAGAATCAATACATTTCTCATTTAAAGTACGTTGATTTTTTAAACTATTACACAACACATTTCCAAGGAAAACATAAATTTAATACATTTAAAACTAGCTATAAACAATCAATGTACTTCCATTAAAGTGAGGCTTCACATGTTAAAATTAAATCCACCAAAATTACAAATAAGGTAAATTAATTTAAGAATAAAGAAATAATTCTCAATATGAAACCATCCATCATGAATACCATTTTCATCAAAAGGGTCATTAATGATTCAAAACTAATAAGCAATGCTTATACAAAAGAGAAATCACCCTAAATATCCATAAATGATCTAAACTTCCACAAGTGAGGATTAAAAATGACTTGGATTTATACAATAGGTAAATAATTTATGATATCCTAGTACTTCTAACACTGATCCCACCCCTTTATGAGATCATGAAAAACAACATATATTCCTCTATGTGCCTAGACCGACTAAAATCCACATAGTCTGAGTTACCCGATTATATCCCCACAGCTTATCCAAGACCAACAAGACAGAGCTCAAAAAATAGGGTCCATTCACAAATATAGCACAAAAATCTCCCAAAAGGGATATCACACAACACATCAATATTGAACTCTAACCAAGAAGGTGAAAACCATAGGATACTAATTGAAAAGAGGGTTTGTAGATGGGGGTTATCCTGTATGATATAGGCTTGAGATATCATTGTATGGATAAGTGATATAGGACTTTAGTTTGGTGAGAGATAACATAAAACAATCCTTGATCAGTAGGACTAGGTCATGATGTGAGATTTGGAAAATGGTATAGACTTTCCTATAATGGTTGGGGTTAAATAGAGATTATGGTCTTGGATAAAACCATGAGGTTTTGTGTCATGACTTCACCTATAGAGACCCTACTTGGGACACCAGTAAGATGAGAGTGACACCACATGTTCACCCCTAATAGTTGAAGGGCTAGAGACAAGCACAAAGTAAGAATATCACTAAAGTGGGAGTATTTATCCTATTGTATGTGAACACACACACTCAACTCCATGAAATACTGCATAGGTATAATAAAATAAAACCTCTCGGTGTAAAAAATTCATGTAGTAACCTCTAGTAATTACATCAAAATGAGATAGATAAATATACAAGAAAGGAAAATGGTAAAATACATTCCAAACCAAGAATAAGGAAAGTAGGTCCCAATCTAGAAAAAACTAAAAGCGAAAAGAATATGATTTCCCAACTCAAGATCTTTAAGTCTGACCACCAAACATGGCCAATGCCTCCACTTGCTTCTATGTTCCATAAATACTGGGTCCACTAAGGATTCCATCTACCAGTTTTCTGTATAAGAAAAAAATCATGCATTCAAAGCCCGTGTAGGTGTGAGTATAAACATACTTAGTAAAGAACCATGAAAAACAAGTGAAAAATAGTAGAATATAATAGTGAGATCAACCTATATGTAAAATATAGACAAGAAACTAAAAATCATATGTGATCATATAAAAATTTCAATCTCCATAGCCAGTTGAAACATAAAATATAGACACATGGTTATACAAAACATACATAGGGCACCCGTTTTCCCAATCCCATCTAAAATATAAGAAAAAGATAAAAATACCCACATTGGACATACTGATACATGAACAAACACTCTCCACTAATCATTTCTCAATGATGAACTCTTCTTGTCACCCTCTCCATCTCCATCTCTACTTCCTTCTACCAACACCTGTAAGACAATTATATTGAAAATTAAACAATGTTGTATATTTATATTTAAACTTAAAATCAATAAAAGTTTGTGAACTAAATGATTTTGAAGTTTTTTGATTTACCTCCTCACTACCAGTCATCACTTGCAATCCCCATTTTCCTTCCAAATACCTCATATAGTAATAGTCCCAAACCCATCTCACTACTATAAAAATGGGCAAGGGAAGTGCCACCTTATATCAGTGCTAAGAAAAAACCACTAATAAATAATCCCTGTATCGGCACTAAAAAAGCACTGATAAAGAGAGCCTTTATCGGTGTTAAAAAAGCGCTGATAAAGAAGGCATGTATCAGCGCTAAAATGTTAGCACTGATACAGAAAGGATTTATCAGCACTTTTTTAGCTCTGATAAAGATTCTCTTTATCAGCGCTTTTTTAGCGCTCATAAAACCGTAGTCCCATATTTTATAAAATCAGTCGCACAGTGTCCTCGGTTTATCGCGCCCTAAAGCTCTCGTGGTATTATAACCCTGCGACTCCCCCCCCCCCCGATCTTCGCGTTTCTGGACCTCCGCCTCCCCCGATCTTTGCGTTGTCGGACCTCCTCTGCTAGACCTTCTCCTAATCCTCCCCCTCGAACCCCTTCGGCAAATCCTCCTCACTACAAACCCTACTTTTCTCCTCCTCTTCGCTCGACCCTAATCCCTGCAAACCCTACTCCTCTATTTCTCAATGGTTGGTGGATCCTCCCATTCACCTCCACCTCTGGTCGTCGCGCCTTCCCTTCCCGACGTAGCACAGAAGGTTCCCTACTTCTCCTCCTCTAAGGTGAATTTCTTTTCTATTGTTCTTGATTCTCTTGTTGAACATTCTTCTTAGTAAGGATGTGACAACAATGCTGATTCGGTTTTTGTGTTTTTCTGTTATGGTTTTAATGGTTAATGGTCATACATAGGAATTTTAGTGTGAATTTATTATATGTTTTCCCTTTCATGCTACTATGTATGGGGTATTTATCACTATGATTCTAAGGGTGATGGTTGATTGATGTGGTTGGGAGCATGTGGTGTGGTAATTAATACAGTAGTGATGGATGGATTATTGTGTGGTTATGATAGCAATGATATGGCTATTTAGGCAGAAAATAAGTGGTTTTATGGATTTTAGAATGTGTTTAGTTTTATATTATGTCATAAAAATTTATTTTTTATTGGGTGGTGTTATAGTTTCCTTTTGGCATGGAATATGGTTGGAATAAATGAAAATAGTAATGGGTGATCGGTTGGAAATGATAAATGATGGTTTGTTAAATGGTTAATGATAATGATTGAAATACTTATGTTTAATAAATGGTTAAAGATGGAATACATGTTATTAATGATTAATGAATGGATTATAGTGGGTAGTGATTTAATTATTGGTTTTACATTAAAATGGTTAACAATTGAAATGCATATGGTAATAAAAATCCAAGAAATTATAATGTTAAATGAAATTAGAAGTTGGTAATGTTTATATAGATGCTTATGTGATTTGTTGGGGATTATTTGTGGCATTATAATGGAAGTGGTTATATGAGGGTGGTAGTAAAAAGGCAATGGTTGGCGAGGTTGTTTGCAGTGTTAGTTTGGTGTAAACCCTTAGGAAAGATTTATGTGTGACTATATACTTATTATATTTTCTTATTGTTTCTTACACACCACCACTTTAGTCGAGTAACCTGATTGAAATCCATATGGGTACTTTGGTTCTGAGTGTTTTTCTCAATATCTAGGTTATAGAGGGAACACATATAGAACCACTCCCTCTTCCCTTCTCCCCCTTCACACTTAGTATGAGTTGTAATGGCTCACAGTGGGTGTATATATACGACCTATAATGATTTTAGGTTTTGGTGTATATATATTCTTTTTGACATGATTATGTGTATTTGGTGTGGATACATAGTGGGGGTTGTGCATTGTAGGAGGAGAGTATGATGTTTATGTCCTTCATGTTCACGATATCATACTTTGATGAGGATTTTATGTGTGGTTGTGATGTGGATATGGTTTTTTATGTGTTTGTGACATGTGTATGTGTGGATATATGGTTATGATATTATATAGAAGGGGTTGAAGCATAATAAATATTCCATTAGAGTGTGAGAATGCCCAGATTAGTGGGGAAGTGGATGTGGGGTAATTTATTAATATATATTCTTTTGATATTACACTTAAGATGGAGTTTAGAATTAGACACTCGTGAGGATTGAATGGGATGATAGGTCAATAATATTTGTTAAAATTTTCATATGGAATAACATGTGAGACCATCTATGACACAAGTGATTATCCCCCCTATGATTTAAAGTAAGTAACTTGAGCTTACCAAAAATATTAGGCATGATGATATTGAATGTAGGGCAAAGACCTAGGAGTGGTAGATGTATCATTCTTGATTATTATTGTGTTTGGAATGGGGTGATTTGAGGAAACTATAATGAATATAAAGTAATTATATTTAATGAATTCCATATTGTAGAGATTATGAGAATCCTTTCTTTACTTATAGAGCTGGCTACTAGTTTTCATCCATATGTATTTTAGGTTGGTGAGGTATAAAAGGATGGACTAGTTGACCATAGAAGGATTGACCCGATAGAGGAGGATGAGCCAGAGAGGATGATGTCGTGTGAGTTTTACCATCTATGACACAAGTGATTATCCCCATGAACCCCTTTGTGTTTGGAAACTATGTTGATTTTCATGGGGGGTCTATCCTGGTTCTATTTATTTCCAAATCTTTATTGGAAATGGTTAGGCTCTATTAATCTCTATTTTTATAAGTAATTGGTTCTCTTCTACTGTATTTTGAAGTCTTGTTTTTTTTTACTTGAACCATAAATACTAATATTTGAGATTCAAATAGGATGGAGATGAATAAATATTGGATGGATGCTAATCGTTTGACAATAAAGTATGAGAACAGAGTGAAAGAGTTCATCAAGTTTAAAAAGGATCCTTCTCAAATCCTTTGTCTATGTTTACGTTGTTGTTATTATAGACTACTTACTCTAGAGGAGTTGGAAGAACATTTGATATGTCATGGAATAGATCGGAGTTATAAATGTTGGAATAAACATGGAGAAAAAGAGAATGTAGCTACTGGCTGGGATAAAACTGTGTTTTATGGATCATCAAATATGAATACAAATATGGATAATGAAGAAGACTGTATAGAGGATGTGATTACAGATGTCAATGATGATGAAGATCTTATTGGGGAAATGACAAAGACAATTTAAGATGAACTCCGTGATTTCCCAAAATTGTTTCAGAAGTTAAAGAGTTGTGAAAAGATTCCATTGTATGTTGGTTGCACTAAATATACAGCATTATCAGTTGTACTGAAGTTGTATAAATTGAAAGCAAGCAATAGATGGAGTGATGTCAGTTTTATGTAACTACTTACTCTCTTGAATTACATGCTCCAGGAAGATAATGAGCTCCCAAGCCGGACATATGAAGCTAAACGAATGCTACACTCGATGGGTATGATTTTTGAAAGAATACATTCCTACCCGAAAGACTGTATATTATTTTTCAAGGAGAAAAAATCACTTACAGAATGCCCAAAGTGTGGTTCTTCTCGATACAAGAAAGATGAATCCAACCATATGAAAGTTGTATGGTACTTACCAATCATTCCAAGGTTTAGGAATCTATATGGAAGTGAAGAAACTACAAGATAATTGTCGTGGCATGCAGATAAAAGAAATAAATATGGGAAATTATGTCATTCGGATGACTCTCCTCAATGGAAGAAAATTGATCATGAGTATCCTAAATTTGGAAAAGAGCCGAGAAACATTCGTCTTGCGTTATCTACATATGGAGTGAATCCTTTTGGTTTTCAAACTAGCACTCATAGTACATGGCCTGTTATGTTGGTAAATTATAACTTTCCACCCTAGTTATGCATGAAGTGGAAATTCATCAAATTATCTATGCTTATATCAGGACCAAAACAACCAGGTAAAGATATTTATGTTTATTTGGATCCTTTGATCGAGGATTTGAAGTTATTTTGGGATTCAAGTGTTATGTTGTATGATGCTTATAAAAGTGAATACTTTACATTGAGAGCGATGTTGTATGGGAAAATAAATGATTTCCCTTCTTATGGAAATTTGTCAGGTTATAACATTAAAGGAACTCAAGGGTGTCCCGTGTACGAAGAAGATACAGAATCAATTAGGTTGAAACATTCATCGAAATCTGTGTTTCTAGGACATCATAGATTTCTACCTCATTGGTATAAGTACCGATCTTGGACGACATAATTTAATGGAAGTTCAGAACAACGCACAGCACCGTCTCCACTAACAAGTGATCATATGTTTGAGAAAGTAAAAGATGTTAACATTGTTTTTGTTAAACCATTTTCAAAAAACCTTATGAAAATCGGTTGGAAAAAGAGATCATTTTTTTTTGAATTACCATACTGGAATTGTTTGTACGTCAGACATTTTCTTGATGTGATGCATGTGTAAAAAAAATATGTGACAGTGTTATTGGAACGTTGCTAAATTCCCCTGGAAAAACAAAATATGGAATTAAGGCAAGGTTGTACATGGTTGACATGAAAATACGAGAAGAGTTGGCTCCCTTGAAGGGTGAAAATCGAATATTTCTTCCTCCAGCTACTTATACTCTTTCTAGGGATGAGAGATATCAGTTTTTCAACTTATTCAATGATGTAAAGGTTCTAAATGGGTATTCATAAAATATCAAGAACATTGTGTCAATGAATGATTTAAAGTTAAAAGTTTTGAAATCACGTGACTTCCATGTTTTGATGCAAGATCTAATTCCTATAGCTTTATGTTGCATTATGTATTAAGGCTTGCAGGAAGAATTCATTGAGGTTTTTTCACTATTTTAACAAGATGTCACCTAAAAGATTACAAAGGTAAAATAAACCCACACCCACCCATTGTCTACTCTCACCTGATATCCCAAGAAGCATGGGAGTCATTTATTGGCCACTGTGGGGATGAGAAGTTTCAGGTACATTGTGGGTGATAATACGTTGTTTGAGGATATGTGTATTCATCACTTTGATTTTAAATATTTCATTTATGAAATAGAAAATCTGTACTGAAAATAAGGAATGTGCATCAAAACCAACATACCCCTATCGTAAAGCAAGGATGGGGTATGCTTCACTAGAAAATAAAATGGTACGTATTTTAAATTTACAGTAATATTATTAGGTGCCAATAAACAACGTCATAATTATCTTTCTATATTTATATATAGATTGATGTGTCTAAAACCAAAGACACTTTCATCCCACATCATGTGTTATAGAAGGAGTTGCGTGTGAATAAGGAAGAGAATCTAGTAGATGAGAACACACAAAAAGTGTGGGAAATATGTGTAAGTATGACATGACGATAAAAAGATTTGTATTAAATTTATATTACATAAAAATAATTAGTTATTTTCCTATATCCGATAGTCGCAGGAATCAGCTACTTCTGTAGAGAATGTAGACCTATTATCGATGGCTTTGAAGCATCTAGAACAATACGGTCATGTCAGAGGTGTGGAGTTTGGGGTGAAACCCCGAGTATATTTTGAGAAGAAGAAAAAAACGGATGAAAGAGATGAAAAATTGAAACAAATGAGCGAAAGACTAGCAACTCTTGAAGAATGATTGCAATGGAAGGGAGATTTTCTGGCAAATTTTATGGGTGGGAATCAAGGAGAAGACACAACTCAGGAACAACCAGTGCATCAAGATCCCACCCCACCCCCCACTAGCTTTGTGGTGAGCCATTCCCCTCAAATAGCTATCTTAGCCGTGGTAATCAATATTCTAATAATTGTTCCCATGAAATGTGAATCAGACAAACACTGATACTTTTCCTATACTTATCTTATACAGGGTGATAATGATTGTGATTTATATCTGTCAACACCCACCTATCACCTTGTAGCGAGGGCTACAGTGTTCAACATCCCAGATGACAATCTGCATAATAGACCACTTCCGAAAGATCATATGAAAGTGATGATTACTGTAGCTCATGATCCAAATCTAGAACTACCAATTCCACTTGATGACGATGATATTCATACGGTCGAAAAGGCTATTGGGACATTCATTGCATGGCCATCACAATTTTTAAGAGTACATGAAGACAAAGAGGTATTTATTTCCTTTTTTTTCAAGCTAAACCTTTAACAATTAATGAAAAAGGGTCTAAACCAATGACTGTTATTATAGACGGAGAAAGGGAAGGGGGTGACAAATGTCAACTCAAAACCATCTAAAGGATCGACCAACTGATCCCAAGGATCTACTGAAAGCACAATAACACCACCTATTCTCTATCCACATTTACTAGCATTAAATACTCATGTGGATACGAATCTAAGAGGTGGTAGTAGTCATATAGTGGTTTTTGAAAAGAATATATATGGAGAGGAAAGTCAAGATTTTGTTGCTGCTGAAAATGTGAATGAGATCCTTGAAAATAGTTGGCTAGGCGTCACAGTTGTAAATATATATATGAGGTATGTTTTCATTAATTGATTTTCTAAAAGCTGATCTAATGTAAAAATTATGACTAAATGAATTTTATATTGTTTATAGACGTATATATGAAAAAAAAATGAAGGAATTTTCCCATGAGCCAAAATTCAGACTTGTTAGTCCTCATACCACATCAACACATCTAACGGAATTAGAGCCATCAAAAAGGAATGAAATAGTGAACGGCTTGCTGAAAACATTTGAAATCAAGATTACAGATGAAAGACTCTTCCTAATACCAACAATGCAGGGGTAAAACTCCACGATTAAAGCATATCAATTATATTTTCACTTCTTTTATTACTTATTCCTTTTTGTGTTTTTAGGAAACATTGGTTGAAAATTTCAGTGAACTTGGATACTCCAAAGATTTATTTTCTAGATTCAAAGCAAGGATATCCATTAAACTGACCACACATGATGGAGTTTGTGAATCTGTAAGACACTACATCCTACGTTTTAGGTCTAAACATCAAGTAATATAATTTATATTATCTTTTACTAAGGATTCTGTTATGATAGGGCGGTGTATCATTATCATCTAAAAAAGGAATTAGGATAAGGGCTAAGCATAAGGAGGTGAGCAAGTACTACGTCTGGACAAATATCAAGGTATATATAATAAAATTTCACTATCCAAACACATCTCAAAACAAGTTACTTATTAACCTAATGATCAATTTTTTTGCAGTGTCCAAAACAAACAAATGATAATGATTTCAATTATTATGTTTGTAAATTTATGAAAGAGAAATTTTTCGTCAACTAACTAGCATCCCTAAAGAGGTATTTTCAAAAACAACTACTATTTCATTTAATTTATTTATTAATTCTTTATTTTTATATTTTGCAGTACTACTCTGACTGCTGAAAAGACTCATTCTCACAAGATGATGTAGATTTGTTCAAAAATGAGTAGGTCGCATACCAGATGGCTGATTGTACACAAATAGCATGAAGAACTGACTTGGGGACGTGTACAATTGGTGGTCATTTTTTAGAGGGGTTAAGGGGATCAAAAGATGAAACATTGTTGTATGTAAATGTTCGTAGGAAAATTGTAATTATTATTAAATAAAACATCCTTTCTCCAATGAGTCATTTTCCCATTTTAACAGATGATATGCACCAGCAACATGCAAGAATGATGAACCACTCAAAGTTTTTATCTTTTGTTTAAAATGGATAGATTTTTAAGTGAAAACAACAACTAACATATGGAAATACGACCAAACGCATTCGGATTATGTTGATCCTTTAGGAGAACGATCCATGGGTGCATTGGAGATGTTTACGAGTCAACCCTGCCTTAATCTGAGGCATGATGTGGCTGATATCACTCAAAGTGTCTGTCTTTTGTTTAAAATGGACACAATTAACAACTGACGTACGCAAATCCGACCAAACACATTCGGATTATGTTTATACTTTAGGAGAACTATCCATGGGTCTTTTGTGACGTGTACGATTAAAGCCCGCCTCAATATGAGGCATGGTGTGGCCGGTATCACTCAAAGTGTCTCTCTTTTGTTTAAAATGGACACAATTTAAAGTGAAAACAATAACTGGCCTACGAAAATCCGACCAAATGCATTCGGATTGTGTCGATCCTTTAGGAGAAAGATCTATGGGTCCTTTGCGACATGTGTACGATTCAACCCTGTCTCAATCTGAGGCACGGTGTGGCCCCCCAACCCCTGGACGCCCCCACCCCCCTAGACACCACCCCACCACCTGGACACCTCCCCCACCCCCCTGGACACCCCCACCCCCATGTATAGCCACCCCCACCCACTTGGACACCACCCCACCCCCCTTGGACAACCCCACCAATCCCCTGGACCGCCCCCCCCACCCCACCCCCCCTGGACACCAACCCACCCCCTGGACACCCCCCACCCCTCTGGACACCCCCACCCCCTGGAAATCCCCCTCAACCCCTGGACACCCCCACCCCCCCCCCCTATACATGCCCATGGACACCCCCCCCCCCACCTCGGACACCCCCCCCCCCCAACCCCCCCCCCCCCCCCCCCGGACACCCCCCACCCACCCCCCTGGACAACCACCAACCCCCTGGACGGCACCCCCACCCCTCCTAGACACCACCCCACCACCTGGACACCCCCACCCCCTGGACACCCCCCCCACCCACCCCACCCAAGGACAGCCACCCCCACCCTCTCAAACACCACCCCACCCCCCTTGGATAGCCCCACCAACCCCCTGGACTACCCCCACCCCCCGGACACCCCCACCCCCTGGAAATCCCCCTCGATACCCTGGACACCAGCCCACCCCCTGGACCCCCCCCCCTCTTAGACACCACCCCACCACCTAGACACCCCCACCCTCCTTGGATATCCCCCCAACCTCATGGACCTCCCCCACCCCCCCTAGACACCCCTATCCCCCCGGACACCCTCATCCCCTCGGACACCACCTACCCCCCCTTGGACAGCCACCCCAAACCCCTGAACAGCCCCCCAACCCCCTGAATTCTGAATTGAATTCTTTATGTGTTTAATTAACTTATGAATTATGTGTTAATGGTGTATGGGTATACTTGTTGTAAGGGTATAATTCATGTAATTACCTTATTATTTATGTGTTAATTTTGTATGGGTATACTTACTTGTTGAGATGATTAATTTTTTGCAGGTGTTGTTTGGGTGTGCTGCTATAGAATTTTTTATTACAGCAGACAGAGCCTTTATCAGTGCTAAAAAAGCACTGATAAAATCCACCTTTATCAGTGCTAAAAAATCACTGATAAAGGATTTGTTTATCAGTGCTAAAAGAGCGCTGATAAAGTACCCCTTTATCAGCGCTTATTTTGCACTGATAAAGGGGACCCCCCCCCCCATCAGCGCTGAGCTTTACAGTGCTTTTTTAGTGCTGATAAAGGATGTTTTGAGCGCTGATAAAGCCTGTTTTTGTAGTAATGTCTGCGCACTCGACCAGGATGCTCCTTCCCAAGAACTTTACCAACTGGGTCATCCTGGGAGACTGAGTAGGACTGTGTAGGATTGACATCCCATAGTTATTTAATGTTTACCTATAAATAAAATATCATTCATATTAGAAGCAATGTATATTAACATAATGACAACTGATAATAAGTTATTATAATGAAAAATGAATTCATACCCCAACTTCTTTAATGGTCTCATTGAAAAAATCCCATCATATTTTTTATGAACATTCAACCACACTTCTGTTTGGGATGATTGGTGGCCTAAACTCAGTGACTACATTAAACAAATATAAATCAACAATTTAATATATTAAATAGATAACATTTTCTAATAAATATTTAAACTAATAAAAATATTACCAGAGTTGACCGACTTCTAGAAAAATTATTGGACCCCAAAGTGTGAGTATAACGCTTCCTCCTTAGCATTACTATCATTTAATAAAATAAAATTAAGTTCAGAACATATATGTCGAAAAATTCATGTAGACAAAAAAATAAAAATGATAACATATGCACAGTACTAATAAATAAAATATACATAACAATGATAATGAACAACTGCACAAATGACATAGGTGGTTGATAAATGAATGGATAAGTGCACATACAATCATTTTCTCCTTCAATATTGTTAGTTTCCTACTCCATTATTACTTTATCTACTTCATCCACTCTTACAAGACTAATATTTTCAATATCATGGTGTAAAAATAATTCTGTTTCTTGCTGTTGATGGGACTCAATGTTAGAGGTCAAATATTCCACTTCATCGCCCATATCATACAACTCTCTTTGTTTTACGTGAGAAACTACACTCCACCCTCCATCCACAACATATTTCACATAATATACCATTTTTTCTTGTGATGACAAGATATACAGATCATGCAGTTCATAGTAACTAACATCCATCAAGTTAGAGAAGTTAACAGAAGTAAATTGCAATGAATCTCTTTTCACATCCCTGATAATATCCACCCAATTGTATTTGAATAAAATAACTAAAAAATACCCTTGGTAGTTTAATTCGATAATATCAGTAAATTTTCCAGAGTATTCCACTTCAAAAAATGTATATATTCCACTATTCTATGTTTTCAAACCCTCTTCCCGATCAACTGTATGGAATCTAAATCCATTCACGTTGTAAGCATCGAACTTTCTAGCTTGTTTTAGAGGACCTCAAGCAAGAAACTTCAAATATTCTGAAAACTCTGCTCGAGTATCAGTATTCATGATCTGAAAAAATTAATATACATTATTATATTTTCAAAATATATGTATAAACCTAATATCCATATTGATTTCAATATTTATGAACTTACACATCATGAAAACCATTCTATAATCTTTTTATTAACAACTTTTATTATATATTTCTCATTTCGTGTTCATCATCTCATTCATCTATTTTTTTGTATCCTAAACTCTTTAATAAATGAATATTCAATTTTACTATTCAGTAGCACATATCTATGTGCCTGTAATAATTTCATTTTTGTTAGTGTAACATTTGAGCTCCTCCCAACTGATCAGCCAATAGCAGGAAAGATTTTTTATTTCCCAAGTATTTTAGATTGAGTATATGTGTCATCAACACATACACCTCTATTTAATATTGTATCAATATCATCTTGGTATCTAGAAAAAAAGGTAAGACACTCCTCTTCCAAATATCCTTTAGAAATAGAGCCTTCGGGTTGAGATTTATTTTTCATGTATGATTTCAAATGCCCAAGATATTTGTGAAATAAAATAAAAAAACATAATTATATATTTAATGAAGTGTCAATAACTGTTTACTAAAATGAAAAATATATAAATAAAGTACCTATCAATTGGATACATACATAAATATTGTACAGGGCCTCCTAATTTAGCTTCCTCAACCAAATGCATAGTTAAATGCATCATTATAGTAAAAAACGATGGAGGGAAGATCATCTCCATTGCACAAAGTGTCAATACAAATCTCTCCTGAAGGTTGTCAAGCATAAATAGATATATAGTTTTATCATATATTTTTCTGAAAAATGCGCAGAATTGGAGTACAATGATAGTAACCTTTTCAGTAATAATTTACGCAATGTCAATGGAAGTAACTACTGTAACAAAATATGTGAATCTTGGTTTTTTAATCCATGTAACCTATGATTCTTTAAGTCAACACACCTTGATATTATACTTGAATACCCATCAGATACATTCACATTTTTTAAAATTCAAAGGAATGTATCTTTATCCCTATTTTTTATTGCAAATATTTTTGGAGCATACTTTCCATTCTCATCTAGCCAGAGATCACGCTTTATGTTCATTACTTGTAAGTCTGCCCGAGCATTGAGATGATCCTTCAACTTTACATGCTCATTAATCAATGTGAAGATAAAATTTTCACAAACATTCTTCTCAATATGTATCACATCAAGATTATTCCACAAAAAATTAAATTCCCAATACAGAAGTTTGAAGAATATACTTTTTTTCTTCCATTATTGTGTTTTGATATCACTAGACGATGCACTTCGAACTCATTTCCCACTATCATTCAAATGATTCACCTTCCCCAATTTGTTTTCAACATTTAAAAGTTGTTCCCATATTTCAGGACCTATTAACAACTTTGGAAGTGTTCTACGATCAATGAAACCATTTAATTTTTACTTGTTCAGCCAAAATCTATGAGATGCGTCAAGAAATCTTCGATGACACAAGAATCGCCATTTTCTACTGTGAGGTAGTTGTTCGGGCTCAAAATCAAAGTTACAAATAGGACAAACCAAACCCGTGTAAGTGTTCCAACTAGATAAATTCTCAAGTCTATGTAATTTACTAATGGTCCACATTAGAGCAGCTTTCATTTTGAAAAAAAATTTAGAAGATGCATCATATGTCTCTACACCGTTGTTCCATAACTCCTATAATTCTTTAATTAAAGGCTGTAAGTATACATCAATATCATTTCCAGGCATTTATTTTCCAAGAATAATCATCAAAATGATAAAATATGTTTGTTTCATACACATCCACGGAGGCAGATTGTAAGGGATCAAAACAACTGTCCAAATGCTATAACCGATACTCAAAGTCCCAAATGGGTTGAATCCATCGACAACCAATCCCAATCGAACATTCCTAGGATCAGATGAGAAATCTAGATGTAATGAGTCAAATGTATTTCATGATTATGAATCTCTTGGATGTCGCATTAACCCATCATTTTTATTATCTACAAAATTCCAATTCATGTGTTTGGCGGGTTTTGATGACATGAATAATCTTTATAATTGAGGCTTTAAAGGAAGGTAACGCAAAACCTTTGCAGGTGTGTTAATTTTCTTCTTCTTTATGGTAGTATGTTGATTCAGACTTCCAACATCACCCATATACTTCCATCTAGAGGAATAACATTTCTTGTAATCTTGTCTTCTTGAATCCTCTCCCCAATAAAGCATACAATCATTGGGACACGCATGAATTTTTGTATAATTCAGACCAAGCTTGTAAACAACTTTTTTTATATCATAAAAAGACTCAGGGATATTTTCTTTAGGAAATGCATCACACAAAAATTCCAATATCATGTACATCGCCTTATTTGTAATTCCACATAGTCATTTGATATGGTACAACTTCAGTAGAAAAGAAAGTTTTGAATATTTCAAACATCCACTATACAACTATTGATTTCCATCATCAACTAAACCATGAAATGCATATGTCTACTCAGTGAAGTTTTCTCTTACATTAGTCTCCATATAATCAAGAGGAGGATCCACTGATATGTTACAATCTTGATCTTGTTGTCCTACAGTCTCAAAAACATCACTTTTCACATTGCTATTTGTAGCACCCTCAACTGGTTGTTCTGATATGTTTTGATGTTGATGCTAGTTTCTTGCAATACTTAATGCATCATTTATAAGGTTTTTCATTTCATTTTCCATTATCTATGAATTTGGGAGCTCATTATGTTGATTGACATCAGTGCTCAACCTTTCTATAACGTTCGATTCTCCATGCCAAATCTAACACAAATATTGAGTAGGGGATTTCTTCAATATAAAGTGTTCATAAAATTCATATCTCTTCAATCTTATTCTAAATTTATATTTAGGACATGAACATCTTATTCTCCCATAAACGGATCGATTAGAAATTGAAAAATCTAAAAACTCTGACAGACCCTTAGCATACTGAGGTGTGTTCCTTCATAATGTGATCTAGCTTTTATCCATATATATCACAATGCACCTACACATTATTAAAATAAAATTAAAACACACAACTATTACTAAATAGGAAAATAGATTCATATATACTAGTTGAAAAAAATATGAATATGTTAAATAAGGTTTTCCTATATAAATACAGAAGAAGGGGTCAAGAATTAATTTTCATGACTCTGTGAGTTCAATCACCAAAATTATAAATAATTATATTTATGAAGGTATCAATAATATAACATAAATTCCTTAAGGTTAAATACTTTTAAACTCTATATATTTTTTTTTGAAACTTTAAACAACTGAATCCCATTTTAATATTCTAATTAAATTCATTAATGTATATGTCATGAAAGTAATATACACCAAATATGGTGCATGCACATGGGACTCATTCTAGTGATAGAGGAGATGAAAATTTAAAACAAAAACTTATGTAAGAACATTATATTCCATAAAAACTCAATCATAGCATAAAAATGAAATAAGAACAATCCCACTCCCATGGTAACTAGGACTTACCACCGAAAAGGTTTTCATGACTCACCTATATATGGTCTATCAAAGGATTCGATAAAGTCCTCATATTCCCCTCTTCTATCTACCCAATTTATAAAATGAACTAAATACTATGATGTCAAATTGTAATTCTCCATTATATAATCATCACATGAGATGAGGTTCGACATACCTCAAGCATTCCAACACATATTCAAGTTGATACAAACTTGTTGCAAGAAACTAATCCATATTATATGGTGAAAAAATACATCAAATTAGAGTATACTATAATGGAAAAATAACTAATACATCTACCACATATCAATGTAAATAATAAAATAAACAAAATTATATAATAAATTCCATGAATAATTCATATTTTCATACAAACACTAATAACCAGAGGGATGATGAAAAATATATAATATACCAAAAAATAAAACACCATAAATCTAGACCAACATACATCCTCAGGCCTTAACACACCCTATCTAAAAATATGCATCAATATTTACAAGACCTATCCACTACATGTGATGTGCTTAGCTGAATTTTAAATATAAATTATGCATACATAAAAGGGTGCCCATGAATGGTGTAAGAAATACGTCTCCATACTGCCTTACCAGGTTCCCCTAGTATATTATATCATATTCATGTATAAATGAGTAATAAAATAAACATTCCACACAAGATCATTGTATTTAATGTGAAAACCTAGAAAAAAACAATGAATTCTCATTAAATGGTAGGAAAATTATCTTTTAATAATTTCTTACATGTAAAAATATATGGAACACCAATCTGATTTACATTATGCTCAGAATGACTGCAATAATATTTTTAAAGATATAAAATTCCTTAAAGATGTTATTTAAGGGTTTAAAACCACTAAAAGAACCTAATATTTTCATGAAATCTTATTACAATTATTACATATTAATTTGTGAAATATAGGAAAAAACACCACATATATATGAGGTTTAGTTTTCTTTGAATGACCAAAAATGTAGTTTTATTATTTTAAAATTCTTCAAACATTCAAGTAATGTTTAAAACATAGAAAACGACCATGGATTGATTTGAAATTATTGAACAATTATTATTGGATAATTTTTAACATGTATAGATGAATGAAACATAAATCGATATGTGGTTTATTTATAATAACCAAAAATGTGTTTTTAATGATAAAAAAGTCTTTAAAAAAATGTTTTAGAGGGTCAAATTATAGAAAATAACTTTGGATTATTTTGAAATATTATGAAAATTACTGGTGAATAATTTTCAAAATATAAGAATAAAAAACACATCAAGCCGATTTTTGGTTCTCTTTTAATGAATGGAATTGAAAAAAATTATTATTTTATAACTCTAAAATATTCTTATAATGGTAAAAACTAATAAAATGACCCTTAATTGATGTGAAATTATAGGGAAAAAATCATTGAATATTTATTAAATGTAATAATATGTAGTACATCAATCTGACATTTAGTGTGACCGAAAAGATCACAAGTTATTTTTTGAAAATATAAATTTCTAAAAACATGATTTAAGGGGTCAAATACTTGAAAATGACATTGTATTATCATGAAATTTTATGAAATTGACTAGTGGTTAATTATTTAAATATAGGAATCGATTCTCATCTCACTGCATTATCTATAATACTAAATAAAGGTCAACTTATCACACTACCTATCTCTAAGGGAGGTACATGATCAACACATTATGTGATAGGGAACAAGCATGCATTCTTAAAATATAACCCTCTACTTGAGGAAAAATGGAATAGTCTTAGTTCCATAAATAATGTCACATCCCATGTCACTTATGGGAGGTAAAATCATAAACACTAACCTATCACCAAAAACTTTAGTGAGGTCACATTAAGAACATTAATCATAGGCAAGGACCATTTTAGTCACATAATTCACCAGCTGATCCTGGGGAACTATATAGCCGAGAGCTACCCCCTCATCATAACAAGTTATGCATCACCCTTTAGGGAATCCATTTGGACTTTCAGAACCATCATGGTTTATGATCTTTGATACAAGATCACACACTTATATACTTATTGATTTTTCATCATAAAGTATTATCCTAAATAAGATATAAATGTCTGTTCCAATATAATCGAATCAACACCACACTCCCAGTCCTGCTACCCATGGACCATCCCAATCCATGTCACTCTAAACACCATAAAATCCAATCTTATCCATGTTACATCCGAGTCTGTATCAACCCTCAAAAATTTTATCACATCACATAACATTAATAACTACCTATAAATAATTATAATTATATATTTACTTTAAAAAAATATGCATAAATTATAGAAAACACATCGGGTACTACTATCGCAATGAACAGATATCCAATACCCCTTATATAGTCTATGGATCACTCTCAACACTATAATAGAAAAAAAAACTATTATGTAACACCCATTTAACCATCAATATTATCCAATTTTGGAAAAAACCCAAAAATAAAATTGTTATGTGTTTCCTTCACTTACCACTCGACCTTTGAGGGGTGTTGATGTGGGGGTTGGGATCGGCGGCGAGGTGCGCAGAGGTGAGGCGCAGCGAGTTGAGGCGTAGCAAGGGAGGTGCGGTGAGGTGAGGTGAGATGAGGGTCTAATATAGGCGGCGACTGAGGTGTGGCGAGGGCCGAAGATGGGCGATGAAGGGATAGGGATTTGGGGAGTCGATAGGGTGGGGGGTCGGGGGGGTCAGGGTGTCGGGGGAGGGGGGAAGTGTCGCGTGTATTAATTTTTTTAACCATTTATCAATTTTTTATAAAAGAACACCATGAAATTATTTAAAAAAAATAGTGGTGGTTTACAAAACAGCCATTAAACAATCAGTTTGTTGTAGTGTAACATATGAAATCATTTTTAAAAAGACAGACTTGTCACCCATATAAACTTATTTTTTGAAACTTGAGATTTCCATGAGATTTCCACCAAACATATAGAGCATAAATAGAACCATAAAGGTATCTTGGGGCATTATTTATATAATCTTGTAACCCTCTCAGCTATCTTATAATTTTTAAACCCCATAGCTACCTTACAATGTAACCCTCACAGCTACCTTATTGTGTAACTGTCACAGTTACACTTGGAGTAACCATATGACTAATCTCCAAATTACACATACCCAATGTATTGAAGGGAGATATAGGTCCCACCCTTAATCATAAATAGTTCCCAATAATGATAATACAATCATAAAATATGAATAATTACATAAAAACATTGCTTTTGAATTTCGTAAAACAAAATATTAAAAGAGGGTTTTAAAAGAAAAGTCCCTTACAAATATCATATAACTGAAATGAGACTTAATAGAGTGGATGGACTATGTATATAAATTATAAATACACATAATTCAACATAATATAAATAAAATTCATCACACAAACAATTTCAATACCACATAAATAATGAAGTAGAATGTTAACCCACATAATAGAAATCGGGTTAAAAATTATCTTACCTTAGGTTTTTATTACTTCAAATCCGTTTAAACCTCCTATATTGTAAGATACTGAACTTTTATGGAGCAATCTAAGGCATTTTTATAGGTACTTTTTTTTTGTTATTAAGTACCTTTGGGTTGGGGTATGACCTGGGGTGTTTTTGGGTGAAGTTTTTTAAGGATTTGGGAAGAAAGGGGGTTGTGCACGGTTTGCGCACGGTTTGGCCAAACCATGCAGAAAGTGGAAGTCGGCATGTTTGGAGCACAATTTTTCTAACTTTGAACCATCAAGACATGCGGGAAGTGTAAGACCACACAGTTGGTGCACAATTTGGCCTAACCATGCAGATTCCCAGGTGAAACCATGCACGCAGAGTAGTTTATTCTAAAAATTGGTTTTAAAACCACCCGAACCCCTGAAAACTTTTTAATTCAACCTAGGCTCGGGCTTGAAAATTTATAGGTGTTCCTGAAGCCTTATGTATGGATTTCAAGGCAATATGAACACTATTCTTTGATATCGAAAGCCTGAATTGAAGATCTGGTCTCCTCCCGATAAGTGGATTTCATCCCGATGCTTCTCTCGTTATTTCTCTTATATTTTCTAGATATTTTCATGGAAGATATCCCTTGTTTTATTGGATCTAAACCCATGAGTTGAGATCTAGATCTATGATTTTGGATCTAGATCTTGATTTCCTTTGATCTTAATTTTGGTTTAGGGATTTAGATCTGACGTTTGATCGATGACGTTGTGCCGCTCAGATTTTGGGGATTTCCATTGGGCTAACTTCCTTCAATAAACCAAGGTAGGTGTTCTAAATATAACTCCCATATTCATGATTTTGATATGTGAATGTAAGTTTATGATTTTCTAGATTCCCTTGATAAATTATTTCCTAAATTGGAGTAATTAGGAAAGTGGAATTGAATTGAGGTTGCCTCGATGGTTAATTGATAATTGAATCATGGAATAAATGAAGGGGGTTTACCAAATAGATATTTTGAAGATTTTTTACAGGTTAAGATATTGTAATTGAGATATTGAATTGTTTTGTTAAGATAATTAATTTTGGGTAATTAATTGTAAAATAATGTTGTTGGATATGTAAGATAATTAATTGAGATAATTAATTATGTGCCATGATGTTGACCAAAGATAATTAATTGAGATAATTAATTATGTTCCATGATGTGATCAAAGATAATTAATTGTGAGAATTAATTATAACATGTTGAGATTTGATATGGATAATTAATTGATGAATTAATTAATAGGTTGTGTGCTTAGTTAATTATTGAATTAACTAATGGCCTTTTAATTGTTTAACTAATAATTGGATTAGTAATGGAATAATGTGGAAAATTCTTGTGAATTAATGAATGATTAAATGGATGAGATTTTTGTGGTGCTAGACATGGCGTTCTAGACCGATTAGAAGTTGGAACTTTGACATGGAATTCCTCTCCAATAGATATCCAAGATTGAGATAATGGGGTGCTAAGAATGATAAACTACACTGAATGAGAAAAGGAGTTCTAGGCATGATGACCTACACTCAATGAGATTGTGGTGCTAGGCATGATGACCTACACCAAATGAATGATAATAATGAATGATGATGCAACTGAGATTTGGGGTTCTAGGCATGAATTCCTACACAAAATAATCGATAATAATGAATGATGATTAAAATGAGAAACATGAATTGAAACTGGGCCTAATGCGATGATTAAATATTAAATGACAATGTGATAACTGTTTAAATTATGTATTGTATTTAATTGCTTCATAAAACTGCATGCACTATCTTTTAACTGGAATCATTTTATACACTGTTGGTGGTGGCCTATTGAGTTGTATTCACACCCTATTTGGGTTTCCTGATCGGAACCTGAGTAAACTTTGTTGTTGCAGGATATGATAAGGGTAAGGCCCTGGGATAGATTTCTATTTGGGATTGGAGCTTCGGAGAGGGAACCAGACGTGTTTCGGGGCCCGTATTTGGAGTCGTTGTGTCTTTAAGTTCAGTTTCATTATAGACACTTGACATTTTCATTGTCATAGAATGTTTTACCATTCACTTGAGTATTGTATTTTCATGTTTTGGTTACCATATAACATGGATTTTTTCTGGTTATTTATACGCTTTCACACATGGTTATTATTATTTTCTTTTTTGGTGTTTTATTCTAATAAAAGAGGGTATAGTCTCCCCAAGACTAACTTACCAGACCCTCACTGCTAGTCATAACCCTCTGGAATATGGGGTGGCACACTTGAGGGAATGTGGCTAACCAGCCCGGAGTACCGTTCAGTGTCTCCCGGGTTGGGACGTCATAAAGTGGTATCAGGGGAGTTTTTTTCTTTCTTCTTTTTTGTCTTACTGATTTGGGAAAGGTATACAGGATACTAAGAAGAGTTGAGGGTTGGTAATGATCTCATGCATGGGAGTTGCAAACCCATATACAGGGGAAAATCTGAGTACTCAGGGTGGGATTATTTTGATTGATGTTTATTGTTACAGTTGGATATTATTTCACCTTGGGTGACGCACTTGTGGTGTGATGTGATATTTGTTTTGAAAATTATTGAATTTTTATTCTTGGCCTAAATAGGCATGATACTTGAGTTAGCATGCATCATTCTAGGCACTTAAGGTTTTTGTGACATGCATCATTCTAGGCCCTCACAGGAAAATGGGTTATGGGTAAGTTTTTGAACTGTTTTTCCTTATTGTGAGATTGAAATAATGATGCAAACTGAGAATAAATGGGTGTCTAATGAGAACCATGATTGATGAAATGATTATGAGAAATTAATTAATTATTGAATTAATTAATTTGAGGTAATTTGATTAATTAATGGTTGGATTAATTAATCAGAATTTGTGCATCCTTGTTAACAAAGACCTAGGAGTAGGATGGTTAAGGGTAGTGATAAGGCCTAGGTGTTGAATGTGTGGAGAGAAAAAGGGGAAAGGACATATTGATACTTTTTTTGTTATTTTCTCCTATTACATAAATGTTATAAGGTTGTATAATAATACCTAAGATGTGTGTTTGTCTTTGTAGAGATATGCCTCCATGACACTTGTTGAGGGAGAGACCTAGGGGTATGTCCCAAAACGAACTTCCAGATAGGGAGCTTGAGGCACCTTTGGTGAAATATGAGGAGGAAAGGGAATAGTTCCAAGATAACTTTGCATGTTTCGTGCAATTCATGGAGAGAGACCCAAGATAGGTTTAAAAAACCATGTCGGAGTTGACAAGGGAGTTTTAACTACAACACCATTCTACTTTTACTAGAGAGGGTGGACCTAAGGGAGCTGAATTCTGGATTGAATCCATAGAGACGATACTTAACCATTTGGAGACTCCAGTTGAGAGGAGGGTAAAGTTGGATTCTTATATGCTACGGGGTTCAGCGAAGTGTTGTTGGTACATTCAGGTATGATCTGGAAAGACTGATGAGATGTTATGGAAGGAATTTCTGGAGAAGTTCTTGGAAAACTTCTATCCAGACACGCTAAGATAAGAGAAGGCTTCAGATTTTATGCATCTGACCTAAGGAAGCATGTCTATAATGGACTATGTTGAACGTTTCAAAGATTTACATCATTTTTCTCCATCTTTGGCGGTAGATGAGGCTTCTTCATAAAAATGATTTTAGGATGAGATTAAGTGTGAAATTAAGTATCGGGTGAATATCTTTAGACTGAAGAAATTCTTAGAAGTGGTTAATCAGACTCTCATTTTAGAGGGTAACCTAAAGGAGGCTTCCAGTACTGGACAGGTGGCTGGATGATCAAGGAGTGTGCCTTCCAAGAGCAGGAAGCACTATCACGAGAACCATAATCAGGACAGTGGAAAGTAAGGTGGACAGTCAGGAGGAACAATTGCACTAGATCTTTCTCATGTGCTTTGCCACCAATTCGGTAGGCAGGGACACTATTGTACACATTGTCCTCGACCACTAGTGGATTGATGGTTTTTTGGAAATATGGGACACCTATAGAAGTTTTGCAGGAAGCAGCGACATGCTGGTGTTGAGGGAGCAGCTGCTCAGAGTCAGAGTGTGAGAAAGGGGTCTTCTACACCATATAGGTCTGGAAGTTGGAGTTCTACTAGCAGAGGTAGTAGAGGTAGTTTACATGGTGATTTATGGTATGGGCACCCGTATCAGTAGAGTGGTGATGCTCAGGGGAGTCAGACGACACCACAGGGAAGAGGGGTAGGACAGTTACATGCAGTGTAGCCTATACTTGTGGAGAGTGAGGTTGGTCCATTGATAGTGAGAGGTACTATTCTATTTGCTTCTACTTTATCTAGTACCTTATTTGTTATTGGCTCCTCTCATTCCTTTATACCTTCAAATCTTGTTAATGGATTGAGTATGGAGGTGGATTCCATAAGCAGAATGATAAATATTGATACATTGTTGGGAACACAGACTAGGGATATCTATTTATGCAAGGGATGTTCTCTAGAAATCGGAGAGTATAGTTTTATTTGGGATATCTATGTCCTTGATATAATGGTCCTCAATCTGATTATGGGTATAGACTGGCTAGTCGCATACCGATCCCACATAGATTGTTATCGTAGGAGAGTGACCTTTGTATCTCCTAAGGGTGACCTGTATGTTCTTTGTGGAGAATGGGATATCCATGTAGGCCGAGCTGGGGCAATTACTCAGTAACTAGGAGAGATCACAACCCAAGTTGCTAGTCTTTTTCAGGATGATGGAAGTGGTAAGAAAGATTTCCTTCCACCAGTATTAGACCTATTTCAGGATGTCTTTCCTAAATACTTTTTAGGGTTGCCACCTGAGAGAGATGTGGAATTCACTATTGATCTCATGTCGGGGGATAATCCGGTATCTATTCCACCTTACAGAATGGAACCGACTGAGCTTCAAGAGCTCAAAAACGCAGTTGGATTATTTTTAGGATAAATGGTTTATTCATCCAGGTATGTCACCTTAGGTGTCACCTATTTTCTTTGCAGACAAGGTCGATAGAAGTTTATGCTTGTGTGACAATTACCGGAAGTTGAATAAAATTATTTTGAAGAACCGATATGCTCTTCCACGCATTGATGATCTGTTTGACCAGTTGAAGGGGTCTTGTGTGTTCTCTAAGATTGATCTGAGATCAAGGTATCATTAGGTGAGAGTACGGACTTTTGATATACCAATAACTTCTTTCAGGATAAGGTATGGCCTTTTTAAGTTTGTCGTAATGTTGTTTGGGTTAACAAATTCTCTAGTAGTGTTTATGGCCTTGATGAACGGGATATTTTACTAGTATTTAGATCAGTTTGTGGTGGTGTTTGTGGATGAAATCTTGGTGTACTCTAAGACTCATGACGATCATGCCCAACATCTCGACATCATCCTGGGTACACTGAGAGAGCATCAGTTATACGCCAAGCTAGCTAAATTTCAGTTTTGGATTGACAGGGTACACTTTTTGGGGCACATCATCTCAGAAGAAGGCATGGAAGTGGACCCAAAAAAAGTGCAGGAATTGATTTCTTAGGAGCATCTCAAGAAAAAAATTTATATCTGAAGCTTTTTGGGATTAACTGGTTATTACAGGAGGTTCATCCAATACTTTTCCCGGTTGGTAGAACCGCTTACAAGTTTTAAAAAGAAAGGGATAAAGTTTGATTAGACAAGATCATGCGAGAATGATTTCCAGGAGTTAAAGAATCACTTGACATCGACACAAATTTTGATCCTACCTGATTCAGGTGAGGAGTACACGGTGTATTGTGACACTTATGGGATCGGACTCAGAGTTGTTTTGATGCAAGGGGATTGACCTATTGCTTATGGGTCTCAGTAGTTGAGGCCACATGAACAGAATTACCCTATGCATGACCTCAATTTGGAAGCACTGGTTTATGCTCTTAAGTGTTGGAGACACTATCTTTTGGGTGAAAATTTTATAGTCTTTACAGATCACAAAATCTTGAATTATATCTTTTTATAGTGTGACTTGAATCTTCGGAAGTGAATATAGGTAAAGTATATGTAGTCCTTTGATTTTTAATTGTCATATACACCCAGAAAGGGGAATGGTGTGGCTGATGCCTTGAGCAATAAAACTCAAACTCATTTGGTACATGAGTCGAGTGCAGAGTGGAAGATGATGACTTTGCTGGTGGAAATGCATGTGGTAGTTCAGGAGAGTCTAGAGAGGATGACTCTGGTTTTTGTAGCAGTGGAGTCTACACTCTTAAGATGGATCATGGATAAGAAGTAATAGGATCCAAAGTGTTTAGCCATAAGAAAAATCCTTAAAAGTGGGGAGACACCTTCATACTGGATAATAGATGAGGATAAGATCATCTCTATGAAAAATCGGGTTTTTGTGCCTACAAGTATGCGAGAAGAACTCATGAGAGAATTTCATGTTTCAAGGTGGGCAGTACATCTTGGGGTGAAAAAAATGTACCATGACCTAAATTGACAATTTTGGTGTCCAATCATGAAAAAGGAGATAGCAGGGTTCGTAACTAGATGTTTCACCTATCAATAGGTGAAGCCAGAGCATCAATGACCTAGAGGCCTATTGCAGTCATTACCTATTTCGGAATGGAAGTGGGATAACATGAACATGGATTTCTTGGTAGGACTTCCAAAGACTCTTAGGAATAATGGTGCTATTTGGGTCATTTTGGATCAACTAATGGAGAAAGAACACTTATTGACTATCAGGTAAACCTTTACAGTAGAGAAGTTGGGAGAACTGTACGTGAGAGAGATAGTTCATTTGCATGGGGTGCCACAGACTATAGTTTCAGATCGTGAGTCGTGCTTTACTTCATGATTTTCGAAGGGCTTACAAAAGGCACTTCGTACATAGGTTCTATTAAGTACGACCTTCCACCCACAGACAGATGGGAAATCAGAGTGTACCATATAGGTGTTAGAAGATATGTTGCGAGCATGTGTGCTTGAATTTGGTGGGTCTTGGGAGAAGCACTTGGATTTTGTGGAGTTCGCCTATAACAATAGTTATTAGGAAACTATAAATATGGCACCATATGAGGCACTTTATGGCTGACCTTGTAGATCATCGCTACGTCAGTTATAGGTGGGTGAGTCAGAGATATTGGGACCGGGTCTCATTCAGGAGACATCGGAGCTGGTACAATTGATTTAGAAACGTATGGCTATAGCTCAGAGTAGGAAGAATTTGTATGGTGATAGACAGAGATGACCCCTAGAGTTTATAGAGGGTGATTTTGTATTCCTTTGGGTGTCTCCTAGATTGGGTCACAACAGGATACAGAGGTAGGGTAAGTTAGTGCCCAGGTTTGTGGGACAGTTTGAGGTGCTGGAGAGAATCAGGCTGGTGGCGTACCAATTAACACTTCCACATAAATTCAGTGCTACTCATTATGTTTTCCATGTGTCACAACTATGATGGTATCACCCTGACCCTTCTCATGTGATTGATGTGGAAGAGGTTGATCTCGAGATAGATGTGTCCTTTGAGGATCATCTGATACGTGTGTTGGGTCGTAGTAAGAAAGTGTTACGGGGAAAGATCATGATGTCAGTTCATGTGTTATGGTAACATGGAAATGTTCAAGAGGAAACTTGGGAATGGGAAGCAGACATGAGGGCTCAATGTCCCAATATTTTTGGCTCAGAATCTTAGAGAATTTTGGGAGTGCAGCTCGAGGACGAGATGTTATAAGGTGTGGAGATTATAAGATCCCTACCTTTTTTGGAGAAATCTCATACATGTTTACTAGTACTTTTGGGTTGTTATTAAGTTCCTTTGTATTGGGATATGACCTGAGATGTGTTTGGGTGAAGTTTTTTAAGGATTTGGGAAGACAGGGGGTTGTGCACGGTTTGCGCTCGGTTTGGCCAAACTGTGCGCAAGCTAACCGTGCACACAGTGGAAGTCAGCACATTTGGCACACATTTTGCCTAATTATATTCCATCAAGATGTGTGGGAAGTGGAAGACCGCATGGTTGGCACACGGTTTGTCCTAACTGTGTAGACTCCCAGGTGAAATCGTGCGTGCGGAGCAGTTTATTTCAAAAATTGGTTTTAAAACCACTCGAACCCCCTAAATCTCTCTAATTCGACTTAGGCTTAGGTTTGACAATTTATAGGTGTTCCCAAAGCCTTCCATAGGGAATCCAAGTTGATCCAAACACTATTCTTCGAGATCAAAATCCCATATTGAAGATCTAATCTCCTCCCAGTAAGTAGATTTCATCCTGATGCTTCTCCCGTTCTTTCTCTTATCTTTTATAGATCTTTTCATGGAATATCTCCCCCGTTTTCTTGGATATAAACCCATGAGTTAAGATCTAGATTTAGGATTGTGGATCTAGATCAAGATTTTCAAGATCTTGATTGCCTTTGATCTTAATTTTGGTTTAGGTATTTAGATTCGAAGCTTGATCGATGACGTTCTGCCACTCGGATTTTGGGGATTTCCGTTGGGCTAACTTCTATTAATAAACCGAGTTAGGTGGTATAAATCAAACTCCCATATTCGTTATTTTGATATGTGAATATGATTTTATGATTTTCTAGATTCCCTTGATAAATGATTTCCTAAATTGGATAAATTAGGAAAGTGGAATTGAATTGATTTTGCCTCGGTGGTTAATTGATAATTAAATCATGGAACAAATGAAGGGGGTTTACCAAATAGATATTTGGGAGATTTTTTATGCTTTAAGATATTGTAATTGTGATATTTAATTGTTGTGTTAAGATAATTAATTGGGGGGAATTAATTATGAAATAATGCTGTTGGATATGTAAGATAATTAATTGATAGAATTAATTATGTGTCATGATGTTGACCAAATATAATTAATTGAGATAATTAATTATGTTCCATGACTTGATTAAAGATAATTAATTGTGAGAATTAATTATGACATGTTGATATTTGATATGGATAATTAATTGTGAAGAATTAATTATGGAATGATAATTGTGTTGATTGATTAATTAATTAATGAATTAATTAATGGGTTATGTGCTTAGTTAATTGTTGAATTAACTAATGGACATTGAATTGTTTAACTAATCATTGGATTAGTAATGGAATAATGTGGAAAATTCTTGTGAATTAATGAATGATTAAATGGATGATATTTTTGTGGTGTTGGACATGGAGTTCTAGACCAATTAAAAGTTGGGACTTGGACATGGTGTTCCTCCCCAATAAATATCCAAGCTTGAGATAATGGGGTGCTATCCATGACAACCTACACCGAATGAGAAAGGAGTGCTAGACATGAATACCTACACTCAATAAGATTATGGTGCTATACATGATGACCTACACCAAATGAATGATAATAATAAAAGATGATTCAACTGAGATTTGGGGTTTTAGGCATGAAGACCTACACCAAATGATTGATAATAATGAATGATGATTCAAATGAGAAGCATGAATTGAAACTGGGCATAATACGATGATTAAAGATTAAATGAAAATGTGATAACTATTTAAATTATGCATTGTATTTAATTGATTTATAAAACTGCATCCATCATCTTTTGACTGGACTCGTTTTAGACATCGTTGGTGTTGGCCAACTGAGTTGTACTCACACCCTACTTGGGCTGCCTGATCATCACCCGAGCAGACTTTGTTGTTGCATGACATGATAAGGGCAAGGCCCTAGGATAGGTTGTTGTTTGGGATTGGATCTTGGGAGAGGAAATCAGACGTGGTTTGGGACCTTTATTTGGATTAATTGTGTCTTTACGTTCAGTTTCATTATAGACAGTTGACATTTTCATTGTCATATCATGTTTTACCATTTAGTTGAGTATTGTATTTTCATGTTTTGGTTATCATATGACATGGATTTATTCTGGTTATTTATACGCTTCTGAACATGGTTATTGTTATTTTCTTATATTGGTATTTTATTTTGATAAAAGAGGGTATAGTCTCCCCAAGACTGAATTACCAGACCCTCACTGCTAGTCAGCACCCTCTAGCATATGGGGAGGTTCTCTTGAGAGCATGTGGCCAACCGGCCTGGGGTAGCATTTAGTGGTTCTCAAGTCAGGAAATCAAATGTATAATGGTTAAAATAGTGTTATTGATATCTTACAGAAACATTTTCATCTTTATAACACCTTATATGATCATTTTATAACATCATTTCACCCTTTAGTTATTAGTATTTTATTTTTTCCATTGTTTCAGGTGCGTTCTTTACATGATTTCCTTGGCTAGTTTCTATTTTATTTTCTTATCATAAGGAAATGAAATTCAAAAAGTGGAATGAAATGGTATTCATGTGTTTACAGAATATATAATGATACCATAAATTATTTTTTTATTATATATGATTATGAATCATTATATGAAACATTAATGATATTTGTTTCGATCATTTTTTGGCGGTTCCTCGATAATCATGAACTTGTTTCATTATATAATTTAATGTCATGCATAGAAGTTCATTATAGAAAATAAAATAGGTTACATAATAAAATTTAAATTTTGTTTCAACCATTAAAAGGGTTTTATGATCAACTTTGAAAGAAGTAATGGAAATTGAAAACACATCATCCACGATTTTGGTAAATCGGCACATTACGGATGGTGTTTTTATTTTTAGAATAATAGGAAGAGGAGAGGAAGAAGGATGATGAATATTTTACATGAACATGATAAAATACAGAATATATAATATTATAGAGATTTCATAGCTCCTGGATAAGTGTAGGGGAAGAGAGTATAATAAAAAAAGGAATTAAAAATAAAACACATGAAAAAGGAAGAGGATTCTTACCTCTTGATCTCTTCTCCTTGAGATCCTCCTTAAGGACTTTGGTTTTGGCCTTTTGGTGAGACCAGTAGGTCTTGAACATGGAGAAGATCCTTGGAGAGAGGATTTAGTATAACTTAGACAATTCTCAAGTCTTGAGAGGTGTGAGAGGAAGAGGGGAATGAGGGTGGTATTTATAGTGGAGGATAGGAGGGATTTTACATTATTTTAATCATTAGTTTAATATTTTTGATCAAGGCTATGAATAGTCTTGATTCATGTGACCCTAAATAGTAATAAGTGCATGTGAGTTTGAACCAAGTTGGATTACATTAGTGATGATGTCAAAAATAGCGTATTTAACTGATAATTTGAATATACGGTATTTTATCGTATTTCACTATTCATCAAAAATTCAAGAATTTCATAAAAATCACAAAAAATCACCCTAACCATTTTTTGATATTTATAATTCAAAAATGAACTCCTTTTTTTGAAAATAATTTTCTAAATATTATTAATTTAATTTTTAAATAAAATCATAATTTATTCAAAAAATAACAATTTTAAATCTATAACTCATTTTTAACACCTTAAAAAATTAATCAACATCTCATTATCTTATAAACTTAATAAAATAAAAAAATAATACAATTTATTATTCATTAGGGTTATATTACTATTCATATTACTATTCATAAGGGTATGTTACTATTCACCAAAAATCAAGTTGGTTCTATCAGAATCCAAATAACTTACTGATCACAAACATAGATGATCGTTTTTTTAAATTCAAATCATAGAAGTAGAAAAATTATGTTTAAAGTCTAGTTATAACTATCTACTTAAAAAAAGTTTCATTCATTTTCAATTTATTTTTAAAACCTTGGGTTGTTACATTATCCCCACCTTCTGGAAATTGCATCCTTGAAATTTTATTTACTTATTAAACAAGTGAGGGTACCTTTCCCTCATAGCATTTTAAGACTCCCATGTTGCTTCTTCAACCATGTGGTTTCTCCACAAAACCTTTACCTGGTGGATTACCTTATTCCGAAATACTTTCTCCCTTAGATCAAGAATCTAAATTGGTTTCTCTTCATAAGAAAGGTTCTCTTCCAGCTGAACTACCTTCGGGCTCAAAACATGAGATGAATCTGGCACATACTTTCTCAACATCGAAACATGAAAAACATTGTGTACCTGAGATAAACTCAGAGGTAAAGCCACTCGGTAGGTGACTGGTCCAACTTTCTCCAAGATTTCATAAGGTCCAATGAACTGTGGAATTATCTTTTCTTTCTTACCAAAATGCATAACACTTTTCCATGGTGATATTCTAAGAAAAACATGATCACCTACCTCAAAAGAAAAGTCTTTCCTCTTATTATCTGCATAACTTTTCTGCCTGCTCTAATCTTTCCTCCTGTGTTTCTAGATCATCTTCATTTTCTCATCCACTTCCTCTATTAATTCTAGTCCCATCAACTTCCTTTCACTGAATTCATCCCAAAAAGTCGTAGTTTGACACTGCTTCCCATACAATGCCTCAAAAGGTTTCATCTGAATACTGGAATGAAAATTGTTATTATAAGAAAACTAAACTAAAGAAAGATGTTGATCCCAACTTCCCCGGTAGTCCATTGAACAAGCTCGAAACATATCCTCCAAAGTCTGAATCGTTCATATTGACTTCCCATCTGATTGAGGATGAAAATATGTACTGAAATTTAATTTTGTGCCCAATGACTTCTAAATGCCCTTCCAAAATTTAGAAGTGAACCAAGGATCCTGGTCAGATACAATGGAAAGAGGCACTCCATGTAACCTGACAATCTCTTTGAGGTATAGTCGAGAAAGCTAATCCAAAGGCATTGTATCTCGAATAGAAAGAAAATATATAGATTTAGTTAGGAAATCAATAATAACCCAAATTGAATTATTACCTCAAGAAGTCTTAGGTAGTCCCGCCACAAAGTCCATGGATATATTCTCCCATTTCTACTTTGGCACTGGCAGTGGTTGAAGCATCCCCTTCGGTAACTTCTACTATGATTTAACCAGTTGTGATGTCAAACATTTCATGGTAAAATCTACAAATACACTTTTCATTTCATCCCACTAGTAATACTCCGAAAGGTCTCTGTACATCTTAGTACTACCAGGATGAACTGGTGATGGAGAACTATGAGCTTCAAACAAAAAAAATTCTTCAACTGGGAATCAGAAGGCACACATAATATTTTTCTAAATCTAAAAACACAATCTTTATCAAGGTTAAATTCTAGTAACTTACCCATTTTAACCAATTCTAACTTTTTTCTGTAGCTCAGAGTCTTCCTTCTATTCTTACTTAATTCTGTCTTATAACAATGACTGCACTGAAACCTAAAACAAAATAGATGTATTTATACACCAATAACTTCTAAGCCAAAATTCACCAAATCGTTAATCAATGGATCATGTTCCAAACATAACATGGTTAATTATGCATGATGTTTTCGACTCAAGGCATCCACCACTTTGTTTTCTTTTCTCAGATGGTAATTGATCATTCAATCATAATCCTTTATCAGTTCAAGACATCTTCTTTGCCTCATGTTTAATTCCTTCTGATTGAATATATAATTCAAACTTTTATGGTCGATATATATTTTACATTTAGGTCCGTATAAATTATGCCTCCAAATTTTCAAAGAAAAAACCACAACTGCCAATTCCAAATCATGTGTGGGATAATTTAACTCATGAGGTTTTAGTTGTCTTAAAGCATAAATAATTACCTGATCATTATGCATCAAAACACAACCAAGTCCCTTTAATGAAGCATCACTGTAGATGGAAACCTCACCATTTTAAGAAGGTAAATCCAAAACTAAAGCATTCACCAATCTCTTTTTCAGTTCCCGAAAATAAACATCACATTCTTCTATCTAAACAAATTTAACCCATTTTCGTGTTAACTTGGTTAGCATGCTAGATAATCATGCAAAGTTTTTAACAAATTGTTGGTAATAACCTGCTAATCCAAGAAAACTATAAATCTCTATAACATTTGTAGGTCTTGGACATTCATCAATCACTTTTGTTTTTGTAGGATCAATTGTTATTACATCCTTATTTACAATGTGACCGAGAAAAGAAATTTGTTGCTACCAAAAATCACACTTGATGAATTTTCCATACAGTTTCTTTTTCTTTAAGGTTTTCAAAACAACCCTTAGATGTTTTATGCTCCTCTTTACTCTTATAAAATACTAGAATGTCATTAATAAACACAACCACAAATTTATCCAAGAACTCAAGAAATATTATATTAATAATATTCAAGAATATATAAGGTGTATTAGTTAACCCAAATGACATAGCAACAAATTCATAATGCCCATATCTAGTATGAAAATATATTTTTGGGATGTCCTCCTCCTTCACCTTCAACTGATGGTATCCAGATATCAAGTCAATCTTGGAAAAGTACTAAGTTCCCTGGAGTTGATCAAACAAGTCATCGATATGAGGAAAAGGATACTTGTTTTTAACAGTGATGTTATTCGAGGTTCTATAATCAATGAAAAGTCTCATTGAACTATATTTCTTTTTAATGAACAAAATATGATCACCCCATGGTGAAGTACTAGGATGAATGAAGCCTTTATCAAGAAAATACTACAACTAATTTTTCAACTCTAAAAGTTTTATTTAAGCCATTCAGTAAGGGGGTTTTGAAATTTACTTAGAATTATGAACTAAGTCAATTGTTAATTAAACTTCCTGATTAGGTGTAACTCTAGGTAACTTATTAGGAAATACATCAAGATATTCATTTACCACTAGAACTTCATTAATCTGAACAGTTCCCTTGATTTCAACAATATGAGCAAGATAACTTTCATTTCCATATTTCAACAGTTTCTCAAATTCCTGATATGTTATCAATTGTATGGATTAATTCTTTTATACAAACTTAAACTCTTTATTAAAAAAAACTTCTTTAGCTCTATAGTCAATATTAGCATGATAAATAGAAATCCAATCCATTCTCAGAATGAAACCAAACTTTACTAAGGAAAAAACAAAAAGGTTTGCAGGTAAATTCTTTCCACATACCACAGTAGAAAGATTCTTATAATTCCTCTTTACTATAATATTTTCCCCTGGTGTTTTAACAATAAGTTCCGGTCTCATTTTTTGAGGTGATGTTTCCAATTTACCAGAAAATTCCTCAGAAATAAAGGAATGTGTAGACCTTTTATCAAATAAAACTTTAGGAAAATCTGAGTAAACAAACAAGGTACCTGATACAACTTCATTGGATGGCCTGATGTCTTCTGACATAGTTGTAAAGGATCTCATTACACTTTTCTACTTATAATATAGCTTCTTTGCATCATTCAGATCTCTCTTTGGGCAAGAATTTTTATAATTACCCATCTCACCACATTTAAAACATTTTACAGTTTTCTAATCAGGATTAGTCTTAGGATCATTTTCAATACAATCTCAGGCCATATGTCCAAACTTACCACATATAAAACACTTCCTAGTTTTGGTAATTCATTCCTCAAGGTGTTTTTTTCCACACTTTTTACAAATTGGAAACTGGACTTTCTTACCATCATATTTCTTTGATTGATTCTTACCCATCACTTGCTATCTGGACCTATTATTATCCTTGTTGTCAAAGTATATGTGATCATCAACAAACTCCATCTCTACCCTCTCAGCACATCATAAAAGTTTCTCATAACTTTTTAATTCATGGGAGGTCAATGCCCTTCGATACCTTGGATTTAATCCTGAGTAAAAGTGGTTGATTTTGCTATCAAGGTCCAGAATAATATTTGGATCGTAACTCGCTAGTCAGGTGAATTTTTTTTCATACACAGCCACAGAATCTTCCTCCTTTTTCTTTAATTCAAGTAATTTATTCTCTATCCTAAGTTTCACCACCTTAGGAAAATATTTTTTAAGGAAAATACTTTTAAATTCTTCTCACTCTAAGGCATCATTCTCTTCTCTATCCCTGATATTTTTTACCATTGACCACCACTGATTAGCTTCACCTTCAAAATGATAAATGGAAAGACTTAACTTTTGATTATTTGAACATCCCATAACATCGAATGTATTTTCAAGGGCTTTAATTCATCCTTAATCTTCTAGTGGGTCAGAAGATCCACTGAAAATAGTAGGGTGTTTCCTTATTAAATGTTCCACTATCATCATGTTCTTTTGTGATACCTCTAGTTGTTTTCTTACATGGATGCCACCACCATTTATTGTCTGTGTCAGCTAAGACGTTATTGTCACAAACTGCTCTGTTCCAACCCCTACCATTCTAGGATGCAGATTCGAAAGGATGCCATTCTGTCGATGCCTTTCCACTTCAGCTTCCCTATTTCCTCTATGGAAAACCATTCTGAACAAACATATCTTAGTTAAAGAAACATGGTAATCTTTAAATTCTATAACATTTCAAATTAACCATAGAGTAAAAATCATTTATGGTATTATATTAACATCATCATAACCCCTAAAGTTATCTAAACCATCCTATGATACCAACTATAAGGACTTGACCAATCTTGAATTTAGCCAAGAACTAAATTCCTTTCACATTGAGGATCTTTTCGAGTTTAGAGCTTTAAAGAATTGGGAAATAATATATTCATAAAATTACACAATAATATAGAGTGGATACCATAAAAATAGTATTCATTTCTTCCAAAATATAAAACTTTTCAAATAAAACATGATTTATTTGAAAAATATTCATAACATTTAACTTGGATTCCTTATTTATCTTACACATCATTATAACCTGTGAAAATCATTTAAAAACTTGGGATGAGAAAAAAAATCTCAGCAAGGGATATAAAAAGAAGGAAATAAAACATTAGTCTATGAATAATTGTAACATATGAAATCATTTTCAAAAATACATACTTGTCACCCATATAAACTTACTTTGTGAAACATGAGATTTCTATGAGATTTAAACTAAACATATGGAACATAAATAAAACCATAAAGGTATCTTGGGGAATTACTGACATAATCTTGTAACCCTCTCGGCTAACTTATAATTTTTAACCCTCATGGCTACCTCATTGTGTAACCATTGTAGTTACACTTTGAGTAACCATACGGCCGACCTCCAACTTACACATACCCAATTCCTTAGAGGGATATATAGGTCCAAACCTTAATCATAAATAACTCCCATGAACTAGAACATAATCATACAACATGAATAATTGAATAAAAACATTGCTTTTGAATTTTGTAAAAAAAGAATTTTAAAAGAGGATTTTAAAAGAAAATCCCCTTAAAATATAATATAATTAAAGTGAGGGTTAATAGAGTGGGTGGAATATGTATATACTCTGTAAATACACATAATTCAACATAATATAAAAAAATCATCACACAAACAATTTCAATACCACATAAATAATGAAGTAGAATTGATAAAACACTATTATATTTAATATTTTATTGATAATAAATGATATAATTTCCTCACATTATGTTAAATATGTTTAATTAGAAATTATTTGGGATTAGATCATTCATTTGAATATTTGATGAAAATTACAGTTTTACACTTTTAAAATCACTGTAGTATTTAAATCATAAATATTTTTATTTGAATTATTTGAACTTAATATTTTTTAACTATGTTCCTTACTTCATGGGATACAACTTTTATTCAGGACTCTAGATAAAAAGAATGCATTTGGATGTAGTAATTGGGCCATAAAGTCAAAGGTGGGTTGGACACGCTAGAATTGAGAAGATTCTGTATTTCGGTCATAACTCCTTCATATGGGATTATATTGAGCTCAAATTTTTATAAGAGATATATAACCCATATCCTAACATATTTTCCTTCTTGAAGGTCGGACAATTCACGCGTTTTGGTGGTTAAATGGTCGGTTCAAGTTGGCATAAAATATTTGGCCGAGATTCCCCATTCACACTTGAAACCACTTTGAACCTAGTCTCCCCACCACTCTATAAATTGGTTTTTTTCTCATTTTATGGGGTTGGGATGTGAATTGAGAAGTTTAGGGTAGAGGATAAGTGGATCCACTCCAATTATCCAACCATTTCAATAAGGGTGTCTCTTGAAGTAGGGATCCCTTCGACGAAGCCTTCTTCTTCTCCTTCGTGTTGTAATGCTTTTGTTTGTGTAATAAACTTCTTTGTTATTCTTTTATTTCTTCTCTTTTCTTCTGTTTTGTTTAAATTTTTTCTTCTATTAATCTTCCTCTTTGGGCTGGAATTATTTAGTAGAAGCGTTATTGGGTTATACCCATTATAAACCTTTGCACAAGAAAAACACTTCTACGATGATTATGCCACCCATGGAAGAGTAGTCTTTTAGTAATCGATCTATCTTCTACCCTCTTCATTTAATTATTTTGAATCATTGAGATACTTTAATTAACTTAATATGATCCATGAATTGTGTTTTTAAATTGTAAGAAACTAAGAAATCAATTGAATAATTAACACAAAAACACACGAGGTCGAGATTTTGTGTAAATTGTGAGAGCGCGATCTTAATCGGTAATGCAAGACCACACGGGATAAATTTGTAGAGTTAAAATATAATCCCTAAACACAATTCATCCTCATTTCCAGAATTGATATGTGCTCTAATTAACCACTGACCATAATCTAACCTTAGAACAACAATCAAAGCAGGGTGCTGCGATTGCGTGTTCCGAAGCTAGCCTAGGGTTTAAGTAATTCCATCTTTGTAGTTAAGTTAACTCTTGTAGGGTTCGATAGTTAACAAATTAGGGGATCATAATTAAGTGGATATTGATTTAAATGATAATGATTAATAAGTAAATGATTAGGTGTAGTTAGATTGATTAATCCTTTTAAAATATTTTCTAAAAAAACATCTTCTTGTTGTGTCTTTTTAATCAAACTTCATTTCAAAATTAAAAACAAAAAAAATGTAATCTTCTTCTAGCAAACTTCTTCTAGATTTATAAACTATAAAAAACCCCCATACTTTTAAGTATTTTTTCAATTCTATTATCTTTTATTTTTAGAATACCTTTGAAAAGTTGTTTTAATTCACTTCCTCCTTTGAGAGACGACCTTGGTCAGCCACTCTGCTGCACCTAAGTACCCCAAAATCACACTAATCATTTTAGGGCTCCCACGATAGTGCTCTTTCAAGAATGTTAACCCAAATAATGGAAACCAGGTTAAGAATTCCCTTACCTCGGGTTTTTCTTACTTCAAACTCATTTAAACCTCATGCATAATGGTTAAAATAGTATTATTTATATATTAAAGAAACATTTTCATATTTATAACACCTCATATGATCATTTTATAACATCATTTCTCCCTTTAGTTATTAGTATTTTGTTCCTTCCATTGTTTCAGGTGCGTTATTTACATGATTTCCATGGTCGATTTGTATTTTATTTTCCTGTCGTATGGAAATTAAATTTTAGAAGTGAAATGAAATGGTATTCATGTGTTTCTATAATATATAATGATACAATAAATAAATTTTTATTATATATTATTATGAATCATTAGATGAAACATTAATGATATTTGTTTTGATCATTTTTGGTGGTTCCTCAATAATCATGAACTTCTTTCATTATATAATTTAATGTCGTGCATATAAGTTCATTATAGAATATAAAATAGGTTGAATCATAAAATTTAAATTCTTTTTCAACCATTAAAAGTGTTTTATGATCATATTTTAAGGAAGTAATGGAAATTTAAAACACATCGTCTATGATTTTGGTAAATCAACACATCGTGAACGGTGTTTTTATTTTTAGAATAAGAGGGAGATGATAGGAAGAAAGATGATGAATCTTTTACATGAACATGATAACATACAGAATATATAAGATTATGGAGATTTTATACCTCCTGGATAAGTGGGAGAAGAAAGTATAATAAAAGAAAGGAATTGAAAAGAAAACACATGAAAAAGGAAGAGGATTCTTCCTCTTGATCTCTTCTCTTTGAGATCCTCATTAAGGCCTTTGGTTTTGTAATTTTGGTGAGACTAGTAGGTCTTGGAAGTGGTTAAGAGCCTTGGGGAGAGGATTTGGTACAAATTATACAATGATCAAGTCTTGAGAGGTGTGAGAGGGAGATGGGAATGAGGGTGGTATTTATGGTGGAGGAGAGGAGGGATTTTACATTATTTTAATCATTAGTTTAATATTTTTGCTCAAGACTATGAATATTATTGATTAATGTGACCCCAAATATTAATAAGTGCATGTGAGTTTGAACCAAGTGGAATTACATCAGTGATGAAGTCAAAAATAGGGTATTTAACTGATAATTTGAATATACAGTATTTTATCATATTTCACTATTCATCAAAAATTCAAGAATTTCAAAAAAAATCAAAAAAATACACCCTAACCATTTTTTGACATGTAGAATTAAAAAATGAACTCCTTTTTTGTAAAATAATTTTCTAAATATTATTAATTTAATTTTTAAATAAAATCATAATTTTTTCAAAAATAACAATTTTAAATCTATAACTCATTTTTTAACACCTTGAAAAATTAATCAACATCACATTATCTTATATCCTTAAGAAAATAAAATAATAATACAATTTACTATTCATTAGGGTCATATTACTATTCATATTACTATTCATAAGGGTATGTTACTATTCATGAAAAATCAAGTTAGTTCTATCAGACTCTAAATAACTTACTGATCACAATGGTAGATGATCATTTTTTGAAATTAAAATCATAGAAGTGGACAATTATGTTTAAAGGCTAGTTATAACTGTCTAATTAAAACAAAGTTTTGTGCATTTTCAATTTATTTTTAAAACCTTGGGGTGTTACATGGTGAGTGAGAGGTGTTGCATGTAGGGTGACCTGGGAGGAGTTGGAAGTGCTTCTCATAGGGGTCAAGGCCTGCACGAGGTGGAGGTGACTTGGGTGATGAACCGCCTGTGTAGAAACACTTGGATGAGGTATTTCTTTAGGCACAAATGGTCTCCTCAGGTGTCCCTGGAATGGTCTCGCGTAGGTTCCAGATTTGGGAAGGGACCTTCGCACTGGTGCTTGTCAAGTAGGGGGAAAGGGGTCCTCGCATAGGTGTTTTGTTTTTGAAACCCTAGAGGGAATTTGATCCCACTATCCCCCTTAACTGTCTCTTATCTTGGGTTTTGGAGAGTTACCTGAAGTATTTTTGAGAACCTGGGCAAAGGGGTTTTGCGACCAGAGTTTGGAGGCTTCTTCTATTTTTTCAGTCCTACAAATGAGAAGCTCTGGGGTCCTATTTATAGGAAAATGTGGGATCTTAGTCGAAGGAGTTTGTCCGCATAGGTACTCGGTCCAGGTACCTTGTGCAGGGGTGGAAGATCCTTCAATGCCACATAGTGGGGGTCTACGCAAGCCTTTTGGAGCACAATCCAGTTTAGGCAAGTTCCTTTGATCCTTCTTGGAGCTCTTCACCTCTCTAACACTTGAGGTATTTTTCATTAAATCTTTTCATCATGTGTGACAAAACAAAGTGTCAGCAATAGATAACACACAATACCCAGTCTATGGGTTTACATCAATCTCACTAGATCACACCACATCACTACCATTGTACCACACATCAACTATCACAACCACTACCCCCACTATATGCAACACACCACACAAGCCACACAACATTCCACTTACAAGTTTTGTCACTTTTATTCCTTAGCCATTTCATTTCACATAACACTACTCATTCTTCATTCAAATCATTTAATCCATTTATCACATATTTGTTTCTAGTACGTCTTGTTTATTTATTGGCCTATTTTGTTTCGTTTATCATCACAATCCATCCCATTTCTAACCAGACAACTAACACAACCACACTACACTACAATTGGCCCAACTCACACAACAACTGTCACATCACCACACATCCACCATCATCACCACACCACATTGCCCAAGTTGTCTCACCACATCAACCACTCATCATAACAGTCATGAAATGATATCACCACATACCACAACAAATCCATTGTTCCACAACCACATCGCACAAATGCTCACATCACATCCATGCCAACCAACCATCACATCACAGCCCCACACATCACACAATCCATACCATCACCTCCATCACCACACAACAACCCAAACCACGCATGACATCACAACAAGCACAAGCACACACAACATCATCACAAACCAACTTCCACAATTATTTAGGGGCATTATCACACATCTTCTTTATTTAGCATGAGTATTATCACACAAACTATATATCCATGGGAAACCAATTATTAGCCAACTATATGTTATTTAACCTTTTATTTAGGGTGCGATCACACAACAATACAACAAGGTCTATCAAAACATAACAACTACAATGCAAACAAGACTCCCAATTGTTGTTAATTTGAGAACACTACTAGAAATTTAGGCTATATCCATAGTTTGGAACTGTGGATATAAGCCCAAAAACTGTGGCTATAGGTTATAGCCATCATTCATTGAACTGTGGCTGGTATTGGTGTGGTTATAGGGTTCGCCCTATAGCCACGCCAATAGCAGCCATAGTTCAATGAACCCTGGATATAGGGCTTTAGAAATGGTTTAAAATCATTGCTATATCCCTTCCCATTTCATAAAAAAATACCCCTGGGGACATACCCCCCTGCACCTCTGGATAGACCCCTCGTGCACCCCTAGACAGACCCCCTTGCACCCTAGACAGACCCCCTTACACCCCTACAGAACCCCCTTTCACCCCCCCCCCCCTCCCATGCACCCCTAGATAGACCCCTGTGCACCCCTGGACAGACCCCCTTGCACCCCTGAAGAACCCCCTTGCAGCCCTGGACAGACCCCCTTGCACCCTTGGATAAACCCCCTACCCCTCCCCCCTGCACCCAAGGCAGACCCCCCTGCACCCTTGGACAGACCCCCCATGCACCCCTGGACAGACCCCCCTTTCACCCTAGACAGACCCCCCTTGCACCCCTTCAGAACCCCCTTGCACCCCTGGACAGACCCCCCTTGCACCCCCCTGCACACCCATGTCACCTTACACCCCCCCCCCCTTGCACAGCCCCCCTTGCACCCCCCCCCCCCCTTGTCCCCTTGCAGACATGCACACCCTTGTTGGACACCCCCATTGCACCCCCTCCCCCTCCTAGACAACCCCCCCCCCTCCCCCTCCTAGACACCCCCCCCCCTGAACACCCCCCTGGACAGACCCCCCTAGACAGACACCCCCCCGAACAGCAGCCACCCCACCCCCTCGACAGACCCCCCCCCCCCACACACACACACATCCCTTGCACCCCACAATCCCCTTGCACACACCCCCACTGTACACCCCTTGCCCCCTGTTAGACCACCTTGCACCACCACCCTAGATAGCACCCCCCCCCCCAAACATCCCTTGCACCCCTCGGTCCCCTTACACACACCCCCTTGCACCCCCTTTCACACCCCCACTGCACACCCCTTGCCCCCCCCCCCCCCCCCCGGACCCCCCTATTGGACACCCCCCCACCTTGCACCCCCTGGACAGAAGCCCCCTAGACAAACACCCCCCTTGCCCCCCCCCCACACACACACATCCCTTGTACCCCCTGGTCCCCTTAAACACACACCCTTGCACACCCCTCCCCCCCCCCTTGTTGGACCCCCCTTGAACCGCCCCTGCTAGACACCCCCCCCCCCCCCGCACCCCCTGGACAGCCCCCCCCCCCCCCCACATCCCTTGCACCCCCCCCCAAGTCCCCTTGCACACCCCCACTACAAACCCCTTTCCTACCCCCCTGTTGGACCCCCTTACACCACCCCTACTGGACCCCCCACCCCCACCCTCGAACAGCAGCCCCCCTACACATCCCTTGCACCCCCAGTCCCCTTGCACCCCCCTTTCACACCCCCACTACACACCCCTTGCCCCCCTGCTGGACACCCCACACCTTGCACCCCCTGGACAGCAGCCCACCCCCTGAACAGACACCCCCCTTGCACCCCCCCCCCCACCCACCCACCCCACACACACATCCCTTGCACCCCCCAGTCCCCTTGCACACACACCCTTGCACACCCCCACTCCACACCCCTTCCCCCCCTGCTGGACCCCCCTTGCACCACCCCTGCTGGACACCCCCCCCCAGGACAGCACCCCCCCTCCCCCCCTTTACACATCCCTTGAACCCCCCAATCCCCTTGCACACCCCCATTCCACACCCCTTCCCCCCTACTGGACCCCCCTTTCACCACCCCTGTTGGAAACCCCCCCTGGACAGTAGCCCCCCCACACATCCTTTCCCCCCCCCACACACACACACATCCCTTTCACCCCCTGGTCCCCTTGCGCACCCCCACTACACCCCCCCCCCTACTGGACCCCCCTTGCACCACCCCTGCTGGACACCCCCCCCCCACACACACACACACATACACAAACACACATCCCTTGCACCTCTGGTCCCCTTGCACACTCCCACTACACACCCCTTTCCCCCCTGCTGGACCCCCCTTCACCACCCCTGCTGGACACCCCCCCCCCCCGGACAATAGCCCCCTGTAACGACCCAATGTTTTTCAATGAAAATTCCATTCTTATATTTATGTCATAAAATAACATGAAAATACAACATAATGAACTAATAAGTGATAAGTGACCTTTAAACATAAGTTTTTCACTTCTGTGTTTGGAATTTTAAAAATATGACATACATGGTTGTGCTTAAGATGATTTTTTGAGTCTAATGAAATAAAAATAATTTTTGGTGAATAGTAATGTACCCTTATGAATAGTAACATACCCTTATGAATAGTAATATGACCCTTATGAATAGTAAATCATCCAACATAAGAGTAACCTTACCCGTGATTAATTAAATAAAATTTAGACATCTTAGAAAGTGGCAATTTGACCTTAGTAAATGTTTTGGTATTTTGTAAGACATAAATAATTAATTAATTAATTAATTTAAAAGAAAATTTATTTCCCTAAAATGTATTCATAAATTATTGAATCAATGTCTTATAGTTTTTAGATAATTTTATAAGACCCTACGTAATTTTTGAAAGCACTATAAAATCAGTTTTAATCTTAAAAACTGTTTTTTTAAGTAAATTATGATTTTAATTAAATATTAAATTAATAATATTTAGAAAATTATTTTTGAAAAATGGAATTCATTTTTGGATTCTACACATCGAAAAATGTTTGGGGTAAATTTTTGGTATTTTTCTAAAATATTTGAATTTTTTATGAATAGTAGAATCTGATAATTTACAATAAATGCTAAATAATGGATTAATTGAGTCATCGATGATTCTCTGCTGATGTAAGTCTACTTGGTTCGGGATCATGTGATAAAATTATTATTCTTTTTCATTCAAAACTCACTATTCCTTGTCTTAGGGGAAATTAATAAACTAATGAATTTTATATTAAGGAAACCCCTCTCCCCTCCACTATAAAAGCCACCCTTCACACCCTCATTTCCTCACACCTCTCAAGCTCCAAGCCTTCTCTAAACTCTACCCAAACACCTTCCCTAGCCCCTCCCCCACGTCAAAGAGCTTTTAGTCTCATCAAAAGACCAAGCTTAGTCCCTTAAGGAGGTTCTCAAGAGAAGGATTCAAGAGGTAATTTCTCTCCCTCTTCTCCTTTAATTTCCTTTCAAGTTCAAGTTCATTTTTTGATCTCTCCCCACCTATATTCATCTAAATTGTATTGTAACTCCATTATTATACATATACTATAATTTTATGATTCTAATGGGATATTTTATCATCCAATCCCCTTTCCCTCTTCCTTTTATTTTATTAAAGAGAACGTTGTTCGTGAGGTGTTAATTTATCACCTTCAAGAACAACATGATTTCTTCTTCCATTTCTACCTTCATATCTAGTCATGAAACCATTTTTATGGTTGATCCAGAACATTTTATATTTATTATGTTCTATTTAAAGTTCTGGAACTGACTTATGAAAATTTTACTAAGTGATAAGTTAAAACAAGTTTGTTGTGATCGAAAAACCACCCAAATTGACCCAAATAACCATCATTTAATTATTATCTAATGATTCATCCACATGGATATAATATAATTCATTATAAGATCATTAAAACTTCTGTAATATCATTAATTACATGTAATATCATTTCTGGATGTTTACCCATGTTCTACCCGAACTTCAATTTATGAATACAAGTGAACCACCCAAGAAAAACCATAAAAACGAACATCCCCGAACAATGTTTTTAAACTCTATAAGTCATCCAAAGGAACATAAAATGACATAATGAAACAATAATGAACCCTATTAATGTATAAAAGGTTATTTAATTTCTAATTAATGAATATAATGTCATTATACAGGACATTAAAGAGAAGGAAGCATTCAGATACAAGGTAAGGGGAAAATCTCGAACCCAATTTTCTTTCTTCGGGTTCTCCCTCTTTCACTCCAATTTGGTATGGTAACTTCTTAAAAATCATTTTTTCATAATTATATTACCTTTTATGGGATATAAATGTTTTCTAATGAAGTTTATGTCAATCCAAATGTTTTCCAAAAGAACTCTTCTTTTAAGAACTCAACTTTTACCTCTCATTCATGGTTGATGGTTCTTGTATCAAGTATGTTGTTCCCTCTTTCTTTTGGGAACCCAAAGCTTATGAATGTATTATTATGATATGAAACCCATTCCTTACCATGGGTTAGTTATGTTCACTTCTGATGTATGTTCCATGTGGAAATCATGATAATGATAATGTTATGATCTGATGGGTGCGCCCGGAATTATATAGCGCAATATGAATGTTTCAAAGTGACGGGTGCGCCCAGAATTATACAACACTCCAATGCATTGGGTAAAGTGATAAATCTCATGAGTAAATGTGAAATTATGTGTGAACAAGATACTATCTTGGTTCACAAGTATGTGTGGTAGTTAACCACTAAGACATGATGTTTCATTTTTATGCATTGCCGCATTTCAAGTCTTTTATTTATGCTCCTCTCATGTTCATGATCTTTTTCCAATGTTATGATTATTCTCACCCCATGCTATATTGTTCTTATCTATCCTCTTACAGGGATTCTAGATCACCACTTTTTATGTATATCCTCAGGTGTCTACATGTACTAAGGAGAGGACAAGTGCCAATAAGAAGCTAGAGAAGAAGAAATTAAATAAATGTTTATGCTTGATGTTGTATTTGTTATGTTTGGTCCTATTTTTACCAAGACACTAAACCTTTGGATCCTCTATGTGTAATACTATTATGTTTTTTATCTTTAAAATGATGTAATAGTAATCTAAGAAAAGGATCAGGTCGCTATACCCCCCCCCCCCCGGACAGTATCCCCCCCACACACACATATACACATCCCTTGCACCACACCTTCCCCCCTGGACAGCAGCCCCATACACATCCCTTGAACCCCCGGTCTCATTGCACACCCCCACTTCACACCCCTCCCCCCTACTGGACCCCCCTTACACCACCCCTAGTGGACACCCCCCCCCCCCTCGGACAGCACCACCCACCCCCTAAAGAGACCCCCCCCCCCCCCCCCCCGCACACCCATGCACCCCCCCCCCTGCACAGCCCCACCTGCACCCCCATGTCCCCTTGCACACACCCCCCTACACACCCCTACTGGACACCCCCTGCACAGCCCCCCTTAAACCCCCCTTAAACACCCCCCCCCCCCCCCCCCGCATACCCATATCCCCTTGCACACACAACATGTGTGTTCGGGTGTGAAATCAAGGTTTGTACACCTATACATGTCGAGTTATGTGGATCAAAAAACATAGTATGTGTCCCCTAGGTACACACCATTTAATATTACAAAGAAATTCCTTCAAGAACGATTAGTATAAATTTATTCAAAATAAATAAGAACAAAAGATTTAGTTTTATTTGGTCCCTTTAGATCCTATGTGCATGGAAAGAACACATCCAAAGAAACCCATTTTATTATGCTCAAACAAAATGTTACAAGTAACAAACCAGCAATATGAACAATAAGAAATCATAAATGATAAAAATGTTATATTTTCAAGTCGTACATTCACGTATTTCAACTTACACTTATGTTTGAGGGGTATTGGTGTGTACCTATAGAAGAAAATAAAACCCTCTTAATATCTCAAAACCTTGAGTAGTGCCAGCAACAAAAAACAGTGTTGGATACATAATGAATACAAGCAATTGGTTGCATTATCTTAGCCGCCAGGAGAAAGTTTTTTCGAAATTCAGGACTCGTACACTAATAATGCAGGTTTGCACCAACAAGGTACCAGGTAATGAAAATTTTATTCACTGAATGAACTAAAAATACTTGAAGGACACCATTTTTATCCACATCATATTCCACTTGATTAAATGTATCAAGCATGTAATGACCCGAGTCTGGAGCCCCTCCATTGGTGCCTCGTACCCAGTTCTCCACATGACCTCAAGTGCATTTCCCCGAACGCCAGAGGCTGCCGACTAGTAGCGAGGGCCTTGGTGAGTCGGTGGGGAAACTATGCCCTCATTCGGTAAGGTATACAAGGTAAGAAAACAACAATAAACAGCGGAAGCAGTAAACAACATGCATAACAACAGAAACCAAACAGCGTAAGTAATGTAGATATATAACTATGATGACAATGATGCTACAAGTACAAGTATCTAAGGAAAACAGAAAACAAAACAAAGTGCTAAAATAAAACTGAAACCAAGTGAAAAAGAAAACAAAGTAAGCTCATCAGCATCGCGAGCCACGGCTTGGTCCCATGCTCCCCAGCTCCTGATGCAGTCAAGATCCTGAAGTAGAAGGGATCTTGCCCATATCTATACCTGCAGCAACATATTCTGCTTGGGCCTAAAAGCATGGCCCAAACAGGGTGTGAGATACAATCCCAGTAGGAAATCACCCAAAGATTTGTGCCTAACAGTCAATGAATACATGGAAGTAATAAAACAAGAAGTAGTAAACAGAAAAGCACAAGCAGCTACAATCCACAGTTCTGGAAAACAAAGTACACAAGTAAACATCCAGCAACAAAAGAAGAAACAGGTAACCCTCTGGGTAGCTCTCATAGTCTAACCCATATGGTTCAACCTATAAGTACTGGAAACCCTCTAGGAAGCACACACAATCTCACCCCTCTGGTTCAGCTACATAATTAAGCAGACTCTATGGGGAAGAACTCACCGTCAATTCTCCCTATAGTCTCGTATCTTGTTAAAGGCTCTCTGGGGAAGCACTCAATGTCAATTCCCCCTATAGCCAGCATCGTAAATAAAAAGACACTCTGGATAATCCCTTCCATCAATTCTCCCCTTGGTCTCGTATCATGATTAAAAGACACTCTGGAGAAGCCCTTCCGTCAATTCTCCCTTTGGTCTACTACTCTAGGTTCTCACAGTCCTGAGTATAACTAAACATGATCAGCGCACCTGTACATCGTCCAAGTAAACCTCAAGAACTACTTGGCTATCAACTAAGGCTCAGCATCATAACAAGGTAGCATTTCCACTGTCCTACGACTAAGCATGGCAACTGGAAAAACGCCAAACTGGCAGAACAAGCATAGAAAACATCCAAGGTACAGTAAAGCTACCATAATAACAACCAAAACATCTACTCTAGCAATCAAGAAAATCAGGCAATACAACAAGGGAAAAACAGGACACGCAATACCCCATTCAAGGGTATTGGTGGAATTTGCACAAAATATTCATCAACTTTCTACGGAAAGGCACAAACCACCTACCACGATCCCAGGAGATCGATATACGTGAACCACGATGACAGATTCCCCTTGGAATGACGTAGATCTGAGAAAACGCAAAAAACGCTCAACCTACGATAACTTGGAAACTAGGAGGAATCAAGAAACAGGACTCAAGAAGAAGTAAGAACTCACTGCTGCGATTCCAACGCAACTGACAGTGCTCAAATTGGAGAACGGACGGCGAGGCGGGATTTTGTCGAAGATCCGGCCGTACGGTCACTCTCGAACGGATGAAAATTGGAGAAGAGGATGAAAATAGGGGTTAGGCACGACCCTGGTCCATTTAATAAAAAATAAGAAAGTACACGGAGTGTACTTCTTGAGTACACGGCGTGTACTTAGATTTTCTGTACTTCGAATTAAGCGGCCTCCACCTCAGCCTTACACACCGTGTGTGTGGCCCGGACATGGCCAGCACATGGCTTCAAGCTGGGGAAAAGTACACAGCGTGTACTCAGAAAGTACATGGCGTGTACTTCGAAAATTTCCAGAAAATTTACTTTTCTTAAAAACTACATAAAAAGGAAAAAAATGTACCTGAAAGAGATCCGGGTTCTTACAAACTTCCCCCCTTAAATAAATTCTTCCCCGAATTTCCCTAACGAGGTGGAGAAGGAGAAACCCCGAACAGCTCTAGCCACTGTGATCGTACATCGGTCTCCCTCTCCCAGGTCTCGTCCTGTACTCTCCCTTGCTGCCATAGCACTCGTACCAGAGGAACATACCATCCATGGAGAACCTTCGTACTGCGATCGACAATCCGGATAGGATGCTCCTCGAATGACGCATCTGCTTCAAGCTCAACTTCCTCGGGCTGAAAGACGTGAGACGGGTCTGAAAAGTAACGTCAGAGTTGAGAGATGTGGAAGACGTTGTGCATGGCCCGATACCTCTGAGGTAACTGCAACCGATAGGCGACTGGCTCAACTCTCTCCAAGACCTCAAATGGCCCGACGTACCACTGTGAAAGCTTACCCTGTCTCCGAATCCTCTTGTGTCCCAAACACGGTGCGACACGCAGGAAAACCTGATCACCAACCTCGAACTCCAGAGTTCGTCTCTGCTGATCAGCATAAGACTTCTGTTGAGACTTTGTTGTAGCCATCCTCTTCCAAATCATCTCTATCTGCTCTGAAGTCTCCTGAACAAGACGAGGTCCCAGCAAAGCTGCCTCTCCTGTCTCCAGCCAGCATAAGGGTGATCAGAATGGCCTACCATACAAAGCCTCGTATGGCGCCATCTGAATGGTCACCTGGAAACTGTTGTTGTAGGCGAACTCCACCAAAGGAATATGCTTCTCCCAAGAACCGCCAAAGTAAAGGATGCAGGCTCAGAGCATATCCTCAAGCACATGGATCATGCGCTCGGACTGGACATCAGTCTGGGGATGGTAAGTTGTACTCAAAAGTACCTATGTACCCAAGGCCTTCTGAAGTCCCTACCAGAACTGAGAGGTAAAGCACGCATCTATGTCTGAAACAATAGATCGCAGAACTCCATGTAGATGAACGATCTCTCTGATGTAAAGTCATCCCAGATCATCAACATTGAAGTTCTCCTTGATCGAAAAGAATTGAGCAACCTTCGTAAGCCTGTCGACGACAACCCCAACAGCATCATTTCCCCGAGGCGATCTCGGAAACCCGGTCACGAAGTCCATCGCAACATCGTTCCACTTCCACTCCGGAATGGGTAACTGTTGTAAGAGCCCCGCTGGTCGCTGATTCTTTGCTTTCACCTACTGATAAGTAGAACATATCATGACAAAACCAGCAACATCCTTCTTCATACCTGGCCACCAGTACTGGCGATGAAGATCCTGATACATCTTGGTGACACCAGGATGAACTGCCCAAACAGAGCAATGGAAATCCCGCATCAGCTCCTCGCGTATGTCTGCTGGCACCCATACGCTTCCCTGGAAACGCAAGATCTTATCCTCGCCCAATGCCTATCCAGGAAGAGGGTCCTCTCCTGACTCACTCTCCCATAGGACTAAGCCTTCCGAGTCTGATAGCTGCCTCATCCGCACCCGATCAAGTGGCGTGGAGGTAACAGCTACAGAAGATAGAAAAGTCTGTCCCCGTCTGTCGTAAACCTCCAGATGCATCTTAGAGAACAGAGTCATCAGCTGCCACTCACTACTGGCCTCCTGAACTGCCTAAATCTGAGTTCTCCTGCTCAACGCATCTGCCACGGCATTGCCCTTTCCCGGCGTATAGGCAAGCTCGAAGTCAAAATACTATAGATACTCAACCCACCTGCGCTGCCTTAGATTCAGATCACGCTAAGTGAAGATATACTTGAGACTCTTGTGGTCATTGAAGACCACAAAATGCTCTCCCAGAAGATAATGTCTCCAACAGCGCAAGGCATGAACAACAGCTGCCAACTCCAGATCGTGCGTAGGGTAGTTCCTCTCATGTGACCTCAGCTGCCGAGACCCATACGCAATGACTCCATCTCCCTGCATAAGCACTGCTCCCAGCCCGATACCCAAAGCATCACAGTAAACAGTGTAGCTCTTGCCTGGCTCCGGCAAGACTAGTATTAGTGATGACGTCAACCTCCCTTTCAGCTCCTGAAAGGCTGACTCACAAGAATCTGACCATAAGAACTTCGCCCCCTTCTTGGTCAGACCTATAAAAGGTTCTTCCAGACGAGAAAAGTCTTGAATGAAGCATCTGTAGTATCCATCCATCCCTAGGAATCTTTTTACCTCAAAAAAGTTCTTCGGATGCTCCCAGGAAACTACATCTCTCACTTCCTCTGGGTCCACAGATACTCCTGCCTCTGATATTACGTGACCCAAGAAGTGAATATGATCCATCTAGAAGTGGCACTTCGAGATTTTAACATAAAGCCAATGCTCTCTCAGTGTACTCAGAACGATCCCAAGATGTGTGGCATGGTCGTGTCGAGTGTGAGAGTACACCAAGATATCATCCACGAAGACCACGACGAAGGAATCCAAGTAAGGATGGAACACTCGGTTCATCAGTTCCATGAAAACTGCAGGTGCGTTCGTGAGTCCGAAAGGCATGACTGTATACTCGTAAAGACCGTACCTGCTCCTAAAGGCTGTCATAGGTACATCTGATGGTCTAATGCGCAACTGATGATAACCAGACCTCAAGTCGATCTTCAAGAACACCCAGGATCCTCGAAGCTGATTTAAAAGGTCATCAATCTGCGGCAAGGGATATCGGTTCTTGACCGTCAACTGGTTCAATTTCCGATAATCCACACAAAGCCGAAGGGTACCGTTTGCTTTCTTCGCAAACAGAACAGGCGAACCCCAAGGAGAAGTATTGGGTCGGATGAAACACTTAGCCTGTAGCTCCTCCAACTGCTTCTTGAGCTCCTGAAACTCAGGAGTGGCCATCCTATATGGAGGAATGGACACCGGTGTCGCTCCTAGTAGGAGCTCAATAGAGAAGTCTACCTCACGCTCCAGAGGCAAACCCAAAAAGTCCTTTGGAAAGACATCCCTGAAGAGATCTACCACTGGAGGAAGGTCCAACTGTGGAGTCCCCTGATCATCCAGATAAAGACTAGCAATCTGGGTCGTCACTCCTCCTAGCCCAAGATGCTCGAGTCCCACCCAACTCGCCCGAACGTCCCATTCGCCTCTATGAAGGAAAGATTCACCTTCTGGTGAAATGAAACTGACTCTGTGGCGATAATAGTCAACGACTGCCTGGAAGGGAATCAACCAGTCTATGCCAAGGATGACATCATAGCCTACCATATCTAGGACATAGAGATCCCATGAGAAGCGATACCATACAACCTTGAGAGGGAACTATCTACACTGGCGTACACTAGATGTCCTCGTTCCCAAAGGTGTGTCTAGTGTCAACGAGTCGGCAGAAGAAAAGATGCAGAGCCCAAGGCTCTCCATGACAGCAATAGAGATAAAGCTATGCATAGAACCAGTATCGAAAAGGGCTAAAGATAAGAATGAGGCTACTAAAATAGTACCACAAACAGTAGAAGGTTCGGGATCCTGCTCATGATAAGTCTACTCCATGGTGAAAGACTGGCCCGTGCCGCGGCCCTGCGCCCCTGGCTGACCACTCTGAGTTGAACCTCCCTTCTGGTGTTGAGGAACTGGTGGCTGACTTCCACGGCCTCGACCTACACCTCGGCCCGAATGACCAGAAGAACTCCAGTTTCCCGACTGGTGAGAAACCGGTGGGGCTGATCCTGAATGAGGAGTCATGGAAGAACCCCGGTCACCAACTACTGGTGAGAAAACCTGGCAGAAACGCTGAATGTGACCCATCTTGCCACAATATTGGAACTCCATGGGGTCCCTCTGGCACTACGGCCCCGTGTTCTCTATCCGGACACACTGATAGCATGTCACCTGGCTACCTGATGATGTGTCTCGCTTCCTCTAATAACCACGTGTGGGATCCCTACGCTGCTTCTTGCAGTCATCTGGAGGAAAGCCAACTCTTGAAGCAGAACCTCCCTAACTCGCAGCTCTAGAGTCTCTCAGATTGCGCTCCGCAATCAGTGCCTGATTGATGATGGAAGTAATGGAAGTCAGCTGGAAGATGTTCACCTGCGAGCGAATCTCCCTCCTGAGTCCATCCTTAACCTTCCTCGCCAAGAACACCCCACTCCCATACTGAAGGGGTGTAAAACGTTGCATCTTAGTGAAACGAGAGGAATACTCCATGAAAAATAGAGTACCCTACTCTAATCTCATGAACTCCTGGGCTCGATCAGCCCTCAGGGTCTCCGGGTAGAAGTAGTCATAGAACACGCACTGGAACTCCTCCCAAGTCATAGCCTGCTGATGACCCGCCTGTGAGACCACGTCCCACCACCTCTTGGAGGATTCTTGGAGAATGTAGGTGGTGATCTTGACCCGCCTCTCTGGAGGCATCTCCAGATGCTCAAAGATAGTCAGCATGGATTCCATCCATGACTCTGCAGCCTGAGGTCCTCCCTCCCCCAAGAATGTGGGAGGATGCTGCTGCTGGAAAACCCGCGTCAAGTCTGTAATAGACGAGGCAGGAGGCGGTGCTCCCTGGAAGGCCTGCATCATCCTCATGAAACCTTCCCTGAACTATGCATCAGCACCCGCAACTAGTACAACAACTGGTGCCAAGGCTGGCTCGGCTGGGGATCGACAGGAAGTCCCTGATCAGCCATATCTGGCGTCTGATCACTGCCTGACGACAGACGTACGACCGGAGGACGTCTCGGAGGCATAGCTCTGAAAGATCAAAAGCACACCGTAGATCAAGAAAACAAGGACAGATATCACAAGGGTACAAAACGGGAACAGGGGAAGAAAACATAAAATATTGCAAAACACGACTACACGGCATGTATAAAACTACACAGCTTGTCTTCTTAAGCCACTGACATGGGCGTGTACTCCTGCCCTACAAGTCGTGTACACTTCAAACTACACGGTGTGTTGACCCCCGCACATGGTGTGTACTTAAAAACTATTCCCCTGCCCGAGTCTCCTTACACGGCTAACCCACACGGTCAGACTCAACCCGAGGCTACACGGCGTGTTCGAAATAAACACAACGTGTACTAGACAAGGATTCAGCGGCCCGTGTTGCTAAGCACATGGTCATCTACACGGTTGAACCTTACACGGAATGCTTCGAACAAACACGGCGTGTATAGGCGAAGGTGACACCGTACTGTGTTATTCGTGACACGGCTGGGTACCTGGACAAGACTACACGGTGTGTTCCGAACAAACACAGCATGTGGAAAAGAAGGTCACGTCGGCTCGTGTTGTTCGTGACACGGTTGGGTACCTAGACAAGACTACACTGCGTGTTCCGAACAAACACGGCGTGTGGAAAAGAAGGTCACGCCGGCCCGTGTTGTTCATGAAACGGTCGGGTACCTAGACAAGACTACACGGCGTGTTCCCTATGGACACGGTGTGTTCTACCCGAGCTTCCCCGACCCGTGTTGTTAGCGACACGGCCGGGTACACGGCTCTGAACTCACACGGCTTGTACCAATGGTACATGGTGTGTTCCCGAAGTTACTCTCATGACACCATGTTCTGCTCACACGGTCAGTGACACGACCTGAAAACTACACGGCGTGTATCTAAAAAGTACACGCCGTGTATTCTAGGTTTTTCTGGGCAGTAGCTCAGAAACTGCGCAGAATTCCAGAACACTAAAAACAAGGGAAAAGATGCCAAATTCCGATCCGGGAGGGCCCATAACACCTCAAGAACCAAAATTTGGCGTTTATTTTAAGCAAGGAACAAAACAACAGTTTTCTAACACAACAGTAGAGAATCTATCAAGCATCTATCACAACAGCATGCATAATCTACACAGAGCCTATCACAACAGCATGCAATCGCTAATGCACCCTAGATGGCATGGAAAGAATGCATGACATGTGATTTCTACAAGTACCTATATGATGCATGAGATGGAATACCCTCATCTCATCGGGTTGCGACAGAAATAGAACTGAAATATAAAAACAATAACTGCACAAGTCATATGAATCACTCTAGGTGAAAACATACCAACCATAAAATCTCAAAACCAGAAAACTGCAATTAATGAGGTAGTATGTCTTTTCCCTGTACATGGGTTAGCTACACCCGGGCACAGCTTAATACCAAGTACCGAATCCGTCCTATCCCTGGCTAAAGTCTCCAAACAGTAAGGTAAGAGAAAATAACCCCTCTGATACCACTTTGTAACGACCCGAGTCTGGAGCCCCTCCACTGGTGCCCCGTAACCGGTTCGCCACATGACCTCAAACGCGTTTCCCTGAATGCCAGAGGCTATCGACTAGCAGCGAGGGCCTTGGTGAGTCGGTGGTGAAACTATGCCCTCATTCGGTAAGGTATACAAGGTAAGAAAACAACAATAAACAGCGGAAGCAGTAAACAACTTGCATAACAACAGAAACCAAACAGCGGAAGCAATGTAGATATATAACTATGATGACAATGATGCAGCAGGTACAAGTATATAAGGAAAACAACAAACACAACAATGTGTTGAAATACAACTGAAACCAAGTGCAAAAGAAAACAAAGTAAGCTCTTCAGCATCGCGAGCCACGGCTCGGTCCCATGCTCCCCAGCTCCTGATGCAGTCAAGATCCTGAAGTAGAAGGGCGCTTGTCCGTATCTATACATGCAGCAACATAGTATGCTTGGGCCCAAAAGCATGGACCAAATAGGGTGTGATATACAATCCCAGTAGGAAATCACCCAAAGATTTGTGCCTAATAGTCAATGAATACATGGCAGTAATAAAACAAGAAGTAGTAAACAGAAAAGCATAAGCAGCTACAATCCACAGTTCTGGAAAACAAAGTACACAAGTAAACAGCCAGCAACAAAAGAAGAAATAGGTAACCCTCTAGGTAGCTCTCATAGTCTAACCCCTATGGTTCAACCTATAAGTACTGGCAACCCTCTGGGAAGCACACACAGTCTCACCCCTCTGGTTCAGCTACGTAATTAAGCAGACTCTCTGGGGAAGCACTCACCGTCAATTCCCCCTGTAGTCTCGTATCGTGTTAAAGGATCTCTGTGGAAGCACTCAACGTCAATTCCCCCCTATATCCCACGTCATAAATAAAAGACACTCTGGAGAATCCCTTCTGTCAATTCTCCCCTTGGTCTCACATCGTGATTAAAAGACACTCTGGAGAAGCCCTTCCATCAATTCTCCCTTTGGTCTACTACTCTAGGTTCTCACAGTCCTGAGTATAACTAAACATGCTCAGCGCACGTGTACATCGTCCAAGTAAATCTCAAGAACTACTTGGATATCAACTAAGGCTCAACAGCATAACAAGGTAGCAGTTCCACTGTCCTACGACTAAGCATAGCAACTGGCAAAATGCCAAACAGGCAGAACAAGCATAGAAAACATCCAAGGTACATTAAAGCTACCATAATCATAGGAAAAACATCTAATCTAGCAATTAAGTAAAGCAGGAAATACAACAAGGGAAAAACAGGACATTCAATACCCCGTTCAAGGGTATTGGTGGAATTTGCACAAAATATTCATCAACTTTCTACGGAAAGTCACAAACCACCTACCTCGATCCCAGAAGATCGATATACGTGAACCACGACAACAGATTCCCCTTGGAACGATGTAGATCTGATAAAAAGAACAAAATGCTCAACCTACGATAACTTGGAAACCAGGAGGAATCAAGAAACATGACTCAAGCAGAAGGAAGAACTCACCGCTATGATTCCAACGCAACTGACCATGCTCGAATTGGAGAACAGACGGCGAGGCGGGATTTTGTCGAAGATCCGGTCGTACGGTCACTCTCGGACGGATGAAAACTGGAGAAGAAGATGAAAATAGGGGTTAGGCGTGACCCTGGTCTGTTTAATGAAAAAAAAAGTACACGGCGTTTACTTCTTGAGTACACGGCGTGTACTTAGATTTTCCGTACTCCGAATTAAGCGGCCTCCACCTCAGCCTTACACACCGTGTGTGTGGCCCGGACACGGCCAGCACACGGGTTCGAGCCGAGAAAAAGTACACGGCGTGTACTCAGAAAGTACACGGCGTGTACTTCGAAAATTTCCAGAAAATTCACTTTTCTTAAAAACTCCATAAAAAGGAAAAAAACGTACTTGAAAGAGATCTGGGTTCTTACAAAGCACAAGAGGTCATCCAATAAATTTTCAGCTTGATTTAAAATTTTTCAGAGCATGTGTGATGGGATATCTCACATGTCATTAATTTCAGTTGTCATTCAGGAAAATTCCGGATTCAAATAAGAATGATCAAAAGATCAAAGGAATTACCAGAAGTTTTCTCCACAAACTTGAACAGCTTAATTATTTCATCCTTCCAAATTATACTTGAGATGTTTTAAGAAATATCTCTAATGACCATTAATAAATCAGACATAGAAGATAAGAACAAGCATACTATTTGAATGATGTTTTTCTGTAAAATGTGTTACAATGATGGAAGAACTGTCATAGCTACAACACCTAGTCTTTTCAGACCTACTAACCCTCCACAAGTTGGGTTGAAGAAGCAGTTCTTAGGACCCTAAATTGAAGGTGAAAATGGAAATGGTTATAAATCCATTGCCTAAAAGATAATTTATTAAGATATAAGCAAACATAATGATACGTGCTCTGTAAATGGACACTGTTATATCAATAGAATTAAATGATAAGATAAGTTATCGATGAATTCCTATTTTCTACATGAGAGTATACAGCTCTGGTTATATGGTTGGATAATAAGCTCCCAATGATCAATGTCTGTAAAACAAACATTAAGGGATTGGGTGACCCTAGATGTCAAATAGACTTAAAATTTCTGAAAATAAATCAAAAGTGTTGAACAGTCAGGTTGGACCTTGACCCAGAGCCATTTATATATTCGAGTTATGAATCTCACGTTGATTTTATACTCTGATGGAATTTTAAAAACACCTCTCTCTTTGTCTCGAGCCTAGCCATCCACTAAACCTAACATGTTAGGCTTCATGCCACCTTTGGCCACCAAACCCTGATTTTAGCCTCCCAGGCCACAGCCCATCCCAGTGACCACTTCCTCCTCACCCCCCACCTATAGTCGTGCAGCCTTTTCCAGGAACGACCCTTCCCCTAACCCCTGCACCAGCCCCCTACCCCCCTGCACCACCACCCCCACCTCCCCATGTACTAGCCTCCCCCCTAAACCAGTCCCCTCCCCCCACAAACACCCCCCCCCCCCCACCCACCTCCCCCTGTACTATCCTCCCCCATAAACTAGTCCCCTCCCCCACAACCATCCCCCCACCCCTACACCCCTAGCCTACACCAGCCCCCCAGCCCCCCCCCCCCCCCTGCACCACCCACACCCTTCCCATGTACTATCCTCCCTCCTAAACCAATCTCTTCCCCCCAAAACCAGTCCCCCCCACACACACCACCCCCCAGCCCCTAGCCTACACCAGCCCCCCAACCCCTAGCCTGCACCAGACCCCCTACACCACCCCCACCTCGTCCCCTGTACTAGACTCCCCCCTAAACCAGACCCCCTCCCCCCCCCCAAACCAGTCCTTTCCCCCACAACTATCCCCCCCCCCCCGCACCACCCCCATCCCCCCTAGCCTGCACCAACCCCCCTAAAATTTTCAAAACAACAATTCAACACAAGTATTATTCTGTAAATAGAAGATAGAATCATGAATACTTGAATAATACCAATCCTGAAATGTATTACAATAAAATGAAATCTATACATATTGATTCAAAAATATAAACTCACAACAACAATACATTACATGGAATAGATTCATTTAAAAATTATAGCAGCTTAACATGCTGAACAGAAACTAAAATAACCATTTTGATTAAAACAAAATCAAAAATCATGATTAGTATGAGAAAACAAGATCAAATAGAAGTGATCGCCAACAACACCAATCAATATAAAGTAGTAAAGAAATAATAAAAAGGACACTGATATTTTTATGTGCTTCACAGAATTAGAAAGAAAGAATCACCATAACCGGGTTTCTCCAAACACAGTAGAAGAAAATATGTTAACCTCATGGACCCTCAGTGGTGTTGCAGTTCCCCTTCGTCGCCTATTTTTCATCATTAGTAACTCATCATTTTCCATCAAAACTGGTTTAGGTTTAACAACATATCAATTAAAAAGTTGAACTTGTATAGGCAGACAATCAGAAGTCAAAATTCCCCTTTTGAAGCCAGCAATGAAAACCATAGACCATAAGCTACACAAAACCCATTTTAAGATAACTATTTTTGATAGGTAAATATTCAATTCAAAACGAATGAACTACAATAGTGAAAAAATGAATGAGTTGATTTTCTAACCCATACCCTGAGAAAAAAAATTGAAGGTTCAAGATACAGTGAAAACATGAGGTGCAATGAGCATGCACCATCAAGTAATTGAAAGAGGCTATAAACATGACTTATAATAAAAATTCATATAATGAGGAAAAGGAGTCATCATATGAGCCAGAAAGCGCAGAGAAACTCCATACAGAAAATCATATTGCAACATCTACTTTTTCTATTATTCCATAATTATAAGTGTTTCACTTCATAAACAAAAAGTCTTCATATTCCTCTTGGACCAACATGACAATCAAGTAAATAAGCATTGTCCAAATCTCTATCCAAGTTAACAAATGTAGATTTAACTAAGCATGATTATATGAAATAGAAATTTAAATCATTATATCAGATAGGAATTAACAGATAGTCTGCAATAAGAATGTCCTTAAACAAAATCATGATTCCAAAAGGATGATCAAAGTGCATCATTCAAAACACCAGTGATTTCTAATTCAATAGGTAGATCTGATTAAGAACTCAAAACATGATTTCCACTAATTTGAAACTCCAATCTAGAAATGTAATACAATAGGAAATTAAAAATACTACATTTTATGGTGAAAAGAGATAGGGAACCACAAGTGCGTGAAAGGATATAATCATTCATTCTCCTCACACTTACACTAATATAACACTATTAATCTTAAAATAATGAAATAATGAAGGAGTGTAACCACAAGTGAATGGAAGAAATAAAATAAAAGTAAAAAATGATGAATATAATGAAGGGTTCCCTTATATAATTCTCTCATTAATTATATAATAATATCTTATAAAATAAATTCACCCCCCCTAAATAATACCCTAGAATGACCCAAGATCTCAATCCAATCACTCTCTCTTTAGTGTGTTAGGTTAGGTAGTGAAAAAATGATTTTTGATACACTAATTTCACCTACCCATGGTAATTGAGAATGCTTAATCACTTCTTTATCACCCATCACTCCCCTACATCATATTATAAATGAATGAAAATTGTGGTAGTATTATGTGTAAACCAAATTAATAGATAAAACCATGATTAAATTTAAAGGTGCATGAATAATAATCTACTACTCATATGAAAACAATCTGATTTCATGAAAATCACACTAGAGAAATGAAAATACAAATTCATTTAAATCCATGGATTTTGATGAGGAGATGTCTCCTCAACCACACTATAATATTCTAAACATCATCACCATATAAAATAATTAACTAATCAAAAACCATTATGACATATTATAATTTTGTTTGAGATCAATCTATTTATAAGTGGGAATGAGGTTATTTATCTAATAGCCACATCAAGTCCATCTTCCACCCATTATTTTAGTGTCGATAGATCAATATCATTATTCATTGGATGGGTTACATGTGTCTATCTTTGAGGGTTGTTATGTCTTTATCTAAACTCTTGAATCTCCTATATTTTCTTGACACTCTCCCATAAATAATACAATAATATTTTGGAAAATCTTTCTAAGATGTCAATTTTCTCTCTTTTGAATATAAAAAATCACTTTTATCCAGATTTTAACACCCATCAACAATTTCCCCATGTTCCTCTTGTTGAATTTCAACATTACCTAACCAATCCACTCATTATCCAGCTTTGATGTTTCAGTTTATAATGTTGGTTATTCAATTTTTTCCTATGATTTTGAAGACTCTGATGGTTTAGGAATCAATGGTTTAGGTTTTAAAATAGTTTTCCCACTCTTGGGAATAGTCACAACTTTGAGTTGTTCATGAGAGGTTTGTGTGTAACAAGATTCTTCTAAGATATTGAGGAAGGGTAAACCTGAGTGGGAATGGGTTCCATAGCCATTTTAATGTTTTATATATCTAATCTCAATGATGAAAATTGATAATTCATTTTCAATATTTTTTAAAAAAATTATTCTAATAATTTATATGGAAAATATTGGATTTGGTGTAGACACAAGGATGCCTACTATGCCATTAGGGTACAATGAGAGGTGACTCTTGAGACCCATAAATGGGGATATCAATAGCTTAAAACATCTTCCAAAACATATAAAAAAAATTAGTTTTTCATGATGAAAGGGAGTGTTTTGAACAAAAAGGTTCTCATAAGTATCAAACATCAAAAGAAGTTCCTCAATGGTCATAGAAGAAGATGAAATGGTATCATAAGAAAAATGTATCTAATGTTTCTTTGAATGATATATACATTCCCAATTTTTGGTTTTTGGATAGAATATGTACCTCACACAAGACCTGAAATAAAAATATTATTACAGATACCAAATATGATAAAGGTGGATTGGTTCTATTTTCTAGTGATGAATAAATCATGATCTAAAAACTACTTTTTAAAATAAATCAAAGAGTTCTTAGAAGGTACAAACCAAGTTCAGAAAAGAATCAAACAAAGGGGAAGAAAAAAAACTCTCACACCTAGAATTATATCGGCCTATAATGGTGAAGATCAGGAGCATCTGCGATGACCATCTTTTCCCCCACCCCTGGAAGTGATTTGAGACCTGCGAACAGAGTAACCACTTATTCATAATTCACCTTTGAACCTAGAAAGTCTACCATTGTGTTCCTTTCATGCCAAGCATGAAGAACCTCCAGGTTGTTTTTCATAAAAAATTTGCTTCTGCATATGGTGTATGCAGTAGTCCATGGTGTGAGACCGCATCCGATAAGGTAATTGAAGACCGTTAGAGAATCAGTCTCGATGTCATTAAGAGAGATATGCTTCTACCTGCAAACGGTGAGACTTCTGAGTAGAGCATTAGCCTTGGCTTGTAGTGAATCATGAGTTCCTAAATGAATTGAGAATGTCAAAATAACTGATCCCCAAGGATTATTGATGACACCCCCCCTCCCCCTCTCATGTAACCCAAAATACAAGAACCATCTGTGTTTATCTTCAAACCTGAACTGTGTGGAATCCATTTGATCCATCTGTCAATATTTGCACTGCCTGCACTAACGGGGTTATGAGTGACTTTGATAAATGGTCTCACATAAGGGGAAGTGGTGTTATCCTTACATAATTGTATCAGATCAATCAAAATGATCATGTTATAGAGATAGATGCATGTTTTGCGACCTGTGTTTCCGTTGAAAGCATCGGGGATAAGGGCGACACGGTGAGAGAGGTCATTGGGGAGGAGGTCACCGCGGTGAGAGAGGTCTTCAGGGAGGAGGGTGACACTGTGAGAGAGGGATGCCCAGTGAGATCATTGGGGAGATTGTTGAGAGGAGGAGATGTCATCGAGGAGGAGGGTTGTGCGGTGATAGGGTTGCGGATTGGGGAAGGAGGAGGATCCTGATACATATTGGGAAAAAAACGACACTTGTGGCAGTGTAATATTGATTTATCCACAGAGGTTGAATTAAACCATGGAAATAAAAAATCTATAGCCACAGACCTATAAAAGTGTGGATATAGGTATGTGCATATAACTTAAATTTCTAGTAGTGGAATTAGCAACATACATATATAAAAATATCAACAACATATAACAAGTAGTAAAACACGAGACGACTCCCCATTCCCATCAATTTCAATTTTACAATTTATTATATGATTATGCCAACTCTTATTATCCATCGTAAGGTATTAAAAAGCATGTAGATCCCACACATAACACGTAAAAGAGTGAGAATGAGGATCCCCTACCTCAAGAAAGCTTTCTGATCTCATTGTGCACTGTAGGGTGAAAAAGAAACATCCTGCAAACCAAAAGGGAGTAAAGTTATAGTTTTCATACTATTGTGAAGAGGTCTTCCTTGAGTTAAAGAAAAGGCTGACGACAACTCCAGTACTGACACTTATGGATCCTGGGATTGGTTATGCGGTGTATTGAGATGTATCAGGAGTTGATCTGGGAGCAGTATTGATGTAAGGAGAAAAGGTAGTAGCCTATGGGTCTCTTCAACTATGAACCCATGAGAATAACTACCTTGTGCATGACTTAGAGCTAACAATAGTGGTCTATGAACTAATATGTTGGAGATATTATCACTTTGGTGAGAGATTTATTGTTTACATGGATCCCAAGAGCCTTCTCTATATCTTCACTCATAGGGATCTGGATCTGAGGAAGAGGTGTTGGGTCGAGTATCTACAGACATTCGACTTCGAGATGATATATGCCCCTGTAAAGGGAAATTTTGTAGCATATTTCCTTAACTATAGGACCCGGGATGAGCAGGAACTTGGCAAGAAGTCCTCAAAGGAGCAGCGACATTTGATGTGCTTATTGGATGATTGGAGGATTGATGCTTCAGAGGATCAAGGATCTATGATTTTCTCTCCCTTTATGATTACATATTCCCTTATAGAAAGGATGAGGATTGGTTATGATTCAGACTTGAAGTGTAATATGATGAGAGAACAGCTCGTTGGATATGACCCAATACCCGAATGGTCGATGGAAAATAATGACATGATCTTGGTCCATGGAAGAGTATTGGTTCCTACTTACACTAGAGAGGAACTGATGAGGGATTATTGTACCTCTAGGTGGACAGTATATCCTGGTGCGCCAAAGATCTACCATGACATCAGATGACAGTTCTAGTGGCCAGGGATGAAGAGGGACATTGCATGTTTTGTCTCTCGATGCCTCACCTGTCAGAGGGTGAAGGTTGAGCACCAGCGTCCTGGAGGGTTTTTGCAGTCACTCCTGATACCTATGTGGAAGTGGGAGGATATTACTATAGAATTTGTGACAGGATTACCTAGGACCTCAAGGAGTAGTGACACAGTTTGGGTGATCGTCGATCGGTTAACGAAGTCTTCCCACTTCTTACTAATCAGAGAGACTCGCTCGGTGGAGGAGTTGGGAAAAATGTATGTATGAGAACCAACTCATACTAATATCATCATGCTTGGACCACTGAATCTTTCTGTTGGCACTCAAGTGGATCAACGGGTAGAAGGAGGGCCTTTGTGCAGCATAATGGCCTTGGTGGATTCTGAGGAGGAGCAAATGAGTCAGGGGAAGGATCCAACTGGCATCCCAATCCGGGTTCTGACCGCTTTGACGAACATTCCTTTACCACCTTTTGGGATGTAGTCAAGATGCAAGGAACCACCGAACCCAGGCTCAATGATGAATCAACTTTGTGATGATCCACCAAATCTAGTTTCCAGTTCAGATTTTGTTGCTCCAGGCATTATCTCACATGATAAAGACGATATGACTGGGATAATGTCGCCAGGTACTATAAAACATTGAACATGGAAAAGAATGATTTGTGGGGATAAGGGTGAGGATCCTTTCAATGCAAAACCTAGTGAGCATAAACGGTGACTAGAGGCATGTCAGAGGACTTAAATTTTTCCAAAGAGGTGGAAAGTGTCGGATGATGGACAATTTGTAGAAGTTACAGAGGTGGGGGAAGGTGTGTCCCAACCCCGCCTAGGGCAATGAAAATCCTATGTTGGAACAGTCGGGGGCTTGGAAATCCCTAAACGGTTCGTGCTCTCCATCATTGGAGTTCAAAATATCGCCCTGACATTGTTTTTGTATCCGAAACTATGTTGGATTACAAGGATGTTGGCCTCTTGGGATTGAAGATTGGTTTCAATAACGTGTTTCCCATTGGAAGATGAGGATACTCTAGTGGCCTTTTCCTCTTGTGGAAGGAGGATCTTGGTGTTCAGATTTCTAATTTTTCAAGTAATCACATTGTTGTGACAGTTGCTGCCCGGGAATCTCCAACTTGGTCTTTTGTTGGTTTCTATGGGTGGTCGGGTGGTCAAGATAAACACAAATCTTGGAACCTATTGAATCGGCTAGGGAACTCTCTCCCTAACCCTCTACTGATTGGGGGAGATTTTAATGAGGTCCTTCTTCACTATGAAAGAGGAGGATGCTTGCGGAGTGGTGCTGTTATGGAAGAGTTTAGGAATTCCCTTGTGTTGAACTCTCTTCATGACCTCAAATTTTCTGGTTCTCTATTCACATGGTGTCGAGGTAGATCAATGGAGAATCATCTGGATGAGAGCACTACGGGAAAAATGGCTTTTTGCGACGGGTCGTTACACCCGTCGCAAATAACCAACTATTTGCGACGGGATTTCGTCTCTCATCGCAAATAGTTTGGCGCGGATAGCACGCCAAACCGCGCGAAGGTTATTTGCGACGATGGGATCCCACCGTCGCAAATAACCGACGGCAGTTTATAGCTTTTTGCGGCGAGACACCTTTTGCGACGGGGCCCGTCGCAAATAACCGACGGCAGTTTATAGCTTTTTGCGGTGAGACACCTTTTGCGACGGGCCCCGTCGCAAATAACCGGCGGCGGTTTATAGTCTTTTGCGACAGGATGTCATCCCGTCGCAAAACGTGTGTCGGCAGGGACTATTTGCAACGGGTCTCATCGCAAATAACTTTTTAACCACCGACGGTAATTAATGCGGGCGTAGGTATTTGCGATGGGTCCCGTCGCAAAAGATACTATTTGCGACGGGTATCCCGTCGCAAATAATCTAACCTATATATACCTTCATCCGTTTTTCCTCTCATTCCTCTCAAATTTTAGATCTTGTTTCTCTCTAAACTCAGATTTTAGAGAGAGAATTTTTCTAAGTTTATTTTTTTGTTGACGAAGTTGTGAAGCCATCTGCATCAATAGAAAATCAGTCTTAAAGGTATTTATGTTTTTTTAATTTATTATTTATTTCATTTCTTTATGTTAATTTATTTTATTGTTGATTAGTTGTAATTAAATTAAATTTAAATTGTTTTGTCATTAGTATTTATTTGTACTAATAAATTGAAATTTTTAGTTTAAATTTTTAATAATTAGTAGTAATTATTAATTATTAACGATAATTAGTAATGTATATAATTAATTTGTAGTAATTAATAATAATTGGTAATAAATATCAATATATAGTAATAAATAGGAATAATTAGTAATAATTAGGAATAATTAGGAATAATTAGGAATAATTAGGAATAAATATTAATAATTAGGAATAATTAGCAATAATTAGCAATAATTGGTAATAATTAGCAATAATTAGTAATAATTAGCAATAATTAGTAATAAATAGCAATAAATAGCAATAATTAATAATAATTAGTAATAAATTGTAATAATTAGTAATAAATTGTAATAATTAGTAATAATTTGTAATAATTTGTAATAAATACTAACGATTACTAATAATTACTAATAAATACTAATAATTAGCAATAAATACTAATAATTAGGAATAATTAGCAATAATTAGAAATAATTAGCAATAATTAGAAATAATTAGCAATAATTAGCAATAATTAGGAATAATTAGGAATAATTAGCAATAATTAGCAATAATTAGGAATAATTAGCAATAATTATCAATAAATAGTAATAAATAGCAATAAATAGTAAAAAAATATGAATAATTAGTAATAAATAGGAATAATTAGTAATAATTAGGAATAATTAATAATAATTAGGAATAATTAATAATAAATTGTAATAAATTGTAATATTTAGTAATAAATTGTAACAATTAGGAATAAATTGTAATAATTAGCAATAATTAGGAATAATTAGAAATAATTAGCAATAAATAGAAATAAATAGCAATAATTAGCAATAAATAGCAATAATTAGTAATAAATAGAAATAAATATTAATAAATAGGAATAATTAGTAATAATTAGGAATAAATACTTATAATTAGTAATAATTAGCAATAATTAGGAATAATTAGCAATAATTAGTAATAATTAGCAATAATTAGTAATAATTAGCAATAATTAGTAATAATTAGTAATAATTAGTAATAATTAGCAATAATTAGCAATAATTAGCAATAATTAGTAATAAATTGTAATAATTAGTAACAAATTGTAATAATTAGTAATAATTTGTAATAATTTGTAATAATTTGTAATAATTAGTAATAACTACTAATAATTAGTAATAACTACTAATAATTAGTAATAACTACTAATAATTAGTAATAACTACTAATAAATACTAATAATTAGCAATAAATACTAATAATTAGCAATAAATAGCAATAATTAGCAATAATTAGAAATAATTAGCAATAGTTAGAAATAAATAGTAGTGATTAGCAATAATTAGTAATAATTAGAAATAATTAGCAATAATTAGCAATAATTAGCAATAATTAGCAATAATTAGCAATAATTAGCAATAATTAGAAATAAATAGCAGTAATTAGCAATAATTAGGAATAATTAGCAATAATTAGGAATAAATAACAATAATTAATAATAAATAGCAATAATTAGTAATAAATAACAATAAATAGGAATAAATAGGAATAATTAGTAATAAATAGGAATAATTAGGAATAATTAGGAATAATTGGTAATAATTAGGAATAATTAGTAATAAATATTAATAATTATTAATAATTAGGATTATTTACTAATAATTAGTAATATTTACCAATAATTAGTAATATTTAGCAATAATTAGTAATAATTAGAAATAATTAGTAATAATTAGCAATAATTATAAATAATTAGCAATAATTAGGAATAATTAGCAATAATTAGGAATAATTAGCAATAATTAGTAATAATTACTAATAAATACTAATAATTAGGAATAATTACTAATAATTAGCAATAATTATGAATAATTAGCAATAATTACAAATAATTAGCAATAATTAGGAATAGTTAGCAATAATTAGTAATAATTAGCTATAATTAGTAATAATTACTAATAAATACCAATAATTAGTAATAATTACTAATAATTAGTAATAATTACTAATAAATATTGATAATTAGGAATAATTAGCAATAATTAGCAATAATTAGCAATAATTAGGAATAAATTGTAATAAATTGTAATAATTAGAAATAATTAGGAATAATTAGCAATAATTAGGAATAATTAGCAATAATTAGGAATAATTAGTAATAAATAGGAATAAATTGTAATAATTAGTAATAAATTGTAATAATTAGTAATAAATAGTAATAAATAGTAATAAATAGTAATAAATAGTAATTATAATTATATCTAATTGTTATTAATAAAAAAATTATATTATCAATATTTATGAAAAAGCAATATTAATATTATTAAAATAAAAAAAATTATAAAATATTAAAATTATCAATATTCGTAACAGGCTTTGCTCTATTTTTAACATGTTTAAATATCAAAGGGTCGCCAATTGTCTGGTCATGCGCAATAAAAAGTTTGTATCAGTCATGTCCAATGTAAACTCTATAATTGTCCTTGCTTGGTTGATCACCTTGCAAGTAGCGTTGCAATAGGACAACATAAGTCATGCCCTTCTCATCTATAAGAATTATCTCACATGATCCTTTACATAGACCATTCTTCCTTGAAAATTTAAGGGAAAGATACTGATGTCCCCTCAAATTTTTAAGGAAGAATGATCTATGTAAAGGGAGCGAGATGATTCTTAGAGACGAGAATGACATTACTTTGGTCGTCTTATTGCAACACTACTTGTGAGGTGATCAACCATGCAAGGAAAATTATAGAGTTTACATTGGACATGTCTGACAGAAACTTTTTATTGTGCGTGACCTGACAATTGGCGACCCTTTGAGATTTGAACATGTTAATAATAGAGCAAAGCCTGTTGCAAATATTGATAATTTTAATATTTTATAAAAAATTTATTATTTAAAAAAATATTGTTTTTTCATAAATATTGATAATATAATTTTTTTTATTAGTAATAATTAGATATAATTATAATTAGTAAATGAAAACTGCTAGGATAATGAAGGAAAAATTTGTAATTATCTTCACAACAATGATTACCAAATTTTATTTCATTATTCAAGCATTTTTCATTTTGCTAAGTATTACTAAGTATTGCTAAATTAGTAATAATTAGCAATAAATAGTAATAAATAATAATAATTAGTTAGGAACAGTTAGAAAGAAATTTTAATAAATTTTAATAAATTCCAAGAACCTGGCACAATTTCCAGTGGATTGGAGGCACTCCTTTTGCTCGATGACTTTTCTCCTTTCAACTCTCACCGACTCAAAACAATATGAAAAATGTGCTGCTACATAGGCATATTCAATCTCGTATACACAAGATTGGATATGCATTTGTGGGATCATATTTTTTATAATATTTTCAGGTGGTGACAGTTAGAAGAAGACGATTCATCGACAAAAAGGGGGCTCTTTTGTCCGACGGCTCATTTACTTGCATCTTTCTCACACTGAAATCACAATGAAGAATCTGTTCGGAGGTACGTATATTCATTCTCATGCATACGAGAATCTCGTGCATATGAGAATGAATATGCGTACCTCTGACCAGATTCTTCATTGTGATTTCAATGTGAGAAAGATGCAAGTAAATGAGCCGTCGGACAAAAGAGTATTCGTCAATCCACTGGAAATTATGTCTCCTTTAATTAATGGTAATTATTAAGAAGTAGTAGTAATTATTTATCTTCTTTTTTCAGATAGTATTTTTATAATTTCAAATTATTCAAAAACAGTTATGATTTTATATTTTGTAGAAAAATATGGAACAAGGAAGTCGACATCAGTCATTATTAGATGATCGCGCTTGGATAAATCTTCGCAGAAATCCAAATGGTTCTGGTTTAAATCCTGTATATATTGAGGGTGTTGAAGCTTTCTTAGCATTTGCATCATCAAAACCAGAATATGTTTCAGAAGGCACAATTAAGTGTCCTTGTAAAAAATGTGCTCTGAAAACGTTTGACACATTTGACAAGGTTGGAGGACATCTCTTGTGGTTTGGTTTTCAACAAGATTATGTTTTTTGGTATCAACATGGTGAACATAGTTCCATAGAAGATACTAATAACTTGATTCTGGATCCATCACAGTTCCAAAAATTAGTACATGATGTTGTAGGTCCATCTGTTCAACAAACTGAAACTCACGATGATATTGATTTAACTCCTGAGTTGGCACCATCCGAATTTTTTGAGTTGTTGAGGTCTGCTGAGGATGCATTATATCCTGGTTGCAAGATAAGAAAATTAGAAGCGGTTACAAAATTTATGGCTATTAAATCAGATAATGCAATGTCAAACAACTGTTTTGATCAGATATTTTCTTTGGTTAAAACATTGTTACCTGAAGGAAATGTGTTGCCTACAAATTACTATGAGAGCAAGAGGTTGATTCGTAATCTAGGCCTTAGTTATCGGAAGATTCATGCATGTGCAAATGATTGCATCTTATATTCTGGTGAAAATGAGTCATTGGATAGTTGTCCAACATGTGGACAATCGAGGTATAAAGAAGCTCAACTAGGGAAGTCTGGATCGATTCCTGTAAAACAGTTGAGATATTTCCCCCTTACACTCAGGCTGCAACATTTATTTATGTCTCATAACACAGCGTCAATAATGTCATGGCACAAAACCAATATTTCAACCGGTAAAAGCTTGAATCATCCATCTGATGGTGATTCATGGAAACATTTTGTTCGCCTGCATCCGTCTTTTTCTATAGAAGCCCGAAACATGCGATTGGGTCTTTCTACTGACGATTTTTGTCCGTTTGGTTCTTATGGTAGTCAGTATTCATGTTGTCCTGTCTTTATAACTCCGTAAAATCTACCTTCATGGATGTTGATGAAAGATCCCTATATCTTTTTGACCTTATTAATCCCAGGACATCCGAAAAAGAATATTGATGTTTATTTGAAACCATTGATTGATGAGTTAAATGTATTTTGGAGTAATGGTGTTGGTACATATGATGTTGCTGCGAAACAAAATTTCACATTAAAAGTTGCATTGATGTGAATGATTGGTGACTTTCCGGCATATGACATGTTATCTGGTTGGAGTACACATGGTCCGAAATCATGTCCTTACTGTATGAAAGATAATAAAGCTTTTATGCTCATCAATGGAAAAAAACCTTGCTATTTTGACTGTCATCTCATATTTCTTCCAACCAATCATCATTTTCGAAAGAACAAATCTCATTTCAGAAAAGGCACAATTGAAAGGGATGAACCTCCAAAAATGATCTTAGGTACAAAGTTAAAATCAGTTGTATTTTTATTACCTCCCATCACATTTGGGCCAACAGTAAACCAATAGAAAATTCATGGCTTTGGGAAAGAACATAATTGGATAAAACGAATCATTTTTTGGGATCTCTTATATTGGTCTGATTTGTTGGTCTGCCATATGTTGGATGTCATGCATATTGAGAAGAATTGTTTTGATAATTTATTTCATACAGTTTTGGATACACCAGGTAAGACCAAAGATACTGTAAAAGCACGATTAGATCTTTCCCAAATTTGCAGGTGACCGAAACTTGAACTATTTGAAAATGTCAGATCACAGAGGTTAATGAAGCCAAAAGCAGCTTATACACTGTCCAAAGAGAGTCGTTTATTATTTTTTCAGTGGATTGCAGATTTGAGACTTCTAGATGGCTATGCTTCCAATTTGGGCAGATGTGTTAAGAATGGTCATATTACTGGATTAAAAAGTCGTGATTGTCATATTATAATGGAAAGACTTATGCTAATTGGATTCAGTGGTTTGTTGAATTCTTTGATTTGGGATTCGATAACAGACATATCATATTTTTTTCGAGACATTTGTGTAGCGACAACTAACTACGATGTGCTAAGAAAACTGGAAGAAGATGTTGTTGTAATTATATGTAAACTGGAAAAAATCTTTCCACCTGCCTTTTTTGACTCAATGGAACATCTGATATTACATTTTCCACTTGAAGCTAAATGTGGAGGTCCAGTACAGTTTCTATAGATGTACTCATTCAAAAGATGCATGCAGAAATTGAATAAAAAAGTACATAACAAAGCATCGATTGAAGGCTCAATTGTTAAAGCTTATTTGCAAGAGGAAATTGTTTTTTTTCTGCTCTCACTATTTTGAATCTGAATATCCCTCAAAAACAAAACTGCATGGGACGGAACGAGGGAAATGTTAATGATGAAATGGAAAATCATTTATCAGTTTTTAATCAGCCAAATCTTGGCTTCGGTAAAGTTCAAGAATGATGGCTTTCAGACGATGAACATCACAGAGCTCATACATATGTTCTGCTCAACTGTGAAGAAATGACAGCATTTGTATTGTGAGTGCTTCTATCACTTATTCTATAATTTATGTTACAATATGTAAACTTATTTTATTTGTAAGTTATATGATAATCATATCAAGAAACAAGTTCTACAAATTACAGTAGCTGCTCTTGAAGAACGCAGACAAAAAAAAATCTCAATGGTTTCAAAAGCTGGTAACATAAATTATTGATGGTTTAATATCAATTAAGTTTACTATTTATTATATTGATAATTGTTTTACAAATTTTCAGGTGTCTCAACATGCTGATAAAATTGATAAGTGACTGTGTATATTGAGTAACCCACCATCCAAAATGGTTAAATCTTATAATGCATATGTGGTGAATGGTTTTCGATTTCATACACGTGCATATGGGGAATCAAAAAAATAATGAACAGTGGAGTTTGTTTGAGAGGATCGCATCATAGAGAAACTTAAGTTGACTTTTACGGCATTCTGGATGAAATTATTGAGCTATGTTATCTTGGAAAAAATTACATAACGATGTTTAAATGTCGGTGGTTAGATACTAATAGAGGCTTGTGTGTTCATATGACTCATGGAATCGTTGATATTAAATATAAAAGTCTTCTTGTAGTAAATGAACCATTTTTATTGGCTCAACAGGCACATCAAGTTTATTACACAAAGTACTGTGCTACTTCAAGAGACTTGAGTGATTGGTGGAGCATAATAAAAATGAAATCTCGAGAAAATCAATTTACTCAAACTGAATGTGGTTCCGCTGAAGTGGAAGAAATTGAATTTTTTCAAGAGACTACTCAAAATCCATCTTTTTCACAAAGAAACGTGAATATCGATGAGGATACCCCACAATTAAGGGTTCATGGTGACGAAGATGTTAATGATGTTACAAATGAAATTGAAATTACAAGGGATGATGAAAGTGAAACTCATATGGATATTGATGATGTCGAGGAGGAATATGAAGACATTGACGTCGTCAGATATGAAGATGATGATGAAGGTGAACATTGACATAGTTAAATGCTGGTTATGATCATAACTAATATATATATATATAATAGTTATTTTCAACTATCTGCTAACAACAATTATTTTGTGTTTCAGATGGACTCTGATCTATTGTGTGAGTTAGAGGAGGCTGAGCTACCTTTGGATGATGGGGATGTGGGATCATTTGACCCTCAGCCTACTGGTGGTTCAGGAGGTACGCGGAGGGGGCGCGGTCTTGCGCGACTAATGATTCCTGACCCTATCCCCGAGCCATGTCCACGTCTTGGCTTTGATCCACGCACACGAAGGTATGATAACCTGTATATTTTAGTTAGATTTCATTAATTTATTTATATATATACTAATTGTTTGATTATTTATTCTTTTTTCACAGTTTTGCGCATGTAGCTGCTGGACAGAGGAGCACTATCTTGCGCAATTATTTTTCTCAGTCATGGACCACATGAGAACAGATTCTCGTTGATGTGCAGCTCGGCATATACAATCATTGGCTGGTACGTAAATAATTAATATTTATTTTGAAATTTATTTTATTAATAACTTGATATTATAAATTATTTGTAGGGTTTATGGTATCCCATCGAGGATAGCATGTGTGAAGTTATCCATGCAGCATGGGATGTGGCTATGCGTGAGCGTTTGCATCAGTTTTTGCACAATTTGAGAAAGACGACCATTAAGAAAGCAGGAGCGACAATATTTGATGAGTCGTGTAGAGCCCACCGACCAGAGTACATTTCATCTCAAGTTTGGGATGGATTATGTGCACACTGGTTGGGTGGTGGATTTCAGGGGAGGTCTTCATTGGGTCGGCAGAACCGGGGGAGACATGAGGTGACGCATCGAGCTGGTAGTCGTACATTCAGTACGCATAGAGAGCATCTGGTAAGTATTTTTTTAAAATATTTTATATAACTTCAAATATAAACAGTTTATTTTATATTCATATAGGCAGTCGAGCATCTCGATATTACAGAGTACGATGTTTATCGGAGGATGTACAGTTTGACAATTAACTGCATATAATATCAGCGTCAGATTGTGGTTAGTCTTATTTTTTTCAGTTTGACAATTAACTGTATATAATATTTTCACAATTTTAATTTCAAATTGGAATTGAATGAGTCATATGAGGTTGCGACTTCTCAGACATAGGCTGAGGGTCAGGGCGAGACGACTGATCAGACCAGTGCCCACCATTTCGACGAGGCGTCATGGATGCAGGCAACTCAGTGTGGCTTTGAGAAGGGCCGAGTAGTTGGTATCAGCTCTCGTGTGACTCCTGGTACTTATTATGGTACTGCTGCGATGTCGGCGTCCAGATCGAGAGGAGCTCGTGGAGAGGCATCATCTTTTGGCTCATAGTATCAGGAGCAGTTCCGAGCTCATAATGACCTTATAGAGAGTTTGTAGAAGCAGCAAGAAGAGATGCGTCAGCAGCAACAGTAGCAGGAGGAGGAGATGTGTTGATGGCAGCAGCAGCATCACGAGCAGATGGAGTACATGCGTCGTCTGACTCGTAATTTAGGGATGAAGTTTCCTCCACTAGCTCCTTCAGCTCCTCCACCTCCTCCAAAAGACGACCACTCAATGATTTTTTTTATGTCAAAAACATTTGAATTTAAATTTGTTGTAATATGAACTATTTATAGTTTCTGTCTTTTATATCGGTGCGACTATTACATAATTTAATTTTTAATATTTTATGATTTGTTTGTGGGAATATTGTGAATTTTAATATTTTTTTTTATTTTAATAATATTAATATTATTGTTTCATTAATCATAAATTTATTAAATATATTTTTTCAGTATTATATTTTTTAATATTTGTTTATTTTACTAATAATAATAATAATAATAATAATTTATGATTTTTTTTATATTTTTTTTATGAATATTGAGAATTTTAATATTTTTTATTTTTTTTATTATTTTAATAATATTAAAATTAATTTTTCAATAATCATAATTTTATTAAATTTATTTTTTAAAAAAATTATTTATTATTTGCGACGGGATCTGTTGCGACGGGATCCCGTAGATAATAGTCTAAATAATTTTTTCTTAAAAAAGGTATTTGCGACGGGATTACAGGCTCGTCGCAAAAGAGTATATATATAAATAAGTATATAATCGGAGACTTATTTGCGGCGGTGTTTTTTGCAACGGACTATTTGCGACGGGGCTCCATCGCTAAAGCGTATTTACGACGGGATCCCGTCGCAAATACCTTGAATTCTAGTAGTGGAGGTTGGATATATTTGTTGGAACCGATGAGTGGACATCTCTTTTCCATGCTTTATCTATTGTTCACCTGCCCCCAGTCTCTTCTGACCACTACCCAATCATTTTGTCGACGATCTCTCAAGGGCAACAGAGGAGGAATGTGCAGACCTTTCGATTTCAAATTTTGTGGCTTCAAGACATTAACTGTGAAAAGTTGGTCCAATCGGCTTAGGAGGGACTGAATTGGTGCATCACATCCAATATATGCAATACCACATCTTGTTTACAAAAGTGGAGCTCGACTAGGTTCGGGGACCCCGACAGATGCATTAATGAGGAAGAGAATCGCTTAAAGAGACTCCACTCTTCTCCTTGTTGTGACTCTATTCTTAGGAATATTTCTGTTGTAGAAAAGAATCTTAATGCAACATTGAGGGAGAAGGAGGGTTTTTTGTTTCTTCGGGCAAGAGAGTCCAACATTAGTGATGGTGATCATAATACCAATTTTTTTCACCAAAGAGCGTCTGCAAGGAGAAGAAAAAATCATATTTCTCGTCTTGAGGATCATGCTGGGAGAGTGGTTCATGAGTTCAATGATATTCACTCCATTATTTTGATTTTTTTAGCAACCTCTATAAAGCAAAGAGTATCAACACCCCTGCATGTCAGACTAGCTGTATCCCAAAATTGGTCACGGAAGATATGAATTGTAAGTTGGAAAGAGATATCTCTGATGATGAGGTGCTTGGGCTCTGAATCTTATTCATTTTTCTAAGGCCCTAAAGCCTGATGGGTTCCATGCTCTATTTTTTAAACGTTTTTGGCATATCGTTGGGCCTGATGTGGTTGCCTTGACGAAGGAGTTGTGGGCAGGAAGAGCCCCTCTAGAATCCCTGAATGAAACTCTTATCACTCTTATCCCTAAACCCCAGTGCCCTCATAAAAACATTAAGTTTTGAGAAATCAATTTGTGCAATGTTATGTACAAAATCTTTTCCAAGATATTGGTGTCCAGGATTAGGGATTGTCTCCCGCTGCCCGTTGCTGAAAACCAAAGTGCTTTTGTTCCAAAGAGATCCATTACCGATAATACTGCCATTGCGTTTAAATTATTCCACTCTATGAAAACCCATTTCTCATCCAAAAGAGGCATAATGGCAGTGAAATTAGATATGATGAAGTCTTATGACGGAGTGGAATGGACTTTTCTTGAAATTGTTCTCTCTAGGTTAGGATTTGGGACGAAATGGGTCTTTAATATCATGAATTATGTTACATTTGTCTCCTTCATAATTAATATTAATGGGTCCCCTTTAGAGATATTTAAACCTTCAAGAGGTTTGCGACAAGGGGATCCTCTTTCTCCTTATCTTTTCATTTTGGTGGTCGATGTCTTTTCTCATCTCATTTTGAAAGCAGTGGATCAAGGATTTATCCATGGTGCGAAGGTATGTAGAAATGCCCCCCCTGTCTCCCATCTTTTCTTTGCAGATGATAGTCTCCTTTTTGCTTATGTTACCCCGCAAGAATGCAGTTTAGTGTTGAATATCATTAAGTTGTATGAAAGGTGTCTTACAAGCAATAATGCATTTCAGAGTTATCTTTCAGTAAAAGCGTCTTACAAGAAAAGAGGGAGGATTTGCAGAGGATGTGCGGTTTTTCCGCTGGTTGATAAACATCCTAAATACCTTGGTCTCCCGAATCTTGTCAGTAGGTCAAAGAAATAAGTGTTCGCTTCGATTATGGATAGGGTGGATAATTTGATCTGTTTTTGGTCAAGTAGGAAGATTTCTAAGGCACGAAAGGAAGTTCTCATTAAGTAAGTGGCCCAAGAAATCTCATCTTATGCTATGTCGTTATTTAAATTTCTGAAAACTCTTGTTGATCAAATCCATTCCCGGTTGGCCAATTTTTGGCAGGGCTCTCATGAGGGAAAATGTAACTCTCATTGGATGTCTTGGGAGAAACCATGTGTTTTGAAATTCTGTGGAGGTCTCGACTTTAGGAATCTCAAATGGTTTAACGAGGCTCTATTGGAAAAGCAAGGATGTCGCCTTCTCACAAATCCAAATGCCCTATTCTCAAAGGTTTTGCGAGCAAAATATTTTCCTCATTCTGACTTCTTGCATTCCCAGCTGGGGCAAAGGCCGGGTTTTTTGTGGCGAAGAATTTGGGGCGCAAAATCTCTTCTTGACATAGGTTGTGTTTGGAGAATTGCTGATGGGAATGATGTTAGTGTGTGGAATGATCTGTGGCTGGAAAATGGCACCAACCATAAGGTTTCCTTGACTGTTGTACCAGGATTCGAAAATGCAAGGGTGCGAGATCTCATCAATGACACGCTTGAGAAATGGGATCGAGGGAAGATTTGCAGTTGGTTTAATGAGGTTGATTGTCATCTCATCCTTCCTCTCACACCAGGTATGGGCAATGACCAGATTTGCTGGATGGGGGAAGCTCGTGGGAGGTATTCTATTCGCTTGGGTTACAAAATGCGGGTTCGAGGCTTGGCCCATGTCATTCCCGATGTTCGCTGGAAGAGTCTCTCGTCGCTCACTGCTCCACCCAAGGTGAATTTTTTTTGTGGCGGGTCTGCTCTGGTGTTCTTCCAACCCTTGAATTTTTGGTGAGATGTCATCTTGCGAAGGACGACAGTTGTCCTATGTGCCTCCAAGATGTGGAATCACCTTTGCATGCTATTCTTTTCTATCATGGGGTAGAAGGGGTGTGGAAGGCATGAAAGCCAGATGTTGGAATGTTCTTTGATCCTTCAGTTGGGTCGGTCCAAAACCTTGTTAAATGAGTGCTTTCATTGGAACCGAGAGTGGTGGAGTTGATCTGCACAATTGCTTGGTTGGTTTGGACAAGAAGAAATGAATGCATTTTCCAAATGAAGGTGACCCAATATCGTATTTAGGTCGAGAGGGCCACGGAGTAGATGACTGTTGGAAAGCAAACGATGCAGTGCCTTCTTCGGGTGACATTCGGTAGGAGGCTCCCTGTTGGTCCCCCCCGACATAGGGTTTTTTCAAAATTAATACAGATGTCACGGTCTCTGCTAATTCCAGGGTTGGTATTGAGCTTACTGCCCATAACAGTTTTGGATAGGCTGCGGAAGCTCATTATAGGGCTGTGCAAAACTCCTGGAGTCCTGTGGTGGTGGAGGCCTCTTCCATCCTTCATGGGATCCTTCTTGCCCTTTCAAAAAATTGGCCCAATGTCTTGGTGGAATTTGATTGCCTCGAAGTGGTTAACGCTCTATCAATGAAGGAAGAGGACTCTCGGCCTTTTGGCCTTATCTTAAGAAATATTTGGTCCTTGACCGAAGGCTTCGTTGAATGCAAATTTTATTTTATCAAACGAGGTGGTAAACTAGATGCTCATTGTTTTGCTTGTTTCGAGAAATCATGGTTTATATATATATATATATGATATTTGTTTACATATAAAATTATGAAACTAAGATAGATAGTTTTTTTTATTATAATATAGCTATATAAATCATATTTATATTATATATACACACTTCTTGTTATATAAATAATATTTTAAAAAATATAAATATGTATATATAAACTAAATTATTCACGATGTCATTTATAAGCTTTTTTTTTATACTGTTAAAAGTGAAGATTTTATCTGCATTAAGAAATTTGTTGATAAAGTGATATCTTTATCATTGGTGAAAAAAATGATGATAAAGACCACCTTTATCATCATTTTAAAAAATTCTATATTTATCATTGTTTTTTGTGTAGCGCTTATAAATGTTAGCGGTTAATAAATAGGAATATGTACCAGTGAATTAAATATATAGATAAATTTTGAAATCTATTAAAAATATTTATTGAAAACCATTTTTTTGTCTGATTTTAAAAAATTGTTTGAAAAACTTTTAAAAGATAAAACTATTTTTTAGATTCCCATTTAAAAAACCAGCTTATTAATTTGAAAATAATGTTTTTCAAAAAACCATTTGTACCTGGAAAAAATGACGGTTGGGATGATGAGAATGTCTGCCCCCGTTCAAGCCTTTGAACAACCATCCCTGTGCACACGTAACTTGCGCGGACGACCCCCTTGCCTTGCCCCACTTCCGCGGTCGTTCCCTCCGGCTCCGCCGCCCTCCCTTACCAGCCCAACTCCCCCGGGGAATAATGGATGGGTGATCCTCGACGGTGATGCCGTATCAAAAGTTCTAAAGGGTGATCCTTTATCCACCACGTGGCAAATGTCAAGCGTGTTCTGTCCGCGTCGCGTCACCCAACATATTTTCGTCACTAAAACGCCGGCGCTGCCTCCCGTATAAATCTTGTTTTTACAACGCTTTCCAGTTGGTGCTCTTCTCCGCCTTCCACGAGCTCCGCCGCCCGTACCATAAAACTACTCTATCTACCCCTTGACACATTCTTTCCGTGCCCCTCCGAACTCACCACTTGCTTGGGATGAATAAATGATACCTAGTTAGAGACGTCAAAGATAAATGAAATGAGTAAAATATACAATTTAAAATTATACTATTTTTTTGTTTAGAATTGAGTATTTAAAAACTATATTTTTTAAAAATCTTACCCAAATCCGTTCGGATTAATAATCAGACAATGATTTTAATTTGATTTTGTTATATATATATATAAAGGTATTTTTATAAATATTTATTTATAATTATATAAATATTTTTTAAAAAATTATATATATTTACTAATAGTCAAATATATATATATATAAATATTTTTTAAAATATATATTTAATATTTTAAAAGATATATAAATATTTATATGATTATAAAATTATTTTATAAATATATATATTTATGATATCATATTTATACAATTATATATAAATAAATATATTTATAAATATATATACTTATAATTATATAAATATTATTTTAAATAATATATATCTATATATATATTTATAATAACTATATATTTATTTAAAAATCAAAGAAACAATTTAAAATTATAATATTTTTTTATTTGGAATAATTGAGTATTGAAAATTTATATTTTTTAATAAGATTTATTTTTATCATATTTTCAAAATATTTCTTTTATTTTTTTTAAAAAATAGATAAATTACTATCAATTATTTTATTTTACTAAATTTTGCATTCACAGATAAATCGAAGTCATTTATTTTATTTTATTTTATTTATGAATTATGAAACCATTTATTGCTCACCTATCTCATTTCGCAATTATCGAGATATCTTGTTTAGGCAATGAAAATTTCCAACGAAATTCCAGCCTACGTGCCGCCGCTGCTGCTAGCGCCGGCGCCTGTTGGTAAGACTCGATGCACCACACTTTCTGCTGCACCTCAACCCTTTCCCACCAGAACTCCGACCTTTCGTCCATACCGCCACTTCTCCCACCGATTCCTCGTGACAACGCTCATAGAACGGCCGGCGACGCCGAAGAGAATGACCGATCGGTGCCGAAGGTTCCTTCGGTTGCTATGGACATCACACCACTGGTGGCGGCGGTGCAGGACGCTCCTTCCGAGGCGCGCGGTTTGAAGACCATGGACGCTGTAGGAAACGGCGTCCTGGGGATTCTGTACAAGTGGGCGAATTACGGCAAGGGTTGGCGTCCCAGGTGGTTCATGTTGCGCGACGGCGTGTTGTCTTACTATAAGCTCCGCGGTGCACATAAAATTAGGATCGATCAAGACACCGAAAGTGGCTTAAGAATCATAGGCGACGAATCGATTCGGCGGATTCCACGCTACAGGAATGGGACCTCGCTCGTTCGGCGGAAGCCCGTCGGAGAAGTTAAGGTTTCAATCAGTGACGCAAAACTATTTTCTTGCATCCAGTTATCGTATATGGTCCAATTTTGTCAAGTATATCACCATGGCGCATACCCTGCTGATTCTAAAAACATGAAGTGCATCATATATTTTTCTTTTGGGTTGCTCCTTTCTCATTATGATTAGTTTCATTTCGAGTTCTAACTCATGTGGGTTGTTCATCTCTTGATGTCTTTTGATTTCTGAATTCTCGTTGGATATTGGTAGTTCTCCCTTTCATCGGCTGCCATCTGCAAGTTTTGAGATTCCAAGGGTTAACATTATGAATATTTTACAACAGTAGGTGGCTTTTTTCAAGGAAGGGGGAATTTTAAATTGATAGAACCTTATATTCATGCACACCATGGCTAGGTTTGGTAAGAGAGAAGAACTTCTTATGGAAATGGAGAAGGCATGGAAAAGGATTGAAAAAAGGATTGGTAAGATAATAATTTGTTCTGTATGCATGGAAAATGTACAATGGAATATGTTAAATGATATAAATATACAATAACAAAGGAATACAATATATTTTTTCTTTGTTGTTTAACACATGAACAGTTAGCATAAATTTTATTTTCCAATGAGTGAATGGACATTCCGCCTATATTGGAAGGGATCTTACATCCCTTGAATGATAGAACTGTCACCCCCTCCACCATTTGTTACCTCATATCAAACATGATTTTCGGATTAGTCCTTCACCCATTCTTTTTATTGGACCATTGTTCCTTTGTACCAAGCGTAGCATAAAAGGTAAAAAGATCAAACGAGAGTCAATTGCTTTGGACAAGGGACATGGAAGTTAGCGAGAGGCTTATCTTATACTCTGAACTTTATTAGAAAAGCAAATTGTGTTGGGCCTTTGAAATTTGCTGTGTTTGTTGGTGGTCAATTTTGTAGGTTTCTTCAATCCGTGAATGCAGATCTGATGACAGGAGGTTCTCAATTTTTACGGGTACAAGGAGGCTGCATTTGAGGGCTGAATCAAAAGAGGATCGAGTGGCATGGATGGAAGCATTGCAGGCTGTGAAGGACATGTTTCCACGTGTCTCTAATAGTGGGCTAACAGGTCCATCTGACAGTAATGTAGCTATTTCTACAGAAAATTTGCGAGGCAGACTCTTGGAAGAGGGTGTAACTGAGGCTGCTATCTGTGATATTGAAGAGATCATGAGGCGTGAGTTTGCAGCATTGCAAAGTCAGCTTGTGCTGCATAAGCAGAAGCAGTGGATCCTCATGGACAGACTGCGGCTGTTGGAGGTACATTTTTTGCTTATTAGAAAACATTGCATCAAATGATTTTAGAATCCTTTTTTCAAATTCTTCTTCTCTGATTCCTGTAAGCTCTTTGATATGCTTCATAAATTGGGATATGGTCAGGGTTTGTGATTATGCGCTGTGGTGGTGGGAATATTTGCATTTTCCATTTTGTATAAGATGAATTTAGACACATGCTTAATGTTGATTGTTTATTTGTGTTTTGTTTTTCTTTAAATATGCTCATTTATTTGAAATGGAGTGTTATTCACGTGCTTTTTATTTACACAAAATTGGATACACCAGGGGGTTTGTTATTTTCATTTTCATTATTTTTTTTTTGCATGCGGTGTTCAAGGATCATTGATGCGCATGAATGATATATTCATTGTGAAAGCTGCAAATAGGGGTTATATCTGGAGAATGTGTTGGCCCATGCTTGATTGATCTCCTCTCAAATTTTATACATCGATCATCATTCCTGCAAATGCACATTTGAAGACCAAATCTTTAAATTTTGAAGTCACCATTAATACAATATCCCTAGAATCTTTGTCAAGCCTGGTAATTCATTATGCTTCCATATGTATATTCCTGACCAATTTTTTGATGATAGAGAATTGGGAAAAATGCCTTTCAGGTCTGCTTCCTGCTGTTGTACGAGTGAGTTTGAAATTTTTTATTTTCTCCCATTGGATGCTATGCATGCATAATCTTTTATCAAAACTCAATCCAGTAAACAAGTTAATCTTATTGGCTTATTAAATTAGCTAGGAGTTAAACCAGTATACCTATGGTCGTTGCCATTGCTTTCTTTCTGGTCTTCCCCCTGTCATATTATGATATATGCTTTCTTTCTGGTCTTCCCCTTGTCATATTATGATATGTGTTTTTTTTTGTCTAGACAGAAAAGGTTGATCTGGAGGACACGCTAGTTGATGAGAGTCGAAGACAGGCAAAGAGAGATGGGATCCCTAGATTGAAGCATGAGAAAAGTAGTGGTTCGTTAGCCGTTCACTTGTTCATTTATTTTATTTTGGTATTTTTTTTTTTCAATTGCCGGTTTTAGAAGAACCGCTATTTGCAGAAATGTTAATTTAGGATACTGAAAAACCAATCACCAGCATGTGTAATAGGGTATGAGAGAACAGGGGGAACAAGTTGTATTTCTATGATGTTTTGGAAAAAGAGCTGTTAGGGGGTGATATTGTTTGTTCTTTTTTATCTATTCTGAGCATATTTTAAAATTCCTGTCTTTTTTTGTCTATTTTTCTCTATTTAGAAGGAAGTGCAAGTGAGACGGATGATGAAAATGAAAGAGTGGATGCTGTAGAGGTAGAAACCGATGAAGATGACAATATCTTCTTTGACACCCGGGATTTTCTTTCTTCCAGTTATTTGAAAATTAGTGGGTCGGACTTGAGCATATCTTCTCTCTCCTGTGATGGTGAGGAGTCTCTTGAATCTGAAGAGGAGGTTGATTCTTTCATTAAATCTAATGGAATTAGGTATCCTTATGTGGAAAGGCGCAAGAATTTGCCTGATCCAATTGAGAAAGAGAAGGGAGTCAGTTTATGGTCAATGATCAAGGATAACATTGGGAAGGATCTTACAAAAGTTTGTCTCCCTGTTTACTTCAATGAACCTCTCTCATCACTGCAAAAGTGTTTTGAAGACATGGAGTATTCTTTCCTTGTTGATCGCGCTTATGCATGGGGAAAAAAGGTATTTATTCAGTAAATTTTTATTCATTTTTTGCGGTGTGCCTTCTTTAAAATTTGTATAATGTTGGTGGGTAATATTCTCAGCCAGTTTATCTGTGCCATCGTTCTTTTTTACTCGGGCATCCTTTGTTAACGCTTTTATCGTGATAACTTTGAAAATCTCACATGCCATCTAGTTCATGTGCTGTTCTTTTCAAAGCTTCCTGTTGGAATTGGATGATTATGGGTCTGTTTGATTCATGTTTTGAAAATGGTTTTCTTGTTTTGGAAAACATAAAAGAAAAAAACTAAAATGTCTGGTGATATATGTTTTGTTTTTATGTTTTCGAAAGTTTTTTTTCATTCTGTTTTAAAAACAAAAAAACAGAATGAACAACCTGGACTTGTTTTTGTCTTCTGTTCTCAAAATAAATTACGAGGATGTGCACATTAGGTATGTAAAGTTCATCTGAATCCAATCTGCCCAGGTCGAAGTGCTCGAGACACCAACCCGTATGACAACCTGGGTTTTTAGGTTGGATTGATCCAATCCGAACCTTTAAAAAATAAAAAATTCAAGTTTTAAATTAATTTTAAAATTAATACTTCAAAAGGCATTGATAGAGGGTGAGTTAAGCTCAGTCCCCCATCATACTTTGTGGAACATGTCATCCTTACTGTTCATTATAAATAAACATCAAGGCCTCCCCTCAGAGGTGTCTTGGGTATTGGGTCATTTTAACATTGCATCAGAGCAGGATCCCAAATCCTGATTCTTCCCCTCCATCTCTTTCCACCCAGGGTTCGACATAGGTATTTTTCTCTTGAGGGGGGCTGTAATAACCCGGATTTTCCATGTATTTTTTTTAATTATATTGAATTATTATGAGTCTGGGAAAATTGACGGCGCATGATTCTGAGACCCGGTGTGCCCGAAATGAATTTCTGAACTTTTTTTAAGGTACGTTCATTAAACGCGCGATCGACGTTTTCAAACTTTTGAATCGGTGCTCGGATTAAAAATCCTAGGGCACCGTTGAATCCGCAGTGCCGGGATTCGCTTAAGGGAGATTTCACTTCAATCGCAGTAGGTCAGGAGAAAAAGATAGATTTTGGGGCTTTTAAAAGAATAATAAAATAACTTAGTTATTTTATTTTCTCTCTTATCTTTTCCTCCAACGGACAAACAGTAGTGGCGAGACCAACGATGTGTCAAGCCATTAAATGACTTGACCCTTCAAATCCTTTGTAACAACGTTGTTGAAAATTAAGAAGGTTCCTATTAAATGAATCCTCATAAATTTCACAAGCGTTACTCGCCCTCCCCCTCTCCTATTTATATGGAGCTTGGGGAGAGGTATTAGAACGACTTCATCAAGCGACGAAGTTCTGATAAAGTGCCGCAGCGCCAACCATTTAGAGGACGAGACCGGTTCCGGCGAGCGGTGACGAGCGACACCGAACCCCGAACCGAAGAACGACGAGTGAGCAGCGTCGTTGGAAGCTTGTTGCGGAAACGACGAACACCGACCCACCTCTAAACGCGAGCGTTCTTCAACGGATTTACGCGGTAGGGTTTTGTCTCGTTTATTTTTCAAGAGATTGTTTAATCATAAATCTTCTTTCTTGTTAAGATGATAACGCGGAGGGCACGTGCCAAACGAACAAGGCCCGGTCCCTCCGCTATTTGTTCTACCTTTGCGTTCTCCGCGGAAGACCGCCGGCGCGGCACCGGCGACCGGCGCTGGCAGATGATGGCGGTGGCTGGCACCGGCCGACCGCGATGGAGGCGGCGCGCCGTCGCGCGCCGTAGGAGGAGGCCGCGACACTATGCCGCGACAGTCAACAAAGTTGTTATAAACTCAATTCCCAAGAAATATCGCAGTGGACCCAAATCCTTCGTGTGAAAATTTTGACGAAGGATTTGAGTTGATCAATGTCGACATCATCACTGTCAGTAATGACAATGTCATCCACAGACTATCAAAAGAATGATGCTTGTTGTAGAATGATGATAGAAAATAGAGGAATCTTTGATGCTTTGACACATGCCAAAGCTAAGCACAACGGTGCCAAAGTGCCCGAACCAGACACGAGGTGTCTGCTTGAGGCCATACCACGATCGACGAATACGACAAACCTTGAAATACCCCCCCTGAGCAACAAACCCCGTTGATTGCTCCATATAAACCAATCCATCAAGAAATCCATGAAAATAGCTTTCTTTACATCCACTAAGGAGATGACCTTTTTCCAATATTGATCGTAGGGATAGTGTGGATGCCGAACTTACCATTATTCTACATTTATAAAAAAGTAGATTATTAGTACCTCACTTAATTACAATTTATGTGAGACCGTATGAATTTAATTTTATTAAGTCTCTCACTGTTTTATCAAGTCCCAACGACTCTCCCCATTGAACTAAGAATGTCCCGTTACTCAAGACATTCTAGTGGAAAATATCCATATTTCCTTTCTTAATGATCCAAACTATGTCCATGAAAACCATAAGGTTTTTAGGTAGGTGGTCTTGCCAACCACGGACTTGCAGTTCCTTGATCCGTGGAGTGGATTCCCTAATTCTATGGTTGCATTTCCAATCAAGTAATAAAAGTCTTAGTCTGACTTAATATTAAGTAAGAGATTTTTATTTATTATGCGTAAAAATTTCTTGTTTTATTCTTTACATGTCTTGTTAATATTAAATGTATTTTATTTAAGGGATTAACTATGTTTTGATAAAACATTTACGCATAATTCATTTTTTTTAAATTCCATCTCTGCATATTAGTCCATTTATTTATGTGATCATGATCTTGCATCCATGAAATAAATAATGTATAAGACATAAATAAATAAATGAACTGATCATGAGTTTATCTAACGATTGATTTATTGAGGTGATAGTAAATCAACCAATGATCTAGGAGAAAACTCATTGTGTCGGTCTTGACACGAGTTGTAGCATTCCACATGTCCACTTGTGTATCACCTGAGTTGAAATCGTCTTGGTTCCGTCTCGAACCACTTTCACGCGCCTTGGGATACTCCTTTTATTACATGTATTTTTAACTCATGCGGAGGTGGGAGAAACCAAATGATTAGTTAAGGTGAATTGCATAAATAACCTTGGACATGTAGGTCCTATATAATAAAGGTGAGAGGGATGACTCACATACCATCATATTTAATTTAATATTAAATAATTTGCAAAATCATGCAATAAATCAAATCAAATAAAACCAATGCGTACACAGGTTTTGGTCAAGCTCATAAATGATCATACACATGCAACGAATATGCAAAAGCACACCGATTAACATTCATTTCTATTCGTTTTTTATTATTGATAAACACAATTGCATTAATTAATTAATTAATTTACCTTTATCTTAATGACCAATAATTACAGATTATTACATTAAATCAATTGACCGTTTATTAATTCTTTAAAACTTTTATTATATAGTCGAAACACATCTGGTGCCAACAGTGTAATTAGATTTTAATGTTGCAATTAATTATTTTAATGGAATGTAATTCTGTCTTTTATTAGGAGACTACACGATGTGTACTTTCGAGCTACACGCTGTGTTCCTCGATTGACGTGTACCCTGGATAAACGCTTAGGGCTTCGACGTGTAGCTTGGTCGGACTACACGCCGTGTACTGACCAGCTAGCTACACACCGTGTACCACGCTTGCCGTGTGTTAGCGTAACCCACCGAAGGACTTGGTGCGTTCTTCGGACGCGGGACTACATGATGTGTACTCCACATACAAGCTGTGTGTTCGCTAGTTGTGTGTCTGCATAACACGCCAAATGACTTCGCGTGTATTTCAGACGCGAGAATTAATGAATTACACGCTGTGTACGCCGACTACATGTTGCGTGTTTCATTAATTACACAGACTGCCTCACATGGTCAGAAACCGTGTATTTGACCACACAGTTAGCGTGAATTTCGCCACTAAATCGTGTATACTACACGACATGTATGCCAACTACACGTTGTGTAATCCGACGAGCCGTGTGTCTGGTTGGCTCGATCTACACGCGGTGCGCAATAAATGCATCGCGTGTAATAACTACTCGACGTGTTGTGTATCCCGCAACATGTCTGTGTGCAGTGCACTTAGATGCACGACGTGTACTCCGACTACATGGCGTGTAACGCAGTCTCACCGACCAAAATCTTTGGCACTTTTCGATGACATCTCCGGCCGTTCTTCATCTATTCTTAGTCTTTTAAAAAAATGAAACCTGAACGATGATAATTAATATGTTGAAATCATGTTAATTAAAAAATCGGATTAATGAACAAATATTTTGGAAATGAAATATCTAACCACCATTGCGCATAATCGATCAACAATCAGATAAATAATCATAAATTTAAAACGTGATTACTCTGATATCACTTGAAGGTTCTGAGTGTAACGGAAGCGCCTAGTGGGTGAATAACCATAAAGGTTTTGTTGAAGTATTTTGAACATGTTTTAAACATATTCTGAAAACACTCTTCATACCCTATGTTTGTAAGCGTAACGTATGGATCAACAATCCTACGTTTGAACAACACGTATGGATCATGCACCCTATGCTGTTGGAAAAGTATGGTTAAACAACCCTACGTTTGTAAGAAATCCTACGTTTGAGGAAACAAACCTATGGTATATCAACCCTACTTTTGTAATCAACTGTACGTTATCAACCCTACGTTTGGAGTTTTGTCGCACGTGAATGAACCCTACGTTTAACTATTCAACGACGGAGTTTTAAATCTACGATATTATCCGTGATTTCTGCAACGGTCTTGACATAAGTTAAGATCTATTCAAAGTTATTTTACGATCGTTTCAAAGGCTTGTTATGATTGTTTTAAAGGCTCATATTCAATGGAGTAAATTGCTTATATTCTTACGGGAAATTACGACTCTTTTTGAATTCAAATATTCATGATTTATTGTGCGATATTTCTGGAGCTGGTTTGAGCTGGAGTTGTTCTACCTATAGTATAAATATCGAGACGCTCTTCATCGGAAAAATATAGGAGATATACAGTAAGGAAAAACTGTGTTTGAAATACAACAAGTGTATCGTTGCCTTCAGAGCTACACTTTGGAGACATATATGTTCTGATCTATCTGTTCGACTCATTTTTATTGGTGTCACTGCTATTGCATCTTATTCTTACATTTTCTTTTGCAAGATCTACGAATCATTCGTCAAAGATACATTTTGAAGACATACATGTTTATACATTTGTCTGGTGTTTTCTATATCGCTCTTTGAAGAAAGCTTGTGCAACATTGAAGATCAATTTGCTGTTGTGTGTTATTGAAGATCTGAATACATCTGTTAGTTGGTGCTACAACTGTGAAGTTTAACCTGTGTTTTCAAACAAATCAAACTCTTTTGATTTGGTGGAGTTTTTGGCTGCTCGGACTCAGTCGTGGTGAAGTGTCAGCTTCTTGTATTAAGTTGTGGATTTACGGTTCCTTGTAAAAGAATCAGAAGGCCCTGTAAAAGTCTTGTAAAGGTGTCAATTGCATGCACTCGGTTGTTAAGGTCTTATGAGGACCCATCTAGTGAAATCACCAAACTCGCTGAGTGTTGGTGGTGTGGACTAGGGGATCTTTATGCTCCGAACCACTATATATTGCCGTGTTCTTTTTTCCTTATTTATTTCCGCTGTTCACTCGTATTTAAGAGAGAATAAAAGGTTCACTGCATAACAAGAGAGGGGTTCAAAATCTATCGAAGTTTTTGAAAAGCACAGTCACCCCCCTCTTGTGTCTTTGTATTCATCATTGCCATTCTGACCCAACACGCCGGGCTTCTTTGTTAGTGTGTTTTTCTGTTTTCGTTTTTTTTAAATTTATATTACACCAGTTCGGAGAGGGGGATTACAAAGAAACAAAGAAACTACTGCGCTTACAAGTATTCGGAGAGACTCGATCCCGAGACCTCCCGTGAGACCCCTCAAAGGCGTAACTACTAGGCTGCCCCTGTTTTTTTTTTTAAATTTATATTGGAAGGTGGACATATCCAGCTTGAGGGGGAGTGTTAGGGGATGTTTCTTTTAGTTTTCCTATGTATCTAAAGCTAGTTACACCTAGTTTGTGGGGGAGTGTGGTTAAGTTGAGTCCCATATTTGACTTTATGTAACATGTCATTCTTAATATTCACTAGACAGCAAGGTCTCCATTGGGTGGTATCTTGGGTATTGGGTCATAGCTCTTCCATTCTAAGAGGTATCATAGAAATTAATAAAAAATATTAAATAGTTTAAGTTGAGTTTGATTTGGGTTATGCCACTTGACCCTAATTCTCAGGCCTGGGTCTGACCGAACCTCAAAAATCTGTTAAAGCTTAAGCCGATGAACCATTTTTACAAGGTGTATAACACAAACAAATTGAATTTAAAAAAAGTATTGTATTTTAAAGAATTGAAAACCTAACCAAACATACCCTATATCATCGAGTCAAGAACTCTATGGTGTCTCAAATCCTGGGATGGTTGGTTGAAGTACTAAGAAATGCGTTAAAATATGTTTTTGGAGTGTGTTTATGGTCTGAAGGTGTTTTGGAATAAGTCAGGAGGTTTGAGGTTTTTGTAAGTTCGAATTAAAACGACTGGAAATTTGGCATGGCACAACGGACTCTGCCCTTAAGCACAGCTGACCATCAAGGCTGAAAATTTGGCTGAGGCAGGACACGACTGACCGTGAAAGTATAAAAATTTGGACAAGACACAACTGGGCATGCCTTATAGGATAAACTGACCGCGAAGTATGAAAATTTGGCAAGGACATGATTGACCGTGCCTTCTAGCACACCTGATCAGGAAGACTGAAAAATTGGCAAATGACCTGACACAACTGACCGTGAAAGTATAAAAATTTGGCCAAGACACAACTGGACATGCCTTTTAGCACACCTGACCGTGACATACGAAAATTTGATTGACACAATTGCCTTCTAGCACAATTGATCATGAAGACTGAAAAATTGGCAGACATGGCACAATTGATCGTGTCTTTGAGCACAAGTGACCGTCATGTATGAAAAATTGGCAAAAGGCACAACTAATCGTGCCTTCTAACACAACAGGCCGTGAAGACTGAAAATTTGGTCAATGCACGGCACAACTGTCTGTGAAGATTGAAAATTTGGCAAGACACGACGCAATTAGAGGTGTACATGGGTTGGGCCTTCCGGGTCCGGGCTGGGTTTTTTGCCTTGGAAATAGGAAAAAATTCATGGCTTGGCTTGACCTGTTTATTAATCAGGAAATAAAGCTCGAAGCTGGGCCTGTTTAAATATATTCAGCCCAGAGCCCAAAGACCGGCCTGGTTATTAATCGGGCCTTGAAATGCAATTATATTAAATGAAAAAAATATAATAATCTTGATTTTAAAATAATACAAACATAAAATTGTGATTTATTTGAAAATTATTATTATAGTATATCATTATCAGATAGGTTGGGTCACAAGTCAGGTAACCAATGTTGTCTGAGCCCGAGTCGATTTTGAATCGAGCTTTAAATGACTCATTTATTATTTGGGGCATAATATCTAGATCCAATGATACATTTTTATTGGGTCGGATGGGTCTTAGGCCCATGTACAGCTCTAGACACAATTTACTGTGCACTTAAGCACCACTGACCGCACAGTTGACTTGAAGTGATTGACTAATAAAAGGTCTCTTGAAGATTTGCTTTAAATGATGATGTGTTTATTCAAAGGGCGGTCAGCATAAAATATTAATCAATTCTCTGTGAAAGGCTAGATGGAAGAAGTTCGATCTATTGAAGGTGACAAAAGGTGTGAAGACTATAGAGGAGATTGCTACACTGTCCAAGAAGGGTGTAATTCTTATTCATTTTGGTATATCTGTTTTTGTAATGGCAGTGTGCCAAACATGAGTAAAGGCAGTGTGCCCAGAGAGGAAAAGTCTGTTCCGGTGAGTGAATTCAGTGAGATGACAAGTGATTCGCTCTTAACTTCTTGAATTAATCTCCACATTGGAGGTGAATCAAGTAAATTTAAAATAATTGATTTTATAATATCCGGACTCACCCCCCTCTAAGGGCATCTTGTTGGGCCTATCGTATATTCTTCTAATTCCCTCGATTAGCGTCTGTTTGGTTTCATGAAATATTTATCCTCTGTGCTACCATCAGCTTGTTATTATTATTATTTTTGGGTTTCACTTTATGCCTTCTACACCAAGGGATGGGCATCAATGCAGTATTCCTTGGTAATCTTTTTGACATCATCATAAGATTCTGGAATTCCTAGAATTTTCATAAATAGATAAAAACAAACTGACTTTGCCCCACACCTTTTTCCTTGGTAGTAATGTTGTCATGCTATTCTGATCTCTTATCAGTGGAATTGTGAACATTCTTTGTTGAATTTTCAGGGTAATAGTCTTATGAGAATTCTTAATGTGTCAGCTTTTGCTGTATCTGGATATGCATGCACGGAAGGAAGAACCTGCAAACCATTCAATCCATTGTTGGGGGAGACATATGAAGCTGATTTTCCGGATAAGGGTCTTCGTTTTTTATCCGAGAAGGTTTCCCCCCCTTCATCTTTTTTCTTTTCACATTTTAAAAGATTTGATTGTGAGCATTTTCCAATGCTTAGTATTCTAAAGATCTTGTTTTTGTCCAGCTTGATCTGAATTATCCTGAATGGGCAACATTATTTGTTTCAGAAACTGAAAAACCTAAGCTATCTTAAAGACCTTTTAGGCATCATTTTTGCAGAGTCAAATTAACGTTTTTTTTTTTGACAGATGGAGAGTGGAATGAAACCCGTGTGTGCTTATATATGTGTATGTATGTATTGGGTATATTTATGTTTACTACTACTGCATTCCAGCTTCATCAGAATTTGGTATTTTGATCGAAAGATAAGCTAAGAAGGAACCATTCCAATTTGTTTTAGTTGACATTCCTAAATCATAGCCTGCTTCAGAGATCCTTTTCTACAAACCTCATGGCTGCTTTTCTTGCATTATAATTTATAATCCCCTCCTAAGATTAATTTTCACTTCTCATCGATCTTTTTCCCCCTTTGGGGCATAAGATGCAGTCATTATCACAATAATAGAATGTAATGTTTTTTTTCCTCTTAATTTTTTGGAGGCATTCTTAAAACCACACGGCTCACCATTCTCCGTCATGGCTTACTATTCTGCATCACGGGCCAATGGTTTCAGGTGAGCCATCACCCCATGGTTCTTGCATGCCACTGTGATGGCACTGGATGGAAATTCTGGGCTGATACCAACTTGAAAAGCAAATTCCGAGGCCGATCCATTCAGCTCGATCCTGTTGGTCATTTGACCTTGGAGTTCGACGACGGGGAGGTCTTTAAATGGAGCAAGGTATGACATCTTTAACCAGAAAGCCATGGCCTTCTGCATGTTCATGCCTTTGAAACAGGCCTCCATGTTTTTCAGGTCACAACATCAATATACAATCTCATATTAGGGAAACTGTATTGCGATCATTACGGTACAATGGTGATAGAGAGCAGTGGTGAGTTTTCATGCAAGCTGAAATTCAAGGAACAGTCGATCATAGACCGAAACCCTCACCAGGTGGAGGGCGAGGTCCGCGACAAAGATGGAAGAACGGTGGCGAGTTTGTTCGGGAAATGGGACGAGAGCATTCATTATGTGAAAGGAGAGGGAAAAGGATTGGAAGAAGCTCATTTGCTTTGGAAACGGAGTAAACCGGCACCAGTTCCCACTCGATACAACCTGACCCCGTTCGCCATCACATTGAACGAGCTGATGCCTGGATTGAAGGAAATGTTGCCTCCTACAGATTCGAGGCTGAGACCGGACCAGAGGTGCTTGGAGAACGGGGAGTATGATAGGGCAAATGCGGAGAAGCTGCGGCTAGAAAAACGGCAGCGACAGTCTCGGGAGCTGGAGGAGGGAGGGTGGAAGGCGCAGTGGTTTAGGAGGGATGAGGGGAGCGACACCTACCGGTACACGGGCGGCTACTGGGAGGCCCGGGAGCGGCGTGATTGGGTGGCCTGCCCTCATATCTTTGGCTATTTTGTATCGGATCCGTCGTGTGCGGGTGAGGGTGCGGCGGTTCCCGATCACTAGCTCCCACGGTCCGCCGCCTGTGCACAGAGAAATGGGTAGGGTATTCATGGATGGGCGTGATTTTAAAATGAATTTGATGGATACGAATGAAAGATGATGTATGGTGTTAGGGTTTGCATAGATATTTCACTTGGGTGTCACGTGTCTCTTTAAAAAAAAAAAAAATAACGGGGGATCGTCTCTCTCGGATCTTCGGGTTTGACTGCCAGATTCGCGTCGCAGTACCGTCCTTCTGGCCACTCATTGGGGTTGTTCAAGCGCAGAAATAAGCCCATCAAGGGACTGGGCCAGCGCGTCCGGCTTCCCCAGACCTTTTAAACATTTTATGTGTATATGTAAAATGTTTTAAATATTTATCATATAGATTAACAGTAGTATTTTAATATAACCTCCAGTGCATTTCATTAAACCCCTCATGTATTTAATAATTAACGCAAAATTAATGATCATGCCCTTGCATTTTATGTGATTAATTTTTTATTTTAAAATCAGTTTTAAATATTATAAAATTTAGCTTCATTTAGAATTAACATTATTTGACAATTTCAAATTTTCTATACCGTCATATAAACATTTATTTATAATTATGTGCACAATTAATAAATTAATTGAAAACATCAATAGATATTCTCAGAACATCAATAAAATACAAATACGGATAGGTGTGGGAGGATATTAGTTTCTTTTATAACCAAACTCGATATTCAAACCATGTGGTTTTTAAGTTATCATTTGAATACCAAAATTCAATAGCCTTTATATTTTTTTGGGTTTCAGTTATTTATTTACCTTAACCATTCAGTTATTTTTATTTCGGTTTTTGATTAACCATTTTATATATAAAAAAAATCTCACCCTAATCATGTTGGACAAAAATCTTATTTAGGTTTTTGATTAACCATTTTATAAAAAAAAAACTCACCCTAATCACGTTGGACAACATAAACATATATTTGTAAATAATTTTTTTCTGTTTTTGATAAGATCAAATCTACATGAAACTTAAACATATTAAGGGCTATAATTATTTTATGAAATATTCGTCCATCGATGAGATCCAGTCATGTATCGATGAGCGTTATATGAAAAATATTAGAATTTTACTGTTAAAAGGAAGTAATGGAATTACAATATATATGAAGAATGTTAAAATTCAAAAAATCTTACAAAATAAAACGATGTTTAACATCAACTATATATGCATATCGAAGGCCCTTTATGATTGAGAAGCACCCATAGAGAGGTGAATGCTCAAATCTTAATCTGTTTAAAACCCGATTAATGCTTGTATGAACCCGAACCTTATTAATTATATAAATCCCACTTAACCCTCTTATCACTTGAATCCAGATAATTTTATTATTATTATTATTATTATTATTTTTAAATACAATGACGATAGAGGAAACCACCAGCGGCAGTGTGTGGCGGACCAGGGGTAAGGGAGTCGCTTGAGGTGTGTGAGGAACATAGGGGTTTATAAGCCCTCATGTACCTCAAACGATTTGAGTGACTCCCCCGCCGAGGACCCTAGTTTACCGGCGCCTATTGATAACATCCTCTCTCTTCGACACAATTGCTTTTTTTTTTTTAAACAAACGAGTATGGGATTCACTACTAGAGATATGGGTTTTTGCACCCTTGAAACGGGCGACAACCATTGACAGTCGGTATTAGTAAGTAATAGCGACCACCAAAGGCGGTACCAAACCTTACAACACCCCCCCACCCCGACTTATCACCCCCCCCATCTCTCTCGCGCACCTCCACCCGCATCAAACCCTAACCCCGCCGACGCTCCCTTGTCGCACCGGCCTCCGGCCCTCGTCGCACCCGCCAGCCGCCGCTCCTCTCCCTCTCCGCCCCTCGCTCCGGCTCCCTCTCCCTCTCACGCACCCCCCACTCGCGGCAAACCCTAGCCTCGCCGACCGCATCTCCCTCGTCGCACCCTCCTCGGGCTTCAACTCGGGTTCTGTCTCCCTCGTTGCACCCTCCTCCTTCGGCTCCGGCTACATCTCCCTCGTCTCAATCTCGCTCCGACGGCTCCGCCCCCTACTCCTCCGATCGCGCCTCAATCGTCGCCGCGCCCGCATCCGGATCTGTGCGCCACCCTTCTGTCCTCGCAACCGCCCCTCCTTGTTGGGGAGAATCCCGATTCCGGGCTAAAAATTGCTTGCCAAAAATATCGTGAGAAACCCGACGAAATATAGAAGCGATATGAGCAGAATAAATAAATCAGCACACATGATTTTTTAACGTTGAAAAACCCTCCCATGCGGAGGATTAAAAAACCATGGGACAAATCCCAATAATATCCACTATAAACCAGAGAATACACAGAATCCAAATAATGCCCGAACTTGAATTACAAATAAGAGTATAGAAAATCTGTGTGAAAACCACATCCTGATACGCCTCCGCCATGTCTCTGATAAACATCTCACTGACGCCATATATCGGAAGATCAATCTGTGACAAAACATCACCCTTCTGTCGACGAAACGTCACTACCTCGGAGATCTTCACCCGAACATGCGTCAACCTCGCACCAGCTTGCGACACCCGAATGATCTCGCCATCATGATGTACCGCCAATCTTCAATCGGGACACGCTACCTGGTCACCGCTATCAGACTGACTTTTGATACGTGGCCCCGATCATAAATTGCATCACCGTTGTTCCGCACCTATCAAACGCCGATGCGCCGCACATGCTACCGCCAATGCGGTAGCCCTTTTGCTCTCGGTGGACTGCATCTTGAACACCCTGCCAAGAACATCGTCACACGTCCAAGATAATTGTGTCGTCGTCGTCATGTCACACGGGCTACCACAAACGTGGCAACCCCTTCCCGGTTCTCCCTTGCCGGCTACATCTTGCTGGCACACCCCTTCTCTACAGAATATGTTTCTTCATCTCCTTATATAAACACCAAGTCCATAATCATCAATTAATGCAATCAACATCCATTATTCCATCCATTAATATTGAGAATTAAATATCCATTAATGTTGGGAGAAAATCCTCAATTAATGGTGATATAGATCTCTTCATTAATAATTTTCATCTCTCATCAATAAATGTAATGAATCCCTCCATTAATAATTTTTTCTCTCTCATAAATAAATGTGATGAATCCAACAATTTCCTCCTTCATCACATTAATGAATGGAACCATCCAACAAACCCAGTTGGAATGAAAAATAGGTCGGTATCACACCAACCATTATCATCTGCAGAAAATATGACGACGTCCCTTTGCACTTCTGATAAAAAAAATATCAGCTCCCCCTACAAAAAAGAAAATCAAACGCCGAAATCTTCGTCACATTTGTATTTGCACCGTCCTGCTGAACAAGACCAAAACCAAAAACATCTGGCTCCCCCATAATCGTGATCGCCACATAATTTGGAGCACCTGCAGGAATAAACTGCTCCCCTTGCTCAACATTCCCTGAGCCGACATGTGCATCACCTCTCTCAACCTGCTTTAATTTTCAAACTTTATTCTACTCCACGCATGCATCTATGACCCTCTTCGAAGCTTCCATAATTCTCACATTAAACTGCAAGCACAAACCAACCTTCTTTGATACCACTTGTTGGGGAGAATCCCGATTCCGGGGTGAAAATTGCTTGCCAAAAATATCGTGAGAAACCCGACGAAATATAGAAGCGATATGAGCAAAATAAATAAATCAGCACACATGATTTTTAATGTGGAAAAACCCTCCCATGCGGAGGATTAAAAAACCACGGGGCAATTCCCAATAATATCCATTATGAATCAGAGAATACAAAGAATCCAAGTAATGCCCGAACTTGAATTACAAATAAGAAAGTGTAGAAAATTTGTGTGAAAACCACACCCTGATACGCCTCCGCCATGTCTTTGATAAACATCCCGCTGACGCCATGTATCAGAAGATCAATCTGTGACAAAACGTTACCCTTCTGTCGACAAAACGTCACTACCTCGGAGATCTTCACCCGAACATGCGTCAACCTCGCACCAGCTTGCGACACCCGAATGATCTCGCCATCATGATGTACCGCCGATCTTCAATCGGGACATGCCACCTGATTACCGCTATCGGGCATACTTTTGAGACGTGGCCTCGATCATCAATTGCATCACTGTTGCTCCGCACCTATCAAACGCCGATGCGCCACACATGCTACTGCCAACGCGGTAGCCCTTCTGCTCTCGGTGGACTGCATCTTGAACACCCTGTGATTAGTCACTGAAAGTGTCTAATATTAATTGTTAATATCTTTATATTAATTGTTTCAAAGTCCATAAACATTGTTTTTAGTGCATTACATAAATAGAACTTCATTTCTCATCTTAAATGCAATTCATGTTTAAAATGAAAATTTGGGCCCAATCATTCATTTGTTTGTGGACAATACTATATTCATTTTCTGAATTTGATATTTTGGGATATGACTGATCACTTTGTTTGGAACATTTTATCTTTTAGGTCTGATGAATGAATCCCAATGGAAGATGGATATTTTTGCGCCCGAATGCAGAAATTTGCTGGAGAAAGCATAATGGGCCTAAGGCCCATCAAACAAATGTGGGGCCCACAAACCAAGCCCAATGAAGCTCACCTTTATACAGTAGAAAGATAAAAATATGAGGATCATTTTATTCAACTGTGACCAGATCTAATTCTGAAGTTTTCATGATGATAAAGGGATCTGAAGCTGAGATTTAAATGGTGGACCCAACATTAATGCACATAAAGTCGTCCCACCATTTCGACCATAACTTCTAAACGGATGAGGAAAATGTCCTGAAATTTTTACATCGCATAGAGGACACATGGAAGAAGATGTTTTTCTTCTAAAACCCCTCAAGATTCTGCCTCCATCAATTAAAGATTCGAACGTCAAAATGATGGACGAATCTGGACAGTTTTCCAGGTCAACTTTGAAACGTCAATTTCCTTTTGATTATTCACCCTTGTTTTGACTCTATTAATTGTTGGGGGGTGAATTAATTGTTGGGGTGGACCTAAGGCTCCTAATATGCCTATATAAGGAGATGGTGGTGAAGGGAATTATCATCTAAATTTTTTCTTTGAATCTAAGTTTTTCTTTCAATTGTAATTTCCCGCTTTCGTTTTGTAATGGCATCGTCAATTTCTCTAATGTAAGTTTTCATTAACGTTTAGTATTTTAATAAAATTTATTCTTCTTCATTTTTTATTTTCCTTTTCTTCACACGTTGATACCGTTGAATCAAGGTGTGAAATTATTCACACCAGAACTTGTGATTTCAATCACACAACGGTGGAGTGTTCGTTCTTTTAATAATTTTCTTCTTCTTCAATTCCACCCCCATAAGTCTACATCCCACTTCCATTGGTAGAATAACATCAATGGAGTGCTAACCTCTTAAGGGTTGATCCAAGGGAGTAGCAAGGTCAGGGATTGAATTTTATTTCATGTACTTAATATTTAAATCTATTCATTATTTTAGGATTTTCATTTGATGAGTTACATTCTTTCTCATCTTTTCCAACTTTAACGATGACACATTTTGAGTGCTAGTACGATCTATTTCCTTTGAGTGCTCATTAAAGTGATTCTCAAAGTGAATTGGTGATTGGCCTTGGAATTGTGTAGGGATTAAATTGGGGAATGATTTGGAAGAATTATCTCATTGTTTGGATATGTCTTGAATTAATGACATGAAATTTTCTAAGAAAAGAAATTCATCCAATCCACCCCAAGCAAAACCCTAAGATCAACCCACCATCAATAATTGTTTAGTTCGCATAATTTTTTATTATATGTTATTTAAATTATATCTTTAGTTCTCCAATTAAAATCCACCTCAAAGTTGGCCACTTCATAGCCAATCCATCAACAAATCATAGTGTCTCAAGGTTTCTTCTTCGGTCCCTGTGGATTCGATCCCTACTTGTACTTCAACGACCACTTTTACCAGTAGGGTAAATTTGGGCGCAACCAACCTACCAAGAACATCGCCACATGTCCAAGATAATTGTGTCACTGTCTTCATGTCACACAAGCCACCGCAAACGTGGAAACCCCTTCCCGGGTCTCCCTTGCCGGCTACATCTTGCTGGCACACCCCTTCTCTACAGAATATGTTTCTGCATCCTCCTTATATAGACACCAAGTCCATAATTATTAATTAATGCAGTCAACATATATTATTCTATCCATTAATATTGAGAATTAAATATCCATTAATGTTGGGAGAAAATCCTCAATTAATGGTGATATAAATCTCTCCATTAATAATTTTCATATCTCATCAATAAATGTGACGAATCCCTCCATTAATAATTTTTTTCTCTCTCATTAATAAATGTGATGAATCCAACACCTTTCTGTCCTCGCAACCACCCCTCCTTCGCGTCTCGCCCGACCTTAGACTCCATCTCTTCCAGATTTTCCAGGTAATCCCTAACTGCACACGGTTGGAATTCTGGTATATGAATGTGCTTCATATTTATGAGATTGTGCATAGTTATTAAATTTAATATTTTGAGATTTAATGAACATAAATTAAACCCAATAGCCTTTGTTTGGTTGTTGATTGCAAGCTGTCCCACAACGCAGCCCACAACACTCCGACCTTGCAATCGCTGAACGCTTGGTTTCATTTTTCCATCTTCACGATGATATTCATTTTTGTTTCGTGTTCTTCTAATGTTTCGTGTTCATTTTAGCTTGAATCATCATGTACAAATTATTGTTTCTATTTTTAAGTGTTTGAAAATTTCTTAAAAATGTGTTTTTCGATCATGTACAAAAAAAGACTTTAAAAAAATAATAGGTATAAATAATTAAATATCCTTAAAATGTGATTATCGCGTCACTTGAGAATTGTTTTCTTGTTTTGGATGAGTATGAATTGAAGTCTATATGCAATTGACCAGTCTTTATTTTAAATATATTTTGTGATATGAAATTATAAAAATGCCTGTAATATGAAGTCTTGTGTAAACGTTACTACTTGTTATACCGATATTAATATAGATAAGAGTTGGATTGATCTTCCAAATCGAACGTCTAGAGAATATTTCGAGGGAATTATGCAATTTATTAATTTCACTAGAGGATTTGAAAGTGACTATATTAGTTGTCAATATATAAAATGTGCAAACATATATCAATTCACATGAGATATTGTGAGTGAGCACCTATTCTTGAATGGATTTTTGAAAAATTATAAGAGTTGGACTCGTTATGGGGAAGAATATATTCATTGTCAAAATACAGAAACAATTCAGATGGATGTTGATGCGAGGACGAATGATCTGATGCATGAAATGCTTACTGAAATGGTACGTGGGTTGGCCCCTGAAGGCATTGACATCTAGAATTTTGAGACTGGTGAGATAAATCTGTGCTCTGGTGTAGATCGTGATTCATTGAGGTTTTATGAAATACATAATGATGCAAAAACTAAATTATATTCTGGATGTATTTCTTACAGTAAATTGTCATTTATCATGGAGTTATTGAATTTGAAGAATTTGAATCAATGGTTAGACACATCATTCGACACGCTGTTGGTGTTATTGAAAAAGGTACTTCCTATTGACGCTAAGATTCATGAGTCGTATTACCATGCTCATAAGCTGACAGAGAACTTAGGTTTTACATATGAGACCATAGATGCATGTGCAAACAACTGTATGCTGTTTAGAAAGGAAACTGTCTATTTGGATAACTGTACGGTCTGTGGCACTTCCAGGTGGAAAGATAATGGGGGAAATAAGACTCATCAAAGTCAGACTGCAAAACAGGGAAAACCGATTGCTGTAAAGAAAATGCGTTACTTTCCCCTGAAGTCGAGGTCGAAAAGATTTTTTTATATCATCTAAAGTTTCTAATTTAATGAGATGACACGTGGAAAGAAATAATAAAAGTGATATGCTAACCCACCCGACAGACTCGTGCATGGAAGGATTTCGATCGGAGACAACTCGACTTTGCTAAAGATGGTCGTAATGTCCGATTGGAGTTGGCAGCAGACGGTTTCAATCCATTCAGGTCTATGGTTGGTGCAACTTATAACACATGACCCGTGGTGTTGGTTCTGTATAATCTTCCTCCGTGGTTTTGTATGAAACAACAATTTATATCACTTTCCACTCTTATCGATGGACCTAAAAGTCCAGGGGATAAGATTGATGTTTACCTTTAACCATTGATTATTAAGTTAAATGAATTTTGATGCGATGGTGTGATGACTTACAATTGTGAAATGAATGAGTGTACTACTTTTTACGCAGAATATCTTATAGATCTTGAAATAAAATTAGATAAGCCCTCTCGGATTCATGATGGTCCAGTTGAGAAGGAATTATATTTGATATGGACAACATCAAGTGGGTACAAACTCATCGATATATCTTGTTCAATACTCCATCAGTTGCACCATTAATGCAGTAAGTTTCTTATCACTTTTATTGTTTAACTTTTACATGTTATGTTTACATATATAAAGTTGATCATTTAAACATCACGTTATCATTTGCAGGAAACACATTAATGAGCTAAAACAAGAGATGTCTCGTGCGAGTGAGTATCAAATTCAACAATCTTATTATGCGTCATTTCATGATTAGTTCAAGGATTTTGTACGTATAAATTGATTTTCATTATGAGTTAAGTATAATACTAACTTCTTTCTGCATAAATTATTATTGAATTCTATGAATTATATAGGTTCATAACATGTGGGAGTTAGGTGACCCCACACTAACTGAAGAATTTAACCAACTAGTTGAGGGTCCATTTATAATGTATCGTCATTATAAAAATATAGATGTTAATGATTTTTGATTTCACATTAAAGATGTTGATGAAAAACGAGCAACACAAAATAGTGGAATCGGTTGCCCAACCGTCGATTTTGGTTATTACTATGGTCAATTGACAGACATCATTGAAGTTGTATACGCACATAGGTTAAAATACATATTGTTAAAGTGTAATTGGGTTGATCCAGTCTGTGGAAGTAAATTCGATCAATATCAGTTTACATTGGTGAATTTTAACAATATGTTATACAAGAATGAATGAGTTAGTAATGAACCGTTCATTTTGACATCACAAGCGAAACAAGTTTTCTTTGTTACCTTGCCATCAAATCCGAATTGGCAAGTTGTTGTGAAAATATCCCGACGAAGAGTGTTTTTAATTGAACGAGATAAACCCGAGACTGTTGCCTTTGTTGCACAACAACTTGATCAACATACTGTAGTTCAACGTGAAGAATATATTCATTGGGTTAGAGAGACTGTTGAAGGAGAAACAATCGATTTTCATGTTTAATGAAAGGTATTATTGGTTTCTCTCTCTTCAGTTTAAAGACTTTTTTTAGAGAGAGAATCTCTCGAAGTGACCTTTTTGAACCCTCCACACCTAGAAACCCCCCTCCCCACGAAGAGGTCATCCGGAGAAGCCCCGGTTGGGAAAGATCCGTTGCCAGTCAAGATGGTAGAGCGCCCCATGGGGTAACAGTCCGACCAGGGATGGTTCGACACAACAATCCGTCAGCTAGGTGGTCTGCGCCCTTCTTCCCACCCGGTGAGACACTGGGTGACCTGGAAAGGTGAGTGGATCATGGGAGGTAGAAATTCCCCCAAGAGTGGGATCCCAGGAATCGAACCCCATACCTTACTGAACATTGTTGTTATGGGCCTTGACCTTGCACCACTACACCACCGTCGAAGCGGCAAATGTGTTATATGGGTAACGAGGTATAGGTGGGCGCCACACCATGCTTATTCTGGGCCCAACCCACCACCTGCGCACCACATGCCCCCATATAATTTTGAGTGTGGCAGGACTCGAACATGAACCAGTTCCGTTGTTAGGGAATGACCGCCTTACACAGTACCACTAAGCCAACCCCGGTCAGAAAAACCTTTTTTTTAAAATTGTTTAACTTTTTATAAACTGTTTAATTTTTTTTAAATTGTTTAACTTTGATGTCTTCAGTCAATATTAAAAAATCAATTCATCTATTTGGATAATTTTCAACTTAATATTCTATTAATAAATTATTAAATAAAAAAACAAAAAATAGATTATCTCACTCTATTATTCTTTTTACTGTTTCATTAGTCAATACCATTCACAAAAGGGATTACCGATATTTGAATATGAAATGCTATGCTTTGATATGCTTGGGATATATTCTTTTGGTTATATTTTATTTGAGTTGTCTGGTCTATATAGATAGTCATTGTAATAGGCAATGAATCCTTTCCTTACTAATGTTTTTTATGACTGCAGGAATGTCAAGGGAACAAGCACCAGATCCACATCATTCAGCAGAGTCATCTACGTCTAAGGGTAAAGGTATGTATGAATGTAATTATGTTTATTTTTTTAATTAATCCTTAGATATATACATGCACATCTGTATAATTATGTATGAAATTATTTTCAACATCCCCACCATTGGTGGTGGGGTGGTAAGGGTTTGGGGGGGGGGGGGGTGTAGGGGTAAGTCATAAGGTCAAGTCCCGAAGCTTATGATTTACTGCAATTTTCTTCCTTGTGTTGTGTTCCACAGTGATAGATGTAATCAAACTAGTATAAAATTATTTTCAACAAGATCAGACTTGACTACTTCTTCCTCTCATAGGAGAGGCCCTGGTTGTGGTATTTCATCTTGGAATTCTGACACGACCCTAGACGTATCATTTGATGATAGATACCATCCTATGGGAGTGAGTGCCCCTATATTTATTCTCCAGTTGGGTCATTTCATACGCTAACCACAATGATTTTCATTGACCACATGTGACTGAGTTTCATCCCCTCATGATACATTTGATTGGCTATGGAGTAAAGTTTAGGTAAGAGGACCATTTTAGTTTCTTACATATGTTTAAAAAATACTAACATGTGTGATTATTTTTTTCTTAAATAGAATAATCTGAAAGTGTGCCCCAATTATTTTTGGCCAGTGTGCATGGCCAAGTATCATAAAATATGGAAAGATCATAAAGGGAGAGTCAAGAGGGAGCACTGGGTACCAAATGTGGGTGTCCCAGACCTTCTGGAAAGAGTCTCGAGAGGTGTTCTCCCATCTCAGTGGTGTGAGTTAGTTGCATATTGGTCTACTGAGGCTGCTATGGTTAGTTTATTTATTTTTGTTTATATATTTCTAAGAATGTGTAGCATTCTACATGTTTGAAATTTTAATTAATTGAATGTAGGAGGTGTTAGAACGTCATTCCGAGAATCCTGTGATGGAGGGACCACCTCACAGGCTTGGGACTCATTACATGTCCCAAATTCAACATGATGTATTTATTATTCAATTTTTTAATTTATTATTTAATATGGTTTTGTGTTCTATATTTATATCTTATTGGTATACAGTTATGGGAGCAAGATGCACCAACTAATAAAATGTCAGTGTGGATGATGACTCATGATTGAAATGATCCAGAGGTTGCATGTCTTATAGTAAGTTCTTGTACTAATTATCAATACTTACATGCATCTATATATAAATATATATTTATATTTAAATATTACATAGGCTCAATTTGAAGCTGAGTTAGCGCAGCTTCCAGAGGACCAATGACAACTTTCCATGCGAAGGAATGAGACATTCCATCACATTATTGGTCGTGATGGACATGGATATAGTTTGACCTATGGAACAGGGATTCCTCGTTCTGTAGTTTCACATGCTAAGTTTCTGGCTCATATTTTTGCTGGGATGACACATCAGGTGATGAATTTTATGGCACATATGCATGCTTTTGAGGAGGTAAATGTGCAAATATTGGATGAGGTTAGAGCACTGCGGGAATATGTGCTTTGGGGTGATGGTGCAGGGGATCCTAAGATGTAGGATTATATTAAATTTATTTATTTATTTTTTATTACATTCATTATTAATATATTCATAATTTTTATTTTTTGTAGCGCCCTACCGCATCAGATGGAGGTAGCAGCCATGGCCCCGCATGATGCGTCAGATTTAAGAGGTGTGTTTGTTTTATTTTTCTAGTTTCTCATTCAAATTGACTATCTCATTTTTTTTAGTTAAGTCAAAAATCACATTTACATTTTCATTAAAATGAAATTTGACCAAGTAGATATTCAAAACTAGCTAAAGACATTTAAACCGATGAGAAAACTTGGGAAAATAACCAATAAGTGATTTTTTAGCTTTCAATTTCAACCGCATGTCACATGTGGTACATACAAAAAGTTAGCAATTAGATAAATTCCATTACACAATGACCTTATCTCCACAATCAAGATAAGAGTCCAAAACACATTTTCAACCATTTTTCACAATTGAATGTGCAACCACTATCTCCTCCACGCTGAATCCATAGTTCAACTTTCTTCTTCTCCCTATGAGCCAAGGAGTCATAAACCACTGGAATTGTCTTGGATATTTAGAACCTTGAATGGATTGGTCATTCATTATCCCTATGTTGTATCATCATCTGCAACACACACATTCAAGAGGATCGAGCCACAACCACCATTACAGTGTTATGGTATTTTTGAAGTTGTTTCATCCTAGCCATGGTCTTTTCCATGATCATCAAGGCATTTCCATGGTAATTTTAAGTTCATACTCCTCTTTTCCAACACTTACATGATCTATACAATGTCACAATAGTCATTTCAATCTCTTTCACATACAAGCCTTCATTGTATTAAAAAATGTCCTCATAATGTTCACCTGAGATTCCAGTGTGGATTCCATGGTTTCCCCACCTTGAGTTGGCTTGATGCACCGAACATAAGCCATCAAGGTGGTGGAAATAGAATTTTCCAATTACTTTCTATGGTGGTCTAATGAGCTTTAGCAGCACAGGTGGTGACGAGGTGTGTCCGACAAGGAAAGCATGGGGCTGAAGCAGGATGATGTCGTTCTGGATTCCACAAATAGTACATGGTAAAAAGATGTAAATACCAACTTAATGCACTTAGGTTGACATGAAATCATGGGATAATAATCATCGAGGAATTTTGGATCTATAGGAATCAACGCTGCATCCACCAGATGCTTGTGTCGCCGGGTATGATTAAAAACAACAAGTAACGTTGCTTAATGCTATTAAAATGACACATCTCCTGTGAGGGGGGTCAAAACATGAAAAATAATTTTGGTTGACATTTAGAGTTAGGAAAAAATTCCCCAAATAATATGTGATCTATTGGAATCAACCGCGTGTCAATCCGATGCACGGATTGATTGGTACAATTAAAATTTCATTTTCACATCTATTATCATTTATGTAATAATGATAAAATCATGTGTGTAGGAGTAAAAACCGACCAAATGAGCTCTGATTGGCATGAAATATTAGGAAAACGATATATAAGTAATTTATAATTTGTATAAAGCATTAGTACATGGATCAGATACCTGAATTTCTCAGTATGATCAAAAGTGGTGTTTGCCCCTCAGATTTAGAGTTGAGTGATAAATCATGTAAAAGATTTCAATACCAACCTAATTCACTTGGGTTGACATGAAATCATGGGAGAAAAATCATCAAGTCATTTTTTATCTATATGAATCAACACCACATCCATTAGATGCTCGTGTCACTCGGTATGATTAAAAATAATGAGTAACGTTGTTTAGTGTTATTAAAGTGACACATCTCCCGTGAGGGGTGAAAACACGTAAATGATTTATGATTGATGTAAAAAGTTATAAGAACACTAATCAAATCATATTTGATCTATATGAATCAACCACACATCAATACGATGCATGGATTGATTGGTACAATTAAAAGTTCATTTTTACATCTGTTATCATTTATGTAATAATGGGAAAATCACGTGTATAGGGGTCAAAACTAACCAAATGATCTCTGATTGAAATGAAATATTAGGACAATGATATATAAGTTCTTTTTAATATGTAGGAAGCATCGGTACATGGATCAGATACCTAAATTTATCAGTATGATCAAAAGTGGCATTTTCCCATCAGATTTGGAGTTAAGTGATAAATCATGTAAAAGATATCAATATCAAACTAATGCACTTGGTTTGACATGAAATCATGGGAGAAAAATCATCGAGGCATTTTGGATCTATAGGAATTAACGCCAAATCTATCATATGCTCGTGTCGCTTAGTATGATTAAAAAGAATGAGTAATGTTGCTTAGTGTTATTAAACTGATACATCTCCCGCAAGGGGGTCAAAACATGCAAATGAATTCTAATTGATGTGCGAAGTTAGGAGAAAAATTTCTCAAATAATATGTGATCTATATAAATCAACTGCATGCCAATCTGATGCATGGATTGATCGGTACAATTAAAAGTTCATTTTCACATCTATTATCATTTTTGTACTAATGGGAAAATCACATGTGTATGGTTTAAAACTGGCCAAACGAGCTCTAATTGACATTAAATATAAGGAAAATTATATTTAACTCATTTATAATCTATAATAATAATCATTATATGGATCAGATACCTAAATTTTTTGATATGATCAAAAGTGTCATTTTCCCCTCAGATTTGGAGTTAAGTGATAAATCATGTAAAATGTGTCAATATCAACCTAATGCACTTGTGTTGATATAAAATCATGGGAGAACAATCATTGAGGCATTTTGGATATGTAGGAATCAACACCACATCCATTAGATTCTCATCTCACACGGTATGATTAAAAACAACGAGTAATGTTTCTTAGTGTTATTAAAATGACACATCTCCCATGAGGGGGTCAAAATGCGCAAACGACTTCTAATTGATGTGAAAAGTTAGGAGAAAATTCCTCAAATCATATACGATCTATTGGAATCAACCATGCATCAATCCGATGCATGTATTGATCGGTATAATAAAAAGTTCATTTTCACATCTATTATCATTTTTGTAATAATGGGAAAATCATGTGTGTACGGGTCAAAATCGACCAAAAGGGATTTGATTGACAAGAAATCTAAGGAAAATGATATTTAAGTCATTTATAATCTGTAGGAAGCATTAATATGTGGACTAGATACCTAAATTTCTCGGTATGATCAAAAGTGGTGTTTCCCCCTTAAATTTGAAGTTAAGTGATGAAACATGCAAAAGATGTAAATATCAACCTAATGCATTTAGGTTGGCATGAAATCATGGGAGAAAAATAATCTAGGAATTTTGGATCTATAAGAATCAACGCTGCATCCATCAGATGCTCGTGTTGCCCGATATGATTAAAAATAATGAGTAATGTTGCTTAATATTATTAAAATGACACATCTCCTGTGAGGGGGTCAAAATGCGCAAACGATTTCTGATTTATGTGAAAATTTAGGAGAACATTACTCAAATAATATGTGATCTATTGGAATCAACCATGCATCAGTCCGATGTGCCGATTGATCGGTACAATTAAAAGTTCACTTTCACATCTATTTTCATTTTTGTAATAATGGGAAAATCATGTGTGTAGGGGTAAAAACCAACCAAATGAGCTCTGATTAACATGAAATATTAGGAAAATAACATTTAAGTCATTTATAATCTTTAGGAAGAATCAATATGTGGATCAGATATCTGAATTGTTCTTTTGACTACTTTTGGTGGTCGCTAATGCTTGTATTTGTAGTAGTGCTTTGGGTATCCTATCATAAATACTCGAACCCTACTAGATTATTAATTGGATAGTTACAATAGTTTGGGGGACTGATATTACAAATAAACAAAAAAACCACTGTGCCTATAAGTATGTAACGTCCCAGATCCGGATGCCACACAATGGGTGCCCCGAACCTGGTTGGTCACATAACCTCAAGCGCATTTCCCCAAACGCCAGAGGTTGCCGACTAGCGGCGAGGGCCAAGGACTGATAGTGGGGAAACTATGCCCTCATTTTTCAAATTGTTGTACAATGGAACAAAATATAACCATAAAAAAGCAGAAGCAGTAAACAACATAAACCAGAAATGGATAACTAAAGTAAAAGATAACCAACAGTCATATATATATATAATTATGAAACATGTCACTAATTCTAAGAAAGCATCCAAAACAGGATACATTGCAATAAGATACAGTACAACACAAGGTACAAAAGTACAAAAAAAAAAAAACTAAAACAGTGCAACATGAACTCAGCAGCATCACAAGCCTAAGCTCGGTCCCATGCTCTCCTATTCCCCTACAACAGTCATGTACCTATGTAGGGACTCTTGCCCTTATCAACACCTGCAACAATATAATCTATTTGGGCCTAAGACATGACCCGAACAGGGTGTGAGAAATAAATCCCAGAAGGCAACCACCGAAGGCCCGTGCCCAAATGTCAGTGAAAATGTGCAACATCAGTGTGCAATAATAAAATGCAGCAAACTAGGAAGTAATCCAAAGTAACTATCTTTACCATTTACATTACCATTTTACTAATTATTTATCAATTCCAAGCCCGTGCTTTATCTTGGTAAGTACCACATAAGAAATCACCACAGTGAATATTCAAAGTAAACATTGTCCTTGAACACACAAATCCTTACCCTTAGGTAAACAGAATCGAAACCCACAGGTGACTACCCACAGGCATAATGAATATTGCCCTTAGGAATACGAGATATTTCCCTAAGGCACATAAGTACTACCCTCAGATATATGAAACGTTTCCCTAAGGCTAAACAAAACACTACCCTCAGACATTCCATAGGAAAAAAAAGTAACCGGGCCGAGCCCAACACATAAGAAAGAAATTTATATATGTTTCCTCTCAAGAAAACTCAAAACATGCTATAATCACAGCATACCCATGGATATCCTAGCCAAACAACTAAACAAGGGAAATGCACCCATGGGGTGGTCCTAGATCAAAGAAATGATCTCAAACAGTAGATTATATTACTCATTAGATTACCTATGCAATTCTAGGTATCTTAACAGTCAAAGCCTCAGCCATACGACACCCCAAACATGGGCGTGTAGCACAACGGTACACAAAATCAACTCGAAAGTTGAAAAATAAACACAAGACCACCTACCTCGATCTCCTCTGATCGATATACACGGAAGGTGCCTCTAGAAACAACCAAGAATGATGTAGATCTAATATAAACAATTCACCGCTCAAATGTAAATAACTTCCCTTAGGGAAAGAATTGGAAGGAGAGACTAAGGAGAGGGATGAAATTACTCACGTGGTTCAAACGAGATTGTCAGCGAAAGAATCAGAGTTCCGGTGTGCGATTAGGATCTCCTCTAAGCCTTAACCTCCTCTCCTGAGCTCCAAATGAGCGTTCTGTCTCCTCTGTCGAATGAGGAGGCTACTGCCTGTTTTTAACGAAAAAAACATGACTACACGACGTGTACTCTCAAGTACACGATGTGTACTTTTTTTTAACCATTCCCCTGGTGGCTACTTTTCACCGCCACCCTGTTCATCTGTCGACTGATTACACGACATGCATTAATAAGTACACAACGTGTAGTTAGTTTTTACACCCTTAATCACCGACAAGCCAACACGCCCAATGTTCTCGTACCACACGACCAATGTACACGACATGTGTACGAAAGTACACGATGTGTAGTTTGTTTTTACCAACAAGACTACGCACCTTGTATTCTCATCCCACACATCCGAATACACGGTGTGTGTACAAAAAGTACATGGCGTGTACCCAATAAATTTGGGATTTTTCCCCATTTCCCTTGTTTTCTCAAAAACACTTTGGGAAAAAGGAAAAGAAAAAACTCATACCTCAAGAATAAGAACTGGGTTCTTAAAAACTTCCCCCCTTAAAGCAATTCATCCCTGAATTTCCCTTCCAGGGGTGGTGAAGGTAAAGCTATGAAAATTTTTGGCCACTGAGCACATACGTCGGTTTTCCGCTCCTAGGTTTTGTCCTACACTCGGCCATGCTGCCATAGCACCCGTACGAGAGGAACTGACCGGCCTCAGAGAACCTTCATGCTCCTATCAACAATACGAACCAGATGCTCCTCAAAGGATGCATCAACATGAAGTTCAACCTCCTCAGGCTGAAAAATGTGAGACGAGTCTGAGTGATAATGGCACAACTAAGATATGTGGAAGACGTCGTGCATGGCCCAGTACCTCTGTGGTAACTGCAACCGATAGGCAATCAGTCTGACTCTCTCCAGAATCTCAAACGGCCCTACATACCTCAGTGAAAGTTTACCCTGTCTCCTGATACACCTGTGTCCCAAACTCAGTGAAACACGCAAGAAAACCTGATCCCCGACTACTAACTCCAAGGGTCGTCTACGATGATCATCATAAGATTTCTAACGATATTGTGCAGTAGTCATCCACTTCTGAATCAACTGGACCTGCTCTGAAGTCTCCTGCATGAGACGTGGTTCTAGTAAAGCTGCCCCACCTACCTCCAACTAGCACAAGGGTGATCGGCATGGCCTACCATATAAAGCCTCGTAAGGTTCCATCTCAATAGTTTCCTGAAAAATATTATTGTAGGAAAGCTAGACTAGGGGTATGTGCTTCTCCCAAGAGCCCCCAAAGTCTAGGACGCATGCACACAACATGTCCTCTAGCACCTGTATTGTATGCTCTGACTGGCCATCGGTTTGAGGGTGGTAAGCTGTGCTTAGAAGCACCTGTGTACCCAGTGCACTCTAAAAACTCTTCCAGAAATGAGACGTAAAACGAGAATCCCTATCTGAAACGATAGAACGAGGGACCCCATGAAGACATACTACCTCTCAGATATACAAATTCCCGATCTCATCAATGCCAAAGGTCTCCTTGATCAGAAAAAAGTACGTTACCTTCATAAGTCTGTCCACAACAACCCACATGACATCATTACCTCGAGGTGACCTCGACAACCTAGTCACAAAGTCCATCGCGACATCATCCCATTTCCACTCTGGAATGGGTAACTATTGCAATAGTCCAGATGGCCTCTGATGCTCTGCCTTCACCTGCTGACAGGTGGAACATATCATAACAAAACCAACTACCTCTATTTTCATACCCGACCACCAATACTGACGTCTCAAGTCATGATACATTTTGGTAACCCCAGGATGCACTGCCCAAGATGAAGTATGAAATTCCCGCATCAACTCCTCGCGTGTATCCCCTAGAACCCACAATTGTCCATGGATACACAGTACCTCGTCATCGCCTATCTTCTAACTAGGAGGAGGGTCCTCACTAGCCACTGAATCCCGTAGAACTAGGCCTTCTGAATCTGATATCTGTCTCATCCTCACTCTATCCAGGAGGGTAAAAGTTACAACTAAGGATGAAAGATAGGTTTTACCCTGACTATCGTGAACCTACAAATGCATCTCAGAGAACAAATCCATAAGTTGCCACTCACCACTGACCTCCTACACTGCCTGTATCTGAGTCCTCCTACTCAGTGCATCAGCTACTACATTACCTTTACCAGGTGTATAGGCAAGCTCAAAGTCTAAGGACTGAAGGTATTCAACCCACCTTCACTATCTAAAATTTAAATCACATCAGGTAAAGATGTATTTAAGAATTTTTTGGTTCTTAAACACCACAAAATGTTCTCCCAAGAGATAATGTCTCCAACAACATAACACATGAACAACTGCAGCCAACTCGAGATCATGCGTCGGGCAATTCCTCTCATGTGGCCTCAACTGCCAAGACCTGTACGCAACTACTCGATCGCCCTGAATCGACACTGCTCCCAGCCCAATTCCTGATGCATCACAGTAAACTATATAGCTCTTCCCTTATTTTGGAAGTACTAGGACTGGTGCTGATGTCAACCTTCCCTTCAGATTCTGAAAGGCTGTCTCGTAAGATTCTGACCAAACGAACTTCATGCCCTTCTTAGTCAAACCCGTCAACGACAATGCTAAGTGGGAGAAGACCTGTATAAAACACCTATAATAACCATCCATCCCCAAGAAACTCCGTATTTCAAACACGTTCTTAGGTTGCTCCCAGGAAAATACTACTCTCACTTTCTCTGGGTCTACCGCGACTCCTGCCTCTAAGATAATATGACCCAGGAAGTGAATCTAGTCCATCCAAAAATGGCACTTTGAGAGCTTAGCATATAATTGATGCTCCCTCAGTGTACTCAGTGCGATCTCAAGATGGGTGGCATGGTCATGTCGAGTGTGAGAGTACACCAAGATATTATCCACAAATACTACCACAAAAGAATCCAGATATGGCTGGAACACACAATTCATCATATCCATAAAAACTGCTGGCGCGTTTGTGAGTCCGAACAACATGACCAAGTACTCGTATAGACCATATCTGGTCCTAAAGTCTGTAAGTAGTATGTCCGATGGTCTAACGCACAACTGGTGATATCCGTATCTCAAGTAAATATTCAAGAACACTCGTGCTCCTCAAAGCTAATAAAAAAGATCATCAATCCTCAGTAAGGGATATTAGTTCTTAACCGTCAACTGGTTCAGCTTCCGATAATCCACGCAGAGTCTAAGGGTACCATCTGCCTTCTTAGTGAAAAGGACAGGCGAACCCCAGGGAGAAATACTGGGTCAGATGAAACCCTTGGATTTTAACTTCTCTAACTTCCTCTTGAGCTCTTGAAATTATGGCGTAGCCATCCTATAAGGAGGAATAAACATCGGTGCTGCTACTGGAATGAACTCAATAGAAAATTACACCTCTTGATCTGGAGGAAAACCTGAAAATTCGTCTGGGAAGACATCTCTGAAATGATCTACCACAGGAGGGAAATCCTTCTAACAAGTTCCCTGTTCATCCAGATATAAAATCACAATATGGGCTATCACTCCACCTCGCCCACGATGCTCTGGTCTAGCTTGGCTCGCTTGGAAATCCCGTTCTCCCTTGTATAAGAACTCTCTGCCCTCTCATGACGTGAAACTCACCCTGAGAAGATAGCATTCTAAAAAGGCTCAAAAGGGTACCAACCCGTCCATCCTGAGAATGACATCATAGATTGTCATATCTAAGAAATAGAGGTCCCATAGAAAGTGACACCCACCAACCTCTAGGGGGCACTCCTTTCACTAACTCACACCTACCATTGTCATTCCCAATAGAGTGTCTAGAGTCATGATATCAAAATAAGGAGAAACGAAGAGTCCAAGGATCTCCACAATGGGAACAGATATAAATCTATGTGTAGCACTTGTATTGAAAAGTGCATAAGATAAACCAGAAGCAACTAGAATAATACCTATGACAATGGAAGGTCCAGGATCCTACTCCTGTTGGGTCTGTTACACTGCATATGTCTACCCAGTGCCGCGGCCCTATGACACAGCTTGACTACCTTGAGCTAACTCACCCTACTGTCTTTGAGGTCCTGGTGTCGGGATACCATGGCCACGACCACCACCTTGGCCTGAACGTCCTAATGTATTCCAATTCCCTGACTGGTAAGAAGCTTCTGGCCCTGCTCCCATATGCAGAGTCTGTACAGAACCCCTCTCACTAGTCACTGGTGGAAACACCCTGCAAAAACGATGAAGATGACCTGTCCTGCCGCAAGCTCGACACTCCACTGGGTCACGTGGACACTGAGGTCTCTTGTGCCCCTCTTTACCGCACTAGTATCACATTACCTAGCCACCTGAAGAATTTTTCTGGCTAGTACTACCATCGTGAGAGAAATCCATCTGCCTCTTCCTCTTGCCGGTAGAAATAGTACCAGAGACCGGTGTCGAACCGCCCTAGTCCGCACCACTAGCTTATCGCAGATTTTGCTCAGTAATCAACACCTGGTTCACAATGGAATGCACTGTAGGAAACCTGAAAACATTCACCAGTGCTCCGATGTCATATCAAAGACCATCCTCAAAATGTCTAGCCCTCGACATCTCATCACCCACCAGAACAGGTGAAAAACATTGAAGATCGGTGAAGCGGGAAAAATAGCCCATCACTGACATGACGCCCTGCTGTAGATTCATGAATTCTCAAGCTCGATATACCCTTAGAATCTCTGGAAAGAAAAAGTCATAGAAGACTATCTGGAAATCTTTCCACGCCATGTCTCAGTGATGCTTAGTCTGGGTGGAAACATCCCACCATCTCTTGGCGGAATCACGCAACATGTAAGTAGCGAGCTTGACCCTCCTCCCAGGAGGTGTCTCTAGATGCTCAAAGATTGTCTACATAGAATCTAGACATGAATCCATAGACTGTGGTATGCAATCCCCTGAAAACGTAGTTGGATGTTGCTATTGGAATATACGCGTCAGCTCTGCCATAGATGTGGCAACCTGCAGTGTTTCCCTGAAAGGTCTGCATGAACCGCATGAAGCCTTCATGGAACTGCGCATCCGCGCATGCATCTGGTATAACAGCTGGCGCCGCATCTGGCACTGCTAGAGGATCCATCGGTATCCCCCGGCCTACCTCCTCTGGAGTATAATTGTCACCACTCTCTTGGAGAACAACTCATGGTATTGTCGGTGGCATGACTCTACAAGGTCAAACACACACCTTAGATCCAGATTATCAAGGAATGAAAACTAGGAGACCAAGAAGGGAATAGGAAAATAAAATCACTCAAGTTTTAAAAAACATGACTACACGGCATGTATAATTCCTAAACGGCGTGTTCTCATAAGCCATTCACATGGGCATGTACTTCAACTAGAGCTAGTTGTGTAACACCCCAAACACACAACGTGTTGTCTTAACACACGGTGTGTACTTGAATATTCTTTCCCTGACCGAGTCCTTCTAAACGGTTAAGACACACGGATCTCCTAAGACAAGACTACAAGGTGTGTTCAAGGTAGACACGACATGTACTAGACAAGCTTTACCGGCCCGTGTTGTTAGTGACATGGCCTATGTACCCAGGTTACACTACACAATGTGTTCAAGGTAGACATGGCATGTACTCACAAGAAATTCCCTATCCCGTGTCTCTAACCACATGGCCTATGACATGGTTAGAGACTACACAGTGTACATAAATTACACGATGTTTAATTAAGAAAAACGGTTTCTTCCCGAACAGAAGAACACATGGCATGTAGTCAAAACTACACAACGTGTATTCTGGGCTTTTCCAAACAGTAAGCCTCAGAAACTACTCCGGAGCCCATAAAAACACTGAAAAAAACACCAAAGTGCCAAATTCCGATCTGTGAGGGCCCATACTCCCTGCAAACCAAATATTGGCATCTTATACATGTTATAACAAGGTAAAAATGTCAACGATCCACCAAATTCCGGTTGATGAGGGCCCATAATCCTCAAGAACCAAAGTTTGGTGTTCATTCACAAAACCTTACATAAAAAAACCTTATCAAATAACAGGTATTTTATCAAGGCATCTATCACAACAACATGTATTTTCTATCACAACATCTATAACAACAACATGCAATTTCTAATGCACCTACACGGCATGGAAACTATGCATGACATGTGATTCTAACATGTGCCTAAATGATGCATGTGATGGAATACCCTCATCTCATCGGGTTGTAACTAAATATAACCCAAGTATAAAAATATAAATAGCACACCACAAGTGTGTCGCCCAACAGTGAAATCAAATCAACTGTAATAATCATAAACAAAAAATCATAATTCAATTTAAGGTAATCCGGCCTTTACCTGTACACGGGGTAGTTACTCCCGGGCACAGTTTATTACCAAATCCCTTAACAATCTATCTATTTACATTGTCTCTAAATAATAAAATAACTCAGAGAAAATAAATTCCTTTGATACCACTTTGTAACATCCCAGATCTAAATTCCACACAATGGGTACCCTGAACCCGGTTGGTCACATGACCTCAAGAGCATTTCCCCAAATGCCAGAGGCTAATGACTAGCGGCAAGGGCTAAGGAATGATAGTGGAGAAACTATCCCCTCATTTGTCAAAGTGTAGCACAGCGGAAAAAAATATAAACATACAAAATCGGAAGTAGTAAACAACATAAACTAGAAATAGACAATTGAAGTAAAAGATAAATAACAGTCATATATATATAATGATGCAACATGTAACTAATTCTAAGAAAGCATCCAAAACAGGATACTCTGCAATCAGATACAGTACAACACAAGGTACAAAAGTACAACAAACAAAACTAAAATAGTGCAACAGGAACTCAGTAGCATCGCAAGCCTAATCTCGGTCCCATGCTCTCCTACTCCCCTGCAATAATCATGTACCTATGTAGGGACTCTTTCCCTTATCAACACTTACAACAATATAATCTGTTTGGGACCAATACATGACCCAAATAGGGTGTGAGAAATAAATCCCAGTAGGCAACCACCGAAGGCCCGTGCCCAACTGTCAGTGAAAATGTGAAACAGCAGTGTGCAATAATAAAATGCAGTAAACTAGGAAGTACTCCAAAGTAACTATCTCTACCATTTACATTACCATTTTACTAATTATTTATCAATTCCAAGCCTATGATTTATCTTGGTAAGTACCACATAAGAAATCACCACAATGAATATTCAAAGTAAACATTGTCCTCAGACACGCAAATCCTTACCCTCAGGTAAACAGAATCAAAACCCATAGGTGACTGCCCACAGACATAATGAATATTTCCCTCAGGCATACAAGATATTTCCCTCAGTCACAGAAGTACTACACTCAGATATATGAAACGTTTCCCTCAGGCTAAACAAAACTCTTACCTTAGGCATTCCATAGGAAAAACAAGTAACCGAGCTGAGCCCAACACATAAGTAAGCAATTTATATATGTTTCCTCTCAAGAAAAATCAAAACATGCTATAATCACAGCATACCCACGGATATCCTGGCCAAACAGATAAACAAGGGAAACACACCCACGTGGTGGCCCTAGATCAAAGCAACGATATCAAACAACAGATTATATTACTCATTAGATTACCTATGCAATTCTAGGTATCTTAATAGTCAAAGTCTCGGCCATACAACACCCTGAACATGGGCGCGTAGCACAAGGGTACACAAAATCAACTCGACAATTGGAAAATAAACACAAGACCACCTACCTAGATATCCTCTGATCGATATACACAGAAGGCACCTCCAAAAATGACCAAGAACGATGTAGATTTGATACAAACAATTCCCCGCTCAAACATAAATAACTTCCCTTAGGTAAATAATTTGAATGAGATACTCAAGGAGAGGGAAGACCTTACTCACATGGTTCAAAAGAGATCGTCAGCGGAAGAATCAGTGTTCCAGCGTGCGATCGGGAGATCCTCCAAGCCTCAACCTCCTTTCCCGAGCTCCAAATGAGCGTTCTGCCTCCTCTGTCGAATAAGGAGGCTACTTCATGTTTTTAATGAAAAAAACATGACTACACGGCGTGTACTCTCAAGTACATGGCGTGTACTTTCCTTTTTAATTGTTCCTCTAGTGGCTAATTTTCACCGCCACCCTGTTCATCTGCCGACTGATTACATAGTGTGTATTACTAAGTACACAATGTGTAGTTAGTTTTTACACCCTTAACTGCCGACAAGCCAACATGCCTAGTGTTCTCGTCCCACATGGCCAATGTACATGGCATGTAGTTTTTTTACCAACAAGCCTACGCGCCCTGTATTCTCATCCCACACATCTGAATACATGGTGTGTGTATAAAAAGTACATGGCATGTACCCAATAAATTTGGGATTTTTCACAATTTCCCTTGTTTTCTCAAAAAAACTTAGGGAAAAAGGAAAAGAAGAAACTCGTAACTCAAGAATAAGAACTAGGTTCTTACAAAGTACTTGGGGAGACTCGATCTTGAGACCTCCCGTAAGACCCCTAAATGGCGTAACCACTAGGCTATTCCCTCGGGGGCACAATCTACTTAAAAACCAATGCGCACAAAAATCCTTATCAATTCTTCATGCTTAAATAAATAAATCAAAGTAATGAAAATGAAGTACATAATAGAAAAAGTGAAGTGTGAAAAAATAAAGTGAATAGAGAAATTTAAGCTTGAGAATTGGTAGGACAAAGTGCATGTGAGAAGAGGCTTTCCAAATATAGATAAATCTATTACTTCTAATTCATTAAGTGTTGTTGAAGTTGAAAATATACTATAAGACACAACAATAAATAATAAAGGTATTAAAAGAAATAGAGATTATAGATGATGAGGAGTGAGTACTCCAGGCTCACTTCTCTAAAGTTATACTTAAGAAAACATTGAAACATGTCGAAGTAAAACAAACAAATAAATTAAATCAAAGTCCAAATATGAATGACATAATAAATGTTATATAAGTTTAGGATAAGAAATCCCCAGGCTACTATATATATATTTCATGAACCACTCCCTCCAAAGATACCGTAATGAGGGGAGAGAGATAATGACCCCGAGCCCCGCCTCTAGTAGGCCCCAGGTTGGTGACTAACACCGAGGGTATAAAAATATTGTGATATGGGAGACATTACCCTCTATAATAATATGAGTCAGGAGATAAGATGGACCATCCAAAAGCAACTCCAAGACATAATATAAAAGAAATCAAAAACCATCCCACATGCATGTATAAATAGAACTTATACAAATAAAAATCTTCAAAGTAAACACCCAAAGGTAAAGCTAAACCAGCAACACAACAACTGTCAAGGATTCGAGCTAGTAATGTATAAAATGGTCCATGTAGTCCTCTTGGAAACTTGAAAACAATTTTATATACATATGGTGAGCATACAAGTATACTCAGTAAGAAAACTAAAGTCTCTCGTGCACATGTGAATGAAACATACTAATGCACTTGCGGGAAAAAAACAGAACCAAACAAAACCTATGAAGGTATACTAACTATCCCGACCTCACCAAGGAACACACACTAAATAATGAAAATAAAGTAATATAATATAATAGGAATCACATTGATAAGGGTGGCCCAGACCACTTTCCCACTAGTATGCCACTCTCACGCCCAATGTCGTACGTCCTGAAACTCCCATCTCTTCTATATACCACACTACCCTACAAGCATGATCAAAATACACCACACTCGAAGACACCTGGGATCGCTTCCCCATATGCACTCCCACATCACACTTCACTCGAACAAACCCATGATATCACATCTCACTCGAAGACATGTGAGATATCACAACCACCATCTAATGCACTAGAAGACCTTTGACCATGACAAACTGTGCAATACCTACCTTGCCTGGAAGAGAGAGCAGGAAAGAGCGGGTACCCATCCATCCATACTCCTCACTAGATGTTGGAAAAAACACCCCTGTGTGACTATGCGGGTGTCGACACATAGTTCTCGATGTGGGTGGGGTGCGTATTGAAATCAAAAGAACATACAAGTATATATATGTAGTATCAAACACTCAAGACCAACCTATGAGTTCACAAGCAAACTAACCAACTCACAACACCATGACCTTTACTTACACCTCTAAATGCATAACACCACACAACAAGATGAAATCCCATTCCACATTTCCAACCAATTCCATTTATTCATTAATTTTTTTTCATTATTTAGCATCAACCATGTTTAATCACAAAACCCATCATTTAAATAATTCATTAACTATTTTCATCCCATTATCCAAACCAACCCATTTCATTTCAATCATTATTAACCATTTATTCCAACACTACTCAAGAATATAGCACAAATCAACCACCACATAATCACCCCAAAAGCATGACTAAAAAATCAACTAACCACCCCAAAATCACAGCCAAAAAAACCACCCCACTACTCCAAAATCACATCCAAACAAACCACCTCACCGCTCCAAAAGCACGAAACACAAACCATTATCCCCACATGCCCAAACCACACATCACCGTCCAACAAGAATGACCACACTTTACAACACATCAAGACCATTTTACATATTTAAAAAGAGTATTTTATCACATTCCACTTTATTTTAGGTATTTTATCACACAAGTCATTATTCTGGGGAAACCATTTTATTAGCAAAATATAAGTGGTTAGCCAATTTCCATTTTAGGGTGATATCACAAAAATCACAATAGACGTAACAGTCACAACACATATCACCCAGTACAAAAAAGCCCCCAACAAACATAATTTTTAGTGGGGCCACATGAGTGTACAATCCACAATATCACAATAATATCAAAGCTGTAAAAGCATGCAAAACAAACCCCCTTTTCCCATTTCAATTTCAATTAACCAATTATTTATCATTGATTAATCCAACACAACCATAACCCATAAATAAAAAAATAAAACCCCTCCTGCATGATACACAATAAAGAGAAATGAGGGAATCCTTACCTTAACGAAGTTTTTCCGACTTGCTGCCCACTGCAGGGCAAATAAAAATGTCCGTAAACCACAACCGCACCACGAGAAAACATGGTTCAACCTAAAAAACAATAAAAGGCCATAAAAACACAACCCAAAAAACACCCCAAACCATACAAAAATCACCGAAACAAATCCTCAAGATAAGAATGGAAGGAAACCCACCAAGAAGAATGAAGGGCTCACCACAGATCGCAAACGAACAACTACCGAGACCAATGAATCAAAGAGGGAGGAAGAGGGATTGAAGAACTCCTTAGGGAACCTAGGTTCACCCAAAATGAGAGGAAGAAGAAACCACAAATTAATGAATGAAAATTTGGCTAGAAAGAACTTTTAAAACTGCACTGTATTAGGGATTTACATGACGTGTAATCCCCTTTTACATCATGTAATTCTCAGGGTTCATTTTTTCTGAAAAACGAATTGCCTTTTTATTATTTAACCCAAAAAATATACACATCATGAACTGAACTCACACAAGCCATGAACCACCATTACACATCATGTAATACACTTACACAATGTGTATTTCCTATAGCATTTTTTCTGCACCTACAATTTCCACTAAAAACTCCCAGAACCTCCCCCAAACACCTACAACAACCAAAATTGGAAAAGTAATGTATTGCGAGGGAAATAACTGTTACACCATACACCTATCAAATTATTATCTCTCTCAAGAATCCAAAACCAAGCTCATAAGAAAAGGGGTATGAACAACCACCCCTCGAGATACCTCTCAAGGGTCTTGTCATACCTCAAATGCTACCACTAGCTAAACACACCAACCCAAATGACCACAAAAAACACTTCACAACCACATCACTATAACCAAAATCTGTATCCTCTCACACAATTATACTTCCACACAATCAATTCATGACCATATCAACCTACATGTAGCCCAAACCAAAAACCATTACAACTAACGAACTACACTGTCCTAAACACACGAATCAGGGAATTCCATCTTCTATGTCAAGATACTACCTGATCTGGGTGACACTGACTCCCCCGCATGGGTTTAATCACATTGTAGTTAATGAGTCTCAATTAGGAATCATGTACTCCCATTTTCATATGTCATAACTTTATCACACATCACACCACACACATCAAAAACTAAGTAAAATAGCTCATCTCACAAAACAAAAGGATCCAAACATCACATCGCAAAGAAAAATAGAGAAAAGAAAAATTCAAAAAAAACTATGGGTTCTAGGAACGAATCTACGTATCTTGATCCCAAGTAATCTCCTCCAGGACGCCATGCCTCCAAAACACATGAACCAAAGAAATGGTCTGTCTATGCATCGCCTTCTCTTGGAGATCCAGATCTATACCGACCATTACACAAACATTTCATCATCCTCGATATCCAACTCTCCCTATTCAATGACATGAGAGTCATTGTGAAGGTAACAAAGAATTTTAGAGGTGTGGAAGACCTCATGGATCCTCTCCAACCATGGTGGTAATGACAACCGATATTCCACCTCTCCAACTTTCCCCAAAAAACTCAAAGGGCCCAACAAACCTAGGGGAAGGATTACTCCCTTTTCCAAATCTCTACTACCCATGTCAAGGGGAAACCTTCAAGAACATGTGGTACCCAAACTAAAACTCCAAGGAACTCCTTCTACGATTGATATAAGACTTATTTCGATCCTAAGATGCTTTCATCCTCTCAGGAACAAGCTGAACTTTTTCTGTCATGCTATGCACCACATCAGGACCAAGAACAACTGTCTTCCCAATATTCATCACACATAACAGAGAATGACATAGTATCATATAAAAAGCCTCAAATGAGGCCATTCTAATGGAAGAGTGATAACTATTATTATAAGAAAACTCCACCAAAGGTAGGTGTCATACCCAAGATCCACCAAAGTACATGACATACGCCTGCAACATATCCTCCAATGTCTGGATAGTTTGCTCCATCTGCCCATCTTTTTAAGGGTGGAAAGCAGTGCTGAGGCGTAACTGAGAGCCAAAATCATGATGCAATCACATCCAAAATCATGAGGTAAAATATACATCAAGATCTGAGATGATGGATCTTGTAAATCCATGAAACTGCACCACCTCATTCATATACCTCTTACTAAAGTAGCCATTATGCCCAACTCCTTGATCGCTAAGAAGTGGGATGATTTTATCAATCGATCCATGACCACCCAGATAGCATCACAGCCTCCCTAAGTTCTGGGTAACTCTATGCTGAAATTCATTGAGATATCATACCATTTCCACTTAGGAACATACAAGGGATGTAATAGACCACCAAGAACATGATGCTCAACCTTTACTTGCTGAAAACCAAGTAATTTTCCACAAACTCTATCATTTACTATTTCATCCTGAGCTACTGAAACTACATCTTCAAGCCACGATACATCTTGGAAACTCCTGGGTGTACCGCTAAAGGTGAGTTATGAAACTCATGAAGGACTCCATCGTGCATTACTACTAGAATAATAAACCTCCCATGAAACAACATCTGATTCTCACCATCCTCTGACTATACCTTTGGAGCATCACCATGGCCAAATCGATCACATATCACCTCTACCTCTGAGTCTCCCCACTAAGACCTCTCCACCTGCAGCATCGTGTAAGATTATACCATCATCTAAAACAAACAAACTCTTCCATCAACCACCTTTTCATCTAAGTGAAAGAATTATAACTCCTCCATTGCTCTCCAAGCATCCCCAGACTCCCGAACAACACCCTTCCACAACTTTATGCTCAAATCATCAGCCACAACATTCCCCTTTTCCCGAGGTGTAAGAGATATCAAAATCATAATCCTAAATAAAATATATCCATATATACTACCAAAAGTTCAAATCACACTGGGGAAATATATATCTCAAACTCTTGTGATATGAGAAGAACATAAATCACTCTCCAATGAGGTAATGACACCACAACTTTAGCGCAAAAACTAGCTCCAGATTATGGGTGGCATAATTACACTCATGGGGACATAATTGATTAGACCCATAAGTGATCACTACTCACTATTGAATCAACATGCATCCCAATCCTATATGGGAAGCATCAAAAAACACCTCAAACATTACCCCTTCCTTAGGAAACCGAAGCATTGGAGCACTAAACAACTTTCCCTTCATGTAACCTAATGATGCCCGACACTGATCACTCCATAAAAATCCTAGTACTTCCTATTAAAATATGTCAATGGAGATACAACTCAAGATAAATCGGGTATAAACCTATGACAATAGACCACGAGACCAAGGAAACTATGAAACTCAGCCACATTCTTGGTTTCTTCCCAAGAAACAACTACTCCGACCATTGATGGGTCTACTGCCACACCCTACTAAGCACCACATGCCCAAGGAAATGAACCTCTCATGTCTAGAACCTCTGATACCACTCTATCATAACCCCTCCCTCTAAATATACTGCAACGAGGGAGATAGATAGTGACCCCCTGAGTACCGCCTCTATTAGGCCCTGGGTTTATGACCAACACCGATTCTATAAAAATCTCATGATATAGGAGGCATTACCCTCTATAATAATATGGGATTAGGAGATAAGATGGATCATTTACAAGCAACTCCAAGACATAATATAAAATAAATCCAAAGCCATCCCACATGCATGTATAAATAGAACTGATACAGATAAAAGTCTCCAAAGTAAATACCCAAAGGTAATGATAAAGAAGTGACACAACAACTGTCAAGGATTCCAGATAGTAATTTCCAACACGGTCCACATAGTCCTCCTGGAAACTTGAAAATAGTTTTATATACATAGGGTGAGCATATAAGTATACTCAATAGGAAAACCAAAGTCTCTTGTGCACATGTGAAAGAATAATACTAATGAACCTATGGGAAAATAGTAGAACCAAACAACACCTATCAAGGTATACTAACCATCCCAACATCACCAAGGCATGCTCACCAAATAATGTAAACCAAGTAATACAATATAATAAGAATCACATCGATAAGGGTACCCTACACCACTTTCCCAATGGTATGCCACTCTCACACCCAACATTGTATGTCATGAAACTCCTATCTATTTCGTATACCACACTATCCTATAAGCATGGTCATTACACACCACACCCGAAGACCCCTGGGCTCACTGCCCCATAAGAACGACCACGTCACACCTTTCCCAAAGACACCTGAGCTATCACATCTCACTCGAAGATACCTGGGATATCACAACCACCATTTAATGCACTAATAAACCTAATACCATCACATCCCATGAAATACCTACCTCACTTAGAAGAGAGAGCAGGAAAGAGCAGGTACCCATCCATCCGTAATCCTCACCAGATGTCAGAAAAACACCCCCCATATGACTATGTGGGTGTTGGCACCTAGTGGTTGATGTGGGCGGGGTGCTTATAGAAATCACAAGAATATAAAAGTATATATATATAGTATCAAACACTCAAGCCCAACCTAAGGGTTCACAAACTAACTAACTAACTCACAACACTGTCACCTTTACTACCATATCTAAATGTATAATTCCACACAACAAGAAGCAACCCCATTCCACATTCCAACCAATTCCATTTAATCATTCCATTCTTTTCATTATTTAGAATTAACCATTTTTAACCACACAACCCATCCTTTAATCATTCATTAACCATTTTCATCCCATTATCCAAACCAACCCATGTCAATTTAATCATTATTAATCATTTATTCCATCACTACTTGGGAACCTAGCACAAAGAAAAAACTACCTCACAGCCCCAAAAGCACGTCCAAAAAACCACCTTACTGCCCCAAAATAAAGACCAAACAAAAAACATCACCACCCCAAAATTAGGGATAAAAAAACCACCTCACCGCCCCAAAAGCATGGCCAAACAAATCACCTCGCCGCCCCAAAAGAATGACTAAAAAACCACCTTGACGCCCCAAAACCATGACAAAAAAAAACCACCTAGCCACCCCAAAAGCACGAAACATAAACCATCATCCCCACAACCCCCAACTGCACATCACCATACCACAAGAATGACCACACGTTACAACACATAAATATCCTTTTTCAGATTTACAAAGGGGCTTTTATCACATTCCGCTTTATTTTAGATACCACACAAGTCATTATCTTGGGGAAATCATTTTATTAGACAAATATAAATGGTTAACCAATTTACATTTTAGGGTTATATAAAAACAATTACAATAGATGAAACAATCAAAACACATATCATCCATTATAAAAAATCCTCTAATGACCACAATTTTTAGTGGGGCCACCAGCCCATACAATCCACAATATAAAAATAATATTAAAGATGTAAACTCATGCAAAACAAACCCCATTTTCCCCTTTCAAATTAAATTAACCAATTATTTATATTTTATTAAGAAAAAATAACCATAACCCATAGATAAAAGAAATAAAACCCCTCCTTTATGATACAGAATAAAGATAAATGAGGGAATCCCTACCTCAAAGAAGCTTTATCGACTTGCTGCGCACTGTAGGTCGAAGAAAAACGCCTAAAAACCACAACCACACCATAAGAAAACATGGATCAACCTAAAATGCAACCAAATACCATAAAAATGAAACCCAACACACCCAAAAACCATAACAACATCACCACAATAGATCCTTGGTAGAAGAACAAATGAAAACCTACTAATAATAAGGAGGGGCTCACCATGGATAAAAAAAAACAACCACTCGTACCAATGAATCAAAGATATAGGAGGAGGGATTGAAGAACTCATTAGGGTAAATAGGTTCTCCAAAAATTAGAAGAAGAATAAACCATGACTAAATTAATGAAAAATTGGCTGGAAAGAACTTTTAAAACTGCACTACATTGGGGATTTACATGATGTGTGATCCTTAGGGTTCAGCTTCACCGAAAAATGCACCACCTTTTTATTATTTAACCCCAAAAATATACATGTCATGAAGAGACCTAAAAAAATCTATGAACCACCATTACACATCATGAAATACACTTACATGACATGTATTTCACGCAGTAGTTCTGTTGCACCTCTAACTTCCACCTAAAACTCTCAGAACCTCCCCCTAACACCTCCAACAACCAAAATTGTCAAAGTAATGGACCAGGAGGTAAAAAAACATTAATATATATATATATATAAAATAACTTATTATCCCTATAAAATATTTTCTTTTAAACCAAATAAACGGTAAGATCTTACACCCATATCCAAACAACACCAAGTATAAATAGTGTTGTAATGAATCAATTTGGGTCGACCCAATATGTCACCTAATCTAGCCCACCACAAGTCCAGAGATGCTTTCCCAATCAATACAAGTAGAAAAGTAGTGATAATACATCAAATATATTTTTTCAATCACAAAATCCAACAAAAACAATACATATATTCCACCAAGAATCTAACATGAACCAACCATAATTTGGACATCCAAACCATCAAATAAACAGATTTCAAATAATATCATAAATAGAGAATAAGTTAGAATAGTAATAACCCAATGATTTATAAACATAATACCATAATTAAGAACAAAATAATAAAAAAAATCACTTTTTTAAACAAGAGTCAATAGATAACCTATATCCAAAATTCAAGACAACCAAAAAAATAGCTGGGATCGGTGAGCCCGAAACAAACAACCCAAAACCACTTGGAATCCCAAAACACTACAAATTATCTCAACCTATATGTGAAAATAAATCACCACTAGAAACATACCCTAGAAGGATAGATATCACTAAGAGGAGTCACTGTACCCATTTCACTTCTTTCTTTAACAATGTCCTCCGAAACAAGACTGCATACACCCAAAGACATATGTAGAGTATGAGAAAAATCCCATTAGGATATTACCATGAATCTAAATAATGAATTTAACCATGAAATTTTTTATTAAAAGTTTGAAAATAGTAATGGAAATCCATTTTTTCATTTTAAAATGGTTTTATCAAATCCTTTGGTTTTCCTTCAAAATAAGTCAAGTTCCAAAAAAAAAAAGAGCATGAAAACCATAAATAAATAAATAAATAAATGGGAAACATGACATAAATAACATCAAACCAAATAAATGGGTAAATGAGAAATATCACATCGTAATAAAAAACCATACATGAAACATTAAAACATAACATAAGAATCACAAGAGAGCTCTGACCTATAGGTTCCAAAGGCACTATAACTCATTTATGGAACACTAGTTGAATTATGTGATCCCAAACAAGGAATAAAACTTAGTCCTCTCAAGGAAACACCGAAAATGAACCCTATCCAACATCATGCATAAATCTAGGGCAACACCTATCCACTCTCCTGCATACTTAAGGCCACCCATGTGAAACCAATAACTAATAAAAATAAAATCACATTCAAAATCATGCCCATATTAATAAACCATACAAAAAAGGTAATCCAACTTTTTAAAAGTATCTATTGAAAGTTACCTTGGAGATGAGACTGTCCATCAATTTTTTTTTTCAAACATATTTTGTGTATAAAATTAACTTCCAAGGAAATCCTTTTAGAAATCAAAACCTTATTTTAAACCATTTTGGAGTCAAACTCACTTTGATTCATTTCATCAAACACATTTAAAGTACAAAACTAATTTTGTTGGAAAATCCACTTGCAACCACAATTTAAAACCACACATGATAAGAAACACATCCATGATCACACAATGACCCACAATAAATCACAACAAACATAATTTATGAAATTACACCAAAGGAAACTCATGAACATACAATATACCATGGGAAAGTCCCATTAAGTAAATAAACCCACCTCATATCAGAGTTAAACTCACAACCTTCATTGGAAACCACACAAAATGAGATGGAGGGATCCTCACACACCTAAACAACCAATAAATTTCATTAATCGATCACAAATAACCCCAGGTTTATCCACCATGTCCTTTTAGGGTCCCAAAACCCAAAGAAGAAGGAATAACAATAGTTTATATGAGGATGAGAAGAAAAATATCAAGGAAATCAAGGATTACCTTGGAATAATCCACTCCAAAAGGAACACTACAATAGAAATTGACTTTAGCGGTGATTTTTTAGCAGCAGTTTTGGGAACCGCCACTAAATCCTTTTTTAAAATGGTTTCGCGGCGGTTTATAATAAATCATTGTGAAAAAATATTTTTTTTACACTGCCGACCCTTCCCCCCCCACCCTGAACCCCCTTCTCACCCCACGACCCCAATTCTCCCGGCCCCCCACTTACCCCATGACCCCAGCCCCCCACGACCCTGGTGACCCCGCGACTCCGGCGACCCCGCTTCCCCCAGACCCCCATGACCCCGATGACCTATACGAACCCTAAGGTTTGAATTCTAGTAATCTTACCTCAATTTTTGTCTCCTTATATTATGAATTATGAAGATTCATGGTTGATTTTCCATTCGATTCATTAAACATACACATAACCCATGTTTAATATGTTATCCTTGATAGAAAAACTTATTATCACTTTGTTATTATTTATGTTTAATCCCTTTCGACTATTTCAACAACTTAAGGTGTTCAATTGGAATCTCCCTAGGTATTTTGAATTCTTAGGTGACCAAACCACATTCGATGTGATTTTTTCTTGAATATTAATTATAATGACTATAATGAATTTGATGAGAAGGGTGTCATGAGACCATATCACATATTTCTACATAAAAAAGGATACTCCCTTGTTAAACTACAATGATGATTGATTATAAGTCTTACTTGACTATAATGAATTATGAAACTTAGGTATGGAGTTCCTTATAATTTTGATACTCGATCATGGAGTCCATCAAACATGTGTTACTCAAGCATAGCATCCCTTATATGTGGTACTTGGGCATTGTGTCCCTTATACTTATGACATCCGAGCATGGTGTCCCTAATACTTAGAATAATTAGTCATTGAATCCCTTATACTTTTAATACATGGTAATAACATCCCCAATTATAGTATTACTAAGGTCTGGAGTACCACATACTTGTGATATATGATCATGGAATCCCTTATACTTTTAATACATTTGTATGGAATCCCCTACTACCATATGAGACTCTAGTGACTTTATAGGGATTCCTGAGTAATGTCTCGGGTCATGGATTGTTACTCACAAGTTGTAATATTTTATTTTTGGTAAAATTTAATGATGTAGTGTTTCTCCTTTAGAATCCAGAATTTCAATCCAAACAACATAAAACTGAAGTGTTCTTTCGTACTATCATTTACTTTACATTGCATAAATTTCTTTTGTGTGTTGAAGTGAATGGTATTGAATTCATTCTAATTTATTATAGTAGTTTGGAAGAATATAATTCTTACAAGTTCTTGAATATAATGTTTAGATAGAATTCCTTCTGGGATTTATTTCCACCTATGTGATTCTGATTATCTTATTATGTTGTCCTGGAGGATAGTACCAACACCCCACATTTCATCTCCAAATTACCAACATGATTATACTATGAAATTCCAAACACCAAGCCCAAACACATCAACTATTCTTCAAATACTCTAGTTTGATCCCCAAACCACATCAGTTGCATCTTGAATGTCATTTCTGATGTGGTATCCACCTTACCACATCAATTTTTATGCAACAAAACTAGTAAGTCCTTATCTAGATGAATTATAACAAAGGTGCTCAATCCCACCCACCAATGTGATATCATATCCCGACCAAGATGCCTTAAAACTCAAGGAATAACAAAAATGTTCTATGCCCACACCGAAGTCTGAATTTGACTCTTAGTTAAACTCCATGGTCAGATCCTTGATCGTCCCATTTAACCATAATTCTCCACTCATGAGCACTAACACATATATGATCCAAATAACCCTCAAGTCACACCACCACTATTTTCTATGTGAATACACCAAAGAGAGGTCTAGGAATTAAATCCACACAAGGTTAATAGAACCTAAAAACCTAATCTCCCAAGTTATTTCATCATGCATTTCCATGAACACCACCACTTATCATGCCTCAAGACTACCATACCTCACGTGGTTCTTTACACTCCAAGGAACAAACAATGAATTAATCCAAATATAAGGCCCCAACTTCCCACGACCCCATGACCCTGGCGACCCCACGACCCTAGTGACCCGCTTCCCTTGGCCCCCCATGACCCCGGCGACCCGGCGACCCCGACAACCCCGCTTCCCCCGGCCCCCCATGACCCTGCGACCCCGACGACCCCGATGACCCCGCGACCCCGGCGACCCCGCTTCCCCCGCCCCTCAGCACCCCGCGACCCCGGCGACCCCGCTTCCCCGGCGACCCCCCCTGACCCTGGTTATCCCTCTATTTCCCTTGTTTCCAACATTAGGCATGTATCACATGGGATTTTGGGGTTTGGATCTATTTTTTCATTAGTATTACTGAGTTTACCTCATACTCATCCTCACCATATGATGTGAAACTACATATTGAACATCTTTACCACATGTAATTAAACATTACAATATATACCCCCATCTGATGACTTTAAACTATGTGATACCTTAGTCCATTATTATGTGGAGGTGTCTTCCTTTATCTTGATTTTATTGTACCTAGTGGTGCGGTGTTTTGTATATGTATTTATCCTATTTGATTTCCCCTATGGTGTTTTACTTATCATTTGTTATTCCCATTATGCATTTTATACATTTTAATGGTTCCTTTATATACATTATAGGTATTTTTGGTTATTTTTCATATTGAGGATGCATATATATTGAAGGTTATTATAGGATATGACCTTAGTTATTATAGAATATGGCCTCCTATATTATTTGATATTCCTACTCAGTCTTTTTCACAATTCCCTAGCCTATTGGAGTTAGGATTTAGTCGACACACTTAGTTTATCATCATCCTAGTTTTGATCTCTATGGGGTAGGTTATGTTAGGGTGGAATTAGATTGGTTCAAGTCCTAGGAATAGATTTTTGAGTTATTATTCACATGAGGGCTAGTTTAGGAATTTAATGTTGTGATTTTATGGGGTTTTTTATTTTAGTTATCTTACTAGTGAGGCTAGAGTAGGCGTGGTTGTAAATGTATCCTTTCACTGAGACATTGGTAACCTGTTAGTCAACCCAAATCTCTAAATCATCATATATAGGGTAAAATTAAGTTGATACATGAATCATATAGTTCTCAATCATTATATTTCATGTAACTCCTATTTTAGTTGATTTAGATATGATCTAATCATTATGGGTTCATCCTATCAAATTAATAATTCCACCCACACTAAAACAACTTTTTTTAGAGTTAAGTTTGTGAAAATACTATCTCAGTGCTTGATCCTTTTTCTAATTTTAATTGAAGTGATGAGGTGTTGATTTAAATACTTATATAAGAGATATACTTTCCCTATTATTTTAGATAGCTTATCTCCCCTTTTTTAGTATAGAACTTCTCATAAAGAAGACAGTAGTTCCCACTGATGGACTATCCATAAGAAAACTATGTAACATGAATTCAAGTAGTTGAGGCCTCCTAGATTCTGAGAAGCCACTAATCCTCTTGTGGTATAGGATTTAGTGGAGTCATCAATTCATGAAATTAATCTATTTCGGAAACCCACAAACCATATGGTGATCCTAGAACCAAGTTATCTACACAACATACTAAGTTTTTAGTGGATGATGTTTTCTCAAACTCATATGGTATTAATCTGTTATGGTTTTAATTTAATCCCTTGTTCTAGATGAGATTATATCCAAAAATACTAAGGATAGTTTGAGTTTCAAAGATCTTAAACCCTTTGTAGGGTTACATGACCATATCTAAGAATGTGTTGAGTTTTGTAAGAATTACAAGGTTTTCCCTAAACATTATTTATAATAGATTTATTCTATATTAGATTTTTATATGAAGACTCTATAGAGAAATTAGGTTGGGGTTTTCTCTTACAAAACTCCACCTGTGTTGGAGTCCTCATGTGAGTGTTGTTAGGTTGAGAATTTCTGGTAGGGATGTATCCAAGATTTAGGATAAGGTTATAGTTTTTATTGAAAATTTCTAGAGAAATGATGTGCTAAAACCTCTATATTAGAAGTAACATTGAGTTCATAGACTCTAATATTATAGGATAATTGACTTACTTGGAATTGGTTTTGGTTAAGAAGCTGCTGGTGTAGGAGTAGTAAGAGATGAGTGACACTTTGACACACTCCCACAATCACCACATTTTATTGTTTCTTGTCAATAAAATAGCGATAAGAGTTATATATATAGGTTTATGTGTATAGATGATTTAGGTGACATCTAGTTTGGTTTTAGGTATGATTTGTGTCCTCTATTCATGTACCTTCATACTAGATGATAGAAGTCATGATATTATTTCTGTGTCGATTTTTTGGGAGTCATAGATTCTAATTTAGACCCTTATCATACCTTTTATCAACTAGAGAATTTCCACTAATGGTGACTATCTTTCAATCATATGTTCTAGTAAAGTAATTTTATTCCCAATGGAGAAAGTGTTCATTCATGTGATTCCTTTTTGGTAGAGATGATACCCAATAGTATCTTCCTTGGTTTGTATTGGTTACCCTTTTCTATTGTTATATGGTGTTATGTGGTTTTGTAAATGAGATGAGTTCCACCTTCAATAGTGAATGAGACCCTATTAGGTGTATCAAGTAGTGCCAACCCTTGAGAAGTGGTAGTGATTTTCCCATCAAATGGTTGCATGATTTTATATGACTTAGGGGTGGTTGAGGATTTACTTAAAGTGAATGTTGAATAATTCAAGGGTACTCATATATGAAAAACCATGGTTGTTTCTTAATGGGAACCTGATATATGCATCAACGTGCATTAAAAATATGCAATTCAAGTGTTATTGCATAAGATTATGGATTCCATTATATTTATCTATTTTTTCTCCCAACAAGAATGAATCATGTGGACATAGATATTGTGAGTTCTTATCTCATAATGTGGTCAAAGTGAAAAACTCAATACAAGGAATTCAAATAAGAAATTATTTTATTTGTTTGGAAATTTAGAGTAGGATCACTCACTTATTGAATCCTTTTCCTTTTAATACTAAATACCCTCTATATTTTTTATATGGAAATAGAATATTTGTGCTTGGAAAACCTAATTTGAGTGGATTTGACAGATTCCGATGGCTTGGATAGCTCATTATAATCCATGTCAACTCTAGGAAAAACCTCATCTACTCAAAAATAAATTTTGGATTTCTCATACTCATATATAGATTCTTTATAAGTTTTCGAAGAAAAATCATCTTATACTATCTTTAGTTCATACTCCAGGGTGCATTTGGTATATTTTTAGGAAAAGGTTACATCCTGCTATTTCTATGCTTCTTCATCAAGATTGGAAACATTATTTTTTTTCCTCATGAACTGTGATTCCAACCAAGTTATGTTTATGATAATTTTTGTTATATAATATTATATTTTGATTCTATAAAGGATTTCAAAATTCAAGGGTTGAAAATTTGGATATTTGGGAGAAACATGATCAGAATACTATTTAGTATAACTTTTAGTATTGACCATGTGGTAATTGAGTAATATGGAATTGTTGGTTCTATTGATGATTTTTATTATTTCAGCAGATTTTTCTTAACCATTCATTTCCATGAAAACCATTTGGATGAATGGACTATATTATAGATGTTTTCTCATACCTTATGAATGATTTTTATATCCATGTAGTTATTCCAAATTAACAATGTGCTTTGGTTTTCATGGTAAGGTAGCTACCACGTTGTTAGCACACTGTTTCTCTTTACCAAAGAAACTTCCCCTATCCCAAACACTAGAGGGTTCATATATAACTGAGGGGTTCATCTTTATTATATTATGTTTTTGTAATCTTACACTACCGTATATATGAATCTCTTTCACTATTTAGTAGTAACTATGTGTTTTAATTTTTATTATTATTGTGTAGGCACATTGTGATATACATGCATAAAAGCTGAATCACATTATTGAGGAATGCACCTCAGTATGTTAAGGGTTTGAATGAGTTTTTATATTTTTCAATTTCTAATCGATCCGTTGAAAGGAGAATAAGATGTCCATGTCCTAAATGTAAATTTAGAACATGGTTGAAGAGATATTAAGTTTATGAACATTTAATACTGAATCAATTCCCTGTTCAATATTTGTATTGGATTTGGCATGGAGAATCAAACATTACAAAAAGATTGAGCACTGATGTTAATCCATAGAATGAGGTCCCAAGTTCATCAACAATGGAAAATGAAATGAAAAACCTCATAAATGATGCATTCGGCACTGCAAGACACCACTGTCAAAATCAAAACATATCAAAACAACCAGAAGAGGGTGCTACAAATTGAAACATGACAAGTGATGTTTTTGAGACTGTAACACAAGCATATCAACATTGTAACATATCATTGGATCCTCCTCTTGATTCTGTGGAGCCAAATGTAAGAGAAAACCTCACTGAGGAAAATGCGTTTCATGATTTAGTTGACGATGGAAATCAAGAGTTGTATAGTGGGTGTTTGAAATATTCAAAGATTTCATTTTTGCTGAAGTTGTACCATATCAAATGTCTATGTGGAATTACAAATAAGGAAATGTCCGTGATATTGGAATTGATTCGTGATACATTTCCTGAATAAAAAATCCAAGAATCTTTTTATGATATGAAAAAAGTTGTTAACAAGCTTGGTCTGAATTATACAAAAATACATGAATTTCCTAATGATTGTATGCTTTATTGGGGAGAGGATTCAAGTAGACAGAATTGCAAGAAATGTTCTTCTTCTAGATAGAAGTCAAAGGGCGATTTTGGAAGTCTAAATGAACATAATTTCATGGAGAAGAAGAAAAGGAACACACCTGCAAAGGTTTTGCGTCACTTTCCTTTGAAGCCTTGATTTCAAAGATTATTCATGTCATTGAAGCCAAAAAATACTTGGAGGCTCCTTTGTTAGAATTTAAGCCAATGTTTATTAAGAAATATGAACAGGAGTGCTTGGATAGAAAATAACTTGAGCTAGTAAGAATGTCACTTGTAAATAATGTTACTTCACTACTACAAAATAGGCATTTAACAGTGCTAAAAATGGTCTTTATAAGTGCTATAGAAGCACTGACTACTGGAGAAATATTAAAACCTAGTCTTTTGTTAGTGCTTATAGAAGAGCTGATAAAGGGGCATACTATAGTGTGCTGTAACAGTATACTATAACACTAGTGTAGTGTGCTGTAATAGCACATCGCAGGACTAAAAACACCACGAAATCAGAAAAATAAAGTACAAATACAAAATTTAAATGAAATAAAATTAAAAAAAAATACAAGAAAAGAAACACTATATTTTAGACATTTAAAACATTGGTTTTCATAATTACATAAGTAAAAATTATTACAAACATTAAAAAATAGAAGTCTTCCTTTGTATTTTGATCCTAACCCCTGATCGAGAAAAAGAAGCACATGTATAAGAAAAAAATTCTTATTTTAGTAATAATATAAATAAAAAAATTAACATGAAGTGTTAATTTTAAACATAACTTTGAGTCATACAAGGAACTCTGTGTATTAGATTGAGTTGCAGTTGATTCTTGCACGTCACGCTATTTCTTGTTTGTATTCAAGCATTATCTCTATGAAAATTAACTAAATAAGTATAACATAAAAATGATAAGGAAATTAACTAAGTAATAGCATATAGAATGATGAGAAAAAATATAATCTTGTTTGATCAGTTTTGGTGATGTGATGCGTGTTTTAAACTAAAATGATACTTATATATTGAAAAGACACATTTGGAGTCATACTAGTCACACCATGCATCGGATTGAGGTGAGGATGATTCTTACATGTCTCAAATGACTTATGAATCATTTTCCTAAAGTATCAAAATAATTCGAATGTGTTTGATCATTTTTGAGTATGTAACTTTTCTTTTTTACTAAAATGTCATTTTAAACCTAAAACACACACTCTGACTCATACCGGTCACATTGTGTGTCATTTTGATATGATACCAATTCCTATACATAAAAAATGACTTATGAATCTTTGTCCTAAATTATAAAGATAATCTGAGTGTGTTTTCTCAATTTTCAGTGAGTGTCACGTTTTGAACTAAAATATTGATTTTAAACTGATAACAGACACATTGAGTCATACCAGACACATCATGTATCAGATTGAGTTGTGGATGATTTTTACATATGAAAAATTAATTATGGATCATTTTCTTAAAGTATCAAAACAATCTTAATGATTTTCCTCGGTTTTGAGTAGGTTAGTTGTCCTTTTTACTAAAATTGATGTCAATTTTAAATAAAAAGATGCACTTGGAGTCATATCGGTCACACTGTGCATCAGATCGAGGTGTATATAATTCTTACATGTCCCAAATGGATTATAGATCATTATAATAAAGTATCAAAACAATAAAAATGTGTTTACTTATTTTTGAGTAAGTCACTCATATTTTTTTACTAAAATTCCATTTTAAACTAGAAACACGTACTTTGAGTCATACCAATCACATAATGTATAGGTTTGATGCGAGAAAAATTCTTACACATCACAAATGAGTTATGAATCAATTTACTAAATTATCAAGAAAATCCAAGTGTGTTTTATCAATTTTCAGTGAGTGATTTTTTGAAATAATCTATCAATTTGAAACTAATAACGGACACATTGAGCCATATCAGGCACATCATGTGTTAAAAATACACCAAAATTAGTAATTAGTAGTGGTTTAAGAAACCACCACTATTTTTTTCCAAAATATAGCAGTGGTTTTTAAAAAACCTCAGTTAATTTTTTTAATATTTTTAGAAGTGAAACTTCTTCTTCGACCCCCCAGAACTTGATATCCTCAACCCCCTTCCCTCGAGCCTATCAAACCCTAGCCCCATCTCTATCGGGATTCTCTGGTATCTATTGCTGTTGGAATTCTCTATCACTATCAACCCCATTCACACCCTAATCTCCCTAATCCAAGACCTCATTCCTGGCCCCCTTCTCCCTCGAGCTCCCCAAGCCCGAACCCGAGCCCGATCCCAAGCCGTTGACCCCTCTCTCCCCCAAACCATCACTATCACTGCTCTCTCTGGTTTCCACCCTACCACTTCTCTACCTCATCTCTGACCCTTCCCCATTTCCACCCCATTTCCACTCCATTGATTTAAGGTTGCATTTTGGTTCATTATTCCATTTTGGATTGATTTTAATTAGGAGTTTCTTGATTTTTAGGTCCCACTTTGTTATCTAGGGTGTATTAGACCTTGTTAAGGTGCTATAGTGCCACCATTTTCAAAGACAATGAGTTTTAGGTAAGCGAACCTTTATTTTGGGTCTTTAAATCTTATGATGTTGCTTGATTGTATTTTTAATCCTTCATTTGGATATAAAATCATAATAATAATTATTCTGAAAATGTATTTTATGTTGAAATCAAGCTCTAATTGATTTCCACTTTAGTTATAAGGGTTTTTTCTAATTTAAAGTTTGTTAAAATCCTACTTTAATTCTTTTCTCACACTGAATATTTTGTAAACACCCAGAAAACCTTTAATTAATAAGTTAAATGTTTTAAGAGAGGTTTTTGTTTTAAAATTGGGGTTATCTATTATCCTAAAAATGTTTATTAAAGTTATATGTTTTTAAAATGTCTTTTGATATATATGTATATATATATATTGGCTCAATACATATGCATAACTATACATATATGTGTTTTTGTGTAAAAATTCACTTGAGAAAATTTGAAACATGATATATGTATATACATAAATATGTAAATGTAAATGGGTATAATAATAAAAATAGTAACTTTTAACCTTAATCTTGATTCTTTATTTGTTTTTATAAATGATTATGTATATTGTAAAGAGACTTGTTCATTTAATTATTAATAAAATATTTTCTATTATCAGTTATTCTTGTTTGTTAAACCTTATGAAAAACTTAGGGTTCTTGGGTAGGCTAACCTAGAGAGGAAGAAGTTGTTAGATAACTGCTTGTACTACTATAATACTCTTTAATCATAAAAAGTATGCCTAAAATGATTATAAAAAATGAAGTCAAAATCTTTTAAAAGTATTCTAGATAGTTTTTGAGTTATCTTATTAAAATATTTGATGAATCTTATATAAATTCCTTCATGTACTTAAAATCATCTAATATGTTTCACTAAATTTGGGCAAGGTAATGCATTGAAAATTTCAATTTTTGACTTGTCAACCTCAATCCCACTTTGTAAAATTACATTTCCAAGTGTAATGACTCTTTTAACCATGAAATGAAACATTTAAAAATTAAGAAAAAACATTTTACTCAATAAATATTTTCAAAATACTTTCAAGATATTCCAAATAATGATTAATGGAAATTCTAAACAGAGTGAAATCATCAAAAAAACTTAGGTAGACTTTAATAAAATTAGTGAAAATGATTACCATGTATCTTTAAAATGTATCTGTTGTATTTCATAGTTTAAATATTATTCTTATGTAATAAAAAAATATCATAATTACAAGTGAAATTTGTATTTTCATGGTACTTAGGTATAATAGGAACTTAAAAATATCATGAAAATTCATCTAAAAATAAATTATGAGTTTTTTCCACATTTTTTATTACATTTGGTCAAAAAATGGTATGGGAAAATAATATTTTATTATGAATTGATTAAATTATATATAATAATTACAGACTCTCAAAATGTATTGTAATTCTATAGAAATTAACTCAAATTGTTCATTCTTCTCAATGGATAATCTAATTTTATTGGGCACTAAGTGAATGTGGATGACCCTCTAGGAATTAGAAATTGGATGAATACTTTAATATTCCAATAACTTCTTAATTTACTTCTCAAATAATTCTATAATTTTTGGGTTAAGTCTTATTTGGGGTTGCCTAAAATCTTTGCCTCACTTTCTAATAAAATTATATGCATACATATTCTAGAAATTATTCTAGGAATATCTCCTTAATTCTATCATATAACTTTTGCATTTTCTCTCAAAATATATATTAGATTTTGTTCTTTATTAAGAGAAAATTTTATTCATATTATCATTAGTTTCTTGTTTCTCTCTATTTGAAATACATATTTTAAATTAATAGGCAAGGGTTTTAATTCTAGATCTAGAGGATACACTAAAGATAAAAACAGATTTGGGTTACTTAACTCAATGGTTTACACTTACTATGAAAGATATGAAGTATCAAACACCTTTTCAATGAATAAATAGTAAAATACATTATATAAATAAAAGGTTATTTTATATTTAGATGGTTGGATAGAATATTTATGTTTTTCCCAATTGTTTTTCATCAAATTTTCAGATCTTAATTTGTTTCCCAAATGAAAAATTTATTATATGAACCAACTTTCTTCACATGGATTATACTCATCATAATGTGACAATGTAAAAAATTGAGTTATCTTATTATGGGTACATGATGTTATTAATATTTTTATGACTTATTATATACTCTCTTTAATGATTTTATATGAAATGTGCATAATGTGTGTGAAATATTAATATTTTAATACTAAGTATAATTTTTGAGCATTTTTTAGAAGTAGTCCAATTGAGTCAGTTTACTATTTTATTTATAAATCTCGCCCTAATTATCCAAATTGTTTGGTTCTTGTTTTTTAGGATTTCTAATTCAATATAAAACATTTCATTATAAGAGATCATGGTCTAATTCTTTCATTTGAAGGCTCATATGGACCACACAAGAGGGCCTAGAGAATCTGTGAAGAAACTGGACCAGTCATGAAGATTGAATTAATGGGCTCAATAAAGAAGTCAAAATTCCATTATTATCCACCATAGTTAGGGGGACAATTTAAGGAGTCCAGGATAAAAATTTCAAGACCCAAATCTAAAGACAATGTCCCCAACTAATGCTTTGAAACTCAACCCACATTTTTGGCCTGGAATTAAAATCAGTACAGTATTGATGACATGGATCCTGATCTATACATCATTTTGAGATGAAAATTTTCAGTGTTAAAGAGGAGATATAGGCGGCCGACTTTGTTGAATACATCATTCGGTTTTGAAGTCATCTTCCTATTAAAAAACCCTTTCACATTTTGGACATAAAAAACATTGGATTGAAATGGACAGATTACGTTTGTTTAATCAACCGGACATAACTTTGGATAAATAGGTCCAAATGACTCCAAATTTTGATAGAGGTCATAAAACTTTATTATATACAACTTTTAAGAAGGAGATATCTCTAGATTCGGTTGTCTTGATGTCCAAATCGTCGATCCAAGTTGAGGGACAAATTGGGAATGCAAACAGTCCACTTCCTTGGGCGATAAATGCATCCCCCTCCTCTCCTTCAAGGGGGTTGAAATTTTAAAAGATAGGAGATCATATTGGCACGAAAAAAGCCTTGAAAAAGCCTTGGTATGACCTTCCATACTCAAGTTTTCACTTGAGAGACCTTTCCTCCTCTCTTTGTTTTCATTTACTTTTATGTTCTTCATTGTTGTAATTTTGTAAGTCCTTTCTTTTGTAATTCTGTTTTAATGAAAATTTCTTCTTCAATATCTCTTATTCTCATACACATTATGTAGTTTAATATTAATTTTCTTAAAATAGTTTAAATTTAGTTGAATCCCCTTCCCTTCTTTTGCTTCCTCATTCAATCAAAAATCCGTTTTTAATTATCATCATTGTTCGTGTGTGTGTGTTCGACGTACCACTCTTTTCTAATCCATTTATTTTTCTTCTATTCTTAATTTATCATCATAATTATTATAAACAGACTATTAAAAATGTCTGAGTAAATATCTCATTAGGGTGAGTCAAAATTTAGGGATGTTAAGTTATTGAGAGTATTTTCTCGATGAGTATTCGTTAATTTAACATTGTGTATGTTGGACTTAATATGTTATGGATTAATGACATCTTTTGTTTAGAATGTGGTTTCCATGGATTATTAGAACCATAAATACACTACCATAAACAAGTACTGATTGATATTATAATCCTAGTTAAGTTAAGGCTTGGATTGAAGCTTTAACACTTAGGAATTCTAATCGACGTCAACTTGTGAAGTGGGTGTTAATTTAAATGCAATATAAAGCAAAACTCAAGGATATCACAAGCTTAACTCCCTAATAATGAACTCACCCCAATATTTATCAATTTGTTAAATAAATTATATTCAATCAATTATTTCAATTAAGCTCTGCAAACAAACCCCCTAATCAAAATACAATCAACTAAAAACAAATGACTATTACAAAGTATCATCGCTGAGGATTCAACCCGAGTGCTGCTATACACATTAGCAGAGCACCAGAACTTTGACTGGTCGATAGGCGACGATCTTCCGTGTGTTTAAAATGGAACTGTTTCCAGGGATTGTGCTTTAAGTAGTCATTAGTTTCTGGTTATTGTAAAAAAAACAAAATTTAAAAAAAAATTGAAAAAAAACACAAAGAAAAGCCCATCTTCTCATAAAAATCATAAACAAAAAAAAAACAAAGAAAAACCCGTCTTCCTCTTTCTTTCAAAATCTCTATGAATGCCCCGTAGCCTCCCAAACAATCCCTCAAATTTTTTTGACCCTGAAATTGAGCGAACACTTCTCCAACTTAGGAGGAACATAATAGATAATCAAATAATTCAAGAACCAGTCCTTGTCCAACCAATTGAATTAGATATGGCCAATCCTAGGGAATAAACACTTAAATAACTTGCTTCCCCTGATATGAATTACCAACCTATTGGTATTCAATATCCAAACATAGAGGCTGACTTTGAACTCAAATCGAGTTTGATTCATCTTCTCCCTCATTTCCATGGGCTAGCCGGTGAGGATCCACATCTCCACCTTAAAGAGTTTCAAGTAGTGTGCTCTACCATGAAGCCTCAAGGGGTTTATGAGGAACAAATCAAACTCAGAGAATTCCCTTTACCCCTAGATGACACTACCAAGTCATGGATTTACTACCTCCCTCCTGATTCCATAACCACATGGAATGACATGAAGCAACTTTTCTTAGAAAAATTCTTTCCTGCTTCTCGTACTCCTTCTATCTGAAAGGAAATAAGTGGTATCTGTCAGTTCCCAAGTGAATCACTCCATGAGTACTGGGAGAGGTTAAAAAAGCTTGTTGCAACCTTCCCACACCACCAAATCCCTAATCAACTCTTGATCCAATGCTTCTATGAGGGGTTATTGGTTATGGAGAGAACTCTCATTGATGCCGCAAGTGGCGATGCTCTTGTTGATAAAACTCTGGCAGCTGTAAGAGATCTCATAAGTAACATGTATGAAAACACACAACAATTCCATACCCGATCACATGCTCAATTCAAACAAGAACTGCACAATTTGGATAAGTAGGGTGAGAGTTATAAATAAATAGTAAACTGACTCAATTGGACTACTTCTAAAAAATGATCAAAAATTGTACTTAGTATTAAAATATTAATATTTCACACACATTATGCACATTTAATATAAAATCAGTAAAGAGAGTATATAATAAGTCATGAAAATATTAATAACATCAACTCCCCCACACTTAGTTTTGTGCATGTCCTCGCGTGAAAAAAATATAAAAACATGACAAAATCATTTTCACTCACCAACAGATATTAAAATTTTGTTTTCTCCAATTAGGGGAGGTTTAGACTATTTCACTCATCCATTTTGAATTCCACCACAAGTTGTTATAGAAACAGTGTTCCAAAACTAATTCATTTTTTCATGCTCAAATTTATAAATGGAAAATGTGGACACTCAAAACTCACACCTCTCAAGATGATAAAATTCATTTGTGGAGGTTCACTCTTTCACCAACCAAAAGTGAAAATCTTAGAGTTTGAAAGAGCTCTCAGCTTCCAATCCCTATCTAAAGTGATCAAGAATCAATAGGTATTTTTAAGGGGTTTTTCTGTGGCTATGGGATAGTAGGAATATAATGTCCAAGAGAGAGAAGAAGGGGGTTAAAACACCAACATAGAAAAATCAATGCACATTTTTTTGAAATAAAACATGGAAGGAAATGAAAGAACATATTTACAAGGTAATTATTGTGTGAAGAAAGACACAATAGAGGAAGAGAATTTGAAGGGGATGAGAAGATTAAATATTTACAAACCACAAAACTTCTCCCAAGGACATAAGAATATAATGCAAGTGTTCTTTTTTTTCTTTTTTTTCAAAAGTTGAACTTGGAAAAGATCTCACACTCATATCCCAACCCACGATTGATCTCCTCACGACACTAATTGTAATAGTTATAACAAGATCAAAGGTTGATGAAGAGTGATTTTTGACCTACCCAAGAAACAACCCATTTTTTTGTTCCTTTTTTTTGATTTTTTGAACACTTTTCAATAAAATTTACAAATTTACATAAATAAAAGTAAATTACATTCCCCAAAACACACTAAATGACAATGTCTCCTAAGAGATAGGGCCAGAATTTATCTAAGGCAAAAACAACTACTAAAAGTTCTTTTTCAGTGACAGTGTAGTGAGATTGAGTTTCATCCAATGTTTTTGAGGCATAATAGATGACATGAGGAAGTTTTTATCTTATTTGACCAAGAACAGCCACAATAGCTCTATCAAAAGAATCACACATCAACTCAATGGGTAAGGACCAATTTGGGGGTTGGATTATTAGGGAGGATGTTAGAGAAGTTTTGAGTTCAACAAAGGCTCTCTTACAAACCTCATCAAAATGGAAAGGGACATCATTTTGGAGCAACCGAGTGAGTGGAAGGGAAATTTTACTGAAGTTATGGATGAATCTCCGATAGAAACCAGCATGACCGAGAAATGAACGGATGTCTCGAACAGATTTGGGTTGAGGAAGTGATTGGATCACTTCAATTTTGGCAGGATCGACTTAAATACCATCTTTTGAAACTATGTGCCCTAGAACAATCCCATTTTCAACCATGAAGTGAAATTTTTCAAAATTTAACACAAGGTTGCACTTGACACACTTTTGGAGGACTAGAGAGAGTGAATTCAAACAAGATTAAAATGACTCACCATAAATGGTGAATTCATCCATGAATACTTCTATTCAGTGTTTAATGAATTTGGAAAAGATACTCATCATACACCTATGGAATGTTTTCTGATTGTCACCTATCGACTGGTCAAAGTTCTGGTGATTTTCTAATGTGTATAACAGCACTTGGGTTGAATCCTCGGTGATGATACTTTGTAATAGTAGTTTGTTTTAGTTGATTGTATTTTGATTAGGGGGGTTTGTTTTCAGAGCTTAATTGAAATTATTGATTGACTATAATTGATTTAACAAATTGATAAATATTTGGGTGAGTTCATTATTAGGGAGTTAAGCTTGTGGTATCCTTGAGCTTTGCTTTATATTTCATTTGAATTAACACCCACTTCACAAGTTGATGTCGATTAGAATTCCTAAGTGTTAAAGCTTTAATCAAAGCCTTAACTTAAATAGGATTCTAATCTCAATCAGTACTTGTTTATGGTAGTGTATTTATAGTTCCAATAATCCATGAAAACCACATTCTAAACAAAATATGTCATTAATCCATGACATATTAAGTCCAACACACACAATGTTAAATTAACGAATACTCATCGAGAAAATACTCTCAATTACTCAACATCCCTAAATTTTGACTCACCCCAATGAGATATTTACTCAACCATTTGTAATAGTCTGGTTATAATAATTATGATTATAAATTAAGAATAGAAGAAAAAGAAAGGGATTATAAAAGAGTGGTACGTCGAACACACACACACGAACAATGATTATAATTAAAAATGAATTTTCGATTGAATGAGGAGCAAAAGAAGGGAAGGGGATTCAACTAAATTTAAACTATTTTAAGAACATTAATATTAAACTACAGAAGTTGGATGAGAATAAGATATATTGAAGAAGAAATTTGCATTAAAATAGAATTACAAAAGAAAGGACTTACAAAACTACAACAATGAAGAACATAAAAGTAAATGAAAACAAAGAGAGGAGGAAATGTATCTCAAGTGAAAACATGAGTATGGAAGGTCCTACCAATACTTTGTCAAGGCTTTGGTCATTACAATATGATCTCCTCTCTTCTGAAATGCCAAACCCATTGAAGGAGAGGAGGGGGATGCATTTATAGCCAAGGAAGTGGACTGTTTGCATTCGCAATCTATCCCTCCACTTGGATAGACAATTTTTACATCAAGACAGACGAATATCGAGATATATACTTCTTCAAAGTTGTAGATAATAAAGTTTTACGACATCTCTCAAAATTTAGAGTCATTTGGACCTATGTATCCAAAGTTATGTTCAGTTGATTAAACAAATTTAATCTGTCCATTTCAATCCAATCTTTTTTGATGTCCAAAATGTGAAAGGGTTTTTGAATAGGAATATGCCTTCAAAACCGAGTTATGTCTTCAAAAAAGTATGCTTCCTATATCTCCTATTTCAGAATGCAAAATCTCATCTCAAAATGATGTCTAGATCAGGATCCATGTCATCAACACTGTACTGATTTTAATTCCTGACCAAAAATGTGGGCTGAGTTTCAAAGCACTAGTTGGGCCCCTTGTCTTTAGAGTTGGACCTTGAAATTTTTATCCTGGACTCCTTAAATTGTCCCCCGAACTACGGTGTAGAATAATGGAATTTAGACTTCTTTATTAAGCCCAGTAATTCAATCTTCATGACTGGTCTAGTTTCTTCACAGATTCTGTAGGCCCTCTTGTGTGGTCCATATGAGCCTTCAAATGAAAGAATTAGCCCATGATCACTTATAATTAAATGTTTTATATTTAATTATGAATCCTAAAAAACAATAACCACACAATTTGGATAAGTAGGGTGAGAGTTATAAATAAAATATTAAACAGAATCAATTGGACTACTTCTAAAAAATGCTCAAACATTATACTTAGTATTAAAATATTAATATCTCACACACATTATACACATTTCATATAAAATCAGTAAATAGAGTATATAATAAGTCATGAAAATATTAATAAAATCAACTCCCCCATACTTAGTTTTGTGCATGTCCTCATGTGCAACAAATATAAAAACCTGAAAAAATCATTTTCACTCACCAACATATATTAAAATTTTGTTTTCTCCAATCAGGGGAGGTTTAGACTATTTCAATCATCCATTTTGAATTCCACCACAAGTTTTTACAGAAATAGCGTTCAAAAAATAATTCATTTTTTCATGCTCAAATTTAGAAATGGAAAATGTGGAAACTCAAAACTCACACCTCTCAAGATGATAAAATTCATTTGTAGAGGTTCACTCTTTCACCAACCAAAAGTGAAAATCTTAGAGTTTGAAAGAGCTCTTAGCTTCCAATCCCTATAAAAATTTCAAAAGAATCAAGAGGTCTTTTTAAGGGTTTTTTTTGTGGCTATGGGACGATAGGAATATAATGCCCAAGAGAGAGAAGAAGGGGGTTAAAACACCAACATTGAAAAAGCAATGCACATTTTTTTGAAATAAAACATGGAAGGAAATGAAAGCACATATTTATAGGGGAATTATTGGGTGAAGAAATACACAATAGAGGAAGAAAATTTGAAGGGGATGAGAAGATAAAATATTTACAAACCACAAAACTTCTCCCAATGACATAATAATATAATGCAAGTGTTATTTTTTTTCTTTTTTTTTCTTTTTTTTAGAAAGTTGAACTTGGAAAAGATCTCACACTCATATCACAACCCATGATTGATCTCCTCACGACACTAATTGTAATAGTTATAACAAGATCAAAGGTCGAGAAAGATTGATTTTTGACCTACCCAAGAAACAACCCAATTTTTTTTGTTCTTTTTTTTGATTTTTTTGAACACTTGTTAATAAAATTTACAAAATTACATAAATGAAAGTACATTAAATTCCCAAAAACACACTAAATGACAACATCTACCCCACACTGAAATGGATTCTTTCCCTCAAGGAGTTAATAACACGGTGAAATCAACAAAGGGTACCCATAATGAAATCCATCCCCCCACACTTAAATTTCAGAAAATTATGCAATGAAAATCCATGTTGATATTGGGTGGGAAAAGGTATTGGGCTTGTAATGTGGCTATCAAAGAAAAGGTTTTCATAGGCTCGAAGAGGTTTTCAAAAGGAGGATTAATTTAAGGGAAATGAGAGGCTATTTGGCTATTGTGATTCTCATGTGGTTCAAAAAATGCCTCTATCATATTAATGCACAATAAGGTAGAAAATTCATCTCGAAGGTCCACAAACTCAAGACTCACAAATGGGGGTGAAAACAAATATTTAGAAAATATGGCCATAGGTGGCCTTGGCATGAAAGCAAATGTTGTTCCTCATGGTTTGGGAAAATCATTTTTCAAATCAAAAATCAAAAATCAAAAATTTGTTAATTTTGACACAAAATTATTTATCCAAAGTCATGATGAAAATACAAAATTTTTGAGATGAAAACATGTCTGTTGAATCCCCAAAAAGGTTGGACAAAATTTCAAAACTCAATGTTGAGTAAGCATGACACTTGATTATTTTTGTTTTTTTGTTTTTTTTTATGATTTTTTTTATTTTTTTAGAGTTTTTTTTGTTTTTAATAAAGACACACTCAAAAAAAAGGGAAAGTGAAAAAGAAAGGGTTTGATAAAGAAAGTGGTAAAAAAATGAAAGAGAGAGGAAGAAGAAGAAAGAGATAGAGAGAAGAAGAGATAGAGAGAGAGTTAAAGGGAAAGAGGTGCCCCCTGGTTTGGATTTGGTGGGTTGACATCTCCATCTAGTGGTGGGTTAACTGCAGAAGTTGGGGATCTAGTAGAAGTTGAGGTGGTTCCAGGATTGTGTGTCCTCTCATGGTGATGATTTAACCGATGTCCATTAACCGTGAATGTCCTTTTGGAAGAGGGGTCTTGGACTTGCACTGCACCAAATGGGTAAACATTAGTAACAATAAAAGGACCTTCCCAATGAGAATTAAGATTACCTGGGTGAATCCGAAATCGAGAATTAAATAGCATTACCTTATCACCTTCATGGAATACCTTTCTCAGGATGTGTTTATCATGGAGTGCCTTAGCCTTTTATTTGTACAGATTGGAATTCTCATAGGATTCAAGTCGAAGCTTCTCCAGTTCAGCCAATTGCAACAATCTTTCTTCACTGGATTTTTCACAATAAAAATTACAGGTTTTCACAGCCCAAAAAAACTTATGTTGGATTTCAACTGGCATATGACAATATTTACCAAAAACTAGCCTAAAAGGAGACATCCCAATGGGTGTTTTATAGGCAGCTCGATAAGACCAAAGTGCTTCACCAAGTCTTTTAGGCCAGTCTTTTCTGGTGGGTTTTACAATTCTCTCAAGAACTCTTTTCACTTATCTATTAGAAAGTTCATCCATTCCATTTGTTTGGGGGTGATATGCAGTTGAAGTTTTATGTACAACCCCATTTTTTTCAAAAGAGATTCCATGGTTCTATTACAAAAATGGGTTCCTAAGTCACTTATCAAGGCACGTGGTGTGTCAAATCAGTGGAAGAAGTGTGTCTTTAGGAACTCACTAACAGTATGTGAATCATATTTTATAGTGGGTTTGTCCTTGACCCACCTAGAAACATAATCAACCGCAAGAAGAATGTATGAAAATACATTGGAAGGGGGAAATGGTCCCATGAAATTGATGCCCCAAACATCAAAGATCTCACAGTAAATTAAAAGCTTTTGGTGCATTTCATTTCTCTTGGAAATTGTGCCAAACTTTTGGCAAGTGGGACATGATTGAAATAACTCATGTGAGTCCTTAAAGAGTGAAGGCCAGAAGAATCCATAGTCTAGGACCTTTCGGGAGGTCCTTTTTGGTCCAAACTTGCCACCACTAGGCATTGAGTGACATGATTCTAAAATAGAGGAATGTTCATCTTTATCAACACATCTCCTAATTACCATGTCTTCCCCAATTTTCCAAAGTTTATTTTCTTCCCAAAAATAGTGTTTTGAATCACTTTTCAACTTCATTTTCTGTTCTTTTGAAAAAAAAATAAGAAAAATACCAGAAACCAAGTAATTTACAATTAGGGCATACCATGGTATTTTTGGAGTGAGAGATGAAAGCTTCTCAATGGGGAATTCAGGATCGATGATTTCAGAATGAGAAGAATTAGAAATTCTATTCAAGTGATCAGCCACTGGATTTTCTTTTCCTAGTCTATCTTTTATTTCAAGTTCAAACTCTTGGAGCATTAGGATACATCTTATTAGCCTCGGTTTGGAATCACTTTTCTTGAGTAAGAACTTTATAGCAGAATGGTCTGTGAAGATGATGATTTTGGCACCTAAGAGATAGGGTTAGAATTTATATAAGGCAAAAAAAATTGCTAAAAGTTCTTTTTCAGTGATAGTGTAGTGAGATTGAGTTTCATCCAATGTTTTTGAGGCATAATAGATGACATGAGGAAGTTTTTCTCTTATTTGACCAAGAACAGCCCCAAAAGATCTATCAGAAGCATCACAAATCAACTCAAAGGGTAAGGACCAATATAGGGGTTAGATTATTGGGGTGGATGTTAGATCAGTTTTGAGTTCAACAAATGCTCTCTTACAAACCTCATCAAAATGGAAAGGGACATCATTTTGGATAAACCGAGTGAGTGGGAGGGAAATTTTACTGAAGTTATGGATGAATCTATGATAAAAACCAGCATGACCGAGAAATGAACGGATTTCTCGAACAGATTTGGGTTGAGGAAGTGATTGGATCACTTCAATTTTGGCAGAATTGACTTCAATACCATCTTTTGAAACTATGTGCCCTAGAAAAATCCCATTTGCAACCATGAAGTGACATTTTTCAAAATTTAACACAAGGTTTCACTTGACACACTTTTGGAGGACTAGAGAGAGTGAATTCAAACAAGATTCAAATGACTCACCATAAATGGTGAATTCATCCATGAAGACTTCCATGCAGTGTTCAATGAATTTGGAAAAGATACTCATCATACACCTCTGGAATGTTGCAGGATCATTGCAAAGTCCAAAAGGCATTCTCCTATATGCATATGTTCCAAAGGGGCATGTGAAAGTAGTCTTTTCTTGGTCCTGAGGTGCGATTGGGATTTGGAAGTAGCCGATGTATCCATCAAGAAAGCAATAGTGTGACTTTCCAGCTAATCTTTCTAGAATTTTATTAAGTAATGGAAGAGGGTAGTGATCTTTTATTTTTCAACATTCAATTTTCTATAGTCGATGCACACACGCCATTTGTTTTTTACTCGAGTTATGACTACCTCTCCATGTTCATTTGTGACAAAAGTTATCCCACCCTTCTTAGGTACAACTTGAATTGGACTAACCCATTCACTATCAGAAATTGGGTAGATAATACCATCTTGAAGAAGCTTGGTGATCTATTCCCTAACTACCTCAAGTATGAGTGTATTGAGTCATCTTTGTGGTTGTCTAATTGGTTTGGATGACTCCTCAAGATGGATGTGATGCATGAAAAGGGTAGGGTTGATTCCTGGTATGTCATCTAGGGTCCACCCTAAGGCCTTTTTGTTTTCCTCCAATACCTGAACGAGTTTGGACTCCTCAGTTTCGGTAAGTGAAGAAGAGATAATGACAGGATAAGAGTGATCATGGAAAAGGAATGCATATTTCAGGTGTTTAGGAAGAGGTTTCGGATCAGTCTCATATTTTATTTGTGGGTTAGAAAACTCAGTAATGGTGGAAGGGACTTCAGTTTCTTCAGATTCATTCTCCTTAATACTTTCCAAGGTGGATCAGTAGAGATTAGAGTTGATGTGGAATTCAGGAGAGTTTTCAAGTTACTCTAGATTTATGGAGTCTATGAATGAGAGGTCCACATCAACATCACCATTTATGACTTGGTTAATCATGGTGCAGATTTCACAAGATCCTTTGTCATTAGAACATGAAGAACATAGTGTATTGGGGTTTGATTGAATCTTAGAAGTGTCCTCAGAAGCATGGATTGAGAATGAAGAGTGATCCTCAGATGGGTATTTCATGTCTTGAAAAATGTTGAACTTGACCAGTTGGTCACAAAATTCCATGGATAAGATGCCTGAATGGACATCAATCTTGGTTCTAGCATTCATGAGGATTGTTCTTCCTAGAATTAGGGGATATCGAGAAGAGTTCATCTCACCTTCCATGTCAAGGACATAGAAATCAGCAGGTAAGATAAGATCATTGACACGAACAAGGACATCCTCAATTATTCCCTCAGGATTGGTTGTGCTTTGATTGGCTAACTGAATGACAACACCCGTTGGGTTCAAGGGACCTAGACCAAGGTTGGAGAATATGGATTTAGTCATGACATTAATTGAGGCTCCTAGGTCTATGAGTACATAATCAAAGTTGGAACTTACAATTTGGCATGAAACCATAAAGGTCCCTGGATCTTTTCACTTAATGGGTATGGACTCTTGGGTTAAAACATTTTCAAAGGTCCTAAGTTGCCTCTTGTGGGTACACAACTCCTTGAGAAACTTGGAATACTTAGGAATTTGTTTTATGGCATCTAAGAGGGGAATGTTGACTTCAACACGTCTAAACATATCGATCATTTCAGGATCGGGTTCAAAGGACTTCTTTGGATTAGAAAAGCTTGAGGAAAAGGAATTGGATTCCTAAGTAGAATGGAAGGAGGTGATGGAATGGATTCAGATTCCTTTTCAATTTTCTTTTTCTTTTCATTTTTTAGGTCAACATTCAAAGGAGGGTTGGAGGACTTATCTTGGGGCATAGCAATTTGCTTTCCCGATCTAAGTGCAATTGTACTTATATTACCCTTGGGGTTGGGTAATGGTTGAGCTGGAAGTTGGGAAGAATTGGATGGTTGCTACTGACTTAGGTGGGATGCAAGTTGACCTGTAGTGACTCGTGTTTTTGGACCTGTCAGAATTTGGAATATTTCTAGGAATAATTCCAGAGCTAGGCGTGAAGACGGCGTGCGATTCCGAGGCCCGGTGTGCCCAGAATTAATTTTATAAAAATATTAAGTTTTTTTTACTATGCACTTGGCGGGGGTGTTATATCTCCTAAATGGTAGCTTAGAACGTGAATCCGAGGGCACAGTTGCGTCCGGAACGTACCATTTACCCTAGGTGAGGTGTAAAATTTGCAGACACGGGCCTGTGGTGAGAAACGCCATGAGGGGTGTTTTCATAAATAAGTGGAAAAGTTAGATTTAAAGCATCAGCTCGAATAACATCTGAACGGAGCCTCAGATGAAAAATCTGTGTCCTCCGTTGCGTTCAGAACGACGCGTTTACCCTAGGGGTGACCTTACCTGTGTTCGCATTGGGCGTCGGGTCTGAGGCGGGTTTGGCGCCGGCGGGTGAGTGATATAAATATCAGTACCCCCCCTTTATCGTTCCTCTCGGTGTTCTTCGTCGTTCTTCACCGCCGATTCGCCTAATCGAGCAAACGAAGCACCCACGAGCTCGGATTTTGACGGCGGACGTTCCAGGAGCGTGCAACGGAAGCTCTGGAGCGCGGATCTAAGGCAGAACGTCGGCGTTTCGCCTGCGAGGTAGAAAGTTTGAGTTTTAAAATCCCGTATCTCGTTTTTGTGTTGTTTTTTCTTCAAATTTTCATAAGAGTTGTATAGTTCGGGTCCCGAGATTTCTGAAACATGTTTCGGATATGAATTTGGAGTACCGGGGTGCTCCCGGTGGCTCCCGAAAGTTTTCCGGCGAAAACCTGGTTTTTCGGCGACGAGGGGTGGCGGCCATGGCGGAATCCGGCGACGGCGCGGCGGCGGTGCGGTGGAATCCGGCGGCGGTGCGGCGGAATCCGGCGGTGGCGCGGTGGTTTCCGGCGGTGGCGCGGTGGTTTCCGGCGAGGCAGACGGTGGTCCGACCAGGTTTTTCCGGGGGTTCTTTAAACCCCCGTATCTTGCAATCCGGGAGTCGGATTCGCGTGCTGTTTACGGCGACATGACCCTAACGAAAACGTGAACCCTACGGTGTGGGTTTGAGGGTTTAAGGGTTTGAGATCGTGGCCTGAGAGCTTGAAATGTCGAATAAAGTAACGATATTTTATTATTATTCGACTTCGGGCCGTTGTATCTTCTACCCGGAGAGTCCGATTGACGTGCCGTCAGTGGCGTTGAGACCCTGATGATACAACGGACTTTTCTTGAGGGTTTCCAGGTGTTGGGACTGAGTTTGGGGTGCGGGCCCCACGAGGCTAGGTTTTGGCGTTTGCGGAGAAACGCAACTTTCGCACCAGGAGTCCGATTTTGGCAGATGATTAGTCGATCCTGTGTGTTTTTCCGAGAGGATCGTAATGGTGCGATCCGTTCGATGTGTTTTGGGATCGAGGCGTGGGCCCCACCCGGGCTGGCCTTCGGTGAATAGTAACTTTTTCACCGGGTGTCCGTTTCGGACGAGAGAGTAGTCGTTTCCGCTTGTTTTTCCGAGGGGATCGCCGTGGTATGATCCGCTCGATGGGTTTCAGGATCGTTGTGTGGGCCCCACACGAGCTAGCTACGATGAATAGTGTCTTTTTCACTGGTGCTCTGTTTCGGGTGAGTAAGCAGCCTATCCTGTGTTTTTTTCCGCGTAGATCGCGGTGGTGGCCTCGGTATTGGATTTGGAGGTGCGCAGTGTGGCGTTGTTGTGGGTCGCTTGGGTTAGCGACGTTTTGGACCAATAGTGGTTGAGGGTACTCCCTTGGTTCGTTCCCACGAGGGTTCGTGTGGCATCACAACCTTCGTATAGGTTTGTGATCCTCTCGATGGGATGTTTAAACTGTTAAAGTTGTGGCATCCCTCTGGTGGGCCTGAAGTGGGATCCTCTAGCATCTTTTCCCTAGATCGGGTTCTTGGTATCGCAGTGACCGCTCATTGACGGGCGGCGATCCCCTATCTAGCTGGTTAACCCCGTAGGGTTTGTGGCATCATCGGGATTATGATCCCCTACGCGATGGGCTGTGGTTTCAGTAGGGTTTAGGCATCGTCAGGTATACAATCCCCTGCTCAGCATGAGGTTTATAGTAGGGTTACGGTATCGTTGGTTATATGATCCCCTACTTAGCGCTTGGTGTCGGTAGGGTTGCGGTATCGTTGGTTATGCGATCCCCTACTCAGCGCGTGGTTTCGGTAGGGTTGAAACATCGTCGGTTCGATCCCCTACATCGTGAGTTATACCAGATAGGGTCCCGGTATCTTTGTGACCACCTTTATATGGGTGATGATCCTCTATTTGAGTGATGTGCTTCTGTCGAGCGCCAGATCGGGTTGTGGTATCCTCCAGCGGATCCTGGGTGTGATCCCCTATCTATGAGAACTACGTATTCCAGATCGGGTCATGGTATCCCCCAGTGGACCCTGGGAGTGATCCCCTATCTGTGAGCTTCGTATACCGGAGTGGGTTCTGGTATCCCCCAGCAGACCCTAGGAGCGATCCCCTATCCGAGGAGTTTGGTGGTTATCTTGTTTCAGCGAGGTTTCCTCAGTGATGCTATCCGACGAGCATGATCTCTCGGGTGAGCGTCTGAGAGGTTTGAGAGAAACCCGATGGAGTGTATCTCTCGGATGAGTGTCATCTGGGATGACAGTGATCGTGTGGTGTACTCTTCGGGTTGTGGACAGTTGCTGGTGATGAGGTCGGTACCTCTTGTGGCTTGGTGCGTGAGCTGGGTATATCTGGTTTGTTCAAGGTGTATGTATGGACATACACCTGAGCTGAGCTTACTAGTTGTGTTTAGCCGAGGATGGTTATGATATAGAGTTTCTCTCTCATCTGGGTTCCCTCTGGCTGGGATGAGCGGACTGTTGCCTTTTAGTTGCTCTCTTTGGTTTTGGGTTTTTGGGGTGCCTACTGAGTATGTTTATACTCACCCCTGCACGGGCTTTTTCCGCACATGTTTGTGTCTTGTGCAGACCATAGGCCTTTTGACGGAGTCCCAGGAGGACCCGGAGTAGGCGAAGCTTAGTGAACGTGTTTGACCAGGGTGTTTACCGGAGTTGTGCTGAGGAGATTTCCGGCGGGTGTTTGTGGCAGCGTTCCCCTTCTTCAGAGCAGGTTGGACGCGCTTTGTAGTTTCCTTTTGGTGGGCCCTGTTTTTCCCTTTTATACTTTTGCTGTTGCAATCTGGTTGTGGGATAGTGTATGCATGCATTTTTACTTTTCAGTTTTATATATCTCTGCACTGTTGCATGGAGGTGTATGTGGGTGCGTGTGTACAGGTACCTTAGGCTAATGCCTCCCATGTATGTGATAGCCTACTCGGTGCTAGTCGCCAGCCCCTGGCCTATTAGAGCCGGGCTTGGGGAGTCACGGCTCGAGCCCCGTTGGGTCGGGTCGTGACAGACCAATTTGGGTTTCAATATTTTTAAGGCTGGAATGGGTGAAAGAGGCAAGATCTTCAAATGCACTTTCCCATGGTTGCTTGGAAGAAGAGGCTTGTCCCAGATTGGGATTGCCTTGATATTGGTTCTTGGGAAAGTGGTTGTATTGGTTTTGGAATTGGGAAGGCTCACTAGGATAATGGAATCCAGGAGGAGGATTGTTCCTTTGAGGTTGAGGAAGAAAAGGATAAGTTTGTTGGAAGTTAACAACAACTTGACCATATTGAAAATGGTTTGGGTTTTGAGGAGGGAATTGAGGAGGATTAGATATGGGATTACCATACCTATGGCCTTGGTTATAGGAAGAAGAGAAGGGCTCAGAGTGAGGTTGGTTGAAGTTTCTAATGAACTGACCGGATTGTTGAGGGTTGGTGTTCCGCTGAGCATATGCTTCATTGAGCTCCATTGGTCCAGATGAATCGTATTGATCCTCTTGAAGTTGTGGACATGTGTCAATTGGATGAGATGAAGAGTTGCAGATTCCACAGTTTTTGACAGGTCCAGGAAACATTCATTGCGGAGTAGACGAGGTTGGGGATTTGGGTGCCACAACTAGTTGTCGCACAAGACCTGTAAGTTCAATCATCCACTCGGTCATCTTTTTCGGCTCAATTGATTGATTATCTTGGGCTTGTTTGACTTGAGCATGTGCTCAAGTATGGAATTGTTGTGTGTTTTCATCCATGTTACTTATAAGATCTCTTGCAGCTGCCGGAGTTTTATCAACAAGAGCACCGCCACTTGCGACATCAATGAGAGTTCTCTCCATAGCCAATAACCCCTCATAGAAGTATTGGATCAAGAGTTGATCAGGGATTTGGTGGTGTGGGAAGGTTGCAACAAGCTTTTTGAACCTCTCCCAGTACTCATGGAGTGATTCACTTGGGAACTGACGAATACCACTTATTTCCTTTCAGATAGAAGCAGTACGAGAAGTAGGAAAAAATTTTTCTAAGAAAATTCACTTCATGTCATTCAATGTGGTTATGGAACCAGGAGGGAGGTAGTAAAGCCATGACTTGGCAGTGTCATCTAGGGAGAAAGGGAATGCTCAGAGTTTGATTTGTTCCTCAGAAACCCCATTGAGGCTTCATGGTAGAGCACACTACTTGAAACTCTTTAAGGTGGAGATGTGGATCCTCACCGGCTAGCCCATGGAAATGAGGGAGAAGATGAATCAAACCTGATTTGAGTTCAAAGTCGGCCTCTATGTTTGAATATTGAATACCAAGAGGTTGGTAATTTATATCAAGGGCAGCAAGTTCTTTAAGTGTTTGTTCCCTAGGATTGGCCATATCTAATTCAATTGGTTGGGCAAGGATTGGTTCTTGGATTATTTAATTATCTCTTATGTTCCTCCTAAGTTGGCGAAGTGTTCGCTCAATTTCAGGGTTAAACAAATCTGAGGGATTGTTTGGGAGGCTATGGGGAATTCATAGAGATTTTGAAATAAATAGGAAGAAAGGTTTTTCTTTTTTTTATGATTTTTACGAGAAGACAAGTTTTTCTTTGTGTTTTTTTTCAATTTTTTTTCAATTTTTATTTTTTATTTTTTTTACAATAACCAGAAACTAATGACTAATTAAAGCACCATCCCCAGCAACAACTCCATTTGAAACGCATGGCCTATTGTCACCTATTGACCGGTCAAAGTTCCGGTGCTCTGCTAATGTGTATAGAAGCACTTGGGTCGAATCCTCGGTGATGATACTTTGTAATAGTCGTTTTTTAGTTGATTATATTTTGATTATGGGGGTTTGTTTGTAGAGCTTAATTGAAATGTTTGATTGACTATAATTGATTTAAAAAATTTATAAATATTGGTATGAGTTCATTATTAGGGAGTTAAGCTTGTGATATCCTTGATATTTTCTTTATATTGCATTTAAATTAACACCCACTTCACAAGTTGACATCGATTAGAATTACTAAGTGTTAAAGATTTAATCCAAGCCTTAACTTAACTAGGATTATAATCTCAATCATAAATTGTTTATGGTAGTGTATTTATGGTTTTAATAATCCATGTAAATCATATTCTAATCAAAAGATGTCATTAATCCATGACATATTAAGTCCAACATACACAATGTTAAATTAACGAATACTAATCGAGAAAATACTCTCAATCACTTAACATCCCTAAATTTTGACTCACCCCAATGAGATATTTACTCATCCATTTGTAATAGTCTGGTTATAATAATTATGATGATAAGTTAATAATAGAAGAAAAAGAAAGGGATTATAAAAGAGTGGTACGTTGAACACACACACACACGAACAATGATGATAATTAAAAACAGATTTTCGATTGAATGAGGAAGCAAAAGAAGGTAAGGGTATTCAACTGAATATAAACTATTTTAAGAAAATTAATATTAAAATACAGAAGGTGGATTAGAATAAGAGATATTGAATAAGAAATTTGCATTAAAACAGAATTACAAAAGAAAGGACTTACAAAATTACAACAATGAAGAACATAAAATTAAATGAAAAAAGAGAGAGGAGGAAAGGTCTCTCAAGTAAAAACTTGAGTATGGTAGGTCCTGCCAAGCCTTTTGAAAGGCATTAGTCATGCCAATATGATGTCCTCTCTTCTGAAATTCCAACCCCCTTGAAGGAGAGGAGGGGGATGCATTTATAGCCCAAGGAAGTGGATTGTTTGCATTCCCAATCTGTCTTTCCACTTGGATCGACGATTTGGACATCAAGACAACCAAATATAGAGATATCTTCTTATTCAAAGTTGTAGATAATATAGTTGGCCTACCTCTCTCAACATTTGGAGCCATTTGGACTTATGTATCCAAAGTTATGGCTGGTTGATTAAACAAATTTAATCTGTCCATTTCAATCCAATCTTTTTTGATGTCCAAAATGTGAAAGGGTTTTTGAATAGTAAGATGCCTTTAAAACTGAATGATGTCTTCAACAAAGTCGGCCATCTATATCTACTATTTCACACTGAAAACTCTCAGCTCAAAATTATTTATAGATCAGGAGCCATGTCATCAACACCGTACTAATTTTAATTCCCGGCCAAAAATGTGGGCTGAGTTTCAAAGCATTAGTTGGGACCCTTGTATTTAGAGTTGGGCCTTGAAATTTTTATCCTAGACTTCGTAAATTTTCCCCCGAACCATGGTGGAGAATAATGGAATTTTTACTTCTATATTGAGCCCAGTAATTCAATCTTCATGACTGGTCCAGTTTCTTCACAGATTATGTAGTCCCTCTTGTGTGGTCCATATGAGCCTTAAAATGAAAGAATTAGCCCATGATCTCCTATAATGAAATGTTGTATAGTAAATTATAAATCCGAAAAAATAAGAACCACACAATTTGGATAAGTAGGGTGAGAGGTATAAATAAAATAGTAAACTGACTCAATTGGACTACTTCTAAAAAATGCTCAAAAATTATACTTAGTATTAAAATATTAATATGTTACACACATTATGAACATTTCATATAAAATTAGTAAATAGAGTATATAATAAGTCATAAAAATATTAATAACATCACATGTGATAATTATTTCATTTGAAGGCTCATATGGACCACACAAGAGGGACTATAGAATCTATGAAGAAACTGGACCAGTCATGAAGATTGAATTACTAGGCTCAATACAGAAGTCCAAATTTCATTATTCTCCACCATAGTTCGGGGGACAATTTAAGGAGTCCAGGATAAAAATTTCAAGGCCCAACTCTAAAGATAAGGGGCTCAACAAATGCTTTGAAACTCAGCCCACATTTTTGTCTGGGAATTAAAATCAGTACAGTGATGATGACATGGATCCTGATCTAGACATCATTTTGAGATGAGATTTTGCAGTGTGAAAGAGGAGATATAGGTGGAAGACTTTTTTTTATACATAATTCGGTTTTGAAGGGATATTACTATTCAAAAACCATTTCACATTTTGGACATAAAAAAAGATTGGATTAAAATGGACAGATTAAATTTGTTTAATCAACCGGACATAACTTTGGCTACATAGATCCAAATGACTCCAAATTTTGAGAGAGGTCTGGAAACTTTATTACCTACAACTTTGAAGAAGGAGATATCTCGATATTTGGCTATCTTGATGTCTAAATCGTCGAGCCAAGTGGAGGGACAACAGTTGTATTGGTTTTAGAATTGGGAAGGCTCACTAGGATAATGGAATCCAGGAGGAGGATTGTTCCTTTGAGGCTGAGGAAGAAAAGGATAAGGTTGTTGGAAGTTACCAAAACCTTGAAAATATTGAATATGGTTTGGGTTTTTAGGAGGGAATTGAGGAGGATGAGATATGGGATTACCATACCTATGGCCTTGGTTATAGGAAGAAGAGAAGGGCTCAGAGTGAGGTTGGTTAAAGTTTCTAATGAACTGACCTGATTGTTGAGGGTTGGTGTTCTGCTGAGCATATACTGCATTGAGCTCCATTTGAATTTTAAATAAAAGATATACTAGGAAAAGAAAATCCTGTGGCTGATCACTTGAGTAGAATTTCTAATTCTTCTCATTCTAAAATCATCGATCCTGAATTCCTCACTGAGCACCTTTCATCTCTCACTCCAAAAATACCATGGTATGCCCCAATTGTAAATTAATTGGTTTATGGTATTTTTCCTATTTTTTTTCAAAATAATAGAAAATGAAGTTGAAAAGTGATTTAAAACACTATTTTTGGGAAGAAAATAAACTTTGAAAAACTGGGGCAGACATGGTAATTAGGAGATGTGTTGATAAAGATGAGCATTCCTCTATTTTAGAATTCTGTAACTCAATGCCTAGTGGTGGAAACTTTGGACCAAAAAGGACCTCCCAAAAGGTCCTAGACTCTAGATTCTTCTGGACTTCACTCTTTAAGGACTCACATGAGTTCTGTTAATCATGTACCACTTGCCAAAAGTTTGGCACAATTTCTAAGAGAAATGAAATGCCCCAAAAGCCTTTAATTTTCTGTGAGATCTTCGATGTTTGGGGCATCGAGTTCATGGGACCATTTCCCCCTTCCAATGGATTTTCATACATTCTTCTTGAAGTTGATTATGTTTCTAGGTGGGTTGAGGCCAAACCCACTAGAAAGGATTATTCACATACTGTTAGTGAGTTTCTAAAGACACACATCTTCCATCAATTTGGCACACCACGTACCTTGATAAGTGACTTAGGAACCCATTTTTGTAATAGAACCATGGAATATCTTTTGAAAAAGAATGGGGTTGTACATAAAACTTCAACTGCATATCACCCCCAAACAAATGGAATGGCTGAAATTTCTAATAGAGAAGTGAAAAGAGTTCTTGAGAGAATTGTAAAACCCACCAGAAAATACTGGCCTGAAAGACTTGGTGAAGCACTTTGGGCTTATCGAACTGCCTATAAAACTCCCATTGGGATGTCTCCTTTTAGGTTAGTTTTTTGTAAATCATGTCATTTTCCAGTTGAAATCCAACATAAGTCTTTTTGGGATGTTAAAACCTGTAATTTTGATTGAAACACATGGCCGATTGTCACCTATCGACCTGTCAAAGTTTTGGTGCTCTGTAATGTGTATAACAACACTCAGGTCGAATCCTCAGCGATGATACTTTGTAATAGTCGTTTGGTTTCAATTGATTTTATTTTGATTAGGGGGTTTGTTTTCAGAGCTTAATTGAAATGATTGATTGAATATAATTGATTTAACAAATTGATAAATATTGGGGTGAGTTCATTATTAGGGAGTTAAGCTTGTGATATCCTTGAGCTTTGCTTTATATTGCATTTAAATTAACACCCACTTCATAAGTTGACGTCGATTAGAATTCCTAAGTGTTAAAGATTTAATTCAAGCCTTAACTTAAATAGGATTATAATATCAATAAGTACTTGTTTATGGTAGTGTATTTATGGTTCCAATAATCCATGGAAACCACATGCTAAACAAAAGATGTCATTAATCCATGACATATTAAGTCCAACATACACAATGTTAAATTAACGAATACTCATCGAGCAAATACTCTCAATCACTTAACATCCCTAAATTTTGAATCAAACCAATGAGATATTTACTCATCCATTTGTAATAGTCTGTTTATAATAATTATGATGATAAATTAAGAATATATGAAAAAGAAATGGATTAGAAAAGAGTTGTACGTCGAACACACACACACGAACAATGATGATAATTAAAAATGTATTTTTGATTGAATGAGGAAGCAAAAGAAGAGAAGAGGATTCAACTGAATATAAACTATTTTAAGAACATTAATTTTAAACTACAGAAGGTGGATGTGAATAAGAGATATTGAAGAAGAAATTTGCATTAAAACAAAATTACAAAAGAAAGGACTTACAAAATTACAACAATGAAGAACATAAAAGTAAATGAAAATAAAGAGAGGAGGAAAGGTCTCTCAAGTGAAAACTTGAGTATGAAAGGTCCTCCCAAGCCTTTTTAAAGGCTTTGTTCGTGCCAATATGATCTCCTCTCTTCTTAAATGACAACCCCCTTGAAGGAGAAGAGGGGGATACATTTATAGCCCAAGGAAGTGGACTGTTTGCATTCCTAATCTGTAACTCCACTTGGATCGACGATTTGGAAATCAAGACAGAAGAATATCTAGATATATCCTTCTTAAAAGTTGTATATAATAAAGTTTTCCAACCTCTATCAAAATTTTGAGTCATTTGGACCTATGTAGCCAAAGTTATGGCCGGTTTATTAAACAAATTTAATCTGTCCATTTCAATCCAATATTTTTTAATGTCCAAAATGTGAAAGGGTTTTTGAATAGGAAGATGCCTTCAAAACCGAATGATGTCTTCAACAAAGTATGCCGCCTATATCTCTTATTTAACACCGCAAAATCTCAGCTCAAAATGATTTCTAGATCAGGAGCCATATCATCAACACTGTACTGATTTTAATTCCCGGACAAAAATTTTGTCTGAGTTTCAAAGCATTAGTTAGGCCCATTGTATTTAGATTTGGGCCTTGAAATTTTTATCCTGGACTCCTTAAATTGTCCCCCGAACTATGGTGGAGAATAATGGAATTTGGACTTCTGTATTGAGCCCAGTAATTCAATCTTCATGACTAGTCCATTTTTTCTTCACAGATTCTGTAGGCCCTCTTGTGTGGTCCATATGAGCCTTCAAATGAAATAATTAACCCATGATCCCTTCTAATGAAATGTTTTATATTAAATTAGGAATCATAAAAAATAAAAACCACAAAATTTTGATAACTATGGTGAGAGTTATAAATAAAATTGTAAGCTGACTCAATTGGACTACTTCTAAAAAATGCTCAAAAATTTTACTTAGTATTAAAATATTAATATTTCACACACATTATGCACATTTCATATAAAATCAGTAAAGAGATTATATAATAAGTCATAAAAATATTAATAACATCAGTACATAATGGGATAAAAAATATTAAAGTAGGTTTTTTAACCAAACTCCATTATTACAGTACCTTCATGGACATATATGATTGCATTTTATATTTATATGAAAGGTTTATCCAAGATGATAGGTGACTAAGTAGAGGTACTATCCTCCTATATGATTAAAACATAAAAATTAGCAGGGAAGATGAAATTATTCACTCCAAATAAAACATCTTCAAATACTCTCACTTGGAATGTAGTAGATCTATTAGGTAATTTTAAAACCACTCTAGTTGGTTTGAGATGTACCATATATAAATAAGGAAAAATAGAATGTGACATAAATTAATATAATCTATTCGATCACCACTAGAAATTATAGTGAATAATTATGTGACACCCCCTCTTGCTATAGAGGTGTTAGAACTCTAAATCCACTGCTATAGTGATATAGAACTACTAGGTTCATGTAACGCCCCAACCCCAGAAGCCCAGAGTCGGTGCATTATTACGTATCATTGGCATGATCACAAAAGATTAAGTCTCGAAAGACCGATTAGTTTAGTAGCCTTGGAATTACTAGATACATTCATAAGATTTACATTACATCATAAAATTGAAAACTACAACAACATTGTTTCCATAGACAACACTGAGATGCCATAGACTATCCCTACAGGTCATTCATAATATACTTCTTCACATCCTAGGAAAAATAAAACATAGAAATGGGTGAGATTAGATACTCAGTAAGGATAAGAATATAACAGAAACTTTCATAAATAATCATAAACATTTAAGGAAATGTATAAGACTAAAAAAAAAGCCTTTTAAACTTGAACTTCAGCATAATATGGAAAAGATAAAATCAAAATAATTCCATTTACTTATTCACATGGATATTCTACTAGTCGAATAATCACATGCAATATCAATAACCACTTTCATAATGATGGAATGCATAATGCCAGACTTTTATAACCACATAGTCAAGGCCTTGTTCCAAGACTACAAATAATATTTTTTCAAGGCCTTATTCCAAGACACTAATTTTTCTCATGAGATCTACTGATGCATCGAGGATATATAGCGGGATCCACCCATCACTTACTAAGTCCAATGCATTCCTCATATGAAAAGGTTTAAACATAACATAAACATTCGTATTAAAACTAGCATACGAAATGTCAATAATTTATCCATAAACTATGAATGGTGTAAAAATAACACATCCACAGTCAAACATATCACAAAACCTTCAATATAATATGGAAGTTTTGTATCATAATAAATCAACTTCAATAAGCTTAAAATCCATCAAAGGATGTTGACATAGATGAAATCAAAACCTTTTTTTAGAGAAATATATCTTTATATTTTAAAATAATTTAAGAAAAAAATTATTTTGAAAATATTCTTATATGCTTGTAAGGGAAGCTTTGATTATGTTATAATGACGGAAAATAGCCACACCGTCTGTATAATTTAAAAAATACATTCTTACCTTAATTTTGTCAAAAAGGTTAAAAAGTACCTTGTTTGGAAAATGATGGAAAGATTACTTTCAAACCATTTTATAAAAAGTAAAAAAAGGGTATAAATGACTTTAAACCATAGTCTAGTAAATAGTAAAAATGTTTTGGAATACATTTTTAAGAAATATGTATGTGGATGATAAAGAGGTCCCAGTAGATACTTACATAAAAACAACCTCGGATAATAAAGAGATTGTAGAATTAACCCTTACCTTGTAATTTTCCTTGGTTGGGGGTAGGTTAACCTCCTGTATAATGGATAAATAATTGTTATTAAATTATACAAGAATCATATACATTAATTTGATATCATATATTATCTTTTAACATTGCTTTGTTAATAATATCTTGGTATTATCTTCTTTTCAGGTGTTAGCTGATTCATTTTCTGTTGTATGATTTATTACGTAAGTAATGTTTGTTATGGATAAGATGTATCTTATTAATATTAAGAATGATATTAAGTATTTAAACATTATTTTTAATCATCTAATGAAAATTAATCTTGAATGGATACAATGGGGAATGAATCTCATCACGTTCACGGAGACGATAATCCGTACGTACGCACGAGTGATAATATCATTATTTTGATATTAAAATAATATATAATTGGATGGTATATGATATATAAAGAATAATTATCGTGTTATATTTATTATTTACATCAACTACACAACATTATTATACCCATCCAAATAATAATGTATTGAATAACAATTACACCACGATGTGGAGATGGTAAGCCGTACGTACACACATATGGTGACATGTCATTCGAAGGATGGATATAATAATGAATATGGTTGTAAAATATTTATAATAAAATCAAAGTATATAGAAGATACTTGAGTTATTATTTTATAATGGAAATAACAAATAAATAAGAAGTGGAAGAAGAAAGGAACTTGAAAGAGGTGATGAAATATTTACCTCTTCTTCGGGTTATTCATTTTGATTTGATCAAAAGGGATCCTTAGGTTGGCGTTATGAATAAAGGAAGGCCTCTAGGATTAAGTTAGGACATTTGAGAGGGTATTTGAGTAGGGGTTGGCCGAGCCAAAAGGCTTTGAAGATGTGAATTTGAGGGAAGGGGGAGTTCTCTTTTATAAGAGGGGTGAGGGGTACCTTAAGAAAAGCTAGAAATATTATTTTATAATAAAATAATTTTTGGTTTATAATGGCTCCAAAATGAATTATTTAAATTTTAAGGTGGGGATAGGTCGAAAACCACTCAACCAAGAGGTTTTAGACAAGTTTGGGTCACTATATTAACTTTATCTTTTAGATTTAACTCTTAGTTAAATAGTTTGACATTTACCATGTCACTTTGTATTTTTATATTATATGGTTAATAAACTTACTATAAACTTCCAATAGAACCCCAAGTTGTTCATTAATGATAAACCTATCATTATATAAGTCATTTTACCAAAACTTATATTTTTAGGAATATTATATCAATTAATAATATAATATATTTTTTAAAAACTCCTTTATGTCAATTTTGACACTATTTAATAATTGATTTTTGTTAAAGTACTAAAAACTTTATTAATTCTAAATAAATTTATTTAATTAATAATAACATGTCATATTAACCTATAAAATTCATGTATGACATCAAAACTTTCAAATTATATTTATTTTAACATTTATAATACCATTTATTTTATTCTTTCATTAATAAGGAAAATACTGCATCATCATTGTGTCATAAATAAATTTAATTATTCAATATCTAAAAATTATAAATAAAATACCATTATGTAGGAAATATTTTTATATTTCTAATTAATATTTATAGTCAAATATATAAAATGTATAAACCTATGTAAATTTTTTTTACTAAAAGATATATGCTTATGTCATTTTTGTATTTACTTTAACTTAATTAATATAAAGTGTCATTATCACTTACAAGTGGCTCCATGGGGTCACAAAATCAACCCAAAGATTCCCATGGTCAGAAATGTATCATCCAATAGGGTTAGGAAATGTGTTAGGCTAATTTAATATTATTATAATATTATTTTTTACCCTTATTTACCGGATTTACCCTTTAACCATGGTAAATAAAATATTTACCGAAGTAAATATTCAAAATGTATAAAAATAAAAGTTACCTATTTACACAATTTTGACCTCCTAATTCTAAATATTGAATCCATTTTTCTAAATTCAAAACCCATAAGTGGCAGAAATTAATTTAAAATTAATTCTCGTTGTCAAAAAAAAGTGTGTTTTTCAGAAATAATAACCATCAAAAGATTGACACTTGCTTATGTCTAGTTTAAATGTGAAATTACGTCCAATGAACAACATTGGATTAAATGGTAAAAATATAATCTAATTATAATTTAAAACCACTCAATAGTATAATTTTTCACTATAAATTATTTTTATTAAAAAAGTTGTTTTTAATTAAAATTTATTATTTTTCACTATTCATCAAAAACTGAATGTTTTCATAAAAATACCAAAAAATCACCCTAAGCTAATTTAAATACTCTTAATCCAAAAATGAAGTCCATTTTGAAAGATAAAATTTATAAAATTTCAAAAAGTGGGTATTACTATTCATAATAGCTAGTTTGATTGGTTGCGGTGTGTTAGAACTCGAAGTTGCGTACAACACATGCTATTGTATTATTCAAAGAGAATCATACCATGAAATCTTGAGGTGTTACAGTTCACCTAGACTTAGTGACCCTAGGGTGTTTTTATCATGATGTATATTTTAAATTAATGATTGTATGATTTTTCTTTTTTCTTCTATTTTATATAATACTATCCATGATTGATTTCATTTTTTTTAATTTGAATTTTTAGTACTTATATGACTCTTCTTATAACTACTTAGGTTTTTTTTTTCACTTCCATTTATCTCTTTTCATACTTATTAATACTTATGTGTTTTAATTTTTTTAATAAATTATAGGCACATTTTGATATATATGGATAAAATCTAGATCACATCACCGATGAACACATCTCAGTATGCTAAGGGTTTAGAGGAGTTTTTAGATTTTTCAATTTATAGTTGATCCATTGATGGGAGAATAAGATGTCCATTTCCTAAATGTAAATTTATAATATGGTTTAAGAGATATAAAGTTTATAAACACTTGATATTGAATTAATTCCCTGATCAATATTTGTGTTGGATTTGGCACGAAGAATCGAACGTCACAGAAAGTTTGAGCACTAATGTAAATCAATAGAATGAGATACAAACTATGTAGACAATGTAAAATGAAATGAAAAACCATATAAATGATGAATTAAGAATTTTAAGACACCAACATCAACATCAAAACATATTAGAACAACCAATTGAGGTTGCTACAAATAAAAACTTGACAAGTGATGTTTTTGAGACTATAAGAAAACCAGATCAAGATTGTAACATATCATTGGATACTCTTCTTGATTATATAGAGAATAATGTAATAGAAAAATTCACTGAGCATAAAAATGAATTTCATGGTTTAGTTGATGATGGAAATCAAGAGTTTTATAGTTGATGTTTGAAATATTCAAAACTTTTTTTTTCTGAAGTTGTACCATATCAAATGCCTATTTGGAATTACAAATTAGGAGATGTACATGATATTGGAATATTTTTATGATGCATTTAATGAAGTAAAGATCCATGAGTCTTTTTATGATATGAAAAACGTTTTCAAAAAACTTGGTCTGAATTATACAAAAATACATGTATGTCCCAATGATTGTATGCTTTATTGGGGGGAGGATTCAAGAAGACCGAATTGAATTTTTTTGTTCTTATAGATGAAAATTAATGGGTGATGTTTGAAGTTTGAATCAACATACTACTATAAATAAGAAGAAAAGGAACACACCTTCAAAGGTTTTTCATTACTTTCCTTTAAAGCCTCGATTACAAAGATTATCCATGTCATCGAAAAATGCTAAACACATGAAGTGGAAATATATAGATAATAAAAATTATGGGTTAATGAAACATACAATAGATTCACAGTCATGGGATAAATTTTATTCATTATATCTAGATTTATCATCTGATTTCATTGGGATTGGATGTCGATGGATTCAACCCATTTTGGACTTTGAGCACTAGTTATAGCATTTGGAAAGTGGTTTTGATCCCTTACAATCTTCCTCCATGGACGTTTATGAAACAAACATATTTTATCATTTCAATGATTATTTTTAGAAAAAATCCTAGAAATGATATTGATGTATACTTTCAGCCTCTAATTTATGAATTACAAGAGTTATGGAGCAACAATGTTGAGACATATGGTGCATCTTCTAGAACAATGTTCAAATTGAAAGATTCTCTAATGTGGACCATTAGTGACTTCCCTAGATTTGGGAATTTAGCTGGTTGGAACAATTACATGGGTTTTGATTGTACTATTTGTAACATTGATTTTGATCCTAAATGATAACCTCATAGTAAAAAACCATGCTTCTTAATTCATCAAATATTTCTTGATGCATCTCATAGATTTCGGTTGAACAAGTCAAAATTCAATGGTTCTATTGATTTTAGACCACCTACAAAGTTTTTAACATGTTCTAATATATTAGAAAAACTTGGAAATGTTGAAATAGAATTTGGGAAGGTGCATCATTTTAATGATAGTGGGAAATGAGTTTTAAGTGCATTATCAAGTGAAATCAGAACACAACAATGGAAGAAAAAAGTATATTCTTCAAACTTCCATATTGGAAATTTATTTTTTATTGTATAATCTTGATTTTATGCATATTGGGAAGAATTTTTGTGATAATTTGATCTTCACATTGCTTAATGAGAATGGAAAATTGAAGGACCATCTCAATTCTAAAAAATACTTACCAAAAAATGAACATAAAGTTTGATCTATGGCTAGATGAGAATGGAAAGTATGCTCTATAATTTTTTTCAATAAAAAATAGGGATAAAGATATATTCCTTTTAATTTTAAAACATGTGAAAGTATTTTATGGGTATTTAAGTAACATATCAAGGTGTGTTGACTTAAAGCATAATTGGTTACATGGATTGAAAATTCATGATTCACATATTTTGTTATAGCAGTTACTACTATTGGAATTGTGTACGTTATTACCTAAAAAGGTTACTACTGTTGTACTCCAATTCGGTGAATTCTTCAGACAACTATGTGAGAAAACTATATAACCATCTGATCTTGACAACCATTAGGAGATAGTTTTATTGACACTTTGTACAATGGAGATGATATTTCCTCCATCGTTTTTTACTGTCATGATGTATAACTGTGAATTTGGTCGAGGAAGCCAAATTAGGAGGCCCCATACATTATCGATAGATGTATCCAATTGAGAGGTATTTATTTATATTTATTTAATTTAATTAAAAAATTATTGGTACTTCATTAAATATATAATTATGTTTTATTTTATTTTATTTCATAGATATCTTGGGTAATTGAAATCATACGTGAGAAATAAAGATCAAACTGAAGGCTCTATTTCTGAAGTCTATTTGGAATATGAGTGTCTTACCTTTTGTTTCAGATACTTGGATGATATTGAGACAAGATTAAATCAATTTGGATGTGTTGAAGACACATTGACTCAATATAAATTACCTAGGAAATAAAAAATATTTCCTGCTATTGGCCAATCAGTTGGGAGGAGCCCAAATGTTACACTGAAGAAAATGAAATTATTATAGGCACATAAATATGTGTGGATGAATAGTGAAATTTCAGATCCATTTATTGAAGAATTAAGGATACAAACAAATAGACAAATTATAGGATGAACATGAAATGAGAAAGATATAATAAAAGCTATTAATAAAGAGCTTTTATAATGGTTTTCACGATGTGTAAGATCATAAATATTACAATCAATACAAATATTAGGTTGACACATATATATATTTTGTAAATCTAATAATTTATATTAATTTTTGTAGATCATGAATACTGATACTCAATATGAGTTTTTATAATATTGGAAGTTTCTTTCTCGAGGTCCTCTAAAACATGCTATAAAGTTCGATGCTTACAATGTGAATGAATTTAAATTTCATATAATCGATCAAGAAGAGGGTTTGAAAACATATAATAGTGGTATATTTACATTTTCCAAAGTGAGATACTATAAAAAGTTGATTGATATCATAAAATTAAACTACCACATACATTTTTTAGTTGTTTTATTCAAATGTAATTGGGTCGATATTATCAGGGTTGTTAAAAGAGATTCTTTTCAATTTACTTATGTGAACTTATCTCACTTGATGGATATTGGTGACTGAGAATTACATGACCTATATATATTATCATTACAAGATAAAATGGTATATTGTGTGGAAGATTTTTTGGATTAAGGGTGGAGTGTAGTTTCTCACATAAAATAAAGAGACTTATATGATATGGGTGATGAAGTGAAAGATTTTATCTCTAACATTGAATCCCATCAACAAAAAGAAGAGAACCTATTTTTCCATCATGATATTAAAAATACTAGTCTTACATGGGTGGATGAAGTAGATGAAGTAATGATGGTGTAGGAAAATGAAATGATTGAAGAAAAAAATGATTGTATATGAAATCATCCATTCATTTATAAAACATTTATGTTATTTGTGTATCCATTCATTATCATAGCTATGTATATTTTGTTTGAAAATATTGTGCATATGTTATCATTTCTATTTTTATATGTTTTTTTTGAAATATATGTGATGAAGTTAATTTTATTTGATTAAATGACAGAAATACCAAGGAAGAAGAATTATAATGATTCCATTTGACTCTCAATCAATGTTCCCTCAACCATACTAACAAATGATGATCCATTGACCTCCCTCCCTACATAATATGATATACCCTCCGCTTACCCCTACACCATCTATCACACCCTCTATCACCATCCCATCAACAGCTCAACCAATACCTCCTCATTCAGTAGCCTCAACAGTGAGGGAGAAGGTCGCCACTTTTGGTTCTTTATGGGGATATTGGAGGGTGACAGTTATAGGTAAAAATTTTAATATGAATAAAGTTATTTCACTTTTTTTATACTACTAACTATTTTTTCATAAAATATGGAAACGATGCTACTATGGAGAGAAATATCAAAAGTTAAGATGTCTGGAATCTGAACAGACTAAAGATAGTTGTCCCATTTGACTACCATTGGGTCTTTACAGATGGTGCCGTAGGATTATTTAGAAAGATTCTAGACCAGATGGCAGTGGATCTAATTACCCTTCTAATTATGTATGTTCATTGGAGACATATTCCTTCATATTAGAAAAATGAATTTTTTTATTCACAAATAAAGTTAATTTTAATATATTATAGTGTAATTGAATGTAATTATGTTATTAAATTATAATATTTTCAAAATGAATCTCTTTGTACAGTTGTTTTTCCACTTTCCTATTGCCGATATTATAGAATGAAAGTGGAAATTGAAAAATTTAGGTAAGAAATGGAAGTATTTTAAATGGAGATTATAGAATTAATTCAACAATAATTCATTGAGAACCCAACAACTATATGATAAGGTACCCAATGGGGCACCTAGAGAGAAATGTAAAGTTTTTTTGATATCCATCTTCATGATAAGCACATGGTATTTAAATATATGTTATTATATTAATATCATTTTACATTTATATATAAGAATTCATTGATTCGAGCGAAGAAAATCATCCCTCACACTGCCAGGTCAAAGAGTTTTTCCCAAAAACAATCGAATCTGGTATTCTTTTCATTATTTTAAATATTTATAAGAAAATATTATCTATTTCATATATTAAATTTTTGATATATCTTTGTTTAATGCAGTCAAAAAATTTAGGGCACCAAGTCTCCCCAACATAACTGTGGTTGGATGTTCATAAAAAATATAATGGGATTTATGTTAATAATCTTGCCAAAGAAGTTGGGGTATGAATTCATTTTTCATCATAATAACTTATTATCAGTTGTTACCATGTTAATATATATTTTTTCAAATATTTTTGATATTTGATTTATAGGTAAAAATTAAATAACTATTAGATGCCAATCCTACACAGTCCTTCTCAGTCTCTGAGGATGACCCAGTTGGTAAAGTTCTTGGGAAGGAGCATCCCAGTTGAGTGTGTGGGATGGTTTTAGAAACATTAACATACGAGGTATTGATCAAGCCATCGGGGATTACAACTACATATACTCCTAGTTTTACTCACTCCCTACCCTGATATTCTCATAGATAGTTTGTTTCTATGCTAAGTACAATTCAAGAATAGGGGGATCAAATATCTTCTTTGTAGAAAGTGTTAGTTGATTGATTTATATCAGAAGATGACCAGATTTTTCCTTGGTGATATTTCATCGATGACTGGCGGTGAGCAGGTAAATCATACAACTTAAAAATAATTTAGTTCACAAACTTTTATTAGTTTTAAGTTTAAATATAAATATAAAACATTGTTTAATTTTCAATATTACTTTATTTTAGGTACTAGTAGTAGAAAGTAGATATGGAGATAGAGAGGGTGATGAGAAGAGTTCATCATTAGGTAGTGATTAGTGGCATATTTGATCTCTTGGACCAATATGGAAAGAGAGGGTTTGTTCATGTATCATTTTCAGAATAGAGTATTCACATGACATTTTCATTATTTCCCATGTTTAAAGAGGCTGAAACCATTTATATCATGTTTTTTGGTATAACTGTATGGTGGAATGTTATGGTTCGTGTAAATTAATATACTTATTTATATATGATTACTTTCCTTCATTCATGTTTTAGGGGACTTTGTAGATGAATATAGTCTAATAAAACTATATAGAAATATATAGGATTGTTTTATGCCTCTTAAGCTAAGAATATGTTCTCTTTAGCACTATAGGTAATTAGAATTGTCTGGTGACCATGTCACCATGGTTAGAGGGTACTGTGTAAGTTGAAAAGAGATATTGGGTGGTATCTGGATATGAGACTTGATACAGGTATCCTTGGTTGGTTTATCTATGGATAGTATAATATGTATGATAGGATTAAGACCAGTGAAGAAATGGGAGAGATGACTATATAGACCAGGATTAATGAGAAACACCCTCATAAGTGTGGGTTGAGGCTTAATGAGCACTATGAGTGGGATGAGTCCTTTCATATGAAATTATGTGTTATAGAAAAGGGTTTTAACTAGGTGGAAGGCTTAAATATCATCCTTAAGATGTGGGAAATGGAACCCAGGTGTAGGTCATGGGAGTTGTTTGATACATGGAATCATGTTTCCAAGAGGTATAGATCATGATAGGTTGGGACAATACTTGGGTATTAGGAATAGGATAAATAAGTGATTTTGTATAGTTGGACTTGGAACTGAGGTTTGGGTCAGGGGAGATTGTGGCTAGTAGTGTGAATGATAGGTGATAGGTATGAGATCATATCAATGAGCTTAGATCATGATGGGTATGGGGGATCTAGTCAATTCCCTAACAGGAAAGACATGCTTGGAGATAAGGGTATATGTCTCAAGTGACTAGAACCATGTGATTTTTTGTGAGCTACATGATTAGATTCATGCCATATTTTTTATTTCACGTGTGTGATTTTGTGTGCTTATGATAGGCAATAGACTTGGTGGGGGAGAGGATCCTGAGTCTTAGACTTGCTATGAGTGAGATGGATCTTCCTAAACTACTAAGGGTGAGATGGATTCCTTATTTTCATAAAGTAGTACCTTTACCTGAGTATTCTTGCATTGGGATATTGTAACTTTTCTTGAGTAAGATTGGGTTTTGATAGTGGAACATGCCGAGTGAGAGGGTTGGGTCATGGTGTAAGGAGATTCATGGATGATGGAAACTACCATGATTGATGGGTCAATGGGTAAGGATTCAGATGTAAGATTTTAGCATGATTTTTTAGGTAGTGAGTCAAAGACTTAGATGATGCCCACCCTGAGTCTTCAGGTATGCACCGGGTTATGAGTATGATGGCATGAGGTAAGGCGATAATGAGATTTTGGAATAGAATCAATGCACATATGATAAGTTATAATAGTTTCCCAGTTATCACATAATGAAATAATGAAAATAAAATCCTAATATTCAAGTTAGAAAATGCCATTTAGGATCTTATGTGATATGTTTATTTTTACCTTATGCATACATGTATATGAGATTCTGTGCATTACTTGTTTATTTTTTACAGGGTTGTTCTAAGGATACATATTCTGAAAATGTATTTTTTTTAAATCATCATATAGTGGTAGTTTAAACTGCCGCTAAATATTCCATTTTTTCATGGTGGTTTAAACCACAACTATATAATGATATTTTTTGGGCGGTGGTTAAAACCGCAGCTAAATTATCATCATTTTTTTGGAAGGAAAACTACCACTAAAATGAAGGAAACCACCGCTAAATATATGTTCTATGAAGCTTACCAAAAACCACCACTAAATTGAAGGAACCACCTGTTGTTGGATACTGACACCAACTTTAGTGGCAGTTTTTAGAAACCATTGCAGAAACATTTGGCGGTGGTTTAAACTGCCACCAAAACTAAAAATAACCACAAAAATTGGCGGTTTTCTTATAGTGAGGATTGAGGTTTTTCTGATACCTAAAAATCAAAAATGAATTATGGATAATTTCCCTTAAGTATCAAAATAATATGAATGTGTTATCTCATTTTTGAGTAGGTGAGTTTTCCTTTTTACTAAAATTGATGTCAATTTTAAATAAAAATCGTACTTGGAGTCATACCGGTCACACCATGCATAGGATTGAGGTGTGGATAATTCATACATGTCAAAAAGGACTTATGGATCATTTTAATAAATTAACAAAACAATAGAAATGTTTTTTATTAGTTTTGAGTACGCACTTTTTTTACTAAAATGTCATTTTAAACTGGAAACACACACTTTGAACCATACCGATCACATCATGTATTGGTTTGATATGAGACTAATTCCTATACATCAAAAATGACTTATGAATATATTTCCTAAATTATCAAGAAAATCCAAGTGAAGTTTCTTTGCTTTCAGTGAGTGATTTTTTTGAACTAAACTATCGATTTTAAACTGATAATGGACACATTGAGTCATAAAGGTCACACTGTTCATCAAATTGAGGTGCGACTAATTCCTAAACATCCCAAATGACTTATGAATTATTTACCTAAATTATCAAAATAATAAGAATATTTTTTCTTATTTTTGTGTATGTCAGTTATTCTTTTTACTAAAATTAATGTTAATTTTAAATAAAAAGAATCACTTGGAGTTATACCGGTCAAACCATATGTCAGATTGAGGTGTGGTTGATTCCTAAACGTCCCAAAGTATCAAAAAATTCTAACTTTCAATGTAACTATGTTTCCATTGTCTTTATATGTGAAACTACCAACACTGTATATTGACTCAATGTTTTTATCTAGAAAACTTTTATTGTTGTTGAAAGTAAGAAGAGCAGAGGAAGCTCATATTCCCATTTTATTACACGAAGTCACCAAAATGGGCACATGAGCTTCCTATACTCTTTTGGATTTAAAAAATGAGAAAGTTTTCATAGCTAACAACATCGAATCAATATGAAGTGTTGGAGTTAATCTCTTTAAAATATTATAATTATAAAAAAATATCATCTTCAAAATAAATTCTTAGAATAAAAATAAATTTTCTTACTATTAAAATATGAACATAAAAATAAAATGGATAATCTCCCTCACTAGATTGAAAAATATTTATTCTTATTATTCTAGGTAGAAAAACTCACTCTCTATCACTGATATTTATGTGCATCATACCTATAAGATGAAATCAAGACATGAAACACTTAAAAGAATGAGGAAGGTCAAGCCAAACCATTGAGAAAGACTCCAATTTATAGCCAACTGATAAAAAATAATGGATTATATTTTATTCATTCATTCAGTGTGAAGCTTGCCGAGCAAGATGTTATTGGGTCCACTTATATGATTTTTTATTTTTCATTGAAATTTAAATAATATAAATAAAGAAGAAAATCATATAGAGATCAAACCAGATACATATATCGATTACAAGTGTAAATATTTTCTACTTTGTTTTAATATAAATAGCAGAGGATTATTCAAGAAGCTCATACCTCATTCAAAAGAAAAAAATGAATTTTGGGTTATTTTATTATAGGATAGTGCAACTGGAATTTTTGGGATACACGTATATTGGATGAGAAGGTTCAGTGGATAACCAAGGGAAATTAGAGATATCAAAAAACTTAGATTTCATTCGAGCCTTGATTTCATTACACCCTTGAATCGCTCGAACCTTAGATTCAAGCCTCAGAATAGTTTGAGCCTTAATTCTAGCCTAGAATTGAGCTTGGATTCAACAATGAGGAGTGCTGGTAGAAGGTTACTTCCACAGAGAGCTTTAGATATCGAGAATTGGTTCGTGATGGTTAGGGTTCTTAAAATAGATCGAGACCCTTTTATCAGCGCTTCCAAAAAAGCACCGATAAAGATACCTTTTATCATCGCTAAGTTAATAAGCGCTGATAAAATGAATCTTTATTAGTGCTAAAAAAGAGATGATAAATATTTATAATACTTTTAATTTTTTTTAAAAATCAAAATCATTATATATAATTATAATACTTAAAATAATACTTTTTATAAAATAATAATTTTCTAATTCTTTGAATATATAATTATTTATTTATAATTATATAAATAATTTTTTAAAAAATAATATTTATATAATTATATATATTTATATAATTATATATATAAATATAGTAAATATATTCATTATTTAAATAAATTTATTATAAATTTATACTTATTTATTTATAATTATATAAGTAATTTTTTAAACAAATATTATTTATTTATTTGTAATTATAAATTTATAAAAATAGTAAATATACATTTATAAATATATATTTTTACAAATGTATTTTTAACATTATTAATGAATATTTAATCTCAAGTACATGGATGTTAAAAATGAGTAAAATTGATTAATTAAAAATGAGTACAATATTAAAAATTTGGATAAGTTAGATGAATATAAATCATTAAAAAATGGATACATATTGAAATAAATATGAATACATATTGAAAATATTAAAACATAGTAAATAAATAAATAGAAAATAAATAAAATAAATTGATTAAACTCAAAAAAAATATTTGTGTGTGTGTGTGTGTATAAAAATTCATTAATTAGGTATATGTGAAATCAATATAATATATATGTTTGATATATGTTAAATTGAAAAATCAAACGACATTCAATTATGTCCATTACTTGATGCAATTAGTTAGTATTTTTAATTTATATTAATTTTTAATTATAAACCATTATTCACTAAATAATTACTTTTTAATGTAAAGCATAAAAAATATTTTTTTATTATATAAATCATATTTATATACATTAATATATATATATATATCTATATTTTAATATATTATATTTATTAACATTATCAATAATTATTTAATTAATAAAATGTTTAATATTTTTCTCAATTTAATTATTTTTAATTTTTATTTGTTTAATTTTTATTTTACACACACACACATATATATATATATATTTCATATATACTATTTATAATTTATATATAGTGTAATAAATTTATTTATTTTTATCAATAATTATTTAATTAATAAATTTTTTAATATTATTTTAATAAAATATTTTTTATTTTTAATTTATTTAATTTTTTCATTTTATTCGTACCATTATTATTAGTAAAAAAGCATTGATAAAGGATTCCTTTATGTGTGCTAAAAATAAAGTGCTGATAAATGGTTTGCTTTACCAGTGCTAAACATAAAGCACTGATAAAGGACACCCTTTATCAGTGTTAAAACAATGTGCTGATAAATGTTTTCTTTTATCAGTGCTAAAAAATGTACTGATAAAAGGTTCCTTTTACGAGTGCTAGAAAAAAAGCGTTGATAAAGGGTACCCTTTATCAGTGCTTGTTTTAGCGCTGATAAAGGGTACCTTTATCACTGCTTTTTGCTAGCACTGATAAATGTCAGTACTATTAAAGGTCTATTTTATAGTAGTGCTTTCAATATTTGAGATAATAAAACAATAGTGAAAGTTCTAAATTCATTGACAAATATGTATGAAAAACCGATGACCCTGGACAGAGTCTTCATATTGAAATGACTATTTAGTTTAAGGTTAATGGATGGAATACCAATGATAGATCATGTTAATGACTTCAACATGATTTATAGAAAGATCCAATTGGTAAAGGTAATTTTTTCTGATGATATATGGGTGTTGCTACTATTTTATTCACTTCTAGAGAGCAGGGATATAATGGTTACTATAGCTAGTAACTCTAGTGGAAAAAATGATATGGTGATTGATGATATTAGGAATCTGATACTTAATAATGAAATTAGGTGAAAGGAAGTTTAAGAACCATCTAGTAGTGAGTTTAATATCAATGAAAGGGGTAATTCAACCAATCATAAGCAAATCCATTTGAAGAATCCATCAATAGATAAGTCTAAATAAAGAAAACAAGAGAAGAGTTGAGACAAGTTGCCTGGTCCTATTCTAACCTATTAGAAATGAGATAAGAAAGGTCATGTCAAGAAGGACTGTATTTTTTTGCAAGGATAACACCATAAATACATCAACTTCCAAAATTTCATACTCTCTGAATGAAAAAAAAGTTCATGATGACTATCTATTAATTATGAACATACTGGTAGAAGCATGGGTGGTTGACTATGGGGTATCTTTCTATTCAACTAGAAATCAAATATTCATGTCAAAATATATATCTAATAAGTTTGGGAAAGTTCATATTGTGTACGGTGAAGCCTTGGTAGTTGTTGTAAATGGATTTGTCAACATTTTAATAAAGAATAAAGGATTCTTGAAACTATCAGAAGTTCTTCACATCTCTGGCCTTAGGAGGAATCTTATTTATGTTGGGAAATTGGATGATGTTTTCTATAGAACTAGATTTGTAAATGGGGTATAAAATGTTACCTAGGGGTCCATGGGGATTGAAAAAAAGTGTAAAGGATGAGACCCTTTATATGACTAGAAATTCATATGGGAGAGAATTCATTATAAGTACAACTTTTGATGATCTAGATTAATGAAAGTATAGGTTTGGTCACCTTATTGAGGAGAACATAAAGGTTCTAAAGGATAAATGAATACTAAATCTTGATCACATGAAAATAGGAAAGGGTGAAAGTTATGTGAAAAGAAATTAGAATAGAGTGTCTTTCAACTTATATGGTCAGAATCCCAGGGACCGGAAGTTGGAGCTTGTATATTACACGTTTGGGTACCTACCTCTATTTAATCATATAATAGCTTCCTTTACATTATAAATTTCATTGGTGATTCTATTAGTAATGTATGGATTTAATTATTAAAGTATAAGACTAATGTATTTCAGGAGTTTATTCAGTAGAAAGAGTTGATAGAAAGGGAGTGCGACCATAAGTTGAAGTGAATCTAAATGGAAAACAGTGGTGAGTACAATAGACACAACTTCAAAAGTTTCTACGATAAGTAAGGGGTAATTCATGAGAAGATGATTCCAAAAAATCCAAAACAAAATATAGTATCTGAAAGGATTAATTATATTTTTATTAAGTACTTAAGAAGTAAGAGGCTGCACACAAGAATGTATAAGGTGATTTGGGAAGAGGCACTCAACACGATGGATTATCTCACTAAAACAAGTCCAATATTGGAAGTTGGGTAGGAACTTCCAGAGGGGATTTGGTCTAGAAAATGGTTGAAAGTTCACCATCTTAGATCCATTAGTAGTTTAGCATATGTACTTGTAAATTCTAAGGATAGGGAAAAAGTCAAATCAAAATCCAAAAATGTTTTTTCCTTAGTTATGGAGATGAAAATTTTGGATACCATTTATGGGATGGTAAAAGAAAAAAGATACTAAAAAGTATGGATTTTTTTTATGAGAAATATATTTGGAAGGATCAAAACTTGGTAGAGCAGGAAGTTGAAGGAAAATCAACTATAGATATACAGGTTGATTAGAGTACTAGTAGTTCTCAAAAACTGAAGAACTTATATGAAGATATTGAGCGAATCATAAGTCTAAAAATAAGACCATAAGAAAGAACATAAATTGTCACGACCCGTCCTCAGGGCCCGTGCCGTGACTACCCCAAGCCCACCTTCCATAGTCCAGGGGCTGATGACTAGAACCAAAGGCGTAAATCCCGAAAAAAAGGAAAGACATTGCCTTTATAAAAGTAAAAAAACACCATAGAGTATAAGCAGAAGCAACAATAAGTACAAAAGAAAGTGATCAAAAGTAAATGGGCTAGAATACAAACCCAACTGAAAAGTAAATATACAAATGAACGAAAGTACAACAGCTGGAAGGTGTCGAACTGCTCCTAGATCGTCCTCCGGGTTCCTACCTAAAGGGTAGGTACAGATGGCCACCTCAGCTCTCCACGTCCGTTTGTCACTTCCGGATACCGTCTCGTCGTGAAATCCACCTCTGGGTACTGAATCATTGTGAGGTCCACCTCCAGGTACTGACTCGTCATGAGGTCCACCTCTAGGTACTGACTCGCTCCACAAGCCTCAACCACGATCAGTGCTGTCCATCATCTACAACCAACACAACGTAGTGCGGGCGAAGCCCGTGCAGGGGTGAGTATACGATACTCATTAGGGACCTCGAGACCCCCGAAGGTCTCCCTGAATCCAAAAAGGATAGATACAATCATGAAGTAACAACTAACTCTACTTAGGTATATGCCCATACATATACCTAAGTCATCAAATCCAGTTCAGCTCTAACTCATGAGCTCAAGTACAACCCAGTCCACTCAGGAAAGTATAACTTAATCCACACAGGAAAGTATGACCCAATCCACACAGGAAAGAATGATCCAATCCACACAGGATATCAAGTCAATCACATCGAAGATAATGATTGAAAGTAAAGACTCAGCTCAAACCAGGATTTTATTCATGATGTCGAAACCATAGCTGCTAGAGAACTCCTCCTCTATCGAGTACAGTGGGCCTGCCGCTATAACCAAGAGCTTCCCACTAACCTTGGACTACTGTAGTACTCCACCTATCGAGTACTGTGGGCCTGCTACTACAACCAAGCGCTTCCCACCATGGGGCTGCCGCTACAACCAACCGCTCCCCCTCATAGCCTATAGAGGTACTCCTTCTGTTGAGTACCACGGGTCTGCCACTACAACCAAGCGCTCCTCCACCGTGGGTCTGCCGCTACAACCAATCGCTCCCCACTGGGCTATCCGAATCACTCTGAGTCGATCTATCAGCAGTCGTCAAGTCTCAGCCAGCTACTAGGTCTCTGCACTCCACTCGATCGTCACCGGGAGGGTCCGCTCCACGAGCTACTGGTCGATACTCCTAGTATCACAAAGTCCCACGAAGAAGTATCCAAAGGGTCTGCCACATCAAAGGAATCTCAACACAATAGATGACGCGTCAATCGGACGCCCGGACTATGTGTTATTAGCCTTTTCGTCCTGGGGGCCCGGTTGGTTTCGTGCACGAACCAACCAGACCGTATCTCAACTGTACCCTGAACTCTCATAGGGTATACTCATAGGGACCGTTTCTCAACATGTTTACCTACCCCGCTGACGGTTCGTCAAACGGACGTCCGGTCTGAAAGTTATTAGCTTTTCCGTTCCAGGGGCCCGGTTGGGTTTCGGGTACAATCCAACCCGGAAATAATCCAACTGTGTCCAAACCTCAGGTGAAGAATACCAAAAGAACCGTCTCAACAAAAGTAATCCAACAAAGTCGACGACACATCATTCAGACGTTCGGAGCTCATGATATAACCATTTCCGCTCTGAGGGCCTGGTTGGTTTCGTGTTCAAACCAACCCGACCATACCCAAAATTCTCTGAAACCTTGAGTGTAATATATCGAAACGACCGTCTCGATCCAAGGATCGTATCGCAACTGACGGTGCATCGATCGAAGGTCTGTATCCCAAGTTGTGGTCCTTTGAACGATTCTGACTGAATTCAGGGGGTTTGGGCCCAGTCCAACCCGGCCCAATACCCCCTGGGTCGGCCCAAACTAGGTTGACCCGACCCGGTTCCGGGTCTGGCCCAGTTGGGTGCGGCGCGACCCAGCCGGCGCGGCCCGGCCCGACGCGGGGGTCCGGCCAGGGCCGGCGGCCCGGCCCATTGCGGGCTGTCCGGCCCGGCGCGGGCGGTCCGATCCAGCGCGGGCCATGGCTCGGCTTGAGGCCGAGATGGAAGCAGAGGGGGGGGGGGGGTGATGTTCCCCCCCGGTTGACCGAAACGGCTCGGTTTTAATGTTGCTCGCCCCTAAACCCAGAACGGCTTAGCCGTTCCAGTCCGCCGCGGCTCAGCTGCGACGGTATTATCCGGCGGCGCGCCGCCGCCACTCTCTACGGACCACCAGACGCGTACCAGTGGTCCGTTTCACCCACCGTCTGCGCCTGAGGTCCTTACGGGACCCGAACCTCACTGCGGGAACTTCAAAACACTACCGCAGCCCCGTTTCATCATCGCCGTCAATCCGCGCACCAACAACCATCTGCGGAGGGTTGTCGGGCCGTGTTTTTTCAGTCCGTGCCCTCCGCGTTAAGTGTTATCAATTGGAAGTCAATAAAACACATGCTTTTAATATTGAAGAGGGTATAATTTATTCAAATATAAATTATACTAACATCATACCAATAAACGCTCAAAAACATGAGATAAAATCACTCAAAATAGAATTAAACAAAATTTCCCCTACCTCGAAGAAGTTTTCGAATGAATATTGTCGCAGAAATCGCTGCGTGAGGTGAAGCTCCGTATATGTTGACGGAGAACGTCTGAGGAAGAAATGGCGTTTCCCTTTCTTTGATGCGGGAAGAAGATCGAAAGAGGGCGTGTCGTCATTCTTCGGGAAAGGAATCACACACCGGCTGCGGAGAGGAGAAGATATGACACGTCGATCTATCCTTGCGGTGACAGCGTTCTTCGTCATGGTCTTGATGTTCTTCGCGTTCTCCAACGAAGAAGATGAAGATCCTCAAGACTTTGAGTATTCTCACCCAAATTCCCCACACAACTAAAACAAATCCAAATAAAATAAGGAGGGCTTATTTTATTAACACATGCCATGTGTTTTCAAAAACATCAAAAAATCAAACTCAAAATTAAATTAATTGATAGCATTAAACAATCAATTTAATGTGATAGTTGACATGCAATTTAAGAGGGAGAGTGGGTGAGTTACAAAAGTAATGGGGGGTTTTCCAACTTTAAGAGAGGTTAGAGGAATTGAAGGGGTGGGGCTCGTGTGGGCCCCACCTCACTAATATCCTACCAAGTGGAGTTAGGATGTAGTGGGTCCCACCCCAACTTTCATGAATAGGTTATAACTACTTAGAATAGAAATAAAAATTGTAGCGCATAATTTTTATTTTACTCTTCAGTTAACCCATTTGTTTAACAACACCACCCGAGCAAACAAAACTCCAAAAAAGGTCTTCCTAAGTAATTACCGACGCTGCAGTTTCATCAGTGCCCTCAGATTTCGATTCCGAGAACCGGTTCAAAAGTTAGAAAAACCCGCTCATTCGTTTACTGAACGCACCCGATCTAAACTTCAGAAATTGATTCCGGGCACACCAGGACTCGAAATCAGGTGCCGTCAGAAACTACGGACTCGTAAAATTCCAAAGAAATTAAGAAGAAAAATTTCCTTGAAATTTCCGAGTCTTTACATTACTCCCACCTCAGGGATTTACGTCCCCGTAAAGCTTCAACACACACTAAGGAAAACAATGTGGTACTGAGAATGCACCTGAGCCTTCTGATATCATGTGCTCTCCTGGAGGTTCTCGAGATACCAGTGAAAGTGCACCTGAGGAATCTACTATCCACATAGGACCCACTCCTATCGATCCTCGATCTCCACTGAAAACTCCACAAATATAGCCCCTTCATCGATGTCTAGCTCCCCGTGACCGATGGTATGGGTCAGGTCGAGCACGTATATCCTCAGCTGAGATATGTGGGCGACGTCATGCACCTGGTGCAACTGAGGTGGATGGTTCAAGTGGTAAACCACCTCATCTACCCTATTGAGGACCCAAAAAGGGTCCGATGAACCTCAGAGATAACTTGCTACCCGAGCCAAATCTCCATAAACCACGTCGAGGTGAGACCCGTGAGAAAAAGTGGTCGCCATCCTCGAACTCTAGTGGTCTATGTCTCCTATAATCTTAGAAATTCTATCTGTATTGTGCAGTCTTCATCTGCTCCTGAAAAAATTGCGCTTTCTCCATCGAAGTCTAAACCATCTCTGGTCCTACAAGAGCTGTTAAGATTTCTTCTTTGCCGATAATAGAAATCTGATTTCATCCCCTGGATGAACCACATTATTTGCCTAATATAGTCAATACTGTCATGAATGATACTAATCCATTCCATGGATGACGTCGTAAGGCCTTGACGCTACTAACAAGAGATCCAACCATTACTCTCACCTCTAAGGGTTGAGTCACACTATCGGCATCAATGTGTGGTTACTGGGTCTCCTCCAGTAGGAATCTCAAAAGTGAGGGTCAAGTCAACAGTTTAAACTGGAACCTCTTAGTACACAAAAAGAGAGGAAGCAAACGTCACAAGGAAAAGTGTCTTTTATTATTGAAGCTCAGGTAAAAAGACACACAACAACCACAAACAAAAAAGACAACAAGGAAACTAGAAGCACCAAGATCAAAGGTCCCATGCCTCGAACTAGTCCCGCTCTTGTCTGCCTGCTTCCGGAGCTCCATAGTCATATGATTCAGCTGCCTGAAGCTGAGCTCTCCCATGTCCACCTGTTCCCTGCGGTCGGGGTGGACCTCCTGGTGGTGGTGGTGGAAACACCTCGAAGCGTCATCCACCTCCAGCTGCATGACCAGCTCCCCTGCCTTGGTCTCCTGCTCCTTGTGGTCCACCTCGATCGAACCTCTGCCTCTGCCTGGGAGGTCCTTCGTTTATCTGTTGGTCATCTGTATGGCAGGTTGGACAGTCACATGCAATGTGACCAACCCCACTACAGAGGTAACACTGTCCGCTCCTGGTAATTCGATCTCCACCCCGGGTGCCTCGCACACACGATCCAATGTCATGCGGTCAACCACCTGTAGGTCTGGTCCTCTTGGACATCTGCGTCATCTGTCTACTGCCCGCTGCAGAAGACTCTGCTGCATGCCGGCTAGCGGTGGGTCCTGCTGCTGGAGACTTCTCAGCAAGGAAACTCTCCACTAAGAGGGCTCACTCCAACACCCCTGTCTGCGTCGGGATGCTGTGAGAAACAACTGAAGCTCTAATCTCTCGTCTGAGCCCCTACTCGAAGGTTCGGGCCCTGAAGAACAGGTCCCATACCATATCTGTGGAGTAGCGTGAGAGATCAGTGAACCTCGCTGAATACTGCGCCACCGTCATGCTACCCTACTGAAGATGAAGTGGCTCCTGTATACGCACCGCTCAAAGGGTGGCTGGTACAAACTCTGCCCGGAACAGGCTCTCAAAGTCTACCCACAGTAGTGATGCCTCGTCGTGCACCTGGAGAATTAGGCTCCACCATCTTCCTACTACTTCCTATAGGAGGCTGGAAGCAAGGATCACCATGAAGTCCGCTGGCGTCCCTACCAATCTAAAAACTCGAACAGCAGCCTCCAGCCAATTCTCGGCTGCCTGAGGGTCCATCTCTCTATGGAACCTGGGCGGTCTCTGATGCTGAAACTCATGAAGTGTACTAAGGTGACATGCACTCTCAGCTGCTGGGGCTAGTGGCATCGATGGCTCGATGGGTAGAGGTACCGCCGGTGCCTCCACTGTAATGGGGCCCTACACCGAGGCCTTGTCGCTCGGTGGGCTGCCATCTCGTACAATGCTCGTAACCCTAGCTGGCTGCTGTCGTGGGGACATCCTGAAAATAAACAGGTGTGCCATGGTGAATATAGTATAACTGGTGAGTTGACATAAGTAATTATAAAGGAAACTTTTGAAACACACATGCAATCAATGTTTTTGTGCACTGATTCAGAAATCAGAAGTCAGGGTCCTGGTGTATGGATACGTCGACCGCCACACCAACACTGGACTCCCTGGACTGATAACCACACTCAATACACTAAACACTATTACTTCACAGAAAGAATTATCAGAGTCTGAGTTCTGCGGTAGAACCGACTCCTCTGATACCAATTTGTCACGACCCGTCCTCAGGGCCCGTGCCGTGACTACCCCAAGCCCGCCTTCCATAGGCCAGGGGATGGAGACTAGCACCAAATACGTAAATCCCGAAAAAAAAGGAAAGGCATTGACTTTATAAAAGTAAACAAACACCACAGAGTATAAGCGGAAGCAACACTAAGTACAAAAGAAAATGCTGAAAAGTAAATGGGTCAGAATACAAACCCAACTAAAAAGTAAAGCTACAACTGAACGAAATTACAACATCTGTAAGGTGTCGAACTGCTCCTAGATCTTCCTCCAGGTTCCTACCTGAAGGGTAGGTACATATGGCCACCTCAGCTCTCCACGTCCGTCTGTCACCTCTGGGTACTGTCTCATCGTGAAGTCCACCTTCGGGTACTGACTCGTCGTGAGGTCCACCTCCAGGTACTGACTTGTCGTGAGGTACACCTCCAGGTACTGACTCGCTCCTCAAGCCTCAACCACGATCAGCGTTGTCCGTAATCTGCAACCAACACAACGTAGTGTGGGCGAAGCCCGTGCAGGGGTGAGTATACGATACTCAGTAGGGACCCCGAGACCCCCGAAGGTCTCCCTGAATCCACAAAGGATAGATACAATCACGAAGTAACAACCAACTCTACTTAGGTATATGCCCATACATATACCTAAGTCATCAAATCCAGTTCATCTCTAACTCACGAGCTCAAGTACAACCCAGTCCACTCATGAAATTATAACTTAATCCACACAGGAAAGTACAACCCAATCCACAGAGGAAAGCATGATCCAATCCACACAGGATATCAAGTCAATAACATCGAAGATAATGATTGAAAGTCAAGAATCAGCTTAAACCAGGATTTTATTCATGATGTCGAAACCACAGCTGCTGGAGAACTCCTCCTATATCGAGTACATTGGGCCTGCCGCTACAACCAAGCGCTTACCACTAACCTTGGACTGCTGTAGTACTCCACCTGTCGAGTACTGTGGGCCTGCTGCTACAACCAAGCACTTCCCACCATGGGTCTACCGCTACAACCAAGTTCTCCCCCTCATAGCCTACAGAGGTACTCATTCTGTTGAGTACCGTAGGTCTGCCGCTATAACCAAATGCTCCTCCACCGTGGGTCTACTACTACAACCAAGCGCTCCCCACTAGGCTATCCGAATCACTCCGAGTTGATCGATCAGCAGTCATCAAGTCTCAGCCAGCTACTAGGTCTCTGCACTCCGCTCGATCATCACCGGGAGGGTCTGCTCCACGAGCTACTAGTCGATACTCCTAGTATCACAAAGTCCCACGAAGAAGTATCCAAAAGGTCTGCCACATCAAAGGAATCTCAACACAATAGACGGCGCGTCAATCGGACACCCGGTCTGTGTGTTATTTGCCTTTTCATCCTGGGGGCCTGGTTGGTTTCGTGCATGAACCAACCCGACCGTATCTCAACTGTACCCTGAACTCTCATAGGGTATACTCATAGGGACCGTTTCTCAACATGTTTACCTACGCCGCTAACGGTTCGCCAAACGAACGTCCGGTCTGAAAGTTATCGACTTTTCCGTTCTAGGGGCCCGGTTGAGTTTCAGGTACAATCTAACCTGGCCATAATCCAACCGCATCCAAACCTCAGGTAAAGAATACCAAAAGAACCGTCTCAACAAGATGAATCCAACAAAGTCAATGGCATGTCATTCGGACATCCGGAGCTCATGATATAAGCATTTCTGCTCCGAGGGCCCGATTGGTTTCGTGTTCGTACCAGCCCGGCCATACACAAAGTTCTCCGAAACCTTGAGTGTAATATACTAAAACGACCTTCTCTATCCAAGGATCGTATCACAACTAACGATGCATCGATCAGAGGTCCGTAGCCCAAGTTATGGGTCTTTGAATGATTCTGACCAAATTTAGGGGGTTTGGGCCCGGTCCGACCCGGCCCAATACCCCCTGGGTTGGCCCAAACCGGGTGGACCCTGGGCCAGCCCAGCCGGCGCAACCCGACCCGGCACAGGGGTCCGGCCCAGCGCGGGCGGTCCGGCCCGGCGCGGGCACTCTGGTTCGGCGCGGGCGGTCCAGCCCAGCGCGGGCCGCGGCTCGGCTCGAGGCCGAGCTGGACGCGGAGGGGGGGGGGGTGCTGTTCCCCCTCGGTTGACTGAAACAGCGCGACTTTAATGCCGCCCCCCCCTAAACCAGGAACAAATTAGCCGTTTCGGTCCACCGCAGCTCAGCCACAGAGGTCTTCTCCGGCGGCACGCCACCGCCGCCTGTCGCCAGCATCGCTGCGTCGGGGTGGCGCGTCACCACCATTCTCCGCGGACCACGAGATGCGCACCGGTGGTCCGTTTTACCCACCGTCTACAACTGAGGTCCTTACGAGACCCAAAATTCCTTGCGGGAACTTAAAAACACTTCCGCGGTCCCATTTCATCATCACCGTCAATACGCACACCAATAACAATCTGCGGAGGGTTGTCGGGCCGTGTTTGTTCGGCCTGCGCCCTCCGCGTTAGGTGTTATCAATTGACAGTCAATAAAACACATGATTTTAATACTGAAGAGGGTATAATTTATTCAAATATAAATTATACTAACATCATACTAATAAACACTCAAGCACGCGAGATGAAATCACTCAAAATAGAATTAAACAAAATTTCCCCTACCTCGAAGAAGTTTTTGAAAGAAGATTGTCGCGGAAACGGCACCGCGAGGTGAAGCTCCGTATATGTCTACAGAGAACGTCCGAGGAAGAAACGACATTTCCCTTTCTTTGATGCGGGAAGAAGATCAAAAGAGGGCATGTCGTCATTCTTCGGGAAAGGCGTCACACACCGGCTATGGAGAGGAGAAGAGACGACACGTCGATCTCTCCTTGCAGTGATGGCGTTCTTTATCGTGGTCTTGATGTTCTTCGCGTTCTCCAACGAAGAAGATGAAGATCCTCAAGACTTTGAGTATTCTAACCCAAATTCCTCACACAACTAAAACAACTCCAAATAAAATAAGGAGGGCTTATTTTATTAACACATGCCATATGTTTTCAAAAACTTCAAAAACTCAAACTCAAAATTAAATTAATTGATAGCATTAAACAATCAATTTAATGTGAGAGTTGACATGCAATTTAAGAGGGAGAGTGGGTGAGTTACAAAAGTAATGGGGGGGGGGTTGCCAACTTTAAGAGAGGTTAGAGGAATTGAAGGGGTGGGGCTCATGTGGGACCCACCTCACTAATATCCTACCAAGTGGAGTTAGGTTGTAGTGGGTCCCACCCCAACTTCCATGCATAGGTTATAACTACTTAGAATAGAAATAAAAATTGTAGCGCAAATTTTTTATTTCACTCTTCAGTTAACCCATTTATTTAACAACACCACCCGAGCAAACGCAACTCCTGAAAAGGTCTTCCTAAGAAATTACCGGCGCTGCGATTTCATCGGTTCCCTCAGATTTTGATTCCGAGCACCGGTTCAAAAGTTAGAAAAACCCGCTCGTTCGTTCACTGAACGTACCTGAGCTAAACTTTGGAAATTGATTTTGGGCACACCGGGCCTCGAAATCAGGTGCTGTTAAAAATTGTGGACTCGTAAAACTTCAAATAAATTAAGAAATAAAATTTCCTTGAAATTTCCGGGTCTTTACATAAATTCTAAGAGTATATGAAGTATGAGTGGGAACATTGAATTTCCATAGAAGTAATAATACCAAAAGTTAAGATACCAAAATAAATAGAAGATCCAAACAGCTCAGAGTAGCCAATTCAATTGAAGAAATCAAATAGAATTAGGAGACCAATTCAACATTATGGTGCTAACATGAATTTTATACTCCTAAAAGATATAGGAAAACATGAAAATATGGGGGAGGCATCTTCTCTTAGTGGTTATAAGGAGCGAAATTTATCCATGAATGGAGAGATGGATTCATTAAAGTTAAACAAAACTTGAGAGATGACTGAACTATCAGAGTGTAAAAAGGAACTTGATAACTAGTGGGATTACCAGATTAAGGAAGAGTAATATAGAAATAAGATTTATAAATCATGATCATTCATGAAGGAGTTTTAAAAGAAGGAAGGAGTTGATTTATCATAAATAACCTCATCGGTAGTTAAACTCTATACCATCATAATAGTTCTAAGTTTGGTTGTATAATAAGATATGCATCCGGATCAGATGGATTTCAATACAACTTTCCTTCATGGTGAGTTGGAGTATGATATTTAAATGGAATAGATAATAGGCATACTAGAAGTTGGAAATTATAATTTGGTATGTAAAATAAAGAAAATACTATATAGGATGAAGAAATATTATGATAGTGTAAAAATATTTGATTCCTTCATGTTAGAGGAAGGGTTTAGTAGGTGAAATGTAGATTATTGCTGTTATGGAAATCAATGGGATGATATAACATTCGTTATATTTATTTTTCATGTGGATGGCATAATTATTTTTGGACCGAATGTATGGACAATTTGAAAGTTGAAGTGTTATTTTTTTGAAAGATTCGAGACAAAATATATTGGAATTTAAAGAAATATTTTTGGGATGAAGATCAATAGAGATAAAAAAATTAGTACTTTGGTTATATCTTAGAAATATTTTATACGAAAGATTATGGAAAAGTTTTGGATGGTCGAAAGTATGCCAGTCTCAATCCCTATTGTACCTCACTTCAATATATCCAAGTCATAGGTTCCAACAATTTAAGTTGAAGATAAGTATACAGATAAAGTAATATATGAATTAGTTATAAAAATTTTGTTATATGCAATGGTTTATATTCATCCATAAATTTCCCTTTCAGTGAGAGTTTTGAATCAGTACATGGAGAATCCAGGGAAAGTTCACTAGGAGGATGTGAAGTGGATACTTTAGTATTTGAAAAGAGTAGAAGATCAAGATCTTTACTTTGGGGAGGATGATCCATTATAAGGTTTTGTGGACTCTGACTTCACTAGAGATTTAGATACTTGAAACAGTATAAGAAGTTTCATGTTTACATATAGAGGGGTTGTAGTTAGTTAGATGTCACAAATTTATAATATCATTACATTGAGTATAATAAAATTTGAGTATGTAGCTACCAATAAATATTCGAAATAAATGGTATGGTTGAAGAGATTACTACATCTTGGATGGATTCAAGAAGGGGTATTACTTCATTGTGATATCTAAAGTGCTGTTCACTTGTCTAAAAATCTGGTGTTCCATGCTTGGACAATGAATATCAACATGAAGTATCATTTCATTAGGTAATTGATGGAGGAAAAGGAGATAGATCTATAGAAGGTAGAAGGAAGCCAAATTCCACCAGACATATTCCCAAAGGCAGTAGTTATAATATCCTAGAACCCACACTCTTGGATCTGGCATAAAAAACATGAATTTTACATTTATGACTTTGATATTGATGAAGGTAAACCAATTTTTCTATCCCAAAATTACAATATAAAAAGGAAAAATTGAATCACTTACACACTCAAGGACCTTTTATGTTTATAGTTTTAGATAATCAAGACAATATCTTACAAAAACAATACCTATGTTTTTAAATGATAATTTCTCACACTAAACCCAAGTTTTCTTATTTCACATTAAGTCACCATCATCATCCATATGAAAACCTATATGGCATAATTCATTCAACATCATTATTGATAACCTGTGGAAAAGGAAACATAATAAGGGTGAGATTAAATGCTCAATAAGGGTAAACATCTTCATTAATAATTGAATGTAATTAGTGATCATAAGAAATGAATAAGGGTATGATGACATAATTAAAGTGCATGATTACAACATAAGAATATTCAAACCCATAAAAACGTAGATCATCAAACATGAAAAAATGGCATAAGGACTTAAAAAAGGAAATATTCATAATAATAAATAATCAGGATCCATGTGATATCAATATTGACCATAAGAAACATTATAAACCCATAAAAAGTATAGATAAAACTTAGTGGTATCATGGAAACATTATCATCCTATAACTCTTACAAATGGTATAGCCAATACGTTCAAATTCCATCACCAAAGTACCTAATTAATTGGAGGGATATCACGAACCCACCCATACTTAGTTTATTATGGAACCACCTATCCTTGGTTAATAATGTAACCACCCATCCTTGGTTTATAATATAACCACCAACCTTGGTTTATAAGGGACCCATCTATCATCATAATTAATTTATAAGAACTGTATCATGAATAAAGTGCATAGAGTATTCATTTCATATTAAAACCATAGAAACAATAATTATTCATATCATAATTTGATCAAACTGTGTAAAATAAACAAGTTCCATGATAATCTTTTTGAAACATGATTAACCCATGGAAAATAAATGAGTTCCATAATAGTCTCTTTGAAACATGATTATCCCATGAAAAAAAAACAGGTTTTGTAACAATCTCTTTGAGATAGTCATAATCCATCTAGAGAAATAATGAGGATGGTATCAATACAAAATATCCCCATTGTATCGTAAGTTACAACAAGGGTTGTTGATGTTGATGAATGGAAATACCATTAAAATGTAACTAAAAACATTTTTGAGGAAAATAACCTTTTCATTTTGAAAATCACTTTTAAAAACTAAAAATTAACAAAATATCATGAAAATACTTTTATTTAAAAAAAAACCTTAGAAACATATAAAGTAAAATTCAAGGAAAATTAAGGAAATGATGGTGGGAAAATCCTTTCATGTTATAAATGTTGAAAATAAGCATTTTTTTCAAAACATTTTTTTTTAAAATGGAGTCAAAAGTGATCTATTTGGAAAATGTTAGGAAATTTACTTTTAAAACCTTTTAAAATAAGGTAAAAGATCATATAAAATGGATTTAAGAAATTATTTATTTTTATAAAAGAACATTTTAAAAACATTTTAGAAAACATGGATATGTAAGAGAAAGATACCCAACCTGAAAGAAAATACAAGATCAATATCACTGATAAAAGACTTTCTTGATATTTCTTCAATCAATAAGATAGGGAATATAAATTATACATTTTAACCACATTCATAAATATAAGAGAATAAAAGTGTTGTGGTTCAAGAAAATAACATCACATTATTTCTTCCAAAAAAACCTTGAACATAAACAATCCTGAAAGAAATGATATTGTAACATAAATCCTTTTCCAATTTGGTAAATCTTCAATCATAATCCCCATGAATGAATAACATCAAATGGTACTTTAAATATTGTGAACAAAATGAGTTTCATGATATAAAATGTAAAATGGTAGTATATACACCTCAAAAATGAATATTAGTTCATATCATAAATGTATATCTCAAATAAAGAGAATTTGAGATGAATAAACCTTACAAAAATCACACCATTAAATTTGAGAATTAATCAATGAACCAATTATGTATATCAAATGTAAATCCATATAAAAAAATTGGAAATGAAACAAAAGATAATCAAAACTAACTACACAAATAATCATAGAATATCAAATACAATAAAGAAGTAATATAACCCAATGAAAATAAATTGAGTTATTAAATTCTTTACCACTTGGTAAATTTCAAGTCAAATCCCCTTAGATGAAATAATTCAAATTGAAATTTAAAATACCATTATATATGAAGGATTAATGATATTACATGTAAAAGGAGAAGTAAATACACTACACAATATAAAATAAGTGGTGAATATAACACATGTCTCATAGAAGAAAACATGAGACAAGAAAAACCCTTACCTCAAGTCTATAATTTCTATCCACATCCTTTAACTCCTATATAATAAGATTATATCAATTGTTTGATTTCTTAATAACCTTTTCCAAGTTTAAAAACTTATACTTAAATCATTTATTTTTAGAAGGTATATGTGATATCATAAATAAAAAAGTATAAATATGTTAAAAATATCATATATATAATTTAAATCCATAATTTAAATAATTCATGAGAGGAAATGATGGAAAATGAATGACAACGGTTCGTGAGGCGGTAGTCTTCCATACAGACAAATGATGATTTAATATCCCATTTTATGGAAGATCATATGGATTTAGGTTATTAAATTAATATAACAACATCTCATAATATAAGATATATTGGTGTTATCATATTAGCATAGTTTAATAATATTTTAAGTAGGTGGAAGAATAAATAAAACAAAAACACCCAGTTAGGAATTTTACCTATACTTAGACAACTTATTTAGGATTATACCTAAAGTATTCCTAGAATGGATTTATGAAAAAACCAAGGCATATAGGATTAGGGGATGGATGTTGGAAAGTGATTTGGGTATTTATTTTTTGAATCAAAAGGTTTTTAAGTTGTAAAGAAGATAGGATAAGGGGTGACCTTTTATAAGTGTAGTGAGTGATACACTTGTATTTTTTGAAAAGAAAAATGTGTACCCATGTTTTTCACATGAAAAGGGTCCAAAATAGACCATTATAGAGACTTATACATGAAAAGTTATAAATATGACCATAAAATAATTTTAGACAATTTTTAGGTCATTTTGACCCTAATATTTTTATTTTAACACTAAGGAAACCTGTTTTCACCTTAAACCCGGCAATTTATTTAATGTTTTCACTATTCATTATGGTAAAACATTAAGTTGAACTTATTAGATAATATAAATTATTATGATTCCAAATATGGAATCCATTAGTCCAAATTAAATTAACATAATTTTAAAAATTTAATTTAAAATTAAATCCGTAGACGCGATGAAAAAGCAGGTTTTCAAAAAGTACATTTTTTAAGAAAAATATGATTTTATATTAACTACATGACTAATAATATTCATTATATGAATATAAATTAATATTTATTGATATATAATCTATAAATTTAATTTAAATCACCCCTAATTATGGTTTTTTAATTAATTAAAAAGTAGAAACAATATGCACTTTAGAATAATTTTTAGAAAAACCCTGTTTTTAAACCAAAAAACATCCGTATACTAAAATCCAAATTAAGTTGATTAAAAATAAATTTAGTGGATTAAATATAAATAAATAATAATTATTTTTATTTAAATCACATTCATAACATAATGGGACATTTAAATTACTTGATTTATTGAAAATTAATGACATTTTTATAAAAACCGCTATTTTCACTATCCACCGAAAAATAAATATTTTCTAAAAAATCCGAAAATTTAATGAAAATTAAGTTTTGATATTATGATTTAAAAAATGAATTTAATTATATCAAATGCATTTTCTAAAATTTCCAAAAAAAAATTATGATATTTTTTTCATGAAAAGTAATAAAAATCATTTTTGAAGAAAACATATTTTTGATGAATAAAATTACTTTTCTAAAAATTGATTGATTACATACTAATAATTTATCAATAATTTATATTGAGTAAGAAATTTTATATATATATATATATATATATATATATTTTATAAATTAGTTAATACTATTTATACCCGCCGATTTAACGACCAGGTTATAATGCTTATATTTTCACTGGTCGTTTAAGCTCAGTGTTGCATGTCAAATATGATATTGAACGTAGTTTTTCACTAAAATATATGGGTGTTATAATAGTTCAAGAAGGTTTTAGGTAACATTGAGCCTTAGTGGGACTTTGGTGAAATAAGGAAATAAAATGAGAATGCTACTCATTGTTAAGTGTTGAAGGGTTGCAAAGGTTTTCCTTGGAAAAAGTCTTCAAGTGGGATAATTTTGGTATATGAAGTTCTAGTCAGATCAAAAGAAGGTTATAGTATCAAAATTTAAAGCATCATAATTTCATTTATTATAATTTTAGTTAGCTATAGGAATATGGACTCAATGTGAAGGTAGTGTAAGTAAATATTCTCCAATGGTAGTAGGTCCATTGAAAGTTTGCATCTATTAATGGTTCTACAATGAAGTAATGGGGGGGGGGTATGGATTTTAAACATAGATGATGGGTCACCGGGCTGGTAAACTTTATTATATGGTTTTGTATTATGATCCATATTTTTAGGGGAGTGGGTTTAACTTGTTTGACCGATTGTGTTTAGTATTTAATAATGTGTGACCTTTAGTTCTAAGTGTGGAAAAAATTGAAGAAGATATGTTTTAACTGATCATTTATTGGAAATATGAAAAGTTAGTGAGGATTAATTGTAATTTTTAATATATTTGTATTCACTTATAATTTTTTAGTTATAATAAAGGTAGAATCAGTGTGCTTACCCTATGCATGTAGGATATTATCTGAAGCATGTTAATTTTTTTTCTTTCCCGGTTTTCCTATATTGTTTTGTATATTTTACCATTGAATGTATTTTAGATACTTTTTTTGTTTTTAATGAGGTGTGTGTGCACATGGATAAATTATTTCAATGAGTAGAATGCAGTGACTACCCACTTCTGGCACACTCAGTCGAAGGGGGAGAAAACTTTAAGATATTTAGTTTTTTGCTATACTGCTACAACATACAAATTTATGGTGGATCTTTCAATCATAATTCTAGTGGTTTATCAGGACTCAAAAATATCAGGGGACTAGAGGTAGTTTAAATCACCACAAAATGGTTCTATGGTGTTTTTTATACTTCTGTTAAAGTTTGAATCAATAATCAACTAGCGTCATTTTCACCCATTTAGCAATGGTTTCTAAGAAGTGTCATGAAATGACATTTAGTGGTGGTTATTTCATTTTTTAGTGGAAGTTTTGTATGAAAAAACCGTTGAGGGATTTTTAGTGGTTTTAACCATAACTATATTTAATAATATACAGTGGTGGTTTAAAAACCACTAAAAATATTTTTACCATATATAGTGGTAGTTTAAACTGACACTATATATTTCTGTCAAAAAAATCAGAAGAAGATGCACCCCCTTAGAAAAAATGATTACAAAAACCATAAAAAAAATTACAAAGGCAGTAGATAATACATAAAAATAAAATAAAATCATATTGATATTTTAGAATCCATAACAAACTAACTGTAAATAGAGATTCAATTAAAACATAATTAGAACATGATAAAAATGTATGCCAGATTAAAATATATACATTTATAGAATTTTCAATTACTTCTTGTATATAAAAAATTATAATAGGATGCGAGAATAAACAATAAAAACATGAAGATTGTTAATGTAGACTTAACTAAGTTAGTGATACCAGTAAATAAAAACCCAAGTTTACAAAGATAGAAACCCAAATTAAATAAATATACCTCAAAATATAAGCAACATTCAAGAATTAAAAGGTTAATAATAAAATCTAAAATCAATGTATTAGAAATATTATAAATTAAGATAAAATAATAATGAATGAATGACATTATCAAAACACCAAAATCCACCACTAAAATCAATAAAAAACAAGTTCCTGCAAAATCAACACACAACAACCTTATCACGTTTCCACTTCATCCATACTTAAATATAACCACATTACATAATATTACCACATCACTATATAACTCCACATAATTACATAACCCCACTATATATATAGAACCCCACACATCATTTCATAACAAAACTACCTCCGCATATCCATTTCACACCTCTTTTACATTTCCACCACACATCCTCATAAATCATTACCACATCATCACAAAACAAATTCCAACACACCAAAAATAAAAAAACAGCATGAAATGAATTAATGGAATAATTTTACCATAATCTACTATTGTCTATAAAATGGTTTACTCCATGATGGTTTATAAATGGCCTGTTGGTCTTATTAAAAAAATGAATGTCACCATTAAGAATTTCATTGGGACTTGTAGTACCCTGGAAAGAAATATTGTGACTGTTCCCTGGTCAACCTATTGAAAGTCCATTGAGAATGGTGGTATTGGTATTAAAAATATAAAACTCTTCAATAAATCCCTTCAGGATAGACTTACTTGGAACCTTCTTCACAATCCTTTACATGCTATCACCTTTCTTAAAAATAGATTCCTTACCAAACATAATACGGGAAACTCTAGTTTCATTAATTATTCCATTTGGAATTCCATCAAATACTCCTTCAACAAAATTATGGTTAATTCCAGATGGATGGTCTCTTGTGACTCTTCCATGAAATTTTGGCTGGACAACTGGGATGGAACGCCTTTAATTTCTATGATTTATTCGGATTACACTCCTGAAAACAACAACTGCACTATCAAATATGTTCTAAATTCCCAGCATGATCAACTCCCTGATACTATTCAGAATGTTATTGAAAATTACTCTTTTACTCACAATGAGAATTTCTTGGTTTGGGAACCAGCTCACAATGGTATTTTCACCTCTAAAAATTTCTACAATCATTATTGCGATGATTCTGAGATTTATTACATCTGGCTAAAACATTTTAGCAAACCTTAGATTAAACCTATGATATTCAATCTCATATGGCATCTTTCTCACAATAGAGTCCCCATTGAAATTTTCCTTCAATCCTTTGGTATCCAACTTTTCTCTAAGTGTAGAATCTACAATCAACACAGGGAAGATGCCAAACACATTTTTATTTCTTGTGATACTGCTTCTCCTCTTTGGAACTATATTCTTGACATTTTTTATTGCAGATGGTTGTCTTTTAACTCTGTTAGAACTCAACTAAAGAATTGTGCAGAAATGGAAGGCTCTCAATAAATCAAAAATGTTTTCCTCTCTGTAGTTGCTGAACTCCACCATGTGACCTGGTATGATCAAAATGCTATTATCCATCACAATTTCTCACTCAATCTTAATGAAGGACAGATGCAGATCCTTATTTCTATACATGATGCTGCTTTATTACAAAAGGGTCATTGCCACAACACTATACATGACTTCAGTATCTTGAAGAATCTGCAGATAAATGGTAATTTCTATCAACCACATCGCACTCTAGAGCTGTTCTTGTGGGCCCCTCTACTTGGATGTATCAAAATCATTATTGATGGTGCCTCCAAGGGAAACCAGGGGCCTGCAGGGTGTGGTGCGGTCTTCAAGAATCATCTCATGCATATTCTTGGATGTTTCATGGGAAAATGTGGCTATGAAACCTCCCTAGAAGTTGAGATGCTAGGTTTGATCCATTCCATTGAATTTTCCATCCTCTTTGGTTGGAACAATATCTATATTGAAAGTGAATCGATGACCATCGTGCAAGCGATTTGTAATGGCGTAAATCATCTTACTTGGGCAATTACTACTCATTGGATGGATTGCAACCGTTCACTTATAGATATAAACTATATCATCACACATGTATCTTGAGTAGCCAACATAGTTGCATATGGCCTTGCCAACATGGGGGTCAATCATGACATCACTTGGTTTGATGGCCTCCTCACCGATCTGATTTCCTTTTATGAAAAAGATTGTAACATGATACTGTACTTTATACTCTTATAATATTTTTCTTATTAATAATTATGTTTTGTTCTTCATTTAAAAAAAATCAACCTTTCCTCCATTAATCTCTAAAAACTTCCACACCTCACTATAAGATAATAAAATTTCCACCATAACCCCACTTTCATTCTGGAAACCACACAACACCCCCAATCCAACAAGAATAACAATGATAACATGAGAAAAAAATGGATAAATCCAAAAACTTATACACCCATGACTTACTTATAACCTCCTCATTATATGGGCCAACCCAAATCTCCATCCTAAAACGAGCTTTCTAAAATCCCTACTTTCATCACATTAATTATACACTACCCATCCCAGCTCTAATATAATATTTAATAAAATGATATAAAGATTACACCTTCTCATACATCACCCATCACCAAACACAACCCCTAAATCATAACAAATCACTTTAGTAGGATACCAACCACCCCATATTTCTCTATTTTACCACAATTTTTCCCAATATTAAGATATAACAACATCACTTACTTGTATTAGTCTCAAAAGAATAAAGGAAAGAAAATAAATTCCCAATAAAAACCCCTAAGAAGAGGGAATCAAACTATAATGGAAGTCTTGAAATTAAATCATTTAAAAAATAACCCAAAAGAGAATAAGAATGATGAGTATAAGGTAAAATTTAGAAGAAAACATAGTAAATAAACCAAGAATATAGACTTCATGTAATGGTAGAGAAATAAAGATACCCCTACCTCAAACCAAAAAATGGTTTCTCAATCACCATATCATTGTGTTAGTCTGTCATGAGTTTAGTTAAATAAGAATACCACCAAATCCAAAGTAAATACTTATCACTATTAGATGAACTAATACTGACACCATATTTATCTTAATCTCTATATCCACTCCCTTCTATTGTAACCTATATGAAAATCTTCTTGAAAATTAAACAATGCTATATATTTAAATTTCAACTTAAAACCAATAAAATTATGTATACTTAATAGTTATGAAATTGTGTTATTTACCTGCTTACTCAAACCATCCATCAACAAAATGTCACTGGGGATGCATCTAATCATCTTCTGATATAATTCAACCAATGTTTTCTATAGAGCAATGACATTTACATCCAACATCTCTATATGAGCCCCTTATTACTGGATTGTGCTCCCCTATTGTAGAATTATGTTTTGAATTGAAAGAAACTTCCTTTGAGAATCTCAAGGTAGGGAGTAACTACAACCCAGAGTAAATGATATGGTAATACTTGGTGACCTTTCAAATACCTCAGATGATAATGGTCCTAAACCCATCTTACACACATGACCAGGATGCTCATTCCCAAGGACCCGACCAAATAGATCATCCTTGGATACTGAGAAGGACTGTATGAGATTGACATATTATAGTTTTATTTTTACCTATAAATAAAATATGATTAAAATTTAAATAAATAAATAATAACAAAGTGACAAATGATAATAAGTTATTATAATGAAAAAGGAATTCATACCCCAAATTCTTTGATAATATCATCCAAATAACTCCCATCAAATTTCATATGAACATCCAACCAAAGTTCCATCTAGGAGACTTGGTGACCTAAATTATTTATCTATATTAAAAAAATATAAATTAATAATTTAATATATGAAATAGATAATATTATAATATAAATATTCAAACTAATGAAAATATTACCATAGTCAATATATTTATTGAAAAACTTTTTGAACCGACAGTGCGGGGGTTGATTTTTTTTCACTCGAATTGATACATTTTTCTTGAAACTTTCTAAAATAAATAACATGAAATTTAATAGTAATTTATGAAATTTCATCTCCTTTTCATATAAATATATATATATGTAAAATTATATTAATATAATAATATATATTTCAGTACCATGTGTTTCTCATGGATATGGCTGTCAACAAACACTTTCCACTACTCTCTAGGTACCCCTTCAGGTACTTTATCATACTACTACTGAGTGGTCAATGATGTATCGATGGATTTGTTCCATAATCTCAATTTAAAATATTTCAATTTCATACCAAATTTTTTTCAATGTTCACTTTCACGTGATAAGATCAAAAACAGTATAGTGGAATAACATCTACACTAAGAGATTCATTTTTAAAATATTAGAATTTAATTAAACAATTATAATCAATTGAGCTATAATGTATTAAAATTACCTTTATATAGAAATAAAATAATTCATTTTCCCAATATTTAGTTATATGATTCTAATAAGAATATGTAATCAGAAGGGTAATTATCTCATCTAGTAAATGGACTAGAATCTGGCCAAATAATCCCATAGCATAATATGTGGAGACCCCATAACAATCAAAGAGGAAAAATATATTTGATATATTCATATTATAGAAATATTAATTGTTAATATATGTCTTGGTAGTAATATTCTTTCCCTATTTTATGAAAAAATGGTTATTAGTATAAAAAGTGAAATAAATTTATTCACATTAAAATTTATACCTATAACCATCACTCTCTAACATCCTTATGAATAAATATGAGTGAACACTTGTTCCTTCATTATAGAGTCACCGAATGCTGAACTTACTAAATTGGGAGGTAATGTGCTAAATGATGATGAGAGGGAGAAGCAGGGTGTTCCAGACACTAAAGAGAGGGAGAAAAAGGGTGTGGAATATTCTAATGGGGCGGGGGGGGGGGGGGTGAGGTAGAGGGCATCCCATATGCTCTAGGGATGGAGCTCAAGGGATCATCAGGTAACTCTAATGATGTCTGTATGGTTAGGTGGACATCAACCCGAGTCAATTGGGATTACTGAATCACTTATTCCTTTGAATTCCTATCATTTTAAAAAGTAAAATTAACTTTAGGAAATATATTTTTAAATATTCATGTAGAAATATAAATTTATAAATGATAACAGATGCACAATATTGACAAACATAATTTACATTGGTGTGATAATGAATTACTGCACATAAAAAAATATATAACACTTACCATTTTAAATTTAAAAAAACCATGCATAAAAATCAATTTAAATATGATAATATATCCAAATTACTAGAAATGAATAATATATAACATAGGTGGTTGATAAGTTAATAGATGACTACACATACAATCATTTTGTTCTTCAATAATGTCATTATCCTGCTTCATAATTACTTAATCTACTTAAAAAACTCATAAAATACTAATATTATAGAATCCCACCTTTTTATCACATAAACTTTCATTACATTTTACAAAACCGAGGATCTTTAAGGTTTAGTGTCTTGGAAACCAGAAACTTAAAACATGAAATCATAAAACATTCTTCTTAAACACTTGAAAGGATTATCCTCATGTTTATCCTAGGTTCATTACTGCATCTCATAACCTGGGGACATACATCAAAAGAAAGGGCGAGCAAAAGGCCCAGTAAGGGAAATAAGAGAAACATTTTTCATGTGAACTTGAGATACTTCAATAAGGTCATGAAAAGAACTTTAAGGCATGAGAAAGAAATCATGAGGAATATAATAATAAAAATAAATTTTTTCATAACTTTAAGATGTGGCTGCAACATTTAATATTGAAAATCATTTCGTTTCACCAAGGTCCATCCCCAAGGTGTCATTAAAAATTACCAAGGTTATTCACCAAGGTATCAGTCTAAAAAGTCATCTCTAGAGATTAAGTCTTTACCTAATGTATTGGAGCGCTATCTGGGCGCACCCTTGACATGTATTTATTATCATGTGATCCAAATATATCATCATCAATCATTTTATAAAAAACCCATATAGAATAAAATAAATGGGTTTCATTTCATAATCATAATGTTTTAAAAACTGCTTTAATGACATGATCATTATGTCACATTAAACCCACAGAAAGGGAAAGCGGGTTTCATCTATGTAAATACCAGAATTTAAAATAGAAAATTTTGATATATATGTGAATACCCCTATATAAATAAGATCTTTGAGTATTAACATAATAACATAAAATAATTTTTAGAAAAAGAGAGAGGCCTTTTGAGACGAAAATTCTGCAGCATAACGGCTATGTTACAAGGTTTTAGAAAACATTGAAAAGAGAGGGGACATGGGTCACCCACTCATAAATGATCCATAAAACAGTAGAGGGAAAGAATATTAAGGATATATGAACATGGTAATGAAATTTAAAAGATGTACCACATGAAATGAAGAACATGAAAGGAAGACAAAAATAAGATTTCTCTTATGAAAATTTGGCAGCCTAACGGCGTCACTTAAACTTCAAAAAAATGAATTAACGAGATCAAATAGGGTCTCTCATCATATGAAAATAAAATATCAGTATGATAGATATAGATATCATACCCCAACATAATAAAAAGGAACTTGAAAGACTTGACATGAAAGTAGATCTTGAAAACAAGAAGGGTGAAAGAACCCCTTAGAAATTCGGCAGCCTAACGACGCCACTTAAACTTCAACAAAAATGAATTGATGATATCAAATAGGGTCTCTCATCATATGAACATAAAAGATCAGTATGATAGATTTAGAGATCATACCCCAACATAATAAAAAGTAACTTTCAAGACTTGACATGGAATTAGAACTTTGAAAAGGGAGAAAGGTGAAAGAAGCACTTAAAAATTCGGCAGCCTAACGACGCCACTTAAAACTTCAAAATACTAAATTGAAGAGATCAAATGGGGTCTACTATCATATTATAATAAAATATCAGTATTATAGATGTAGAGATAATACCCCAACATAATAAAAAGGAACTTGAAATACTTGACATGAAAGTAGAACTTGAAAACGAGAAGGGTGAAAGAACCACTTAAAAATTCGGTAGCCTAACGACGCCACTTAAAACATCATAAAACGAAATAATGAGAGTAAAAGGGGATCTCTAATTATATGAACATGAAAATTTAAGTAAGAGGAGTATAAAAGAACATCCTTTAACATAAGAACATGGAGGATAAAAGAAATTACATAAAAGATATTTCTTGAAAAGAAAGAGAGAGGTCGGATCCCTTACCTTAAAACATAACTCTTAAAGCTCAAAGGTTTGGACCTTGAGGGATTGGGGGCACCTTGGGAGGACTCCTTGGGAGTTAAGGAGACCAGAACTTAGTTGGGGGAGAGTTGGGAGTGAAAACTAAAGGAGGAAAGGGTGGTTATTTATAGGGAAAGTGAGGGGACAAGGCATTAATCGCCAAGGGACACCTCACAAGTGCTTTTCTCAAAACCATGTGCTCTCCCATGGAATTTACCATGGAGTTAGGCCACATGAGGCCCCCAATACAAAAATTCATCACCTTTGGCCGTCCAAACCTTAAAATATCTCATGACATCATCATGACACAGTTAGGATGTCATTAAACATACCGAAACCCTAAAACAACATTTTTACCATTCACTGAAAAATTCATCTTTCTCAGAAAAATCCAAAACTTTCACCTTAACCAAATATCGATGCTCTAATTAAATTTATGAACTCCATTTTATAAAAATAATTTTCTAAATATTTTTAATTTAATTTTTAAATAAAAACACTATTCATCAAGAATTCATTTTTTTCAGAAAAATCCCCAAAAATTACCATAACATAATATCGATGCTCTGAGTTCAAAAATAAAGTCCATTTTATAAAAATAATTTTCTAATTATATTTAATTAAATTTTTAATTAAAAACACTATTCACCGAAAAAAACTAATACTTGACTAATAATTTATGAAACCGTTATTTACCCATTTTATTGAATCTCATTACTTAATCAAGGTGTGTAAATTATATTAAAACTTTCTTTAAGTGAGATTACTAATTAATTTGGACACATTACTAATCCTAATCATAAAATCACTATTCATAATTTAATATTCATCAAAACTTAAGTTGATCTTATTAGACTCTAAATTTCCTACTGAACATAATTGTAGAAGACCATTTTTTGAAAATCATTACACATTTTTATTTATTTAAGGTTTACATAAACATTTTAAAAATATCCTTTCTCTAAAATTCATAAAAAATATGCATACTATATTTATCCGGACATTTGAAAATTCATAAACTTTATCATAAGAAGAAATCAAAATTTTTATTTAAAACAAAGGGTTACACAAGGGAGTTACGGTCTCCTTACATAGCCCCTTATCACACCAGCATAGGACCTAAGTGTAAGGTGTGCTAAGGTGAGAGAATCTGAGGGAGGCTCAGCCAACATCGCACGGGTAGTAATTTCTATCATTTTGAACTTCTCGCAAAGGAGATTCCGTTCTAGCTTCACACGATGAAGTTCGGCTTGGGTTTGGTCCAGAGAAAAGTCCAATGGTGCTACCTCCTTCCCAAGTTCTGTTAGATGGGCTTCGATCGGTCCAAGACTATTGGGTGAGGCCATCGAATCTTCTTTCTATATTAATTAACCAAGATTACTTGTATTTAGAGACAATAATCAAAACGTTTAGTTCCCAGCGATCATATTGAATAATGGTCATATAATAGTCAAAACCCAACAGTCTCATTTTAATTATACTCATGTTATCAAATGAAACAGTTTTGTTGAGTATCAAAAATAAAATAACACACAAAATTAGGAAACAAGATTTATTCAAAATTTCGGGTCGTTACAATCTTCCCCCCTTAAGAAATTGCGTCCTCGCAATTTTTTTAAAATTGGGTTTTGAAATTTCATTGAAAGTCCCACATCGGAAAAGGAGTCAGAAAAACTATTACTTTAAAAGAAAGAAAGGTAAGTACAAAGGTCACCTGAGTTAATCCATACTAGGATTCCATGGAGGAAAACATGGATATGGAAGAAAAAACAATGGGTCAAGTTCTGGGGGAGATTGATATAAAACATAATTAGGAGAAAGTTAACCATAAGAAAATCCCAAACTTATGATGTGTGTAAACGGTCTTTGATTACCTAGTAGGAAACGTAAACCAACAACGTTTTTGTTTTACGTTCCTTTTCATAGTTTTGAGGAATTCATTTACTACATAGAACAAAAACATAAGAAAATATACCTACATTCATGTAGAGTTTCATCCTTTAAAAGTCTCTACCAAAACTAACCTTTTCTCCAAATGATGAGAATTCAAAAACACTTGGTCTCATCAAAACACAAGAATGATCTTCTAGAGAATCACGTATTCCACAAAAGAAAAACTATCTATCTTTAAACATTACTCCCAAAAACAGAAAGGGTAAGATAAAACAACTCTTCAAAAAGAAAGAATCCCATAAGAATGGAAACTACTTTTAAATCTTCAAAGTTCCATGGTACTACCCAAAGTTCATCATAGACCATTCCATAAATAACAGTCCTTAAAATTCCTCAAAATAAACCAAACTAAGATTGAAACCCAAATACAAGAAGGACTTGATAACATAGTCTTACAAAAAAAACTTCATTGTTCATCTCCAAACAAGATCAACCACTCCTAACATCTTATAACAAAAGTAGCTAACCTAAACATATTTTACCCAATATAGGTTAATCATTCCCATAAGTAACCTAAATTACTATAAGCCCACCTTAAATTCATCGATTCTTCAAAATATAAGTCAACCTTACTCCTCAATGAAAATACCTTAGTAATATATTTACCTTGATCATATAGGGTCCCCAAAATAGTGAACGTCTTCCAAAATAATAATCATCTTTTAATACCCTAATCATCTCTGTCATATTAATACGACAATCGTCGCATTTCCTATGACATTGGTTTTTGGGACATGTTCTTCCATTTCTCACCATTAACTAAGAAGAGAAAGTACAATTAGGGGCTTAAATACTTATCCAATAATCATGAAAAGGAACTTAAAGAATATAAGGATAAATTGTAGAAGAAAATTATACCCTAAATTTTGATCCCCTAGGTCCCCATCTTGGTTATCCATGATCATATATTCTTATGTGAATCTTTATTTTATTTTATCTTTGTTCCTTTAACAATGGTTCATACTAAGATTATGAATTTACCAAAGCATATCCCCTAGGAGTGTCGTAACCAAGAATGCAGCAAGGCCCGTTGTCGTGTACCAGTTCCCGTTTGAGTCTAGCTCAAAGCGGTGTTTTCGGGTTTTACCCCTATGTACATCTGTGCTAGAGCCACCTCTACCTCCTCGTATCCAGACAGGGATGTATTTGCTTGGAAACCCATTACTCAATACTCACCAAAATACCAGGAAGATTCCCTATATATAAACTTTTCTATAGGCTTCTTCCTAAAGTTTTCATATCCTAATTTCCACAAATAACTAAACCATCCTTTGATACCAACTATAACATCCCACCTTTTTATCACATAAACTTTCATTACATTTTACAAAATCGAGGATCTTTAAGGTTTAGTGTCTTGGAAACCAGGAACTTAAAACATGAAAACATAAAACATTATTCTTAAAAACTTGAAAGGATTCTCCTCATGTTCATCCTAGGTTCATTACTGCATCTCATAACCTGGGGACATACATCAAAAGAAAGGGTGAGCAGAAGGCCCAGTAAGAAAAAAAAGAGAAACATTTTACATGTGAACTTGAGATAATTCAATAAGGTCATGAAAAGAACTTTAAGGCATGAGAAAGAAATCATGAGGCATATCATAATAAAAATAACTTTTTTCATAACTTTAAGATGTGGATGCAACATTTAATATTGAAAATCATTTCATTTCACTAAGTTCCATCCCCAAGGTGTCATTAAAAATTACCAAGGTTATTCACCAAGGTATCAGTCTAAAAAGTCATCTCTAGAGATTAAGTCTTTACCTAATTCATTGGAGCGCTATCTGGGCATACCCTTGAAATGTCTTTATTATCATGTGAGCCACATATATCATCATAAATAATTTCATAAAAAACCCATATAGCATAAAATAAATGGTTTTCATTTCATAATCATAACGTTTTAAAAACTGCTTTAATGACATGATCATTATGTCACTTTAAACCCACAAAAAGGGAAAGTGGGTTTCATGTATGTAAATACCAGAATTTAAAATCAAAAATTTTGATATATATGTGAATACCCCTATATAAATAAGAGATTTTAGTATTCAAATAATAACATAAAATAATTTTGAGAAAAAGAGAGAGGCCCTTTGAGACGAAAATTCTACAGCATAACGACTATGTTACAAGGTTTTAGAAAACATTGAAAAGAGAGGGGACATGAGTCACCCACTCATAAATGATCCATAAAATAGTATAGGGATAGAATATGAAGGATATATGAACATGGTAATGAAATTTGAAAGATGTACCATATGAAATGAAGAACATGAAAGGAAGAAAAAATACGATTTCTCTTATGAAAATTCGGCAGCCTAACGGTGTCACTTAAACTTCAAAAAAATGAATTGACGAGATCAAATAGGGTATCTCATAATATGAACATAAAATATCAGTATGATAGATATAGATATCATACCCCAACATAATAAAAAGGAACTTGAAAGACTTGACATGAAAGTAGATCTTGAAAACAAGAAGGGTGAAAGAACCCCTTAGAAATTCAGCAGCCTAACGGCGCCACTTAAACTTCAACAAAAATGAATTGATGAGATCAAATAGGGTATCTCATCATATGAACATAAAAGATCAGTATGATAGATTTAGATATCATACCCCGACATAATAAAAAGTAACTTGCAAGACTTGACATGGAATTAGAACTTTTAAAAGGGAGAAAGGTGAAAGAACCACTTAAAAATTCGGCAGCCTAACAGTGCCACTTAAAAATTCAAAATACTGAATTGAAGAGATCAAATGGGGTCTCTCATAATATGATCATAAAATATCAGTATGATAGATATAGAGATCATACCCCAACATAATAAAAAGGAACTTGAAATACTTGACATGAAAGTAGAACTTGAAAATGAGAAGCGTGAAAGAACCACTAAAAAATTCGGCAGCCTAACGACGCCACTTAAAACATCATAAAACGAAATAATGAGAGTAAAAGGGGATCTCTAATTATATGAACATAAAAAGGGAAGTAATAGGAGTATAAAAGAACATCCTTTAAGATAAGAACATGGAGCATAAAAGAAATTACATAAAAGAGATTTCTTGAAAAGAAAGAGAGAGGTCAGATCCCTTACCTTAAAACGTAACTCTTAAAGCTCAAAGGTTTGGAACTTGAGGTCTTGGGTGTAACACCCCGAGATTTTATGAAAAATATTCTTTTTAATTTCACTAATGTCTTGTGTTCTACACCAAAAGGAGCTTGCACAACACGCATCCTTGATTTTCCTTTCATTACACGCAATCGCGACCTTCCTCGATAGCGTGTGTAGTACGCAATAACGAGTTTCACTAAACAACAATATGCTATTAAAATATTATTAAAACTAGAAGTTATGAATAGTAATAACCACTTTTTGAAATTTTGTAATTTTATTTTTCAAAATGGAATTCATTTTTGGATTCGTAATATCGAAATTAGCTTAGGGTGAAATTTTGGTGATTTTCGGATAACTTTCATATTTCGATGAATAGTGAAAATTACTAAATTTTAATTAAAAACAACTTTTTCAATTGAAATAATTAATAGTGATAAATTATTAATTTGAGTGGTTTTAAAGTATATTTAGAATATATTTTTACAATTTAATACAATGATGGTCATTGGATGTAATTTCACATTTAAACCAGACATAAACAAGTGTCAATCTTTTGACAGTTATTATCTCTTAAGAACACGCTATTTGTTTTGACGACGGGAATTAATTTTTAAATTAATTAATGCAACTGATATGTTTTGAATTTGGTAAAATAGAAATCATTTTTGAGTTCATAATATCAAATATAGCTTAGGCCTAATTTTTGTCATTTTTCTGAAAACTTTCAATTTTTGATGAATAGTGAAACCACTAAGTGGTAGTTAAAAAAAAACTGAATTTTTCATAAAACTTAATTTTACCGCTTCTGTGAGTGGAATTTCAAAAATCCGACAAACACGGTTGATATCAGTAAGTAAAATGTGGTTCAATGAGATAAAAATAATTTTTTGGTGAATAGTAACTTTTTACTTTTTTTACCGCTGTTAATAGTAAATAGGGTAACTAAGGGTAAATATGATATTACTATTACCCTAACACATGTCCTAATTCTATTGGATAAGTGTAATTCGACCAAAAACAACCTTATGAATAATTTAGGTCCACTTGGATTAGATTATGACATTTAATATTATTTTATTTAATGAATAGTTAAAATAGTTAAAATCAAAGTTTAATAACTAAAACATTTTTAATATGGGGTTATACATAAGATAAATTAGACTATAAATATTCATTATAAATCTAAAAAGATTTCCTACATAATGATATTTTATTTATAATTTTTAGACATTAAATAAATTAATTTATTTATGACACAACGATGATGCAGTAATTACCCTTTTAAGGAAATGTTAACATAATTGATGTTATAAATGATCAAATAAATGTAATTTGAAACTTTTTATGAATTCCACTAATTTTATAGGTTACTATGATATATTAGTGTTGATTTAATCAACTTTTTTCGAACATATAATTCTGTTATGACTTTCACAAAAATCATATATCAAATAGTGTCAAAATTGACACAAAATAGTTTTTAAATAAAATATTATATTATTAATTGTTATTTTATTCCCAAAAATCTAAGGTTCAGCCAAATGACTTAGATAAAGATATATATATTAATAATAAACAACTTGGGGTTCTTTTGGAATGTTATAGTAAGTGTATTAACCATATAGTGTAAGAAAAAAAAAAGTCACGGTAAAAGTTAAATTATTTAACTTAGAGTTAAATCTAATTGATAAGGTTAAAATAATAACCTAAACTTATATAAATACTATTGGTTGATATTATTTCGACCCATACCCACTTTACTATCGAAATAAGACCCTTTGGAACCATTATAAACCGATTTTGACTTTAATATAAAATAATATTTTGAGATATTCCTAAGGTGCCTCTCTCCTCCCTTATAAAAGGGAACCTCCTCCCCCTCCTCCTCACACCAATTTGAGCACTCAAGCTCGGCCAAACCCTGCCAAAATCCCTTATCCACTTCCCTAGAATAATCCTAGAGGTCCTGGTCTTCTTTAAAGACCAATCTTAGTTCCCTAAGTGGAGGATTCAAAGAGGCGTTTCAAAGAAGAGGTAATATCAATTACCGATCTTTTTCAATTTCTTTCTTCTTCAACTTCTTCTTATTTAGTTGTTTCATGATAAAGTAATAACATCAGTATTTCTTATATACTGATATGTTATTATAAATATGAAACAACTCTAATTAACCTTTTATCCATCCTACGGAAAAAGGAAATCACCGCGCGTGCGTACGTACGGAATACCGTCTCCACGCCGTGGTGTAATCTATTTTCTGCCACCTCATTAATTGGATGGGTATAATGGTGTAAGGAGTAAATATATATGATTATTATAGAGTGATATTGATACTGAAATAGTATACATACACTTCAACACAATTCCACGACCATGGGAATGATATCATCGCTCGTGCGTACGTACGGACTACCGTCTCCACGACGCGATGAGATTCATTCTCCATGTTAACCATTTAAGAATAATTATAAAGTATATATAAGAAATAATAATGAAATATATGACATTATAAGGCTACTGGATTTATGTATATATGTATGTCATCTACTTACTTCCATTCAAGACAATGAGGAAAGGAAAACAACGTTCATGCGTACGTACGGACTACCGTCTCCATGAACGGTGTGTTTCATTTCATTTATATATTTATTAAATATATATATATACTGAATATATATGATATATAAATCATGTTTTATATTCTGGAAGTAAGTAAATCATGATATAAGTAATAAATGAAACAACAAGTCCAAACACCTACGATAAATGAAACAATTTTACCCAAAACGCTTCTTTAACATGGAATTTACAAAAGAACGGGTAATATAAAGTCATAAGTGAACCATATATGATATCATAACAATGAATATGATTCTTTAATAAGTTAATGACATTATTTAAATCATTATACAGGAGGTTCGGACACTTACGAAGCAAATCGGACTTAAGGTAAGGGAAATGTCACAATCTCATTTTATCCGAGATTGTTTATACTTTGGTATTTACTGGGGTGTATTTTATCATCCACACCCATGTTTACTCAATATGTAATATTATTTCCATCCAACTAAAATTTTTTAAAACCTATTTTACCCTTTGGTGAGTTTTTATTAAAAGATATTAAAGGAATCTTTTGTCGTTTTTCGTACGAGGTACTTTTTTTGACTTTTCCGACAAAAGTACGCGAAGAATGTTTTTTAAATTATACGGCATGAATGGATTTTTAAAACATTATTTCTAAGAATAATACTTTACAAGTTTTCAAGTTTATTTTTAATCAACTTCTTTTAGTATATAATTGTATGACATGTTAAGAAAGGAAAAGTGTTTTTGAAGCAGAAAGGAAATTTTCCTCAAAAATGGAGTTCAAGTATTTTATCAAAATTATTTTCCATCTAAGAAAATAAAGGATTCTGTTTCTATACCTATTATTACATTGATTTGATTATGTTGTGATGGAATTATTTTTATTAATTCCTTTATCTTATATGAATTGTTTTATGAAGTCATTTTTTTTAAGATTCCCATTTTTATTACATGGGTTATGCTATGATGTATGGTTTATGATTTTGTGGCACACATAAGAATGGTATCATTATGAGATGGGTGGGACCTATATCTCCCTCCAATGCATTGGGTAAAGATTTTATATCTCATGAGATAGACATGGCTGGAATGGTAGGTTATACCGGTTCAGTGAAACAGGATTGAAACGAGGGTGACTCGGTTCAGAAAGGGACATTGTCCACTAAGATAGTCTTGGCAATGAGTCTTGACTAACAAGAAATGATTCTCTATGATTATGTGTGTATGACAAAAAGTTTCATGTTTTAAGTTATGATTATTGGGATTTCATTTCACTACTATGATTTATCCCATGTTATGAAATTATGCTCTCTTTTGCAGGTTAAGATTTCCAAAAGTTATGTTCTTATGAATATGATGTGATTGATTTTTATTTTGTTTACACTTACTGAGCATTTGAGCTCACCCTTTTATGTTTTCTTTTCCCCAGGATATAAAGAAAGGTTTTAGGTAAAAAAAGGGAAGATCTTTATGGGAGATATTGAAGATCTTTCACCACGATTAGAAGATTACGTTATGAGTTTCCAAAGGCACTAAACTATTACGATCCTTGTGTGTGTGTTTTTTTGTTATGTACTAAGTAATCCGAAAAAGTAATGTAATGTTCATGTACGTCAGGATACGGGTCTCTACAGTTGGTATCAGAGGAAAGGTTTAGTCAACCTTTGGAAACTAGGATGCGAAAGCATTAGTGAGATCCCTAGAGATATTTCTAAGGTATGTCTAGGGATGTCCCTAAGGATAAGTATACGTATAAGATACAGTCCTAGAACTACGGTAACGATCTTAGAATTTAACCTAAGATGTTAGATATTAAGGGTACTTCCCCTTTACTATGTTTTTTTCCCTAGCATGATTTTTGCCTCTCACAAGATTCTTTTTGTGTTTTAGTTAATGGAGGGAACTAGAAGGAATTCGGTTAACATTGAATCCAATGGACAAATTGGTGACTATAAGCAAAAAAATTGTGTAATTCCTAGAGAGAAAGATCTTGTGATTATTCTAAATCAGTCATCGCGATATATGATTAACAAGGTGAAATTTAGTGGTATGCCTAATTCATCAAAGAAGAGGAAGATAAACTATTATGCATGTTCGCATGTTGAGGAGCATAAAGAAAGGAAGATTGAGATTTCTAGAGAAGGGAAGAAGAACCTTGAGGAATACCTCAAATGGAGGGACCAATGTTATCTGTGTGGAGAAAAGGGTCATAGAGTGACAGACTGTTATGGAGTTCAATGTCTTATTTGTGGAGAACATGGGCATTACCCAAATCAATTCCCTGACCTAAAAAGTTACTTCTAAATCAAGGAAGGACTTATTACAGGACAATCATTGAAGTGGATGGACTGAAGTGTTTATGTATTGGTATTCAGAAATAATGTTGTTGAGGTACTTTTATGGTGTATTGAAATATTTATGTATTGGTCTATTGTGGTCTTCAATAATTTTAAGGTACCGGTAACCACGAAAAGTGATTCAAATATTTTGGAAAGTAGATAATATGCCCATAATGAAGGGATAAGGAGAAAATGAAATGTTTGACAGTATTCATGAGCTCATGATTGATATAAGGACTAAGTGATATCATGGTTTGAGTATATAGAATTTTGAGGATTTTGGTATGTGGAAGGTGTTAACTTTTAACTACATTCATGTTTTCACTAAGGTATTCAATAGAATACATTATTAAGGACTTTGAATGTTTGGAATGTGACCAACAAAACATATCTTATGATATATGGGGATCGACGATGGTGTTAAATCTCTGGTAATCGTTTTCACTATGTTATGAGAGTGGACTGCAGTATTATGGATAAGCCTAAAGATTGGAATGGATTATGTTGGACATAAGTTAGTATTGTTTAAGGATAGAAGTTTTTTCGATATTATTGATGGGATGTTATAGTAATATAGTTTTAGAAAAAGGACAACCTGCAGGATGGGCGACAGCCCATCGCGTTGGACAAGGCTGTGGGAATCGAACCCACAACCTAAGTGTGACTGGCCTTTATCGCCTACCACTGGCCTACAGGAAGTCCCTGTTTAGTAGAAACTAGTTTTATTATATTAAGTAGTATTATATATGAAGTATAAGTCCATTTTAGGAACCATATATGATTAATCTCACTATAGAATGACTTATGTATATTTAATAACTTTTGCTAACCTTTTGTTTGAGACAGATGGAATGACCCATCATTCTATCACATGATCTGCTAACACTTCACGAATAACAAATTCAACTTCATTTATTTAAGAGATGAAGTGGAAATTGTTCAAGGCACGAACAACAGTGAGATTGTACCAAAATAAAGTAAGTATTTATTCTAATTCAAATTCTTCAACTTTAGGGAAACGATCTTGAAAACCAAAAATATTGTCCTAGTGATCTTATATCTGATTAATCGGATGGTACCTTAGATCGTCAAAAATTTATGGATTTGTGATTGTTGGCTTTTCCATAGCCATGTTCTCTACCACTCTCCATCAGAACATGATGGTTAGATTTTTCTTCCATATCCATATTTTCACCTATGTGGAAACCCAGTGATTAGTTTATTTGGGTAACCGTTACGTTTCATACTTTTGTTTTTAAAGATTGGTTTTGGTATTACTTTTTACGATGTGGGTTTCTATTAAATAAACTTTCGAATAGTAAACCATTTATAACCCCGACGAATTTCGAGGGCGAAATTCATTTTAAGGGGGGTAGAATGTAACACCCCGAGATTTTATGAAAAATATTCTTTTTAATTTCACTAATGTCTTGTGTTGTACACCAAAAGGAGCTTGCACAACACGCATCCTTGATTTGCCTTTCATTACACGCAATCGCGACCTTCCTCGATAGCGTGTGTAGTACGCAATAACGAGTTTCACTAAACAACAATATGCTATTAAAATATTATTAAAACTAGCCGTTATGAATAGTAATAACCACTTTTTGAAATTTTGTAATTTTATTTTTCAAAATGGAATTCATTTTTGGATTCATAATATCGAAATTAGCTTAGGGTGAAATTTTGGTGATTTTCGGATAACTTTCATATTTTGATGAATAGTGAAAATTACTAAATTTTAATTAAAAACAACTTTTTCAATCGAAATAATTAATAGTGATAAATTATTAATTTGAGTGTTTTTAAAGTATATTTAGAATATATTTTTACAATTTAATACAATGATGGTCATTGGATGTAATTTCACATTTAAACCAGACATAAACAAGTGTCAATCTTTTGATAGTTATTATCTCTTAAGAACACGCTATTTGTTTTGACGACGAGAATTAATTTTTAATTTAATTAATGCAACTGATATGTTTTTAATTTGGTAAAATAGAAATCATTTTTGAGTTCATAATATCAAATATAGCTTAGGCCTAATTTTTGGCATTTTTCTGAAAACTTTCAATTTTTGATGAATAGTGAAACCACTAAGTGGTAGTTAAAAAAAACTGAATTTTTCATAAAACTTAGATTTACCACTTCTGTGAGTGGAATTTCAAAAATCCGACAGACACGGTTGATATGAGTAAGTAAAATTTGGTTCAATGAGAAAAAAAATATTTTTTTGGTGAATAGTAACTTTTTACTTTTTTTACCGCGATTAATAGTAAATAGGGTAACTAAGGGTAAATATGATATTACTATTACCCTAACACATGTCCTAATTCTATTGGATAAGTGTAATTCGACCAAAAACAACCTTATGAATATAATATGACCATTTAGGTCCACTTGGATTAGATTATGACATTTAATATTATTTTATTTAATGAATAGTTAAAATAGTTAAAATCAAAGTTTAATAACTAAAACATTTTTAATATGGGGTTATACATAAGATAAATTCAACTATAAATATTCATTAGAAATATAAAAATATTTCCTACATAATAATATTTTATTTATAAATTTTAGACATTAAATAAATTAATTTATTTATGATACAACGATGATGCAGTAATTACCCTTTTAAGGAAATGTTAACATAATTGATGTTATAAATGCTCAAATAAATGTAATTTGAGAATTTTTATGAATTAAACTAATTTTATAGGTTACTATGATATATTAGTGTTGATTTAATCAACTTGGTTCGAACATATAATTCTGTTATGACTTTCACAAAAATCATATATCAAATAGTGTCAAAATTGACACAAAATAGTTTTTAAATCAAATATTATATTATTAATTGTTATTTTATTCCTAAAAATCTAAGGTTAAAACAAATGACTTAGATAAGGATATATATATTAATAATAAACAACTTGGGGTTCGTTTGGAAGGTTATAGTAAGTGTATTAACCATATAGTGTAAGAAAAAAAAAGTCACGGTAAAAGTTAAATTATTTAACTTAGAGTTAAATCTAATTGATATGGTTAAAATAATAACCTAAACTTGTCTAAATTTTATTGGTTGATAGGATTTAGACCCATCCCCACTTTACCTTCGAAATAAGACCCTTTGGAACCATTATAAACCGATTTTGACTTTAATATAAAATAATATTTTGAGATATTCCTAAGGTGCCCCTCTCCTCCCTTATAAAAGGGCACCTCCTCCCCCTCCTCCTCACACCAATTTGAGCACCCAAGCTCGGCCAAACCCTGCCAAAATCCCTTCTCCACTTCCCTAGAATAATCCTAGAGGTCCTGGTCTTCTTCAAAGACCAATCTTAGTTCCCTAAGTGGAGGATTCAAAGAGGCGTTTCAAAGAAGAGGTAATATCCATTACCGATCTTTTTCAATTTCTTTCTTCTTCAACTTCTTCTTCTTTAGTTGTTTCATGATAAAGTAATAAAATAAGTATTTCTTATATACTGATATGTTATTATAAATATGAAACAACTCTAATTAACCTTCTATCCATCCTACGGAAAAAGGAAATCACCGCGCGTGCGTACGTACGGAATACCGTCTCCACGCCGTGGTGTAATCTATTTTCCGCCACCTCCTTAATTGGATGGGTATAATGGTGTAAGGAGTAACTATATATGATTATTATAAAGTGATATTGATACTGAAATAGTATACATACACTTCAACACAATTCCACGACCATGGGAATGATATCATCGCTCGTGCGTACGTACGGACTACCGTCTCCACGACGCGATGAGATTCATTCTCCATGTAAACCATTTAAGAATAATTATAAAGTATATATAAGCAATAATAATGAAATATATGACATTATAAGGCTACTGGATTTATGTATATATGTATGTCATCTACTTACTTCCATTCAAGACAATGAGGAAAGGAAAACAACGTTCATGCGTACGTACGGACTACCGTCTCCATGAACGATGTGTTTCATTTCATTTATATATTTATTAAATATATATATATATACTGAATATATATGATATATAAATCATGTTTTATATTCTGGAAGTAAGTAAATCATTATATAAGTAATAATAATGTCAAGAACAACAAGTCCAAACACCTACGATAAATGAAACAATTTTACCCAAAACACTTCTTTAACATGGAATTTACAAAAGAACGGGTAATATAAAGTCATAAGTGAACCATATATGATATCATAACAATTAATATGATTCTGTAATAAGTTAATGACATTATTTAAATCATTATACAGGAGGTTCAGACACTTACGAAGCAAATCGGACTTAAGGTAAGGGAAATGTCACAATCTCATTTTATCCGAGATTGTTTATACTTTGGTATTTACTAGGGTGTATTTTATCATCCACATCCATGTTTCCTCAATATGTAATATTATTTACATCCACCTAAAGTTTTTTAAAACCTATTTTACCCTTTGGTGAGTTTTTAGTAAAAGATATGAAAGGAATCTTTTGTCGTTTTTCGTACGAGGTACTTTTTTTGACTTTTCCAACAAAAGTACGTGAAGAATGTTTTTTTAACTTATACGGCATGGATGGATTTTTAAAACATTATTTCTAAGAAGAATCCTTTACAAGTTTTCAAGTTTATTTTTAATCAACTTCTTTTAGTATAGAATTGTATGACATGTTAATAAAGGAAAAGTGTTTTTGAAGCAGAAAGGATATTTTCCTCAAAAATGGAGTTCAAGTATTTTATCAAAATTATTTTCCATCTAAGAAAATAAAGGATTCTGTTTCTATCCCTATTATTACATTGATTTGATTATGTTGTGATGGAATTATTTTTATGAATTCCTTTATCTTATATGAATTGTTTTATGAAGTCATGTTTTTTTTAAGATTCCCATTTTTATTACATGGGTTATGCTATGATGTATGGTTTATGATTTTGTGGCACACATAAGAATGGTATCATTATGAGATGGGTGGGACCTATATCTCCCTTCAATGCATTGGGTAAAGATTTTATATCTCATGAGATAGACATGGCTGGAATGGTAGGTTATACCGGTTCAGTGAAACAGGACTAAAACGAGGGTGACTCGGTTCAGAAAGGGACATTGTCCACTAAGATAGTCTTGGCAATGAGTCTTGACTAACAAGAAATAATTCTCTATGATTATGTGTGTATGCCACAAAGTTTCATGTTTTAAGTTATGATTATTGGGATTTCATTTCACTACTATGATTTATCCCATGTTATGAAATTATGCTCTCTTTTGGAGGTTAAGATTTCCAAAAGTGATGTTCTTATGAATATGATGTGATTGATTTTTATTTTGTTTACCCTTACTGAGCATTTGAGCTCACCCTTTTATGTTTTCTTTTCCCCAGGATATAAAGAAAGGTTTTAGGTAAAAAAAAGGGAAGATCTTTATGGTAGATATTGAAGATCTTTCACCATGATTAGAAGATTACGTTTCGAGTTTCCAAAGACACTAAACTATTACGATCCTTGTGTGTGTGTTTTTTTGTTATGTACTAAGTAATCCACAAAAGTAATGTAATGTTCATGTACGTCAGGATACGGGTCTCTACATTGGGGGTACCTTGGGAGGACTCCTTGGGAGGTAAGGAGACCAGAACTTCGTTGGGGGAGAGTTGGGAGTGAAAACTAAAGGAGGAAAGGGTGGGTATTTATAGGGAAAGTGAGGGGACAAGGCATTAATGGCCAAGGGACACCTCACAAGTGCTTTTCTCAAAACCATGTGCTCTCCCATGGAATTTACCATGGAGTTAGGCCACATGGGGCCCCCAATACAATAATTCATCACCTTTGGCCGGCCAACCCTTAAAATATCTCATGAAATCATCATGACACAGTTATGATGTCATTAAACATACCGAAACCCTAAAACTGCATTTTTACTATTCACTGAAAAATTCATCTTTCTCAGAAAAATCCCAAAATTTCACCTTAACCAAATATCGATGCTCTAATTACATTTATTAACTCCATTTTATAAAAATAATTTTCTAAATAATTTTAATTTAATTTTTAAATAAAAACACTATTCATCGAGAATTCATTTTTTTTTCAGAAAAATCCCCAAAAAATTACCATAACATAATTTCGATGCTCTGAGTTCAAAAATAAAGTCCATTTTATAAAAATAATTTTCTAATTATTTTTAATTAAAATTTTAATTAAAAAACACTATTCACCTGAAAAAACTAATACTTGACTAATAATTTATGAAACCGTTATTTACCCATTTTATTGAATCTCATTACTTAATCAAGGTGTGTAAATTATATTAAAACTTTCTTTAAGTGAGATTACTAATTCATTTGGACACATTACTAATCCTAATCATAAAATCACTATTCATTATTTAATATTCATCAAAAATTAAGTTGATCTTATTAGACTCTAAATTTCGTACTGAACATAATTGTAGAAGACCAATTTTTGAAAATCATTACACATTTTTATTTATTTAAGGTTTAGATAAAAATTTTTAAAATATCCTTTCTCTAAAATTCATCAAAAATATTCATATTATATTTATCAGGACATTTGAAAATTCATAAACTTCATCATAAGAAGAAATCAAAATTTTTATTTAAAACAAAGGGTTACACAAGGCAGTTACGGTCTCCTTACATAGCCCCTTATCACACCATCATAGGACCTAAGTGTAAGGTGTGCTAAGGTGAGAGAATCTGAGGTAGGCTCAGCCAACACCGCACGGGTAGTAATTTCTATCAGTTTTAACTTCTCGCAAAGACGATTCCATTCTAGCTTCACACGATGAAGTTCGGCTTGGGTTTGGTCCAGAGAAATCCCAATGGTTCTACCTCCTTCCCAAGTTCTGTTAGATGGGCTTCGATCGGTCCAAGACTACTGTGTGAGGCCATCAAATCTTCTTTCTATATAAATTAACCAAGATTACTTGTATTTAGATACAATAATCAAAACATTTAGTTCCCAGTGGTCATATTGACCAATGGTCATATAACAGTCAAAACCCAATGGTCTCATTTTAATTATACTCATGTTATCAAATGAAACAGTTTTGTTGAGTATCAAAAACAAAATAACACAAAAAATTAGGAAACAAGATTTATTCAAAATTTCGGGTCGTTACAATCTTCCCCCCTTAAGAAATTGAGTCCTTGCAATTTTTTTAAAATTGGGTTTTGAAATTTCATTGAAAGTCCCACATCGGAAAAGGAGTCAGAAAAACTATTACTTTAAAAGAAAGAAAGGTAAGTACAAAGGTCACCCGAGTTAACCCATACTAGGATTCCATGGAGGAAAACATGGATATGGAAGAAAAAACAATGGGTCACGTTCTGGGGGAGATTGATAGAAAACATGATTAGGAGAAAGTTAACCATAAGAAAATCCCAAACTTATGATGTGTGTAAACGGTCTTTGATTACCTAGTTGGAAACGTAAACCAACAACGTTTTTGTTTTACGTTCCTTTTCATAATTTTGAGGAATTCATTTACTACATAGAACAAAAACATAAGAAAATATACCTACATTCAAGTAGAGTTTCATCCTTTAATAAGTCTCCACCAAAAATATTATTTTCTCCAAATGGTGAGAATTCAAAAACACTTGGTCTCATCAAAACACAAGAATGATCTTCTAGAGAATTACGTATTCCACAAAATAAAAACTATCTATCTTTAAACATTACTCCCAAAAACAGAAAGGGTAAGATAAAACAACTCTTCAAAAAGAAATAATCCCATTGGAATGGAAACTACTTTTAAATCTTCAAAGTTCCATGGTACTACCCAAAGTTCATCATAGACCATTCCATAAATAACAGTCCTTAAAATTCCTCAAAATAAACCAAACTAAGATTGAAACCCAAATACAAGAAGGACTTGATAACGTAGTCTTCCAAAATAAACTTCATTGTTCATCTCCAAACAACATCAACCACTCCTAACATCTTATAACAAAAGTAGATAACCTAAACATATTTTACCCAAGATAGGTTAATCATTCCCATAAGTAACCTAAATTACTATAAGCCCACCTTAAATTCATCGATTCTTCAAAATATAAGTCAACCTTACTCCTCAATGAAAATACCGTAGTAATCTATTTACCTCGATCATATAGGGTCCCCAAAATAGTGAACGTCTTCCAAAATAATAATCATCTTTTAATACCCTAATCATCTCTGTCATATTAATACGAAAATCGTCTCATTTCCTGTCACATTGGTTGTTGGGACATGTTCTTCCATTTCTCACCATTAACTAAGAAGAGAGAGTACAATTAGGGGCTTAAATACTTAGCCAATAATCATGAAAAGGAACTTAAAGCATATAAGGATAACTTGTAGAAGAAAATTATACCCTAAATTTTGATCCCCTAGGTCCCCATCTAGGTTATCCATGATCATATATTCTTATGTGAATCTTTATTTTATTTTATCTTTGTTCCTTTAACAATGGTTCATACTAAGATTATGAATTTACCAAAGCATATCCCCCGGGAGTGTTGTAACCAAGAGTGCAGCAAGACCTGTTGTCGTGTACCAGTTCCCGTTTGTGTCTAGCTCAAAGTGGTGTTTTCGGGTTTTACCCCTATGTACATCTATGCCAGAGCCACCTCTACCTGCTCTTATCCAGACAGGGATGTATTTTCTTGGAAACCCATTACTCAATATGTAAAGACCCGTAAAATTGAAGGGAAATTTTTTCTTAATTTTCTTTAGAATTTTACAAGAGCGCGGTTTCAGACGGCACCTGATTCCGAGGCCCGGAGTGCCCGGAATTAATTTCCGAAGTTTGGCTCGGGTACGTTCAGTGAACGAACGAGCGGGAATTCCTAACTTTTGATCCGGTGCTCGGAATTGAAATCCGAGGGCACCGATGAACTCGCAGCGCCGATATTCGCTTAAAGAGACCTTTTTGGGAGTTGCGTTTGTTGCGGGTTGAAAGTTAAGTTTTGGGGTTTTCAGTTGAGTTAAATAAAATTTGTGTAAGACAAATTTTATTTTTAGTTTGTTAAAAACCTACCTAAGGGGGTTGGAAGTGGGACCCACACCCACTTAACCTCCCTTGGGAGGATTAAGTGTGGTGGGGCCCACACGAACCCCTAGACTTTTCAAGTTCCCTTAACCCCCTCTTTATTGGCTTAAGTTACTCTTAATTAATTATGGGAGTTAAGTCTTTTTGAATTTCAAACTTTGAAATTCTTTTGTGTTATGTGTTAATAAAATAAGAGGTAGTCTTATTTTATTTTGAGTTCTTTGTTTGTCATTTTGAGAGCTCCTCTTCATCTTCAAGCTCTGACGAAGAACGAAGAACGCTCAAACTCCGACGAAGAACGACGCCTCTCTTCTTCGTCCTCGGAGTCAACAAGAGGGAACGCCGCTTCCTCCTCGGACCTTCTTCGTCGGCAAATGAAGTTTCGCCAACGACGTATCTCTTCGGGCATAACACTTCGTCAACGGATTTGACGAACGACGACCGCGACGCCCGACCTCCGCGACGCCGTCTTCCGCGGAACGTAGACGAATCTCGAACCTTAAACCAAGGTAGGGGATGTTGATTTAATATTTAATTATCTCATTCTTGCTCGTGGTTCGTATGACTAACGTGAGGATGTTGATTATTTAAAGTTGCGTTATTATTTTAACGTGAGGGGGCCGGACCGCACGAACACGGCCGAACCCCCTCCAACGTTCTTGTTTGTTCTTGCGGGTGGAAGCAAGTGGCGTGGTGCCGTCGCACCACGCGGATGATCGTGCTTTTATTTTACGCAACGCCGTCGCGCGCACACCATGGAAGAAACTTCAAGAACGCGACGCCGTCGCGTCGCGTTGAAAAGAATCAAAGCACGGCGAAAGGGGCGCGGTGCCGTCGCACCGCGCCGGACGACGAACACCGCGGCCGGTTCCGGGCCGCGGCGGGACGAGGAGACCGCGGCCGGTTCCGGGCCGCAGCGGGACGAGAAGACCGCGGCCGGTTCCGGGCCGCGGCGGAAGAGAAGGCCGGCGGCCGGGCCGGCGGCGTCGGAAGCCGAAGGGGGGACCGGAATTTCCGGTCCCGTTTGAGAAAACCGGCCGGCCAGCTGGCCGGCCGGAAGGCTTTAAAACCGGGGGAAATTAATCCCCCGGCCACCTAATAAACCCCCCCCCCCTCTTTAAGAGGGGGGCGGTTTTTTTTGAAGAAGGGGGGGGGCAGACGGCCCCCCGGTTCCGTTCCAGCAAGCCCCCCCACGTGGCGGGGGGGGGGGGGGGGGGCGTTTTTTTTTTAAAAATCGGCGCGGCTAAGCCGCGCCCCCAGAGGAAAAGCGGGGGGCTTAGCCCCCCGCGTGCGCAACCTTCTCACGGCGCCAGGCCGCCGCGGCCCGCCGCGCCGCCGCGCCGCCGCCCGCCGCCGCCGCCCGCCGCCGCCGGCCGCCGCGCCGCCCCAGGGGGGGGGGGGGGGTCGGGCCGGGTCGGCCCGGACCCGGACCCCCCCGTTTCGAACCAGATTTGGTTTTTGGCCCATAACTTGAGCCTCGGATCTCCGATCGACGAACCGTCTGCGGAAACGCGATCCTTGGATCGAGACGGTCGTTTCGGTATATCGCACTCAAGGTTTCGGATTACTTTGAGTTCGGCCGGGTTGGTTCGTTCACGAAACCAACCGGGCCTTCGGAGCGGAAACGCTCATATCTTGAGCTACGAACGTCCGATTGACACACCGTCAGTCGCGTTGTGTTCCTTTTAGTGAGTCAGATCTTTTGGCATACTCCGCCCGAGGTTTGGACGCAGGTGGAGTACGGTCGGGTTGGTTTTGCCTTAAAAACCAACCGGGCCCCGGAGACGAAAATGCCAATAACTCACAGACCGGGCGTCCGATTGACGCGCCGTCTGTTTCATTGACTTCCTCTTGATGAGACGGAACTTTTGACATACTCCGCCCGAGTTTTGGATACAGTCGGAGTATGGCCGGGTTGGATTGTACTCGAAATCCAACCGGGCCCCTGGAACGAGAAAGCTGATATCTTTCAGACAGGACGTCCGTTTGACGAACCGTCAGCGGCGTTGGTGGTTACGTTTAGTAACGGTCCCTATGAGTATACCCTATGGGAGTTCGGGGTACAGTTGAGATACGGCCGGATTTGGTTTCGCTCTCGAAACCAACCGGGCCCCTGGGACGAAAAAGCTAATAACTCACAGACCGGGCGTCCGATCGACGCGCCGTCTGTTGTGTTGAGACCCCTGTGACGAGACGGTTCCTTGAGACACTTCTTCGTGGGACTTTGAGATACTTGGAGTATCGACCTGTAGCTTGTGGAGCGGACCCTTCCAGTGACGAGCGTGCGAAGTACGGAGACCGTGTAGCTGGCTGAGACCTGACGACTGCTTGACCGACTCGACTTGGAGTGAGTCGACTAGCCCAGTGGACGGAGCACTACTTTCTGAGGTGCAGACCCATGGCGGACGGAGCACTACCTGTGTGACAGTGCAGACCCGCGGTGCTCGTCCGGAGAGTACCTCAGCAGGCTACTAGGGGGTGTGCACTACGGTGTTTGGGTGACATACCTCGGCGGGAAGCACTACTGTGTTTGGGTGGCTGGCCCGCAGTACTCGACAGGAGGAGTACTTCAGCAGTCTTAGGTTAGTGAGCAGTACCTCGGAGTCGTGACTGGACCACTGTACACTCTAGAGTCGGAGCTCTTCAGCAGTTACGGTTTCGATAATGAAAATCCTGGTTTGAGCTGAGACTTTTGACCTTGTGTTTACCTCATGATTGAGATGGGTCACTTGCTAACTTTGGTATATGTATGGGCATATACCCGGGTAGTGGTTATCCGTCGTTTTCACAATCCTTGTGTTTCCTCATGATTGAGATGGGTTACTTGATAACTTAGGTATATGTATGGGCATATACCTAAGTAGAGTTTATCTGTTGAGATCTTCTTGTGTTTATCCTTGTTGGTTTTAGTGAGACCTTGAGGGTCTCGGGGTCCCTACTGAGTATCGTTATACTCACCCCTGCACGGGCTATGCCCGCACCTCGTTGTGTTGGTTGCAGACGACGGACAGTGCTGACAGAAGCCGAAGGTTCGAGGACTGGACGGTACCTGGAGGTGGACTATACGACGAGGCGGTACCCGGAGGTGGACCACTGGGCGGGACATACTCGGAGCGGATGGCGGGACCCGAGGAGCAGAGGAGCTATCTGTACCCACCCTTCAGGTGGGATTTCCATTGGACATCTCAGCGTAGCAGCTTTAATTTTCAGTCGCTGTTTTCCCTTTCGAGTTGTACTTTACAGTTGTGCTTGTATTTCCGGCCCCTTTTTACTTTTCAGCTCTTCTTTTTGTACTTAGTGTTTTACTTCCGCTTGTACTCTGTGGTGCTTGTTTTCTTTATAAAGGCAATGCCTTCCCAGTTATCGGGATTTTACGCCTTTGGTGCTAGTCGCCAGCCCCTGGCCTATGGAAGGCGGGCTTGGGGTAGTCACGGCACGGGCCCCGAGGACGGGTCGTGACACAATACTCACCAAAATACCAAGAAAATTCCCTATATATAAACTTTTCTATAGGATTCTTCCTAAAGTTTTCATATCCTAATTTCCACAAATAACTAAACCATCCTTTGATACCAACTATAACATCCCACCTTTTTATCACATAAACTTTCATTACATTTTACAAAACCGAGGATCTTTAAGGTTTAGTGTCTTGGAAACCAGGAACTTAAAACATGAAAACATAAAAAATTATTCTTGAACACTTGAAAGGATTCTCCTCATGTTCATCCTAGGTTCATTACTGAATCTCATAACCTGGGGACATACATCAAAAGAAAGGGTGAGTAGAAGTCCCAGTAAGGAAAACAAGAGAAACATTTTACATGTGAACTTGAGATAATTCAATAAGGTCATGAAAAGAACTTTAAGGCATGAGAAAGAAATCATGAGGCATATCATAATAAAAATAACATTTTTCATAACTTTAATATGTGGATGCAACATTTAATATTGACAATAATTTCATTTCACTAAGGTCCATCCCCAAGGTGTCATTAAAAATTACCAAGGTTATTCACCAAGGCATCAGTCTAAAAAGTCATCTCTAGAGATTAAGTCTTTACCCAATTCATTGGAGCGCTATCTGGAACACCCTTGACATGTATTTATTATCATGTGATCCACATATATCATCATCAATCATTTCATAAACAACCTATATAGCATAAAATAAATGGGTTTCATTTCATAATCATAACGTTTTAAAAACTGCTTTAATGACATGATCATTATGTCACTTTAAACCCACAGAAAGGGAAAGTGGGTTTAATGTATGTAAATACCAGAATTTAAAATTGAAAATTTTGATATATATGTGAATACCCCTATATAAATAATAGCTTTGAGTATTCACATAATAACATAAAATAATTTTGAGAAAAAGAGAGAGGCCTTTTGAGATGAAAATTCTACAGCATAATGGCTATGTTACAAGGTTTTAGAAAACATTGAAAAGAGAGGGGACATGGGTCACCCACTCATAAATGATCCATAAAACAGTAGAGTGATAGAATATGAAGGATATATGAACATGGTAATGAAATTTGAAAGATGTAACATATGAAATGAAGAACATGAAAGGAAGACAAAAATAATATTTCTCTTATGAAAATTCGGCAGCCTAACGGCGTCACTTAAACTTCAAAAAAAAAAAATGAATTAACAAGATCAAATAGGGTATCTCATAATATGAACATAAAAGATCAGTATGATAGATATAGATATCATACCCCAACATAATAAAAGGAAAATTAAAATTCTTTACATGAAAGTAGATCTTGAAAACAAGAAGGGTGAAAGAACCCCTTAGAAATTCGGCAGCCTAACGACGCCACTTAATCTTCAACAAAAATGAATTGATGAGATCAAATAGGGTATCTCATCATATGAACATAAAATATCAGTATGATATATTTAGATATCATACCCCAACATAATAAAAAGTAACTTGCAAGATTTGACATGGAATTAGAACTTTGAAAAGGGAGAAAGGTGAAAGAACCACTTAAAAATTCGGCAGCCTAACGGCGCCACTTAAAACTTCAAAATACTGAATTTAAGAGATCAAATGGGGTCTCTCATCATATGATCATAAAATATCAGTATGATAGATATAGAGATCATACCCCAACATAATAAAAAGGAACTTGAAATACTTGACATGAAAGTAGAACTTTAAAACAACAAGGGTGAAAGAACCACTTAAAAATTCGGCAGCCTAACGGCGCCACTTAAAACATCATAAAAAGAAATAATGAGAGTAAAAGGGGATATATAATTATATGAACATGAAAAGGGAAGTAATAGGAGTATAAAAGAACATCCTTTAACATAAGAACATGGAGCATAAAAGAAATTACATAAAAGATATTTCTTGAAAAGAAAGAGAGAGGTCAGATCCCTTACCTTAAAACGTAACTCTTAAAGTTCAAAGGTTTGGACCTTGAGGGCTTGGGGGAACCTTGGGAGGACTCCTTGGGAGGTAAGGAGACCATAAATTCGTTGGGGTAGAGTTGGGAGTGAAAACTAAAGGAGGAAAGGGTGGGTATTTATAGGGAAAGTGAGGGGACAAGACATTAATGGCCAAGGGACACCTCACAAGTGCTTTTCTCAAAACCATGTGCTCTCCCATGGGATTTACCATGGAGTTAGGCCACATGGGGCCCCCAATACAATAATTCATCACCTTTGTCTGGCCAACCCTTAAAATATCTCATGACATCATCATGACACAGTTATGATGTCATTAAACATACCGAAACCCTAAAACTGCATTTTTACTATTCACTGAAAAATTCATCTTTCTCAGAAAAATCCCAAAATTTCACCTTAACCAAATATCGATGCTCTAATTACATTTATGAACTCCATTTTATAAAAATAATTTTCTAAATATTTTTAATTTAATTTTTAAATAAAAACACTATTCATCGAGAATTCATTTTTTTCAGAAAAATCCCCAAAAATTACCATAACATAATATCGATGCTCTAAGTTCAAAAATAAAGTCCATTTTATAAAAATGATTTTCTAATTATTTTTAATTAAATTTTTAATTAAAAAACACTATTCACCTGAAAAAACTAATACTTGACTAATAATTTATCAAACCGTTATTCACCCATTTTATTGAATCTCATTACTTAATCAAGGTGTGTAAATTATATTAAAACTTTCTTTAAGTGAGATTACTAATTCATTTGGACACATTACTAATCCTAATCATAAAATAACTATTCATTATTTAATATTCATCAAAAATTAAGTTGATCTTATTAGACTCTAAATTTCGTACTGAACATAATTGTAGAAGACCATTTTTTGAAAATCATTACACATTTTTATTTATTTAAGGTTTACATAAACATTTTTAAAATATCCTTTTTATAAAATTCATCAAAAATATGCATACTATATTTATCCGGACATTTGAAAATTCATAGACTTCATCATAATAAGAAATCAAAATTTTTATTTAAAACAAAGGGTTACACAAGGCAGTTACGGTCTCCTTACATAGCCCCTTATCACACCAGCATAGGACCTAAGTGTAAGGCATGCTAAGGTGAGAGAATCTGAGGGAGGCTCAGCCAACATTGCACGAGTAGTAATTTCTATCAGTTTGAACTTCTCGCAAAGGTGATTCCATTCTAGCTTCACATGATGAAGTTCGGCTTGGGTTTGGTCTAGAGAAAAGCCCAATGGTTCTACCTCCTTCCCAAGTTCTGTTAGATGGGCTTCGATCGGTCCAAGACTATTGGGTGAGGCTATCAAATCTTCTTTCTATATTAATTAACCAAGATTACTTGTATTTAGATACAATAATCAAAACGTTTAGTTCCCAGTGGTCATATTGACCAATGGTCATATAACAGTCAAAACCCAATGGTCTCATTTTAATTATACTCATGTTATCAAATGAAACAGTTTTGTTGAGTATCAAAAATAAAATAACACAAAAAATTAGGAAACAAGATTTATTCAAAATTTCAGGTCGTTACAATCTTCCCCCTTAAGAAATTGCATCCTCGTAATTTTTTTAAAATTGGGTTTTGAAATTTCATTGAAAGTCCCACATCGGAAAAGGAGTCAGAAAAACTATTACTTTAAAAGAAAGAAAGGTAAGTACAAAGGTCACCCAAGTTAACCCATACTAGGATTCCATGGAGGAAAACATGGACATGGAAGAAAAAAAGGGTCAAGTTCTGGGGGATATTGATAGAAAACATGATTAGGAGAAAGTTAACTATAAGAAAATCCCAAACTTATGATGTGTGTAAACGGTCTTTGATTACCTAGTAGGAAACGTAAGCCAACAACATTTTTGTTTTACGTTCCTTTTCATAATTTTGAGGAATTCATTTACTACATAGAACAAAAACATAAGAAAATATACCTACATTCAAGTAGAGTTTCATCCTTTAATAAGTCTCTACCAAAACTAATCATTTCTCCAAATGATGAGAATTCAAAAACACTTGGTCTCTTTAAAACACAAGAATGATCTTCTAGAGAATCACATATTCCACAAAAGAAAAACTATCTATCTTTAAACATTACTCCCAAAAATAGAAAGGGTAAGATAAAACAACTCTTCAAAAATAAAGAATCCCATATGAATGGAAACTACTTTTAAATCTTCAAAGTTCCATGGTACTACCCAAAGTTCATCATAGACCATTCCATAAATAACAATCCTTAAAATTCATCAAAATAAACCAAACTAAGATTCAAACCCAAATACAAGAAGGACTTGATAACATAGTCTTCCAAAATAAACTTCATTGTTCATCTCCAAACAACATCAACCACTCCTAACATCTTATAAAAAAAGTATCTAACCTAAACATATTTTACCCAAGATAGGTTAATCATTCCCATAAGTAACCTAAATTACTATAAGCCCACCTTAAATTCATCGATTCTTCAAAATATAAGTCAACCTTACTCCTCAATGAAAATACCATAGTAATCTATTTACCTCGATCATATAGGGTCCCCAAAATAGTGAACGTCTTCCAAAATAATAATAATCTTTTAATACCCTAATCATCTCTATCATATTAATATGACAATCGTCGCATTTCCTATCATATTGGTTGTTGGGACATGTTCTTCCAATTCTCACCATTAACTAAGAAGAGAAAGTATAATTAGGGGCTTAAATACTTAGACAATAATCATGAAAAGGAACTTAAAGCATATAAGGATAACTTGTAGAAGAAAATTATACCCTAAAATTTGATCCCCTAGGTCCCCATCTAGGTTATCCATGATCATATATTCTTATGTGAATCTTTATTTTATTTTATCTTTGTTCCTTTAACAATGGTTCATACTAAGCTTAAGAATTTACCAAATCATATCCCCCGGGAGTGTCGTAACCAAGAGTGCAGCAAGGCCCATTGTCATGTACCAGTTCCCGTTTGAGTCTATCTCAAAGCGGTGTTTTCGGGTTTTACCCCTATGTACATCTGTGCCAGAGCCACCTCTACCTACTCGTATCCAGATAGGGATGTATTTTCTTGGCAACCCATTACTCAATACTCACCAAAATACCATAAAGATTCCCTATATATAAACTTTTCTATAGGATTATTCCTACAGTTTTCATATCCTAATTTCCACAAATAACTAAACCATCCTTTGATACCAACTGTAACATCCTGCCTTTTTATCACATAAACTTTCATTACATTTTACAAAACTGAGGATCTTTAAGGTTTATTGTCTTGGAAACCAGGAACTTAAAACATGAAAACATAAAACATTATTCTTAAACACTTGAAAGGATTCTCCTCATGTTCATCCTAGGTTCATTACTTCATCTCATAACCTGGGGACATACATCAAAAGAAAGGGTGAGCAAAAGGCCCAGTAAGGGAAACAAGAGAAACCTTTTACATGTGAACTTGAGATACTTCAATAAGGTCATGAAAAGAACTTTAAGGAATGAGAAAGAAATCATGAGGCATATCATAATAAAAATAACATTTTTCATAACTTTAAGATGTGGCTACAAAATTTAATATTGACAATCATTTAGTTTCACCAAGATCCATCCCCAAGGTGTCATTAAAAATTACCAAGGTTATTCACCAAGGTATCAGTCTAAAAAGTCATCTTTAGAGATTAAGTCTTTACCCAATGCATTGGAGCGCTATCTGGGCGCACCCTTTACATGTATTTATTATCATGTGATCCACATATATCATTATCAATAATTTCATAAACAATCCAGATAGCATAAAATAAATGGGTTTCATTTCATAATCATAACGTTTTAAAAACTGCTTTAATGACATGATCATTATGTCACTTTAAACCCAGAGAAAGGGAAAGCAGGTTTCATGTATGTAAATACCAGACTTTAAAATAGAACATTTTGATATATATGTGAATACCCCTATATAAATAAGAGCTTTGAGTATTCACATAATAACATAAAATAATTTTGAGAAAAAGAGAGAGACCTTTTGAGACGAAAATTCTGCAGCATAACGGCTATGTTACAAGGTTTTAGAAAACATTGAAAAGAGAGGGGACATGGGTCACCCACTCATAAATGATCCATAAAACAGTATAGGGACAGAATATGAAGGATATATGAACATGGTAATGAAATTTGAAAGATGTACCATATGAAATGAAGAACATGAAAGGAAGAAAAAATAAGATTTCTCTTATGAAAATTTGGCAGCCTAACGGCGTCACTTAAACTTCAAAAAAATGAATTGACGAGATAAAATAGGGTCTCTCATCATATGAACATAAAAGATCAGTATGATAGATATAGATATCATACCCCAAAATAATAAAAAGGAACTTGAAATACTTGACATGAAAGTAGATCTTGAAAACAAGTAGGGTGAAAGAACCCCTTAGAAATTCGGCAGCCAAACGACGCCACTTAAACTTCAACAAAAATGAATTGATGAGATCAAATAGGGTCTCTCATAATATGAACATAAAATATCAGTATGATATATTTATAGATCATACCCCAACATAATAAAAAGTAACTTGCAAGACTTGACATGGAATTAGAACTTTGAATAGGGAGAAAGGTGAAAGAACCACTTAAAAATTCGGCAGCCTAACGGCGCCACTTAAAACTTCAAAATACTGAATTGAAGAGATCAAATGGGGTCTATCATCATATGATCATAAAATATCATTATGATATATATATATATAATACCCCAACATAATAAAAAGTAACTTGAAAGACTTGACATGAAAGTAGAACTTGAAAACGAGAAGGGTGAAAGAACCACTTAAAAATTCGGCAGCCTAACGACGCCACTCAAAACATCATAAAACAAAATAATGAGAGTAAAAGGGGATATATCATTATATGAACATTAAAATGGAATTAAGAGGAGTATAAAAGAACATTATTTAACATAAGAACATGGATCATAAAAGAAATTACATAAAAGAGATTTCTTGAAAATAAAGAGAGAGGTCGGATCCCTTACCTTAAAACGTAACTCTTAAAGCTCAAAGGTTTGGACCTTGAGGGCTTGGGCGAACCTTGGGAGGACTCCTTGTGAGGCAATGAGACTAGAACGTCTCTGGGGGAGAGTTGGGAGTGAAAACTAAAGGAGGAAAGGGTGGGTATTTATAGGGAAAGTGAGGGGACAAGGCATTAGTGGCCCAGGGACACCTCACAAGTGCTTTTCTCAAAACCATGTGCTCTCCCATGGAATTTACCATAGAGTTAGGCCACATGGGGCCCCTAATACAATAATTGATCACCTTTGGCCGGAAAACCCTTAAAATATCTCATGACATCATCATGACATAGTTATGATGTCATTAAACATACCGAAACCCTAAAACTGCATTTTTACTATTCACTGAAAAATTCATCTTTCTCAGAAAAATCCCAAAATTTCACCTTAACCAAATATCGATGCTCTAATTAAATTTATTAACTCCATTTTATAAAAATAATTTTCTAAATATTTTTAATTTAATTTTTAAATAAAAACACTATTCATCGAGAATTCATTTTTTTTCAGAAAAATCCCCAAAAATTACCATAACATAATATTGATGCGCTGAGTTCAAAAATAAAGTCCATTTTATAAAAATAATTTTCTAATTATTTTTAATTAAATTTTTAATTAAAAAACACTATTCACCTGAAAAAAAGTAATACTTGACTAATAATTTATGAAACCGTTATTTACCCATTTTATTGAATCTAATTACTTAATCAAGGTGTGTAAATTATATTAAAACTTTCTTTAAGTGAGATTACTAATTCATTTGGACACATTACTAATCCTAATCATAAAATCACTATTCATAATTTAATATTCATCAAAAATTATGTTGATCTTATTAGACTCTAAATTTCGTACTGAACATAATTGTAGAAGACCATTTTTTGAAAATCATTACACATTTTTATTTATTTAAGGTTTACATAAACATTTTTAAAATATCCTTTCTATAAAATTCATAAAAAATATGCATACTATATTTATCTGGACATTTGAAAATTCATAAACTTCATCATAAGAAGAAATCAAAATTTTTATTTAAAACAAAGGGTTACACAAGGAAGTTACGGTCTCCTTACATAGCCCCTTATCACACCAGCATAAGACCTAAGTGTAAGGTGTGCTAAGGTGAGAGAATCTGAGGGAGGCTTGGCCAACATCGCACGAGTAGTAATTTCTATCAGTTTGAACTTCTCGCAAAGGCGATTCCGTTCTAGCTTCACACGATGAAGTTCGGCTTGGGTTTGGTCCAGAGAAAAGCCCAATGGTGCTACCTCCTTCCCAAGTTCTGTTAGATGGGCTTCAATCGGTCCAAGACTACTGGGTGAGGCCATCGAATCTTCTTTCTATATTAATTAACCAAGATTACTTATATTTAGAGACAATAATCAAAACGTTTAATTCCTAGTGGTCATATTGACCAATGGTCATATAACAGTCAAAAACCCAACGGTCTCATTTTAATTATACTCATGTTATCAAATGAAACAGTTTTGTTGAGTATCAAAAATAAAATAACACAAAAAATTAGGAAACAAGATTTATTCAAAATTTCGGGTCGTTACAAATATTTTCAATATTATAATGGAAAGTAAGTCAGTTTCTTGATTTTTATGGGATTCAATGTTAGAGGTCAAATATTCCACTTTATCACCCATATTATACAAGTCTCTTTGTTTTATGCGAAAAACTACACTCCAACCTTCATCCATGAAATCTTCCACGTAATATACCATTTTTTCTTGTGATGAGAAGATATACATATCATGTACTTCATGTTCAATAACATCCATCAAGTGATAGAATTTCACAGATATAAATTTCTAGGAATTTATTTTTATACCCATGGTAATATCGATCCACTTGAATTTGAATAAAACAACTGAAAAATGACCTCAGTAGTTTAATTTGATAATATCTATCATCTTTCTATAGTATCATAATTCTAATATTATAAATACAACATTATTCTATGTTTTTAAACCCTCTTCCCGATCAACTATATAAAATTTTAATCTATTCATATAGTAAGTGTCAAAATTTCTAGCCTATTTTAGAGGACCTCGAGCCAAAAATTTTAAATCTTCTAACAATTCAACCTGAGTATTAGTATTAATGATCTAAAAAATGTAATATACATTATTAGATTTACAAAATATATGTTTCAAACTAATATACATGTTGATTTCAATATTTATAATCCTAAATGATGTGAAAACCATTCTAAAATATCTTTATAAATAGATTTTATTACATCTTTCTCATTTAATGTTAAAATTATCATGTGTCTCTTTGTTTGTATCATAAGCACTTTAGTAAATGGATCTAAAATTTAAATATTCAGTAGAACACATGAATATTTTTGTAATAATTACATTTTCACTAGTTTTATATTTCAGATCATCCCAACTGATCTACCAATAATAGGAAATATTTTTGATTTCCTGTGTAGTTGAGATTGATTTGAATGACTTCAAAATGTATAACTTGATTGAATATTGTCTCAATGTTATCTAATTATCTAAAACAAAAGGTAATATACTTCTCTACTAAATAGCCTTTAAAAATAGATCCTCGAGGTTGGGTTTCATTTTTCACATATGATTTCAAATGAACAAGATATCTATGAAATAAAATAAATAAAACACGGTTATTTATTTAATGAAGTGTTAATAATGGTTTAATTAAGATGAAAAAATATTATTAAAGTACCTATCAATTGGATACATCCATTGATAATTTATGGGAACTCCTAATTTTGTTTCTTCAAACAAATTCATAGTTAAATTCATCATGATAATAAAAAATTAAGGAGGAAAGATCATCTACATTGAAAAAAGTGTAAGTAAAAATATATCCTAAAGCTTGTCAAGATTAACTGGTTGTATAGTTTTCTCACATAGTTGTAGAAACATTTTCAGGTAACAATGTACGCAATTCCAATGGTGCTAATTATTATAACAAAATATGTGAATCATGATTATTCAATCCATATAACCAATGATTCTTTAAGTTTACATAACTAAGATGTTACTTGGATACCCATAAGACACTTTCAAATATTTGAAAATTAAAAGGAAAATATATTTATCCCTATTTTTCATTGTAAAAATTTCTAGATCATACTTTCCATTCTCATCTGGCCATAGATCATGCTTTATATTCATTATTTTTAAGTCCTTATAATCATTGATATGGTCCTTCAATTTTCCATCCTCATTAAGTAATGTGAAGAAAAAATTATCAAAAAAATTATTCTCAATATGAAAAACATCAATATTATGACGAAACAAATTAAATTCCCAATATGAAAGTTTGAAGAATATAATTTTTTCTTCTATTGTTACATTCTAATTTCAACTAATGATGCACTTCGAACTTTTTTCCCACTATCATTAAAATTATTTACCTTCCCAAATCATGTTTCAACATTTACTAGTTGTTCCAATTTTTTAGAACCTATCAAAAAATTTAGAGGTGGTCTTTGATCAATATAACCATTGAATTCAGAATTGTTCAATAAAATTCTATGAGATGGATTGAGAAATTTGTAATGGCACAAGAAGCACCATTTTTTCCACAAGGTAGTCGTTTGGGATCAAAATAAATATTACAAACATGAAAATACAAACCCATGAAAGTATTCCAACCAAATAAGTTCCCAAGTACAGGGAAGTCACTAATGGTCCACATTAGAGCAACATGAATTTTTAACATTGTTTGTGTCATATGTCTCAACACTATTACTACACAACTCTTGAAATTATTTAATTAGAGGCTAAAAGTATATATAAATATTATTTACAATAATTTTTTTTCTAGTAATAATAATTGAAATTATAAAATATTTTTTTTCATACACATCTATGGAGGTATATTTTAAGGGATCAAAACAACCATCCAAATGATATAATTGGTACTCAATGTCCCAAATAGGTTGAATATATTGGTATCCAATCCAAATAGCACGTTCTTGGGATCAGATGATAAATTTAGATATAATGAATAAAATGTATTTCATGATTTGGAATCTCTTGGATTTCACATTAAACCATAATTTTTATTATCTATAGAATTCTACATCATGTGATAGATGGTTTTTAATGACATGAATAATCCTTTAAATCAAGTTTTTGAGGGAAGTAATGAAAAAACTTTTTAGGTGTGTTCCTTTTCTTTTTCTATCATGATATTCACCACATTAAGACCAAGAACGCCTGTCTCCCCAACCTCCATCACACATAATGGAGAACAACACAGTCTCCCATATAAAGCCTCAAATGGGGCCATTCTAATGGAAGAGTGATAACTATTATTATAAGAAAAATCCACCAAAGGCAGGTGTCGTACCCAAGATCCACCGATGTCCATGATTTCGCATGAAACATATCCTCAAATGTCTGGATAGTCCACTCTATCTATCCATTTGTCTAAGGGTGGAAAGTAGTGCTGAGGCGTAACTGAGTTCCAAAAGCATGATGCAATCCCATCCAAACTCACGAGGTAAAATGTGAGTCAAGATCCGAGATAATGGATCTCATAACTCCATGAAACTGCACCACTTCACCCATGTACCTCTTACCAAAGTATCCATTGCACCCAACTCCTTGATTTCTAAGAAGTGGGCCGATTTTCTCAACTGATCCACAACCACCTAGATATCATCACAAACTCCTTGAGTTCTGGGTAACTCTGTGATGAAATTCATTGATATTTCATCCCATTTCCACTCAAGAATATCCAAGGGATACAAAAAATCACCAGGAACATGATGGTCAACCTTTACTTTCTGGAAAACCAATCACTTTTCCACAAACACTTCCATTTCCCATTTCACCCCGAGCCACTGAAACTGCATCTTCAAGCCATGATACATCTTGGAAAATATTGGGTGTACCACCAAAGGTGAGTTATGAAACTCATTAAGGACTCCATTGTGCATTACTACCCAAATAAAAAACCTCCTGGGAAACAACATTAGGTTATGAACATCCTCCGACCATCCCTATGAAGCATCACCATGGAAAAATCGATCACATATCACCTCTTCCTCTGAGTCTCCCCACTAAGACCCCTCCACTTGCAGCATCAGGGAATACTATACTATCATCTGAAACAAACATCCTATTTTATCAACCACCTTTACATCTAAGTGCAAGACTGCAAACTCCTCTATTTCTCTCTAAGAATCCCCAGACTCCTGAACAACACCCTTCCACAACTTTATGCTCAAAGCATCAGCCACAACATTTCCTTTTCCTAAGGTATAGGAGATCTCAAAATCATAATCCTGAAGAAACTCCATCCACCTCTGCTATCGTAATTTCAAATCATGCTGGGAAAAGATATACCTCAAACTATTGTTATATATGAAGACAATAAAGCACTCCCCAATGAGGTAATTCTTCCATAACTTTAGCGCAAACACTAGATCTAGATTATAGGTGGAATAATTACGATCATAGGGATATAACTACCTAGACCCATAAGTGATCACCACTTGCTGCTTCATCAGTACACATTCCAATAATATATGGTAAGAATCACAAAACACCTCAAACATCACCACTTCCTTAGTAAACCGAAGCACTAGAGCACTAAACAACTTCCCCTTAAGGTAATTGAATTATTCCTAACACTGATCAATCCTCACAAAATCTTGGTCCTTCCTAGTGAAATATTTCAATGGGGATACAACTCAAGAGTATAAACCTACGACAATAGCCTGTGAGACCAAGGAAACTGTGAAACTCTGCCAAATTTTTGTTTTCTGCCCAAGAAACAACTACTACGACCATTGACAGGTCTACTACCACACCCTACTAAGACACCACATTCTCAATGAAATTAACCTATCATGTCCAGAACCTCTGATACCACTCTGCCATGACCCCCTCCCTCCAAAGATACTGCAATAAGGGTAGATAAATAGTGATCCCTTGAGTCCCACCTCTAGTAGGCCCGGGTTGCTGACAAGCACCAAGGGTATAAAAATATCATGATATAGGAGGAATTACCCTCTATAATAATATGGGATCAAGAGATACGATGGATCATCCACAAGAAACTCCAAGACATAATATAATAGAAATTTAAAACCAACCCACAAACATGTATAAATAGGACTGATATAGATAAAAATCTCCAAATTAAATACCAAAAGGTAATTATAAAGCAATGACATAATAACTATCAAGGTTTTGAGATAGTAATTTCCAACATGGTCCACATAGTCCTCCTAGAAACCTGAAAATAATTTTATATACATAGGGTGATCATACAAGTATACTCTGTAGGAAAACCAAAGTCTCTTGTGCACATGTGAAAAAATCATACTAATGCACCAATGGGAAAATAGTAGAACCAACCAACACCTATCAAGGTACACTAACCATCCCAACCTCACCAAGGTATGATCACCAAATAACGTAACCCAAGTAATATAATATATTAGGAATCACATCGATAAGGGTACCCTACACCACTTTCCCACTGGTATGAAACTCTCACACCCAACATTTTACATCCTAGAACTCCCATATCGTTCGTATACCACATCGTCCTACAAGAATGGTTATTAGAAACCACAAACAAAGACACCTGGGCTCACCGCCCCACAAGCACGACCATGTAACACCTTTCCCAATGACACCTGGGCTATCACATCTCACTCGAAGACACCTGGGATATCACAACCACCATCTAATGCACTAACATACCTCCAACCATCAAATCCCATGAAATACCTACCTCTATTGGAAGAGAGAGTGGGAAAGAGTAGGTACCCATCCATCTATACTCCTCACCAGATGTCAGGAAAACACCCCCACATGACTATGTGGGTGTAGACACCTATATATATATATATTATCAAACACTCAAGCCCAAACTATAGGTTCACAAAATAACTAACCAACTCACAACACTATCACCTTTACTGCCACCTCTAAATGCATAATTCCACACAACAAGCAACAACCCCATTCCATATTCCAACCAATTCCATTTAATCATTCCATTCTTTTCATTATTTAGAATTAACCATTTTTAATCACACAACCCATGATTTAATCATTAATTAAACATTTTCATCCCATTATCCAAACCAACCTATGCCAATTTAATCATTATTAATCACTTATTCCATCACTACTTGGGAACCTCGCACAAAGCAATAACTACCTCACAACCCCAAAATCACGTCCAACAAACCACCTTACTTCCCCAAAAGCAGGACCAAATAAACAACCTCGCCACCCCAAAAGCACGGATAAATAAACCACATAGTCACCCCAAAATCACGGACAAACAAACCACCTCGCCGCCCCAAAATAATGACTAAACAAACCACCTTGCTTCCCCAAAACCATGACCAAAGAAACCACCTCGCCACCCCAAAATAATGACACATGAACCATCATACCCACATTCTACAAACAAAAATCACCATAACCAAAGAATGACCACATGTTACGACACATCAATATCATTTTACAAATTTCCAAAGGTTCTTTGATTAGATTTCAGTTTATTTTAGGGACTACACAATTCATTATCTTAGGGAAATTGTTTTATTAGCCAAATATAAATGGTTAACCAATTTAAATTTTAGGGTTATATCACAACAATTATAACAGACAAAATAGTCACAATATATATCATCCATTATAAAAAATCCTCTAACGACCACAATTTTCAATGGGGCTACCATCCCATACAATCCACAATATCACAATAATATTAAAGCTGTAAACTCATATGAAACAAGCCCCATTTTCCCATTTAAAATTAAATTAACCAATTATTTATATTTTATTAATCCAATACAACCATAACCCATAGATAAATTAAAGAAAAACCCTTCTATATGATACACAATAAAGAGAAATGAGGGAATCCCTATCTCAAACAATCTTTATCGACTTACTGCGTACCATAGGTCAAAGAAAAATGCCCAAAAACAACAAACACACCATGATAAAACATGGATAAAAATAAAATGAAACCAAAGACCATAAAAATTCAACCCAACACACCCCAAACCATAAAATAATCACTACGGAAAATCCTTGGGAGAAGAACAGCTGAAAAACTACCAAGAATAAGGAAGGTCTCACCACTGATCGAAAACGAACAACCACCTATACCAATGAATCAAAGGAGGATTAGGGATTGAAGAACTCTTTAGGGTACCTAGGTTCTCAAAAAATTAGAGGAAGAAGAAACCACAACTTAATGAATGAAAAATTGGCTGGAAATAACTTTTAAAACTACACTACATTGGGTATTTACATGATGTGTGATCTTCAGGGTTCGGCTTCACCGAAAAAACGCATCACCTTTTTATTATTTAACCCCAAAAATATACACATAATGAAATTAACTCAAAAAATCTATGAAACACCATTAAAAATCATGAAATATACTTACATGACATGTATTTCATGGAGCAGTTCTGTGGGACCTCCAACTTACACCTAAAACTCCCGGAACCTCCCCCTAACACCTCTAACAACCAAAATTGGAAAAGTAATAGACCAGGAGGGAACAAAAATTTAATATTTATATAATAATAATTTATTATACCTATAACATCTTTTCTTTTAACCCAAAGAAATGGTGGGATCTTACACCCATATCCAAACAACACCAAGTATAAATAGTGTTTTAATGAATCAACCTAGGTCGACCCAATCCATCACCTAAGCTAGCTCACCACAAGGCCTGAGATTATTTCCCAATCACCCTAGGTAGAAAAATAGTTCTAATTCATCAAAGATATTATTTACACCAAAAAATACAACAAACACAATACATAAATTCCACCAAGAATCTGACATGAACCAGCCATAAGTTGGACATCCACACCAAGAAATAAATAGATTTCAAATAATATGATAAAAAGAGAATTAGTGGAAATAGTAATAACCCGATGAATCATAAAAATAATACCATAAGTAAGATAAGAACAATAAAAAAAATCACTTTTTTAAACAAGAGGCAAGAGATAAACTATATCCAAAATACAAGACAACCAAAAAAATAGCTGGGGCCAGTGAACCTAAAACAAACAACCCAAAACCACTTGGAATCCCCAAATTATATAAATGATATAAAACTCTATGTGACAATAAATAACCACTAGAAACATTCCCTAGAAGTATGGTGATCACTAAGAGGAGTCACCATACCCATTCCACTTCTTGCTTTACCAGTGTCCTGCAAAACAAGCCTACATACACCCAAATACATATGCAATGTGTGATACAAAGCCCATTAGGATATGACCATGAATATACATAATGAATTTATCCATAAAACCATTAGTAAAAGTTTGAAAATAATAACAAAAATCAATTTTTTCATTTTAAAACGGTTTTATCAAATCGTTTGGTTTTCCTTCAAAATAAGTAAAGTTCCAAAATAAAGAGCATGAAAACCATAAATAAATAAATAAATAAATGGGAAACAAGACATGAATAAACTAAATCCAAATAAATGGGGAAATGATAAATATCACATCACAATAAAAAAATATACATGAAATATCAAAACACAACACAAGAAACATGAGAGATATATGAATTATAGGTTTTAAAGGCACTACAACTCATTTATGGAACACCAGATGACTTATGTGATCCAAAAAAAGAAACAAAACTCAGGACTCTCAAGGAAACATCTAAAATGATCACTATCCAACATCATGGATAAATCTAGGGTAGAACCTATCCACTCTCATGCATACCTAAGGCCAACCATGTGAAACCAACAACCAATAAAAATCCAATCATATTCCAAATCATTCCCATATTAATAAACCATCCCTTAAAGGTAATCCCACTTTTTAAAATTATCCATTAAAAGTTACCTTGGAGATGAGACTGTCCATTGAACAATTTTTCAAACATATTTTTTTGTATAAAACTAACTTCCAAGGAAATCTATTTAGAAATCAAATCCTTATTTGAAATCATTTTGGAGTCAAATTACCTTTGATTCATTTCATAAAAAACATTTAAAGTAAAAAACTCATTTTGTTGGAAAAACCACTTGCAACCACCATTTAAAACCACACATGATAAGAAAAACATCTATGATCACACAATGACCCACAATAAATCACAAAAAACATAATTCATAAAATTACACCAAAGTAAACTCATGAACATACAATATTCCATGGGAAAGTCCCATTATGTAAAGACACCCACCTTAGATTAGATTTAAAATCAAAACCTTCATTAAAAACCATAAGTACTTAGAAGGAGGGATCCTCACACACCTAAACAACCAATAAATTTCATTAAGTGGTCACTCCTAAACCTAGGTTTATCCCCCATGACCTTTTAGGGTTCCAAAACCCAAATAAGAAGGAAGAACAAGAGTTTAGAGGAGGAGGAGAAGAGAAGCATTGAGGAAACCAAGGATTACCTTGGAATAATCCACCAAAAAAGGAAGGGAATCCACTATAGAAGTAAGGGAAAAGAATATATCAGATAAGGAGGGGTTGGATCACATGAATGGGGAGGAATAGGGGAGAAAGGGGTTTAAAATTTATAAGGGAAAATATAAAAAATTGATATTTTTATGAAATTTTATAGACTTCACAGTTTTCCAAACTATGAACCAATAATTTAGGAGCTACTATATACATCAGGTTATGCTGCATGGTTTGGATGCATAATTAAAATTAACCACACACCCTAATGTGTTTTAAAAAAAACCAATAATTTTTACCCCAACTCCCAAAAAATCCAAGAATAAATAAAATAGCAAAATAAAAATTAAAACATATTAGTGAACCAACATGTATCACCATTCTCCTCACCATGCCACTTTCCACCCCTAGAAAGTCCTCAATTATTATCATCAATGCGAAGTTAAGGCTAAAAATATCCCTCATAGAGGTCCAACGCTTTTATAACTTGAGACCATACCAGACCCACTACTAAAAAATATTGAATAAAGGACCCGATTACCAGGAAGTATTGGTCCTGATAGTCCAAAACCATAACAAGAATAGTCTAATGCAAGGAAATAAAATTTTAGTACCCAATCCTCCCCGCTTAACCATGTTGGGGAGACAAAATAGAAAATATTTTCCCCAAGGTACTCCATGAATTTAAGGTCCAATAAAACACATCATCATCCAACCCAAAATACCCAAATGAAGGTGTCCTAATCAAAGAAATACCCAATAAGGGAGCCAAATAATTAATTTCAATCTCCAAAGAATGACAATGAAAATTTTTAGGAAGGAATTAAATAATCCTAGGCCATATACAATCCTCCTAAATCAAATATGTTTTTTCTAATCATCTATGAATTACACTTGCTCATAACCAAGAGTGTTCAACCAAATTTATTACTATAGAGAAGATTGATATGATAGTCTTGAGAGGTTACAAGGGAGTCATCTGTATCAATTTTTGATAATTATTCTTAAATGAGGTTAAACCTAATACCATATTTTTTCCCATAAGCCACCAAAATCAAGAATACATGATTGGAACATGTACAAACAGATTTGGTTGGCTTACATAGTGATACCATCCAATGGAAACAAAACTTTGAGCCTAATTAGAAAGACTCCCTCCCCTTCTAACTCCTACATCCAAGGAAAGGGACATATGAGCCTATTTTAAGGAGGGGACATTAATGGATACCAGGATCAACTAACCGATGTCTCACTACCATTTAGGATTCACCTACAATGGTGGAATAAAAGAGTGAAACCTCCAAAAAAAGAATCATGAGGAAAGAACACATCTTCACTGGCACCCAAAATGGCACTTCCTAAAAAAAGAAGAATAAAACCCAAGATGGAAACCCAAAGTTAACAAATATTGGTTCATTAATATCACCTAAATTGGATGAAGGAGAATAAAAAATCACTAACTTAGTCTAATATGAATATTCATGGGCCTTAGCCTTGGGTCACGAATCCATATTATACATATAGGGATTTCCCATAACCACCATCAAAATCACACCTATTTTACTACCATTCCCACATACCTAGGACTCAAAGAATATACTCAGCATTCCATACAAGATAAAAACTATCAAAATCCCTATCTATGAGGAAAAAATTAAGAAACCAGCTCACCAATCCAAGTCCTAACTTAGATCGAGTGTCCTATAATACCAAACCACCACCATGACATTTCTATACCCAACCTTAAAAAAGAACGGATGAGTCAGAAAACCACCAAATTGAGGTTCAGTGAAGATATCTACTAAAGAAATGAACATTAATAACACACCCAATGATTCACTTGATGATAAAGTGTTGGGATGTGAATCCTTGTTTAGAGAATCAGAATATTAGAGCACCAAAAGTTTGAGCATCAGAATTTCATTTACATTAATTTCAGTATGTGGTGGGAAGGTGGACTCGATGTGAAGTTATATAAAAAATATATTCTCCAATTAAAATAGTTTCATAAGAAGTTCACAGTTACTGATGGTTCTATAGTGAAGCACCAAGAGGTTTGAATGTTCAACAAAGATGATGGGTCACTGGGTTAGTAAACTTGCTCAGGCGGTCATGTCTCATGATCCAAGTTTTTAGGGGAGAAATTTTAACTTGTTTGATCAATTTTTATTTTCATTTAAGTATGTGGGACCTTCAGTGAAAAGTGTGTAAAAGTTTTAAGAAGTCATGGTTTACTATTCATTTATTGGAAATTCTAGAAGTTTTGATGATTAATTGTATTTTTCAATATGTTTATATTCACCTGTAATATTATTGTTATAATAAAGGTAATAGGGGTGTGTATCCCTTATACACATAGGATATAGTCTTAATCACATTAGACTTTGTGTTCTTTCTCTCCTTTATTGTATTTTTGTTGCATGTTTTACCATTAAATTTATTTATGGTACTTTTTTTTTGTTTTTATTGAGGTGTGTGCGTGTGAGGATGAATTTGTGCAGTGAGTAGAGTGAAATTACTACCTACTTATGGTACACTCAGTTAAAGGGGATTTGAACTTTTGGAGATTTTCTTTTCTTCTATGCTTCTATAATATACAAATTTTTGGTGGATATATCGATTATACTTTTGGTGGTCTATTAGTAGTACATATGATTAGTATTTTAGGCTATAGTTTGTAGAATTTCTCCATAATAAGTAGTATCAGAGCATTGGTTCTAATCTTGTGGCCTTCACACTGTTAATAGTTCAGGCATGACATCAGATGATGAGAATATCTATATTTATAAATTTTATGGACCAAGTTTTGGCTTCTAAATAATGAAAATTAAAAACTATATGATTTAGAAAGACTTAGAGGTTACCTTGTTAGGAGTGAATCTAAAGTTTATTGAGAAATATGAATAGTATTTCTTGGATAGAAAATCACTTGAGCTGGTGAGAATGTATCTTGTAAGGAATGTTACTTAACTACTAAAAAATAGGCCTTTAACAGTGATAAAAATGGTCTTTATTGGTGCTATAGAAGCACTGACTACTAGAGAAAGATTAAAATCCCTAGTCTTTTATTAGAGCTTATAGAAGTACTGATAAAAGGGAATACTATTGTGTGCTGTAACGGAACATCGCATCATCAAAAACACTAAAAAATCAGAAAAATCAAGTAAAAATATATAATTTAAATGAAATAAATTTTACAACATAAATACAAGAAAAAACAATATTATAGACATTTAAAACATTGGTTTATATAATTAAATAAGTACAAATTATTAAATACATTAAAAAATAATAGTCTTCCTTTTTCTTTTGATCCTAACCCCCACTCGAGAAAAAAAATCACCTGTATAAGAAAAAAATTCTTATGTTAGTAATAATATAAAGATATAAATTAACATAAATTGTTAATGTTAAACTAAAATTTGAGTCATACAAGGAACTCTATGTATCAAATTGAGTGGTAGTTGATTCTTGGACGTCATACCATTTCTTGTTTGTCTTAAAGCATTATCTATATGAAAATTAAATAAATAAGTATAAGATAAAAATGATAAGGAAATTAAATAAGTAATAATAGATATAATTATGAGAAAAAAATCTAGTCTTGTTTTCTCTGTTTTGGTGATGTGATGCATGTTTTAAAATAAAATGACACTTATATATTGAAAAGATGCAGTTGGAGACATACCGGCCACACCATTCATATGATTGAGGTGCAGATTATTCTTAAACGTCGAAAATGACTTATGGATCATTTTCCTAAAGTATCAAAATAATCCGAATGTGTTTGATTGGTTTTGAGTACGTCACTTTTATTTTTTACTAAAATGTCATTTTAAACTGGAAACATACACTCTGACTCATACCGGTCACATCGTGGGTTAGTTTGATATGATTCTAATTCCTACACATCAAAAATTAATTATTAATTGTTATACTAAATTATAAATACAATCTGATCATGTTTTATTGGTTTTTAGTGAGTGACACTTTTTGAACTAAAATGTCAATTTTAAACTAATAACGGACATATTGAGTCATACTGGACACATAATGTATCAGATTGAGGCGATGATGATTCATACACATCTAAAATGAATTATAGATCATGTTCCTAAAGTATCAAAACAATCTGAATGCTATTCCTTGGTTTTGAGTAGGCCATTTTTCCTTTTTACTAAATTGATGTCATTTTTAAATAAAAAGACTCACTTTGAGTCATATAGATCACACTGTGCATCATATTGAGGTACATATAACTCATACACATCTGAAATGGATTAAAAATCATTATAGTAAAGTATTTAAACAATACAAATGAATTTACTCATTTTTGAGTACGTCACTCATCTTTTTTACTAAAATGACATTTTATACTGGAAACATGCACTTTGACTCATACCGATCACATAGTATATCAGTTTGATGTGAGAAAAATTCCTATATATAAAAAATGAATTATGAATCAATTTTCCAAATTATCAAGAAAACATGAGTGTGTTTTATTGATGTTTAGTGAGTGACATTTTTTGAACTAAAATATCGATTTTAAACTGTTAATAGACACATTGAGTCATATCGGGCACATCATGTGTTAGGAATACACCAAAATTAGTAATTAGCAGTGGTTTAAGAAACCAATCATAATTTTTTTCCAAAATATAGGGGTGGTTTATTAAAAACACCCATTAAAAAATTTAATATTTTTTAGAAGCAACGTTTCTTCCCCGACCCCTCAGAACTTGACACCCCCAACCCTCTTCCCCCGAGACCATCAAACCCTAGCCCCTCACCATCAGGATTCTCTAGTGTTTGTCACTACTAGAATTCTCCGTCATCGTGGGCCCCCTTCACACCCTAATCCCCGAATCCAAGACCTCATTGCCAGCCCCCATCTACCTCGAGCTCCCTGAGCCTGAGACCAAGCTTCCGACCCTCTCCCCCCCGAACTGTCACTGCCACTTCTCCCTCTGGTTACCACACCGCCACTTCTCCTCATCATCTATGACCCTTCCCCACCACCACCCTATCACTTATCCAATAATTTCAGGTTTTGTTTTGGTTCATTATTCCATTTTGGATCGATTTTAATTAGGGATTTATTTATTTTTAGGTCCCACTTTGTTATCTAGGGTTTATTAGATTTTGTTAAGGTGGGATAGTTCCACCATTTTCAAAGACAATGAGTTTTAGGTAAGATACCCTTTGTTTTTGGTCTTTAAATATTATAATGTTGCATGATTGTATTTTTAATCCTTAATTTGGATATAAAATTATAATAATAATTATGTTAAAAAGGTATTTGATGTGGAAATAAAGTTCCACTTTATTTACACATCAGTTCTAAGGGTTTTATCTAATTTAAAGTTTGTTAAAATACTAATTTAATTATTTTTTCACACCAGTTGTTTTTTAAATGCCTGAACAACCTTTAATTAATGAGTTAAATGTTTTAATAGAGGTTTTGGTTTTAAAATTGGGGTATCTCTTATCCTAATTTTTTTTATTAAAGTTATATTTTTTAAAATGTATTTTGATATATATATATATATATATATTGGATCAACACATATAAATAAGTATACATATATGTGTTTTTGTGTACAAATTCATTTGAGAAAATGTGAATTTGTGAAATGTGTTATATGTATATACATAAATGTGTAAATGTTAATGGGTATAATAATAAAAATAATAACTTTTAACCATAATATTGATTATTTATTTGGTTTTATAAATGATTATATATATTTTAAAGAGAATTTTTCATTTAATTCTTAATAAAATATTTTCTGTTATCAGTTGTTGTTGTTTTTTAAACCTTATGAAAAACCAAGGGTTCTTGGGTAGGATAACCTAGACAAGAAGAAGTTGTTGTATAACTGATTGTGCTATCAAACTACCCTTTAACTCATCAAACGTATGCCTACAATTATTATAAAAATAAAGTCAAAATCTTTTAAAACTAGTCTAGATAGTGGATGAGTTATCATATGAAAACATTTTATGAATCTTCTATAAAATACTGGATTTCCTTAAAAGTATCTAATATGTTTCACTCAATTTGGGAAAGGTAATGCATTGGAAATTTTAATTTTAGATTCTTCAACCTCAATCCTATTTTGTAAAATTACATGTTCAAGTTTAATTCCTATTTCAACCATGAAATGAAACATTTTAAAATTTAAAAAAAGATTTTATTCAATACATTTTTTCAAAATATTTTCAAGATATTCCAAATAATGATTAATGGAAATTTCAAACAGAGTGAAATCATCAAAAAAACTTAGGTAGAATTTAATAAAATTAGTGAAAATTATTACCATCTATCTTTTAAATGTACCTGTTGTATTTCATAGTTCAAATATTATTCTTATATAAGAAAAAATATCATAATGACAAGTGAAATTTTTATTTTCATGGTACTTAGGTACAATGGGAACCTGAAAATACCATTAAAATACATCTAAAAATAAGTAATGAGTTTTTTCACATTCTTTATCATATTTGGTCAAAAAATAGTATGGGAAAATGATCTTTTATTATGATGTCACGACCCGTCCTCAGGGCTCGTGCCGTGACTACCCCAAGCCAACATTCCATAGGCCAGGGGCTGGCGACTAGCACCAAAGGCATAAATCCTAATAAAAAGGGAAGATATTGCCTTTATAAAAGTAAACAAACACAATAGAGTACGCAATAGAAGATAGCACTAAGTAATACTGAATACAAAAGTAAGTGCTGAAAGGAAAGGGGATGGAAATACAAGCCCAACTGTAAGTACATTACAACTGAAAAGCTAGTACAAATACAGTAAAGTAAAACAAAAACCACTGAGTCATCCTACGGAAATCCCACCTGAAGGGTGTGTACAGATGGCCTCCTCAGCACCTTGGGTCCGGCCATCCACTTCGTGTACATCTCGCCAAGTGGTCCACCTCCGGGTACCGTCCAGCTCCAAAAGCCTCCACCTCGATCAGTGTTGTCCGTCGTCTGTATCCAACACAACGTAGTGCAGGCATAGACCATGCAGGGGTGAGTATACGATACTTACTAGGGACCCCGAGACCCTTGAAGGTCTCCCAAAATCCACGAAGGATAAACCACATAAGAAAGATACAATCATGAAGTATCAACCAACTCTACTTAGGAATATGCCCATACATATACCTAAGTTATCAATCACAGTCCGACTCCAATTCTCGAGCCCAATCACAACCCAGTCCACACAGGAAAAAAATTCAATCACATCGATGATAATGATTGAAAGTAAAGACTCAGCTCACACAGGTATACGTATTTCGTATTGCGATAGAGATGATCATATGTAGTCATTGATTCATCTAAGCTGTCAGGCCCACGTAGGATACTAGACCAGCTAAGCTGTCGAACCCACGTAGGATACCAGACCAGCTACTCTATCAGACCCACTTAGGATACAAGTATAGAAGTCAAACTGTTGGACCCACTTAGGATAAAAGAATAGTAGTCATCGCTGTCGAACCCACGGAGGATCATAGTACAGAAGCCATCGTTGTCGAACCCACGGAGGATTCCAGTATGGTAGACGTCGTCGTCGAACTCACGGAGGATCCTAGTACGGAAGTCATTGTCGTCAAACCCATAGAGGATCCTAGTACATAATTCATCGTCGTCGAACCCACGAAGGATCCTAGTATGGTAGACATCGTCGTCGAACCCACATAGGATCCCAGTACGGCAGTCGTCGCAGTCGCAACCATCTCTAGGGTTCTCGCACACATCACGCTCGATTCCGGGAGGGTCTGATCCTTGAGCCAAGGGGTCGATACATCAACTATCACTAAGTACTGAGTTGATGTATCCAGAAGTTCTGTCTCTTCATAAGGAACCCAATGCAACAGAAGGCGCATCAATCAGACACCCATTCTGAGAGTTATTAACTTTTTTGTTCTAGGGGCCCGGTTGGATTTTGGGTAAAATCCAACCCAGACATACTCTAGTCTCATCCGAATCCCGTGTGGAGTATTAAAAAAGTATCATCTCATCAAAAGTATAACGACCCACACTTTACATACATTGTTAATACTTCAAAATTGAAGCACACTTATTACAACATATGACAAAACCACAAAGGACCGTATAGGTATAGTGTCTTTAGAAACTGGGGAAACATAAACAACTGGTTCATAAATCTTCTACAGTGTCTCCCATTTATTTCATCATATCTAGGGTCCCTTTTAGCATATTCTACTTAATATCCATCTTCCTGACCTGGGGAAAAGAAAACATAAAAGGGTGAGCTCAAATGCTCAGCAAGGGCAAATAAAAGAAATAAAAATCATATCATATCTTTATGAAAATCAAAACCTGCAAAAGAGATCATAATATCTTAACATGGAATAAATCATAGAAGTGAGAATGAGATCCCCATAATCATAACATAAAACTTGAATCTTTGTGGCATGCACACATAATCATGGAAAATCATTTCTTGTTAGTCATGACTCATTGCCAAGACTATCTTAGTGGACAAAGTCCTTTTCTGAACCGAGTTCACTCCTCGTTTCAGTCCTGTATCACTGAACCGAAATAACCTTCCGTTCCAGCCATGTCTATCTCATGAGATATAAAATCTTTACCCAATGCATTGGAGGGAGATATAGGTCCCACCCATCTTATAATGAATCCTTTCTTATGTGTGCCACATAATCATAAAACATACATCATCGCATAACACATATAACAAAAATGGGATTCTTGAAACATCATGACATCATAAATCAATTCATATATGATAAAGGAATTCATAAAAATAATTCCATCACAACATAGTCAAACCAATGTAAAAATATGGATAGAAATAGAACCCTTTATTATCTTAGATGGAAAATAATTTTGATAAAACACTTGAATTGAATTCTTGAGGAAAATATCCTTTCTTCTTCAAAAACATTTTTCCTTTCATAACATGTCATACAACTTTAAAATAAAAGAAGTTGATTAAAAATAAACTTGAAAACTTGTAAAGGAAGCTTCTTTTAAGTAATGTTTTAAAAATCCATTCATGCCGTATAAGTTAAAAAAAACATTCTTCGTACTTTTGTCGGAAAAGTCAAAAAGTACCTCGTACGGAAAAACGACAAAAGATTCCTTTCTTATTCTTTACTAAAAACTCACCTAAGGGTAAAATTGGATTTAAACTATTTCAAGTGGATGGAAACAATATTACATATTGAGGGAACATGGATGTGGATGATAAAATACACCCCAGTAAATACTTACGAATAAACAATCTCGGATAAAAATGAGATTGTGATATTTCCCTTACCTTAGGTCCGATTTGCTTTGTTCGTGTCCGAAGCTCCTGTATAATGGTTTAAATAATGTTATTGACTTATTCCAGAATCATACATATTGATATGAGATCATATATGGTCATATTATTAGCTTCTTGTTAGTAATATTTCATTGTTACTTGTTACTCGGGTCTTTATAACTTTTTGTTCTTATGCGTGTTTTGTCGAATAAATTCTTATTCTTATCTTTAGGTTATAGATAATTCATTTCCAGAATGGTATTAGTGTAGTATATACCATATTCATTCATTCAATTCATTTATATAATCATTATGAAATGAAGATCATGTAGAACGAGTCGCATCACATCGTGGAGACGGTATTCCGTACGTACGCACGAGTGATGATATCGTTCCTATGATCGTGGAATTGTATTGGAGTATATATATATATTATTTCAGTATCAATATTACTTAATAATAATCATATATAGTTACTGATTACACCATTATACCCATCCTTGTAAGGTGATGGTGGAAAATAGATTACACCACGGCGTGGAGACGGTATTCCGTACGTACGCACGCGCGGTGATTTCATTTTTCCGTAGGATGGATAGAAGGTGAATTAGGGTTGTTTCATATTTATAATAACATATCAGTATGTAAGTAATACTGATGTTATTACTTTATCATGAAACAACTAAAGAAGAAGAAGTTGAAGAAGAAAGAAATTGAAAAGATCGGTAATGGATATTACCTCTTCTTTGGAACGCCTTTTTGAATCCTCCACTTAAGGAACTAAGATTGGTCTTTGGAGAAGACCAGGACCTCTAGGATTATTCTAGGGAAGTGGAGAAGGGAAAATGGCAGGGGTTGGCCGATCTTGAGTGCTCAAATTGGTGTGAGGAGGAGGGGGAGGAGGTGCCCTTTTATAAGGGAGGAGAGGGGCACCTTAGGAATATCTCAAAATATTATTTTATATTAAAGTCAAAATCGGTTTATAATGGTTCCAAAGGGTCTTATTTCGAAGCTAAAGTGGGGATGGGTCGAAATCCTATCAAACAATAGGATTTAGACAAGTTTAGGGTATTATTTTAACCTTATCAATTAGATTTAACTCTAAGTTAATTAATTTAACTTTTACCGTGTCTTTTTGTTTTCTTTCACTATATGGTTAATACACTTACTATAACATGCCAAACGAACCCCAAATTGTTTATTATTAATATATATATCCTTATCTAAGTCATTTGTCCGAACCTTAGATTTTTAGGAATAAAATAACAATTAATAATATAATATTTGATTTAAAAACTATTTTGTGTCAATTTTGACACTATTTGATATATGATTTTTGTGAAAGTCATAACAGAATTATATGTTCGAACCAAGTTGATTAAATCAACACTAATATATCATAGCAACCTAGAAAATTAGTGGAATTCATAAAAAGTCTCAAATTACATTTATTTTGGTGTTTATAACATCAATTATGTCAATATTTCATTAATAAGATAATTACTGCATCATCATTGTGTCATAAATAAATTAAATTATTTAATGTCTAAAAATTACAAATAAAATACCCTTATGTAGGAAATCTTTTTAGCTTTCTAATGAATATTTATAGTCGAATTTATCTTATGTATAACCCCATATTAAAAATGATTTACTTATTAAACTTTGATTTTAACTATTTTAACCCTTCTTTAAATAAATTAATAATAAATGTCCTAATCTAATCCAAGTGGGCCTAAATGATAATATTTTACACTTAAGGTTGTTTTTGGTCGAGATAAACCTGTCCAATAGAATTAGGACATGTGTTAGGGTAATATTAATATCATATTTACCCTTAGTTACCCTATTTACTATTAACCGCGGTAAAAAAAAAAGTAAAAAGTTACTATTCACCAAAAAATTATTTTCATCTCATTGAACCACATTTTAGTCCTTGATATTAACCGTGTCTCTCGGATTTTCGAAATTCCATTCACAGAAGCGGTAAAATTAAGTTTTATGCAAAATTCAGTTTTTTAACCTACCACTTAGTGGTTTCACTATTCATCAAAAATTGAAAGTTTTCAGAAAAATACCAAAATTTCACCCTAGGCTAATTTCGATATTCTGAGTCCAAAAATGAAGTCCATTTTGAAAAATAAAATTTATAAAATTTTAAAAAGTGGTTATTACTATTCATAACGGCTAGTTTTAATAGCATATTGTTGTTTAGTGAAACTCGGTATTGCGTACGACGCAAGCTATCGAGGAAGGTCGCGATTGCGTGCAAAGCAAGCCAAGCAAGTGTTGTGTAGAAAAAGATTCCTTTGATGATTTATATAACATAAAAGTCTCGGGTGTTACATTCTACCCCCCTTAAAAAGAATTTCGCCCTCGAAATTCGTCACTTTGTAACAAACAAATGAGGATACTTCTCCCTCATCATATCCTCAAGCTCCCATGTAGCTTCTTCAAGTTGGTGGTTCCTCCATAAAACTTTCACCAAGCGAGTGGTCTTGTTTCGTAGGACTTTTTCGCTACGATCCAGAATCTCTATCGGCTGTTCTTCATAAGAAAGATCTTGCTCCAGCGGTACAACTTCTGAGCTGAGTACATGTGAAGGATCTGGTATGTACTTTCTCAGGAGAGATACGTGGAACACATCGTGAACTTGAGAGAGATTCGGTGGAAGCGCCAATCGGTAAGCTACCTTCCCAACACGATCCAGTATTTCAAAAGGACCGATATATCTAGGGCTCAACTTCCCCTTCTTTCCAAATCTCATAACCCTCTTCCAGGGAGATATTCGTAAGAACACTTTATCGCCCACTTCAAACTCTAGGTCTTTTCTTCGGTTGTCGGCATAACTTTTCTGTCGACTCTGAGCTGCTCTTATGTGTTGTTGAATAGATCTGACCTTTTCTGCCATTTCATCAACGAGATCAGGTCCTAATAGCTTTCTTTCCCCAACTTCATCCCAGCAAGTTGGAGTCCTGCATTTCTTTCCATAGAGAGCTTCATAAGGAGCCATCTGAATACTGAAGTGAAAGCTATTATTATAAGAAAATTCCACCAAAGGTAGGTGTTGATCCCAACCTCCTTTGAAATCCATAGAGCAAGCTCTCAACATATCTTCTAGGGTTTGAATTGTTCTCTCAGACTGACCGTCTGTCTGGGGATGATAAGCAGTGCTGAAACTCAACTCTGTATCCAGAGTATGCTGAAGACTTCGCCAGAACTTCGAGGTAAATCTCGGATCTCGATCAGATATAATAGAAAGTGGTACTCCATGCAATCTTACCACTTCCTTTACATATATCCTGGCAAGCTGATCTAGAGAGAAATCCTCTCTAATAGCAATGAAGTGTGCAGACTTTGTAAGACGATCAACTATGACCCAGATAGCATTATTGCCTTTGGATGTTTTAGGAAGTCCTGTGACAAAGTCCATAGTGATGTTTTCCCATTTCCATTCGGGTATGGGTAATGGTTGTAACATCCCCTTAGACTTCTGTCTCTCAGCTTTAACTTGTTGACAAACCAAGCATCGAGAGACATATTCAGCAACATCTCTTTTCATGCCATCCCACCAGAAGTACTCTTTCAGGTCCCTATACATCTTCGTGCTTCCAGGATGAATAGAGAATGAAGAACTATGAGCCTCATCCAGCAGCTCTTTCTTTAATTCGGGGATGGGAGGAACACAAACCCGATTCCTGAACTTTATTATCCCATCACAATCAAGGTTGAATTCAGGAACATTTCTCACCTTCTTTTGTAACTCGACATCTTCTTTCTGTGCCTCTTTAATCTTCACATGTATAGATGGTTGAACATTCATTTGAGAAAGATAAGATTTTTCCCCTTCCATTATAATTCTAAGATCCATCCTTTGTAAATCCATAAATATTGGATCTTTTGTGATCCTCATCATGGATAAACTAGCATGGTCTTGTCGACTTAATGCATCTGCCACCTTGTTTGCTTTCCCAGGGTGGTAATGGATTGAGCAGTCATAATCCTTAATCAGCTCCAACCATCTTCTTTGGCGCATATTCAGCTCTTTTTGTGTGAAAATATACTTTAAACTTTTATGATCAGTATAAATATCACACCTTTCACCATAAAGGTAATGCCTCCAAATCTTTAATGCAAAGATTACCGCAGCCAACTCCAAATCATGTGTTGGGTAATTTTGCTCATGGATTTTCAACTGTCGTGAGGCATAAGCTATCACCATATCATTTTGCATAAGAACACACCCCAATCCCTTCTTGGATGCATCACTATAGATCACAAACCTTTCTCCACTACAAGGCAGTGTGAGCACAGGTGCACTGGATAACCTTCTTTTCAACTCCTTGAAATTCTCTTCACATTCCTCTGTCCAGACAAACTTAACTCCTTTCCGAGTCAACTTGGTGAGTGGATTAGATAATCGTGAAAAATCTTTTACAAAACGTCGATAATAACCAGCCAAACCAAGAAAACTTCGGATCTCAGTTACTGTTATTGGTCTTGACCATCTTTCGATAACCTCTGTTTTTGCTGGATCCACAGATATCCCCTCTTTTGAGATTATATGACCCAAAAATGCAACTTTTTGAAGCCAAAATTCACACTTGGTAAATTTGGCATAAAGCTTCTCCTTTCTCAGGGTCTTCAATATAATTCTCAAGTGATCTTCATGCTCTTCCTTGCTCTTTGAATAGACAAGAATATCGTCTATAAAGACTACCACAAATTGATCAAGATGGTCTCTAAAGACTCTATTCATTAGATCCATGAAGATAGCAGGGGCATTAGTAAGACCAAATGGCATCACTATAAATTCATAGTGTCCATATCTTGTACGGAAAGCCGTCTTTGGTATATCCTCCCTTTTGAACCTTAATTGATGATACCCTGAACGAAGATCAATCTTGGAAAAGTATTGAGCTCCGCGTAGTTGGTCAAATAAGTCATCAATGCGTGGGAGAGGATATTTGTTCTTGATAGTGATCTTGTTAAGTTCTCGATAATCAATGCAGAGTCTCATTGATCCATCTTTCTTCTTAACAAATAGAACAGGTGCTCCCCAAGGTGACGCACTAGGGCGTATGAATCCCTTATCAAGATTCTCTTGGAGTTGCTTCTTCAATTCCTGCAACTCAATTGGGGCCATTCTATAAGGTGTCTTTGAAATAGGCAAAGCACCCGGTACGAGTTCTATTGAAAACTCAACTTCACGATTTGGTGGAAGACCCGGCAATTCCTCCGGAAAGACATCATCAAACTCCCGTACAATGGGCATATTCTTAATCGTGAGTTTCTCACCAACCATTTGAGATAAATAACCTTCATTTAGTGGAATCAATACCCATAAGATGGAAGAAATTTCCACTGGAAGGTTATGTTCATCCTTGCATTGATAGACGATCATAGGTTGATCTGGAATATGAAATGTGACTTCCCTTCTTTGGCAATTGATATGAGCTCCATGTAGAGAAAGCCAATCCATGCCAAGAATCACATCAAATTCCACTAAAGGAAGGATCACAAGATTTGCAGGAAGCACTTTCCCACAAACTTCGATTGGAGAAGAATTATAAACTTCTGATGCGATTGATGTGCCATTAGGTGTTGTCACAGCTAACTCAACATCTAATTTTTGAGGTAATACGGTGATACCCTTAGAAAATTTTTCAGAAATAAAAGAGTGGGTGGATCCAGAATCAAATAAAACATTTGCTACTTTAGAGTGGATGGTAAGTGTACCTTTCACCACATCGTTATCGTACTCCACATCGCTGATAGAAATTGCATGTGACTTTCCTTTTTCTTTAGCCTTAAGAGTTTGTTGACGTCGACCATCATCATCAACCCTTGGATTTGGGCATTGATTGGCATAATGCCCCATCTCCTTGCACTTGAAACATTGAAGTGTAGCAGGTTCATTCTGTGTATCCCTTCCTTTGTTTGCATCATTAGACATCTTCTTCCCATTATCACGGCATTCAAATGCCCGATGACCTTCCTTTCCACATTTAAAACATTTACTTGTCCCTTTAAGACAACTCCCTCCATGTTTCTTTCCACACTTTGAGCATAAGGGAAAGTTCATCTTCTTTTCCGTGTGCTCTTTAGATTTTTCTTTGAATTCCATCTTCCTCTTCTTATAAAACCCATGTGACTGATGGGTTACTCCAATCTCCATCTCGACTTTGAGAGCACATCGAACGATTTCCTCGTAGCTATTGAAGTCCCTTATGGCTAACGCCCTTCGAAGACTTGGTTTTAAGCCACTAAAGAATCGATCGATCTTACTCTCAGGTTGGATAATAATACCAGAAGCGTACCTTGCAAGTCTTGTAAAATTTGCTTCATAGGTACTAACAGATTCATCATCCCTTTGCTTCAGTTCAAGGAACTCTTTCTCCATCTTTGTTCGGAGAATACGAGGGAAGTACTTATTGAAAAATAAGTTCTTGAACTCGTCCCATTCCATAGACTCAATTTCATCCCTTTGACTTGTATTCTTAACAAGATTCCACCATTGATCAGCATCTCCTTCCAAACGATACACTGCTAGGATGACTTTATCATGCTCAGAACATTGAAGAACTGAAAATATCTTTTCAGTAGTACTAATCCATTGTTCAGCAACTAATGGATCAGTAGACCCGCTGAAAGATGGTGGACGCTGCCTCATGAAGGATTCAACAGAATGTTGCTCCCTCCTTTGTTCATTTGGAAATCCTGCATGATTCATAGCTTGAGAAAGTTGTGTGAGCATGGCTACAAGATTTTGCATTCCAGCTCCCATATCGTTTGGTTGCTCAGGGGGACAATCATTGCATTGCCCATCACATTCCGCATTAACACGGTTCCTTCGGGTTCCAGCCATTGACTAAAACCAAGAAGAATAGTGTGAGCAACACTAATTATAATAGGAAACCACATAATTCAAGAATAAAATTTTCATGCTTATGGTCTTATCCTAGGTTATTCATGGCCATTTCTAAGATTGTGTTCTATGCTTAGACTTATCCTTAGGGTTCTTACTAAGGATTTCACATCCTAGTTTCCAAAGGTTGACTATACCTTTCCTCTGATACCAACTATAGCGGTCCAGAATTACTTCCAGTGGACTACAATTGATACCTATCAGGGCACTCCATGGGCGGCTACACCCCCTGGGCGGGACACACCACCATCCCCAGTGGCAGCCATTTCCTCATGAAGCCCTTGGGCGGAGAGCCATGCTTCGTCCAACGCTCACATGTGAGAGTTCCCAAGGATCGGATACATTCCTACCTCCTTTGCCTCTGATACCAACTATAACGACCCACACTTTACATACATTGTTAATACTTCAAAATTGAAGCACATTTATTACAACATATGACAAAACCACAAAGGACCGTATAGGTATAGTGTCTTTAGAAACTGGGGAAACATAAACAACTGGTTCATAAATCTTCTACAGTGTCTCCCATTTATTTCATCATATCTAGGGTCCCTTTTAGCATATTCTACTTAATATCCATCTTCCTGACCTGGGGAAAAGAAAACATAAAAGGGTGAGCTCAAATGCTCAGCAAGGGCAAATAAAAGAAATAAAAATCATATCATATCTTTATGAAAATCAAAACCTGCAAAAGAGATCATAATATCTTAACATGGAATAAATCATAGAAGTGAGAATGAGATCCCCATAATCATAACATAAAACTTGAATCTTTGTGGCATGCACACATAATCATGGAAAATCATTTCTTGTTAGTCATGACTCATTGCCAAGACTATCTTAGTGGACAAAGTCCCTTTCTGAACCGAGTTCACTCCTCGTTTCAGTCCTGTATCACTGAACCGAAATAACCTTCCGTTCCAGCCATGTCTATCTCATGAGATATAAAATCTTTACCCAATGCATTGGAGGGAGATATAGGTCCCACCCATCTTATAATGAATCCTTTCTTATGTGTGCCACATAATCATAAAACATACATCATCGCATAACACATATAACAAAAATGGGATTCTTGAAACATCATGACATCATAAATCAATTCATATATGATAAAGGAATTCATAAACATAATTCCATCACAACATAGTCAAACCAATGTAAAAATATGGATAGAAATAGAACCCTTTATTATCTTAGATGGAAAATAATTTTGATAAAACACTTGAATTGAATTCTTGAGGAAAATATCCTTTCTTCTTCAAAAACATTTTTCCTTTCATAACATGTCATACAACTTTAAAATAAAAGAAGTTGATTAAAAATAAACTTGAAAACTTGTAAAGGAAGCTTCTTTTAAGTAATGTTTTAAAAATCCATTCATGCCGTATAAGTTAAAAAAAACATTCTTCGTACTTTTGTCGGAAAAGTCAAAAAGTACCTCGTACGGAAAAACGACAAAAGATTCCTTTCTTATTCTTTACTAAAAACTCACCTAAGGGTAAAATTGGATTTAAACTATTTCAAGTGGATGGAAACAATATTACATATTGAGGGAACATGGATGTGGATGATAAAATACACCCCAGTAAATACTTACGAATAAACAATCTCGGATAAAAATGAGATTGTGATATTTCCCTTACCTTAGGTCCGATTTGCTTTGTTCGTGTCCGAAGCTCCTGTATAATGGTTTAAATAATGTTATTGACTTATTCCAGAATCATACATATTGATATGAGATCATATATGGTCATATTATTAGCTTCTTGTTAGTAATATTTCATTGTTACTTGTTACTCGGGTCTTTATAACTTTTTGTTCTTATGCGTGTTTTGTCGAATAAATTCTTATTCTTATCTTTAGGTTATAGATAATTCATTTCCAGAATGGTATTAGTGTAGTATATAACATATTCATTCATTCAATTCATTTATATAATCATTATGAAATGAAGATCATGTAGAACGAGTCGCATCACATCGTGGAGACGGTATTCCGTACGTACGCACGAGTGATGATATCGTTCCTATGATCATGGAATTGTATTGGAGTATATATATATATTATTTCAGTATCAATATTACTTAATAATAATCATATATAGTTACTGATTACACCATTATACCCATCCTTGTAAGGTGATGGTGGAAAATAGATTACACCACGGCGTGGAGACGGTATTCCGTACGTACGCACGCGCGGTGATTTCATTTTTCCGTAGGATGGATAGAAGGTGAATTAGGGTTGTTTCATATTTATAATAACATATCAGTATGTAAGTAATACTGATGTTATTACTTTATCATGAAACAACTAAAGAAGAAGAAGTTGAAGAAGAAAGAAATTGAAAAGATCGGTAATGGATATTACCTCTTCTTTGGAACGCCTTTTTGAATCCTCCACTTAAGGAACTAAGATTGGTATTTGGAGAAGACCAGGACCTCTAGGATTATTCTAGGGAAGTGGAGAAGGGAAAATGGTAGGGGTTGGCCGAGCTTGAGTGCTCAAATTGGTGTGAGGAGGAGGGGGAGGAGGTGCCCTTTTATAAGGGAGGAGAGGGGCACCTTAGGAATATCTCAAAATATTATTTTATATTAAAGTCAAAATCGGTTTATAATGGTTCCAAAGGGTCTTATTTCGAAGCTAAAGTGGGGATGGGTCGAAATCCTATCAACCAATAGGATTTAGACAAGTTTAGGGTATTATTTTAACCTTATCAATTAGATTTAACTCTAAGTTAATTAATTTAACTTTTACCGTGTCTTTTTGTTTTCTTTCACTATATGGTTAATACACTTACTATAACATGCCAAACGAACCCCAAATTGTTTATTATTAATATATATATCCTTATCTAAGTCATTTGTCCGAACCTTAGATTTTTAGGAATAAAATAACAATTAATAATATAATATTTGATTTAAAAACTATTTTGTGTCAATTTTGACACTATTTGATATATGATTTTTGTGAAAGTCATAACAGAATTATATGTTCGAACCAAGTTGATTAAATCAACACTAATATATCATAGCAACCTAGAAAATTAGTGGAATTCATAAAAAGTCTCAAATTACATTTATTTTGGTGTTTATAACATCAATTATGTCAATATTTCATTAATAAGATAATTACTGCATCATCATTGTGTCATAAATAAATTAAATTATTTAATGTCTAAAAATTACAAATAAAATACCCTTATGTAGGAAATCTTTTTAGCTTTCTAATGAATATTTATAGTCGAATTTATCTTATGTATAACCCCATATTAAAAATGATTTACTTATTAAACTTTGATTTTAACTATTTTAACCCTTCTTTAAATAAATTAATAATAAATGTCCTAATCTAATCCAAGTGGGCCTAAATGATAATATTTTACACTTAAGGTTGTTTTTGGTCGAGATAAACTTGTCCAATAGAATTAGGACATGTGTTAGGGTAATATTAATATCATATTTACCCTTAGTTACCCTATTTACTATTAACCGCGGTAAAAAAAAAAGTAAAAAGTTACTATTCACCAAAAAATTATTTTCATCTCATTGAACCACATTTTAGTCCTTGATATTAACCGTGTCTCTCGGATTTTCGAAATTCCATTCACAGAAGCGGTAAAATTAAGTTTTATGCAAAATTCAGTTTTTTAACCTACCACTTAGTGGTTTCATTATTCATCAAAAATTGAAAGTTTTCAGAAAAATACCAAAATTTCACCCTAGGCTAATTTCGATATTCTGAGTCCAAAAATGAAGTCCATTTTGAAAAATAAAATTTATAAAATTTTAAAAAGTGGTTATTACTATTCATAACGGCTAGTTTTAATAGCATATTGTTGTTTAGTGAAACTCGGTATTGCGTACGACGCAAGCTATCGAGGAAGGTCGCGATTGCGTGCAAAGCAAGCCAAGAAAGTGTTGTGTAGAAAAAGATTCCTTTGATGATTTATATAACATAAAAGTCTCGGGTGTTACAAAAAGTAAACCAACTTAGTTGACGACAGGTCAATCAGACGTCCGATCCTTAAGTTATAAGCGTTTCCACTTCGAGGGCCCGGTTGGTTTCGAGTCCAAACCAACCCGGATATTTTCCAAAGTCGTCCAAAACTCACTTAGAGTAATGAAAAAATGACCACCTCGTCTCAAGGGTCCCATTACCATAGATGGTGCATCGATCGGACACATGGTCGTGAAGTTATTCACATTTAAGAGAAACGGGCCTGACCCGTCAAGCCCGGTGGGCTGGCTGGTCGGACTGTCTTGGCTCGGTGGGTCTGACCAGACTAAGGGCTTGGCCCGACCCGATATAGCATGTCCTGGCCCGGTGGGGCATGACTCGGCCTGTTGCCTGTGGCCCGGCCCAACTGGCGCGGCCCAGCTAGATGTTGGCCGCAGCTCGACCAACTAGCCGAGCGACGCGGAGCGGGGGGGGGGGGGGGGGTGATTTCTCAAACCGGCTGCGCCGAGCGATGCCACCCTCCTGCCCAGCCGGCTTCTCCAGTGCGAGGGTCCCGCTTGGGCGGTGCCGCGACCTCCTCCAACCTAGCCAGTCGACGAGCCGGTCGGTTCACCCGCCAAAGCGGCCCGCATAGTGCAGGTCGTGAACCTCCGCAGCACGGCGCCTTGGGGCGCCACGGTTCCACCAGCCCGGCCGGCTATGGCTGGCCGGTTCTTCTTCGTCCGAGCGGCCTGCGGTTGCGGTCCATGGTTCTTCTTCATTCATCCAGCGCACGACCGCCGCTTTCACTCGTTTCCACCTCTTTCAACACACCTCCATCGCGAATAAAATCAGGAAACATCAGAGGGTCGTCGGGCCGTGTTCGTTCAGCCCACGCCCTCCGCATTAGGCAGTAGCAGATGGCCGAAGACATTCCGACCGATTCAACATGAACGAGATAATTTATTCAATTAGAATTATACAAAACCCCTACCATGTAATTGACATCGCACGTCGACAAGCCGCAGAATATGAGCATCGTGGTAGTCGGGTGTCACGGTAGATGGCGTCGTAGAGAACTGTGTCATCCCGTCAACATTAGAGGAAGAGTCGTTGATGTAGGCGACGCTTCTCGCGAGTGGTGTCTTCTCCCTTGAAGTGGATGAAGAAGAAGGTAGGAGAAGTCGTGGAGCGTTCTTTTCCGAGAGAGGATGATGTTCTTCGTGGAAGAATGAAGCTCCTCTAATTCTCCAAAGGTTCCCCACCAAAATATTTTCTAAGGAAAATATTATAATAGACTTATCCAATTTTAAATAATTTCCATGAAAATCAAAATAATTCAAATGAGAGGTTCAGATTAATTAATAAGGTTATTAATTAAATGGGTTGGCATCATTAATGTTTGGGAGGTGGAGAGGCTCCACCATAATGAGGGGAGGATTTAATTAATTAAAGGGGGGTTTAAGGGAGTTAAGGGAAGATGAAAGGATTAGGGCTCATGTGGGACCCACCACACTAAATCCTCTCATGGGAGGTTATGTGGGTGTGGGACCCAACTCTAACTCCTCTTGGGAGGAAATAACCACCACCAAATAATAAAATTGTGTACCAACAATTTTATTAATTTAGTTTGAATTCCTCAAAATATAACTTTCAACCCGCATAAAACGCAACTGCGGTAAAAGTTCCCTTAAGAGAATACCTACGCTGCGAGTTCATCGGTGTCCTTAGTTTTCAATTCCGAGCACCGGTTCAAAATATAGAAAAACCCGCACCTACATTTATTGAATGTACCCAAACAAAACATCAGAAATTGATTCCGGGCACACTGGGCTTCAGAATCAAGTGCCATCAGAAACCACTGACTCGTAAAATTACAAAGTATTTAAGAAAAAATTTTCCTTGAAATTGCTAGGTCTTTACATTACTCCCACCTCAGGGCTTTACATCCCCGTAAAGCTACAACACACACTAGGGAAAAAATGGGGGTATTGAGCTCTCATCTGAGCCTCCCGCTCCCAAGTTCTCTCTTAAAGGTTCCCATGCTGCCAGTGAATGCGCACCAGAGGAATCGCCCGTCCGCATAGGACCCGATCCTATCGATCCTCGATCTCTACCGGGACCTCCGTAAATGTCATCCCATCATCGATGTCCAGCTCCCTGTGGTCGATGATGTGGGACGGGTCGTGCACGTATCTCCTCAGCTAAGATACATAGAAGACGTCATGCACCTGGTGCAACTGAGGTTGAAGGGCCAGGTGGTAGGCCACCTCGCCTACTCTGTTGAGAACCTGGAAAGGTCTGATGAAATGTGGAGATAACTTGTCGCCCCAGCCAAATCTCTGTAGACCTCGTCGAGGTGAGACCCGTAGGAAGACGTGGTCGCCATCCTCGAACTCCAGTGGTCTCCGTCTCCTATCATCATAGGACCTCTGTTTTCTCTGTGCAGTCTTCATCCACTCCTGGATGATCTGAACCTTCTCCGTCATAGCTTGCACCATCTCTGGTCCTACAAGTGCTGACTCCCCTAGGTCAGTCCAACACAGTGGTGATCTGCAAGGTCGGCCGTACAGTGCCTCCCTGACTCGCTGAAGTAGTGAAGGAGTGACTGTGAGGGACTGCAGAAAGGCTGCTCTATCCCTATCCACAAAGGATATCTGCAATGTAGACAGCTGCTCTGTCACCTCTCCTAGCAGCTGAATGCCTGATCTTCTACTGAGAGCATCTGCTACAACGTTCCCCTTCCCAGGAGTATGGACTATCTCAAAGTCATAGTCCTGGAGGGACTCAAGAAAACGTCACCATCTCAGGTCCAGGTTCTTCTACGAGAAGACACACCTGAGACTTTTGAGTTTAGAGTAATCCGTAAACCATTCTCTCAATGAACTATGGGTGTGACTAGCCATTTGTAAAGAACTCGACTACAACCTTTTTCACTTACGTCCTACAAGATATGATAAGAATTCTCCTTTGCCGAGAAGAGAAATCTGGTCTCATCCCCTGGATGAACCACATCATTTGCCTAATACAGTCAATCCTAACATGAAGGGTACTATTTCATGCCATGGACGACATCATAAGGCCTCGACGCTACTACCAAGAGATCCAACCATTACTCCCGCCTCCAAGGGCCGAGTCACACTGTCGGAAGCAGTGTGTGGTCACTGGGTCTCCTCCAGTAGGAATCTCGAATGTGAGGGTCAAGTCAACAGTTTTAACCAGAACGTATCAGTATCAACCATACGAAAAGGTAGGAAAGCAAACATCACATGGAGAAGTGTCTTTTATTATGGAAGATCAAAGTACAAAGACACAAAGCAACCTCAAACAACGACATAAACAAAGATAGAAGCATCATGAACAAAAGTATCCATACCTAGAGCTAGTCCCACTCCTATCCACCTGCTCCCGGAGAACTATGGTTGTAGGGATCAGCTGCCTGAAGCTGAGCTCTCCCCTGTCTACCCGTTCCCTTCGGTTGGGGGGGGGGGGGGGTCCTCCTGGTGGTGGTGGTGGTAGGGCCTCGAAACATCGTCCACCAGCTACTACTCGACCAGCTTTTCTGCCACGTCCGCCTACTCCTAGTGGACCACCACGGTCGAACCTCTGCCTCTGCCTGGGAGGTCCCTCTACTGCCTACTGCTCATTTGCAGGGCAGGTCAGGCAGTCTCGATCCATGTGACCCTGCCCTCCGCATGCATAGCACTGCCTGCTTATCATATGGATGGATCTGTTTTGTGTTCCCCGCACAACTGAACCTTTATCCTGAGGTCACCCACCGGATGGACTGGTCTTCTTAGACCTCTGCATCAACTGTCTACTGCCAGCTACAGAAGACTCCGCTATGTGTCATCCTGTGGAGGGTATCGCCGCTGGTGACTGCTCAGTGAGAAAACTCTCCACTAGAAGGGCTCTCTCCAGCACCCCTTGCTGCATCGGGATGTTGAGGGAGATCATCGAAGCCCTAATCTCATGCTTGAGTCCCTGTTCGAAGGTCCGTGCCCTGAAGAACGGGTCTCATACCATATCCATGGAGTAGCGTGAGAGGTCAGTGAACCTCACTGAGTACTGAGCTACTATCATGCTGCCCTGCTTCAGACGAAGTAACTCCTGAATTCACACCGTACAAAGGGTGGCTGGTACAAAATCTGCCCGGAACAGGCTCTCGAAGTCTGTCCAGAGTAGTGATGCCTCATCATGCACCTGGAGCATCAGGATCCACCATCTTCCTACTTCTGTATGTAGGAAACTCGCGGAAATGATCACCATGAGGTCGGATGGTGTCCCTACCAATACGAAAACTCAGATGATAGCCTCCAGCCAATCCTCAGCTACCTGGGGGTCCTTCTCTCCCTGGAACCTGGGCGGCCTCTGTCTCCAGAACTCATGCAACGCACTCAGATTACATGCACTCTCTACTGCTGGGGCTGGTGGTTTCGGTGGCCCAGCGGGTTGTGGTACCGATGGTGCCTCCGCTGTGATGGGGCCCTGCACTGAGGCCTCATCGCTCAGTGGATTACCATCTCGTACATAACTCAGAACCCTAGCTGGATGACTTCGTGGGTCCATCCTAAAAAGGAACAGGTGCACCATAGTTTAAACAATATACTTGGTAAGATAACAAAAAGTAATCACAGAGTAAACTTTTTCAAAGGAAACACACACACAATCAGTGCTTTCGTGCACTAAGTCGGAATTCAGAGATCAAGGTCCTGGTGTATGGATACATTGGCCACCGCACCAACACTGGACTCCCTGGAATGAGAACCACACCCAATAATCATAACACTATTGTTTCACAGAAAAGAATGATCAGAGTTCTGAGTTCTGCGGTAGAACCGACTCCTTTGATACCAATTTGTCACGACCCATCCTCGGGGCCCTTGCCGTGACTACCCCAAGCCCGCCTTCCATAGGCCAGGGGCTAGAGACTAGCACCAAAGGTGTAAATACTGATAAAAAGGGAAGGAATTACCATTATAAAAGTAAAAAAATACAACAGAGTACACAATAGAAGATATCACTAAGTAATACTGAATACAAAAGTAAGTGCTGAAAGGAAAGGGGCCAGAAATACAAGCCCAACTGCAAGTACAATACAACTGAAAAGCTAGTACAACTATATTAAAGTAAAACAACAACCACTGAGTCTTCCTCCAGAAATCCCACCTGAAGGGTGGGTACAGATGGCCTCCTCAGCACCTCGGGTCCGGCCGTCCACTCCGTGTACATCTCGCCAAGTGGTCCACCTCCGGGTACCCTGCAACTCCACAAGCCTCAACCTCAATCAGTATTGTCCGTCATCTGCATCCAACACAACGTAGTGCAGGAATAGCCCGTGCAGGTGTGAGTATATGATAATCAGTAGGGACCCCAAGACCCCCGAAGGTCTCCCGGAATCCACAAAGGATAAACCACATAATAAAGATACAATCACGAAGTATCAACCAACTCTACTTAGGTATATTCCCATACATATACCTAAGTTATCAATCACAGTCCAACTCCAATTCTCAAGCCCAAGCACAAACCAGTCCACACAGAAAAGAAAGTCAATCACATCAATGATAATGATTGAAAGTCAAGACTCAGTTCACACAGGTATACATATTTCGTATTGCAATAGAGATGATCAAATGTAGTCACTGATTCATCTAAGCTGTCAGACCCACGTAGGATACTAGACCAGCTAAGCTGTCAGACCCACGTAGGATACTAGACCAGCTACTCTGTCGGACCCACTCAGGATACAAGTACAAAAGTCAAACTATAGGACCCACTTAAGATACAAGAACAGTAGTCATCGCTGTCAAACCCATGGAGTATCCTAGTACAGAAGACTTTGCCGTCGAACCCACAGAGGATTCTGGTACGGTAGACGTCGTCGTCGAACCCACATAGGATCCTAGTAAGGTAGACACCATCGTTGAACCCACGGAGGATCCTAGTATAGAAGTCATCTTCATCAAACCCACCAAGGATCCTAGTACGGTAGACGTCCTTGTCGAACCCACGGAGGATCCCAGTACGGTAGTCGTCGCAGTCGCAACCAGCTCTAGGGTTCCCACACACAACATGCTTGATTCTGGGAGGGTTCGATTCTCGAGCCAAGGGGTCGATACATAAACTATCACAAAGTCCTGATTTGATGTATCCAAATGTTCTGTCTCATCATAAGGAACCCAACGCAACAGACGTCACGTCAATCAGACGCCCAGTCTGAGAGTTATTAACTTTTCCGTTCGAGGGGCTCGGTTGGATTTTGGGTACAATCCAACCCCGCCATACTCTAGTCTCATCCGAATCTCATGTGGAGTATGCCTAAAGGATCGTCTCGTCAAAATTAAACCGACGTAGTTGACGACACGTCAATCGGACGTCTGGTCCTTAAGTTATAAGCGTTTCTGCTCCGAGGGCCCGGTTGGTTTCGAGTCCGAACCAACCCGGCCATTTTCCAAAGTTGTCCAAAACTCACTTAGAGTAACAAAAAAAGGACTGCCTCATCGCAAGGGTCTTAGTTCCATAGAAGGCACGTCGATCGGGTGCATGATCGTGAAGTTATTCACATTTAAGCGAAACGGGCCCGGCCCGTCAAGCCCGGTGGGCTGGCGGGTCGGCCCGTCCTGGCTCGGCGGGTCTGGCCCGACTAAGGGGTTGACCAGACCCGATATAGCATGGCTCGGACCAGTGGGGTACGGCCCGGCCCGTGGCAGGCGGCCCGACCCGGCGGGGCACGACCTGACCCGGCTGGCGCGGCCCGCCTGCGACTAGGCGTGGCCCATCCCGGCTGGTGCGGCCCAGTGGGGCACGAACTGGCCTGGCTGGCGTGGCCCAGCCAACCGGACGAGCGATGCAGAGCAGGGGAGTGGATTTCCCGAACCGGCAGCACCGAGCGGCGCCACCCTCCTGCGCGGCTGGCTGAAGCCAGCCAACTTTCCAGCGCGAGCGGCCCGCTTGGGTGGGCCACTCTCCACCGCACGCAGCACCAGGTGGTGCCGCAACTTACTCCAACCCTGCCGACCGATGAGCCAGCCGGTTCACCCACCGAAGAGGCCCGCGGAGTGCGGGTCACAGACCTCTGCAGCGCAGCGCCTTGGGGCGCCGCAGTTCCACCAGCCTGGCCAGTTCTTCTTCGGCCGAGCGGCCCGTGGTTGTGGGCCGTGGTTCTTCCTTACATGGCCGGCATGCGGCCACCGCCTTCTCTCATTGCCGCCTCTTTCAACACAACTCCATCGCGAATAAAATTAGGAAACATCAGAGGGTCGTCAGTCCGTGTTCGTTCAGCCCGCGCCCTCCGCGTTAGGCTGTAGCAGTTGGCCGAAGACATTCCAACAGATTCAACATGAATGAGATAATTTATTAACGTAGAATTATACAAAACCCCTACCATTTAATTGACGTCCGACGTCAACAATCCGTGGAAGACGAGCGTCATGGTAGTCGGGCATTGTTGTAGATGGAGTCATGGAGAATGATGTCGTCCCGTCAATGTTGGAGGAAGAGTCATTGACGTAGGCGATGCTTCTCGAGAGTGGTGTCTTCTCCCTTGATGCGGAGGAAGAAGAAGAAGGTAGGAGAAGTTGTGGAGCTTTCTTCTCCAAGAGAGGATGATGTTATTTATGGAAGAATGAATCTCTTCTAATTCTCTAAAGGTTCCCCACAAAAATATTTGCTAAGGAAAATATTATAATAGACTTCTCCAATTTTAAAGAATTTCTATGCAAATCAAAATAATTCAAATGAGAGGTGCTAATTAATTAATAAGGTTATTAATTAAATGGGTTGACATCATCATTGTTTGGGAGGTGGACAGGCTCCACCATAATGAGGGGAGGAGTTAATTAATTAAAGGGGGGTTTAAGGGAGTTAAGGGAAGATGAAAGTATTAGGGTTCGTGTGTGCCCCACCACACTAAATCCTCTCATGGGAGGTTATGTGGGTGTGGGCCCCACCTCTAACTCCTCTTGGGAGGAAATAACCACCACTAAATAATAAAATTGTGTACCAATAATTTTATTAATCTAATATGAATTCATCAAAATATAACTTCCAACCCGCATAAAACGCAACTGCGATAAAGGTCCCCTTAAGCGAATACCGGTGCTGCGAGTTCATTGATGTCCTCGGTTTTCAATTCCAAGCACCGACTCAGAAGAAAGAAAAAACCGCATGTACGTTTACTAAACGTACGTGAACAAAACATCAGAAATTGATTCCGGGCACACCTGACCTCGGAATCAAGTGCTATCAAAAACCATAGACTCATAAAATTCCAAAGTATTTAAGAAAAACTTTTCCATGAAATTTCCGAGTCTTTACATATGACTTGATTTGGTTTTTTATAATAATTACATACTCTCAAACTGTATTGGAATCCTATAGGAATTAACTCAAATTGTTCATTCTTCACAATGTATAGTCAAATTGTTTTGGGCACTAAGCGAATGGGGATGACCCACTAGAAATTAGAAATTGGGTGAATGATTTAATCTTCCAATAAATTCTTAATTTCATTCTCAACTACTTCTATAATTTTTGGGTTAAGTATTATTTTGGGTTTCCTAAAACATTTGCCTCAATTTATAATAAAATTCTATGCATATTGATTCTAGAAATTATTCTAGGAATATCTCCTTAATTACAGCCTATAACTTGTGCATATGCTCTCAAAATATCTATCAATTTTTTTTGTTATTAAGATAAAACTTTCTTCAAATTATCATTGGTGTATTGCTTCTCTCTATTAGAAATACATATGTTAAATTAGTAGCCAAGGGTTTTAATTCTAGATCAAGAGTCTAGACTAAAGATAAAAATAGTTTTGGGTCACTTAACTCAATGGTTTACACTTCCTATGCAAGAGATGAAGTATCAACACTTTTTCATCGAATGAATAGTAAAATCCATCAAATAAATCAAAAGTTATTTCATATTCAGATGGTTGTATAGAATATTTATGTTTTTCCCAATTATTTTTCGTCAAATTTTCAGATCTTGATTTTTTTCCAAAATGAACAGTTTATTATATAAAAAAACTTCGTTCACATAGATCATACTCATCAGAATGTGACAATGTAAAAAATTGAGTTCTCTTATTATGGGTACATGATGAAATAAAAAATATTAAAGTAGAAAACATTTTAACCAAACTCCATTATTATAGTACCTTTATGGAATTATATAATTGAATTTTATATTTTTATGAAAGGTTTATCCAAGATGATATGTGACTAAGAAGAGGTCCTATCATCCTCTATGATTAAAATATAAAAATTAGTAGGGAAGATAAAATTATTCAATCCAAATAAAACATCTTCAAATACTTTCTCTTAGAATGTAGTAGACCTGTTAGGTAATTTTAAAACCATTATAATTGGTTTGACATGTAACATCTATAAATAAGAAAAAATATAATGTGAAATACATTAATATAATCTCTTAGATCACCATTATAAATGCTAGTGAAGCATTATGTGACACCCCCTCTAGCTTGAAATGTGTTAGAACTCTAAATCTACTGCTATGGTGATAGAGAGCTACTAGGTTCACCTAGACTTAGTGACCCTAGGGTGTTTCTCCCATGATGCCTATTTTAAATTAATGATTTTATGATTTTTCTTTTGCTTTTATTTTATAAAACACTATCCATGATTGATTTCATTTTTTTACATTGAAATTTTTAGTACTTATATGACTCTTCTTATAACTACTTAGGTTGTGTTTTTTTCACTTATATTTATCTATTTTACTACTTAGTAATACTTATGTGTTTTAGTTTTTTTAATAAAGTATAGGCACATTGTGATATATATGGATAAAAGTTGGATCACATTATTGAGGAACAAACCTCAGTATGCTAAGGTTTTAGAGTAGTTTTTAGATTTTTCAATTTCCAGTCGATCCGTTATTGGGAGAATAAGATGTCAATGTCCTAAATATAAATTTATAATATGGCTGAAGAGAGAAAAAGTTTATGAACACTTGATATTGAAGCAATTACCTACTCAATATTTGTGTTGGATTTGGAATGGAGAATCGAATGTCACAGAAAGGTTGAGCACTGATTTCAATCGACAGAATGAGCTCCCAACTTCATCAAAAATGGACAATGAAATAAAAAACCTTATAAATGATGCATACTGCATTGCAAGACACCAAAATCAACATCAAAACATATTAGAATAACTAGTTAAGGGTGTTACAAATAAAAACTTGAAAAGTGTTGTTTTTGAGACTATAGAACAACCAAATCAAGATTGTTACATATCATTGGACTCTTATATTGATTCTATGAAGAATAATGTAAGAGAAAACTTTACTGAGTTGAAAAATTCATTTCATGGTTTAGTTGATGATGGAAATCAAGATTTTTATAGTGGTTGTTTGAAATATTAAAGGCTCTATTTTTTCCTAAAGTTGTACTATATCAAATGCCTATGTGTAATTATAAATAAGGAGATGTATATGATATTGGAATTATTTCATGATAAATTTTTTGAAGCAAAGATCCCTGAGTCTTTTTATGATACAAAAGAAGTTTTCAAAAAGCTTGGTATGAATTATAAAAATTAAATGCATGTCCCAATGATTGTATGCTTTATTGGAGAGAGGATTCAAGAATATATGATTGCAAAAAATGTTCATATTCTGGGTGATGTTGGAATTTTGAATCAACATAATTATATAAAGAAGAAGAAAAGGAACACAACTACAAAGGTTTAGTGTTACTTTCCTTTAAATCCTTGATTCAAAAGATTATCCATGTCATCAAAAACCATCAGACACATGAAGTGGCATTATATAGATAATAAAAATGATGGGTTAATGTGACATCCAAGAGATTCAAAATCATGGAAGACAATTTATTCATTATATCTAGATTTTTCATATGATTCGATTGGGATTGGATGCTGATGGATTCAACCCATTTGAGAATTTGATCACCAATTATAGCATTTGGACAGTTGTTTTGATACCTTATGATCTGCCTCAGTGGACTTGTATGAAACCAACCTCTTTTATCATTTGAGTGATTATTCTTGGGAAAAAAATGCGTGGAAATGATATTGATGTATAATTTCAACCTCTAATTGAAGAATTTCATGAGTTATAGAGCAAAAATGTTGAGACATATGATGCATCTTCTAAAACAATGTTCAAAATGTCAGCTGCTCTAATTTGGACCATTAGTGAATTTTCTAGACTTGGGAATTTAGCTAGTCAGAACACTTACATGAGCTTGGATTTTCCTGTTTTTAACTTTGATTTTAATCCCAAATGACAACCACATAGTAAAAAATGGCGCTTCTTATCTCATCAAATATTTCTTAATGCATCTCATATATTTCTATTGAATAAGTCAAAATTCAATGGTTCTATTGATTGTAGACCACCTCTTAAGTTGTTAATAGGTTATAAAATATTGGGACAACTTGGAAATGTTGAAATAGAATTTATGAAGGTGCATCATTTGAATGATAGTGCGAAATGAGTTTGAAATGCATCGTTAAGTGAAATCAGAACACAACAATGGAAGACAAAAAAGTATATTCTTAAAACTTCCATATTAGGAATTTAATTTATTGTGGTATAATCATGATTTTATGCATATTGAGAAGAATGATTCTGAAAATTTGATCTTAACAATGCTTAATGAGCATGTAAAATCAAAGTAACATCTCAATGCTCGAAAATACTTACAAAAATTGAACATAATGTTTGATCCATGTCCAGATGAGAATGGAAAGTATGCTCCAAAATTGTTTTAATGAAAAATAGGGATAAAGAAACATTACTTTTAATTTTAAATCATGTGAAGGTATCTTATGGGTATTTAAGTAAAATATCAAGGTGTATTGACTTAAATCATCGTAGGTTACATGTATTTAAAATTCATGATTCAAATATTTTTTTAGAGCAGTTACTACTATTAAAATTGCATACATTATTACCTGAAAATGTTACTACTATTGTACTGCAATTTTACACATTCTTCAGACAACTATGTGAGAAAACTCTATAACCATTTGATCTTGAAAAAGTTTAGGAGATATTTTTATTGACACTTTGTACAATGGAGATGATATTCTCTCCATCATTTTTTACTATCATGATGCATTTAACTGTGTATTTGGTCGAGGAAGCTAAATTTGGAGGCTCCATACATTATCGATAGATGTATCCAATTGAGAGTTACTTTATTTATATTTTTTTCATTTAATTTAAAAATTATTGTAACCTCATTAAATACACAATTATTTTTTATTTTATTTTTTTTCACATATATCTTGGGAAATTGAAATCACACGTGAAAAATAAATCTCAAACTGAAGGCTCTATTTCTGAAGACTATTTGGAAGAGGAGTGTCTTAAATTTTGTTTTAGATACTTGGATGATATTGAGACAATATTCAATTGAGTTGGATTTATTGAAGATACATCGAATAAATTTCAACTACATGGGAAATAAAATATCTTTCCTACTATTGGATGATTAGTTGGGAGGAGCTCAAATGTTACACTAACGGAAATGGAATTATTACAGGAACATAGATATGTGCTGCTGAATAGTAAAATTTCAGATCCATCTATTAAAGATTTTAGGATAAAAATAAAGAGAAGAATGAGAGGCCTAACACAAAATGAGAAAGATATAATAAAATATCTTAATAAAGAGATTATAGAATGGTTTGCATGACATGTAAGTTCATCAATGTTTAAATCAATAAGATATTAGGTTGACACATATATTTTGTAAATATAATAAAGTATATTAATTTTTTTATATCATGAATACTGATAATCAAGACAATTTGTTAGAATATTTGAATTTTCTTTCTTGAGGTCCTTTAAAACAGGCTAGAAAGTTCAAACCTTACAACATGAATGACTTTAAATTTCATATAATCAATTAGAAATAGGTTTTGAAAACATAGAATAGTGGTATGTTTATGTTTTTAGAAGTGGGATACTATGGAAAGTTGATTTATATTATCAAATTAAACTACTAAAAATATTTTTTAGTATTATTCAAATGCAATTAGGTTGATATTATCAAGGTTGTTAAAATAGATTCTTTACAATTTACTTCTGTGAACCTTATCTCGCTTGATGGATATCGGTGACCGAGAATTACATGATCTGTATATCTTATCATCATAATAAAAAATGGTATATTATGTGGAATATTTCATAGAAAAAGGGTGGAGTGTAATTGATCACGTAAAATAAGAAGAATTGTATGATATGGGTGATAAAGTGGAAGATTTTACCTCTAACATTGAATCCCATCAACAATAAGAAGAGAACTTATTTTTCTATCATGATATTGAAAATATCATTCTTGAAAGTGTGGATGAAGTAGATGAAGTAATGATGGTGTAGGAAAATAAAAATATTGAAGAACAAAATGATTTTATGTGCAATCATCTAGTAATTTATTAAACATTTATGTTATTTGTGAAGCCATTCATTATCATAGCTATTTATATTGTGTTTTTTAGTAATTTTCATCAGTTATAATTTTTTTTTTTTCGGTATGATTTTTTTGAAATATATTTCATGAAGTTAATTTTATTTGATTAAATGACAGGAATACTAAGAAGGAAGCATTATAATAATTCCAGTTGACTCTTAGTCGATGTTCCCTTGACCATACTAATAGATGGTGATCCATCAGTATCCATCCCAATGACATCTGAGACACCATCTACTTTCCCATACACCATCTCTTACACCCTCTATCAGTGTCCCATCAGTAGCTCAACCAATGCCTCCCCATTCAACAGCTTCACTAGTGAGGGAAAAAGTTTCCACTTTTAGTTCTTTATGGAGAAATTAGAGGGTGATATTTATAGGTACACATTTTAATATGATTAATGTTATTGCACATTTTTATAATACTAACTATTTTTTCACAAAATATGGAAATAATGTGACTACAGAGAGAAATATGAAAAGTTCAGATGCCTGGAATCTGAATGGACTAAAGATAGTTGTCACATTTGACTACTATTGGGTCCCTATAGATGTCATCATAAGATTATTTGGATAGATTCTAGACCAGATTGTAGTGGAGCTGATTAACCTTCCGATTACGTATCCTAATTGGATACATATTCCTTCATCTTGGAAAAATGAAGTTTTTGATTCATAGATAAATGTAATTTTAATACATTATGGTGTAATTGAATTTCATTATCTTATTAAATTCTAATATTTTCAAAATGAATATCTTTTTACAGTTTTTTCCACTTTCCAGTTGATGATATTATAGCATGAAAGTGGAAATTGAAAAATTTAGGTAAGAAATGAAAGCATTTTAAATTGAGATTATGGAATGAATTCAATGATACTTCATTGAGAACCCAACAACTATATGATAAGGTACCCAATTGGGTACCTAGAGATAAATGTAAAGTTTTTTTGATAGCCATATTCATGAGAAGCACATGGTATTTAAATATATATTATTATATTAATGTCATTTTACATTTATATATTCATATAAAAAGGTGATGACATTGCATACATTACTATTAACTTACATGTTATTTATTTTAGGATGTTTCAAGGAATAATGCATTGAGTCGAGTGAAGGAAATCATCCCTCACACTACTGGGTCAAATAGTTTTTTTAGAAACTGATTAAATATGTTATTATTTTCATTAGTTTAAATATTTATAAGACAATATTATCTATTTCATATATTAAATTGTTTATTTATATTTGTTTAATGCAGTCACATAATTTAGGGCAGCAAGTATACTGAACATAAATGTGGTTGGATGTTCATAAAAAATTTGATGGGATTTATGTTAATGAGCCTACCAAAGAAGTTGGGGTATGAATTCATTTTTCATTATAATAACTTATTATTAGTTGTTACTATGTTAATATATATTTCTTAAAATATGTCTGATATTTGATTTATAGATAAAAATTAAAGGACTATTAGATACCAATCGCACACAGTCCTTCTTAGTCTCCCAAGATGACCCAGTTGGTAAAGTACTTGGGAAGGAGCATCCCAGTTGAGTGTGTGGGATGGGTTTGGAACCATTACCATCTGAGGTCTTCAGTAGGCCATTGGGGATTGCAGCTACATCTAATCCTGGTTGTAGTCAATCCCTACCCTGAGATACTTAGAGAGAGTTTGTTTCTATGAAAATCACAATTCAGGAATATGGGGCTCAAATATCTACTTTGTAGAAAGCATTGGTTGATTTATATCAGAAGACGACCAGATCTATCCCCAATGATATTACATCGATGACTGGCGGTGAGCAGGTAAATCATTAAACTTCAAAATCATTTAGTTCACAAAATTTTATTAGTTTTAAGTTTAAATATAAATATAAAACATTGTTTAATTTTCAATATAACTACCTTGAAGGTGTAGTAGTAGGAAGTAGAGATGGAGATGGAGAAGGTGACATGAAGAGTTCCTCATCGGGTAGTGATTAGTGGTCTCTTTGATCTCTTGGACCAATATGGAAAGAGAGGGTTTGTTTATGTATCATTTGTAGAATAGAGTATTAACATGACATTTTCATGATTTCCCATCTTTAAAGAGGCTGAAACCATTTATATCATGTTTTTTGGTATAACTGTATGGTGGAATGTCAGGGTTCGTGTAAATTAATATACTTTTTTATAGTTTATTACTTTACTTTGTTCTTGTTTTAGGATATTGTGTAAATGAATATGGTATAATAAAACTATAGAGAAATATATTGGATTTTTTGGGCCTCTTAAGCTCATAATAAGTTCTATTTAGCACTATAGGTAATTAGAATTGTCTGGTGACCATGTCACCATGGTTAGAGGGTACTGTACAAGTTTAAAAGAGATGTTGGGTGGTATCTAGATATAAGAATTGATATGAGTATCCTTGGTTGGTTTTCCTATGGCTAGTATGATATGTATGAGATAATTAAGACTCGTGAAAAAATGGGTGAGATGACCATATGGATCGGGATTCATGATAAACACCCTCATAAGTGTGGGTTGATCCTTAATGAGCAATATGAGTGGGATGAGTCCTTTGGTATAAGATGATGTGTTTTAGATAAGGGTTTTAACCCAGTGGAATGCTTAAATATCTTCCTTAAGATATAGTAAATTGAACCTATGTGTAGGTCATGGGAGTTTTTCTATACATGGAATCATGTTTCCAAGGGGTATATAACTTGATATGTTGGGATGATACCTAGGTATTAGGAACATGAGAAATAAGGGATTTTTTATTGTTCGACTAGGACCTGAGGTTTGGGTCAGGGGAGATTGTGGGTAGTGGTGTGAACGATAGGTGACATGTATGAAATCATATCAATGAGCTTAGATCATGATGGGTATGGGGTATCTAGTCTGTGCCCTAACAGGAAAGGCATGCTTTGAGATAAGGGGTTGGTTCTCCAGTGACTAGAGCCATGGGATTTTTTTGGTGAGATATGTGATTGGATTCATGCCATATTTGTTATTTCATGTGTGTGATTTTGTGTTCTTATGATAGACGAAAGACTTGGTGAGGGAGAGGATCCTAATTCCTAGCCTCACTATGAGTGAGATGGATCTGCCTAAACTACCAGGGCTGAGATGGATTCCTTATGTTCATGAAGTAGTACCTTTCCCTGAGTAGTATTGAATTGGGAAATTGGAACTTTCCTTGAGTAATATTGGGTTATGATAGTGGACTATACCGAGTGAGAGGGCTGGGCCATGGTATAAGGAGGTTAATGGATGATGGACACTACCTTGATTGATGGGGTAGTGGGTTAGGATTCAGATGTAAAATTTTAGAATGTTTTTTAGGCAGTGAATTAAAGACTTAGATGATGCCCACCCTGAGTCTTTAGGTATGCACCGGGTTATGAGTATGATGGCATGTTTCTTCTATCTATTTTGGTGGAGCTATGACTTATACCTGAATCATGATTCTTCTACAGTTCTGGTTTGGGTTATTCTTCCTAAACTTGCTCTACCATTTTAGAATCCCTAAATTCTACATATGTTAGGAAATCTTGTGGGTCATTTCCTCTATGTGGATTCATGTACTACTTCGGTATGTCATATGATCAACCCGTGCATGTGTGTGGAGGTGGATTTTTCGAGGTCGAGAGTTGAATTGGTGTGTATTGAAGCTGGCAAGGAAGTTCGGTGTAAACAACCAGTGGTATTCGATCATTGGGTGGATTTTTGCTCGACTTGTAGAAGACTGGGTCACTTGGCTAATGTATGCAGATGGGATGGTCATCAGGGGAAAGTGACATTGTAGCGGAGGAAGGAGAAAGAAACTATACAGAGCAATCACTCGGTGGGTAGGGCAGTGCAGAATAGCCTTATGGTAAATCAATTCGAGGAACCTGCTGTGTTGGAGAATTTTGATCGGCCTAAGGAGGATTTGAGGGACCGAGACCTGGGTATTTCAGTGTGGAATGCTGAATTCCCTCCGCAATAATATCAAGATGAAGGTAAGAGTTTTCCTGGGAAGGAAATTGAGGTATGGTTAGAAGGGGCGGCAAAAGAACCTCAAAGAAAACAGAGTATTTCAGGGGTCAACATTCAAACAGCAGGGAAGGCTCCAGTTCAAAATGTTGTTCAGACTTAAAACTACTTTGAGTGTTTGGAAACCAATGAGCCTATTCAGGATACACCCAATGAACCGTATGGATGAATTACAGAAGGTGTGGAATCAGAGGAGGAGACTAAGGCTCTTGAGGATAAGCAAAAACCTAGGAAGAAGAAGGGGAAATGGCATAAGGACTACTCCAATTTACCAAAACCTATGGAAACATGATTAGGTAAAAAATAAAAAACATGTGAGAAGGATATGTCTTCGTCCCTCATGGTTGTTTTGCAGAAGAGGCCTCAAGTTACAGTCCAGGAAAACAACAACATGGATAAATTCACTGAAATGAAAAAGGACTCTAAAGAACCTATCCTCCACTCTAAGGAGGAGATGGTGGAGGAATTTCTTTATGTCAACATACCACAGGAAGAGGTGGAGATGATGGGGAGACATATTCAAGTGGCGGTCAACAATGAGAAGGTGAATTGGATCGAGAAACAAAATATGATCCTGATGAGAGGCTTCAATGATGGGGAAATCAGCAAAGAAGTGTATGTTTGTACCTAGGATAAAATGGAATGCCGTCTTGAAGATGTTATTGGAAATGACCTAGCTACTAAGGTATGGATTATGAACTGGAATATTTATATAGAGGAAAACAATAATAGGCTAAGGCTTTGCTTTGATGGATTTTCTTTCTCCTATGAGGCTTCACCTCTGGATTAACTGGGACTGGTTTCTCACTTTTCCTAAAAAGTGATTTTATAATAAAAAGTTAATTTTCAAAAAAAAAGAAGGAACCACCACGTGTTGGATACCAACACTAAATTTAGTGGGGTATTTTTGGAAACCATTGCAGAAACATTTAGCGACGGTTTAAACTACCTCCAAAACTAAAAATAAATGCCACAAAATGGTGGTTTTATTTTAGTGAGTATTGAGGTGTGTCTGATTCCTACACGTCAAAAATGACTTATGGATCATTTCCCTAAAGTATCAAAATAATCTGAATGTGTTTTCTCGGTTTTGAGTCGGTCAATTGTCATTTTTTACTAATAGAGTCATATTGGTCACACCGTGCATCAGATTAAGGTTTGGATAATTCATACATGTCACAAATGACTTATGGATCGTTATAATAAAGTAACAAAACAATATAAATTATTTTTCTTAGTTTTGAGTACATCAATTGTTTTTTTACTGAAATGTCATTTTAAACTGGAAACACGCACTTTGAACCATACCGATCACATCATGTGTTGGTTTAATGTAATAATTATTCTTATACATCAAAAATGAATTATGAATTGATGTCATAAATTATAAATAAAATACGAGTGTGTTTTCTTTAATTTTAGTGAGTGAAATATTTTGAACTAAATTGTCGATTTTAAACTAATAGCAGACACATTGAGTCATAGCAGTCACACTGTGTATCAAATTGAGGTGCCACTAATTCCTACACATCCCAAATGACTTATGGATTATTTAACTGAAGTATAAAAATAATCAAAATATGTTTTCTCAATTCTGAGTATGTCAGTTGTCCTTTTTTCTAAAATTAATGTCAATTTGAAATAAAAAGAATCACTTGGAGTTATACTGGTCACACCATATGTCATATTGAGGTGAGATTAATTCATAAACGTCCCAAAGTCTCAAAAAATCCCAACTTCTAATGTAACCATGTTTCCATTGTCTTTATATATCTAAATACCAACACTGTATATTAACTCAAAGTTTTTAGCTGAAAAACCATTATTATTGTTGAAAGTCAGAAGATAAGAGGAATATCATATACCCATTATATCAAGAGAAGTAACCAAAATGGGCACATGAGCTACCTATAATATTATAGATTTCAACAATGAGAAAAGTTTCTTAGCTAAAAACATCAAATCAATATACAGTGTTGGAAGTTTGACAAAGAAAGACAATAAAAATGTAAAACATGGTTACATTGGTAGAAAGAATCATTTTATCTCTTTTGTGTCCTGTTGTAGATAGTTTAAAGAAAAATATGAATTCCCAAATGACCTATTAAAAAACTAAATAAGTATTAGATAAAAATGATAAGTAAATTATCTTACAAATAGCAGATAAAATGATGAAAAAATTAATTAAATAAGTATTAGGAATTCACCTTTTCCTAATGTTTGTATTCATTCTTGACGCATTTCCTTGTTGTCATTATCTCAGTTGTTAGCTCGAAGTCCAATCCCTCACGAGAATGAGCATCTTCAAACATACCACACCAACTCGAACAAAATAAATCACTTGTGAAAGAAATAATTATTATATGATTAATACTAAAAAGAAACAAATTAAAAATAAATATGAAACATTAAATTAATTTTATAGATAATGATTTTACTGTGAAAAGATTATTGATCATAAGGATATGCTGACGGTAAATCAATAATTATGATAAAATATAAAAATAGATCTCACTAAATAATTAATCAATGAGTGAGGAGGATGAGGATAAAATAAGATACATTGTATTGAAGCTTTGAATATTCCAAGGGAAAGTAAATATATCCTATTGGGTTTATATAAAATATTCATTTTTTACAATAAATAAATAAATACACATAAGATATTTATTATTAAAGGTGAAAGTTATAGATAATTCTAGTAAGGTAGACTCAACATTTGATTTTTTCAAATAATTTTAGTTTGATTTGAAGAAAATGGGTAATTGAATTGAATAAAAGAATTACTCTACTATGGTAGGTGTTATCCTATGAATTCATCCAAAGCTGAAAGTTATAGAAAATTGTTATCCTCATCATCTCATCTTCTAAACAGTTATCTTTGTATTTTGTTCTTTGTAACTTATCTTCCGTCTTTTATAGACATTCACCTATGTTGCTTTAAATACTCAAGGAATTGGTCATCCATATGATGACTATTTCTCAGAGTAGTAAAAGCAATATAAAAGAGATGGGGGATGAGTCCCAAGAAAAAAATTAGAATAATAACTGTTTGGGATATGAAACTAATGAGGATGACAATTTTACTCCATTGTGTTCTCCAAAATGGGAAATTCCTCCCATTTGTGAAAATTAAATGGATGGTAATCAAATATTACTAAGGGTGGAACCAAAAGGCAGTATTAAAGAATGATCTGTTTCAGATGTATTAAAGTAAAACATACATATTGTTTATTAGATGTATGATGAAATAAATGAATTGATTTTTAAGAAGTATTAATGAGTGGGTTATCATTTCAAATATGACTATATTTTTATCAACTAAAAGAAATACAAGCAAGGATGAAATCAATGAATAAAATATCATTAGAGATTAAAAAGTTTCAGTGAAAACTTGAAGGAGTAATACTCTACAAAAAACCTCATTTTTACCCATGTAGAGCCTAAATAATTTTTAGAGGGTGACAAGGAAGATAATTGGATCAAATATATGCATGAGGAGATTGATCTGAATAAGAACAATATGACATGGGAAATTGTTACAAGGTTGGAAGATAGAAATGTTATCAGAACCAAGTGGGTGTTCAGTGATAAAATCATTGACTATGGAAAAGTAGTTCAAAATAAAGAATGGATAGTGTGAAAGGGGATCTACTAGATAAAAAATATAAGTATTTACATAATGAAAAAAATAATCACTTGTAATAAAATAATATGAATATATAACTAATAAAATATAATTATTATAATTAGAATGAAATATAAATTTTATAAGAAAAAATATTAGAATAAAATTTTGATATATGAAAATAAATTCCCTTCTGAAAAATAAATCATGTTAAAATAAATAAACAATTAATCTGTTTTAAAGATTATAATTCTAAGAAAATCATCTTCAAAATAAATCCTTATAATGAAAATAATTTTCCTTACTAATAAAATCTAAACATAAAAATAAAATGGATAATCTCTCTTACTTGATTGTGAAATATTTCTTCTTATTCTTCTTAGTTGAAAACTCACGCACTCTCACTGATATTTGTGTACAATATACTAATAAGATGAAAAGAAGACATGTAACACTTAAAAGAATGAGGATGGCCAAGATAAACCATTGAGAAAGACTCCAAGACAACTGATACAAAATATTGGATTATATTTTATTCATTCATTCACCGTGCAGCTTACCGAGCAAGCTGTTATTGGGTCTACTTATATGAATTTTTTTCATCAAAGTTTACAAGATATAAACAAAGAAGAAAATGATATTGAGATCAAACCAGATACAGATATTGATTACAAGTGTAAATATTTTCTAATTTGTTTTAATCTAAACAACAAAGGATTCTTCAAGAATCTCAGACCTCATTCAAAATAAAAAAACAATGAATTTTGGGTTGTTTTATTATAGGATAATACAACTGAACTTTTTGGGATACACTTATTTGGGATGAGAAGGTTCAATGGATTTACAAGGAAAATTAGAGATGAAAAACCTGGATTTCATTTGAGCCTTGGTTTCATTCCACCCTTGAATCGCTTGAGCCTTGGATTCAAGCCTTGGAATATTTGGAGCCTTGATTCTAGCCGAGATTTGAGCTTGGATTTGACAATAAGGAGTGACGACATCAGGTCGCCTTCATGCATAACTTGAGATATTGAGAATTGGTTTGCGATGGTTAGGGTTATTAAAATAGATCGGGACACTTTTATCAGCACTTCCAAGAAACATCGATAAAGATACCTTTTATCAGTGCTAAGTTAATTAGCGCTGCCAAAATGAATCTTTATTAGTGCTAAAAATAACTGATAAATACTTATAATACTTTTTAAAAAAATAATAAGGTTTTAAAATATATAATTATTATATATAATTATAATAATTATAATAATACTTTTTATAAAATAATAATTTTACAATTCTTTGAATATATAATTATTTATTTATAATGATATATAAATAATTTTTAAAAAATAATTTTTATATTATTATATATATTTATATAATTATATATATATATTTAAATATTGTAAATATATTCATTATTTAAATAAATTTATTATAAGTTTATAATTATTTATTTATAATTACATAAATACTTTAAAAAAAATATTTTTTATTTATTTATAATTATAAATGTATAAAAATAGTAAATATACATTAATAAATGTAAATTTTTACAAATGTATTTTTAATATTATTAATGAATTTTTAATCTTAAGTGCATGCGTGTTAAAATGAGTAAAATTGATTAATTAAAAATGAGTACAATATTGAAAACTTGGATAAGTTTGATTAATATAAATCATTAAAAAAATGGATATATATTGAAATAAATATGAATACATATTGAAAATAATAAAACACAGTAAATAAATAAATATAAAATAAATAATATAAATTGATTAAATTCCCTAAAGAATATTTGTGTGTTTGCATATGTATATAAAAATACATTAATTATGTATATGTGAAATCAATATAATACATACATTTGATCTATGTTAAATTGAGAAATCAAATAATATTCAATTATGTCCATTACTCGATGCAATTAGTCAGTATTTTTAATTCATATTAATTTTTAATTATAAACCATTATTCACTAAATATATTAATATTTAATGTAAAGTATAAAAAATATTTTTTATTATATAAATTATATTTATATACATTCATATATATATATATAATATTTTTTATTAACATTATCAATAATTATTTAATTAATAAAATGTTTAACATTTTTCTCAATTTCCTTATTTTTAATTTATATTTGTTTAATTTTTATTTTATCTAGATCTATATATTTCATATATACTATTTATAATTTATATATAGTATAATCATTTTATTCATCTTTATCATTAATTATTTAATTAATAATTTTTTTAATATTATTTTAATAAAATCGTTTTTATTTTATATTTATTTAATTATTTTATTTTATTCGTACTATTATCAGTGCTAAGAAAGCACTGATAAATGAGTCCTTTATGGTTGATAAATATAAAGCACTAATAAAGGGGTTTCTTTATTAGCACTAAACATCAAGCACTAATAAAGGACACCCTTTATCAATGCTAAAAAAATATGTTGATAAAAGTTTCATTTTATTAGTGCTAAAATAATGTGGTGATAAAGGGTGCCTTTTATCAGTGCTAGAAAAAAAAATCATTGATAAAAGGTACCCTTTATCAATGCTTGTTTTAGCATCGATAAAAAGTACCTTTATCACCACTTTTTTCTAGCACTGATAAATGTCAGTGCTGTTAAAGGCTTGTTTTTTAGTAGTACTTTCAATATTTGAGAGAAGAAAATAATAGTGAAAGTTCTAAAGGCATTGGCTGATATGTATGAAAAACCAATTACCCTAAACAAAGTCTTCATATTGAAATGACTGTTTAGTTTAAGGTTGATATAAGTAAGACCAATGATAGATCATGTTAATGACTTCAACATGCTTCATGGGAAGATCAAATTGATAAAGGCACCCTTTTTCTGATGATATATGGGTGTTTCTACTATTTTCATCACTCCGAGAGAGCTGGGATATAATGGTTACTGTAGTTAGTAACTCTAGTGGAAAAGCTGATATGGTGTTTGATGATATTAATAATCTGATACTTAATGGTGAACTTTGGTGAAAGTAAGTTTAGGAACCATATGGCAGTGAGTTCAATATCAATGAAAGGGGTAATTAAACCCATCATAGGTATATCCATTTGAAGAATCCATCAATAGATAAGTATAAATAAAGACGACAATAGAAGAGTTGAGACAAGTTGGATGGTCCTAGTCTAACCTATTAGAAATGAGATAATAAAGGACATGCCAATAAGGAATGCATGTGTCACAAGGATAACACCATAAATACAACAACCTCCAAAATTTCATACTATATAAATGAAACTAAAGTCAATAATGACTATCTGCTAACTATGAGCACACTAGTAGAATCTTGGGTGGTTGACTATGGAGCATCTTTCTATTCAACTAGAAATCAAAGATTCATGTCAAATTTTATATCTAAGAATTTTGGGAAAGTCCATCTAGTGAGGATATGTCCACATTCGAATAAAGAATGAAGGATTCTTGAAACTATCAGAAGTTCTCCTCATCTCTGGCCTTATAACGAATCTTATTTATATTGGGAAATTGGATGATGTTTTCTATAGAACTAGCTTTGTAAATGGGGTTAAAAAGGTTACCCAGGGGTCCATGGTTATTGAAAAAAATGTAAATGTTGAGACCATTTATATGACTAGAAATTTTTATGGGAGTGAATTAATTGAAAGTACAACTTTTGATGATCCAGATTTATGAAAGTATAGGTTTGGTCACCTTAGTGAGGATAACATAAAGGTTCCAAAGGCTAAATGAATACTAAATCTTGATCACATGAAAATAGGAAAGGGTTAACATTGTGTGCTAAGAATGTAGAATAGAGTGTCTTTCAACTTATATGGTCGGAATCCTAGGGACTATAAGTTGGATCTTTTTCACTTAGAAATTTGGGTGCCAACCTTTTTTTAATCATATAATAGTTGCCTTTACTTTATAACTTTTATTGATGATCCTATAAGTAAAGTATGGATTTAATTATTAAAAAATAACACTGATGTATTTCAAGATTTTATTTAGTATAAAGAGTTGATATAAAGGGAGTATGACTGGAAGTTAAAGTGCATCCGAATGGACAACGAGGGTGAGTACACCAGACACAACTTCAAAAGTTTCTACAAGAAGGAAGGGGTATGGCATGAAAAGATTATTCCTAAAACTCTACAAAAAAATAGAGTTTCTAAAAGGATTAATTATACTTTTATAGAGTAGTCAAGAAGTAATAGGTTTCACATAGGAATTTCTAAGGTGATTTGGGAAGAGGCACTCAACACGATGGATTATCTCACCATAAGAAGTCCAGTATTAGAAGTTGGGTAAGAACTTCCAGAGGATCTTTGGTCTAGAAAATTATTGAAATTTCATCATCTTAGATCCTTAACCAGTTTATCATATGTACATGTAAATTCTAAGGATAGGAAAAAACTCGAATCAATATACAAAAATGTTTTTTTTTCTTATTTATGGAGATGAAAATTTTGGATATCATTTATGGGATAGTAAAATAAAAAAGATATTCAAAAGTATGGATTTTGTTTTTGATGAGAAATATCTTTGGAAGGATCAAAACTTGGTGGACCAGGAAGTTGAAGGAAAATCAACTGTAGATTTGCAGGTTGATCAGAGTACTGGTAGCTATCAAAAACTAAAGAACAAATACGTAGGTATTGAGAGGATCATAATCCTAAAGGTAATACCATCATAAAGACCATAAAGTCCAAGAGTAGATGAAGTAAAGGTGGGATCATTGAATTTATGTTCCCTGGAAGTAAGAATACTAGAAGTTTAGATACCAGAAGAAAGATAAGATCTAAATAGCTCAGAGAAACCAATTCAGTTGAGGAGATCAACTAGAATCAGAAGACCAGTTCAACAGTATGGTGATGACAAGAATTTTCTACTCCTAAGGGATGTAGGAAAACATGAAAATTTTGAGGAGGCATATTATCTTAGTGACTCTAAGTAGTGATAGTTATCCATGAATGGAGAGGTGGATTCATTAAAGTTCAAGATAACTTGGGAGACAAATGAACTATTAGAGGGTAAAAAGGCAATTGATAAAAAATGGGTTTACCAGATTAAGGAAGTTTAATATGGAAATAAGAGATATAAACCATGATCATTCTTAAATGATTTTCAAAATAAGGAAGGATTTGATTTATTATAAATCTCATCATTGTTAGTTAAACTCTATACCCTCATAATAGTTCTAAGCATGGTTGCATCATAAGATCTGTATCTAGAGTATATGGATGTCAATACAACTTTCCTTCATGGTGAGTTGGAGGAGGATATTTACATGGAATAGATAATAGGTGTACTAGAAGTTGGGAATTATAATTTGGTATGTAAACTAAATAAAATCCTCTATAGGCTGAAGCAAGCCTATGATAGTGGAATAAAAAATTTGATTCCTTCATATCAGAGGAAGGGTTCAGTAGGTGAAATATATATTATTGATATTATTGAAAGAAATGGGAAGATAGAGTATTCATAATATCTATTTTTCATGTGGATGACATACTAATTGTTGTACCGAATGTTTGGAAAATTTGAAATTTTAAGTGTGATTTTTTTGAAATATTTGAGATGAAAGATCTTGGAAAGTAAAGAAGTATTTTGGGGTTAAAGATCAATAGAGATATAAAAATTAGGACTTTGCTTATATATTAGAAATATTTTATATGAAAGATCATGGAAAGGTTTTGGATGGTTAAAATTATGCATTTCTCAATACCTATTATATCTCACTTAAATATTTCTAAGTCATAGGTTACAACAATCTAAGTTGAGGCCAAGTACATAGAGAAAGTAATATATGCATCATTTATCCAAATTTTGTTGTATTAAATGGTTTATACTCATCCATACATTTCCCATGTAGTGGGAGTTGTGAATCGGTACATGGATAATATAAGGAAAGTTCACTAGGAGGCTGTGAAGTGTATCCTTTAGTATTTGAAAGGATTAGAAGATCAATATATTTACTTTGTGGAGGATGATCCATTATAAATTTTTGTGGACTCTAACTTCACTAGAGATTTAGATACTAAAAAGAGTAAAATAAGTTTCATGTTTACATATAGAGGTGCTATAGTTAGTTAGATGTCACAACTTCAGAATATCATTACATTGAGTACAATAGAAGTAGAGTATGAAACTACCAAGAAATATTGGAAATAAATGGTATGGTTGAATAGATTACTATAATTTGGATGGATTTAGGAAGGGGTATTAATTTACTATGATAGCTAAAGTGATGTTCACTTGGCTAAAAATCAGGTGTTCCATGATTGGACAAATAATATCAACCTGAAGTATCATTTAATTAGGTAATTGATGTAGAAAAAGGAGATAGATTTATAGAAGGTAAAACAAATCCAAATTCCACAAGACATATTCACCAAGGTAGTAGTTATAATATACCATAACCCACACACCTCAATTTTTTGTAAAAAACATGAACTTTACATTTCTGGTTTTGATATTAATGAAGGTGACCCAATTTTTTCTATCCAAAACTTACAAGATCAAAAGGAAAAATTGGATCACTTAAACACTCAAGGACCTTTTATGTTTATAGTTTTAAATAATTATGAAAATCTCTTAAAAAAACAATGCCCATGTTTTCAAATGATAATTTATCCCACTTAATCCATATTTTCTTATTTCACATTAAGTCACCATCATCATCCATATGAAACCCTTAATGACATAATTCATTCAACAACATTCTTTATAACCTATGTAAAAGGAAACATAATAAGGGTGAGATCAAATAATCAGTAAGGATAAACATCTTCATTAACAAATTAATTCCATTAGTGAGCATAAGAAATTCCTAAGGGTGTGATAACATAATCAAAGTTCATTAGTACAACATAAGAATATTCATACCCAACAATAACTGGGTTATCAAACATGAAAAATGGCATAAGGCCTTAAAAAGGGAAAGATTAATCATAATAAATAATCATGATCCATATAATATCAATATTGATCATAAGAAACATTATAAACCCATAAAAATAATAGATAAAACTTAGTAGTATCATGGAAAAATTATCATCATATCACTTACAAATGGAATAGCCAATACTGTCAAATTCCATCACCAAAGTACCTAATGCATTGGAGGAATATCACGAACTCAGACATACTTAGTTTATTATGGAACCACCTATCCTTGGTTAATAATGTAACCACCAATCCTTGTTTTATAATATAACCACACAACCTTGGTTTATGATAGAACCATCCATCATCATGAACAATTTATAAGAGCTATATCATGAATAAAGTGTATAGATTATTCATTTCATCATAAAATCATAGAAACAATCATTATTCCTATCATAATTTGATTAAATTGTGGAAAAGAAATAGGTTCCATGATAATATTTTTGAAACATGATTAACCCATGGAAAATAAATGAGTTCTATAACAGTCTCTTTGAAACATGATTAACCCATGAAAAAAACGAGTTCTGTAACAATCTCTTTGAGATAGTCATAATACATCTAGAGAAAGAATGAGGATGGTATCAATAAAAAATATCTTCATTGGATCATAATTTAAAACAAATGTTTTTATGTTAATGAATATAAATACCATTAAAATGTCATTAATTTTTTGAGGAAAATAACCTTTTCATTTTGAAAATCACTTTTAAAAACTAAAAGTTAACCAAATATTGTGAAAATACTTTTATTTGAAAAAAAACTTGGAAACATATAAAGTAAAATCCAATGAAAATAAAGGAAATTATGGTGGGAAAATCCATTCATGTCATAAATGTTAAAAATAATAATTCTTTTCAATTTTTTTAAAAAGGGAGTCAAAAGTGATCTATTTGGAAAATATTAAGAAATTCCCATCAAAACATTTTCAAATAAGGTAAAATATCATATAAAATGGCTTTAAGAAATTATTTATTTTAAAAAAAGAACATTTTTGAAAACATTAAAGAAAACATGGATATAGAAGAGAAAGATGCCCAATCTAAAATAAAATACAACATCAATATCACTTAAAAAAGACTTTCTTGATATTTCTTCAATAAATAAGAGAGGGAATATAAATTATACATTTTCAAAACATTAATAACTATAGGAGAATAAAAGTGACTTAGTTCAAGAAAATAACATCACATTATTTCCTCCAAAAGAACCTTGAACATAAACAATCCCAAAAGAAAGGAGATTGTAACATAAATCCTTTTCCACTATAGTAACTCTTCAATCATAAGCCCCATGAATGAATAACATCAAATGATACTTTAAATATTTTGAACAAAAGGAGTTTCATACTATAACATGTCGGAGGGTAGGTTTAGGAATGAGCCCGTAAGGGGATCTGATCTCTGCTAGGTATTCCCTCATGCCGCCTCCGTCGGCCAGATCTACTCTCCTTCTTCCCTAGTTCGGAGGTTGAGGCGGTGTTCTTATTCCTGTGACCCCGTATTGGCTCGTCTTGCGCGCATCGAGGTCTTTTCGACTCGATGTTGATTCTGCGCCCGAGCCCCTGGTCTGGTGTATTGAGGATGCCACTTTGGCCTTAGATCTGGGTGTTTTGGAGGTTGAGTTGCATCTGTGATCTGGTTGGATGGTTGCGTTGGGAGATCGCTTTTGCTTTTGTTTTGTTTTGTGCAGACGAGGACGACAGCGGGATCTTTGTCAAATAGACCCTTGTTCAGGGCGGTGGGGTTGCAGGCAGCGGTGTGTGCGTTGCTGATGTTTGTGTGATGTGTCGAGGGTTTCTGCCTCGTTGCTTACGGTTTTGGTCTGAAGCGGTGATGTTCTGGGTCTTGTTTCCTACGACGATGACGATGCTGAAGGTCGGTGATGTGGTTCGCCGGCGTTAGACGACGTTTGCTGGTATTTTTCGTCGGCGTTATGTTTTGTTCGGGGACGACGGGATCTCGACAGCGTTGCTCCGTATGGTACAGGTCCGGCGTGTCTCGCCGGCGATCTGGAGGGAGGGGACGTTGGGATTCGCGAAGGCTCGTGTCTCGAGGGCGACGCGGATAAGACAGAAGAGCGTCTGAAGGTGACGTAGTATTCGATGGTCCTCGGTATTCGAAGCCGACGCGTGAGCGGCGTGTCGGGACTCGTGTGATGGCGGTGGATCAGTTAATTGAAATTTGAATTTGAATTTTATGTACAAGGGAACCGGCTACCCTCAATCCGGCTTTTAGAAAATCAAAAAAATGATTTGCAGCAGTGCATATCATAAATTTTTATATCAAATAAAGATAATTTTAGATGAATAAACCTTACAAAAATCATACCATCAAATTTGAGAATTAATCAATGAATAAATTATGTGTATCAAATGTAAATCCATATAAAAAAATTGGAAATAAAAGAAAAGATAATAAAAAATAATTACAAAAATAATCATAGAATATCACATAAAATGAAGAAGTAATATAAACCAATGAAAATAAATTGAGTTATGAAATTATTTACCGCTTGGTAAATTTCAAGTCAAATACCCTTAGATGAAATAATTCAAATTGAAACTTAGAATACCATGATGTATGAAGGATTCATGATATCACATGTAAAAGGGGAAGTACATACACCACGCAATATAAATAAGTAGTGAATATGACACATGTCTCCTATAAGTAAAAGTGAGATAAGAAAAACCCTTACCTCAAGTCTAGAATATATATCCATATCCTTTAACTACTATATAATAAGATTATATCAATTATTTGATTTCTTAATAATCTTTTCCAGGTTTAAAACTTATACTAAAATAATTTATTTTAAGAAGGTATATGTGATATCATAAATACAAAATTATAAAAATGTTACAAATATCACATATATACTTTAAAAACATTATTTAAATAATTCATGAGAGGGAATGATGGAATATTAATGACATCAATTTGTGAGGTAGTAGTCCGTCGTACAGACGAATGATGATTTCATATCCCATTTTATGGAATATCATATGGATTTAGGTTATGAAATTAATATAATAACATCTTAGTATATAATAGATATTGGTGTTATCATAATATCATAGATTAATAATATTTGAAGTTGGTTGAATAATAAATAAAACAAAAACACCTAGTTATGAATTTTACCTATACTCAAACCACCTATTTAGGATTATACCTAAAGTATTACTAGAATGGATTTTTGAAAAAAAAGGAATATAGGATTAAGGGATGGAAGTTGGAAGGTGATTTGGGGAGGTATTTTCTGAATCAAAAGGTTTTTAAGGTGTGAATAAGGGAGGATAAGGTGTGACCTTTTATAAGTGAGGTGAGTGACACACTTGTATTTTTTGAAAAGAAAAGGTGTATCCATGTTTTTCACATGAAAGAGGGTCCAATATAGACCATTATCGAGACTTGTAAATGAAAAGGTCTAAATATGACCATCCAATAGTTTTAGAAATTTTTTTAGGTCATTTTGACCCTAATATTTTTATTTTAACACTAAGGAAACCCGTTTTCACCTTATAAAGATAATTTATTTAATGTTTTCACTATTAATTATGGTAAAAAATCAAGTTGAACTTATTAGATATTATAAATTATTCTAATTAAAAATATGGAATACATTAGACCAAATTCAATTAATATAATTTGAGAATTTTAATTTAAAATTAAACCTATAGACATGATGAAAAAGCGGATTTTCAAAAAGTGCATTTTTGAGAAAAATATGATTTTATATATACTACATGACTAATAATATTCATTATATGAATATAAATTAATATTTATTGATATATAATATATAAATTTAATTTAAATCACCCCCCATTATAGTTTTTTAATTAATTAAAAAGGAGAAACAATATGCACTTTAGAATAATTTTAAAAAAAACCCTGTTTAAAAAAAACAACCGTATACTAAAATCAATATTAAGTTGATTAAAAATAAATTTAGTGGATTAAATATAAATAAATAATACTTATTTTAATTTAAATAATATTCAAAACATAATGGAACTTTTAAATTATTATTTTTTTGAAAATAATTGACATTTTTAGAAAAATTGGTTTTTTTACTATCCATCGAAAAATAAATATTTTCTAAAAAATACTAAAATATCACACAAAGTAATTTTTTATATTATTATTTTAAAAATTAATTTAATTATATCAACTAATGTTTCTAAAATTTCCAAAAAATAATTATAATGTTTTTTTCATGAAAAGAAATAAAAATCATTTTTGAAGAAAACATGTTTTTGAAGAATAAAATTACTTTACTAAATATTTATTGATTACATACTAAGAATGTATCAATAATTTATATTGAGTATAAAATTATATATATATATATATATATATATATATATCATAAATTATTTAATACTATTTATACCCACCGATTTAACGACCAGGTTATAATGCTTATATTTTTCACTGGTCGTTTAAGCTCAATGTTGTATGACAAATATTCTATCGAACATAGTTTTTTTTGCTGAAATATTTTGGTGTTACAATAGTTCAAGAATTTTTGAGGTAACATTAATACTTAATGGTACTTGGGTGAAGGAAAGAAATAAAATGGGAATTCTACTCAATGTTAAGTGTTGAAGGTTTGCTAAGGTTTTCCTTGGAACAAGTCTTCAAGTGGGATAATTTTGGGATATGAAGCCTTATTTAGATCAATAGAAGTTTAGTGTATCAAAATTTCCTGAATAATAATTTCATTTATTATAATTTTAGTTAGAGATAGGAATATTGGATCAATGTGAAGGTTTTGTAAATAGATATTCTCAAATGGTAGTAGGTATATTGAAAGTTTGCATCTATCGATGGTTCTACAGTGAAGTAATGGGGGGTCTGTATATTAAAAAAGATGATGGGTCACTGGGTTGGTGATATTTCTTAGATGGTTTTTCATTATGATCTATATTTATAGGGGAGAGGCTTTAAATTGTTTGACCGGTTGTGATTATTATTTAATAATGTGTGACCTTCAGTCAAATTTTGGATAAAGTAGAAGAATATATGGTTCAACTGATCATTTATTGGAAAGATGAAAATTTAGTGAGGATTACTTGTAATTTTTAAAATATTTTTATTCACCTATGATTTTTTAGTTATAATAAATGCATAATTTGTGTTCTTACCCTATGCATGTAAGATATTTTCTGAATCACATTATTTTTTTTCCTCTACTTTCCTATATTTTTGTTGTATATTTTACTATTGAATGTATTTATGATACTTTTTGTTTGTAATGAGGTGTGTGTGCACATGGATGAATTTTTTTCAGTGATTAGGGTGTAGTGACTAACCAATTATAGCACACTCAGTCGAAGGGGGAGGAAATTTTTAGATATTTAGTATTTCTCTATGCTGCTACAACATACAAATTTTTGGGGGATCTATCGATCATAATTCTAGTGGTTTATCAGAAATCTAATATATTAGGGGAATAGAGGAAATTTAAACCACCACCAAATGGTTATATGGTGTTTTTTTAAACTTCCTCTAAATTTGGTGTCAAAAATCAAATAGCATCATTTTCATCCATTTAGCAGAGGTTTTTGGGAAGTGTCATGAAATGATATTTAGTGGTGTTTATTTCATTTTTTAGTGGAAGTTTTGTTTCAGAAAACCATTGATGGTTTTTAGTGGTTTGACCCACCACTATATTTAATAATATAAAGTGGTGTTTTAAAAACCACTAAAAATATTTTTACCATATATAGTGGCAGTTTAAATTGATGCTATTTATTACTATAAAAAAGCATAATAAGCTGCATCCCCATAGAAAAAATTATTACAACAACCATAAAAAAAATCACAAAGACAGTAGGTAATACATGAAAATAAAAAAGAATCATATTGATATTTTATAATCTATATCAAACTAAATATAAATGTATATTTAGTTAAAATATAATCATAACATGATCAAAATGTATGCAAAATAAAATATATATATTTCTAGAACTGATAATTACTTCTTGTATACAAAAAATTATAACAGGAAGTGAGAATCAATATTAAAAACATGAAGAGTGTTAATATAGGATTACCAAGTCAGTGATATCAGTAAAAAAAAACCTAGTATTACAAAGATAAAAACCCGAATCAAATAAAGATACACCAAAATATAAGAAACATTGAATAATTTAAAGGTTAATAATAAAATCTAAAATCAATGTATTAGAAATATTATAAAGAATGATCAAATTACAATGAATTAAAGACCTTATAAAAACACCAAAATCCACCATTAAAATCAATAATAAATAAGTTCTTGTAAAATCAACACAAAACAACCTCATCATGTTGCCAATTCATCCATGATTAAATATAACCACATTTCACAATATTAAAAAATCACTATATAATGCCACATAATTATATAACCCCACCATATATATAGAACCCCACACTTCATTTTATAGCAACACTAACTCTGTATATCCATTTCAAACCTCTTTTACATTTCCACCACACATCCTCATAAATAATTACCACATCATCACAAAACAACTTCCAACACACCAAAAATCAAAAAATAACATGAAATGAATTACTGGAATAATTTTCCCATAACAAGGCTTCCACATAACAAGACAATAATGAACTACTCCCCCATAATCTCATAGACCTTTCCTCCACTGATCTCTAAAATCTTCCATACCTCACTATAAGATAATAAAATTTACACTATAACCCCAATTTCATTCTAGAAACAACACAACACCCCCAATACAACAAGAATAACAACAATAACATGAGAAAAAAATGGATAAATCCCAAAACTTATGCACCCATGACTTACTTCTAACCTCCTCATTATATGGTCCAAATGAACTCTCCCTCCTAAAATGAGCTTTCTAAAATCCCTACTTTCATCATAGTGATCATATGCTACCCACGCTAACTCTAATATAACATTTAAGAAAAGGATATAATGATTTAACCTTCTCATATGTCACCCATAACCAAACACAACCCCTAAACAATAAAAAACCACTTTAGTAAGATACCAAACACCTCATATTTCTCTATTTTACCACAATGTTTCCCAATATTAAGATATAAAAACATCACTTACTTGTATTAGTCTCAATAGAATAAAGGAAAGAAAATAAATTCCCAATACAAATCCCTAATAAGAGAGAAAAAAATTATAATGGAAGTATTTAAATTGAATTATTTAAAAAATAACCTAGAAGAGAATAAGAATGATGAGTATAAGGGAAAATTCAAAAGAAAATATAGTAAATAAACCAATAATATAGACTTCATGTAATGGAAGAGAAATACATATACCCCTACCTCAAACTACAATATTCTTTCTCAATCACTATATCATTGTGCCTGCCTATCAGGATTTTAGTTAAACAAGAACACCGCAAAATCCAAAGTCTATCCTTGTCACTAATCGATGAACTAAGACTGTCATCGTCTTTATCTTAGTCTCCATCTCCACTCCCTTATACTGGAACCTATATGAAAATTTTCTTGAAAATTAAACAGTATTGTATATTTAAATTTCAACTTAAAACCAATAAAAGTTTATATACTTAATAGTTATAAAATTATGTGATTTACCTTCTCACTCAAACCATCCATTAACACAATGTCACCGAGGATGAATCCATTCATATTATGATATAATATAACCAATTTTTTCTATAGATCAATTAATTTTACATCCAAAATATATATATGACCCCATTATTTCCAGTTTGTGCTCCCCAATTTGTAGAATTATGTTTTTAATTGCAAGAAAATACCTTTGAGAATATCAAGGTAGGGAGTAACTATAACCTAGAGTAGATTCTATTGGAATCCTTGGTGACCTTCCAAATACCTCAGTTGATTATGGTCCTAAACCCATCTCATGCACATGACTAGGGTGATCGTTCCCAAGGACCCGACCAACTGAATCATCCTTGGATACTGAGAAGGACTGTATGAGATTAACATCCTATAATTTTATTTTAACCTATATATAAAATAAGATTAAAATTTAAATAAATACATAATAATAAAGTGACAAATTATAATAAATTATTATAATGAAAAGGAATTCATACACGAAATTATTTGACAATATCATCCGAATGACTCCCATCAAATTTCATATGACCATCCGACCAAAGTTCTATCCAGGAGACTTGGTGACCTAAATTTTTTGTCTACATTAAACAAAGATAAATTAATAATTTAATATATGAAACAAATAATATTATCATTTAAATATTTAAAATAATGAAAATATTACCATATTCGATCTATTTCTTGAAAAACTATTTGAACTGATAGTACGAGGGTTGATTTTTTAATCGAATTGATACATTTTTTCTTGAAACTTCCAAAAATAAATAACATATAATTTAATATTAATGTATGAAATGTCATATCCTTTTAATATGAATATATATATATGTAAAATTATATTAATATAATGATATATATTTTAATACCATGCGCTTCTCATTGTTATGACTATTAACAAACACTTTCCACTGCTCTCTAGGTACCCCTTCATGTACCTTATCATATTACTATTGAGTGGTAAATTATTTATCGATGAATTTGTTCCAAATACTCAATTGAGCCATAATGTATTAAAATTACCTTTATATGGAAATAAAATACTTCATTATTCAAATATTAAGGCATATGCTTCCAATAAGAATATGTAATCAGAAGGGTAACTGGCTCATCCAGCAACTAACCTAGAATCTGGCCAAATAATCCCATATCATAATCTGTTGGGACCCCACAACAATAAAAGAGGACAAATATATTTGAATAATTCATATTCCATAAATATGAATTGTTAATATTTGTCTTGGAAGTAATATTGTTTCCATATTTTATGAAAAAATGGTTATTAGTATAAAAATTTAAATAAATTTATTCACATTAAAATTTATACATATAACCATCACCCTCTAATATCCTTATGAATAAATAGAAGTGACCACTTGTTCCCTTGCTGTAGAGTCACTTCATGCTAAACCTACCGAATTGGGAGTAAATATGCTAAATGTTGATGGGAGGGAGAAGGAGGGTGTGCCAGATGCTGAATATAGAGAGAAAAAGGGTGTGGAAGATGCTGATAGGGGGTGTCCTAGATGCTTTAGAGAGGGAGCTCGAGGGATCATCCGATAACACTGATGATATCTTTATGGTCATGGGGACATTAACCAGAGTCAAACGGGATTAGTGAATCACTTATTCATTTGAATTTATATCATTTAAAAAAGTAAAAATAAAATTATAACATATGTTTTGAAATATTCATTTAGAGAAAGAAATTTAGAAATAATAATAGATGCACAATACAAACAAACATAATATACATTGGTATGATATTGAATGACTACACATACAAAAAAATAAAACATTTTCCATTTTAAAATTAAAAAACTCATGCATAAAAATAAATTTAAATATGATTATATATCCAAAGTACTAGAAATGAGTAATATATAACATATGTGGTGGATAAGTTAATAGATTACTACACATACAATCATATTGTTCTTTAATCATGTCATTATCGTGCTTCATCATTACTCCATCTACTTCATACATGCATGCAAGAATAATATTTTCAATATCATAATGGAAAAATAAGTCAGTTTATTTCTGTTGATGTGATTCAATATTAGAGGTCAAATCTTCCACTTCATCACCCATATCATATAATTCTCTTTATTTTATGTGAAAAACTACACTCCACCCTTCATCCATGAAATATTTCACATAATATACCATTTTCACTTGCAATGAGAAGATATATGAATCATGTACTTCATGGTCACTAACGTCCATCTAGTGAGATAATTTAATAGATATAAATTTCAAGGAATCTCTTTTAATACCCCTGGTAATATCGATCAACTTTTATTTGAATAAAACAAATGAAAAATAACTATGGTAGTTTAATTAAATAATATTAGTCATCTTTCCATAGTATCCTAATTAAAAAACTATAAATATACCAGTATTATGTGTTTTTAAACCCTCTTACTGATCAAATACATGAAATTTTAATCCATTCACATAGTAAGCATCAAAATTTCTAGCTTATTTTAGAGGTCCTCTATTAAAAAACTTTAAATCTTCTGATAATGCAACCTGAGTATTAGTATTTATGGTCTAAAAAGATTAATATACATTATTATATTTAAAAAATATATGTTTCAAACTATTATCCTTGTTGATTTCAATATTTATGATCTTAAATGATGTGAAAACCATTCTATAATATCTTTATTAACTGCTTTTGTTATATCTTTCTCATTTAATGTTCGAATTCTCATGTGTATCTTTGTTTGTATCATAAACACTTTAGTAAATGGATCTAAAATTTCACTATTTAGTAGAACATATTCATATTCTTGTAATAATTCCATTTTATCAGTTTCATATTTTAGATCCTCCCAATTGATCAACCAATAATAAGAAATATTTTTTATTTACCATGTATTTGAGATGGAGTTGATATATCTTCAACATGTACAACTTGAATGAATCTTGTCTCAATGTCATCTAATTATCTAAAACAAAAGGTAAGACACTTCTCTAATAAAAATCCTTTAAAAATAGATCCTCCAGGTTGATCCTTATTTTTCACATATTATTTCAAATGACTAAGATATCTGTGAAATAAAATAAATAAAATACAATTATTTATTTAATTAAGTGTTAAGAATGGTTTACCTAAGGTGAATAAATATTAATAAAGTACCTATAAATTGGATACATCCATTTATAATTCACGGGACATTCTAATTTAGTTTCCTCAAAAAAATTCATAGTCAAATGCATCTTGATAGTAAAAAAATTAAGGAGTAAAGATCATCTCTATTGAAAAAAGTGTCAATACAAATCTATCCTAAATATTTTCAAGATCAACTGGAAGTAGAGTTTTCTCACACAGTTGTATCAAACTTTTTAGGTAACAATGTATTCAATTCCAATAGTAGTAATTATTATAAAAAATATGAGAATCTTGATTTTTAAATCCACATAACCCATGATTCTTTTAGTAGATATAACTTGAGATGTTACGTGGATACCAATCAAACACTTTAAAATGTTTTAAAATTAAAAGGAAAATATATTTATCCCTATTTTTCAATGTAAAAATTTCTAGATCATACTTTCCATTCTCATCTAGCCATAGTTCTAACTTTATATTCGTTTTTTGTAAGCCCTTATAAGCATTGATATAGTCCTTTGATTTTCCATCCTCATTATGTAATGTGAAGATAACATTATCACAAAAATTATTTTCAATATGTATAACATCAAGATTATTAAGAAACAAATTAAATTCCAAATATGAAAGTTTGAAGAATATATTTTTTTCTTCCATTGTAACATCCTAATTTCAACTGATGATGCACTTTGAACTCATTTCCCACTATCATTAAAATGATGCACCTTCCAAAATTATAATTTTAAAATGGAAGAAAAAATGGACATGATAAGAAATATTATATCATTTAATTAAAAATTACTAATTTATTTGAAATAAATAATATAAAAAATTATTTATGTGGATTAATTTGATTATATTTTTAAACAACATCATTTTTCTTATATTTTAATTCAAATGTATATAATCCATCACAAAATTATAACTTTTATATAAGTATGTTTAATGAGTTGAAAATTTAAAATGGACATGATAGTATAATGTTAAAAAATTAGCAAATAATTCAATAACCTTACAATCCACAATCAAGTATAATTATAAAATAAAGTGATTTTTGGAAAAAACTAACCTTCAATTTTTATACATTAGTCTATAATATCAATAATGATCGAAATATAAAATCATTAAATTTTTTAAATATTGAATTAAAATTATATAATAAAGACAAATAGAATACATTAAAAGTAAAAAAAAATATTAAAATGAAATGGAGAGATTATGAAAATCACCCCTGACCAGTGAGAAAGGGGAATGATGAAGCAGTGAGATGATAGGAGATGGGGGTGGTGGAGGGGGAAAGGGAAAAAAGGGAGACCATGAGGTCAAGAGTGAGGGATTAGGAGTGGTAGAAAGGTCTTAATGACCTAGAGGATAGGTCTCGATAGTGCGGGATCAGGGGTGGCGATGGCTCAATGATAGGGGATGGGGGTTTAGAGGGGGAAAGGGGAACAAGGGAGACCGTGAGGTTGAGGATGAGAGTGATGATGGTGAGGGACCAATGGATTGATAGAAAGGGGGAAAGGGGAAAGGGGAGTGATGGAGAGGGCTCTAGGAGGGTCTGTGAGGGATTGGGGAGTGGTGGAGAGGGCTTGGGGAGGTGCAGTGAGGGATTAGGTAGTGGCAGTGAGGGCTTAGGGGAGAAGGGTTAGATCGGGGGGGGGGGGGGGGGGAATGAATTTAGGGGAGGGGAAAATTGTGTTTTTTAATTATCTATAAAAAAACTAGCTGTGGTTTTTAGTAAAACTCCCCTAAAATATTTTAATTTTTTTATCCGTGGTTTTATAAATGGATGCTGATAAACTACCGTTAAATTTTTTGGTGAAGTGTGGTAGTATAGGCGATCGGTTTTTTAGGCTATAGTTCATAGAATTTACCACCAACATAAAGAACCCCAATTTTGATAAACACTCTACATAATCCTCCATTTAATACTCACCCTAAATAAGGATTAAAATTGGATATCCCCCATTTCAGAAAAGTCCTTAGGACATGCTATTATATTGGTGAGTTAAGAGAGTGACTTTCAACTACACTCGACTCAACTCGTAAAAAAAGCCCACAAAAGTCCTTATCCTTGATGTTTCATGTATTACAAGATAATTAAAGGTTTCTATCATCCTCTAAAACCTTCCTATTACTTCAATCCAACTCTAACTATTAAAAAAAGAAAACTAATTGGAATTGAAAAGATATTAGAAAAGTTCTAAGAGCATAATGACTCCAACACCACCACTCAATCTTAAGTCTGGGTAGATTAAAAAATCAAAGGTATCACTCGTACATAAAAAGATAAATCACATAGATGTTTATTACTAAAAATATTCCCCCACCTTTCATTAAAGTCTTTATGGGAGGTAAACTTCAAATAATAGAGAGTAGAAACCCACCCAATTTAGATCTCATTGCTAAAATTAAACGATACCATCACAACCTAAAGAAAAAATAAAAATCATGCATGAATAAGGTAAATATGTCTCAAAACCCAACCTTTAAACCCAAAACAAAACAAAAGAGTCCACTCATACTTTACAGAAGCATATATACAAAACAAAAATTCACCATTTGAAAACCTTATGATTAAAAAATCTTTCACAATTTAAAATACCACTCTTTATTTACTTGGAAATTTCAAAACATACACATTAGTTTTAAAAATTTTATTTCAATTTTATTATAAAATCCATTAATACTAAAACCACTGATCATAAGTTCAAAATCCTCTTTATTTCAAACCCTTATAAAGAAACTTTAAAATTAAAATCCTTGATGAAATATACCTTTCAATTCAAAATGATCCATGAAACCTAAAACATTATTACATCTATAGAGTAAAACCATATTTGAAATTTTTAATCCTATTAAAATTTTCATTTTCATATGGTCTAAAATTTCAAACATATGATGTTGTAACCATTTTTCCCCATTTAGAAAACTGAGAAAGAACCACCTTTAAAATAATTTTATGGGAATAAAAGTTTTAACTTTTGTCAAATCTCAAAATTTCTTTAAAAAATTTCCTTAAAATGAATAAACCTCATAAAAATAAAAAAACATTTGAAAATAAAATATAAGACTCCATTTCAAATTGATCCATCCTAAAAACCACATTTTTCTAAAAAAATTCTAGAGTTCCCTTACAAATATTTATCACCCTTTAAAATTGACACTCAAACATGAAAATTCATTTTATAAAAAAACAATCTCTTGGAATTATCTCTCAATGTATTTTTTTTTTCTATAGTCATACAAAAAAACAAAAATTTAAATCCCAAAAAATTTATAAAAATATTTTTCCAAATTATAACATTTCATTAAACCCTTCCTATATCACATAAAAAACACCCACAATTCATACTCAAACAAAACTCGATATAAACCAACCAACATAACCAAGTAAAAATCATTAATACATAAAAAAACATCAATCAAAATAATCTCAATACCATTAATTCCACAATAAAAAACTCCCTCATCCAACCTCATTTTAATGGAAAACAACATTAGAGTTTTACTTAGAGGTAATGGTAATAAAAAAAATGATTCATGGGTGTTACAAAGCTATGCACAGTTTGGCCACACAGTTTAGAATACCATATGACAACCATGGATCAAACTCTAGAAGGGTTTTAGATCCATATTAATGGGATCCACATAGTTTTCTAGACCATGTGATCCAACCATGAATCCCTAGTTCCTTCCCAAATTACACCATGAAAATTTTGATGAAAAACCATTAAAATACAATGGGGATCAACATATCACTGTCTCAAACCAATAAATATAAGAAAAAATGAAAAAAGAGCTAAAAAACTAAGACTCAAAACCCAAATTCCCCTAATAAGTCATGTTTCTTTACAATAGACAATGATCAAGCACACACTCATGATCTTACCATTGATATATGATTATAATATTCTTCTTTGTACCATGATGAAACCAAAGTAACAATAGGGGTATATAAAATTATTTTATAATGAACCAGATTAGGTTGAACTGAATTGTCACCCAAGCCAACCCACAACAAAGATCATGAACATTCTCAATCACCCCAGACTAGCAACTAGTTCCAAGGCATACAAACATAACCATTTTATAATGGTTTCACCCTCAAAATCAAACAACCAAAACACATATATTCCAATAATAATTCGATATGATCAATCCATAATTTGTACTTCCACACTATTAAATAAACATATTTAAAATAATAAGACAAAAAAAAACAATAATAATAATAACCCAACAAATCATAAAAATAATACCAAATGAAATATAAAAACAATAACCAAAATCATTCTATAAAATAAGTATAAAGAGAAAAACAATATCCAAAATACAATAAAACCATAAAATTATCCAGGGATGGTGAGGCTAATACAAACAACCCAAAACCACTAGGAATATCAAAACACTTTACATGATCCCAACATCCATGTGGAAGTCATTCACCACCAAAAACATACCCTAGAATGTTGAATATCACCAAGAAGAGTCACTATACCCATATTAATCCTTAATTTACCCTTTTCCTAGAAAAAAAGGTCTATATATTCCCAAAGGCATATACTGGGTGTGAGGAAAATCCTAGTAGGATACCACAATGAATTTTCATATTACTTTATCCACAAAAACCAATAATCCAAGTTTGAAAAAAATAATGGAAATATATTTTTTTATTTTAAAATAGTTTGATCAAATCCATTGAGCTTACTTCAAAATAAGACATATTCAAAGACAAAAAGAGCATGGAAACCATAAATAAATAAATAAATGGGAAACATAGTTGAATAACCCTGAACCAAATAAAAGATAAAAAACCAATATCATATCAAAACCAAAAACCTACATGAAACATCACAACATAATGTAAGAAACATAGGGGGGATATAACTTATAGGTTCCAAAGGCACTAAGACTCACTCATAAATCATTAGTCAACTTATGTGACCCTAAAAAAGTAAGGCAACTTTGACCTCTTAAGAAAACTCTAAAAATTATCCCTATATAACATAATTCCTAAAGATAGGGAAACACCCATTCACTCACCCTCATACCAATGGTCACCCATGTGCAACCAATAACCAATAAAAATCCAATCACACTCTTACTCATGACCATATCAATTAACCATCCAACAAATTAAAAACCCCCTTTTAAAAAAATCCATTTAAAATAACCTTAGAGTCAAGACTCAAACATATTTTGAGCATAAAACTAACCTTCAAGGAAACCCATTTTGAAATCAAATAATTCTTTAAAAACATTTTGGAGCAAAAATCCCTTTTAGTCATTTCATCAAATACATTTAAGGTACAAAACTCATTTTTTTTGTAAAAGACACTTGAAACCAAAATTTAAAACCACAAATTCTAAGAAACACATCCATGATCACACAATGAACCAAAATAAATAAATAAAACATAATTCATCAAATTAAACCACATAAAATTTCTTAACATATGGTATTACATGGAAAAGTCCTATTAATTAGAGACACATACCTCAAACTAGAGTTAAAATAATTACCTTTATTGGAAACCACAATAACCAATAAGGAAAGATCCTCACAAACCTAAAAAACCAATATATTTCATTAATAAATCACCCAAAACCCTAGGTTGTCTCCATGGATACCTTGGGTTCCAAAATCCAAATAATAAGGAAGATGAAGAATTTAGAGGATACAGAGAGGAAAAATATCAAGGAAATAAAGTATTACCTTAGAGTAATCCACTAAAAAAAGGGAATCCACCATGTAAGTAAGCAGAAATAAGACTTTGTATAGAGAGGGTATAGATTGCATGAATTTTGAGGAATATGAGAGAAAAAGGTTTAAAATTCATAAAGGAAAATAAGAAAAATACAAATTTTTAAGAAATTTCACATACTATATTATTTTTCTACACAGTTTTCCAAATCACATACTAAACATGTGGGAGATAATATATTCTTTGGGTGATACTGCATGGTTTAGCTATATGGTTAGCACTGACCATGTGATAACATTGTTCCTTGGTCTGTTTTTTCCAAAAACCAAGTATTTTGATCCCCAAATCCCAAAAAATATAATAATAAATAACATAGAAAAAACCCAAATTAAAACATATTAGTATCCTGTTGGGTGTAACAAGTGTTTACTTTCCAATAAATAGATCAAAAATTCCTTATCTGTAATGTCCCCTAGGTTTCTTGGATAGAGTTGGAGTACCTCTCACCTTTGGTATGAATTCCTATACCCTATATTTTTCCACTAGTGATGATAGTATATAATCAACATTTAAGAGATTATAACATTGATATACCAATAATTAATAACTTATAAATAACCAAACAATATCCATAAATATATAATTAGTTTATGTAATGGAATTTCAGCAAAGTGATAACTATCATCATAAATAAACACACACAACATTCTATCATAAAATAAACTCATGCAATAATAGGTAATTCATAATCTGATAAAGAGATCGCCCATTAGGCATATCATATGTATAATATAACCAAAAGAAAAAAAATAAATGATATCCAACAAAAAACCATCAACCTTTCCTTGGTATCTCCACCAAAATCCCATCAGGCTTCTCTAACCTGATCACATGTGCAATGGCTCATGTCCTGACCTATACATCAAACACAAGGTATGTATGTTAATTGAGGTGATAATGCATGTTGTAAATATAAAACTTAATAGGATAACATGAACAATGACCCTAATATATTCCATAATATACCAATGAATGGATCCATAATAAAAAAATAAGAAATGCACTTAGCATGTAAGAAACTAAGCTAAGATACAATGTGCTAACCATGACACCATGACACTCAACCCTATTTTATTTGACCTATTTTATAGATTTGAATTGATTATAATATTGGAAAAAGGACCTAACTCATATTCATCCACTAAGGAGAATATATATCATAAAAAAGAATCTGAATCACTTCTATACCCTAAGAAGAACTATATAAAGGACCTATCTCATGACCATCCCCTAGGAAGAACCGTGCAAAGTAACCAACTAAATTTCATACCCTAATAAGAATTGTGTGGAGGAATCAGGTCATTACCATTCCATATAAATAACCATACCTCACTACACACTACATCATGTGAATTTAAGATAAAACAAAACAAAACATGGGGTAAATAACCCATAACCTAGTTCCCAACTAGTATCCAATCTATACCTAGAATATCAATAGTGATTAATCCATTCCTAGATATTATCTAGTATCTAGAAGCAATGGTGATTCCCAATACTCAATCACATCACCCATATAAGATTGAATTAACATAGACTACCATAAAACTATAATCTCTCAACAACCCCAATATCATAGGACATAACTTACCCACATCCTACACTCTCATGCCACAACAATTTAAACCAATCAACTACCTTAGTTCTTATGGATAACCAAATTATTTGGTCATAAATAATTAAATTAGATCCTCTCTTAGCCATCACCCCAAGAACACCCACATCCATGGTGATTATGATGCACATAGGCAATTCCCTAAACCCAACCATGAATTGAGCATGTGGGTGAACCCATCATTAATATATTTCCTCAACCTACCTTGAGGTAGAAAATTCTTCATGATTTAAAAGACACAAAACAGTTATCTATTTAGACATGTTCGTTAAATACCCAACATATCTCTTTTAAATATCCCTCAAGACCCATTCAATATCATAATATAATGTACTACTTGATGAAACCCCTAGAAACTAACCATAACTAACCATCATACCCAAGGGATTCCTATAGAAACCTCCTTACCATACTATACCATTCCTTTAAAGGACCATTATGTTCAATTTAATACCAAAGACTATAATTATCTTAAAAAAGGGAAATTACAACCAATAATTAATGAAAACCCTTTAACTAAATCAACCACTAAATTTCTATCCATGCTATAACCTTCTTAATAACCAATAAGAGGAAATCCTAGGCCCCTCATAAATTATCCAAAGCCTAAAGACCCTTTCAGGGTCCATTAAACTTAATTAGTGCATGTGATCTATGGAAAAATTATTGTCAGGTGAACCTAAAATCATTATATTTAGGAAAAAATGTATGTTCTAATCCAAGAAGGATTCTCCAAAATTATCTAACATTATCTCACTCCTTTGGTCCTTAATTTGGTCACCCTCACTTGAAAATCCATGAACACATACAAAAATATACATAATACATGTAATATATTGATTAATATGTAAGGTAACACTTACCACATGATCATCACAGTTATCATATATAATATTGATAGTTGATTCATCCACATTCACCTGAAATTATAAAATCATAAAGAGACCTATTTATAGTTTTTTACTTGAATACATGTTAGATTGATGAAATAGTGAGAAGAATCAAGAGGCATATGTCAACCTCATCTTTAGGAGTCCACTACCATAGAAAAATCATCCATCAGGTTAGATATAGAACATCCTAATTAAGTTGATATTTTAAAAAAACTAGTCTATTACCTATTGGGAACTTGGTGGGCCATCAGACTCCTAGTGGGTGTCCATCGGCTATCTAGTGAACCCTCTAAGATCACTTCCCCTGTAAATATCACCATCTTCTTCATGGTTACTATAATTTTTTATTATAGTCAACCACCTAATCAAAATTACACCAAAACCTTAAATTTATTAACTAATACCTCCACACATTAGCAAAATATTTTTCAAATTTATATCAAGCCTTGAAAATTGAAATCCAATATTAAATTTCAAAAATCCCTATTATAAATCCATGAATGTCTAAATCCCATCGTTTCCACTGATCTATAACTTCTAATGTCATTACAAAATCCCCACCACATATTTTCTCATTCTTGAGAAGTACCTAAGAGCATCTCCCAAACTCTAGTGAAACCGTTGGAATTTGATACCACCTATCTTTCATGATTCCAAACAATATATTTTTATTCAATCCATTAAAATAATTTAGATAATCTTCCTTTTCTTAAAAAAATCATGATTTGATCTATAATACTCACTAGTAATTTTTCAAATGAAATGTTTTACATTGAAATCAATTACGCATGGATAGTGATAGTCAATTACCCACTACACCAACATAATTTGATACATCCATGGATTTATCATTAAAATTATAGATTCATTATCTAAATCATGATATCTCATCACTAATGACAAAGTGAAAACACCTAATAATTCTTACTTGGGTTGGAATTTGTTTTATGGTTTGATATATTGAATAAATCTTTAATTTTGTAAGCCTATCATTGTGATATCCTTGAAAGTTTTTACATGTTCCTCGATCCAAATTATACCCTAAACATTCATCAAATTATATACCATTTTTATTACATGAGGAAATGAATCTAAAAAAATTCCATAAAATAATACTCAAATATAGTGTTCATTAAGAACTAGATACAACTCATCTAATATATAACCTAGTGAGAGTAATGAAACCTAAATTAATAAATGGGTGGGTAATTAATCAAATTTATCTATACGTTTCAAAAATATTCTTGAATCACTAAAATTTATAATTACCCAACACACCCCAACCTGATTTCCAAATCTCACATCTAGTCAGTTATTAAATAAACTGATTAGACATAACTCACTTGATTGCTTCCAAATGATGATATGAAACCCAAACCACCATTGGTTTAGGTTTTCTCGATACATTTCTATAAAGATTCACTATATTTATCTTAAAATTATGGTAATACCCTCATATAATCAATGTTGTGTTCCCTAAAATAATACTACCCTTATCATTGCTACTCAAACCCCAAATGCTCAGACTTCATCATCACCCAAGCCCTTTTGATCAAAATATATGACCATTACATTATAATAAACCCATACCACACCTCATAATAGGGTCTAAATACATCATGTTATTTCAATATACCATTTACCAGCATCTTAAATGATCTAATTCCTCAATATCTGGGTCTTAATGGGAATACCTCAGAACTCAAGAATTTAATAATTGTCTTATGAATTTGATGATCCTTTTCATTATAGACTCTTAATCACCCTATGAGAAGTTTTAAAATTTAATTGATTTAAAATATCATAGAAGTTGAGAAAACTCCTTCAATTCACTATTATACACTCTAGGACATCGTACACATTAACATCCCACCAATATCAATGCTCTTCTCACATTATTTCATAAAAATTAAGAGGCCACACCTCATTTCTACACTTGATCCAATGGAAAATTTTATCTATGACCCACATCATCCCTTGTTCATTTGGAGAAAATTCCATTGATATATCACCCCCACATTTACCACATTCCCAAATGTAATCCTTTAAAGAGTTTCACTAAATTCATATGACTTAGGTCTAAGTGGTAGGGGGACTAAAGAGTTCTAGACTCCCTTCCAATCATACTATATCATCTTGGGTTTCCTCAAACCATAAATTTCTCAAAGTACCTAATACACATCCCTCCTCAATGATGTTCACATACTATTAATGTCTCAAATTTAGTTAATATTTATCTCTAACTACCTCTATGAACTCAACTTAAAAGTAACATAAGAACTTAATCTCTTTCCTATATGATGGAATATAATCTAGAGAGCCATTATTAAAATTGATCTTATCCAAAACCAATATTTTCTAAATTTCAACCATGAAAGGGTACACACTTCTGAACTACCCCATATAACCACCAAAATCATGCTATAATGATTCATATCTCTTTGATCATAGGTTTTCACACCTAATAAACTAAACTTAAATTTCATTCATTCCAAACACATTTTTTAAAAAGCACCAATTATGATTTTATTTCCAATATACTCAAGGAATTACAAAAGTTGAGACTATATTGACAATCACATATCACTTACATGTATTTCCAGTACATGAAGAATTTACCCATGCTTTGATCATCTCTAATCATAGAATCATTTTCACCTCACATATTATACATCACTCATTTACTTTATTTCTTGGAAAGTGAGAATGATCCAACCTACTCAATGAAAAACTCATAAACAAGAACCCAATCAATATATATGTCAATATTACCCCATCCACAAGAGCTATACCCAAAAAATAATGAGATATCATTCCCACAGAACCAAGATATACATACCATTGATTATACGCTTAAACCATAATATCACAATTAATATTTTATCTTTAGATCTTAAACAAACCTAAGGCATCTCACACACCTTCCCTACCCTCTGGTAGGCATATAAATTACAAAATCATTCAATGTTGCTATCAAACCACACCCCAAGAATGGTATTGACTCATATATAAGACATAAATGTACACACTAACCCATGAACTATGTATACATCAATTATACCAATCCAAACCTAAGTAATTTAATGCCTAGACCTACCAACTATAGGTATAGAATTATAGTATATGAATACAATCAAAACATCATAATATTATAAATTAACATGAAAAAGCCAATTCCATTGGTTTCAGTTAATTAATATTCACCAAATAAATTATTTAAGAAAATACTGAATAATTTCGTATTGAATTTTAATTAACTAAAACCATCCCTAATTTTTTTATCTTCTAAATATAGTTTTTCCAAAACCCATTTTTAAAAATTCATTTTACAATCACATGTATTCATATACATGATAAATAAACCTATGTTTCTAGTATGATGCATGTGAATACACCTCTCTCCACACTAAAAAAATATTAGAACAATGAATAAATAATAAAAATATCACACTTTAAAAAATATCAACCATAACAGTGAAAACCAAAACTACAACCCCACCAACCTAATAACTTAGGCCTTCAATAGATAGGTGTTCATAAAGGACAAGATCATTTCTCATCACAATTTATTAAAAAACCTATCTCCATATACCATAACTCAAATTAATAATATGAAAGAAACAATTTTGTGATATTATTTATAATACCCCATCTTGGGGTTCCTTACCTTATTCAGATCATAGTTCACCTCAGGCATGCATCCATATATTCTAGAGGATTCCAAATAATGGTGAGGGTTTATGATCAACACTGGGGAGACTATACTATCAATATCACAATAATAAATAATAGATAAATAAAAAAAATATTTTTAAATAAATAACTAGATCACATAATGGAATTTCAACCAAGAACTGGCCATAATCATAAATAAATATACACCACATACTATAAAAAATGAACTCATTATATAACATACAAGTTTTACTCCAATAATATGATCTCCCACTAGTCCAATCATATATATAATATAACCAAACAGAACAAAATACATGAGTAGTCCTAATTATAAAATCCCAAGCTTATCCTTTTTCTCATCTCTAAACCCCATCAAGCCACTCTATCCTAATCACTCGTATAATGGCCTATGTCTTCAAATTCATATTAAGGTTTGCAAGTCAACTAAGGTGTATATGAGAGGTGTGAGTATAAAATTAATTAGGGTATAACCAATGAAGCCCCTAAAATATGCTATAATATACAGGTAAATGTATTAATAATAATATAAATAAGAAATAAACTCAATAAGAAATCAACCAAGATGTGCCACTATATGCTTATCAGGATACCACAACACTTGAACCGACCTACCTCATCCAATGTTAGAGATTAAAATCAATTGTAAGATAATATTGAGGAACAAACTCATAGTTATACCTTAAGGTGAATATATCCCAACTCAATTACATTCCCTAGGAGTAACTTTATAGAGGACTTGTCTCATTTCTATCCCCTAGAAAGAATTTTATAGAGGACCCAACTCACTTCTACTCCTAAGAAGAACCATGAAAAAGACCCAACTCGCTCTTATCCCTTAAGAATAATTATATAAAGGACCCAAATTACTATAATTACCTAGTAATAATAATTCCTCACTACACACTATAATATTTCATGTTAGGATATATAAAAACCACATATACCATACACATACCATGACCTAATTTACAGATAGTAGTCAATCTATACCTAACTAACTAATAGTGATAAATCTATTCCTAGATCCCAAATACCATCCAATAATAGTGATACTTTCCAATCTTGGATTACACAACACTTCTAAATTATCCCTAACATATTTTACCATAAAAACATAATCTCACAAAAAACCCTAGGCCCGTAGGCCATAATTCTCTTATATTATATATTTAAATGTAGTGATAAGCTTAACTAATCAACCACATTAGCTCATAAGGTAGACCAAATAAATCCATCTTGAAGGATATAACCTAGATTATCTCTTATCTATAATCATAATAACATCCACCTCTATAGTGATTACAATTCATGTAGTCTCTTTTCGAAATACAACCATTCACCGAATAGGTGGGAAAAACCATCTCAAAGCCATTGAATCTAAAAAGTTTTAGGTAAAACATAAATCATTATTATCAAGCCACACAAGGATCCCCACTTTAGAACCATGCCTTAAATACCCCACACGTATCTTTTAAATAATAATAAAGACCTATTTAATATCATAATATCATGTACTACTCAATATAATCCCTTGGAAGGAACCATCATCAACCATCAACCTCAAGGATTTCCCACATGAACCTCCTAATTTGACTACACTAAGCATTGGAATTTTTTTAACGTTAAATTTAATACCCAAGCTTATAATAATTTCAAAAATGAAAAATTCTAACCAACATCTAAGGCTAAACCTTCACCAAACCAACCACTAAAGGTTATCCCATGATAAAAACCTTCTCACTAATCCATGTGAACCCATACTAGGCCCCACAAAAAAATATCCCAATCTTGAAGACACTTTTGGGGTATGCCACACTTAATTAGTAAATGTTACCCATGGTTATATCATCACAATGTGATTTTATAATCACTAAACTTAGGGAATAACATCTATTCCAATCCTTATGGGATTTACTAAAATTATCTCATAGTATTTAACTCCCTCAATTTCCACTAAAGTCACCATAAGCTAAACATAAATTATCATATACAAAAACACATAATATATTACTCAATATATTAGGGACCTACTGACACATGCTTATCAAAATGATCTCATCTAATATTTCCAACTTATTTTATATCATTTACCTAAAATCAAAAAATTAGAAAAAGGACCTATTTTGAGATTTCCACTTGAACACAAATGAGATATATGAAATAATGATAAGGAACATGATTTCAATAGCCTCACATATAAGAGTACACTTCCACATATAACCTATCAACTAGGTGAGATATAGAGTATTGTGAGAGAAAATAAGCTTGAGGGAGAGGGAGGGAAGGTGGTGGTGGTGGGTGGGGGGGGGGTGCTCCTGGGCCAAGAGATGCACCAAGAGAAGGGGTATTAATTTAGTTTTTATAAAATTTTAATTAGATTAAAATTTTAAATAAATCATTCCACTATATACTTGGTACATGGTGAGTCACCTTCCCCCTTTTGGGTTTCCACCATCCATTCGATTGACCCTCTGGGCTCACTTCCCCTTCTAATAACATTGGGTACTCGATGATCCCCCACTGGTTACCCAATGAAATCTATAGATTTTATACTTCAGTTTATAACCTGGTTAAATTTACACCCAAAACTCAAATATTTCCATTTATTCCCCTGAAAATATGTAAAATCATTTTAAAATTGACACACAAGCCTTAAAAACTCAATCCAAACCCTAAATTCAAACCCCCCTTCTCCAATCCATGAGTGTCCAAATACTCTCAATTCTATTAACCCATAATAACATGAATCATGAAATTATCCCTAATACTTTTTTAATTATAATATTTGAAGGTGAAGTTTGTAAACTAAAAACTTAGTTATTTATAGAGAATAGATGATAAAATATTGAATTCTATAGAGGATATCCTTGTACCATTTTAAAAATAGTAAAAAACAAGGATAAATACCTAATAAGGAATAAATTGTAAGAAATAAAATTTAAGAACAATGGTAGTTTTTTTAGAATAAAAGACATCAATCTTTGAACATAGATCAAGAAGTGAAACAAATAAAGATATCAAGATGCATGATCTCTCTATAGGTATAAGCCATGCCCCTTTTTATCAATTGTTTATGTAATTAATCAGTTAAATCTATTCTTTAAATGGGATCTCCCCAAACCTTTATATAAATATAAGAATTAAATCATATGGAAATATATCTACTAAAGATAATGTGGCTTCTCTTAGACTATTTCCAATCCAACTGTTGGAGATAATGTGAATACTATTCATCGATTTCTTAGCATGAAAAAATGTGATCATTGAAGGAAATTTTGAGAAGGAAAAAATATAGCCATTTAAATTCGAATGTAGTAATTCCTACATATCAAATTTTATAATCCAACCTTTGTAGTAGACATGAATATTCTTAAGTAAATTCTCAATATGTAAAAATTTGACCGTTAGAGGTTGCGCTAAGATAGAAAAAATATATCCATTTCATTTTAAAAATAGTTACATCTACTCATTAAAGTTGGATGATGTATACATCCAAATAGATGTATCATCTATTATGTGTAATATAGATAGTGAAGATAATTATACAGAAATATTCATTTTTTTCTTCATCATCCATTATATTCTCTATCTATTTCCTTGGTGTTCCATTGGTAGATCCAAATTCTGTAGGTTTTGGTATATTTTAGATTATGTAGCATATGTTTTTACTTTATCTATTCTAAAATTCATCTTCCATTTTCTAATTATTTTATATATTTCATTTAAAACACTTTTTTAATATTTTATATAAAGATATAAATGTCATCTAATTATATTTTGGGGATATCCCAATGATATCCATTTTCTAATGATCACAAGACACAAAACATCAAAGATTAAATTGGATACACACTGGTATAAAAAAGTATTTACCATGTCGGAATTTTTTACATCGGTTATAAATAACCGATGTGAAAAGTTGAAAAAATTGATTTATCATTTCAGTTATATTATAATCAATGTAAAAAATAAATTAGCTTGATTTATTACATCTATTATTTTATAACCGACATGATAAATATTTTAAGAATTTTATGAAGTCTCATTTCATGTTATTCCAATATTTTTCATTTGGGTGATAGTGACTCGGTCTCTCTCACGTGGAAACCCCACAATCGATTCTTTGATGTTGTGGCCTCAAAATTCATTTTGAAAGGTATGATCATCATTCTTTCATCAGCACATCAATCTTCTCAACTTTCAACTCTCAAGTAAGCTTCACATGCTTCGATTTTGGTCATTTAAAGATCCCCTAAATCTTGTTTTGTGATTCCATCATGTATTTCACTATTTATTATTGAAAGTGGTTTTGTGTCCTGATATTGTTTTATCATTGGTCATTCGTGAATACCCTAAATCTACAGATTCCCTAAATCTCATTTTACGATTTCGTTTTCACTATTTTTTGTTGATTATATTAACATATAGATAGAAATGAATTTTTGTTTATTAATTTTTTTCCACTATAATACAATAGAGAATAGATTATGGATTTACACTATTTCTAATCACTAGGGTGGTATCTCTTTGTTTTGGTGTTTATGGAGATGTTTGAGGTGAATGGATGGGTTAATGCTACCTCTTTTTGAAGAAAATAGTCAATTTTAGTTCATTGAATAAGATATGTTCTTGGGGTTTATTTTATGATTTAAAAGTAGGGATTAATGATGGTTTTTAGTATAGTTTATATCTATATCTAAGAGGTTTATGTAGTTGAGAATATTTTAATTTTTAAACATATGAATGTAATTCATGTATTTTTCCCAACCCAGTGCTCCATCATGTGACCTGGTCAGCTGAGTATGTGACCTCAGGTATGCCTCCACATATGCAAAAGGTTGTTGAATAATATTGAGGGTGTAAGGAATATAGTGTAAAGAAAATAAAGTATTGTAAAGTGTTTCAATGAGAGTGTAAATATAATAGAAGAGTTTAGTGAATAAGAAAAATAATATGAATAATTTAATAATAATCCAATGATGAGATAGGAAAAGGGTAATAAATACAAATAAAAATCTTATAATGATATGAAAATATGAATCTAACTAAATGATGTACTAAAATTAATATAGTTAAAATAAAAGAAGACTCAAATAAAGACTCCAAAGACCATAGTGTTTAACCCCATGTTGGTCACTTTTCCAAGATCCAACCCATCCATCATGTAATAAATCATTGGTCGTTCCCAGATTCCTTAAATATATTTTTTAAATTTCATTTATTATGTCTTTAACTATTAATTATTAAAGGTGGTTTATTATCCTGATATTGTTTTATCATTGGAATCCTGGAATTTGTATTCAATGATGTTTTCCCTTTAGTTACTTACCTTATTTTTAATGAGTATTTTAGAGAGATAAAATTAAATATGAATTTTCATTTAGATATGCATACCATGTCACCCAATCTACATTTTTGATGTATCCTAATGTGTTATAAATGAATTATATGATCATTGGGATACTAGACGTCACTTTTACATCTTGATAATGAAGTTATTAGAACTTCTTATTCTTAAGGGATATTTGCACCACCTTCCCAAGACAGTCTAGGTTTCTCTCAAGGCATGTACACAAGTCCTTTTTTACAAAATACCATTTTACACAACAAGCTCAATAATAATGTTAAATAAAATAAACGTGTCTATAAAAATTACATGAAATAATGAAAATATTTCAATTCATTACAATCCTAAGACCTGTTAGGTTAATATTTTAGATAATTAAAATAAAAAATTATGTAAAAAAACTCATGCTATGATGGGTTAATAATACATCATAGTATTGGATGGTGTTTTTTTTAATTTAGTTTTTTTATCTTATTACTCAAAAAAAAATATCATTATAATTTTCAAATAATCATATATCTATTTAATATTTCAAAATTGTGTTACTTTCAAATTCTGGCATATTTCATATAAATATAAAAATAGCTTATATAACTATATTTTCTTTTTAAAATTATTTCCATGAATATATTTTTATTATTTATCATTTATATTTAAACTTATATTACATTATTGTGTATAATTTTTAATTATATATTTTAAATATGCATATATTTGTTTTATATTTAAAAATTTTGTTACTTTCAAATTATGAAATATTTCATATAAATATAAAATTGGATTATCTTAACAAGATGTATAATTTTGATATTAGTTATAGGTAATAATGAGTTGAATTTGGTGTTGGGAAAAAACCCCTCAAGGTATCATTGAAGCATTTTTGATGTAATTGTGTTTGTTGACAAAGTGGACCTCCGTGTTGACAGAGCAGACCACGATGCTAATTTTGTTGAAAAAGGGGGTTTACATGGTTATTTGTCGAACTACATAGATATTGTTGACAACATATATTGACAAAGAATGATGAAAAAGGAATGGACGATCTGGAGGCGGTACAAAAAAGAATAGATCTAAGGTGGTGCCGTTTTCCTGTGTTTGCCAAATTTTTGGGCCTCAAAATCGGAAAATGGGGAAACATGTTTTTGGAAAAGGATGTTGCACGCAAGATATATGGAGGTTTGGAATCTTGCACACAATGTAGGTTTTAGGAGAAGAAGGTCGAAAAATGGCAAAGGCATGAGGTGCACGAAATATTGGATAATTAACGCGAAAGAGGAGGTTGCATGAAAGATTTGAACATCAGCATGAAAGAGGAGAATTCACAAAAGATTTGACATTGGCACAAAAGAGGAGGTTGCGTGAAAGAAACTTTCATGCCTAAGACAATGTCAAATGGGGTTTTGCGTGCCAGGTATGATTTTTGGTCCGAACATCGAAAAATGGAAAAGGAAGAAAGTGCACGAAATATTCAAGAAGGGCATGGAAGAGGAGGTTGGTATGAAAGAGGATGTTGGCGCGAAAGAGACTTACGTGCCAAAGGCGATGTAAAATGGGGTTTTGTGCAACACTTCAGGATCTTGCAAGACATGTTGGGTTTTTTATGCATAGGGGTCAATGAGGTCTATAAATAAGAGGTGACCCCATCACACCAGAGAGCTCGATATTTTAGAGAAAATTCGAGCACCAGATTGAGTAAGAATTCCCCGAAAAGGGAGTTGCATGAAATATTTTGCGTTGCATGCAAGCTAAGAAAGTTGCGCGTAATATTTGACTTGCACAAAAGATTGAAGTTGCGTGCAAAGGGTTTTTCACAACAAAAGTGGAATCTTGTGCACAAGGCATTAAAGTTGTGCACAAGACATAGTAAGGGTTGCATGAAAAATTTGAGGTTTCCCGGTACACCCGGTGCAAAAATAGATTCATCTACAGGTGAAAGATGGACATCAATAGAGCATCTATCAACAGTTAAGGATGTATATTTCATTAGAGATAATGAAGAGAACTACAGGTCTATAAACTGTGAGTGGATCTTCTAAAAAAGTAGTGAGCTCACTTTAGTTGAAAGAGTAGTGATTTCTCAAATTGTGAGTGGTTATAAACCAAGAGAGACAGTGAGTCTACTCTGAACTTGTAAACAGAGTGCACTTATAGTGGATTTGGTACATTGGAACTTCGCCAGTGCATTCTCCTTGAATGTAGTCTAGTGAGGGTGAACCAATTAAAAATTATTGTGTCTTATTCTTTCTTTAAGATTCATTCATCTACAATGGGAAGAAGAGAGAGAAAAGAAGGTTTTTTCTAACAATAAAACAAGATCAAAAGGGGCAATTTTTTTTAATTTGTCATACCCTGATTCACCCCCCCTCTCAAGGTATCTATCCTAGTGGACCTAACAATTGGTATTAGAGAGACATGTTAATATCAGTAGTTCTATCTTAAATGGATCTCACCAATCACAAAGGGATTCTGATCTTCAACAGGAACAATTTTTAGCTATGGAAGAATCAGATTCAGCACTACTTTCGATCTTTGGGAATGGATGTATTCATAGCAGCAATGCATAGAATAACAACCGATATTAATAGTGATGCATTATATGAAGCTGAGAGTAGAGAATTGGATGCTGATGCCAAGGGAATTAATGCTTTAGGGGGATCCTTATCCAGTGAAATTTATATGAAAGTGATGTCATGAAAAACATCACATACCATGTGGGAAAAGATACTGAATATATATGAAGGTGATACAAAGGTCAGAGAGGAAAATATTCAAGTGTTGTGGTACAAGTATGAAGATTTGAGAATGAACTCGAATGAGTTTGTTGATGGATTCTTTGATAGGGTAAATGTTGTAGTGGAAGACATGCGAGATCTTGGAGAAGTTATTGAAGACACAAATATTGTAAAATGCATCTTGAGAAAACTTCCACCTCAGTTCAATCCAAAAGTTTCAGTTTTGGATGATAAGGACCCGAAATAGATGACGTTGGATAACCTGCAAAACACCTTTGTTGCATATGAAATGAGAAATGATGATAACAATGCTATGGATAAAGGGAAATCCAAAGAGGTGACATTCAAGGCCATGAAGAACCTCACCATTGAAGATTATCAGGAAGAAGACGAGACAGATGAGGTGATTTCATTCCTCTCCTCAAACCATCAAATAGGAAAAGGAAAGTTTAAAGGGAAGCTTCCACTTGATTGTTTTCGATGTGGAAAGGTTTGACATCTTGCAGCATGGTGCCCCAAAAAGTTCCAAGAGGATGATGATGTCGATGAAATCAAAATTCCCAAGAAGAAGTCTCCAGGCTATGGAAAAGGCAAGATATAGTTCAAGAGAAATTTATTTAAGAAGAAGAAACTTCTTTCAAAAGAATATGATAGTTCAGACGAGTCTAAGGTTGAAGAGGTTGAAGAGATAAATAATTTCAAAGATCATGGAGAAAATTATATGGTGGTAGTTGTCGGTAGTTCTTAGAATAAGAATGAAACCGAAGCTGATGAAGAAGAAGAATAAGTTGAGGGAAGATTTGATGTGAAAACTGAGTTATAGGCTACTCTTGAGAAGCTATATGTTTGGAGAGCCAAAACAAATAAAGCTAACAAAGTTTTTTGTGATGACAAACTCTATATGAAATAGTAAGAAGAAGAGAAGTCTGAGTTAATGTAAGAAATTGAGAAACTCAATTCATCAACACCATAGGAATCAGAATCAATTAGTGAGTATAAAATAAAGATTTTAAGAATAGAAAAGGGAGATTGATATCTTGAATAACACAAGGAAAGATCAAATAAAGCGTATTGAAGAACTTAAAGGAAAATTTGTTGGTTTATGAGAACAAGTTAAGGATCAAGAAAAACTTTTGACTCCTACTGGGACATCAGGAAAGCAGATCACTCAAAAAACCGAGAAGCAGAAAGTTAAGGATAGTGGTTTAAAATAAAGGAAGCATCAATTATGTTCATATACTAAGGCCAATTGGGGGCTTGATTGAAAACAAAAAGCTGTGAAAATTGAAGTCAGACCATAAGCACCCATTCCAAGATTGAAGAATGATTCGGGAAAAAAGTAGATTCAGAATATTCAGACATCCCAAGGGAAAACTAGCAGTGCTAAAGTGGCATAAAGGAATGCATCATATATTAGGTGTTATTATTGTATAAATATGGGACATTCAAAATATTTGTGTTTCATAGCCAAGAGATATCGAAGGGCACAGTAACAGAGGTGGTAGCCAAACATATAACGATTATCTAGAATATATTTTGAAGGACACTATTTTTGGGGTATAGGATTTGAGCACATGGCTAGGTATTGTACTTTGACTATACAGAGGAATGTGCCAAAGGAGAATCAAAATGTTCGCAAGTAGCAGATCAATGAACCAGCAGGTGATTTAAAAATGAAAAATAGATTTGTAGCTTTTCATGATGAAGATGGTACATCATACTCTAAGAAATATCAAAAGTCTCAATCCATGAAAAATGTGAAGGAAAAAATATGGACCAAGAAGAAAACGGATGAGAAGGCAGTGGTGAAAGAAATTGCCCTTAAAGCATCAAATTGCTCTGGTGTATGGATCCTTGACAGTGGTTGGACATCTCACATTACAGGTAATAAGGATCTTGTTTCAGGCTTAAAATATGACAAAGAAGGAGTTTTCAAGTATGGAAACAATAAAGGCCTGAAGATTATTGGCTCAGGAAAGGCCAAGTTTGGGGGAAAAGAGATGAGACGTGCTGATATCTTAGTTGTAGAAGGCCTCAGTCATAATTTTCTCAGTGTGAGTCTACTATGTGACTCAGGACATTCTATAAAGTTTACTAAGAAGATGTGTATCATCAACGGAAGAGACGAGGTTGTGGTTCTATAGGAAAAAATAACAAAAGTAAATCTATCCTAGAAATTGGAGAAGAATATACGTGCTTTCTATTCAGAGAAGAAGAAAAAAGGTTGTGGCATAAACAATTTGGTCATCTATGTCAACCATCCCTGGAAGATATGGTAAAATGTGATGTAACAAGAGACCTTCCTAAGCTATCACGTGATCATACTCACATGTGCGTTGCATGCCAATAAGGGAAGATCATCAGAAAGACATATAAGGCAAAGGAAAAGAAGTCCACAAGAGTGCTCAAATTGGTACATGCTGATGTTTGTGGGCCTATCACACCATGAGAAATTAAAAAAAATAGGTAATACATTCTTTTTATTGATGACTATAATAGAATGGCATGGGTATTTGTTATTTCACATAAATATGATGTGTTCAACTGCTTAAAACCGTATCAGAGAGAGTGAAAAAGGATGCTTGGACATAAAATTGTGAAGTTTCATTCTGATAATGGTACAAAATTCACAAATATTTAGGTGGAAGACTATCTTGAGAAACACGGGATAAGGCATCAAGTTTCTTTAGTGAGAAATCCCCAAAAAATGGAGTAGTTGAAAGGAGAAATCAGATCATCAACAACATGGCCAAAACAATGCTCATAGAAAAAGACCTACCAGAGAAATTTTGGAAGGAGGAATTATTGAAATCGGTCTACATTTCTATCAGGGATCTATTGTTTCTTAAGGAAGGAAAGACTCTGTATGATATGTTGTATGGAAATAAGACAAGAGTAAAATACTTTTGAATATTTAGAAGTAAGTTATTTATCCTCAACATAGAGAAACATAGGAAATTTGGGTCGCATGGAGATGAGGGGATATTCCTTGGCTACTCAGGAAAATAAAAGCATACAAATGATTTAACAAAAGGCTAGAAAAAGTAGTTGAGATCAATGATGTCACTGTAGTAGAGAATGAAGAGAGTATTAAAAAGCACAGTGAACAATTTCTAGATGAAAGCGATGAGGGGGAAAGTAATGAAGGAGGAGTAGAAGTGGCTGATGATAATTCAAAAGAAGATACTGATGATGAGCATGAAGAAGAAAAATCTGTATCTGCACAGAAGCTAAGGGGTTGATCTGAAATTGAAAGGCAAAATATTATTGGCGATCAATAAGCTCCATTTCAAACAAGAAGAATGAATTCACTACATAAGAAATCTTTCTTATCACAGGTAGAGCCTAAATTCTTTGCTGATGTAGATGAAGATGGAAACTGGTTTCAGGCCATGAATGAAGAGCTGTATTAGATTGAGATGAATCAAATGTGGGAGATTGTTTTGAGGCCAGCTAATGAGAATGTCATCGGGACTAAATGGATATTTCGCAACAATATGAATGAAGATAGAGTAGTGATTTGAAATAAAGCATGAATAGTGTGAAAAGGATACTCACAGATAGAGGGAATTGATGTTGATGAGACATTTGCACCAGTTGCAAGGCTGGAGACAATCAGATTATTCCTAGATATAGTAGTGCAACGGAAGTTCAAAGTGTTCCAGATGGATGTCAAATCTGCATTCTTGAATGGGATTCTAGAGAAGTAAGTGTATATCAAGCAACAATATGGTTTTCTCATTCATGAGGATGAGAACAAGGTTTGTCAGTTGAAGAAGATATTATATGGGATGAAACAATCACTAAGATCATGGTACTCAAGGCTTGATCAGTATTTAAAGAAACATGGTTTCCAGTGTGGGGGAGTAGATTACAGTCTTTATTTCAACAACAATAGTAATCAAAGGATAATGGTCCTAGTTTATGTCGACGACATAATATTTGGTGGATTAGATGTAGCTCAGTGTAGAAAATTTTCCAAATTCATGAAAAGTGATTTTGAAATGTCAATGATTGGTGAAATGACATTTTTCCTTGGTCTACAGGTGACACGAGGAAGGAATGGAACCTTCATTTCTCAATCCAAATATGCCAAATAGGTTTTTAGAAGATTTTTAATAGAAAATTACAAGGAGATGAAAACTCCATTTTCAACCAGGATAAAACTTTCCAAATATGAGGATGGAAAGTCTATTACTATCAGAGAAGATAGGAAAATAATTGGAAGATTATTGTACTTGAATACGACAAGGCCTAACATTGTGTTCGCCACATGCCAAGTAGAGATATACCAGAGTAATTCTAAGGAAATTCACATGATTTCAATGAAAAGAATACTTTGGTATATCAAGGGAACGATGGATTTCAGTTTGACATATAGAGACAAATCTCAGTTAGAGTTATTGGGATATACTGATGCAGATTGGGCCAGTTCAGTAGATGACATGAAATCAATGTTAGGAGGTGCTTTCTATCTTGGAGGATTGTGTGTTTCTTGGCTAATCAAGAAGAAATATTTCATTTCCTTGAGCATTGCAGAAGCTGTGTATATTGAAGCCACTCAAGAATGCACACAATTTTTGTGGATGAAGCAATATCTTGATGATATGGGCATTGACGTGAAGTCTCTGATCATAATCTAGTGTGATAACTCAAGTGATATAAATCTTATAAAAAATACCATCCATCACTCAAGGACAAATCACATTTAGATAAATTATCATTTTATTAAGGAGAAGGTTGAACAGGGAATTGTGAAGTTGGAGTATGTTCCTACAGAACTCCAAGTTGCAGACATTTTGACAAAGGCCTTACCCAAAGAAGCTTTTGAGAGGCATCAACTGGCTTTGGTAGACTAGTCAGCTCCCCACACTTGAAAAAGTGTGGATTTGGACCCTCTATCTCCCAGAGGGATGGTATGTTTTTCTCTACTATGCTAATATGTGTTCTTTTCAATGTTTCAGACTACAAAGGAGTGACCTTTGGGTTTGTTGAAAAAGGGGGAGAAATAGTGACTCCTTGAGAGGGACAAACTATTTCTAATGAAGGGAGAAAATGTTTTTTTTCTTCAAAGACATGGGGAGAAGCTGACAGGTGTATCAGCGAGATAGGGGAGAGCAATGAGATAGGGGGAGAGTTTTTGAAATTTGACGATACTAGAAGTGATCGATCAAAGAGTAAATATCACGATAACTAAGGATCGTGATAAAAGTAGAAGAGTGATGTTGGAATAGTATGAGAAGATTTCCAGGGATCCACAATTAGTATCCTTTTAGAAATTGGTATCAATGTGGTATCAAAAATTAATGTTAGAAATGAAGTGATTCATTGATGATCTTTTCATTTACTCTTGTTTCTCATGGATAACATTTCTCATGTGATCTTAGAGTATATGTTAAGTGAATCCTTGAATGCTATGAGGATCACAAGAGGCGAATGGTGGTAGCGGCTGGAAGGAGCAGTAATGAGGTATCAAGGTGTAGAGAATTATTATGAGAATAGTTGTCACCAAACCCAAAGGGAATGATTGTTGGGAAAAAATCCCTCAAGGTATCATTGAAGCATTTTTGAGGTCATTGTGTTTGTTGACAAAGAGGACCTCTCTGTTGACAGAGCAGACCATGATGTTAATTTTGTTGAAAAATGGGGTTTACATGGTGATTTTTCAAACTCCATAGATATTGTTGACAACCTATGTTAACAAAGAATGATGAAAAAGGAATGAATGATCTGGAGGTGGTACACAAAGAACAGATCTAAGGTGGCACCGTTTTCCAGTGTTTGCCAAATTTTTGGACCTCAAAATCAGAAAATGGGGAAACATTTTTTTGGCTAAGGATGTTGCACGCAAGATCTATGGTGGTTTGGAATCTTGTGAGCAAGGTAGGTTTTGGGAGAAAAAGGTCGAAAAATGGAAAAGTCATGTGGTGTACAAAATATTGGATAATTAGCGTGAAAGACAAGGTTGTGCGAAAGATTTGAACATCGGCATGAATGAGGAGAATGTGGGAAATATTTGAACATTAGACCGAAAGAGAAGGTTGCGTGAAAGAAACTTGCATGCCTAAGGCGACGCCAAATGGGGTTTTGTGTGCCAGGAATGATTCAGAGTCAAAACATCGAAAAATGGAAAAGGAAGAAAGTGCACAGATGATTCAAGAAGGGCGTGAAAGAGGAGGTTGGTGCGAAAGAGACTTACGCGCCAAAGGTGACGTAAAATGGGGTTTTGCATGACATGTCAGTATCTTGCATGATGTGTCACAATTTTTTGCACGCAGGGGTCAATGAGGTCTATAAATAAGAAGTGACCGCCTCACACTGAAGAGCTCGATATTTTAGAGAAAATATGAGCACCAGATTGAGTTTGAATTTCATGCAAAGGAAGTTGCGTGAAATATTTTGAGTTGTGCACAAGCTAATAAAGTTGCATGTAAGATTTGAGTTGCGCAAAAGATTGAAGTTTCACACAAAGGGTTTTTTCGTGACAAAAGTGGAATCTTGCATGCAAGGCATTAAAGTTGTGCACAAGACGTAGTAAGGGTTGCACAAAATATTTGAGGTTTCTTGGTACACCTGGTGAAAAGAGAGATTAATCCGTGGGTGAAAGATGAACGTCAACAGAGCATCTATCAATAGTTATGGATGCAGATTTCATTAGAGATAATGAAGAGACCTACAGGTCTATAAACTGTGAGTGGATATTCTGAAAAAGGAGTGATCTCACTTCATTTGAGAGAGTAGTGAGTTCTCAAATTGTGAACGGCTGTAAACTAGGAGGGACAGTGAGTTCGCTCCGAACTTGTAAACAAAAGTGCGCTTATAGTGGATTTGGTACATCAAAACTTCTCCAGTGTATGATCCTTTGATGTAGCCTAGTGAGGGTGAACCAAGTAAAAATTTCTGTGTCCTATGCTTGCTTTAATATTCATTCATTTGTAATGGGAAGAAGAGAGATAAAAGAGGGTTTTATATAATAATAAAACAAGATCAAAAGGGGCAATTTTTTTTTTAATTTTTCATACCCGGATTCACCCCCCTCTCAAGGTATCTAGCCTAGTGGACCTAACAATTGGTATGAGAGAGAAAGGTAAATATCCGTAGTTATCTATCAAATGGAGGTCATGAATCATAAAGGTATTCCGATCTTCAACGGGAACAATTTTCAGATATCAAAGAATCAGATGCAATACTACTTTTGATATTTGGGAATGGATATATTCCCAGCAACAATGCATTACATAACAATCGATATTAATAGTGGTGCACTATCTGAAGCTGAGCATTGAGAATTGGATGCTAATGCCAAGGTAATTAATGATTTAGGGGGAGCCCTATCCAATGCTATTTATACAAAAGTGATGTCATACAAAACATCACATTCCATGTAGGAAAAGCTGTTGAATATATATGAAGGCGATACAAAGGTCAGAGAGGAAAAAATTCAAGTGTTGTGGAACAAGTATGAATATTTGAGAATAAACTCGAATGATTTTGTTGATGCATTATTTGATAGGGTAAATATTGTAGTAGAAGACATGGGAGGTATTCGAGAAGTTATTGAAGACATAAATATAGTAAAACACAACTTGAGAAAACTTCCACCTCGGTTCAATCCAAAAGTTTCTATTTTGGAAGATAAAGACCCGAAAGAGATGACGTTGGATAACCTTCACAACAACCTTGTTTCTTATGAAATGAGAAATGATGATAACGATGCTGTGGAAAAAAAGAAATCCAAGGAGGTGGAATTCAAGTCCATGAAGAACCTCACCATTGAATATTCTCAGGAAGAAGAAGAGACAGATGAGGTGATTTCATTTCTCTCCTCAAACCTTCAAAGAGGAAAAGGAAAGTTTAAAGGGAAGCTTCAACTTGCTTGTTTTTGATGTGGAAAGGTTGGACATCTTGCGGAAAGGTTCCCCAAAAAGTTCCAAGAGGATGATGATGTCGATGAAATCAAAATTCCCAAGAAGAAGTCTCCAGCCTATGGAAAAGGTACGAAATAGTTCAAGATAAATTTATTTAAGAAGAAGAACCTTCTTTCAAAAGAATATGACAGTTCAGACGAGTCTGAGATTGAGGAGGTTGAGGAGGTTGAAGAGATAGATAACTACAGATATTGTGGAGAAAATTCTATGGTGGAATTTGTCGGTAGTTCTCAGAAGAAGAATGAAACCAACACTGATGAATAAGAAGAATAAGTTGAGGGAGGAGTTGATATGCAAGCTGAGTTAGAGGCTGCTCTTGAGGAGATATATGTTTGGAGAGCCAAAACAAAGAAATCTAAAAATGTTATTCATGTTTCCAAACTCTATATGCAATAGCAGGAAGAAGAGAAGTCTAAGTTGATGGAAGAAATTGAGAAACTCAAGTCATCAACACCAGAGGACTCAAAATTAGTTAGTGAGTACAAAATAAATATTGAAGCACAAAAAAGGGAGATCAATAGCTTGAATAACACAAGGAAATATCAAATCAAGCATATTTAAGAACTTGAAGGAGAAGTTTTTGGTTTGTGAAAACAATTTAAGGATCTAGAAAAAATCTTGACTCCTACTGGGACATCAAGAAATCAGATCACTCAGAAAATTGAGAAGCTGAATGTAGAGAATAGTGGTTCAGCAGAAAGGAAGCATAAATTATGCTTAGATACTAAGGACGATTGGGGGATTTATTGTAGACAAAAATCTGTGAAAATTGAAGTCATACCGAAAGCACCCATTCTAAGATTGAAGGATGATTCAGGAAAAAAGCAGATGCATAATATTCAGAGATCCTAAGGGGAAACTAGCAGTGCTAAAGTGACACAAAGGAATGCACCGTATATCAAGTTTTATTGTTGTGGAAAGATGGGACATTCATAGTATGTGTGTTCCATAGCCAAGAGATATTGAAGGGCACAAGAACAGAGGTGGAAGCCAAACAGAGAACGGTTATCTGGAATATATTTTTAAGGACACGGTTTTTGGTGTGGAGGATTTGGGAACATTGATAGGTATTTTACTTCAACCATACAGAGGAATTTGTCAAAATAGAATCAAAATGTTCTCAAGTATACGATCAATGAACCAACATGTGAGTTAAAAATGAAAAATAGATTTGCAACTTTGCATGATGAAGCTAGACCATCATACTCTGAGAAATATCAAAAGTCTCAATACATGCCGAATGTGAAGGAAAAAATATGAACTAAGAAGAAAAAGGATGAGAAGGCAGTGGAATCAGAAATTGCCCTTAAAGCATCAGATCGCTCTGGTGTGTGGATCCTTGACAGTAGTTTCACATCTCACATGATAGGTAATAAGGATCTTATTACAGGTGTAAAATATGACAAAGAAGAAGTTTTCAAGCTTGGAAACAATGAAGGATTGAAGATTACTGGTTTAGGAAAGGCCAAGTTTGGAGGAAAAGAGATGAGACGTGCTGATATCTTAGTTGTAGAAGGCCTCGATCACAATTTTCTCAGTGTGAGTCAACTATGTGACTCAGGACATTATATAAGGTCTACTGAGAAGATGTGTATCATCAATGGAAGAGATGGGGAAATGGTTCTATAGAAAAAAAGAACAAAGGGAAATCTCTACCTCGTAAGTGGAGAAGAAGATATGTACTTTCTATCCAGAGAAGAATAAAACAAGTTTTGGCATAAACAACTTGGTCATCTATGTCAACCATCCCTAGAATATCTGGTAAAGTGTGATGCAATAAGAGACATTCCTAAGCTATAACGTGATCATAATCACACGTGCGATGCATGCCAACAAATGAAGATCATTAGAAAGACGTATAAGGAAAAGAAAAAGAAGTTAACTAGAGTGCTCTAATTGGTACATGCTGATGTTTTTGGGCCTATCACACCACGAGAAATTTACAGAAAGAGGTACTTAATTATTTTTATTGATGACTATAGTAGAATGGCATGGGTATTTGTTATTTCCTATAAGTACGATGTGTTCAGCAGCTTAAAATAGTACTAGAGAGAGTACGAAAGGATGATTGGATAGAAAATTATGAAGTTTCATACTGATAATGGTACGGAATTCCCAAAGAGTCAGGTGGAAGGATATCTCAAGAAAAACAGGATAAGGCATCAAATTTCTTCAATGATAACTCCCCAACAAAATAGAGGGGTTGAAATGAGAAATCAGATCATCAACAACATGGACAGAATGATTCTCAAAGAAAAAGACCTACCAGAGAAATTTTGGAAGGAGGAAGTACTAACGTCGGTCTATATATTTCTAACAGGGCACTGTTGTGCTCGAAGGAAGGAAATAATTTGTATGAGATGTGGTATGGAAAGAATCCAACAATGAAATACTTTAAAATATTTGAAAGTAAGTGATTTATCCTCAACAAGGAGAAACATAGGAATTTTGGGTCATGTAGAGATGAGGGAATATTACTTGGCTACTGGGGAAAAAGAAAAGCATACAGATTCTTTAACAAAAGGATATAAAAAGTATTTGAGAGTAATGATGTCACTGTAGTAGAGAATGAAGAGAGTATTCAAAAAGCACAGTGAACAATTTTCAGATGAAAGCGATGAAGAGGAAAGTAATGTAGGAGGAGTAGAAGTGGATGATGCTAATTCAGAATAAGATACTGATGATGAGTATAAAGAAAAAAATCTATATCTGCATAGAATCCAAGGAGTCGAGCTGAAATTGATAGGAAAAATATCATTGGTGATCAATCAACTCTAGTTCAGACAAGAAGAATGAAGTCACTATAGATGACATCTTTCTTATCACAGGTAGAGCATAAATGCTTTGCTAATGCAGCTAAAGATGGAAACTGGGTTTAGGCCATGAATGAAGATCTAGATCAGATTGAGAAGAATCAGACGTGGGAGATTGTTTCGAGGCCAGCTGATAAGAATGTCATCAGGACTAAATGGGTCTTTTGCAACAAGATTATTGAATATGGAATAGTGATTTGAAATAAAGCACGACTAGTGTGAAAAGGATACTCCTAGATAGAGGGAATTGATGTCAATGAGACATTTTTAACAGTTTCAAGGATGGAGACAATCAGATTATTCCTAGCCATAACAGTGAAAAAGAAGTTCAAATTATTCTAGATGGATGTCAAATCTACATTATTGAATGGGATTCTAGAGGAAAAAGTGTATATCGAGCATCCAGATGGTTTTCTCATTCATGAGTATGAGAACAATGTTTTTCAGTTGAAGAAGACGTTATATGGGCTGAAACAAGCACCAAGATCATGGTACTCAAGGCTTGATCAATATTTAAAGAAACTTGGTTTCTAGTGTGGGGTTGTGGATTACAATATTTATTTCAAAAACAATTGTAATCAAAGGATTATGGTCCATATTTATGTCGAAAACATAATATTTGGTGTATCAGATGTAGCTCAGTGCAGACAGTTTTCCAAATTCATGAAAAATGAGTTTGAAATGTCAATGATTGGTGAACTGACGTTTTTCCTTGGTCTACAGGTGAAACAAGGAAGGAATGGAATCTTCATTTCTCAATCAAAATATGTCTAGGAGGTTTTTAGAAGATTTGGAATGGAAAATTCCAAGGAGATGAAAACTCCGGTTGCAACCTGGATGAAACTATCCAAATATGAGGATGGTAAGGCAGTTAATATCAGAGAAGACATGAAAATCATTAGAGGTTTATTGTACTTGACTACAACAAGTCCTAACATTGTATTCACCACATTCCAAGTAGCGATATACCAGATTAATCCCAAGTAAAGTCACATTATTTTAGTGAAATTAATACTTAGGTATATCAAGGGCATGGTGGATTTCGGTTTGACATATATTGACAAATATCAGTCAGAGTTATTGGGATATACTGATGTAGATTAGGTCGGTTCAGTAGATTATAGGAAATCAATGTCAGGAGGTGCTTTCTATCTTGACGGATTGTGTATTTCTTGGATAAGAAAAAAGAAAGATTGCATTTCATTGAGCACCGCAGAAGCTGAGTATATTGCAGACACTCAAGCATGCACACAATTATTGTGGATGAAGTAACAGCTTGATGATATGGGCATTGACGTGAAGTCTCCGATCGGAATGTAGTGTGAAAAATCAAGTGCTATAAATCTCAGAAAAAATCCCATCCATCACTTAAGAACAAAGCATATTGAGATAAAGTATCATTTTATTAAGGAGAAGGTTGAGTAGGGAATTGTGAAGTTGGAGTATGTGCCTACATAACTCCAAGTTGCAGACATTTTGACAAAGGACTTATCCAAAGAAGCTTTTGAGAGGCATTGACTAGCTCGGGGATTCCAGTCAGCTCCCCACACTTGAAAAAGTGTGGATGTGGAACCCCTTCTCTCCCTGAGGGATGGTATGTTTTTATCTACTGTGCTAATATGTGTTCTTTTCAATGTTTTAGACCACAAAGGAGTGACCTTTGGGTTCATTGACAAAGGGGGATTAATAGTGACTCCTTGAGAGGGAGAAAATATGGCTAATAAATAGAGAAAATGTTTATTTTTCTTCAAAGACACGAGGATAGCAGTGAGATAGGGGGATAAGAATGAGATAGGGGGAGATTTTTTGAAATCTGATGATGCTATAAGTGATAGATCAAAGAGTAGATATCACAATAGCTAAGGATCATGATAAAATCAGAAGATTGATGTTGGAATAGTATGAGAAGGTTTCTAGCGATCTACAATTGGTATCCGTTTAGCAATTGGTATCAATGTGGTATCAAAAATTGGTGTTAGAAATGAAGGGATTCATTGATGATCTTTTCATTTACTCTTGTTTCTCATGGAGAGTATTGCTCATGTGAGCTTAGAGTACATGTTAAGTGAATCCTTGAATGCTATCAGAATCGCAAGAGGTGAATGGTGGTAGTGGCTGGAAGGAGTAGTAATGAGGTATCAAAGTGAATAGAATTATTATGAGAATAGTTTTCAACAAACCCAAAGGGGGAGATTGTTGGGAAAAAATCTCTCAAGGTATCATTGAAGCATTTTTTAGGTAATTCTGTTTGTTGATAAAGCATACCTCTGCGTTGATAGAGCAGACCAAAATGTTAATTTTTTTGACAAAGAGGGTTTACATGGTGATTTTTCGAACTCCATAGATATTGTTGACGACCTATGTTGACAAATAATGATGACAAAGGAATGGACAATCTGGAGGTGGTAAAAAAGGAACAGATCTAAGGTGGTGCCGTTTTCTAGTATTTTCCAAAATTTTGGGCCTCAAAATCAGAAAATGGGAAAACATTTTTTTGGAAAAGGATGTTGCGCGCAAGATCTATGGTGGTTTGGAGCCTTGCGCACAAGGTAGGTTTTGGGAGAAAAAGGTTAAAAAATGGAAAAGGCATGAGGTTTGTGAAATATTGGAGAATTAGAGTGAAAGAGGAGGTTGCGTGAAAGATTTGAACATCATCATGAAAGAGGATAATGTGTGAAAAATTTGAACATTGGCCCGAAAGAGGAGGTTGTGTGAAAGAAACTTGCTCACCTAAGGCGATGTCAAATTGGGTTTTATGCGCCAAGGATGATTCACGGTCTGAACATCAAAAAATGGAAAAGGAAGAAAGTGTGCGAAATATTCAAGAAGGGTGCAGAAGAGGAGGTTGGTGCGAAATAGGAGGTTGGCGTGAAAGATACTTATGTGCCAAAGGGGATGTAAAATGGGGTTTTTCATGACACGTCAGTATCTTGTGCGACACTTCATGGTTTTTGAGAGCAGGGGTCAATGAGGTCTATAAATAAAAGGTGACCCCCTCACACCGGAGAGCTCGATATTTTAGAGAAAATCCGAGCACCAGATCGATTAAGAATTTCTCACAAAGGGAGTTGCACGAAAGATTTTGAGTTGCGCACAACCTAAGAAAGTTGTGTGTAAGATTTGAGTTGCAGAAAAGATTGAAGTTGTGCGCAAAGGGTTTTTCATGACAAAAGTGGAATCTTGTACGCAAGGCATTAAAGTTGCACGGAAGATGCAGTAAGGGTTACACGAAATATTTGAGGTTGCCCAATACACCCGGTGTGTCAGAGAGATTCATCTGTGGGTGAAAGATGGATGTCAACAAAGCATCTATCAACAATTAAGGATAAATATTTCATTAGAGATAATGAAGAGACATAAAGGTCTATAAACTGTCAGTGTATCTTCTGAAAAAGCAGTGATCTCACTTCAGTTGATAGAGTAGCGAGTTCTCAAATTGTGAGTGGTTGTAAACCAGAAGGGACAGTGAGTCCGCTCCGAACTTGTAAACAAAAGTGTGCTTATAGTGGATTTGGTACATCATCACTTCGCCAATGCATGCTCTTTGGATGTAGTCCAGTGAGGGTGAACAAAGTAAAAATTGCCGTGTCCTATGCTTTCTTTAAGATTTATTCATCTGCAACGGGAAGAAGAGAGAGAAAAGAGGGTTTTGTCTAACAACAAAACAAGATCAAAAGGGGAAATTTTTTTTAATTTATCATACCTTGATTCACCCCCCTCTTAAGGTATCTAGTCTAGTGGACATAACAGTTGAATTAAGGAACATCGAATGAGTGATGAATATGAGGAAGGTGTTGATGCTTTTTTGGAATTTATTAAACAAAATGTTCCAAAAAAAGAAACATTTTTCTTTCCATGCGTGAAATGTTTAAATATGAAGAAGTTAAAAAGTAAAGAGATATAAGATCATTTAATTTGTCATGGTTTTAATCCAAGTTCTATCCCTTGGATTTGGTAGGGTGAAACTAGGTAGAATTTCAGATTTACTGATGATGATGATTTGCAAGATTATAACTCTGATGAAATTGAAGAAATGATTCGTGATATTAAAGTAGAACAAATTGAGAAAGAAACGAAAATTGAGAGTCTATATGGTGATGCTGAAAAACCCTTGTATCCTAGTCATATGAATTTTATAGTTTTATCATCAGTTTTAATATTGATTAACCTGAAGGATAAGCATGTATGGTGTGATAAGAGTTTTACAGAGATGCTACAATTATTGAAATAAATTCTTCATAAAGACAACGATCTTCTAGATTCACATAATAAGGCAAATAAAATATTATGCCTGATTGGATTGGGATACAAGAAAATACATGCCTATCTGAATGACTATGTGATATTTAAGAATGAATATGAATTTCTGTTAGAGTGTCCTAAATGCGGGACATCATGGTATAAGTTGAAAGAAAAATCATAGGCTGATGTAGAGATTACAGAGATCCCTATGAAGGTATTTTGGTATCTTCCTATAATTACTCATTTAAAACATTTATTTTATAATTCACATGATGAAAAAAGGTTAATATAGAATTATTATGAGCTAATATGTGATGAAAAAATACGTCAACTAAAATATTGTTCACAACGAAAGAAAATTGATGAGCAGTATCCTATATTCGGAAATGAAGTTAGAAATCTCAGACTTGGGTTGTGCATGGATGGAATGAATCCATATAGAATCCTCAGTAGAACACATAGTTCATGGTCTGTTTTATTGGTAATTTACAACCTAACTCCCAAATTTTGTATAAAGCATAAATATTTCATGTTGAGTTTAATGATATCTAGACCAAAGCAACCCAAAAATGATATTGATGTTTTCTTGTCACCAATAATTGATGATTTGAAAATATTATAGGAGGATGGTATTAGGGTTTATGATTATTATAAAATGGAATATTTTCAACTACATGTAGTGATTATTTTCACTATAAATGACTTCCCAATGTATAGAAATTTGTATGGATACAGTGTTAAGAAGAATAAAGCATGTCTAATTTGCAAACAACAGACTTCATATTATTAATTGCATGATGGAAGGAAAATAGTATACATGGGTACTCAAAAGTTTTTTCTTATGGATCAATATTATATAAGATTAAAAAAGGAATTCAATGGCTCAAAATAATTTGATATTACTAAATATGGGTTGAATTAAAGATTAAACTTTCTATCAATTGGAATACATTTGGAGTTAGATCCCACTCCTAATGGAAGGTGCACATTTCTTCCCCCGTCTTGTCATACATTATCCAACTGGGAGAAAATTATCTTTTTTTACTGTCTTCATGATATCAAAGTTCCATAAGGTTATTCGTTAAATGTAAATGTTTTTGTCTATTTGAAGGATTTGAAGTTTAAAAGTATGAAATCTCATTATGGTCACATCATGATGAAAAAAATTATACTAGTTTTATTGCGTAGAATATTTCCCATCCGTGTCAGAAAGACTATCATGATGGTGTGTTATTTTTTTAATTCAATTTGTAATAAAGTGATTGATCTGGATGCTTTGAACATTTTGGAAAGAAAATAAATTTCTATACTTTGTCAATTTTAAATGTATTTTCCTCCTTATTTTTTTGATATAGTTTTGAATTTAATGGTTCATCTAGTTCAAGAAATAAAGCTTTGTGGACCTGTATATCTATGTTGGATGTATCCTTTTGAAAGGTATATGAAGATATTGAAGGGGTATGTTAAGAATCCATATCAAATTGAAGCCTCTATTGTTGAGAAGTATATTTGTGATGAGGTTTCTGAGTTTTTTATGAGATACTTGTATGTGGAGGAGAAATTGGTTTGCCTCCATCTCGCCATGAATGAGTTAATAATGAGGGAAAGGTGATTTGTGGATTAAAATTGAAATTTTTTTCAGGTGAACAGATGAAGAAGGCAAATTTATATATCTTGAATAACATAGATAATGCTCAACCATATATGACATTTCATATTAATGAGTTGAAACAATGTCATACAAATAAGAAATAAATGTGGATTTTGATTGATTATAACAATTTTTTTTCCATGGTTTAAAAAGACCTTGCTTGGTAGATCAGATGTATCAGAGAAATTAAGATGGTTAGTGGGTGGTCCAAGTTTAAATGTGATAACATGGTTTGGGCATGACATTAATGGATATACATTTCATATGAAATATTAGGACAACATAAGTGCAGTTTAGAATAGTAGTGTATTGGTGTTCATAGAAGCAATGCATTTTTCAAGTTCTAAAGGAAAAAACCCAATTTCTGCATCAAGTGAATATTATGGAATCATTAAAGAAATATGTGATTTTTATTACATTAAAATTAAAGTTCTTGTGTTTAACTAAAAATGGTTTATTAGTAACAAAATTATCAGACATGATGAATTTGGAATGACACTTGCTAAAATGAATAAATTAGAAGATGCAACTAATTATTTTATAATGGAAACACATACAAAACAAATTTTCTATGTTCTTGATCAATCTGATATGCAGTGGTCTATTGTTTTAAAAGTAAAAAAACAATATGTTGGTGATGATCAACTTGATAAATATGCTGATATATATGAGATCCCTACTTCCATGAAAATATTAACAGATAATAATGATAATCATTTTGTAGAAATGGGTTTTTCCATAAGTAATGATCATGATGAATGAATTTGGGAAAACAATCCATTATTACATTCCTAATATTATAGGTAACATATGCTTATTTCTCATTTACTTTTATTAATTTCATAAATGCTAGATATTATATTTTTTTCTTTATTAAAAAACATATTAAAACTAAAAAGTATAAATGTTTGTTTATTTTAGTTTAGTTTTGTTTACATTACCATATTTACCATTACATAACTTATATATTTATTGGTTTTATTGAATGACAGTTATTTTAAATCTATATGTTAAAAAAGACTCTTTTTTTTTGTTTAAAAAATCAATTTTTTAGTTTAGACCATTTTTAATATTTCTACAACAATTTTGGATTTTTTTTTCATTCATTTACATGAAATTTCATATATCATTATTGTTGAGATCATTTTAGTTAACTATAACAAGTATTAATAATAATGTGTTAAGTTTTAGTTTACTTTTGTGTTTCATAATTTTTCTTTTATTGTTTACATTAGTATTGTAATATGTGAATTTGTATATTTTGTGTACTAAATGTTTGTTTCTTTGATTTTAAGGATAATGATAGATCAATCAGTTTATCAAGCACAAAGTTCTAAAGATGAGTGTCATGATCATACCTCTGGAGAGAAACATCCACATGATTCTCTTGATATTCCCCAATCTTCTTCATGTGCTCCCACAACGACAAAGAAGAGTTCGAGGTTTGGTAAACATGGCAGCACGCGTTTACCAAAATTATCACTTGCTCATAGCTAGGACCAAAGGATAGTTATATAATTTGATGTGAGTGATATTTCATGAGGCCCTAATAAAAAATAGTTTAGGAGTTTTGTATCAAATTATGGTAAAAGAAAAGTGAACATTTTCTTTAATAATTGGAGAAGTGTTGATAAATCAACACTAGCTCAGTTGTGGGAGACCATTTTTGTAAGTGATTTTTCTATTGTTTGACTAATATTGAAATATTTATAGTATAATATTTTTTCCCTCTTCTTTATCATATCACATTTTATATACCTGACACTGGAAGAGTCAATAGGAAATGCTTATCGATGGATGATAGGAGATGGAGGGATTTCAAATCAACCCTCACATTTGATTTTATTTTTGGGGATAGGTAGCATCATAGTCCATGTAATATATATCCTTTTATATATGAAGACACATGGAAACAATTTGTCGAAAGTAGAAGATAAGAATAATTTTTGGTAAGTGAAATGAAAACTTTTATATGTTTTCTTATATTAATGATATTATCAATGAATTATTAATGATGTCTTATTCTTAATTTACAGTAATCAAGGAGAGCTCACCAGAAGATCCAATCCAGAAATACATACCATCATAGTTTATCTCAGATAGGGTATACTTAATTGGGAAAAAATGATATCTGAAAAATTAAAAAAACTTAGAGCTGAGTCTTCCAGCTTTGGAGAGGTTTCCCCTCTATCCCCTCAACCTAGACATGAAAAATAGAAGAGGGCTCGAATGAGAAAAAAAAGGTAAATATCTTACAGAAGAATTAAGGGTTGTAGCCGAGAGGATTGTAAGTTGTTTATTTTATTTATTTAAGTCAATTAAATTCTTTATATAATTTGAATCATTACATAATTTTTCAAATAATTTATACATGATTCTCTTGAGGAGTAGAGAACATAGGGAGTATTTAAAGCTGATGGGAGGAATGATATTTTATCTTATTCACTGGGAAAGCCTAAACACCCGGGTCGTGTACAAGGATACCCAACGGGTGTATCGATAATAAAAGTGTTAACACATTATTAAGATTATTCCATGGAGGTTTTATATAAAAAAAATAGAATCTTTTGAGGCTAAAGTTCATAATATTAACGCGATGATGGAGGAAAAGATCAGAGTGTCGGTATAGTCTATGTTTGCAGACATGTAAAGACAATTACAAACTACAGCTCTCACTCCACCTCTGCCAGTAGCTCCCACTCCCCCACCCATGCCTACAGACCCCATTATTTATCCTCCACCTCTTCCTACAGACCCCATTATTTATCCTCCATCTCTTCTTGCAGTCCTAATTTTTTTATCCTACTCCTACACCCCTCCTCCACAAAATTCTAGTTATTTTGAGTTGTATGTTGATGATCCTCACTATCATATAGTTTCATATGGGATGATATATAATACAGGAGATACAATTAATCATCAAGAGTTAGAGGTAGGGAAACATAGGGTCACTATATAGGATATTATATATATATATCAACTAGAGTACTATGACCTACATATGAGGTGATGATAGTTGGAAAAAGTATCGGCCACTTTTTAGTTTGTCCATCTAGACCTCTGCGACCCATTACCATAGAGGTATGTTAATGTTATATCTTTTATTTTATTTTATTTGTATTAAATTTGTTTTAATATTTGAAATTTAATATATTTATCTATTTATTCACAAGAATACTTTAAAGGTAAAGAAATATTGTATAGACAATAACAAAGACAAAGGGCTATGACATCAGATTTAGATTCTAGTAGTCTTAGCAGATTGTCAAGATATTCAAATTTGTTGGCGGTTCATTATACATTTCTAATGGAAGCTCATGTTTGTGGATGTGCAATAGATGCGGGGATTTTGAAAAATGATATCATGGAGCTTGTTACTAGAGATAAGTTGGGCATCTATGTGGTGAAAGTTTTTTTCATGTAAGTATTAAAAAAAATCTTTCATTGCGATAAATTTATTGAAAATTTATGCTTATGTCTATTTTATATTAGGTATCTTTATAAAATGTGCGAGTCAAATTAGTAGAAAGATGTATATGGGTTGATGGACCTGCAATTGATTTCACATGAAGGGCATGAATTGGATGAGGAACAAAAAGAAATTTATATTGCTGAAATATTTCAATATAATATAATTATGCAGTGTTGGATGTTTTATTATGTTGAGATTTATAAAAGATATATCTCATAAATTTTTACTAACATTAAATTTTATTTTATATCAGTGACTATTGGATGTTATGTGTTTTTTTCAAGGGATAAAACAATTTATTGGATATGATCTATTCATGGCGATGTGCAAAGAAATTTTAAAAACATGTTGTAAAAGTAAGTTTTAATTTCTTAATAGTTTTTTATATTATAATGAATTTAAATTTATTTCATTCATATTATTTTCTAACAAGGGACGAGATTTATTTGGAAAATCTATAAAGAAAAAGAGTTTCAAGATCAAATATGTAAAAGTAAAGTTGAATATGTATTTATAATTAGTACATTTTGGATGTATTACATAAAAATAATATTTTTAATTGAAAGACTCATTTTAATAGAATTTTTATAAAAAAAAGGCATCATTGAATGCATATATTATATGTTAATATTTATGTATGAAATAATTACAAATGGAATAATTACAAATTTCGACCAGGTTAGATTTAATTATAAATTATTCCTTAATATTTCATTTGTTTTATTCATTATACATGTTAAATAATTTCTTTTTAATTTGTATCTGTTTTATTACCCACAAGAGTGAAAACACTTACAAGTGGAATGGTCAAATTATTTTATAGGTTTGATTGGATTTTAGTTTTTTAGAGAATATTTTAATTTTGAATGTTGTAATTGTAAATGTGTATTTGGTAGTTATTTTTGTTGGATTTAGTTTTTTTAGTTAATATTGTAATTTTTGAATGTTGTAAATGTGAATGTGTAATTTTTCTGCTAGTTTTCTTATTTTTGGTCTATTTATTCTTATTTTTGGCTTGGTTTTTGTACTGGTTTCTAGTCTGGATTTAGTTGTTTCAGGTTTGGTTCTATAGTAGAGAGGAAGATTTTCATAAATTATTTTAAAAAAAATTATTTTTTACATTGGTTATTTTATAAATGATGTTAAAAATACATTTCAGTGGGTTTTTTATATCTATTATTTTACAACCAACATAAAAAATGCTTGGGATCGTGGTTTTAGACATAATTTTTTTATAACCGATCTAGTATATAGTTTTTTAAAATAGTTATTTAATAATCAACATAAAAAAATCATCCTAAATCAGTTTTCCCATTGGTTATTAAATAACAGACACAAAAAAGTCACGGGGATCGGGGATTTCCACATCGGTTATATAAAAACTGATGCGGTAAACTATTTTTTTTATGTTGGTTATTTAATAATTGATGTGAAAAAACATCACCAAAGCGTCTTTAATGTTGGTTATTAAATATCCAATGTAAAAAACCTATGAAATACTATTTTTTACGTTGGTTATATTAACCGACATTAAAAAATATGATTTTTTATGTCGCCTGCAACAACATCACCACAAAAACAATGTGAAAAACCTAAAAAAGCCGACGTAAAAAACTTTTTTGCAATAGTGACATAAAATTACCATTGGATTTTATTATATAATTGGTGTAATAGTTGAAACCAAAAATATGAGTAGGTTTAACCTCTAACAATATCTCAACACAAACCCCTTTTTGATGGATGGAGATATCAACTCACACTCTCTCCCTTAATGATTATAAAAAAGACAAGGAAAGGAAATATAAGAAGAAAAAATAACACTGAATCTATAGAAAAAATGAGGATCCCCCTATGGAAAATAGTGATTCTCTTATAAATGGTAATATTTAAATAATGGAAGAAGAAAAATTTATACCCCCTTTATAAAATAGAGCATCATAAGTTTCCACCAAAATTAAGAGGGTTTTACAAGAATAGAAATTAATAAACTCTTTCCATTTGAAAAATAAAACTCTATATTTTTATCAAGGAATTGAAAACAACACTTTAAGAAAGTATAATTTTAGATAGATTTTACTATCATACTAAGTTTTAGAACTTTTTATTTTAGATCAAACATGCCTAATTAGTTTTTCAACAGAATTAGGATATTTTATCATGTTAGAAAGTATAAAATTCACCAAGTGTGAATTTTAAGTTTCATCATTTAATTGATTCAATTAAAATTGAATATGAAGCTTGATAAAGTTTATAATATCTATTAATTTATTTTATATGTGTATATAATTTTATTATTCATGAAATATTTCAATTATATAGTCCATAATCCCATGGGTCTAGTATGATTAACATAGATAATAATCATATTCCTGTAAAATATAAAATTTCAATAAGTATAAATAAAAATATTATTAAGAAAATTTATATTATTTATGAATTATAATATAATATGTAAAAATGTATATGAAAAGTATCATGTATTGATATTCTGATCCATCTAACCATATTTCTATATTCTCATCCTTCCCATCCCAATATTTAAGGACTTTCATATCTTGTTTATTGAACCAACCTTGAAGGTGTTTTTTATGAGAAAAAAGCATCTCATTATATTAATATTTTTTATAGAGATGAGGGAAATTAAGGGGAAATTTTTATTAAATGGCTCAATAAAACTTTTTTACCAAGTCCACACATTCTATAATTTCTTCAAAGTAGTTTTATAAAAGAAAGAATAAATATGATAAATTCTAAGAGAAAATAAAAAGATAGAAATATAATTTTTTAATAGAAAATATTTTAATTGAGATAATTTAAAAAAGGATTACAATAAATATAAAGTATATGGAATTTAGAAATCCTAAGTTTTGAGTTTTAATGAATAATATTTTCTGTATTTATAGGTTCAGGATGGAATCTCAAAAAACATGGTAAAGTAAATGTATAATAACAGAAAATAAAATTTCACACAAGATTTAGTCATAAAATTCTACTATTTTTGTTCTAATGTTAATATAAAAAATCATCTTGATATGAAATCTTTAAATAAATTAAAAATTAAATCAATCATGAAAATCTAAAATAATAAATACGGGTTTCCAGTTGTTAGCAAACAAAATTTAATTTTATGAAATTTAAAATGTTATTTTCTATTGTAGTGTGATCTAACATTTTGGATATTTTTTTAAGATACTAATATTCTTAAAAACCCATAATTTACTGGTCATAGAAAATGTAACACATGATTCCTTCAGAATCCATAATTATTTTGATTTATTCTATTTTTTTATCAAATTTCTTCATTTCGTTTTTGTGGACATATTTTTCATATTGAGAATTCAAGTTTTATTCATTAAATAATAGTAAGAAATATATCCAAAAATATAATAATGTTCACATACCAATACTTACTTCTTTCCAATAATAAATTAGTTTTAATGGAACTTCCTTATGTTGTCCTTTGATAACCCTGTTCTTTATTTGAGCTTTGTAAGATTTTGTATTGAAATATGTTTATCCGAATTCTTTCTTACATCCATAAACATAGATATATTATTATTTAGATCTTAAATATGTTTATTTAGGATATTTATTTGTTTCAAATCTCTAAAGGAAGGGGTTTTAGATGATTTTAGAAGATTAGTCATCAAATGAATCTCTTTAATGAATCTTGATTGTCTTAAATGTAATGGTTTATCAATAAAAGTTATGATGATTTGAGTTATATGTAAATTATCAGATAGATCCTTTATTTAATCATATTAAAATTTAAATTAATTTATTATCCTATTATTCTTTTCCTATAATTTATCAAGTTATAACTTTAAATTTTGAGTATATCTATTTAGCTTTGAGATGCAGGAACCCAATTCATCATTATATAGTTCTTCAGAAGATGAATATTTTGTGAATGATATAAATAGTTAGATTTATCCATTATCTATATTTAAATTTTTGGAATGAAGATATTTAGTAAATATTTCAATATCCTTTTTAAAATCTAAATCTTTAAAGGAAAGATATTCAAAAAGATCTTTTTCATTATCATCTCTATATTTTGAAGATAAATTTTCCACTAAACATAATGAATCAATTGGTAGATCATATCCTTTATTGTATCTTGAATATGAAACTTAAAAATTATGCATTTATGATGAAATTTTCAATAAAAAATTCCATTTCACATCTTCCATAGATAAATATATTAGTGATATTTTCTTCATTGAATTATTTTGACCTTTATCCACTTTGTTAAATATTCTGATATAGGACTATTATCAAACATACATTGATTATATGAGAATTTAGTAGTATTATTTGGAGAGAGTTTAATATTATAGTTATTATTTATCTTTAGTAGATTTGTGTTAATGATAAGCCCAATAAAATTATAGTGCAGTGTAAAATGATGAAAAATTATTTTTTATATTATATCCTATGTTAAATATGAGAATAGAATAAATAAAATATTTAATTCAAAATTTATAATTCCATTAGGGTTAAATAATTTTAATACTTTCAAGGAAAAATCAGTCCTCTCAAAAAATGTAGGGAATTTAATAGGGAAAGAAGCGAGGGATGTCACATGATTAATTCTATGTAGTTGGTTAGAACAAAAGAGATATAATATTTTAAGAGTAGATACTAATACTAATTTTCACATAGGTTTAAAACTATCAATAGAGGGTTGATAAATTGATATTAAAAACTAATGCATATAAAAAATAATTTATTAATTATTAATTATTAAATAAATAAATCAAATTAATGAAAACTAAGTACTAAGTGGAAAAAGTGAAGCATGAAAACATAAATCACTAGATACATTTATGATCAAGAGTCAACATTCTAAAGTTTATTCAAGAATTAAATTTCTGAATATAGATTAATATATTCCTTTCGATTTTTTGGTACTATTAAAGATAAATATCCTATATATGATAAAAGAGTAATGAATATGAATATGGAAATAAATATAAATTATAATGGATGGCGAGTGAATACTTTAGGATCACTCCTTAAACTTGTCCATGCTCTTAAAAATATAGTAAAAATTATATAAATTTTGATACATATAGAATTAAAATAAAAAAAATTAAATAAAAGTCTAGATGGACTGAAAAAATATATGTTATCAGATAAGGATAAAAAAACCTTAGTCACATATTATATATATATATATATATTTATCCCTATAACTTCTTAATTTTTTACCCAAAGAAATTGGAGAATCTTTTACTAAGATCCAAAAAACACTGAATACATGAAATTCCCAATTTCTAATAAAATAATAGAAAAATACTTAACACAAAGACTTCATTGATCAGAATATTAGAGGGTGAAAATTACTTATCCTTCAGAATTATTTTTTCAAATAGAATAGTGTATAAAATACTGGTGGTTACAAAAGAGATCCTTATGGTGTTTTTAAAAGAATAAAAAATAAGGATGGATAAGGTATAGAGTATTATAAACATGTCATAAAAACTCATAAAAAATATTTTATCATTAAATAAGGATAAAAAAAATAAACAAATAAATATATCATGATACATAATTTTTTTTCACCAAGACACTACATTTTATCTTACTTGCCTATAAAATTGACCAATTTGATCCCTACAAGAAATGATATATCCTTGATCCTTTATATAGATTCAAGAATTCAATTACTAATAAATATTTATTTGTGAGTTTAGTGAATATAAAATTTATTTATTTAATGAATGAATAATATTTATTTGAATAATTGTTCTATTATTCAATGTTATAATAAATTCCATGGAGGATTTATGGGTTGATATAATATCACGATTGAAAAGATATATTTTATTTAATATCATTTAAATAAATAGTAATTTATTTATTTAATACATGGAATTTAAATAAGAACATTTTATAATTTTTAATAATAATAATACTATTATCAGATATAAGGAATTAATTAGAATAAATATTTGATAAAGGGATATTGTATAATTATCAAATATTAACCCTAAGCATAAATTCAAAATTATATCATTTTTCAACTAAGAGTATTTCTGTGCACAACAGGATAACTCTTGAGAATTATCTCAAACCCTAGAGAGTTGTTGTGCATAATGGAAAAACTGTCAAGAATTCTCTCAATATCTAGATAGAAAACCCCTACCCTCCCTCTCAAAACATATAGATAACATGAGAAATCATTATTCAATCAATGATGAATAACATGAAGCTTTAGGATCTTCTATGACACAACTTGAAGTACTAAGAAAATTATTCATAATTTCATGGAGAATTTGTGTATAAAACTATAAGATTCCAAACTTGGATTCTCTAATGCAACAACAAGATAAGATAGAGAACAAAAATTGATTGAAAATAATTCCCGATCTATGGTAATTATTATTTTTAAATTAATTATTAATTTAATGATAAATATACTCACTAGAAGATTACAAGGTTGTTTTCATCAAGTTATTTATATTTATCAATTGAAAATAAAAAACCAAGATTGGGTAGCTGTTGATCACTTCCACTGCACCCTAAAACCTTTGAGTGGTATTATCATGGTCACATTATAATTTATAAATATTTAGAATTTATTTGATCAACTTCCTAAATTTTTTATTACTTTTTCATTTCTGATTTTTTTCTTAATCTATAAATTTTGATAACACATTTATCTAATATTTTATGGAAAATAATAGGTTATAAATACTTGAAGAATGCATGAAGATCCCATTTAGAGGTCCCAAGGTCACTGGATGAATGACACTAATAAAAAAATGTAATAATAAATTATATTTTAATTACCCATGGTAAATCATTCAAGAATAATGTCATGAAAAACTCATCACATATTGTAGACCGTCATGTGACATCATTACATATCGTGTATTTAATCCCAATATGACACGTAGTTTGACAGGGATTATATGACGTGTTTCTAGTGTACACATTGTGTAAACCCACATGGTTCTGACCCTATATAAATCATCTAAAACCATGTGGTAAACTATATAGCTTCATTACATTCTGCGTATTAACTGCCGGCCAAACGATGTGGCTAAACATGGATTACATGACATATAATTGGTTGTACACTCTATGCACCATGTCAAAACCCATAAAAGGCACATGAAAAGACTTTAGGCATGTCATGTGGGATAACACATGGGATAATTTAAGTGAGATACAAACTACATGGAGTGTATCTCGGTGTACACACTCTGATATATGTGTTTTTATGCACCAACTACACAATGAATTATTTTTAGAATGTCGTGCATATATTAATGCTTAATAATTATTAACTGTGTAAATTATTCAACTTCACGATGTGTAACAGTTGTTATAAATGATTTATACTTAAAGTACATCGATAGTGTTACACACCATATATATTTATGGCATGTTGTGTGGTTACACAAGCCATATAGGCTATGTTGATTGAACCATGGAACTACATGCCATGTATATCACAACATACCATGTGGTTATACATTCTATGTAAGTAATGCATGGAAAGGACCATATGTTTCATAAGGAACATAGAATTTTGATTGATTATACACATTGTGTGGGTATTAAATTCAGAAATGTATTTAATTTAATGCATAAGTTACACACTATGTCTCCTTTAGAGTACACAATATGTACTTGATTATTTTAAAATTTCAAAATAAATTTATTTAATTTATTTAAAATTATACATGTTATGAATATTATTATATCTCAATGAATATTTAGAGATAATATTAGGATAAATAATCAAAAAATTAATTAGTTGATTAATTTATTAAATCCAATAAATTTATCTCAATCAAAATGAATTTAAATGAATACAAGTAATTCCAAATTCTTAGTTATTGTATGTTGTGATTGATCACGAGTTTGAATGACTTGAGTATGTGTAATATTTATTTATTTTATTTAATTATTTATTGGTTAGTTTTATGTGATAATATATTATTAAATTAAATATGTTGTTTTTTGAATCATCTATACCCCCATTATTATATATGGGACTATAAGTATAAGGTTTATTTTAGGTAACCCTAAATCCCTCACATCCCTCACATGCTAGTGAGTAATTTTTTTAAAGGATAGAGATCCGAATGAAAGTATATGGTTCAAGATTTGAGATGAGGTGAATCTTACCAAGGAGATATATAGGAGAATAGATACAACTCGATCCAAGGATGGGATCAAGGAGTTACTTTCCCTAAGAATAAAGTTGGTTTGTATCTACTCGATAAACCAACCGGCATATAAAATCTCATGATCATATCAAATATTTTTTTCAATTCATGTTTATTTATTAATTTATGTGATGCATGGTTTATTTGGATGATTAAATGTAATCACTTAAATTAAATAAATTAACTATCTTACTAAAGATAAAATAAAACAAAATCATTATGTGTAAATTATTTTATCAAACATGATTAATTAGTATTTATATTCCACATAATATTAACTAGAATGTGAATAATAAAATAAATAATATTTAAATATAAGTTAAAAAAATCACTCAATCAAAATATTAAGTCATAAAATGCCTTCCATCTTCCGAGTTAAGATGAAACCATAGTTAAAGTGTTGATTAATCCATAATCAGGGACAATTTTTAATTATTGGGGAGTCTTAAAAAATATAAATGTTTAACTTGAAAAAATTGGTATTAAGGGTAATGTATATAGTCAACTTAATACAATTTAGAGTTAATCATTGAGGAAATCCAATTATAGGATTTCAGGATCAGGGAACCCACTCAACCGATCAAGGAATCATGAGTTAATATAATTGGAAAGTAAAACCTTCCTAAATACCTTTGTGTAATTTTCATGGCCATAATTTAGTTTATGAGAAGGGGAATGTGGATCCTTTCCATAAGAATATCCAAGAGATAGGATATTCCAAATCCAATGATGAGAGTAGTTGGTATTTAATAAATTATATGGAGTCTAATAAAATTAATTTATTACATTATAACCAGTAGTCAATATAAAGTGATAAAAATTAGATTTTATTTATTCTAGAAAATGTCATGCCATTTAGCTATTTAATTATCCTTATGATTAATCTTGGAGAAATATAATCACCTAATTAGTGATAACTTCTAGGAATGGTATAGGTGATTATGAATTATACTATGCCAATAGCTGAATTTTTATGTAATGGAGTCCCTAGTTCCCATTGATCCTTCTCAGGAGGTAGTTGAGGAGGAGGAAAACATATTCTAAAGATAAATGGATGATTCGTTGGATGTCCAATTCCACATATTATTATCCATAACTTGTGTGATCTACAAGATTCATGAATACATGGATGCATAATCCATTTTTTCTCATATCTGTGATCTCTATCTAGAGAAAGAAAGACAAGAGAGGTATTAGATCTACAATACAGTCTTTACATTCTAGCTATGGGAAGAAGTTTTAGATGGAAACTGTATAGTGAATAATATTGACAATTTTGAGTGTTTGGAAATTTTGGGATTGAATTTGCCTAAGGAATTATGCACAAACCTCATCATAACCTCACTTACCTCAAGATTCTCAAGTTTTATAATGAATTTCAACATGAAAAATATAAAGTACATACTCATATATCTTTTGAATTTGATTCACCAAGAAGATAATGACATGAAACATATAAAACCTTATGACCTTATGGTGAATAGAAGTAAATGAAAGGTGAAAATGTCTAAGAAACATTGAAAGTTTAAGGAACCTTCACACTACCCTTCCAAAAAGTTAAAGTTCTAAAAGAAGGCTAAAGATAAGAAGGAAGTGTATTTTTTCTCATGGTAGGAAATGCTATTGGAAGAAGAATCATGAATCAGTGAAAAATAAAGATTAATCTTCAAGTAAATTCAATATTGCGTGAAATATATCCATTTATACAAATTAGTTATTAGATATAACCCATGGTTCTCACATTTGTATCAAAATATAGGAACCAAGTATATTTTTGAAGATTACTAAAGGGGATATAGTTATTTGAACTGAAAATGGAGAGAGGATAAATATGTTAGGTATAGGAGATGACTATATCACATTACTAAATGGATTGGTTTTAGTTTTAAAGAATTGTTTTTATATGCCTAATGTCATCAATAACTAATTTTTGTGTCCAGTTTAGACATAGGTGGATTTTTTTCAAGTTCAAAAATAAATAATTATAACTTTATAAAGATAATATATGTTATTATATGACACATTTGAATAACGATATTTACATACTAGAATATGAAAATCAAGTCTTGGAAATAAATAATAAATTAAGTTTATATGAATCATATCACACATAGTTGAGACATTACTAGATTGGTTATATAAATGAGAATAATTTAATAAAGTTATATCAATAAGGGTATTTAGATTATTTTGATCTCAAAACCTTGTATATGTATCACACTTGTTTACAAGGAAAAAGGACTAAGTCTAAATTTAGAGAAAAAGGTAAAAGTGCCACAAGGCATCAAAAGTTAGTTCATATAGAGGTGTGTTGGAATTTTCTAGTAGAATCTATAGGTGAATTGTCACGACCCCTCCCTCAAAATATACTACATCAGGGGAGTGAGATAAAGACCCCCGAGTCCTAAGTCCAATAGGATCTCGGTTGGTGACTAGCACTAAGGTTATAAAAATCTCACGATATGGGAGGCATTACCCTCTATAATAATATATGATTGGGAGATAAGATGAATCATCCAAAAAAACTCTAAGACATAACATAAAAGAAATCCAAAACCATCCCACATGTATGCATAAATGGAACTGATATAGAGAAAAGTCTCCAAAGTAAATACCTAAAAGTAAATCTAAAGTAGCGACACAAAAACTGTCAAATATATGAGCTAGTAATTTCCATCACGGTCCACATAATCCTCCTGGAAACCTAAAAACAATTTTATAAATGTAGGGTGAGAATACGAGTATACTCATAAGGAAAACCCAAGTCTCTCATGCACATGTAAAAGAAGAATACTAATGAACCCATGAGAAAATATCAGAACAAAACAACACATATAAAGGTATACTAACCATCCCCACACTACCAAGGAATGATCACAAAATAATGCAATCCAGGTAATATAATATAACAAGAATCACATCAATAAAGGCACCCCACACCACTTTACCACTGGTATGCCACTATCACACCCAAAATTGTACGTCTTGGCACTCTCATATCTTCCATATACCACACTACCCCACAAGCATGCTCACAACACAACTCACACGTAGACACCTGGGGTTACCACCCCATAAGAATGAATACAACACATCTTTCCTGAAAACACTTGGGCCACAAAAAAACCACTACCATAACTAGAGTAATAGGGTATAATGAACATGTAGGACATCAACCCCATTCCCTCCTCCTACCATGCACGAACCCCACCAAAATCCACCCCACAATCATGACCATATCACATCCCAAACAAAAACACATGCCCCACCACCCCACAACCATGGTCATATATCACCCCAAAAAACATGTGATATCACAACCACCATATACTTCAATAAAATACCTCTAACCATCATAACATGTGCAATAACTACCTCATTTGGAAGAGAGACTAGGAAAGAGTGGGTACTTAGCCATCCGTACTACTCACCACATGTTGGAAAAAACACCCCCCACATGACTATGTGAGTGTCGACACATAGTGTTTGTCATGGGTAGGGTGCATATAGAAATCACAAGAATATAAAAGTATATATATTTTATATCAAACACACAATTCCAACCTATGGGTTCAAAAACAAACCAAAAAACTCACAACACTATCACTTTTTCTGCCACCTCTAAATGCATAACGCCACAAAACAATACACAAACCCCATTTCAAATTTTAAACCAATTACACTTAATCATATCATTCTTTTAATTATTTATGATAAACCACATTTAATCACACAACCCATCATTTAATAATTAATTAACCATTTTAATCCCATTAAAAAAACCAACCCATTTCATTTCAAACATTATCATTAAATTATTTATTTATTCCACCACTATTCAAGCATATAGAATAAAGAAACCACCACCTCTTCACCCCAAAATCATGAACAAAAAACCACATCACTGCCCCAAAATCACAGCCTATAAACCACCTCATTTCCCCAAAAGCATAGCCCACAAACCACTTCGCCGCCCCAAAATCACAACCCACAAACCATTATCCCTAAATGACCCAACCACACATCAATGTCCCATAAGCATAGACACACATAACAACACATCAAGATCATTTTATAGATTTAAAAATGGTATTTTATCATATTTTACTTTATTTTAGGAGCATTATCACACAAGTAATAATCTTGGGGAAACAGTTTCATTATCTAAATATAAGTGGTTAATAAATTTCCATTTTAGGGTGATATCACTAAAATCACAACAAAAACAAAAATCACAACACATATATACAACAAAACCCCCCCCAATGGTTATAATTTTCATTGGGGAATCAAGCTCATATAATCCACAATATCAAAAATAATATCAAAGATGTAAACACATGAAAATAAAATCCCATTTACCCATTTAAATTTCAATTTAACCAATTATTTATCTTTTATTAACCTATAAAAACCATAACCCATAGATAAATAAAAGTAACCCACCCACATGATACAAAATAAAGAGAAAAAAGGTATTCCCTACCTCAAGGAAGCTATGTCAACTCATTGTGCACCGTAGGGAAAAGAAGAAGTGGACACAACCACAACTTCACCACAAGAAACAATAGATCAACCTATACCACACTGAAATACCATCATAAACACCCCAAACATATAAACCAAACCAAACCAAACCACCACAACAAAAATCTAAAGAATAATAGGAGAAAACCATCCAAGAAGAAGGAAGGGCTTACCATAGATTTCCAACGAACAACCATCAGGAACAATAGATCAAATAGGGAGGAAGAGGGATTGAATAACACCTTGGGGTGCCTAGGGTTCACCAAAAATGAGAGGAAGAAGAATCCATGATAAAAAAAATGAAAATTCAGCTAAAAAAGAACTTTTAAAACTGCATTTCATCGGGGATTTAAATGACATTTAATCCTTTAGGTTCAGTTTCACCGAAAAATGAATCACCTTTTTATTATTTAACCCTAAAAATTACATGTCATGAACCATCCCTGGATAACCCATGAAATAAAATTTCACATTGTGAAAAGTTTACATGATGTGTATTTCCTACAGTAGCCTTGCTTCACCTTTATCTTTTACCAAAAACTATAGGAACCTCCCCTAAACACTTCTAATGCTTAAAAATAGAAAAGTAACAGACTGGGAAGGCATATACCATTACATAAGATTCCTATCAAATGATTATCATCCCTAAGAATCCAAAACCCATCCCAGAAGGAAAGGGGTTTGAACAACAACCCCACAAGATACTTCTCAAGGATCTCATCATACCTCAAATGCTACCACCATCTAAACATGATAACCCAAAAAACACACTACACAACCACATAATCCCATAACCATCCAACAACACAACCACTTCACAATGAAAAACTACTTAAACCAATGAACTCCACCATCCTGAACACAAGAATTAAATAATTATGTACTCCTTTCCAAGATACTATCTGATTTGGGTGACACTGACTTGTCCACATGGGTTTAATCACATCTCAACTAATGCATATAGATTAGGAATACAGTCCTACCCTTTTCATATGTAAAAAATTTATCAAAAATCACACCACAAAAATCATAAACCAAGGAAAATATATCACTAGATAAAACAAAAAGATCTTAAACATCACATAACAAATAAAGACAAAGAAAGGAAAAACTCAAAACAACTCTAGGTATTGGGAATGACTTTGAGTATCTCACTCCCAAGTACTCCCCTCTAGGTCAACATGCCTCTACAACAAATGAACCAAATAATTGGTCCACCCACGTAGCACCTTCTCCTGATGATCATAGATCTCTACTGGTCACTCCATAGACATCACATCATACAATATATCTAACTATTCCCAGTAAATTACACAGGAGTCATCATGAAGATACTGGTGAATCTGAGAGATGTGGAATATGTCATGGACACTCTCCAAAAAATGGTGGAAATGAAAACCAATATTCCACCTATCCAACTCACCCAAACACCTAAAATGGCCAAAAAACCTAAGAGAAATATTACTCCCTAAACCAAACCTCTGCTACCCACATAGAGGGGAAAATTTAAAGAACACATGGTCCCTAAAACCAAATTCTAAGGGCCTCTTTCTGAAATCCGCATAATAATTCTGCCGGTCCTTCATTACTTTATCCTATCACAAACAAGGTAAACTTTCTCTATCATGATCTGCACCACATCAGGACTAAGAATGGATGTCTCCCCAGCCTCCATCCACTATAAAGCTGAAAGACATGGTCTCTTGTATAAAGCCTCAAATAGATCCATGCCAATGGAAGAGTAATAAAAATTATTACAATAAAACGTTACCAAAGTAAGATGTCATACCCAAGATCCACCAAAGTTCAAGATGTACAACTACAATATATCCTCCAATATCTATATAGTATGTTCCATCATTCCACTTATATGAGGGTGGAATGTAGTTTTGAGGCATAACTGAGTTCCAAAATCATGATTCAGTACCCTACATACTCATGAGGTAAAACATGTGTCCTGGTCTGAGACAATGGACCTCATAACTCCATGAAACTACACCACATCATCCATACACCTCTTATCCAAAGCATCCACTGCACTTGACTCCTTGATCCCTAAGAAGTGGGATAATTTTCGTCAACCGATCCACAACCAACCTGATAGCATTAAAACCTACATGAGTTACGGGTAACCCTAGGATAAAATCAATAGATATGTAATACCATTTCCACTTAGTAAAATCCAAGGGATGGAAAAAACCATTAGGAACATGAATTTCATCCTTTACATGATGTAAAACCAAGAACCTTTCCACAAAATCTGCCACTACCCATTTCATCCCGGGACACAAAAAATGCATTTCCAATCCATGGTACATCTTAAAAACTTATGGGTGTACCACCCAAGGTGAGTTATAAAAATCACAAAGGACTCCCCCATGCATCTCTACTAAAATGTTTTAACCTCCCAATAAACAACATCTGGTTCTAAACATCATCCAACCATCCCTCTAGAGAATCACCATGGCCAAATGATTATACATCACCTCTGACTACGAGTCTCCCCACATAGACTCCTCCACCTACTAAATCAGAATTAATAACAGTAAGATATGGGAAGCATCATAAAATACCTCAAACATAACCCCCTCCTCTAGAAACCAAATCACTAGATCACTAACCAACTTCCCCTTTAGGCAACTGAACGCTGCCTAGCACTGATCACTCCACACAAAATCCCAACCCTTCTTAGTCAAAGATGTCAATTGGGCTATAACTTGAGATAAATAAGGTAAAAAACTAAAATAATTTTCTATGAGACCAAGTAAACTGTAAACCTATACCAAATTATTGGGTTCTTCCCAATAAACACCTAATTTGAACTTCGAAGGGTCTACTACAACCCCCTGTTGAGACACCACATGCCTAAGGAAATTCACCTCTCATGTATAGAACTTTCACTTGGAAAACTTTCCATAGATATTTTGGAATTGAATAACCCTCAAGAGAGACATGAGATGCTAGACATACTTATACTTTGAGTTTGAGTAGATCAAGATATCATCAATGAATATGATGATGAACTGATCCAGGAACTCATGGAACATGGAGTTCATAATCCCCATGAACACAACTAGCACATTTATAACACTGAACAACATGAATATAAACTTGATGTGACCATACCTGCATCTAATAGAATTATTTAGGATATAAAACTCCTTTAACCTCAACTAGTGATATCCAGACCATAGATCAATCTTAGAAAACTAACTCTATCCTCTCAACTGGTCAGAAGGATCACCTATCTTCAGAAGAGGGTAATGGTTTTTGACCTTCACTTGATTTAACCTACAATAGTCTATGAAAAAAACTCAGACTACCATCCATTTTATTTATGAACAACACTAGAGAAACCCAAGATGACACATTAGTCCAGATAAAACCCTTTTTCATTAGAACATCTATCTGAATCCTCAAATCCCGCAACTCAAAAGGTTCCATTCGATAAGGATCCATCAAAATTAGAGAATCACATAACTGAAAATATATCCCAAAATAAACATAATGTCAAGGGGGTATCATGAAAACCGCCTTATAAAAAACATATAGTAACTCCCCAATGATCCTAGAAACATCTATCATCTAAGCTTCCACTAATTCCACTAAAAACTCAGCCAACAAGGAAATAAGGGGATCCACATGCTGAATTCCCACCTAACAACCCTACTTCACAATGAAAACCACATGTTGGCCATCCACATATAAAAACACAAAAATACTTATAAATAAATCAATAACAAAACAGAAATAATACAACTAGTTGATGTTAAAGATAACCTCTTTTGGATGGATTTGTAAAAAAAGATCCCCACATGATTAATGTGGCCCCATCATCATTCCATATCCCTGACACACATCAAACAAGATTTTATGGACATTGATTAGCATAGTCAACACCAGGGGCATGTGAAGCCTATTTATGTATATTCATAGAGAATGGTCTAGATCGGGTGTAACAAAGGAGTGAGAATCTTTTGAATAAAACAAGGCACAAACAAGGGTACTAAAAAAATTGATTGTACCTATGACGATATATAGCCCCTATGAATCTGCTACTTCCATTGCATGAAACCGACCACAACCATCTCCTACACCTCTATGATAGGTAAAAATTACATGTCCATGCTCAGTTATTAGTCCAGGAACATAAGGAACATACCGTGGTCGACCTCTACCTCCTCTATCTCCCCTTAGAAGAGAAAAAACTTGTTGCCCCTGCTGCTAAAATAGTATCACTAGAAACTACTTCTAAGGCTGGAAATGAACGTATAGACCTCCAATAAAATGAGCTCAGGGGAACCATTGGTCACTAGTTATGGTGATGTCCATGAACCACACAACCAAAACACATTGGCACAAAGCTCCTAGGAAAAGAACAAAAAACACTGGCCCCAAAAGGTTAGAAAAGAAGATGTAGAGGTTGTTTCTATGCTGGTTAAAACCTCAAAGTTTATAGTGCTTGAGACCTTCCACCAACAACTATACTCTTTAAGGAACCATACTGGTTCCCATTCCATAGAAAGACTCCCCACAAGTGAATTACCTTGATTACCTCTACCTTCTTCTGAACCTCTAGATACACTGGCAATGTAAAAGGAGTAAATGCATACTGGATATAAGGACAGAGTGCCTCCTCAAAATATCTCCTACGATAATCCTCATATAGAAAAAGATATGGAAAAAATGAATAAGGTACTTGTACCTAATTCAAAACACCCTCGTTAACATGATCCCATTATGAAGAGAAATAAGCTCACGCCTATTTATCACCTTCAAAGTTGAAGAAAGGAACTCTGCCTAGAAATTATTCTAGAAGTTGAACCATAAAAAACATAACTCATTTATATCTCCCAGATACAAAATTTACCATTGAAGTGTATCTCCCTGCATCTAAATGACTGCCAAAAGGACCAAATACTCTGTCAGGTCCTAGATCAAATTGAAAGTAATCTCGAGCTCCTTCATCTATATCTCTATCTACACATTTGAAACACTACCCTCATACTTTCCCAAATCCTACTCCTAGAAAGAACACAATTCTATCTACAAAGACTTATCCTCCTCTTCTAGATCAATACTATTATGAAAAAACAAATAATCCTGCTAAACCTCAACTTCCTGAGCCACACACGCATGAAAAAAGAGAAATATCTGAAAATCCAATAAGAAATTCCTAAGCCTGGTAGTGTGTTTTTTATTAAGATTAATTTTAATTAATTTTATTTATTTCATCCAATTTAACCTTACCAAAAAAACCCAATTAAAACAAGAATACAAGTCATTATGATACATGTACCTCTCCTAGGTCTTTACCCTATAAGTAGGTCCACCTCACTTTATCATTAAATGATCTCAGAGTCCATGCACTAGATCACATGGGGATCTAAAATCCTGTGTCATAGCCAGTTTCCTTGGCCTATGTCATGTAACAATGTCAACTAGAACTATAGCCATACCAACCCATGAAAACCTCATTGTTCCTAACTCCAAACTCCATCCTATCTCGCATCCACTTCTTTGATATCACTTTATCACCACGCCCTCCATCCAAAGACACCAAAATGGGGTGAGAGAGATAATGAACCCCAAGTCTCACATCCAATAGGACCTGAGTTGGATACTAACACTAAGAGTATAAAAATATCATGATATGGGAGGAATTACCCTCTATAATAATATAGAATCATAAGATAAGATAAATCATCCACAAATAACTTTAAGACATAATATAAAAGAAATCCAAAATCATCCCACATGCATGTATAAATTGAACTAATATAGATAAAAGTATCCAAAGAAAATACCCAAAAGTAAATCTAAAGCAGCGATATAATAGCTGTCAAGGATCTAAACCAGTAATATCCAGTACGATCCATGTAATCCTCTTAGAATCCTGAAAATAATTTTATATACATAGGGTGAGAATACAAGTATACTCGGTAGAAAAATCAAAGGCTCTCATACACATGTGAAAGAAGCATACTAATACACCCGTGAGAAAATAGCAGAACCAAACATCACCTATAAAGGTATACTAACCACCCCAACCTCACCAAGGTATGATAACCAAATAATGAAAGCCAAGTAATATAATATAACAATAATAACATTGATAAGGATACCCCACACCACTTTCCCATTGGTATGATTCTCTCACACCCAAAATCATATGTCCCGGACCTCCCTTCTCTTCTGTCTACCACACTATCCCAAAAGCACGATCACAACACACCTCACTTGCAGACACTCGGTCTTGCCGCCCCACAAGCACGACCCCAACACATCTCACCTGAAAACACCTAGGCCAAAACACAACCACTTCCATAACCAGAGTAGTAGGGAATCATGAACATATAAGACATAAACATAGTGCCCTCCTCATACCATGAATGACCCACACTATAAGCCACCACACAAGCATATTCATATCACATCCCACTCATAAACACCTAGGCCACCACCCCACAAGCCCAATCACATATTTCCTAAAAACACCTGGGCTATCAAAACCACCTTCTCAAACACTAAAATACCTCCATACATCACAACCTATGTATTACCTACATCTCCTAGAAAAGATAGAGGGAAAGTGTGGGTACCTAACCATCTGTCCTCCTCACTAGAAGTCGGACCCACTGCATTACTAAGTAGGTGATGGAACACAGTGCTCGATGTGGGTGAAATGCATATATAAATTACAAGAATAGACAAGTATATATATATATATAATATCAAACACTCAAGAAAAACCTATGGGTTTATAAACAAATCAACCAACTCATAACACTTTCACTTTTGCTACCACCTCTAAATGCATAACACCACACAAAAATTCACAAACCCCATTTCACATTTCCAACTAATTACACTTAATCATATCATTCTTTTCATCATTTATAATCAACCACATTTAATCACACAACCCATAATTTAATCATTAATTAACCATTTCATCCCATTAACCAAACCAACCCATGTCATTTCAAACAACATCAAGAAATTATTTATTTGTTCCATCAATACTTAGGCATCTAGCACAAAGCAATCACCACCTCACCACCCCAAAATAATGACCAATAAACCACCTTGCCACCCTAAAATCACAACCAAAAAACCACATCACCGTACAAAAATCACGACACACAAACCACCTCACCGCCCTAAAATCATTCCCCAACCACACATTTCCATCCCACAAGCATAGATCCACATGAAAAAAAATTAAGATCATTTTACAAATTTTCAAAGGTGATTTTATCACATCCCACTTTATTTTAGGGGCTTTATGACATAATTCATAATCATGGGGAAACAATTTCATTATCCAAATACAAGTGGATAATCAATTTCTATTTTAGAGTGGTGTCATAAAAAAAATCAAAACACATATATCCAACACAAAAAAACCCCCAAACAATAATAATTTTCAGCGGGGCATCAAGCGCACACAATCCAAAAATATCAAAAATAATTTCAAAGCTATAAAAGAAAATGAATCAAACCCTATTTACCCATTTAAATTTCAATTTAACCAATTATTTATCTTTTATTAAGCCATAAAAACCATAAACCATTGATAAAAAAAAGAAATATTCTACTGCACCATATAAAATAAAGAGAAACGAGGGATTACCTACCTCAAAGAATCTTTGACAACTCGCTGCACACCATTGGGTGAAGAAGAAGAACCTGCAACCACAACCACACCACAAGAAATCACAGATCAACCTATGACACAACCAAAGAGTATTAAAATTCATCCCAAACACCCAAAACAAACCAAAACACACCATTTAATCAAAAAGTTGAAGAATAATGGGAGAAAACCATCCAAGAAGAAGGAATGGATTACCACAAATTTCCAACAAACAACCACCAGGACCAACAGATCAAAGAGGGAGGAAGAGGGCTTGAATAAATAATCAAGAAAATAGAGTTCACCAAAAATCATAGGAAGAATAAGATATGAACAAATGAATGGAAATTCATCTAGAAAAGATATTTTAAAACCGCACTGCATTGGGGATTTACATGATGTGTAATCTCCTTTCATGTCGTGTAATCCTCCAGGTTCAGTTTCACTGAAAAACACATAAACTTTTTAGTATTTAACCCTAAAAATATATACATCATGAACTGACCTTGTTTCCTCACGGATTTCGGGGATGACCTCCTGGATGGGAGATTCAAACATTCCGATCAGTTTCTAACGGGTTTGTTCGTAGAACCGGAAACATCCAATGATTCCACATCGTTTGGACCTACTTTCCAAAGGTAGGCGCTCATTAGTTTGTGGACTAATGAGGCTTAGGAATTTGCATTGGTCGAGAGGATGGGAGGTCGGACTCATCACACCTTTTTGAGGGGAATTATTGTCTACTCCGGGACTCTCTTTATAGATTTAAGTTATGTTCGTGAATCCTTATTACATTACCAAGTATAAAATGAGCTTTCCTTAAGTTTTAACAATCAATGATTAAATATGCAAGAAATTTAGAGAATCTTTTATATGTATTCGAGGTTCTTCATCAATAGAGAATCATCTGTATCTATTTAGAGATTCTTGGTCAATGGTATCCTTCGAAACATTTATAAAAGTCTCTTGGTCATTATGATGACCGGGCTGGTTTTAAAGCCACTCAGTGAGGCACTTGAAGTTTATCGTCATTCAGAAGGACATGGATTATTTCAAAGTTGGGATCGAACCCATAAATGGGCTACCTACGTATCCTTTGTTTTGGAAAAGGAATCATAACCCACGTAGTTCGAGAAATGGAGTATGATGTTTATGATTGATGGCTCAAAGAAGAATGTCATAATTACTTTTACACTCTAAGCTCACGTGAGTCATGCTCGGTGTGAGAAACAAGAGGTATTGGTAAAAATTAGACAATTGTGCCATTAAAGATGCAATCATAAGAAATTGTTTGGGGCTTATGTATGTATGACTGCCCAAATAGATGAAGGTTTAGGATTTACTTTTAGGGAGAAAATCCAGGAACAGGGTCCATAAAGGTATATGTGCTTTATGGAGATTTGAATACTCTAATCTTGGGGCTTACTCCTAAGGAGGATGCCCAAATTAGGAGGAGACTTATGATTGGGTTTTACTCCTGAAAAGAAACCCAAATCAAGGGTAAATTATGACTGGTTAAGAGAAATTTAAGGGGGGCTTGGGGCTTACTCCTGAAAAGGAAGCCCAAGATTATGACTGAGTCTTATTCCTGAAAAGGAGACCTAGGTTAGGGGACTTGGGGCTTTACTCCTGAAAAGGAATCCCAAGATTATGACTGAGTATTATTCCTGAAAAGGAGACCCAGGTTAGGGATTAAGGTTTGGGGCTTACTCCTGAGGAGGATGCTCACATTTGAGATTGGGGCTTACTCCTAAGAAGGATGCCCAAGATTATGACTGAGTCTTATTCCTGAAAAGGAGACCCAGGTTAGGGGACTTGGGGATTACTCCTGAAAAGGAAGCCCAAGATTATGACTGAGTCTTTATTCCTGACAAGGAGACCCAGGTTAGGGATTAAGGTTTGGGGCTTACTCCTGAGGAGGATTCCCACATTTGAGATTGGGGCTTACTCCTGAGGAAGATGCCCATGTTTGAGATTGGGGCTTACTCCTGAGGAAGATGCCCAGATTAAAGGATTTATAACTGGGGATTATTCCTAAAAAGGAGACCCAGGTTAGGATTCTCTCATCTTAAAGGATGAGGTTGAATGAATGAACTCTCCATATTTAGTGACATAAGGATATTTAAATCACTAGACTTTGAGAGATATTCCATAGAATTCCTTTCAGATAAGGAATTCGAATCAAGAAATCATGCCATAAATGGCTTTGAAGAGTGTCTTGAAGACTGAATCTTGAAAAGGAAAGGTGTGATGGCCTAAGAGGGGTAAAATGGGAAAGATAGGCACCCAAAAAAGGTAGGGGCGCGCAAGTCTTGAAAGGCGCACAAGTATTGCGGCGGCGCGCAAGTATTGCTGCGGCGCGCAAGTATTGGTCGCGCAAGTATACTTGCACGACATGAGGGGTACTTGCGCGATTCTCAAATATCATTAGAATATTTTAGCGACTCTTTATAAATCCCTTTAGAATCCTCTTGAGGTTCATCCAAAAAAGGGACGCGCAAGTTCTATTGAAGGAATAAGGCGACGCGCAAGTGTTGATGAGTTTCAACACTTAGGTCTTCCTTCTTCTCTTTAAATCTTCCGTTCTAGGTAAGAAATTACCTTAGAAGTGTTCCGGAAGCTTTGAGAAGAGACGTGGGCGTCGGGAGCTTCAATCCGAGTTTCTGGAAAAAGATCCTCTCGAATGGGGGGCCCACAGGGTCTATTTATAGGCAGGAGAAGACCCCAGGCGGTTACCAGACGGTTATCAATTAGGTCACGCAAGTCACTTGAACGACCATAAGGTGTCGTGCAAGTAGACTTGCACGACCACTAGGCAGCGCGCAAGTACTTGCACGACCACTAGGCGGCGCGCAAGTGTACTTGCGCGACCACGAGGGAACTTGCGCGGCCTATGGGAAATGTTCTCCTTGTTCATCCCTTTGTCGATTTTTGATGTTTCTTCAAAGGATGAATCACATTGAGCTCAGATATTCCCCTTTTCCGATCTTTAGATTCTGTGACGAAAGGAGAGTCAACAAAAGTCCCCCCTCAGAGTTGGATCCGGAAAGAAATGAGGATTTGACTCTGAGGAAATTGAATCCATCCAAAGGAAAAGGGGGCGCGCAAGTCTTCAGGGCACAGAAGGCAGCGCGCAAGTGTGCTGGAACTTGACTTTTATTCAGAGTTCCTTTTTCTTTTGTGGGCAGTTTAAAGTCATGCATGTCGGACATAAAGGGGCTAATGTTTAAGGTCGAAATAGCTTTGACCGAAATGGATTAAAATTGATTCAATTCTTTGAAAATTTATCTGAAAACATATTACCATACTCAAGTATGAGAGAAAAAATGTAAACCATGGCTTAAGAATATTTGAATCTGAGGAATGATATGAAAAAGAGCTAAAAAGGCATTAGAAGAAGTAGTTTCCAAGAATGAAGTTACTATTATTTAACAAAACCCGTTAGGGGGTTGAAATATGCAGGGCCACCTAAGGGCATTGGCTGCATGGTTAAATAAATAGCATCTTTCGGCTGACAAGTCTGTTATGTGGACTGTTTATGCAAGGCCACCTATGGGCACGTGCTGCATAGTCAGGCAAAAGAACTCCCAGAAATTTACTTTCCTAGTGCTAAAAAGCCAGTGAAAGTTTATGGAGATTCAAATTTTCTAAAGTATAAAGTTTGTTGTATGGAAAGAGTACTTGAATATGGAGAAGATATTTCCGAACAAGAATATCGAAGAACTGGATGAACATCACTCCTACGAAGGTCTGACCCAAACATAGGGAAGAAGAATAAACCATAGACTTGAATACTTTCAGATCATGAAAAAGGATATGGGACAAATATGTTAAGGATGGCTATTTTTTGCGGATCCCTACATACTGTCGTTTAAGACAAATAAGGACAAAAGAGGCATTCTTCCCAAGAATGAACTTACTATTATTTAACAAAACCCGTTAGGGGGTTGAAATATGCAGGGCCACCTAAGGGAATTGGCTGCATGGTCAAATAAATAGCGTCTTTTGGCTGACAAGTCTGTTATGTGGACTGTTTATGCAAGGCCACCTATGGGCACGTGCTGCATAGTCAGGCAAAAGAACTCCCAGAAGTTTGACATTTTTGTGATTAGAAGTCATGAAAAGGGTTATGAAGATCTGAAAATATTTAAGGTTAGGATTATAACACATAAAGATGGGTATTGTCAAATGTATATAGAGATACATAGGTCAATGAAAACCATAATCATGTTGTGGCTGGGTCCTGAATTGAAATTTTGGACTTCACTACATATCTCATAAGAATGAGAATCAAGCCATACGTAGTTCTTGAAATGTAGTTTAACGTCGTACAGGACGAAAGTATGATAAATCTTAGTTTAGGGTCATAGAATTTAGACCATTATAATGAATACACAGTGTGTGTTTTCATGAGGACTTTTCAGCTAAGGGACTGAAAGTGAAATTTGGGGTTAGGCCCAAAAGACTTGGGGCTGGATTCGAGGGATACTCGAATGTTCCTACGAATCCCATAAGGATGGGAATCAAGCCCACGTAGTTCTAGAACTACCCTTTGTACAAATTTGGTTCGTACATGTGAAGGGTGAAAGGGGACTTTAGTGCAATGATGGTTTGACCTGAGATAAAAAATTTAGGCATTACCATGTATGCACGTAGATTTTTTGAAAATGAAAACCATGATTGAAAAATCAATGTCAATAATAGTTCTCTCTCAAATGAGGAAATCAAAGAATATTGTAGTTTATTGTCATACCAGACAAAAGTGTTGCATAGTTTAACGTCATATAACAAGGACGAAAGTGAATCAATGTAAAGATATTGATTCCAGGTGCGGTTTCACGAATCAACATCATATGAGATGGTGGTGAACCGATGTGAAGAGATTGTTTTCAGGCTTGAACCCTGGGAGGTTGCCTACATACCCAGCCTGGAGGGAAAGGATCAAAGTCCGTGTAGTTCAATTAAAGATGAATTAATGATCAAGTTGTTCTTGGGGACAATGATCTAATTAAAATGTTGTTTGGGACTTACACATGGTTAGGGGCCCAAAGAGAGTGTTATGGTTGAGGTTTGCTCTAAGCTCACGTGAGTCATACTCGGTGTGAGAAACAAGAGGTAATAACAACCTTAACGATGCACAGTTTAATTTCATGTAGGACATAAAAAAGGGACTATGCAATTTAAAGTCTTGCAGTTAGGACTATTGGTGCTGCACAGTTTAGTGTCATGTAGCAGGGACAAAATAACAGTTTAATGTCATGTAGGACATATTAAGGACTTTCTGTACAGTTTAGCGTCATGTAGTTAGGACAATGGGGACAATACAGTTTAACGTCATATTGGACGAAAGTGCGAATAGTTTAAGGTCATATTCATGGACCGTGGATGGTGCGGTTTAATGTCATGCTGGACCTTTGATGATTATATAGTTTAACGTCTTTTCTGACGTGAGGGACTTTTATACAGTTTAGCGTCATGTAGTTTAGGACGTCACAGTTTAACGTCATGCTGGACATAAGGGATTTGCAAATAGTTTATGGTCATATACATGGACCAGGGATGATGCAGTTTAAGGTCATGCTGGACGGTTCATGAAACTTTTTCACAGTTTAATGTCATGTGGGACGAAGTTGCAGTTTAAAGTCATACTGGACCATTACTGTATAGTTTTAACGTCATATAACAAGGATGAACTGGTGCTGTATAGTTTAAAGTCATGTAGCTAGGACTAAGGTGAACCAATATGAGGATATCAGTTCTGGGGACTGTTTACAGTTTATCGTCATGCTGGACGTTGGAAGTTCCACACAGTTTAATGTCATGTAGATAGGACATAATATAGTTTAATGTCATCTCGGACAAAATATAGTTTAATGTCATCTCGGACAAAATATAGTTTAATGTTATCTCGGACAAAATATAGTTTAATGTCATCTCGGACAAAATATCATGAACCAATGTGATTGTTTTGGATCTGGGAACAATATTTTGTGTTTATACAAAATACTTCTTCAGAAATCTGGCATTAGTTGGAGTCGTGATGTGTTCTCCATCCAATGAGATTAGAGAATACGCTCCATTGGAGTAGACCTTATGTATTGAATAAGGTCCTTCCCATTTTGGTTCAAGCTTGGGAGGCTTCTTTCCTGGTATCATTGGTGCTCTGAGAACCAATACCAATTCTCCCTGAATAAATGAACGAAGACGAACTTTTTTGTTAAAAGCTCATGCTATTCGATTCTGATAGATTTCCAAGTGGTGGAAAGTGCACAATCTTTTCTCATCTAATTGTTCCAATTCATTCAACCGCTTTTGGGATTGCTCATCTGTAGATAACTGATCACAAATGGCTATTCTGAGCGAGGGAAATTGAACTTCAATTGGCAAGACTACTTCTGTTCCATATACCAATGAATATGGAGTTGACCACGTTGCATTGCGAGTGGTAGTCCGATAAGCCCATAAAGCATGAAAGAGTTTATCAGGCCATGACCTCTTATCTTTATCCACCATCTTTTGCAGTATATTTGAAAGAGTCTTGTTGAAGGCTTCTATCTGGACATTAGCCGCTGCATGATATCGAGATGAATGGTTGGACTTAATGTTGTATTCTTGATACAATTTCTTTACCTCATAAGAACATAAGTTGGTGCCGTTGTCCGTCAATATGGTATGAGGGACACCAAATCTAGTAATGATGTTAGACTTGATGAAGCTAACAATGCATTTAGAACTGACTTCTTTGAGAGGTAATGCCTCTGCCCATTTGGAAAAGAAATCAGTAGCAGTAAGAATGTACTTAAACTGCTTGGCCGTAGCTGAAGGGTAAGGTCCCACCACACCCATTCCCCATGTGGAAAATGGCCATGAGTATTTAGCTGTATGAAGCAACTCTGGAGGTTTATGAATGAAGTTGGCATATACTTGGCATGAATGACACTTGTTTGTAAAATTAACACAATCTTGTATCATTGAAGGCCAAAAGTATCCAAGCCTTCGAATTTGATCAGATAGTCTATGTCCAGACTGGTGGGCACCACAGACTCCTGCATGCACTTCTTTTATGACAACCATTGTCTCTTCACCATCAATACATCTAAAGAGAACTCCATCAAAACCACATTTGTAGAGAATTATCTCGAGGTGGTTTGGGCTATCATAAAGAGTAAAATTGACCACACGTCGCCGAATTTGTTCTTTCTCGGCTCTATCAGGTGGAAGTGTTCCATTTTGAAGGTATTCCCTGATAGGTGACATCCATCCTGTAGTATGACCATACGATTCAGGAATGGGACTAATTTCATTAATTTCCTCTGTTCTGACTTGAACATAAGGTGAAATTGCACGACGGTGGGCAATACAGATGGTTGTCTCGTCCCGATTTGGATCTGCTAAAGCTATAGCTATATTAGCCAGTGCATCAGCTTGAGCATTTTGTGATCTTGGGACATAAGAAAATGTCGGTTCTGAAAGGAATTCCGACATTAACTCTCTGACGTAATCATACAAAGGGATTAATTCTTCTTTTTTGATGGCATAATCCCCATTGACTTGTTTGATTACCAGGTCTGAATCACCTTTCACCTTTAAGTGATTCACTTGTGCTTGAAGCGCTAACTCCAAGCCTGTAATGAGAGCTTGGTATTTAGCTTCATTATTGGTACCACCTTCCCACAACAAAAAGGAATAAGGTAACATTGCCTTATCTAGAGAAATGAGCACAATTCCTAAACCAACTTTGTTGAATTTAGGATTTTCCATTTTCTTCCCTGTTGGACTTCTAGAAGAACCATCAAAATACATTTCCCATGTTTGAGGACTCTCTTGAATAGAGAAAACTTCCTCATCAGGGAGTTCGATATCTGAATACGTGTCTTCCACTGAAGGATGTTCAGCCAGGAAATCAGCCAGATCTTGGCCCTTAATTGCCTTTTGAGACACATACTGAATGTCAAATTGCTGTAGAATAACCTCCCACCTTGCCAGACGTCCTGTAAGCATTGGACGACTAAGGATGAATTTGAGCGGATTATTACGAGATACCAATTGGACCTCATGATGTTGCAGGTAGTGTCTCAGTTTCTGAACTGCAAAGATTAATGCTAGGCAGCACTTTTCAATACTTGAATACTGGGTTTCTGCTTCAAGAATAGTTCTACTGAGATAGTAGAGACTATTTTCATTCCCAGCATCATTATTTTGAGCGAGAAAGGCACCCAATGATCGCTCTAAAGCTGTCACATAGAGGATAAGCGGTCTACCCTCAACAGGTGGCATGAGTACTGGTGGACTCAAGAGGTATTTCTTGAGAACATCAAATGCTTCTTGACATTCTTCAGTCCACTGGTAAGTGACTCCTTTCTTCAATAATTTGGTAAAGGGTAAACTTTTGCCTGCCAAATTGGTGATGAAACGCCGAATATAGGCTAAGTGTCCTTGAAGTCCTCTTAATTCTTTCAAATTATGAGGATGTGACATACCAAGGATTGATTTGGTCTTCTCAGGATCGACTTCAATACCACGATGGCGTACAACAAAGCCGAGGAATTTTCCTGAGGTTACCCCAAAAGCACATTTTAAGGGGTTCATCTTCAAATTATGTTGTCGAAGCTTGTGGAATATGACTTTCAAATCAGCCAAGTGATTAGAACGTTTTTTGGATTTAACCACCAAATCATCTACATAGAATTCAACAAACTTCCCTAAAAGAGGTTTGAAGATACGATGCATGGCGCGTTGATATGTTGCACCTGCATTCTTTAAACCAAAGGGCATCACCCGGTAACAAAACACACCTTGAGGAGCTCTGAAGGCTGTATATTCCTCATCTTCTGGGGACATTCGGATCTGATTATATCCAGAATATCCATCCATGAAAGAAAGTACTTCATAGCCAGCCGTCACATCAATTAAGAGTTCTGTAATCGGAACTGGGAAATCATCTTTAGGACAATACCGATTAAGATCTCTGAAATCGATTCAAACCCTAATTTGTCCGTTCTTCTTCTTTACAGGGACAATATTAGCCAACCACTTGGGATATTGAACTTCTATGACGAAGTTGGATTTGATAAGCTTATCCACTTCAGCCTCAATTTTGGAAGCATAGGTTGGGTGTGTTCTTCTCGCGGCTTGCTTGAATCCTCGATGTTCTTTTGGTAAACCCAAATGATGAGTAGCAACATCAGGATCAAGCCCAGAAATTTCTGTATAATTCCAAGCAAAAATATCTTTATTTTTCTTTAGAAAAGAAATATACATATCTTGCTCTTCAAGGGTCATGGCCGCACTAATTAAAGTGGGGCGTGGATCTTTCTCTGTACCCAGATTTACTTCTTTGAGTTCATCCACAGTGGTAGAGATACCCTCTTCAAATGCTGGAGGAGCATCTCTAAGATCTTCCTCTTCCTCTTCATCATGTGTTATTTCTTCCGTTTCTACTTGCAAAGTAGATGAAAAAACGAAATTCTCATGATCATAAGAGATGTCAAAATTTTCACATTTTGAAGAAGAAGCTTCCATTTCCGACCCTATTGATGATAAAGGGTCTTCTTTGGGAATCAAAGAGGAGATAATGGATCGAGAATCGACATCATTATTCACCTCTGGTGTTGCTATAACTTCTTCTGGCCGGATTAGCGAAGTATAGACTTGTTGGATTTCAGCAGACGAAATGAAAACGTCACCACTTATGCTTTCATCACTGCTTGGTAAGTTACCAATTTCTCCCATGTTGTCTGGCTCGATTGCCGTAATTGACATTATGGATCTTTCTATAAGAGTATTTTGATTTGGGCCTATTTTGTCAATTTGACTGATAGGTAACACATAATCTGTACTCACATGTAAAAATGGATTTATTGGAATTTTTTCCAAACCATATGGAGCATTAACTTTGGTAATTTCCTTCATTGTAGATTTTTCTCTTCCCTTCATGTGATAAAATTCCGCCTCAATGTATTGAGACTCACATGTCTTGAACGGGGACTTATCACCATAAAATGTTCCAACTTGACCATCCAAACAGTATTTGAGACATTGATGGTATGATGACGGAATAGCTGCATGCTGATGTAGCCAGGGTCTTCCAAGCAAGATATTGAAAGCTGAGTCTTGATCAACAATCATGAAATCCGAATTGGAAACAAGATCTCCAAACTGAGTTCTGAGTGTAACTTCTCCCAGTGGTTCTTCTTCATTTTTATCATATCCTTGTAACATCATGGTAGAAGGAGATAAATCAGATTCCGTGAGGCCCAATCGACGAAGTGTACGAATGGGCATGAGGTTGACTCCTGAACCATTGTCAATGAAAGCTCTTCGAACATCTACACCATTGACTTTTCCAGATAATTACAAAGGTTTTATGTGCCCATGCACAACATCATCTTCATCTTTATCAGTAAAAGATATCACTGCATGTCATTCTGCAGGATTATTCTCTATGTGATAGATTTCAGCTGCAGCAATTTCAGTTTTAAACTCCTGAGGACTTGACAAAGCTTCGATGAGTGCTTCCCGAAGATCTTTTGACAGATTCAAAGCATCCAAAATTGATAACTTGGCTGGTACTTGGGCCAAGTGTTTCAATATATCATACTTTTGATCTAGAGGTCTACGTTTCCCAATAGGAATATGCGGTTTAGCAGGTACCTTGGAAGCAGATGCTTTGGAAGCTGATGCATCTTGTATTGAAGTTGGCAACATCCTTGGTTTTGGAAGATTAGACTGATTAGATCCATTTACTTGCTGAGATAAAGAAGATGGAACCTTTAATCGGTCTTCCAAAATAACTATGCCAAAACTGAGTTGGCCATTGGCAGAAGAACTTGCTTGTTCTTTTTGAGCTTGCTGAAGGGCTCTACCACGAGTTTCTGCTGCATATACAGTGCTAGCAGGGGTAAAATTAGAGTAGTGGCTTCGGAAAGATCCACGTCTTCCCCTGTATCCTGAACCTCTAGAACTTCCTTGGATTCCCTTATTTGATACAGGGAATTCAGGCTCATCAAGACTGGAATATGGATCTATTAATTGAATCATATTAACAGAACCAAAGATTAACTCTTCGTCTGATAAAGACTCTGCTTGGTTAGCCTGTTTAGGCTGTGCCGTTTGGTGGGACGGTGCCCATGGCTTTGAAGTAGATGGCATGAAATCTTCCAGAGTCAAAGACAATTTAGGCTTTGCTACATACTCATCTTCTCCTGATTCCTCTTTCTTCTTCGAATTGCGCTGCCCTTTTGAGGATTTGTCTTTTGATGGAGGCTTTACTGCAGCTTTTGTAGGAGACACAATTGGCTTCTTCAATTGTGTTCGCAAAATGGAATGGGTCCGATTGATTGTCTTTCTGACCATCCAATCATCATATTTTTTCGCAGTTTTTCTTTTGACTTCCTACCACTCGCCTCCTTCCTCTGGATCTGTAGCGGTAATACACGCTACATGAGATGAAGAACCCTTCAATTTGACTTGTCCCAAGTCGACCATCTTTTGCAGGATGTCTTTAAAGACAAAACACTCCTGGATGGGATGCCCCAACATTTGATGAAAAGGACAATAATTGGGACGGTCTTCATCTCCTTCCTTGTTTGGCCTCTTGGGCACTGGTAATTGAACCAAATTATTTTACAGAGCTACAATGAAGTAACCAGGAACTTGATCATTTCGGAAAGAGTATGTTTTACTATTCATATCCTCAAATTGTTTTCGTCGTTGATCTCTTTGATCATTTGGATGAAACAGCCTTTGTTGTTGGCGTTCAGGAGGTGGAGTCCTTCGAGAAGATGAAGGTTTTGAAGTAGATATAGGTACAGGTGCTTGTTTAAGAATAACTGTAGCAGTTTCTGCTTTACCCATTCTTCTTCCTGGAGCTGATGGAATTATACGAGATTTAACCTTAGCCTGTATAAGGGAATCTTCAATTTGTTGAGCGATTGAAGTAAGGTCTCAAAACCCTCCTGTGTATTTCACAGGGATTAATGGCGTGCGTAATTCGTCACGCAAATTTTCCACACATATTGGCAACAATTCCTCCTGAGGGAGTGATAAACTCAAGGAATACGTTAATCCCTTCCAACGAGCAATGAAATCAGAGACTCTTTCATTCTCCATTTGCTTGCAGTTTGTAAGATCTAAAACTGTCGTTTTTGGCAAAGTTGAGCTAAACTGAAGAAGGAATTTTTGACGAAGATCCTCCCATCCGATGACCGATCGGGATTGCAAGCTTGTATACCAGACAAAATCTGTTCCTTGCAAGGTTCGCACGAAGCATCTGAGTTTCACTGCTTCTTGCTGCTCTGGAGTTCCCATCATAGGATCACAACAAGACACGTAATGCGTTAAATGTTGTTCAGGGTCGCCTAATCCATTGAAAGTAGGGAAAACAGGGTTTCCAAAACTGGATGGAGGAGAAATTGAATCTACCCATTCAGGGTAAAATTTCTTTTCAGGTTGAACTTGCACCCGTTTCCCTTCCATAGTTTCTAACCGAGCTGTTAATGACTCAATAGTAGTTATTAACTTTTGAGAAACATCAGGTTGAACTTGGTTTTGGGTAGGTGCAATGAATGGAGCTTGGACAGACGTGGTGGTTGGTGCTGTAACTGATGGTAGTGCTGCCAACCGTTGTTGCATTTGACCCGTAGGATTAGACCTCTGAGGGTGTACTGATAAAGGAGGATATTCCCGATCCATCTCAGTAGTTACAACAAATTCTTTTGGCTATCGGACTTCAGCATTCTTAAGAAGAAGACTACTCTGAAGTAGTTCTGCATTCAACCTTCTTAATTATTTCATTTCTTCCTCCTATTGTGCAAACCTTTGCTCTAATGAGAGCGATTGACCTCCTTCAGAGGAAGGGTGAGAAGTAACCTAATTCTTTCCTTTCCCCTTATTGGATCCTTTTCGGAGAGGGGTAAGTGGGTTACTTGAAGGAATACCCAGATTTTGGGTAAGCCTTTGATTATGTGTGCGCACACCTTCTTCATTTAGGCCTGTGTGCGCAACTTCTTGAGCAGGAACCTCTTCGTCTGATCCCTCTGATTGAGCCTCATCTGGTGAATCAGCAGCAACGGCATTGATGACATTAATGGATGCATATTGCATGGAATCCTTTCTATCAGCATTTCTGTGATATTGTCTTCTTCCATGTCCATGATGAGACATGGAATTCCGTTGACTTGATCCCTCAGGAACTTCTTGGAGAACCGTCACTTGGAGAGAATCTCCTGATAGCTTGGCTCTTCGTTCCTCTTGAGGCTTATTCCCTAATCGAGAGAATACTGACTTTCTCTGAGGGAGGGATTGAGGATTTGAAAAAGTCCCCAGTCCGGTGGACTGGGGATGTTCCTGCTGCTTCCGCTCAACTCCTCGAATCCCATTTGTTGACTCTGAGGGTTGGGTTAGAGAAGTCCCCAGTCTGACAAGCTGGGGTGTCTCTTGACATGCTATGTCTGAGATCTTCTTAAAATATCTCTTGATCTTGCGAATCTTAGTTCGGAAATTAGATGGATGCATTAACCTGTATCCACTTTTATCACCTGGTTCAACAGACCGTTGGATGATTTCCGAAACTTCTATCATTTGATGACGTGTTTGCTCCAGACGAGAGGCTTGTGCAATATTCTCGCCTGCTTGATGTAGGAGCAATTTAACAAATTGTTCTCTATATACTTGATTTTGAGAGGAACTAGTTGAAGCCTGTTCTTGAGCAAGCTTTTGGTTATGAACAAAGCCCATTGACTGTGGCCGGCCATGGGCAATAACATTGCATGAGACCATTTTCGGCGGGCTTTGCTGACCGGAAAGCACTGTGAAATGTAGTGCTCCATGAACACCCCATCCTCTTATATGAACATCAGATGGATCATTGGCAATTAACTGACACAATTTTCTTAGTGCGCCAAGGCATGAACATTGAAGGGTTCTCTGTTGCTTTTCAGCCTTCGGATACCGAGAGATTGATAGAGATGCCAAATCAATCTGGCGTTGTAACCCTTCTATTATCTTAATATGATTTTCATAATCACCATAAGATAATACTTTCTTCTTTAATTGACAAAGAGTCTTCCATATGTTGAGACGAATATCATGGATTCCATCATCCGTCAACATCTTTGGAATGTCATATTGGGAGTCAACCAAAGGCCAAAACATGACTGGTACTTTCACCTTTTGCCAGTTTTTTCCTAATGTTCATCATTTTTTCTTTATCATTAAATGAAGATTCTTCTACCTGTTTGGACCAGAGTTGGTGTTTCCTTGTTGCTTCATCGGATTCAACAAGATTGGTAGAGAGATCACTATTCATGCTGGAAGATGAATGACCCAGGGATGGTTCAGAGAATAACCTGAACCCCAGGCTATCTTCTGATGGAGAAAGAGTTTCACCTGCTGATAGTAAAGCATCAGACATGACTGGTTTTACGTTTGCAAGTGCCTCGAGATAGGAGGGCTTTCTCGTCACTACATTGCCTTATGAAGAATTTTCGAGACAACGTGAATCACTACTGCGGAGAGGACTTTCGCAGCGAAGTTCATCACCATGAGGAGGACCGTCATGATGGGTTACAACAAAAGATGAAATCTCTTGCTCCTTGGTCTTCTGACCACATAGAGGGTTCCTGTGGCTCTTATCTGAAGAAGAAACTTCAAGATTGACCGAACTTTCATGAAGCAAGTCTTCATGAGGAAGTGTCTGTTGAAGACCTTTAGAATTAATGTTCCCGTTATTGGGAACTGAGGGAGTAGAATCTTGAATTCCAACAGATAAATGTCTGAGGGCTTCAAGAACTCCAGCATCGAGCAAGGCTTGGTTACAGATTGGCCTTTGATCTCCTGACTGTTCTGGGTGGATCTTTTTCTTAGATGCCTTCTTACTCGCTTTAGAAACCACTTGATGATGAAAGTGATTGCTCTGAGCAGGTGTATGTGCCTGATCAGGAAAGATGGTCAGGTTAGGCTGACGATCTCCACTCAAATCAGGTGTATGTGCCTGACTTGGTTGTCCGTGTGATATGGGGGAGTATGCCCCATAACCCTCTTGGACTGGAACAGATATGTGTGTCTGTTCCGGAGTGAATCGTTGATGTGTCACTCCACTGCTAGGGATAGATTTATGTGTCTGTCCCTGTGATGATGCTGAAGCTGTTATGATATCCTGGCAAGAATCCAGAATATGAGCAGGAATTTGCTTCTGCTCTTTCACCATTGACAAAATATGTTTGGTGACTTCGGCCGCCGGAACGGGGATATACGTCCATTCCGGGATTGGAGTAGGTGTATGTGCCTGCTCCTGTCCTCCTTTTCCTGTCAGTGAATCCTGACAGTACTCAAGTGTGGAGGCAGAGAGTTGAGTCTGCCTCCTGTTTGTCGTCGGGACTTTCCGACTGACTTCTCTGTGTGCCACCAAGCGAGACTGTTGGTAGGCTTGATTAGTATTAGCAGGTGTATGTGCCTGCTGATTACACTTCTCCAAACGCGGTTGACGAGATCCATCATATGTAGTCAGACGAGCCTGCTGACTAACTGGTGATGTATAAGCAGGTGAATGTTCCTGCCTATAGTACTCCGCCGGAATTGCCTGGCGGGATTGGCGTGATGCTGCCAGACGAGTCTGCTGGATAGCGGAATTAAAACGGGCAGGTGTGTATGCCTGCTCGTTATTTTCCACAAAGTTAGGTTGGTGGACTTCTTCGGAGATGGCAGGGATGACAACCTGCCTATTGTTAACCGGATTCCGTCTCTGGCGGTTCATCTTGCTTGCTCGGGTTCGAGGAACCTGAGCTGAATGCCTGGAGTTGGTACCCTCATCATGTTGAGGGCGCACTACCGCACGAGTCTGGCGGCGATTGTTGATGGGAGCCCTCGAGAAGGACTCCTGTATTTTTGAATTAAGGCCCTGCGGGACCTGCTCATTCACTTCCTCAGAGTAAGGGAATGAATGGAAATTGCGTTCCGGGGATAACGACCCGAAACGGTTTGAGACGGTAGTCAGCACCGCCTGCTTCTTGATCGCTGGTCGCCGTTGTCCGGACGACCAGGTAGAGTTGTTAACTTGGAGGGCTTGACGAGCGGCCTCCAGAGTTGGGATAGTACCGTTGCGACGGTACTCCTTAACCAGTGCATTAGAAACCCAGCGTTGAAGACACTGAGTTGGTGATGTCATCCTCAGAGTGGACGACGTTCCAGCAGGAGTAGCAGCATTGGTTTTCACAGCAGCAGACCTCACAGTAGAGGTGTTCACAGCAGTAGTATTCACAGGGGTGAATTTAAGGAAAGCCATTTTGCAGAAGATCTTGAGAAAAGAGTACCTGTTCCATATAACAGACATAATCAAGATGAATCTGGCCACTGCATCTTTTGGATGAGCACATTTCAATGATTGATTTGTTGGCCCAAGGGGCCTAACAAATAAGAAAAACATCATTTTAACTTGGTTAAGGATTCACGTCGGGTTCACCATTTTTGTTTCCTCACGGATTTCGGGGATGACCTCCTGGACGGGAGATTCAAACGTTCCGATCGGTTTCTAATGGGTTTGTTCGTAGAACCGGAAACATCCAATGATTCCACATCGTTTGGACCTACTTTCCAAAGGTAGGCGCTCATTAGTTTGTGGACTAATGAGGCTTAGGAATTTGCATTGGTCGAGAGGATGGGAGGTCGGACTCATCACACCTTTTTGAGGGGAATTATTGTCTACTCCGGGACTCTCTTTATAGATTTAAGTTATGTTCGTGAATCCTTATTACATTACCAAGTATAAAATGAGCTTTCCTTAAGTTTTAACAATCAATGATTAAATATGCAAGAAATTTAGAGAATCTTTTATATGTATTCGAGGTTCTTCATCAATAGAGAATCATCTGTATCTATTTAGAGATTCTTGGTCAATGGTATCCTTCGAAACATTTATAAAAGTCTCTTGGTCAATATGATGACCGGGCTGGTTTTAAAGCCACTCAGTGAGGCACTTGAAGTTTATCGTCATTCAGAAGGACATGGATTATTTCAAAGTTGGGATCGATCCCATAAATGGGCTACCTACGTATCCTTTGTTTTGGAAAAGGAATCAGAACCCACGTAGTTCGAGAAATGGAGTATGATGTTTATGATTGATGGCTCAAAGAATAATGTCATAATTACTTTTACACTCTAATCTCACGTGAGTCATGCTCGGTGTGAGAAACAAGAGGTATTGGTAAAAATTAGACAATTGTTCCATGAAAGATGCAATCATAAGAAATTGTTTGGGGCTTATGTATGTATGACTGCCCAAATAGATAAAGGTTTAGGATTTACTTTTAGGGAGAAAATCTAGGAACAGGGTCCATAAAGGTATATGTGCTTTATGGAGATTTGAATACTCTAATCTTGGGGCTTACTCCTAAGGAGGATGCCCAAATTAGGAGGAGACTTATGATTGAGTTTTACTCCTGAAAAAGAAACCCAAATCAAGGGTAAATTATGACTGGTTAAGAGAAATTTAAGGGGGGCTTGGGGCTTACTCCTGAAAAGGAAGCCCAAGATTATGACTGAGTCTTATTCCTGAAAAGGAGACCTAGGTTAGGGGACTTGGGGATTTACTCCTGGAAAGGAAGCCCAAGATTATGACTGAGTCTTATTCCTGAAAAGGAGACCCAGGTTAGGGATTAAGGTTTTGGGCTTACTCCTGAGGAGGATGCACACATTTGAGATTGGGGCTTACTCCTAAGAAGGATGCCCAAGATTATGACTGAGTCTTATTCCTGAAAAGGAGACCCAGGTTAGGGGACTTGGGGCTTACTCCTGAAAAGGAAGCCCAAGATTATGACTGAGTCTTTATTCCTGAAAAGGAGACCCAGGTTAGGGATTAAGGTTTGGGGCTTACTCCTGAGGAGGATGCCCACATTTGAGATTGGGGCTTACTCCTGAGGAAGATGCCCATGTTTGAGATTGGGGCTTACTCCTGAGGAAGATGCCCAGATTAAAGGATTTATAACAGGGGATTATTCCTGAAAAGGAGACCCAGGTTAGGATTCTCTCATCTTAAAGGATGAGGTTGAATGAATGAACTCTCCATATTTAGTGATATAAGGATATTTAAATCACTAGACTTTGAGAGATATTCCATAGAATTCCTTTCAGATAAGGAAGTCAAATCAAGAAATCATGCCATAAATGGCTTTGAAGAGTGTCTTGAAGACTGAATCTTGAAAAGGAAAGGTGTGATGGCTTAAGAGGGGTAAAATGGGCAAGATAGGCACCCAAAAAAGGTAGGGGCGAGCAAGTCTTGAAAGGCGCACAAGTATTGCGGCGGCGCGCAAGTATTGCTGCGGCGCACAAGTATTGGTCGCGCAAGTATACTTGCGCGACATGAGGGGTACTTGCGCGATTCTCAAATATCATTAGAATATTTGAGCGACTCTTTATAAATCCCTTTAGAATCCTCTTGAGGTTCATCCAAAAAAGGGACGCGCAAGTTCTATTGAAGGAATAAGGCGGCGCGCAAGTGTTGATGAGTTTCAACACTTAGGCCTTCCTTCTTCTCTTTAAATCTTCCGTTCTAGGTAAGAAATTACCTTAGAAGTGTTCCGGAAGATTTGAGAAGAGACTTGGGCGTCGGGAGCTTCAATCCGAGTTTCTGGAAAAAGATCCTCTCGAATGGGGGGCCCACGGGGTCTATTTATAGGCAAGAGAAGACCCCGGGCGGTTACCAGGCGGTTATCAATTAGGTCGCGCAAGTCACTTGAATGACCATAAGGCGTCGCGCAAGTAGACTTGCACGACCACTAGGCAGCGCACAAGTACTTGCACGACCACTAGGCGGCGCGCAAGTGTACTTGCGCGACCATGAGGGAACTTGCGCGGCCTATGGGCAATGTTCTCCTTGTTCATCCCTTTGTCGATTTTTGATGTTTCTTCAAAGGATGAATCACATTGAGCTCAGATATTCCCCTTTTCCGATATTTAGATTCTGTGACGAAAGGAGAGTCAACAGACCTTATAAAATATTTGAAACTATATTTAATGTTGTTTAAATTTTACACGAAATGTATTTCTTGTAGTATCCTTTATGCACCTCCATCTTCCACCTAAAACTCCAAGAACCTCCCTAGAACACCTCAAATGTTGAAAATCAGAAAAGTAATGGACTGAGAATGCACAAACCATTACATGGATACTATTACTTAATAAATTTTACCAATTAATTTAATATATTTATATATATCTACTTAACTAGGTATAATTATGATTCCTTTGATAAATTTAAATAATAAAATAATGAAGTAAAGAATTGGATTATTAATAATATAATGAAACTCTGCTTAGACCAAGGTGGGTAATATCTTAACCAAGAGTTCATTGATTATCTAAAAGATCTTGATATACTATATGGAATCATTCCACCTGATTTGTTACTTTTGGGTGGCCCAAATCAAGTTCTAACCCAACTTCACAATGATTATAGAATAATTATAGGGTCGATCTATTATGAAATATTAGGAATTTACTAATTAAACCCAAAGTAAATTATTTAAAGATTCTATTTCTCGATTAAAAAATTTTTAGGGATTAAAAACAAACTTATTCTAAATCCTTTAATATGTTTATGTTATAAAAAAATATGAAGTGGTAAACATTGGATTTTGGTTTATTTAATAAAAGTTCATCAAGGTTATAGGATTAGATTGTGGTCATGGAAATTTTTTTCATGCGTGTTTGTTTATTTTACCTGAGTTTTATCACTAGGATTTAAAGATGTTGTGACCTTTTTGATTTTTTAAATTATGATTAAATTATCTCAAATCATTCTCTTTTTCTAAAAAATATTTTGTTTAACATTTCATGAAAACCAACCCTAAGGCGATGATTAATTAATCCAATGGTAATGGATTAGTTCATCATAACTATCTCATAGATCCCTAAATGCATAATTCCATGTATGATATGATATATTTATTTAATGGATGAATACCAACATGAATAAATTATAAAACACATGCATAAATCACCTAAAACACATTAATGAAAACTTAATCCCACAAAAAATTTTCCATCATCACCCAAAATGTTAACAGAAGGGAAGAATTGGTTACACATGGTGGATATGAAAAAAATTATATAGTTCTTACAATAATTATTCATGAAAGTAAGACGAAGAAGAAATTTGAATGAAAATACTAGATTTCTTCCTCCAAATGACTTGTAAATCCTCCAAAGTCAAGATATCCTTTACGAAGGTGATTTTACTCCTCTAAAAGGCTAGAAGTTCCATTAATTAATCAACCCCCAATGTTTAGGATTATTTTGGGACCTTAATATCAAGTAAAATGTTGGCTAGGGAGGTTTATGAAAATTGGATGGCTATGTTATTCAAGATGAATGGTTAGGGTGCATAATTAGGTAAACCATTCACTAAACATGCATTTTGTTTTTCCCACCATCTCTTTAAGGAATATAATTATTAAAAATAGTTGTGCTATTCATGTATTTACTGTGAGGTTGGAACTTATTTTATTCAATAAGGTGCACAATTGTAGGATGGTTAGGTAAACCATGTGATAACCATGAATTTGGTTATGTGTCTTGAAAATCCATCCCATATGGCTCCTAGGTTGGGGAACACTATTATTGGGTTTCAATGGAAACCATGAATAATTGAAAAAGTTCAAGAATACCTCCCATTTTCCTTTGAAACTCATAATTCATGACAACATCAATAAATTTCTGATTGTATACCCATTTTCACCTATCAAAACAAATTTAAGATATAAATGCATGACATCTGAACATATTACCCATTTTCAAGTTAAAATTAATTATAAAAACATCCCATTCACAACAATGCATCAAACCCCACACACTTTATCAATTGTTATTCCTCAATAAATTAACTAGAAATCATTCCAAATATACCACCAAGAAATAGGTAAAAGTTTCATGGATTATATTAATCAGATGAACACAATTTTGAATGAATAATAATTGAAAATCTAACTTACACCATTCAAGAGTTACCAATCCTCAAAGAAATAAATTAAAGTATAATCAAGTTTATTTTCCCAAGTTTATATACTTAAATAATTATTCTTTTAAATCTTTAATTTACCATATTCATTTAAAATAAATTATTATTATCCATTTCCATCTCATTGTACACTTGGTTAGGTTAAAAATGATTGCATTGGCATTAAATAGTGGGTTATCACTTTTAAATGTTACACAATTTCATTGAATCCCTAATTTGAAGCATAAAATATGGCCATAATCATTTTTTTCTTTTCAATATCTCAATTTTATTCAAATTGAGATATTATCAATGAAATTTTATAGCCAGATTTTCTGAATAAACCACCTTGATAAATTTGAAAATGAATCAAGAGATCATGAAATTAATACTACTTAATAACCACATTTGTAATATTAACAATATCAAATACTCACTTCCTCATAATGAATAATTCAAATTCCATTTCAATAATTTCCTTAATTTAAATTTCTTCTTCATAAAATAATATTTAAATAAAATGTTTAAAGATAAAAATTTATTAAACTCTACATGAATTTTCCTAATATAAATCACAAAAAAGACAAGTCTATCAATCCAATCATATAAAAAATATCAAAATAATTCACCCAAAGATATCATAATTGAATTAATATGAATATTTGACATTTATAACATCTCCTAAAAATTTTCTAAGTAAAAAAACTTCATATTTGGAATTGTCAAGGTAATGATAAAATGGGGTTACCAAATGTAAGGTTCCCTTTACCACACTTAAGACCATTCATGGTTACCCATGATCATGTTAAGATGAAAAAGGGTGATTATTTGTATTCATTTAAGTGGATTTGTGCATTAAATAAATAATGGAATTGTATAGTCCATAAAAAAGACTCCCCTAGAATGAGGTAAAAGAAATGAAGAAGGCCAGTGTGCGAGAGCCTATAGAGTGAAAGAGTTTGATCCTAAAAATTCAATTAGTTATACCTAATTTATTAAATAAATAATCAGGAAAAAGTAAAATAAAGAAATTATTGAAAAAAAGGAGAAAAAATTAATAGATTATAATCACACAATGGAGGAACGATTACATAGTGTAATCAACAGTTAATCAAAGAAGTGAAAGTGTTTAGAAAATAATGTATATAAAATAAAAAAAGAATAGAAAATTATCATTCCTAGCCCATAGAAGGGCCTATCCCAAAAAGGTCACTTAATGATACTTAAGATAATTCATCCTAGGCTTGGTTATCACTAGTATCCCAACCCATGCTCAAGATTCCCAAAGAATCACTATCAGCACTTTTTATCGAGTAAGCTCATGCTTTGTTGACTCCTTTGACATTACCCATTGCTTTCTAATCACTAGCTATAGAGGAGTCACCTAAATCACCTTGGGGGGAATATCAACCACCTATTAATTAAAATTATAGGGGATGGGGAGGTAGAGTTATATGGGAGTAAGGTATTACAAGTGAGTACCTTCCAACTAACTCTTGGCATGCTCATATTATTAGCCAAAAATTTCATAGTTTTCTTTTTGGAACATCTATTGTAGTCCTGAGTTTTTATTAGGGATTACTTGTAGGTGTGGGTAGGTGGGGGTATGGGTAGTATGGATGCGGAAGCATGAAATTGGAAGGGATGGGTGGGAAAGATACTATAGTGTAGGGTGGGGGATCATGAGTTTCCTCAGATTTCTAAGGGTCATCTTCATAAATGGAATGTGCTTCCTATTCCCCCTCTTCTTCCACACCAAGAAATATATGGAATCAATAATAGAATAAATAAAATGTGAGTATTAATATACATCATAGAAGTCTATATATCTAACAGTTATGAAATTTTGTGATTTACCTGCTCACTCAAACCATCTATAGGCACAATGTCACCAGGGATGAATCTAGTAATATTATGATATAGTTCAACCAATGTTTTCTATAAGGAAATGAAATTTACACCCAACATCTGTATATGAGGCCCTTATTACTGGATTGTTCTCCCTTATTGCATAATTTTGTTTTTAATTAAAAGAAACTGCCTTTGATAATCTCAAGGTAGGAAGTAACTACAACCTAGAGTAGATGATACTAAAATCCTTGGTGAAATTCCATATACTGCAGATGATAATGGTCTTAAAACCATCTTATGCACATGACCAGGATGCTCATTCCAAAGGACCCGACCAACTAGATCATCCTTGGATACCAGGAAGGAATGTACAAGATTAACATCCAATAGTTTTATTTTTACGTATAAATAAAATATGATTCAAAATTAAATAAATACCTGATAACAAAGTGAAAAATGATAATAAGTAATTATAATGAAAAAGGAATTCATACTGAAAATTCTTTGACAATATCATCCAAATAACTCCCATCAAATTTCATATGAACATCCAACCAAAGTTCCATCCATGAGACTTGGGGACCTAAATTATTTGTCTTTAAACAAAGATAAATTAATAATTTAATATATAAAAAGACAATATTATCATATAAATATTTAAACTAATGAAAATATTACCATAGTTGATATATTTATTGAAAAATTATTTGAACCAATAGTATGAGGGTTGTTTTTTTCACTTGAATTGATACATTTTTTCTTGAAACTTATTAAAATAAATAACATATAAGTTAATAGTAATGTATGAAATCTCATCTCATTTCATATGAATTTATATATATTTAAAATTCTATTTATATAATAATATATATTTCAATACCATGCACTTCTCATGGCTATGGCTATCAAAAAACACATTCAACTACTCTCTAGGTACCCCTTTTGGTACCTTATCATACTACTGTTGAGTGGTCAATGATGTATCGATAAAGTTTTAGCATAATATCCTTTTAAAATATTTCCATTTCATAATAAATTTTTTTCAATGTTCTCTTTCATGCAATAAGATCAAAAACTATAAAGTGGAATAAAATATACACAAATAGATTCATTTTTGAAACATTATAATTTAATTAAATAATGATACTAAATCGATCAATAATGTATTAAAATTACCTTTATATGGAAATAAAATACTTCATTCCTCCAATATTGAGGCATATGCTTCCAATAATAATATGTAATCAGAAGGGTAAATGGATTATCTAGCAACTGTCCTAGAATCTAGCCAAATAATCCTACAACATAATCTATGGGGACCCAATAAAAATAAAAGAGGACAAGTATATTTGATCTATTTAGATTCCAAAGATATGAATTGTTAATATTTGTCTTTTTAGTAATTTTGTTTCCATATTTTATGAAAAAATGGTTATTAGTATAAAAAGTGAATTAAAATTTTCACATTAAAATTTATATGTATAACCATCACCCTCTAATATACTTAAGAATAAATAGAAGTGACCACTTGTTCCCTCGTTGTAGAGTCACCACATGTTGAACCTGTAAAATTGGGAGGCAATGTGATAAATGTTGATGGGAGGGAGAAGGATGGTGTTCTAGACACTAAAGAGAGGGAGAAAAAGGGTGCGACCGATGCTGATGGGAGGGTGGGGGAGGTGGAGGGTGTAATAGATTCTATATGGAGGGAGCTCGAGGGATTATATGGTAACACTTATGATGTCTGTATGGTTAGGGAGACATCAACCAGAGTCAATTGGGATTATTTAATCACTTATTCCTTTGAATTAATATCATTTAAACAAGTAAAAGTAACATTAGAACATATATTTTGAAAGATTCACTTAGAAAAAATAAATTTAGAAATGGTAACATATGCATAGTACTGAAAAACATAATATACATTAGTATGATAATGAATGAATTCACATATAGGAAAATATAACATTTACCTTTTTAAAATTAAAAAATCATGCATAAAAATCAATTTAAATATGATAATATATCCAAATCAATAGAAATGAATAATATATAAAACATGTGGTTGATAACTTAATATATGACTACATAAAAAATCATTTTGTTTTTCAATCATGTCGTTATCCTAATTCATCATTACTTAATCTACTTCATACACCCATGCAAGACTAATATTTTTAATATCATAATGGAAAAATAAGTTAGTTTCTTACTGTTGATGAGACTCAATGCTAGAGGTAAAATATTCCACTTCATCACCCATATCATACAAGTCTCTTTTTTTATGTGAACAACTACACTCTACCCTTTATCCATGAAATCTTTCACATAATATACATTTTTTTCTTGTGATGAGAAGATATACAGATCATGTACTTCATGGTCACTAAAATCTATCAAGTGAGAGAATTTCATAGATATAAATTGTGAGGAATCTCTTGTAATACCCTTGGTAATATCAATCCACTTTCATTTGAATAAAATAGCAGAAAAATGACCGTGGTAGTTTAATTAGATAATATCACTCATCTTTATATAGTATACTAATTTAAAAACTATAATTATACCACTATTTTGTGTTTTTAAAACCTCTTCCTAATCAACTATATGAAATTTGAATCCATTCTCATAGTAAGAGTCAAAATTTCTAACCTATTTTAGAGGACCTTGAGCCAAAAAATTTAAATCTTCTGACAATGCAACCTGAGTATTAGTAATCATGATCTAAAAAAAGTAATATACATTATTAGATTTAAAAAATATAGGTTTCAAACTAATATCCTTGTTTATTTCAATATCTATGATCTTAAATGATGTGAAAAAAATTCTAAAAGATCTTTATTAATATATTTTGTTACATATTTCTCATTTTATATTCGAATTATCATGCATCTCTTTGTTTGTATCATAATAAATTTAGTAAATGGATATAAAATTTCACTATTTAGTAGAACATATGCATATTCTTGTAATAATTCCATTTCTTTCAGTTTTAAATTTGAGATCCTCCCAATTGATCGACCAATAATAGAAAATATTTTTGATTTCCTGTGTAGTTGAGATTCAGTCAATATGTATTCAACATTTACAACTTTATTGAATCTTGTCTCAATGTCATCCAACTATCTAAAATAAAAGGTAAGACACTGCTCTACTAAACCGCCTTTAAAAATAGATCCTTGAGGTTGAGATTTATTTTTCACATATGATTTCAAATGACCAAGATATATATGAAATAAAATAAATAAAACACAATTATGTATTTAAGGAAGTGTTAAGAATGGTTTACTTAAGATGAAAAAATATTAATAAAGTACCTATCAATTGGATACATCCATTTTAATGCATGTAACATCCTAAGTTAGTTTCCTCAAACAAATGCATAGTTAAATGCATCATGACAATAAAAAATGAAGGAGGAAATATCATCTCCATTGAAAAAAGTGTCAGTATAAATCTATCCTAAAGCTTGTCAAGCTCAACTGGTTGTAGAGGTTTATAAAATAGTTGTATCAAAATTTTCAGGTACCAATATACACAGTTCCAATGGTATTAATTAGTATAAAAAAATGTGAATAATTATTTTTCAATCCATATAACCAATGATTATTTAAGTTGACATAACTTGAGATGTTACTTGCATAGCCATCAGATACTTTCAAATGTTTTAAAATTAAAAGGAAAATATATTTATTCCTATTTTTCATTGTAAATATTTCTAGATCATACTTTCCATTCTCATCTTTACATAGATCATGCTTTATATTCATTTTTTGTAAGTCCTTATAAGCATTGATACGGTCCTTCGATTTTCTATCCTTATTAAGTAATGCGAAGATAAAATTATCAAAAAAATTCTTCTCAATATACATAACATCAATATTGTGATGAAAAAAAATTAAATTCCAATATGAAATTTTGAATAATATACTTTTTTCTTCCATTTTTACATTCTAATTTCAACTAGTGATGCACTTTGAACTCATTTCTCACTATCATTAAAATGATTCACCTTCCCAAATTCTATTTCAATATTTACTAGTTGTTCTAATATTTCACAACCTATCAAAATTTTTTGAGGTATTATATGATCAATATAACCATTTAATTCTTAATTTTCAACCAGAATCTATGAAATGGATTGAGAAATTCGTAATGACACCAAAAGAACCATTTTTTCCCATAAGGTAGTTGTTTGGGCTCAAAATAAATGTTACAAACATGAAAAGACAAAACCATGTAAGTGTTCTAACCAAATAAGTTCCCAAGTATAGGGAAGTCACTAATAGTCCAAATTAGATCTATATGAATTTTGAACATTTTTTTAGAAGTTGTTTCATATGTCTCAACACCGTTTCCCCACAACTCCTATAATTCTTAAATTAGAGGATGAAAGTGTACATCAATATTATTTCCAATAATTTTTTTCTAGTAATAATAATTAAAATTATAAAATAATTTTTTATAAACATATATGAAGGTATACTATAAGGGATCAAAACAATCGGCCAAATGCTATAATTGGTACTCAAAGTCCCAAATGGGTTAAATCTATCAGCAACCAATCCCAATCGCACATTCCTGAGATCAGATGATAAATCTATATGTAATGAATCCAATGTATTCCATGATTTTGAATCTCTTGGATTTAACATTAACCCATTATTTTGATTATCTATAGAACTCTACTTCATGTGATTGATGGTTTTTATTAACATGAATAATCTTTTTAATAAAGGTTTTAAAGGGAATTGATGAAAACCCTTTTTAGGTGTGTTATTTTCTTCTTCTTCTTATTCTTATTTATAGAATGTTGTTTTAGACTTCCAAAATCACCCATTAAATTCTATATAGAAGAATTTTTTTAATCCTTTATACTATAATCCTCTACCTAATAAAGCATACAATCATTTGGACAAGCATGAATTTTTTTTTATAATTTAGACCAAAATTGTTAACAAAATTTTTCATATCATAAAAAGACTCAGGGATCTTAGCTTCTAGAAATGTATCATAAAACAATTCCAATATTTTTGAAATCACCTTATTTGTAATTCTATATAATCATTTGATATAGTACAACCCTATTTGAAAATAAAATTTTGAATATTTCAGACATCCTCCTTACAAAATTTTATTTCCATCATCAACTAAATAATGAAATAAATTTGTTTTCTCAATGAATTTATCTCTTATGTTAGTCTCTAAAAAAGCAAGAGAAGGATCCAATGATATGTTATGATCTTGATCTGGTTATCCCATAGTCCCAAAAATGATTTTTCAAGTTACTATTTATATAACCCTCAACTCGCTATACTATTATGTTTTGATGATGATGTTGTTTACTTGAACTATTGAAATCATCATTTATAAGGTTTTGTATTTCATTATCTACTAATAAAAAAGTTGGGAGCTCATCATATAGTCTGATATCAGTGCTTAAAATTTCTGTATCATTCAATTATCCATGAAAAATCCAACACAAATATTAATTAGGGAATTACTTCAATATTAAGTGTTCATAAACTTCTTTTCTCTTTAATTTTTTTTAATCTACATTTGGGGAATTTAAATCATATTGTCCCATCAATAGATCAATTATAAATTGAAAAATATAAAAACTTTTCAAACCCTTAGTATGCTAAGGTGTGTTCCTCAGTAATGTGATCTAGATTTTATCAATTTATCACATAGTACCTATACTTCATTAAATAATATTAAAATATATAAGAAATATTATACCATTTAAATAAAAAGTAAAAATTTATTTGAAATAAATAATATAAAAAAATTCTGTATATAGATTAATTTGACTATATTTTTAAACAACATAATTTTTCTTAGATTTAATTTGAATGTATATAATATATCAAAAAATTAAAGCTTGTCTATAAGTATGTTTAATGAGTTGAAAATTTAAAATGGAAATGATTGTATAATGTTAAAAATTATCAAATAATTCAATAACCTTACAATCCACACTCAAGTATAATTATAAAATCAAGCAATTTTTGGATAAAACCAACCTTCATTTATTATACATTAGTCTATAATATCAATAATGACCGAAATTTCCCATCATTATAATTTTTAAACAAATAATTAAAATTATAGAATAATGATAAATAGAACACATTGAAATTAAAAAAATATAAAATTTAAATGGAGCGATTATGAAAATCACCCCTGATTGGTGAGAAAGGGGGATGATGAACAGTGAGATGACATGGGGTGGGGGATATAGAGGTGGAAAGGGAAACAAGGGAGACCATATGGTTAATAGAGAGGGATTAATAGTAGTTACAATGAAATTATGGATCAACAGAGAGGGATCATGGGTGGTGATGGATCAATGACAGGGGATAGGGGTTCAGTGGGGGAAAGGGGAACAAGGGAGACCATGAGGTTGAGGATGAGAGTGATGATGGTGAGGGATCATTAGGTCGATATAAAGGGGGTAATGGGAGTGATGGTGAGGGCTCTAGGAGGGTTGGTTAGGGATTGGGGAGTGGTGGAGAGGGCATGGGGAGGGGGAACGAGGGATCAAGGAGTGGCAGCGAGGGCTTAGGGGAGATGGGTTGGATCGCGCGGGGGGGGGGGGGGGTGATGAATTTGGGGGAAGGGGAAAGGGTGTTTTTTAATTATCTGTAAAAAATTAGCTATTATTTTTAATTAAAATTCCCTAAAATATTTTAATTTTTTTATCCATGGTTTCATAAATGGATGCTAATAAACCACTGTTAATATTTTTTGGTGAAGTGTGGTAGTAAAAGTGATTGGTTTTTTAGGCTATAGTTCATATGATTTATCCCCAACATAAAGAACACCAAATTTTATAAACACTTTACATACTCCTCTATTTAATACCCACCATAAATAAGGATTAAAATTGAATAGACACTATTTCAAAAAATTCCTCAAGATATGCTATTATGTTGGTGAGTCAGGAGAGCAATTTTTGACTACACTCAACTCAACTCATAAAGAAATCCCATAAAAGTCCTTATCGTTGAGGATTCAGGTGTTCCAATATAATTAAAGGTTTCTATAATCCCCTATAACCTTCATATTTCTTCAATCCAACTCGAACCATTAAAAAAGGAAAACTAATAGCAATTTAATAGATATTAGAAAAGGTCTAAGAGCACAAGGACTCCAATTCCACCACTCAATCTTAAGTCTGGGTAGATTCAACAATCAAAGGGATCACTCCTACATAAAAAGATAAATCACCTAGAGTTTTATTCCTAAAAAGAGTCCCCAACCATTAATTAAGGTCTTTAGGGGTGGTATAATTCAAATAATAGAGAATAAGAACCCACCCAATTTAGATCTCACTACTAAAATTAAACGATACCATTATAACCTAAATAAAAAATAAAAATCATTCCTGACCAATGTAAATATGTCTCAAAAATAAACCTTTAAACCCAAAACCAAACAAAAGAGTCCACTCATACTTTACATAAGTGTATATACTAAAAAAATTAACCCTTTTAAATCCTTCTATTTAAAAAATATTTCACAATTTAAAACATCACCCTTTATTTACTTAGAATTTTCAAAACATACACATTATTTTTAAATTTTTTATTTCAATTTAATTATAAAATCCTTTAATATAAAAAACACTGATCAGAAGTTAAAAATCGTCTTTATTTCAAACCCTTACAAAGAAACTTCAAAATTAAAATCCTTGATTAAATATACCTTTCAATTAAAAATTCTCCATGCAACATAAAACATTATTACATATATATAGTAAAAACTTATTGAAAAAGTTTAATCCTATCAAAATTATCCTTTTCATATGGTCCAACCTTTCAAACATCTGATATTGAAACCATTTTCTAAATCTAGAAAACTAATAAAGACCCACCTTTACAATCATTTTATATAAATAAATGTTTTTTCTTTTGTCAAACCACATAATTTCTCAAAAAAAATTCTTTAAAATAAACACACCTCATAAAAATAAAAAACATTTAAAAATAAACCACAAGACCCCATTTCAAATTGATACATCCTAAAAACCTACATTTTCTAAAACACTTCTATAGTTCCATTAAAAATAATCATCACCCTTTGAATTTGAAACTCAAACATGAAAATTAATTTTAAATACAAACCATATCTTGTAATTATTTCTCAAAGTCCAATGTTTTTCTATATCTATCCCAAAAAAGAAAATTTTAAATCCCAAACACTTTTTAAAAATATTTTTTCCAAATTATAACATTTCATTAATTCCTTTTTATATCAAATAACAAACACCTATAACTCATACACAAACAAAAATCGATATAAACCACCCAACACATCCAAGTAAAATCATTAATACATCAAAAAAATTCAATAAAAATAATCACAATGCCATAAATTCCACAATCAAAATTCCCTCATCCAACCTCACTTTAATGGAAAACAACATTAGAGTTTTACTTGGAGGAAAGGGTAATAAAAAAATGATTCAGGGGTGTTACAGAGCTATGTACAATTTGTCCTCATGGTTTAGAAGACCCTACACCAACCATGGAACAAACTCTAGAAGGGTTGTAGAGGCATCATAATGGGATCCACATAGTTTTCTAGACCATGTGGGCCAACCATAAAACCTTAGTTCCTTCCCCAATTACACCCCAAAACATGAACATTATCAGGAAAACCCATTAAAATCAAATAGATATCAACCTATCACTATATCAATCCAATAAATATGAGAAAGAATGAAAAAAGATCTCAAAAACTAAGACTGAAATCCCAAATTCACACAATAACTCATGTTTCATCATAATATATGGTGATCAAGCACACACTCATTATCTTCCCATTGATCTATGATAATAATATTATACTTTATACCATGATGCAACCAAAATAACAATAGGGGGATATAAAATCATTTTATAATGAACCATATTAGGTTGAACCGAATTGTTACCCTATCCAACCCACTACAAGGCTCATGCACAATCCCAATCACCCCAAACTGGAAAATAGTGCCAAGGAATCAGAACATAAACTTTTGAGAATGGGTTCACCCTCAAAATAAAACAACAAAAACACATACATTACACTGAGAATCCAATGTGATCCATCCATAATTTGTATATCCACACTATCAAATAAACATATTTAAAATTATAAGACAAACAAACAAACAATAAACAATAATAATAATAACACAAAAACTCATAAACATAATACCAAAAGAAAGAGAAAAATAATAACTAAAATAAATATATAAAATAAGTGGAAAGATAAAACCAATATTCCAAATACAAGATGACCATAAAATTATCCAGGGCTAGTGAGGCTGATAAAAAAACCAAAAACCACTAAGAATATCAAAACACTTCACATGATCCCAACATCCATGTGGAAGTCATTCACCACAAAAAACATACCTTCGAAGGATGAAGATACAAAAGAGGAGTCACCATACCGATATTACTCCTTACTTTACCTGTTTACTGCAAAACGAGTCTATATATTCCCAAAGGCATATATTGGGTTTGAGGAAAATCCTAGTAGGATAACACCATGAATTTACATTTTACTTTATCTATGAAAACCATTAATCCAAGTTTAAAAACATTAATTAAAATCCATTTTTTAATTTTAAAATAGTTTTATCAAATACATTGGGTTTCTTTCAAAATATGACATATTCCAAAACAAAAAGATCATGGAAACCATAAATAAATAAATAAATTGGAAACACAATAGAATATCCTAAAAAAAATAAAAGGGGAAATAAGCAATTTCACATCAAAACAAAAAATATACATTAAAAAAAAGAAACATTGGGGGATCTAACTTATAAGATCCAAAGTCACTAAGACTCACTCATAAATCATTATTCAACTTATGTTATCCTAAAAATGTAAGGTAACTTGGACCTCTCAAGAAAACAATGAAAATGACCCCAGCTAACATAATGACTAAATATAGAGAAACACCCATTCACTCACTCGTATACCTATGGTCACCCATGTGTAACCAATAACCAATACAAATCCAATCATACTCTAAATCATTACCATATCAATAAACCATCGAACGAAGGTAAACCCCCCTTTTAAAAGCATCCATTGAAAATCACCTTAGAGTCAAGACTCAAAACATATTTTGAGCATAAAACTAACCTTCAAGGAAACCCATTTATAAATAAAATCCTTATTTAAAACCATTTTGGATCCAAACCCCCTTTTAGTCATTTCATCAAACACATTTAAGGTACAAAACTCATTTTGTTGGAAAATACACTTGGGAGAACCATTTAAAACCAAACATTCTAGGAATCACATCAATGATCACACAATCACAAAAAACATAATCCATTAAATTAAACCATAGAAAATTCATGAACATATGGTATTCCATGGAAAATTACTATTAAATAGAGACACATACCTCAAAACATAGTGAAACTCATTTCCTTTATTAGAAACTAGAAGAACCAAGAAGGATCGATCCTCTCAAACCTAAAAAAACCAATATATTTCATTAGGAAACCACTAAAAACCCTAGGTTTTTCCACCACGGACACCAAGGGTTCTAAAACCCAAATAATAAGGAAAATAAAAAATTTATATGAGGAGGGTAGGAGAAATATGAAGGAAATCAAGGATTACCTTGGAGAAATCCACAAAAAATGGAATCAAACATGGAAGTAAGTATAAATAAGACCTTGTCTAGGGAGGGGATAGATCACATGAATTGTGAGGAAGAGGAGAGAAAAGGGTTTAAAATTCATAATGGAAAATACGCAAAATACAAATTGTAATAAATATCACAGACTATATGATTTGGCTGAATGATTTTCCAAATCATGTACTAAACATATGGGAGCTACTAGATTATTTAGGTTATGTTGCATGGTTTGGCTATATGGATAGCACTGACCATGTGATAACAATGTTCCTTGGTCTATTTTTTCCAAAAAACAATAATTTTGATCCCCAAATCCAAAAAAATCCAATAATAAATAACATAGAAAAAACCAAAATTTAAACGTATCGGTAACCTAGCAGGTGTCACAAGTGTTCACTTTCAAATACATTGATAAAAAATTCCTTATATGTAATGTCCTACCCTAGGTTTCTTGGATAGATTTGGAGTACCTCTCACCTTTTTTATTCCTTCATATACCCTATAGGTCTTCCACTAGTGATGACAGTCTATAATCAACATTTATGAGATTATAACATTGATATCACAATAATTCATAATAGATAAATAAAAAATCAATATAAATAAATAGATAATTAGTTTATGTAATGTAATTTCATCTAAGAGATAACTATCATCATAAATAAACTCATGCAATAATTGGTAATTCCTAAAATGATAAAGATATCACCCATTAGGCTGATCATATGTATAATATAACCAAAAGAAACCAAATAAATGAGATCCAACAAAAACCCATGAACCTTTCCTTGGTCTATCTTCCAAAATCCCATCAGGATTCTCCAACCATATCACATGTACAATGGATCAAGTCCAGACCTATACATGAGGCATAAGGTATGTATGTTAACTAAGGTGATCATGCATGTTGTAAATATAAAAATTAATAGGATAACATGAAAAATGACCCTAATATATTTCATAATATACCAATGAATGTTTGAATAATAAAAAAAATAAGAAATTCACTTAGAATGTAAGAAACTAAGATAATCTACACTGTATTAACCATGACACCATGACACTCAACCATATTTTCTTTGAACGATTGTATAGATTCAAATCGATTATAATATTGGACAAAAGACCCAACTCATAGTAATACACTAAGGAGAATATATATCAGAAAAAGGATCTAAATCACTTCTATCCACTAAGAGGAACTATATAAAGGACCTATCTCATCACTATCCCCTAGGACGAACCATGAAAAGGACCCAACTAAATTTAATCCCCTAATACGAACTTTGTTAAGGACTTGGGTCTTTACTATCCCATAGAAAGAACCATGACTCACTACACACTAAAACATGTGAAGTCAAGATAAATAAAAAAACATTGTATAAACAACCTGTAACCTAGTTCCCAACTAGTAGCCAATCCATACCTAGAATATCACTAGTGATTAATCCATTCCTAGATCTTATCTAGTATCGAGAAACAATGGTGCTTCCAAATCCTGAATTAAATCACCCATCTAAGTTTGAATTTACACAAACTACCATAAAACCATAATCTCTCAACAACCCCAATATCATAGGACATAACTTACCCACATCCTAGACTCTCATTCCACAAAAATTTGAACCGATCAACTACCTTAGTTCATATGGCTAACCAAATCAGTTGGTCTCAAAGAATTAAATTAGATCCTCTCTTAGCCATCACCCAAATAACAACCACATCGATGGTGATTACAATGCCCATAGGAAATTTCCTAAACCCAAACATGAATTGAGCATGTTGGCGAACCCATCATTAATATATTTCCTCAACCTACCTTGAGGTAGAACATTATTCATAATTTCTAAGATGTAGGAAAATTATCTCTATAGATATGTTTCTTAAATACCCCACATATCTCTTTTAAATAGTTCTCAAGACCCTTTTAATATCATAAAATCATTTACTACTTGACGAAACCCCTAGAAATAAACCATCACTAATCATCATCCCCAAGTAATTCACATAGGAACCTCTATACCAGACTATACCATCATTTAGAAGAATCTTTATGTTAAATTTAATACCCAAGCCTCTAATTATCTTATAAAAGGGAAATTACAACCAATAATTAATGAAAAACCTTTAACCAAATCATCCAATAAAGTTCTACCCATCCTATAACCTTCTTACTAACCCATAAGAGGCCATTCTAGGACCCTCATAAATTATCCAAAGCTTAAATACCCTTTCAGGGTCTATTACACTTAATTAGTGCATGTGATCCATGGAAACATGATTATCAGGTGAACCTAAAATCACTATATTTAGGAAAAAATGTATGTTCTGATCCTAGAATGATTCTCCAAAATTATCTAACATTATCGCACTCCTTTGATCCTTGGTTAGGTCACCCTCACCTGAACATCCATGCACACATACAACAACATACATAATACATGTAATATATTATTTAATATGAAAGGTAACATTTACTACATTCTCATTAGAGTTATACCATCTAATATTGCTAGTTGATTCATCCACATTCACCTGAAATTATAATATCATAAAAAGATCCCTATTTATAGTTTTTTACTTGAACAGATGTTAGATATATGAAATTATGAGAAGAAACATGAGGCTTATGTCAACCTCACTATTAGGAGTCCAATACCATAGAAAAATAATCCATCAGGTGAGATATGGAACATATTAATTAAAATTGATATTTTAAAAAATAGTCCATTACCTATTGGGCACTTGGTGGGCCATCAGACTCCTAGTGGGTGTCTACCGGCTATCTGGTGAACCCTCTAAGATCAATTACCCTAACAATATCACAATGTTCTTAGTGGTAACTATAATGTTTTATTATATCCAACCACCTAATCAAAATTCCACCAAAACCTTAAATTTATTAACTAATACCTCCACACATCTAAAAAATATTTCTCATATTTTTACTCAAGACTTGAAAATTTGAATCAAATATCAAATTTCAAAACTCTATATTCTAAACCCATGAATTTATAAATCCTACTGATTCCACTGATCTATAACATCTCATGTCATTACAAACTCCCCACCACATATCTTCTCATTCTTGAGAAGTACCTAAGATAATTTCCCAACCTCAATTCCAACTATTGGAATTTGATACCACCTCTCATTCATGATTCCAAATTTGATATTTTTATGTGATATATTAACCTGATTTAGATAATCTTCCTTTTCTTCAAAAAATCTTGATCTAATCTATAATACACACCTGTAATTTTTTGAATTAAATGTTTGACATTGGACCAAATCATGTATGGAAAGTGATAGTCAATTACCCACTACACCAAAATCATTTGATACATCCATGGATTTATCATTACTATTATAGATTACTTGTCTAAATCATGATATCTCATCAACAATTGCATAGTGAAAATACCTAATAATTTTCATTTGGGTTTAAATTTGTTTTATGGATTGATACATTGAATAAATCTTCAATTTCATAAGCCTATCATTGTGATATCTTTAAAAGTTTTAACATGTTCTTAGATCCAAATTATAACTAGAACATTTATAAAATTATATACCATTTTTATTACCTGAGGTAATGAATCTACACAAATTCCATAAACAAATACTTAAATATAGTTTTCATTAAGAACCAGGTACAACTCAACTAATCTGTAACCCAATGAGAGTAATGAAACCTAAATCAATAAATGGGTGGGTAACTACTCACAATTATGTATATGTTTCCAAAATATTCTTGAATCACTAAAATTTCTAATTAACCAACAGCACCCAAACCTGATTTCCAAATCTAACATCTAGTTAGTTATTAAATAAACTGATTAGACATAACTCACTTTATTGCTTCCAAATAATGATATAAAACCCAAACCACCATTGGTTTAGGTTTTCTCGATACATTTCTCTCGATATTCACTACATTTATCTTAAAATTACGATCATAACCTTATAAAATCAATGTTGTGTGCCCCAAAAAAAGACTACTCTTTTCATTAATACTCAAACACAAAATGATCAGACTTCATCATCACCCAAGCCCCATTGATCATAATATATTCCCATTCCATTTTAATAAACCCATACCACACCTCATATTAGGGTTTAAATACATCATGATTTTTCAATATACCATTTTCCAACATCATAAATGATCTACTACCCCAATATATGGGTCTCAATGGGAATACCTCAAAACTCAAGAATTTAATAATTATTATTGGTTAGAGTGGATACTCAAGAGGGGGTGAATTGAGTTCCAATTAAAATTTTTTGTTTAAAATATTTATATTAAAAATACCCTAATTTAAATAATAAGCTAAACTGTAGTGAATTTGTAATACAGTAAAGGTTCAGTTAGGTTCTGAATAGATTGATTAGTTCTCAGTTAATCTTATCTGAAGATTAGCTTAGCTTTTGAAACTAACCTACTAGGTTACAATAAATACAAACTCTTTCTAGTTTAACTATCAGAGTAAATTTGAAATAGATATGTATTTAAAGTACTTAGTAGCAGAATATAAGATATAGTTTAAAATGAAATAGGATGAACAACAGGTCTAACCAAGAGGTTCAGTCTCAAGCTGAGACTTAGTCCTCTCAAATAGTTTTTTTTTGAAAATAAGGACAGATAAAATTAATGAAGAAGATCAACCGACGTACAAATGCAAATCCATGAAGGGAAATTGTCCAACCAGAGTTGGTTAACATCGAAGGGGCCGGAGGCCGCCAACTGATGGGCCACATTATTTCCTTCCCTTTTGGTAAAGGAGAATGTGCATCGAGAAAAGCCTTGGCGAAGTGAGAAAATTCTCTTGATGATGAAGCCAAATGACTGAATTTCTCCGTCATTGTGGTTAATATAATTGATTACAGTGAGGCAGTCAGACTCGATGATGATATCAACCCATCCACGTTCCAAAGAGAGCATCATACCTGCTAGGTTGGAAGAGGCCTCAACAACTGCAGGTTCCCAGAAGGCATGATGTGACTCATGTTTTGCAGCAATGATTTGCCGCAGGTGATTTCTGGCCAGGAGACCATGAGCAACAATCCCATCCTTGGGGAGATACGCATCCACGTTTAGCTTAAGAATCCCTTTCGGTGGGGGATTCCAATGAGGGGGACATGAGGGGGTTACTCCTGGAAAATAGTGTCCTTTGTGGTACTTCCATACCTCAATCCATGACATGGCCAATTCAATCCATAATTCAGGAGGTTTATGAACTTGGTGAAAAATAGCATTGTTACGCCAGACCCAAATGATCCATGCCAGGGTGCAGAGTGATCCTGCATTGTTCACTGAGAAAGAGGAGCACCAACGCATCAGAAGATTGGGGAGGTCAGAGGAAATGTCAAGTGAAGCATCTGAAGCCAGGACCCATTTATTCCAAATTTCCTTAGCTCCCGGGAAGTGAATGATAGCGTGCAAAGGAGTTTCTGGAATATTCGGGCAGAAGGGGCAGGACTCAACACTGGCCATATGTCAGTAAACGAGCAGGATTGTGGTAGGGAGGGTGCCTATGCACACCTGCCACTAGAATTGGCATATTGTTGGGGGGACGTTGAGATTCCAAAGCGATTTTCATGGTCCCTCTTCCTGGTCTCTAGAGTGGTTTCCAAGAGAAAGTATGTAACTCTTTCATTAAACCATTCATGTATCTTTTCCACACACTACCCTGATCCATGGTCTGAAAGGAGGCAGCTGACTGTGGTGTCTTCAAAACTTGGTTGGGCAGGGGATGTAGCCCGCATACCATCCTTATTGATCAGCCAGGGATCAGTCCAGATGTTGACAGATGAGCCATTCCCAATCCTCCAGCCCAACAATTTTTCCAGGAGATTTTGGCCCCCCCAAATGCTTCTCTAGAGGAAGCTAGGACGGGGGCCAAGAGAGGAAACATGGAAGTCCATGTGGGGAAAGTACTTAGCTTGGAGAACCCGTGCACAGAGAGATGATGGAAGGTTAATAAGGCACCATCCTTGTTTTTCCAACAGTGCGTCATTGAAGAGAAGAAGATTCTGGAATCCCATCACTCCCTCCGACTTGGGTTTGCATAGCTTCTCCCAGGCCATCCAGTGGGGTCTATTCCTTCCATAATTTTCCCCCACCAGAAGTTGGCAGTACATGTATGGATCTGATTAATGACAGCTGCCGAGAGGTAAAATAGGGACCTAAAATAGCCAGGGATAGACTAGATGACAGATTTAATGAGGGTTTCTTTTCCTGCTTTGGAGATTCTTTTTGGGGTCCAGCCTTGAATTTTTTTCCCAATCCTATCCACCAGAGATGCAAATATTTCTTTTTTGGACCGGCCAATCACAGTGGGTAACCCGAGATACTTATAGTATTTGTCGACCATATGGATGACTGCCGATGCATAGAGTTCATCTCTCTTGGCAAGAGGCACCCCTGCGCTGAAGGAGATTTTTGATTTGTCGTGATTGATAGACTATCCAGACGCCCTCTCATACTGCTGGATCACATAGTTAATCACCCAACATTCATTTATAGTTGTTCTAGAGAAAAGGAGGTAGTCTTTGGTGAATAAGAGATGTGACACTGGTGGGATTTCATGAGAGACCTTTTCTACATGAATAGAATTAGAGGATACAGCCCCGGAAATAAGGTTAGAAAAAACATCAGCCACTAAGATGAAGAGAAATTGGGAGAGGGGGTCTCCCTGGAGCAGGCCTCGGGTTGGGGTGAATCCTCGGGTGAGATCCCCATTGACCTTGATTCTGAAGGAGACGGTCGATATGCAGTGCATGAATATATCTATCCATTTAGTACAAAACCCCATTTTCAGCATCACGACTCTAAGAAAATGCCACTCCAATTTATCATAAGCTTTGGTCATATCCAGTTTCCAGGACATGGTTCCTCTTTTCATGGTGGAGCGTGTTTTCAAAGAGTGGAACACTTCATGGGCCACAATTGCATTATCAGTGATCAGTCTCCTGGCCACGAAGGCACTCTGGTTTTCGAAGATAATATCAGGAAGCCAAGGGCACAACCAATTGACAAGGATCTTTGAGAAGATCTTATAAGAGAAATTGCAGAGGCTGATAGGTCTAAAATTATGGATCACTATAGGTTTCTTGATTTTGGGAATAAGGACGAGGACCATTTAGATGATGGAAAAAATTCTTGTATTCCTCTCCCAATTTTTTTTATCATTTTGCTGATGTTGGGACCGATGATGTGCCAGTATTCTTTAAAGAATAGGGTGTGGAATCCATCCGGTCCCGAGGCCTTAGTGGGGTGGATATGTTTCAGAGCCAGGCGTATCTCTTCATTCATCACATCTTTGGTAGGTTGCTGATTTATCTCTTCGATGATCATAGGTCTGATGCATTCTTCCTCCTTAGCAGCCATGAAAGGACTTCCTATAGAGAAAAGGTTATGAAAGTAGCATGCCAATGCATCGTGAATTCCAATGGTGTCAGAGACTTTGCTTCCATCAGGTTGTGAGATACACATGATCGAGTTTTTCCAGCGTCTAGATGAAGCTTTCTGGTGAAAATACCTTGTATTAGCGTCCCCTTCTTTAATGTGGATGTCCCATGCCCGCATATCCCAGAAACATTCCTTAACACATAGAGCCATGTCCAACTCTCTTTGAGTGGCTCCAATCTTGGATATAATGCAATTGGATGGGAGTTTCCTAATTAGGTTGTGTAGTTTCTTTTCAAGGGCATCACAATGCCTGTCAGGGTGGTGGAATTTCTTGTTACTCTAAGATCTCAGATCGGATGCTACATGTTGGAGATTGAGGCCAACATCTTCATGAGAACTCTTCCAGCTTGATCGGAACACCTCTTCGCATTCCTAGTATTTAAACCAGAAGCTCTAAAATCTGAAGGGTCTGCTTGAATGCCTGTTACGATCGCCTTGAGTGCAGTCAATGAAAATTGGGCAGTGGTCTAAATAGTTGAGCGTCATGTGGACAGTGTAGAACATGCTGAAGAGATTTATCCAATCAATTGAACCTAGAAATCTATCAAGTCGCTCCGCAATACAGGTGCCATCTGTATTACCTCAGAACCATGTGAAGGGATTACCCGTGTATCCCAGATCGATTAGGTCCACCCTAGAGACCGCGTCCTTGAAATTAGACATCGGCGCATAGGGTCGGGAAATTCCACCCCACTTTTCCTTATGGAAAATAATCTCATTTAAGTCCCCTCCGAAGAGAATAGGGCTCGGAAGATCATGACACATCTTTCATAGAAGATCCCATGATTTCCCCTTCTCATTATGGGATGGCCAGCCATAGAATCCTACAAACGTCCAAGGCGGGGTATGGTCCGCCTGAATGGATGCCGCCACATGGTGCGAGGAGAAGGACAAAATCTTGACGTTGATTTTTTTCTTCCATAGGAGATAGAGTCCCCCAGAATGGCCTTGTCTGGAAACCAGGAGGCATCCTTGGAATCCGCATTTCATAGCAATGCAATTGGTGTCCTTGTTTTCCAATATGGTTTCGGACAGGAAAACCATATTGGGGAGACTTTGGGCGTAATTGTGCTGAAGCATGTGAACCATTCGTGGGTTTCCAAGCCCACGACAGTTCCATCATAATAAAATCATTAATCTAGGCAGGGCTGGGTCTTACTCGCCACATCCTTTGAGCTTTCTGAAAATGAATTTCCACCCATCGTTTTCCATATTTTTGGGGAGTTCCCTATTGACTGTCTTGTTTCACTTCGTCTTTTTAGTTCCCCGTGTTTAGGGTCTTCCATTTTACCATCTCTTTCTTCATGCTACACCCTTTTCCAGGTTCGACGGGTGATTGGGCTAGGTGGTGGAGTTTCTGTCATCCCGTATTCACCTTGTGGTAGGATGTCTGACTTGGTCCTTTCCGGATTAGGGTCAGGGTCAGGTGGTTCAAAGTGAATCTTCTTTGGCTTTGGGCTTTTTTCTTGAGGGTCTTCTGGCATTGTCACCGGCTCTGTAGATGTTGGGACAGTTCCCTTTAGGGAGTTAGGATATATGTCAGTTTCCCTCTAAGTGGTGGGGCCATCTTTAGGGATTTTTGGTGGTCCAAGCATGAATAATTTTTCATGTAAAGTTTCCTCCCATCTGGTATGGGCCCATGTGAGACGGTCGTGGTCCTTTTATTTCTCCATCTCAGGGATGAAGGCATATCTAGTCGATTTGGATTAGATCCATGGGCCATATTGAAGGATTAGAATACCGGAATCATTCCTTTGCTTTGAGACACATGCTCTTTCCAGATGGCTGAGACGTCCACAAAAGAAACAGAAGATTGGGAGTTTCTCGAAATCAAAAGATATCCAGGTGTTGGTGTCATCGAATTTCAAAAACATGCCCCTCATCAGTGGATCTGACACTTCCATTTAGGCCTTAATTCGAACCTCGGGACCCCATTGGATAGGGTCTAAGTAGTCCCAATCAAGGAATTGGCCAATGTTGTCCCTGATTTCTCTCATAACTCATTTTGTTCGTGCGTGAAAGGGGATTCCTTTGATACAAATCCAGAAGGGGGACTAGGTGATATTAATGTTCTATATATCACCCCCTTTGTATTCTTCCATGAGGAGGAGTTGATTTTCGAAGGACCACGATCTACCTCTCATGATTTTATCTTTATCTCTCTCGTTGAAGAACTCAAAAACAATGCGATTGTTCCCCACTTCCTGAATAGCTACACCGACTTCTAGTTTCCAAAGGGTTTGAAGGGTGTTTTTGAGGGCCCCCTGATTAACTGAGATATTCTCCATGAACTTTCCGACCACTAGTAGAGACATGTGTTTTTCCAATAATGTATCTTCATTTTCCCGGGCCTCGATTGTTTCCTTCTCTCTATCCGTTAGGGACAACCTCTTCCATTGGTTCACTAAATCCGCCTCCATGGATCAGTGCGCGTGGGTTGGGAAAGAGCTCCAAAAAAAGCTGTCGGTGTTTGGCGCCACTTGGGAAAACCAACGGTGGTCAGGTTGCCTCAGAAGTCGGGATTCACTACAATGATAACCCTCAGAAGATCACAAACATGATTCAAAGACCTCATCAAAATAGAGAAAAAACGAGGCCCAACCCAGTTCAAAGACACACTGTCCAGGACCGGTCCAATCAAAGGGCCATTGGACCAGAACCCCCCTCTGCGGCCAGCGTCCGCGACCAGTCTTGCAAAATCAAAACGTTTGCGAAGTTCCTTCACGGTTCGTGGTCAGGGATACCGTGACCTCACTCACTCCCGGATTGAACTCACCGTGACTAACTCCAGCGTTCATAGAACGACTCAACATGATGGGCTCTTCATGATCTTTCTTCGCAGCTAGATCATCACAACTGATTCTGTGCGAGACAATCACAACGCAGCCGATTCTTCACGAACAATGATTCTTTGCAGTGAATTCTTCACGAGATAAACCCAGTGCGGCAGATCTGGGGAAATGACCCAACACGGCGGATTCTTCACAGACAATGATTCTTCACCAATGCGGCGTCTTCAATGTGAATAATGATTCTTCATGGCGGCTTCTTTGCGAGACAAACCCAACGCGGAATATTCTTCACGAACAAATATTCTTCTTGGTGGCTTCTTCGCGAGACAACCCAACGTTGTGGGACTAGGGATTCTTCGTGAATACTGAATCTTCGTGGCAGCTTCTTCGCGAGACAAACCCAACGCGGCGGATCAGGAGGAGTCGGCTTCGCGACCTAGAATCCCACCTCACTTCCAACCTGTGGGCGGTGCCTTTCGCTGACCAAGCAGATTACGAACAACCGCAAATCACAGATCTGGAAAATGAACCACGCAGTATGACTACCGTAAATCATGGATCTGGGGAAACAACCTCCCGGAATGAAAATGGATCAGAAAATTGCCTTTGAGAAACCTAACCTCCAATCGAGATCTTTGATAGTCTAGGTGATCGACACTAGAGTCATCCCCGATTTTCAGATCCATGATGTAGCGTGAACGGTCGTCACTGAGACCTTCTTCGTGAAACAAGAAGAAACTCATCCATTTTCAAGATGTCGGAACCAAAGCCATGGTTCTTCCCCTCTGAATCAAAGGTGTCGAGGGCCGAGGTCAGACATGGGGCAAAGAAATCGAGACCGGTAAACCCCACATCACAAGGGAGCTAGGTTTGGGAGTCGAAATCCAATGGGACCCGGAAGAGACCGAGACAGTGGAGGCTTGGTCCGTGGGTGAGGAAAATGGATCTATGGGTGGAATAGGGGATCCGGGGAAGAAGGATGGATCACCGGGAAGCTAGCAGCCATCGCCCATCCGGTCGAATAGTGAACTAGATGCAACCTCCATGAGCGGGGTGGGAGAGAACCACGAAACCTAGGAGATCCTAGGAGATATGACTCTCACAGTGGGGGAGACTTCAATGTATGCATTAGTCCTCTCAAATAGTTTTATATAAACTAGGATCCATGGCCTGGATCAGGGTTGACAATAGTACTCAGACAGTCTAGGTCCTTAGACCTCTACCACAGTTCTTCATGGGAAAGAAAAAATAACAATAGCTCACAGGTTTTCCAGGTCCTTAGACCTCTAACACTATTCACAGTGGGATACAAGAGTGTAAGGGAAATATTGAATGAGGATTTAGAAATCCTCCAATTCAACACATGAGATAGTGTGTGCCAAAAAATACAGAGCACACACACTGCTCAAAATGTAAATAAATGAAACACAATAGATCTAAACAAATAGAGATGAGTTTATAATGCTCTATGTGTTTTTTGTGAAGATTTGGACTCCTTGGATTGATGCAGATAAAGCTTTGAATCCTTCTCTAGTTTTTGGTCAAGAAAAACAGAGTGTCATTTTTCTATTCGAATTCTAGGTCCAGGTTGATCAGTCTGATCATCTTGAGTATAGGTGAAATCGTTGGAGCTCTTTACTCCTTGAATGTTCCGATTCTACAGATTCAGCATGTATTCTTCCTTCTTATTCTATGCATGTAAGTCCTTGTGTATCTCTAGAAGATTGTCTTATATGTGCATGAAAAGACTGATCGATCTCTCTTTAGTAGTTCGAGGTTCCCTTTTATATATATCTCTAGCTCCGACAAGAAGTATGATTACTTCTGCAGGTACGAGGTACAGTTTCCTGAAATTCAACATACATTAATTAATTAATAGCAGTTGCATTAAAATCACCAAATATGACCATTGTTAATAAATAAATATAAGTAGGGTTTAGAGATATAGTGATTGGTTTCCATCGGTATCTCTTAGTATCAGTGATCTTGTATCGGTGGACTTGAGTAAGTAGGTATATAATAGTAGCTGTTACTCTTTATAACGATATAATATGTATCAATGACAGTGACTCTGTATCTGTAGCTTCTCTTATCAGCAGCTCTTCTATAAAGGTAGCATTCTTGTATCGGTGTCTTTGTCTGTATCGGTAGACTTCATATTGGTAGATGTCTGTTTGTATCAGTAGATATCATATCGGTAGCTATCTGTTTGTCTGTATCAGTAGCTGTTGATTATAACAGTAGACTCTGTCTATCAGGGATCTTTGATTATCAGTAGACTATGTCTGTATCAGTGACTCAAAAATTTAATACTTATCTGTTCTATGCAAATCATATCCAGATTGAGTTAGTATTATTTCAAAACATGTATAAACATAGATAAACATTGATTAACATATTCCAATGATTATTTTTATATATATGTCTACTCAATAGAAGGATGACATAATTTAACATATAGATAGGACTATCAAAACATATTAAAACATAATCTAGATTATCAAAATAGGTGAGGTAAACAATCTCCCCCTTTTTGATAATCACAAGTTATGGTATTATAATCCAAAATAATCATTAATATATCAGTGTAAAATACATTGGGTCTCACTTCTCAGTGTGAGTAATGACATTTTCCAATGTATCATAGAATAGAGTATTTCGTGCAAATGTATCAGAGGTATGAAACCACTGTATCAGAGGTAGAAATATAAAACAAATGTACTAGTGGTAGAATATATTATGCTCATATTTCTCCCCCTTTGTGATTAGAAAAAAGAAGTAAAAAATGGATGAGATAAGTAACAGAAGGTAAAAGAGAATAAGATCACATATATTTCGTGGAAAAAAAATAGAAATACAAAATTGAGGCAAAGAGAGTACAAGGGATTCCTATCAAATGTCCTAGCCACTATTCAATCCACCTCCTTAGCATGTGATTTGAATTTTCCCTTGGAAGTAGAAGAGGATTTAGGCTGGGTAGATGCAGGTGGAGGCTTGGGAACACCAATGATAATCAGAGGAGGTTGAGCTACAGATAAAGTGCCTGGCCTATAATGTGGAGCCCTCTGGGTGATCATAGGAGAGAGACTTCTGATTGCTTGAGCTGGTGTCATCTGAGGAATGGAGGCAGACTGAGCAGAGACAGACAGAGTTGGAGGTACAATGATAGGGGTATTGTCTTTATGAAAAAATGACAGCAACAGATTCCTAAAGTACATAATGATTCCTCCTCGTCTTTCCATATCAGAGATAAAGTCATCCTTTTTCTCTATAAACTTGTCTAGAGCAGGAGTCAACTCCCCGAGCTTGCTTACTTGTTCTCTAAAATCTTGAGAGACTGGAGGTAGTTTCAAATTTTCTAACAAAAGCTTGAAGTGATTGTTCAACTGATGTTTAGTGTAGATCCTTTGGAAATAGTAATAAACATTTTCCTTTACTTATTTTTGAGAAGCAGTGGCCTCTCTCATAAAATACTGAACAACTTGCCCTATATCCCTAGTGGTAGTCACCACTTGGGTCAAGGAAGCAGAGTCTACAAAGCCACTGGTGGAAGATTGTCCAATATCTTCTCCCATCAAAGCTCGAATATGATCAATATCCAAGAAGTCCTAGTAGTACTCAGAGGTGAAATAGTAAAGGCTATTGTTTCCTTAAAAGATTTATTCAGCCCACTTATGAGATTTTTTACAATAAAGTCCTGGGTGATGACATGCTTCTCCATTGAAATATTAAATTCCTCAAAAAATGATACCATCTGGCTAACTACACTTTTTACAAAGGCCAAATCCTTGTCTGCTTGAGATTTAGAGCTCATATATGACTCTATAGAGACAACTAATTTCTTTAGAGATTCATCATCCTATTCCAAGCTTGAAACTTGATTCTGGAAGTCCTTGACTTCATCCGAAAAACCAGATACTGATTCAGTCATCATATATTGAATAGATGATATTAAGGAGGTTTCCATTCTTCTCATCTCCTCCATAAAACAGGTCTTGAGATCAGAATTCAACTGGTTTTTATCATATTTTCTTACTATATCCTCAGGTAAAGTTTAAGAAAGAAGATTATAAGTGATAGGAGGTCTACTGATGGGTGTCTCATCTTCTGAATCAGGATAGTCCAACCCAAAAACTACAAAACCTGGGTCTTCGGCCCAGTCTTCAATCTCATGAGCTACTGAAACATTACCATGTCTGATGGGATGCTCCCCCTCAATCTGTGCATTCACCTGAACATGTATATCAACAATAACTTGAGCAGGTAGGTCTTCCTTAGAAGAATCCTCCACAACCATCTCCATTTCAACAACAGGAGTCTCATTAGTAATAAGTGAAGGTTCTTCCATCTCAACCAAAACAGCCTCTTCAGGCATAGAAGGACTCCCAATCAGTGGACCTAAGCTCAAAATACTCTCATCTGAACTATTAGAAATATGTTCTCTATTTTCATATACTTCTTCCTCATTCTCTGGAGTAGGCTGGTCTACCTCATCAATAGGGACTTTTCAATTGCTTACTCCCAACACAGTTTTTTTTTTCAGATGATACAACTTCAGAAACTGGACTTGGAGGCAAGTTAGGATCCCCTCCATCATCTACAGAGGTATCTTCCTCATCAGTATCATCACTATACTGCAGTTCTTCTTCATCAGGTCCTAGACCTAGATCTTTTCTGTCCCTTGTCCTATTGGGATGCTCAACAGGGTTGAAATTATCATACACCTTATCATCATCAATGTTGGGCAAAAATCCCTCAAGGTAACATTGCAGTATTTTTGTGTTGATTGTGTTTGTTGAAAAAACAGGTTTCCATGGAGAATTGTCGAGTTCTCGAGAAGTTGTTGACAATCCATGTTGACAAAGAATGATGAAAAAGGAACGGACGATCTAGAGGCAGTACAAAAGAGAAGTACAAAGTGGCTCCGTTTTCCAGTGTTTGCCAAATTTTTGGGGTCCAAAATTTGGAGTTCGGTGAGCATCGTGAAAATAGGATTTCCATGAAGATCATAATTAAATATGGAAACTGCATGAATTTCGTGAAGAGAGGCTTCATGGTTTGGATTTCGTGAAGACCAGAAGAATGATGGCGGTGATTCTTCGCGATTATGACAAGCTTCGCGAACAGAATAGGTTGAAGTGCATCACTGCGGTGAAGGTATTTACGAGGGAGCTTCGTGGCGAAGGCGCAAAGGAAATTATGGAACAATCTGTGATTATGACGATCTCTGCGATCCGAAAATTGCCGAGGTGCTTTTTGATTTTGAGATAATTTCGGTGGGAACTTCGGAGCTTCACGATTTGAGATGACGTGGCATTGACTTCACACAGAAAGTTCGAGGGTCAGTGGAATCTCCTATAAATAGAGGTCGACCCCCTCAAGAGAAGCATAGATATTTAAAAGAAAATCCTTTGCTCTTGTTTTGCGAAGGTGGTTCATGAAGGCAGGGTGCTTCACGAAAGAGAGGTGCTTCACGATGGCTAATCTAGCTCCATGAAAGTAAGTGCGCTTCGCAAGGATGCGTGCTCTAAGGAGTGTGCTTCGCAAAGAAACAAGAGATCCTCAACGTCCTAAGCATTGCGAAGGCTTGAGATTCGCTAGAGTGCTTCGCGAGAGTGCTTTGCGAAAAGGAAGGAGCTTTGCGAAGGATTGTTTGAGCTTTGTGAAATTGGGAGCCTCATGAAGTAGGGTGCTTTGCGAAGGTGTTTCCAAAGGTAGTTTCCAAGTGTTCAGAGACAAAGGGGTATTAATCAGTGGATGAACTTTGAACTTAAAATATATCTTCCATCAACAGTTAAGGATTCACTCTTTCATGCAAATGAAGATACCTACAGGTCTATAAATTGCGAGTGGTTCTTCTGAAGAAGCAGTAAGATCACTTCAGTTGAGAGAGCAGTGAGTTCTCAAATTGTGAGTGGTTGTAAAACAGGAGGGATAGTGAGTCCGCTTCGAACTTGTAAACAACAGTGCGCTTATAGTGGAATTGGTAAATCGGAACACTACTGGTGTATGCTTCTTGGACGTAGCCCCGTGAGGGTGAACCAAGTAAAAATCTCTGTGTCCTGTACATTCTTTAAAGTTTGTTCATACTCTGCATCGGGAAAGAGAGAGAATATGGTTTTGTCTAATAGCAAAACAAGATCATAAGGGGAAATTGTTTTTATCTGTCATACCCTGATTCACCCCCCCTCTCAGGGTATGTAGCCTAGTGGACCTAACAATAAATAACCCATTGCCTTCTCCATGGGTTCCATCCAATCTTCATATATTTACAGATTATGATTGTGATGCAAATTTTTTTCCTCACAACTACTGTCTCATCCTGAGACTCAGCTACCCCTTTCACCTTGATCATTACTGAAATCAACTTTAAAAAGAATAAAGCATTGGATTTTGACTTAGGCCTGGTCATATCATCAATTTGGATCATCAACAGCCTACACATTATTTACCTTGACACCATGCCTCAGCAGTTGCTACAAATAAATATCTTGGTATCTCATATTTGTAAAGTCCCCTTTTCTTAGACTCAACACATGTTGGATGAATTTGAATAACAACCGGTTTTCTCCATCCATCTCAGCAGCCACTACCTTTCTTTGTTTTCCACTACCGGTGAGATCTTCCAAAGCAACCTTATAGTCAAAAATGTCACTGGTAGGAGGTATTGTCTTCGAGGTATACCCAAATACACCCTCATGCGGGACTTTCAGACATTCAACCCATTCAACAGAAGAAAAAGAAGTTTCCTTTCCATTAACTAATGAAACCATTCTCTTTTCTTCCCCGACCTTGTTCTACTTTCACTACCACTATCTTTAGGTCCTATTTTCTACTTCTTCTCACTTGACATATCACTATCATACCTGACTATCTAGAGTTTTGTTCTTTCCATATCCAATCGAAGAACTTAGGGTTATGCATAATGCAGGAGTTCGAGAGGTGAGGATTGAAGAGAGGAGAGTTTGCGGTGGATTGAAATGTGACTAAGGATTAGATTTTATCATTTAGGAATCAAAAAGTAATAAAAAGAATTATACTGAAAACAATAAGAGTTTCAGCTAAAGAAAATGAAAAAATAGATTGCGCATGACATATCGGCGACAATTACCGGTGAGAACACTGACGGTGAGGTTTATCTTTCAGTGAGGTGTCTTTAGCGGTGAGGTGTATCTAGCGGTGAGGTTGTCTAGAGGTGAGGTTTTCCTAGCAGTGAGGTTTTCGAGCGGTGAGGTTTTCCTAGCTGTGAGGTTTTCCAGTGGTGAGGTTTTCCTAGCGGTGAGTTTTTCCAGCGGTGAGGTTTTCCTAGCAGTGAGGTTTTCCTGGCGGTGAGGTTTTCCAGTGGTGAGGTTTTCCTAGCGGTGAGGTTTTCCAGTGGTGAGGTTTTTCTAGTGGTGAGGTTTTCCAGCAGTGAGGTTTTCCTAGCTGTGAGAATTTAAATAACTGTGAGGATTTGGCTAACAGTGAGGATTTGGCTAACGGTGAGGATTTGTCTAACAGTGAGGATTTGGCTAACAGTGAGGATTTGGATAACATTTAGGATTTGGATAACATTGAGTATTTGGATAACGGTGATGATTTGGATAAAGGTGAGGATTTGGCTAACTGTGAGGATTTGGCTAACGGTGAGGATTTGGCTAACGATGAGGATTTTCTTCTACAAAGTCTATCATTCCTAACTCATGTCTAATGTACCTTAACCTATCTGAACTTAAGGGATTGGTGAATATGTCAGCTAATTGATGTTCAATACCTATAAATTCATGAGTAATATCATCTTTTTGGCAATGATCTCTCAAAAAGTGGTTCCTTACATCAATGTGTTTTGTCCTAGAGTGAGATATAGGATTCTTAGAGATATTGATCGCACTAGTGTTATCACAGTTTATAGATACATGTCTAAACTAATATCCATAGTCCAATAATGTATGTTTCATGCATAGAATTTGTGCACATAAACTACCAACAACAATATATTCTACTTCAGCATTAGATAATGAAACAAAATTCTTCTTTTTGCTACACCAAGATATCAGGGACTTACCTAGAATATGACATGTTCCAGAAGTGCTCTTTCTATCTAACTTACAGCCATTAAAGTTAGCATCTGAATAACTTATTAAATCGAATGATTTTCCTTTTGGCTAAAATAATCCTAAGTTAGTAGTATGTTTAAGATATTTGAAAATTCTTTTAACAACAGGCAAGTGTGACTCTTTTGGATTAGATTGAAATCTTGCACACATACACACACTAAACATAATATCTCTTCAACTAGCAATAAGATAGAGAAGACTCCCTGTCATACCTCTGTAGTTGGTTTGATCCACTGGTTTTCCAGTTTCATCAGCATACAACTTACAAGTGATACTCATGGGTGTGTCATTACCCTTACTTCTATCCAAACCAAAACGTTTTAAAAGATCCTTGGTATGTTAAAATTGATTTAAGATAATACCATTTTCATTTTGAAAAACTTGAAACCCAAGAAAATATTTGAGTTCTCCCATTAAACTCATTTCAAATTAATTTTGCATAATCTTTGAAAAATCAATACACAAAGCATTTTTAGAAGATCCAAAAATAATATCATCAACATAGATTATTACTATCAAAACATCTATGGAAATTCTTTTAATAAAGAGAGTTGGATCAAAAATCCCTTTAGAAAAACATTTTGAAATAATAAAACTACTAAGTCTATCATACCAAGATCTTGAGGCTTATTTTAAACCATATAGAGATTTAGAGAGCTTAAAAACTTGATTTGGAAAATGAGGATTAGTAAATCCAGGTGGTTGTTCAACAAAAACATCTTCAATTATAAAACCATTTATAAAATCACTTCTAAAATCCATTTGATATAACTTGAAAGTCGTATGAGCAGTATAGGAAAGTAGAATCCTAATAGCTTCTAATCTAGCTACAGGTGCAAAGGTTTTCTCATAGTCTATTCCTTCCTCTTGAATATATCCTTGTGCAACTAGTCTTTCCTCATTTCTAATGATATTTCCTGATTCATAAAATTTATTTATAAAAACCCATTTAGTGCCTATGGTCAAAGTGTCCTTAGGTCTGTCAACTAATTCTCAGACTTTGTTTCTTTCAAATTGATTTAATTCTTCTTGCATAGTTATTACCCAAAATTCATCATTGATTTCATCATTGATATTTTTAGGTTCTAACTGTGAAATAAAGGCTTGATGTTCAACCTGGCTTCTTAAAGAAGCTCTAGTCTGTGTCCCTCTATCAAGATTACCTACAATAACATCTAAAGGATGATTCTTTAGAATCCTAGTTGGTCTGGTCAAGGTAGGACTAGAGAGTTTAGGTTCTTCTATAGGTTTGGTTTCAACAAAATTGGGTTCTGGAAAATTTATATAATTACTTGTTTTTACAGTAGTTTCACTAATTTTATCATTAAGGTCCAGAATAGACAAATCTTCTTCAAGATTTTCAAGAGAGGTCTTAGGTTCATGCAGATCAGTTTCATCAAATTTGATGTGAATATATTCTTCCACACATTTGGTTCTTTTATTAAAAAATCTATAGGATTTTCTAGATAAAGAATAACCTAGAAATATTCATTCATCGCTTTTGGATGAAAACTTATCAAGATTATCTTTAGTATTGAGAATAAAGACTTTTCAACCAAAAACTCTGAAGTAACTAACTTTAGGTTTTCTATTATTCCATAATTTATAAGGGGTATTTTTAAGAACAGGTCTAATCAAGACTGTATTTATAATATAACAAGCTTTATTGATAGCTTCAACCCAAAAATAAATAGGTAGGTTATACTCATTAAGAATAGTCCTTGCAATTTCTTGAAGTGTTCTATTTCTTCTTTCTACTACACCATTCTGCTGAGGTGCCCTAGGGGCAGAGAAATTATGATTGTAGCCATTATGTGAGAAATAGGTTTCAAAATCATAATTTTCAAATTCATGTCCATGATCACTTCTTAGGGTCTTAATATTAAGTCCACTAAGGTTCTCTACAGACTTGAAGTATTTAATAAAATAAGAGAAAGATTCACTTTTGTGAGAAAGAAAGTATACCCAAGTATATCTAGAAAAGTAATCTACTAAGACATAAACATAGTGCTTCCCATTCAAACTATAAATTCTAGAAGGTCCAAAAAAATCCATGTGAACCAACTCAAGAGGTTGAGAATTTGAAACCACTTTCTTTAATTTGAATGAAACTTTATGTTGCTTTCCCTTTTGATAAGGAGTACAAACTTTGTCTGATGGGAATTTTAGTTGAGGTAGGTCTCTAACTAAAATTTTCCTAGTTAGTTTCTTAAGTGAGTGTATATTACAATGTCCTAATATTCTGTTCCATATCCAAGACTCTTTATGAAAAGAATTTAAACAAGTAACCTTTTGTTTAGCTAAAGAGTTTAAATCTACAACATATACACTTTCATTTCTCAAGGCAGTAAATACCAAAGTATTTTTAGAATAAAATACATTGAAAGCATAATTTTCAAATTTAACATTGAAACCACCATCAAACAACTGAGAAATGATTAACAGGTTGTATTTTAATCCATAAACAAATAATACTTTAGAAATTAAAATTGAATCAGTGTTACCAATTTGGCCTAAGCTGATGTTTTTTCTGTTTGAATTATTACCAAAGGTGACATTCCCTCCATAAACCTTGATTAAACTTTTGAAACATGAGTAATCTACAATCATATGCCTTGAAAATCCACTGTCCAAGTACCACATCTTCTTATAGGAACTCTTCAAGCAAGTCTCCTACAAAACAGGTTTAAACAAAAAATGATTTTCGTACCTAGATTTTCTTGGGTCTAGACAGGTTAGCAAGAAAAACCTTAGGCATCCATATTTGTCTAATCTGTTTCCCACAACTATCAGGTTAAAAAGATTTAGAATAATCTATTCTATTTGGTCTAGTAGAATATGAAGATCTAGATAAATCAATAGAATTTCTAGAACTGGAACTAGCACCGAACTGTCCAGTTTTTGGAATAAATTTATTCTTAACAAGATGTCTCTGTCCAGGTTGGTATCCTAAACCAGTAGTGTACTTTATTGCAACTTGTTTTCCAAGCATTTGAGTTAGAGTATTCTTTCCATTTGTGAACTTCTCTAAGTCTATTCTAAGTTTCTAATTGGACAATTTAAGTTGAGTGTTCTCCTTTAATATTTGAGCATTATTTTCCTTTTCTATACTAAGATCAGATTAAATAGTACTAGTCAAGGCATACTATTTCTTTATTGACTTGTACTTATCTTTTAGATCATTACAAGTATCTTATAACATATTACAGTATTAAAATAATTCAGATTTAGATATATTGTTATCACTATTTGAATCAATTTAATTCCCAGAATAATAATCATTCAGCATAGGGGATACAAGTACCTCAGATGTTTTAGTCATAAAACACATGTTGGCATGATTCTTTTTAGAATCAGAAGCCTCAAACTCACTTGTGCTGTCTTCTGAAGCACTCCATGTTGCCTTTAGAGCTTTCTTATATTTTTTGTCCTTGTAGTCATATTTCTTCTTATACTTCAATTTTGGACAGTCATCCTTTATGTGTCCTTTCCTTTTACATTCATAATAGACTATCTCATCATCTTTATCAGCTTTCTTCCAATCTTTCTTCCAATCACCTCATTGGTCATACTTACCCTTATAGTTTGGTTTTCTAAAAAATTTCTTCTTCCTATATAATTTCTTGAATCTCCTGGATATTTGAGCCATCTCTTCATCGCTATTTGAATATAAACCTCCACTTTTTTAGCTTTCAGTAGGTGTGTGAACTTTCTCCCTGTCCTTACTATTTGAGGCAGTAGACTTAAATGCCACTAATCTCTTCTTAGGTTCATCATATTCCTCTATGTTTACCTTTTGTTCTTCTTCATACATCATCAACTTACCAATTAACTCCGTAACATGTAGTGAACTTATATCACATGAATATATTATTGAAACTGATGTGCCTCTCCATCTTTCTGGCAGACATCTGAGCATTCTCATGATTTTCTCCTTTTCAGGAACAACTTTTCCCAATGAGCTCATAGTATTAACAATCTCATTGAACCTGAGATACATGTCAGAAATAGGTTCATTAGGCCTCATTTTAAAATTTTCATATTTAATAGTGTAAGTGTTTAATCTCATTTCTTTAACATTGGGTTTTCCTTCATGAGAAACAACCAAAGTATCTCAGATTTCATGTTCTGTTTTACAAGAAGAAATTCTGTTAAACTCTTCACCTCCTAGAGAGTAGTAAAGGGAATTCATGGATTTAAAATTATTGTTGCAATCAGATTTTGTAGCATCATCCCAAGTAGCTCTAACAGTATTTGGAATCTCATACTCAGATTCTATAGCAGTCCAAATATCAAATCCTATACTCTCTAAATGAATTTTCATTTTGATTTTCTATTGGTCATAATTAACACCATTAAAGAAAGGTGGCCTATTGGTAGAAACACCTTCTAATCTATTATCCATAATTATATTTTAGAAAATATATTTAAAGAGATAAAATTTAGAACTAACAGAAATTTATTATCTTTAAGATACAACTAAAATCACTGTTAAAAGACAGAGTGTTTAGAAATCCTTTATTAATAAAAACCTCTCATACCAAATGTTGGTCGGAGTGGATACTCAAGAGGGGGGTGAATTGAGTTCCAATTAAAAATTTCTGTTTAAAAGATTTATATTAAAAATCCCCCAATTTAAATAGCAAGCTAAACTGTAGTGATTTTTTAATAAAGTAAATGTTCGGTTAGGTTCTCAAGAGATTGATTAGTTCTCAGTTAATCTAATCTAAAGATTATCTTAGATTTTGAAACTAACCTACTAGGTTACAATAAATATAAACACTTTCTAGTTTAACTATCAGAGTAACTTTGAAATATATTTGTATTTAAAGTACTTAGCAGTAGAGTATAAGATATAGTTTAAAATAAAATAAGATGAAAAAAATATTTAACCAAGAGGTTCAGTCTCAAGCCGAGACTTAGTTCTATAAAATAGTTTTATATAAACTATGATCCACACCCTGGATCGGGGTTTACAATAGTACTTAGGCCGTCCAGGTCCTCAAACCTCTACCAAAGTTCTTTGTGGGAAAACAAAAATAACAACAACTCACATGCTGTCCAGGTCCTTAGACCTCTACCACTATCCACAGTGGGATACAAGAGCATAAGGGAAAGATTGAGTGAGGATTTAGAAATCCTCCAGTTCAGCACATGAGAAAGTGTGTGCCTAAAAATACAGAGCACACACACTGCTCAAAATGTAAATAAATGAAACACAATAGAGATAAACAAATAGAGATGAGTTTATAATGCTCTATGTGTTTTGAGTGAAGCTCTGGACTCCTCGAATTGATGCAAATAAAGCTTTGAGTCCTTCTATGGTTTTTGGTCAAGAAAAATAGAGTGTCGTTTTTGTATTTGACTTCCAGTTCAAGGTTGATCAGTCTGATCATCTTGAGTATAGGTTAAATCATTATAGCTCTTTACTCCTTGAATGTTTAGGTTCTATAGATTCAGTATGTATTCTTCCTTCTTCTTCTATGCATGTAAGTCCTTGTGTGTCTCCAGAAGATTGTCTCATATGTGAATGGAAAGACTAATCGATCTCTCTTTAGTAGTTTGAGGTTCCCTTATATATATATATATTTAGCTCCGACAAGAAGTATGATTACTTCTGCAGGTACGAGGTATGGTCTCCTGACATTCAACATACATTAATTAATTAATATCAGTTGCATTAAAAGGACCAAATATGAACATTGTTAATAAAAAAATATAAGTAGGGTTTAGAGATATAGTGATTGGTTTCCATCGGTATCTCTTAGTATTAGTTGGCTTGTATCGGTGGATTTGATTCATTAGGTCTATAACGGTAGCTATTACTCTATAACGATAGACTATGTATTAGTGACAATGAATCTGTATCGGTAGCTCCTCTTATTAGTGGATCTTCTGTAAAGGTAGCATTCTTGTATTGGTGGATTTGTCTTTATCGGTAGACTTCATATCGGTAGCTGTTTGTTTGTATCAGTAGACTTCATATTGGTAGCTGTCTTTTTGTATGTATCGGTAGCTCTTTATTATAATAGTATACTCTGTCTATCGGTGATCTTTGCTTATCGGTAGACTATGACTGTATCGGTGACTCAAAAACTTAATACTTATCTTTTCTATGAAAATCATATTGAGATTGAGTTAGTATTATTTCAAAACATATATAAACATCGATAAATATTTTTTAACATATTCCAATGATTATTTTGATATATATGTCAACTCAATAGAAGGATGACATAATTTAACATACAGATAGGACTATCAAAACATATTAAAACATAATTGAGATTATCAAAACAGGCGAGGTCAACAATTATCTTATTAATTTGATGATCCTCCTCATTGTAGACTCTACATCACCATATGATATGTTTTACAATTTCATTGATGTCCTATCTCATCAAAGTCGAGGAAACTCATTCAATTCACTATTAGACACTCTAGTACATCCTACACATTAACATTCCATGAATATCAAAAGTCTTATCACCCTATTTCATAAAAATTAAGAGGCCACACCTCATTTCTCCACTTGATCCAATGGATAATATTATCTATGACCCTCATCATCCCTTGTTCATTTGGAGAAAATTACATAGAGATATCACCCCCAAATTGAAAACATTCCCAAATATAATTCTTTAAAGAGTTTAACTAAATTCATACAACTTAAGTATAATTGGTATGGGGACTAAAGAGTTCTAGACTCCCTTCAAATCACACTATATCCTATCTGGGTTCCTCAACACATAAATTTCTCAAAGTACCTAATACATATCCCACCTCAATGATGTTAACATACTTGAAATGTATCACATTTAGTTAATATGAATCTCTAGCTACCTTTATGACCTTAACTTAAAAGTCACATAAGCAATTAATCTATTTCCTCTATTATGGAAGAGAATCTAGAGAACCACACTTATATTTTCTCTTATCCAAAACCAATATTTACTAAATTTTAACCATGAAAGGCTACACACTACTAGACTACCCCATCCAATGAGTCAAATCTCTTTGACCTATGTTTTCACACCTAATAAACTAACCTTAAATTCCATTCATTTTAATCAATTTTTTTAAAAGAACCAACCATGATTTCATTTCCAATATACCCAAGGAATTAAAAATGTTGAGAACATCTTCACAATCTCATATCACTTGCATATCTTTCCAATGCATGAAGAATATACCCATTCTCTGATCATATATAATCATAATTTTTTTTACCTCACATATTATACACCACTCATTTACTTTATTTCATCAAAAATGAGAATGATTGAACCTACTCAATGAAAAACTCATAAAAAAACACCTTATCAATATATATACCAATATTACCCCATCCCCAAGAGCTATAACCCAATAAAAATGAGATATCATTACCAAAAAACCAAGATATACATCCCATTGATTATACCCTTAAACCATAATATCATAACTAATATTTTAGATTTAGATCTTAAACAAACCCAAGGCATCCCACACGCCTTTCCTACTCTCTGACAGGGATATAAACTACGAAATCATCCAATGTCACTATCAAAACACATACCAAGAATGGTATTGACTCATATATAAGACATAAATTTCCACACTAACCCATGAACTAGATATAAATCAATTATACCAATCCAAACCTAATCCATTTAATGCCTATATCTACCAACTATAGGTATAACATTATAGTATATGAATACAATTACAACATCATAATATCAGAAAATAACATGCAGAAAACCAATTTAATTGGTTTTAGTTAATTAATATTCACCCCTTAAGTTATTTAAGAAAATAATGAATAATTTCTTTTTTAATTTTAATTAACCAAAACCATCCCAAAAATTCTTTCTCTTCTATATATAGTTTTTCCAAAACCCATTTTTAAAAATTAATTTTCCAATCACATATACTCATATACATGCTGAATAAACCTATGTGACTAGTATGATGCATGTAAATACACATATTTGCACACTAAAAAAATATTATAACAATGAATAACTAATAATAACATCACACTTTAAGAAATATCAACCATAATAGTGAAAACCAAAACTACAACCCCACCACCCTTATAACTTGGACCTTCAACATACAAGTGTTCATAAAGGACAAAACCATTTCCCATCCCAATTTATAAAAAAACTATCTCTATATACCATATCTAAAATCAATAATATTAAATAAACAATGTTATGATATCATTTATAATACCCCATAATGGGGTTCCTTACCTTATTCGGATCATTGTTCACCTTAGGAATGCATCCATATATGCCAGAGGCTTCCAAATAATGGTGACAGTCTATGGTCAACGCTTAGGAGATTATACTATCAATACCAAAATAATAAATAATAGATAAAAAACCAAATAATATTTATAACTAAATAATTAGATCATATAATGTAATTTCAGCTAAGAATTGGCCATAATCATGAATTAATATACACCACATACTATAAAAAATGAACTCATTTTATAACAGACAAGTTGTACTCTAATAAAGTGATCTCCCACTAGTCCAATCATATATAGAATATAACCAAACATAAAAAAATACATGAGTAGTCCTAGTTATAAAATCTCAATCATATCCTTTTTCTCATATCTAAACGCCATCAAGCCAATCTATCCTAACCACTCATACAATGACCTATGTATTTTCATTCATATTAAGGTTTGTAAGTCCACCATGGTGTATTTGAAAGGTGTGAGTATAAAATTAATTAGGGTATGACCAATGAATCCCTAATATATGCTATAATATACAAGTAAATGTATTCATAATAAGATAAACAAGAAATAAACTCAACAAGAAAGCAACAAAGATGAGCCACTATATGATTACCAGGATACCACAACACTTGAACCAACCTACCTCATCCAATGTTAGAGATACAAATCAATTGTAACATAATATTGAGGAACAAACTCATAGTTATCCCTTAAGGAGAATATACACTCGATGGATGACCCAAATCACTTACATTACCTAGGAGGATCTTTATAGAGGACTTGTCTCATTTCCATCCCCCAGAAAGAATTTTACAGAGGACCCAACTCACTTATACCCCTAAGAAGAACCGTGAAAAAGACCCAACTTACTCCTATCCCCTAATAATAATTATATATAGTACCCTAATTACTATAATTCCCTAGGAAGAATAATTCCTCAGTACAAACTATAATATTTCATGTTAGGATATATAAAAACCACATATACCATACACATCCCATGACCTAATTTCTAGATAGTAGTCAATCTATACCTAACTAACTACTAGTAATAAATCTATTACTAGCTCCGAAATACCATAAAATAATAGTGTCACTTTCCAATATTTACTTACAAAACCCTTATAAATTTTCCTTAACATATTATACCTTAAAAACATAATCTCACAACAAAACCTAGGACCATAGGCCATACTTGTCTTATATTATATGTTTGTATGTCATGATATGCTTAAATAATAAACCACCTTATCTCACAACATAGACTAAATAACTCAATCTTGAAGGATATAACCTAGATTCTCTCTTATATATAATAATAATAATATCCACCTCTATAATGATTACAATGTATATAGTCTCTTTTTGAAATCAAACTATTCACTGAACAGAAGGGAAAAACCATCTCAAAGCCATTGACTCTAGAAAGTTTTAGGTAGAACATCAATAATTATTATCAAGCCAGACAAGGATTCCCACTTTAGTACCATGCCTTAAATACCCCCCATTTATCTTGTAAATAATAATCAAGACCTATTTAATATCATAATATCATGTACTTCTCAATGGAATCCCTTGGAAGGAACCATCATCAACCATTGACCTTAATGATTTCCCACATGAACCTCTTAATTGGACTACAATAAGCCTTGGAATGGTTTTCACAATCAATTTAATACCCAATATTATAATAATTTCAAAAATAGAAAATTCAAACCTATTTCTAAGGTAAAACCTTCACCAAACCAACCACTAAAGGTTAGCCTATGATAAATCCTTCTCACTAATTCATATGAACCCATCCTAGGCCCTGCTAAAATTATCCCAATATTGAAGAATCTATTGGTGTATGTCACACTTAATTAGTTCATGTTACCCATGGTTATGTCATCATAATTTGATCATAAAATCACTAAACTTAGGTCATAACATCTATTCCAATCCTTATAGAATTTACTAAAATTATCTCCTAGTATTGAACTCCCTCAATTTCTACTCAGGTCACCATAATCTAAACATCAATGATCATATACAAAAAACACATAATATATTACTCAATATATTGGGGACCTACTAACACATTCTTATCAAAGTGATCACATCTTATATTTACAACTTATTTTATATCATTTACCTAAAATCAAAAAATTATAAAAGGACAAGTTTTAAGTCTTCCACTTGAACACATATGAGATAGATGAAATAACGATAAGGGGAATTCTTACTATAGGCTCACTTCTAAGATTCCACTATTACATATAAACTATCAATTAGGTGAGATATGAAGTATTGTGAGAGGAAATATGTTGGAGGGAGAGGGAGAGAAGGGGCATTGGTGGTGGTGGTGGGTGTGTGGGGGGATCCTGGGCCAAGAGATGCACCAATAGGAGGGGTATTAATTTAGTTTTTATAAAATTTTAATTAGATTAAAATTTTAAATAAATTATTACAATAGATATTAGGTACCTGGTGAGTCACCTTCCCACTTTTGGGTGTCCACCATCCATTTTGTGGACCCTCTGGTATCACTTCCTATTCCAATAACATTTGGTACTCGATGACCCCCACTAGGTACCCAATGGAAACTATAGATTTTATACTATAGTTTATAACATGATTAAATTTACACCCAAACCTCAAATATTTCCATTGATTTTCCTTAACATATTCAAAATAATTTTAAAATTGACACACAAGACATAGAAACTCAATCCAAACCTCAAATTCAAAAATACCCATACTCCAATCCATGAGTGTCCAAATACTCTCAATTCCATTAACCCATAATAACATGAATCATGAAATTATCCCTAATAATTTTTTAATTAGAATAATTGAAGGTGAATTCCATAAACTATGAACTTATTTATTTATAGATAATAGATGATGTAATATTTAATGTTATAGAATATATCCTTGTACCATTTTAAAATAGTAAAAACAATAATAAATATCGAATAAGAAATAAATTGTAAGACATATGATTTAATAAAAAGGTGGGTTTTTAGAATAAAAGGCATCTCTCTTTGAACAAAGATCAAGAATAGGAACAAATAAAGATATCAATATGCATGATCTCTCCATAGGTATAAGTCATGACCCTTTTTATCAATTGTTTATGTAATTAATCAGTTCGATCCATTCTTTAAATGAGCTCTCCCCAAACCTTTATATAAATATAAGAATTCAATCATTTATAAATATATCTACTGGAGCTAATGTGGCTTCTCTTAGACTATTTCCAATCCAAATGTCAGAGATAACATGAATATTATTCATCGATTTATTAGCATGAAAAAATGTGATCATTGGAGGAAATTTAGAGAAAGAAAAAATATAGCCATTACGATTCAAATGTAGTGATTACGACATATCAAATTTTATAATCCAACCTTTGCAGAAGACATGGATATTCTTAAGTAAATTCTTAATATGTAAAAATTTGACCGTTAGAGGTTGTGATAAGATAGAAAAAATATAGTCATTTCATTTTAGAAGTAGTTACATCTACCCATTAAAGTTGGATGATGTATATATCCTAAAATATGTATCATGTAGTATGTGTAATATAAATATTGAAGATAGTTATATAGAAATATTCATTTTTTTCTTCATCATCCATTATATTCTCTTTCTATTTCCTTGGAATTCCATTGGTATATCCAAAGTTTGTAGGTTTTGGTATATTTTAGATTGTGTAGAATATGTTTTTACTTTATCCATTATAAAATTCATCTTCCATTTTCTAATTATTTTATATATTTTATTTAAAACACTTTTTTTTAATATTTTATATAAATATATAAATGTCATGTGATTATATTTTGGGGATATCCCAGGGATTTCCTTTTTATTATGATAAAATGACATAAAACATTAAAGATTAAATTAGATACATAAAATTATCATAGGATTTTATTATATAATTAGTGTACTTGTTGAAAAAAAAGATGATCAGGTTTAAACTTCAGTTTATGATCTAATAAAATCTCAAAATAATCCCCTCTATCGATGGATAGAGATCTCAACTCACACTCTCTCCCTTCCAGATTATAAAAAAGACAAGGAAAGGGAAGATAAGAAGAAAACATAACACTCACTATATAGAAAAATGAGGACCCCATATGGAAAATAGTGATTATATTATAAATGGTAAAATTTGAAAAATGGGAGAATAAAAATTTATACCCCCTTTATAAAATAGATCATTAGAGGTTTATACCAAAATTAAGAGGGATTTACAAGAATAGAAATTAATAAACTCTCCCCATTTGAAAAATAAAACTCTATATTTTTATCAAGGAATTAAAAACAACACTTTAAGAAATTATAATTTTAGATAGAGTTTAATATCATGATAAGTGTTATAACTTAGTATTTTATATAAAAAATGTCTCATTTATTTTTCAATAGAATTAGGATATTTGATCCTTTTACAAAGTATAAACTTCACCAAGTTTGAATTTTAATTTTCATCATTTCATTGATTCGATTAAGCATGACTATTAAGATTGAGAAAGTTTAGAATATATTATAATTAATTTTATATGTGTTGATCATTTTATTATTAATGAAATATTTAAATTCTCTAGTCCCCAATCCCATGGGTCTATTTTCATTAACATAGATATTAATCATATTCTTGTACAATATAAATTTTCAAAAATTATAAATCAAAGGTTGATAATGAAAATTTATATTATTTATGCATGATAATACAATATGTAAAAATTTATATGAAAAGTATCATGCATTAATTTTATCATCCATCTAATCAAATTTGTATATTATCAACATTCTCATCCCAATATTCAAGGACCTTTATATCTTGGTTATTAAACCAACCTTGAAGGTGTTTTTTATGAGAAAAAAACTTCTCATTATATTACTATTTTTTTATTGAGATGAGGAAAATGAAGGGGAAAAAGTTTTTTAAATGGATCAATAAAAAGTTTTTACCAAGTCCACACATTCTATAATTTATTCAATGTAATTTTATAAAATAAGAAATGAAGATGATAAATTCTTGGAGAAAAGAAAAATATAGAAATATGTTTTTTGAATAGAAAAAGTTAAATTAGAAAAAATCAAAAAATGATTCCAATAAATATAAATTATATGTAATTTAGAGATCCAAAGTTTTGAGTTTTAAGGAATAATGTTTTATGTATTTATGGTATCAAGATGGAATATAAAAAAATATGGTAAAGTAAATTTATATATTAGAAAATAAAATGCTACACAAGATCTAGTCATAAAATTAAAATATTTTTATTCTAATGTTAACATGAAAATTCATCTCAATATTAAATCATTAAATAAATTAAAAATTAAATCAACCATGAAAAAATAAAATAATAATTATGGGTGTCCTTTTGTTACAAAAAAAATTTGGATTTTATGAAATTTAAAATGTGATTTACTATTTTATAGTGATATAACATTGTGGATATTTTTTGATGATACTTATCTTCTTAAAAACCCTTAATTTATTGGGAATGGATAATGTAACACATTATGCCTTCAGAATCTAGAATTGTTTCGATTTCTTTTATTTTTTATTTTTATCAAATTTATTCATTTCGTTTTTGAGGAACTATTTTTTCATATTGAGAATTTGTGTTTTATTCTATGAATAATTGTAAGTAATATATCAAAAATGTAATAATGTTCACATAACACTATTTATTTCTTTCCAATAGTAAATTAGTTTTCATGGAACTTCCTTATGCTGTCCTTCGATAACTTGATTCTTTATATGATCTTTGTAAGATTTTGTATTGAAATAATTTTATAAAAATTATTTCTTACATCCATAAATGTTGATATAGTATTCTTTAGATATTAAATATGTTTATTTAGGATATTTATTTGTTTTAAATCTTTAAAGGAAGGGTTTTTGGATGATTTTATAAGATTAGTCATCAAATGAATCTCTTTTACAAATCTTGACTGCCTTAAAGTTAATGGTTTATCAATAAAAGTTATGATAATTTGAGTTATATATAAATTATCAAATAGAGACTTGATTTAATCATATTACAATTTCAATTAGTTTAGTATCATAGTATTATTTTCATATAATTTATCAATTTATGACTTTATATTATGAGTATATCTATTTAGATTTGAGATGAAAGAACAAGATTCTATATTATATAGTTCTTCAGAATATTAATATTTTGTGGATGATATTAATAGTTATATTTATCATTTCTCCATTTTTAAATATTTGGAATGAACATATTCAATAAATATTTCAATATCCAATTTCAAATCTAAATTTTTAGAGGAAATATATTAAAGAAGATCCTTTTCATTATCATATCTATATTTGAAAGATTAATTTTACACTAAACATAATGAATCGATTGGTATATCATATCTTTTATTTTATCTTGATTATGAAACTTAAAAATGATGAATTTATGATGAAATTTTCAATAAAAAAAATCTAATTCTCATCTTCCATAGATAAATATACATATGAGATATTCTTTATTGAATTATTCCGACCTTTATCCACTTCTATTATAATTATTATTTCTCTTTAGTATATTTGTGTTAATGATAATCTAAATAAAATTCTAGAGAAGTGTAAAATGATGAAAAATCATTTTTTTATTTTTTTCCTATTCTATATATGAGAATAGTATAAATATAATATTTAAGAGAAAAAATTGTAATTACCTTAGTGTTAAATAATTTTAAGCCTTTCAAGGAAAAATAAGTCCCATCAAAAAATGGATGGACATTAATAGGCAAGGAATTGAGGGATGTCACATGATCAGTTCTCTCTAGTTGGTTAGAAAAAAAAGATATAATATTTTAAGAGTATCCGATTATAATAATTTTCACCTAGGATGAAAACTATCAAAAGAGGGTAGATAAATTGATATTAAAAACTAATTCATATAAAAATAATTTATTAACTATTCATTATTAAATAAAAAAAATAAAATTAATGAAAACTAATCACCCACTCGGATTCTATTACACAATAACACGATAAGAGAGAGAACGAAAATTGATGAAAAAAAAATTCATGATCTATGATAATTATTATTTTAAATTTATTATAAATTTAATGTGAAATATACTCACTAGAATATTACAGGGTTGTGTTCATCAAGTTATTTATATTTATCCATTGAAAATAAAAAACAAAAATTGGGTAGCTGTCGATCGCTTCCACTGTGCCCTAAAAACTTTGAGTGGTATCAATGTGGTATAATTCAAATTTATAATTATTTATAATTTTTTTTATCAACTTCCTACATTTTTTATTAATTTGTCATTTCTAATTTTTCTCTTAATCTATAAATTTTGATAACACATTTATCTAAGATTTTATGGAAAATAACATGTCATAAATTCCTAAAGAATGCATGAAGATCCCATTTTGAGGTTCCAAGGTCACTGGCTGAATGAAATGGATACATAACATGTAATAATAAATTATATTCTATGTACCCATTGTAAATCATACAATAAACATGTCATGACCAACTCGGAATATCTTTCGGATCATTACGTGACATCATTACATAACGTGTATTGACTCCCAATACGACACATAGTTTGATAGGGATTACATGACATGTTTATAGTGTACATGTTGTGTAACCCCACATGGTTCTGACCCTACATATATCATAGAAAACCATGTGGTAAACTATATATCTTCATTACATGTTGGGTATTAACTTTCAGTCGAGTGATGTGGCCAAACACAGATTACATGATGTATAGTTGTATGTACACTCCATGCACCATGTCAAAACCCATAAAAGTCACATGAAAAGATGTTAGGTGTATCATGTGGTATAACACATGAGACAATTTAAGTGAGACACAAAATACATGGAGTGTATCTGGGTGTACACATTGTGCTATATGTGTCTTTCTGCACCAGATACACAATAAGTTATTTTTAGAATGTTGTGTATATATTAATGCTTAATAATTATTAACTGTGTAAATTATTCAACTAAAAAATGTGTAATAGTTTTCATAAATGATGTATACTTAAATTACATCGATAGTGGTACACACGGTGTATATTTAGGGCATGTTGTGTGGTTACACATTCTATATAGGATATGTGGATTGACTCATGGAACTACATGCCATATATATCACAACATACCATGTGTTTATACATGCTCTGTAAGTAATCCATGCCAAGGACCGTATGTAACACAATTCACATGGAATTTTTATTGATTATACACATTGTGTGGGTATTAAATTTAGAAATGGATTTAATTTAATGCATAAGGTACACATTGTGTCTCCTTCAAAGTACACACCGTGTACTGGATTATTTTAAAATTTCAAAATAAATTTATTTAAAATTATACATGTTTTGAATATTATTATATATCAATGAAAATTTAAAGATAATATTAGGATAAAGAATAAATTAATTAATTAGTTGATTAATTCATTAAATCCAATAAATTAATCTCAATAAAAATGAATTGAAATGCATACAAGAAATTCTAAATTCATAGTTATTGTATGTTGTGATTGATCATGAGCTTGACTGAATTGAGTATGTGTTATATTTATTTATTTTATTTAATTATTTATTTGTTAGTTTCATGTGATAATTTATTATTAAATTAAATATTATGTCTTTTTGAATCATCTATACCCCCATTATTATATGTGGGACTATATTTATAAGGTTTATTTTAGGTAACCCTAAACCCCTAACATCCCTCACATGCTAGTGATTAATTTTTTAAAGCATGGATATCCCAATGAGAGTATATGGTTAAATATTTGAGATGAGGTGAATCTAACCAAGGAGGTATATAGGATAATATATAAACTCTAAAACTTGATCCAAGGATGGGCTAAATGAGTTATTTCCCCTAGGAACAAGTTTGGTTTGTATCTACTCGATAAACCAACCAGCATATAAAATATCATGATCATATCTCATATTTTTTTCAATGAATGTTTATTTATTAATTTATGTGATTCATGGTTTATTTGGATGATTAAATGTAACCAAATAAATTAAATAAATTAACCATATTACTAAAGATAAGATAAAATTGAATCATTATGTGTAAATTATTTTATCAAACATGACTAATTAATTATTTATATTTCACATAATATTAACTAGCGTGTGAAGAATAAAATAAATAATATTTAAATATAAGTTAAACAAAATCACTCAATCAAAATATTATGTCAGAAAATTCCTTCCGTCTTCCGATTTAAGATGAAACCATAGTTAAAGTGTTGGTTAAGCCATAATCAGGGACACTTTTTAATTATTTGGGAGTCTTAACAAATATAAAAGGTCAAATTGAAAAAATTGGTATTAAGGGTAATGTATATAGTCAAATTAACACAATTTAGTGTTAATAATTGTAGAAATCCAATTATAGGATTTCAGGATTGGGGAACCCACTCAATAGATCAAGGAACTGTGAGTTAATACAATTGGAAAGTAAAACCTTCCTAAATACCTTTATGTAATTTTCATGCCCATAATTTAGTTTATTATAAGGGGAATTCATATCATTCCCACAAGAATATCCAAGAGATATGATATTAAAAATCCAATAGTGAGAGTAGTTGGTATTTAATAAAATAGAGAGAGAATAATAAAAATAGTTTATTACATTATAACCAGTAATCAATATAAAGTGCTAAAAATTAGATTTTATTTATTATAAAAAATGGAATTCCATTTATCTATTTAATTATCCCTATGATCTATCTTGGAGAAAGATAATCACCTGATCAGTGCTAACTTCTAGGAATGGTATAGGTGATTATGAATTGTACTATGCCAAGAGATGAATTTTTATGTAATGGAGTCCCCAGTTCCCATAGATCCTTATTAGGAGGTTAATTAAGAGGAGGAAAACATCTTATGAAGATACATGGATGATTCATTGGATGTCCAATGAAATATATTATTATCCATAACTTTTGAGATCTAAAATATTCATGAATACATGGATGCACAATCCATTTTTATCATATCTATGATCTCTATCTAGAGAAAAAAGACAAGAGAGGTATTAAATATACAATGCAATCTTTACATTATAACTATGAGAAAAAGTTCCAGTTGGACCTTGTGTAGTGAATAATATTGACAATGTTGAATTTTTGGAAATTTTTGGATTGAATTTGGATAAGGAATTGTGGAAAAACCTCATCATATCCTTAATTACCTCAATATTCTCAAGTTTTATTATGAATTTCAACATCAAAAATATAAAGGACATACTCCTTGATCTTTTAAATTTATTAACCAAGAAGATAATGACATGAAACATATAAAACCTGATGAACTTATGGTGAATAGGAGAAAATTAAAGGTGAAAATGTCTAAGAAAAAATTAAAGTTTAAGGAACCTTCACACTACGCTTCCAAAAAATAGAAAGATATAGAAGAAGGATAAAGAAAATATAGAAGTGTATTTTTCTCATGGTAGGAAAGGATACTGGAAGAAGAATCATGCCTTAGTGAAAAAGAAAGAGTAATATTCAATTACATTCACTATTGGGTGAAATATATCCATTTATACTAATTGGTTATTAGATATAACCCATGGTTCTCACATTTGTATCCAAATATAATAACCAAGTATATTTTTGAAGATTACTAAAGGTGATATGGTTATTTGATCTCACAATGGGGGGAGAATAGCTATGTTAGAAATAGGAGACAACCATATCACTATACTAATTATATTGTTTTTAGTTTTAAGGAATTGTTATTATATGCCTAATGTCATCAATAACTATTTTTTTGTGTCTAGTTTAGACATGGGTGGATTTTTGTTCCAAGTTCAAAAATAAAGAATAATAACTTTATAAATATAACATATTTTATGGTATGACACACTTGAATAACATTATTTAGATACTAGAATACTAAAATCAAGTCTTGTAAATAAATAATGAATCAAGTTTATATGAATCATATAACACCTAGTTGTGACATTACTAGCTTGGCTATATAAATGAGAATAATTTAATAAAATTATATCAAGAAGGGTATTTATAATATTTTGAGCTGAAAACCTTGGATATTTACCACAATTATTTACAATAAAAAATGACTAAGTCTATGTTAAGTGGAAAAGGTGAAAGTGCCACAAGGCTTCAAAAGTTAGTTTATATAGATGTGTGTTTAAATTTTATAGTTGAATATACAGGTGGATTGTCACAACCCCCTCCATCAAAATATATTGAAATGGGGGGAGAGAGATAAATACCCCTGAGTCCTACCTCCAATAGGCTTCAGGTTAGTGACTAGCACCAAGGGTATAAAAATCCCATGATATGGGAGGCATTACCCTATGTAATAATATAGGATTGGGAGATAAGATGAATCATCCAAAAAAACTCCAAAAACATAACATAAAAGAAAGACAAAACCATCCCACATGTATGCATAAATAGAACTGATATAGAGAAAAGTATCCAAAGTAAACACCTAAAAGAAAATCAAAAGTAGCGACATAATAACTATTAAGGATCCGAGCTAGTAATGTCCAGCACGGTCCACATAATCCTCCTAGAAACCTAAATTTTTTTATATATGTAGGGTGATATTATGAATATATTCAAAAGGAAAACCAAAGTCTCTCATGAACATGTGAAAGAAGAATACTAATGAACCCATGAGAAAATATCTGAACAAAAAAACACCTATAAAGGTATACTAACCATCCCCACACCACCGAGGCATGATCACCAAATAATGGAATCCAAGTAATATAATATAACAAGAATCACATTGATACGGGTACCCCACACCACTTTCCCACTGACATTCCACTCTCACACCCAACATCATATGTTCTGGATCACCCATCTCTTCCATATACCACACCACCACAAGCATGGTCACAACACACCTCACATGTAGACACATGGGCTTGCCACCCCAGAAGGACGACCACAACACATCTTTCCCAAAAAAAACCTGGGCCACAACATAACCACTTATGTAACCATAGTAGTAGGGTATAGTGAACATGTATGACATTAACCCCATTCCCTCCTCCTACCATGCACGACCCCCACCAGAATCCACCCCACAAGCATGACCATATCACATCCTACATGAAAACACATGTGCCACCACCCCACAAGAATGGTCAAATATCACCCAAACAAACCTAGGATATCACAACCACCATATAATGCAATAAAAGACTTCAATACATTATATCCTTTTCAATACCTACCTTTCCTGGAAGAGATATCATGAAAGAGTGGGTACCCAATCATCTGTCCCCCTTAGTGGATGTTGGAAAAAACACCCCTGCATGACTATGTGGGTGTTAGAACATAGTGTTTGACGTGGGTGGGTTCATATAGAAATCATAAGAATATAAAATTATATATATATATATATATATATAATATAATATAAAACACTCAATCCCAAACTATGGGTTCACAAACAAACCAAAAAATTGATAGCACTGCCACTTTTGCTGCCACCTCTAGATGCATAACACCACACAACATTCCACAAACCCCGTTTCACATTTTCAACCAATTCCAGTTAATCATATCATTATTTTCATTATTTATGATCAAGCACATTTAATCACACAACCCATTATTTAATCATTCATTAACCATTTTCATTCTATTAACCAAACTAACCCATGTCATTTCAAACATTATCAAGCCATTATTTATTTATTCCATCACTACTCGGGCATCTAGTATAAGAAACCACCAACTCTATACCCCAAAATCACAGCCAAAAAACCACCTCACCGCCCCAAAATCATGGCCCACAAACCACCTCACCGCCCCAAAAGCACGACCCACAAACTAACTCTCTGCCCCAAAAGCACGACCCTAAACCATTAGCCGCACATGCCCCAAACACACATCTCCGTCCCATAAGAATGAAAAAAATAGAAACACATAAAGATCATTTTATAGATTTATATAGGGGATTTTATCATATTTCACTTTATTTTAGGGGAGTTATCACACAAGTCATAATCTTGGGGCAACAATTTCATTATCCAACTATAAGTGGTTAATAATTTTACATTTTAAGGTGATATCACAAAAATAACAACCAATATAGCAATAAAAAACATATATACAGCACAAACAAACCCCCCAATGGTTTCTATTTTCAATGGGGCATCAAACCCGTACAATCCACAATATCAAAAATAATATCAAAGATGCAAAAACATGAAAATGAAACCCCATTAACCCCTTTAAATTTCAATTTAAGAAAATATTTATATTTGATTAACCCAAAAAAACCATAACCCACAAATAAACAAAAGAAAACCCCTCCCACATGGTACAAAATAAATAGAAACAAGGGATTCGCTACCTCAAAGAAGCTTTTATGACTCACTACGCACTGTAGGGTAAAGAAGAAGTAGGCACAACCAAAACTTATAAGGATCCGTCCTTATTACATACATAATCTTGAATTTTGTCAAGAATTCACTACCTTTTATATTGAGGATATTTTCAAGTTTAGAGATTTATAGAATTGGGAAAATATATTCATAACATTATACATTATTATAGAGTGGATATTATAAAAATAGTTTCCATTTTATTTCAAAATAAAAAGATTAAAACTTTAACATGACTCCTTGAAAATTATTCAACATTTAACATGGATTCCTTCTTTGTATTACACATAAATTAACCTATGAAAATAATTTAAAAACTTGGGATGAGCACAAAAGATTAGTAAGGGATGAAAAAGAAGGAAATAACACATTAGTCCATGAATACTCGTAACGAATGAAAGCATTTTCAAAATACAAGCTTGTCACCCATATATACTTTGTGTAACATGATATTTTCACAATATCCACACAAGAACATAAATATAGTTATAAAGGTATCTTAGGGCATTACATACATAATATTTTAACCCTCACATCTACCTTATAATTTGTAACCCTCATGACTACCTTACTTTTTGTGTAACCATCACAGTTACACTTGGAGTAACCATACGACCGACCTCTAACATACACATACCCAATGAATTGGAGGGAAATATAGGTACCAAACTTCATCATACAAAATTCCCAATAACCATAACATAATCATACAACATGAATAATATCATAAGAACATTGCTCTTGAATTTCGTAAAATCGAATTTAAAAAGAGGATTTTAAAGGATAGCCCCTTACATAAATCATATAATTGAAGTGAGACCAAATAGAGTGGATGGAATATTATTACACACTATAAATACAAATAATTCAACATAATATAAACAAAACCCATCCCAAAACAATTTTAATAGCACATAAATAATGAAGTAGAAGGTTAACCCAAAGAATGGAAATCAGGTTAAGAATTCCCTTACCTCCAGCTTTTCTTACTTAAAACTTGTTTAAACTTCCTGTATAATGGTTAAAAGAGTGGTATTAGTATTTTACAGAAACAATTTCATGTTTATAACATCTTATATGATCATTTCAGAACAACATTTCATCCTTTAATTGTTAGTATTTTTCTCCTTGCATTGTTTTTGGGTGAGTTCTTTACATAAATTCCATGATTGGATGTTCTTGTCGATCGGAAGTGGAACTCCTGAATTGGAATGGAGTAGTATTTAAATATATCTAGTACCATAAATTATACCATTTATCATTTTCAATTATTACATGAGGATGATTCATAAGTTAAATAATTAATGATGTTCGTTTAGATCATTTTATTGGTTATTTGATAATTACAAACTCATTTTGTTTTATAAATTAAAACCATGTGTAAAATAGAATTCCAGAACCATTGATGAGATATAAAACATATATTATAACCTTTTGCAACCATAAAAATGGTTTCATGACCAGACTTGAAGGAATTAATGCAAATTGAAATCACATCGTCCACGATGTCTGTAATTCGACACATCAGAAACAATATTTTTAATTCCTTGAAAAAGTGGTGGAAGAGAAGATGATTGATGATGAATTTAACATGAAAATGAGAACATCCAGAATATAAAATATTCTAGAGCTTTCATGATCTTGGTTAAGAGGAGATGAGGAAAGTAGAAGAAAAGAAAGTAATCTTGAAATAAAAGAAAACTTCAGAAATTTCTCACGAAAATTCGGCAACATAATGACGTCTCTTAAAATTTCATAAAAATAGTTTGATGAGAGGAAAAGGATATCTCATAAATCATACATAATATGGATAGTAAGGGATTATAAATAAGGAAATAACACATTATTCCATGAATATTTGTAACGAATGAAAGCATTTTCAGAAGACATGCTTGTCACCCATATATACTTACTTTTTGTAACATGATATTTACACAAGATCCAAAAAAAAGATAAGAACATAAATATATTCATAAAGGTATATTAGTTTATTACATACAGAATATTGTTACCCACACAGCTACCTTAAAATTTGTAACCCTCATGGCTACCTTACTTTTTGTGTAACCATCACAGTTACACTTGGAGTAACCATACGACCGACCTCAAACATACAAATACCCAATGCATTGGAGGGAAATATAGGTCCCAAAAATTCATCATAAACAATTCCCAAGAACTATAAAATAATCATACAACATGAATAATATCATAAGAACATTGGTTTTGAATTTCGTAAAATCGAATTTAAAAAGAGGATTTTAATGGAAAGCCCCTTACATAAATCATATAATTGAAGTGAGACCTAATAGAGTGGATGGAATATGATTAAACACTATAAATACTCATAATTAAACATTATATAAACAAAACCCATCCCACAAAAATTTTAATATCACACAAATAATGAAGTAGAAGGTTAACCCAAAGAATGGAAATCAGGTTAAGAATTCCCTTACCTCCAGCTTGTCTTACTTAAAACTTGTTTAAACTTCCTGTATAATGGTTAAAAGAGTGGAATTAGTATTTTAAAGAAACAATTTCATGTTTATAACATCTTATATGATAATTTCATGATATCATTTTACCCTTTAATTGTTAGTATTTTTCTCCTTGCATTGTTTTTGGGTGAGTTCTTTACATGATTTCCATGATTCGTTCATGGTGGATTTTCTTGTTGATTGGAAGTGGAAATACAGAATTGGAATGGAGTAGTATTTACATATATCCAGTAACATAAATTATACCATTTATCATTTTGAATTCTTAAATTAGTATGATTCATAAGTTAAATCATTAATGATGTTCGTTTAGATCATTTTAGTGGTTCTTTGATAATAACGACCTCATTTTGTTTTATAAATTAAAACCATGTGTAAAAAAGAATTCCAGAACCATTGATGAGAAATAATACATATAATATAACCTGGATCAACCATAAAAATGGTTTCATGACCATAATTGAAGGAATTAATGCAAATTGAAATCACATCGTCCACGATGTCGGTAATTGGACACATCACAGACAATGTTTTTAATTCCTTGAACAAGTGGGGGAAGAGAAGACGATTGATGATGAATTTACCATGAACATGAGAACATAAAGAATATAAAATATTCTAGAGATTTTATGCCTCTTGGTTAAGAGAATATGAGGAAAGAAGAAGAAAATAAAGGAATCTTGAAATAAAAGAAAACTTCATCAATTTCTCACAAAAATTCGGCATCCTAATGACGTCTCTTAAAATTTCCTAAAAATAGTTTGATGAGAGAAAAAATATATCTCATCACTCATACATAATATGAACCAAGTGGCATTGCATCACTTCTGATTTCATAAATATTGTATTTTACTGATAATTTGATTATACAGTATTTTATCGTATTTCACTATTCATCGAAAAAATAAGAATTTCAGAAAAATACCAAAAATTTACCCTAATCATTTTTTGACATGTAGAATTCAAAAATGAAGTCCATTTTTTTGAAAATAAATTTCTAAACTTTATTAATTTATTTTTTTAATAAAAACATACTTAATTCAAAAATTAACAATTCTAATTCTATAACAACTTCTATATCACGATGAAAAATTAACCAAGATGTTATTATTTTAATCCTTAAGAAAATAAAATAATAATAAATTTTACTATTCAATAGGGTTATATTACTATTCATATTACTATTCATAAGGGTATGTTACTATTCACAAAAAAGTTGGTTTCATCAGACTCCAAATAACTTACTGAACACAATTGTAGATGAAAATTTCTTGAAATTAAAAACATAGAAGTGGAAAAATTTTGTTTAAAGGATATTTATAAATATCTACTAAAAACAAATTTCCATGCATTTATATTTTTTTAGAAAAACATGGGGTGTTAAATTATCCCCACCTTCTAGAAATTGTGTCCTCACAATTTTATTTACTTATTAAACAACTGGTGGTACTTTTCCCTCATAGCATTTTTTGACTCCCATGTTACTTCTTCAACCATGTGGTTTCTCCACAAAACCTTTATCTTGTGGATTAACTTATTCTGAAATACCTATTCCCTTCAATCAAGAATATGAACTGATTTATATTCATAAGAAAGGTTCTCTTCTAGCTGAACTGCTTCTGGGCTCAAGACATGTGATGAATCTGGAACATAATTTCTCAACATTAAAACATGAAAAACATTGTGTACCTGAGAAAAACTCGGAGGCAAAGCTACATGGTATTCCACTATTCCAACTTTCTCTAAGATTTCAAAAGGACTAATGAACTGTGGACTTATCTTCCCTTTCTTACCGAAACACATCACACTTTTCCAATGAGAGATTTCAAGGAAAACATGGTCACCTACCTCAAAAGAGAAGTCTTTCCTTCTGTTATCTAAATAACTTTTCTACCTACTCTAAGCTGTCGTCATGTGCTGCTTAATCAAACTCACATTCTTATCCATTTCCTCCACTAATTCTAGCCCATAAACTTTATTTCACTGACTTCATCCCAAAACATTGGAGTCCGACACTGCTTTCCGTACAAATTCACAAAAGTTGCCATCTGTATACTGGAATAAAAATTATTATTATAAGAGAACTCAACTAAATAAAGATGTTGATCCCAACTTCCCTGATAGTCCATTGAATAATATCTAAGCATATCTTCCAAAGTTTGAATCGTTAATTCTGACTGCCCATCTTATTGAGGATGAAAAGTTATATTGAAATTTAACTCTATGCCCAACGACTTCTAAAGTCCCTTCCAAAAGTTAAAAGTAAACCTGGGATCCTAGTCAGATACAATGGAAAGAGGAACTACATGTAATCTGAAAATCTCCTTGAGGTATAATCGAGAAAGATGATCCAAAGACATTGTATCTCGAATACAAATAAAATGTGCATATTTTTTCATCCGATCCACAATAACTCAAATTGCATGGTTACCTCAAGATGTCTTAGGTAGTCCCACCAAAAAGTCCATTGATACATCCTACCATTTCCACTCTGGCACTAGAAAAGGATGAACCATCCCCTTCGGTAACTTCCACTCTGTTTTAACCTGTTGACATGTCAAACATCTCATGGTAAAATCATCAATATCTATTTTCATTCCATCCCACCAATAATACTTCTGAAGGCCCCTATACATCTTAGTACTTCCAAGATGAACTGAAAATGGAGAACTATGAGCTTCACACAATAAATATTTCTTCAACTGAGAATCACTAGGCACACATAAACTTTTTACAAATCTCAAAAAACAATCTTTATCAAGATTAAATTCTGGAAGCTTACCCATTTTAACCAATTCTACATTTTTCTATAGCTCACAGTCTTCCTTCTATGCTCGCTTAATTCTGTCTGACAATGAAGAATGCATTGAAACATGAAACAAAATAGATGTATTCCCTACACCAACAACTTCTAAGCCAAAATTCATCAAATCATTAATCAAGGGATCATGTTCCAAACGTAACATGGTTAATGATGCATGATGTTTCCGACTCAAAGCATCCGATACTTTTTTTTCTTTTCCAGGATGGTAATTGATTGTGCAATCATAATATTTTATCAGTTCAAGACATCTTCTCTACCTCATGTTTAATTACTTCTAAGTGAATATATACTTTAGACTTTTATGGTCAATATATATTTGATATTTGGTTCTTTATAAATGATGCCTCTAAATTTTCAAAGAAAAAACCATAGTTGCCAATTCCAAATCATGTGTGGGATAATTTATCTCAAGAGGTTTAAGTTTTCTTGAATAATAGGCAATTACCTAATCATTCTGCATCAAAACACAACCAATTACCTTCAAAGAAGCATCACTGTTGATAATAAACGCACCATTCCAGGAAGGTAAGTCCAAAACTAAAGCATTCACCAATCTCTTCTTCAGTTCCTGAAAAACAACATCACATTATTCTATAAAAAAAATTAACCCCTTTTCGTGTTAACTTAGTTATCAGTCTAGATAACTGGTCAAAGTTTGTAATAAAACGTCGGTAATAACCTGCCAATCCAAGAAAACTAAGAATCTCTATAAAATTTGTGGGTCTTGTCCATTCATCAACCACTTTTTTTTTAGTAGGATCAACTATTATTCAATCCTTATTTACAATGTGCCCAAGAAAAGAAATCAGTTGCAACCAAAAATCACACTTGCTGAATTTTCCATACAGTTTATTTTCTTTAAAGGTTTGTAAAACAAACCTTATAAATTTTTCATGCTCTTATTTATTTTTAGAAAATACCAGAATGTCATTAATAAATACAACCACAAACTTATCCAAGAACTCATGAAATACTATATTCATAAGATTCATGAATACAGCAGGTGCATTAGTTAATCCAAATGGAATAAAAAAAATCATAATTCCCATATCTAGTATGAAAGGTTGTTTTTAGGATGTCATCCTCCTTCACCTTTAGCTGATGGTATCCGGATCTGAAGTCAATATTGGAAAAATACTAAGCTCCTTAGAGCTGATAAAAAAGGTCATCAATATGAGGTAAAAGATACTTGTCTTTAACAGTTATGTTATTCAAAGCTCTATAATCAATGCTATGTATCATGGAACCATATTTCTTTTTAATAAAAAAAACAGGGGCTCCCCATGGGGATGTTCTAAGACGAATGAAGCCTTTATCAAGAAAATCCTGCAACTGATTTTTCAATTCAAGAAATTCTATTGGAGCCATACGATATGGGGGTTTTGAAATTGTCTTAGCATCATGAACTAAGTCAATTTTGAATTCGACTTCCTGATCAGGTATGACACTAGGTAACTCATCAGAAAAAACATCAAGGTATTCATTTACCATAGGCACATCATTAATCTGAATAGTTACATTGTTTTCAACAATATGATCAAGATAAATTTCATTTCCATCTTTCAATAGTTTCTCAGCTTCTTGATATGTTATCAATTGTATGGGTTCATTCTTGTATACAAACTGAAAATCTTTTTTAAAAACAACTTCTTTAGCTCTATAGTCAATCTTAGCATGATAATCAGAAAGCCAATCCATTCCCATAATAACATCAAACTCGAGTAAGGGTAAAACAACAAGGTTTTTAGGTAAAATATTTCCACATACCACAATATAAAGATTCTTATAATTCCTCTTTTCTATAACATTCCTCCCTGGTGTTTTAACAAAAAGTTCAGGTTTCTTTTATTGAGGTGATATATCCAATTTACCAAAAAATTTCTCAGAGATGATGGAATGTGTAGACCTCGTATCAAACAAAACTTTAGAAAAATATGAGTGGACAAAAAAAGTACATGATATAACTTCATTAGATGACCTGATATCTGTTGATGTAGTCGCAAAGGATCTCACTACACCTTTCTGCTTATAGTTTGGATTATTTGCATCATTCAGATCTCTCTTTGGGCATGAATTCTCATAATGACCCATTTCACTACATTTAAAACACTTTAATGTCTGCTTATCATGATTAGTATTAGGATCATTTTCATTGCAATCTCAGGCCATATGTCCAAACTTACCACATTTAAAACACTTCCCAATTTTACTAAGACATTCCCCAAGGTGTTTCTTGCCACAATTTTCACAAACTGGAAATAGGATTTTCTTAGCATTAGATTTATTTGGTTGATTCTTACCCATCGATTGACTACTAGACCTCTTATTCTCCTTATTTCCAAAATGCACATGATCATCAGCAAACTCCATCTCTACCCTCTCAGCACATCAGACAAGTTTCTCATAACTTTTGAATTAACGGGAGGACAACTCCCTTCGATACCTTGGATTCAGTCCTGAGTAAAAGCGGATGATTTTTCTATCAAGATCCAGAATAAGATTTGGAGCATACCTCACCAGTTGAGTGGAGTTTGATTTATACACAACCACTGAATCCTCCTCCTTCTACTTCAATTCAAGGAATATCTTCTGCATCCTATGTCGCACCAACTTAGGAAAATATTTTTCATGGAAAAGACTTTTAAATTCATCCCACTCTAAGGAATCAAAATCCTCTCTACCCATTATATTCCTTACCATTGACCACCACTGATCAGATTCACCTTCAAAATGATAAATGGAAAGACTTAACTTTTTATTTTCTGAACATCCCATAACATTGAATATCTTTTCAAGGGCTTTGATCCATCCTTTAGCTGCTACTAGGTCATAAGATCCATTGAAAGCAAGAGGGTTTTATCTCATAAAATGTTCCACTACTGTCATGTTACATTGTGGTAACTCTATTTGTTCTCTTGCATGGATGCCACCACCATTTATTTCTTGTGTTAGCTGAGCCATTACTATCACAAACTGCTTGGTTCCAATCCCTACCATTCCGGGCTGTAGATCCAGAAGGATTTCATTCTGTCGGTGCCTCTCCTCTTCAGCATCCCTATTCCTTCTATGGAAAACCATTCTGAAAAAACAAATCTTAGATGAATAAACATGGTAATCTTTAAATTCTATAACACTTAAAATTAATCATAAAGTGAAAATAATTTACAGTATTCTTTTAACATCATTCTAACCCCTAAAGTTATCTAAACCATCATCTGATACCAACTATAAGGAACCGACCTTATTACATACATAATCTTGAATTTAATCAAGAAACCACTTCTTTTTTACATTGAGGATATTTTCAAGTTTAGAGCTTTATATAATTGGAACAATACATTCATAACATTACACATTATTATAGAGTGGATACCATAAAAATAGTTTCCACTTTTTTCTTCAAAATATAAAACATTAAAACTTAAACATGAATCCTTGAAAATTCTTCAACATTTAAGATAGATTACTTATTTTTATTACACATACATTAACCTGTGAAAATTATTTCAAAACTTTGTATGAGCAAAAAATCTCAGTAAGGGATGAAAAAGAAGGAAAGATCACATTAGTCCATGAATACTTGTAATGAATGAAATCATTTTCAAAAGACATTCTTGTCACCCATAGATACTTACTTTGTGTAACATGAGATATACACAAGAACCACACAAAACATAAGAACATAAATATAGTCATAAATGTATATTAGGGCATTACTAACATAATATTGTAACCCTCATGGCTACCTTATAATTTGTAACCCTCACGACTACCTTACTTTTTGTGTTACCATCATAGTTACACTTGGAGTAACCATACAACCGACCTACAACATACACATACCAAATGCATTGGAGGGAAATATAGGTCCCAAATTTCATCATAAAAAATTCCCAAGAACCATAACATAATCATACAACATGAATAATATCATAAGAACATTGCTTTTTAATTTCGTAAAACCGAATTTAAAAAGAGGATTTTAAAGGAAATCCCCTTACATAAATCATATAATTGAAGTGAGACCTAATATAGTGGATGGAATATGACTACAAACTGTAAATACACATAATTAAACATAATATAAACAAAAACCATCACACAATAATTTTAATAGCACATAAATAATGAAGTAGAAGGTTAACCCAAAGAATGGAAATCAGGTTAAGAATTCCCTTAACTCAGGCTTGTCATACTTCAAACTTGTTTAAACATCCTGTATAATTGTTAAAAGAGTTTTATTATTATTTTAAAGAAACATTTTAATGTTTATAAAATCTTATATTATCATTTCATAACATCATTTCACCCTTCAATTGTTAGTATTTTGCTCCTTGCACTGTTTGTGGGTGAGTTCTTTACATGATTTCCATGATTGGTTCATGGTTGATGTTCTTGTCGATTTGAAGTGAAACTAAAAAATTGAAATGGAGTAGTATTCACATATATACATTAACATAAATTATACCATTTATAATTTTTAATTCTTACATGAGGATGATTCATAAGTTAAAACATTAATGATGTTCGTTTAGACAATTTTAGTGGTTCTTTGATAATAACGACCTCATTTTGTTTTATAAATTAAAACCATATGTAAAAAATAATTACAGAACCATTGAGGAGACATAATAAATATATTATAACCTGGTTCAACTATAAATTTTTTTTTCATGACCAGAATTGAAGGAATTAATGCAAATTGAAATCACATCGTCCATGATGTCGGTAATTCAACATATCACGAACAATGTTTATAATTACTTGAACAAGTGGGGGAAGAGAAGAAGATTGATGATGAATTTACCATGAACGTGAGAAAATAAATAATACATAATATTCTGTATCTTTCACACCTCTTGTTTAAGAGGAGGCGATTGAATAATAATAAAAGAAAGGAATTTTGAAATAAAAGAAAACTTCAGAAATTTCTCATGAAAATTCCGCAGCTTAACAACATCTCTTAAAATTTTATAAAAATAGTTTGATGAGAGAAATGGGAGATCTCATAACTCATACATAATATGGAAAGTTATGGGGGAAATGGAACGAAATATCCCAACATAATCCAAAGGTAATGGAAGAGAATAACATAAAATGAAAGAAAAGAAAGAAAATAAAAGCGGATGTTTTACCTCTTGATCTATTCTCCTTGAGATCCTTCTTAAGGGATTCAATTTTGGTCTTTTGGTGGGACCAAAATCTCTAGGACATGGGGAAGAGCCTTGGGAGGAGTATAGGGTAGAACTTAGGCATAGATCAAGGCTTGAGAGATGTGGGATGAATAGGGGAGTGAGAGTGGTATTTATAGTGGAGGAGAGAGGGTATTTTTCATTATTTTAATTGTTATTATAATATTTTTGCCCAAGATTATGAATAGTCTTAGTTCATGTGACCTAAAATAGTAATAATGTCCTATGAGTTCGAACCAAGTGGCCTTTCATCACTTATGATATCATAAATAGTGCATTTACTGATAAATTGATTATACAGTATTTTATCGTATTTCAATATTCATCAAAAAAACAAGAATTTCAGAAAAATACCAGAAACTTACCCAAACCATTTTTCAACATGAAGAATTCAAAAATGAAGTCCAATTTTTGAAAATAAATTTCTAGATTTTATTAATTTAATTTTTAAATAAAATCATACTTAATTCCAATATTAACAATTCTAATTCTATAAAAACTTCTATATCATGATGAAAAATTAACCAAGATATTATTAAATTAATGCCTTAAGAAAATAAAATAATAATAAAATTTACTATTCATTAGGGTAATATTACTATTCATAAGGGTATGTTTCTATTCAGAAAAAAACTAGTTAGTTTTGTCAGACTCCAAATAACTTACTAAACACAATTGTAGATGACAATTTCTTGAAATTCCAAACATAGAAGTGGAAAAACTATGTTTAAAGTCTAGTTATAAATATCTAATAAAAACAAAGTTCGATGCATTTCTATTTATTTTTAGAAAAATATGCGGTGTTACACAACTACACCACAAGAAACAAAATATCAACCTATACTGCACCCAAATACCATCATAACACATCCCAAACATAGAAACCAAGCCAAAAAAAATGTCCAAATCAAAACTATAAATAATAATAGGAGAAAACCGTCCAAGAAGAAGTAAGGGATTTTCACAGATTTTCAATGAACAACCATCAGGACCAACAGGTCAAAGTGGAAGGATGAGGTATAGAAGAACTCCTCGAGGATCCTAGGGTTCACCCAAAATGAGAGGAAGAAGAATCCATGATCTAATGAAGGAAAATTATTTTGAAAAAGAACTTTTAAAACTATATTTCATCAGGGATTATTACGATGTGTAATCCCCTTTCACTTCATGTAATACTTCATGTTAGGTTTTTCCAAAAAATGCATCACAAATTTATTATTTAACCCTAAAAATTTTCATGTCATGAACCAGCCCTGGATAAGCTGTTAAAACAAATTTCACATCATGAAAAGTTTACATGATGTACATTTCCTACAGTAGCCTTGCTTCACCACCATATTCTACTAAAATCTCCAAGAACCCCCCCCCCCAAACACCTCCAATTCTCAAAACAGGAAAATTAATAGATCGAGAAGGCACATACCATCACACCAGATTCATATCAAATGATTATCATCCCCAAGAATCCAAAACCAATCTCAGAAGGAAAGGGGTTCAAACAATAACCTCGCAAGATACCTCTCAAGGATCTCATCATACCTCAATTGTTAGCACCAACTAAACACGCTAACCCAAAAAACCAAAAAACACACTACAAAACCACATCATCCAACAACCATCCAAATACACAACCAATTCACAACCAAAAACTACTACAACCAATGAACTGCACCATCCCAAACTCATGAATTAGAGAATTACATCCTCCATGTCAAGATAATATCTTCTCTGGGTGGCACTGACTCACTCACATGGGTTTAACCACATTGTATCTATTTCATATCGATTAGGAATCTCGCACTACCCTTTTAATATGTCAGGAATTTATCAAACATCACACCACACACATCATAAACCAAGGAAAACAACTCACCATATAAAACAACAATATATCAAACATCACATCACAAATAAAGACAGAACAAAGAAAAACTCTAAAAAAATCCAAGTATTGGGCATGAATTTACGTATCTCACTCACAAGTACTCTACTATAGGTCACCATGCCTCCAAAACTCATGAACCATAGAAATGGTCCATCTATGAAGTGCCTTCTCCTGATGATCCTGGATCTCTACTGGTCGCTCCACAAACATTGCATCATCCTTGATATCAAACTCTTCCCAGTAAATTACATGAGAGTCATTATGAAGATACCGGTGAAGATAAGAGATGTGGTAGATTTCATGGCTCCTCTCCATCCATGGTGGAAATTACAACCAATATTCCACCTTGACAACTCACCCCAAAACCTCAAATGACCCAAAAAAATTAGGAGAAATCTTGCTCCCTATACCAAACCTCTGCTGACGAAATCAATGGGAAACTTTCAAGAAGACATGGTCCCCAAACTCAAACACCAAAGGAATCCTTATGAAATCAACATAAGGCCTCTACCAGTCTTGTGATACTTTAATACTCTCATAAAAAAGATGAACTTTCTCTATCATGCTCTGCACCACATCGGTACCAAGAACAACTATCTCTCCCTCCTCCGTCCTCTACAATGGTGAAATTCATGGTCTCCCATATAAATCCTCAAATAGAGCCATGCCAATGGAAGAGTGATAACTATTATTATATGAAAACTCTACTAAAGGAAGGTTTCATACTGAAGATCCATCAAATTCCAAGATACACACCCACAAAATATCCTCCAATGTCTGTATAGTCTGTTCCATCAACCCATCTATCTGAGGGTGGAAAGAAGTGTTGAGACTCAACTGAGTGCCAAAATCATGATTTAATTCCATAAAAAATCATGAGGTAAAAAATGTGTCATTATTTATGAAAATAGACCTCAGAAATACATGAAACCACACCACCTCATCCACATACCTCTTATCCAAAGCATCCTCTACGCTTGAATCCTTGATCACTAAGAAGTGGGACAATTTTTTCAACTGATCCACAGACAACCCAATAACATCAAAACCTCCATGATCTTCGGGTGACCCTATGATGAAAACTATTGAGATGTAATCCCATTTACAATTAATAACATCAATGGGATGACAAAAACCATTGGGATCATGATGTTCATCCTTTAATTGATGAAAAACCAAGAACTTTTCCACATAATCTGCCAGTACCCATTTCATCCCGGGCCACCAATACTAAACCTTCAATCCATGTTACATCTTGTAAACTCTTGGGTGTACCACGAAATGTGAGTTATGAGACTCATGGAGGACTCCCCCATGCATTACTACCATAATAAATAAACTCCCATGAAACAACATCTGGTTCTGATCATCCTCTGACCATCCCTCTAGAGAATCACCACATCCAAAATGATTGTACATCACCTCTACCTATGAGTCGCCCCACTGAGAATAATCCACCTACTTCATCAGCATGATTCCCAATCCTAGATGGGAAGAATCATAAAATACCTCAAACATCACCCCTCCTCTAGAAACCAAATCATTAGAGAACTAACCAACTTCCCCTTTAGAACCGAACGCTACCTAACACTGATCACTCCACAAAAAATATTGGCCATTATTTGTAAAAGATATCAATTTGGATATAACTCGAGATAAATATGGAAAAAAACTCCGATAATAGCCTAAAAGACCAAGGAAACTGTGAAACTATACCACATTATTGGCTGCTTCCCAAGAAATATCTTCTTTAAACTTCAAAAGGTCAACTTTTACACCCTAATGAGATACCACATGACTGAGGAAATGCACCTATCATGTTTAGAAATTCTACTTGGAAAAATTTCTATAGAGATTGTGGTGTTGAAGAACCCTCAAGATATTTATGAGATGCCTGACATACTCCTCCTTTGAGTTAGAGTAGATTAATATATCATCAATTAATACGACGATGAACTGTTCTATGAACTCACGAAACATGGAGTTCATAATCTCTATGAACACAACTAGCACATCCGTAATAAAAAAAACATGACTATAAACTTAAAGCGACTATACCTTCATATGATGGAAGTATTTAGGGTATAGACCTCCTTTACCCTCAACTGGTGATATCCAAATCAAAGATCAATCTTAGAAAACCAACTCCTCCCTCTAAGATGGTCGAAAAGATCACCTATCTTCAGAATAGGGTAATGGTTTTTGACCATCACCTAATTCAACCTATAGTAGTCTATGAAAAATCTCAGACTACCATGCATGTTATTTATGAACAACATTAGAGAACCCCATGATGACACATTGGGCTAGATAAAACCCTTTTTCATTAGACCATATATATGAATCCTCAAGTCCCGCAACTTAGAAGTTTCCATTCAATAAGGATCCATCAATATCAAATAAGCACTAGGATGAAAATATATCCCCAAATAAACATCAAATTGAGGGTGAATAATCCCAACCTCCTTAGAAAAAACATCCAAGAACTCCCCAATGACCCTAGGAACCTCTATCATCCTAGATTCCACTAATTCCATCAAAAACTCATCTAATAAAGAAATAAGGGGCTCCACATGCTGACTGCCCACCTGAAAACCCCACATGCCAATGAAAACCACATTTTTCCATACAAATATAAAAATTCAACTATCTGCCAAAAGAAATCAATGACAACACATACAGAATAAAACCTGTTGATGTTAAAGATAACATATTATGGATGAATTTATAAAAAAAGATCCCCACATGACTGATGTGTCCCCATCATCATTATTTATCCCCGACACACATCAAACATTATAGTATGGCCTCTAACTAGTGTATTAAACACTAGTGGCATGGGAATCCCCTTTATGTCTAGTCGTAGAGAATGGTCTAGAGCGAGTGTAACAAAAGAGTGAGAATCTCCATAATAAAACAAGGCACAAACAAGGGTACTAAACAAACTAATCATACCTATGATGATCAATGGACCCTCTGGAACTACTTCCTCCACTATGTGTAACAGACCACACCCATATCCTTTACGTCTATAATGGAGAAAAAATCTATGCACACGCTAAGTTTTTAGTCCATGAACACGATGCACATACTGAGGCCAGCCTATACTTGTTCCATCTCCTCTTAGTAGAGAATAAACCTACCACCCCTGATCCTAAAATAGTATCACTGGAAACTGCTACTGAGGATGGAAGTGAATGTATAAACCTCCACCAAAATGAGCATAGGGGAACTAATGGTCACTATTTCTAGTGAGGTTCACGAACCCCACAACCAAAACTCATTAGCATAAATCTCCCATTAAAATTACAAAAAATAGTTTCCCTAGAAGTCTAGAAAGGAAAATTATGAGGTTGCCTCCCTGTTGGTCAAAACCTCAAAGTTCTTAGTGCTTGAGACCTACCAATGATAACTCTACTCTTTAAGAAACTCTACTAGTTCCCGTTTTGTAGAAAACCTCTCCACAAATGCATTCATTTGATCACCTCCACCTTATTCTAATCCTCCAGATATGTCGAAAATGTAAAAGGAGTAACTACATACTGGATAGAAGGATATAGTGCATCCTCAAAACATCTCATATGAGACTCCTCATATTGAAAAATATATGGGAAAAAATTAAGAAGCTCCTTGTAATAGATTCCCAAATCCATCACTAACACGATATCTTTATAGATATAAATAAACTCATGCCTCATTATCACATTCATAGTCGAAGAAAGGAACTCTGCCCAAAACTCTTTCTAGAAGTTGACCCATAAAAAATCTACCTTATTTCGCTCTCCTAAACACAACATCTACCACTGATGTGAAACTACCTAAATATGAATGACTGCCAAAGGGACCCAACACTCTGTTAGGGCCTAGATCAAACTAAAAGTGATCTCAAGCACCTCTGTCCATTTTTATATCATCACATTTGAAACACTTCCCTCATACTTTCCCAAATCCTACCACCGAAAAGAACACAATTACCTCTATCTAGCCTCATCCTCCTCTTCTAGATCAATCCTATGATGAACAACCAAATAATCCTACTAAAACTTAACTACCTGATCCACACACGCACAAAAAAATATCCATATCTAAAAATCCAATAAGAACATCCTAAGACAGGTAGTGTGGATTTTTTTGTTAAGATTAATTTTAATTAATTTTATTTATTTTATCCACTTTAACCTTCCCAAAACTACCCAATTAAAACTAGAACATAAGTCATTATGATGTATGTACCTCTCCTTGGTATTTACCCTACAAGAAGGTCCCCCTCAATTGGTCATTTAATAAGCTCAGAGTTCGTGAAATAGATCACACGGGGCCATAAAATCCATTGTCCTAGACACTCTTCCTAGCCTATGTCACGCAACAAGGTCAACTGGAACTATAGCCATACCAACCCACGAAAACCTCACTATTACTAACTCCAAACTCCATCCTATCTCTCAACCACTCCTTTGATACCACTCTATCACAACCCCCTCCAAAGACACCAGAATGGTGGGAGATAGATAATGAACCATGAGTCTCACATCCGGTAGGCCTTGAGTTGGTGACTGGCACTGAGAGTATAAAAATATTATGATATAGGAGGCATTACCCTCTATAAATAATATAGGATCAGTGGATAAGATGATTCGTCCACAAAAAAATCTAAGACATAATATAAAATAAATCCAAAATAATCCCACATGCATGTATCAATAGAACAAATACAGATAAAAGTATCCAAATTAAATACTCAAAAGTAAAGCTAAAGGAGTGACATAAAAACTGTCGAGGATCTGATCTAGTAATGTCTAGTACGATCCATGCAATCCTCTTGGAAATCTAAAAATATTTCTATATGCATCGAGTGAAAATACAAGTATACTTATTAGGAAAACCAAAGGATCTCATGCAAATGTGAATGAATCACACTAATAAACTTATGAGAAAATAGAAGAACCAAACAACAGCTATAAATGCATACTAACCATCCTAACATTACCGAGGTACGATCACCAATTAATGCAAGACAAGTAATATAATATAACAATAATCACATCGATAGGGGTACCCCACACTTCTTTCCCACTGGTATACTGCTCTCACACCCAACTTCACATGTCATGGTTCTCCCATATCTTCCATATACCACACTACCCTACAAGAATGATCATAACACACCTTTCCTATAGACACCTGGGCTCAGCGCCCCACAAACATGAGCACAACACATCTCTCCTGAAAAAACATGGGCCACAACCCAACCACTTCCTTAACTAGAGTATTAAGGTATCATGAACATATAAGACATCAACATCATGCCCTCCTATGACCATGAATGACCCCACTATAAGTCATCCCACAAGCACAATCATATCACATCCCACCTGAAAACACCTAGGCCACCACCCTACAAGCACGATCACATCTCATCTAAAAACACCTGGGCTATCACAATCAACATCTAATGCACTAACAGAACTCCAACCATCACAAACTATATAGTACCTACCTATCCTGGAAGAGGTAGCAAGAAAGAGTTGGCACCTAACCATCCATCCTCCTCACTCGCTGTTGGAAAAAACACCCCCACATGACTATGCAGGTGTTGGCACACAGTGATCGACATGGGTGGAGTGCATATAGAAATCACAAGAATATACAAGTATATATATATATATATATATATATATAATATTGAACACTGAAGCCCAACCAATGGCTTCATAAAAAAACCAACAAACTCACAACACCGTTACATTTATTTCCACCTCTAAATTCACAACATCGCACAAAAATTCAAAAACCCCACTTCAAATTTCTAAACAATTCTACTTAATTATCTCATTCTTTTCATTATTTTTCATAAACCAAATTTAATCACACATCCAATCATTTAATAATTCATTAACCATTTTCATCCCATTAACCAAACCAACCCATGTCATTTAAAACATTATCAAGAAATTATTTATTTATTCGATCAGTAATCAAGCATATAACACAAACAAATCACCACATCACCACCCCAAAGTATGGCCAATATACCACATCACCGCCCTAAAATCACATCCCTAAAACTACATAACTGCAAAAAAATCATGAACCAAAAATCATCATCCCCACATACCCCAACCACACATTGCCATCCCACAAGCCCAAAAATACATGAAAACAAATCAAGATCATTTTATTTATTTATAAAGGGGATTTTATCACATTCTACTTTATTTTAGGGGCTTTATGAATTAAGTCAAAATCATGGGGAAACCATTTCATTTTACAAATATAAGTGGTTAATCAATTTACATTTTAGGGTGATGCAAAAAAAATAACAACCAAAACAACAATCAAAACACATATATCCAACATAAACAAACCCCCTAACAATAATAATTTTCAGTGGGGTACCAATCCTATATTATACACAATATCACAAATAATATCAAATCTCTAAAATCAAATGAATCAAACCACATTTACCCAATTAAATTTAAATTTAAACAATTATTTATATTTGATTAATCCAGAACAACCATACACCATTGATAAAAAAAAGAAAACCCCTCCTGCACAATATATAATAAAGAGAAATGATGGATTTACTACCTCAAAGAAGCTTTGCCGAGCCACTACACACCACAAGGTGAATAAGAAGCACCTATAAACACAAACACACCACAAGAAATCAAGAATAAACCTATGATGCACCCAAAGTACATTAAAATTCACCCCAAACATAGAATCCAAACCAAAACACACCACAACAGCAAAAATCTGAAGAAAAATGGGAAACAACCATCTAAGAAGAAGGAAGGGATTACCAAGAATTTCCCACGAACAACCACTAGGACCAACAGATCAAATAGGTAGGAAGAGGGATTTAATAACTACTTAGGGAAACTAGATTTCACCAAAAATGTGAGGAAGAATAATCTATGACCAAATGAATGAAAATTCAACTAGAGAATAAATTTTAAAACAGCACCTCAACGGGGATTTACATGATGTGTAATCCCCTTTCATGTTGTGTAATCCTATGGGTTTGGTTTCATTAAAAACACGTCACCTCTTTATTATTTAACCCTAAAAATATATCCATCATGAATCCGCCCTAGAAAATATTTGAAACCAAATTTCATGTTGTGTAAACTTTACACGACGTTTATTTCCTACAAAAGCCTTGCTATACCTCCAAATTTCATCGAAAACTCTAAGAACCTACTTCAAACACCTCCAAAACTCAAAAAAGGTAAAGTAATGGATCAAGAATTCAAAAATTATTACATGGATACTCTTACTTAATAACTTTTACCAACTAATTTAATATATTTATATATATATACTTAACCAAGCATACAAATGATTCCTTTGAAAAATTTAAATAATACAATAACGAAGTAGAGAATTGGATTGTAAATAAGGTAAAGAAATTTGACTTAGACTAAGGTGAAGAGTATATTAACCAATACTTCATTGATTATCTAAAATATCTTGATATGATCTCTGGAATCGTTCCACATGACTAGTTACTTTTGGGTGGCCCAAATCAAATTATATCCCAACTCCACAATGAGTATAGAAGAAGTATAGGGTCGATCCATTATGTAATATTTGGAATTTACAAAAGTAAACCCAAAGAAAATTATTTAAATATTATATTTCTCTATTAAAAACCTTTTAAGGATTAAAAACAACCTTATTATAAATCCTTTAATATGCTTATGTTATAAAAAATATGAAGTGGTAAAAAATAGATTTTGGTTTATATAATAAAATTTCATCAACGTTATGAGATTCATTGGAGGTCATGGATTTTTTTATAATGCGTGCTTGTGTAATTTAAATGAGTTTTATCACTAGGAATTAAAGATGTTATAACCTTATTAATTTGGTAAGTTATGATTAAATTATCTCAAATCATTCTCTTTGTATAAAAAATATTTTGTTTAAAATTTCATTAAAATTACCCCTAAGTTAATGATTAATTCATCCAATAGTCAGGGATTAGTTCATCATAACTAACTCATATATCACTAAATTCATCATTACATGTATGATATTTTATATTTAGTGAATGGATGAACAACTACATGAAGAAATTATAAAACACATGCATGAATCATCCAAATCAGATTAATGAAATATTAATCCCACAAGAAACCCTGCATCATCACCAAAAATATTAACATAAGGGAAGAATTTGTTATGCATGGTTGAGATGAAAAACAATTATATAGTACTTACAATAATTATCCATGATAGTAGGATGGAGAAGGAATTTGAATAGAAATACTACTTTTTTCTTCTTCCAAATGACCTATAAATCCTCCAAAGTCATGATCTCCTCTACCAAGGTAATTTTAATCCTATAAAATATTATAATTTCCCTTAAATACTAAAACCCCAGTGTCTTGGAGTATTTTGGGACATTAATCTAAAGTAAAAGGGTAGTTGGAGAGGTAGATGAAAATTGGATGGCTAAGATATTAAAGATGCATGGTTATGGTGCACAATTAGGTAAAATATGCACTAAACATGTAATTTTTTTCCCCACCATCTCTTCACGGAATATAGTTGTTAAAAATAGTTGTGCCATTCATTTAATAACTATTTTGTTGGAACTAATTTCATTCAATAAGGTAGAAAATTATAGGATGGTTAGGTAAACCAAGTGATAACCTTGAATTTGGTTATGTGTCTTGAAAATCCATCCTGTATGGTTCTTAGGTTTGGGAAAACTATTCTTTGGTTTTAGTGGAAATCACACATATTAGAAAAAGTTCTATAATACCTCCCATTTTCCTTTGAAAATCATAATTCATGACAACTTTAATCAATTATTTATTGTATGCCCATTTTCACCTATCAAAAAAAATTTAAGATATAAATGCATGATATTTAAATGTATTACCCATTTTCAAGGTGAAATTAATTATAAAAATATCCCACGAACAATAATGCATCAAAAACCCCACACTTAATCAATTGTTTTTCCTCAATAAATTACCTAGATATCATTACAAATAGTCCACCAGGAAATACGTACAAATTTCATGGATTATATTAATCATATTAACACAATTTTTAATAAATAATCATTGAAAATATAAAATCCACCATTAAAGACTTACCAATCTTCAAAGAAATCAATTAAAGTAGAATCAAGTTTATTTTTACAAGTTTATATACTTAAATAATTATTTTTTAAATCATAAATTTACCATTTTCATTTAAAATAAAGTCTCTTTATCCATTTACATCTCATAGTACACTTTTTTAAGTTAAAAAATATTTCATTTACATTAAATGGTGGTTTATCACTTTTAAAGGTCACACAATTTCTTTTAATCCATAATTTGAAGCATAAAATAGGCCCATTATCATTTTTTTTCTTTTCAATGTCAAAATTTTCTTCAAAGTGAGATATTATCAATTGAATTTTATATACATATTTTTCAAATGAACCACCTTGATAAATTTGAAAATGAATCAAGATATCATGACATTAAGACTACTTAATAACCAAATTTGTAACATTAACAATTTCAAGTCCTCACTTCCTCATAATTCATAATTCAAATTACATTTCAATAATTTCCTTAATTTAAATTCATCCATAATAAATTAATCTTTAAATGAAATTTCTTAAGATGAAAAATTATAAAACTATACATGAATTTTTCTAAGCTAACTCACAAAAAAGATAATTTTATCAATCCAATAATATAAAAAATATAAAAATAATTCACCCAAAGACACCATCATTTAAATAACATGAATATGTGATATTTATACCATCCCTTAAAAATTATCTAAGGAAGAAATGTCATATTTGGTATTATAAAGGTAATGATCAAATGAGGTTACCAAATGTGAGGTTCCCTTCCCCACACTTAATACCTTTCATGGTTCCCCATGATCATGTTAAGATAGAAAAGGGTGATTATTTGTATTCATATAAGTGTATTTGTGAATTAAATAAATAATGGAAGTGTATATTCTATAAAAAATACTCCCTGGGTGTGAGGTCAAAAAATAATAATAATAAGGATAGTGTGTGAGAGCCTAGAGAGTGAAAGAGTATGATCCTAAAAATTCCATTAGTTCTGCCTAATTTCTTAAATAAATAATCAGGAGAAAGTAAAATAATGAAATTATTTCAAAAAAGGGGAAAAAATTAAGAGAATATAATAACACAATGGAGGAATAATTACATATTTTAATCAATAGTAAATCATATAAGTGAAAGTGTTTATAAAATAATGTATATAAAATACAAAAAAGTATAGAAAATTTTCATTCCTAGCCCATAAGAGGGACTATACCAAAAAGTTACCTGAATTATACTCAAGATGATTCCTCCCAGGATTTGCCACCACTAGTATCCCAAACCATTATCAAGGTTCCCAAAGAGTCACTATTAGCACTACTTATTGAGTAAGCACATGATTTGTTAACTCCTATGACATCACACGCTGCTTTCTAATGAATAGTTATAGTGGAGTCCCCTAAATCACCTTGATGGGAATATCAACCACCTAGTAATTAATATGATAGGTGATGATGTGGTAGAGTTATATGGGAGTAAGGTCTTACAAGTTAGTACCTTATAATTAACTCTTGACATGATCGTATTATTATACAAACATTTCATAGTTATATTTTTGGAACATCCATTGTAGGCTTGAGTTTTTATAAGGGGTTACTTGTAGTTGTGAGTGGGTGTGGGTATGGGTAGTATGAATTTGGAAGTATTAAAGTGGAAGGGATGGGTGGGCATGAAAATATAGTGTAGGGTGGGGATAGTGAGGTTCCTTAGGTTTCTCAGGGCATCCTAATAAACGGATTGTGCTTCCTATTCCCCCTCTTCTACAACACCGAGAAATCTATGGAAGAAATACTAGAATCCATAAAATTTGAGTATTCATATACATAAAACCATAGTAATATTAAAAGGAATAAGAAAGTTAAGTTATATAAAGGACTTGTATCAAAATCAATTCCCAAGTGGTCAGTCAAGATCATGATGTAAGATCCCCCAAAGGCCCCCTTTTATATTCATAAAAATTTGGAAGTGGTATTTTATGTAAAATAATTACAATTGATTTATTTCCATTCAACCATTAATTGAATAAAAAATAGTCCCCTCTCAGATAAATTACCCTCATTATGCAAGAATAGGTTAAATTATGTGGTAAGAACCCAATGGAGGACCCGGTGTATTGGGGTTAAGAGCATGGAGGTTTTGGTATTCTAGGGGTTGTAAATTGGCCTTGGATGAGGAACCCTTGCCCAATTATTATAGGTTGTAGTTAGTTCTCATTATTACTTTGATTGGGTTCATACGGTGTTGTCAATGTTTTCATCAGTGTAAACTCTAGTAAGGATCACAAATTGGATGAGTGGCAGGTTACTTTCGAGGAGGAAGAACGTGGAATCTCTTTATTTTTCAACTATCTCACTATGCTCACTAATTTAATGCATATTATTACAATGAAATGTGTACGTGAAATCAAGGAATAAATCTTTTTAAGTTGGTCTATACACCAAATGGGCCTTGGTATTGTGAACTAAATCAAGGCAGTTTCAAAGTTTATCCTCAATGAAAAATGTATCCAAATTTTAAAGCTCAAAGAAATGATAAAGAGAAACTGAATATGTGTATAGAACTTGTTAATTATTGATACCTTCCTTTTTTGGGATATTAATGTGAGGTCATGAAGAGTTTTTGCAACAAGATTTGCAAGCTTGTTTATAGGTGGTGTTTGACATGGTTGGTTTTGGAGTATTTGGTAAGGGTTCCTACACATGAAAAAATAATAATATATCACAAATAATAAAAAATAAAAAATATTTTATATAATTAAAATATATTAACCCTAAGATAATTTTATGAAATCTATAAATTAATGTAATTTTATAAATAATAATTAAGGTTTTTTGAAAAAAACATGAAAAGTGTGTGTAAAGTGAAGGATTGGGAAAATTGACCTCAAATATCTTATAAAAAAAGGAAGAAAATAAATTGAAATAAAAATTAAAAGAAAATTTGGAGGGGTGTCCTAGAACTATAATAGGATGAAAAATTAAAATAATAAGATGATATAGAAGAACTGACCTAGGGTTTTTCACATGATAAAAAGAGGATTAAAGGGGGTAAGGGAAAGTGTAGAATAGAGGAATGGAATAGAGGTATAGAGAGAGATAGATAGTTTGGTTCAATAATATTCCTAGGGAATAGTTGAGGGTGTTAAGAATTTAATTTTGGAGCAAAAATAATCAAATTTAGTGGGTGTTTGAAATAATGCATAGTTGATCCGTACGGTTTGGTAATCCAGATGGAAAATAGTTGATTATTTCTGGAAAGAGTTTAACACCTTGTATATGTTTTGTAAATGGTGTATAAAACAATTCACTAACCATGTTTTCTATAATTTATTTTTTTCTACCTTGTATAGTTACAACACATGGTTTTATGGACCATGTGTCAACTATATGAGATTTAATTGGATGCATATGATTAAAGATCACACTTAGTCAAATTGTGCACCAATGATGTAGTTGGTTTTTAGCTAAAATTCCCTCATTCATGATTAAAGTATATAGTTTTATAGATTGTGTTACAACAATTTAATAATCACATGGTTCACTATGGAATTTTAATTCTATCCGCAACCCAATTTTGAAATCAATTTCTCTCCCTTGAAAGAAAATTTGAGTCCCCCAATGGTTTTGAAATACCTAAAGACTTCCATAATGATTATATTATGACTAAAATGATAAAATTAAATCATAAATAATTTACCTCACACACGCAAATATAAATTGAGATATATTAAAACCACAATAATACAATTTCCTAAGGAAAATCAAACAGTTAAAACAAGGAAAGATTTATGAATTTTTATGAAATGATGGTTTACCTTATAGTGAGTGCTATTTTTCACATATTAAGATAGATATTTATGGACCTATCACTATTCAAAGTGTATATTTAAATTTATTATTACCATGATATCAATTTAAAAATATGGATTTAATCATTTCCCATTGATGTTAAAATATTTCCCATTACCTCCTTTTATTTCCTCTACACTATGGTGGAAGGACCTAATCATCATAAAGGGTTTAGACCATTGTGACTTCAATTTACCAAGGAAAGTTCTCAAACATGATAAAAAATCAATACCTTGTCTTTGATTTGAAAGGAATTCTGAGCAATCATGCGATCATGGAATACCTTTGTCTTATCCTTATAAATTAAGACATTATCATATGCCTCCCTTATGTTTTAATCAAATATGTATAGAAAATCATCTTTTAAAGAACCAGATATGATCAAAATTCATCAAATATAAAGGCCACTGAAAATATCATTTTATCTATAGTGGGGTAATTTATTTGGGCCTCATTTAATGTGTAAATTACATAATAAATTTCCAAAATATATATTTGAATCACTATCCAGGCACCACTCACATGACATAATCACTTTCATCACACATAAGCTCAAATGAATTATTACAATATTAGGTGATCATGATATAGGCCTACACTAACCTTTACTTTAGTAGTTTAAATGATTTGATGCATGCCACATCTAACTCAAAGTTGAAAACTTTTATTAAATTATTTTTCAAATATTGATCAATTTTTAGAAAATCCTTCACAAATTTTTAGTAAAAACTCACATGCCAAAGGAATATTTAGATCACCTAGACTAAAGTTGGGATGGGTGAGTTAGAAATCACTTTAATTTTCATTATTTTGACTAAATTTTCTTTCCAGAAAACTCTTATATCCCAAATAGACATGTTTCACTATGAATTCACACTTTTACTTATTAAATACCAAGTTATTTTGGTCACATCTCTCCAAAAATAACTCAAATTTCTTTAATAAAGCATTGAATGGATTTCTGTATATATAAAAATTATCCATGAAGACTTCTAATATGTGCTCTACCATATCATAGAATATACCCATCATAAAATGTTGGAATGTGGTTGGATCATTACACACCGAACAACATTCAACTATAAGAAAATTTCTCATAAGTGTATGCAAATGTACTCTTTACTTGGTTATTAAGAGTAATGGAGATTTGGTTATATCCCAAATAGCCATCCAAGAATTAATAGAAACCATGCCCCATTAAATGATCCAGCATCTAATTCATTAAGGGAAGTGGAAAATGATCTTTTTAAGTGGAATCATTTAACTTGTGTTAATCTACACATACCCACAATCTGGATATTTTACTTGTGGGAATTAGATCAATATTTTCATTTGAGATTACCTTAACTCCACCCTTATTTGGTATAACTTGAAACTATCTCATCCATGGGCTAAATGAGATCAGATATATTATTTCTACATACATTATCCCAATTAATTCCTTCCTAAAAATCTCATTAATGAGAGGGTTTATCCTTCGTTATGGTTTCCTACATAGATTAAATTATTCTTATAAAAACCATTATGGGTGAATATACTATGGTTGATCCCATTAAGATATGAAACAATCAATCTAATAGGATTCTGCTTCCTTTTAATCACTAAAAATAACTCATCATCTTGATTATCAATAAGGGAGGAGTTTATAATACCTTCAGTGATATTTTATTCTCCAAAATATCCATATTTCAGTGATAATGTAAGCAGATTAATTTTAAGAAAAGGTTAAATAAGGACTAAAGGAACCAAGGATTTAGTCTTCTCCCTCTACAAGCTTTATTGAATTGCTTTGTTCTTCTAGTAACAACCACCCATGATTTCTAAAAACTACACCTATTATGATTCTGAACATGTTGGGATTCATTGTCAATTTTCTATTTAAATGATTTGGGATGGACCATATCAATTTTTATACACCCTAAGTAATTTTTCTAGGTATATATAGTGATACACTCTTCATATTCCACAAGTGATGATTTTTAATAGCCTTAAGCACATTATATTTTCTTTATCATTTTCCACATGAAATATAATCCCCCTTGGTGGAAGTCAATTAATACTTTACAGGTTTCAAGAAATAGTTTCACTAAAATTAGTGTAACACCATTTTATTATTATATATTGAGAATAAATAATTTATCCTACAAAATAAAATTTCTGATCATCACCAATATGCCTTACAAAATTATCTGGAGATACTTGATTGATCAGTTGACTAATTAAAGTACCAAATGGGTGGGATTCAATTATTATAGTTATAAATTATTGAATACTTTTAAAGTCATTATATTTTAACTATATCCAAATTAATATATATCCTAAATGATCTCACATGGTTCAATATTTCATGGGATAGAGAAAATCCCATTATTTTGAATCTTTTGTGGGATCAATTTTTGAATTACCATTGATCATTCCTTATTGAGGGAAATAGTGTCCAATTACTCTATACTCTTTTTATTTGACATGAGTTCAATCATGAACTTTTCATAGGTTGGAATTTGATACAATTCCTAGAAAAATATAATATTGATATATATCTTCCATAAAAATTCCATAAAATTTATAATTTTTTTCCACATTTGTTTGTTTCATATAATTTGGAAAAGGAAAATGAGGTATATAAGCATTAAAAGCCTCATTCACTTTTTATTTCATCACTTACTTTCAATTTGATAGGACTTTTTAAGACCTAATAATTATGTCTCGACTTCTTATTCTAAGGGGTTTTAAGTACTATCTTGCTTCTCACCTTCAACAATATTTTTCTTTTTCATGGATGGTTATGAGATTTATTTTCCAATCCTTAAGGTTACTACATTGAGTTCCTCTCAAGGGTTATTTTCAATATCACCCAAAAGTGTTCCTAATTTTCTTATTAATAGTTAGTTTTATAGCTACCCAATTTGTTTCTTGAGGATCCATATGGACACATTTTGATTTTTAAATTTAGTTTTGGTAGTATTTATGATCTTAGAAATCATGTTCTTCAAGTTGGAATTCAATTCTTGATGTGTTTATTGAGACACGTTTTTGTTGTTGTTAAGGGATATATGCTACATGAGGGTTCTAATACCATTTTTAATAGTATTGGAACAAATGATACTAATTAACTTGATGTGTCTTTAATTTAGGATTCTAGTATTGAGGTTGGGCATAACCTGGAGGTCTTTGAGGACTTAACCTTGAAGCATGTGGCTAGTTTCCTCAATATCCCAAATTTAAGTTTCCTTTCCATGCCCGGTTTTTATAGTCTAGAAATATATTCAGACAATAATTTTTTGAAACTTAACTCACCTCACTATTTTAGGGATCAATACTTTTTAGACACTATCCAATGGCATGGTTATCACCACATTCACTACGAGTGGGGTGTTGAATGTCTTTAACCAATGCAATAATTTTGAGTTGGAGCACATTGATTTTTTTGACATTTCATTATTTGGATATCTAGTATGGTGGTTGAATAAATATTTTAATTCCCTTATTTTGTTTCCTTTTCTCTAAGTTAAAAAAAAATATTAGATAATTCATCTTCAAATGAATAAAATAACTCTTTAGGAACCTTACACATTACTACACCCCTTGATTCTTCATCTACTATGGTCTTTGTGCCTATGGTAGTATACCATTGATGATTTTTTTACTTGCATCCACAATGGTCCCCATGGTGTGGTTATTTACTCCATATTTCCTTGAAATACTCCCATGATTCATAAATGGATTAATTTTTGATTTAATGAAAGTTATGTATGTCATTTCCTAGAACCACTGTCTTATATGAGGGGAAACACTTCACTTTAAGGAGTTGAGAAAGAACCTCTGAGGCGGGAATAAAGTGCTATGGAAACCCTTTGATCAAATAATTTCCTTATACCTAAATGATAAGGGAAATAAGAAAATATTTACTGTATCCCTTGACATTTTTAATGAAAAATGTTACATATCTCCAAGAAATTGGAAAGTTGATAATTGGGGTCCCCACTTTTTAAACCCCCAAATTATAGTATATCTTGAATAAGCTATATCATAACAATTTTGATTTCAAAATTTCTTAAACAAGTGGAATAATAATTCTGAACTCTACTCTAGGGATGTATAGAAAGTTATACTCCATGAGATTTCATTGGGGGTGGTATCTATATTTGATAAATTTTCAGTATGAATTACTATGTATTTTGTTGAAAAAATCCCAACATAGATAAAGGTAGTCCCCCCCCCCATGAGTGAACATTTTTGTCCAAACCCATGGAAAATGGTTGGGTATTACCATTCCACATTTGGTATGGTATTGTTTAGAATATTATCTCTAGTAAGTTTCCTCCATCACCCTAACAACATTAATTCATTCTATAGATCAAATAAGTTTCTCTTTAATAATTCATAACTCTTGGAATGAGTGAAGTGGTGACTCATGCTATAACTATATTTCAATAAGAAACCTACTCTTTATTACACACATAAACATGATTCACTAAATAAAATTGAACTTAAAAAAATATGATGATTGCGAGGTCCAGTGTCTTGGGTAATTAGTAACATTACATAACAACTTATAACATAAAACACACCAACTTTATTGAAAACTTCTTTTACAAGACCACAACATTTCTTCATACTTAGCATTGCATGGGATAAAATGTGGACATGCATACGAAAAGGGTGAGATATAAATCCCAGTAAGGGAGTAAACAAGGAATAAAAGGAAGAACATAGTACATTTTAGGTAATAGTAATATCAATGGAGAACAAGAGAAACATGAACATAAATTCATGATATAGCATGATTACCATAATTTGGAAATGCGACAACAACATTTAACCTGATATTAGCATGCGCTAAGGCTCATTGCACATAAATCATGATTAATCTCTCATTGAAATTGAAATATAATGAGTAAACCCTCATTTCACATGATGTATCATGATACTAATCTTTACCCAATGAATTTGAGTGCTATCAGGGCGCACCCTTCTTAATCATTTCATTTAATGTATAAGTGTGCCTCGTAGATCATACAACATGGATTAATTAAAAATAACAATTTATTCCATGAATAAGAGATGATAAATACAAAATTTAATTCCTAAATCAATAATTACATGTGTATAAAGGTGAATACCCTTGATAGATAAATTTGTATGGTATTCATTTACAAGATGATTTTGGCATGCAAGTTTTGGTGTAACTTCTGCAGCATAACGACGTCAAATAGAAATAGTAAAATGGGTTGATGAGAGAGAAATGAGTCTCTCATAAATTATACATGAAATGGACAGTAATGGGATCATTGAATATAATATCCCAACATATTTAATGGAATTTAGATTCATAATATAAATGGATTTATTGAATGTAAATGAGAAGAGAGATATTCCTTACGGAATTTCGGTATGGTAGTAGGTGTACATGGGAGGAATTAATGAGAGATAAAGAGGTATCTAATCATTCAAAAATAAGGAATAAATTATGGGGTAGGTGATAAATTATACCTCAACATTTTAAATTTAAAATAAAATGGTATAACAATATAAATAAATTTTGACAAAAATGAGAAAGGAAGAAATCACTTGCTTGGAATTGTGATCCGAAAGGCTTGAGGGATGCTTGAGATGGGATTATTTGGATATTGAGCTACCTTGGTAGGATTATAGAGAGAGGAGGTCATAGTTTGGTCTAGCTCCAAAGGATTTGAGTGAAGATAAGTGGGATATTGAGTGGGTTTATATAAGAAAAGAGAGGGAATTATTTATTATTTAGGTTTTGGACACTACACATTAAACTAATCAAAACCCCCCAAAAAACCATGGTTTTTTACCATGGTTTTTACTATAGTGTAGAGAAAAAAGTTATTTTATAAGTAAAATTTCTGAACTTATAAAAATATTTAGCATGATTATGTGGAGGCGAGTCACACTCTGAAAGAAATCATTTTAAAAAGTTAAAATGTTTTATATGTTTTAGAGGGTCCACTAAAGCTTTTTAAAATAAAAAAAACCTAAAATCACATTATTTTAAAGGTAAAACATATATTGGACGATAATAACATTTATATTATTTTATTACATCACTATTGGGTCATTATGATGTCATAAACACATTATATATTAAAATAGTATTTAATTTTTACCCAAAAATTCGACTGTCTTAGAAAATTATGAAAAATTCACTGTTGGATAATTTCAACATCCTAATTTTAAAAATAATATTCATTTTATTTAAATAATTTTCTAAATATGTGATTTTTTACTTTTAATATAAAAACTGACATTTATAAAAAATTCATGGGTTTTGACAAAAAACGACTTTCAAATCTTCATAAAAATTACAATTGTATTCATAAAAATTATACGATCATTTATATTTAATAAAATATAATTTTATATTAATACTTTATTAAAATATTATTTAATTCAAAAATCAATAAATTCATAAAAATATATTTCTTAATTTAATATTAACTAAAAATACTATTTGTGCTTTAAAAACTATTTACGAAGCAACAATAATAAAATGAATGTATATTATTTATTATATACAAAAATAATGCACATAATCATAATAATAGTGGATTGTTACATAACCCCTTATAACACCCACATATAACTTAAGGGTAACGTGTGTGATGGTGATAGACTCTTGAGGTGGCTTGGATAACATCGCTTGTGTGACAATCTCTATCAACTTCCACTTCTCTCATAGGTCATTCCATTCGAGATTAACGCGTTAAAGCTCAGATTGGGATTGGTCAAGAGCAAAGCCTAGTGATGCCAACTCCTTTATGAGATCTAATAAATGGGCTTCGTACGGAGCAAATCTACTAGATGAGGCCATCACTTCCTTTGTCTGAGTAAATTGGATTTGTTAAAGTCCTATATTTATACTAATCAATTTATCACTATTCAAAAAATATATTAGCAATGGTAACAATTCTTAATGGTATTTTGAAATCCAGAAACATAAAACCAAGAAAGTGCATATTTTATATAACCGTTTTACATAATTAGACATTTAATTAGATTAAGAGGATTTTTCATTAATAAAAGTATGTGTCATTACAATCTTTCCCCATTAAGAAATTTCTCCCTCAAAATTTTCTTTTCCCACACTAAAACAGATAAGGGTAAATCTGATTCATCACTTTCTGATTCCCACATTTCTTCTTCAAACTTGTGGCTTCTCTATAACACCTTGATGAGCGGCATTTTTTTATTTTGTATAAAAATTTCCCTATGATCTAAGATCTTCACCGACTTCTCTTCATAGAGAGGTCATTATCCAATGGTACAAATTCTGAATTGAGTACATGCGATGGGTCAGATATGTACTTCCTCAAGAGTGATACATGAAATACATCATGTACTTGTGATAGGTTCGGTGGGAGTTATAGTCAATATGCCACTAATCTAATGCAATCAATGATCTCAAAGGGGACAATGTACCTTGGAATAATCTTTCCCTTCTTCCAAAATCTCATAACTTTCTTCCACGGTGATATGTGAAGGAATACCATGGCTCTAACATCAAACTCTAGGCCTCGTTGACGATTATCAGCATAGGTATTTTTTAAACTCTAAGCATATTTAATGTTCTTTTGGATGGTATTAACCTTCTCCACCATTTCTTCGACCATTTTTTGACCTATAATTTTTCTCTCCCCAACTTCATCCCAACATGCCAGTGTTATTCACCTCTTCCCATAAAGGGATTCATAAGGATCCATTTGGATGCTTGAGTGGAATCTTTTATTGTAAGGTAACTCAGCCAGAGGAAGATATTGATCCCATCCTCCTTTGAATTCCATTGAGAATTCTATCAACATGTCCTCAAGTGTTTGGATAGTCCACTCAGATTGGATATCAGTTTGAGGGTGATAAGTCGTACTTATATTCAGCTCAGTATTTAGGGCATGTTGAAGACGCTTCCAGAAATTAGAGGTGAATCTTGGATCTTGATCGGATACAATAGATAGTGGTAATCCATGAAACCTTACCACTTCTCTGATATATATCCATTATAGTTGATATAATGAGAAATACTCTCAAATTGCAATGAAGTATGCAGTCTTTGTAAGACGATCCCAAAAAATCCAGTTAACATTGTTTTCCTTGGATGTATTCGGAAGTCCAATGATAAAGTATATGGTGATTTTCTACCATTTCCATGATGGTATTGGTAATTGTTTCATCATCCACATAGAATTCATCCTCTCATCCTTCACTTGCTGACATACCAAAAATTTTGATGTATAATCAACGATCTTCTTCTTCATGTTATCCCACGAATAATGCTCTTGGAGATCTTGATACATATTTGGGTTTGCGGGATGAATTGGGAAATTTGAAATATGTGAATCATACAAAAGTTCATTATTTAAATCCATTTGGTGGAACACATAGTCTTTTCCCAAATCTCACAATTCCTTCTTCATTAACATTGAACTATGAGGATTTCCCTTTTCTGATAGTTTTCACTTTCTTATGAATTCTCACATCATCCTTTTGAGCATCCTTCAACCTTTCCAAAAGAGATGATTGAGTAATAATTTTTGAAAGGATTGATGATGTTCTCTTATTTATGATTCCCATGTCCATCTTCATCAAATCTAATAACATTGGATCCTTTTAAATTCTCATCAATGATAGAATCACTGGGTCCTTTCTACTTAGAGCATCAGCCACCTTGTTCCCTTTACAAGGGTGGTAATGAATTGAGAATTCATAGTCTTTGATTAGATCTAACCATATTCATTGACACATGTTCAAATATTTCTGTGTGAATATATAGTTGAGGTTTTTGTGATTTGTGTATATTTCACACTTCTCCCCAAAGAGGTAATTTCACCAAATTTTTAAAGTGAAGATTACTGTAGCCAACTCCAGATCATGTGTTGGATAGTTTTTATCATGAAATTTCAATTGACTTGAATAATAGGCAATTACTTTGTCATTTTTCATCAACACACAGCCCATGACCTTCTTCGAAGCATCACTAAATACCATAAAAGTTCTACACTTGTGGGTAATGTGGGAATGAGTGTAGTGATAAGCCTCTTTTCAAATCTTTGAAGCTCTATTAACATTCATCACCCCAAAACAACTTTACTCGCTTATGAGTTATCTTGGTAAGAGGGTTTTACAATCATGATAAATTTCTCACAAATCGGCGATAATATCCAGATAATCCCAGGAAGCTACAAATATCCATCATTGATGTTGGCTTAGCCATCCCTTGATTACATCTGCCTTAGAGGGATCCATAGACATCCCATTGCCTATGATGATGTGATCCAATAATGAGACTTCCTTCAACCAGAACTCACACTTTCTATACTTTGAATTCATATTATCCTTTCACAAGGTCTGTAGTATAGTGCTTAGATACTCCTCATGATCCTCCTTAGTTTTGGAGTATGTTAGAATATCTTCTATAATGGCCACAATATTTTTTCAAGGTTATCTGTAAAGACTCTTTTCATCAAGTCCATGAATATTTCTGGATAATTAGTGAGTCCGAAAGTCATTAATATAAATTCATAGTTCCCTTACCTTGTACGAAAAGAAGTCTTGAGGATATCCTCCTTCTTTACCTTTACTTGGTAATATCCTGACCGTAGATCAACCTTGGAGAATTATTGTGCTTCATATAGCTATTATAACAAGTAATCAATTTGTGGTAGAGGATACTTGTTCTTTATTGTGATTTTTTGAGCTCACGATAATCAATGAAAAGGCGCATTGACCCATCCTTCTTGACGAATAGGACTGGTTCACCCCATGGTGAAGCACTTAATTGTATAAACCCTTTATCTAGATTCTACTGTAGTTGTTTCTTTTTCTCCTAAAGATCCACACTATCCATTCTATATAGAGTATTGGATATTGGAAAAAACCCAGGTATAAGATCATTTGAGAACTCAACATCTCTTCTAGGAGGAAGATGATACAGTTCATTGGTAAAAACTTCTGTGAATTACCTCATAATAGGCATGTCTTTAAGGATGGTTTCTTCTTTAGACTCAATCATCTGAGAAAGATACTCATGCTTATAGGGAAGTAATATCATTTCTTGAGATGATGGTGATAAAGAAGATTCATCCTCATCCTTGCACTTGAACAGAACCAAGGGTCAATTATCTATATGGAGAGTGATTTCCACATCACAAAAATTTATGTTGGATCTATATAGGGAAATCCAATACATGCCAAGAATTTCATCAAATTACACTAAAGGGAGTATGAAGAGGTTCCCCAGGAAGTTAAAACCACAAATTTTGATAGGGGAGGAGTTATATTCTTGGGTTGCAATGATTTCCCCATTTTTCATTCTCACTTACATATTTACTTCCTGGATTTTTGGTGGTGTTGGGATTGTTCTACTAAACTTCTAGGATATAAAAGAATGAGTATAACCAGAATAAAAAAGTAAGTTCACTGTTGTTGAATGAATAACGGGCATTCCTGTCACCCCTTCGTTGTCGGGGTTCACTTAGGTGAAAGTGATGGAAAAGGCTCACCCTTGCTGCCTTGGAGGTTGTTGGTTGCCCCCAAAAACCCTTGGTTTAGGGAATTGGTCTAAAAAGTTCCCTGGTTCTATATAGTTGAAGCAATGAACAATGCGTTGAGGTTCTAACAGAGTGTTTCTCTCCTCTGTTGTAGATGCAGGTTTTTCTTACCAACTGTTAATGGCTTGGTGCCCTTATCTTACACACCTAAATCATTTCCTCGTCCCCTTTAGGAAATTTATGGGGCGATTCTTTCCACACCTTTGGCAAGTGGGGTTCTGGATTTTCTTAGCACCGTTGGATTTATCCATTGGACCACCAAAATTAAATTCCAAATTCCGCTTCTTATCTCCATGATACCCCTAAGATTTACCGATCTCCATTTTGATTTTGAGGGCACATCGAACAATTTCCTCATACCTATCAAAGTGATAGATCACTAGGGCTTTCCATAGGCTAGGTTTTAGCCCATAAAAGTAGCGGTCAACCTTGAATTCGGGGGTAACAACAAAGCTAGAGTCATATCATGAAGGCCTTGTGAAATTTTTCTCATACGCTCCAATGGATTCCTTGTATTTTTTCTTGAGGGAAAGGAAGTACCTTTCCATATTAAACCAAAAGGTGCGGGGAAAATATTTATCAAAAAACATTTTCCAAAAATTCTTCCATTCAAACACCTTGATCTCTTCCTTAGGCTTAATATTTTTTATCAATGTCCACCATTGATCAGCTTCACCCTCAATATAATAAGAATCCATAAGAACCTTCTCTTGTTCAAAACATTGAATGATGGATAAAATACTTTCAATAGAGTTGATCCATTGTTCAGCAATTGAGGGATCAGATGATCCATTAAAAGTACGAGGACTTTGTCTCATAAAGATTTATATAGTGACTTGTTATTTCTTCATGGGGGGGGTGGTTGAACATTCCTCTTGACCCATGTTTCTATTCAAAACATGAGTTAACGGAGAGAGTATCATGACAAAGTTTGAGATTCCCACTCCCATAAGATTGGGCATCTCATTAGAACATTCAAAACATTGATCTTCACATAATTTTTTATCCCTTGTCCCCCTATTACTGGCTATTAGATGAAATAAAGGAAAGTTATGAGTAACACATAAAGGGTAATTCTAAAACAAAAATGGATGACTTATAAATTACTTTTATTTACTTAACTTATGAACTTATTGGCTTCAATATATTTTATCCCTGTTCTACTTACCAACATATATTATTAGGGGAAATTTTAAAATTACCTTAATAATGGTTCATACTAAGCTTATTAATTTACCAAATCATATCCCCTAGGAGTGTCATAACCAAGAGTGCATCAAATCCTATGGTTATGCATCTGTTCTCATTCAAGTCTAACTCAAAGCGGTGTTTTTGGGTTTTACCCCTAGATACATCTGTGCCAGAGCCGCCTCTACATGCTCATATCTAGACAGTGATGCATTTTATTGATAAAACACTTAGTAAATACTCACCAAAATTTAGGGATGTTTTTATTATACCTTGTATTATCCCTAAGGCTTTCACTGGGGTTTTCTAATCCTAATCCCAAAAATAACTAAACCTATCCTTTGATACAAAATATAACAACCATGTTATTTATTATACACATAAACATGATTCACTACATAAACTTACACTTAAGACAACTCTGATAATTGATAGGTATAGTGTATTGGGAAAGTAGGAACATTACATAACAACTTATAACATAAAACACAACAACTTTATTTAAAACTTCTTTTATATGACCACAACATTCCTTCGTACTTAGCATTGCATGGGATAACTTGTAGACATGAATAAGAAAAGGGTGAGATATAAAGACTAGTAAGGGAGTAAATGAGGAATAACAGGAATAACATAGTACATGTTAGGAAATAGACATATCAATGTAGAACAAGAGAAACATGAACATAAGGGCATGATATAGCAAGATTATCATAACATGGAAATGTGGCAACAACATTTAACATGATATTTTCATGATCCAAGGATCATTGAACACGAAGCATGAGTAAACCCTCCTCGAAATTTAATTATAATGATTAAACCCTCATTTCACATGATGTATCATATTACTAATCTTTACCCAATGCATTGGAGTGCTATCAGGGAACACCCTTCTTAATCATTTCATTTCATGCATAAGTGTTCCACAAAGATCATACAACATGGATTCATTAAACATCATAATTTATTCCAAAAATATGATATATGGAATAAATAAATTTAAATCCTCAATCAATAAGTACATGTTCATAAAGTTTAATACCCTTGATAGATAAATGGGTATGGTATTCACTTACATGATGATTTTGGCATTGAAAGTTTGGTGTAACTTCGGCGGCATAACAACGTCAAATAGAAATTGTAAAATGGGTTGATGAGAGAGAAGGGGGTATATCATCATTTATACATGAAATGGATATTAACGGTATAATTTAAGATAATATACCAACATATGTAATAGGATTTATATGCACAATATAAATGAATTTCTTGAATGAAAATGAGAAGAGAGAAATTCCTTATAGAATTTCAGCATGGTACCAAGTGTACATGGGAGGAATTAATGAGAGAGAAAGAGGTATATCATCATTAAAAAATAATAAGGGAAGTAAGAGGGAGGTTTGAAATCATAACCCAACATTTTTAATTGAGAATAAAATTGTATAACAACATAAAGAAATTTAGACAAAAATGAGAAAGGAAGAAATCCCTTACTCGGAAGTGTGATTCCAAAGGCTTAGAAGAGGCTTTATAGGGGATTATTGGGATATTTAGGATCCTTGGGAAGATTATAGAGATAGGAGGTCAGATTTTGGTTGAGATTAAAAGGTTTTGAGTGAAGAGAAGTGGGAGATTGGGTGGGTTTATATAGGAAAAGAGAGGGAATTCTTTATTATTTAGGCTTTGAACACCACACATTAAACTAATCAAAACCACAAACCAAACCTTGGTTTTTGCCCATGGTTTTTGAAAAAGGAGAGAGGAAAAATTTAGTTTATATGTAAAATGAATTAACTTATTAAAATATTAGGCTTGATTATGTGGAGGTGAGTCACACTCTCACGGAAATCATTTTAAAAAGTTAAAATGTTTTATAAGTCTTGGAGGGTCCACTAAAGCTTTGTAAAATAAATCAAAAAAACCTAAAATCAAATTATTTTAAAGATAAATAATATATTATTCGAACATACAATTTATAATATTTTATTACATCACTATTGAATTATTATGATGGCATAAAACACATTTTATATTTAAATGGTATTTAATTTTTTCCCAAAAATTTGACTGTCTCAGAAAATTATGAATAATTCACCGTTGGATAATTTTGACATCCTGATTAAAAAAATAATATTTATTTTATCTAAATAATTTTCTAAATATGTGAATTTTTACTTTTAAAATAAAACCTCTATTTATCGAAAATTCATGGTTTTTGACAAAAAAAACTTTGAAACCTAAAAAAATTACAATTGTATTCATAAAAATTATACGATCATTTATATTTAATAAAAATTAATTTAATAATAATATTTTATTAAATTTTATTCAATTAAAAAATACATTAATTCATTAAAATATATTTCTTAATTGAATATTAACTAAAAATACTATTTTTTCTTTAAAAACTATTTACAAAGTAACAATAATAAAATGAATGTACATTATTTATTCTAGAAAAAAATAATGCACATAATCATAATGCTGGGGTCTTGTTAAATAACCCCTTATAAAACCCGCATATGACCTAAGGGTAAGGTGTGTGATGGTGACATACTCTTGGGGTGGCTCGGATAACATCGCTCAGGTGGTAATCTCTATCAACTTCCACTTCTCCCATAGGTGGTTCTGTTCGACGACTATATTTGAAACGTTAACAATTCTTAACAGTATTTTGAAATCCAATAACATAAAACCAAGGAAGTTAATATTTTATATAACCATTTTACATAATAAGACATTTAATTAGATCAAGAGGAATTTTTATTAGTAGAAGTTTGGGTTTTTTTTATTAAAGGCATATAACATTAATGACAAAGATCAGCAGAAGTACATGTGCAAATCCATGAAGGGAAATTGTCCAACCAGAACTGGTTGGTAACGAATGGGCCAGAGACCGCTAGCTGATGGGCCACATTGTTTCCTTCCATTTTGGTGAAGTAGAAGGTGAATAATGAGAAGCATTGGCAAAGTGAGAGAATTCTCCTGATGATGGTGCCAAATGACTGGAGTCCGCTGTCGTCGTGATTAATAGCATCGATTACGGTAAGACAATCAGACTCAATGATGATATCACCCCATCCACATTCGATAGCGAACATCATACCAGAAAGGATGGCCATGGATTAAGCAACTTCTGATTCTTAGAATGCCTGATGTGGTTCATATTTAGCAACAAAGATTTGCCCCAGATGATTTCAGGAAAGGAGGCCGAGGGCAACAAGCCCATCCTTTGGAAGAGACGCATCCACGTTAATCTTAAGAATCCCTTTCGTTGGGGGATTCCAATGAGCGGGATGGGAGCGGGTAACACCCGACATAAAATGTCCATTGTGGCCTTTCCAACCCTCAATCCAAGAAGTGTCTTGATTGATCCAGAATTTGGGGGGTCTTTGATCTTGATGAAAAACAACATCGTTACGCCGGACCCAAATAATCCAAGCCAAAATGAAAATTAAACCTACTTTTCTAGAAGAGAGAGAGGAGAACCAACGTGTCAGAAGATCGGGAAGGTCAGAGGCCAATGCTAGTGAAGCAACTGAAGTCGAGCCCTATTTATTTTAAATTTCCTTAGCTCCCGAGAAGTTAATGATAGCGTTCAGAGGATTTTCTGGAATGTTCAAGCAGAAAGGGAAAAAAGGTACTGGCCATATGTTGGTAAACAAGAAGGCTCATTGTTGGGAGAGTACCCATACAAAGTTTCCACCAAAATTGATGAATTTTTGGGGGGACGATGAGCGTCCAAATCGTTTTCCATGGTCCCTCATCCCAACTGACTGAGTGGATTCCAAGAGCAAGTCCATAGCCAGATCTCACCGTGTAGTCTCCCGAGATGTCATTGATCTAGAAGAGATGGTCAGGGCCTGCTTCTAGTACTGAGGGAATGCTAAGTATAATTATTTGATCTCTTTTGTTAAACCATTCAAGGATATTTTCCAAACACCACCCTTATCCCTGGTCAGAAAGGTGGAAGCTGACAGTGGAGTCTTCAAGACCTGGTTGGGCAGGGGATGTAGCCCGTAAACCATCCTTATCAATAAGCTAGGGATCAGTCCAGATTTTGATAGATGAGCTAGTCCAAATCCTCCAGCCCAGTCCTTTATCCATGATATTTTTATCCCCCCAAATGCTTTTTCAGAGGAATCTAGGACGGAGACCAAGAGAGGAAGCATGAAAGTCCGTGTGGGGAAAGTACTTAGCTTGAATAACTCGCACACATAGAGATGATGGACGGTTAATAAGGCGCCATCCTTGCTTGGCCAATATCATGTTGTTGAAGAGAGGAAGATCCTGAAACCCCATCCCACCCTCTGATTTGGGTTTGAATAGTTTCTCCCAGGCCATCCAGTGGGGTTGATCCTTTCCATCATTCATCCTCCAGTGTCGCATCTCTTCTTCGCTGACGACTGCCTCCTTTTTTCCAGAGCAACAATTAATAAATTCCAAGGGATATTCCAAGCGATCCATCAGTATGAGTGGGCGTCTATCCAAAAAATCAATCATGGTAAAATTTTGGGTTGTTATAATTTCACAAACACAAAAAACACACCAAGAATAAAGGGGAAAAATAAATAACAAAAAATCATAAATGAGTTTAAGAGTAGAGTTTTTTAGTTTTTATAGTTTTTATTTTATAATTAATTAACCAATACTCAATTGTTAATACACCATTTAAGGGTCCCTGGAAATGGTGCCAAAAATTTATATTTTCCACCCAACTAGTTACTTGTTGGGAAACCAAAATTAAATTCTAACCAAACTCTATAATTATTATAGTATTAGTATGGGTTAAATGACTTGTGAAACCATAGTTATTTTTTATGTGAACATGAGAGTCACATGGGTTCTTTTAGTCACCTTGAGAAGGGATTAATTTGGGGTGACCAAATTTTTAATGATTAATTTCAGCTTAAATTTCATTCTTCCATTAAGTTGATAAAACTTATTTAATTATTTAGGGTGTATGGACATTTATAAATTTACCTCACCTATTTATCCAATATTAAATGTAGAAATTTAAATTAAATAATATTATATATATATTTTTCAAGGTTCAGTCCCAATTTGGACACCTATACCTTACCACGTCGACTCCCACCAAGTCATAGATTTTCCACTAATATATTATTATCAATACAAGTGGGGTGGGATGTTTTTATTCTTAACCCACAATATGTATCCCACATACTAAGTATCTTAAAATAAGATTATACGGATTCCCATCAGTTTACAATGTTCCATAATCTTTATCAGGTCTCCAACAACAACTTCTTGTTCCATTAGAGTACTTTCCCATCGATATTGTTCTAATTTGGTAAACTAAATCTGGAGTCCTCAACTATCTTCTTACATTTACTATAATCTGGTGACCTAAATTATCTTCCTTGGAACTTCAAGTTTTTTTATTCTCAAACTTATTTGGAATATAATTTTCCAGTCTTCTTAACTTAATTTGAACAAACTAAATCTTTCTTGAATTCTATGGTCGATTAATTTATATTAACTCTTCTATTATTCTGAGTGGATATATCAAATTTTAATTCAAAACAATGAAATATTTCTTTGAATGAGCTCAATAATTTTTATAAAATAAACCATCCTAATAAGTTTGGTGATTTTAAATCTATGAAATGCAGGGATAAATTTTTAATACCTTCAAAACATCTTCTAAAATATTAGTGTCAACTCAAATATCCACAAAATTTGGTGTCAAATGACTTTTAAATTTTCATCAAAACTCATCTTGAATCACAAAATTCCAAAATTTTGGAAACTTGAATATAAAAATCAATATAGTCATAATTATCTTTTACTTTTCATAAATGCGATAGTCCTTAACTTATTTACGGTGTATAAACTTCCATTGTATTCAAATTTTTTTCATATGAACTTTATTATTCATATTCATCCTGATAAATATTCTTATCATAATGATCAAATTCACCATAGTTATCATGCATGACTTGATAATTTGTATTTATTTAATATAAAAACATCTGTATGTATAAACTCCCCATTTTCAATGTCTATTAAATCATTGGATACTGGTGAATTTGTACATGGTAAATCACTCACGTTGAACTCCATTAAATTCCTCAAAGATCATATAATTTTTGTTTGGTTATTTCATGAAACTTATACTAATGAATTAACATATCATTTAATCTGGTAGTATATATATATTTTCTTTATATCTTTCTTCTTATGATATAATAACTCATATCTTCCTAATATCCTTAGTTATCTTTTAATGCTTTAAGTTCTTGTGTGTTCAATTCTGATAAGATTATTCTGATAAAAAAAGATGTGAAAAAATTATTCTTAGTTATAAAACCTCAATGGTGAATCATATTATGATAAACTAAAGAACTCAACCCCTAATTCTATTGAACTATAATTCATGATGATCATATTTTGTTTTTTTATTTTTCAGAATACGCAACACCTTAATATGTGCTGCTTCGTCATCCGTTTTCTCTACCTACTGTAAGTCATATCTACTGTGTATGCGCTCAATTTCTTGTAACCTTACACAAATTTATATAGAGCATGGTTTTATCTTTTAGAAATACATGTTCTACACCTATCTTCATAGATCACCTCATCTTCTAGTTATCTTATATCATTATTCACCATCCATCAATATGTTATTTCAATATTATTCCTCACAAAATTCATAAATGAAATCGAGTTTCTCAATTTCCATAGGTTTCTTGATATTATGATAGTTTGACTCATATATTATATGAAATTAAAATTTGTATGCTCTATTTACAACATATCAATCTTTTTTGATGATTAATTTTTTCAGATATCCATGGTTTAATATGCATGAAATTGTGTATTTCATAATCAAGCAACCAAAATATCTACCACACTTTCTTATCCGAAACTATGTATGTGAGAATTTACTTTTATAGTTCATTATCATCATTATATTCAAATTAATTCTCATACAATAAAACTAAAAATTCCTCTTGTATTCAAAAATCATTCATATGATAACATCATTATATAGATCCTTCATATACATGTACTACTATGTAGCATCAATTATTCTAATTTCATATATCTTCAACTCAAACATCCATAGATTCCAATTACATTACTTTGTTTTCACATGCCTCCACATCCTATCTTTGTAATGCCATTATTTTATTAATGGGTCATAATTTGTAGGTAAAATTTAAATTTAAATTTTGGTAAGTGATCCATCTTTTTAATTAATACTTATAAATTTATTTTGATAATTAAAATTCATTAATACACTTTTTTAGATGGGGTTCAATGACCAATAAGTGTCTCAGAAGTCTGTCTTGGTTTCAAGAGCGTTGAGATTCAAGAACTAAAGTTTGGGAGACACATCAATGGGTGCATGGTTAGTGCACCATTAGTGATAAAAATGTGTCCCAAAACATGCATCCCATTTAAACCAGAGTACAGTTATAAAAAACCATGCAATGTGGCCAAAAAATCATGTAAGTCACCTGCAATAAATTATAGAGGGTGCACATGGGGTTTTATGGTTTTAAAAACTACACGCTAAGCAGTGCAAGGTGGAGGTTTCTTTAGACAATAGTACCACACGATAGGCTCACAATTAACCAAACTGTGTGGTTCATTAAATGGATTGAAATTGAGAAACTACCCCTCCTTCTATTTCCTTCTTCTCGCATTTTCTCCTCTCATTCATGCACTTCCCTCCAGCTGTGAAGCTTCCCTACCCCCACTCTTAGGTTTCATTGGAACTCCCTTGTGGAGCTCCAAATTGAGAATCATCTGGTGCATTGGAAAGATAGAAATAAGTGTACAATTCATTATGAGTCTATAATTCATTTATCTCACCATTTAAAATTCTATTTCCATCTGATCTCATTTATATTATTTCCATGTTCTTATTAGATTCTATAATTTTTCTTATTTCAACTCAGATTAAAGGCTGAGATTCAATGAGTGAGTGACTACAATCTTATGGTAGGTGGTTCCTATATTTCTCCATTTATATATATGTGTTATGGGATGATTATTTTAATATGGGTATATGAGGGTTATCCAGGTGAAACCCTTTATAATTAAATATTGAATTTAAATCATTTAATTGGTTCTTTGATATACTGATGGGCATGGTCTTGTATCCTTAAATGTGTTAAGATGAGTTTGGGTATTTTAGTTGTTTGGAAAGGTTATGATTGTTGTTTTAATTTAATTATTTATATTATGATATAACTAAATTGGTTTCGTGGGAACATTTTGGTACAGAATGAAGTATATGTGGTGATGTGATCACCAAGATTAAGATGACAAGGTTTTTTAGGCTAAGGTAATTTCCCATGAAATGTGGGATAGTGATGACCATCATATTCTAGGAAATGTGATCATCAGGTTGAGGAGGATAGCGATGACCATGACACAGACAGATGATGCATTTTTCAAGTGGAAATGAGGTTTCTAGTTGGTTTGGTTTTGGTATGGTTGGTGATTTATGATCACTGTGATTGGCTAAAAACGCCATTGGAGTCATTTTCACACAGATGAGGACTCAATTGAGGTGGTTTTAACCACTCATTATGGGTGGAGGCATCCATATAAATAGTGGATTAGGGGATGGTGTTGACCATCAGTCCTGGAGAAGGTCCTCATTTTAGAAATCCACGGTTGAAAGTGAGTGAGGCTATAAAATGGAGGCCGACTCTTTCCATGACAATTAAAACCAATGAGCTAGGATGATGGAAGAATGGATATCTACATGATTCGAGATATCAGGCTATTGAGCCGATGGTGATTTATTACTCATTGAAGGATGAATATCATCATGCCTTAGGACATCGAGGTGATGAACCGAAGGCGGTTATTCAAGAGGAAGTCTGAGGGACTTGTGATTGATTTTGGGATGTCGAGATATTGAATCGATGGTGATTGTTTAAGTGGATGTCCAAGGGACTTGTGATACATTTATTGGGAATGATGATGGGTCATCAATATTACCTGATTTGTATTATATGTGGAATCATATGAAATGGGGTGCAGGGTGACATGTATGTGCATTGAGATACCGAGGTTCTTCCTGTATGACTGACCGTAGATATATCATTCCACTCCGTCATTGGCCAAAGTATGTAAACACTTCCTTGAGGACATTGATCATGAGTAAATTGGGATATATATATTTATGTGTGATTTTAGGTGATATTTATTTACGTATGAATACACTTGTATAAATATGGATGTAAGATAGGAAAACATTAGTGGTGTCCTATTATGTTCATACTAACACTTTACACGGGACCCTTGGGACACGTGTAGAATTTATAGTTTTGATATCAGGTAAGATATTAGACATAGGAGATGGACCTTAGAGAGCAGGGACACACCGATGCATGGGATGGATGGAGGATGGATCATGGAGGTTCTTTTCATTGAGTTGGATTTATTTTCGGGGATTTTTATTATGTCCTTATATGATCGACCATGGGTGATCATGCATGTCTATTTTTGTATGATTGTCTGAAATTTACACATTATATGGAATGTATATAGCTGTATGATTTGGGATTATTATTTCCTCTATTTCATCTATTTATTTCGCTCAGTTTTTTTATTGCTTCCACAGTGCTGGTTTTATATAACCTTTATTATTATCATCACTAGAGGGTATAGTCTCCATAATATCTCCTAATTAGATCCTCACTACTAGTTTTCATCCTTTTTCATATGGGGAGGCACACATAAGGTCAGTGGCTCTCTATTCTAGAGCATCAGTTAAGTGGCTCTCGGGCCATGGTGTTACAAATGGTATCAAAGGTGGTTCTTTATTGGTTTTTATGTATAGCATCACAATAACCGGGTGAAAAATAGTAACCATGTATGGATGTTTTAAATGGTATCAATGTTTACTTTTGTTTTATTATTTTGTCTACCATATAGTAGAGACAATGATCTAGTTCGAAATGGGAAATGAGATCATGTTTGGGTTCTTGCAACCCCATGCTTGGGGGATAGAAACAGTTTCTAGTGGTGAGAAATTGATGTTATGATTTACAATTTTACAGTTGATTAATTTCCTCCTCGAGTGGTGAAATCAGGTGTGATGTTATTGGTTTGTGGAATTTTATTCCTTGGATGGTATGGAAAGGGATGTGTGTTTATGAATCATGGTGAAAAATTAGGCTCATATGATATTTTTATGTTCATGTGACTATTTTCTAGAACCTTGAATATGTGAAAATGAGTTGGGATAATCAATGTGTCAGCAAAAACATAATTTGTTTTACTTTATATCTTTTTAGTAGCATTCTACTCAGCTATCCTAGGTATGTGGTTCCTTATGAGATGATATGTGATCCCATGTATATGGTATGTAGGGTCGTGACTCTGATATGTATAGGTAGGAATAAAGAAATGAGGTGAGTTGTTTAAAATTTAAATAAAAATATAAACAATGTTTTCCTACAAAAATTATTTGTGGAATTTAACCCAGCCACCCCTGGATGATGATATATAATACGCATGATATGTGATACTCGACAAAGATATGGGTAAGTAAAGGGTCATGAGGCTGAATGATATGTGATGTGGGTACGTTAGATAAGTTTAAGGGTGGTGATATGTGATTACAATTACAAATTTCCCTATATACAATATATTTATGACTATTATTTCTATTATTGACTATGGTATTTGGCCTATGGAATGATGAAACATAGACAGTCTCTAGTGGTGTGTTAGGAGGGAGGATATACGATACTTCTAGGGAATGCAAGGGATGAGTCCCATGAGGGTTAGAATAAGTCCCTTTAGAGTTAGGTTGACCATGAGCCATATGTAGAGGCTTCGAGATAGGAGGGGTAGCCTTAACAGATGGTAGATTTTGGGACTTAGATGGATGTGTATCTCAAGGTGATCTTGGTATGAGCCATAAAAAGTACTGAAATGGGACATCAAGGAGATGATCCAAGCATTGATTACCTGACGTGATAGTTCTAGTCTCAACACCCACCATTGTTTCAGGGTGAGGGTAGACCATAAGTAATGGATAATTGGATCAAGTCTATTCAGGTGACATTTGACTAGCTTAAGACACCCCTAATTTAGAGGGTGGATCGATCTATTTACATACACTGAGGACTAGAAAAGTACTAGTGGGATATATATGTATAGGATGGTACACATGATGGACTGTCATATAATGATTTCAAGACCAGGTTTTTCAAGATTTTCTTCCCGGATACATTGAGGGCAGACCGAGCCTGCGAGTTTATGAACCCATAGTAGGCGAATACATCCGTTATGTATTATAATAAGAGGTTCAAAAACCTATCAAAATTTTCACATTATATGTAAGGGGATGATATTTATAGGGTGAGGTAGTTTGAGGATTGTTTTTGGAATTCCATCAGGGTGTAGGTAAACATCTTTATGTTGACCTCATTCTCAAAGGTGGTGAATCAAGCATTGATAGTTGAGGGAAATCTGACAGATATAACTTATTATATCTAGGTGATAGTAACAAGTTAGAATGGAAGTGATAATTTAGGTAACTATAAGTGATATCATGATAATACTTAGTAAGTAAGTTAGGTGAGAGATTCAATAAAACCACTAAGGTGTGGGTCGTTGATGATGTGCTTCACGTGCGGGCATCTGGGTCATGTTTGGACCCAATGTGAGAGACCTACGAATGAGTTCTGAGCATGTGGATAGATGGGTAACTTAGAGAGGTTATATAGTAATAATTCTTAAATAGTTTGGAGTCATGGACTAAGTTAGACTCATGGATATGATGTAAGACCCAGAGTGGTACCATGAACTAGTATCCAGGTTACTATTTCACAAGTAGGTCATGAAAGATAGTGATAGAACTAGTAGTGGGGTCAATGGGTAGTAGTTGGTATAGATCTATAGGGAGTTCAAGACTCAAGAAGTAAGGCTTTGGTGTAGGTGCATGCTATTGATCTAGTTAGTTCAGAACATTCCATGGAGATGATGATAGTTAGTGGTAGTCCATGATTATGGGTATACTCCATATGTTTTTCATATGACAGATATAGGTTCATGAGGTGCACATGATGTGATTGAACTAAGTGAGATATATTTAGTATATGGTCACCATGTATGACGTATGACATGTATGATATGTTCATGCATTGATACTTTTGTAGGAATGCATATATATATGATTCAAGATTACTTTTGAGCATTAATGTGATTCATGAATTTTGGGAATCAATTACATTGTAGGACTCATGGGAATTGTGTGTGACATGTGTATGATTGAAAATATGGGGAATTAAAAAAAAATTAATTTGGGGACATGTATTTATGGAGGATGGTTGTGGAACCATTAGAATGTTGGGTTAAGCCAGTGAGTGACTAGGTAGGTAATTCCTAAGGTTGAGATCCATGAGAGGAATTGACCTATGATTGTGTAACCAGGGTAGTCCAAGGTGATATTTATGATATGGATGAATTTGGTACCACCTCAATGTGAGAACAAATATATTGGGCAAGATCTATTATAAGGTGGATTGATTGTTTCGTTTTGGGATTTTGAACAGGTCAAAAGTTCTGGCTAAAAGTTAAATTTTATGTTTGGTAAGAGTGAAAACTTTTGAATTGGACCATAGAGAATCATTTTAATAATTATAATGAATCAGTATATTGTTTTTAAATGGGGTTTGAGGCCTAATAATTGTATTTAAGGTCTTATTTGGTTTCATGAGTGTTAGTATTTGAGAACCAAAGTTTTGGATACACAACACTGGGTGCACGGTTGGCACACAATTAATGCTAGCCATGTAGCCCAAACCGTAAATCCCATTTAAACTAGAGAATAGTTAGAATAAACTACATGAGGTGGCTAGAAAACCATATGAGGAACCTGTAATAAAATTTATAGGGTGTGAATGGTCTATAAATAGTTTGAAAAACCATGCACCTATCTGTGTGAGGTGGAGGTCGCTTTGGAAAGAGGCACCACATGGTTGGCACACAGTTAGCCAAACCAGGTATCCTAACCATACAATTAATTAAAGGGTATTAAATTATGAAACTTAAAATCCATTATATTTCAATATTCTCACATTTTATCCTCTTATTTTTTCTCCTCCCTCCAACTATGGAGCTTCCCTTATGTCTCTCCTAGGATCCTTTGGAACTCCCATGTTTGAGCTCGAATTCAAGCACTGTCTGGTGTGTTAGATATCTAGTAGTAAGGCTAAAATTATTCATACTTCAATTGCTATTTTATATCACTGTATTGAATGCTATGTCTATTCAATATCATTTATTTAGTTCTAGGGTCTGTTAGATTCTCTTATTTCTCTTGTTTTGGCTTGGATTAGAGGCTGGTATTCAATGAGTGTGTGCCTAAAAGTCCAAGGTAGGTGGTTCTTAGATTTATTTATATATATACATGTCTTATTGGATGTTTATTTTTATATAAGTGCATGGGTTTTTGGGTGAAACCCTTGTAAATGAAATATCTAATTTTAATCATTTAATTAATGTTGTGAGATAAATATGGGAATGCTCTTGTCTCTTTAAAAGTGTTAAGATAGTTTTTGGGTTTTTAGTTAGTTGGGAAGGTTATATTGGCTGTTTAAATTTAATTATTTATATTGTGATATGACTAAATTGTTTTCGTGGGAATGTGTTGGGAATGTTTCAGAGAACATGGGGAGTTGCGATCACTAGGATTGAGATAATGAGGTTTGTTAGGATGAGAACATGGCCTAAGATATGTGGGATGTTGATTCTCATTAGATTTAAGGAAATATGATCATTACGCTGAGGAAGATAGGGATGACCAAGCCAAAAATTAGAGATGAGGTTCACATCTAGAAATGAGGTTTCTGATGGGTGTGGCTTAGGTATGGTTGGTGATTTCCACTCATCATGAATAGCCAATAGTTTTGTTGGAGTCATGTGCACACAGATGAGGACATATTCGAGGTGGTGTTGACCACTCATTGAGGGTAGAGGATATTGAAAAATTATTGGATTATGGGATGATGTTGACCATTTGTTATGGAAGAGGTGATGACCATAAAAATCCATGATTAAAGGTGTGTGAAACCATCAAATGGGGGATGATGATCACCGTGACATTGATGGATGATGGGATGGGATGATTGGAGGATGAATATCACCATGACTTAGGACATCTATCTATTGAGATGATAGTGATTTATTACTCATTAAAGGATGAATATGATCATGACTTGGGATGTCATGATATTGATTGGATGATAGTTGTTCAAGAAGAAGTATGAGGAATTTGTGATTGATTTTGGGATGCCAGGATATTGAGCTGATAGGGATTGTTCATGTTGAATTCCAAGGGACTTGTGATACATCTAATGGGAATTATGATGGGATATTGATATTACTCGATATATGGAATGTGTGGTATCATAAGGAACAAGGTGTAGGGTGAATGTATATGGATGAGATATCGAGTTTATTCCAGTACAATTGATCATGGATATATCATTCCACTCCATCACTGGTAAAAGTAGGTAAATTATTCCTCATGGCTGTTGATAATGAGTAAAGTGAGTTATATATATTTATGTGTGAGTTCAGTTTCTTTTTATTTACAAATTTATAAAATTATATAAATGTGGATGTAAGATAGCCATATGTTGGTGGTGGTCTACTAAGTTCATACTCACACCCCACACGAGACCTTTGGGACAGATGTAGACTTTATGTTTTTGAGACCAAGTTAGGGACCAAACAAAGGGATATACCTTAGTGATTAGGGATGCACAGGTTCATGGGATGGATGGAAGATGGACCATGGAGGTTATTTACATTGATATAGAGTTCATTTTGGGGATTTTGAGTATGTAATTTTATGATCGACTATGAGTGATCATGAATTTCACTTTTTTAATGACTTTATGACATGTAGATATTATTTTTAATGTATATAGTTGTATTATTTTGGATATTTAGTTCCTCTATTTCATTTATTACTTTTTTTGAGTGTTTTTATTGATTCTATACTGCTAGTTTAATATAACCTTTATTATTATCATCACTAGAGGGTATAGTCTCCCCAATATCACATAATTATACTCTCACTTCTAGTCAGTATCCAATGGCATATTAGGAGTGTCACATTATGCCCATTGGCCCTCCGGATAAGATCACTAGTTAAGTGGATCTCAGGTCAGGGCATTACAATCTCAATACTATTTTTGGAATCAATATTTCATATAAAGATTCCAATTGTTAAAACCTTTTGGTATTTTCATCCTCCTACTTCCAAGTTTCTCATATATTCTCAACTTAGTTTTAGTCTTGTGGTGCTTATTCAAGGATTGAGGTATACACCTTCCATTATCTCCAAATAATCCACCATAGGTGTATGAACATTTTTAATTTACTTCAAATTATGAATCCTCTATTTCTTTCATAACATCATTTGTTTATGCATTTTTTTGACAACGATTCTTCAAGAGATCTTTACACACCCTTTTTTACTTCATATTATTGAAATATTTTTTCATAGTGTTTATATAGGAATTACTTCCAATCAATTTTCATTCTTTTGGTAGATCATTGGAACTTACAATACACTCAATATAAACTGAAGTAATAATTGTGAAATATATTGTTCAAAATTTTCACACTTTACATCATGAACAAATACAAGTGTGGAACTTTATGTATCCTCATTTGATAATTCATTATACCATCTTTTTTATCGCACTTCCACTCAATATTCATTCATTTAGACATGATTATAGTCTAAAAATACTTTTAAATTTTCATTATGATCAATATAATTCCTTGGGTGTAGTAGTGAGTGAATTCAATATATCAACACGCAGAATTTTTTTCTCAAGACTAGTTCAATTAATTGCTTGATTTAAGATCTCCACATTCAGTAAAATTAGATAACTTAAAATATAGTTGACAATTCTTCTATATACTTTAACCCTTTTCATGAAATCAAATGAATTTTGGTTCAATCAATCATCAATTTTATGGATGCTTCCAAATATAAATATTTTTATGTATTTATCCATTATTTATCAACATCATTTACTCCATGTTTCTTCATAACTACAAATTACATGATCCTTGAAACTTACAATAAATTTATTTAGTCTTACTTATATGTCAACTTTCAGTAGTATAAAATGAATCTGTGGTTATTTTACTTATTATGGGTTCTCTAACAATGAGTACACACTTCTTATTGATTTATTTTAAACTTTTGGTGAAATTTTATCCAGAGCACTAATAGGTTACTTTAACTTCAACTTACTCATTTAATTTAACAAAAAATATTGATAATAAATAAAATTACCTCTTATTGATAATAAATTCATAGAATTATTTGTGAGGGATCAACTTTATCTTTCCCTTAATGATCTGAATTTGAATCCCCCTTATTAACATATTTTGGTGAGGGAGGAACTTCCTTCACAAGTTTTCTTCTTCTCTTATTTTATTCTACTAAATTTAATAAACACATTTAATTCATTAAGATAAGAATGAAATGACTTTTATTAAATAAATAAGACAAAAATAAACCAACTCCAAGTCTATGTGAACCATTCTTATTGTAGAAAACATGAGTGATTAACTCATATATAAAATCTTTCCTCAAAATTTACCAATTGATGCCAACTTTTACAAAATTTTATTTGAGGGGAAAGTTCATGAGGTTTTCATTCAACTTACATTCTTAAATATAGCTCAATAAATTGATAAAAAAATGTTTTAGCTTAAAATTGAAGGTTTTACTCTTTCAAAACATTTCACTTTTCCATTAAAAATATTAAAATTCTCCTTTTCATTTAAAACTAACTTTTTATATGATAATGGTAGAGTATAGGAAACATACCACATAAATGAAAAAATATTAAATTATAAATATTATTCTATATCTAGAACATACTCATCATCGTCTATAGTTTCTTCCCCTGGGTACTTCAATTTAAAAAAATATTTTAGAAGTCGTTTTCTTAGTTCTTTGGATGTATGGAGTTTGTCTTTTCATTTGAACTTCATTAGGTCTCTATAATCACTAGGTTCCTTTTCAGGGAAAAAATCCCATGGATTACGTCACCTTTAATCCCCTTTTTCATTAAACCTCATCAAAACATGTTAGGGAATAAGGTGGTTATTTCTTTTCTCATCAATTAGAGAAACATGGATGAGAAGGTTTTCTCAACCCAGAAACTCCCTACATGAGTTTCTATGGATCATGGTTATATCTTATATAAATACCCATACTGCAACTATTTTCATAGGTTACCACATATTTCAGTTATCTCATTATAATGTTGCATCATCTATCAGTTTATTCTTATAATATTGCTTTTTTCCCAAACTTTATTCATGGTATCTAGTTTCTCAACATCTATAGGTCTATTGATCTTTTGGCAGCCAAGCTCATATCATCCTAACAATTGAAATGTTCATTCCCTATTTTAAATAGATCATTTTTGTATCATGATCAAATTATTATAACATACATGGTTTAATATTCATGGAATATTTCATCACATAATCACAACTCCTTAATATCTCCCACACATTCTTCTCTAAAACTGTATAGGTGTAACTTTCCCTATACATTTAATTTTCATAATGTTGTTCATATTAATTCTAATACTATTACACTGTAACTTCCTATTATATTAAAAATATCATCTTTCTAATAACCGTATCATGTAGAGACTTCATCTTAATGCACTAATATTTAGCATATTTTACTTTGTGAGATATTCAACTCAAACATTTATAAATTTTGATCACATTAAAAAACATTTCTAGATACCTCTACATTCCACCTTCACTACTATTGTGTCACATCTATCACATGCATCAATATTATGATTATTAAATACTTCAAGAATTTTCATCTTTATTATTTTTAATTTCTTAGATATTATCAAATTAGTTTCAGTGTTGTGATAGTTATCATTGTTTCACATCATGCTTATTATGTTGTCTCCAAATATTTTTCCATTTGTGTATGAACATTTTCACATGACTTCAAAATATAAAATCTCCATTTCTTGTATAAATTATTCTAAATATGTATTTTCATAACAATTATTCTTTTGGAGATCTTCACATGCTCTTTTTTACTTTATCTTCCGAAAAATATTTTTTCATGATGTTTATACAAGAATTTCCTTTGATTACTTTCAAATGTTTTATAAAATCACAAAATATTTCAATTCACTTAATCTAAACTAATGTTTTACTTGTGTAACTTAGAGTCCACAAATTTCACACTTTAATTTGTGTAACAAAACAAGTACAAAAATTTATGTATCCTCATAAGATAATTCATTTCACCATCTTCATCCTCACCCTATCACTAAATATTCATTCACCCAAACATGATTATTGTCCAAAAATACTTCTGTATTTCCCTTATGATTAACATAATTCCTTGGGTGTAGTATTTAGTTCATTGAACATATCAACATGCGATATATTTTTTGAATATCTGTTGAATTAATTTTTTGATTTTGGATATCCACATCCAAGAAACTTATGTAAATTACAATGTAGTTGAATATAATTCTAAATGATTCACATTTGTGAAGAAATAAAATGAAGTTTGGGGTAATCAATATTCAGTGTTATGATTGATTCTGTATATAAATATTGTTATGTATTTCTCCATCATATTTCAACAACAATTACTCCATGTTCCTTCCTTACGGCTGATGAAATGAGGCTTCCAAATTCCAATTGATTTATTCATTATTCCTTCAGTGTTAAATTTCAATAATAGAAAATATATATATAGTTATTATACTTTTTATGGTTTCAATGATGATGAGTATAAAATTATAATGGATTTATTTTGAACTTATGATGAACTTACATCCAAAGCACTAATGTACAACATTAACTTAAACTTACTCCTTGAATATTCCACAATCTAATTAAAATAAATATAATATATCTTCAAATAATGTGTACTTTAGAACCCTTAGTCAATTATTTAAATATTGGATTACTCAATCAGAAACCTTTAAGTCTTAAAGAAACTATATTATAATTCCACTAACATGTTTATGCCACCAAAAATATAATGTGGTAAATAATGTATTTTTTTATAATTAAAGTGAATATGGGTTATAATATTAAATGGATGACATGTAAATTACATTTATCAAGTGTATTTGTGTCTCTAAATTGAGTTTTACCACCCAGATTCAAAGATTTCATGACCTTCTTAATTTGGTAGAGTTTGATTAAATGATCTTAAATCATTTTCTTGGATCGAAAGATATTTTTTTAAAGATTCATAAAATAAAAACCTAAGGTGATGATGAATCTACCCAATAGTATAAACATCCCAAGATTCTGCGGTACATTTCCCTTTAAATAATGCAATATCTTGCGTTGTACGCAACTTCGAGATTCTAACACATCGCGACCAATCAAACTAGCCGTTACGAATAGTAATACCCACTTTTTTAAATTTTATCAATTTTATCTTTCAAAATGGACTTCATTTTTGGGTTTGTAATATCTAAATTATATTAGGGTGAATTTTTGGTATTTTTCTGAAAACATTCAGTTTTTGATGAATAGTGAAAAATACTAAATTTTAAATAAAAACAACTTTTTTAATAAAAATAATTTATAGTGATAAATTATACTATTGAGTGGGTTTTAAGTATAATTAGATTATATTTTTACCATTTAATTCAATGTTGTTCATTTAACGTAATTTCACATTTAAACTGGACATAAGAAAGTGTCAATATTTTGATAGTTATTATTTCTTAAAAACACACTTTTTGTTTTGACAATGGGAATTAATTTTAAATTAATTTTTTCCAATTATGTGTGTTGAATTTAGAAAAATGGATTCCATATTTAGAATCATGAGGTCCAAATTTTTTAAATATGTAACTTTTATTTTCAGACATTTTGAATAATTACTTCGGTAAATATTTTATTTACCATTGTTAAAGGGTAAATCCAGTAAATAAGGGTAAAAAATAATATTATAATAATATTAAATTACCTAACACATGTTATAACCCTATTTTATGATACATGTCCGACCATGGGCATCCTTTTGTCAATTTTGGGAGCCCGTGGATCCACTTTTAAGTGATAATGACACTTTATATTAATTAAGTTAAAGTAAATATGAAAATGACATAAGTATATATCTTTTAGTAAAACTTTTTTTAAATAGGGTTATAAATATTTTCTATTAGACTATAAATATTAATTATAAATATAAAAATATTTCATACATAATGGTATTTTATTTATAATTTTTAGACCCTGTATAATTTAATTTTTTTATGACACAATGACGATGAAATATTCTCCTTATTAATGAAATAATCAAATAAATTGTATTATAGATGTTAAAATAAATATAATTTGAAAGTATTGATTCCATCCACGAATTGTATTGGTTAATGTGACATGTTTGGATTTATTAAATGATTTTTTTTTAAGTAATAATTCTGTTAGTAATTTAACAAAAACAAAATAGAAAATAGTGTCAAAATTGACATAAAAGAGTTTTTAAAACAGATATTATATTCCTAAAAATATAAGGTTCGTCCAATGGTCTTAAATAATATTATATATGTCATTAATGAACCAATTTAGGTTCTCTTGGATGTTTATAGTAAGTTTATTAACCATAAAATATAAAAATACAAAGAGACGTGGTAAATGTCAAACTATTTGACTAAGAGTTAAATCTAAAAGATAAAGTTAATGACATATGAAAGTATTGATTCCGTCTCCACGTCGTGTTATAATTCTTATTCAATACATTATTATTTGTATGTGTATAATAATGATGTGTAATTTATGTAAATAATAAATATAACATGATAATGATTCTTTATATATGATATTACATCCAATTATATATTATATATAATATTAAAAGAATGATATTGTCACCCATGCGTACATACGGATTACCGTCTCCACGAGGTGAGATTCATTCCCCATCGTATCCATTCAAGACTAAGTTTCATTAGAGGATTAAAAATAATGTTTAAATACTTAATATAATTCTGAATATGAATAAGATACATCCTATCCATAACAAGCATTACTTACATAACAAAGATTATATAGGAAAACGAATCAGTTAACACCTGAAACGACGATAATACTAAGATATTATTAAAAAATAAATATTAAAAGATCATATATGATATCATATTAATGTATATTATTCTTTTATAATTTAATAAAAATTATTTCACCATTATACATGAGGTTAACCTACCCTCGACCAAGTAAAAGTACAAGGTAAAGGTTAATCTCACAATCTCTTTATTATCCTAGTTTTTTTATGTAAGTATCTACTAGGACCTCTTTATCATCCACACCCATGTTTATTAAAAATGTATTTCAATTTTTTTTACTAGACACTGGGTTAAAGTAATTTATACCCTTATTTTACCTTATATATTTTGAGATAAATCTTTCCATCGTTTTCCAAACAAGGTACTTTATGACCTTTTCGACAAAATTATTGTAAGAATGTTTTATTTAACTTATACGGAGGGTGGGACTATTTTCCACCATTATAACATCATCGAATATTCCCTTAAAATCTTATAAGAATATTTTCAAAACAAATTTTTTCTTTATAATTATGGGACTCTTAAATTATTTGAAAATATAAAGAGATATTTCTCTAAATTGTTTTTGATTTCATCTATGTCAACATCCTTTGATGGATTTTAAGTTTATTTGAAGTTGATTTATTATGATACAAAACTTCCATATTATATTGAAGGTTTTTTGATATGTTTTACTATGGATGTGATATTTTTATACCATTCATGGTTTATGGTTAAAGTATTGACATTTCGTATGCTAGTTTTCATACGAATGTTTATGTTATAGTTCAACCTTTTCATATGAGGAATGTATTGGACTTACTAAGTGGCGGGTGGAGCCTATTATAGCTCCTCGATGTATCGGTAGGTCTCATAAGAAAACTATATGTGTAATTGGATGAGGCCTTTCCCAATTTTATATATATTTTTGGCCGAGGAATTAATCATTTTTAGACGTCTTGGCCAAGGCCATGACAAAATGTTCCAGAATGTCCGGTATTATACATTCCCTCATTATGAAAATAATATTGATGGTTAATGTGGTGATTCAACTATTATAATACCCATGATAATGTTTTATTATGGCATTATTTACTCAGCTCATATTCCGTCCATAAAATTATTCATTTTTATTATTGGTAAAGGCACATAGTTTCAATTATTCACCATGCTTAATATTTATATTATCTTCCACTATATTGCTTACCCTTACTGAGCGTTTGAGCTCACACCTTTCTTATGTTTCATTTTCTTAGGATATGAAGAAGTTAGTTATGAGTTATTTGGAGGAATAATCTAGGAGGCTTAGTTGTTTCTAATGGATTAAATTTGTGTTGTATTTCTTTTCAAGTTGTAAAGTTGAACTTATGTATGAATCTTGTTTCCAATAATACTAAACTGATCGGTCTTTAAAGACATGATTTCCTTGTGATCATGCCAATGTTATGTAATAATGCATTGACTTTGGGTAACTAGGGTCAGGGAATTATAGTTGGTATCAGAGGAAGTTTTGTACAAACCTTGGAAACTAGATTTAGATAAACTCTGATTAGAGCACATAGCCCTAAGATAGACTTTGAGGATTAGTATAGTAGAACTTCCTAGAATTTTGGGTACTATAGAGATTTTTTGAGTTTTCCAAGCTATACTTCTCTTTCTGGATTCGAGCAGGTAGAGTCGGATCTGGCACATATGTACCTAGGGGTAAAACCCAAAAACACCTCTTTGATCTAGACTCGAATGAGAACTGGTGCACGACAACAGGCCTTTCTACACTCTTGGTTACGACACTCCCAGGGGATATGCTTTGGATAATTATCATTTTCTTTACAAACCATTATGAAGGGTTTATGAGTATATTATTTCTGAAAGAAAACATTTTTATGATTATAGATTATATCCATAAACTGTTAAACTTATGTTAAGTGTTTTACAAGATTGGATTTATGTATTGCGATTCATAAACTAATATAGTGTATGAAATTGTTTAGAAATGGTGCCTAGTGGGAGGAATGAAAACCAGATCAGTTCATGCACCCCATGTAGGGATTTCCCTCCCACTCAAGATAATTATAGTGGAGCTGGTGATACAACTGGTGATGGTCATCTTATCACTATACTGGGACAACTCACACAGTTCATGAATAATAACTTTACCCGTATGGAGCACCCTGATCCACAATGCGGAGGATCGATGTTAGAACGCTTCATGAGGCAACAACCACCAAAACTCAATGGGGCTACAAATCCATTAGTAGCTAAGAAATGGATAAATTCCTTAGAGAAAATATTCCATGCCTTGGGGAGTAGCGAAAGGGAAAAATTTGTCATGGAATTTTACTGCCTCACTGGAGATGCTGATCAATGGCGGTCATTGATTCAAAACACAAAAGAAGATGATGAAGTAACAAATATGGAATGGTGGGAGTTTAACAAAATTTTCTTAGAAAAATAATTTCCTCACGACCATCGAGTGGATATAGAAAGATAATTTCTGAGTCTGAGGAAAAAGGAGGATGAGAATGTTGAAAAGTATGAAGTTAACTTTACAAGGATAGCGAAGCACGATTCATATTATATACGTAACCCAAGAAGTAAGATTGACCATTTCTTTGATGGGTTAAAAATATTTCTCCTTCGAGCATTAGTATCAGAATCCTTCTCATCATATGAAGATATTGTCTCATGTGATATCAAGACAGAAAAGGAATTCTCTAAGTCTTATGACTTTAAAGAAAATCAAGAGAAAAAGAGATCTACTGAACACTCTAGGAAAGGAAATAAGGAAATAGGGAAGAAGGGAAGAATTGAATTTCCAATCTGTGATAATTGTGGAAGGAAGCACCCTGGTGCCTATTTAAAAGGAAAAGGAGTATGCTAAAAATGTGGATAGAAAGGCCATATTGCTGGTGAATGTAAGGGAAATAAAGAGGCTACCAATGTTCAATTCTACAGTTACAGGGAGATGGGACATTATGCAAATGAATGTCTTAAGCGTTAGGGAAACTTACCATAAAAAAGTTCAAGGGATCAAGTCCAAGCTTATGCGATCACTACTACTGAGGTTGAAGCCACAAAAGATGCGGTGGTAGGTAATTTAATGGTTTCCTCAAGTTTAGCCAATGCTTTATTTGATTCTGGATCATTTAATTATTTTATATCTTCTCAGTTTTCTAAGAAAATTAGATATTTCCAATTTGATTTTACAAGGGAGTTGTCAGTCAAAAATCTTAAGGGAAGTATCATTACTACAAAGTTTTGTGAATCAGTTCCCATTAGGGCATATAAATGTTCTTTATTTGCTGATCTCATCATCATAACCATGATTGAATTTGATATAATCATCGGTATGTATTGGATTTCGGACCATGATGCAAAAATTTATTTTAAGAAGAAGGAGGTTACGATTTTTGATGATGATGATAAAGAACACCTTATCTTTATAGCATAAACGTCACCACCTCGTTCTTATCTAGATTTATCCCCAGTAGCTCAACTAAATTCAATTATTGGAGAGGAAGAGAATGAAATAACTGTGGGTGGGGAAAAGAATGTTCAAATAGAGAATGTACCTATTGTGCACGAATATGCTGATGTGTTTCCAGAAGATTTACCTGGACATCCTCCAGAACGAGAAATTGAGTTTTCCATTGATTCAATTACTGGTTCAAGGCCCATATCAAAGACCCCTTATAGAGTGGCCACTATGGAATTAGTGGAACTAAAGAAACAACTAGAGGAATTTAGTAATAAGGGATTTATTTTCCCTAGTATTTCTCCATGGGAAGCCCCTGTTCTATTTGTTAAGAAGAAAGATGGATCTATGCGGTTGTGCATTGACTACAGAGAGATCAATGATATAAAAATAAAGAACAAGTATCCCCTACCTCACATTGATCATTTATTCAACCAACTTCATGGAGCTCAATATTTTTCAACGATTGACCTTTGATCTGGATATCATCAGTTGTGTGTAAATAAGGAAGACATTCCGAAAACAGTATTTCGAACTAGGTACGGGCATTACGAGTTTACAATAACGCCTTTTGGGATGAATAATCACCCTCTATTTTCATGGATCTAATGAACAATGTTTTCAAGGAATATATAGATGATTTTTTATTAGTATTTATTGATTATATCCTGGTATACTCTAAAGTCTATTAAGATCATGAAAATCACTTGCGCAACATTTGGAAAACCCTTAGAAGAAATGAATTATACGGGAAGTTTAGCAAGTGTGAATTTTGTCTTCAGGATATTTCTTTTCTTGGACATATTGTTTCTAAGGATGAAATCTCTATTGAACCTTCTAAGACAAAGGAAATCCAAGAATGGCTAGCACCAACAAGTATAACTAAGGTATGCGGTTTTATTGGTTTAGAAGGTTATTATCGATGTTTCGTCCAGAATTTTTCCTGATTGGCTGACCCATTAACGGAGATCACACATAAAGGGGTTAAATTTGTTAGGAAAAAAGAGTGTGAAGAATGTTTCAAAGAACTGAAGAGAATATTAGTCAATGCTCATATCTTGAATCTACAATCAGGGAATTATGGGTTTGTTATTTATAGTGATTCCTCAAAGAAAGGAATTGGTTGTGTCCTTATGTAGAATGATAGATTTATTGCCTATGCATCAAGACAACTGAAAATTCATGAGAAAAACTATCCTACTCATGATCTTGAGTAAGCAGCTATAATATTTTCTTTGAATATTTATAGATACTATCTCTATGGTGAAAAATGTGAGATTTATACTGATTACAAGAGTTTGAAGTATATTTTCTATCAGAAGGAACTAAACATGAGGGAGATTACGGATTTTATGTCAAGATGTATGGTTTTTCAACAAGTAAAAGTTGGAAGGCAATAACCCGGAAGAGTCATGCAACCTCTTCCCATACCTGAGTGGAAATGGGATAATATTATGAAGGATTTTTTCTTGGGACTACCAAAGAATCCTAGAAGGAACTATGAAATATGGGTCAATGTTGATCATCTTACCAAGTCAGCAAATTTTCTTTCTATAAGAGAAGATTTACCACTTGAACGTTTAGAAAGAATGTATATTAATGAAGTTGTAAGACATCATGGAGTACCCTTTTCAATTGTTTCATATCATGATCCACGTTTTACATCAAGATTCTGGAAAAGTCTTCAGAAAGCCTTGGATACCGAACTTCGTTTGAGCACTGCATACCACCCTAAAACTGATGGACAATCAGAATGGACTATTCAAACCTTAGAAGACATGTTGAGATCTTGCTCAATTGACTTTCAAGGTATGTGGGGTCAATATTTTCCTCTATTAGAATTTTACTATAATAATATCTTCCATTGAAGTTTTCAGATGACACCATATAAAGCGTTATATGGAAAGAGATGTCGTACACCAACTTGTTGGGACGATGTTGGTGAAAGAAAACTCATAGGCCTAGAACTTGTTGAGGAAATGATGGAAAAGGTGAATGTAATATAAACCCACATGAAAGCAGCTCAAATTAGGTAGAAGAGCTATGCTGATAACCGAAGAAAGGATTTGGAATTTCTGGTAGGGGATCATGTTTTCTTGAAGGTATCTCCATGGAAGGGAATTATACGGTTTGGAAAGAAGGGTAAATTGTGTCCCAGGTACATTGGACCTTTTGAAATTATAGAACAAACTAGGGTTGTAGCTTACCATTTGGAAATGCTGCCATGTATCTCCAAAGTTCATGATGTGTTCCACGTATCACTATTAATAAAATACATGCCTGACCCAACGCATGTACTCACCTATAAAAAATTGGAAATGGAACCCGATTTGTCTTATTGAGAAGAGCCTGTCAAGATTCTTGATACAATAGAACAAGTGTTATGAAACTGGACGACTCGTCTGGTAAAATTTCTATGGAGAAAACATAAAATGGAAGAGGCAACGTGGGAGCATGAAGAACTTATGATGAAGAACCACCCAAATCATTTTATGGAGTAATATTTTAGAAATTTCAAGGATGAAATTATTTGAAGGAGGGGAGACTGTAACACCCCAAGCTTCTGCGGTATGTTTCCCTTTGAATAATGCAATATCTTTCATTGTACGCAACTTTAAGATTCTAACACATCGCGACCAATCAAACTAGCCGTTATGAATAGTAATAACCTTTTTTTGAAATTTTATTAATTTTATCTTTCAAAATGGAATTCATTTATGGGTTTAGAATTTTGAAATTAGATAAGAGTGATTTTTTGGTATTTTTCTAAAAACATTAAAATTTTGATAAATAGTGAAAAATACTAAATTTTAATTAAAACTGAATTTTTAATCAAAATAATTTATAGTGCTAAATTATACTATTTATTGGGTTTTAAGTATAATTAAATTATATTTTTACCATTTAATTCTATTTTTGTCATTGGATGTAGTTTAACATTTATACTGGATATAAACAAGTGTCCAACTTTTGATAGTTATTATTTCTTAAAAACACACGTTTTGTTTTGACAACGAGAATTAATTTTAAATAAATTTCTACCACGTCTGTGTTTTGAATCTAGAAAAATGGATTCCATATTTATAATTAGGAGTTCTAAATTGTGTAAATAGGTAAATTTTATTTTTAGACAATTTGAATAATTACTTCGGTAAATATTTTATTTACCATGGTTAAAGGGTAAATCCAATAAATAAGGGTAAAAAATAATATTATAATAATATTAAATTACCCTAACACATGTCCTAACCCTATTGGATGATACATGTCTAGCCATGGGAATCCTTGGGTTTATTTTGGGACCCCATGAAGCCACTTGTAAGTGATAATGACAATTTATATTAATTAAGTTAAATAAATACAAAAATGACATAAGCATATATATTTTAGTAAAAAAATTTACATAGGGTTATACATGTTATCTCTTCGACTATAAATATTCATTAGAAAGATAAAATGATTTTTTATATAATGTTATTTTATTTATAATTTTTATACATTTTATAATTTAATTTATTTATGACACGATGATGATGAATTACTCTCCTTATTAATGAAAGAATCAAATAAATGGTATTATAGATGCTAAAATAAATAAAATTTGAAAGTTTTGATGCCATCCAAGTATTTTTTAGGTTAATGTGACATGTTAGGATTGATTAAATTATTTTTTAAGTAATAATTCTATTAGGAATTTAACAAAAACAAAATAGACAATAGTGTCAAAATTGACATAAAAGAGTTTTTAAAATAAATATTATATTATTAATTGATATTCTATTCCGAAAAATATATGGTTCAGAAAAAGGTCTTAAATAATATTATATATTTCATTATTGAACAACTTGAGGTTCTCTTGGAATTTTATATTAAGTTTAGTAACCATATAATATAAAAATACAAAGAGACATGGTAAATGGAAAACTATTTAACTAAAAGTTAAATCTAAAAGATAATGTTAATATAGTGACCCAAACCTGTCTAAAACCTATTAACTGAGTGATTTTAGACCCATACCCACCTTAGAGTTTAAATAATTTATTCGTGATCCATTATAAACTGAAAATGATTTTATTATAAAATAATATTTCTAGATTTTCCTAAGGTTCCCCACACCCCTCTTATAAAAAGGCACTCCCCCTTCTCTATAATTCACACCTTCAAAGGAATTTAGCTTGGCCAAACCCTACAAAAATACTCTAAAAACTATCCTAACTTTATCCTAGAGGATTTCCTTTAGTCAGAAAGCCAACCTAAGGAGCCCTTTTGATCACATCAAAAGGAAGAACCCGAAGAAGAGGTAAATATTTCATCACCTCTTTCAAGTTCATTTCTTCTTCCACTTCCTCTTTCTTTGTTGTTTCCATTATAAATTAATAAATCTAGTATCTTATATATAGTGTGATGTTATTATAAATATGGTACAACCATATTCATTATTCTATCCATCATTTGAATGACATGTCACCATACGTGCGTACGTATGGCTTACCGTCTCCACATTGTGGTGTAATTGTTCTTCAATACATTATTATTTTGATGGGTATAATAATGATGTGTAATTGATGTAAATAATAAATATAACATGATAATTATTCTGTATATATGATATAACATCCAATTATATATTATTCTAATATCAAAATAATGATATTGTCGCTCGTGTGTACGTACAGATTACCGTCTCCACGAACGCGATGAGATTCATTCCCCATGGTATCCATTCAAGACTAATTTTAACTATATGATTAAAAATAATGTTTAAAGACTTAATATCATTATTAATATGCATAATATACATCCTATTTGTATCAAACATTACTTATGTAACAAATCATATAAAGGAAAACGAATCAGTTAACACTCAAAACAACGATAATACTAAGATACTATTAACAAATCAATGTTAAAAGATCATATATGATATCATATTAATGTATATGATTCTTGTATAATTTAATACCAATTATTTCACCATTATAAAGTAGGTTAACCTACCCTCAACCAGAGAAAAGTACAAGGTAAAGGTTAATTTCACAATCCCTTTATTATTCGAGGTTGTTTTTACGTAAGTATATACTGGGACCTATTTATCATCCACATCCTTGTTTCTTAAAAATGTATTTAATTTTTTTACTAGAAAATGGGGTAAAGTAATTTATACCCTTATTTGACCATATATGTTTTGAAAGGAATATTTCCATTGTTTTCCAAACAAGGTACTTTATGACCTTTTTCGACAAAATTAAGGTAAGAATGTGTTATTTAACTTATATGGTGGGTGTGGCTATTTTCCACCGTTATAACATTGTCGAAGATTCCCTTACAATATTATAATAATATTTTCAAAATAAATATTTTCTTTATAATTTTGTGACTCTTAAATGATTTCAAAATATAAAGAGATATTTCTCTAAAAAAATCTTTTCATTTCATCTATGTCAGCATCCTTTAATGGATTTTAAGTTTATTTGAAGTTGATTAATTATGATAAAAAAATTACATATTGTATTGTAGGTTTTGTGATATGTTTGACTCTGAATGTGCTATTTTTATACCATTCATGGTTTATGGTTAAAGTATTGACATTTTTTATGCAAGTTTTAATACGAATGTTTATGTTATAGTTCAACCTTTTCATATGAAGAATGTATTGGACTTAGCAAGTGATGGGTGGATCCCACTATAGCTCCTTGATGCATCAGTAGGTCTCATGAGACAACTAGACATGGAATTGGATGAGGCCTTTCCCAATTTGATATATGGTTTTGGCCGAGGCCTTAATCATTTTAAGACGTCTTGGCTGAGGCCTTGACAAAATGTTTCCAAATTTCTGATATTATACATTCCCTCATTATGAAAATAATATTGATGGTTCATGTGGTCATTGGAATAGTAGAATACCCATGATTATGTTTTATTATGGCATTATTTACTCAGCTCATATTCCTGTCATAAAATTATTCATGTTTATTATTGGTAAATACATGTGGTTTCAATTATTCACCATGCTTAATATTTATGTTATCTTCCACTGTATTTCTTACCCTTACTGAGTGTTTGAGATCACTCCTTTCTTATGTTTCATTTTCCCAGGATATGAAGAAGTTAGTTATGAGTGAATTTCTGGCATAATCTAGGAGGCTTGGATGTTTCTAATGGAATAAATTCATGTTTTATTTCTTTTCAAGTTATAAAGTTGAACTTATGTATGAATCTTGTTTCCAATAATACTAAACTGATTGGCCTTTTGAGACATGATTTCCTTGTGATCATGCCAATGTTATGTAATAATGCACCAACTCTAGGTAACTAGGGTCAGGGCGTTACAATAGTCATGTATTAATTAATTATAATTCCTTCAAATATCCCCAAATATGTCATTATTGGTCTGATATAATGTATTCTATGAATAAATGGATATTGATAATAATGAATTATAAAACACATGTATGGATCACATAAAACACACCAATGACTACTTAATCCTAAAACTAAATATTCATCATCACCCACAACCTTTACATAAGGGTGAATTAATTTCACACGGCTGAAAGAGAAATTAATATACAATACTTACAATAGTTCTCTATGAAAGCAAGGACAATAAGAAATATAAATGGAAATATAAGAGTTTTCTTTCTCTAATCAAATTATGAATCTTCCAAAGACCAAATATCCTCTACCTAGATGCTTCCCTTCCACAAAATGTCAAAATTTACCTTAATTACATGCCCCCAGTGTCTAGAAGTGGTTATTATTTTTAATATTAGGCTATAGAGTGGTTTTGAAGATAGTTGAAAATTTCATGGATATGATATCCAAGATACATGGTTAAGGAACACGATTAGGAAAACCATAAACCAACCATGTAGTTTGTTCCATCTACCCATTCTTTGAGGAGAAAAGTTTTACCATTCATGCATCAACCACATAGTTAGAAATGTTTTTCATTTATCGAGTTGCATTTTTATGACACAATTAGTTAGACATTGAAAAAACTATGGATTTGGTTTTTTCATGTGAATATCCACCCCGTATGGATCTTGGTATGGGGTGCATGGTTCCTATTTTTTAGTGGAAACCATAAATAGTAAAAAAAGTGATAGCATATATCCAATTTTCCTCAAAAACTCATGATTTAGGCCAAATTCAATCAATTCTTCACTTTATGACCATTTTTCACTATAAAAACTCATTTAATACATAAAGTCACGACATTTAAATGTATTGTCATGTTTTAAGGTGAAATTAATTGTATAAATGGCCCATGAACAATAGTGCATCACTATTCCAACTCACTCCTCCTTATACACCATAATGGAATGGTATTAGTGAAAGGTAGAATCACACATTTTTGTATATGGTGAGATCAATAATGAGTTGTGCATATCTTCCTTACCCTTTTGATGATACACATTACAGACTACACCATACATACAAAACCATGTTCCAACCAAAGTGGAAAGAATAATTACCTATGAGTTATGTTATGAGAATAAATCTATTTTGAAACATATTCATATATGAGTATGTAAGGCATTTTTTAAGGAAAATAATACTAGTAAACTTACATCCTTAGGTATGAAATACATCTTTATAAGATATCCTATAGAAACCAAAGGATATCATATATACAATACCTCATATAAAAGTTTATAGTTAATAAATATTCCAAATTTATTGAAAAGGAACACATATTTAAAATATATTGTGGGAACAAGGGAAAATTTTTTAAAATTAAAGCTCATGATGTATAAGTTTTAGAATAAGAATATACTTCACAAGACCCAGTGGAAGTTTTTTCTAGAGACACAAGTCTATATAAGAGAACTGAAGAGGTTAGAGAACCAGAGATATATGTTTTTCTAGTCACCAAGGAAGGTGACAAGTTATTAGTCAAGAAAATGAACCTTTTTCGACAAGAAAGTAATTAATAGATCATATTTACAAAAGTAATAAGAAGCTATTCATTTTTGAATGGATTGCATACACCAAAACCAAGTTTGAATTTTTTAGATCCTCAAGTTGATGTAAATACTATTAGGTGAAGATGAGTATTCAAGAAGAAACTAGATATGGATTGTGAAATCAGTAGTTTTATTAAATGATTGGTTGCTAAATAGTTTAAGAAACATACAGTATGATGCAACTTTTTCACTATTATCTTTGTTTAAATCTATTATAATTCAACATACCATTGCAATTTACCATTATTATAAGATTTAAAAAATTAATGTCACGATTGTATTCCTTAATGGAAACCTTGTGAAAGACGTCTATATGAGATAACCAGAAGGGTTTGTGACACTATAGGATGCTAATAAGGTATGAAAGAGTCTATTTATGAATAAAATAGAGTTTGATTCTTGATTGTGGGGGGTTTCATGTAGTTTCACAATCTCTTCACGTCAGGTTCAACATTTTTGTTTCATGCCTATTTTTAGGTTGATTTACAATGGGGCTTATTCATGGGAATGGAAACATCCAGTAATTATTGAATCAATGATATGGACTTGATTTCAAAAGGCAGGCAATCACTAAACATTTTTTCCAATTATTCTTAGTGACTCACATTGGTCAAGAGGATGGTACTTTGGTATCATCACACCCTTTTGGCGGGAATGTTTTCATACTCCAAGAATCTTTTATAAATTTAATTTATATTATTGAATCCTTTATAAAACCTAATATATGACCAGACACCCTTTATAACTACAATCAGTCACATATACATGTAGGATTAACTACCTATATGTATCAATGATTATCCTTCAATGAATCCATATGTTTTTATTCAAGATTTTCCATTGAGATATCCCTCTATATGTATCATCAGTTCTTCATCTCATCAAATTATACAATTATTTATGAATTATTTTAAAGGAACATGGTTTAATGCCTCATGATTGGGTTCTCTGTAGTTTATTTCCATCCAATGCTATGGTTAGAGTTTTGATGTCAAAATCAGGCCCATGATAAGGTATTTCTATCCATAATTGTGAAAGGAATCATAACCCATGTAGTTTAGTGCGGATTAATGGGGCATGTCATGCCTTTTAGGGCCAGGTTATAGGGACCATACCATGTAGTTTTATTTCATGTGGCAAGGACTCCTAGAAGAAAGGTTCTCAACAAAGGTTGGTGGGGGACTTACACATGTGCATTCATTGATGGTTGAACCCATGGGAAATATGAACCGATGAGAATGGATTTATCTTACAAGTAATATGGATCTATTAAGATAACTCTCATTGAGAATATAAGCCAATTAATATGAGATGATTTGTTATATAAAAAATATTTCTTTCTAGGTAGGTATTTTTTCCTACTAGTAATATGGCCCAGTGAGGAGGATGGTTGGTTGAAGGTGTTGGGATTAAACTATAGAGATGATTTCTATGTATCCTGCAAGTACAAGAATTAAATACCAAATAGTTCTTTTTTTTTGGGATTAAACCTATGGGGGAGTCCCAATGTTACTTTATTGGGAATATAGACCTCCAAAGGTTTGTCTCATGAGGAATATGTAACTTTTAGTGGATTAAAAATTGTTTTGGATCTTAAACCTAGTGGGAGACTCGTACTGAAGTTTTGATCATTATATTTTCATGAACATCACTGATCTCTAAGACCATGTGAGTCATGATCAATGTGAGAAATAAGATACAATAGAAGATTATAAATCCAAACAATTATGCTTGGGAGGGACTTATAATTGAATTTGATTCCCAAGTTGAACATTAATCCTATCCCACTGGTGGAAGGGGGAAGGGATATAGAAATAAGAAGGAATATAAAATTCTAGAAGATAGGCTAGGGGATTACTCCAAGAAGAATTACTATTTAACACCTAATCAACTGGTTTATGAGGGCGAGTTTATGGTGGGGTAACCGGGAAGAAACATGATATTTTCCTATTCTCATATTCTTGCATGATTCTAAACCCCACCCCTGAGACTTACATATCTTTCAAATGCATACATACTACCTGTTTCGATTCACATTTTAGGTAGCATATAGGGATGGATATCACTGTTATACCCAATTTCCACCATCCCTAAGGCTAGGATTCTCATTACTATGATAATTCATGACTTTCAGGATTAAAAGGACTCTATAAATTGGGGAGGTTAAATGTGATACTTCCTTTACCCAAAGAATGCATGATCATGAGGGAGACACACTAATGTTTCTCATATCTAGGCTGGATAGATATGATGGATGCATGGGAGGTCTCAGTGATGCCATTCCTATGTTTACGTATTATTCATAGTTATCCATTTTGACAGTTCATGAAGGGGCCAATATGAGGCTAAATACTATATTGAAGGAGGATATTGAGAGAAGAAGGGTAAAATAACCTAAGTATACCACATTATGCATAATGTTCTCATTATGTAGGATGGGAACCGTGATGGGGGATCTTTCGAAAAGGGTATTCCTTCATGATATATTTCCTTCAAAAATAAAAGGGTCTCACCTTTGTGGAAGACTAAGAAAGTACCTATTATCATAAAGGATACCCCTTTGCGACTGGGGGATCTTTGCTGAGGATACCCTCTCCGTAGGGTCTCATTAACCTTTGTGGTATATGGTAAATTAATTACCTGCTGAAAGTCTCTCACTTAGTCTTCTCTATTGTTGTACACTATTTGTATGTCTTCTTTGTATGTTTATTCTGATGATAAGACCATGTATTTATAGGGAACTTGAATAAATGTTTTCCTGAGATACCTAGTCAGACACATACAATACCCACCTTTGTGCCACAAATAATAAAATCATCACATCATCCACAAAGTATTTTGGTTTATAGGGGTGTTAGGGTGACTTCCTTGTACCAAAAATGATTTTTATTTTCAAGAGGGGGGGTGGGGGGGTTATTTCAATGAATCGATCCACAAAAAATTAATTTTAAGGGGGACTGGAAAACACACCTCACACCATAAAAAAATTTCATTTATGGGGGCCTAAAAAAACCTCTCACATCAAATGAAAAATCAATTTCAGGGGATATGAAATTACCGCCTTAGTCTATAAATTATTTTCATTTGTAGGGACTGCATATGAAGCAGTGTTCTTTCATAGAGATGAAATACGAGGAAAGAGGTGTATGTTTTGTGGTTTGGAATAATTTTTCAATTTTAACTCCCTAATTTTTTTCTTGGATTGATTCTGTATTTTCCAAATTTCTTATAGATTCTAGAGACTCCTTGAGAATGTTTTTGGGCCCAAAAAATGAGCTGCATCAGAATGGGGTCTGATTAGCATGAATATGAGGAAATTATAATGAATAATTTTTTACCTATTTATTGTTGTGTGGTGTGTGTGTGGGCTCAGAGGAGGGCCCAGAAAAATAAAAATGTTTCAATCCAAACTCATTTTTCATGTAGTGACAACATATAATTTAGGACACACTCTGTACTTGCAGCCTAGAACCCTTCCTGCATAACAATTTCCTTTTCGATTGGCCACTCCAATATAACGAATTGTTTTCTTTTGTGAAATAGTATTTTTGTTAACTAAATATTTTTATTTTCAATAGAATTATCATATAAATGGAACAATCCACACAATTTAATGAATGTTATAAAGACTACATATTAAACCATATGATTTTCATAGTGTTGGATTTGATATAAAAAATTAAATAAATAAATTTGATTCCCCTTTCCTTGATTCCACTAGACCTAAAATATTTTACTAATTTTGTTTCTAGAGATAATAGATCATGATATGAGACACATATTTGGTTCGATGAAATCTATTATGAGGAGAAAATTTGGTATTGGGAATACTATGGATGACCCTCAATGCCATATTATTCCTCAAGAAGGTATCCTGAAGAATATTTTTCTACTAGATTCTTAAGATTATCCATTTCCCATCAGGATTATTTTATATAACTCCAAGTTAAAATATGATTCTTTGAACATGATGGTTAATCAAAACCTTACACCAGATTTATTCTCAAATTATGTTCAAGTTAACATCTCTATTGCGAGCTATATTATTCCATAAATGATTAAACAGAAAGTATACATTTTAAATGGTTCCTTATGGTCTCACAATAATCAAAATAATTGTGACATATCCCTATAATACACTATTCAAGTATAAACATCCATTTTTATAGTTTAAGTGGGTGATTCCAATAGAGGGTGGATCTTGATGGGGTATTTTTTGGTATAGAGGGAGTTTATCCAATGAATAGGCCTAGGAAATCTTGGTGCATCTGAATTACATATAATTTTATGAATGATTAGAGGCTATCTAGTTATACCATGTTGTTTGAAATTCCCAAAACATAATATATCATAAAGCTGGTATATATCCTGAATTGATAAGTCTTTGGTTCTTGATTACCAACACCTTTCACCTACCACATGGTGAAGTTGGGATTAGTGTGTGGGATATCTACCAATTGAGGTAAATTCCCATCCTTGGTAAGTGTCTGATGGGTTTCTTCCTTTAGATAACATGCAGTCAGATGCCAAGTAGATTCCTTCCTTAGAAAGATTTTTTTGAATATGGTGGAGAGGTTATTGGGTCATCCCCTTCACATCCATTCACTTATCTTGTTCAGAGATTGGATAAAAATATTCTTGCAACCTAGTGGGATAAGGCCAAAGGTTCAGCATACCAGGACTCTTCAAACAAAATAATCCTAATATGTTCCAAGTTCATACTAGTCTATCCTCAAGCTAGGTCATCACACTACACGAGATTAGAATATTCGACCATATATATCATTAGACTTTTGGATGGAAGGATTTTTTCCATGTTCTTGAGCAGATGGATCTTCCCTTCATGGGATGCTTACTCTGGTGTTAGGGTTGTCACCTTGATCATGGAGGCCATGTTAGTTGAGGGACACCCCATCAACCTAGTTGTACCCACTCTTTCATATATTTAGAAGTTACTGGGCCATATTAGGAGGGAAGGTATTTGTATCATCACAATGATCCATTCTAATTTTTATACAGCTGGATAGTGAATCATTTTCATTGTTATGAGTATCAATACACCATGATGATCCCTTATTCTATTTTCACCCCAAACTTCTCAACATTACTGATGTCCACCCAATATCCTAATTGTTGATATTTCTATTGCATTACTAAAATATACCCTCTATTTTTCTTTCATTACCTAATTGGAACCTTCTGTAGTAGAAATGGAAAATGGCAGTGGAAACTTGGAAGAATGTTCTTACATAATTTCATTTCAATATGATATTTTTTCATATAAAAGGGATGGAGTGATAATTTATGAACCTTACACCCCAAACAGGTTTGCGCAAAAGTTTGGATGTTTGCAATAGGCTACATCCTTACCTTTCACCTGGGTTAAGAGGGAATCACTTCCAACCATCCTTCACCAGATTTGGTTGATTTTGATGCATGAGGATTCTGGTATGGAAATCATTTTGACTTCTACTAATGCTTCAAATAACTTTTCATGGGATTGTTCCAAAATGTGGGTGGAATACTACATGGATGGAATATTAGGGAAACCAATATTATGGGGGAATAAGCCACTGAATCCTCTGAGTTATTTTCCTATCATATTTCCATAACGGGTATCTAAGGAAGAAAATCACATTTCTAAACATTCCAAGAATTTTAGAGAATTTCATCTTCAAATTATACTGAAATTATAAGCGATATAGACCCAACAATTTTTTCCAGTATTTTTAGTTATGTAACTTATATTGGTCCCAATGAGATGGAAATTGTAACTACATTAGCATGTATCAAGCTTACTACTTCAACCCCGAAAATTAAATGATAAGCAATGATGGGAGGTTTTATTGTAATTTCATAACAGATTAGATGAATCCATTCTACGGTGAACTTGATAATATATTATATACCCATAGTAGCAGGTGAAATAAATTTGGATCTAAATGTAGCTCTTGATAATTAGGCTATACAAAAATGGTTTTGGTGATAATTTTTCACTATCATTGTAGAGACTCCTTTAAAGAAGATTATTGACAAGGTAGATGGTCTTTGTAAACTATTCCTTGGCTTGATAATAGGTGGGTTTGAATACTGACATCAACATATCCTTATCCATCTAGTTATCATATATTGGGAGGAGTTATCAGTTCACGAACATGACATCTTATTTATAGTGACCCAAAACTTTTACATATAAAATTACATGATTTTAAGCATAATTATACATTAGAGTACAAGACAAGGATCGTGAAGTCTAGTGTTTTAGAAGACAAGGAACATAAAACTAAAAACATGGAACTAAATAAAAAAGTCATTTATTTATTCTTCATTAGGATCCTGTAACTTCTATTGTGCTCATACATCTTCATAGGATAACCTAGGGATAATGTGAACAAACAGATGAGCTAAAAGCACAGTAAGGGAATAAAAATAAGAATAAATCCTTAAAACATGGGTTAGAAAACTTGACATAAAGAAATTAAAATTCATGTAAAATAATGGATCAAAACATATAAACATGGAGTCATATAAACATGGAATCATAGAAATGTAGTAGCAACTTAAAACATGATTTTAGTATGAGTCAAGGATAACCGCCAAGATCTTTTCCCATAGTAGCATAAGCAAAGGATAACCGCCAAGACCATCACACAGAATATCTCAGGAGACATAAATTTACCCAATGAATTAGAGTACTATTTGGGAATGACCATCTTAATATGTTCATGAATATTCTTTCCACATAAATAATCATACATAATCAATTAAACATAAATTTAATAGAACCCAGGAAGAGAAGTGGGTATCACATTCATGACATAAAGCATAACGAATGGGTGTATCATAAAAGTGTCCATGAGAGAAAGGAATTAAAAAATAAATGGACATTAATAAGGTAAAATAGGCATATATAATGGAAAGTTATGTAAAAAATAATTGACAACATTTAAGGAGAGTATTTAGGAAATTCTTAGCATCAAAACATTTCAGTGTGGTTTTAAGGAAAACACTAAAGAGATTTTAAAATAGAAAATAGAAAAATATTTAATATAAAACTAGAAGTGAAACAAGAAGGTTTTAATTATAAAAAGAATTATTTTATAAAGATAAATGTGGATTAAAATATAATATAGAGTGAACTTGAAATTGGGTAAATATTTTGGAATTTCCCTTAAAACGAGTTTTCTTACTGGGAAGTATTGAGGAGGGAATCACTTAAACACATGTATATCCCAGAAAGAGAATGAGGAATGGACCTTAAAACATGATTTTGTATCATATAAATTTTTTTAAGTTTTAAATAAAAATAAAAGACATCTTTATCTGGGTAAAAATAAATATTGAGCAACCCGAATGAATAAAGGCAGTTCAAGTAGAATTCCTTATGGATTATCATCATGATACCAGGTGTACTTAAGAGGGATTAATGAGATAAAAAGGTATTTATAACATTTTATACATAATGAGGAAATTATGGGGGAGGTTCTTAATCATAACCCACCAATAGTAATTACACATAAAAGGCCATAAAATAGAGGACAATATTGGATAAAAGTGAAATGGAGAGGATCCCTTACCTTATGACCATTGGTGTTATCCACTTTTTATTAATGAACTAAATAAAGAAATTAAGTTTATTAATTAATAATTCTAGAAAATATTCTATATGTAATTGATTTATTATAACCTTTTTTAGTTAGTTAAAAACCTTTTTATTGGTAATAAGGTTCAATTTCATTGTACGGGTCTGTTTTCTTACTTGGTTTTAATGATCAGTTCATGTTAGGATAAACACGTATGATGAAAGTGGTCATCTAGAATTGAAGTTTTATGTTATTAGTGAACATATAGGAGATTAAATTTTTATAAAAATTCATTTTTTTTATTGGGACTGAAGATGAATTATTATATAAAACCTTAGTGAAAACCTTTTTGGTTAATCATTGGGTTTTGATTAAAACGAACTTGTTTTGATTTATAACTTAATACTATTTTTACAAAAGGATTAAAAAACCTTATATAGGGTTTATTAAATATATAATAATCTATTTCAACCATAATACAAATGGTTTTCTAGCCATAATTAAAGATGATAATAGAAATTGATAAACTGTTGTCCTTGAATGTGCTAAATTAACACATCTCAAACGATGTTTTCATTTCTTTAAAATAATAAGTGGGGAAAGGAGAGATGATAATGAAATTTCCCATTAGAATAAAAAATTATAGTACATGTATAGTACTGTATTTTTCATACCATTTGGATGAATAGAGTTTAGGAAAGAAAATAGAGAAAACTAACTTAAAAATGAAAGAAAAGAAAAGTGGAATTTTACTTCTTGAATCAACCTTCCATGAGAGCTTCTTAAGGGGGGGGGGGGGGTCGGCCCTTTTAGGAGACCAAAGGCTGTTGAACGTGAGGAAGAAGCTTGGGGAGATATTTGGGAATAATATAGGGAAGACACGATGCTTGAGAGGAGTTAAGAGGAGAGGGAGTGGGGGGGGGTTACAGTGAAGGAAAAGAGGATTTTCATAATTTTTTAATCATTAGTTTACTAATTTCCCTCAAGACCAGAAATAGTGATGATTCCATGAGAAAAAATAGTATTTTTGCATGTGAGTTCGAGATAATGGCCTTAAATCTCCCATACATCAGCTGATGACATCATAATTCATGTATTTAGTATTTATCGCAAATTATCGTATTTTACTATTTATAAAAAATTCATGTATTTTAGAAATATCCTAGAAATTCACCCTAACCATTTTTGATGTGTAGAATCCAAAAATGAAGTCCATTTTTCAATTTTTTCTAACTATGTTTAATTTAATATTTTATTAAAATCAAAATTTACTTGAAAAATATCAATTTTAAAACATTTATTTTCTTATTCCAATATATAGATATATCAAACTTTTACCTGAGTATTATTTATATACTATCATAGGCAAGGTTACTATTAATTAGGGTATATCACTATTCATAGGGGTAAATTACTATTCATTAGGGTAACATTACTATTCATAAGGGTATATTACTATTCACCAAAAATTAAGTTGTTCATATTAGACTCCAAATAACATACTGATCACAACTGTGTATGTCATATTTTGGAAATTTAAATCACAGAAGTGAAAAAATTATGTTTAAAGGTCACATAACACTTAGTAGTTCATTATGTTGTGATTTCATGTGATTATATCACATAATTATTAGAAAGGAATTTATATTGATAAAACATTGGGTCGTACAATCTTCCCCCCTTATGAAATTTTTCCCTCAAAATTTCATTTTTACATTCTAAGACATAAATAGGTGCAGGTACTTTTCCTTCATTGCCTCCTCTAGTTCTCATGTTTCCTCTTCATACTTATGGTTCTTCCATAGTACCTTGATGAGGTGAGTATTCTGGTTACATATAAATTTATCTCTATGATCCAAGATCTTCACTGGCTACTCCTCATAAGAAAGATCATCCTCCAACTAAACAACCTCTGAAGAGAGTACATGTGAAGGATCTGGTATTTACTTCTTTATGAGGGATATATGGAAGACATCATGTATATTGGAAATGGTAGGTGGAAGATCCATTTGATAGGCCACAACTCTGACTTGATTAAGGATCTCAAAGGGGCTGACGTACCTGTGACATAAATTTCCTTTCTTCCCAAACCTCATGACCTTCTTCCATAGAGATACACATAGAAATACCATGTCTCAAACTTTAAACTCAAGGTATCATCGATGATTGTCTGCATGACTCTTCTGTTGAATTTGGGATATATTGATATGATAATGAATGGTTTTCATTTTCTCCACCATTTCATCGAACATTTCAGGTCCTAACAGCTTATGCTCACTGACTTAATCCTAACTCACCGGTGTTCTGAACCTTTTCCCATAAAAGGCTTGATATGCTGCCATTCAGATGCTCAAGTGGAAACTGTTGTTAGAGAATTCAACCAGTTGAAGATGTTGGTCGCATCATCCAATGAATTACATAGAACATTATCTCAACATTTATTCTTGTGTCAGAATAGTTCTATTAGCTTGGCTATCTGTTTGAGGTTGATAGGCCGTATTGAAGTTCAATTTAGTGCTTAGAGCATGTTGGAGACTTTTCCAAAACATCGATGTGAATCTAGGATAATGATCAGATACAATAGATAGTGGTAATCCATGTAGCCCTACCACTTCATTGATGTAAATCCATGAAATTTTATCTAATGATAAGTCCTCTCAAATTGCGATAAAGTGAGATGTCTTCATAAGATGATCCGAAACGACCCATATAGCATTGTTTCCTCTGGATTTCCTTAGAAGTCCAATAAAAAAGTCCATGGTAATGTTATCCCACTTAAAGGATGTTATAGATAGTTATTTCATCATCCCCTTATACTTTTTCCTCTCATCCTTCGCTTGTTGACATACCAAGCCCTTTGATGTATATTCAACAATCTCCTTTTTATATTGTCCCACCAAAACATTTCTCATAGATCTCGATACATATTTGTGCTCCCTGGGTGGATTGAGAAAGTTGAGTTATGTGCATCATGAAGAAGCTTCTTCTTTATCTCTAGATATGATGGTACACATAATCATGGCCAAAATATTAAAAATTCTTCCCCATCAATCATGAACTCTGAGGCTTTCCCATTTCTGATATCTTTCACCCTTTTCATAATTTCCATATATTTTCTTTGAGCATCCTTTATTTTCTCCATGAGAGATGGTTGATCAATAATTTTAGAAATGATTGATGATTTTCCTCCCTTAATTATTACCATGTCCATCCTTCAAAAATATATGGAGATCATATCCTTTTCAATTCTCATCATTGATAAAGATGAAGGATCCTTTCTACTTAGAGCATCCATCACCTTGTTTGCCTTACTAGGATGATAGTGGATTGAACAGTCATAATCCTTGATGAGATCTATCCATCTTCACTGGTTCATATTAATATCTTTCTATGTGAATATATATTTGAGACTCTTGTGGTCAGTATATATCACACACTTCTCCCTATAGAGATAATGCCACCAGATTTTCAACGCAAAGATCACAACCACCAACTCCAGATCATGCGTGGGAAAGTTTTGCTAATGGATTTTCAACTTCCTTGAGGCATACCTTATCACTTTATCATTTTTCATTAGAACACAGACTAAGACCTTCTTTTAAGGATCTCTATACACCATAAAGAGTTCTCCACTTATTGTAAGTGTTAGTACTAGCACAATGATAAACCTCCTTCAACTCCTTGAAACAACCTTCACATTCTGGAGTCCAGAAAAACGTTACTCCCTTCCGTGTCAGCTTGGTCATTTGGTTTGAAAATCATGAAAAGTTTTTCACAAATTGTCAATAAAACCCAGATAGACCCAAAAATATGTGGATCTCCATTACAAATGTTGTCCTAGGCCACTCTTCAATTTTCTTTGTCTTGGAAGGGTCTACTGATATCCCTTTATTGGTGATAACATTCCCTAAGAATGATACTTCCTCCATCCAGAACTCATATTTACTATACTTTTCATACAACTTCTCCCTTCACAATGTCTTTAACATAGTATTCAAGTGCTTCTCATGTTCCTCCTTTCTCTTGGAGTATATCAGAATATCATCAATAAAGACTACCACAAATTTGTCGAGGTAACCTCTAAAGACTCTATTAATTAAATCCATTATAATTTGTGGAGAATTAGTGATTTCAAAGGGCATAACTATGAACTCATAGTTTATATATCTTTTTTGAAAGTAAGTATTGGAAATATAATCCTTACTCACCTTTAATTGGTGATATCCCGACTGAAGGTCCACCTTAAAGAAATAACTAGCCCCATACAGCTGATTAAACAAGTCATCTATCCGTGGCTGGGGATACTTGTTCTTTATAATTATTTTATTGAGATCATGATAATCAATATAGAGGCAAATTGATCAATCCTTCTTCTTAATGAAGAGGATTGGAGCACCCCATGGTGAAGCAATCAGTCATATAAAACCCTTCTCCAGATTCTCATATAACTGCTTCTTCAGCTCTTCCAGCTCTAATATGGCCCTTCTATAAGGTGTTTTTGATATAGGTAGAGATCTATGAATAAGGTACATTGAGAAATCTACCTCATAACCAGGAGGAAGGCTATGAAACTCTTTTAGGAATATATTTGTGTAATCCCTCATGATAAGCATGCCTTCAAGCATGATTATCTCCTTTGTCTCAATCATTTGAGAAAGATATGCTTGATCATAAGGCAACAATATCCACACTTGAGATGATGATTCTAAAAGAGATTTATCTTCCTCCTTATAGTTGTAAAGACTTTAAGGATGCTTTGGGGTGTGAAGAGTGATCTACCTTTCCTGATAGTTGATTATGTCTTTGTATAAAGATAGCCAATATTTCCCAAGATAGTGTCAAAATCCATAAAGGAAGTATTACAAGATTTTTTGGGAGGTTTAGTCCACAAACATTAACCAAGGAGGAGTTATAAATAATGGACACAATAATTTCCCCCTTCTCTATTATCACAAATAATTTGTCCTCCAAATTTTGAGGTGGTGTTTGAATAGTTCTACTAAACTTTCATGATTTGAAAGAATGCGTAGAACTAGAATAAAATAGTACATTCACTATCCTTGAAGGAATAATTAGCGTACCTATCACCACATCATTTTCTGGATCCACCTGAATGGTAGTGATAGGATAATACCTTCCTTTTTGCCTTGGAGTTTTTTTTTGATTTCCTCTGCCAACCCTTAGCTTAGGGAAATTGTTCATATAATGACCATGCTCCTTACAGTTTTAACAATGCACCACTGGCTGGGCATTGATCTAAACCTTCCTTTCTTCTTCCTCATTAGTGGTATTTTTCATATCCCTTTGGCAGTTCTTTTCCAGATGTCTTAGCTTCACACATTTTAAGCAATTCCTAGTTCCCTTTAGATAGTTCCCATGATGCTTCTTCCTATAACTTTTACAAGTGGGATATTTAGGCTTTTTTCCATCATGGGATTTTTTGAACCACCCATGTTATTCTCCATTTTTTTCTTCTAGTCATCAGGCCCACGAGACCATTGAGAGTATCCAATCTCCATTTCAACCTTGAGGGCACAATATAAAATCTCTTCATAACCATCCAAGTTTTGAATCATCAATGATTTTCGTAGACTCAACTTTATCCAACAAAAGAAGCAATCCAATTTGCTTTCGGTGTTCATGGAAAAGCCAGAGGTATACCTTGAAAGCCGTGCAATGTTTTCTTTATACACCCCAATGGACTCATATTTCTTCTGCTTAAGACCGAGGAACTCTCTCTTAATCTTGAGATTGAAGATTCAAGGAAAATGTTTTCTGAAAAACATCCTCTTGAATTCCTCATAATCCATGGAATCAATTTCCTCCCGGGGCTTTGTATTATTGATTAGTGTCCATCACTGATCAACTTCCCCATTAAAACGATAAACCACTAGTATGACTTTCTCTTCTTCCAAGAACAAGAGAACAAATAATATATTTTCAATGGAGTTAATCCACTATTTCGTGAGGAGGGGATCATAATATCCGCTAATCATTGGAGGCCTTTTCCGCGTGAAGGATTCTAAAAAAAATTTCTATTTACTTGGAGGAGAAGGGTGTTCTACATGATTCAAGTTATTATTCATAACTTGAGTCAGATTAGAAAGTATTATCATGATGTTTTGATCACCTTCCCTCATCATATCAGGCATATCATTAGGAAAATATTCACATTTCCTATCACATTGGTTGTTGAAACGTGTTATTCTATTTCCCTCCATTAACTAAGAAAAATAACGTACAATAAGAGGGCTTGAATGCTTAGTTATTGAACATAAAAGGAAACTTTTGAACATAAAAGGATAAAATTTTAAAGGATAAGTATATCCTAACATGTGATTCCTTAGGTTTAAATTTAGGTTATCCTTGATCTATTTATTATCTTATATACTTATGAGATTTTTTTATTCCCTTTATAATGGTTTGTAATAAGCTCATGAATCTACCATAGCATATCCCCTGGGAGTGTCAAACCAAGAGTGAAGCAAGGACCATTTTCGTGTACCAAGATACCCAAGGTCAAGCCCAAAACTCCTTTTCAAAGTTTTCACTCCTAGGTACATCTGTGATAGAGCCGCCTCAACCTGTTTTTATCAAGACTTGGATGTATTTTTATGATAAACCACTTACTCTAAACTTACCAAAAATTAGGGATGTTTTGTTATACTTCATATCATCCTTAAGGTTCCCACTATGGTGATCTATTCCTAATCTCAAAAAATAACTATACCATCCTCTGGTACCAAATATAGCAACCCTAACCTTCTACATATAACATTACATGATTTTAAGAATAATTATACATCAGAGTAAATTCTAAGGATCACAAATTCTAGTGTCTTGGAAGACTAGACACATAAAACTAAAAACATGGAACTAAATAAAAAATTTCTTTATTTAGTAATTATAAGGAGCCCCAAACTTCCATTGTGCTCATACATCTTCATAGGATAACCTAGGGATAAAGTGAACAAAGGGACGAGCTAAAAGCCCAGTAAGGGAATAAAAATAAGAATAAATCATTAAAACATGGGTTAGAAACTTGACATAAAGAAATAAAAATTCATGTATCATAATGGATCATAACATATAAACATGGAGTCATATAAACATGGAATCATAGAAATGTATCAGCAACTTAAAACATGATTTTAGTATGAGTCAAGGATAACCGCCAAGATCTTTTCCCATAGTAGCACAAGCATAGGCTAAACACCAAGACCGTCGCACATAATATATCATGAGACTTACCTTTACCCAATTAATAAGATTGATATATGGGTGCAACCATTTTAATATATTCATGAATATTATTTCCACATAAATAATCATATGTAATCAATCATACATAAATTTCATAGAACCCAGGAAGAGAAGGGGGTATCACATTCATGACATAAAGAATAATGAATGAGAGTATCATAAAAGTGTCCCTGAGAGAAATGAATTAACACATACATGGAAATTAATAAGTTAAAATAGGCTTATAGCATGGTAAGATATGTAAAACATAAGTGATAACATTTAAGGATAGTATTTAGGAAATTCTTAGCATTAAAGCATTTCAGTGCAGTTTTAAAGAAAACACTAAAGACCTTTGAAAATATAAAAGGGAAAAATATTTTATTTAAAACTAGAAGTTAACTAAGAATGTTTTAATAATATAAAGACTGATTTTATAAATACAATGGTGTATTCAAAAATAATATTGAGTGCACTTGAAATTGGGTAAAAAAAATTGAAGTTCCCTTAAAATGAGTTTTCTTATTGGGAAGTATCGAGGAGGGAATAACTTAAAAGCATGCATATACCTGAAATAGAATTAGGGATGGATATAGAAACATGATTTTTAATCATATAAAAATCATTTATAACTGGTACATAAAAATAAAATAAAAATTCATTTGGGTAAAAATAAAGACAGAGCAACCTGAAGTAATAAAGGCTATTCGGGTAGAATTCCTTATGGATTATCAGCATGATATCGGGTGTACTTAAGAGGGATTAATGAGAGATAAAGGGATTTATAATATTTTATAAATCATTTAAATTATTTGGGATGTTCATAATAATACTCCATAACTATTAATTAAATATAAAATGGCATAACATAGAAGAAACTCTTTAATAAAAGTGAAATGGAGGGGATCTGTTACCTTAAGGCCGGTGGTGTTCTCCACTTGTTATTAATGACTTGAATAAAAAATTAGTTTTATTAATTAATATTTATGTAAACTCCTCTATATGTAATTTATTTATTATAACCTTTTTTAGTTCATTTTAAATCTTTTTTATTGGTTATAAGGTTCAATTTCATTGTTCGGGTCCGTTTGCTTGTTTGGTTTTAATGATCGGTTCATGTTCGGATAAACACGTATGATGAAAGTGGTTTTCCAAAATTGAAGTTGTATGTTATTAGTTAACATCAAGGAGATTAAATGGATATAAAAATTCATTTGTTTATTGGGAGTGAAGATGAATTATTATATAAAACATTTGTGAAAACCGTTTTGGTTAATCCGTGGGTTTTGATTACAACGATCATGTTTTTCTTTATAACTTAATACCATTTGTAAAAAAGGATTACAGAACCATAAATATGATATATTACATATATAATAATCTGGTTCAACTATGAAACAAATTTTTTCATGACCATAATTAGATATGATAATAGAAATTGATAAACAGTTGTCCTTGAATATGCTAAATTAACACATCTCAAATGATGTTTTCATTTCTTTCAAATAAAATGTGGGTAAAGAAGATATGATAATTAAATATTCCAGTATGGTACTGGATTTTTCATACCATTTGGATGAGTAGAGTTTAGGAAATAAAATAGTGAAAAAGAACTTACAAATGAATGAAAAGAAAGAGGAATTTTATCTCTTGAATCAACCTTCCTTGAGAGCTTCTTAAGGGGAGAGGTTTTAGTATTTTTAGGATACTAAAGGATGTTGGATGTGGTGAAGAAGTTTGGGAAGATATTTGGGTAGAATATAGGGAAGGATCAAGGCTTGAGAGGAGTGAAGAGAAGAGGGAGTGGGGGTGGGGTTATAATGAACGAGAGGAGGGTTTTCATAATTTTTTAATCATTGGTTTAATAATTTCACTCAATACCAGAAATATTGTGGATTCAATGAAAAAAAAAAGTAAAGTGTGCATGTGAGTTCAAGATAACGGCCTTACATCATCCATACATCAGTTCATGACATCGTAATTCATGTATTTATCATTTATCACAAATTATCATATTTTACTATTCATAAAAATTCAAGTATTTTAGAAAAATCCCAAAAAATCACCCTAATCATTTTTTGATGTGTAGAATCCAAAAATGAAGTCCATTTTTCAATTTTTTTTCTTCTAAATATGATTAATTTAATATTTAATTAAAATCAAAATTTACTCAAACAATAATAATTTTAAAATATTTATTTTCTTATTCCAAGATATAGGTATATCGTAATTTTACTTGAATATTATTTTTATACTATCATAGTTAAGGTTAATATTCATTAGGGTATATCACTGTTCATAAGGTTAGAATTAATATTCATAAGTTATGTTACTATTCACAAAAAATTAAGTTGGTCATATTAGACTCTAAATAACTTACTGATCACAACTGTGTATGTCAGATTTTTGAAATTCAAATCACAGAAGTGACAAACTTATGTTTAAAGGTCACATAGAACTTAGTAGTGCATTATGTTGTGATTTCATGTGATTATATGAAATTATTATAAGAAAATAATTTCCATTGATATAACATTCGGTCATTATGATTTTAATTTAATGTTTTTAACAATCATGAGAAAGCTTTGAAAGATGCCACTATGGAGCTACATCATTTGGTTTCTAAGGAAGCATAAATCCATGATTGGATTTTTGTAAAAACTAAAGATCAATGAGAATATGGGTATCACATAGCCAGAGTGAATCCAAAACTATCATAAAAAATATAGGTATAGAATCCATTGGATGAAAAAGATGAGAGCTAGATGGAAATGTTAAATAGAAATTACCATTGGCTGAAGTAAAGGCTAATCCAAGATCCAATATTGATAAGTTCCTCAACACTTCTCATTAGGAACTAGAGTATTTACTGAACAAAATTTTTTGATTCTTATTTTAACCATTTTATTTGTTTCTCTATACTCATAGCATCAAGTAGAGACTTTGGGTTGTGTATGTTCTTAATTTATCATCCTTTAATGAATAGATTAAAACTTATTACTTCCGATTATTTATTTTTTATCTATTTTTGATTTTAATCTCATAATTTCTTACAATTATTTGAAAGGTGGATTCAAGATATTCTAGATAATCTGAATAATAAATAACAACTTAGGTTATAATCATAAATACTTAAGTCGAAATGATTTTTTATTTATTCTTCAAGTGTGGTTCATGGATGTGTATAGGTATAGCTATCAATATAACATTAGATATGATATGTTTGAATTAATTATCTTGTGTCAAGATTTAGATAGTATTATTTTTTGAGTATCTAGAATGAAATTTCAGTAATGGATATATGTAGTGCTCTGACTTTTACCCAAGTCAAGGGGTCTAAGGATCATATATTGTCTTTTTTATGGGGCCTTTGGATAGACCCAATAGGGTTTGCATCTTTTCTATTTCTTCTTGAACTTTTCTTAGGCCTAATAAAAGGGGGACTCAGTGGCCAAGGATACTTTCAGTATCTTTTAAGTTTGGATTAGAAACACTATAAATCACTGTCTTAGGGTTCTCATATATGAGATAGTAACATGGGATAGGTACATAAGGAATGATTGTGGAGCATGTTCGAAAGGAGACTTACATTATGATGCTATTAGGGGGTATAGAGATAAAAGGATTATCCCCTAAGGATGAAATTATCAATGGTTGATAGGACACATTGGGGGAACACATTATGTAGATCCATATAGGGCATAATATACATAGTCAAATAAAAGGTGTCCTTCAGAGTCAAGTAGTCTTATTTCTGATAACCAAGGAATGTTTTTTAGGATCCAATTTTCATAAAACACTAAAGTGTGATTTTTGGAAATATTGGATGTCCTAACATTGTGATGGGAGAATTTAGAATCAAGTATATCATGATGGGGTGTCTCTACTCCCATGAGGATATTGAGATAAAATATTTAATGGTTAATATATAAGGATTTTTTTGCATGGATCTACCTAAAATTAAAGGGAGAAAGGTATTTTTAATTACATTATAGATAGGCCAGTATGTGAGATATATACATCATTAAAAATTTCATTGGATTAATGATGAATCTATACATAGTTCTAAGAAATTTCCTTACATAGATTTTGATCATATGTAAATGATGGAAGGACATGTGAGGGAGGCCACCATCAGTATTTTAAGGTCATATAGAATGGTCCAATTACTCCCTTGACTCATGAAGAGGTTTAATTTTATAGATTTTAATAATAAAAAAATCTATAAGTTCATGTGATCAACGCCTAATGCGTCAAAAAAGAGGAAATTAGAGGATTATACCAATTTTACCGTGAACACTAATAAATATTTGTTTTAGCATGCACCATGGGATTTTCCATTCCATGGAAGTCCAATGAAGAATGATTTGGAATTTTCAGGACATGAAAAAGGGGAAGTTATAAACTATGATCTTGGGGGATCTTGGGTTTGAGGAAATGTTATGAGACAAGTATATAAGGAATGAACATGGAACATGTTTGAAAAGTGTTTTTTTTATTTTTTAGGGAATATTAAGATAAAATGATTTCCCCTTAGGATGAAATTATCTCTGATTGATATGACACATTGGGGGATCACATCATGGATTTACATATTGGGATTATTATTCATAGTCAACCAAATGGTTCTGTTTGGAGTTATAAGCTCTTATTTTAGATAGCCGAGAAGGATTATGGAGATCCGAAATTATCAAGACATAGATTGTGACTTGTGAAAGGGAGATATCTAAGTGTGAATGAGGTATTTAAATTAGAACTAGCCATGGATGGAAAGTTCCCTACATATATTTGATTCAAATGTAAGGATGATGAATTTTCTTCAATTATGAGCTTATAAATGAAGTAACTCATGTTGGAAGCTTTTACATTGGATGGGGACATGTACAAGAGATGTTCTTTTTAATTTAAGGCTAGGTCTACAATGAGAGATACAGACATAACTAAATATCTTTTTGGAGTGAGAATCAAGGCACATGTGGTACTTGAAGAGGAAACTGGTGTGGTATAGGACCATCACCAAAAGTAAAGTTAGTTTTTTCAAGTAAGGGACAAAGTTTCAAGAAATTTTACACCATGAGAAATGGTTGTCAACAATGTAGTTTAACATTATGAGGAGAGGATATTGGATGAAAAATTTAACATCATATAGTGAGTATGAGGTTCCGTATAGTTTAACATATTATTAAATTGATGTTGTACAATAATTTAACATCATACAACTAGGATGTGATATTTTTTCAATTTAATGTCACATAATTTTCACACAAAATAGTCAGCGAGGTAGTATATCCAGTAAGGAGAATAAGAAAAATACAACATGAATGGAGAGATTAAGCAATGATATAGAAATTTCATGAATATGAATAATTAGTTTAATATCATAGTGCTCAGATAGGTAGGTGTCTAGAGTTTAAGGTTGTGAAACTTTGAAAAATGATGTTCCATTTAAGGTTTCGCAAAAAGGACCAGTATTTGATAACATAACCATGAAAATTGAAATAATAACATAAAATATATAAGCCCATGTGAGTCATTATATATGTAGTAAATAAGAGGAGTCAAGGAGTTATCCAAATTATACAAAAAAATGACAATCAAGGGTCGGTTGCAGCGTGTACCACTTGAATATTTATTCCATGGAAGTTTGGCTAAGAATACTCCAATATTTTCTAGATGTGAAGAGGAGGAGTTGTAAACAATGATCTCAGGGCTCTCAAATATGAGAAGATGATATGGGAAAAGTAAGTAGGGAATGAATATGGACTTTGTTTAAAAATCAATTTTCATTATAATATTTCTAGGGTGTATGGAGATAAAAGAATTTTCCCTAGAGGATGAATTTTTCTCTAGTTAACATGACACATTAGGGGAACACATTATGAAGATACATATTTTTTTTAAAAGGTTGGGGCTAAAGCCTCATTTACTATTAAAGGAAAATAATGAACTCTTTAACTAGGTAGAGGGAGACCCATTACATATCCTGAAGTCCTAGTGGGCATTTAGCCCATTACATGGCCCATAGGCCCAATATTTTGGCCCAAAGCCCATTTGTGAATAGTACTGCTACAGTTCCATGCTACTACAGTACCACACAATACCCGCCACTACTACAGTACCACACAATACCCGACGCTGCTACAGTACCCACGCTGCTATAGTACCACATAATACCCACCGCTGCTACAGTACCCAATTTCATGTAGTTATATCCTGTATATTTCCTAAGACCTACGGGTCATGTAATATCTATGACTATGAGCCTTGTAAGGGTTCCCCCTCATCCCTTGAAAGGGGGGGTTATCCAAAAATCAATAAAAAATAAGGCCTAATGTCATATGGTAAGAATGTAGGTCATTCCCATTAAGGTCTTGCAATAAATACCACTACTCAGTTTAACGTTTCATAGTGAGTATTACTAGTTTTTAGATCACATGATGTATTTATTGACAGACCCTGCATTGTTAGGGGGTGTGATACACTCATCATATATGCTAATCATTCAATATACTCTATTAGAGTATACCTTATGGATAACAAAAGGTTTCATTTTAGTTCAATATTAGGAAGCTTCTTCCCAAGTATCATTGGGGTTCTGAGAACCAAAACCAATTATCCTTAGAAGAGTGAATAGAGACAAAAATTATTAATAAAATCTAGATCTATTCAATTTTGATAGACCTCTAAATGATACAAGACATACAATCTATTCTCATATAGTCATTCCAATTAATCTAGTCACTGTTGATATTTCTCATCTATGGATTGCTTATCACAAATTATAATTTGAAGTGAAGGAAAGTGTACTTTAATGGGAAGTACTACTTCTTTCCCATATACTAGTGATTACATGGTCTCTTTCATAGTAGTGCGGTTTATAGTCTGGTAAACCCACAAGGTATGTATAAGTTTATCAGGACAATATTTCTTATCCTTTTCAATAATTTTTTAGAGTATGCTGGATAGAGTCTTGTTAAAATATTCCATCCATGTATTCATCATTTCATGATAATGATATGAATAGTTGAACCCAATGTTCTACTCCCGGTATGACCTTTTTAATTCAGAAGAGCATAAATCTATGCTATTGTCCTTCAGTATTTTGTGAGGGACACCAAATCTATTGATGATTTTGGAATTAATGAAATTTATTACTCTCTTTTTCCTGACTTCCTTGAGGGTATTTCTTCAAAACGTTTGTAAAATATGTTGGTAGCAATTAATATGTACTTAAACTTCTTAGATGCAGTGGGAAGATAATCTCTCATGAAATCGATTCCCCACATGAAAAATTACTAGGCTTATTTGGAAGTGTGTAATAGTTCTATGATATTATGGGTGAAGTTGACATGAACTTGAGAGGAATGATGATTTTTGGTGGATAGGGTGAAATCATGCATCATTTAAGGTCAGGAATACCCAAGAATCTTAATTTTATTATAAATCACGATCCTTGACTGATGGGAACAATAGATATTGATATTTACTTATTCCATGGCTAAAATATTTCTTTTTTATCAATATAACCAAGGAGGAATCCATCTAATCCTCATTTATAGAGGATCTTCTAATGATTCAGGTTTTCATAAAGCGTAATGTTTTCTTCCCCTTATCATATTTTCTCTTTTATTTCTCTATACGATGGAAGAACCCCATTTTGGAGGTATTCCATTATGGGAATTATCCAGCCTATCATTGTACCTTTGGGTCCTAGTATGGAATTAACCTTATTGATCTCTTCCATAATTTCACAAAAAATGGCCTTACCATTCTGGGGTACATGATGCTGATGACTATTTTTCACGGTATAGATCTTCCAAAGTTGTAGTTGTGTTTTCCAACACATATTCCTAGGAATTCGATGAATGTAGGACATGAGTTAATGTTGTATCTATGAGGAATTATTCTTTAAACCCTCAGACATAGTCAAGTAGGGGAATAAACTCTTATTTTCTGATAGAATAATCACTATTAATCTTCTTTATCAACAACTATAAATCAATTTTAACTTTAAGGTGAGTCACTAGTATTTGTAGCATCAGTTCTAAGCATGTAATAAGGACCTAGTATTTTTCCTCATTATTGTTTCATCCTTCTATCAATATAATGGAATAATAGAGAAACATATTTTCTAGAGAGATAAGAATTACCCCCAACCCAACTTTATTATGCTTAGTGACTTTCATTATCCTCCCTGTTGGGATTTTTGATGCATCTTAAAAATATATCTCCCATATTAGGGGACCACATTGAACATACAAAATCTCTTCATTAAGTAATTTATTATTCAATAGAGTTATTTCTATAGAGGGATGTTTTTTCATAGAATCTACCACCACATGGCCTTTTATCACTTTCTGTGTCATTAATTTAATGTAAAAATATTGCAATAAGAATACCACTATTCAAAACAAATTGTCATAATAGAAATGTTGAGGATGTATTTTAGTGATTTGTCATGGTATACAAATGGATCTTTTGATTCTATAATTAGTGTCTCAGTTTCTGAACTGAAAAAATTAGTGTGAGGAAACTATTCTAGATTCCTAAATATCGAGTGTCAGTATCAATCATGGTTTTACCAGGATAATATAAGTTATTATTTCTTCCAGTATCATTCTTCTTTAGGAGAAAAGTTCCTAGTGATTTATCTAAGATTATCACAAACAAAATGAGTTTCTTTCCATCGATAGGTGGAATTGACAACAGTGGACTAAAAAATACTTCTTAAGACTATCAAATGTTTCTTGAAAATCATTGGTCTATAGATAAGTAACTTCATTTTTAGTAGTTTGTTTAAAGGTAGACATTTACCTACCATATTCTCAATAAAGCATCAAATTTAAGTTAGGTTCCATTGTAGTCCTATCAACTCTTTGAGGTTTTAAGAAGGTGAAATTTAAAGGATATCTATAGTATTCTTAGGTTCAACTTTGATTCTGTGATGGTGTAATATTAAGCCAATAAAATTTACTACGGTAACACTAAAATCAAATTTTAAGGGATTCATTTTGAAAATTTTCTGTTGTAGCATTCTATAAATAATCCTAAGACCAACAAGATGATCAGATCCATGCTGAGATTTTACCACCGAATCATTGACATAACATTTGACAAAATTTCCCTAGAAGGGTTTGAAAATATGGTGCATGGAACATTATTATACAGCGCCAACATTTTCCAACCAAAAATAATCACCCAATATAAGTATGTCCTTGAGGCGACAAGAAAATAGGGGCCTCTTCATCAGTAGGGGACATACATATTTGGTTGTATCCTGAATATCCATCCATAAAGTGGAGACCTTGATATACATCTACTGTGTTGACCAGTAATTTTATAATCAGGATTGGGATGCCATATTTTGTATAATACCAGTTGATATCTATGAAGTTGATGAAAAAACTGATCTTAACATTCTTATTTTCTATTGGGATAATATTTTCATAACATTTCAGGTATTTAACTTATCAAATAGAGTTTTCCTTAATGATATTTTCAAATTCAGCTTTGACTTTGGTGGCATGAGTTAGATGCATTCTTTTAGCATCCTTCTTGTAACCATTAAGATATTTAGAAAACCCAAGTAGTGGGTGGACACATCAGGGTTGAGGCCCAACATTTCTATGAAATTAAAGGCGAACACATCTTAATTATACTTTAGAAAAGAGTTTTATGCCTCTTTTTCATCAGGTAATATGGATACACTGATCAATGTGGGTCTTATATCTTTCTCTACACCCAATTTTATCTTCCAAAGTTCACTGATGGTGGAAAAAATTCCTTCCTTGAATGTTGGAGTGGAATCTTTGAGGTCCTCCACCTCTTCTTCCTCTATACCAACCCTAGAGAGAATGGGTGATGAAGGGGGATCGTCCAATATGGGTGAAGAACTACCATTTAAATATTTTAATTATAAGGTAGGGGAATTATCATTACATGTTAATGTTATAATTACTTCTTTTAACACGACTGATGATGTTAGGGTCTTTCAAAGATTTGGGGGGGGAATAAGGGAATTTTCAATCACGGTGTCACCATCATTTTCAACGAAAGAGATATATCTAAAATTATCTACTTTAGTTGAGGGAACTGATATTATCAGATTTGATGCACATGAAGTTTGTCTAGGGAGGGGCAATTTCACGTTGTCATTCTGATTTTTATCTCCTAGACCTTTGGGTCATGGTAGTATTATGTTCATAAAGTCTGTTTGGGTTCCTCCTTTCTTCCCTTAAAATGAGGTTCTATTATAATAAAAAATTTATAACCTTCAGGACATTGGATGGATGGATGGTTGATGTTCAATACATACTCATCATTGATATCACTAATTGGGAAATCCATGGTCATTTCAAGACTATTTAGGGTTGTAACCCAAGAAACATAATTGGTCATGGGTTGTTTTGATTCCCTCTAGTAAAACCCTACATCTATGTATTGATATTCACAAGACTCAAATAGATATTTATTAGCATGAAATATTTTTATATTACTATTGATATAGTATTTTAGATATTGGTGGTATGATGAAGGTATCACCACATATTGATGCAATGAAGACCATCCTAACTGGAAATTGAAAGTGGTATCCTACTGAACAGTAAAGAATTTAGAGTCAAATACAAGGTCCCTAAATTATGTCCTGAGTTTAATTTAGCCAAGGGGTTTTTTGTTTGATGTTATCATAACCCTAGAGTGTCATAGTGGATAGGGACAGATTGGATTCTCTATAAACCAATTTATGAAGTGTCTAGATTGAAATGAGTTTGACTCCTAAACTATTATCAATGGAATCCCATAAAATGTCAATATTATCTAGCTTTAAACTCACATAAAAGGGTCTAATGTTCCCCTATATAACAACATACATGTCCTATTCTATGAAAGATATGATAATTTTTAATTCCATAGGATTGATCTCTACACAATACGCTTTAGCAGCTATAACCTCTGCTTCAAAATCTTAGGGGATTTAGTAAGGCCTTTATGAAAGATTATTAGTGATATTTCAATAAATTGAGAGCATCCATGATTGAAATTTTGGCTGGCACCATGGATAATTTATTCAAGATATCATATTTCTAAGTCAAAGGTCCTTATTTCCATGCATGAGGATATTCCTTAGTAGATGCCTTAAGAGGTGAAGCATTTGAGGTGGATAAGATGTTCTCTTGAATAGGGGTTGGGGGAGACTGTATCCTTGGTGGGTTTGGCTAACTTGGGGATCCTAATCACCTATGTTGGTTGACAGCTTCACCCACTCTATCCAATATTATAAAAAAATTAGTTCTGGATGAATTTTAGTGAATGTGGATCCATATTTTTGCTCTTGATGGGCTTACTAAAGGGACATCCTATGAGTTTTAATATCATAAATAGTTCTGATGGTGATGTGGCTAGAGTATCGGGTTCATCCATGACTATTCCTTCCCCTACCACCTGGATTTTGTGGCCTCTTCCTCTAGTTCCCAAATCATGCATAGATAATTCAGGTTCATAACTATACCAATCATTGAAAAATGGGTCCATTAGATGAGTGAAATTAATGGAACTAAAGATTAAATATTCATCTAATGATGACTTAATTTGTTGGGGTGGTTCTCATCCCATTGAGATTAAGGGAATGAAGGTTTAGAGGTTCGAGAATGAATTTGGAATCTATACCAGACCATCTTCTTATTCTTGATTACCATTTCTGCCATTATACTATTTATTAGAAGATCATCTCTTAAAGGATCATTGTGATGATGAATTTGGTTGCACAATGGAAGAGTAGTTTGGGGGAATAATTCGTTGGTTCAACTATGCCTTAATGATGGAATGAGTCAAACTGATTATATTTATAGGCATCCAATCATTAAAATTACGTGTTCCCTTTCTTGGAACCTCTTTCCATTCACCTTCATCCTCTAGAATGGTAGTATAAACACATGAAACTTATTAAGGTGGATTTACTAATTTTACCCACATGAATCAACCATATTTTGAAGAATTTAATTAAGTAAAAATATATCCTGAATGGAATGACCCAACATTTGGTGGAAGGATAAATATTTTGGGCAATCATTATGGCCAACCTGATGAGGCCTCATGGGCTTTGGTAATTCCAAAAAGTTGTTTTCCATAGATTTTATAAAGTAGTTGGGAAATTGTTCATATTAAAAGGAATAAACATAATTATTCCATTCCTAAAATTTATTTCATTTATGTTACCTCTTCTCATCCAGATGGGAAAATCATTTTTTTCTCTTCTTAGGAGGAGGTTACACAAGATTGGGTGCTGGTTTTGGAGCTGGATCTAGTGTAGGATATGGATTCAAATTGATGATCACAGTTTCCATATTACCCATTATTTTTCCTTGAGTTACTAGGATAGGTTGAGACTTGGATTTGGTTAGTATAATGGATTATTCCAAATTTTAGGAAATTAATATAAGGTCCCAAAACCTACCTTTATATTTTTCTATGATGAGCGATGTCTGAAAATCACTATAGAATTTCTCTATATAGAGGGATAAAAATCATCCTAGGGAAGCTTAAAGTTTAGAGAGTAAATAAAAACCTTTTACCTAGCTATGAAATTTGAGACCCTCTCATTTTCTAATTGTTTTAAATTTGATAGGTTGAGGATCATCATCTTTCACAACACTGAGATGAATTAATAAAGAAACCACTGATGAAGATACTTCTATACTTTGATTGACTGGGCTAGTAGCTGGTGCACAATACAGAGTCTAGTCCTTATAAGGTTTTCAAAAACAATCAAGGTTTATCTCATTCTTATTGTTCAAGGTTCCCCATTATGGGACCAAAATGGGATATAAAGTGCCTGAAATGTTTCTCTAGATACCCTGAACCTCCAAATGTTGGAAATGTAGGGTTTACAATGTTGGGAGGAGGAAGATTCACATATACCAATTTAGGGTAAGGTTTACCATCTAGTTGTACTACTGAACACTATCCTTCCATGTATTCCAATCAAACTGTTAATGAATCAATAGTGTTGGCTATCTCTGGGGGGATGGTGGGTTGAATGAGACATTAAACTTGGGAAGCAACAGGTAGGGCCTGATGTGGCGGATCAACCTGTACTTGTTGTTCAGAACCTTCATGGGATAGCCTATGATAATTGTCCAAACATTGGTATGGTTTCTACCCTAATAGAGAGAACTCCTAATATCCCACTATCTTTGAGTCCAAATAAATTGGTTATTTGATCCTAGGTCAAGAAGATTTTTCGAAGCTACTTTTGTTGGCATAACAAGCTCCTTTTATATAGGGATGTTATCCAAGAGAGAAATATGAGGCTCTTCTTAAAGAACATACCCAATGGGGATATTTTCTCTAAGTACTTCTATATTAACACACTTCAACTCCTTTATCTCAGCTTCATATGGAGAGAATCTTACCTCAATCATCAACATTTTAACTTATCCAGGTAAAGGGTGGGATGTGGATATGCCCTTACCATTCTATTTAGTTGAATCATGCTAATGGGGTGGTAGAAAAGAATATATATATGTCCCTATTTTCTCAATCCTTTAATATTTGGTATGCACACCTTCCCCAATCATTTCAGTTTAAATCATGTTTTGAATAGGAACACCCCCTCATATTACACTACATTGTTTTCATGATCTATAGTGTTTGTAGGATCAATGATAATGATTTTACCAAAATGTAATTCATTGAGGGTGTCACATCACTATTGGGATAACAAAAGGGTTGATTTATTATGTGATAACCCTAAGAGAAGTCATGATCCCTATAAGTATTTATTCCCATGGTAGATCATTTTAGTTTATAACCTTTTTGTGGCCTCATTCTTTCTTATGAGGGTTCTGCGAAGGCTATCTTATGAAGGGAGACCTAGAGAGAATCCATAGAGATATTTTATGTACCCATTCACCTTAAGATATATGGCATACTAGTTGAGGCACACAATGATGGCTCTATTTGTGACACATCCCCTAGTCTAGAGAAGACTGACCTCTATGGGGGGAGGAGATTGAGATAAAAATACCCCTAGAACTGTGTGATGGGATTGCTCCTGATACAATTTTAAATAACTTCAAATAGGATTTAGTGATGTTGATAGAGGTTGTTGAGAAAAAAACTCCCCCAGTATCGAGGTCAAGGGTTTCTCCCATATTTCTATGGTTGCGGCTATCATGAATTCTCTGTTGATTTTTTAAACCTTTATTCGATCTTGATCTAGGTGTAAAGTAATATCTACATACAAGATACTTATTTATGAATACATCATTGTTAATCGATGATTGAATATTATCATGTGATAGATTTTATAAATATTTTAAGATGCCTTAGGTAAGAGTCTTTTTATGGATTTCTATCGCTGGGCATGATGCTTCATAGATTTACTCATGACTATATCCTACTGAGTATGCCATTTGTTATAGATAGATCCCACTTTTGAGAGTGGACTTGAAGTAATGACATTGAAGAAAGAAACTTATAGTGGTATTTTTTTTCATATAGTGAAGTGAAATGTCATACTCCATGCTTTCCTCATCCTCTTATATGGACACCAAGTGGGGAATTAGTGATTAATTGATGAAACTTGCATAAATCATTGACTGAAAATTATTTTTTATTAAAGAAAACATTTTTGTGGAAAAAGTGAGAAACCAAAAGGTCCAGAAAAACAACCAAACAACCCTGAACAAAAACCAGAAAGAAACAGGAACTACCTCATGCACGCAACAACAACAACCACCATCCCTATAAGGGACACTCGGCGATCCCATGCAAGCATGGTCCCTCCCAATGTTGCCATCTCTCCAAATCAGCCATATCCCAAATGTCCTGCAAAGGTTATGGCAGAGTGCTCTAGCCCAACGAGGATGTCCATACTGCACTTCCCAAATCAGACCAGGGGAAACAAATTTGTTTGTTTAAATTTTGAATAATCATCCATATATTAGATGAATCTCAAGTATGCATCCTTTTGAAAACGTTTTCATAATATCATACTAAGGAGTGGATGTGGGCCAAAACATAACTGATACATTATCCTTGGATAGTTTTTTCTTCATGAGTGAAGTATTATTTTCTCCTTCTACCAGATATTCACCCAATTGATCTAACCAAAGAGGATGTTTCTCATCCACCTTATTACAAGTGTTGATACTAGTAGGATTCACCTCTACTGTGTGAAATCCAGATGATCCAAGGGTGATTTTAAGAATAACCATTATCTTAAGATGTCTTTTGATTGATAAAGAATATCACTTTTCAATAAAAATGCATCAATAAATATTGAAATTATCTTCCCAAGTGCCTCTTGTTATGAGGGATTTCTCACAATTGATTCAGAAAGGGGAGGTCCTTCTTGTTGAAACTAATTTTCACTACAAGGAGGACCTTTATTGTGAACACCATCATAGGGTGGACTACCATTATGGATTAATGTTTGGCCACAAGGAGGGGCCTGGTGGGGTATACCATAGGTATGACCTTTAAGGTGGACATTAAAAAGGGGATAACATTCTTGATATTTTATATTATAATAATGAGGAGGGTTTTCCTGGATATCATCAAGATAAAATATCTCACGATTGATCTTAGTGTGGAAAAAAGGATACGTTCATGAAGAATACTTTGGGAAGGACCTCTAAAGATACTGGTAGTAAAAATTCATGGAGAAAATTTTCAACTAAAGCTTTTGATTATATTAATTATTAATAGATCAATAGGATATTAAGCCTCCATTGATAGTAGTTTGAGGGACTCAAGAACACCAGTAGTAAAAAGAGAAGGGTTTTGGGTCTACTCATAGATTTTTAATTATCATTGGAACAATTTCTTTTTGTTTTCTCCTCATCAGGATGACTAAGCCACATATCATAGACAACGAATTTTATATATGGGAGTTTTTCTTAGTGACACTCATGTAACTACTAGGATATGTTGACAAGTTTATATGTTTTTGGTAGGGATATATGTTGATAGGTTTCTATGTTTTTGTTAGGGATATACTATTATCTCATAAAATGTTCCACTAATGTTATGTTCCATTGTGGTAACTCTATTTTTTATCTTGCATGGATGCCACCACCATTTATTTCCTGTGTTATCTGATCCATTACTATCACAAACTATGTGGTTCCAATCCCAACCATTCCGGGCTATAGATCCGTAAGGATGTCCTTCTGTCGGTGCCTCTCCTCTTCAGCATCCCTATTCCTTCTGTGGACAACCATTCTGAACAAACATATCATAGATGATGAAACATGGTAATATTTAAATTCAATAACATTTTAAATTAATCATAAAGTGAAAATAATTTACAACATTCTTTTAACATCATCCTAACCCCTAAAGTTATCTAAACCATCATCTGATACCAACTATAAGGACCCGACCTTATTACATACATAATCTTGAATTTATTCAAGAAATCACTTCTTTTTTACATTGATGATATTTTCAAGTTTAGATCTTTAGAGAATTGGGAAAATAAATTCATAACATTACACATTATTATAGAGTGGATACCATAAAAATAGTTTCCATTTTTTTTCAAAATATAAAACATTAAAACTTAAACATGACTCCTTGACAATTCTTCAACATTTAACATAGATTCCTTCTTTTTATTACACATACATTAACCTATGAAAATCAATTAAAAACTTGGTATGAGCACAAAAGCTCAGTAAGGGATGAAAAATAAGGAAAGATCACATTATTCCATGAATACTCATAATGAATGAAATCATTTTCAAAAGACATGCTTGTCACCCATATATACTTAGTTTTTGTAACATGAGATATAAACAAGATCCACAAAAAACATAAGAACATAAATATAGTCATAAAGGTATATTAGGGCATTACTAACATAATATTGTAACCCTCATGGCTACCTTGTAATTTGTAACCCTCACGACTACCTTACTTTTTGTGTAACCATCATAGTTACACTTGGAGTAACCATACGACCGACCTCCAACATTTTAAAGGCCCGGAACTCTTTGGCCCTTTCCTTTTTCAAAAAGAATGTCAAGAAGTGTTTTGGAGGGTAAAATTGACTTTTCCCACACCTTTCAGAATTTTGAAACTACACGCCGTGTAGTTTGAGTACACGCCGTGTACCCCTTTTCCGGGTATACCCCGTGTTGCAGGCCGTGTCCTCGCCGTGTGAAGTAAATGAGTACACGCCATGTAGTGTAACTACACGTTCTGTACCACCTTGCCGAGTATACCCCGTGTTGAAGACCGTTTCCTTGTTGGGTGAAATAATGGGTGCACGCCGTGTGCCCAGTTCTACACGCTGTGTAGTACTTCCCCGCGTACGCATTACCAGTCAATCGCTGTGTGCCGTGTTGGAGCCATGTCCTTACTGTGTGAAATAATGGGTGCATGCCGTGTGCCCAGTTCTACATGCCGTGTAGTCCTTCCCCGCGTATGCATTACCCTCAAACCGTGTGTTGACCAGTCAATGGCCGCGGAGCCGTGTTGGAAGACGCGTGGATACCGTGTGAAAGAACCAAGTACACGCTGTGTACCATAAAGTACATGCCGTGTACTTTTTCTTTTCACGCCTATAAAAGGAGGGGTCCCCTCCTCCTTTTCAACACACAACTCTCCTCCCCTCTCCTCTGAGCAGAGCTCTCTCAAGAGACTCGAAGTCTCTTCCTTCCATAACTTCTTCGTCCGAGCTCCGATTTACGATCCGTCAGCGGCCACAGGATCGTAATGACGAGGCAGAGCTTCCGATCTTGTATCCGTTGTCTTTCCTTCGGCCTTTCCTTTCTGACTTCCACCCGAGGAGGTTTTTCTGGGACCCGACAGAAGTGACGGACGCCGATGGAATTCTTCTATGGTTGATCTGGGGGAGCGTTGCGATCCAGAACCTGTTGAAGTAGGGATCTTACCTTCATCTCTCTACTTTGTGCATCATGCAGGGTGGGTGTTCTCTTGTTTACGTGAAACACTTTTGAACCAGTTTAATGATGATAATAACTGGCTTATACGACAGGGTTGGGAAGTTGTGATTGTTGTTACTTTATACCCTGTGTTATTATGTTGTGAATTGAATGATCTTATACCTACTGAAAATCATGGTCATTGGGGGCCTTTGCTTACACAATAAAATGTTTCCCTCTCCTTCTGAATGCTCTTATGGATCAAAACCTTGTGGATGTGTAAATTGGTTAATCACGTAAAGTTGGATGTTTAAAATCTGTAACACTTTTGTGATCACCTCGGTTAAACGAAATGGAATAATGAACATGTGGGTGTTGGCTTGGTTACGTAGCACGTGATGGGGGTGTTTTGTGGGTTGTTGTGGATAGGGTGGGTAGTAGGAATGTGGTTGGCTTGGTTGTGGGTTGGTTTGAATGTTATGTTGGTGATGGGCAGCGGGGCCACAATAAATGGTATTAAAGAGGTGTTGATGTACAGGTTTTGGTGCGGTTGTGGTTATGGTGGTTGGTAGTGGGGCTGCAGGGCTGGGTTTAAATGTGAACGAGTTATGGGTTGTGATTAATAAATGAAATGTGGAAGAGTTAATGAATGGTGGGGAATGTTGTGGAATAGGAATAATAGTAAATGAGGTTGGTTGTCTGATAAGAAGGGTTTGGTTGTGTTGCTTGTGTTTTCCTAACTTGATTTGTGGATGGCATGGATATGTTTTACAAACGTTTGGTGTGGTTGGTTGTGGATAGTTTCCTAGTAGTTAAGGAACAAATAAACTAATTCTGCTAAAATGTGAAAACCTAAATGTGGTGGGGGGTTGTTGTTATATGCATGCTTCGTGGTAGCAGTGTCGAGGCACGCGCTTAGTTTCTCTGTTTAGAAGCCATAGGTTTGGCTGTGTGTTTGGTATATATATATCTGTATCTTTTGGGTTTTATCTCACCCCACCCATGTTGATCACTTAGTGCCGAACACTCCCATTTTATGGGAGAGGGTGTTTTTTCCTTAGTTACTAGCTCCTTCCTGCTCTTTCTCCCCTAGGCTGTGATGGCTTGAGGCGAACTTACACCTAAGACACTTCGGGTAGGTTTAGATTGGGGTTGTTCTAGCCCAAGACTCTTCGGGCAGGTTTTACTATTTCCCAAGAATCTTCAGGATGAGGCCCAGGTGTGTGCGGGCGGGATACGTGGTTGTGAGGCCCAGGTGTGTGCGGGCGGGATATGTGGTTGTGAGGCCCAGGTGTGTGCGGGCGAGACACGTGGTTGTGAGGCCCAGGTGTGTGCGGGTGGGACACGTGGTTGTGAGTCCCAGGTGTGTGCGGGCGGGATATGTGGTTGTGAGGCCTAGGTGTGTGTGGGCGGGATACGTGGTTGTGAGGCTCAGGTGCGTGCGGGCGGGATACATGGTTGTGAGGCCCAGGTGTGTGTAGGCGGGATATGTGGTTGTGAGGCCCAGGTGTGTGCGGGCGGGGAGAGTGTGGCAGCGTCAGGACGTTCGTCGTTAGGAAGAGCAGATAACTAAAGGGAAATGGTGCGGGGTACCCAATACTCTTGTTTCTTATATACTACTACCTATTGTGCTTGTGTTTTGGTGAGTGTGGCTGGTGAGGTTGGGTGGATATAATTCCTTGCTAGGTTTCTTCTGTTGTTCTCATGAGACATTAGGATGTCTCCCCACTTGTGCATGAGAGCTTTAGGTTTCCCTACTGAGTATACTTGTATGCTCACCCTACGTTTAATTTCAGGTTTTCCAGGAGGACTACCAGGGCCGTGCGGGACCCTATTAGTCAGACAGTTGGAGTTGTTGCTGTTGATGTACCTTTGTTTTCTTTTGATATTGTACTTTGAGCTTTCTTGTACTTGTACCTTGTTATAAAATTATTTAAACATGCATGTGGGTCTGGTTTGGGTTTATTTATATTCACTGGTTCTTTTCCTTTTTTTTGGTGGTTTACTTGTCCTATTTCCCGATCTTTAAAAATAAAAAGGGTAATGCCTCCCATATTTGTGAAAACTCATACCATTGGTTCTAGTCGCCACCCCGGGGCCTACTGGAGGTGGGACTCGGGGGTCATTATCTCCCTTTCACCATTGCCAGCTTAGGAGGGGCATCTTTGGTGGGAGGGTGTCGTGACAGAATGGTATCAGAGGTGATGGTTGAGAGATAGGATGAAGTTTGGAGTTAGGAATAGTGAGGATTGCATGGGATGGTAGGGAAACGATGTTAGTCAATCTTGGTACGTGACATTGGACAGGGAAGACCGGCTAGGACACAGGATTTTAGGGCCCCCCGTGATTCGATGCAAAGACTCTGAGCCAACCGAATGACCAAGTGAGACTACATTGATTTCAGGGTAGAGACCCTAGAGAATGTACATGCATCATCATTATTGTGTTTTACTTGATTTGGGTGTTCTGGGAAATAAATTGAAATAAAATGATAAAAATAAAACCTTGAGTTTTTTCTTACTACTTGGGCTTAGGCGATCCTTGTTTATCGTACAGCTATGGCACCTGGACGTCGTCCCCGGGTGGCTTAGACGGCCGAGGCCCAGCAGATTCAGGCGGTCGATCAGCTGAGGATTGACCGAGAGGAGGAAGATAGCCAGTGGTAGAATACTCTCCGTTATTTTCAGTGTCAGACCCTCAAGAAGTACGAGGGTAGTACTTCGGATACGGAGACAGAGGGGTGGCTTGAGGAGCTAGGGATCGCTTTTACATTGATCCGTGCTCCGAGGGAGTACTGGGTTCCCCTAGCAGTCAGTCAGCTGAGAGGCACGGCACGACAGTGGTGGACACTCTACCTTGGAGAGAGGATAGAGGAAGAGGTTCCTTGGGATGACTTTGAGAAGGAATTCCGGGAGGAATTCCTTTCTTCCATGATCAAGACAGAGAAGCAGCAGGAGTTACTCTCCATTCAGCAGGGGAGTATGTCAGTACGATTTCTGGGGATCAAGTTCAAGGATCTCCTGCGCTTTTCTCTGGATCTCTTTTCGGATGAGGAGTCTCGGGCGAGACGTTTGGAGGAGGCGCTTCGTCCTTCGCTCCAGTATGCTGTCACCCCCTTCACCCTTCCGAAGTACTTGGTAGTACAAAAGAAGGGAGAGGTTGTAGAAAGGATGCACTCGCAGGGAGGTGCACCACGTGAGGGGATCCAACCAAGTTCGTTGAAGGGGAAGGCAGTTAGCAACAGGTCTCCTACGATGGGACCTTCTAGTTTCAGGCCAGTGGGGTGCAGGCCCCAGCAGTTCCAGTTCAGATCTTCAGGTCCTCGTCCCTTTCTCATGATCCCAGGACCAAGGTGTTTTTCTTGTGGAGGTTTCGGGCACATTCCGAGTCGGTGCCCGACCCAAGCTCAGTACGGTGGAGATGGACAGGTTCAGCGCCCGCCTCAGCAGCACCAGTCACCGACAAGACCCTTCTAGCAGCAACAGGATCCAGTCCCTCTGAGGGGAGATGGATCAGGTGGTAGCCAGCCACAAGGAGTTCCTCAAGGATCCCAATCGGGACATGGTCGAGGAGGCGAACGTCAACAGAGAGGCCGAGGAGCTGGGCACAGATAGTTGCATGCATCAGTGTTAGCATCTCTAGAAGGACCAGGTATCAATAGAGATTTGTTTGGGTTTTCTTGAATGATCTCCTTTATGTTTTATTGGGAGCATTACACTCCATTTTTGGAACTCTTTTGCTCATTCTTTGGGCCTGGACCTTGTTTTTGTGAGTTTTTAATGCTATGTTGTTTCCCGCTTTTCTTTAAATGTATGTGAAGAGCCCTATCATGTGGGGAGGGGAAGACTTAATCCCTAATCGAGACACATTAATGTGGATGGAATTAAACCCATGCAGGTGAGTCAGTGCCGCCTAAAGTGGATAATATCTCGACACGGGAGAAGGAATTCCCCAAGCCATGTGTCTGGGAAGTGTATGGGTTGTACGGTATTGGGGGCAGTGTAAGTTGGAAAATCCTAATATATGGAAGTGGGAAGGCCCAGTCCTTAATCAAGACACATTAATGCGGATGCGATTAAACCCGTGAAGGCAAGTCAGTGCCGCCTAAAGCGGATAATATCTTGACATAGGAGAGGGAATTCCTAACTCATATGATTAGGGTTATTGGTTGGGTTCTTGTTATAACGAGAACCCTAAGAGGTATCTTGTCGGGTTCCTCTGGGTTGGTTTTTGAATTCTCGGGGATGAGAATGTTTTAAGAGGTATCTGATGTAATGGTCGGGACCTCTCTGGCCCTTTCCTTTGTCAAAAAGAAGGTCAGAAAGTGTTTTGGAGGGTAAAATGGACTTTTCCCACACCTTCCAGAATTTTGAAACTACACGCCGTGTAGTTTGAGTAAACACCATGTACCCCCTTTCTGGGTATACCCCGTGTTGCAGGCCGTGTCCTCTCCATGTGAAGTAAATGAGTACACGCCGTGTAGTGTAAATACACGCCGTGTACCACCTTGCTGGGTATACCCCGTGTTGAAGACCGTGTCCTTGCTGTGTGAAATAATGGGTGCACGCTGTGTGCCCAGTTCTACGCGCCGTGTAGTCCTTCCCCGCGTACACGTTACCAGTCAACGGCCGTGTGCCATGTTGGATCCGTGTCCTTGTTGTGTGAAATAATGGGTGCACGTCGTGTGCCCAGTTCTACACACCGTGTAGTCCTTCCCCGCGTATGTGTTACCGTCAAACCGTGTGTTGACTAGTCAACGGATGCGGAGCCGTGTTGGAAGCCACGTGGAGACCGTGTGAAAGAACCGAGTACACGCCGTGTACCATAAATTACACGCCGTGTACTTTTTCTTTTCACGATTATAAAAGGAGGGGTCCCCTCCTCCTTTTCAACACACAACTCTCCTCCCCTCTCCTCTGAGAAGAGCTCTCTCAAGAGACTCGAAGGCTCTTCCTTCCATAACTTCTTCGTCTGAGCTCTGATTTACGATCTGTCAGCGGCCACGGGATCGTAATGATGAGGCAGAGCTTCCGAGATTAGATCCGTTGTCTTTTCTTCGGCCTTTCCTTTTCGACTTCCACCTGAGGAGGTTTTTCCGGGACCCGACAGAAGTGACGGACGCCGACAGACTTCTTCTAAGGTTGATTCGGGGGAGCGTTACGATCAGGAACCTATTGAAGTAGGGATCTTACCTTCTTCTTTATACTTTGTGCATCATGTGGGGTGGGTGTTCTATTGTTTACGTGAAACACTTTTGAACCAGTTTAATGAAGATAATAACTGGCTTATACGACGAGGTTGGGAAGTTGTGATTGTTGTTACTTTATACCCTGTGTTATTATGTTGTGAATTGAATGAGATTCTACCTACTAAAAATCACGGTTGTTGGGGGCCTTTGCTTATGAAATTAAATGTTTCCCTCTCATTCTGGATTTTCTTATGGATGGAAACCTTGTGGATGTGGAAATTGGTTAATCACGTAAAGTTGGCTGTTTAAAATCGGGAACCCTTGTGTGATCACCCCGGTTAAACGAAATGGAATAATGAACATGTGGGTGTTGTCTTGGTTACGTAGCACATGATGGGGGTGTTTTGTGGGTTTTTGTGGATAGGGTGAGCAGCAGGGCTGCGGTTGGCTTGGTTGTGGGTTGGTGTGAATGTTATGTTGGTGATGGGCAGCGGGGCCGCAATAAATGTTATTAAAGAGGTGTTGATGTACAGGTTTCAGTGTGGTTGTGGTTATGGTGGTTGGCAGCGGGGCTGCAGGGCTGGGTTTAAATGTGAACGAGTTATGGGTTGTGATTAATAAATAAAATGTGGAAGAGTTAATGAATGTTGGGGAATGTTGTGGAATGGTAATAATAGTAAATGAGGTTGGTTGTCTGATAAGAAGGGCTTGGTTGTGTTGCTTGTGTTTTCCTAACTTGATTTGTGGATGGCAGGGATATGTTTTACGAACGTTTTGTGTGGTTGGGTGTGGATAGTTTCCCAGTAGTTAAGGAACAAATAAACTAATTCTACTGAAATGTGAAAACCTAAATGGGGTGGGGGGTTGTTGTTGTATGCATGCTTCGTGGTAGCAGTGCCGAGGCACGTGCTCAGTTTCTCTATTTAGAAGCCATAGGTTTGGCTGTGTGTTTGGTATATATATATATCTGTATCTTTTGTGTTTTATCGCACCCCACCCATGTTGAGCACTTAGTGCCGAACACTCCCATTTTATGGGAGAGGGTGTTTTCCCCTTAGTTACTAGCTCCTTCCTACTCCTTCTCCCCTAGGCTGTGATGTCTTGAGGCGACCTTACACCTAAGACTCTTCTGGTAGGTTTCGATTGGGGTGGGTCTAGCCCAAGACTCTTCGCGAAGGTTTTACTGTTTCCCATGAATCTTCGGGATGAGGCCCGGGTGTGTGCGGGCGGGATACGTGGTTGTGAGGCCCAGGTGTGTGCGGGCGGGATACATGGTTGTGAGGCCCAGGTGTGTGCGGGCAGGATATGTGGTTGTGAGGCCCAGGTGTGTGCGGACGGGATACGTGGTTGTGAGGCCCAGGTGTGTGCGGGCGGGATACGTGGTTGTGAGGCCCAGGTGTGTGTGGGCGGGATAGGTGGTTGTGAGGCCCAGGTGTGTGCGCGCGGGATACGTGGTTGTGAGGCCCAGGTGTGTTCAGGCGGGGAGAGTGTGGCAGCATCAGGACGTTCATCGTTAAGAAGAGAAGCTAACTAAAGGTAAATGGTGCGGGGTACCCAATACTCTTGTTTCTTATATACTACTACCTGTTGTTCTTGTGTTTTGGTGAGTGGTGCTGGTGAGGTTGGGTGGATATAATTCCTTGCTAGGTTTCTTCTGTTGTTCTCACGGGACATTAGTATGTCTCCCCACTTGTGCACGAGAGCTTTAGGTTTCCCTTCTGAGTATACTTGTATTCTCACCCTATGTTTACTTTCAGGTTTTCCAGGAGGACTACTAGGGCCGTGCGGGACCCTACTAGCCAGACAGTTGGAGTTGTTGCTGTTGCTGTACCTTTGTTTTCATTTGGTATTGTACTTTGAGCTTTCTTGTACTTGTACCTTGTTATAAAATTATTTAAACATGCATGTGGGCTTGGTTTGGGTTTATTTATATACACTAGTTATTTTCCTTTTTTTTGGTGGTTGACTTGTCCTATTTCCCTATCTTTAAAAATAAAAAGGGTAATGCCTCCCATATTTGTGAAAACTCATACCCTTGGTGCTAGTCGCCACCCTGGGGCCTACTGGAGGCGGGACTCGGGGGTCATTATCTCCCTTTCACCATTGCCAGCTCAGGAGGGGCATCTTTGGTGGGAGGGGGTCGTGACAGACATACACATACCCAATGAATTGGTGTGAAATATAGGTCCCAACATTCATCATAAAAAATTACCAAGAACCATAACATAATCATACAACATGATTAATATCATAAGAACATTGCTTTTGAATTTCGTAGAACCGAATTTAAAAAGAGGATTTTAAAGGAAAGCCCCTTACATAAATCATATAATTGAAGTGAGACCTAATAGAGTGGATGGAATATGAATACACACTATAAATAAACATAATTAAACATAATATAAAAAAAACCCATCACACAATAATTTTAATAGCACGTAAATAATGAAGTAGAAGGTTAACCCAAAGAATGGAAATCAGGTTAAGAATTCCCTTACCTCAGGATTTTCATACTTCAAACTTGTTTAAAATTTTTGTATAATTGTTAAAAGAGTGTTATTATTATTTCAAAGAAACATTTTCATGTTTATAACATCTTATATGATCATTTAATAACATAATTTCACCCTTTAATTGTTAGTATTTTTCTCCTTGCACTTTTTTGGGTGAGTTCTTTAAATGATTTCCATGATTGGTTCATGGTTGATGTTCTTGTCGATTTGAAGTGAAACCTAAAAATAGAAATGGAGTAGTATTTAAATATATACAGTAACCTAAATTATTCCATTTATAATTTTTTATTCTTACATGAGTATGATTCAGAAGTTAAAACATTAATGATGTTTGTTTAGACCATTTTAGGTTTTATTTGATTATAACGACCTCATTTTGTTTTATAAATTAAAACCATATGTAAAAATGAATTACAGAACCATTTATTAGAAATAATACATATAATATAACCTGGTTCAACCCTAAAAATTGTTTCATGACCAGACTTGAAGGAATTAATGAAAATTGAAATCACATCGTCCACGATGTCGGTAATTCAACACATCACGAACAATGTTTTTAATTCCTTGATCAAGTTGGGGAAGAGAATATGATTGATGATGAATTTCCCATGAAAATGAGAAAATAAATAATACACAATATTTTGTATCTTTCATGCCTCTTGTTTAAGAGGAGGCGATTAAAGAATAAGAAAATAAAGGAATTTTGAAATAAAAGAAAACTTCATATATTTCTCATGAAAATTCTGCAGCCTAACAGCGTCTCTTAACATTTCAAAAAAATAGTTTGATGAGATAAAGGGGAGATCTCATCACTCATACATAATACGGAAAGTTAGGGGGGGGGGTATGGAACGAAATATCCCAACATAATCCAAAGGTAATTGAAGAGAATAACATAAAATGAAAGAAAAGAAAGAAAATAAAAGAGGATGTTTTACCTCTTGATCTATTCTCCTTGAGATCCTTCTTAAGGGATTCAGTTTTTGTCTTTTGGTGGGACTAAAATCTATAGGATGTGTGGAAGAGACTTGGGAGGATTATAGGGTAGAACTTAGGCATGGATCAAGGGTTGAGAGGTGTGGGAAGAATAGGGGAGTGAGGGTGGTATTTATAGTGGAGGAGAGAGAGTATTTTTCATTATTTTAATTGTTATTATAATATTTTTGCCCAAGATTATGAATAGTCTTAGTTCATGTTACCTAAAATAGTAATAATGTCCTATGAGTTCGAACCAAGTGGCCTTTCATCACTTATGATGTCATAAATAGTGTATTTTACTGATAATTTGATTATACCGTATTTTATTGTATTTCACTATTCATCAAAAAAACAAGAATTTCATAAAAATACCAGAAATTTACCCTAACCATTTTTCAACATGGAGAATTCAAAATTGAAGTCCATTTTTTGAAAATAAATTTCTAGATTTTATTAATTTAATTTTTAAATAAAAGCATACTTAATTCCAAAATTAACAATTCAAATTCTATAACAACTTCTCTATCATGATGAAAAATTAACCAAGATGTTATTATCTTAATGACTTAGGAAAATATAATAATAATAAAATTTACTATTCATCAGGGTAATATTACTATTCATATTACTATTCATAAGGGTATGTTACTATTTAGAAAAAAAACCAGTTAGTTTCATCAGACTCCAAATAACTTACTAAACACAATTGTAGATGACAGTTTCTTGAAATTCCAAACATAGAAGTGGAAAAACTATGTTTAAAGTCTAGTTATAAATATCTACTAAAAAAAAGTTTGATGCATTTCTCTTTATTTTTCAAAAAATATGGGGTGTTACACAACTGCACCACAAGAAACAAAATATCAACCTATACTGCACCCAAATACCATCATAACACATCCCAAACATAGAAACCAAACCAAACCAAATGTCCAAATCAAAACTATAAAGAATAATAGTAGAAAAACATCCAAGAATAAGTAAGGTCTTTCCACATATTTTCAATGAACAACCATTAGGACCAACAGGTCAAAGTGGAAGGATGAGGTACAGAAGAACTCCTCGAGGATCGTAGGGTTCACCCAAAATGAGAGGAAGAAGAATCCATGATCTAATGAATGAAAATTATTTTGAAGAAGAAATTTTAAAACTATTTTTCATTAGGGATTATTAGGACGTGTAATCGCCTTTCACTTCATGTAATCCTTCATGCTAGGTTTTTCCAAAAAATGAATAACAACTTTATTATTTAACCCTAAAAAGTTTTTTGTCATGAACCAACCCTGGATAAGCTGTTAAAACAAATTTCACATCATGAAAAGTTTACATGATGTTCATTTCATACAGTAGCCTTACTTCACCTCCATATTCTACTAAAAACTCTAAGAACCTCCCCCAAACACCTCCAATTCTCAAAACAGGAAAATTAATAGATCGAGAAGGCACATACCATCACACCAGATTCGTATCAAATTATTATCATCCCCAAGAATCCAAAACCAATCTTATAAGGAAAGGGGTTCAAACAATAACCTCACAAGATACCTCTCAAGGATCTCATCATACCTCAAATGTTATCACCAACTAAGCACGCTAACCCAAACAACCACAAAAAACACTACAAAACCACATCATCCCACAACCATCCAAACACACAACCATTTCACAACCAAAAACTACTACAACCAATGAACTTCACCATATCGAACACATGAATTAGAGAATTACATCCTCCATGTCAAGATAATATCTTCTCTGGGTGTCACTGACTCACCTACATGGGTTTAACCACATCGAAGCTATTTCATATCGATTAGGAATCTGGAACTACCCTTTTAATATGTCAGGAATTTATCAAACATCACACCACACACATCATAAACCAAGGAAAACAAATCACCATATAAAACAATAATATATCAAACATCACATCACAAATAAAGACATAATAAAGAAAAACTCTAAAAAAATCCAAAGATTGGTCATGAATTTATGTATCTCACTCCCAAGTACTCTCCTATAGGTCACCATTCCTCCAAAACTCATGAACCATAGAAATGGTCTATCTATGAAGTGCCTTCTCCTGATGATCCTGGATCTCTACTGGTCGCTCCACAAACATTGCTTCATCCTTGATATTCAACTCTTCCCAGTAAATTACATGGGAGTCATCATGAAGATACCAGTGAAGATAAGAGATGTGGTAGATTTCATGGATCCTCTCCATCCATGGTGGAAATTCCAACCAATATTCCACCTCACTAACTCACCCCAAAACCTCAAATGACCCCACAAAATTAGGAGAAATCTTACTCCCTATACCAAACCTCTGCTGACCAAATCAAGGGGAAACTTTCAAGAACACATGGTCCCCAAACTCAAATGACAAGGGAACACTTATGAAATCAACATAAGACATCTACCAGTCTTGTGATACATTAATCCTCTCATAAACAAACTGAACTTTCTCTATCATGCTCTGCACCACATCGGTACTAAGAACGACTGTCTCTCCAGCCTCTGTCCTCTATAACGGTGAAAGTAATGGTCTCCCATATAAATCCTCAAATAGAGCCATGCCAATGGAAGAGTGATAACTATTATTATATGAAAACTCTACTAAAGGAAGGTTTCATATTGAAGATACATAAAAGTCCAAGATACACACACACAACATATTCTATAATTTCTAAATAGTCTGTTCTATCAACCCATCTATCTGAGGGTGGAAAGCAGTGTTGAGGCGCAACTGAGTGCCAAAATCATGATTCAATACCCTACAAAATCATGAGGTAAAACATGTGTCATGATTTGTGAAAATAGAACTCAGAACTCCATGAAACCACACCACCTCATCCACATACCTATTTTCCAAATCATCCTCTATGCTCGACTCCTTGATCACTAAGAAGTGGGACAATTTTTTCAACTGATCCACAGACAACCCAATAACATCAAAACCTCCATGATCTCTGGGGGACCCTATGATGAAATCTATTGAGATGTAATCCCATTTACACTTATAAACATCAAAGGGATGACAAAAACCATTGGGATCATAATGTTAATCCTTTACTTGATGAAAAATCAAGAACTTTCCCACAAAATCTTCCACTACCCATTTCATCTAGGGCCACCAAAACTAAATCTTCAATACGTTGTACATCTTGGAAACTCTTGGTTGTACCACCAAATGTGAGTTATGAAACTCAAGGAGGACTCCCCCAAGCATTACTACCATAATAAATAACCTCCCATGAAATAACTTCTTGTTCTTACCATCCTCTGACCATCCCTCTAGAGAATCACCACATCCAAAATGATTGTACATTGCCTCTACCTATGAGTCTCCCCACTGAGACTAATCCACCTACTTCATAATCATGATTCCCAATCCTAGATTGGAAGAATCATAAAATACCTCAAATACCACCCCTCCTCTAGAAACCAAATCATTATAGAACTAACCAACTTCCCCTTTAGGTAACTGAACGCTACCTGATACTGATCACTCCACAAAATATCTTGGCCATTATTTGTAAAAGATATCAATGGGGCTATAACTCAAGATAAATATGGAAAAAAACTACGATAATAGCCTATAAGGCCAAGGAATCTGTGAACCTATACCACATTATTGGGTTCTTCCCAAGAAACAGCTTCTTTAAACTTCAAAAGGTCCACTTTGACACCCTAATGAGACACCACATGCCTGAGGAAATGAACCTATCATGTTTAGAAATTTTACTTGGACAAATTTCCTTAGAGATTGTGGTGTTAAATAATCCTCAAGATATTTATTAGATGCCCAAAATACTACTCCTTTGAGTTAGAGTAGATTAATATATCATTAATTAATACGACGACGAACTTTTCCATGAACTCACGAAACATGGAGTTCATAATCCCCATGAACATAACTAGCACATTCATAATAAAAACAAAATGAATGTAAACTTAAAGTGACTATACCTTCATATGATGGAAGTATTTAGGATATAAACCTTATTTTACCCTCAACTGGTGATATCCAAATCACAGATCAATCTTAGAAAACCAACTCCTCCCTCTATGCTGGTTGAAAAGATCACCTATCTTTAGAATAGGGTAATGGGTTTTGACCGTCACATAATTCAACCTATAGTAGTCTATGAAAGAACTCATACTACCATGCATGTTATTTATGAAAAACACTAGAGAACCCCATGATGACACATTTAGATACAAAGCATACGTTGTGGCTACCTACGGTTGGGGGTAGATGGTTGGTTCGTAGGCATCCGAATAACCGAACGTGCATTTCATCCGTAAGGGGATATAGGGGTAGTTCATCTTGCCTTTCTCCCATTTACATCAATCGTTGCTAGGTGGCCTGAGGTACTGATATATATTGTCGGTATAATATAGGTAGTAGAGTATGCCCCATTAAGCTGCGCGATACCCCAACTATTCACTTCGATCTCGCTTTCATTCCACGGCTAAACCATCTATCTGAATCCTCAACTCCTGCAACTTAGAAGTTTCCATTCGATAAGGATCCATAAATATCAAATAAGCACTAGGATGAAAATATATCCCCAAATAAACATAAAAGTGAGGGTGAATAATCCCAACCTCCTTAGAAAAAATATCCAAGAACTCCCCAATGACCCTAGGAATCTCTATCATCCTAGCTTCCACTAATTCCATAAAAAACTCATCTAATAAAGAAATAAGGGGATCCACATGCTGACTTCCCACCTGAAAACCCCACATGCCAATGAAAACCACATGTTGTCCATACACATCTAAAAATGCAACTATCCACCGAAATCAATCAATAACAACACACACAGAATAAAACTGGTTGATGTTAAAGATAACATCTTATGGATGAATTTATAAAAAAAGATCTCCACATGACTGATGTGGCCCCATCATCATTATTTATCCCCGAAACGCATCAAACATTATAGTATGGCATATGACTAGTGTATTAAACACTAGTGGCATGGGAAGCCTCTTTATGTCTAGTCGTAGAGAATGGTCTAGAGCGGGTGTAACAAAAGAGTGAGAATCTCCATAATAAAAGAAGGCACAAACAAGGGTACTAAACAAACTAGTCATACCTCTGATGATCAATGACCCCTCTAGAACTACTTCCTCTACTATGTGTAACAGACCACACCCATATCCTCTATGTCTATAATGGAGAAAAAATCTATGAACATGCTAAGTTTTTAGTCCATGAACATGATGAACATACTGAGGTTAGCCTGTACTTGTTCCATCTCCTCTTTGCAGAGAATAAACCTACCACCCCTGCTCCTAAAATAGTCTCACTAGAAACTGCTACTGAGGATAGAACTGAATGTATAAACCTCCACCAAAATGAGCATAGGGGAACTAATGTTCACTATTTCTAGTGAGGTTCATGAACCCTAAAACCAAAACTCATTAGCATAAATCTCCCATTAAAATCACAAAAAATAGTAGCCCTAGAAGTCTAGAAAGAAAAATTATGAGGTTTCCTCCCTACTGGTCAAAACCTCAATGTTCCTAGTGCTTGAGACCTACCAATGATAACTCTACTCTTTAAGAAACTCTACTAGTTCCCCTTTTGTAGAAAAACTCTCCACAAGTGCATTCATTTGATCACCTCCACCTTATTGTAATCCTTCAGATATGTCGACAATGTAAAATGAGTAACTACATACTGGATAGAAGGATATAGTGCATCCTCAAAACATCTCATATGAGACTCCTAATATTGAAAAAGATATGGGAAAAAATTAAGAAGGTCCTTATACTAGATTCCCAAATCCATCACTAACATGATCTCTTTATGGATAGAAATAAACTCATGCCTCATTATCACCTTTATAGTTGAATAAAGGAACTCTTCCCAAAACTCATTCTAGAAGTTGACCCATAAAACATCTTCCTCATTTCACTCTCCTAAATACAAAATCTACCACTGATGTGAAACTACCTAAATATGAATGACTGCCAAAGGGACCCAACACTTTGTTAGGGCCCAGATCAAACTAAAAGTGATCTCAAGCTCCTCTTTCCATTTTTCTACCTTCACATTTGAAACACTTCCATCATACTTTCCCAAATCCTACCACTGGAAAGAACACAATTACCTCTTCTTAGCCTCAAACTCCTCTTCTATATCAATCCTATGATGAAAAACCAAATAATCCTACTAATATTTAACTACCTGAGCCACCCATGCTAAAAAAGATCCATAGCTAAAAATCCAATAAGAACATCCTAAGACAGGTAGTGTGGATTTTTTTGTTAAGATTAATTTTAATTAATTTTAATTATTTTATCCACTTTAATATTCCAAAAACTACCCAATTAAAACTAGAAAATAAGTCACTATGATGTATGTACCGCTCCTTGGTATCTACCCTGCATGAAGGTCCCCCTCAATTGGTCATTTAATAAGCTCATAGTTCGTGCAATGGATCATATGGGGCCCTAAAATCCATTGTCCTAGACACTCTTCCTAGCCTATGTCACGCAACAAGGTCAAATGACACTATAGCCATACCAACCCATGAAAACCTCACTATTACTAACTCCAAACTCCATCCTATCTCTCAACCACTCATTTGATACCAATCTATCACAACCCCCTCCAAAGACACTATAATGGGGGGAGAGAGATAATGAACCATGAGTCTCACATCCAGTAGGCCCTGAGTTGGTGACTATCACCGAGAGTATAAAAATATCATGACATGGGAGGCATTACCCTCTATAAATAATATAGGATCATGAGATAAGATTATTCATCCAAAAACAAATCTAAGACATAATATAAAATAAATACAAAATAATACCACATGAATGTATAAATAGAACAAATACAGATAAAAGTATCCAGAATAAATACACAAAAGTAAAGCTAAAGCAGTGACACAACAACTGTTGAGGATCTGATCTAGTAATGTCTAGTATGATCCATGAAATCCTCTTGGAAATCTGAAAATAGTTTTATATGCATCGAGTGAGAATACAAGTATACTCAGTAGGAAAACCAAAGGATCTCATGCATATGTGAAAGAATCACACTAATAAACTTATGATAAAATAGCAGAACCAAACAACCCATATAAATGCATACTAACCATCCTAACCTTACTGAGGTATGACCACCAATTAACGCAAGACAAGTAATATAATATAACAATAATCATGTCGATAGGGGTACCCCACACTTCTTTCCCACGGGTATACTACTCTCACAACCAACTTCATATGTCATTGTTCTCCCATCTCTTCCATATACCACACTACCCCACAAGAATGATCACAACAGACCTTTCCTACAGACACCTGGGCTCACCACCCCACAAGCACGACCACAACACATCTTTCCTGAAAACACATGGGCCACAACCCAACCGCTTCCATAACCAGATTAGTAGGGTATCATGAACATATAAGACATTAACATCATGCCCTCCTCCTACCATGAATGACACCACTAGAAGCCATCCCACAAGCACAGCCATACCACATACCACCTGAAAACACCTAGGCCACCACCCCACAAGCACGATCACATCACATTTGAAAACACATGGGATATCATAGTCACCATACAATGCACTAACGGACCTCCAACCATCACAAACAATATAATACCTACCTATCCTGGAATAGGTAGCAAAAAAGAGTTGGAACCCAACCATCCGTCCTCCTCACTGAATGTTGGAAAAAACACCCCCACATGACTATGCAGGTGTTGGCACATAATGATCGACATGGGTGGAGTGCGTATAAAAATCACAAGAATATACAAGTATATATATATATATATATATAATATCGAACACTGAAGCCCGACCTATGGATTCATAAAAAACCAACAAACTCACAACACCGTCACTTTTATTTCCACCTCTAAATTCACAACACCGCACAAAAATTCAAAAGCCCCACTTCACATTTCTAAACAATTCCATTTAATTATCTCATTCTTTTCATTATTTTTCATAAAATACATTTAATCACACATCCAATCATTTAATCATTCATTAACCATTTTCATTCCATTAACCAAACCAACCCATGTCATTTCAAACATTATCAAGTAATTATTTATTTATTCAATCATTAATCAAGCATATAACACAAACAAATCACCACATCACCACCCAAAAGTATGGCCAATAAACCAAATCACTGCCCTAAAATCACATTCCTGAAACCACATAACCGCAAAAAAAATCATGAACCAAAAATCATCATCCCCACATACCCCAACCACACATTGCCATCCCAGAAGCACACGCACACACATGAAAACAAATCAAGATCATTTTATAGATTTACAAAGTGGATTTTATAATATTCTACTTTATTTTAGGGGCTTTATGACATAAGTTAAAATCATGGGGAAACCATTTCATTGTCCAAATATAAGTGGTTAATCAATTTCCATTTTAGGGTGACATGAAAAAAATAACAACCAAAACAAAAATCAAAACACATATATCCAACATAAAGAAACCCCCTAAAAATAATAATTTTTAGTGGGGTATCAAGCCTATACTATCCACAATATCACAAATAATATCAAAGCTCAAAAATCAAATGAATCAAACCAAATTTACCCCTTTCAATTTAAATTTAACCAATTATTTATATTTGATTAATTCAGAACAACCATAAAGCATTGATAAAAAAAGAAAACCCCTCCCACACAATACATAATAAAGAGAAATGAGGGATTCCCTACCTCAAAAAAGCTTTGCCGAGCTACCACACACCACAAGGTGAATAAGAAGCACCTGTACCCACAACCACACTGCAAGAAATAACTAATCAACCTATGATGCACCCAAAGTACCTTAAAATTCACCCCAAACACAGAATCCAAACCAAAACACACCACTGAAGCAAAAATCTGATGAAAAATGGGAGAAAACCATCTAAGAAGAAGGAAGGGATTACCAAGAATTTCCCATGAATAACCACTAGGACCAACAGAACAAATAGGGAGGAAGAGGGATTTAATAACTACTCAAGAAACTATATTTCACCCAAAATGTGAGGAAGAATAATCTATGACCAAATGAATTACATTTCAACTAGAGAAGAAATTTTAAAACAACACCTCAATGGGGATTTACACGATGTGTAATCCCCTTTCATGTTGTGTAATCCTCTGGGTTTTGTTTCATTGAAAACATGTCACCTTTTTATTATTTAAACCTAAAAATATATCCATCACGAATCAGCCCTGGAAAATATTTGAAACCAAATTTCATGTTGTGTAAAGTTTACACGACGTGTATTTCCTACAAAAGCCTTGCTATACCTCCATATTTCATCTAAAACTCTAAGAACCTACTTCAAACACCACCAACACTCAAAACAGGTAAAGTAATGGATCAAGAATTCAAAAATTATTACATGGATACTCTTACTTAATAAATTTTACCAACTAATTTAATATATTTATATATATATACTTAACCAATCATACGAATGATTAAATTGATAAATTTAAATAATAAAATAATGAAGTAGAGAATTGGATTGTAAATAAGGTAAAGAATCTCTACTTAGACCAAGGTGAAGAGTATCTTAACCAAGACTTCATTGATTATCTAAAATATCTTGATATGATCTCTGGAATTGTTCTACCTGACTATTTACTTTTGGGTGGCCCGAATAAAATTCTAACCCAACTCCAAAATGAGTATATAGGAAGTATAGGGTCGATCCCTTATGTAATATTATGAATTTACAGAAGTAAACCCAAATAAAATGATTTAAATATTATATTTATCTATTAAAAACTTTTTAAGGATTAAAAACAACCTTATTCTAAATCCTTTAATATGCTTATGTTATAAAAAATATGAAGTGGTAACAAATAGATTTTGGTTTATATAATAAAATTTCATCAACATTATGAGATTCATTGGAGGTCATGGAATTTTTTATCATGCATGCTTGTGTATTTTGAATGCGTTTTATCACTAGGACTTAAAGATGTTATAACCTTCTTAATTTGGTAAATTATGATTAAATTATCTCAAATCATTCTCTTTGTATAAAAAATATTTTGTTTAAAATTTCATGAAAACCACCCCTAAGGTAATGATTAATTCATCCAATGGTCAGGGATTAGTTCATCATAACTAACTCATATATCACTAAATGAATCATTACAAGTATGATATTTTATATTTAGTTAATGGATGAACACATACATGAAGAAATTATAAATCACATGCATGAATCGCCCAAACCAGATTAATTAAAAATTAATCCCACAAGAAACCCTGCATCATCACCAAAAATATTAACACAATGGAAGAATTGGTTATGCATGGTGGAGATGAAAAAAAATTATATAGTAATTACAATAATTATCCATGATAGTAGGACAAAGAATAAATCTGAATAGAAATACTAGATTTTTCTTCCTCCAAATGACCTATAAATCCTCCAAAGTCATGATCTCCTCTACCAAGGTAATTTTACTCCTATAAAATATTATAATTTTCATTAATTACTAAAAACCCATTGTCTTGGAGTATTTTCGGACCTTAATCTAAAGTAAAAGGGTAGTTGGAGAGGTAGATGAAAATTGGATGGCTATGTTATTCAAGATGCATGGTTAAGGTGCACAGTTAGGTAAAATATGCACTAAACATGCAATTTTTCCCCACCATCTCTTTACGGAATATAGTTGTTAAAAATAGTTGTACCATTCATGTAATAACTATTTGGTTGGAACTAATTTCACTCAATAAGGTAGAAAATTATAGGATGGTTAGGTAAACCAAGTGATAACCTTGAATTTGGTTACGTGTCTTGAAAATCCATCTTGTATGATTCCTAGGTTGGGGAAAACTATTATTGGGTTTTAGTGGAAACCACACATAGCAGAAAAAGTTCTAGAATACCTCCCATTTTCCTTTGAAACTCATAATTCACGACAGCTTTAATCAATTATTTATTATATGCCCATTTTCACCTATCAAAACAAATTTAAGATATAAATGCACGATATCTAAATGTATTACACATTTTCAAGGTGAAATTAATTATAAAAATATCCCATGAACAATAATGCATAAAAACCCGCACACTTAATCAATTGTTTTTTCCTCAATAAATTACCTATATATCATTCCAAATAGGCCACCGAAGAAATAGGTACAAATTTCACAGATTATATTAATCATATGAACACAATTTTGAATAAATAATCATTGAAAATATAAAATCCACTATTCAAGACATATCAATCCTCAAAGAAATCAATTAAAGTAGAATCAAGTTTATTTTCCCAAGGTTATACACTTAAACAATTATTTTTTAAATCATAAATTTACCTTTTTAATTTAAAATAAAGTCTCTTTATCCATTTACATCTCATAGTACACTTTTTTAAGTTAAAAAAATATTTCATTTACATTAAATGGTGGTTTATAACTTTTAAAGGTCACAAAATTTCTTGGAATCCATAATTTGAAGCATGAAATAGACCCATCATCATTTTTTTGTTCTTTTCAATATCTAAATTTTCTTCAAAGTGAGATATTTTCAATGAAATTTTATAGACATATTTTTCAAATAAACCACCTTGATAAATTTCAAAATGAATCAAGATATCATGAAATTAAGACTACTTAATAACCAAATTTGTAACATTAACAATATCAAATCCTCACTTCCTCCTAATTCATAATTCAAATTCCTTTTCAATAATTTCCTTAATTTAAATTAATCAACCATAAATTAATCTTTAAATTAAATTTCTTAAGATGAAAATTTATAAAACTATACATGAATTTTGCTAAGCTAACTCAAAAAAAGATAAGTTTATCAATCCAATCATATAAAAAATATAAAAATAATTCACCCAAAGACACCATCATTTAAATAACATGAATATGTGATATTTATACCATCCCTTAAATATTTTCTAAGGAAAAAAATGTCAACTTTGGTATTATAAAGGTAATGATCAAATGAGGTTACCAAATGTGAGGTTCCCTTCCCCACACTTAAGACCGTTCATGGTTCCCCATGATCATGTTAAGATAGAAAAGGGTGATTATTTGTATTCATATAAGTGTATTTGTGCATTAAATAAATAATGTAAGTGTATATTCTATAAAAAATACTCCCTGAGTGTGAGGTCAAAAAAAATTAAGAAGGATAGTGTGTGAGAGCCTATAGAGTGAAGGAGTATGATCCTAAAAATTCCATTGGTTCTGCATAATTTCTTAAACAAATAATTAGGAGAAAGTAAAATAATGAAATTATTTCAAAAAAGGGGAAACAATTAAGAGAATATAATCACACAATGGAGGAATAAATACATAGTTTAATAAATAGTTAATCATATAAGTTAAAGTGTTTAGAAAATAATGTATATAAAATACAAAAAAGTATAGAAAATTTTCATTCCTAGCCCATAGGAGGGACTATACCAAAAAGTTCACTGAATTCTACTCAAGATGATTCCTCCCAGGATTGTCCACCACTAGTTTTCCAAACCATTATCAAGGTTCCAAAAGAGTCACTATTATCACTACTTATTGAGTAAGAACATGATTTGTTAACTCCTATGACATCACACACTGCTTTCTAATGAATAGCTATAGTGGAGTCCCCTAAATCACCTAGGTGGGAATATCAACCAACTAGTAATTAATATGATATGTTATAGTGTGGTAGAGTTCTATGGGAGCAAGGTCTTACAAGTGATTACCTTACAATTAACTCTTGACATGATCGTATTATTATCCAAACATTTCATAGTTATCTTTTTGGAACATCTATTGTAGGCCTGAGTTTTTATAAGGGGTTACTTGTAGGTGTGGGTGGGTGGGGGTATGGGTAGTATGGATGTAGAAGTATGAAAGTGGAAGGGTTGGGTGGGCATTCCAATATAGTGTAGGGTGGGGGATAGTGAGGTTCCTTAGGTTTCTCAGGGCATCCTAATAAATGGATTGTGCTTCCCATTCCCCCTCTTCTACTACACCAGGAAATCTATGGAAGAAATACTGGAATCCATAAAATTTGAGTATTTATATACATCACACCATAGTAGGATTAAATGGAATAGGAAAGTTAAGTTCTATGAAGGCCTTGGTATCAAAATCAATTCCCAAGTGGTCAGTCAAGATCATGATGTAAGATCCCCCAAAGGCCCCCTTTTGTATTCGTAAAAATTTGGAAGTGGTATTTTATGTAAAATAATTACAATTGATTCATTTCCATTCAATAATTAATTGAATAAAAAATATTCCTCTCTCAGATTAATTACCCTCATTATGCACGAATAGGTGAAATTAGGTGGTAAGAACCCAATGGAGGACCTGGTGTATTGGGGTTAGGAGTATGGAGGTTTTGGTATTATAGGGTTTGTAAATTGTCCTTGGTTGAGGAACCCATGCCCAATGATTCTAGGTTGTATTTAGTTCTCATTATTACATTTATTCGGTTCATATGTTGTTGTCAATGTTTTCATCAGTGTAAACTCTAGTAAGGATCACAAATTAGATGAATGACAGGTTACTTATGAGGAGGAAGAAAGTGGAATCTCTTTATTTTTCAAATATCTTACTATGATCACTAATTTAATGCATATTATTACAATGAATGGTGTATCTGAAATCAAGTAATAACTCTTCTTAAGTTGGTCTGTAAACCAAATGGGCCTTGGTATAGTGAACTAAATCAAGGTAGTTTCAAAGTTTATCCTCAATGACAAATGTATCCAAATTTTATGGCTCAAAGAAATGATAAAGAGAAACTGAATATGTGTATAGAACTTGTTAATTATTGATACCTTTGTTTTTAGGGATATTAAGGTGAGGTCATGAAGAGTTTTTGCAACAAGATTTGCGAGCTTGTTTATAGGTGGTGTTTGACATGGTTGGTTTGGTATTTTTTGGTAAGGGTTCTACACATGAAAAAATAATAATATATCACAAATAATAAAAAATAAAAAATGTTTTATATAATTTAAATATATAAACCCGAATATAATTTTATGAAATCCCTAAATTAATGTAATTTTATAAATAATAATTAAGGTTTTTTGAAAAACAACATGAAAAGTGTGTGTAAAGCGAAGGATCGGGAAAATTGACCTCAACGCTCTTATAAAAAAAAGGAAGAAAAGAAATTGAAATACAAATTAAAATATAACAGGTAGGGGTGTCATAGACCTATAATAAGATGAAAAATAAAAATAATAAGATGATATAGAAGAACTAACCTAGGGTTGGTTACATGATAAAAAGAGGATGAAGGAGGTAAGGGAAAGTGGAGAATAGAGGAATGAAATAGAGGAATAGAGGGAGAGAGATAATTTGGTTCAATCATATTCCTAGGGAATATTTGAGGGTGTTAAGAATTTAATTTTTGAGTAAAAATAATCAAATTTAGTGGGTGTTTGAAATAATGCATAGTTGATCCGCACGATTTGGTAATCCACATGGAAAACAACTGATTATTTATGGAAAGAGTTTAACACCTTGTATAGGTTTTGTAAATGGTTTATAAAACAATTCACTAACCATGTTTTCTATAATGGATTTTTCCAACTTGTATAGTTACAACACATGGTTTTATGGACCATGTGTCAACCATATGAGATTTAATTGGATGCATATGATTAAAGAACACACTTAGTCAAATTGTGCACCAATGATTTAGTTGGGTTTTAGCTAAAATTCCCTCAGGCATGATTAAAGTATATAGTTTTATGGATTATGTTACAACAATGTAATAATCACATGGTTCACTATGGAATTTTAATTTTGTCCGCAACCCAATTTTGAAATCAATTGCTCTCCCTTGAAAGAAAATTTGAGTACCCTAATGGTTTTGAAATACCTAAAGACTGCTATAATGATTATCTTATGACTAAAATGATAAAATTAAATCACAAATAATTTAACTCACACACACAAATATAAATTGAGATATATTAAAACCATAATAATATGATTTCCTATGGAAAATCAAACAGTTAAAACAAGGAAATCTTTAGGAATTTTTATGAAATGATGGGTTACCTTATTGTGAGTGCTATTTTTAACATATCAGGATAGATATTTATAGACCTATCACTATTCAAAGTGTATATTGGAAGTCATTATTACCATTATATCAATTTAAAAATATGGATTTAATCATTTCACATTGATGTTAAAATCTTTCCCATCACCTCCTTTGATTTCCTCTACACTATGGTGGAAGGAACTGATCATCATAAAGGGTTTAGACCATCGTGACTTCAATTTACCAAGGAAAGTTCTCAAACATGATAAAAAATAAATACCTTGTCTTTGATTTGAAAGGAATTCTAAGCAATCATGCAATCATGGAATGCCTTTGTCTTATCCTTATAAATTAAGACATTATCATATGACTCCCTTCTGTTTTAACCAAATATGTATAAAATCATCTTTTAAAGAACCAGATATGATCAAAATTCATCAAATATAAAGGTCATTGAAAATATCATTTTATCTATAGTAGGGTAATTGATTTGGGCCTCATTTAATGTGTAAATTACATAACAAATTTCCATAATATATATTTGAATCACTATCTAGGCACCACTCACATGACATAATCACTTTCATCACACATAAGCTCAAATGAATTATTACAATATTAGGTGATCATGATATAGGCCTACACTAACCTTTACTTTAGTAGTTTAAATGATTTTATGCATGCCGTATCTAACTCAAAGTTGAAAACTTTTATTAAATTATTTTTCAAATATTGATCAATTTTTAGAAAATCCTTCACAAATTTTTAGTAAAAACTCACATGCCAAAGGAATCTTTAGATCACCTAGACTAAAGTTGGGATGGGTGAGTTAAAAATCACTTTAATATTTATTATTTTGTCTAAAATTCATTTCCCAAAAATTATTATATCCCAAATAGACATGTTTCACTATGAAGTAGCACTTTTACTAATTAAATACCAAGTTAGTTTGGTCACATCTCTCCAAAAATAACTCAAATTTCTTTAATAAAGAATTGAATGGATTTCTGTATATATAAAAACTATCCATGAAGACTTATAATATGTGATCTACCATATCATAGAATATAGCCATCATAAATTGTTGTAATGTGGTTGGATCATTACACACCGAACAACATTCAACTATAAGAAAATTTCCCATAAGGGTATGAAAATGTACTCTTTACTTGGTTATTAATAGTAATGGAGATTTGGTTATATCCTGAATAACCGTCCAAAAATTAATAGAAACCATGCCCCATTAAATTATCTAGCATCTAATTCATGAAGGGAAGTGGAAAATGATCTTTTTTGGTGGAATCATTTAACTTGTGTTAATCTACACATACCCACCATGTGGATATTTTCCTTGTTGGAATTAGATCATTATTTTCATTTGAGATTTCCTTAACTCCACCCTTATTTGGTATATCTTGAAAGTGTCTCACCCATAGGCTAAATGAGATCAGATATATTATTTCTACTTACATTATCCCAATTAATTCCTTCCTAAAAACATCTTTCATGAGAGGGTTTATCCTTCGTTATGGTTTAGCACATAGATTAAATTATTCTTATAAAAAACCATTAAGGGTGAAAATACTAGGGTTGATCCCATTAAGATATGAAACAATCAATCTAATATGTTATTGCTTCCTTTTAATCACTGAAAATAACTCATCTTCTTGATTATCAATAAGGGAGGAGTTTAGAATACCTTCAGTGATATTTTATTCTCCAAAGTATCCATATTTCAGTGATAATTTAAGGGGATTAAATTTAAGAAAAGGTTAAATAAGCACTAAAGTAACCAAGGATTTAGTCTTCTCCCTCTACAAGCTTTATATAATTGATTTGTTCTTCTAGCAACAATCACCCATGCTTTCTAAAAACTACACCTATTCTTATTCTGAACATGTTGTGATTCATTGTCAATTTTCTATTCAAATGATTTGGGATGGACCATATCAATTTTTATGCACCCTAAGTAATTTTTCTAGGTATATATCGTGATACACTCCTCATATTCCATGAGTGATGATTTTTTAATAGCCTTAAGAACATTATATTTTCTTTATCATTTACCACATGAAATATAAGCCCCCTTGGTGGATGTCAATTAATACTTTACAAGTTGCAAGAAATAGTTTCACTAAAATGAGTGTAACACCATTTTATTATTATATATTGATAACAAAGAATTTATCCTTCAAAATAAAATTTATGATCATCACCAATACCCCTTACAAAATTATCTGGAGATACTTGATTGATCATTTGACTAATTAAAGTACCACATGGGTGGGATTCAATTATTATAGTTATAAATTATTGAATACTTTTAAATTCATAATATTTTAACTATATCCAAATTAATATGTATCCTAAATGATCTCACATGGTTCAATATTTCACGGGATAGAGAAACTCCCATGATTTTGAATCTTTGGTGGGATCGATTGTTGAATTACCATCGATCATTCCTTATTGAGGGAAATAGTGTTCAATTCATCCATACTCTTTTATTTAACATGAGTTCAATCATGAACTTTTTGTAGGTTGGAATTTGATACAATTTCTAGAAAAATATAATATTGATATATATCTTCCATAAAAATTCCATATACTTTATAATTTTTGTTCCACATTTCTTTGTTTCATATAATTTGGAAAAGTAAAATGAGGTATATAAGGATGAAAAACCTCATTCACTTTTTATTTCATGACTTAGTTTCCATTTTATAGGACTTTTACGACCTAGTAATTATGTCTCAACTTCTAATTCTAAGGGTTTTAAGTACTATCTTGCTTCTCACCTTTAACAATATTTTTCTTTTTCATGGATGGTTATGAGGTTTATTTTCGAATCCTTAAGGTTACTACCTTGAGTTCCTTTCAAGGTTTATTTTCAATATCACCCAAAAGTGTTCCTAATTTTCTTATTAATATTTAGTTTTATAGGTACCGAATTTGTTTCTTGAGGATCCATATGGACACATTTTTTATTTTTAAATTGAGTTTTGGTAGTAGTGATGATCATAGAAATCATCTTCTTCAAGTTGGAATTCAATTCTTGATGTGTTTATTGAGACACTTGTTGTTGTTGTTAATGGATATATGCTACATGAGGGTTCTAATACCATTTTGAATAGTATTGGAACAAATGATACTAATTTACTTGATGTATCTTTAAGTGAGGATTCTAGTATTGAGCTTGGGCATAACCTGGAGGTCTTTGAGGACTTAACCTTGAAGCATGTGGCTATTTTCCTACACATCCCAAATTTAAGTTTCCTTTCCATTCCTGGTGTTTATAGTCTAGAAATATATTCAGCCAATTATTTTTTGAAACTTAACTCACCTCACTAGTTTAGGGATCGAAACTTTTTATACACTATTCGATGGCATAGTTATCACCACATTCACTAAGAGTGGGGTGTTGAATGTCTTTAACCAATGCAATAATGTTCAGTTGGAGCACATTTATTTTTTTTGACATTTCATTATTTGGATATCTAGTATGGTGGTTGAATAAATATTTTAATTTCCTTATTTTGTTTCTTTTTCTTTAAGTTAAATCAAAAGATATTATCTAATGCATATTCAAATAAATAAAATAACTCTTTAGGAACCTTACACTTTACTACACCCCTTGATACTTCATCTACTATGGTCTTTGTGACAATGGTAAGTGTACCATTGAATATTTTTTACTTACATCCACAATGGTCCCCATGGTGTGGGTATTTACTCCATATATCCTTGAAGTACTCCCATGATCCATAAATGGATTAATTTTTGATTGAATGAAAGTTATTAATATCATTTCCTAGAACCACTGTCTTATATGGGGGTAAACACTTCACTTTAAGGAGTTGAGAAAGATCCTATGATGTGGGAATAAAGTGCTATGGAAACCCTTTGATCAAATAATTTCCTTATACCTATATGATAAAGGAAATACAAAAATATTTACTGTATCCCTTGACATCCTTTTTTAATGAAAAGTGTTACATATCTCCAAGAAATTGGAAAGTTGAGAATTGAGGTCCCCACTTTTTAAACCCCCAAATTATAATATATCTTTAATAATCTATATCATAACAATTTTGATTTCAAAATTTCTTAAAAAAGTGGAATAATAATTCTCAACTCTACTCTAGGGATGTATGGAAAGTTATAATTCTTGAGATTTCATTGGAGATGGTATCTATATTTGATAAATTTTCAGTATGAATTAATATGTATTTTGTTGAAAAATCCCAACATAGATAAAGGTAGTTTTCCCCCCCATGAGTGAAAATTTTTGTTCAAACCCATGGAAAATGGTTGGGTATTCCCATTCCAAGTTTAGTATAGTATTGTTTAGAATATTATCTCTCATAAGTGTCCTCTATCACCCTAAAAACATTAATTCATTCTATATATCAAATAATTTTCTCTTAAATAATTCATAACTCTTGGAATGAGTGAAGTGGTGACTCATGCTATAACAATATTTCTATAAGAACCCTACTCTTTATTACACACATAAATATGATTCACTATATAAAATTTAACTTAAAAAAATATGATGATTGTGAGGTCTAGTGTCTTTGGTAATTAGTAACATTACATAACAACTTATAACATAAAACACACCAACTTTATTGAAAACTTCTTTTACATGACCACAACATTTCTTCGTACTTAGCATTGCATGGGATAACCTGTGGACATGCATAAGAAAACGGTGAGATATAAAGCCCAGTTAGGGAGTAAACAAGGAATAAAAGGAATAACATAGTACATTTTAGGAAATAGTCATATCAATGGAGAATAAGAGAAACATGAACATAAAGTCATGATATAGCATGATTACCATAATTTGGAAATGCGACAACAACATTTAACATGATATTAGCATGAGCTAAGTCTCATTTCACATAAATCATGATTAAACTCTCATTGCACTTGAACTAGCATGAGTAAACCATCATTTCACATGATTTATCATGATACTAATCTTTACCCAATGAATTTGAGTTCTATCAGGGCGCACCCTTCTTAATCATTTCATTTAGTGCATAAGTGTTCCTCATAGATCATACAACATGGATTAATTATAAATAATAATTTATTCCAAGAATAAGAGATGATAAATACAAAATTTAAGTTCTAAATGAATAATTACATGTGCATAAAGGTGAATATCCTTGATAGAGAAATGTGTATGGTATTCATTTACAAGATGATTTTGGCATGGAAGTTTTGGTGTAACTTCTGAAGCATAACGACGTCAAATAGAAATAGTAAAATGGGTTGATGAGAGAGAAATGAGTGTCTCATAAATTATACATGAAATGGAAAGTAATGATATCATTGAATATAATATCCCAACATATTTAATGGAATTTAGATGCATAATATAAATGGATTTCTTGAATGTAAATGAGAAGAGAGAAATTACTTATGGAATTTCGGTATGGTAACAGGTATACATGGGAAAAATTAGTGAGAGATAAAGAGGTCTATAATCATTCAAACATAAGGAGGAAATTATGGGGGAGGTGAGAAATTATACCCCAACATTTTTAATTTAAAATAAAATGGTATAACAATATAAATAAATTTGGACAAAAATGAGAAAGGAAGAAATCACTTACTTGGAATTGTGATCCCAAAGGCTTGATAGATTCTTGAGATGGGATTATTGGGATATTGGGGTGCCTTGGGAGGATTATAGAGAGAGGAGGTCATAGGTTTGTCAAGCTCCATAGGGTTTTAGTGAAGATAAGTGGGATCTTGGGTGGGTTTATATAAGAAAAGAGAGGTAATTATTTATTATTTAGGTTTTGGACACTACACATTAAACTAATCAAAACCCCAAACCAACCCAATGTTCTTGACCACGGTTTTTTTTAAAGTGTAGATGAAATAGTTATTTTATAAGCACAATTTATGAACTTATTAAAATATTCATCTTGATTATGTGGAGGTGAGTCACACTCTGAAAGAAATCATTTTAAAAAGTTAAAATGTTTTATATGTTTTGGAGGGTCCACTAAAGATTTTTAAAATAAATAAAAAAAACCTAAAATCACATTATTTTAAAGGTAAAACATATATTGGACGAAAATACCATTTATATTATTTTATTACATTACTATTGGGTCATTATGATGTCATAAAATACAATATATATTTAAACAGTATTTAATTTTTACCCAAAAATTCGACTGTCTTAGAAAATTATTAAAAATTCACTGTTGGATAATTTCAACATCCTAATTTCAAAAATAATATTCATTTTATCTAAATAATTTTCTAAATATTTGATTTTTTACTTTTAATATAAAAAACTGACATTTATCAAAAAATTCATGGGTTTTGACAAAAACGACTTTCAAATATTAATAAAAATTACAATTGTATTCATAATAATTACAAGATAATTTATATTTAATAAAAGTTAATTTTTTAATAATATTTTATTAAAATATTATTTAATTCAAAAATCAATCAATTCATCAAAATATATTTCTTAATTGAATATTAACTAAAAATACTATTTGCGCTTTAAAAAATATTTACCAAGTAACAATAATAAAATGAATGTATATTATTTATTATATACAAAAATAATGCACATAATCATAATAATATGGGATTGTTATATAACCCCTTATAACACCCGCATATAGCTTAAGGTTAAGGTGTGTTATGGTGATAGACTCTTGAGGTGGATTGGATAACATCGCTCAGGTGGTAATCTCTATCAACTTCCACTTCTCCCATAGGTGGTTCCATTATAGCTTAATGCGTTAAAGCTCAGATTCGGATTGGTCAAGATCAAAGCCCAGTGACACCTCCTCCTTTATGAGATCTAATAAATGGGCTTCGTATGGAGCAATTCTACTAGATGAGGCCATCACTTCCTTTTTCTGGGTAAATTGGATTTGTTAAAGTCCTATATTTATACTAATCAATTGATAACTATTCAACAAATATATTAGCAATGGTAACAATTCTTAATGGTATTTTGAAATCCATAAACATAAAACCAAGGAAGTGCATATTTTATATTACCATTTTACATAATAAGACATTTAATTAGATCAAGAGGAATTTTCATTAATAAAAGTATGTGTCATTACAATATTTCCCCACTAAGAAATTTCTCCCTCAAAATTTCCTTTTCCCACACTAAAACAGATGAGGGTGAATTTGACTCATGACTTCCTCTTATTCCCACATTTCTTCTTTAAACTTGTGGTTTCTCTACAACACCTTGACGAGGGGCATTGTTTTATTTTGTATAAAGGTTTCCCTATGATCTAATATCTTCACTGACTTCTCTTTATATAGAGGTCATTATCCAATAGTACAACTTCTGAATTGAGTACATGTGATGGGTTAGGTATGTACTTCCTCAAGAGTGATACATGAAATACATCATGTACTTGTGATAGGTTCGGTGGGAGTTCTAGTTGATAGGACACTAATCCAATGCAATAAATAATCTCAAAAGGGCCAATGTACCTTGGACTAAGCTTTCCCTTCTTCCAAAATCTCATAAATCTCTTCCACGGTGATATGTGAAGGAATACCATGTCTCCAACATCAAACTATAGGTCTCGTTGATGATTATCAGCATAGCTTTTTTTTTAAACTCTAAGCATATTTAATGTGATTTTGGATGGTCTTAACCTTGTCCACCATTTCTTCGACCATTTTTGGACCTAGAAGTTTTCTCTTCCCAACTTCATCCCAACATGCCAGTGTTCTTCACCTCTTCCAATAAAGGGATTCATAAGGATCCATTTGGATGCTTGAGTGGAAACTTTTATTATAAGGTAACTCAGCCAAAATAATATATTGATACCATCCTCCTTTTAAGTCTATTGAGAATTCTCTCAACATGTCCTCAATTGTTTAGATAATCCACTAAGATTGGATATCAGTTTGAGGGTGATAAGTCGTACTTATGTTCAGCTCAGTATTTAGAGTATGTTGAAGACTCTTCCCGAAATTAGAGGTGAATCTTGGATCTTGATCAGATACAATAGATAGTGGTAATACATTCAACATTACCACTTCTCTGATATATATCCATTCTATTTGATCTAATGAGAAATCCTCTCAAATTGCAATGAAGTATGCAGTCTTTGTAAGACGAATCAAAAAAATCCAGTTAACATTGTTTTCCTTGGATGTCTTCATAAGTCCAATGATAAAGTACATGGTTATTTTCTACCATTTCCATGATGGTATTGGTAATGGTTTCATCATCCACATAGACTTCATCCTCTCATCCTTCACTTGCTGACATACCAGAAATTTTGATGTATAATCAATGATCTCCTTCTTCATGTTATCCCACCAATAATACTCTCGGATATCTCGATACATCTTTGGGTTTCCTAGATGAATTGAGAAATTTTAAATATGTACATCATACAAAAGTTCATTATTTAATTCAATTTTATGGAACACATGGTATTTTCCCAAATCTCACAATTCCTTCTTCATTAACACTAAACTATGAGGATTTCCCTTTTTTGATAGTTTTCACTTTCTTATGAATTCTCACAACATCCTTTTGAGAATCCTTTAACCTTTCCAAAAGAGATGATTGAGTAATCATTTGTGAAAGGATTGATGATGTTCTCTTATTTATGATTCCCATGTCCATCTTCATCAAATCTAAGAAAATTGGGTCCTTTTCAAATCTCATCAATGATAGAATCACTGTGTCCTTTCTACATAGAGCATCCTCCACCTTGTTCGTTTTCCTAGGGTGGTAATGAATTGAAAATTCATAGTCTTTGATTAGATCTAGACATATTCATTGATGCATGTTCAACTCTTTCTATGTGAATATATACTTGAGGTTTTTGTGATTCGTGTATATTTAACACTTCTCCCTAAAGAGGTAATTTCACCAAAATTTTAAAGCGAAGATTACTGTAGCTAACTCCAGATCATGTGTTGGATAGTTTTTCTCATGAAATTTCAATTGACTTGATGCATAGGAAATTACTTTGTCATTTTTCATCAACACACAACCCATGACCTTCTTTGAAGCATCACTAAATACCATAAGAAGTTCTCCACTTGTGGGTAATGTGGGAATGAGTGTAGTGATAAGAATCCTTCTCAAATATTTGAAGCTCTATTCACATTCATCACCCCAAAACAAATTTACTCCCTTCTAAGTTATCTTGGTAAGAGAGTTTGACAATCGTGAGAAATTTCTCACAAATCGGCAATAATATCCAGATAACCCCAAGAAGCTACAAATATCCATCATTGGTGTTGGCTTATCCATCCCTCAATTACATCTGTCTTAGAGGGATCCAAAGACATCCCATTGCCTATGATGATATGATCCAATAATGAGACTTCCTTAAACCAGAACTCACAATTTCTATACTTTGAATTGATATTATCCTTTCACAAGGTCTCTTGTACAGTGCTTAGATGCTCCTCATGATACTCCTTAGTTTTGGAGTATATTAGAATATAGTCTATAAAGACCACAATATTTTTTCAAGGTAATCTATAAAGACTCTTTTCATCAAGTCCATGAAGATTTCTGGATAATTAGTGAGTCTGAAAGTCACTAATATAAATTCATAGTGCCCATAACTTGTATGAAAAACAGTCTTGAGGATATCCTCCTTCTTTACCTTTACTTGGTAATATCTTGACTGTAGATCAACCTTGGAGAATTATTGTGCTCCACATAGCTAATCTAACAAGTCATCAATTTGTGGTAGAGGATACTTGTTCTTTATTGTGATTTTTTGAGTTCACAATAATAAATGAAAAGGCGCATTGACCCATCCTTCTTGACGAATAGGACTGGTGCACGCCATGGTGAAGCACTTAAGAATATAAACCCTTTATCTAGATTCTACTATAGTCTTTTCTTTATCTCCTCAAGATCCACAAGATCCATTCTATATAGAGTCTTGGATATTGGAAATACCCTAGGAATAAGATCATTTGAGAACTCAACATCTCTTCTAGGAGGAAGATGATACAGTTCATTAGGAAACACTTCAGTGAATTCCCTCATAATAAGCATGTCTTTAAGGATGGTTTCTTCTTTAGACTCAATCATCTGAGAAAGATATGCATGCTTATAGGGTAGTAATATCATTGCTTGAGATGATGGTGATAAAGAGGATTCATCCTCCTCCTTGCACTTGCACAAAATCAAGGGTCAATTTTCCATATGGAGAGTGGTTTCCATCTCACGAAACATTATGTTGGATCTATATAGGGAAATCCAATACATGCCAAGAATTACATTAAATTACACTAAAGGGAGTATGAAGAGGTTCCCCAGGAAGTTCAAACCACAAATTTTGATAGGGGAGGAGTTATATTCATGGGTTGCAATGATTTACCCATTTTTCGTTCTCACTGACATATTTACTTCCTGGATTTTTGGTGGTGCTGGGATTGTTCAACTAAACTTCTTGGATATAAAAGAATGAGTAGAACCAGAATAAAAAAGTAAGGTCACTATTATTGAATGAATAACTGGTGTTCCTATCACCACTTCATTGTTGGGGTTCACTTCGGTGAAAGTGATGGAAAAGGTTCACCCTTGCTGCCTTGGAGGTTTTTGGTTGCCTCAAAAAACCCTTGGTTTAGGGAACTAGTATAAAAAGTTCCCTGGTTCTTTATAGTTGAAGCAATTAACAATGAATTGAGGTTCTAATAGAGTGTTTCTCTCCTCTGTTGTAGATGCAGGTTTTTCTTACCAACTTTTAATGGCTAAGTGCCCTTCTCTTCCACACCAAAATCATTTCCTCATCCCCTTTAGGAAATTTATGGGGTGCTTCTTTCCACACCTTTATAAAGTGGGGTTTTGTATTTTCTTATCACCGTTGGCTTTATCCATCGGACCACCAAAATTAAATTCCAAATTCCGCTTCTTATCTCCATGATACCCCTAAGATTCACTGATATCCATTTTGATTTTGAGGGAACATAGAATAATTTCAACATACCTATCAAAGTCATAGATCACTATGGCTTTCCATAGTCTAGGTTTTAGCCCACTAAATTAGCGGTCAACCTTGAATTCGAGGGTAACAAAAAGGCTGGAGTCATATCATGAAAACCTTGTGAATTTTTCCTCATACGATCCAATGGATTCCTTGTCTTTTTTCTTGAGTGAATGGAATTCCCTTTCCATCTTAAACCGAAGGGTGCGTGGAAAATATTTATCAAAAAACATTTCCCAGAAATCCTTCCTTTCAAACACCTTGATCTCTTCCTCAGGCTTCATATTTTTTATCAATTTCCACCATTGATCAGCTTCACCCTCCATATAATAAGAATCCAGAAGAACCTTCTCTTGTTAAAAACATTGAATTATGGAGAAAATATTTTCAATGGAGTTGATCCATTGTTCGGAAATTGAGGGATCAGATGATCCATTAAAAGTACGAGGACTTTATCTCATAAATCTTTATATAGTGACTTTTCATTTCTCCAGGGGGGGGGGGTTGAACATTCTTCTTGACCCATGTTTCTATTCAAAACTTGAGTTAACTGAGAGAGTATCATGCCAAAGTTTGCGAATCCCACTCCCATCTGATTGGGAATCTCATTAGAACAGTCAACACATTGATCTTCACATCAGTTTTTAGCCCTAGTCCCCCTATTACCGGCTATTAGATAAAATAAAGGAAAGTTATGGGTAACACATAAAGGGTAATTCAAAAACAAAAATGGACGACTTATAAATTACTTTTATTTCTTTAAATTATGAACTTATTGGCTTTAACCTATGTTATCCATGTTCTACTTACCAAAATATATTATTAGGGGAAAATTTATAAATTACCTTAATAATGGTTCATACTAAGCTTATGAATTTACCAAAGCATATCCCCCAGGAGTGTCATAACCAAGAGGGCATCAAATCCTGTTGTCATGCATCTGTTCTCATTCAAGTCTAACTCAAAGCGGTGTTTTCGGGTTTTAGCCCTAGATACATCTGTGCCAGAGCTGCCTCTACCCCCTCATATCTAGACAGGGATGTATTTTATTAATAAAACACTTACTAAATACTCACCAAAATTTAGGGATGTTTTTATTATACCTTGTATTATCCCTAAGGCTTTCAATGATATTTTCTCATCCTAATCCCAAAAATAACTAAACCTATCCTTTGATACCAACTATAACAACCCTGTTATTTATTATACACATAAACAGAATTCACTACATAAAATTACACTTCATAAAACTCTTATAATTGATAGGTATAGTGTCTTGGGAAATTAGGAACATTACATAACAACTTATAACATAAAACACAACAACTTTATTTAAAACTTCTTTTATGTGACCACAACATTCCTTCGTACTTAGCATTGCATGGGATAACCTGTGGACATGCATAAGAAAAGGGTGAGCTATAAAGACCAGTAAGGGAGTAAACAAGGAATAACAGGAAGAACATAGTACATGTTAGGCAATATTCATATCAATGGAGCATAAGAGAAACATGAACATAAGGGCATGATATAACAAGATTATCATAACATGGAAATGTGGCAACAACATTTAACATGATATTTGCATGATCCAAGGATCATTGAACACGAATCATGAGTAAAACCTCATTGAAATTGAATTATAATGATTAAACCCTCATTTCACTTGATGTATCATAATACTAATCTTTACCCAATGCATTGGAGTGCTATCAGGGAACACCATTCTTAATCATTTCATTTCATGCATAAGTGTGCCTCATAGATCATACAACATGGATTCATTAAACATCATAATTTATTCCAAAAATATGATATCTGGAATAAATAAATTTAAATCCTCAATCAATAAGTACATGTGCATAAAGGTGAATACCCTTGATAGAGAAATGGGTATGGTATTCACTTACATGATGATTTGGGCATTGAAAGTTTGGTGTAACTTCGACGGCATTACAACGTCAAATAGAAATAGTAAAGTGGGTTGATGAGAGAGAATGTGGTATATCATCATTTATACATAAAATGGATAGTAATGGTATAATTGAAGATAATATACCAACATATGTAATGGGATTTAGATGCATAATATAAATTAATTTCTTAAATGAAAATGAGAAGAGAGAAATTGCTTATAGAATTTCAGCATGGTAACGGGTGTACATAGGAGGAATTAATGAGAGATAAAGAGGTATCTAACCATTAAAAATAAGTAGGTAAGCAAGGGGGAGGTGTTAAATCATAACCCAACATTTGTAATTGATAATAAAATGGTATAACAACATAAATAAATTTAGACAAAAATGAGAAAGGAAGAAATCCATTACTCAGAAGTGTGATTCCAAAGGCTTAGGAGAGGCTTGATAGGGGATAATTGGGATCTTTAGGAGACTTGGGAAGATTATAGAGATATGAGGTAATAGTTTGGTTAATATGCAAAGGTTTTGAGTGAATAGAAGTGGGAGATTGGGTGGGTTTATATAGGAAAAGAGAGGGAATTCTTTATTATTTAGGCTTTGAACACAACACATTAAACTAATCAAAACCACAAAAAAACCCTTGGTTTTTGCCCGTTGTTTCTGAAAAAGGAGAGAGGAAAAAATTATTTTATATGGATAATGAATTATCTTATTAAAATATTAGGCCTGATTATGTGGAGGTGAGTCAGACTCTCAAGGAAATCATTTTAAAAAGTTAAAATGTTTTATAAGTCTTGGAGGGTCCACAAAAGCTTTGTAAAATAAATCAAAAAAACCTAAAATCAAATTATTTTAAAGGTAAATAATAGATTTTTAGAAAATCCCATTTATAATATTTTATTACATCACTATTGAATAATTATGATTTCATAAAACACATTTTATATTTAAATGGTATTTAATTTTTACCCAAAAATTCGACTGTCTCAGAAAATTATGAAAAATTCACCATTGGATAATTTTGACATCCTGATTAAAAAAATAATATTTATTTTATCTAAATAATTTTCTAAATATGTGAATTTTTACTTTTAAAATAAAACCTATATTTATAAAAAATTCACGGTTTTTGACAAAAACAACTTTCAAACCTAAAAAAAATTACAATTGTATTCATAAAAATTATACGATCATTTATATTTAGTAAAAATTAATTTCATAATAATATTTTATTAAATTTTATTTAGATAAAAAATCCATTAATTCATAAATATATATTTCTTAATTGAATATTAACTAAATACTATTTGTTCTTTAAAAACTATTTACAAAGTAACAATAATAAAATGAATGTACATTATTTATTCTAGAAAAAAATAATGCACATAATCATAGTGCTGGGGTCTTGTTACATAACCCCTTATAAGACCTTCATATGACCTAAGGGCAAGGTGTGTGATGGTGACATACTCTTGGGGTGACTCGAATAACATCGCTCAGGTGGTAATCTCTATCGACTTCCACTTCTCCCATAGGCGGTTTCGTTCGAGCTTAATGCGTTGAAGCTCAGATTGGGCTTGGTCAAGAGAAAAGACCAGTGATGCCACATACTTTCTGAGCTCCGATAAATGGGCTTCCCACAGAGTAATTCTACTGGATGAGGACATCACTTTCTTTGTTTGAGTAAATTGTATTTGTTAAAGTCCTATATTTATACTAATCAATTGATCACTATTCAACGACTATATTAGAAACGGTAAAAATTCTTAACATTATTTTGAAATCCAGTAACATAAAACCAGGGAAGTTAATATTTTATATAACCATTTTACATAATAAGACATTTAATTAGATCAAGAGGAATTTTTATTAATAAAAAGTTGGATTTTTTTTATTGAAAGCATATAACATTAATGACGTAGATCAACAGAAGTACATGTGCAAAGCCATGAAGGGAAATTGTCCAACCAGAACTGGTTGGTAACGAATGGGCCAGAGGCCACTAGTTGATGGGCCATGTTGTTTCCTTCCCTTTTGGTGAAGGAGAAGGTGCATAATTAGAAGCATTGGAAAAATGAGATAATTCTCCTGATGATGATGCCAAATGACTGGAGTCCACCGTCGTCGTGATTAATATCATCGATTACAGTAAGATAATTAGACTCAATGATGATATCACCCCATCCACGTTTGATAGCGAGCATCATACCAGCAAGGATGGACATGGCTTCAGTAACTTCCGGTTCCTATAATGCCTGATGTGGTTCATATTTAGCAGTAAGGATTCACCCTAGATGATTTCGGGTAAGGAGGCTGAGGGCAACAATCCCATCCTTTGTAAGAGACGTGTCCACATTAATCTTAAGAATCCCTTTAGTTGGGGGATTCCTATGAGTGGGATGGTAGGGGGTAACACCAGACATAAAATGTCCATTGTGGCCTTTCCAAACCTCAATCCAAGAAGTGGCCCAATCGATCCAGAATTTTGGGGGTCTATGAGCTTGATGAAAAAAAACATCGTTACGCCGGACCCAAATAATCCAATACAAAATGCAAATTGAACCTACATTTTCCAAAGAGAGAGAGGAGCACCAACGTGTCAGAAGATCAGGAAGGTAAAAGGCCAATTCTAGTGAAGCAACTGAAGCTGGGCCCCATTTATTCCAAATTTCCGTAGCTCTTGGGCAATTAATGATAGCGTGCAGAGGAGTTTCTGGAATGTTCGGGTAGAAAGGGAAAAAATGGTACTGGACATATGTCGGTAAACAAGAAGGATCATTGTTGGGAGAGTACCCGTACAAACCTGCCACAAAAATTGACGAATTTTTGGGGGGACGTTGAGCATCCAAATCGATTTCCATGGTCCCTCATCCCGGCCGACTGAGTGGATTCCTAGAGAAAGCATGTAGCCAGATCTCACCATGTAGTCGCCCGAGATGTCATTGATCTAGAAGAGATTGTCAGGGCCTGCTTCTGGTACCCAGGGAATGCTAAGGGAAATTCTTTGATCTCTTTTGTTAAACCATTCAAGGATCTTTTCCAAACACCAAACCTGTCCCTAGTCAGAAAGGATGCTGCTGATAGTGGCATCTTCAAGACTTGGTTGGGCGGGGGATGTAGCCCGTAAACCATCCTTATCAATAAGCTAGGGATCAGTCCAGATTTTGACAGATGACCCAATCCCAATCCTCCAGCCCAGTCCTTTATCCAGGAGCTTTTTATCCCCCCAAATGCTTCTCCAGAGGAAGATAGGATGGGGACCAAGAGAGGAAGCATGAAAATCCGTGTGGGTAAAGTACTTAGCTCGAAGAACTCGCGCACATAGAGATGATGGATGGTTAATAAGGCACCATCCTTTCTTTTCGAATAGCATGTCTTTGAAGAGAGGAAGATTCTGAAACCCCATCCCACCCTCTAATTTGGGTTTTCATAGTTTCTCACAGGCCATCCAATGGGGTTGATTCTTTCCATCATCCTTCCTCCAGTGTTTCATCTCTTCTTAGCTGATGATTTCCTTCTTTTTTCCAAAATAACAATTAATGAATTTTGAGTGATCTTCCAAGAAATCTGTCAGTATGAGAGGGCGTCTGGGCAAACAATCAATCATGGTAAAATTTTGGGTTGTTACAATTTCACAAACACAAAAAACTCACCAAGCATAAAAGGAAAAAAATAAATAACAAAAAATCATAAATGAGTTTAAGAGTAGAGTTTTTTATTTTTTATAATTTTTATTTTAAAATTAATTAACCAATACTCAATTGTTAATACACTATTTAAGGGTCCCTGGAAATGCTGCAAAAAATTTCTATTTTCCACCCAACGAGTTACTTGTTAGTAAACCAAAATTAAATTCTAACCAAACTACATAATTATTATAGTATTAGTATGGGTTAAATGACTTGTGAAACCATAGTTATTTTTTATATGAACTTGAGAGTCATAGGGGTTCTTGTAGTCACCTTGAGAAGGGGGTTAATCTGGGGTGACCAAATTTTTAATGATTAATTTCAGGTTAAATTTCATTCTTCCATTAAGTTGATTAAACCTATTTAATCATTTAGGGTGCATGGATATTTACATATTTACCTCACCTATTTATCCAATATTAAATGTAGACATTTAAAGTAAATAATATTATATAGATATTTTTCAAGGTTTAGTCCCAATTTGGACACCTATACCTTACTACGTCGACTCCCGCCAAGTCATAGATTTTCCACTAATATATTATTATCAATACAAGTGGGGTGGGATGTTTTTATTCTTAACCCTCAATATGTATCCCACACACTAAGTATCTTGAAATAATATTATACTGATTCCCATCAGTTTACAATGTTCCATAATCCTTATCAGGTTTCCAACAACAACTTCTTGTTCCATTAGAGTAGTTTCCCATCAAGATTGTTCTAATTTTGGTAAACTAAATCTGGAGTCCTCAACTATCTTCTTCCATTTACTATAATCTGGTGACCAAACTTATCTTCCTTGGAAATTCAAGTTTTGTTATTCTCAAATTTATTTGTAATATAATTTTCCAATCTTCTTAACTTAATTTGAAGAAACTAAATCTTTCTTGAATTATCTAGTCGATTACTTTATCTTCACTCTTCTCTTATTATGAGTGGATATATCAAATTTTAATTCAAAACAATGAAATATTTCTTTGAATGAGCTCAATAATTTTTATAAGATAAACCATCCTAATAAATTTGGTGATTTTAAATCTATGAAAGTCAAGGATCAATTTCTAATACCTTCAAAATATATTCTAAAATATTATTGTCAACTCAAATATCCACAAAATTTGGTGTCAAATCACTTTTAACTTTTCATCAAAATTCATCTTGAATCAAAAAATTCCTAAATTTTGGAAACTTGAATATAAAACTCAATATAGTCATAATTATATTTTACTTTTCATAAATGCGATAGTCCTTAACTTATTTATGGTGTATAAACTTCCATAGTATTCAACAATTTTTCATATGAACTTTATTATTCATATTCATCCTGATAAATATTCTTATCATAATTATCAAATTCACCATAGTTATCATGAATGACTTGATAATTTTTATTTATTTAATATAAAAACTTTTGTATGTATAAACTCCCCATTTTCGATGTCTATTAAATCGTTGGATGCTGCTGAATGTTTACATGGTAAATCGCTCACGTTGAACTCCATTAAATTTCTCAAAGATCATATAATTTTTTTGGTTATTTCATGAAACTTATACTAATGAATTAACATGTCATTTAATCTGGTATTATATATATATATATATTCCTTATTTCTTTCTTCTTATGATATAATAACTCATATCTTCTAGATATCCTCAGTTATCTTTTAATGCTTTTAGTTCTGGTGTGTTCAATTTTGCTAAGATTCTTCTGATAAAAAAAGCTGTGAAAAAATTATTCTTAGTTATAAAACCTCAACAGTGAATCATCTTATGATAAACTCAAGAACTCAACCCCCAATTCTATTGAACTCTAATTCATGATGATCATCTTTTGGTTTTTTATTTTTCAGAATCCACTACACCTTCATATGTGCTGCTTCGTCATCCGGTTTCTCTACCTACTGTAAGTCATATCTACTGTGTATGTGCTCAATTTCTAGTAACCTTACACAAATTTATATAGAGCACGGTTTATCTTTTAGAAATACCTGTTCTACACCTATCTTCATAGATCACCTCATCTTCTAGTTATCTTATATCATGATTCACCATCCATCAATATATTATTTCAATATTATTCCTCACAAAATTCATGAATGGAATAAAGTTTCTCAATTTCCATAGGTTTTTTGATCTTTTGATGGTTTGAATCATCTATTATATGAAATTAAAATGTGTGTGCTCTATTTACAACATATCACACTTGTATGATGATTAATTTTTTCCGACCGCCATGGTGTAATATGCATGAAATTGTGTATTTCATAATCATGCAACCTAAATATCTCCCACACTTTCTTATCTGAAACTATGTATGTGAAAATTTAATTTTATAGTTCATTATCATCATTCTATTCAAATTAATTCTCATGCAAGAAAACTATAACTTCCTCTTGTATTCAAAAATCATCCATACGATAACATCATCATATAGAGCCTTCATCTACATGTGCTACTATGTATCACCCATTATTCTAATTTCATATATCTTAAACTCAAACATCCATAGATTCTAATTACATTAATATTTTTGACATTCCTCCACAACCTATTTTTGTAATGCCATTAGTTTTTTAATGGGTCATAATTTGAAGGTAAAATTTAAATTTAAATTTTGGTAAGTGATCCAACTTTTTAATTAATCCTTATAAATTTTTTTTATAATCAAAATGCATTAATACACTTTTTTTAGATGGGGTTAAATGACCAATAAGTGTCTCAGAAGTCTGTCTTGGTTTCAAGAGCATTGAGCTTCAAGAACTAAAGTTTGGGTGACACATCAATGGGTGCATGGTTAGCGCACAATTAGTGATAAACATGTGGCCCAAAACATGCGGCCCATTTAAACGAGAGTATAGTTATAAAAAACCATGAAATGTGGAAAAAAAATCATGTAAGGCACCTGCAATAAATTATAGAGGGTGCACATGGGGTTTTATGGTTTTAAAAACTACATGCCAAGCAGTGTAAGGTGGAGGTTTCTTTAGACAGTAGTACCACATGATAGGCTCATGATTAACCAAACTATGTGGTTCATTAAAGGGATTGAAATTGAGAAACTACCCCTCCTTCTATTTCCTTTTTCTCCCATTTTCTCCTCTCATTCATGCACTTCCCTCCAGCTGTGAAGCTTCCCTACCCCCACTCTTAGGTTCCTTTGGAACTCCCTTGTGGAGCTCCAAATTGAGAATCATCTGGTTCATTGGAAAGACAAAAATAAGTCTATAATTCATCATGCGTCTATTATTCATTTATCTCACTATTTTGAATTCTATTTCCATCTGATCTCATTTACATTATTTCCGTGTTCTTATTAGATTCTCTAATTTTTCTTATTTCAACTCAAATTAAAGGCTGAGATTCAATGAGCGAGTGACAACAATCTTATGGTAGGTGGTTCCTAGATTTATCCATCTATATATATGTGTTATTGGATGATTATTTTAATATGGGTACATGAGGGTTATCCAGGTGAAACCCTTATTAATTAAATATTGAATTTAAATCATTTAATTGATTCTTTGAGATGCTGATGGGCATGGTCTTGTCTCTTTAAATGTGTTAAGATGAGTTTGGGTATTTTATTTGGTTGGGAAGGTTATTCTTGTTGTTTTAATTTAATTATTTATATTATGATATAACTAAATTGGTTTCTTGGGAAAATTTTGGTATAGAATGAAGTATATGCGGTGATGTGATCACAAAGATTAAGATGACAAGGTTTTTTAGGCTAAGGTAATTGCCCATGATATGTGGGATAGTGATGACCATCATATTTGAGGAAATGTGATCATCAGGTTGAGGAGGATAGCGATGACCATGACATAGACAGATGATGAGTTTTTCAAGTGTAAATGAGGTTTCAAGTTGGTTTGGTTTTGGTATGGTTGGTGATTTACGATCATTGTGATTGGCTAATAATGCCATTGGAGTCATTTTCACACAGATGAGGACTCAGTTGAGGTGGTGTTGACCACTCATTATGGGTGGTGACATACGTATAAATAGTGGATTAGGGGATGGTGTTGACCATCAGTCATGGAGGAGGTTCTCATTTTATAAATCCATGGTTGAAAGTGAGTGAGGCCATAAAATGGAGGCCGAATCTTTCCATGACATTGACAATAGATGAGCTAGGATGATGGAAGAATAGATATCTATATGCTTCGAGATATCAGGATATCGATCTGATGGTTATTTATTACTCATTGAAGGATGAATATCATCATGCCTTATGACATCGAGTTGATGAACCGAAGGCGGTTGTTCAAGAGGAAGTCTGAGGGACTTGTTATTGATTATGGGATGTCGAGATATTGAATCGATGGTGATTGTTTTAGTTGATGTCCAAGGGACTTGTGATACATTTATTGGGAATGCTGATGGGTCATCAATATTACCTGATTTGTAGCATATGCGGAATCATATTAAATGGGGTGTAGGGTGACATGTATGTGCATTGAGATACTGAGGTTCTTCCGGTATGACTGACCGTAGATATATCATTCCACTCCGTCATTGTCCAAAGTAGGTAAACACTTCCTCGAGGCTATTTATCATGAGTAAAGTGGGTTATATATATTTATGTGTGATGGTAGTTGATATTTATTTACGTATGAATACACTTGTATAAATATGTATGTAAGATAGGAAAACATTAGTGGTGGCCTATTATGTTCATACTAACACCCTACACGGGACCCTTGGGACACGTATAGAATTTATAGTTTTGATATCAGGTAAGATATTAAACATAGTATATGGACCTTAGAGAGCAGAGACACTCTGATGCATGGGATGGATGGAAGATGGATCAAGGAGGTTCTTTTCATTGAGTTGGATTTCTTTTAAGGGATTTTTATTATGTCCTTATATGATCGACCATGGGTGATCATGCATGTATATTTTTGTATGATTTTATGACATTTACACATTATATGGAATGTATATAGCTGTATGATTTGGGATTATTATTGCCTCTATTTCATCTATTGATTTTGCTCAGTTTTTTTGTTTCTTCCACAGTCCTGGTTTTATATAACCATTATTATTATCATCACTAGAGGGTATAGCCTCTATAATATATCCTAATTAGACCCTCACTACTATTTTCATCCTTTTTCATATGGGGAGGCACACATAAGGTCCAGTGGATCTCTATTTTAGAGCATCAGTTAAGTGGCTCCCGGGCCATGGTGTTACAAATGGTATCAAAGGTGGTTCTTTATTGGTTTTTATGTAAACCATCACAATAACCGGGTAAAAAATAGTAACCATGTATGGATGTTTTAAATGGTATCAATGTTTTATTTTGTTTTATTATTTAGTCTACCATAGAGTAGAGACTAGGATCTAGTTGGAAATGGGTAAAGAGATCATGTTTGGGTTCTTGCAACCCCATGTACGGGGGACAGAAACAGTTTCTAGTGGTGAGAAATTGATGTTATGATTTACAATTTTATAGTTGATTAATTTCCACCTCGAGTGGTGAACTCAGGTGTGACTTTATTGGTTTGTGGAATTTTAGTCCTTGGATGGTATGGAAAGGAAGTTGTGTTTATGAATCATGGTGAAAAACTAGGCTCTTATGATATTTTTATGTTCCTGTGACTATTTTCTAGAACCTAGAATATGTGAAAATGAGTTGGGATAATCAATGTGTCAACAAAAACATAATTTGTTTTACTGTATATCTTTTTAGTATCAGTATACTCAGCTATCCCAGGTATGTGGTTCCTTATGAGATGATATGTGATCCCATGTATATGGTATGTACGGTCCTGACTCTGATATGTGTAGGTAGGAATAAAGGAATGAGGTGAGTTGTTTAAAATTTAAATAGAAATATAAAAAATGTTTTCCTACATGTATTTTTTGTGGCATTTAACCCAACCACCCTTGGATGATGATATCTAATATGCATGATATGTGATACTCAACGAGGATATGGGTAAGTAAGGGGTCATGAGGCTGAATGATATGTGATGTGGGTGCGTTAGGGAAGTTTAAGGGTGGTGAGATGTGCTTCCAATTACAACTTTCCCTATATACAATATATTTATGAAGATTATGGCTATTATTGTCTATGGTATTTGGACTATGGCATGAGGAAACATAGACAGTCTCTGGTGGTGTGTTAGGAGGGAGTATATATGATACTTTTAGGGCATGCAAGGGATGGGTCCCATGAGGGTTAAAATAAGTCCCTTTAGAGTTAGGTTGACCATGAGCCATATGTAGAGGCTTTGAGATAGGAGGGGTAGCCTTAACAGATGGTAGATTTTGGGCCTTAGATAGATGAGTATCTCAGGGTGATCTTGGTATGAGTCATAAAAATTATTGAAATGAGACATCAAAGAGAATATCTAACCATGGATTACCCGGCGTGATAGTTCTAGTCTCAACAACCAGCATTGTTTCTGGATGAGGATAGACCATAAGTAATGGATAATTGGATCAAGTCTGTTTAAGAGACATTTGACTAGCTTAAGACACCCCTCATTTAGAGGGTGGAGCGATCTATTTACATACACTGAGGACTAGAAAAGAACTAGTGGGATATATAGGTATAGGATGGTACACATGATGGACTATCATAGAATGATTTCAAGACCAGGTCTTTCAATAATTTCTTCCCAGATAAATTGAGGTCAGACCGAGCCTGCGAGTTTACGAACCCATAGTAGGTGAATACATCCATTATGGATTATACTAATAGGTTCAAAAACCTATCAAAATTTTAACATTATATGTAAGGGGATGATATTTATAGGGTGAGGTAGTTTGAGGATGGTTTTTGGAATTCCATCAAGGTGTAGGTAAACATCTTTAGGTTGACCTCATTCTCAAAGGTGGCGAATCAAACATTGATAGTTGAGGGAAATCTTATAGATATAACTTATTAGATCTTGGTGATAGTAAAACGTTATAATGGAAGTGTTAATTTTGGTAACTATTAGTGAGGTCATGATAATACTTAGTAAAAAAGTTAGGCGAGAGATTCAAGAAAACCACTAAGGTGTGGGTCGTTGATTATGTGCTTCAAGTGCAGGCATCCATGTCATGTTTGGACCCAATGTGGGAGACCTCCGAAGGAGTGCTGAGCATGTGGCTAGATGGGGAACTTAGAGAGGTTCTATAGGAATAATTCTTAAATAGTTTGGAGTCATGTACTAATTTAGACTCATAGATATGATGTAAGACCCAGAGTGGTACCATGAACTAGTATCCATGTTACTAATACACAAGTAGGTCATGAAAGATAGTGATAGAACTAGTAGTGGGGTTAATGGCTAGTAGCTTGTGTATATCTATAGGGAGTTCAAGACTCAAGAAGTATGGATTTGGTGTAGGTGTACGCTATTGATCTAGTTAGTTCAGAACATTACAAGGAGATGATGATAGTTAGATGTAGTCCATGATTATGGGTATACTCCATATGTTATTCATATAAAAGATATAGGTTCATAAGGTGCACATGCTGTGATTGAACTAAGTGAGATATATTTAGTATATGGTCACAAAGTATGATGTATGACATGTATGATATGTGAAGGCATTGATAATTTTTTGGGAATTCATATATATATGATGCAATATTACTTTTGAGCATCAATGTGATTCATGAATTTTGGGAATCAATTACAATGTAGGACTCATCGGCATTTTGTATGACTGTGTATGATTGAAAATATGGGGAATGAAAAAAAATTAATTTGGGGACATGTATGTTTGGAGGATGGTTGTGGAACCATAAGAATGTTGGGTTAGGCTAGTGAGTGACTAGGTAGGTAATTCCCAAGTTTGAGATCCATGAGAGTAATTGACCTATGATTGTGTAACCAGGGTAGTCCAAGGTGATATTTATGAGATGGATGAATTTGGTACCATCTCAATGTAAGAAAAAATATATTATGTATGATCTATTATAAGGTGGATTGATTGTTTCATTTTGGGATTTTGAACAGGTCAAAAGTTCTGGCTAAAATTTAAATTTTATGTTTGGTAAGAGTGAAAACATTTGAATTAGACCTTAGAGAATCATTTTAATAATTATAATGAATTAGTATATTGTTTTTAAATGTGGTTTAAGGCCTAATAATTGTATTTAAGGTCTTATTTGGTTTCATGAGTGTCGGGATTTGAGAACCAAAGTTTTTGATACCCAACACTGGGTGAACGGTTGGCACACAATTAATGCTAGCCATGTAACCCAAACCGTAAATCCCATTTAAATTATAGGATGGTTAGAATAAACTACATGAGGTGTCTAGAAAACCATGTGAGGAACCTGTAATAAAATTTATAGGGTGTGAATGGTGTATAAATAGTTTGAAAAACCGTGCACCTATATGTGTGAGGTGGAGGTCGGTTTTGAAAGTGGCAGCGCATGGTTGGCACACAGTTAGCCAAAATAGGTATCCTAACCATAAAATTAATTAAAGGGTATTAAATTATGAAACTTAAATTCCATTATATTTCAATATTCTCACATTTTATCCTCTTATTTTTTCTCCTCCCTCCAACTATGGAGCTTCCCTTCTGTCTCTCCTAGGCTCCTTTGGAACTCCCATGTTTGAGCTCCAATTCAAGCACCGTCTGGTGTGTTAGATATCTAGTAGTAAGGCTATGATTACTCATACTTCAATTGTTATTTTATATGAATATATTGAATGCTATGTCCATTCAATATAATTTCCTTAGTTCTAGGGTATGTTATATTATCTTATTTCTCTTGTTTTGGCTTGGATTAGAGGCTGGTATTCAATGAGTGTGTGCCTAAAAGTCCAAGGTAGGTGGTTCCTAGATTTCGTTATATATATACATGTATTATTGGATGTTTATTTTTATATAAGTGAATGGGTTTTTGAGTGAAACCCTTGTTAATGAAATATCGAATTTAAATCATTTAATTGATGTTGTGAGATGAATATGGGAATTCTCTTATCTCTTTAAAAGTGTTAAGATAGTTTTTAGGTTTTTAGTTAGTTGGGAAGTTTATATTGGATGTTTAAATTTAATTATTTATATTGTGATATGACTAAATTGGTTTTTTGGGAATGTGTTGGGAATGTTTCAGAGAACATGGGGAGTTACGATCACTAGGATTTAGATAATGAGGTTTGTTAGGATGAGAACATGGCCTAAGATATGTGGGATGGTGATTCTCATTAGATTTAAGGAAATATGATCATTGGGTTGAGGAAGATAGGGATGAAAAAGACACAAATTAGAGATGAGGTTGACATTTGACAATGAGGTTTCTGATGGGTGTGGCTTAGGTATGGTTGGTGATTTTCACTCATCATGAATGGCCAATAGTTTTGTTGGAGTCATGTGCACACAGATGAGGACATAGTCGAGGTGGTGTTGACCACTCATTGAGGGTAGAAGATATTGAAAAATTATTGGATTATGGGATTATGTTTACCATTCTTTATGGAAGATGTGATGACCATAGAAATCCATGATTGAAGGAGTGTGAAACCATCAAATGGGGGATGATGATCTCCGTGACATTGATGGATGATGGGATGGGATTATGGGAGGATGAATATCACCATGACTCAGGACATCTATCTATTGAGATGATAGTGATTTATTACTCATTAAAGGATTAATATGATCATGACTTGGGATGTTAGGATATTGATCCAATGATAGTTGTTGAAGAAGAAGTATGAGGAATTTGTGATTGATTTTGGGATGCTGGGATATTGAGATGATAGTGATTGTTCTTGTTGAAGTCGAAGGGACTTGTGAAACATCTATTGGGAATTATGATGGGCTATTGATATTACTCGATATATGGAATGTGTGGTATCATATGGAATAAGGTGTAGGTTGAATGTATGTGGATGAGATACCGAGTTTATTCTAGTACGATTAATCGTGGATATATCATTCCACTCCATCATTGGTAAAAGTAGGTAAATTCTTCCTCGTGGCTGTTGATAATGAGTAAAGTGAGTTATATATATTTATGTGTGAATGAAGTTTCTATTTATTTACAAATTTATACAATTATATAAATGTGGATGTAAGATAGCCATATGTTGGTGGTGGTTTACTAAGTTCATACTCACACCCCACACGAGCCCTTTGGGACAGATGCAGGCTTTATGTATTTTAGACCAAGTTAGGGACCAAACAAAGGGGTCATACCTTAGTGATCAGGGATGCACAGGTTCATGGGATGGATAGAAGATGGACCATGGAGGTTATTTACATTGATATAGAGTTCATTTTGGAGATTTTGAGAATGTAATATTATGATTGACTATGAGTGATCATGAATTTCACCTTTTTAATGACTTTATGACATGTAGATTTTATTTGGAATATATATAGTTTTATTATTTTGGATTTTTAGTTCCTATATTTCATTTATTACTTATGTTGACTGTTTTTTTTTTGATTCTGTAGTGCTAGTTTAATATAGCCTTTATTATTATCATCACTAGAGGGTATAGTCTCCCCAATATCACATAATTATACTCTCACTTCTAGTCAGTAGCCTATAGAATATTAGGATTGTCGCATTATGCCCATTGGCCCTCCGTATCAGATCACTAGTTAAGTGGATCTAGGGTCAGTGCATTACTTCAATACTACTTTTGGAATCAATATTTCATCTAAAGATTCAAATTTTTAAAACCTTTTGGTATTTTCATCCTTCATCTTCCAAGTTTCTCATATATTCTCAACTTAGTTTTAGTCTTGTGGTGCTTATTCAAGGTTTGAGGTATACACCTTCCATTATCTCCAAATCATCCACCATAGGTGTATGAACATTTTTAATTTACTTCAAATTATGAATCCTTTATTTCTTTTATAACATTATTTGTTTATGCATTTTTTTTACAATAATTCTTCAATAGATATTCACACACCCTTTTTTACTTCATATTCTTGAAATATTTTTTCAGAATGTTTATATAGGAACTACTTCCAATCACTTTTCATTGTTTTTGTAGATCATTGGAAGTTACAATACACTCAATATAAATTGAAGTAATAATTGTGAAATATATTGTTCAAAATTTTCACACTTCACTTCATGAAAAAAATACAAGTGTTGAACTTTATGTATCCTCATTTGATAATTCATTATACCATATTTTTTATCGCACTTCCACTCAATATTCATTCATTTACACATGATTATAGTCTAAAAATACTTTTAAATTTCCATTAGGATCAATATAATTCTTTGGGTGTAGTAGTTAGTGCATTCAATATATCAACACGTGACATTTTTTTCTCAAGACTAGTTCAATTAATTTCTTGATTTAAGATCTCCACATTCAGTAAAATTAGATAACTTAAAATGTAGTTGAAAATGCTTCTATATACTTTAACCCTTTTCATGAAATCAAATGAATTTTGGTTCAATCAATCATCAATTTTATGGATGCTTCCAAATATAAATATTTTTATATATTTATCCATTATTTATCAACTCCATTTATTCCATGTTTCTTTATAACTACAAATGACATGATCCTTGAAACTTCCAATAAATTTATTTGGTCTTAATTATATGTCAACTTTCGGTAGTAGAAAATGAATCTGTGGTTATTTTACTTATTATGGGTTCTCTAACTATGAGTACACACTTCTTATGTATTTATTTTAAACTTTTGGTGAACTTTTATCCAGAGCACTAATAGGTTACTTTAACTTCAACATACTCATTTGATTTAACAAAAAATATTGATAATAAATAAAATTCCCTCTTATTGATAATAAATTAAAATAATTATTTGTGAGGGATCAACTTTATATTTCCCTTAATGATCTGAATTTGAATCCCCCTTATTAATATATTTGGGTAAGGGAGGAACTTCCTTCACAACTTTTCTTCTTCTCCCATTTTATTCTACTAAATTTAATAAACACATTTAATTCATTAATAGAAGTATGAAACAACTTTTATTAAATAAATAAGTCAAAAATAAACCAACTTCAAGTCTATGTGAACCATGCTTGTTGTAGAAAACATGAGTGATTAAATAAGATATTAAATCTTTCCTCAGAATTTACCAAGTGATGCCAACATTTACAAAATATTATTTGAGGGTAATGTTCATTAGGTTTTCATTCAACTTACATTTTTAAATCTAGCTCAATAAATTGATAAAAAATTCTTTAGCTTAAAAGTGAAGGTTTTACTCTTTCAAAACATTTCCATTTTCCATTAAAAAAAATTAAAATTCTCCTTTTCATTTAAAACTAACTTTTTATATGATAATGGGAGAGTATAGGAAACATAACACATAAATGAAAAAATATTCAATTATAAATATTATTCTATATCTAGAACATACTCATCATTATCTATAGTTTCATCCCCTGGGCACTTCAATTTAAAAAAATATTAGAAGCCGTTTTCTTAGTTCTTTGGATGTATGGAGTTTTTATTTTCATTTGACCTTCATAGGTCTCTATAATCACCAGCTTCCTTTTTAGGGAAAAAATCCCATGGATTGTGTCACCTTTAATCCACTTTTTCATTAAACCTCATCAAAACATGTTATGTAATAAGGTGGTTATTCCTTTTCTCATTAGTTATTGAAACATGGATGAGAAGGTTTTCTCAACCCAGAAACTCCCTACATGAGTTTCTATGGATCATGGTTATATCTTACATAAATACCCATACTGCACCTATTTTCATAGGTCACCACATATTTCAGTTATCTCAATATAATGTTTCATCATCTATCAGTGTATTCTTATGATATTACTTTTTCCCAAACTTTATTCATGGTATCTAGTTTCTCAACATCTGTAGGACTGTTGATATCATGGCAGCTGAGCTCATATCTTCCTAACAATTGAAATGTGCATTCCATATTTGAAATAGATAATTTTCGTATCAAGATCAAATTATTATAACATACATGGTGTAATATTCATGGAATATTTCATCACATAATCACAACTCCTTAATATCTCCCACACTTTCTTATCTGAAACTGTACAGGTGTAACTTTCCTTATACATTTCATTTTCATAATGTTGTTCATATTAATTCTAATACTATTACACTATGACTTTCTATTATATTAAAAATATCATCCTTATGATAACCATATCATGCAGAGACTTCATCTTAATGCACTAATATTTAGAATATTTTACTTTGTGTGATATTCACCTCAAACATTTATAATTTTTGATCACATTAAAAAACATTTCTAGATGCTTCTATATTCCACCTTCACTACTATTGTGTCACATCTATCACATGCATCAAGATTATGATTATTAAATCCTTCAAGCATTTTCATATTTATTATTATGAATTTCTTAGATATTATCAAATTAGATTCAGTGTTTTGATAGTTATCATTGGTTCACACCATTCTTATTATGTTGTCTCCAAATATTTTGCCATTTGTGTATGAAAATTTTCAGACGACTTCAAAATATAAAATATCCATTTCTTGTATAAATTATTCTAAATATGTATTTTCATAACAATTATTCTTTTGGAGATCTTCGCATGCTCTTTTTTACTTCATCTTCCAAAAATATTTTTTCATGATGTTTATACGAGAATTTCCTTTGATTACTTTCAAATGTTTTATAAAATCACTAAATATTTCAATGCACTAACCTAAAATAAATTTTTACTTGTGTAACATAGAGTCAACAATTTTCACACTTTACTTTGCGTAACAAAACAAGTAAAAAAATTTATGTATCCTCATAAGATAATTCATTTCACCAACTTCGTTCTCACCCTATCACTAAATATTCATTCACCCAAACATGATTATTGTCCAAAAATACTTCTATATTTCCCTTATGATTAACATAATTCATTGGGTGTAGTATTTAGTTCATTCAACATATCAACATGCAATATTTTTTTTGAATATCATTTGAATTAATTTTTTGATTTTGGATATCCACTTCCAAGAAACTTCTATAAATTAAAATGAAGTTGAATATACTTCTACATGTTTCACATTTGTGAAGAAATTAAATAAAGTTTGGGGTAATAAATATTCAGTGTTATGGCTGATTCTCTATATAAATATTTATATGTATTTCTCCATCATATTTCAACAACATTTACTCCATATTCCTTCCTTACGGCTGATGAAATGAGCCTTCCAAATTCAAATTAATTTATTCATTATTCCTTCAGTGTTAAATTACAATAATAGAAAATTCATATATAGTTATTATACTTTATATGGTTTCAATGATGACGAGTATAAAATTATAATGGATTTATTTTGAACCTATAATGAACTTACATCCAAAGCACTAATGTACAACATTACCTTAATCTAACTCATTGAATCTTCAAAAATCTATTTAAAATAAATATAATATATCATCAAATAATGGGTACTTCAGAACCCTTAGTCAATTATTTAAATATTGGATTACTCAATCAGAAACCTTTAAGTCTTAAAGAAATCATATTATTATTCCTCTAATATTTTTATGCCACCAAAAATATAATGTGGTAAATAATGTATTTTTTAATAATTAAAGTGAATAGTGGTTATAATATTAAATTGAGGTCATGGAAATTACATTTATCAAGTGTATTTTTGTCTCTAAATTGAGTTTTACCACCCAGATTCAAAGATTTCATGACCTTCTTAATTTGGTAGAGTTTGATTAAATGATCTTAAATTATTTTCTTGGTTCAAAAGATATTTTTTCAAAGATTCATAATAAAAAACCCTAAGGTGATGATGAATCTATACAATAGTATAAACATACAAAGATTCTGTGGTACGTTTCCCTTTGAATAATTAAATATCTTGCGTTGTACGCAACTTCGAGATTCTAACACATCGCACCCAATCAAACTAGCCGTTATGAATAGTAATACCCACTTTTTTTTAAAATTTTATCAATTTTATCTATCAAAATGGACTTCATTTTTGTGTTCGTAATATCGAAATTATCTTAGGGTAATTGATTGGTATTTTTTTGAAAACATTCAGTTTTTGATGAACAGTGAAAAATACTAAATTTTAAATAAAAACAACTTTTTTAATCAAAATAATTTATAGTGATAAATTATACTATTGACTGGGTTTTAAGTATAATTAGATTATATTTTTACCATTTAATTAAATGTTGTTCATTGAACGTAATTTCTCATTTAAACTGGACATAAGCAAGTGTTAATCTTTTGATAGTTATTATTTTTTAAAAACACACTTTTTGTTTTGACAACAGGAATTGATTTTAAATTAATTTCCACCACTTATGTGTTTTGAATTTAGAAAAATGGATTCCATATTTAGAATCATGAGGTCCAAATTTTGTAAATAGGTAAATTTTATTTTCAGACATTTTGAATAATTATTTCGGTAAATATTTTATTTACCATGGTTAAAGGGTATATCCCATAAATAAGGGTAAAAAAATAATATTATAATAATATTAAATTTCTTAACACATGTCCTAACCCTATTGGATGATACATGTCTGACCATGGGATCCTTTGGTCAATTTTGGGACCCCCTAGAGCCACTTGTAAGTGATAATGACACTTTATATTAATTAAGTTAAAGTAAATACGAAAATGACATATGCATATATATTTTAGTAAAACAATTTTCACATAGGGTTATATATATTTTATCTTAGACTATAAATATTCATTAGAAATATAAAAATATTTCTTGCATAATGGTATTTTATTTATAATTTTTAGACATTGTATAATTTAATTTATTTGTTACACAATGACGATGCAATATTCTCCTTATTAATGAAAGAATCAAATAAATAGTATTATAGATGTTAAAATAAATATAATTTGATAGTTGTGATGCCATACAGGAATTTTATTGGTTAATGTGACATGTTAGGATTGATTAAATGAATTTTTTAATTAATAATTCTATTATTAATTTAACAAAAACAAAATAGCAAATAGTGTCAAAATTGACATAAAAGAGTTTTTAAAACATATATTATATTATTAGTTGATATTTTATTCATAAAAATATAAGGTTCAGACAATGGTCTTAAATAATATTATATATGTCATTAATGAACCACTTTAGGTTCTCTTGGAAGTTTATAGTAAGTTTATTAACCATAAAATATCAAAATACAAAGAGACATGGTAAATGTCAAACTATTTAACTAAGAGTTAAATCTAAAAGATAAAGTTAATATAGTGACCCAAACCTATCTAAAACCTATTGGTTGAGTGGTTTTCAACCCATACCCACCTTAACCTTTAAATAATTCATTTTGAGAAATTAAAAACTGAAAATTATTTTATTATAAAATAATATTTCTAGCTTTTCCTAAGGGGTCCCTCACACCTCTTATGAAAGGGAACTCCCTCTTCTCTCTAATTAACGCCTTAAAATCCATTTGATTCGGCCAAAACCCAACCAAATACCATATAAACTGTCCTACCTTCATCCTAGAGGCCTTCCTTTAGACATAAAGCTAACCAAATAGTCATTTTTATCAAATCAAAAGGAAGAACCCAAAGAATAGTTAAATATTTGATCACCTCTTTCAAGTTTCTTTATTCTTCCACTTCCTCTTTCTTTGTTGTTTCCATTATAAAATAATAACTCCAGTATCTTCTAAAAATTGTGATGTTATTATAAATATGGTACTACCATATTCATTATTCTATCTATCCTTTGAATGACATGTCACCATACATGCGTACATATGGCTTACTGTCTCCACATCGTGGTGTAATTGTTATTCAATAAATTTTTATTTGGATGAGAATAATAATGATTTGTAATTTATTTAAATAATAAATATAACATGATAATGATTCTTTATATATGATATACCATCCAATTATATACTATTCTAATATCAAAAGAATGATATTGTCACTCGTGTGTACGTACGAATTACCGTCTCCATGAATGCGATGAGATTCATTCCCCATCGTATCCATTCAAGACTAATTTTCATTAGAGGATTAAAAATAATGTTTAAAGACTTAATATCATTCTGAATATTCATAATATACAACCTATCCATAACAAACATTACTTACGTAACAAAGCATATAAAGGAAAACAAATCAGTTAACACCTTAAATGACAATAATACTAAGATATTATTAACAAATCAATGTTAAAATATCATACATGATATCATATTATTTTATATTATTTTTTTATAATTTAATAACAATTATTTCACCCTTATACGCGAGGCTAACCTACCCTCGACCAAGTAAAAGTACAAGGTAAGGGTTAATTTCACAATCTCTTTATTATCTGAGGTTTTTTTTATGTAAGTATCTATTGGGACCTCTTTATCATCCACACCCATATTTATTAAAAATGTATTTCAAAACATTTTTTTACTAGAAAATGGGGTAAATTAATTTATACCCTTATTTGACCTTATATATTTTGAGATAAATCTTTCTGTCATTTTCCAAACAAGGTACTTTATGACCTTTTCAACAAAATTAAGGTAAGAATGGTTTCTTTAACTTATATGGCGGGTGTGAATATTTTCCACCGTTATAAAATCGTCGAAGATTCCCTTAAAATCTTATAAGAATATTTTCAAACCAAATGTTTTCTTTATAATTATGTGACTCTTAAATTATTTCAAAATAGGAAGAGATATTTCTCTAAAAAATGTTTTGATTTCATCTGTCAACATCCTTTGATGGATTTTATGTTTATTTTCAGTTGATTTATTATGATACAAAACTTCCATATTGAATTGAAGGTTTTGTGATATGTTTTAATGTGGATTTGATATTTTTATACCATTCATGTTTTACGGTTAAAGTATTGACATTTCATATTCTAGTTTTAATACGAATGTTTATGTTATAGTTCAACCATCTCATATGAGGAATGTATTGGACTTAGTAAGTGATGGGTGGAGCCTATTATAGCTCCTCGATGCATCGGTAGGTCTCATAAGACAACTATATGTGGAATTGGATGAGGCCTTTCCCAATTTGATATATAGTTTTGGTTGAGGCCTTAATCATTTTTAGACGACTTGGTCGAGGCCTTGAAAAAATGTTTCAGAATGTCCAACATTATACATTCCCTCATTATGAAAATAATATTGATGGTTAATGTGGTGATTCTACTAGTATAATACCCATGAAAATGTTTTATTATGGCATTATTTACTCATCTCATATTCCTTCCATAAAAGTATTAATTTTTAATATTGGTAAAGGAATGTGGTTTCAATTATTCACCATGCTTAGTATTTATGTTATCTTCCACTATAATTCTTACCCCTACTGAGCGTTTGAGCTCACCCCTTTCTCATGTTTCATTTTCCCTAGATTTCAATAAGTTAGTTATGAGTGATTTGGAGGCATAATCTAAGAGGATTGGTTGTTTCTAATTTATTAAATTTGTGTTGTATTTCTTTTCAAGTTGTAAAGTTGAACTTATGTATGAATCTTGTTTCCAATAATACTAAACTGATCGGTCTTTTGATACATGATTTCCTTGTGATCATGACAATTTTATGTAATAATGCACTGACTCTGGGTAACTAGGGTCAGGGCATTACAGTTGGTATCGGAGGAAGTTTTGTACAAACCTTGAAAAATAGATTTAGATAAACTCTGATTAGAGAACATATCCCTAAGATAGACTTTGAGGATTAGTATAGTATAACTTCCTAGAATTTTGGGTACTATACATATTTTGTGAGTTTTCCAAGATGTATTTCCCTTTCTGGATACGAATAGGTAGAGGCAGTTCTGGCACAGATGTACCTAGGGGTAAAACCCAAAAACACCACTTTGATCTAGACTCGAATGGGAACTGGTGCATGACAACGGGCCTTGCTGCACTCTTGGTTATGACACTCTCGGGGGATAAGCTTAGGATAATTCTAATTTTTCTTTACAAAACATTATGAAGGGTTTATGAGTATATGATTCATCAAAGAATTTTTTTTTATGATTATAGATTATATCTATAAACTATTAAATTTATGTTAAGTGTTTTACAAGATTGGATTTATGTATTTCGATTCATAAACTAATATAGTGTATGCCATTGTTTAGAAATGGTTCCTAGTGGAAGGAATGAAACCCGTATCAGTTCACGCACTCCATGTAAGGATTTCCCTCCTACTCAAGATAATTATAGTGGAGATGGTGATACAAATGGTGTTGATCAGCTTATCACTATACTGGGACAACTCACACAGTTCAGGAATAATAACTTTACCCGTATGGAGCACCCTGATCTACAATGCGAAGGATCAATGTTAGACCGCTTCATGAGGAAACAACCACCAAAACTCAATGGGGTTACAAATCCATTAGTAGCTAAGAAATGGATAAATTCCTTAGAGAAAACATTCCATGCCTTGGGGAGTAGAAAAAAGGAAAAAGTTGTCATGGAAGTTTACCGCCTCACTGGAGATGCTGATCAATGGTGGTCATTGATTTAAAACACAAAAGAAGATGATGAAGTACAAAATATATAATGGTGGGAGTTTAACGAAATTTTCTTAGAAAAATTATTTCCTCATGACCATCAAGAAGATATAGAAAGATAATTTTTGAGTCTGATGTAAAAGGAGGATGAGAATGTTGCAACGTATAAATATAACTTTACAAGGTTAGAGAAGCATGATGCATATTATATACGTAACCCAATAAGTAAGATTGAACATTTCTTTAATGGGTTAAAAATATTTCTCCTTCAAGAATTAGTATCATAATACTTCTCATCATATGAAGATATTTTCTCATGTGCTATCAAGACAGAAAAGGAATTCTCTAAGTCTTATGACTTTAAAGAAAATCAAGAGAACAAGAGATCTGCTGAACACTATGGGAAAGGAAATAAGGAAACATGGAAGAAGGGAAGAAATGAATTTACAACCTGTGATAATTATGGAAGGAAGAACCCTGGTTCCTGTCTAAAAGGAAAAGGTGTATTCTACAAATGTGGACAGAACGGCCATCTTGCTGGAGATTGTAAGGGAAATAGAGAGGCTACCAATGTTTAATTATATAGTTACATGGATATGGCACATTATTCAAATGAATGTCCTAAGCGTTAGGGAAACTTACATTAGAAAAGGCCAAGGGATCAAGGCCAAGCTTATGTGATCACTACTGCTGAGGTTGAAGCCCCAAAAGATATGGTGGTAGGTAATTTAATGGTTTCCTAAAGTTTAGCCAATGCTTTATTTTATTCTCGATCATTTCATTATTTTATATCTTCCCAGTTTTCTAAGAAAATTAGAGATTTCCAATTTTATTTTACAAGGGAGTTTTCAGTCAAAAATCTTAAGGGAAGTATCATTTCTACAAGGTTTTGTGAATCAGTTCCCATTAGGGCATATAAATGTTCTTCATCTATTGATCTCATCATCATACCAATGATTGAATTTGATATAATCATCGGTATGGATTGGATTTCGGACCATGATGCAAAAATTCATTGTAAGAAGAAGGAGGTTACGATTTTTGATGACGATGATAAATAACACCTTATCTTTTGAGCATAAACGTCACCTCCTTGTTCTTATCTAGATCTATCCCCAGTAGCTCAACTAAATTCAATTATTGGAGAGGAAGAGAATGAAATAACTATGGGTGGGGAAAATAATGTTCAAATAGAGAATGTACCTATTGTGCAAGAATATGTTGATGTCTTTCCAGAAGATTTACCTGGACATCCTTCAGAACAAAAAATTGAGTTTTCCATTGATTTAATTCCTGGTTCAAGGCCCATATTGAAGACCCCTTATAGAATGGCCACTGTGAAATTAGTGGAACTAAAGAAACAACTAGAGGAATTGAGTAATAATGGATTTATTTTCCCTAGTGTTTCTGCATGGGGATCCCCTGTTCTATTTGTTAAGAAGAAAGATGGATCTATGTGGTTGTGAATTGACTACATGGAGATCAATGATATAACAATAAAGAACAAGTATCCCCTACCTCACATTGATCATTTATTCTACCAACTTCATGGAGCCCAATATTTTTCAAAGATTTTCCTTTGATCTGGATATCAACAGTTGTGTGTAAAGAAAGAAGAAATTCCGAAAACAGTATTTCGAACCCGGTATGGGCATTACGAGTTTACAGTAACACCTTTTGGGCTAACTAATGCACCCTCTATTTTCATGGATCTAATGAACAAAATTTTCAAGGATTATCTAGATTATTTTGTAGTAGTATTTATTGATTATATCCTAGAATACTCTAAAGTCTATGAAGATCATGAAAATCAATTGCGTACCATTTTCAAAACCCTTAGAAGAAACGAATTATACAGGAAGTTTAGCAAGTGTGAATTTTTTCTTCAGGATATTTCTTTTCTTGGAAATATTGTATCTAAGGATGGAATCTCTGTTGAACCTTCTAAGACAAAGGAAATCCAATAATGGCCAACACTGACAAGTATAACTAAGGTATGCAGTTTTATTGGTTTAGCAGGTTATTATCGACGTTTCGTCCAGAATGTTTCTTGATTGGCTAACCCATTAATGAAGCTCACACATAAAGGGGTTAAATTTGTTTGGACAAAAGAGTGTGAAGAATGTTTCAAAGAATTGAAGTGAATATTAGTCAATTCTCTTTTCTTGAATCTACCATCAGGGAATGATGGGTTTGTTATTTATAGTGATTCCTCAAAGAATGGAATTGGTTGTGTCCTTATGCAGAATGATAGAGTTATTGACTATGCATCACAACAGCTAAAAATTCTTGAGAAAACATATCCTAATCATGATCTTGAGTAAGCAATTATAATCTTCTCTTTGAATATTTATAGACACTATCTCTATGGTGACAAATGTGAGATTTATACTGATTACAAGAGTTCAAAGTATATTTTATATCAGAAGGAACTAAACATGAGGCAAAAGAGATGGCTTGAACTACTCAAGGATTTTTATTACAAGATACACTACCACCTGGGGAAGGAAAATAAGGTGGCAGATGCTTTGAGCAGAAAGGATCATGGAGATTTGAATAAGATGAGAGTTAAAAGGGATACTATTTTCATGGATCTAGTAAAGATGGATATAGGAATAACCATGGAAGGTGAAACATCAATGCTTTTTTAAATGGTTCCCGAAACATATTTACTAGAAAGGATAATAATTTCTTAGGCTGATGATGAGTAATTTCAAAATAATATTAAATCTACGAACGATGGGAGATTGATTGAATTCGTATATAAAGATGGGATTTTGAAATTCGGGAAGAAAATTTGTGTTCCTGATATACCTGATCTGAAAAGGAAATTTTTAGATGATGCTCATAGCTCCAATTTCTCTATACACCTGGGAGCACTAAGATGTATAGAGATTTGCAGGAACATTTTTGGTGGGACAACATGAAGTGGGAGATTGCGGATTGTATGTCAAGATGTATGGTTTGTCAATAAGTGAAAGCTGAAAGGCAACAACTCTGAGGAGTCATGCAACCTCTTCCCATACCTGAGTGGAAATGTGATAATATTACGATGGAATTTTTCATGGGACTACCAAAGACTCTTAGAAGGAACGATTCAATATGGGTCATTGTTGATTGTCTTACCAAGTCAGCACATTTTGTTGCAATAAGAGAAGATTTACCACTTGAACGTTTAGCAAGAATTTATATTAACGAAGTTGTAAGACTTCATGGAGTACCCTTATCCTTTTTTTAATATCGTGATCCAAGTTTTACATAAAGATTCTGGAAAAGTCTTCAGAAAGCCCTGGATACTGAACTTCGTTTGAGCACTGGCTACCACCCTCAAACCGATGGACAATCAGAATGGACTATTCAAACCTTAAAAGACATGTTGAGATCTTACTCAATTGACTTTCAAGTTATGTGGGGTCAATATTTTCCTCTAGTAGAATTTTTCTATAACAGTAGCTTCCATTCAAGTATTCAGATGACACCATATGAAGCGTTATACAGAAAGCGATGTTGTATACCAACTTGTTGGGACGATGTTGGTGAAAGAAACTCATAGGCCTAGAACTTGTTGAGGAAATGATGGAAAAGTTGAATGTAATATAAACCCACATGAAAGCATCTCAAATAAAGCAGAAGATCTATGCTGATAACCGAAGAAAGGATTTTTACTTTTTGGTAGGAGATCATGTTTTCTAGAAGGTATCTTCATGGAAGGGAATTATACATTTTGGCAAGATGGTTAAGTGAAGTAATAGGTATATTGGACCTTTTGAAATTCAAGAACAAACTGGGGCTGTAGCTTACCATTTTGAAATGCCGCCATGTCTCTCCAAAGTTTATGATGTGTTCCACGCATCACTGTTGAGAAAATACATGCCTGACCCAGCGCATGTACTCACCTATAAGGAATTGGAATTGGAACCCGATCTATCTTATTGCGAAGATCCTATCAAGATTCTTGATACAATAGAACAAGTGTCAAGAAACTGGACAACTTGTCTGGTAAAATTTCTATGGAGAAACTATAAAATGGAAGAGGCAACGTGGGAACATGAAGAACTTATGATGAAGAACCACCCAAATTTTTTTATACAGTAATATTTTAGAAATTTTGAGGGTGTAATTATTTGAAGGAGGAGAGAATGTAACACCCCAAGCTTCTGCAGTACATTTCCCTTTGAATAATGCAATATCTTTCATTGTACACAACTTCAAGATTCTAACACATCGCGGCCAATCAAACTACCCGTTATGAGTAGTAATACCCACTTTTTGAAATTTTAGAAATTTTATCATTCAAAATGGAATTCATTTATGGGTTTAGACTTTTGAAATTATATAAGAGTGATTTTTTTTATTTTTCTAAAAACATTCAATTTTTGATGAATAGTGAAAAATACTAAATTTTAATTAAAAACAAATTTTTTAATCAAAATAATTTATAGTGATAAATTATACTATTGAGTGGGTTTTAAGTATAATAAGATTATATTTTTACCATTTAATTCCATTTTGTCATTGGATGTAATTTCAAATTCAAACTGGACATATGCAAGTGTCAAAATTTTGATAGTTATTATTTCTTAAAAACACACTTTTTGTTTTGACAACGGGAATTAATTTAAAATAAAATTCTACCACTTATGTGTTTTGAATTTAGAAAAATGGATTCCATATATAGAATCAATAGGTCTAAATTGTGTAAATAGTTAAATTTTATTTTTGGACAATTTTAATAATTACTTCGGTAAATATTTTATTTACCATGGTTAAAGGGTAAATCCTGTAAATAAGGGTAAAAAAAATATTATTATAATATTAAATTACCCTAACACGTTTCCTAACCCTATTTGATGATATATGTCTGACCATGGGAATCCTTGGGTTGATTTTGGGACCCCATGGAGCCACTTGTAAGTGATAATGACACTTTATATTAATTAAGTTAAATAAATACAAAAATGACATAAGCATATATATTTTAGTAAAAAAAAATTTACATAGGGTTATACATGTTATATCTTTGACATTAAATATTCATTAGAAAGATAAAATTATTTTCTAAATAATATTATTTTATTTATAATTTTTATACATTTTATTTTTTAATTTATTTATGACACAATTATGATCAAGTACTCTCCTTATTAATGACAAAATCAAATAAATGGTATTATAGATGTTAAAATAAATAAAATTTGAAAGATTTGATTCCATCCAAGTATTTTTTTAGTTTAATGTGACATGTTAGGATTGATTAAATTATTTTTTAAGTAATAATGCTATTAGGAATTTAACAAAAACAAAATATCCAATAGTTTCAAAATTGACATAAAAGAGTTTTTAAAACAAATATTATATTATTAATTGATATTATATTCCTAAAAATCTATGGTTCATACAAAGTTCTTAATTAATATTATATATTTCATTAATAAACTACTTGAGGTTCTCTTGTAAGTTCATAGGATGTTTATTAACAATATAATATAAAAATACAAAGAGACATGGTAAATGTCAAACTGTTTAACTAAAAGTTAAATATAAAAGATAAAGTTAATATAGTGACCCAAACCTGTCTAAAACCTATTAACTGAGTTATTTTAGACTCATACCCACCTTAGAGTTTAAATAATTCATTTTTGAGCCATTATAAACCGAAAATGAGTTTATTATAAAATAATATTTCTAGATTTTCCTAAGGTGCCCCTCACCTCTCTTATAAAAGGGAACTCCCCCTTCTCTCTAATTTACACCTTTAAAGCCATTTTTCTTGGCCAAAACCTGATCAAATACTCTTTAAACTGTCCTCCATTAATCACAGAGGCTTTACTTTAGTCATAAATCCAACCTATGGAGCCCTTTTGATCAAATCAAAAGGAAGAACCCAAAGAAGAGGTAAATATTTCATCACCTCTTTCAAGTTCCTTTCTTCTTCCACTTCCTCTTTCTTTGTTGTTTCCATTATAAAATAATAACTCCAGTATCTTCTATATAGTGTGATTTTATTATAAATATGGTAAAACCATATTCATTATTCTATCCATCCTTTTAATGACATGTCACCATACGTGCGTACGTATGACTTACCATCTTTACGTTGTGGTGTAATTGTTATTCAATACATTATTATTTGGATGGGTATAATAATGATATGTAATTGATGTAAATAATAAATATAACATGATAATGATTCTGTATATATTATATAACATCCCATTATATATTATTGTAATATCAAAATAATGATATTGTCGCTCATGTGTACGTACGGATTACCGTCTCCACGAACGCGATGAGATTCATTCCCCGATGTATCAATTCAAGACTAATTTTCATTAGACGATTAAAAATAATCTTCAAAGACTTAATATCATTATGAATATGCATAATACACATCCTATTCTTATCAAACATTACTTACGTAACAAGTTATATAGAGGAAAACGAATCAGTTAACACCCGAAACAATGATAATACTATGATATTATTAAAAAAGAAATGTTAAAAGATCATATATGATATCATATTAATGTATATTATTCCTATATAATTTAATAAAATTATTTCACCATTATAGAGTAGGTTATCCTACCCTCAACCAAGGAAAAGTATAAGGTAAAGGTTAATTTCACAATCTCTTTATTATCCGAGGTTGTTTTTACGTAAGTATCTACTGGGACCTCTTTATCATCCACATCCTTGTTTCTTAAAAATGTATTTAAAAAAAATTACTAGACAATGGGGTAAAGTAATTTATACCCTTATTTGACCTTATATGTTTTGAATGGAATATTTCCATCATTTTCGAAACAAGGTACTTTAGGACCTTTTCGACAAAATTAAGATAAGAATGTTTTCTTTAACTTATACGGTGGGTGTAGCTATTTTCTGCTGTTATGACATTGTCAAAGCTTCCCTTACAATCTTATAAGAATATTTTCAAAATAAATGTTTTCTTTATAATTATGTGACTCTTAAATAATTTCAAAATATAAAGAGATATTTCTTTAAAAAAAGGTTTTCATTTCATCTATGTCAGCATCCTTTGGTGGATTTTAAGAATATTTGAAGTTGATTTATTATGATACAAAAATTCCATTTTGTATTGTAGGTTTTGTGATATGTTTGACTCTGGATGTGCTATTTTTATACCATTCATGGTTTATGGTTAAAGTATTGACATTTTATATGCAAGTTTTAATATGAATGTTTATGTTATAGTTCAACCTTTTCATATGAGGAATGTATTGGACTCAGGAAGTGACGGGTGGAGCCCACTATAGCTCTTTGATGCATCGATAGGTCTCATGACACAACTAAACATGGAATTGGATGAGGCCTTTCCCAATTTGATATATGGTTTTGGCTGAGGCCTTAATCATTTTTAGAAATCTTGGCTGAGGCCTTGAGAAAATGTTTCCAAATGTCCGACATTATACATTCCCTCATTATGAAAATAATATTGATGGTTCATGTGGTCATTCGAATAGTAGAATACCCATGATTATGTTTTATTATGGAATTATTTACTCAGCTCATATTCTTTTCATAAAAGTATTCATGTTTATTATTGGTAAAGACATGTGGTTTCAATTATTCACCATGCTTAATATTTATGTTATCTTCCACTGTATTGCTTACCCATACTGAGCGTTTGAGCTCACCCCTTTATTATGTTTCATTTTCCCAGGATATGTAGAAATTAGTTATGAGTGACTTGAAGTCATAATCTAGGAGGCTTGGATGTTTCTAATGGAATAAATTCTTGTTTTATTTCTTTTCAAGTAGTAAAGTCAAACATATGTATGAATCTTGTTTCCAATAATACTAAACTGATTGGTCTTTCGAGACATGATTTCCTTGTGATCATACCAATGTTATGTAATAATGCACCAAATCTGGGTAACTAGGGTTAGGGCGTTAGAATATTCATGTATTAATTCATTATAATTCCTTCAAAGATCCCCAAATATGTCATTATTGGTCTGATATAATGTATTCAATGAATACATGGACATTGATAATAATGAATTATAAAACACATGTATGAATCACATAAAACACACCAATGACTACTTAATCCTACAACTAAATATTCATCATCACCTACAACATTGACATAAGGGGGAATTAATTTCAGATGGTTGAAATAGAAATTAATATACAATACTTACAATAGTTCTCCATGAAAGCAAGGACAATAAGAAATATAAATGGAAATATAAGAGTTTTCTTTCTCTAATCAACTTCTGAATCTTCCAAAGACCAGATATCCTCTACTTAGATGCTTCCCTTCCACAGAATGTTGAAATTTACCTTAATTACATGGCCCCCGGTGTCTAGAAGTGGTTATTATCCTTAATATTAGGCTATAGAGTGGTTTTGAAGATAGATGAAAATTTCATGGATATGATATCCAAGATACATGGTTAAGGAAAATGATTAGGAAAACCATACACCAACCATGTTGTTTGTTCCATCTACCCATTCTTTAAGGTGAATGGTTTTACCATTCATGCATCAACCACATAGTTAGAAATATTTTTCATTTATCAAGGTAGATTTTTATGACACAATTAGTTAGACACTGAAAAAACTATGGATTTGGTTTTTTCATGTAAAAATCCACCCTCTATGGATCTTAGTATGGGGTGCATGGTTCCTATTTTTTAGTGGAAACCATAAATAGTAAAAAAAGTGATAGCATACATCCAATTTTCCTCAAAAACTCATGATTTAGGCCAAATTCAATCAATTCTTCACTGTATGACCATTTTTCTCTATAAAAACTCATTTAATCTATAAATTCATGACATTTAAATGTATTATCAAGTTTTAAGGTTAAATTAATTGTATAAATGTCCCATGAACAATAGTGAATCACTAATCCAACTCACTCCACATTATACACCATAATGGAATGGTATTAGTGAAAGGTAGAATCAGACTTTTTTGTACATGGTGAGATCAATGATGAGTTTTGCATATCTTTGTTACCCTTTTGATGATACACATTACAGACTACACTATACATACAAAACCATGTTCCAACCAAAGTGGAAAGAATAATTACCTATGAGTTATGGTATGAGAATAAATCTATTTTGAATCATATTAATATATGAGGATGTGAGGCATTTTTTAAGGAAAATAATACTAGTAAACTTACATCCTGAGGTATGAAATACATCTTTATAAGATATCCTATAGAAACCAAAGGATATCATCTATAAAATACCTCATATAAAAGGTTATAGTTAATAAAAATGCCAAATTTATTGAAAAGGAACACATATTTAAAATATATTGTGGGAAAAAGGTATAATTTGTTGAAATTAAAGCTCATGATGTATAAGTTTTAGAATAAGAATATATTCCACAGGACCCAGTCGAAAAAGTTTTTTGAGAGACACAAGTCTATATAAGATCACTGAAGAGGTTATAGAACCAGAGATATATGTTTTTCTAGTCACCAAGGAAGGTGACAAGTTATTAGTCGAAAAGATGAACCTTTTTTCCACAATAAATTAGTTAATAGCCTGTATTTAGAAAAGTAATAAGAAGATATTCATTTTTGAATGGATTGAAAACACCAAAACCAAGTTTGAATTTTTTAGATCCTCAAGTTGATATAAATACTATTAGGTGGAGATGAGTATTCAAGAAGTAACTGGACATGGATGGTGAAATCAGTACTTTTAATAAATGATTGGTTGCTAAATATTTTAAGAAACATACACTATGATGCAAATTTTTCACTATTATATTTGTTTAAATCTATTATAATTCAACATACCATTTCAATTTACCATTATTATAAGATTTTAAAAATGAATGTCAAGATTGTATTCCTTAATCGAAACCTTGTGGATGATGTCTATATGAGATAACCAGAAGGGTTTGTGACACTATAGGATGCTAATAAGGTATGAAAGTTTCTATTTATGAATAAAATAGAGTTTGATACTTGATTGTGGGGGGTTTCATATAGTTTCATAATCTCTTCACGTCAGGTTCACCATTTTTGTTTCATGCCTATCTTCTGGTCGATTTATAATGGGGCTTATTCATTGGAATGGAAAAATCCAATAATTACTGAATCAATGATATGGACTTGATTTCAAAAGGTAGGTGATCACTAAACATTTTTTCCAACGATTCTTAGTGACTCACATTGGTCAAGAGGATGGTACTTTGGTCTCATCACACCCTTTTGGCAGGAATGTTTTCCTACTCCAAGAATCTTTTATAAATTTAATTTATATTATTGAATCCTTTGTAAAACCTAATATATGACCAGACACCCTTTATAACTACAATCAATCACATATATATGCAGGATTAAATACCTATATTTATCAATGATTCTCCTTCAATGAATCCATATGTTTTTATTCAAGATTTTTCATTGAGATATCCCTCTATATGTATCATCAGTTCTCCATCTCATCACATTATTTAATTATTTATGAATTACTTTAAAGGAACATGGTTTAATGCCTCATGATTGGGTTCTCTATAGTTTATTTCCATCCAATGTTGTGGTTAGAGTTTTGATGTCAAAATCAGGCCCATTAGAAGGTATATCTATCCATACTTGTGAAAGGAATCACAACCCATGTAGTTTAGTGCGGATTAATGGGGCATGTCATGCCTTTTAGGGCCATGTGATAGGGATCATACCATGTAGATTTATTTCATGTGGCAAGGACTCCTAGAATAAAGGATCTCAACAAAGGTTGGTGGGGGACATACACATGTGCATCCATTGATGGTTGAACCCATGGGAAATATGAACCAATGAGAATGGATTTATCTTACAAGTAATATGGATCTATTAAGATAACTCTCATTGAGAATATAGGTCAATGAATACGAGATGATTGGTTATATAATAAATATTTCTTTCTAGGTAGGTATTTTTTCCTACTAAGAATATGGCCCAGTGAGGAGGATGGTGGGTTGAAGGTATTGTGTTTAAACCATAGGGATGATTTCTATGTATCCTGCAAGTACAAGAATTAAATACCAAATAGTTCATTTTTTTGGGGATTAAACCTAAGGGGGAGTCTCAATGTTACTTTATTGGGAATATAGACCTCCTAAGGTTTGTCTCTTGAGGAATATGTAACTTTTAGTGGATTTAAACTTGTTTTGGATCTTAAACCTAGTTGGAGACTCGTACTGAAGTTTTGATCATTCTAGTTTCATGAAAATCATTGATCTCTAAGATAATGTGAGTCATGATAAATGTGAGAAATAATATACAATATAAGATCATAAAGCCAAACAATCATGCTTGGGAGGGACTTATAATAAAATTTTATTCCCAAGTTGAACATTAATCCTATCCCACTGGTGGAAGGGGGAAGGGATATAGAAATAAGAAGGAATATGAAATTCTAGAAGATAGTCTAGGGGATTACTCCAAGAGGAATTACTACTTAACACCTAATCCACTGGTAGATAAGGGAGAGTTTATGGTGGGGTAACCAGGAAGAAAAATGATATTTTCCTATTCTCATATTCTTTCATGATTCTAAACCCCACACTTGAGAATTATATATCTTTCAAATGCAAACATACTACCTGGTTCGATTCACATTATAGGTAGCATATAGGGATGGATATCACTATTATACCCAATTTCCACCATCCCTAAGGCTAGGATTTTCATTACCTTGATAATTCATGATATTGAGGATTAAAAGGACTCTATAAATTGTGGAGGTTAAATGTGAGACTTCCTTTACCATAAGAATGCATGATCATGAGGGGGACACACTAATGTTTCTCATATCTAGGCTGGATAGATATGATGGCTGAATGGGAGGTCTCAGTGATGCCATTCATTTGTTTAGGTATTATTCATAGGTATCCATTTTGACAGGTCCTGAAGGGGCCAATATGAGGCTAAACACTATATCGAAGGAGGATAGTGAGAGAAGAAGGGTAAAATAACCTAAGGATACCGCATTATGCATACTGTTCTCATTATGTAGGATGGGGAACCGTGAAGGGGGATATTTCAAAAAGGGTATTCCTTCATGATATATTTCCTTCAAAAATAAAAGGGGTTCACCTTTGTGGAAGAATAATAAAGTACCTATTATCATAAAGGATACCCCTTTGCGACCGGGGCATCTTTGCTGAGGATACCCTCTTGGTAGGGTCTCATTAACCTTTGTGGTATATGGTAAATGAATTACCTGCCGAAAGTCTCTCACTTAGTCTTCTCTATTGTTGTACACTATTTTTATTTCTGCTTTGTATGTTTATTCTGATGAGAATACCATGTATTTATGGGGAAATGGAAAAAATGTTTTCATGAGATACCTAGCCAGACACATACAATACCTACCTTTGTGCCACAAATAATAAAATCATCACATCATCCAGAAATTATTTTTGTTTATAGGGGTGTTAGGGTGACTTCCTTATACTGCAAATGATTTTTATTTTCAAGAGGTGTGGGGGTGATTTAAATTAATCGATCCACAAAAAATTCATTTGAAGGGGGAATGGAAAATACACCTCACACCATAAATAGAATTTCATTTATGGGTGCATAAAAAAAACCTCTCACATCAAATGAAAAATCAATTTCAGGGGATATGAAATTACTTACTTAGTCCATAAATTATTTTCATTTGTAGGGACTGCATATGAAGCAGTGTTCTTGCATAGATATTTACTACGAGGAAGGAGGTTTATGTTTTGTGGTTTTGCATAATTTTACAATTTTAAATCCATATTTTTTTCCTTGATTGATTCTGGATTTTACAAATTTCATATAGATTCTAGATACTCCTTGAGAAATTTTTTGGGCCCAAAAAATGACCTGTATCAGAATGGGGTCTGATTAGCATGAATATGAGGTAATTATAATGAATAATTTTTTTACCTATTTATTGTTGTGCGGTGTGTGTGTGGGCTCAGAGGAGGTCCTAGAAAAATAAAAATGTTTCAATCCAAACTCATTTGTCATGTAGTGACAACATATAATTTGGGACTCACTCTGTACTTGCAGCCTACAACCCTTCCTGTATAACAATTTCCTTTTCGATTGGCCTCTCCAATATACCAAAGCGTTTTTGTTTGTGAAATTTAATTTTTGTTAACTAAATATTTTTATTTCAATAGAATTATAATATAAATGGAACAATCCACATAATTTAATGAATGTTATGAAGACTATATATTAAACTATATGATCTGAGTAGTGTTTGATTTGATATAAAAAATTAAATAGATAAATTTGATTCCCCTTTCCTTGATTCCACTAGACCTAAAATATTTTACTAATTTTGTTTGTAGAGATAATAGATCATGATATGAGACACATATTTGGTTCGATGACCTCTATTAAGAGGAGAACACTTGTTATTAGGAATACTATGGATGACCCTCAATGCCATATTATTCCTCATGAAGGTATCCTGAATAATATTTTTCTACTAGAGTCTTATGATTATCCATTTCCCATCAGGATTATTTTATATAACTCCAAGTTACAGGATGATTCTTTGAACATGATGGTTAATCAAAACCTTCCACCAGATTTATTCTCAAATTATGTTCAAGTTAACATCTCTGTTGCGGGCTATATTATTTCAGAATTGATTAAATAGAAAATCTACATTTCAAATGGTTCATTATGGTCTCACAATAATCAAAATAATTGTGACATATCCCTATAGTACACTATTCAAGTATAAACATCCATTTTTATCCTTTAAATGGGTGATTCCAATAGAGGGTGGAGCTTGATGAGGTATTTTTTTGGTATAGAGGGAGTTTATCCAATGAATGGGACTGGGAAATCTTGGTGCATCCGAATTACATATATTTGTATGAATGATTAGAGGCTATCTAGTTATACCATGTTGTTTGAAATTCCCAATTCATAATGTACCCTCCAGCTGGTATATTTCCTGAATTGATAAGTCTTTGGTTCTCGATTACCAAAACCTTTCACCTACCACATGGTGAAGTTGGGATTAGTGTGTGGGATATCTAACAATGGAGGTAAATTCCTGTCCTTGGTATGTGTCTGATGGATTTATTCCTTTAGATAACATGCAGTCAGATGCCAAGTAGATTCCTTTCTTAGAAATATTTTTTTTTGAATATGGTGGAGAGGTTATTGGGTCATCCCCTTCACATCCATTCACTTATCTTGTTCAGTGATTGGATAAAAATATTATTGCAACCTAGTGGGATAAGGCCAAAGGTTCAGCATACCAGGACCCATCAAACAAAATAATCCTGATATGTTCCAAGTTCATACTAGTCTACCCTAGATCTAGGTCAACACACTACATGAGGTTTGAATATTCGACCATATATATCATCAGACTTTTTGATGGAAGGATTTTTTCTATGTTCTTGAGCATATGAATATTCCCTTCGTGGGATGCTTCTTCTAGTGTTAGGGTTGTCACCTTGATCATGGAGGCCATGTTGGTTGCGGGACACCCCATCAACCTAGTTGTACCCACTCTATCCTATATTTACAGGTTACTGGGCCATATACATGAGGGAATGTCTTTGTATCATCGCAATGATCCATTCTAATTTTTATACAGTTAGATAGTGAATCATTTTTATTGTTATGAGTATGAATACACCATGATGATCCCTTATTCTATTTTCACCCCAAACTTATCAACATTACTGATGTCCACCCAACATCCTAATTGTTGATAGTTCTATTGAACTACTAAAAGATACCATCTATTTTTCTTTCATTACCTAATTGGAACCTTTGGTAGTAGCAATGGACAATGGCAGTGGAAACTTGGAAGAATGTTCTTACATAATTTCATTTCAATATGATATTTTGACATATAAATGGGATGGAGTGACAATTTATGAACCTTACACCCCAAACAGTTTTGTGTAAAATTTTGGATTTTTTCAATAGGCTACATCCTTAACTTTCACATGGGTTAAGAGGGAATCACTTACAACCATCCTTCACCAGATTTGGTTGATTTTGATGCATGAGGATTCTGGTATGGAAATCATTTTGACTTCTACTAATGCTCCAAATAATGTTTCATGATATTATTCCAAAATGTGGGTGGAATAATATCTGGATGGAATATTAGGGAAACCGATATTATGGGGGAATAATCTACTGACTCCTCTGAGTTATTTTCCTATCATATTTCCATAACGGGTTTCTAAGAAAGAAAATCACATTTCTAAACATTCCAAGAATTATGGAGAATTTCATCTTCAAATTCTACTGACATAAGAAGTGATACAGTCCCAACAATTTTTTTCCAGAATTTTTAGTTGTGTCACTTATATTGGTCTCAATGAGATGACAATTGTAACTTCATTATCATGTATCAAGCTTACTAGTTCAACACCGAAAATTAAATGAGAATCAATGATGTAAGGTTTTATTGTAATTTCATAACTGATTTGATGAATCCATTCTACGGTGAACTTGATACTATATTATATACCCATAGTAGTAGGTGAAATAAATTTGGATCAAAATGTATCTCTTGAGAATTAGGCTATACAAAAATGGTTTTGGTGCTAAGTTTTCACTGTCATTATAGAGACTCCTTTAAAGAAGATTATTGATAAAGTAGATGGTCTTTGTAAACTATTCCTTGGCATGATAATAGGTGGGTTTGAATATTGACATCAACATATCCTTATCCATCTAGTTATCATATATTGGGGGGAGTTGTCAGTTCATGAACATGACACCTTTTTATAGTGACCCTAACCTTTTACATATAAAATTACATGATTTTAAGCATAATTATACATTAGAGTACAAGACAAGGATCGTGAAGTCTAGTGTCTTAGAAGACAAGGCACATAAAACTAAAAAAATGGAACTAAATAAAACATTTATTTATTCTTCATTAGGATCCCCTAACTTCTATTGTGCTCATACATCTTCATAGGATAACCTGGGGATAATGTGAACAAACGGATGTGCTAAAAGCCCATTAAGGGAATAAAAATAAGAATAAATCCTTAAAACAAGGGTTAGAAAACTTGACATAAATAAATACAAATTCATGTAAAATAATGGATCATAACATATAAACATGGAGTCATATAAACATGGAGTCATAGAAATGTAGCAGAAAATTAAAACATGATTTTAGTATGAGTCAAGGATAACCACCAAGATCTTTTCCCATAGTAGACCGCCAAGACCATCACACATAATATATCAGGAGACTTAACTTTACACAATGAATTAGAGTGATATTTGGGAACAACCATATTAATAAGTTCATGAATATTATTTCCACATAAATAATCATACATAATCAATCATACATAAATTTAATAGAACCTAGGAAGAGAAGTGGGTATCACATTCATGACATAAAGCATAACGAATGGGCGTATCATAAAAGTGTCCATGAAAGAAAGGAATTAAAACATAAATGGACATTAATAAGGAAAATAGGCATATATAATGGTAAGTTATTTAAAAAATAAGTGACAATATTTAAAGAGAGTATTTAGGAAATTCTTAGCATCAAAACATTTCAGTGTGGTTTTAAGGAAAACACTGAAGATATTTTAAAATAGAAAATAGAAAAATATTTAATATAAAACTAGAAGTGAAACAAGAAGGTTTTAATTATAAAAACAATTATTTTATAAAGATAATGGTGGATTAAAATAGGAGATAGAGTGAAATTGAAATTGGGTAAACATTTTGGAAGTACCCTTAAAACGAGTTTGCTTACTGGGAAGTATTGAGGATGGAATCACTTAAACGCATGTATATCCCATAAATATAATGAGGAATGGACCTTGAAACATGATTTTGAATCATATAAAAAGAAATTTTAAGTTTTAAATAAAAATAAATGACATATTCATTTGGGTAAAAAGAAATATCGAGCAACCCGAATGAATAAAGGAAGTTCGGGTAGAATTCCTTATGGATTATCATCATGATACCAGGTGTACTTTAGAGGGATTAATGAGAGAAAAAGCTATTTAGAACATTTTATACATAATTAGGAAATTATGGGGGAGTTTCTTAATCATACTCCACCACTAGTAATTACTCATAAAAGGTCATAAAATAGAGGACAATATTGGATAAAAGTGAAATGGAGAGGATCCCTTACCTTATGTCCATTGGTGTTATCCACTTGTTATTAATGACCTAAATAATGAAATTAGGTTTATTAATTAATAATTCTAGAAAATATTCTATATGTAATTGATTTATTATAATCTTTTTTTAGTTAATTAAAAAACGTTTTTATTGGTTATAAGGTTCAATTTCATTGTACGAGTCTGTTTGCTTCCTTGGTTTTAATGATTAGTTCATGTGTGGATAAACACGTATGATGAAAGTGGTTGTCCAGAATTGATGTTTTATATTATTAGTGAACATCTAAGAGATTAAATTGTTATAAAAATTCATTTTTTTATTGGTACTGAAGATAAATTATTATATAAAACCTTAGTGACACATGTTTTGGTTAATAACTGGGTTTTGATTACAACGAACATGTTTTGATTTATAACTTAATACCATTTTTACAAAAGGATTACAGAACGTTAAATAGGTTATATTAACTATAACACAAATGGTTTAATGTCCATAATTAAAGATGATAATAGAAATTGATAAACTGTTGTCCTTGAATGTGCTAAATTAACACATCTCAAACGATGTTTTCATTTCTTTAAAATAATAAGTGGGGAAAGGAGAGATGATAATGAAATTTCCCATTAGAATAAAAAAATTATAGTACAGGTATAGTATTGTATTTGTCATACCATTTGGATGAATATAGTTTAGGAAAGAAATGAGAGAAAACTAACTTAGAATTGAATGAAAAGAAAAGTGTAATTTTACCTCTTGAATCAACCTTCCATGAGAGCTTCTTAAGGGGGAGGTTTTGGCCTTTTTAAAAGACCAAAGTCTGTTGAACGTGTGGAAGGATCTTGGGGAGATATTTGGGCATAATATAGTGAAGACACGAGGCTTGAGAGGAGTTAAGAGGAGAGGGAGTGGGGGGGGGTTATAGTGAAGGAGAGGAGGGTTTTCATATTTTTTTAATCATTAGTTTATTAATTTCCCTCAATACCAGCAATAGTGACGATTCCATGAGAAAAAAACAGTATTTTTTGCATGTGAGTTCGAGATAATGGCCTTAAATCTTCCATATATCAGTTAATGACATCATAATTCATGTATTTAGTATTTATCGCAAATTATCATATTTTACTATTTATAAAAACTTCATGTATTTTAGAAAAATCCTAAAAATTCACCCTAACCATTTTTGATGTGTATAATCCAAAAATGAAGTCCATTTTTCAATTTTTTACTAACTATGTTTAATTTAATATTTTATTAAAATCAAAATTTACTCAAAAAATATCAATTTTAAAACATTTATTTTCTTATTTCAAGATATAGATATATCACACTTTTACTTGAATATTATTTATATACTATCATAGGTAAGGTTACTATTCATTAGGGTATATCACTATTCATAGGGGTAAATTACTATTCATAAGGGTAACATTACTATTCATAAGGGTATATTACTATTCACCAAAAATTAAGTTGGTTATATTAGACTCCAAATAACTTACCAATCACAACAATTTATGTCATATTTTTGAAATTTAAATCACAGAAGTGACAAAATTATGTTTAAAGGTCACATAGCACTTAGTAGTTCATTATGTTGTGATTTCATGTGATTATATGACATAATTATTAGAAAGGAATTTCAATTGATAAAACATTGGGTCATACATTCTTCCCTCGAAATTTCATTCTTACATTCTAGGCCATAAATAGGTGCATGTACTTTTCCTTCATTTCCTCCTCTAGTTCTCATGTTTCCTCTTCATACTTATGGTTCTGCCATAGTACCTTGATGAGGTGAGTATTCTGGTAACAAAAAACTTTATCTCTACGATCCAAGATCTTCATTGGCTACTCCTCATAAGAAAGATCATCCTCCAACTAAACCACCTCTGAAGAGAGCACATGTGAAGGATCTGGTATTTACATCCTTATGAGGGATATATGGAAGACATCATGTATGTTGGACATGGTAGGTGGAAGTTACAGTTGATGGGCCACAACTCTGACTTGATCAAGGATGTCAAAGGGGCTGATGTACCTGGGACGTAACTTTCCTTTCTTCCCAAACCTCATGACCTTCTTCCATAGAGATACGCATAGAAATACCATGTCTCAAACTTTAAACTCAAGGTATCATCGATGATTGTCTGCATGACTCTTCTGTTGACTTTGGGATATATTGATATGATACTGAATAGTTTTCATCTTCTCCACCATTTCATCGAACATTTCAGGTTCTAACAGATTACTCTCACCGACTTCATCCCAACTCACCGGTGTTCTAAACCTTTTCCCATAAAGGGCTTCATATGGTGCCATTCAGATGCTTAAGTGGAAACTGTTGTTGGAGAATTCAACCAGTGGAATATGTTGTTTGAATCCTCTACTGAATTACATAGAACATTATCTCAACATTTATTCTAGTGTCAGAATAGTTCTATTAGATTGGCCATCTGTTTGAGTTTGATAGGCCATACTGAAGTTCAATTTAGTGCTTAGAGCATGTTGGAGACTTTTCCAGAACATCGAGGTGAATCTAGGATCACGATCAGATATAATAGATAGTGGTAATCCATGTAGCCTTACCAATTAATTGATGTAAATCCAAGAAATTTGATCCAATGAGAAGTCCTCTCGAATTGCGATAAAGTGAGATGTCTTCATAAGATGATCCAAAATGACCCATATAGCATTGTTTCCTCTGGATGTCCTTGGAAGTCCAATGATAAATTCCATGGTAATGTTCTCCCACTTAAACGTTGTTATGGGTAGTGATATCATTATCCCCTTATACTTTTTCCTCTCATCCTTCACTTGTTGACATACCAAGCACTTTGATGTATATTAAACAATCTCCCTTTTCATATTGTCCCACCAAAACTTTTCTCATAGATCTCGATACATATTTTTGCTCCCTGGGTGGATTGAGAAAGTTGAGTTATGGGCATTATGTAGAAGCTTCTTCTTTATCTCTAGATAGGATGGTACACATAATCATGGCCCAAATCTTAAAACTCATTCCCCATCAATAATTAACTCTAAGGCTTTCCCATTTCTGATAGCTTTCACCCTTTTCATAATTTCCACATATTTTCTTTGAGCATCCTTTATTTTCTCCATGAGAGATGGTGGATCAATACTTTTAGAAATGATTGATGATTTTCCTCCATTAATTATTCCCATGTCCATCCTTAAAAAATATAATGAGATCATATCCTTTTCAATTCTCATCATTGATAAAGATGAAGGATCCTTTCTACTTAGTGCATCCATCACCTTGTTTTCCTTACCAGGATGATAGTGGATTGAACAATCATAATCCTTGATGAGATCTATCCATATTCGCTGGTTCATATTAATATCTTTCTATGTGAATATATATTTGAGACTCTTGTGGTTAGTATATATCACACACTTCTACCTATAGAGATAATGCCACCAGATTTTCAACGCAAAGATCACAACCACCAACTCCAGATCATGTGTGGGAAAGTTTTGCTCATGGATTTTCAACTTCCTTGAGGCATACTCTATCACTTTATCATTTTTCATTAGAACACAGCCTAAGAACTTCTTTGAAGGATCACTATACATGACAAAGAGTTCTCCACTTATTGGGAGTGTGAGTACCAGCACAGTGATAAACCTCTTTTTCAACTCCTTGAAACAACCTTCAAATTCCAGAGTCCAAAAAAACTTTACTCCCATCCATGCCATCTTGGTCATTAGGTTTGAAAATCATGAAAAGTTTTTCACAAATCATCGATAATACCCAGATAGACCCGAAAATCTTTGGATCTCCATTACAAATGTTGGCCTAGTCCACTCTTCAATTTTCTTTATCTTGGAAGGGTCTACAAATATCCCTTTATTGGTGATAACATTCCCTAAGAATGATACTTCCTCCATCTTGAACTCATATTTACAATAATTTTCATACAAATTCTCCCTTCACAATGTATTTAACATAGTATTCAAGTGATTCTCATGTTCCTCCTTGCTCTTGGAGTATATCAGAATAACATCAATAGAGACTACCAAAAATTTGTTGAGGTAATATCTAAAGACTCTGTTAATTAAATCCATTAAAATTTGTGGAGAATTAGTGATTTCAAAGTGCATAACTATGAAATCATAGTTTCTATACCTTTTTTGAAAGGCAATATTGGAAATATATTACTTACTCACCTTTAATTAGTGATATCTTGACTAAAGGTCCACCTTAAAGAAATAACTGTCCCCACAAAGCTGATTGAAAAAGTCATCTATCCATGGTCGGGGATACTTGTTCTTTATCATTATTTTATTGAGATCATGATAATCAATGTAGAGGTTCATTGATCAATCATTCTTCTTAATGAAGAGGATTGGTGCACCCCATGGTGAAGCACTCAGTCATATAAAACCCTTATCCAGATTCTCATATAATTGCTTCTTCAGCTCTTCTAGCTCTACTATGGCTATTCTATAAGGTGTTTTTGATATAGGTAGAGATATAGGAATAATATAAATTTAGAACTCTACCTCACGACTAGGAGGAAGACTAGGAAACTCTTTTGGGAAAATATTTGTGTAATCCCTCATGATAGGCATGTCTTCAAGCATGATTATCTCCTTTATATCAATCATTTGAGCAAGATATGCTTGATTATAAGGCAACAATATCCAAACTTGAGATGGTTATTCTAAAATAGATTCATCTTCCTCCTTATAGTTGTAAATAATTTAAGGATGATTTGGGGTGTGAAGAGTGATCTACCTTTCCTGATAGTTGATTTTGTCTTTGTATAAAGATATCCAATCCTTTCCCAAGATAGTGTCAAAATCCATAAAGTATTACAAGATTTTTTGGGTGGTTTAGTCCACAAAAATTAACCAACGAGGAGTTATAAACAATGGAAATAATAATTTCCCCTTCTATATTCTCACAAATAATTTTTCCTCCAAATTTTGAGGTGGTGTTTGAATAGTTCTACTAAACTTGCCAGATTTGAAAGAATGCATAGAACTAGAATCATATAGTACATTCACTATCCTTGAATGAATAATTAGTGTACCTATCACCGCATCATTTTCTGGATCCACCTGAATGGTAATGATATCATAATACCTTCCTTGTTTCCTTGGAGGTTTTTTTTTATTTCCTTTGCCAACCCTTAGCTTAGGGAAATTGTTAATATAATGCCCATGCTCCTTACAGTTGTAACAATGCACCACTGGATGAGTGTTGATCTAAACCTTCTTTTCTTCTACCTCATTAGTGGTATTTTTCATATCCATTTGGTAGTTCTTTTCTGATGTCCCAGCTTCCCACATTTTAAGAAATTCTTAGTTCCATTTAGACAGTTCCCAGGATTCTTCTTCCTACAACTTTTACAAGTTGGATATTTAGGATTTTTTTCATCATGGGATTTGTTTGTTGAATCACCCATGGTGTTATCCATTTTTCGCATCTAGTCATTGGTCCCATGATACCATTAAGAGTCTCCAATATCCATTTCAACCTTGAGGGTACACTAGAAAATCTCCTCATGACATTCAAAGTCTTGAATCGCCAATGATTTTCGTAGACTCAACATTATCCTGCAAAAGAAGCGATCCAATTTGCTTTCGGTGTTCCTGGAAAAGCCAGAGGTATAACTTGGAAGCCTTGCAATGTTTTCTTCAGACACCCCTATGGACTCATCTTTCTTCTGCTTGAGACCGAGGAACTCTATCTTAAACTTGAGATGGAGGATTCAAGGAAAATGTTTTCTGAAAAACATCCTCTTTAATTCCTCCTAATCCATGGAATCAATTTCCTCCTGGGGATTTGTATTATTGATTAGTGTCCACCACTAATTAGATTCCCCATCAAAACGATAAACCACTAGTATGAATTTCTCTTCTTCCGATAACTAGAGGAAAAATAATATATTTTCAATGGAGTTAATCCACTATTTCACGATGAGGGGATCTGAAGATCCGCTAATCATGGGAGGCCTTTTCCGCATGAAGGATTCTAAAAAAACATTCTATTTCCTTGGAGGAGAAGGGTTTTCCACATGATTCAAGTTATTATTCAAAACTTGAGCCAGATTAGAAAGTAATATCATGATGTTTTGAGCACCCTCTCTCATCATATCAGACATATCATTAGAAAAATATTCACATTGCCTATCACATTGGTTGTTGAAACGTGTTATTCTATTTCTTGCCATTAACTAAGAAAAATAACGTACAGTTAGAGGGATTTAATGTTTAGTTATTGAACATAAAAGGAAACTTTTTAACATAAAAGGATAAAATTTTAAAGGATAAGTATATCCTAAAATGTGATTCCTTAGGTTTAAATCTAGGTTATCCTCAAACTATTTCTTATCTTATATACTTATGGGATTTTTTTATTCCCTTTATAATGGTTTGTACTAAGCTCATGAATCTACCATAGCATATCCCCTGGGAGTGTCAAACCAAGAGTGCAGCAAGGACCATTTTCATGTACGAAGATACCCAGGGTCAAGACCGCAACTCCTTTTCAGAGTTTTCACTCCTAGGTACATCTGTTATAGAGCCGCCTCAACCTGTTTGTATCCAGACTTGGATGTATTTTCATGATAAACCACTTACTCTATACTTACCAAAATTTAGGGATGTTTTGTTATACTTTATATCATCCTTAAGGTTCTCACTAAGGTGATCTATTCCTAATCTCAAAAAATAACTAAACCATCCTCTGGTACTAACTATATAAACCCAAACCTTTTACATATAACGTTACATGATTTTAAGAATAATTATACATCAGAGTAATAGCTAAGGATCACAAAGTCTAGTGTCTTGGAAGATTAGGCACATAAAACTAAAAACATGGAACTAAATAAAAAATTTATTTATTTAGTCTTTATAAGGTTCCCCAAACTTCCATTTTTCTCATACATCTTCATAGGATAACCTAGGGATAACATGAATAAAGGGACGAGAAAAAACCCCAGTAAGGGAATAAAAATAAGAAAAAATCTTTAAAACATGGGTTAGAAACTTGACATAAAGAAATAAAAATTCATGTAACATAATGGATCATAACATATAAACATGGAGTTATATAAACATGGAATCATAGAAATGTAGTAGAAACTTAAAACATGATTTTAGTACAAGTCAAAGATAACCGCCAAGATCTTTTCCCATAGAAGAACAAGAAAAGGCTAACCAACAAGACCGTCGCACAAAATATCTCATGAGACTTACCTTTACCCAATGAATTAGAGTGATATCTGGGTGAAACCATCTTAATATATTAATTAATATTCTTTCAACATAAATAATTATACATAATCAATCATATATAAATTTAATAGAACCCCAGAAGAGAAGGGGGGATCACATTCATGACATAAAGCATAATGGATGGGCATATCATAAAAGTGTCCATGAGAGAAATGAATTAACAAATACATGGAAATTAATAAGGTAAAATAGGCCTATAGAATGGTAAGAAATGTAAAACATAAGTGACAACATTTAAGGAGAGTATTTAGGAAATTCTTAGCATTAAAACATTTCAGTGCAGTTTTAAAGAAAACACTAAAGACCTTTGAAAATAGAAAAGGGAACAATATTTTATTTAAAACTAGAAGTGAAAAAAGAAGGTTATCATAATATAAAGACTGATTTTATAAATACAATTGTGTCTTCAAACATAATATTGAGTGCACTTGAAATTGGGTAAAAATTTGGGAATTTCCCTTAAAATGAGTTTGCTTATTGGGAAGTATCGAGGAGGGAATAGCAAAAAAACATGTATATCCATGAAATAGAATGAGGGATGGATCTTGAAACATGATTTTTAATCATATAAAAATAATTTATAAGTTTTAAATAAAAATAAAAGACAAATTCATTTGGGTAAAAATAAAGATAGAGAAACCTGAAGTAATAAAGGCGATACGGGTAGAATTCCTTACGGATTATCATCATGATATCGGGTGTACTTAAGAGGGATTAATGAGAGATAAAGGAATTTATAATATTTTATAAATCATTTAAAGTATGGGAGATGTTCATAATAATACCCCATAACTATTAATTACACAAAAAATGGCATAACAAAGAGGAAACTCTTTAATAAAAGTGAAATGGAGAGGATCAGTTACCATAAGGCCAGTGGTGTTCTACAATTGTTATTAATGACTTGAATAAAAAATTAGGTTTATTAATTAATATTTATATAAACTCCTCTATATGTAATTTATTTATTATAACCTTTTTTAGTTCATTTTAAATCTTTTTTATTGGTTATAATGTTCAATTTCATTGTTCGGGTCCGTTTGCTTGTTTGGTTTTAATGATCGGTTCATGTTCGGATAAACACATATGATGAATGTGGATTCCCAAAATTAAAGTTGTATATTATTAGTGAACATTAATTTGATTAAAGGGTTATAAAAATTCATTTGGTTATTGGGAGTGAATATGAATTATTATATAAAACATTTGTGAAAACCGTTTTGGTTAATCCGTGGGTTTTGATTACAACGATCATGTTTTGCTTTATAACTTAATACCATTTGTACAAAAGGATTACAAAACCTTAAATATGATATATTACATATATAATAATCTGGTTCAACTATAACAAAAATGATTTCATTACCATAATTAAAGATGATAATAGAAATTGATAAAAAATTGTCCTTGAATATGCTAAATTAACACATCTCAAATGGTGTTTTCATTTATTTCAAATAAAATGTGGGGAAAGAAGATATGATAATTAAATATACCAGTATGGTACTAGATTTTTCATACCATTTGGATGATTAGTGTTTAGGAAAGAAAATAGAGAAAAATAACTTAAAAATGAATGAAAAGAAAAGAGGAATTTTATCTCTTGAATCAACCTTCCTTGAGAGCTTCTTAAGGGGAGAGGTTTTGGTATTTTTAGGAGACTAAAGGATGTTGGACGTGGTGAAGAAGATTGAGAAGATATTTGGGTAGAATATAGGGAAGGATCAAGGATTGAGAGGAGTTAATAGAAGAGGGAGTGGGGGTGGGGTTATAATGAAGGAGAGGAGGGTTTTCATAATGTTTTAATCATTAGTTTATTAATTTCCCTCAAGACCAGAAATATTGAGGATTCAATGACAAAAAAAAGTAAGGTGTGCATGTGAGTTCAAGATAACGGCCTTACATCATCCATACATCAGTTGATGGAATCATAATTCATGTATTTATCATTTATCACAAATTATCATATTTTACTATTCATAAAAATTCAAGTATTTTAGAAAAATCCCAAAAAATCACCCTAATCATTTTTTAATGTGTAGAATCCAAAAAATGAAGTCCGTTTTTCATTTTTTTTCTAACTATAATATTTAATTAAAATCACAATTTACTCAAAAAATAACAATTTTAAAATACTTATTTTCTTATTCCAAGATATAGATATATCATACTTTTACTTGAATATTATTTTTATACTATAATAGGTATGGTTAATATTCATTAGGGTATATCACTATTCATAAGGTTAAAATTACTATTCATAATTGTATATTACTATTCACCAAAAATTAAGTTGGTCATATTAGACTCTAAATAACTTAATGATCGCAAATGTGTATGTCAGATTTTTGAAATTCAAATCACATAAGTGAAAAACTTATGTTTAAAGGTCACATAGAACTTAGTAGTTCATTATGTTGTGATTTCATGTGATTATATGAAATTATTATAAGAAAATAACTTCCATTGATAAAACATTTGGTCGTTACAGTTTTAATTTAATCTTTTTAACAATCATGAGAAAGCTTTGAAAGATTCCACTGTGGAGCTACATCATTTGGTTTCTAAGGAAGCATAACTCCATGATTAGATTGTTGTAAAAACTTAATATCAATAAGAATATGGGTCTCACATAGCCAGAGTGAATCCAGAACTATCATAAAAAATATTGGGCTAGAATCCATTGGATGAAAAAGACGAGAGCTAGATGAATATGTTAAATAGAAATTCCCATTGGCTGAAGCGGAGGCTGATCCAAGATCCAATATTGATAACTCCCTCAACACTTTTCATTAGGAATTAGAGTATTTATTGAACAAAATTGGTTGATTATTATTTTAACCATTTTATTTGTTTCTCTATACTCATAGCATCAATTAGAGACTTTGGGTTGTGGATGTTCTTAATTTATCATCCTTTAATGAATAGATTAAGACTTATTACTTCCCAATTATTTATTTTTCATCTATTTTTGATTTTAATATCATAATTACTTACAACTATTTTAAAGTTGTATTCAAGATATTCTAGATAATATGAATAATAAATAACAACTTATGTTATAATCATAAATACTTAAGTCGAAATGATTTTTTATTTATTCTTCAAGTGTGGTTCATGGATGGGTATAGGTATAGCTATCAATATAACATTAGAGATGGTATATTTGAATTAATTATCTTATGTCAAGATTTAGAAAGTATTATTTTTTGAGTATCTAGAACAAAATTTCAGGAATGGATATATGGAGTGCTCTGACTTTTACCCAAGTCAAGGGGCCTAAGGATCATATCTTGTCTTTTTATGGGGCCTTTGGATAGACCCAACACGGTTTGTATCTTTTCTATTTCTTCTTGAACTTTTCATAGGCCTAATAAAAGGGGGACTCAGTGGCCAAGGATACTTTTAGTATCTTTTGAGTTTGGATGAGAAACATTATAAATAATTTTCTTAGGGTTCTCGTATGTGAGATAGTAGCATGGGATAGGTACATAAGGAATGATTGTGGAGCATGTTTGAAAGGAGACTTACATTATGATACTATCATGGGGTATAGAGATAAAATTATTTTCCCTTAAGGATGAAATTATATCTGGTTGATAGGAAACATGGGGGGAAAACATTATGCAGATCCATATAGGGCATAATATACATAGTCAAATAAAAGATGTCCTTCAGTGTAATGTTTTCTTATTTCTGATAACCAACAAATGTTTTTTACGATCCAATTTTCATGAAATACTGAAGTGTGATTTTTGGAAAGATTGGATGTCCTAACATTGTGATGGGAGAATTTAGAATCAAGTATATCATGATGGGGTGTCTCTACTCGCATTAGGATATTGAGATAAAATCTTTCATGGTTAATATATAAGGATTTTCTTGCATCGATCTACCTAAAATTCAAGGGAGAAAGGTATTTTTCATTAAATTATCGATAGTCCAGTATGTGAGATATATTCATCATTAAAAATCTCATTAGATTAATGATGAATCTATACATAGTTCTAAGAAAGTTCCTTACATAGATTTTGATCATATGTAAATGATGGAAGGACATGTGAGGGAGGCCACCCTCAGTGGTTTACGGTCATATAGAATGGTCCAATTACTCCCTTGACTCATGAAGAGGTTTAATTATATAGATTTTAATAATAAAAAATCTATAAGTTCACGTGAGCCACACCTAATGCGTTAAAAAAGAGGAAATTGGAGGATTATACCAATTTTACCATGAACACCAATAAATATTCGTTCTAGCATGCACCATGGGATTTTCAATTCCCTGGAAGTCCAATAAAGAATGATTTGGAATTTTCAAGACATGAAAAAGGGGATGTTATAAACTATGATCTCGAGGGATCTTGGGTTTGAGGAAATGTTATGAGACAAGTATGTAAGGAATGAACATGGAACATGTTTGAAAAGTGTTTTTTTATTTTTCAGGGCATATGAAGATAAAATGATTTCCCCTTAGGATGAAATTATATTTGATTGATAGGAAACATTGGGGGAGAACATCATGGATATACATATTGGGATTATTATGCATAGTCAAACAAATGGTTCCATTTGGAGTTATAAACTCTTATTTTAGATAGCCAGGAAGGATTATGGAGATCCAAAATTATCTAGACATAGATTGTGACTTGTGAAAGGGAGATATCTAATTGTGAAGGAGGTATTTAAATCAGAACTAGACATGGATAAGAAGTTCCCTACATATATTTGATTCAAATGTTAGGATGATGAATTTTCTTCTAATATGAGCTTATAAATGAAGTAACTCATGTTGGAAGCTTCTACACCGGATGGGGACATGTACAAGATATGTTTTTTTAATTTACAGCTAGGTCTAGAATAAGAGATACAAACATAACTAAAGATCTTTTTGGAGTGAGAATCATGGCACATGTAGTACTTGAAGAGGAAACCGGTGTGGTATAGGACCATCACCAAAAGTAACATTAGTTTTTTCAAGTAAAGAACAAAGTTTCAAGAAATTTTACGCCATGAGAAAGGGTTTTCAACCATGTAGTTTAACATTATGAGGAGAGGATATTGGATGAAAAATTTAACATCATACAGTGAGGATGAGGTTCCATATAGTTTAACATATTATGAAATGTATGTTGTACAATAATTTAACATCATACAACTAGGATGTAATATTTTTTCAATTTAAGGTCACATAATTTTCACACAAAATAGTCAGTGAGGTAGTATATCCAGTAAAGAGAAGAAGAAAAATCCAACATGAAAGGAGAGATTAAGCACTGATATAGAAATCTCATGAATATGAATAATTAGTTTAATATCATAGTGCTCAGATAGGTTGGTGTCTATAGTTTAAGGTTATGAAACTTTGAAAAATGATGTTCCATTTAAGGTTTCGCAACAAGGACTAGTATTTGATGACATAACCATGAAAATTGAAATAATAACATGAAATATATAAGCCCATGTGAGTCATTATCTATGTAGTAAATAAGAGGAGTCAAGGAGTTATGCAAATTATAACAAAAAATGATAATCAAGGGTCGGTTGCAGCATGTACCACTTGAATTTTTATTCCATGGAAGTCTGGCTAAGAATGATCCAATATTTTCTAGATGTGAAGAGGGGGAGTTGTAAACAATGATCTCAGGGCTCTCAAATATGAGAAGATGATATGGGAAAAGTATGTAGGGAATCACTATGGACTTTTTTTAAAAAACAATTTTCATTATAACGTTTCTAGGGTGTATGAGGATAAAAGAATTTTCCCTAGAGGATGAATTTTTCTCTAGTTAACATGAAACATTAGGGGAACACATTATAAAGATACAAATTTTTTTAAAAGGTTGGGGCCAAATCCTCATTTACTATTAAAGGAAAGTAATAAACTCTTTAACTAGGTAGAGGGAGACCCATTACATAGCCCGAAGGCCCGGTGGGCATTTAGCCCATTACATGGCCCATAGGCCCATTTTTTGGCCCAAAGACCATTATGTGAATAGTACTTCTATAGTACCCATGATGCTACAGTACCACACAATACCCGCCACTACTACAGTACCCTGCCACAGCTACAAATGACCTGCCGCTGCTACAGTGTCCACCGTTGCTACAGTACTGCCACTGCTGCAGTACGCTACAGTACTACTATAGTACCTATGCCCAATGCGTTTTGACCCCCCATTTTTCATGTAGGATTAAAGGGTGATTACCACTAAGCCAAACCCCAACTACATTACGAAGATACATACTTGATGTAGTATAAATAGTCAAAAAAGGCTATCTTTAGAGTTATACTATATTATTTTCAATGGCCAAAGAGGAATATAGAGATCTATAATTCTCAATAATTGGTGTGTGATTTATGAAGGGTGTATTTATGGGATTGAATAAAGTATTTATATCAGCATCGGTCATGGATGGGGAATTTTGTACATAGATCTAAATTATATATAAGAATGGGGGAATGTTGATTCAATCATGAGTTTATAAATAAGGGAACCAGTGTTGGGATTTACTTCATAAATAAGGGTTATTTTCAAGAGAGAGAGGGAGAGAATATTTTTTTATTCATGAATAGGCCTAAAATTAAAAACCTATGTGTCACTACATATCCTAAAAAGTAGGTAATCAAGACACACATAGTTCCATGGGTAAGGGCTCCCTATAATAACCACGTTCTTATATGGGGATATGATATGTTTATAGTATTGTGTCTAGACCAAGAGGTAGGATCTAAACATCACTGTGAATCCCATGAAAGTGGGAATCAATCCACACATATTTAAGAAGAAATTTCCCTACACTAATCGTGTTCTCATGTGGAGAGAGAGGTATTTTTAGATGGTTTTGTGAGTGAAAGGGAAAATTGATTTAGACTCTCCCATTTAGAGATGTATCATATGAAAGAGACTAGGGAAACACATTTTTTTATTTATGACTAGGACTAGGTTGAGAAATTTAAGAATCACTATATATCTCATCAAAGTAAGAATCAAGACACATATAGTTCTATAATATAGGTGTGGTAGGTGATGGACACTAGGAATGGTGGTTATCCAAGGTGAGGGACACCACAATGCACACTTTTATTTCATGTGAAAGGTACATTGAACATGTAGTTTCATTTCATGTGGAATGAATGTTTTAAACCTAAAATGAAAAGAGGTCATAAGATCTCGCATCACAGAATCATTTTTATAACAATTTATTCATAGTTTAAAGTCATGGTTCTTAGATTATAGGGTGACTTGACGTGTATTGACCAAGTATTCAGGTCCCTTCAAAGATTATTAAACCCACACAAAACATTCTTAGTGTGAGAAAAAAGTAATTATGAGGGATAAACCATATATTTTAACAACATAAGGAAAAGAAATTGGACACACAGTTTAATGTCATACGGTGAGGCATAAGAGGATCAGACTAGTTGCTGAGGACTCATTAAGTGCATCCAAGAGACCTGAGTTCAAAACCGAGCGGTGACATAATTTATGGGTACTATAGAAGTACTATACTAGATACTGTTTAGTACTGTAGTAGTCGGAACTATTCATCAATTTGGGATTTCAGGCCACCAGTTTTGGCCTTGGGTCCTTCCAGACCGTTGGGGAACCCAAGGCCATTGGTCCAGTAAGGATTTTAGGCCACCTTAATTCCTTAGGGACACTACAAGGCCTTTGGGACACCTTAATGAATTTAGGCCACCTCAAGTCCTTCAGGACACCTAAAGGATTTCGGGCCACCTCAAGGTCTTAGGGCCACCTAGAATTGGGCTTAATGACTAGACAGACTCTACAAGAAGCATACTTCAGATGAGGATTAAGAGCAGGATCATTAACCAGAGTAGAAGCTTAGGAGGATTTTTCAAAAATAGAGGGTATGAAATTTACCATCGAGACCAGACTATGCTTGAATGAGAATCCTAGCCAAACTAGCCATGCGAAGGTGGAGAGACGACATCACGATGAAGAATTTGGGGGGGGGGATCGGTTTCATGTAGTTATATCCTGTATATTTCCTAAGACCTATGGGTCATGTAATCTCTATGACTATGAGCCTTGTAAGGGTTCCCCCTCATCCCTTGAAAGGGGGTTATCAAAAAATCAATAAAAAAGAAGACCTAATGTCATATGGCAGGAATGTAGGTCATTCCTTTTAAGGTCTTGCAATAAAGACCACTACTCAGCTTAATGTTGCATAGTGAGTATTGCTAGTTTTTAGATCACATGATGTATTTAGTGACAGACCCTGAATTGTTAGGGGGTGATAAACTCATCATATATGGTAATCAGCCAATATACTCTATTAGAAAAGACCTTATGGATAACTAAAGGTTTCATTTTAGTTCAATATTGGGAAGCTTCTTCCTAAGTATCATTGGGGTTCTGAGAACCAAAACCAATTCTCCTTAGAATAATGAATGGAGACAAACCTTATTAATAAAATCTAGTTCTATCCAATTTTGATAGACCTCTAAATGATACAAGACACATAATCTGTTCTCATATAGTCATTCCAATTAATCTAGTTACTTTTGAGATTTCTCATCTATGGATTTGCTGATCAAAAATTATAATTTTAAGTGAATGAAAGTGGACCTCAATGGGAAGGACTACTTCTGTCCCATATACTAGTGAGTAGATGGTCTCTTTCATAGTAGTACGATTTATAGTCTGGTAAAACCACAAAGTATGTATAAGTTTCTCAGGCCAATATTTCTTATCCTTTTTAATACTTTTATAGAGTATGTTGGATAGAGTCTTGTTAAAATATTCCATCCATGTATTCATCATTTCATGATAATGATATGAATAGTTGAACCCAATGTTATACTCCTGGTATGACCTTTTTAATTCAGAAGAGCATAAATCTGTGCTATTTTCCTTCAGTATTTTGTGAGGGACACCAAATATATTGATGATTTTGGACTTAATGAAATTTATTACTCTCTTTTTCCTGATGTCCTTAAGGGGTATTACTTCAAACCATTTGGAAAATATGTTGGTAGTAATTAATATGTACTTAAACTTCTTGGATGTAGTGAGAAGATACTGTCTCATGAAATCGATTCCCCACATGAAAAATGACTAGGATTATTTCGAAGTGTGTAATAGTTTTATGAGATTATGGGTGAAGTTGAAATTAACTTGAGAGGAATGATGGTTTTTGGTGGATAGGGTGAAATCATGCATCATATAAGGTTAGGAATACCCAAGAATCTTAATTTTATTATAAATCACGGTCCTTGACTGATGGGAACAACATATATTGATATTTACTTATTGTATGGCTAAAATATTTCTTGTTTATCAATATAACCAAGGAGTAATCCATCAAATCCTCATTTATAGAGGATATTCTAATGATTCAGGTTTTCATAAAGCGTAATGTTTTCTTCCACTTATCATATTTTCTCTTTTATTTCTCTATACGATAGAAGAAATCCATTTTAGAGGTATTCCATTATGGGCGTTATCCAGCCTATCGTTGTACCTTTGGGTTCTAGTATGGAATTAACCTCATTGATCTCTTCCATAATGTCACAAAATAATGGCCTTACCATTATACGGTACATGATTCTGATGACTATTTTTTCATGGTATAGATCTTCCAAAGTTGTAGCTGTGTTTTCTAACACATAATCTTAGGAATTCTATGAATGTGGGACATGATTTAATGTTGTATCTATGAGGAATTATTCCTTAAACCCTCAGACATAGTCAAGTAGGGGAATAAAATTTTATTTTATGATAGAATAATCACTATTAATCTTCTTTATCACCAACTATAAATAAATTTTAACTTTAAGGTGAGTCATTATTATTTGAAGCATCAGTTCTAAGAATGTAACAAGGAACTAGTATTTTTCCTCATTATTGTTGCATCCTTCTATCAATATAATGGAATAATAGAGAATAATATTTTCTAGAGAGATAAAAATTACCCCCACCCAAATTTATTATGCTTAGTGACTTTCATTATCCTCCCTATTGGGATTTTGGATGCATCTTAAAAATATATCTCCCATATTAGGGGACCACATTGAATATACAAAATCTCTTTATTAGGTAATTTAGTATTCAATGGAGTTATTTCTATAGAGGGATGTTTTTTCAGGGAATCTGCCAGCACCTGGCCTTTTATCACTTTCTGTGTCATTAATTTAATGTAAAACTATTGCAATCAGACTACCACTATTCAAAAAAAATAGTCATAATAGGGATGCTAAGGATGTATTTTAGTGAGTTGTCATGGGATAAAAATGGATCTTGTGATTCTATAATTATTGTCTCAGTTTCTGAACTGAAAAAATTAGTGTGGGGAAACTATTCTAAATACCTAAATATCGAGTGTCAGTATCAATAATGGTTTTACCAGGATACTATAAGTTATTATTTCTTCTAGTATTAGTATTCTTTGTGAGAAAAGTTCCTAGTGATTTATCTAAGGTTATTACAAACAAAAGGAGTTTCTTTCCTTTGATAGGGGGAATTGACAACAGTGGACTCAGAAATACTTCTTAAGACTATCAAATGTTTCTTGAAAATCATTGTTCTATAGATAAGTAACTTCTTTTTTAGTAGTTTGTTTAAAGGTAGACATTTACCTACCATATTCTCAATAAAGAATAAAATTTAAGTTAGGTTCCATTGTATTCCTATCAACTCTTTGAGGTTTTAAGGAGGTGAAATTTAAAGGATAACTATAGACTTCTTAGGTTTAACTTTGATGTTGTGATGGTGTAATATGAAGCCAATAAAATTTACTACGGTAACACTAAAATCAAATTTTAAGGGATTCATTTTTAATATTTTCTGTTGTAGCTTTCTATAAATGATCCTAAGACCAAAAAGATGATCAGATCCATGCTGAGATTTTTCCACCAAATCATTGCATAACATTTGAAAATCTCTCCCTAGAAGGGTTTGAAAATATGGTTCATGGAACATTATTATGCAGCACCAAAATTTTCCAACCAAAAATAATCACCCAATATAAGTATGTCCCTTGAGGCTACAAGAAAATAGGGGCCTCTTCATCATTAGGGGATGTACAGATTTGGTTGTATCCTGAATATCCATCCATAAAGTGGAGATCTTGATATACATCTATTGTGTTGACTAGTAATTTTATAATCAGGATTTCGAAGCCATATTTTGTATAATACTAGTTGATATCTATGAAGTCGATGAAAAAACTGATCTTAACATTCTTATTTTCTATAGGGATAATATTTTCTTGACATTTCAGGTATTTAACTTATCAAATAGAGTTTTGCTTAATGAGATTTTAAAATTCATCTTTGACTTTGGTGGCATGAGTTAGATGCATTCTTCTGGAACCCTTCTTGTAACCATTAAGATATTTAGAAAACCCAAGTGGTGGGTGGACACATCAGGGTTGAGGCCCAACATTTCTTTGAAATTAAAGGCTAACACATATTAATTATACTTTAGAGAAGAGTTTTATGCCTCTATTTCATTAGGTAATATGGCTAAACTGATCAATGTGGGTCTTAGATCTTGCTTTACACCCAATTTTATCTTCTAAAGTTCACTGATGGTGGAAAAAATTCCTTCCTTGAATGTTGTAGTGGAATCTTTGAGGTCCTCCACCTCTTTTTCCTCTATACCAACCCTAGAGAGAATGGGTGATGAAGGGGGATCTTCCAATATGGGTTAAGAACGACCATTTCAATCTTTTAATTATAAGGTAGGGGAATTATCATTACTTATTAATGTTATAATTACTTATTTTAACTCGACTGATGATTTTAGGGTCTTTCAAAGATTTGGGGGGAAACAAGGGCATTTTCAATCAGGGTTTCACCATCGTTTTGAACGAAATAGATATATATAAAATTGTCAACTTCAGTTGAGGGAACAGATATTATCAGAGTTGATGCACATGAAGTCTATCTAGGGAGGGGAAATTTCATGTTGTCAGTCTGATTTTTCTCTCTTATACCTTCGGGTCATGGTAGTATTATGTTCATAAAGTTTGTTTGGGTTCCCCCTTTCTTCCCTTAAAAGGAGGTTCTGTTATAATAAAAAGTTTATAACCTTCGAGACATTGTATGGATGGATGGTTGATGGTCAATACATATTCATCATTGATATCACTAATTGGGTAATCCATGGTCATTTCAAGACTATTTAGGGTTGTAACCCAAGCAATATAATTGGTCATGGGTTGTTTTTATTCCCTCTAGCAAAACCGTACATCTATGTATTGATATTCACAAGACTCAAATAGATATTTTTTAGCATGAACTATTTTGATATTACTATTGATATAGTATTTTAGATATTAGTGGTATGATGAAGGTATCACCACATATTGATGCAATGAAGACCATCCTAACTGGACATTGAAAGTGGTATCCTACTGAACAACAAAGAATTTAGAGTCAAATACAAGGTCCCTAAATTATGTCCTGAGTTTCATTTAGACAAGGGGTTTTTGTTTGATCTTATCATTACCCTAGAGTGTCATAGTGGATGGGGAAAAATTGGCTTCACTATAAACCAATTGATGAAGTGTTCAGATTGGAATGAGTTTGACTCCTAAAATATTACCAATGGAATCCCATAAAATGTCAATATTATCTAGTCGGACACTCACATAAAAGGGTCTAATGTTACCCTATATAAAAACATACAAGTCCTATTCTATGAAAGATATGATAATTTTTAATTCCATAGGATTGATCTCTACATAATACACTTTAGCAGCTATAACCTCTGCTTCAAAATCTTAGGGGTTCAGTAAGGCCTTTATAAAAGATTATTAGTGATATTTCAATAAATTTAGAGCATCCATGATTGAAATTTTGACTGGCATGAGGGATAATTTATTCAAGATATCATATTTCTATGTCAAAGGTCCTTATTTCCATGCATGAGTATATTCCTTAGTAGATTCCTTAAGAGGTGAAGCATTTGAGGTGGATAAGATGTTCTCTTGAATAGGGGTTGGGGGAGACCCTATCCTTGGCAGGTTAGGCAAACCTGGGGATCCTAATCACCTATATTGGTTGACAAATTCACCCACTCTATCCAATATTATAGAAAAATTAGTTATGGATGAAATTTAGTGAATTTGGATCTATATTTGTGCTCTTTATGGGCTTACTAAAGGGACATCCTATGAGGTTCAATATCATAAATAGTTCTGATGGTGATGTGGCTAGAGTATCAGGTTCATCCATGACTATTCCTTCCCCTACCACCTTGGATTCTGTGGCCTCTTCCTCTAGTTCCCAAATCATGCATAGATAATTCAGGTTCATAACTATACCAATCATTGAAAAAATGGGTCCATTATATGAGTGAAATTAATGGAACTAAAGATTAAATATTCATCTAATGATGATTTCATTTGTTGGGGTGGTTCTCATCCCATTGAGATTAAGGGAATGAAGGTTGAGAGGTTCAATAATGAATTTGGCATCTATACCAGATCATCTTCTTATTCTTGATTTCCATTTCTACCATTATGCTGTTTATTGGAAGATCAGCTCTTGAAGGATCATTATGATGATGAATTTGGTTGCACAATGGAAGAGGAGTTTGGGGGAATAATTGGTTGGTTCAACTATTCTTTAATGATGGCATGAGTCAAACTGATTATCTTTATAGGAATCCAATAATTAAAATTATGTGTTCCCTTTCTTAGAACCTCTTTCCATTCACCTTCATCCTCTAGAATGGCAGTATAAACACATGAAACTTGTTAAGGTGTATTTACTAATTTTACACACATAAATATACCATATTTTGAAGAATATAATTAAAGAAAAATATATCCTGAATGGAATGACCCAAAATTTGGTGGAAGGATAAATATTTTGGGCTATCATTATGGCCAACCGGATAAGGCCTCATGGGCTTTGGTAATTCCAAAAAGTTGTTTTCCATAGATTTTATAAAGTAGTTTGGAAATTGTTCATATCAAAAGGAATTAACATCATTATTCCATTCCTCAAATTTATTTCATCTATGTTACCTCTTCTCATCCTGACGGGGAAATAATTTTTTTCTCTGCTCAGGAGGAGGTTCCACATGATTGGGTGCTGGTTTTGGAGCTGGATCTAGTGTAGGATATGGATTCAAATTGATGATCACAGTTTCCATATTACCCATTATTTTTCCTTGAGTTACTAGGATAGGTTGAGACTTGGATTTGGTTAGTATAATGGATTCTTCTAAATTTTAGGAAATTGATATAGGATCCCAAAACCTACCTGTATATTTTTCAATGATGAGCGATGTCTGAAAATCATTATAGAATTTATCTATATATAGGGAAAAAAATCCTCATTGGGAAGCTGTAAGTTTAGAGAGTAAATAAAAACATTTTACCTAGCTACGATATTTGAGACCCTCTCATTTTCTAATTGTTTTCAATTTGATAGTTTGAGGATCATCATCTTTCACAACATTGAGATGAATTAATAAAGAAACCACTGATGAAGATACTTTTATACATTGATCGACTGGGCTAGTAGCTGGTGCACAATACAGAGTCTAGTCCTTATAAGGTTTTCAAAAATCATCAAGGTTTATCTCATTCTTATTGTTCAAGGTTCCCCATTATGGGACCAAAATGGGATATAAAGTGCCTGAAATGTTTCTCTAGATACCCTGAACCTCCAAATGTTGGAAATGTAGGGTTTCCAATGTTGGGAGGAGGAAGATTCACATATACCAATTCAGGGTAAGGTTTCCCCTCTAGTTATACTATTGAACACTATCCTTCCTTGTATTCCAATCAAACTGTTAATGAATCAATAGTGTTGGATATCTCTGGGGGGATGGTGGGTTGAATGAGACATTAAACATGGGAAGCAATAGGTAGGGCCTGATGTGGCGTATTGACCTGTACTTGTGGTTGAAAACCTTCATGGGCTGGCCTATGATAATTTTCCAAACATTAGTATGGTTTCTACCCTAATAGAGATAACTCCTGATATCCCACTATCTTTGAGTCCAAAAAAATTGGTTATTTGATCCTAGGTCTAGAAGATGTTCTGAAGCTACTTTTTTTGGCATAACAAGCTCCTTTTATAGAGGGATGTTATCCAAGAGAGAAAGATGAGGCTCTTCTTAAAGAACATACCCAGTGGGGATATTTCTTCTAAATAGTTCTATATTAACACACTTCAACTCCTTTATCTCAGCTTTATATGTAGATAATCTTACCTCAAGCATTAGCATTTCAAATTATTCAGGTAAAGGGTGGGATGTGGATATGCCCTTACCATTCTATTTAGTTGAATCATGATAATGGGGTGGTAGAAAAGCATATATATGTATGTCCCTATTTTTTTCAATCCTTTAATTTCTGGTATGCACACCTTCCCCAATCATTTCAGTTGGAATCATGTTTTGAATATTAACACCCCCTTATATTACACTACATTGTTTTCATGATTTATAGTGTTTGCAGGCTCAATGATAATGATTTTACCAAAATGTAATTCATTGAGGGTGTCACATCACTATTGGGATAACAAAAGGATTGATTTATTATGTGATAACCCTAAGAGAAGTCATGATCCCTAGAGGTATTTATGCCCATGGTAGATCATTTTATCTTATAACCTTTTGTGGCCTCATTCTTTCTTATGAGGGTTCTGTGAAGGATATCTTATAAAGGGAGACCTAGAGATAATCCCTATAGAGATTTTATGTACCCATTCACCTTATGATATATGGAGTACTAGTTGAGGCACACAATGATGGCTCAATTTTTGAAACATCCCCTAGTCAAGAGAAGTCTGACCTCTATGGGGGGAGGAGATTGAGATAAAAATACCCCTAGAAATGTGGGATGGAGTTTCTCTTGATACAATTTTAAATAACTTCAAATAGGATTTAGTGATGTTGAGAGAGGTTTTTGAGCAAAAAACTCCCCTAGTATCAAGGTCTAGGGTTTCTACCATATTGTTATGGCTGCAGCTATCATGAATTCTCTCTTGATTTTTTAAACCATTATTCGATCTTGATCTAGGTGTAAAGTAATATCTACATACAAGATACTTATTTCTGAAGACATCATTGTTAATCGATGATTGAATCTTCTCATGTGATATATTTTCTCAATATTTTAAGATGCCTTAGGTAAGAGTCTTTTGATGGATTTCTATCACTGGGCATGATGCTTCATAGATTTACTCATGATTGTATCCTACTAAGTATTCCATTTGTTATAGCTAGATCCCACTTTTGAGAGTAGACTTAAAGTAATGACATTGAAGAAAGAAACTTATAGTGGTATTTTTTGTTCATAGAGTGAAGTGAAATGTCGTAATCCTTGCTTTACCCATCCTCTAATATGGAAACCAAGGGGGTAATTAGTGATTAATTGATGAAACATGCATAAATCATTGAGAAATGCAAATTTTAGGCTCTCAAACTACTTTTACAATATTGAATTTCATGCTGTTGAAAGGGCCAATAAGTTAATCTATAAATTAGGCTCTCCCATTTCCTTAAGATGATCACTATATATTTCATAGGGATATAAATTTGTTTGTTTAAATGTTGAATAATCATCCACAGATTAGATTAATTTCAAGTATGCATCCTTTTGAAAAAGGTTTCATAATATCATACTAAGGAGTGGATGTGGGAAAAAACATGACTAATACATTATCCTTGGATAGTTTTTTCTTCATGAGTGAAGTATTATTTTCTACTTCTATCAGATTTTCCCCCAATTGATCTAACCAAATAGGATGTTTCTCATCCACCTTATTACAAGTGGTGATATCGGTAGGATTCACCTCTACTGTGTGAAATCCAGATGATCTAAGGGTGATTTTAAGAATAACCATGATCTTAAGATGTCTTTTGATTGATAAAGAATATCAATTTTCAATGAAAATGCATCAAGAAATATTGGAATTATATTCCCAAGTGCCTCTTGTTATGAGGGATTTATCACAATTGATTCAGAAAGGGGAGGTTCTTCTTGTTGAAACTAATTTTCACAACAGGGAAGACCTTTATTGTGAACACCATCATAGGGAGGACTACCATTATGGATTAATGTTTGGACACAAGGATGGTCCTGGTGGGGTATACTTTAGGTATGACCTTCAAGGTGGACATTAGAAAGGGGATAACATTATTGATATTTTATATTATAATAATGAGGAGGGTTTTCATGGATATCATCAAGATAAAATTTCACACAATTGATCTTATTGTAGAAAAAAGGATACCTTCATGAGGAATACTTTGGGAAGGACCTCTAAAGCTGCTGGTAGTAAAAATGGATGGAGAAAATTTTCAACTAAAACTTTTGATTCTATTAATTATTAATAGATAAATCGGATATTGGGCCACCATTGATAGTTGTTTGAGGGACTCAAGAACACCAGTAGTAAACAGAGAAAGGTTTTGGGTCTACTCCTAGATTCTTAATTATCATTGGAACAATTTCCTTTTGTTTTCTCCTCATCAGGATGTCTGAGCCACATATCATAGACAACAAAATTTATATATGGGAGTTTTTCTGAGTGATGCTCATGTAACTACAAGGATATGTTGACAGGTTTCTATGTTTTTGGTAGGGATATATGATTTCCATGAAATGATAATTGATACAGGTCGATAATCTCTGGTTGGAATGATCATATGTTCCCAATCCTACCATCTATCTATCATGAGAATGTACTGACAACCCTTCGGGATGGCATCATGAGAATTTTACCACTCCAAAGAAACCTTCTAATTTTGCTAATGCGATACTGAAATTATAGGGGAAAGGTTGTTTTCCACCCCTTAACCATTGTTGCAGATACCATTATATCTTAGAAGGTTTTTAGAATCTGGGAATTATAGATTAATTCCCTTCCATTATTTCAAGGATATGATGAGCGACATTTACAGTTTGGAATGGGCTTATATGACCATTTTGTGGTTGGATTAGGGATATATGCATACTATTATCCCCTTTTTTCTTGTAAATATGATGGAAGGGGTATTTTTAGGGGGTGGAAGTATGGTATCCCTATATGTTTCACTGAAATATGATGAAAAAATTCTCCGGGTACTGCTAGATAATGCTGGATGGTTTTCTGGATGTGGGTAGGGACATATGCCTGCTCACAAATTGCTACCATATATTGGTTGGATTATATAACAAAAAAGGGGTTGTGTTACCTCTTATGAATGATTAATTACCCCCCTTGGTGATCAATAATAGGCACTCAAGACTTAATGACCTGAGATGGGGCCTATAGGGTAGCATTCTCATCATGATAAGGGCTTAAGGATGAAAGAAGTTGGTGATGGAGACTACTAGCATGAGACCTTCTGGGGAAAACCTATATAGAGGTAATGAGTTTGTTTTAGACCACTGCATCCATATACCTCATATAAGGAATTTTTTTTGTTGCATTCCAATGAGAGGATCCTAAAATGGGTTGAAATGGTGATGAGTTTTACTTGTTTATTTCCCCTAGCTATCACAAGGTGGGTGAATAACGAGGCTTCTTATATTGGAGGGATTTGCATGTATCCTCTAGGGTAGGGATTGTACCATTGTGGTGGTATTTTCTAATTAGCACATTTGACACCCAAAATTGGAGATTCTTGGTGGGTTTTGGTATGCTCTGGCTGGTGGAGGATTCAGTTCCTACAATAGAAGACACATATGTCTATTTTTTATGATAAAGTGTCATATTGGATTTAATAGAGTTACGATGGTTTTTCTCAATGGTAGTAAATAATAAAAAACAAATAAACTCATAAAATTATTATCACAAGTAGATAATTACATTATGATTTATTTATTTAAGAGATCCATGTTGATCCCACTTTCATTTCACATGAATATGTGAGACAAAATGGCCTAACATGTGGGGGACACAATTATTTCAGTTAATGTGGGATTCACATCAGGTTCACTATTTTTTTTCTGATGAAAATAGGGCCTGATGATTTATTGTGGTAGGATGAGTATAGTTAAAAAAATATATTAACATTAGGTTCACCATTTTTTTCACATATTTTTGGGTAGGATCCTAATGGGGTATATTCATTGAACTGAAAACACCCAACGGTTCCTATATCCCTCACATAGACTTGATTTCCAAAGGTTGGTGTTCACCAAATTGTTTTACAATGATTATTATGGAATCACGTTGATCAAGAGGATGGGAGGTTAGGATAATCACACCCTTTTGGGTTGAATTATGTCCTACTCTGGGAATATTTTATAGATTTAAGTGATATTCATGAATACTTTATAAAAACAAATATAATATTGGTTTCCCTTTACACCTAAAATCAATCACATATACATGCAAGAGTAACTATCTATATGTATCATGTTTTCTTCATCAATAGAACCATATGTATGTATCTTGGGCTATCTATTGAAAGATCCCTCTGTATGTATCATAGGTTCTCCATCTCACCTTGTTATTTAATTGTTCATGATTTATTTTAAAGAATCATTGTTTAAAACCTAATAATGGGGTGATTTAGAGTTTATTACCATCTATAGAGGAGGTTAGAGTTTTGATGTCAGGATCCAGACAATGAGTAGGACTTACAGGTAGGAATTAGGTTGACCCCATAGGCATATGAGAATGAGATGATTGTTCATTGAAGAAGTAAGGATTTATAGGTAGGAATTTGGTTCTACTAAGAATATAGACCTATAAGGAGCATGGTGGTTTGAATGTGTTAGGTTTGAACCGTAGGGGGATTCCTACATATCCTATAATTATAGGAAACAAATCTCTCATAGTTCATAATAGTTGGGGCTTACACCTATGGGGGAGGCCCAAGGTTACTTCATTGGGAATATGGCCCTATAAATGTTTGTATCATAGGGAATATGGATCTATGAGAGGATTGTTACATGATTTGGGGCTTACAACTATTGGGAGGTTCATGGTAATGTTTCAATAATGATAGTTTCACGAACACCATTGATCTGTAAGACTATGTGAGTCATTCTTAGTGTGAGAAACCAGAGACAACAGAAGGTCATAATGTCACACAATCATGTTTGGGAGGGACTTATACCTGAATAAAAATCCCAAATTTAACTTTACCCCATTTTTCAATAGTGGATAATGGTGGGTATATGGGAAGTAGGAATAATATCAAATCTTGTTAGAAACTATAGGGGATTACTCTAGGAGGTATACCCATTTAACTCCTCATCCACTTGTGTATGAGGGAGTGACTATGGTGGGGTATCCAAGAGGAATTATGGTATTTTCCCATTCCCATCTTCTTATATGTTTCTTAAACCCACCGAGGGCTTATATTTTTTTTTGAATGTGAAGATACCACCAAGTTATCTTCACATTTTAGGAATCATGTAAGGATATTTGCCTCTACTAGAATAACTTCCACTATCTCTAAGCCTAGGATCCTTGTTATTATGAGAATGAATGATTGTGAGAATTCTAAGGGGCTTGGAAATTGGGGAGTTTAAATTTAGGAATTCAATTACCAAAAGAATTCATGATCATGAGAGGGATATATTGATGTGTCTCATCTCCAGGCCAGATGGATCTAATGTCTGTGGGAGAGGTCTCAATGATGCAATTCCCAGGTTTTGATATTGGTCAAAGGGATCAATTTTGATACTTCATGAAGGGGCCAATATGAGTCTGAAAGCTATGTGGAAGGAGGGAAATAAGATAGGAAGGATAAAATACCATAAGGATACCCAATTTCATATTTTTTCTCACTATTTCAGATCTGACACCACAAAGGGGGCTCTCCACAAAAAGAGATTCCTTCGCAATATATTTCCTTTATGAATGAAAGAGATTCCATTTTTAGACTACCAAGGGAGTCCCTATTCTCGTGAAGGATATCCCTTTGTTGGTGGGGGATCTTATCCGAGGATCCCCTTTTTGTGGGGTCTTTTTTACCTTAACTGTATGCATTAAATGAATTACCTATAGAAATTATCTCTATTAGTATTATATAGTATTCTCTACAATCTGTATGTTTTCTCAGTGTGTTTATACAAATGAGAAGAATATGTATTTATAGGGAACATGAATAACCATTTTCTTATGATGTATGGTTGGTCGTATATAATACTTGACACTATGCATCAAATAATAAAACTATCACCTCATTCAAAAATTATTTTAGTTTGAAGGGGTAGTATGAAAACTGCCTCATTCCATGAATGATTATTGTATTTGGGAGAATTATTTACCCATTTCATGCTAATGGTTCTAGGTGAAGTGGAAGCATGTGGTGGTGGGTAATATATTGAAATTTCTTTTAATTATGATTACCTGAAACCATTAGTGAGGATCATGCATGTCAAATTTATAAATGATTTATTTAATATCTGAAGAAATGAATACATAGGTTTAGGATCTTTCTTTATTGAAGAATGTTTATTTTCCAAAAATACCCTTTCATATTTCCTTCATTGTGCTTATGAGGATACAAGGGTAGAATCCCTCAAGCAATGATCCACACGTGCCCACATGATCTCTTAGAAACGCCACTCGATCTCCGAGGTGCTAGTGTGGTGAATGAAATGTCTTTAATTATTAATTATTTATCTCTCATTATTTTTCCTTGAATAATTATCTCCTGTGTTCTCAATCTTGAGATAGAGAGACATGGAGGATTCTAAAGAGAATTTTTTTGTATGTAACACTTTTCACTTTTTGATATTTGATACAATATAAAATAGACATAACTGTCTATTTATAGAGATATGGATTATGTTAAAATATTATTTAATTGAATTCTGGCCATGAAATAAAATTTAAAACCATTAATAATACCCATTCCATATAATAATAATTATTATAATAATAATAATAATAATAATAATAGTAATACTTCATGGAACACACTAACTTGCACAAAAAAAAATATTATTTAATCATCTTGTTAAATAATATTTGTCACCAAACTTGATCTTAGTCTATTCTAACTCCTCTAGAATTTATTGAACACCTAAATAAATATTTAAATCATAAATAAATATTTTATTCACAATCTAGAGAATAAATATTTATTAAAATATTCAATAAATAAAATAAATATTTTACTCATAATCCAATGAATAAATATTATATATATATTTATGTAATCCAATAAATTATTTATTAATAAAAAATAATTATTTATCACTTTCTGAATATTAGAGATGAGTAAAAATTTAATAAAATTATTCCTTGGTCTTGAGGATAATATATATTCTAATATTTAAATTCAAATATAATTTAATCAAGATCATTGGAAATTCTTAGTGTGTGACCCTGTAGGTTTCATTCTTGTTGGCATTAGGTGGGATTGCCAAAATCATATGATTAGTATCTGGAAACAGGTCAAGGAACCTAAGAGAAAGAAATTAATATCACAATGATGATAACCAAAAATGAATGATCATTGTATAATATATCCCCTTTATCAAAAAATCTCATCAAGTAGGTTGGATATTCATGTTTCCAACCTATATGCATGATATATATTTCTTTGACTATTTGAAATAAACACATCATTACACCATGAATATGGAATTTAAGGCGACAATTCTATTCCAATCAAAGGGTTGAGATATCATCTTCCATAAAGATGGAAGAGAAAAATACCTCCTTAACCTATCCATTAATGACATGTCACTCATGACATATCCAATATGTATAACTTCACCATGAACTATTATCATCATGGTTTAAGAAATATATCTAAGTAAATTATTTGTAGAATACATTAATTATAATAAAAATGATAATATTAAATTCTTAGGAACCTCATAAATGCTTGTATATAGGAATATTATATGACACCAAGACATGTAGAATTCCTACTGGCTGGTCTATTCTTATAATATTCTATCTTGAAGATTACCAAGTGAGAAATTCATGATATAAATCCTTATATACTTAAGATAACTCACACATTATTGTCTATGTACTATGTGTCCCATCATAGTATATTATCCAACTACAGAACATTATTTAATAATATCATCATAGCACATCATGATTCTCATCATAGCAGGGAACTGCTATTACCAAATCAATATGACATATACTCTTGGACATTATTACATTTGATTCATGAAAAAATGAACAATATAAAATAATAAGTTTTATTAATATTTAATACATCAAATATACATGTAATCAAAGTACAAACAATTGGTCCTAGGACACCAACTCCAAAAAATCCAAATTAGACTAGAGATAACTACCTACGACCTTCAGTTCGCTAAACCTCACATGATATCAATGTTTTTGACGAGTCAAGGATTTAGTCAACGGGTCTACCACATTTTTTTCCATGGAAATAAAACTCACTACAACTTCACCTCTCCAAGAAATATACCTCAAGAGATGATACTTCCAATGTATGTGCTTCATCCGCTGATGAGACCTTGGCTCTTTTATAAGAGCCACCACTGCAGTATTATCCCAATAGAGCATGATATGATCTTTACTCCTGGGTACCATTTCAAGCTCATGGATGAAGTTGAGCATCCATATTATTTCTTTATCTACCTTATAAGCTACAATATACTTGGACTCTCTTATATAATATGCGACCACAACCTTCTTTGATCTCTTTGAGCTCACAACACATCCATTCCAAGTGAAGATGTATACAATTTGTGACTTAATTCGATATTTATTAGTTTGGGAACAATAATATGCATATCCTCTGATGAATAGTTCCTCATATCATGAATAAAATGGGAACATATCCTTAGTATGCCTCAAATACTTATGGATAGTCTTGACTTCCATTCAATGGCGGTCACCTAGATTAGCTTGATATATTCCTATCACACTTAATGCATAGGTGAAATTTAGCCTAATATATAACATAACATACATGATTGAACCAATTATTTATTTTTATTGAATACTTTCCATTATTTTTCTTTCATCATTTTTTTCTGAGGACACATTTTCCTAGAAAGATGAATGCTATGGGTTTCTATAAAAATCCCATCTTAAAAATTCTAGAATGAATCTCTTCAATTTTTGTCAATTTATGTACATTGAATTAGGACAATAAACCTAATGGATATATCATGATGGGTCTTGATCCTAAGAATATATTCTACCTCACCCAAGTCCTTTATAGAGAATCATTTATTCATCCACTTCTTAACAAACTATAAGACTTTTATTTCATTTCCAATGAGTAATATGTCATCAACATATACTATTAATAAAATGATTGAACTTAAACTAAACCATTTATAGACACATGGATAACACTAATTATTTTTGAAATAAAATGGTATTATGGCTTCATCAAAATTAATATTCCACAATCTGGATGCTTTATTTAATCCATTAATGGATCTTTGAAACTTTCATACTTTGTTGGAATCCTTTGGAGCCACAAACCCTTTGGGTTGTGTCATATAGACATATTCCTAAAGGTTCCCATTAATGAAGGCTATTTTGAATCCATTTTAAAAATATCATAATCATGGAAATCCATAATGGAAAGTATAATTATGATAGATTTCAACATTGAAATTGGTGAAAAGGTTTCATCATAGTCAATGCCTTGATGCAGTTTAAACACTTTGTAACTAGTCACACCTTATAGGTAATGAATTTTTCTTTCTATGTATAGTTTCTTTTTAAATACCCATTTTCAACCAATGGGATTAATATCTATTATAGGGTATACCAAAATCCATACTTGGTTTTGGTACATGGAATCCATTTTAGATTTCATAGCCTCTATTCACTAGGAAAACTCTGTACCACTAACTGATTCCTTATAGGTTACAGGATCATTATTACCAACTAATAATTAGTCACCATCATTTGTTACTAGAAAACCACACCATTCTTGTTCTTTATCCTCTTTATTACTACTACGTAGTAATTGTGTCTCTAGAACAATTTCTTCTTCCATGAAGTTTTGTGAAATTTTTTCCTATTCCAAATCTTCTATATTATGAGCTTATAATTCATTGAAGTATATCTCACTCCCACTATTACTTTTTGAGATAAGATACTCTTTATGAAATTTGGGATGTCTTTCAACCACAACCTTCTTGTCTAAAGGATTGTATAGGTAGTATCCATTTTTGTATTTTGGATATTCTATAAAGATACAATTTGTGCCTTAGGGTGAAATATTGTTACTTAAAGAGGCCTTAACAAATGATTTAGAACCCCAAACATGTATGTAATACAACACAAGTTTCTTTCCATTCTATAATTAGTATAGTATATTGTATATGTTTTTAGTTGTCACTTGATTTAGTACTCGAGAAACTATTTGTAACGTGTATCCCTAAATGGATAATGGAAGAATCTCATGACTCAACATTTATCTCAACATGTCTAATAAGGTGCATCCAAAGTTGGGTGTGGTATGAGTCATGTGAAGTAATTTCATTATTGATTTCCATTACTTGGTTCATGTAATCCAACACATAAAGACTATTATTTAAATGTGTATTACCATAACAAATAATATCTTTACAAAATAAGACACATGTATTCTCAAATTTGAAAATAAATCCACATATATTTAGTCTGATTATAGAAGTAATGTTTTTGGTAACTGAAGGCACATAATAACAACCCTTTAAAACTAAGATAATCCCAACTGGAAACAAGAGGTTCTAGTCCCTAATAGCTACATTAGCAAGTTTATCTCCATTTGATGATTTTAGATCTACCTCCCATTGGTTAATATTTATGAATATATTTGGTTCTTGTATTTTAATATATATGTGAGAACCAAAATCTATATATAATAGTAATTTTTTTAAATAGATAATTTTCACTTGATACAAAATGCACCAAAATCTTCCCCTTGCTTTTTTGGATGGGTATAGTTTTTATTACAGTGACCCTTCTTGCCACATGAATAACAAAAAAATCCTATTATTTTGTTTTCCTATTGATCTTCCCCTTTTGTAAGGGTATTAAAAAAGATTTAGCTTTAAAGATATTTACTTACCCCTTTCTGTTTTTCACCAAAAGGATGAAATTCTTTTCTCACTTCATATCCTTATCTTCTTGGTGAAGTAGAGTAAGAATATCTATCAAAGTATTTCCAATGTTGTTCATATTAAAATTAATAAAAAATATGAGGAATCTATGAGGGAGTGATGCTAGGATGAGATTGGTACCCAATTATTTAGGAATTTTAAACCCTATAACCTCTAGGCACTCAACATAGTGAATGAGTATGATTATGTGATTCCCAACTGGGGTACACACTCCATGATTTCTTTGAAAGAGTGACTTGGAAACTTCAAATCATTCATGTGTTGATCTCTCCTAGTAAAGACCACAGAGGTGATCAATCATTCTATATGCATCCATGTTTTCATGAGACTTCATGAGTTCACTAGATAGATGAAATCATCAAACATTGAATGTAGACAACATCATTCATATGTTTATCATAGAATTGGAACTTTTCATCACTTTCCTCCTTAGCAGGTAGATCAATAATTGAGGATTATAGCAAGTAAGATTTTTATTCATGGCATAACACAACTTGAAGGCATCTGTACCATTCAGGGAAGTAACTTCTAGTTAGGAGGTTATATTTATCTAATATTGATTATAGGGATAATGTGGATTTTGAGTTTTCCATTTTATTATAAAAATTAAAATAGCATATTATTATTACTTTTCTAGATTACAATTTGGGTGAGGTATAATAAATTAATTGATTTTTTTAAATCACCCACTACTTTATCAAGTTCCAATATCCCACACCAATGAACTTGGAACATCTAGTGTGTATGAATTATAGGATAAATGATCCCCATTATTTTTATTAATGATCCAGACTTTATCCATGAAAACCACAAGAAAGTAATTAGGTAGAAGGTCTTTCAAACTGCATGCTTGCATCTCCTTGATCTGTTTAGTGGATTCCCCTATCCTGAAATCATTACTTTTATTTCCTCAACACTTTCCTCTAAGTTTGTATTGAAACAAATTTGGCCATTTAACTCAATACAAGTTCGGTCAATTCAATACAAAACTTTCATGAGAACTCCTTGATAAAATAAAGAGTTTAGACTTTGTCCATGTACTACATTTAGTTCTACAGTTTCATTCATAATCATGTAATGGAAGGATTATTATGACTTAATATTAGGTTGAGGTATTTTAATTAATTTTTATATATTACTTATCTTTTACATGTCTTGTTAATATTAAGTGGATGTTAATTAATTACCCATGTTGGAAAAAACATTTACGTATAATTCATTTATTTATTTTCTATATTTTCATATTAATTTATTCATTTATGTGACTTCAATATTGTAAAAATAAAATAAATAATGTGTAGACATAAATAAATGAATAAAGTAAATGATCTAATAATTATCTTATCTAATAGTTTATTTAATGACCATACATTAAATCAAACTATAACCTAGGGGAATAACTCTATTTTCTAGCCATGGCATGAGTTATGACATCCCACCTATATATCTATGTATCACTATGTTGGAATCATCATGGTTTTTTCTGGAACCACCTCCATGAATCACGAGATGCTTTATTAATTACAAGTATTTATTAATCACATGTAGGTCAGTGGAACCAAAGCATTGGTTATAGGGGATTACATAAATATCCTTGGACATGCATGTCCTATATAATAATGGAGGGAGGGATGAATCATAGGCTGTCATTTAATTTAATATTAAATAATTGAAAACCCATGAAATAAATTGAATTAAATAAATGAAAACACATACTTAGGTCTTGGTCAAGCTCCTGATCAACCATACATGAAATGAATACAAAAAAGAAACCAGCTAGAATTCATTTCCTTACTTGTTCTTTACTATTAAGATAAACACACTTTCATTAATTAATTAATAAATTATATAATTAATTCCATTTCATCTTAATGATCATATGAATGTAATTGGATACACCCATCATTAATGGAAAATAAATAGTAGAATCAGCAATGAAGTATTTATTATAATAAATTAATTGTGCATTTAAAAATATTTAAAACCATTATTAAATTTCTAAACATACAATGGATGACCATTGATAAATTAAATATTTCATGCTGAAATTTTTAATTTAATGTAATTTAATTATACCACTTATCGGGAGACTACACATTGTGTACAATCCTGCTATATGCTGCATACCTTGGTTTCTGTGTATCCAAGTCATACGCTTAGGGCTAAAATATGTTAACTTGGTCGGATTACATAGTGTGTATATTCCAGAAACACTCCATGTATCAATTTCCCATGTTTTGGGTTGGCCCAATAAACACATGGTGTAAAATAAATGAACCACATGTAATTAAATGCTCGAGACATCCAAGAACAATGAACATGTGTATAAAACATGTACTTTGGCTACACACCTTGTAACCTGATTTTTTCGGCCAAATATTTAAAACATCCTAATAGAATCTAGAGTCCTTATTCATATGTTCTTAAGACTTAATGAAAATTAAACACCAGATGAACATGATTATATGTTGATAACATATTAATTCAAATCATATTAATGAACAAATAACATTAAATTAAAATCTGACAACAATTGTACATAGATCAATAATCAAATAGATCATTATAAATTTAAACGTGACCACTATGATACCACTTGATGGTTCCAAGAACAGCAAAAGCATGTGGTTGTGGGTGATATATTAAAATTTATTTTAATTATCATTATCCAAAACCATGAATGAGTACCTAATGCGTTTAAATTTATAATTAACTAATTTAATATTTAAATAAATGAATAACTGGGCTTATGTTATTTCTTCATTGATAAATATTGATCATTCAAAAAGACCATTTCAGATTACCTTCATTTAACTTGTGAGGATCCAATGGTAGTATTTATTTATAGGTGATCCACATGTTCTCCAATGATCTTTGAGAAACACTAATTGATCATAGAGTGATAGTACAATGAATCAAATGTCTGGCATTGTTTGTTATTAATCACCCGTTCTTCAATCTTAATGAAATATCTCTTGAGTTCTCATTCTTTAGAGAGAGATAGATAGATATGGAGGATTCAAAAATATAATTCATTGGGCGTAACAATTCTCACTTTTTGATATTCTATATAATAATATATATATATAACCGTCTATTTATAGAGATAGGTTTTAAGTTAAAATATTTTTTAATTTCATTTCATCCATTAAACGACATTGAAAAACTTTAATAGTCCCGATTTCATATAATAATAATATCATTAGTATTACTTGATAACACACACCGAATTTAAAAATAACAAATATTATTTAACAATCTTATTAATTAGTATTTGTCATAAGACTCAGTCTTGGCCTATTCAAACTCCTCTATCATTTATTGAACACCCAAATAAATATTTTATTCATAAAATAATATTTTATTTACAATCCAGTGAATAAATATTTATTAAAATATTTAATAAATAAATTAAATATTTTAATCACAATCCAATGAATAAATATTATATATATATCCATATATTCAAATAAATTATTTATTAATAAACAAATAATTATTTATTACATTTTGAATATTTGAGATCAATAAAAATTAAATAAACTTATTCCTCATTTTTGAGAATAATATTTATTTAAATTCAAATAGAATATAATTGAGATCATCAGAAACACTTAGTGTGTGACCCTCTAGGATTCATACTCGCTGGCATTAGGTGGTATTGCCTGAAGTCCATGATTACTATTTACCAATGGGTCAAAACACCCAAGATAAATAACTTAATATAACAATGACGATAACCACATATGAATCCACACTGTGTAACATAATCCCTTTATAACAATATGTTATCAAACAGATTGCACATATATGTCACAAAACTATATGCTTGATATGTCTTTTTTTGAATATCTAAAACAAACACATAATTACACAATGGACATAGAATTTAATGGAATGGTTCTATTCCAATCAAAGGAATGATATATTGGATTCTATAAATATGAAAGGAAAATAATCCTTCCACAAATTATCCATTAATGACACATCAATCATTACACTCCCAACATATCCAACTTTTCCATGAACTGTTATAGTCATGGTTTACGAAATAAATCAATGTAAGTGAGTTATAACATGAATTAATAATGTTCTTAAAGTCTAAGGACCATCACACACACTCATAGATAGGAATATCTAATGACACCAAAACATGCAGAATTCCTACTGGAAGTTCTGTTCTCATAATATCTCATCTAATAGATTACTAAGTGTGAACTTCATGAGAAGAAACCTCATCGGATTATGAGTACTCACAACTCACAATCTATGTACTATGTTTACCATCATAGTAAATTATCCAACTGAAAAACATTATTTAATAATATCATCATTGCACATCAAGGTTCTCATTATAGTGGGGAACTTCTATAACTTTATCAATTTAATGTATACTCATGTACATTATTACATTAGAGTCATGAATAATAATGAAAAATATGTAATAATAAGTTTTATTAGTATTAAATACATAAAATATACATGTAATCAAAGTAGAAATAGTTGGTCTTAGGAAACCAACTCCAAAATATGTTGTAAATGAAAATTCATTTCCATGGGGTGTGAAAAAGACACATTACATTGAAAATGAAATTCTAGTTGTGGGGGAATGAAAAGGAAGCCTCATTTCACAAAAAAAATTTATTTACATGGGATATAAAAAATTTTCCTTACTCTACAAATGATTTTCATTTTTGGAGATTCCATGTAAATAGGTGGTCCCACATAATGAGGTTCTATATGAAATGATTTAGCTACATTATGATTCCACATAATTTTCTAATTTCAACTCCATGAATTGTTTTACCATCTTGATTTTGTATTTTCCAAATTCCTAATAACTTATTGAGATTACTTTTGAACTTTTTTAGGCCCAATAGTTATATATATTCATATATTGTTTGAATAAAACATCAATATCTTGGATCATTCATTATATTTATACTTTTTAATGTAGTTTACCTTGATTATGAGATTTGGAAAATATATTTTGAGGCCAAATTCCTTAATAGGAACACTGTGGAAGATGTATATATGAGGAAACTAGAAGGTTTCATGACATAAAATGATACCAATAAGACATTAAATTTGTATATATCTATTTCTGGGTTTAAAAAACCATCATGATCATGGACCATTTATTTTGATGAATCTATAAGAGAATTTGATTTTATAAAGAATGAATCTGAGACCTGTGTTTAGGTTTAATGGGAGTGTATTAGTTTCCTAGTAGTATATGTATATGATATGTTATTAATGTGAAATGAGATATCGTTCTTTTAGTTAGTTAATAAATGGTTAAACAAATGATTCTATATAAAACACTTAAGTGAACCTGCCTACATTCTAGGGATGAAGATTCATTGAGATATATTTAAGAGGATTATTAGAAAAATTCAAGATATTTACATTGATAAGGCACTGAAGAGATTCAATATGGAACAATCCAAGATAGGATTACTGACAATGTCACAAGGTATAAATCTATGGAAGAAAAATCTGTCCTTAGACATAAGAAGAGATATAAGTAATGAGTATAAACTTTTACTCTTATGTGTTTTGAAATATCATGTATTCCATGATATGTTCTAGTTTTGATATTGCATATAACATGAGCATGGGATTAAAATATCCAGAATACCTAGGTTATCCACATTGGATGACTATAAATACTATATTGATTCACTTAAAGTAAAATAATGATATGTTCCTTATTTATGGAAGATAGGGATAACTAGTTGAGAGGGGATGTATAGATTCTAATTTCTAAACATGATTAAAATGGAACAAAATCATAGTCAAAATATGTTTTTTCTCTAATAGAAGATTTGTGATCCATAAGAGTTCTAATAATCTTGTTTTCACTAATTCTATGATATAGTTTGAGTATATTGTGGCTTCTAATGCAGCTAAATAGTGTGGATAATTTTTTTTACTACGAACATATTTTTATATCAAGTAGTAAAGATTATATCACTCTATATTTTGATAATACTATAAAAAATGATTCTATCCAAGGATTCTAAATTGCATCAACAAAAAAACAATATTCTTCCAAAGTTTCACTAGTTGAGGGATTTTTCTAAGGGTGAACTTATAGTAAGTGTAGTATTAATAAGGGATAATGATGTAGAATCATTGACTAAACAAATATATCTGTAGATGTATGAATATCTTGTGATATCTTGAAAGATAAAAGTTGATAGCCTTTAGATATTTTGAAAGTGGGAGTTAGTTAGAGTTGGTTCCCGAGAACCAGCTAATAATTTTTTTAATTTTATTAATAAATATCATATCACATGATGATTTTTTTCCATATAACATCAATGTTATAATTTATTTATGAGTATTTTTTTTGAATAAAAAGGTTATAATAGTTTCGTGATATAATAAGAAGATATAAATACTATGATAACATTCTAAAACATATGTATTATAGTTTAGATAACAACTATTTTATGATATATAAGTGATGTTTGACTATTAGGTGTTGGGGTATCATAAGAAAATTAAGCCTCTTCTCATGAATTCCACACTTGTAATCTCCAAGAAGGGAGATTATGAGGACATACCCATAAATATAAATTTTGTATTCTTTATATGTCATTATATTTTCACATTTTTGAACTTTTACAGTCCTAAGACATGATATTGTCATTAATGTATATCTTGAATCATGTACTTTGATGTATTAGTGAAAATCATGAGGAAATATGCTCACTGTGAGGTAACATATGTTGGGTGCATCATAAGAGACATGAAATTGATTAAATATGTTAAGAAAGTATATTTTCATTTTGAGTTGGTGGAAGTAGATATCACTGAACCTTTGATTGAAATATAATTTTTGATTAAATACATAGCCATGTTAGATCATTGATGAGTTCTTTTTGGAAATTCAGAGAAAGATAAATCAAGTATATAGGGTGACAACACAAGTATACATCCCACTTGATGAAATATTGAGAAAATGGATTATAATAAACATGAGAATTTTTTAAAGGTTATTGTTATTGTGAAATTATTTTCATTATATATGGGATCCTTGATATATTTCTTGAATCTGATTATAAATTTTAGTTAAGTTTACATAATTCCACTAAACAATCGGTCAAGATGTTTACATACTAAGTGTATCCAGAATCAAATTAAATTCTATTAAATTTAATATTAAGAATATATATTGTCATAAACTTATGTAATAATAATTATTCAATCATTTTTTACCACATAAATTCAATCATGAGATATTCCTCCAAATATTTTTTTTTTCTAAAAGCACTTTTAAGGAAACTGGGGGAAACTGACCAGTTCAAAATACAGAAAAAGTAAAACCTCATAAGAAATTTTTAGGCCATTCCAGAACAAATTTAAGCAGGTAGAGTCCTTTACCTTGAATAGACGCCATTCTATGGAGGTAACCTCCATATCCGGGTTGTCCTTGATGATATCTTCAAAGTGAAATGCCATCCTTTCCCATGTAACCACATGATCCTCTAGGTTTGTTTCCCCCTCGTTGAAACCATGTATCAAAATCCTATTCTGTTTGTCTATCCAAGATGATTGTTCTTCATTTAAATCAACATGCATCGGTATTTTGAGCATTTTATGAGCATCCACCTCTGATACCTTGATTAAGAAAGACTCCTCTAGCATTTATTCATTAGAATGCATGAGAATATCCTGGATGTTTTCTAATTCGGTGTCCTCCTTATTCTTTAAGATGTTAGCAGCAACATCCAAAATCTCTTAGGAGATTTTGCCTTTGATAGAAACCGTTGTAACAGGAGGACAAGGTAAGGTTGAGTATTCCTTTTGTCTCTGCAACCTCCGACTATGCTGAATAAACCCATCAGAATCACCTAGGGTGTTCTTTACTTTCATTGAAGAGGACCGAAGGAACTCTTCTGCAATTTCTGTATCCTTGTCCTCCGAGGCCCAAAGTTCTAAGGCAGACTCATTGACCTATGATTTACCATCTAACCTCTCTTGTAAATGTTGGAGTTTTCCATGTCTCTCCTCATCAAGGTATCCATATTAAAATAGGGGAGGATTAGCTTCACCCAGCAACACAAAATGGTTCTTGGAACCACTAGACCCTCTAGTTATACTTGTATTAACCGGAGAGGGAGGCATCTTGCACTTGCATGGGACCTTTTCTGTCCACTCTGAGACCTTAACTGAGCATTGGCCGTTCACTGAACTCAAGACAGGCCCCTGTTATATAGTAACCTCCATCTTTAGAGATCTAATGAGACGAAAAGATCCATCCCCAGCTGTTTCTAGGGCCAGGACCTCTTGGGGAGAATTTCAAACAGATTTCAGCGCTTCTGCATATGTGGGAGGGTTCCTTAGTCCCACCTCCTTCTGGGTGGCAGAAGGTAGTCTCAGTTTCCCACTACCCCAATAATCCACTATAAGAGATATATTACCAGAGACCTATAATACTTCTTTCATGGGCCGATCCTCTCCTAAAGAAGGCAGGACCTCCCCAGAATTACAACACAAAACATGCCGACATTTACTAGCTTCATGGCCGAGACACTTGCAAGATGAATAGAAAGGAACCCACGATTCATGGCATACCTTCTAATACCACTGAAATTCTCATTAAACCTAAATTCATATGACATCAAAAGGGTTCTTGGATACATCAAATTCAATGAAAATCCTCGAAGAGACAGGATGACACACAATGTGGGTGCGAAGGTCTGAGTAGAGAAAACGACCTACCATATTTCTGATCAAATGAAGAACCTCCGGATTTTGAAAAAGTAAAGGGAGCCCCTGCAGGGATATCCAAATTGTAGAAATAGGAGTGTCGCAGTTCAAATGAAATTCAAATGACTATCTAAAGAGTGAAAACCGAAAACCTGGAAGAAACCGTAGAGCATGAGCCAAGGTAGAGATAAGATATTCCTCATTCACAAACCAGATCAGAAAGTGCCTCGAATCCAGAAGCCCTACAATCGCTCGATCTAGAAGCTTCCAAGAAGAGGATACAAATCTGTTGAAGACATCCACAGAGGGGCGATGATTCCTGAAGCGAGCAACCCAAGATAGATCCAACATCGCTGAAGCTCTAGTGAACTCCAGGGAATAAAGCGGGACCGATGGGACTCCATTTTCGAAGGATTGGACCTTAGGAAAAAAAATCAATTGACAGAAAATTAGGAAGGGTAGCCGGGTTAGTGAAATGGTAGAATAGGGGAACATGGGTAGATGTCGAGGGCATGGGAAGATCCTCCTCCCCCCTGGTCAGGAAGGGCTAGGGAGGGAAGGCGATGGCGCGGTCATGCCCTAGGCCATCGATGGCGAGAGAGAGCGCGACCTAGCGGGGGTGTAACATCTCAAAAGGATGACACTGGGTCTAGATCCCAATCATGATATATTCATGTTTAGAATATGTGAGTTAAATTTTATCTATTTTCTATTATTCACAATGTAATAAATAAATATTTTTCTATTCATAAATTTAGTGAATAGATTAATATATATATTCATTTAGTTACATGAATACTAAAATAGATATTCATTCATGAGTTTAGTTAATATAATATATATTTATTTGTTAGAATAATAATATTTATCTGATTAAATATTATATTATTCAAAGGTATAATAAATTCCCTCGTGTATCAATGAATTGAGTTCATGGATTGATGAAAATGATATATTTTTATTTAATATAATTTAAATTAATTTAAATTAATTTTTTAATGAATTGATATTTAAATATGTACATGTCATGGGATATAATAGTAATGATAATATTATTATTAGACATATGGAATTACTTAGAATAAATTTTTTTAAAAGGACCATTGAAAAATTATCGAATATTGACCCTATGTATAAATTCTAACTTATCTCATTATGTAATTAAGAGAGTTATGCACAATGGAAAAAATCTTGAGAAATCAATGAATCCATAGATAAAAAACTCTCCATCCTTCATCCCGACCAAATAGAGTGAACATGGTAACTACTTTTTTTAATTAATGGAGAATGATGCGAAGCTTTAGGTTTCTCCATGCTAGGACTTAGAATAACAAGAGCATTGTTCAAAGATTCATGGATCACAAGTGGATACAAAAAGAAGAGTGCTTTCCTGGATTCTCAACTACAATGAATACATGATAAGAGGGACAATGAAAATTCATAAAAAGTAATTCTTGGTTTGTGATAAATATTATTTAAAATAAATTATAAATTAAACCTGAAATATATTCTCTAAGAGATTCTAGGGTTGAGTACCTCAAGTTTTTTTTATATTTATCCATTTAAATTTATGAAAAAACAAAATTAGGCACCCACCCATCACTTCGGTTGTCCCACATAACCATAAAAAACATCTCCAAATTTCTTCAAACACTTCTAGTTTCCTCTTAAATATATTCAAAGTCAATTAATTGATACAAAACATCAATAGTTTACATAAAATTCCATAAAATAAATCAAGAATATTTTGATAAAAACATTTGATATAAAATAGAGATCATTTCCATAAATAACTCTCCTTAAATAGATTCTTTATTGAAATAATTTTTATGGAATATATATGATTAAATTATATAAAATCTAATTCAAAACCCTACCATAGGATTAATCATGGGACAAAATGATAAAATGAAATGAAATAATTAAACAAGGAGCATATCATTTTCCATGTTATATCTTCCATAATGATGATCTTGATAGAGATACATAAGTAATAAATTACTACCATTTACCTCCTAAGGTTTACATTAGCTAATGGAATCACCAAGAATATCAATAAAAACTTTTATATTTATAATGATATACTAAAATATGTTATTCCATTTTCTTGAATGACATCTTCTATATCCTTGTTTTGAAAAATAAAAATACATTTTATATTTTAGTTAAGTTAACTTGAAGTTTGTTTTTGCATAATTATATCTCTTGAAATTATAGAAGAATTATATCTTATATATAAAATCTTCCAGATTAGCTAATTCTGAACCTGATACTTTCTAGAACATTGATATGTTTTACTTGAATTTTTTTTAAATAGATGACCAAAATAGTTATTATAATAATTTTTATCCCAAATAACATGAAAATTTGTCACAAGTATATTTCAATGATCATATATAAATATGGGAATGAGATATCAAGGACCAATTTCTAAAATACTAACATTTTAGAGATAATCACATTCTCACTAGTTGAGGGATTTCATTGTTCTTAGTTTTTAATGTTACCTAAGTCCTTATATATTTATGATGTTTCATTATAAAAGAAATTTGTTTCCTTTTGTAATCATTTCACTTCAGGTCTTGTGTGATTTAAGAATTTATAGGGATAAATACTTGTTCTTTTGATGACGTGTGATAAAATAAGTTCATGGGATGGGAACTTGTGCCATTAATCATTGTTGATCAAATAATTCCCAAGGTAAGGAATCATGGATGAATTGTTTCCAAGAATAACTGAGGATAAGAGATTTATATTATAATCACTATAGGTTAAATATGCTTAGGGGATTTAAAATTAGTGTTTCTGATTGTTTATTAAAAAAATCGAATGATAATAATTGTTGCTTATGATCTCTATGATCAAATATGAATTTTCTTGAAACCTATGGTACCTGATTAAAGATAGACCATCCAACCTCTTTGGGTTAAAATAAAATAATTCTTAAGGATAATAACTTTAATATCCTTTTTCAAAACTTTTATAGTGTTTATATATTGTTATCTATAACCACATTTTGTTTATGTTTTTTACTTTTTTATATTATACTTGTTTTATTTGTCTTGTTTTACTTTAGAAAGTTCATAACTTCTAGATAATTTATATTTTATTAAAATTTATTTTTATTAATCTAACCAATTTATAATATTATATATTTTAAACTTTATTTTTAGAGGTAAATTTTTATAAGTTTTTAAAACATCAATTCACCCCCACTTGAAGAAGTCATACTGGGAAAACAGTACTACCACTGCAGTCAATGATGAAAAGTGAGGGAGAGAGGAAGAGGTTTGAATTGCATTAGACTGAAAAAAGTATATATTTTTATTTTTAAATTGTAATTTAATGAATTAATCCCCATTAAGTCAATTTTTAAGGAAAATTTTCACATATTTAGTTTATAGGTGTATTTTGTGGTTTAATATGAAAATGGTCAAAAATCATGATTATAATTAATTTGGTTAACAATTTAAATTTTATGGCCATGTAAGAATTTAATTTATAATGTTTTTATATATAATAAGCATGTTATGAAAGCTAAATATTTCAAAAGGATAGATTTATATGAAATTAAGTAAGTCTAGAAGATAACATGATTAATTCTAGAAGATTACCAGAGAGATCTAGAAACCAGACTGAATTAATTAATTTTGGGTTTTTGAAGAATAAGAACTTATAAAATATATTGATTAGTTTTAATATGGACTCATAAAATCCATATATAAGAGTTCCGGATTTTTATAGTGGAGAGAGAAATTTCAAAAATCATAGGGATGCATAAGAGTAAATAGCCCTTATGTAAGATCTCAAATTTTTTGATGGAAGTGAATAGATATGTTCCCTTGAGATACGTAATATGATTTGGATAATATGAATGATTTATGAATTTATAGATTAAAAGGAATTTGGTTGATTGGATAAATACCAGATGATTTATAAGAAATTTTCCCAAGTGTTTACACTGTAGGAAGCATCCCACACTGTGGAAAAAGTTCACATCATAGACCAAATTTTGGGAAGAAAAAAAGGATCAAAAGTTGGAGGATTGACTTCTATAGGATTTTTAAATATTTAAAAAATGAAATATTTCTTACATATTGGGTGGAATGATTGTAAGTTATATAGAATATGAATGTTATGGAAGATTAATCCTAGGAGCTGAACTGACCTAGAAGCACGAGGATTAATTATTTGAAGACAACTGAATTGAAAAGGTTAAAACTTTATATATGAATATATTGAAATGTAAGATTAACCCTACAACTATTGTGTCAAAACCTGGCATTATTTCTTGGAATCAAGTCGATCACTTATTATTTATTTCACATTTTTTAATTATTATTATCATTTGTAATATAAAAAATAAATATATGGAAGTCATATTGAACTCAATATTTGATTTAATCTATATAGTAGAACTCCTTTATAAATAGAAAAGGGGAGTTTTAAGAAACACTATAAGGGAGGATACATTCCTATATCTTTTAAATAAATCAAGGAAGACCTTAAAACAAAATAATTTTTAATTATGGCCTAAGAAATTGGTGAACTTTCAGGATACATTCTATAATTTTAAAAAGTGTAATAAGAACCTATAAAACCACTTAATTTACCTTAATTAAATAAATAAGATATCCAAGAGGTTTAGTCCACACTAAAATATCATCCCCTACCCAAACATAAAGAGTAATTATCTGGGGTTCTCAAAGAGAAATAATATATATAAGTTGAATCACTTCAGGGTGATAAATAATTATAGAATATCCTATATTTAATTTTTATAAAATTTATTTGAAAACTAATATTCCTTATTTTTAATATTTTGATTCAGTGGAATTATAGTTTGTATCTATCTAGGGATATAGTATTATCCCAAACTCATTTTTGTGAGAATCAATTAAAAATAAATTGAACCCCAACTCCCATTATCTGAAATCCTCAAATTCAGTCAATCAATAGATTACCCTTAAGAGTGATGAGGAAAAAGTAGATTCACCTATATTTGGACATGAAAATCTCCCCAAATCCATTGAATATTTACTAAATGTAGTGAAATAATATAAATACATGTAGATATCTATTTTTGATAGGAAACCCCAACGCGGCCCCTCGTCTACGGTGGTTTGGAATGGATGCCATTGGGGGAATGTATTCTAAAGGTAGGTGGTAGATGGGGTGGGTTTATAGTGATGCTTCAGAACACATGTTAGTTTAGAGGTTGAGATGTTGATCTCATCTCACCTTTATGAGGATATTTTTTGGTATTTTTGGACTCTCTTACAGATTTAAGTCATATTCATGAATCCTTAGTATATTCTAGTATGGAATATGTTACCTCCATGCCTAAAGTTGATAATTAACATTAATTAATGTGAAAATATGTATATATCATAGTTTATACATCTTTATTATTTACCAATTAGATATTATTAATTTTAATGGACTATGGTGTAAAGTCTCACAACTAGTCACTATAGAGTTTATCACCATATAGGAAAGTATCTGGTGGTTATGTTGTTGAGATTAGGCCTGTGAAAAGGGATTCATATATATCTTTGTAAAAGGAATTAGAACCCACATAGTTTGATGTCTCTTAATGAGACACATTGTACCTTTTGAGGTAATTTGGTAATGAATGATCTATATAGTTTAATATCATGTAACAAGTAATATTAGGCAGACGATGGATAATAATGGTTGCTATAGGAATTATTAATGAATAGTCCTTTTTGGTTGATCTCTAGATGAATATTTTATAACAATGGTGGGTCCCATGTAGAATATGACTTGCTATGGTTAATGTGGTAAGAACTAATGGGAATATGGGCCTTCTGTGGGGAAATGATTTTATTAGGAATATGACATAATAAATGATGGTTCATATGGAATATGGACCTAATAGAATCATACGATAACTCATGAAGATAATAGGGATATCTGGGCCTGGAGGCATGATTTTATCAGGAGTACGATATGATGAGGGGATCTATAAACCTGTAGGGAATCTAGATTGGGGAGAAAGGGCATAAATAAATTATATGGAATATGTACCCATGAATATGAACATAAAAGGTGGATTATACTCAGTTTAAACCTCATAGAGGATCCCTATGTATTATAGTCTACATGAATCAAAATGACATAGTTCAAGCTTCACAATTTCAGGTTATGTGTCATAACCACACTATTCAATTTAATGTGATGCAGTGAGGATTTTGTCGTGTAGTTTTACATCATGAAACCAGGATATTAACCATATATTTTAACATCATGATATGGGACATTTGTATCATGAAACATATGAAAAATGATTGAACATGGATCATTCATACGGGGATACTATTTAGGGTATATTTTGGGCTTACAACTAAGGTGGAGGCCCCTATAGAATGTGAATCAGGCTTACACTTAGAGAGGAGGCCCTTTTAGAAATTTTAATTATGCTAAGAAACAATAGATAATAGAAGATCTAGCACATTTTATGAGAGTGTATAATTAAATTTGGATAAGGATTATGCATCGAGGACACCATTTTAAGGAGTGTATCATGAAAATTGATGATTTCACCAGTGGGAACCATCTCAGTGCTTTTACCCAAGATGGAATCTTATCCTCCCATATTCCCCTAATAGGAAAAGTGGGATATAAAGGTAGAAGGAGTATGATCCACTGTAATCTAGGATAAGGGAATATTTTAAAAGGGATTCCATATCTGGAATGACTTGATAGAGGGATAAGAAATCCATCATCGATCCCAGAGATATTTATCTCATGTATTACTAATAGAGACCCTCATTAGCCAATGAATCCATTATTGTGATCAAAAGGGTTCTACCTATTTTAGATGACAAACCAAAGCCTCTTTTTTTTTCAAATGAATCACTAATTAAAAGGGTTCATAATGATGTGAATGACATGATCATATATGTTTAGTGATTTTAGAGGAGGCCTTAAAAATTGGAGGTCTAAGTAAGATACTTGAATAAAGGTATATACCACTATTTGGGACTAAGAATAAACAATACCTCAGTAAAATAGAAATATATAGTTGTTCACCCTAGTGAGATAGAAAAATGTTCTTTTCCCTATAGATACTAGGGTGATAAAAATGGATTATCCCAAGTGAGGGTGAGAAAAATAGTTTCAACCAAGTGATGGAAAGAAAAGGGGTTCTCTCTTGTGAGGGAGAAAAAATTAATTCTCCCATGTGATACTTGAGAGAAGTTATTCTCTAGTGGTTCAAGGATGAGATAATGTCATGGGTAATAGAAGTTACATATAGATTTTCCTTAAAAGTAGGGGATATATTTGGATTCCTTTTCATGGGTGGTAGATAAGTTCATGGCTAAGTAAGGGTTCTTCACCCAAGTACGTATAAACTAGGGAGGAAGTGGTTCCTTGAAAAGGTTTTTGACGTGTAAGAACATTGGAGAAATGTATTAAAACCTATTTTTATTTATTTCTTTTGGTTTTAGGCTTAAAAATTTTACCTGAAGGGATTTAAAAACTTAGGCATGAGACTAGGGTGAGAAGAGCTTCAAGTCATATCCTAGTTTTCTAAAAGATGCAAACGAGGTGCCCAATAGTCCTATTTATAAGATTGTTTTGAACCCTTGAAAAAGTTATTTGGGTGTGTAAGTGGTGGATGTTGTTGTGACATGTGCATGACACTTGGGAACTGATGTGGCCTCAATTATTTACATGTTTCCATATCTTTTTTGTGAAATAATTTTATATATTGTTTTTTAAATAATATTTTATTGATATTTTTTTTGATTTTTGACCAATTTGTGAAAAATCTGTTATTTAATGATTTGTTAATTAGAATCATGTTTTGGGAGATTAATTATTTAAATGTTCATTGTTATTTATTTTCATTTGATTTTTACAACAGTTTTTTAGATAAATATAGAATAATCATTGATAAATTTATTGAAACATTTTTAGTGGTTTGTTGGTAAAAATTAAAATTTAAATGTTTTTAATTTAATTTTTAAATAGGTTTTGTTTGTAATTTCATGTTTACATATTGAATTCTCAAGTTTTAGTAATGTATCCAAATTTCAACATAGCTAATTTCCTTGTAGTTCACACTTAAAAATTCTCTTCAAATATAACCAAATGTGCCCAATAAAGACTTTTCCAAAATTTAATATGGAATTCACATTGACTATTTCCTCTACCTAGTTCACATACCTATATTAAAACATATGTAAATTTTACCCATATTTACATATCAAAATTCTATAGCCCAACTATATATCCAATTTTCTTTAGAATTTATGTAGGCAGAATTTAAATACTCACATAGTTGAATTTCAACCCAAGATTGGATGATGTAGAAATGAGGTCAAGAACCAATGTATTTCTTTGTTATTTATATGTTATATAATTTTTGGATGCTGATGATGATAATGCAATCTTGGTGGAATTAGATGACCCAAGATGAAGACATTCTAAGGGAATATTATCTGAGTTGAGTAAGATAAAATTTCCAATTCCAAAGTATAGTGATCTTGATCAAAATCAAATCTTTTTTTGAATAATATTTATTGATATGAGCCTTAAAGATGATAAATATGATTTCTTCTAGTAAAATTGATGTTATGTTAAACTTATGGAAGACTGTTTTATATTTTCATTGTTTAAATCTATTATTAAATACATATGTTTAATATAAATATTTTTTTTCTATTCTGTTCCCTATTCAGCTTCATTCAAAGAGATGATGTTGTCATGGTCTTTTCCTTTACTTTGACTGTGAAGTTAGAATCTAGTGCCTAAAAACTACTTCATAAAATACTACAACGAGGTATTTTTTGAATGATTTGGGGGTCATGAATTGATTCTTTGCTCAGATTAGGATAAAGCAATAGAGGCTGACTGATTGAATTATGATCTTATTCCTGCACATTGTTTATGATTATTAGAACTTTGATTTAGGTATTATAAGATTTTTTTGAATCTTGTGTAGATTTGGTACAATATAAGAGATTTTTTTTTGTCTTTTTAGGTATTTATAAGTGTGTTCTCATAGACCGGTGATGAGATATTGAAGCATTGAATATTGAAATGTATGATGATCATGATTTCAAGAATGAATTATAATCCTGGTTTAGTTCTGATTTGTGGATTAGGGCCAAGCTGGATGGAGAAGAGTGGATCACTTCCTATTGAGTGAAATATAGAAATTACAATGTGGGAATTAAATATTCTAAAATTTTAACAATTTTTTCAAATAAATTTATGGATATCCAATTTTTTAGATGGCGATTCTACAAATTTTATTGTTATGGAAATCCTATTTTTGAACACCTAGGATATATGGGAAATAATATAATTTAAATGATTTATTTATGATAATAATAATGCTGAGTATATGAGAAATATCTAGTGAAATATCCTAAAGTCTAAGTTAATATATAAAAGAATCTAGATACCTATTTATGGGAGTTAAATCTTGTGCTTATGAAAGAAAACAAATTCTCATAGAGGATTTTTCTCATGCTACATAATAAATATAATAGGAAATTAGGTTTTCCACATGGAATTATACACTGATTGTTTTTTTGTAAAATTTTTCTTTTCTTTATTGTTTTTAAATTGTGTATGGGTTTTATATTTTTGGTTCCCCTTTAGGAGGTATTCTGTTTTTTTGCACTCTCCCTCTTCTCCTCCCTATCTCTCTTTTTTTCTATACTAAATAAAAATTGGGTTTTATTTGTTATTTTATTTCTTTATACATGATATATAACCTCTATTCATAAAGGGATAATTTTAGGACCATGTTCTATAATTTAAATTTCAATATTTATTGAAGATGGAATATTTAGCACGACTATCGACATCTTCTATGCTCATGGTAAATTGTGAACATGAATAAAGGAGATGTGGACACACACTCATTCATAGGAATGGTTTTTTTCTTATTATTCTATGATTCATTAAATAGTGTGTCTTTATAGAGTTTGTGTGTTTTGAAGATCTTGTGATGATCAAAGTTATATGGAATACATTTTATTAGAAGGTGGCTTTACCTTTTGGCTCATTCCACTATTTGGTGATTACTTATGTACAGAAAGAAATTTTCTGCATGTTTGATTACTATTTTTTAGAGATATATGTATTTTTATTGAAAAATATATCACACATTGAGTATAATTGAGTTATAGTTTTATAGTCTTTGCAGATCAGTGATAAATAGTAGAGAGTCAACCATTCTAGATCTTGTTCACATTATTCATAACTTTATTTTATCTTTATTTTACCAATTTATTTCTTCAAATTTCTATTTTCTAATTTTTAACTCTAATTATTACCACTATTTTGATGTATTATTTTAATTATTTCAAGATAGAAAAAAATATAAACATATTTTATAATACGTATTGGATAAACATATAGCCTCCTTGGGTTCGACCCATGTGTTAGCCAGTGTGTTATATCTAAGGTAATATAAATTTATATTTGATAGTTAAGATGATAGGATATCAAAACCTAGTTCTATTATTGAGGAGGATCATTTATTTTAAGTATTCTTCACTTTAAGTTTAAAACATCAAAAAAGTAAAAACAAAACAATTAAAAAAGTGATGATACCTACTCAGAAATGTGAATACATTATAGGATTTATTTCTAATAAAAATAGGGAACACTTTAATATTTTGAGTGAATAATAGTTTAATCAACTCATTGAATATTAAAAATATTTGAGGAAACCAAATATATAAGCCTTATAAAATGAACTCAAATAGTTTTCACAACTTTTTCCTTTGTTTTATATAGGATATGTTCATAGATAAGAAATTATCACTCTAAAATTTGTGGAAGGGTCCAAAAAGGTTCAAGAATATATAAAATTTCAAAATCCTCATACTAAGAATTATTTTGAGGTATTGAAGGAGATAAGACCTATTAAATTATAATAATATAGAAATTTTTTTGAGTATAAATTAATCTATAACATTGTTTTGGATGATCAAATTTTTTCATTTCTATCTAATGATTCTTCTTCCATTTGCAGGACAATCTATTTCATGTTACCCTGTCTTTTACCATGTAATACAATATAGAAGGTGTGGTTTGTTTTTAGGAGAGACTAGGGGAGGTTTATTTATTTAATATTACTTTATACATACTATTAGGGTCCCTATATTATTTTAACGAACAATTAGTTAAATAGTATTAAGGATTTGTGAAATTTATGGAATAAGTTAAATTGATTTTTGATTTTGATTATTTTGAACTTGATCTTGTATATACTTCACAATTTGTAGATGTTTAAGAGACATATGAACTTTGTGAGCTCCTAGATGGTCAATATTAATTTAAACCTCCACCTCTTAAGGAATTTATTATACTCCATTAGCTTACTAAAAATATCAATTTAGGGACACAAAAAATAAAGAGATTGAGGTCAAAATAGAGTTGGAATTCAATGAATAAGTAGTGATCCATAATAATTGTTTTTATGTCTATTTTCTTTACATCTATTTGATCATTTGAATTTGAAAATGGGTGGAGAAAATATCATTATCAAGGATGATTTTAATTGTTTGTTTGAGGTTGAGGTTCATCAATTCTTACTCTCAACTTCTTTTCACTTCAATAATATATTTTAATCAAAATAGAAGGTGGATTAATATTTTTACATTGATATAGAGGGATTCAAATAAGCACAATTGTTTGTAATTTTTGATATCCAATGTGTGAGGAATCACCCTATGAAGAAGAACATATGGAAATTTCAATGTAAGAAACCAAATCTATAAATTGATAGAGGATGAATCAATGAATATTCATATATGGGTAGCTAAAATATATCACCCATGGGGGGGGGGTGTGGTAAACCCATGATTATATTATTACTTTATTTTTAGTTTTTTATGAATTTTACTTCTTTAATAAAATATTTTTTGTTAGTTTCTTTTTTAGGAAGATAAGATGATAGTGCATTCCACCATGTGACAACCTATCTTTGGTAAAATATTTCTCATCAACTGATCAACTATATTTCATTTTTTCACACTATAATTTTTAAGAGTTTAAGATATTACATCATGTTTTAAATCAAATGTGGGAAATGGGTACTTTTAAATTTCATTTCGTAACTAGTTTTCTTTATGATTGGTGTTATATCTTATGGATTTAATTGTAAAACATTCTTCTATATTGAATTTTCTTGAAAATATCGTGTTCTTACCATAAAGAATAAATTCATAAAAATTTAATTAATTATTTTATAAGTGTTGATATGAGTCGATTGTATAACCTTTTATAGAAATAGAAATACATTGATCTTCAATTTATAAGAGAATATGTATGTTGGAGTAACTTAAATCAAACCCTTTGAAACCTTCACTCAAGTTTTATTTTGTTTTTTTACTTTAAATTTTTGAATTTAATTATTGGTATTTTCAAATTTGAGTAGTTGAAATTTGGGTTCCAAAGTTACTTACTCAAAAATTAAAAAGGGAAGTACCTCATGAAAAACATAAAGTGTTAAATCTTCTAACCAGGGGAGTAATATTTAAAATTATTTATTTAGATTACAATAATTTTTATGTTGAATAAAAACTAATTCTTGTTCTTTGGGGTGTAATAAATGATTGAAAAATTAATATTTAAGTGATTTTTCATGTTGAAATCCTTTTTTAACACTTTATGTCCATTTATTCTATTTTAATTCATCTAATACTAAATCTTTTCTTTGAAAGATCATTTTGATTCTTGTTTTTTACCTTTTTTAAAGTCCAAGTGTTCATATGCTTCTTCTCTAAAATATATTATAATGTTATTGATTTTTTATTTTAAAAAAATAAGTATTTTTTACATGCTATGAATTTTTCCGATTGTTTGTGTTTTGTGGAACCATGTTGTTTTGAGATTACTAGTGATCGTCAAACATTATTTTCATAGCTAAATTTTAAATATTTAATAACTTATACTTTCAAAATTATTTTTACCACCTTAGAGTTCAACATTAGGGACAATGTTGGGTTTTTCATGTGGGTAAGGGGTCAAATTTGATCTAAACTATAATTCATTTTTAACCAATAAAATACCCCTTAATTGTCTTTAAAGTTATTATTTTTATACATCACCTAGTATTCATCAGTTGGAAATTTGTTTTCTCAAATTTGAAGGTTGTGATTCCACTTTTATGAGGTAGATCATTATTACCTTATGGATTTAATAAGGTAAATAATTATTCTTTACCTCTTGAAAAAAATCTATTTTGGTAAAACATTGGGAGAATTTCGTACATTTATCATTACCTATGAACTATTTAATTATAATTTAACTCATAATATATATATATATATATATATATATGGATTATAAAATGAAAATACAAATCTAGGTTTAACTCATTCTTTTACTCTTTTCATTATTTATTCATTAACTATTGGATGAGTTATTTATTCGATCAATAAACTATCACTCCACCACATTCAACTATGTGTATATTTATTATGGTTTCTTAAATTATGTGAGTATATTATCCCAGAGGTAAAGAGATTCTTGGAATTTCATCTAGAAGAAAGTTTATGTTTTTTAAATTCTCTTTAAAATTTTAATTTTAATCATTTTTTGTAAAACAATAACTGTCATTTCACTAAAGAAGTTTAATTTGATAGGGCATTCACATTTTCATCTAGAAAAAATCCATGAGGGAGAATCATTTTGAAAAACAATTATTAGTGGCATTTGAATTGTTCCATTTTGAGGTTTATTTTCTCCCACTAAATTTGTCTAAAGGTTTACTTGTGGAAAATAAATGTATTAATTGAGGGGAAATTTTATGTGGTCTCAATTCAATATAAGTTTCACATTATGTTTTTGAAATAATTGTGCATTTTATTACAAAAATCAACTTCTATTGATAAAATTTTCAATTTTTTGACTTTTTTGAAAAATTTGATATTTCTTTAGTTTTTAATGAGAATTATGTTTTGGGGGTTTAATTAATTATTTTTTTTTATTTTTGTTAAATTTTATAAACTGGATTTTTTTATCATTGTGGAATAATCATTGAGATATCTAATGAATATTTTTTAGTGTTTTTTACTAAATATTAAAATTTAAATTTTTTTCAATTTAACTTTAAAATATGTTTTGTTTGTAGGTTTAGGTATATGTTTGGAATTTTAATATTGTAGTTACAAATCCAAATTTATATATAGAAAATTTCCCAGTACTTCACATTTCTGAATTATATCCCAACATACACAAATGTTCCCAATAGTGATGTAGCTAATGGAATTAACATATCCCATTTCCAATCCCTAGTGCACATCCCATATACCCATGTATGTAAATTATACCAATATTTACATATCCAAATTATAAAAACCAACTACCTTTCTAGTTATCTTTAGCATTCAAGTATTCAAAATTTAAAGCCTCACATAAAATAATTTCAACCAGAGATTGGTCGATGAAAAACCAAGGATGATAACCAAACTCTTTCATGGATATGACTATGTTTGGAATTTGGTGATTCCAAATATGATGATATGATCTTAGTGGAAGAAGATAAACCAAGATAAATATGTTCTAAGGGAATTCAATCTAAGTTGAGGAAGAAAAATTGTCCAATGCTAAACTCAAAGTACAATGATTTCGACTGAAATCAAAGATTTTAATGAAGAATCATTACTATGCCGAGAATTGAATATGAAAAGTATGATATTTTCTAGTACCGTTGATTCTATGTTGAGATTATGGATTATTATTTGAGATTAATTCTTTTAAAACAATTTATTAAGACCCGATTATAATATTAAGACTTCCTTTGCCATTATGTTCCATTTATATCTTTATTCAATGAGATGATAGGGTATTGGTCTTATCATTAATTATTATTGTGAATATGGATTCCAACGCTTGAAACTCTCTCAATGAAATGCCTCATTGAGCTATTTTTAATGGATATGAGGTTCAATAATTTCATTTGGTTCTTTTATTATAATGAAATAATGGAGGTTGACAGATTTAATTTGGATCTCCTTTCCATGCATTTTTAATGATTATTGAAACTTCAGGCTAGGTATAAAGAGTTTTTTCTAAAGTTGGTGATGATATAGTATAATGTATGGGCATCATGTTTGGAATGGTTGTGTATATTTTAGTTTTTCATCAAGTTCAATGAGGATATGTTGAAGCACTGAATCTTGAATTGCATGCCCATCTCAATTTCAAGCATGAAGAATGATTTTGGTTTACTACTAATTTATGGATTAGGACCAAGGTGAAAGGATAAGGGTGAATCAATTCTTATTGAGAGACACATGTAAATTCCATTATAGGAATAAAATGTGCTAAAATTTAAAGAATATATCAAATCAATTTATAGATAATCAGTTTTTCAGATGGGAACTCTAAGAAGTGTTTTATTAAATTAGTGATATCTTTGGACACCTCTGCTAATGGGGAAGAAATAGAATTTAAATTCATTCATCAAGATAAGAATTATGCCAACTATCTTGGAAATATCTAATAAAGCCTTCTGAATATTGAATGAATCTGATATAAATATAGATACATATTTCTAGGAGTTAAAGCTTGTGCCTGTGGGAGAAACTACACTCTCAGAGAAGATTTTTCATGTGTCACATGAATAATATAGTAAGTGATTAAGGTTTCACCATGGAGTTCTTAAATTAATTGTTTGTTTTAGAAAATATTTATGTTCTTCCCAATATTTTAATAGTGTATGACTTTTCTATTTTAGGGTCCCCATTCTAGTGGGATTCTATTTTCTAACACACACACACACACACACACACTCTTCTTATCGCACTTCTCTTTTTTCCTCTATGGTAAATAAAAAATTGGTGTTGTTTACTCTTATATTCCTCTATGTGTGATATCTAACCTCTATTCATAGAGGGATAATTTATAGACATAGTTGGTGAAGCTTATTTCTTCCTAGAGATCAAATATTTAGTTCAACCTCCAATATCTTTTACGCTCTTGGTAAATTGTAAATGCGAATAGAGGAGATGAAACTACACACTAATTTATATGAATGGGTTGATACTTTATTATTATCTATAATTTTCCCTCTATTTTTAGACATTTAATTGAGTGTCTTTAGATAGGTCATGTGTTTTATAATTTTTTTATGATCACCTTTCTATGGAAGACAGTCTGTGAGAAGGTGGTTTGCATTTTTTTCTCATTCTGTATTTAGAAGAGTACTTATGTACAAGAATACATTCCATGATTTTTTTCACTATTTTTTTGGGAGAGAGGTGTTTTTGTTGATACATCTAACACAGATTTAGGGTTGTTGATAAATAATGGTATAATCTCTATAGATTAGTGATAGGAAGTGAAGAGTAAATCATTCTAGATTTAGTTCAAATTATTACTAACTTTATTTTCTATTTATTTTTTCTATTCATTTATTTATATATATATTTTATAATTTTTTTATTCTTTTCATTACTATTATTTTCAATTCTTAGTTTACTGCTTTTATGATAGATAAAAATAATAAAAAATATTTTTGAAGTATCACTAGGATAAACCCACTATCTCCTTGAGATTGACCCCAATGTGCTATATCTATGGTAAAATAAATATATCTTTTATTTTTAAGTTGAAATGATATCAACCATGAACATAGTGCACATAGGGCCAACTATTTCAAAATTAAGGGGTTTTGGGCTTAGTTACATTTCCATTTTAATAGGATTTCCCAAGTTATATTTGATTTGGACCTCCTTCTTTAAACAATTAATCATTTTCTAATAAGGTAACACTAATAAATTACCACCCTTAGGATTCGATTTTATTGGGATAAAGAAGATTTAATTTTGAGGTCAATGTGACCTTGACATTAATGAAATTATAAAAATATAATACTTTTACACTATATGTTTGGATAGATCATTCCAGTTGTTCACACAAGTGGGTTGTGAAAGTCCCACATGTATGCTTTGTGTATACATTTCGAATGCAAGTCTACCATGTGAAACTTATAACTAGTGGGCAGGGGATCTCTTCATCCACACCATTTCATTTGTATGAGGTAGAGAATAATTCTATATTTTTACACCATTGTGTTCTAACTAATATAAGGTACATGCATGTCATCACTATTATCTATTCCATTATCAAATTGAATTTGTGCATATAAAGTCTTCAGTTGGGTGAATACTTTGACCTTGGAAGCCACCCTTCCCCCCTTTGTTGTGATTATCACTATTCTTTGATTTTAATTATAAAAAACACTCTTAAAGTGTTTAATATTTTAATTTAAGATATGTACCAAAAAAATGATGAAATATTTTTCGATCCCTTTGAAGGAGCCTTAAAAATGTATTAATAGATGTTTTACAATACTTAGAAAAATGCATGGAGAACCATGTAGGATTTTTTAAGAAACTATATAATACACTTTATGAATCCAAATGTTTTAGGAAGAACCCGCCAACCAAAATAGTTCTATTGGACAACCTATGGAACATCCAAGAGTCTCCTTATATATCAGAATCGTACTAAATACCCAGTGGTGTAGCACCAACTAGATGATTCTTATGGATTCAAATAATAAATTCTTCAAGAGTCTACAAGCCAGCCAATGGAGGTATAGAAGCTAGCCTTTGGAAATTGGTAGTTTACAAGTATCTTTAAAAACCCCAACAGTTACCTTACGGTGGCTATAGGGTAACTGGTGCAGTGGAGACATCATCTCCATGCTCAAAATTTTTAATGGTCAAAATTCATTGAACATGGAATTTTTCTACTTAAAGATCCCTGATAAATTCTAGAATATTCCCATTGATTTTGGAGCATATAAATAGAGACCTTGGGTGTCATTTTCAATATATAAAAGAAACTTGCTCATCTAATATTCAATTTGAATTCTCTTTGATTCTCAACTTCAATAAAATCTATCCCTTCTAAATCTTTTATCTCCTTTCGAAGAGTGTGTTAAAAATTGTAATATTCTTTCACTAACACTATTTTATCATTATATCCTAGTGTTTATTTATATTCTATTAAGGAATTGAGACTAATATAAAAAGTTTTTTCTCGTAATAAATATCCATCTTAATATAATTTCTTCTATATTTGGTGATTATTACCATTAAGGTTAAGAATCTTAGTTTTCTTTTCATCCCTTTAATAAGGAAAGGGACTATTATTGTTGAGGTTTCTGGCTTTCCTATTAGAGATATAGTTTGTACTATGTTTATGGTTTCTTTCTATAATAGAATAAGTAAAGGATAGTTTTGGTATCTTTATTTCTATTAAATACAATGGAATAATATATTAAACTGTCAAGATATTGAGGTGGTAGATTTAGATAATATTTTAGAGATTTTTATGAACTTCCTTTCCGAATATCTTATATCATTTACTTTATAATATATAAACTATCTATATTTATTCAAAATGTTTTACCCTTAAATTAACAATTAATCACTCAATAATTTTTATATTCAATGAGATTAAACTTTTTTTATTCTTATTATTTTATTATTATATTGTTACATGTTTTAGTTTTATTATTTTATATTAAAAAAACTTCATTTTCTTTAATATTTTTGAAGAAAAGTTTTTAAACTTGATTTTTTTCATTTACTTTTTAAAGGGAAATTCACCCCCTCTTTCCGTTTTAATCAACTTAAACATACATTTGGTATCAAAGGTTTTTTTTAATTTTTTTTGAAATTATTTCAAAGGTTATTTTAGTTTTCAAAACTTTTTAACCGGTTTATCAATTAAATATATTTTTAATGGATTTTGTAAACACCCATGGTAATATAGAAATACAATCCTTTGGTCTCACTATATTTCTTGATGGAAATAATTTTAGATATTTGAAAAATCACAAGTATACTTTTCTTATATTTATTTGATATCAATTTTATAACATTATAATATGTGGATATACTCTTATAACTGAAAAAAATATAAATAGACCCCATATGTTATTTATGCTTTTGAATTAGATGAAAATTATATTATTTCCTTGAATTTTGGATTCTATAATCATGAATTAATTCAAATTTATAAATGAAAAGTGGATCCTGAAATTTGAAAATTTTTAGAAGCAACACATAAAGGAACTGACAAAGTCAAAGATATCAATTTAGATATATTTAGACAAGTATTCGAAAGTTTATCTATGAATAATTATTAATATATAAATATAATTTTTACTCAATTTATTGATATTTTTAATGGGAAAAAACATCTTGGTGATTGAATTTGTATAGAAAATTTATTCAAGAAAATAATTTGGGTTTTACAAAGTATTTGGGTACTAAAAGTTACCCAGATCCAAGAAGATAAAAATTTGAAAAACATGGAAGGTGAGGAACCCATTGGTTCTCTCATGACATATGATATTAATATGAGAAGGTAATCTAAAAAGGATGCTAATGTGGTCAAGGAAACTAAAAATACTATCTATTTAAAATACAAGAATAATAAATCTTTTGAAAGTGAATAAAAAATTATCATATTGCCAAAATGGTAAGAAAATACATGGATAAGAAAATATCTACCCAAAACATCAAAATGGAAAATTAATACATGAAATTAACATTATTTGGTTACAAAAATAAATGACACATCAACCTACATTATCACTTGAATAAAATGTCTAAAAAGAAGAAGCAAGGTAATAAATATATGAAGTTATCAACTTATAGTATCAGTGAAAATTCAATTTCAACATATGAATCAAGAAAAAAAATTCCCAAGTGCTTAATGTATAATGTCAAGATATGTGATGAAATAAATTATGTATATTCTAGTTTTTACTATTTTACTTCTTCTACCTCTTATTTAAGCCATGGTGATTTTATTTTTTCTATATATCAAATTAAAAATGGTTTTTGTAAACTTATTTTGAAAATTAAAATATATTTAAAAGAATTTTAATCAAGTTATTTTTAAAGAATACCATCTTCTCAAAGAGAAAATTATTTTTCTTTAAAATTAAAATAACCAAATATTGTATATTTTGAATTTTGATTTAATCATTTCAAAAATTATATTTATAATTTTAATCAATGTGATGAGTATTTAAATAAAATTTTGGGATCTAAATATTTTATTAAAAGTAATAATGCAATTGGTTTTTCAAACCAATATATATTTTCAAACTATTATAAAAAGGATGATTTTATAATGAGAATTTATCAAAATAAATTTTGTAATTATTTCAAAAATTATGGCCATATTGTCCATGAATGAAACTAAAAATATTCTAGATACAATAGAATAAAAATAATTCATCTTAATTCTCATGTTTATAAGAGAAATAATTATTCGAAACAATTTTGGAGTCCAAAATATCAATTTGAGAACTTAAGAGCACCCATGATATGGGTACCAAAAAATTTAGTCACTTAAATATTTTTTAGGAAAAATGTCTTGAGAGTAGGACCCGAGAGGCCACTTGGTATATGAATAGTGGGTGATCAAGGCACATGTGTGGTTATTATTTTGAATCCAATAACCTTGGAAGATTTGATGGAGGATTTATCACATTTAGATATGATTCAAAAGTTAAAATTTCAGGTGTAGGTATGTTTGGTTTATACAAATATTTATTAATTAAATATGTTTTATTTTTTAATGTCTTGGATCATAGTTTACTTAGTGTTAGTCAATTATGTGATAGAGGTTTCAAAATTACTTTTAAAAAATATTTTTGTAAAGTTTTTAATTATAAAGGAAATATTTTATTTAGTGTATATATATTTGTAAATATTTATATTACAGATTTAAATATTATGCAATTCAAAATTAAAAGTGTTTATGTGAAGAAGATAATGATTCATAGATTTGGAATTAGTGCCTTCTCTATCATAATATTCAATCTCCTGTAAATCTCAATCTTATTTGTCTAGTATGATATTTACCGAAATCTTCTTTTAAAGATAACTTAGTTTGTGAACCTTGCTAACTGGTAAAGTAACACAAATTATTTTTTTCATCTAAAATCATTATTTCATATTCTAAATCATTATAAAAAGTACAACTTGACATTTTTAGACCAACTCAATCTCTTTGTATCAAAGTTTAAAATTAAACCTTTGTAATTATCAATGACTTTACTATATTTACTTGGGTTTTAATCTTATCTCGTAAGAATGCGTCTTGTAAGGTATTTATCAAATCTTTATGGAAATTAAAAAAATGGAAAAGTCTAAAAACTCATTTCTCTTAGAAGTTATCTTGGTTAAGAATTTAATAACAAATACTTTGATGAGTTTTTTTGTTTCTTATGGTTATCATCACTCATTCTACATTCTTATAACACATCAAAAAAATGGGGATGTTAAAAGACAAAATAGAACCATTTAATAAATTTATAGGAATATCCTAAATGAGGTCTAACTTCCTCAATTATTTTGGGTTGATATAGTTAGTATCCCACGATTTATCCTTAGTCGTGTCCTCATAAGACCCATATTAGGAAAAAAAATTATTATGAACTTTTGAAAGGAAAAATTCCTCAAGTTAGCTTGAGGAATTTTTCCTTTATAATAATTGTTTTCCTAACTCATTATTATATGAGATTGTTTATACATAAGTATTTACTGGGGTATGTTTATCTCCCATGTCCATGTTTCTTAAAAATTATTTAGAATATTTTTACTATAAAATTTTTTAAATTAATTTTTACCCATTTTTTAATTTTTACTAAATGTTATGAAATTAATATTTCTGTCATTTTTATACGAGGTACTTTTTGACTTTTCTGAAAAAGTATTAGAAGATTGTTTTTTAACTTATACTACATGAACATATTTCTACACTTTCATAATTCATTATTTCCCTGAATATTCCATTAAAATATTACCAAGTTATTTTTGAAGAATATTTTTTCTTTATAATATTCACATCATTTTAATAAAAGAATAAAATTTCAAAAAAGAAAGGACATTTCCTTAAGAATTACTTTCAAGTATTCTCTCAAAATTACTTTCCATTTAAGATAACCTTACTTTATGTTACGTATTCCATAATAGGGATATTTTTCAAGTATACTATATGTGTTATTCTAATGATGATTTAATTATATTTATGAAATACATTTTGTTTCCATGGATCACATTATGATGAAATTATGTTTACGAAACTCATTTTATTCCATGGGATATGATAAGAAAAATGATTTATGTTCTTGTGGAACACATATGTATGATTTTAATTATGTGATGGGAGGGACCTATATATCCCTCCAATGTATTGAGTAAAAATTTATATCTCATGATATAGATAGGACTGGATCTTGAAATGATCTCAATTCAGTAATATAGGGATATAATAAGAAATAAACCCGCTTTATTAAACAAGGATGGAATGCGAAGTAAACTCTATTCAGTAACACAAGACTGGAATGAGGACTAAACATGGTTTAGTAAATGAATTTATATACTATGATGGTCTTGGGATTTATCCTTGAAAAATATGGAAATTATTTTCTATGCTTATGTGTATGCCATAAATTCTATGTCTTATGTTATTTTCTTTTGGAATATGTTCATTGATTCTTTATGAACTTATATGATTTATCACATGACATGATATCATTTTAAACGGTTATTTTCTTATCTTCTATGATTATGATATGATTTATATTTCCCTTTTTTACCCTTACTGAGCATCCAATCACACCCTTTCTTATATTTATTTTCCCAAGGATATAAAGAAGGGTATTAAGTTAGATGTGTTAAAAGGTGTTCTATTTATGAATGAATAAATGGGAGATGATGTAGATGTTTTATGAACCAATTGTTTATGGTTCTCATTTTACAAAGGCACCAAGCTAATGTAGTATTTGTGTGTGTGTTGTGTAATGTATTGTGTATTGTGAAAAAGATTTAATATCCATGTACTTTATTCTTGGGTTGTTATAATTGGTATCAAAGTGAAGATTTAGTCAACCTTTGGAAATTAGGATGTGAAAACATTAGTGAAATTCCTAGAGATATTTCTACTGATATGTCTAGGGATGTCTCTAAGGATAAGTCTAAGTATAGGTTATTATATTATAATTTTTGTAATGATAATGGATAACCTAATATTAAACCTATGATGCTATATATTGAAAGTATTATCCCTTCATCACATGGTTTTACCATTATGATTAGTGTTGATCACACGATGATTTTTGGTTTTAGTCAATGTCTAGAACCCCAAGGAATCGTGTTAATAGAGATTGTGATAGGCAATGAAATGATTGTATTCCTAGGAAACCAAATTTTATAGGATATGGAATAAAAAATATCAATTCTATGCTCACCTAAATTTATTAAGATATGAATCATATTGGGTTTCCAAATGAGAAATATAGGGAACAAAATTGTGTTGGATTCTTCATGAGGTAACATCCACCTTATTTCAATGGGTCTTTTGATATTCATTTTTCTGAATAATGGATTGGTTCCACTGAAAATATATTCTCTGTTCTACAGTGTTAAGAATATGATAAAGTCATTCTGACTATTTATTGGTTGGAAGGATAAGTGGACCAGTGGTGTAGTCTAATAATGAATACGAAGAGAAAAGATGAAATTGAATCCATGGATTAGGAAAAGTTCAAGAAAATATTTTTCAATAATTACTTTCCACATATTATTCAGAAAAATTTTGAAAAGTATTTCCTTGATCTTAAGAAAAATGATGATGAATCCGTTGGTACATATAAGGAAAATTTTACAAGGCTTTCGGGGTATTATTATGGTGTTATCATCCAAACTGAAAGTAAGGTGGATAAATTATTCATTTGTTTTAAACCATGTCTTCAAATATCATTATCTAGAAGATACTTCAACAGGTATGAAGATATTGTGCATTGTGATATCAAGGTAGAAATTGAAGTTGGAGTAACATGTCAATCTCACGGTTCTGATAAGAAACTAAAGATAGAGTTTACGGGAAATTATAAAAACCATTGTTAAAATAATATGATAATTTATTTATTCTTGAAGTGTAGAAATAATCTTGGTGGAGACTGTGTTAAGGGTAGTGATAAATTTTTCATATGTGTGAAAGAAGTCCATTGAGTAACTAACTAGTAAAGTGATGCGAAAAGATAGTTAATGATATGAATAGAGAAAAGTCTAAACAAAATGCACCTCCTACAGTTCCATGTTTCAATTACAATTAAAATGATCATTATTCTAACTGATAACCAAATCCAATAGTTATCAATGATTATTAACATCATCAACCTATTGAGAAAAAAGTGGAAATCTCATGAAATCACTATTTGTGATGTGGATTATGAAAATGAAGTGGTGGAATGAATGATTTTTTATGTATTCAAATCCATAAATATTATTTTAGAAGTAATTTTATTATGGAATAATTAAATATATAAGGGTTTATCCACTATAAATTTTCCTCAAGGATTTGAAATAATTTATTTAATAGTATAGGTAACCATGAAAAGTGATTGAGATATTTTTGGAAAATAAATGACTAAGGAAAAGATCACCCTTAATATGTGCATAATGTTGGGATAATGAAATAAAGAGTTATTTGATAGTATTAATAAACTTGGGACAAATATAATGGAAAAGTGGTGTATGATATCATTTATTGAGATTATATAATTTTTTTGATTTATGGAATGTGGAAAGAATTAATTTTTGAAATCATGTATGATTACACTATGGTTTTATGGTAATTACTATGTTTCTAGAGAGTACATGATAATAGTTTTCACATGTTTGGTGTGTGATAACTAAGAGATACATCAATTTGTTTATGGAATTAATGATAAAATTTATTTTCAAATTTATTGACCTCCATTTGAATGTTTTGAATTCTAGAAGGATCATAAATGTAACCATTTATAAAAAATTTAGAAGTTTTAGAGATTAAAGTATTATCTATCCATATGAGGAATTATGAATATTGGATAACTGATGTTAACCGTTTTATTATGATGTTAAGACATATGGAATAACCTATCATTCTATAGATCTCATTATCTACTAATTATTCAGGAATGAAAAATTAACCTTAATTTCTTAGAATAAGAGATGAGGTGGAAATTGATCAAGGCACAATGAAAGGTTGAGATTATAAATAATCATGTTAGTATTTATTCTCATGAAATATTCTTCAACTCTATGTAAATGATATTGAAAAAAAATTATCCTAGTACCTTAATTTTCAATGAATCAAATGTCCCCTTAGATCGTCACAGATTTATAGCTTTGTGATTGTTAATTTTCTCCAAACCATGTTCTCTATCACTCTCCATCAATACTTGATGATTTTATTTCTCTTCCATGTAAATGTTTTCACTTTCCAAATATGCTCTACTATGTGAAAACCCAATTATGAGTTACTTTGAGTAACCATTATGTTTCTAACATTCCTTTTTAAAAGGAATTTTTAGTATTCATTTTTATAATACGGGTTTCTATAAAAGGAACTTTCAAGTATTAAACTTTTTATAACCCAAAACAATCTCATGGGTGAAATTAATTTTAATGGGGTATAATGTAAAACCCCTATATTTGTATGAGATATTTTTTATAAAATAAGTTTATTTCTCTAATGACTTATGTTGCACGCAACACCCACTTAGCTTGCATTACACGCAACTAAGAGTTTCTATGAAACATCATTTTATTATTATAAGATAAAAACCTAGCCATGAAATTATAATTTATGATATTATTAACTAAATTATTAAAATATATGGTTCATAATACTAATTCATTTATTATAAATTAATTACAAATGAAAATATAAACCAATTGAATGTAAATGAAATAATGTTTTTATACTCCCAAAGTCATTTTTTCTTTATAAATTAAATTAATTAAAATTAGTGAATGATAATAATTAAATAAATACTTTATATATTCAATAAAATATTTTCTATATCCATCAAATATAATTTATAGGTAAAAGGTAAAAAAAATTCTATGAATAAAAAGATATTTTTTAGAAATGAAATTTTACCGGCTTTTAATGAAAAACCCATTTTAAATATAATTTCTGAAACATTTATAAATTGTATATGTTAAAGTAAACATATTCTTTGAAATTTGGATATAAAAATTTAATTTGTTTAAATTTTTGGTATTTTCCTAGTAAGTTTCATGTTTTAGTGAATAGTGAAATACAAATTTTTATTAAAAAACCTCTATTTTATTTTAAATTATTGACAAGGTAAAATTATTTTTTGAATTATTTTTAAATTTTAATTAGTTAATTTGAATTTAAAATAGTGAAATTATGGTTTCTGAAAATTATTTTATGCATTATTTTATTATAAAAAGATTTTATGTTTTAAAAGGATATTTTTTTGAAAAACTCTTTTTCATGGAATTTTACCAGTTTTATATTAAATTAAATTCTGAAACTTATGTGTTTTTAATTTTAAAAAATGGATTCCTAAATTGTACTCATAAGGTAAAAATTTAGTAAATAGGCACATTTTATTTTTGGCCAATTTGAATAGTAACCTTGGTAAATGTTATTACCATAGTGAAAGGTAAATTATGTAATTTAGGTTAAAAACAAAATTATAAAGACTACAAATTGACCCTAACAAATGCCAAAATTTTATTGGATGAATGAAATTATACCCTTAACACTTAATGATCTAAATTAAGTCATTTAATAGAAACTTGTCCATAAAAATGGCTTATATAATATTTAAATCAATGAAAGACACAAAATGTCATTTTATTTGTCTTTAATATCTCCCATGTGTCCATATGAGGACAAGAGAGTATTATTAATGAATAAAAATTTAAAATTTTAACTTAATAAAAATATTTTTAAGATATAAATTTATTTTTGAAGTTTTGAGCCACTTGGATAAAATTCGGATATTTATAATATTATATTTAAATAAATGTAAAGATGTCACATTCACGTTTGAAATAATATATCATTTTTAATATAGGGATACACAATAGATATATTTTCCTATAAATATTATTCTTAAATATAAAAGATATATATTCATCACAGTAATTTGTTTTAAATTTTTATTAAACAAAAATGTATATTAAATTATTACAGAACACTACGGTAGTAATTATTTTACTAAAATATTTAATAAATATTGTAAAAAATATTAAAATAGATATAATTTTAGATAATTAATGCATCCAAAAAAATTTCTTGATGTCCTTGACAATTTATTGATATATTAAAATATTTTTTTGAAGTTAAATTTATATCTTGGCATTTCCAATAATCCAACAAATAAATAATTTCAAAACTGACACTATCGATATTTTATCAAAATAATATTTTATTAAATTATTTTAAAACATAAAACATCATTAAAAATACCAAAAGATTATAATATGGTCTAAGATGTTCTAAATTTTTTATTTTTAGTCTAATTTTCATCAAATAAGTAAAAATCACACTCTATTAATATTGAAATATATTTTTTACCTTAGTTAAAATTATAAAGGATTAACTAAGGGATAATTAAAATGGTATGGTTTAAATTAATACAAAAAATGTCTAAAATATATTGGTTGATGATATTAAAACCTTATATCATCTCATATTTTAATCCTCGATTTTTGGTGGTATTTGTAATGAGATTTTGTTTATTATAAATTAATATTTTTGGAAATTCCCAAAGTGTCCCTCCCCTCAATTATAATAGGTCCTCCTCCCTCACTCTTTACTCAAAATTGAGAATTCAGGCACATCCATCCCCTAAATAGTTACAATCGAAACTTTCATCAACACATTCTTGAGGTTTTTGTTTTCTCAAAAGACCAACTCTATATTCCTTAAGAAGAGATTTAGAGGGAGCTCACTGAAGATGAGATAATCTTATTTACCGAATTTCTCATGAGTATTTATTCTTATACTTCCTATTAATGAGTTTTTTATATAATAAAGTAATAAATAACATATCATATATACTATGATATGTTATTATGATTATGGAACAACTATATTATACCTTTTATCCATTTAATAAATGATGAAATCACCACGCATATGTACATTTGACCCACCATCTTCACATCGTGGTGTAATATGTTTTTAATCCCCACTTTTCTTGAATGACTGTAATAATGTAAATTATAATTATATTTATTGATCATGAAATGATATTTATTCTATAATAATATATATATCATTGACATTAATACCATTTCACAATTAAGGGAATGATATCATCACTTGTGCATATATACGACCTACCATCTCTATGACGCGATGTGATTTATTCTCTATGATCACCATTAGAATGATAATATAAATGTATATAACAAATAATATGATATATATTACCTTAATATAATTTTGAAAATTATATAACTATATTCTATGTGCAAAAACCGAAACTTATACTACAAAATATACATAAGAAAATGAAGCCGTTAACACCAAAAAGAAGAGTAATAATGAAATGTTATTAACAAATCGGTGATAAGATGATCATGTATAATATTATAAATATTAATTTGGTTCTGGAACAAATTAATGATATTATTTAAACTATTATATAGGAGTTTTGGATACATACAATGGAAATAATACCTAAGGTAATGGTTAATTTCACAATCTAATTGTTATTTGAGATTATTTATATGTAAGTTTTTACTGGAGTATATTTTTCTTCAATGTCTATGTTTCATAAAATTTTTCTCCAATTTTTTTTACTATATAATTATTTAATGTAATTTTCCCATATATTAATTTCTACTAAATGATATGAAATGAATCATTTTTTCATAGGAGGTACCTTTTGACTATTCCCGAAAAAGTATGAGTAACATGTTTTTTTAACTTATATGCCATGAACATATTTTTACGCTTTTATAACACCTTATTTCCTTGAATCTTCCCTTATAATATTATAAGGTCATTTTTTATGAAAATTTTTTCATTAAAAGTTGTGCAACATTTTAAGAAAAAGAAAACAACTTCAAAAAAGAAAGGATATTTTCCTCAAGAATTACTTTCATGTAATATATCAAAATTATTTTCTATCTAAGATAATATTATTTTATTTTTCATATGATTTAATATGGATATGTTTCCAGTATAATATCCTTATTGTTTCTATGATTTTATTTTTTTATGATGAAATTATATTTATGAAATCCATTTCTTTTTTTATGGATCATGTTATGATGGAATGATGTTTATGAAACATATTTTATTCCATGGTTTATGATATGAAAAATGATTTAAGTTCTTATAGAAAAGATATTTGTGGTTTTCATTATGTGATAGGTGGGACCTACATATCTCTCCAATTCATTGAGTAAATATTTATATCTCATGAGATAGATAAGAATGAAATGGTAAATGATCTCGGTTCAGTAATACAGGGATGGAACAAGAAGTAAACCTAGTTAAATAACACATGGATGTAATTGGAAGTAAACTTAATTTTGTAACGTATGGATTGAATGAGGAGTGAAATCGATTCAGAGAAATACTTTCTCCACTATTATGATCTTGGAATTTATCCTCGATTAATATAGAAATGATTTTTTATGATTATGTGTATGCCAAAAATTCTATATATTATGCTATGACCTATGGGAATATGTTCATTGATTCTTTATGATCTTCCACGATTTATCTCATGACTTGATATCATTTTCAAGTGTTATATTCTTATGTATTATCATGAGGATATGATTTATATCTTTGTTTTTTACCATTACTAAGAATCCAAGATCACCCTTTCTTTCGTTTCTTTTCCCTAGGATATGAAGAAGTGTATTAAGTAAGACATGTCAAAAGGAGATTCTAGTTATGAAGGAATAAATATGATATGTTGTAGATGTTTTATGATCAAGTTTTTTATGTTTACATGTTCCCAAAGGCACTAATATAATATGTCATTTGGGTGTGTGTTTGTGTAATGTATTGCATATTCTACAAAAAGTATTTAATATCCATGTATGTCAAGATTAAATTGTTATATTGACACTCCTAGTAATTTTAAAAGGTTTATTAATAAAATATCTACTAAACCTTAATGATGAAATGTTTTAGAAGAATTTTATGAGTATTTTATTTATTTATTTTAGTATTTTCTAGTGGATACAATCCCTTTATATTCTCATGATTCCTTATTTGAATGAGATATAATATTGTTAATAATGAAATGATCCTAGAAGAGGCAATTTATTTTTTAAAATAAATTTCTAAAATTAAAATTTTCTTCTATTTTTCAAAAAATCATTTTAGTTAAAATAATGATTTTTAATGTTTTATTTAACTTTTGAAATATGTTTTTTAATTATTTTTTATTTTACAAATTTCCAATTTAATTTTCAAAACATTATTTTCGTCTCTATTTAAAGATCATTAATGTTTTTAAACATAGCTCTAATTTTTTATCTCTTTATTATCTAACTCTATATCTAAATTCATTTTGATAACGTAAAAGGGGAATAAGATTTATCCTTTTTCTAAAAATATGAGAAGATATTTTTTAAAATATTTTGTTAAAATATTTTAAAATTCTTATTGGTATTTTTTTATTTCTTAAAAATAAGAAAATATAGGTATCATGGTAACTATATATCTTATTAAAATTTATATAGTTATATTATTGTTTTAATTCAATTATTATTAATGTATTTTTTATTTTAAAAGAGGGATACTTTTGTTCTTATCACTGTTATTTTATTATAATGATCACACTCTTACAATGTTTCGTAATTTTATTAAGTGATGTGTTGTTATCTTGATGAAATATTGTAATAAAAATTTTAAAAATCCTATAATAGGTCTTAAAATTTGTTTTTAGGCCTTAAAAAGAGACTAAAACAACCACGGATACATTTTAAAGGAAGTGGAGAATCCACTTTATGAATCTAAAGTCTATAGGTAGAATCATCCAATAAATGGAATTTCTAAGAGTTTCTCTTTATAGAATGACCCCATCAACTGCCCTTTGAAGGAAAATTTACTATTTTACATTGATAGATAGAAATAATAAATTATTTATGATTCTATAGGGTAGAATTTGGAGGGGCACCAACCAGCCAGTGGAAGCAAAAAGTTTTCATTCATCTACAACAACCCCACCGGCTACTCGGTGGAGCCAGAATAATACCTTCAAGCCATGTATTTAAGGTGGTAAAAATTCTTTGAAAATTTAAATCACCAACTTAAAAACCCATAAGAAATTAAATAATATTAATGATGCATTTTGATCTTATAAATAGAGAACTTTGGTGGCCTTGAAATTCTATGATATCAACTTTCTCATCTAATCTCCAATGCCAACAATACATGATTTTAAATTTCAGTCAAATCTCTCTCTTTGTAAATCATATTTATCATTTCTAAGTGTGCCTTCCAAATTGTAATATTCTTCCACTATCACTATTTTCTCATTATCTACTAGTGTTTTGTCACATTCTTCAAGATAATTGAGACTAAGATAAAAAATTATTTCTCCTAAGAAATATCCCTCTTCCTTATATTTATTTTATATTTAGTGCTCACTACCATTAAGATGAGGGACCATATTTGTTTTCTAGTCCATTAATAAGGAAATATACTATTATTCTTTAGGGTTTTATATTTCCCATTAAATATCTAATGTATTATTAATTTATGGTTTCTTTCTATAACCTAAAAAGGAAGGGATAGTTGTGGTATCTTAGCCACCGAAAAATCGAAGGGAATAACACATTAACTCCTAAAGTTATTAAGGTAGTAGAAGTAGGGGATATTTTAGATATATTTTCAATATTACTCATTAAATATCTTTTGTATTTTATTTTATAAAATTTAAATTATTTATCACTTTCTATCATTTATTTATTCAAATTTTATAGTACCATAATTAATTCTTAATCACTTAATCATTTTTATATTTGAAAAAGTTATTTTTTTATTCTTTATCATTTATTATTATATCATTGTGATTTTAATTTGGATATTTTAAATTAAAAAATATTTTATTTTATTTTATATTTTAAATAGAAGTTTTTAAACTTTTATTTATTCCTTTTAATTTTTAAAGGGAAATTTACCACCATCACTTTCCATTTTACTCAACTCTGACCAATACACTCAGCCTGAGATTCCACTGGAAGTTTCTGGTATTATACCAGATCTCTCTTGGTGGAATCTAAATATTTCTCAAGGGGAATTATATGGGATTCATTTTTATCAACTAGGTATTATTTATTTGAGGCTTACCCTACATAGTGGGATTCATGCTGAAGCACTATTGCTCAGAGTATAACAGAACAATCATTTTATTTTTCTTCTAGAAGTGACACCCAAGCCCCATTTTTTGGTCATGTTCTTCAATGCTCATCTTTATTTTAAAATAACTGTGTTGATAATAGAAATCCAAACAAAAAAATAGAAAAATTAATGATTTAATCACTATAGTAACCCACTTATATTAGTTATGGGAGTCTCAAAAATTAGCTTCAATATGATCAACCAAACATGTTGATGATTAGTTCTATAGATGTTTAGGGATCCTTAATATAATTCAGTTTCACTATCATAGGGTGGAATGTATTTTGGGATTAAATTAATGAGGGAAATTTCACTGAGGGAAAATTCCACATTTATTTCTTCCAGGTGTATTAATACTAAAACAAATCTAACCCTTGTACGCTTGGACTACTGTGATGAGAAGGAAATTACTTCTCAGAACAAAATGTTCACTTGGGATGGTGTAAATTTAATGATATAAAAAGATACACATCAGTTAATAAGTGTCTAGAATACCAAAAAGTGATATTAATACTAGTATCATTTCATCTGAAGTGTTACTTCCAAAAATCCAAATTGAAATACCCAAACGTAATACTAGTATAGTGAAAGTATGGGATCGATCTTCCGGGAGAGGAAGTTACTATATTTTGTTTATCATGTTTTTAATTAATTTGGTGAAGTTTTCTGAAATTTAGAGTAAATGTTTTTATGTTTCAATGATAGAGTAATAAAACCTCTAATTTCTTGATAAATTACTTTTAAAGATAAAGAAAAAACAAAAAATTGATTCTGACGATAAATGGAAGAAATGCATTGGGGATGTTGATTTTTCAGATAATTAATAAATCAATTTTCTTATGATCTTGTGTTGTTCATGATAACTCACATATCTGAGTTTTGGATATAATGGAACCCCATTGGTCTGGTGAATTTCGTTTGATTCAGTAGAAACCAATTCCTTGGTCTAGAATTTGGTTTCTATTAATTTTGTTAATCATAACCCCTTTTGAGACAATAATTCCACCCAATTATCTTCGATGTTATTAATCATAATTCCTCAAATGATCCTTGGAAATCCCATTCATGGGTTGATATGGGTTTTTCAGTGATATTAAGAAAGAGTTTTTGAGGGATTATAAGGGAAATTTAAATAAAACAATTTCAATATAGCAATTGATAAACAACAACCCATAATTATCAAAAACCCCAAAACATAGGGTATTTAGCTACACATGGAGTGTATAGTGACTAACAGACTTGTGATACCTGAGTTAAACATCGCACATACTTTGTATTGAGGATCGTTGGGAAGGTAGAGACAACACCTCCTCTATTCTCCTCTCCAATTCTTCTCCCATTGGGTGTCTTTATAATTATCCCCTTTTTGTTTCTTATTATGAGTTGTAAATTATGAGGTTCTAACTTCCTATTTATAATATTTAGAAACACACAGTTTGTACTCAAAATTACATGGTGTGTACCATAGTCAACCTGACTTAGGCAATTTTTTCCACTAGTGGGTGAGATACCATGCCGGCCTTGACTTTGAATGCAGCGCCACCTGGTTGGTGGGGGTACACAGTGTCTAACGCCACCCCGCATGGGGTGTAATGTGAAACCTCATCCACTAATCACTTCTAGAATGGGGAACACAATGTGTATATGGTAATAACATGAAGTGTAATTTCTAACCAACAACAAGGGCGTGTAATTGGTCCTACTGATCCATGTCCAATTAAATAGTACACAACATGTGTAAGAAATACACATGGGGTATATTTGAATTTTTGTTCCAACCTTTCCTGATTTGTGTCTTAGGCTGGAAAATACCTGAAAATCATCATGATCACCGAATTAAAGACTTTTATCTTGAAATAAACACATATATCCAATCAGAAAATGTTTTTATATTCAATAACATGTATGAAAAGGTATAAATAATTCAGGTACATCAAAATCCCCCAACCATAGTCATTTTCTTTCCCTCAAGAAAAAAATCAACATCAAATCAATAGAATATATACTCTAAAAAGGGAAGAATTCAAATAATTATAATTATAAATACTATATCCATAGAAATAGATTTTAAAAGGAACAAAACATATTTCAATTCAAAATATATTCTAATCATGAATCATATATAATTCAATTAAAAATTTGTAACCTCTTTCATCCACATTGTTTAACTTCCCATAAATATAAATTCCACTTGATGATTTACCTCACCAAAAAAGTACCACACTCATCACACAAGTATATTTATTCAGAGTTATGATCAATCTTAAACATATTCACTCTATCCATAAGCTTAAAAGCATTCTCGTTATCCTCTTTAGAAGTCAAATCACAGAAATAATGAGGTCTTTAAATAAGGGTTAAACGTATCTGAGGTTAAGGTTTGGTAGGAAATGATGTGAAAAATAATCTCAGAGGCTCGAAAATGGAGGCTGAATACTTAATAATGAATGATAATTTAAATTAATCTTACTGAAAATGCACCCAAAACAAGATAGATTAAAGGGAATAATCATCATGATATTCCCTTACCAATAAGGGTATATAAACCATCATTAATATGTAATGAGTGAATCTGTACCTTTTTTCATTTTTTTCAATATTTGGTTTTCAATATGGACCACTAATAATGCAATAAATAGTGGTTTTGGAAACCCTTCTTCCCAAATGAACAAGATAAAATACCCCACACTCAAATGCATGCTTTCTCACAAAAATATACCATTAACATCCAAGAATACCTCTCTAAAGAGAAAATGAATAATCATACAAAATTATGAAAGAATTAGGATAGGAAGGGAAAATAGGCTTGTAATATAGCTTCATATCATGGTAGTTCATTGTTTTTATGGGTTTAAAAATATTAGATGTAGGGTAGGTTTCAAGGTCAAATAGGCTAAAAAATAACCAATTACTTCATTCATTTTAATGTGATTAAAAAACCTTTTTGTTTTAAAGAGAAAAACTAGCATGTTATGGTACTTATGCATATCCGAAGAATCTCTCAAGAAATACGATATAAGAATGTTTATCTCAAAAAATTCTTAGAGTTCCTCTCAGGAATGAGTAAAAAATAAAAGGTTAATTGGGTCATGACAAGATTACAAATGATCTGTCTAATAAATATAAATGTCCAAGACATGAAATCTAGAATCAAAATATATCATCAATCATTTAAAAATACTTTGAAAATTGAAATAAGCATGTAACTTATACATTTTACTTTTTTTGTCTTCATTATTGATAATTATAATTAATAAAAAAAATTCCACATTTTAAAATATTTCAACTATTAATGATGTCTCCTAGATTAGTTCAAGGGAAATGACTAGTGTAGTCAGAGACCCTCCCCCAAACTTAATTCAACACATGGTACACTAAGTGAAATACCAAGGAAGAGGAGGAGATGTGGGGAAATAGTGGGGGTAAGATGAGGGGAACCAGGGAGATAAATAAATAAAATGTAAAAAAGAAAAAAATAAACACTGAAAAATAATACCCTAGTGGTGAATTGAAAAATATGGAAGTATTCGAAAAAGAGACGTTGAAGTCACTCTAGAGTACCTGTGACTATCAAGGGAATGGAAAAAGAAATCTGTAGATACATACATTATCACATCCCAATAAAATAACAAAAGATATATATATATATATATATATATATATAATTTAAATAAATGTGCCAAAAACTAGTCACTAGGTCACCTCAGAAGTGGAATCATCTACAATAGAGGAATCTACCAAAGGAGAAGCAGCCCTAGAAAAAACTAGAGACATGGGCTTGACACTCAAATTGGGAGGAACCACAGGCACCTCGGGTGTGAAAACAGGGGATGTAGCAGCTGGTCCAGTAGTGGATAAGAGAACTGAATCCATGGATAAAGATTTCAGCAAGTTCTGGGATGCAGAAGGCAGAGGAGTGGATGAAGGTACGAGTGTAAGTGATGCTGCTGTTAGTGAAAGTACGATGTTGTGGAGGATAAGTAGAAAAATACCCTCCATCCGTGTTTGCATCTGAGCAAGGGAAGACTGGTGGTGCTGAAGAGAGTCCTGATGCCAACCCATCTCGGATATGCAGAGGGTGATGGGGTATCAGCCGAGGGTGCAGGGGTAGGTGGAGAGGTGGAAGGCACAAAAGAAGAGGGGATGGTGAAAGAGTAAGGAATGATGAAAGAAGTGGGGTGGGGTGGAAAAAGAACATCTTCTTGTAGATGAGGTAGGTCTGGATTAGCAACACCATTGGGAGCAACCACGTCATCTCTCTCCCCTACAGGTGTTGGGGAATCCTGTACAAGCACATAACCATCACCCTAATGCTTAAACATTCGAATGAGGAAAGCATGAGGAAGTTGAGATTCCAAGGTGATCCTAAGGGGTTTTGTGGGATAGAGAGCTCAAAAAATCCCAAATTCTGGGCCAATCAAGTGGCATACAAAACTTCCATTCAGGTTTCCCAAACGACCATGGGTCATAGAGTGGAAGTAAGAAGCTATGAGACAAGGGAGTTCATGGTAGTAATGCTAGATAATACAAGTTATAAGGTCCATGTCATGTCCAGACATTACTCCCATATCCTCATGGGGAGGAAAAAGGATGGTGCTAAAGCACCAGTAAAGGAAATGAAGGGGAGGAGAAATAATGAGTGTACTCTTTTGCGATGTGGGGGTGTACCTATTGGAATTCCCAAAAAGATCACACCACATCACAATTAAGTCAGATATCTCAGGGTGGGTAAGGGTGGAGACAGGATGTGGGGTGGTAGGATGGGGGTAGAAGTTACACATGCTCAGGCTGGGTAGGCCCCCAACCTTTATCGCTGAAGTACACGACGTGTCATAGGGCGTGCATGTCGTGCTTGTTTTTTTACAATATAAATAATAATATTTGACAATTATTTATGTAAAACATAATTATTTATAAAATAAAAATAATTGAATAAAAGATAAACCTATACAGGTAGTTTATCAAAGGATTACATGCCACATGTTTTAAAATTTGAAAAATAAAACTTCAACCTTTGGTCTAGTGCTTTGGGCGCAGTTCGAACTGGAGATTGGCCATTCCGAACATAATCCTTCAACCATTAGAGCAAAGGTTGTAGTGCTTTATGTTTTTAGTTAGTTTGGATAATTAATTTATGAGTTCATTTTTACATGAAACAATGAAAACACATGGTATGTGGTTTTAATTTGAATAAAAGGGATGAAGCATGGAGATTAGACGAGTTCGAACCTGGGTCTTTTAAATCTAGTAAAAAGACTCTACCAATCTGATAAATTCACCCACATGTAGTATCTTGTTTTAGAAAGAGTTTAAATTTTTAATAAAAACATGGATCACATGATGTATATCGAAATTCACACAGTGTTATTTTATTAATATGAAAAATGATAGAAATGGGCCTCCTGTTAGGATTCAAACCTGGGTCTTTTGGATCTGATTTACAACCCTGGCCTACTGATCCCTCCACATCATGGATTTTATTCTATGTAGAATAACTTATATTTTTTTTGAAAAGTACCACACATTCCATTTAATTAAACATAGGTTAAAAAAGATGAACCCTATACCGAAGGTAGGTATGGAGTGATTCAAACTGGTGATAACTCGGATACATTCCGATGAACTTACCATCGACACAGGAATCATCCCTATTTATTAAATTAATTAATATATAATTATAATACTAGTTATATTAGAATATACATTAAAAAGTAATGTAAATTCTGTGTGAAAAAGTGATACACGATGTGTATTTTCTAGGTTGCCTCCTCGGAAGTGCCTTTGTATTAGGTATTTGGATCGACCTTACCTTAGGGCCTTTCTACCCAAGTTTTATGGTGGAGATTGTACCCACCATGTCCTAAATTTGAAAATAGGGCCTCAAACACTTCCCATTTACCTTAAATGTTTTACTATTGGATCCAGAAACTTCCACCACACTATGGTGGAAAACCTTGATCACTTGGAAAGGTCCCGACCACCAGGACATTAATTTACTTAGAGAAAATCTCAAAAAGTAGTTAAATAATAGTACCTCATCACCAGGTTAGAATTATTTCTAATATATCATGTGGTCATGGACTACCTTTGTCTTCTCTTTATATAGCCTAGAATTCTCATATGAATCCGTCCGAATCTCATAATGTTCCATCAGTTGAAACCTGCACTTCTCTTCTACAAATTTTAGATTGTAGTCCAAAGACTTCACAACCCAATAAAATTTATGCTCAAATTATAAAAGTAAATGACATGGATTTCTATAAATAAACCAAAATGGGGACATACCTAGAGGTGTTTTGAAGGTGGTCCTGTATGTCTCTAAGGAATCATCAAGTTTCTTGGACCAATCCTTCCTTAAGGCTCCCACTGTCTTCTCTATAATATTCTTTAATTATTTATTGGAGACTTCCAATTTTCCACTAGATTGGGGATGATAAGGTATACCTACTTTATTCCTCACAACATATTTCAGAATCACATTCTGAATCAACAGATTTTCGAAATGCATCCCCCTATCACTGATCAAAGCTTATACCGATCAAAGCTCAAGGACTACCGAACTTGCTGAAAATATTTTTTTTTTCAAGAAGGCCAAAATGACCTTTGCTGTATTGTTTTTCATGGTTGCGACTTCTAACCATTTTGATAAATAATCTACATAAACTAGTATGTAAGTGTTTCCAAATGATGGGGGAAATATGCCCATGAAATCAATACCCCATATGCCAAAGACCTAGATTTCATGGATAGGGTGTTGAGGAATTTCAAATTGATGACCCATGTTACTTTCCACTGGAACCTATCACATCATGTTATAAAATACCAAACATAATTGTGCATGGTAGGCTAAAAAAATCTATATTGGAGAATTTTATCTATCATTTGGTCTGGCCTGTGATGTCCCCTATCTAGGGAAGAATAAAATAACTGATGAATTACTTGAATCTTTGTTTTAGGGATTTAGCGGTAGATCACCCCATATCCACATGAGCATAAGTACAGTGGGTCTTCCTAGAAATTTCTTTTCACATTAGGAAGAAATATTTTCTTTTCTTGGAATGAATGATCAGGGTGAACGACTCCTGTATCCAAGTAATTGGATATGTCGGCATACCATAGACGAGGTGTAACTCTAACTAAGAAAGGAAGCTCGTCTGAGAAGTCCTATTTTATTTATTTATCATATTATCTTTCCATACGAGTCAATTCCAATACGGAGAGATGACTGGAAACAAATTTTACACTACCCTTATTATCACAGATCTCCAAGACAAATTCTTGTAGGATAAGCACCTAATAAATGAGTCATGGGTTTTCATCTTTCTTGTTTAAAAAATATTTAAGTGTTGTATGGTCAGTGTAAAAAATAACTTTGGATTGCACTAAATAAGAGTGGGACTTGTCGAATGAAAAAAATAATACCATCATTTACTTCTCCGCGGTAATATAGTTAATTTTTGATTAATTTAAGTCTTTCATGGAATAGTAAATTGATCTGAATATTCTATTTATCCGCTACCTAAGAACTTCTAACATGACATAGTCACTTTCATCACACATAATCTCAAATTGTTCTCCCCAATTTGGGGAAATCGTGATAGGATCGTCTACCAATTTTTTCTTTAGAATCTGGAAGGCTGCAGTGGAGGTTTCTTCAAATTCAAAGATAACATATTTTGAAAGAAGATTGGTTAGTGGTTGAGATATCTTTGAAAAGTCACGAACTAATCTTATGTAAAAACCCACATGACCAAGAAAGCTCCAGATACACCGAACTGAAGTTGGGAGAGGTAGTTGTGAGATGAATTCAATTTTGGCTGGGTCAACTTCTATTTCATTAATAGAAATTTGATGGCCAAAGACAACACCATTTTTTTCAATAAAGTAGATCTTCTCATATTTTAAAACAATATTGTTGTGGTCACACCCTTCCAGGACCAATTCTATATTTCTTAAGAAAGTTTTTAGTTATTTTCCATATACCTAAAAATCATCCATAAAGTCTTATAGAATATTCTCAACCATATGATTAAATATTTCCAACATACATTGCTAAAAGGTGGATGAAGTATTGATCATTCCAAAAGGCATCCTTAGATAGGAAAAAGTTCCATATGGTCATGTGAAGGTGCTTTTCTCTTGGACTTTAGGAGAAATTCAAATTTGGTTATACCCAGAATAAACATACAGAAAGCAATAGAATTCGTGCCCTACTAATCGCTCTAACATTTGATCCATGAAAGGGAGTGGGAAGTTATCTTTTCATGTGGCATCATTAAGTTTTTTTAATACATGCATACTCTCCATCCCATGACTGTTCTTGTTGGGATAAGTTCATTTTTATCATTAATTATTATGGAGATACCCCCTTTTTGAGTACCACTTGCAATGGACTTATCCATGGGCTATTAGAGATCTCGTAGATGATTCCCGCATCCCAAATCTTGATCACATCTTTCTTCATACCAACATCATGGGATGAATTATCCATCACTTTGGTTTCTGAGAGGGATTGGTTCCTTCTTCAAGTAGCACATTGTGGGTGAAAATGGCTGGGCCGATCCCTTTATGATTAGCTACTATCCATGCAATAACTTGTTTTCTTTGTTTAAGTACTTGTAGAAGTGTATGATCTTTCTCTTGATAGAAAGAGGCGTTGAGTAATTCTGGAAGCATGTGATTATCACCTGAGTACCCATATTTAAAAGATTATGGGATAGGTTTGAGTTCAAGTTGTGGGTATTTTAGAACTAAGGGCATAATTGGTTCTACCTCAGCCTGCTCGAGAATATCTAGAACAATTGCATGTTTCCAATAATGACAATCTTGGATAACTATTAATTACAACTCATATATTTCATAATTAGGATTTATTTCATTTATGAATGGTTCAATAGTGATAGAATGAAATTTAATATTAGCTTCCATGTGGCTCAAGTGACCGTTCATAGTAGTCAATGCATTACAATCCTCATGTTCCATCAATGAAACCTATTTACATTCTTTGAGGACATTATAAGATACCTTTTAATCTACAACTATTAAGATCAAATAACCTTGATGAACATTGATCAAAACTTTAATAGTATCCTAGAAGGGTTTTTCCATAAAGAAATATTCCTCTTGATCTTCCTCTATGTCAAGGATGATAAAACTAGCAGGAAGAATCAACCTTCCCACTTTCATGAGTAAATCCTCAAGTAACCCTTTAGTATATTTAATGGATCAATATGCAAGTTATAGTGCCACTCAAGTAGGTTGCAAATCACTCATCCACAGATTCTTAAAGACTCCATAAGGCATAATATTGACACTATCCCCCAATTCACAAAGGTATTTCCCAAACTCATAAGATCCAATTGTGCAAGGAATTGTAAAACTACTTGGATCTTAGAGATTTTGAGGAAGACAATGTTAAAATTTTTCCGAACATTCCTTAGTGAGAGGAATTGTTCCAAAATCCTCTATCTTCTTCTTATATGAGATGATTTACTTCGTAAAATTCGTATATGTTTTCATTTGAGTTAATGCCTCTATTAAAGGGATATTAATATGACGTTTTCAGAATACCTCCCTGAATTTACCAAACTACTGATCAAACTTCATTTGCTTCATTCGTGCGAGAAATGGTAAGGGGGGTTCATAATGTGTGACCAACTATTTTTCCTTATGATATGTTGCCTCCTTATCTTTTGGTATGTCATGTGTTGAGGGGGATTCTTGGATATCGACTTCATTATTCAAAGAGGGTGTGGGTGTAGCTATATTATAACCTTTATTTTCAGTTATTTATTTGGGTAGTTTCTTTCCACTTTGTAAAGTGATAGAATTGGCCTCCTCCCATGGGTTATTCTCAGTGTTACCTGGTAGTGTATTGTGTTTCCTTGAAGAGATTTTATTGGAATGTTTTACAATATAATCCTCAAGGCTATGAATAGATGCCTCCTAATTCTAAAATATTGTTTAAGCAATTGTTATGAAATTTGACATAATTTATTCTATCTTTGATGGGTGGTCCTTCAGAGGTTATTGGGGCGTCAAATGGGGTTGTGGCTGCCTGGGTGGTTATGATGGATAAGGGTTTTGATACCATTTATGTTGAAAGGATCCATACTTCTGTTGTCTAGGATATGGATTCTAGTATTGCTATTGACTATAATCGGCTGGCCTTTGAGGATGGGGTTGATAATTTGGTTGTTACTGCCCCATCTTATGTTTGTGTTATCTTTCCAAGATGTGTTTTTGTATTTAGGGTAAATATTTAGCCCTCAATTCTATGAAACATATCTTACCTAACTTTTCAAGGCACCAACACATGTCCCTAGGCATCAACCTATGACATGATTGTCACCATATTCACTACATGCTAGGTGATTTAATGCTTGATCTTGAGATGCAATTTTCAGATTTAACACATCAATTTTCATAGACACAAAATCAAGTTGAGTAGTAATAATCTTAGTGGAATCAATATTATGCATACCCCAATTTTGAGTAACTCACTCTAAGTTCCATTGGAGGCCATTTGCAAACATATCTTTGGGCAAGTCGAAGAGTTACTTTGGGGATTTTCTCATCACCGTCCCTCTAGAAGCTACATCCACCATGGATTTGATGTTTTTCCTATGTTCGCTAAAGAAATTTTGGAATTTCATCCCCAATGGAAGGCCATGATGAGGGCAGTTCCACAAAATTTGTTGAAATAGATCCGAGGATTCATATAAATATTACAAATCATGTTTTTGAAAATTTCAAATTTTGTTCCGCAACATCCCCATCTTGGAGGGTGGAAAATACATTGACAGAAATGCCTAGGAAAATTATTCCTATGTGAAGATAGAACATTGAGGAAATCCTTTGATCCAGTACTTCAATTTATCCCTTAATGAGAAGGGGAATAAGCGAAGAAAAATAACGCCCTTGGACACCCCATGGTAGGAGAAGGTGTAACATATCTCTAAAAAATTAGAGAGATGAGCATTGGGGTCTTTGCTTGTTAATCCTACAAACTGCATCGTGTTTTAGATGAGTTAAATGATGGTGAAATTGATCTCAAACTTTTGGTCCTACACTGGTGGTCTGGAAATACCCGTATTAGCTCCATGGATGGAAGGAAGACCATACTCCATAAGGGTATGATGCGAGGGTAGTTGTTCAGGAAGAGGTGGGGGAAAAATTGTTGATCAGAAGAAAAATAAGGAACCTTACCTAGATCTAGGTACAAAAATCACTCTAGTGGGTAATTCTAAGGTTGATGCGGTCCATAACCCATAACAAATGGAACTAGTTGTTGTTGCTAATTCTGTTTTATGGAATCCATGATTTTTGTTGTTGAAAGTTAGATCTATTCATCCTAAGCATCTTGTTGTTGGTTCTGGTAGCCATATGGTATGAACTGCTATCCAACGGCTTGAACAATAACTGGGTGTCCTTTTTCCATGTTATCAATGGGAACGTTTTGGTTGTAATCACCCACAAGTGCTCGATGTCACCTAAGGATCATTCATTCAATCTCCAGATCAAGAATAAATACTTTCGATGACTCAGCACTCTTGTTATAGGTAATTCTACTGTTCATGCACCTATGATTATCTGTAAAATAGTAAACAATACAACAAGCATAAAACATGAATACTATAATAACGAAAAATTGAAATGATATTAAGAACATAATTTTTTAGAATTTTTAATTTTTATTTTCACTTTAATTATTAAAAACTGATTAATCAAAACACCATTAACTTTCACTCCCCAAAAACAATGCTTTAATTTGGAATCACGTCAGCTGAAGTATTACTTTCCACAATCTAAATTTAAATACCCAAACTTAATACTATTATAGTGAAAGTATGGTATCAATCAACATAGAGAGGATGTTACTGTAATTTGTTTCTCTAGTATGTAATTAATTAAGTTATTTCTACTAAACATTAGAGTCTACGTTTTTATGTTTCAAGGGTAGAGTAATTATATAATTCAATTTCTTGATAAATTAATTTTAAAGATAAATAAAAACACAAAAATTTGATTTTGATGATAAGTGGAAGAAATGCATCAGGGCTGTGGATTATTAAGATAATTAATAAATCAATTTTCTTATGAGGCTATGTTTTTCATGATAACTCACATCTCTATGTTTTAGGTATAATGGAACTCCCTTGGTCTGGTGAATTTCATTTGAATAATTGGAAACCAATTCCTTGGTCTGTAATTTGGTTTCTATTAATTTTTTTTATTTGTAACCCCATTTGAGAAGATGAGTCCACCTAATGATCATGGATGTTATTAATCATAATTCCTCATAAGATCCATATAAATACCATTCTTGATCTAATATGGGGTTTCCTCTAATGTTATGAAAGATTTTTTGAGGGATTATGAGAGAAATATAAATAACATGATTATAATATAGAAATTGATAAACAATAACCAACAGTCATAAAAAACCCCAACACATATGTGATTCAGCTACACATGGATTAACTAGTGAATAGGAGACTTGTGATACCTAAGTTAAACTTCATACAAACTTTTGATTGAAAATCATTAGGAAGGTATAAGTAACACCACCTCTCTTCTCTTCTCTCCTTCTTCTCCTATTGGGAATCTTCAGAATTTTCCCCTTTCTCTGTCTGAGTATGAGTTCCAAATTAGTAGGGTCATCCCTCTTATTTATAATTTATAGAAATACATGTAATGTACTCAAACGTACATAGTGTGTAACCAAGTCAACCTGACCTGGTCCATTTTTGTCCATCGGTGGGTGAGCTACCGCACTGCCCCTGACATTGAATGTGATACCTCTTGGTTATTGGGGGTACACAGTGTTTAACGCCACCTATAACGACCCATACATTACATAAATTTTTAGTAATTCAAAATTTAAGTACACTTATTACAACATATAACAAAACCATGAAAGGACCGTATAGGTATAGTGTCTTTAGAAACTGGGAAACATAAACAACTGGTTCATAAAGCGTCTACACTGTCTCCCATTTATTTCATCATATCTATAGTCCCTTTTGGCATATCTTACTTAATAACCTTCTTCCTAACCTAGGGAAATAAAACATACAAAAGGGTGTGCTCAAATTCTTAGTAAGGGTAAACAAAAGAAATACCAATCACATCATATACATAATAACATAACATTTTGGAAATCTTACCCTGCAAAAGAGATCATAATTTCATAACATAGGATAAATCATGGTTGTGAAATGTAATCACAATAATCATAACTTAAAACATTAAGCATTGTGGAATACACACATAATCATAGAGAATCATTTCTTATTAGTCAAGACTCATTGCCAAGACTATCTTAGTGGACAAAGTCCATTTCTGAATCGAGTTCATTCCTTGTTTCAGTCCTGTTTCACTGAATCGGTTTAACCTGCCATTCCAGCCATGTCTATATCAAGAGATATAAAATCTTTACCCAATTCATTGGAGGGAGATATATGTCCCACCAATCTCATAATGATACCATTCTTATGTGAGTCACAAAATCATAAACCATACATCATAGCATAACCCATGTAACAAAAAATGGGATTCTTAAACATCGTGACATCATTAAATAATTTATATAAGATAAAGGAATTCATAAAAATAATTCTATCACAAAATAATCAAATAAATGTAATAATAGGGATAGAAACATAACCCTTTATTATCTTATATGGAAAATAATTTTGACAAAACACTTGAACTCCATTCTTGAGGAAAATATCCTTTCTACTTCAAAAACACTTTTCATTTCTTAACATGTCATACAATTCTAAACTAAAAGAAGTTGATTAAAAATAAACTTGAAAACTTATAAAGTAAGCTTCTTGGAAATAATGTTTTAAGAATCCATTCATGCCTTATAAGTAAAAAAAACATTATTCTCGTACTATTGTCGGAAAAGTCAAAAAGTACCTCGTACGAAAAACAACAAAAGATTCCTTTCATATCTTATACTAAAAACTCACCGAAGGGTAAAATTGGATTTAAACAATTCTATGTGTATGGAAATAATATTACATATTGAGGAAACATGGATGTGGATGATAAAATACACCCCAGTAAATTCCAAAGTATAAACAATCTCGGATAAAAATGAGATTGTGATATTTCCCTTACCTTAGGTCCGATTTTCTTTGTAAGTGTCCGAACCACTTGTATAATGATTTAAATAATGTCATTGACTTATTCTTGAATCATACTCATTGTTATGATATCATATATGGTCATATTCTTAGCTTCTTATTAGTAATATTTCATTGTTACTTGTTATTCGGATGTTTATTGCTTTTTGTTCTTATGCGTGTTTTGTCGAATAAATTCTTATTCTTATTTTTGGGTTAGGATAACTCATTTCTAGAATGGTATTAGTGTAATATATATCATATTAATTCATTCAATTCATTTATATAATCTTTATGCAATGAAGATTATGTAGAACGTGTCGCATCACATCGTGGAGACGGCATTCCATACGTACGCACGAGCGATGATATCATTCCCATGATCGTGAAATTGTAATGGAGTGTATGTATACTATATCATAATAAATATCACTTTACAATAATAATTTATAGTTATTATTTACACCATTATACCCATCCAAGTAAGGTGGTGGTGGAAAATAGATTACACCACGGCGTGGAGACGGTATTCCGTACGTACGCACGCGCGGTGATTTCGTTTTCCGTAGGATGGATAGATGGTGAAATATGGTTGTTTCATACATATCATAACATATCAGTATATGAATGATACTGATGTTATTACTTCATAATGAAACAACTAAATAAGAAGATGTGTAAGAAGAAATAAAGTTGAATAAATCGGTAACGGACATTACCTCTTCTTTGAAGGGCCTCTTTGAGACCTCCTTTTAGGGCACTAACATTGGTCTTTGAAGAAAACCAGGACCTCCAGGATGTTTCTAGGGAAGTGTAGAGGAGAAATTCGCAGGGTTTGGCTGAGCTTGAAGGCTCAATGTGGTGTGAGGAAGAGACGGAGGAGGTGACCTTTTATAAGGGAGGAGAGGGGCACCTTTGGAAAAACAAAAAATATTATTTTATTATAAAGTCATATTCGGTTTTAAATAGCTTAAAATTAATTTATTTAAAAGATAAGGTGGAGATGGGTAGTGATCTTCTCATCCAATATAATTTAGACAAGTTTAGGTTCCTATTTTAACCTTATCATTTAGATTTAACTTTAAGTTAAATAATTTTACTTTTACCGTGTCTTCTTGTGTTCTTACACTATAAGGTTAATAAACTTACTATAACAAGACCAAAGAACCCCAAGTTGTTTATTATTAATATATATAACCGTATCTAAGTCATTTGGCCAAACCTTAGATTTTTAGGAATAAAATAACAATTAAAAATATAATATTTGTTTTAAAAACTATTTTATGTCAATTTTGACACTATTTAGTAATTGATTTTTGTGAAAATCATAACAGAAATATTAGTTCGAAAAAAGTGAATTAAATCAATAATAACATGTCATATTAACATAGAAAATTATTGTAATGCATAAAAAGTCTCAAATTACATTTATTTGGGTATTTATAACATCAATTATGTCAATATTGCATTAATAAGATAATTACTGCATCATCATTGTGTCAAAAATAAATTACATTATTTAATGTCTAAAATTACAAATAAAATATCATTATGTATGAAATCTTTTTATATTTCTAATAAATATTTATAGTCGAATTTATCTTATGTATAACCCTATATTAAAAATGATTTACTTATTAAACATTGATTTTAACTATTTTAACCCTTCTTTAAATAAATTAATAATAAATGTCCTAATCTAATCCAAGTGGGACTAAATGGTCATATTTTATTCCTAAGGTTGTTTTCGGTCGAATTAAACTTATCCAATAGAATTAGGACATGTGTTAGGGTAATAATAATATCATTTTTACCCGTAATTACCCTATTTACTTTTAACCGTGGTAAAAAAAAGTAAAAAATTACTATTCACCAAAAATTATTTTCATCTCATTGAATCACATTTTACTCACTGAAATCAACTATGTATCTCGGATTTTTGAAATTCCACTCACAGAAGCGGTAAAATTAAGGTTTATGTAAATTTGCAAATTCTCCTAAGAGGTGGGTAAAAGACGGTCAAAAGTTCAATAAAATTTTTATATATCTAAAATTATTATAAAATGACTCCAATTAATTTCATTGAACTTATATAGGTATTATGTATCAATTTTGACATAAAATAAATTTAAATAAAATAAATAATTATTTAAATAAAAATTCGGTTTTTAAATAGTAACCTAGTGTTTTCACTATTCATCAAAAATTGAAAGTTTTCAGAAAAATACCAAAATTTCACCCTAGGATAATTTCGATATTACGAATCCAAAAATGAAGTCCATTTTGAAAAATAGAATTTATAAAATTTCAAAAAGTGGTTATTACTATTCATAACAACTAGTTTTAATAATATTTTAATAGCATATTGTTGTTTAGTGAAACTCAGTATTGCGTACGATGCAAGCTATCGAGGAAGGACGCATTTGCGTGTAAAGAAAGCCAAGATAGTGTTGTGTGTAGTGAAAGATTCCTTTGATGATTTATATAACATAAAAACAAAATATTTACCGTAAAAGTCTCGGGTGTTACATTCTACCCCCCTTAAAATGAATTTCGCCCTCGAAATTCGTCACTTTGTAACAAACAGATAAGGATACCTCTCCCTCATAATATCCTCGAGCTCCCATGTAGCTTCTTCTAATAGGTGGTTCCTCCATAAAACATTCACCAAGAGAGTGGTCTTGTTCGTAGGAATTTTTCACTACGATCCAAAATCTCTATCGGCTGTTCTTTATAAGAAAGATCTTGCTCCAGCAGTACAACTTCTGAGCTCAGTACATGTGAAGGATCAGGTATGTACTTCCTCAGGAGAGATACATGGAACACATCGTGAACTTGAGAGAGATTCTATGGGAGCGCCAATCAGCAAGCTACCTTCCCAACACGATCCAGTATTTCGAAAGGACCGATATACCTAGGGCTCAACATTCCTTTCTTTCCAAATCTCATTACTCTCTTCCAAGGAGATATTCATAAGAACACTTTATCACCCACTTCAAACTCTAAGTCTTTTCTTCGGTTGTCGGCATAACTTTTTTGTCGACTCTGAGATGCTCTTATGTGTTGTTGAATAGATCAGACCTTTTCTTCCATCTCATCAACAAAATCAAGTCCTAATAGCTTTCTTTCCCCAACATCATCCCAACAAGTTGGAGTCCTACATTTATTTCCATAGAGAGCTTCATAAAGAGCCATCTGAATACTAGAGTGAAAGATATTATTATAATAAAATTCCACCAAAGGTAGGTGTTGATCCCAACCACCTTTGAAATCCATAGAGCAAGCTCTCAACAAATCTTCTAGAGTTTGAATTGTCTTCTCAGACTAACCGTCTGTCTGAGGATGATAAGCAGTGCTGAAACTCAACTCTGTATCTAGAGTATGCTGAAGACTTCACCAGAATTTTGAGGTAAACCTCGAATCCCTATTAGATATAATAGAAAGTAGTACTCTATTCAATCTTACCACTTACTTTACATATATCCTGGCAAGCTGATCCAGAGATAAATCCTCTCTAATAGCAATGAAGTGTGCAGACTTTGTAAGATGGTCAACTATGACCCAAATAGCATTATTGCCTTTGGATGTTTTAGGAAGTCCAGTGACAAAGTCCATAATGATGTTTTCTCATTTCCATTCAGGTATGGGTAATGGTTGTAACATCCCCTTAGACTTCTATCTCCCAGCTTCAACTTCCTAATAAACCAAGCATCAATAGACATATTCAGCAACATCTCTTTTCATGCCATCCCACCATAAGTACTCTTTCAGGTCCCTATACATCTTCGTGCTTCCAAGATGAATAGAGAATGAAGAAGTATGAGCCTCATCCAGCTGCTCCTTCTTTAATTCTGGGATGGGAGGTACACAAACTTGATTCCTGAACTTTATTATCCCATCACAATCAAGGTTGAATTATGGAATATTTCTCACCTTCTTTTGTAACTCTACATCTTGTTTCTGCACCTCTTTAATCTTAACATGTATAGATGGTTGAAAATTCATTTGAGAAAGATACTATTTTCCCCTTTCATTATAATTCCAAGATCCATCCTTTATAAATCCATAAATATTGGATCTTTTGTGATCCTCATAATGGATAAACAGGCATGGTATTGTCGACTTAATGCATCTTCCACCTTGTTTTCTTTCCCAGGGTGGTAATGAATTGAGCAGTCGTAATCCTTAATCAGCTCTAACCATCTTCTTTGGCACATATTCAGCTCTTTTTTTGTGAAAATATACTTTAAACTTTTATGATCAGTATAAATGTCACACCTTTCTCCATAAATATAATTCCTCCAAATCTTTAATGAAAATATTACCGCAGCTAACTCCAAATCATGGGTTGGGTAATTTTTCTCAAGGATTTTCAACTGTCGTGAGGCATAATATATCACTATTTCATTTTTCATAAAAACACTCCCCAATCCCTTCTTGGATTCATCACTGTAGATCACAAACCTTTCTCCACTACAAGGCAGTGTGAGCATAGGTGCAATGGATAACCTTCTTTTCAACTCCTTGAAATTCTCTTCACATTCCTTGGTCCAAACAAACTTAACTCCATTTTGAGTCAACCTGGTGAGTGGATTAGATAATCGTGAAAAAACATTCACAAAACGTCGATAATATCCATCCAAACCAAGAAAACATCGGATCTCAGTTACTGTTGTTTGTCTTGACCATCTTTTAATAACCACTATTTTTGCTGGATCCACAGATATCCCCTCTTTTGAGATTATATGACCCAAAAAATGAAACTTTTTGAATCCAAAATTCACACTTGGTAAATTTGGCATAAAGATTCTCCTTTCTCAGGGTCTTCAATATAATTCTCAAGTGATCTTCATGTTATTCATTGCTCTTTGAATATACAAGAATATCTTCTATAAAGACTACCACAAACTGATCAAGATAGTCTCTAAAGACTCTATTCATCAGATCCATGAAGATAGTAGGGGCATTAGTAAGACCAAATGACATCACTATAAATTCATAGTGTCTATACCTTGTACGGAAAGCCTTATTTGGTATATCCTCGCTTTTGACCCTTAATTGATGATACCCTGAATGAAGATCAATCTTGGAAAAGTATTGAGCTCCATGTAGTTGGACAAATAAGTCATCAATGCGTGGGAGAGGATATTTTTCTTGATAGTGATGTTGTTAAGTTCTCAATAATCAATGCAGAGTCTAATTGATCCATCTTTCTTCTTAAAAAATAGAACATGTGCTCCCCAAGATGAAGCACTAGGGTGTATGAACCCCTTATCAAGATTCTCTTTGAGTTTCTTCTTCAATTCCTGCAACTCAATTAGGTCCATTCTATAGGGTGTCTTTGAAATAGGTAAAGCACCCGGTACGAGTTCTATTGAAAACTCAACTTTACGATTTGGTGGAAGACCCGACAATTCCTCCAGAAAGACATCATCAAACTCCCATACAATGGGAATATTATTAATCGTGAGTTTCTGACCAACCATTTGAGATAAATAACCTTCATTTAGTGGAATCAAGACCCATAAGATGGAAGAAATTTCCACTGGAAGGTTATGTTCATCCTTGCATCGATAGACGATCAAATATTGATCTGGAATATGAAATACGACTTCCCTTCTTTGGAAATTGATATGAGATCCATATAGAGAAAGCCAATCCATGCCAAGAATCACATGAAATTCCACTATAGGAAGGATCACAAGATTTGCAGGAAGCACTTTCCCACAATCTTCAATCAGAGAAGAATTATAAACTTTTGATGCGACTGTTGTGCCATTAGGGGTTTTCACAGCTAACTCAACATCTAATTGTTGAGGTAATACAGAGATACCCTTAGAAAATTCTTCAGAAATAAAAGAGTGGGTGGATCCAGAATCAAATAAAACATTTGCTACTTTAGAGTGGATGGTAAGTGTACCTTTCACAACTTCGTTATCGTACTCCACATCGCTGAAAGAAATTTCATGTGACTTTCCTTTGTCTTTAGCCTTAAGAGTTTTTTGACGTCGATCATCATCAACAATCCTTGGATTTGGGCATTGATTGGTATAATTCCCCATTTCCTTGCACTTGTAACATTGAAGTGTAGTAGGTTCATTCTGTGTATCCCTTCCTTTGTTTTCATCATTAGACATCTTCTTCCCATCATTGCGGAATTCAAATGCTCAATGACCTTTTTTTTCCACATTAGAAACATTTACTTGTCCTTTTAAGACAACTCCCTCCATGTTTCTTTCCACACTTTGAGCATAAGGGAAAGATCATCTTCTTTTCAGTGTGATCTTTAGATTTTCCTTTGAATTCCATTTTCCTCTTCTTATCAAACCCATATGACTGATGGGTTACTCCAATCTCCATCTCAACTTTGAGAGCACATCGAACGATTTCCTCGAATCTATTGAAGTCGCTTATGGATAAGGCCCTTCGAAGACTTGGTTTTAATCCACTAAAGAATCGATCGATCTTACTCTCAGGTTGGATAATAATGCCAGAAGCATACCTTGCAATTCTTGTAAAATTTGCTTCATAGGTACCAACAGATTTATCATCCTTTTGCTTTAGTTCAAGAAACTCCTTCTCTATCTCTGTTCGAAGAATACGAGGGAAGTACTTATTAAAAAATAAGTTCTTGAACTCGTCCCATTCCATGGACTCAATTTCATCTCTTTGCCTCGTATTCTTGATAAGATTCCACCATTGATCAACATCACCTTCCAAATGATACACTGCTAAGATGACTTTATCATGCTCAGAACATTGAAGAACTGAAAATATCTTTTCAGTAGTACTAATCCATTGTTCAGAAACTTATGGTTCAGTAGACCTGCTAAATGAAGGTGGACGCTGCCTCATGAAGGATTCAACAGAATGTTTCTCCTTAATTTGATCATTTGTAAGTCCTGGATGATTCATAGCTTGAGAAAGTTGTGTGATCATGGCTACAAGATTTTTCATTCCAGCTCCCATAACGTTTGGTTGCTCAGGGGGACAATCATTGCATTGCCTGTCGCATTCCGCATTAACACGATTCCTTCGGGTTCCAGCCATTGACTAAAACCAAGAATAAAATCATGAGAAACACTAATTAGAATAGGAAAACCACATAATCAAGAATAAAATTTCACACTTAAGGTCTTATCATAGGTTATTCAAGGACATTTCTAAAACACCAAGATTGTGTTCTATGCTTAGACTTATCCTTAGGGTTCTTACTAAGGCTTTCATATCCTAGTTTCCAAAGGTTGACTATACCTTTCCTCCGATACCAACTATAATGACCCATACTTTACAAACATTGTTAGTACTACAAAATTGAAGTACACTTATTACAACATATAAAAAAACCATGAAAGGACCGTATAGGAATAGTGTCTTTAGAAACTGGGAAACATAAACAACTGGTTCATAAAGCGTCTACACTATCTCCCATTTATTTCATCACATCTATAGTCCCTTTTGGCATATCTTACTTAATAACCTTCTTCCTGATCTGGGGAAAGAAAACATACAAAAGGGTGAGCTTAAATGCTCAGTAAGGGTAAACAAAAGAAATATCAATCACATCATATTCATAAGAACATAACATTTTGGAAATATTACCCTGCAAAAGAGATCATAATTTCATAACATGGGATAAATCATGGTAGAGAAATGTAATCACAATAATCATAACTTAAAACATGAATCTTTATGAAATACACACATAATCATAGAGAATCATTTCTTATTAGTCAATACTCATTTCCAAGACTATCTTAGTGGACAAAGTCCATTTATGAACCGAGTTCATTCCTCGTTTCAGTCCTGTTTCACTGAACCGGTTTAACCTACCATTCCATCCATGTCTATCTCATGAGATATAAAATCTTTACCCAATGCATTGGAGGGAGATATAGGTCCCACCCATCTCATATTGATACCATTATTATGTGTGCTACAAAATCACAAACCATACATCATAGCATAACCCATGTAACAAAAATGGGATTCTAAAACATCGTGACATCATAAAATAATTTATATAAGATAAAGGAATTCATAAAAATAATTCCATCACAACATAATCAAATCAATTTAATAATAGGGATAGAAACATAACCCTTTATTATCTTAGATGGAAAATAATTTTGATAAAACACTTGAACTCCATTCTTGAGGAAAACAACCTTTCTACTTCAAAAACACTTTTCCTTTCTTAACATGTCATACAATTCTAAACTAAAAGAAGTTGACTAAAAATAAACTTTAAAACTTGTAAAGGAAGCTTCTTGGAAATAATGTTTTAAAAATCCATTCATGCCGTATATGTTAAAAAAAACATTCTTCTCGTACTTTTGTCGGAAAAATCAAAAAGTACCTCATATGAAAAACGGAAAAAGATTCCTTTCATATCATTTAATAAAAACTAACCGAAGGGTAAAATTGGATTTAAACAATTTTAGGTGGATGGAAATAATATTACATATTGAGGAAACATGGATGTGGATGATAAAATACAGCCCAGTAAATTGCAAAGTATAAACAATCTCGGATAAAAATGAGATTGTGATATTTCCCTTACCTTAGGTCTGATTTTCTTTGTAAGTGTCTGAACCTCCTGTATAATGATTTAAATAATGTCATTGACTTATTCCAGAATCATACTCATTATTATGATATCATATATGGTCATATTCTTAGCTTCTTATTAGTAATATTTCATTGTTACTTGTTATTCAGGTGTTTATTGCTTTTTGTTCTTATGTGTGTTTTGTCGAATAAATTCTTATTATTCTTTTTGGGTTATAGATACCTCATTTCCCTAATGGTATTAGTGTAATATATATCATATTCATTCATTCAATTCATTTATATAATCATTATGCAATGAAGATTATGTAGAACGAGTCGCATCACATAGTGGAGACGGTATTCCGTACGTACGCACGAGCGATGATATCGTTCCCATGATCGTGAAATTGTAATGGAGTGTATGTATACTATTTCAGAATCAATATCACTTTACAATAATAATTTATAGTTATTATTTACACCATTATACCCATCCAAGTAAGGTGGTGGTGGAAAATAGATTACACCACGGCGTGGAGACGGTATTCCGTACGTATGCACGCACGGTGATTTCATTTTCCGTAGGACAGATAGATGGTGAAATAGGGTTGTTTCAAAATTATAATAACATATCAGTATATGAATGATACTGATGTTATTACTTATTAATTAAACAACTAAAGAAGAAGAAGTGGAAGAAGAAATAAAGTTGAATAAATCGGTAACAGACATTACCTCTTCTTTGAAGCGCCTCTTTGAGACCTCCTTTTAGGGCACTAAAATTGGTCTTTGAAGAAGAACAGGACCTCTAGGATGTTTCTAGGGAAGTGGAGAGGTGAAATTGTCAGGGGTTGGCCGAGCATGAAGGCTCAAAGTGGTGTGAGGAAGAGAGGGAGGATGTGCCCTTTTATAAGGGAGGACAGGGGCACCTTTGGAAAAACTAAAAATATTATTTTATTATAAAGTCATATTCGGTTTTAAATAGCTCCAAATTGATTTATTTAGAATCTAAGGTGGGGATGGGTCGAAATAATCTCATCTAATAGAATTTAGACAAGGTTATGTTCCTATTTTAACCTTATCATTTAGATTTAACTTTAAGTTAAATAATTTTACTTTTACCATGTCTTCTTGTGTTCTTACACTATAAGGTTAATAAACTTACAATAACAAGCCAAAATAACCCCAAGTTGTTTATTATTAATATATATAACCTTATATAAGTAATTTGGCCAAAAATTAGATTTTTATGAATGAAATAACAATTAATAATATAATATATGTTTTAAAAACTATTTTATGTCAATTTTGATACTATTTAGTAATTGATTTTTTTGAAAATCATAACAGAAAGATTAGTTCGAAAAAAGTAAATTAAATCAATACTACCATGTCATATTAACATATAAAATTAATGGAATTCATAAAAAGTTTCAAATTACATTTATTTGGGTATTTATAACATCAATAATGTCAATATTTCATTAATAAGATAATTATTGCATCATCATTGTGTCATAAATAAATTAAATTATTTAATGTCTAAAAATTACAAATAAAATATAATTATGTAGGAAAGATTTTTAGATTTCTAATGAATATTTATAGTCGAATTTATATTATGTATAACCCTATATTAAAAATGATTTACTTATTAAACTTTGATTTTAACTATTTTAACCCTTCTTTAAATAAATTAATAATAAATGTACTAATCTAAACCAAGTGGGCCTAAATGGTCATATTTTATTCCTAAGGTTGTTTTTGGTCTAATTACACTTATCCAATAGAATTAGGACACGTTTTAGGGTAATAATAATATCATTTTTACCCGTAATTACCCTATTTACTTTTAACCGTGGGAAAAAAAAGTAAAAAGTTACTATTCACCAAAAATTATTTTCATCTCATTGAATCACATTTTACTTACTGACATCAACTGTGTCTCTTGGATTTTTGAAATTCCACTCACAAAAGCGGTAAAATTATGTTTTATGTAAATTTGCAAATTCTCCTAGGAGGTGGGTAAAAGACGGTCAAAAGTTCAATAATATTTTTATATATCTAAAATTATTATAAAATGACTCCAATGAATTTCATTGAACTTATATATGTATTATGTATCAATTTTAACCTAAAATAAATTTAAATAAAATAAATAATTATTTAAATAAAAATTCGGTTTTTAAATAGTAACCTAGTGTTTTCACTATTCCTAAAAAATTAAAAGTTTTCAGAAAAATACCAAAATTTCACCCTCGGCTAATTTCGATATTCCAAATCAAAAAATGAAGTCCATTTTGAAAAATAAAATTTACAAAATTTCAAAAAGTTGTTATTACTATTCATAATTGCTAGTTTTAATAATATTTTAATAGCATATCGTTGTTTAGTGAAACTCGGTATTGCGTACGACGCAAGCTATCGAGGAAGGCCATGTTTGCGTGTAAAGAAAGCCAAGCTAGTGTTGTGTGTAGTGAAAGATTCCTTTTATGATTTATATAACATAAAAAAAATATTTCCCATATAATTCTCGGGTGTTACACCACCCACATGGCATGTAATGTCAAATGTTAGCCAACAACCACTTCTAGAAGGGGGAAAACAGCATGTACATGGTAATGACACGACGTGTAATCACTGGCCGACAACATTGGTGTGTAATTGGTCTTACCGATCCATGTTTGGGGTAATAGTACATGAAATGTGTAATAAGTACACGTCGTGTATATTCGAAATTCTGTTTTAACCTTTCTTGATTTGTGTCTTAGGCTGGAAAATACCTAAAAAGCATCATGATCAGCGAATTAAGGAAATTTTTCTTGAAATCAACACATATATCTAATGAAAAAATGTTTTTATATTCAATAACATTCATGAAAAGGTATACACAATTCGGTCACATCAAATACTTACCCCTCTATTGACATTTTTTCCTTTGTGGATGGTTCCACCTTAGTTGGAAAAACCACAAAGAACCCCACATGAGTGTCCTCTCATTGGAGATGACATGATTTTCAACTATTAGCATTATCCCAACCTTGAATTCCATAGGAATATTCTCATTCCATATCATATTCTCACCATCTTTCAAGCCTGGGATTATATCTACAATTTCAGCTTCCTTAATATAGTTAAGATGATTCTCTAAATGAGGAATATTATTGAGATGATGAACACATATCACTTTTGGAATATTTGATTACCTTACATCTCCTTTTAGGATATTTAAAGAGTTAGTGGAATTAGTAGCCACTACTTTATGAAAATTTTATTCCTGCACAAATTCTTCAGATATTTTTGATAGTTCATTGGAATCTATGTCCATAACAAGGTCATCCAATTTGAGAAGAGACTCTGAGAGAATAACATGAAATACTTTAAGATATAGTTAGTAATTTTTACATGACATCATAATTGTGTTTAGTTTATATACATGAATATTGAAGTTATTCTTGATTGACAGGTTTAGGGGGTTATAACTACTAGTATGTTTCCCTCTGTGGATGTGGTCTTGTCATAATAGATATAAAATCCATACGAGGAACCCTTATTAGTAACTTCAGGAATTAATCTAGATCCATTAAGGGATGAAAGGGAGTAAGATCAATTGATAGATAAATTCTCAATGTCAGTATCTTAGTATACACCTATATGTGCAAAATAAACCAAAGAAGAGTTTGAATAGTAATAAAGATAAAATAAATATTTAGACAATGACTTCACTGTCCACTGAAATTTGACATCAAAAAGTATAATGCTACTCTATGCCTCTATAAACACTAATATTGGATGAAGAAAAAGAGAAAGTCCCCCCTCCAACTCTTCTTTCATAACTCACTGACCCGAGGAGAACACTGCCTCCCAAGAAGACTTTCTCTCTACATAAATGGGAATGTTGGTCGTAGTATACCTAGGATGCTTCATTGGTGGAAGCTCCATTTTGACCATATATAAATTGAAAAGATAATTTAAGTCAAAAATGGTTTCTCAATAAGAATAATTATTTGGTTACATGACATACATCATTGGGATCAAAAAATTAATGCCAATCACTGGTAGATCGATTGACTAGCCTTTTGATGATGACCCATACCATCATATACTTCACCCACCTCATAGTGGGAATCTCACTCTTAGTTTTCTTGAGGAGAATATAAATCTCTCAGAAGAACTTTCCCACCTACATGGGGTTGGTATTATAATTGAAGTCTGGGCATGCCCATATATCCGTAAGTTGAGGAATGTGAACACCAAAATAGACGATTGACCATAAAAACCTGATGTCAGAGGGCCTGTTTTTTCAAAATTGTACTGAAACATGGTGTATATAGTCTGAGTATTCATTGGAAAGTTGTGGAGAAGACACAATATCCTTTATATTAACTACATTTGTAAGCCTTTCATCCTTATTTAGAGTCTATATGGATAAATATTGGCTCTCTTCCCACTAATGGTGACTTGATCATCTCATCCCGACTTCAATTTTCATTGGATCCTCTAATAAAATTCATTGTGATACTCATGGTTGATGGAGTTTTGGTGACTCTAGGGATTCATCACAATACTCTTGGAGATCCATTTTTATTCACCTTTCCCTTCCTAATGTTTCTACAGCATTAACACAAGGGATGGAACCTTTAAGAATTTTCTGAGGATACGAAGAAATCCAAGAGTTGGCATATTTAGGGGCCAACCCAAAAAATGTGATCAATAGAGTCAAATTTATCTCATATTGAGTGGATTACTAAGCTATAATCACATAAGGTATTAATTCCTCTATTGGATGATTCTCTGCTCAAATATCCATTTGCAGATATATGATTGACCATTGTTGGAACCTAATTTATCATGCAAACCTACAGGATAGATAAGCCTCGTAGATGATCTTACCTTCAACCAGTGTCACTAGGAAATAGTCTCTCATAAAAATTACGTAAGACAATAATTAATATTTATCCTAACAATTTTCAATAATAGTCCAAGTATAAGTATCACTATAGGTAAAAAAGTTAAATATGGAAGATCTTACCACTAATACATACTCCATAAATAATGGAAATAGTCTATATATAACTTAAATGAATGGGAATAATCAATACTTATGGGTTCCAACATCACTATGGAGTGCATATGAATTGAAATGTGCTTTCACCCTTCCCTATAATAGATAAAATGGCCCCAAAAAAAGAATGGATAATTTACCATGTACACATGTAACAAGATCTTATGGAACTTTACAAGAACGGGTATAGAAAAACCAGTATTCTCTCATTAAACTATCATGTCCTCCATAAAAAATGAACCTAGATGGAAACAACTATGAGGGTCATGGACTAGAAGCAGATAAGTGATCATTAAAATTTCTCAAAATCCCACCAGTCCAGTCTAGGTGGGGTATAATATTTAAACTTGTAACACCACTTTTTATATTATCCCTATTACACTACAACCAAATATTTTCTTATTATTCCTTTATTTTCTATTTTAGGACATCCCACGGGGCTCTTGTAGCTCTATTGTAACACCCAAATATTTAGGAAAACATTTCTTTAAATAATTAATTTGTTTAGTAGAATTCTCCAAATGAAACACCTAACTAAAATGATCCATGATATATATATTATTAATAAAAACTAGTAATAATAAAACCTCTAATAAATAAAAAAACTTTAATCAATTAAAATTCATATGCAAAATAGAATTAAGAACACCTAAAGTTTTAAAAGAGAACTTTCCGATAATTTTTTTAATTAATATATTTTATTCTGACAAAAAAAAATTCTAAATTTTAGAATTTGAAAGTTTTAAAATGAATTTAATTTTTTAATTTAAAATATCATAATTTTCCTAAGATTATTTTTTGGAATTTTTCTAAAATAATTATTTTTAAGTGAATACTGGGAATTACAAGTTATTCCAATATTGCTAATTTTAGGACATTATAAATATTTGATAAAGACTTATAAGTTTATAAATAATTTCAATTGATTAAATATTTATTTAATGAGTTAAATTATTTATTTTAAAATATATTTTTGATCTTAGAAAACTTGTGTTAAAAATTTTAGAACATATGTAACATTTTATTCTAATTTAAAAACTATTTTCACTTTTTTTACTCAAACATTTTAATGGAAATATTTAGTTTTGTCTTTATTTGGAATCCAAATAACTCTTTTTTGTTTTATAATAAACCAATTTTTATCATGAAAGTCAATGAAATTTAAAAATTTATACTACACATAAATTTTAAGCTTAAAAACAAATGTTTTCTAAAACTGGGTTTTATATGTTATGTATAATAATATTGAAATTAAAATTTATAACCATTATAAATTTTATTTTATAACATTATTCTCATATTTTAGATCAAAATTTTTATTCTATGTAATATTTTCAAGTGAATTTTTGGGTATATAATAATTTATTAGGGTAAATATTAGTTACTTTAGTAAAACAATGATTTTTCATAGAATGATATTATTATAAATATTGTTTATTATTTAAAATTAAATGAATATATTTTAAATTAATACTATAATATTATGTTTATAAATATATACAAATAAATTAACACACATTTATTTTATAATTAATGATAAATAATATTAAGAACACTTAAGAATTAAAAGGTTATTTTCTATAAAAATGAGTTATCTAGACATTATATGTTTTAATTTAAAAGTTAAATTTTAAATATTTATACATTTAATTTGTATATATAGATCTAAACTTAAGATTAATTATGTCTAAATTTGATAATAAGGGTTATTTAAATTTTTTAGTAATAAAATAATTACCATGATAAAACTTTAATCAAGATTAATATCAGAAAAATGGGTAAATAAAGTTTCTTAAATGTTAAATAACTAAAAGGTCACTTACACCTTCAAGAAGTATTTTTAGCTATGAAATCCATACCCACATGTATCACTTACCATTTTCCGATCTGACTTACCTAACTCAGCCAACCCACCTAAAGTCCATGTGATTCAATTCTTACCCCTACCTAACTTTAGTTTCCATAAAAGCCACTCCTTTTCATCTATAAATGGAGCTCACTCCCAAAAATTATATAATCCCTATAAATTAAAATGAATTTATCACTAATTTACCTTCCAAATACATCTATAAATCCCTCCTTAGGGTTTCTGAATGTTTTAAAGAGTCCCCTATTAAACTTTAAGATGTTTCTTATCATGGTAAGAGTTCTCCTCCTCCTCCTTTTGATTCAAGTACTCCTTTTATGATAAAATATTTTATTTATAAATGATTATGCTTCCATATGTTCATAATAAATACATTTATATCCAAATGATACAATATGTATGATATATTTTACATCTCACATTAAATCCATTTCATAACCCATTTTTTATAGTTGGCAAGCTGCCAAAATCACTCCTTAATTCTCTACCTTCTATTTTCAATCCAAGAACTTCCTTTTTTGTAATAATTTTTATTTTCATATGATTATAATTCCATGAGTTCATAATCAATCCTTTACTATTCAATTTATTTCTTATAAATATTATACTATATTTCTCACTCATTAAACCCATTCCATAATACTTTGGTGTATCCATCATGCCGTCAAAATCATTCCTTAATTTTTAATCTTCATGTCATGAATACCCAACTCTAATATCCTTAAAGGGTATCCAAATAAATAATGTTTATAAAAGGTTATAGATATGATAAATGTTATAAAATATGTGCTTTATATATTTATGTTTTTTATATTGGATCTTAGAGTACATTCGACTAAGTAGAGAATAGGGTAAGAGTTCACGTCTCAATCACCCTTCATTGAGACATTATTTAATATTATACACCAATATTCATTTTTATTTGGTAACTAAACCCTAATTGAATTATAATATCATAAAATATTATTGAACTTGGAAACTTCACTTCTATTAATTATCTTCCTTTCTATCGGTTATGATTGATATTTTCACTAAAACATAATGTCTTTAATATCATTATATGATTCTTAATATATAATGTTTCTCAATGAGATATACCTTGAATTCTATATTGTATAACCTATTTTTATCTTGGGAGATCAATTTTTATTCAAATATTATTTATTTATTTATTATATTGATTTCTAAAAATGAAAATATGATAAGAATAATTCTTATCCTTATTAATGGTAGGTTCCTTATTTATTCATATTTTTATTTCTCTCCAATGTATTACTTTATAATTATAAATAAAACTATTTGTTTTCTTATGTGACCTTCATATTAAAATTATCATATTTATAAAAAATAAGTTTTTGTTACTCTTTTATAATATATGTTTTCAACAAAGGTATTTAAATTTTTTCAGAAGGTTTTCCATTATTTCCAAATAAAATCTTTTATCTTCCACTTAACATTTATTTTTGATAATCTATATGTCTTTTAAATACTATTTTGTTAATTATTTTTAAAATAAAAAATTTCAAGGTGTTTTCAATTCACCTTTTTAAAATATTTATGAATTTTTCAAGGATCCTCTACTAAAAGATACTTTTTAAAAAATAAACAATTTTTGAAAGTCTTCACTACACCTTTTAGAAATGACATTTCAAAGTAACTGTATCTTCTTATTTTAAACCCTAGATAAAATATATTTTTTGAAAAATATTTTATTATTTCACTTCAATTTTCTTATTTATATGAAATGGTTTTATTTATTTTTAAATTATTTTTAAATATTCACATTCGAAATTTTCTTATGAAATTATATATCAGGGTGACTGAATTTTGGGTATCTACCATTTAAATGTTTGGGGTCTATTTAGGTGATACAATCTAGAAATGTTGTGAAACCCATGTTTATTCCATTGGGATATTTAAGAAATAATGATTATGTATTTTATGTGGATCAAATATGTATGGATGATGCTAGGTGAGGTTCTATATAACTATATAATAAATTGGTTTATGATTATGTCTAATGAATTCAAAATAACACACATGAGGATTTATTCAAAGACAATGGTTACATGGTAGGATTTATCCCAAGCCCAAAGGGTAACCATGTGAACTTATCCCAATCCCTTGAGATATACAAGATGATTTATCTAAAGACCAATGGGTATAAAAGTGGTTTTATCCCAATACTAAGGGTACAATAGAGGATTATCCCAAGGCTAGGAAGGTACATAGGTGGTTGACCCAAGATTACTATATGATTAATGTCTCGGTTGGTGGACATCACATATGGATTCTATGATTTTGTTTATTCCATAATATAATGTCATAATAATGTAGCTATAATTATGATCTCTGACTCATGTTTAATGTACTATGATTCTGTACATATTTTTTGGTGTAAATATTTTGTTTTATTTTAGACTACATGTCCTTATATCAGGACTTGTATATAATGGTTATTTTTTCATGTTCTTTTTAATAATTAATTTATCTTATTCTTATGTTTTCCCTTATGATTATGATTAAACCCTTGATCACATGTTCATATTTTTTTACCTTACTGATCATTTGAGAAGACACTTTCACATGTTTTTCCCTTTCCCCAGGTTATGAAGAAAAATGTTACTTCTGTAAATTCTATAAGGGAGTCTAAAGGATTTTGATCATTGATAAATGATTATAGATTAAAATGGATATATAGATAATATCAAAGAAATGAAATTTTTAAGCCCTTGGTTTGTGTGACTATTTATGAGATTAAAAATTTAAATAATTAGAATAATGCATTATTTAATTCATGTTTATCTTGAATTGCTTTTACTGGTATCTGAGCATGGTTTAATATTATTTTTATTTTATTTTAATTATTTTTGGGAATTATATTATATAAGTTTATCTAAAACCATAGGGATAAGTAAGGACATTTATAAGTATACGATAAACTCTAGATTTTTGGTTAATGTAGAGATTATATGGTTTTCCATGCAATTATGTACCTGCATGAATATTACAAGTGGATGCATTATCTGAAATAGATGTATCTAGGGGTAATAATCCTAAAAGGGGAATGTTGGGTATTAACACAATATTCACCTAGTGAATGTAAAAGAGACCCAACTGCATGGCTAGTTTGACCCTCTTAGTGGGTATTCTTTAGCTAATCCACATTCATTTTATGAACATTTATGAATTATTTAAATACCTAAATAATTTAGTTAGAACACTAAGTAGGACGATGACTATGGAAAACTTGGGTTGAAACCTAAACATTTATAAGTTTGGTTACATATATCATTTATTTTTTTTATTATTTATAGGATCATAGATTTCATTCTTTAAATTTAATAATTTTTATTTACTACTTTTAATTTTTAACTAAATGGTTGGAACCCAGAGGAATTGAGTCAATAATGGGTGTAATGTCAAATTTAGATATTATTCAAATAATAAAATTAATGGTATAGAAAATGGAGTGAAAACATTTTTGATAATTATTTTTTAGTTTATGAACAATAACACAAACCATGTAGAGCTCCCAAACACACTAATAAAGGACCAACTTGCTATTCAGTTATTCATGTGCCAATAATTACTGACCTTAAATGGGTATCATGATACACTAATTGCTAAGCAATGGATAAATACAATATAAAAGATATTTTCCATTAAATAGAGCCTAGATTATGAAAAGTTTTTTTAGCTATATATCATTTGGAAGGTGAAACTGATCAATGATCTACCTTTAGCAAGAACCTAAGGATAAAGGAAAAAATGATTCTATAAATTATAAAGAGTTTAAGGATACATTATTTATTAAATATTTTCCCCAAAATCTTATTAAAAAAATGGATAAAAAATACATGAGTTGAATAAAAAAATAATAGGAATCCATTAGTACCTATGAAGAAAACTTCAACAGACTTTCACGTCATGCATTTGGTTTTATCATTAGACATAAAATTTAGGTTGATCATTTCTTTAGTGGTTTAAATCATAGTATTTGAAAATAATTAGCTATAAGTAATTTTGATAGCTATGAATATATTTTTTGATGTGTACTTTAGGTGAAAATGGAAACTGGATACTATAATTATTCTCATGGTTTAGGAGAAAATATTAGAAAAATGTATTTCCATTGAAATTAAAGTAATAAAAATAATGTAGGAAAGAAAATTCATGTTTTTATATTAATTAAATGTCGTAATAGGAATAGGGGTTGACTATTTCTAAGTAAAAATTATTTTCATTAAGTAAAGAATAGAAATTAATCAAGAACATGAATTCAAAAGAGATATGAAGTGACTAACTAATGAAATAGATTGAAGTAATTCCTAGTTTATTTAAAAATCCTTAGTCCACTGCTTCAATTATTAGGAGTATGTGAATTATGTCAATAAGTGTAATGTACTTAAGGTTTATGTAAATAATCAATTACAAATCCACATAAGCCAAGAGAACAAGGAAAATTCTATGTAATCACAAGGACTGATATAGATTGTGATAACAAAGTAGATCTTGATAATAATAAATACCTATCATCCACTTTCACTACCACAAAACTGGGCAAGGCCAGCGCCACCCCTTTATCAGCGCTAACGAAAAATCCCGGATAAAGGGGGGGGGGGCATTTATCAGCGCTCAAAAAAGTGCTAATAAAGGGTGCCTTTATCTGCGCTAAAAAAAGAACTGATAAAAGTACCCCTTTATCAGCGCTTTTTTTTAGCGCTGATAAAGGGACCCCCTTTATCAGCCCTTGTTTAGTAGGGCTGATAAAGGGGGGGGGGGGGGCTTAATCAGCGCTTTTTAAAAAAGCGCTGATAAGGATCGACTTCCAGTTTTTTTTTTAAAAAAATTAATATATAAATATTGTTACATAGTTATATAGTTATATTGATATAAATATAATATATAATTTTTAAATATAATTTAGATAAGTATAAATGTACATTTACACTTATTATACTTAATATATAAGATATTTAGTGAAAATGACCTATTAAAGAATTTAAAAAATATTTTTAATTAATAATTTGCTAATTATTATGGAGTAATAGTCATTTAATAACAATTTGAAGACTAAAAAAATTTAAAAAATTAAAAAAAGATCCAAAATATGTTGAAAACGCAACTCGAACTTCAAACGACCATAACTTTTGATCCGGGTGTCCGTTTGAGCTCTACCACAAATCAAATCGAAGCATGTGACGAGCTCTACGTCTCTCTGACCGGGGTACTATTGGTAAAGCATTTTTGAGGCCAAAAGAGGCCCAGAAGGCCTCCAAAACTGAGTTTTTTGTTGGGGTACCCAGATTTTTTAACATTTTGTATATTTTCAGCCTCGTTTAAGGTGGTATTATTGGATTTTTTTGGTGGGGACTGAATTTATTCGAAGGTATTACATTCATATTAATATTATGTCTTTGAAAATTCATCCTTTTTTATAATGCACTGCTATTTATAATCAAATATATAACTATATGTACATATTTTTTATATATTCACACCTAAAAATTAAAATTTCTAAATAAATAATTAAACATATTTACATATAAAATATACTAGCTTTATTTAAATAATAACTAATATCCATTTTATTTAAAATACCAATATATGAATATTTATATAACTATTATATATTAATATAACTATATATATGTTAATATAACTATGTATATATATTAATATAACTATATGTATATATTAATACAACTATATATATATATTAATATAACTATATATATATTAATATAACTATATATATTAATATAAATATATATTACTATACGAATAAATATAACTAAATATATAAATAAATAAATAGATATATCATAAATAAGGGAACAAATCAATATAGGGTAGTGGCAAAGGCTTTAGGTGCACAGAGGGGAGGTCTCGAGATCAAATCCGGGTGGAGGCATGAGTGTTCGCGCAAGGTTGATTTAAAGGGCTAGCGCTGATAAAGAGTGTAGGCGGTGCGGGCGGGCGCTAGAGGTGCGGGAAAGCGCTGATAAAGGGGGGCTCAAGCGCTGTAAAAAGCCCCCCCCGATATTTCCAATATTTTTTTTATTTTTATTTTTTTTTATTTTTATCAGTGCTAAAAAAAGCACTGATAAAAGGTGTCTTTATCAGTGCTTTTTGGAGCGCTGATAAAGGGAACCCCCTATTTATCTTCGCCGACTTTATCAGTACTTTTCTATCACTGATAAAGGCCATTTTTAGCACTGATAAAAGCCGTATTTGTAGTAGTGTTTATAGTTTTTTATGTCATATTGGATTATAATTTTAGTAACTCAAGTATATCCATGATGTTTTATAAAAGAATTAAATAAACAACCCAATGATTTGATATCATCAAGGAAAATCTCATATTATTATTGTATCCCAAGTTGAGGTTTAAGGAATATGCTTCATGAAAGTCTTAGTATCCCTCCTTTAGATGAATTCAATGTGATTTTAGAAATTTATTGGCAATCTCCACATATAATCCATAATATTAAACAAAATAGGAAAATCACATTTCATATGTCAAATCATATTATGTTCTTCTACTAATGCAATGATAACTATGAGATCTATCAGAAAACTAATTCTATTATAGGACTTATAATACTTAGTCAAGAGGTATGTTTATATACAATGATTATTAATGTCCTATTCTGTGGGAAATGATATATTTTGTTGACAATAATATATAAATAATATTGTGAGTCATTTCTATCTCTCAGATACCCTTATTTAGTCTCACTTGTAAGTGATAGTTAAAATTTTGATGACAGAGTAAATTTAAGGGGGGGGGGGGAATGTAAAACCATGGGATTTTGGAATATATTTATTTAAATAAATACTTTATTTAATATCTTAATCCATAAAAAACATCAAACAAAAAAATTTCAATTCCACATTTACTCTAATAAAAATCTAAGTGTAATATAACTTATTGTAAATAAAAAAAATATTATAATCAATTTGAAATTCATACAAAATAGGATTAAGGACTGTTAAAGTTTTAAAAGGGAATTTTATATTAAATTACGTTTTTATTTATATAGTGTATTTTAATATAAAATATAAATTTATAATTTTTATAATTTTTTTTAAATTATCATATCAAAATTTTATTAAGATGATTTTTTTAAATTTTTATAATGTAATTTATTTTGAATTTTCAAAATTACAGTTTCTACTAAAAGTATTAATTTTGTGAAATTATAAATATATTATAAAGCCCTATAAGTTTATAAAACATTTTAATTTATTGAATATTTTTTATAGAGTAAATAAATGTATTTTATAATATAATTTCGAACTTATAAAATCTATGTTCAAAACTTTTGAATATAAGTAAAAATTTATTGTAATTTAAAAAATATTTTTTAAAATTAAAAATTTAATTGTAATATTTAGTTTTATGTTACTTTGTAATACACATAAATGTTTTTTTTCATAATAAAACAATTTAAATCATTAATTCTAGTTATATTGATAAATTTATACTACACATAATTTTTTATCTTAAAAACAAACATTTTTTATAAACGGGTTTTATGTGTTACATGTGGTAATATTAAAATTTACTTTGGTAATATTTTTTTATTTTTAATAAAATTATTTTCATATTCTAGATCAATATTTTTATATTATTTAATATGTTCAATTTAATTTTTGGACATAAAACTATGTTACCAAGGTAACTATTAGTTACCATAGTAAATTTCTTTATTTTCACAGAATGATATTTTTCCAAATATCATGTATTTTTTAAATTAAGTTGATATAATTTAAAATTAAAAAATAATATGAAGTTTATACACAAATAAAAATAAATTAACAGTATTTTAATTTATAATTAATTATAAATCAAAATCAAGACAACTTAACAATTAAAACATCATTTTTCTTCAAAAACGGGTTTTCTACACATTATATGTCTTAGTTTAAAAGTTAATTTTCACTTGTTTAAAAATTTAATTAGTTAAACGGATCCCAAATTTAATTCATCTTGTTCAATTTTTCTAATAATGGTCATATTATATTTTTAGTAATAAAATATTTACCAGGATTAAATTTTAATCAAGATTAATATGGGTAAAAAAGTGTAAATGAAATATCTTGAATTATTAATATTTAAAAGATAAATGACATCATATATAATACATTGTTATGTATTAATGTCTTACCAAAATGTTTCACCTACCATTTATCCATATAACTCACCTAATTCACATAACACACCTCACAACTATGTGATTCCTTTCTTAGCCCTTACCTAACTTTAGTTTCGATGATAAACCCCTATTTTCACCTATAAAAGGAGCTCACTCCCACCCATTCTCTCATCCCTATCCACCAAAAGGAATTGCTAAAAATATTCCATTTCCACGGCCTATATAAATACCATCCAAGTAGTAATTTTTTTATTTACTTAGATTATTTATGAAATGATGATGATTTATTTTATTTAGAACACATATATATGAATGTTGATGGGTTGGATCCTATATTTCCCTCCAATGCATTGGTTTAAGTTTATGTATCATGATCTCAAAAGGGTACATAAGAGGATTTATCCCAAGTCCAAGGGTGAAAAGAAGGATTTATCCCAAGTCCAAGGGGAACATGGGAGGATTTAGCCCAATACCAAGGGGTATATGGGAGGATGTATCCTAGGAAAATGGGTACATAAGAGGTTTTATTCCAAAACCAAGGGTACAAAGGATAATTATTCCAAGACTAAGAATGTACACAAGTTGTTAGCCTAAGATTACTATGTGACTAATGTCTTAGTGGGTATCCTTGACATATGGTTTCTATGATTATGTTAATTCTATACTATTATATCATAAAATTGTGCGTATAATTTTTCTCATTGACTCATTATAACGACCCATACTTTACATATATTTTTAGTAATTCAGAATTGAAGCACACTTACTATAACGTATAAAAAAACCATGAAAGGACTGTATAGGTATATTGTCTTTAGAAACTGGGAAACATAAACAACTGGTTCATAAATCATCTACACTGTCTCCCTTTTATTTTATCATATCTAGAGCCCCTTTTGGCATATCTTACTTAATATCCTTCTTCCTGACCTGGGGAAAAGAAAACATACAAAAGGGTGAGCTCAAATTCTCAGTAAGGGTAAACAAAAGAAATATCATTCATATCATATTCATAAGAACATAACATTTTAAAAATATTAACCTGCAAAAGAGATCATAATATCATAACATGGGATAAATCATAATAGTGAAATGTAATCCCAATAATCATAACTTTAACCATGAAACTTTGTGGCATACACACATAATCATAGAGAATAATTTCTTAGTAGTCAAGACTCATTTCCAAGACTATCTTAGCGGACAAAGTCCATTTCGGAACCGAGTTCACTCATCGTTTTAGTCTCGTTTCACTGAACCGGATTAACCTGCCATTCCAGCCGTGTCTATCTCATGAGATTTAAATCATTACCCAATGCATTGGAGGGAGATATATGTCCCACCCATCTCACAATGAAACCATTCTTATGTGTGCCACAAAATCATAAATCATACATCATAGAATAACCCATGTAATAAAAATGGGATTCTTAAATATCATGCCATCATAACATAATCTATATAAGATAAAAAGACTTCATAAAAATAATTCAATAATAACATAATCAAATAAATGTAAAAACAGGGATAGAAACAGAACCCTACATTATCTTAGATGGAAAATAATTTGGATAAAATGCTTGAACTCCATTCTTGAGGAAAATATTCTTCCTACTTCAAAAACATTTTCCTTTCTTAAAATGTCATATAATTCTAAAATAAAAGAAGTTGATTAAAAATAAACTTTAAAACTTGTAAAGTAAGCTTGATGGAAATTTTTTTCTAAAAATACATTCATTCAGTATAAGTTAAAAAAAACATTATTCTCGTACTTTGGCCGGAAAAGTCAAAAAGTACGTCGTACGAAAAAAGACAAAAGATTCCTTTCATATCTTTTACTAAAAACTCACCGAAGGGTAAAATTAGATTTAAAAAATTGTAGGAAGATATAAATAATATTACATATTTAGGAAACATGGATGTGGATGATAAATATTGCCTAGTAAATTTTGAAGTATAAACAATCTCGGATAAAAATGAGACTGCGAGATTTTCCCTTACCTTAGGTACGATTTGCTTTGTATGTGTCCGAAACTCCTGTATAATGATTTAAATAATGTTATTGACTTATTCCAGAATCTTAATAATTTTTATGATATCATATATGGTCATATTCTTAGCTTCTTATTAGTAATATTTCATTGTTACTTGTTATTCAGGTGTTTATTTCTTTTTGTTCTTATGCGTGTTTTGTCGAATAAATTCTTATTATTCTTTTAGGTTATATATTACTCATTTTCAGAATGGTATTAGTGTAATATATATCATATTTATTCATTCAATTCATTTATATAATCATTAAGCATCGAATATCATGTAAAACGAGTCGCATCACATCGTGGAGACGGTAGGCCGTACGTACGCACGAGCAATGATATCGTTCCCATGATATTGGAATTGTATTGAAGTGTATGTATAATATTTAATAATTAATATCAATTTACAATAATAATATATAGTTATTCTTTAAACCATTATACCCATCCAAGTATGGTGGTGGTGGAAAACAGATTACACCACGGCGTGGAGACGGTATTCCGTACGTACGCACGCGCGATGATTTTGTTTTCCGTAGGATGGATAGAAGGTGAAATATGGTTGTTTCATATTTATAATAACATATCAGTATATGAGTGATACTGATTTTATTACTTCAAAATGAAACAACTAAAGAAGATGTAGTAGAAGAATAAATAAAGTTGAATGAATCGGTAACAGACATTACCTCTTCTTTGAAGTGCCTCTTCTTAACCTCCTCTTAGGGAACTAAAGATGGTATTTGAAGAAGACTAGGAACTCTAGGATGTTTCTAAGGAAGTGGAGAATAGAAATTGTCAGGGTTTGGCCGACCTTTAAGGCTCAAAGTAGTGTGAGGATGAGAGGGAGGAGGTGCCCTTTTATAAGGGAGGAGAGGGGCACCTTAGGAAAAAATTAAAATATTATTTTATTATAAAGACATATTCGGTTTTTAATATCTCAAAATTGATTTATTTTTAAGCTAAGGTGGGTATGGTTCTAAATAATCTCATCTAATATATTTTAGACAAGTTTAGGTTGCTAGTTCAACCTTATCATTTAGATTTAACTCCAAGTTAAATAATTTAACTTTTACCATGTCTTCTTGTTTTCTTACACTATATGGTTAATAAACTTACTATAACAAGAAAAACGAACCCCAAGTTGTTTATTATTAATATATATAACCTTACCTAATTCATGTTTCCGAACCTTTAAATTTTGAGGAATAAAATAACAATAAATAATATAATATTTTTTTTAAAAACTATTTTCTGTCAATTCTGACACTATTTGGTAATTGATTTTTTCGAAAATCATAACAACATGATTAGTTTGAAAACAGTTAATTAAATCAATACTAACATGTCATATTAACCTAAAAAATTATTTTAATTCATAAAAAGTCTCATATTACATTTATTTATGTATTTATAACATCAATTATTTTAATATTTCATTAATAAGATAATTACTGCATCATTATTGTGTCATAAATAAATTAAATTATTGAAAGTCTAAAAATTATAAATAAAATACCATTATGTAGGAAATATTTTTATCTTTCTAATGAATATTTATAGTCTAATTTTTTTTATGTATAACCCTATATTAAAAATGATTTAGTTACTATACTTTGATTTTAACAATTTTAACTCTTCTTTAAATAAATTAATAATAAATGTCCTAATCTAATCCAAGTGGACCTAAATGGTTATATGTTATTCCTAAGGTTGTTTTTGGTCGAATTACACTTATCCAATATAATTAAGACATGTTTTAGGGTAATAATAATATCATTTTTACCCTTAATTACCCTATTTATTTTTAAATGTGGTAAATAAAAGTAAAAAATTACTATTCACCAAAAATTATTTTTATCTTATTGAACCAAATTTTACTCCTTGATATTAACCGTGTCTCTTGGATTTTCTAAATTCCACTCACAAAAGCGGTAAAATTAAGTTTTATATAAATTTTCAAACTCTCCAAGGAGGTGGGTAAAAGACGGTGAAAAGTTCAATAAAATTTTTATATATCTAAAATTATTATAAAATGATTCCAATGAATTAAATTGAACTTATATAGGTATTATGTATCAATTTTTACCTAAAATAAATTGAAACAAAATAAATAATTATTTAAATAAAAAGTCAGTTTTTAAATAGTAACCTAGTGTTTTCACTGTTCATCAAAAATTGAAAGTTTTCAGAAAAATACCAAAATTTCACCCTAGGATAATTTCGATATTACGAATCCAAAAATGAAGTCCATTTTGAAAGATAAAATTTATAAAATTTTAAAAAGTGGGTATTACTATTCATAGTGGCTAGTTTTAATAATATTTTAATAGCATATCACTGTTTAGTGAAACTCGATGTTGCGTACAACGCAAACTATCAAGGAAGGTCGTGATTGGGTGTAAAGAAAGCCAAACTAGTGTTGTGTGTAGTGAAAGATTCCTTTGATGATGTATATAACATAAAAACAAAATATTTCTCATAAAATTCTTGGGTGTTATATTCTACCCCCCTTAAAATGAATTTTACCCTCGAAATTCGTCCCTTTGTAACGAACAGATCGGGATACCTCTCCCTCATCATATCGTCAAGATCCCGTGTAGCTTCTTCTAATTTGTGGTTCCTCCATAAAAATTTCACCAAGTGAGTGGGCTTGTTCCGTAGGTCTTTTTCGCTACGATCCAGAATCTCTATCGGCTGTTCTTCATAAGAATGATCTTGCTCCAGCGGTAAAACATCTGAGCTGAGTACATATGAAGGATAGGGTATGTACTTTCTCAGGAGAGATACATGGAAGACATCGTGAACTTGAGAGAGATTCGGTGGAAGCGCCAATCGATTAGCTACGTTCCCAACACGATCCAATATAATGAAAGGACCGATATACCGAGGGCTCAACTTTCCCTTCTTTCTAAATCTTATGACTCTCTTCTAAGGAGATATTCGTAAGAACACTTTATCACCCACTTCAAATTCTAGGTCTTTTCCTCGGTTATCAGTATAACTTTTTTGTCGACTCTGAGATTCTCTTATGCGTTGTTGAATAGATTGGACCTTTTCTGCCATCTGATCAACAAGATCATGTCCTAATAGATTTCTTTCTCTAACTTCATCCCAGTAAGTTGGAGTTCAGAATTTCTTTCCATAGAGAGCTTCACAAGGAGACATCCGAATACTGGAGTGAAAGCTATTATTATAAGAAAATTCCACCAAAGGTAGGTGTTGATCCCAAACAACTTTGAAATCCATAGAGCAAGATCTTAACATATATTCTAGAGTTTGAATTGTTCTCTCAGACTGACCGTCTATGTGAGGATGATAAGCAGTGCTGAAACTCAACTCTGTATCCAGAGTATGCTGAAGGCTTTTTCAGAACTTTGAGGTAAACCTCAGATCCCGATCAGATATAATGGAAAGTGGTACTCCATGAAATCTTACAACTTCCTTTACTTATATCCTAGAAAGCTGATCCAGAGAGAAATCCTCTCTAATAGCAATGAAGTGTACAGACTTTCTAAGATGATCTACTATGACCCAGATATCATTATTTCATTTGGATGTTTTAGGAAGTCCGGTGACAAAGTCCATAGTTATGTTTTCCCATTTCCATTCAGGTATGGGTAATGGTTGTAACATCCCCTTAGACTTCGGTCTCTCAGCTTTAACTTGCTGACAAACCAAGAATCAAGAGACATATTCTGCAACATATCTTTTCATGCCATCACACCATAAGTACTCTTTCAGGTCCCTATATATCTTCGTGCTTCCCATATGAATAGAGAATGAAGAACTATGAGCCTCATCCAGCAGCTCCTTTAATTCAGGGTTGGGAGGAACACAAACCCGATTCCTGAACTTTATTATCCCATCACAATCAAGGTTGAATTCGGGAACATTTCTCACCTTCTTTTGTAACTCTACATCTTCTTTCTGTGCCTCTTTAATCTTTATATGTATAGATGTTTGAACATTCATTTGAGAAAGATATTATTTTTCCCTTCCATTATAATTCCAAGATCCATCCTTTGTAAATCCATAAATATTGGATCTTTTGTGATCCTCATCCTGGATAAGCTAGCATGGTCTTATCGACTTAATGCATCTTCCAGCTTGTTTTCTTTCCCAGGGTGGTAATGAATTGAGCAGTCGTAATCCTTAATCAACTCCAACCATCTTTTTTGGGGCATATTCATCTCCTTTTGTGTGAAAATATACTTTAAACTTTTATAATCAGTATAAATATCACACCTTTCACCAAGAAAGATAATTCCTCCAAATATTTAATGCAAATATTACCACAGATAACTCCAAATCATGAGTTGGGTAATTTTTCTCATGGATTTTCAACTGTTGCGAGGCATAAGCTATCACCATATCATTTTTCATGAGAACACACCCCAAATCCTTCTTGGATGCATCACTGTAGACCACAAACCTTTCTCCACTACAAGGCAGTGTGAGCACAGGTGCACTGGATAACCTTCTTTTCAACTCCTTGAAATTATCTTCATATTCCTCCATCCAAATGAACTTAACTCCTTTTCGAGTCAACTTGGTGAGTGGATTATATAATCGTGAAAAATATTTCACAAAACGTCGATAATATCCCACCAAACCAAGAAAACTTCATATCTCAGTTACTGTTGTTGGTCTCGACCATCTTTCGATAACCTCTGTTTTTGCTGGATCCACAGATATCCCCTCTTTTGAGATTATGTGACCCAAAAATGAAACTTTTTGAATCCAAAATTAACACTTGGTAAATTTGGAATAAACATTATCCTTTCTTAGTGTCTTTAATACAATTATCAAGTGATCATCATATTCTTCCTTGCTCTTTTAATAGACAAGAATATCATCTATAAAGACTACCAAAAACTGATCAAGATAGTCTCTAAAGACTCTATTCATCAGATCCATGAAGATAGCAGAGGCATTAGTAAGACCAAATGGCATCACTATAAATTCATAGTGTCCATACCTTGTACGGAAAGCCGTCTTTGGTATATCCTCCCTTTTGGCCCTTAATTGATGATACCCCGAATGAAGATCAATCTTGGAAATGTATTGAGCTCCACGTAGTTGGTCAAATAAGTCATCAATGTGTGGGAGATGATATTTTTTCTTGATAGTGATCTTGTTAAGTTGTCGATAATCAATGCAGAGTCTCATTGATCCATCTTTATTCTTAAAAAATAGAACAGGTGCTCCCCAAGGTGATACACTAGGGCGTATGAATCCCTTATCCAGATTCTCTTGGAGTTGCTTCTTCAATTCCTGCAACTCAATTGGGGCCATTCTATACGATGTCTTTGAAATAGGCAAATCACCCGGTACGAGTTCTATTGAAAACTCAACTTCATGATTTGGTGGAAGACCCGGAAATTCCTCCGGAAAGACATTATCAAAATCTTGTACAATGTGAATATTCTTAATCATGAGTTTCTCTCCAAACATTTGAGATAAATAACATTCATTTAGTGGAATCAAGACCCATAAGATGGAAGAAATTTCTACTGGAAGGTTATGTTCATCCATGCATCGATAGACGATCATAGATTGATCTGGAATATGAAATGTGACTTCCCTTATTTGGAAATTGATATCAGATCCATATAAAGAAATCCAATCCATGCCAAGAATCACATCAAATTCCCCTATAGGAAGGATCACAAGATTTGCAGGAAGCACTTTCCCACAAACATCAATTGGAGAAGAATTATAAACTATTTATGTGATTGTTGTTCCATTAGGGGTTGTCACAGCTAACTCAACATCTAATTGTTGAGGTAATACGGCGATAACCTTAGAAATTTTTTCAGAAATAAAAGAGTGGGTGGATCCAGAATCAAATAAAACATTTTCTACTTTAGAGTGGATGGTAAGTGTACCTTTCACCACTTCGTTATCGTACTCCACATCGCTGATAGAAATTGCATGTGACTTTCCTTTGTCTTTATCCTTAAGAGTTTGTTTACATCGATCATCATCAATAACTCTTGTATTAGGGCATTGATTAGTATAATTCCCCATTTCCTTGCACTTGTAACATTGAACTGTACGAGGTGCACTCTTTGTACCCTTTTCTTTGTTCGCATCACTAGACATCTTCTTCCCATCATTGCAGCATTCAAATGCCCGATGACCTCCCTTTCCACATTTGAAACATTTACTTGTCCCTTTAAGACAACTCCCTCCATGTTTCTTTCCACACTTTGAGAATAAGGGAAAACTCATCTTCTTTTTAGTGTGCTATTTATATTTTCCTTTGAATTCCTTTTTCCTCTTCTTATCAAACGCATATGACTGATGGGTTACTCCAATATCCGTCTCAAATTTGAGAGAACATCGAATGATTTCCTCATAGCTATTGAATTCCCTTATGGATAACTCCCTTAAAAGACTTGGTTTTAAGCCACTAAAGAATCGATCGATCTTAATTTCAGGTTGGATAATAATTCCGGAAGTGTACTTTGCAAGTCTTGTAAAATTTTCTTCGTAGGTACCAACAGATTCAACATCCTTTTGCTTTAGTTCAAGAAACTATTTCTCCATCTTTTTTCAAAGAATACGAGGGAAGTACTTTTTAAAAAATAAGTTCTTGAACTCATCCCATTCCATGGACTCAATTTCATCTCTTGACCTCGTATTCTTGATAAGATTCCACCATTGATCAGCTTCACCTTCCAAAAAATATACTGCTACGATGAATTTATCATGTTCAGAACATTGAAGAACTGAAAATATCTTTTTAGTGGTACTAATCTATTGTTCAGCCACTGATGGATCAGTAGACCCACTGAATGAAGGTGGACGCTACCTCATGAAGGATTCAACAGAATGTTGCTCCTTCCTTTTCTCGTTTGGAAGTCCTGCATGATTCATAGCTTGAGAAAGTTGTGTGATCATGGATACAAGATTTTTCATTCCATCTCCCATGATGTTTGGTTGTTCAGGGGGAAAATCATTGCATTTCCCATCACATTCCGCATTAACACAGTTCTTTTGGATTCCAGCCATTGATTAAAAGCAAGAATAATAGTGTGAGAAACACTAATTATAATAGGAAAACCACATAATAAAGAATAAAATTTCACACTTAAGGTATTATCATAGGTTGTTCATGGACATTTTTAAAACACTAAGGTTGTGTTCTATACTTAGACTTATCCTTAGGGTTCTTATAGAGGCTTTCACATCCTAGTTTCCAAAGGCTGACTATACCTTTCCTCTGATACCAACTATACCGACCCATACTTTACATACATTGTTATTACTTTAGAATTGAAGCACACTTATTACAACATATAACAAAACCATTAAAGTAACGTATAGGTATAGTGTCTTTAGAAACTGGGAAACATAAACAACTGGTTCATAAATCATCTACACTGTCTCCCTTTTATTTTATCATATCTAGAGTCCTTTTTGGAATATCTTACTTAATATCCTTCTTCCTGACCTGGGGAAAAGAAAAAATACAAAAGGGTGAGCACAAATGCTCATTAAGGGTAAACAAAAGAAATATCATTCATATCATATTCATAAGAACATGGAATTTTGAAAATCTTAACCTGCAAAAGAGATCATAATATCATAACATGGTATAAATCATAATAGTGAAATGTAATCCCAATAATCATAACTTAAAACATGAAACTTTTTTGAATACACACATAATCATAGAGAATCATTTCTTAGTAGTCAAGAATCATTTCCAAGACTATCTTAGCGGACAAAGTCCATTTCTGAACCGAGTTCACTCCTCGTTTCAGTACTGTTTCACTGAATCAGATTAACCTGCCATTCCATCCATGTCTATCTCATGAGATATAAATCATTACCCAATGAATTTGATGAAGATAAATGTCCCACCCATCTCATAATGAAACCATTACTATGTGTGCCACAAAATCATAAATCATACATCATAGCATAACCCATGTAAAAAATGGGATTCTTAAACATCGTGCCATCATAACATAATCCATATGAGATAAAAGGACTTAATAAAAATAATTACATCATAAAATAATCAAATAAATGTAAAAATAGGGATAGAAACAGAACCCTATATTATTTTAGATGGAAAATAATTTTGATAAAATGCTTGAACTCCATTCTTGAAGAAAATTTCCTTTCCACTTCAAAAACATTTTCCTTTATTAAAATGTCATATAATTCTAAAATAAAATTATATTATTATAAATAAACTTGAAAAATTTTAAAGTAAGATTCATGAAAATAATGTTCTAAACATCCATTTATACCGTATAAGTTAAAAAAACATTCTTCTCGTACTTTGGCCGAAAAAGTCAAAAAGTACGTCGTACAAAAAATGACAAAAGATTCCTTTCATATCTTTTACTAAAAACTCACCAAAGGGTAAAATTGGATTTAAACAATTGTAGGAGGATAGAAATAATATTACATATTGAGGAAACATGGATTTGGATGATAAATATTCCCCAGTAAATTCTAAAGTATAAACAATCTCAGATAAAAATGAGATTACAAGATTTTCTGTTACCTTAGGTCCGCTTTGATTCGTACGTGTCCGAACCTCCTATATAATGATTTAAATAATGTTATTGACTTATTCCAGAATCGTAATCATTGTTATGTTATCATATATGGTCATATTCTTAGCTTCTTATTAGTAATATTTCATTGTAACTTGTCATTCGGGTGTTTATTGCTTTTTGTTCTTATGCGTGTTTTGTAGAATAAATTATTATTCTTATTTTAGGTTATAGATACCTCATTTCTAGAATGGTATTTGTGTAATATATATCATATTTATTCATTCAATTAATTTATATAATCATTAAGCATTGAATATCACTTAAAACGAGTCACATCACATCATGGAGACGGTACGCCGTACGTACGCACGAGCGATGATATTGTTCCCATGATTGTGGAATTGTATTGAAGTGTATGTATACTATTTTAGAATTAATATAAATTTAAAATAATAATATATAGTTATTCTTTACACCATTATACCCATCCAAGTATGGTGGTGGTGAAAAGCAGATTACACCACGGTGTGGAGACGGTATTTCGTACGTACGCACGCGTGGTGATTTCATTTTCTGTAGGATGGATAAAAGGTGAAATAGGGTTGTTTCATATTTATAATGACATATACGTATATGATTTATACTGATGTTATTACTTCATAATAAAACAACTAAATAAGAAGAAGTAGAAAACGAAATAAAGTTGAAAGAATCGGTAACTGACATCACCTCTTCTTTGAAGTGCCTCTTCTTAACCTTCTATTAGGGCACTAAAGATGGTCTTTAAAGAAGACCAGGACCTCTAGGATGTTTCTAGGGAAGTGGAGAATAGAAATTGGCAGGGGTTGGCCGAGATTTAGGGCTCAAAGTGGTGTGAGGAGGAGAGGGAGGAGGTGCCCTTTAATAAGGCAGGAGAGAGGCACCTTAGGAAAAACATAAAATATTATTTTATTATAAAGTCATATTCAGTTTTTAATACCTCCAAATTGATTTATTTATAAGCTAAGGTGGGGATGGGTCGCAATAATCTCATCCAATATATTTTAGACAAGTTTAGGTTACTATTTTAAAATTATCATTTATATTTAACTCTAAGTTAAATAATTTAACTTTTACCATGTCTTCTTGTTTTCTTACACTATATGGTTAATAAACATAATATTACAAGAAAAACTAACCCAAAGTTGTTTAATATTAATATATATAACATTATATAAGCCATTTGGATGAAACTTATATTTTTAGGAATGAAATAACAATTAATAATATAATATTTGTTTTAAAAACTATTTTATGTCAATTTTGACACTATTTGGTAATTGATTTTTGTGAAAATTATAAAAGTATGAGTAGTTCGAAAAAAGTTTATTAAAGCAATACTAACACATAATATTAACCTATAAAATTAATGTAATTAATAAAAAGTTTCAAATTACATTTATTTAGGTATTTATAACATCAAATATGTTAATATTTAATTAATAAGATAATTACTATATCATCATTGTGTCATAAATAAATTAAATTATTTAATGTATAAAAATTATAAATAAAGTAAAATTATGTAGGAAATATTTTTATCTTTCTAATGAATATTTATAGTCTAATTTATATTATGTATAACCCTATATTAAAAATGGTTTTGTTATTAAACTTTGAATTTAACTATTTTAACCCTTCTTTAAATAAATTAATAAAAAATGTCCTAATCTAATCCAAGTGGACCTAAATGGTCATATTTTATTCCTAAGGTTGTTATTGGTCTAATTACACTTATCCAATAGAATTAGGACATGTTTTAGGGTAATAATAATATCATTTTTACCCTTAATTACCCTATTTACTTTTAACCGTGGTAAATAAAAGTAAAAAGTTACTATTCATGAAAAATTATTTTTATCTTATTGAACCACATTTTACTCCTTGATATTAACCACATCTCTCGGATTTTCGAAATTACACTCCCAGAAGAGGTAAAAGTATGTTTTATAAAAATTTTCAAACTCTCCTAGGAGGTGGGCAAAAGATGGTGAAAAGTCCAATAAACTTTTTATATATCTAAAATTATTATAAAATGACTCCAATGAATTAAATTGAACTTATATAGTTATTATTTATCAATTTTGACCTAAAATAAATTTAAATAAAATAAATAATTATTTAAATAAGAAGAAGGTTTTTAAATAGTAACATAGTGTTTTCACTATTCATCAAAAATTGAATGTTTTCAGAAAAATACCAAAATTTCACCCTAGGGTAATTTCGATATTTCTAATCCAAAAATGAAGTCCATTTTGAAAGATAAAATTTATAAAATTTTAAAAATTCAGTGTTACTATTCATAACGGCTAGTTTTAATAATATTTTAAAAGCATATCGCTGTTTAGTGAAACTCAGTGTTGTGTACAACGCAAGCTATCAAGGAAGGTCACGATTAGGTGTAAAGCAAGCCAATGTAGTGTTTTGTGTAGTAAAAGATTCCTTTGATGATGTATATAACATAAAAACAAAATATTTCTCATAAAATTCTTGGGTGTTACACTCATGTTTAGTGACTTATGATTCCAAGCACATTTTTCATCAAATATTTTTGTTTATTTGAGATTAAATGTCTTTATGTCATGACTTATAGACAACTATTGTTATTCTATGTTATTTTAAATAAGAAATTTATCCTCTACCCATGTTTTCTCATATGTTTATGATCTAAACCTTGATTAAATGTTGATATGTTTTCCCTTACTAATAATTTAAGCTAATCCATTTCTTATTTTTTCCCTTTACCTAGGTTATGAAGATAAGTATAACTTATGGAATGTATTGAAGGGAGTATATAAGAGTTTTATTATGGAGAAATTACTATAGATAAATATGTTTATATAGATAATATACAGAACACTAAAACTTTAGGTCCTTGGGTTTGGTGACTATTTATGAGATATATTATTTGAATCATGAGATTAATGAATTATTTGAATCATGTTTAGCATGGGTTAATTTAAGGACCCTTTTGAAAGGGCTCTAAGAAATCCTTCATATATAATTAAAAATGGATGTCAATAGGTGGATGAGGATCCTTCCCCATACTTTATAGAGTCATCTTCAATAGTGCATGGGCCAGTATGGGTGTCCACTCAACATCCTCCCATGTTTACTTTGGGGGGATGAATTCATCATACATACCTCTAAGGATGGGTGCCCCTAAGCCTTTATATATATTCTGAAAACTGATTACCATTTCTCTATGTGTCATATGGAAGGATTTGGTTTGTGGGATCCCTAGACTCAATAACTACAGAACCAAATCATAGTTCCTTTATACATTTGTTTAGAAATCCAAATAGCTTCATAAATGGATGTTGGCTTGAGTTTTGTCTTGAATTTGGAATTTATATTACATGACTGATATGCCCACATCCATTTAGGCACATCACTACCCGCTACTCAATGTGACCATTATTAATTCCAGTATTTTGATTAATTAGTGGTAGATGTTGGGACCAAGTTTAATGGAGAAGGAAGTTTGAAGAGTTAGCTTTTGTTGTGTGTTGTCTTTTGTGGTCAAAGAAGATAAATCAATTCACTTTGTAAAGGAATTAAAACTAGATGATGCTTTGCTGATATGTATTTCACACATATCATAAGTTAAGAGAACTTGTGATGCAAGCCTTATGAAGTAAAATGGATAAATGTTTATGCATGTCATATACAGTTTCGATTGGAAATGATGCTGCTGGAAGATAGAGAAGTTTCAGTACTTCCCATTGTAACTCTGACGATGCTAAATCTGGCCTATCAAATGATATATATATCATGATAGTGGAGTTCATGATTAAATATGAAGAATGGTTATGGGAAGTAGTGAAGAGATCAATTATAATGGAACGAACAATCTAGAGGCAACACAAAATAACAATTGAAGGTGGTGACGTTTTCCAGTGTTTGCCAAATTTTTGGGCCTGAAAATCGGAAAATTAAGAGATGTGTTTTTTGGAAAAGGGAGGTTCATGAAAAAGGAGAGAGGTGCGTGAAATATTTGCGTGGTGCACTAAAAAGGAAATAGGTGCGCGAAATATTTGTGTGGTGTGAAAAAAAAGAAAGTGGTGCGCGAAATATTTGCATGGTGCACGAAAAAGGAAAGTGGTGCGTGAAATATTTTCATGGTGTGCACACAAATAAAGGTTGTGAGAAATATTAGCACGGTGCGTGAAATAGTGGAATAGTGTTTTTTTCACACGAGGTGTTTCGAGATCAAAATCTTGAAAATTGGAAACAACATTAGGTGCATGAAAAATTGGATCATTGCATGAAATATGATGTCGTGTGAAATAGTTTTTACGTGCATGAAGAGGGTTTTACACATGGATTAATATTTTTAATGTAGGGTTAAGAAGGGATATAAATAAGAGGTGATAACCTCTCATTTTTTAAGGCATGAAACTTAGAGAAAATCTAGAGCTATGAAGTGCATAAAATTATACGCTAAGTGAGTTGCGTGAAAAGAAAGAAGTTGTGTGAAAAAAGTGAGAAGTTGCGTGAAAAGTGAAAAGTTTTGTAAATAAGGAAAGTTGCGCGAAATTTTTTTTCGCGCCAAAAGTGAATTTTTATGCGCAATCCATTTTAATTGATCAAAAGTTACCGTAAAGGTTACATAAAAAAATTGTGGTCTTCTTACATATTCGGTTGTGCATAAGATAGTTCTTACTGGCTTTGGGGTAAGAAAGTGAATATTTTCACTTCAAAGATTACACCTGTTCAATTTTAAAGAAGCACTGAAATATGGTAAATCCCTATTTGTGATAAAAGGGTGAACACACACTTTTAGATTGTTTTCCAAGTGCTACACGAGTGTAAGGTTATATCCTACTCGTTGTATTCCAAATCAAAGGATTGTTCTCTAGTGGATTATGTGGTACTGGATTATTTCTGTACCATACCATGAACATAGATACTCTTGTTGTGTAGTGAACCTTGTAAATATAGTATTCATGTGGTTGTGTATGTTTAGCAGGAAAGAAACTCTTTAATGGGAGTCAAAGGTTTTTTCAATTATAAGGAAACATAAAAATAAAAAGATAACATAGATTCACCCTCCCCCTCTCAGTGATACTTGGATCCTAACTGGAAACTTCAGTAGAGAGGTATAAAATGGATGAGAAATAATGTCTCTTGGGATCAGGAAAATGATATTGTGTTTTTGGAGCACTTATATTGCAATTTAATAGGAACACTAGGTGAGATTCTCCTTCATTGACATAATCTGTCTTGGATGATATGTCAGATCTAGTTACATTATATTAATAAGTTAACCTAGAGCATGGAATATAAGTTTCTGGTCTTTAGATATGATTTTCCCCACTAATCTATGCATATAAAATAGAAGGATCTCAGATGTGCGATACAAATTATGACACTGGATCATAATGATCGCCAGGTGAAATAAGAAAATTTCACACTCATGATAACATATTGGTTCTTAAATCTCAAGAATATCATTTATATGAGTAGTAGCCTCATCATACTAAAAAGTTTTTTTAGTTTGAATCAATATTTTCATTTAATAAAAAAAATAGTTGATCAGAAATTCGCCAAGAATAAAATAAAAGTCACTAAGGTAAATGAGAGTAAATGAAATAACCACTAGAATAAAATATGACTAAATACAACTTAGTTTCCTGAAAAAATAACCCATTTCCATTTATATGAGAATGATGTATATGGAATATATTTCCAATAACTAAGTGTGGCTTAATTCTTATTGCTTCAAGATACAAAGTAGTTCCTTGATCCTTATACAAGGAACAATAATAACTTCCAACAAAGAACATTACCTCATTAGTGTATAAAATTACCTTAAAGAAAAGATTGATTTCATTCCCTTAAACATGAATCCGACCTGTACAAAATAATCCTCACAATATTCTAACTTAACTCAATAAAAATGATTTTTCATATATATAAGAATTATTTATATAAGGACTAACAATATAGGTTCATCCTTATAATATATTACTAATGGTGACTCTATCATATGAATGATATTGATCTATAATGGGGTTGTTCATTAATACATTAGAGATCTAGTGGTTATAAATATATTTTTCAGCCCCAAAATCATGTTTAACCTAACAGAAGATAGAAAATCCCCACTTTATGGATATGATTTAGATCAAAGCATGAAGTTGGCTTATGAAAACTATGGGTGGATTAATTATTATAATTATGGGACATATAGTTATTATTGGATCCCATATATCAGGCCCAAATATAAATTCCACTTAAACTTTAACCCATATTGACAATGGATTCATGAATCTAATTTCTCATTATATGTCTAAGTGAAGTCTTCATCTCTTATACAGGTTAACAAAAAAAGGTTTCCTTCATTTTATTGTTTTTTGAACACCTGTGCTAAGATAAAGTGTCACCTTATTTTTAGATGTTTCATCTTCATGCCAATATCATATGGAATCACAAATTATATGGGATAGTTTTTTCTTACACATCAATAAAAATGATGTAAAGTGATCTATAAGTACATCCCTAGAACATGACATCAGACTATGTGGTTAGAGTCCTTGTCACATGAAACTAAACTATATGAAATGCAAGTACTTTTTTCATGACACTAAAATGAAAAAATAAAAGTACATATCACATGATACTAAAAATAATGATATTCGAGCCCTTATCTTTTGAAACTAAGATTCATGATGTTTGAGTCCTTATTGCATACACTAAAATACATGACATCTGAGTCCTTATTGCATGATGTTAAACTAGAAAGTATTTGAACTATCCTAAATGATATTAAAATTCTTATAATGACCTATTGTATGACCCAATCCGGATATAAGATATTTAGATTCATGTAAGTGTGACTTCTATAGGGTTATTCTTCAAACAAACATCAGGAGAAAATGCCCCTTCTCAATATGACATCCTAATATTTAGGGCATCCCATAAAATATATGAACAATTATAATCTTTATTCTTATCATCCTAGGTTATTTAAAAGAATTTAAATTATATATTCATGACCCATCCACAAGTCACCATTAATAATATTTTTATAGAGAGTGAAGTTTCTTGCTAAAAAAATATTTTATCATGGTTAGTTTTCAAGCCCCTCTTTGATTTTTTGGCACATATATGTTTTCACTTGGGTACTGATGTTGGAAATTTATCAAACACAGAATCATGTTCCCTTTAACCACTTATGGGATCCAGATAAAGTATATAGGATATTGAGAAGGGTGTATTAGATGAATTTTATATCTCTAATGATAAGACTATGTTTATGATGGGAAACACACCAGTAGTGATAACCCCTGCTCTTGTGAATGAAGGAGAAGGAGAAGATTTAGGTATGAAAACCAAACATAACTAAAACTTCATAAAATAACTACCAAATTCCTTTCTTAATGTATATCCCATTACACTTACAAAGTTCTTATATAGATTGGATACACTCTTGGTGACTATAAATTCCACTAAGCCATCAAAAATATCTGAATAAGTGGCCATGAATCAAATATACATGAATCAATAGCCATTGATTACACTATAAGTTCAACCATCTCTAATGGTGTAATTAGGGATTAAATCTTGCTAAAGATATCCATGAGCCTCCTCCATGTATTATTCCACAAAAGAAGACACTTACTGACCATATTAAGAAATGGGTTATTATAAAAGTTGACCAAGGATTAGTCTATGGTCATGGTATGACAACGAATGAGAATATTACCAAAGTATTCATGTCTAGGATGATGCCACTAGATGAAATACTATCATAAAAAATGATGAGACACCCATTAGGGGGACTAATTTTATGGTTTTTCTAACTAAACCATAAAAAATGACCACCATTTCAATAAATAGGGGTGAGTATTTATGTTAATTTTTGGGATTCATAGAACTTAAAAACTGATAGGTATCTTTTTATATCATTATAGTACCACCATACCTTGAAAACATTCCATTCTCAAAAGTTCGTATATTCTCAACTCAGTAGTCAGAGCATACATGGGTAGGGTTTATCCCAACATCAACATACTTGGAAAGAATTAGCATGGAATTTTACCTTGGTAAAATTTCACATAATAAATCCATTCCATTACAGGTACCATCCTCTAATAGTGAAAATAATTTGGATGATGTATCACTAAACTTCTATCACACTGGTCATCAATATGACTTTTTAAACACAAGGAAGACAATTTTTGAGACTCCCATAACTAATATTGGTATTATGATACAATGAATACATTATCAATTAATCTAATTTGAAAATTAGGGTTTCCATTATTGATTAATTTATAATAATATAAATAAGACCATTTAAGCATGAGACCAAAAATAGGGGTCTTAGGGGCCACCTCTATATATTGAATCAGATTTTTATTCTTCTAGACTCTGAAAAATTGATGGTTTAACATGAATTCAAATGTGTGGGGTAGCCTGAATGAAAAAATTCATAACTGATGAAAATAAAAACCATATAAGTTACCTTGATAAAGAGTTATATTCCACTAGTATAGATATTATAGAACACAAAAAACTTCAGGAGGAATATGAGGCTAAGGGGGAAGGGTGGATGCCAAGGAGGAAAGTCTTTATACAATTGAAGAGACTGAAACTGAAATATTGAATGAACTTCATAGAAACATTGAAAAATCCCCACATTCTATTGGTTTACTTTTGGGATTCCATATAAGGTCTTTTTGGGTGTATCGTTTTCATTAATAGAGACTCTACTATGTGTAATCTCCTCTCATTTTTTATCAATAAATTGAATCTAATTGTTTTTATAAATAATTTATTTCTATTAATTCTATTCCACTAATATTATCACTTCATAATAATCTATAAAATTTTAGGAGGAAACACCAAAATTACCTAAAACCAATTGAACATTGAATTTGAAATGGACGAAGTCAAATGTGACTTGTAAACATTTTATTCAAAATAATATCCTCATGGGTGTGGACCATGGATGTGTATAAGCATAGATACCATCACCATAACACAAGATATGTTTCATTTGGATGAATTATTTCCTATTATACATGGATCACTAATGATTATAGGCATAGATACCATCACCATAACACTATAGTTGGTCTATTTGGATGAATTATTGAGATGATTCAATGTGATAATGATGAAAAAGGGAGATTCATAATGATTATTTAAATGTAAAAAAGTTTTTAAGTACCTTTAATTTATATCATATACCATATATGAGGGAAAAAATTAGTTCTCTAAATTTTACCTAGGACAAGGGGAATAATGAACACAAATTGAATTTGGATAAGGTGTTAGTGTGGACCCCACAATCTTTGATTTTTTTATTTTATTTCCCTAAATTTGTCCTAAGATTAATATGGGGGAATATTAGTGCACAAGAAATATAATTTTTTAGGCCTCCCTTTATGGGTTTTCAACCTAAAAAGTATTGTATATTTTCAATTTTAAATGCTCAATTTTTTCGAGATCGTACAAGGTGTTTATCAAATATGCATAGTCTAAAATTATTCCCAAGATACTCTATTTAGTTTTTCAATATAATGAGTTATGTAACTCTTTATTTAGGTGTTTTTAGTTTATTCATGGTGGGATAATGTAGATGATGTTTAATGTTAGACAACTTTTACCCCATTTGTTATAGTTTTAGGTCATATATCTTTTACCAATTTTTTATAATGTTTAAGGTCATATAGCTTTGAGAAAATACTTGGAACAATCCATATAGTACGGGTGAGGTAAAAAATATCATGAATGAGGGGAAACCTCTAGAATATAATGTAAAAAAAAGGGAGCATTCAATTTATGTTCATAAAGAGAAAACCATTGTGTCATATGGTTTAAGGTCACATGATGAGGGACATTCAAAAGTTCAGGGGAGATATGTAAAATATATAATATAAATTTGATCATGATACAAAAATGTGTAATTTATAGGGTTTTGAATCTAATTTAATAGTTGTATTATGGGTTATATAAATCACAACTTAACATGTTTGAATAAGGTATGATGATATATGACACATATATAGGTATTTAACCTAGAACATATTCAAAAGATGGGTTCCACTTCAACAGTGTCAATGCCTATAAAGATCACATGATCTTCCTCCTTGGGATGTAGAAGACATAACCTTTGAATTGGTATGTCGAACCATGAATCCAGGGTTGGATAATATATCTATAACCGCTGGATCTCCAAGGTATGAAGACTTAACCTTTACATTGGCTAGGATATTTCTTAGGATAAATACACTTACTATAATAGATTCAAATGATAACCTATACTGGGAGTCTCTACATTAATTGAGATTATATATAGGAAAAATAATTTTTATTTAACCATACACAGTTCTTGGGAGGCTACTTTTTTAAAAAATAAGATTCATGTGTAGGGGAATAACATTAGGCTTCACCTTAATGAAATGTTATAGACACCGAATGAAATTTTATTTATTAGAAGTTATGGCTAGGCCTAGGATAAAGGATCCCAGAATCACCATGTATCCTAACATAACATGAATCTAGACACAAAGAGTTCTTTAAAAGATATTCCCTTCATAGATCAAGACAACATATAGTGAAACCAGAAATTTTTTATTCTTTGTTTGTGGTTGATCCTATGATTAAGGATCCATTCATCACTGTATATCGTTTAAGGGAAAAAATCAAACCAAAAATATTTATTTAAATATCCCATATGTAAATAAACTTCTTTTATATTGGGGAATGATTTTTAGTTTATGTTTACATATTAATAAATACACAATGAAGGATTCTATGTAGAAATAATTCATATGTAGTAAAAGATCCATTTTCCATCATACGTTGAAAAAAATATGACATCAAGGTCGACCAATATAACTATAATTATTAGACCCCTCATAAATTTAGATAGAACCCTTATGTATATTGAGCTATTACACATGGTAGAATCATTTTTTTTAATTCATGGTGGGGCCTAGGATAAAGGATCCAAGCATCACAAAGTATTTTGATTTAACATGAATCAAGCCCCAAGTAGTTCTTAGAGTGAAATTACATATATAAATAAAGATCATATGCTGGGAAATAAGGCATTGATATCCTTTTTCATAGGCATATTATGTTCTAAGGACTCTTACACAAACCTGATTTGCATAGATTGAATTTAGGCCATATAGAATAAGACACTTTAAGAAGTTTAGGTTCCTAAAGTGTGGACCATATCATTTCCTATATTTAATTATGGTTCTATAAGTCATGTTAAATAGTATAATTGACTATGAAATTTATGGTCACTTGAATTATTCTTAGTGTGAGGACAAAATAGAAAATGGATGATTACCTACATCACATTAGAGCACATGAAAGGGGAATTTTTAACACATACCATGGGGTTTGAAGTATGTTGTGTGAAGTATTTCATACAATTTTACATCATATGAATAGAAAATTATAATATGTAGTATATTGTATTTATACTAGGTAAGTTACCATATAGTTTAATGTAATATGATGAAGAAATTTCCTTTCTCTATTTACATTATACCACTAAAGAAACATCAAAAAAAGAAATGGATCAACAAGAAAAAGAAGGGGAATTGATTAAGATTAAGAAGTAGAGTCATCTAATGTAAATACCTTGGAATAAGGTTTTGAAAAAACAAAAAAATAATTATATGTGAAAGCATCTTATAAAGAGAGTAAAGTATTTGATTATCTTAAAAAGAATAAAAAATTCCCGTTAGAAAAAAAAGAATATTGTAATTTTATATTTGAAAAAAATCTTGTAACTCTTCTTTTCGACTATCATACCACTATAATGATGTGCCATGTAGTTTAATTTATTTTCTCTATGAAACATTTAATAGAGTTTAACATCATGTTTTAGGGATTAAAGTGAATCGATTTAGAAATTACAAAATTTAATTTTTTATAAGCACTGTATTTATGAGAGATGTGATGTTTTCTACATACATTGTGACCAAGTAATACGATTTTTTATAGTAAACCTATTATATAAAAGATGGATCTTTAAATTTTGGTTCAATATTTATAGGTTTATCACCTGGTATAATTGGAGTTATAAGAAACAATACCATCTCTCCTTGGAGGAACATATGAAGAAAATATTTTTTGTTGAAAGCTCATGTGACTTTGTATTTATGAACCTCTAAGCTGTGTATGGTGAAAATTATATTCTCATAAAGTCATTATATATTATTTAATTGATTATAATACTATTAATATTTTGATTGTTAGTTTAATAGGAAAATGAGAAGTTGAGTAACAAGAACCTAGATTGGTAGAAATACCTATGTCTTATATACAAGAAAATATAGGGTCTCTTTTGTATCTATACTGGTTCTGGTTATGTAGGCAGAGAAATCATGAAGTATTTTTTCAAGATATGTCATATTTCCCTTATATATCATCTTATTTATAATGATAGATAAAGTCTTATTGAAAGAATAAATTTGTCTATTTTTGTTGTATGGTAGTGGGATGAGTGGTCAGACCAAATATCATTATTACAAAATTTTAACTCTGATGGATATGATTTGGCATCATTTTAAGTAAATATTTTGTGAGGGACACAAAATATGGTAAGAAAATTCAACTTAAAACATTTTATTATTTCTTTCATCATGAATTACTTGATGGATATATCCTCATATAAATTGGAGAAGAAATTGATGGTAATAAGGATATACTTGAACTTCAAATCAACTATTTGGGGATATAGCCCCATGAAATCTATTCCCCCGATGGAAAGTGACATAGAATATTTAGTGGCATGAAAAAATTCTAGGATTTATTTAATGAAATTGAAATTTATTTTGAAATAATGAAGCTTCCAAGTGAATTAAATTCAATCCTAAGTCCTTGGTGGATAAAAGTATCTAAGTTTTTTGATCTGGTGAGAGAGAGTAGTCCCTGATTGATGAGAACTAGATGATTATATAAAGAATTATTATATAATGAATAGGGTCTCTCATCATTCAACACATATAAGTAGTATTCCAACAAATCCTCATTTATATTGGACTTTCTATGAATTTTATTCAATGTAAAGAATGATGTTTATCGATTGTTATAAAATATATTCCCCATTTGTTTTATCCGATAGAATAATTTTACTTTATAGATAATCTAATATGGGGGACATAAATCTCATGATAGTATCATTTCATAAGGTCCTCAAATTTACTTATTTAGTAGTGTAATTGATCTCATTAATATGTTTCATATCACTACCAATAAACAGGGACACCACCTGATAGTATGAAATATTAATAACTATTTTATCCCAATTTGGATCTTACATGGATGTGGTTACATTAGAAAATGCATCAACATGAGAGTATTACAAACATGGGATATTAAATTTCATGGTTTTAGAGAAAAATTATACTATTAATCCTTATATTTAATTGTGTTAGGGAATTGGTTCCTCTTTCTTAACAACATATTCACTATTAATCTTCTTAACTTATAACTCTGAATCACTATTGAAATTCAATATAGATGTTATAACACATAGGGCTAATTAAAATATTAGAATGAGAGCCTTATATTCTACCACATTTTTGGTGTAACCTTATGATAGTAGGAAGAAATAATGAAAAAACACTTTTCCTAAATAGATTAGGATGATTCCCAAACCAACCTTGTAATGTTTTTGATTCTCCATCCTTATTCCTCTTTGAATACTGAAAGTTCCATCAAAATACATCACCCACATCAGGGGAGAATTATATGGAGAATACCTAATCATTAAGAAATTATGTAGACATGAGTATAATTTTCAAGGTAGTATTTACTACAAGAAATTATTTTAATGCTATCACTATTAATTATATATGTTGTATGAAATGGATATAAAATTTCTATAGAATGATCACTAATTATTCTAGTCATCCAGTTAACATTGGATGATTGATTATATATTTGAGAAGATTTATATGAGAGATTAGATCATCCTCATGTTTATTTAAGGAGTGACTAAATTTCTATATTGAAAAGATCAATCCATGAAAATTACTCTTGATTCCAAAACATTGAGTCTTAGTGTCAAGCATGGTTCTACTAAGAGAGTGAAGGGAATTTTATTCTCCCATTTCATTCTTCTCTATGATAAAGGCCCCAACTGATTATTAAAATCCCTATTTATAGGATAAGTGGGTTCCCTTCGACATGAAATTTCAACATCGATGGGAATTAGAGATTATAATTGATATTTTAAATAGCCTTTCGACAATATTTGTCTTACTGATAAGTTTCTCCATTCCTCATGATATTTGTAAAGGGTAGTCACTTTCCTACAAAATTTTATATGAATCACCTGACATAGAGAAAGAAAACTTAAATCCCTCTTAGATATTTTAGATTTCAAGGTGGGGGAATGCTAAGGATCACATTTTTTTTCTTTGAAATGACCTTTATTCTATGATGGTATACTAAAAAGCTAAGAAACATTCCCAACGTCACCTGAAAACACATTCTAAGTTGTTTATTTTCAGACTGTGCTGCTATAGTTTGTTGAAAAATGTTTCAATTCTAGAAAGATAACTATAACACTACTACGCTTTTACAAAAATATCATCTTCATAGTATTCCATAGTCTTCCTTATATATGTATTAAATATATGGTGCATGGTACATTGATATACAATGTTATAATTATTCAAGAAAAAGTGAATTAATCGATAAAAATATACTCCATGGGTATCTCTAAAGAAATTTACCTCTTAATCTTCATGGGTCATATGAATTTGGTTATAGATAGAGTATATATCCATGAAAGATAGAGTCTGAAAATAATTTTTTGCATTGATAAAAAGTTCCATGATTAGAATGATGAATTCATCCTTTGGGAAATGATAATTCAGATCCTTGATGTAAATAGGAATTATAATATTCTCACTATTTTTCTTAATAGGAATAATATTAAAAATCCATTTCTGGTATTGAAATTACCAAATGAAGTTATCCTTGATAATATTGTTAACTTCTTCTTTGTCCTTGTCTTCATGAGTCAGATACATTCTACTAGTTTTCTGTTTATATTTATGATGATCATCAGGAAAAACCCAAATTATAGGTATTTATATCAGGATTGAGTCTAAGAATTTATATTTAAATACATGTGAAAACATCATGATGTTTCTCCAATAATGAGATATATGTATCTTTTTCTTTTGAAAACATGGAAAAATTGATTAAAGTAGGAACCGTGTATTCCTCCATACCCAGATTCACTTATATGAATTCATCAATACTGGTTGATCTACCTTCTTTGATTGCTAGAGGGGAACCTATGCGATATTAATTTTCTTATTACCCTTCTTACTTTAATTCAATTTCAATAGAATTCGGTGATTAAAGTATGTTTCCATGATTGGGAGATAATATAGGCAATTTTTGATCCCTTATGATTGATAAAGTGGTTTCTATGGACCATGGGAGTACTGATTTATGAGAATCATTATCAGGGGAATCAGGGATATTCTCCCCCTCCTATCCATCCACCTCAATAATGGTGAAAATAGGTGATGAAGGGTTAATTTCAGGGATATAAGATAACGTGAGGGATTTTTAATCTTATGTGAATGATAATGAGGAACCCTAAGACTCTAGAAGAGCCAATGTGTGGGTATTATCATCATTTTTTTGGATATTATCTACTTATTTTATGTTATCGCCTGGGGAAGAAGAGGTGATGCATATTGAGATTTAGTGGATAATATAGGGGAATTTTCAATATATTATAGTGATGTAGGAACTTTTTATGATCCTAATAGTGATTTAAGGAACTCTTTATTACTTAGATACAAAGGAGGAACATTTTAATTGAGGTAATCATCATTATAGTTGGGATCAGATATGTCTTCAAGGAAACATGATTCCAATGATTTAGCTAATATCCTGAAGATGAAAGAAAATGCTTCCAAACCATAGACCTTACTCTCTTAGGATTCATGTACACTTGGTCAAAGAGTCTTGGTTCTATTAAATATGGTTGAATATTAGTTAGGATATAATTATTATAAATATATTAAGGAATGAGGTTGATTTTCATAGTTGGCATGTAATTCTTTCTCTCTGTTAGAGTTGGTTATTCTAGGTGAACTTTTTCTTGGATATCATATGATAGAAAGGATATCAAATGATTCATTATTTTATATAGGGATAACATAGATCAATTACTTTATATGTTTGGAGTGATTTAATTGATATTATTGACGGTTAATAAATAATATTCATTGAGTTCATGGAATGGGTTGATAAGGTCAATTTTTAGACTTCTTGGGGCATCAGTTCAGAAAAAATCATTTTTCACTAGATGTTTTCACTCCCTATGATAGAATCATTCCTCTACGTATTGATATTAGAGGGAGTCAAAGGGATAACCGTCACTTTGAAACTCTCTGGAATATTTTTTGATAGAATATTTGAGAAAACAGTAATTTGATGAAGGTACTTCCACATGGAAATGAATCCATGGTCTTCCTAAAAAGAAATTAAAAATTGTGTCCTAACCCCCCCCCCCAAATAGGAAATAGTGGAATGATCCCTAAACTAGGCACTGTGTTTGATTTGGTTGAGACTCTTATGATCAATTTTACTATAACCTTGTATTTTTTGGGAAGATTGAAACAAATCATATTTTATGTGGTGAAACATTAGCATTTTTTGATCAGTATTAGGTTGATTTACTAATTGTTATCATTGGTGGATCATATAATAACAATGTTTTATAGTTTTATAGATATATAAAAGGTATTTATATGTTCATATATGGTGGTATCTTTATATTTCTCTATGAAGGAGATGATCAAAAGAGTTCAATAGGGTTGGTATCTTTATAATATACTTTAGAAATATTTCCCTCAACTCTGAACTCTTTACAGCTTAAGAGATCCCCAATAAGTTCTTTCTAAATATACTTTCAAATATAAAGAGAATCAAGAATTGAAATAATGGATTGAATAAAGTACAACTTTTTTGAGAATTCATACTTCTGGGTGAAAGGCCTAAGCATCCTTGTATAGGGTTAATCCTTAGTCTAAGGCATTAGAGTTTATGCAGCCTATGCTAGAGACTACCTTATTTTATTATAACTTGAGGGTATATTTTTCAACTATATATTGTTTTGAGTTTAACTTCTCATATTTGCATATCGAGAAAAAAAATCTGATTTGTTAATCACGCATCTAATACGATTATGCCTAAAAGAGCTTTGGATGTATTAGGAATAGGATGATGCTCTTACCGAGCCTACTAGAGTCCCTTTCTCTTGTTCTATGTGTTATATATATATATTAGTAGAGATATGAAGTAAGTGATGATATTCAAATTGAACTTGTATCCTTCTATCCAATCAGCCTTGATGACCTCATCCTCCTTCTCCCCAATTGTGAGAGGGGAATTAAAAATCATATATATCTTCTTTATTAGAGAATGGATTCAACAAGTGAATCACATTTTCTTAGATGAATACAGACACATCTTATGATGAGGTTTTTTTAATGAGTTGGTTCTTAATGAACCATTTGTTAGGGAGGTTCCCATCCTCTCAATTTCAGGGGTATAAAGTCTAAGAGGGTTAGAACTAGCATGGGAATTAAGACAAGTTTATCTTCCTAAACCTTACTCACATTACACTTATTGATTTGGTTTTTAGTATACCAAATCTGTAAATACTTTTGGGTGGATGAAGTTATATTAGTTTCTATAGAGGGAGTTGGGGATACAAATGGATGATTAGTTATACCTTGAGGATGTAATGCACCCCGTTGACCATATTTTTGGTCATCTAATCATCAAATTTCAATAAACCATTTTTTGTGACCTCTATCCATTATACTTTTGTTTTTGGAATGGTGGTAGAAATAAAATACCCTTATGAAGGTAGCTTTCCCAATTTGACCTAACTAAAATCTGCCATCTTCTAGAGGATGTTTTTAAATACAAATCACTCAAGGATGGTGTGTCCCAATATTCATTAGAAGGGGAAATAATTTTGGTGATTTATAAGGCTCAAATATTTAGGATTCCTGGGATCTATAATAGTTTTCAAATTATTTTCTATAGTAGTGATAAATTAACCAAGGACTAGCCCATTTTATAAAGAATAAACTTTATTCATTTTATATTTGTACAGTGGATGCTTCGGATCTTTAATCCCCTCCTAATGAAGAATTTAATGTTATTTATTCACTCAGGAGGACTAATGAAATGATATTGTATAGTCTTGGGTGTTAGATCTAGTATTATAGACAAATTAAACATTACAATTTCAATTTCTATTTTATAGTCCTCTTCTCTTGAGTAGTTAATATAGAATTGAGGCTTAGGATTGGTCCAAAAAATGAAATATTACATCGTCTATGAAACTTTATTTGACTCATATAATCTTCCTAAGAATTTTAATTTAATGAGTATTGTTTTCAACTCATCAAATAGATTCTTTAATAATATTTCTAATAGATATTATTAGGTTATTTCTATGTTAAAAGAATATATCAGAACCTTCCAATAAGAAATAATTTTTATGAATCTCTCAATATCATATTATTTTCAGTTTTAGAGGTCACGAATTATTAACTTTCTCAGTGTGGAGATGAATTTTTCGAGATTTTTCTGGTGAATGTCTTCCTATCCCATGATTGATCTGGCTAGTATATTTCTATACCAAAAAAATATTGGCCTATCTAGAGTCTGTATAAAGAATCTAAACTTAGTTTCTTCTTTCTTAATAAGGGTTTAAATCATGGTTTCACATGAAGGTATGATGTATTTTAGATGTTTATTTAGGTTCATAGTGCCATTGATGGTTATGAAACTTGGATTTTTAAAATTTTGTGGAGGAGGAGTCACATCCGCCCATTTGGGGTATATATTTATTTCCTGTCACATTGGTGCATTCTACCCTTATATGGAATCCATTTGTGCTTCCAGAGATTCAATGGAGTCAATGAGATCAAACAAAAAAACTAGTTGTCCAGAAACTTGGGCGAAGGTAGTGAGTATAGTCAGATATGATTGTCTTTCCACATTTATTTTTGACAAACTATATGGGTCATATTGGGTTATCTTTCTTGAAATGGTTACAGATTCCGCCCTAGTGGGGAAAAATCTTGATCTTACCAATCTATTTTGTTTAAATAGATTTTTTTTGAATCCTAAGTTGGTTGGATAATAATATTTTTCTCTCATAATTAGAGAAACCTCTCATTATTGAGGGAGATTTATTAGAAGAGAAATGAAATTCATGAATTGAAGTATATTCTTGATGGTAATATTTCCCATGATTAACTCAAAATTGAGTCATTTTAACTCATTTATATTGACTTCATATTTAGTAACACCCTCTTTTAGGATAGAAGATTCAACATATTTGGGTAGTGGGTGGGATGCAGCCACAGCCTTCCCATTTTATTTGGATGAGGCATATCGATGAGGTGAAAATAGAGCGTTCAAGGGAATAATTTTTTTATTTTTTCATTGATTATGGGTATGAATACCATATTCAATAATTTTAGTGTATACCATGTTTTGGATAGAAAATTCTATATCCCACTCTATATCAGAATCATTATTTTGCTCATTTGTAAGGATGATGTTCCTGACATACACTAATTTTCATTACACCACTAGACCCATATCTTTATTTGAAGGGTAAGATTATTGTTCAAGTATAAAATATTTATTAATAGTAAATTCATAAATCTCCTTGGTATTCCATTTATTGGAGGATAGTTTTGGCTTGAAGCCTTTACGAGGATTTTCATTCTCCTTCCAACGCTGCCCAAAAACTCTCTTACAGAGGGTAATCTTGATATAGTCTCTAGAAAACATTTCTGATCATGTAACCGAATAGATAGATGATTTTTTAACTATGATAAACTATGATGGAATTTATTATAGAGTTTCTCATAGTTTATAGAATTTTTATTTTCATATATTAGTAAGTGGTTGTGATAATAATTCCCCCAATCTTATGGACTGAGGCTGAATTGGTATCTTTATCATGAAATATTAAAAATTTTGGGGATATGATGATATTTAGGGTGAAATTGGTGGTGGGAATTAAACTAGATCTAAAATATGAGGTTACTGTAGAAACAATTTCCACCATTACTACCTTTTTGTTTTTTCAATATTTTGTTCAATCATGAGCTAGATTCAGTTAATTTTCTGAACATGAGATGCTCACCATTTAGGGTAGTGATTCAATTGAATATATGGTTTTTATCAAACTAGAGTCTTATTAAAAAATTTCAAATTCTTGATTCAAGAGTCTCTATATGATCTATTCTCAATAGGATTTATATTTATGATATTTAGAGATAAGAGGACCCCATTGAGTAGGATGGAGAGTGTGAAAGGAACTTGGTCCATAGATTTATCCTAACATGATGAAATTACATGATGTTATTCTTATTAGGATCCATTAACTAGGGAGTGGAGAGAAATTAATCACTCCATATTCACATCATCCTTATATATATCATAGGGAGTTTCATTAATCAATTAACATAGAGTCCTCATAGCATTAAGGCATGATTGTTAAAGATCTGCACAATATATTCTAACTTTATAATGCTAATTCACCAAAATGGAGGATACATAAAAGTTTTAGTAAATTTATTCTATATCCTTGATGTGGTTTTCATACTCCACATAATATATAGATGTTTGTTTCCAATAATAAATAGTTATCCAGAGATTCATAAGAAGATGTTGTATGCATTACTCACACAATGATTCTAGAATATTATACTAAGATGTGGGTTTAGGCTAGAACATGATCAATATTTTTCCTTTAGATAGTTATTTCTTTATTATTGAGAGATTCATCTACCTGATCTAACTATAGTAGTCATTTACTAGATTTCTTATGAAGTAGAGAAAGATAAGATGAAATATTCTTTATTATATTGAATGTTGAGGGATCTGGTGGAAATACAGATTATAACCACTAAGTCAATCCATATTATGATTGAGAAAGAATATAATTCATTAGTGATAGTGAATTTAGTGTAATTGGAATAAATATTTTGAAATTCTCACGATATTATGGGATTCTTGGAGACAATTTAGCTAGGGGAGGACCTTGTTGCTGAACTGGGATGTCGTTGTAGGGATGACCTTCATAAAAAATGCCACTATGGGGAGGAAAACCATTTTTGATCAACATCTAATCATCGAGAGGATTCCTACAACATATGATATGGGGGTAAAATTTATGGTAGATGTTGTTTGATGTGAAAAGGGATAAACTTCCCAACTATTGAGTTTCAATCTATGGGGAGGAATTTTCTATCTTTCACTATGATATGAGCTCCCATGATTGATCTTAAGATCACAATTGGGTGGAACTTCATGGAAGGGACTCTAGGGAGGGCCTATAATGATAATAATAGCAATATTATGAGAAAAACGTCCATAACTACAACTAATTACACCTTCGAATGAAGAGTCAGTGGATTCTTAGATGACTATTGAAAAATATTTTTGGTCCTCAAGAATTCCAATGTTAAGCAAGTAAAGAATATGGGCCTAGTCCTATACTTTGGGATGTTCTCATTGAGACTTACTTTTTCATGCTCTCTATTAGGTGGATAAGCTCATGTATTATTCCCACTTACCTTAATATATAGAAATCTCCTTAGGTTATCCGCATGTTTCCATCGGGATATAATGATGGGATCTTTCATGATTGGAAGGAATATGGGATAACCCTAATGTGGTCATTGAAGTGGGATGATAATATCCAGTTAGAATGAGAATATGTGCCTGATATTATTTTTCATTCTTCATCATTATGTTTCAAAGAACCTTCCTTGTAATATGTAACACCCCAAGATTTTGTAAATAAATTTAATATTTAATGCATGAAATACTTGTTTTCTACAAAACACCACTTTTTTATAAACAAGCGAGTTAACAGAATTTTACCACCTCTATGATTTGAATTTTTAAAAACCTATATACATAGTTGCATTCAATAAGATATTTAGAGTTTGATTAGAATAACATACATTTTTAGTGAATAGTAACTTGACCCTTATGAATAGTAACATACCCTTATGAATAGTAATACAGACCTTATGAATAGTAACCACACCCATGAAAGTATAAATAAAATTTATACACCTTAAACATGAAATAGTGTATTTCAAAAAGTAATAATTAAGTGTTGGTATTTTTTTATGTAATAAATATTTCATTACAATTTTAAATTAATAAATTGATTTTAAAAAATATTTTTCGTAATATGTATTCCTAAATAAATATTTTGTTTTCCTATGGTTTTAGGATAATTTAAAAGGACATTAGTTAATTTTTTAAAGTATTATAAAATCTGTTTTAAATTTAAATCCATATTTTTCAAGTAATCTTGATTTCATTTATAAATTTAAATTTTATTATATAGAAATTTTTTCCGATAAAATGGAGTTCAAATTTTAATTCTACATGTTCAAAAATGGTTATGGTGAATTATTGGGATTTTTCTGAAATAATTGAATTTTTAGTGAATAGTGAAATGTGATAATTTATGAAAAATCCCAATTAAGTGAATTTCTTCATCATGCTTGAGTAACGAATGATGTAAATGGCCATTGGTTCGAACTCACATGCACATATTACTATTTTTGGTCACAATACTCAATATTATTACTTGTCTTGGGAAAAATAATAAAATAATGAATAAGACAATAAAAAGTCACTCCTCTCATCCACTATAACCCCCCTCAATCCTTCTCTTCACTCCTCTCAAGCATCGTGGCTTGTCTAAATTCTGCTCAAATATCACCCCAAGCTCGTCAAACACGTACAACATCCCTTAGTCTTATAAAAATACAAAAAACACTACCCTAAAGAGGCTCTCAAGGAAGATAACTTCAAGAGGTAAATTTCTCTTCTCATTTATTTTATTTCCAGTCCCTCTCATTTCTTTTTCTTCCTCACCCCCTTTCATAAATATGTTATGATAAAAAAAATACCTTAAATTTAATATAATTTTTATATGTTAATGGAATAATTCATCATCATCTCCCCTTTCTTCTTCTTTTATACAAAAAATGAAAACACTGTCTAATATGTGTTCATTCATCACATTCAAGGACGACTGGTTTTCAAATTCTGTTTCCATATTCAATTATAGTTATGAAAACATTTTTTGGTTGAACCATACCATAATATATTAATTATGACTTATTTATGGTTCAGGAATCCTTTTGTACACATGATATTTATTTATAAATCAAGAGGAGTTTGTTGTGATCCAAAATCGCCAATTAACCCAAAATATTGTCATTAAAGGTTTATATAATAATTCATATTCACTCAAAATAACCAAATTAATTTTATAACCACGAAATATTATGTTTTTTAACTAATAACAAAAAACTTCTATTGTGGACAATAATTCTCATTCTACATGTTTATCCACACATGAATATAAGTAAACAGATCATGAAACCCAAGGATGAAAACGCTCCTAAACAATGAAATCAAATCTCTTAACCCCTCATAAGTCCATGATTGAACCTAATACGGTTATAATAAATAAATTATAAATATATTACTTTATTGAATTATTAATTTAGGAACAAAAATTGTATTATTCAGGTCATTAAGATCATGTGAGGAACACATTCAAAATTAATGTAAGAGTTTTCTACCAGAACCTCCATTTTCTTTTGGGATACACTTTGTCTCTATTTATCCAAATTACATTATTAATTATTATTATTTACTCATCATAAATTCTGTGTGAATGTTCTATGTATGTGTTTAAACAATAATCCTTTTTTTATGGTAGTTACATTTTTTAAAAGGAAATTTCAAAATTCTTTCCGAAATACAATCGTGATTCATTGGAATCTCTCAAATTCATACCTATTTTGAGGGAACTGTATAATATGTTTTATAAAATATTATCTTTATAAAATCCCTCATTTTATGATGAAATTACTATTTTAATTCAATTCTAGTTTTATACGAATGCATTTCCAAAAGAACACTTATTTTCAAAGTAAAATAGTATCTATCACAAGAATTATTCAATGATTTTATAAGAGTATATTCAACTCTTTCAAAAATCTTTTTGATTACTATTTATTAATAGGATTAATATTTTATGATATCATATACCATATTTAATTTAATGTTTTATGATTAATTTGATTTCAGATGTACTATTTTAAAACCATTCACCAATTAACTCTGAATAGTTTGTGTTTATGCTTAATGTTCAAGGAAAGTTATTTACATTTCATATCTTAGTATCAATATGAATATATATGTTGTTTATGTTTGTCCACGTTCATATGAGGAATGAATTGGACTTAATACATGATGGGTGGGGCCCTCTATAGTCCCTCTATGCATCGGTAGGTCTCATGAGATGAATAGATTTGGACTTGGTCAAGGCCTTTCCCATTTTTAGATATGGTTTTTGTCGAGGACTTAATCATTTTTAGATGTCTTGGTGAAGGCCTTGATGATATATTTCAGAATGTACCAAATATGAATTTTCCTCATTATAAATCTATAAATTCATATTTCATGTGGTTATTAAACTAGTAGAATACCCACGATTATGTTTAATTATGGAAATGCTTACTTATCTCATATTCATGCCATAATGTGTTGAAGTTTACTATTTTTAAATGAATGTGTCTTCAATTATTCACTAGAACTAATGTTTCTATTTATGATATCTTCTAGTGTATTATTTACCCTTACTAAGAATCTGAGATCACCCCTTCTTATATTTTATTTTTCCTAGGACAATAAGAGGGATATTTTGTTTGACATGTAGGGATAATCTTAGTGTGGTCGACCTTCCCATTGGATATTTTATATTGTTTATCATTTTATGTTGTAATGTTGAACTTATGTATGTATCTAGAGTTCATAATCTACTAAACTATTTTTTTCCATTGGGATACAACTTTCTTGTAAACATGAAAATGTAATGTAATAAGGCATCGACTCTGGGAAGCTGGGGTCGGGTCTTTCAATTGGTATCAGAGGAAGTCTAGTAGAAAACTTGGAAAATTGATTTAGAAAATTTATATTAGTGAACAAAACTCTAAGATAGTCTTTGAGGACAAGTTTTAAAGGATATCCTAGAATTTTTTTAAGGAATAGATTATGTGGATCTTTATAGAAAATAAATTCCTATCGAGATACTACAAGTGGATGTGGTTCTGGAAAAAATGTACCAAGGAGTGAAAACCCCGACAAGGAGTTTTAGGCTTGGCCTAGGGTATCCTGGTACACGACAATGTGCCTTACTACACACCTAGTTTGACACACCCAGGGTATATTTTTAGGATAATTAACATGTTATTTACAAACCATTATGAAGTATTTAAATGTAAATTTTTACTCAATGAAACCATGTTTATGATTATGGGATTAGCCATGCATAGGATTTCAATTTGTGTTAATTATTTTTCTAAGCTGAGATAATACATTATGATTCATAACCTAATCTAATGTATTCAATTATTTTAAAATGGAACATTGTGGAAGTAATGGAAACCATAGGAATGCACATATCCCATGTTGGGATTTAACTTCTATGAAAGATAATAATATTGGATCTGGAGCTGCGACTGGTACGGAGCAAGTTAAAACTACACTGGAAAATATTTCTCAGGTTATGAATAATAAACTTACCCATATGAAGCATCTGGATCCATACCACAAAAGGGCTATGTTAGATGAATTTATGTGGAAATAACCTCCATCATTTTATTAGAGTAAAAACCCATTCATTGCGGAATAGTGGATAAGTTCCTTGGAGAAGATATTTCTCGCCTGGGGAAGTAACGAAATAGAGAATATTTTCATGATAGTTTATCATCTTTCGGGAGATATTGATCAATGGTGGTCACTAAATCAAAACACAAAGAAGGATAAATAAATATAAACCTGTAATGGATTGAATTTAAAAAAATTTTCTTAGATAAATACTTTGTTAATGAATAGTGAACAGATATGGAAAGGATGTTTTTGAATTTGAGGGAAAAGGAATATGAGAATGTTTCAACGTATGAAGACAACCTCACAAGGTTAACAAGGCATGCTGTGGAATATATATGTAATCTAAAGAGAAATATTGATTGATTCTTTGATGGCCAAAATACATTCATCTGATGGGCACTGGTCTTCCAAACTTTCACATCACATTAATACATAGTCTCATGTGATAAAAAGATGGAAATATATTTATCTAAGACTTATGAATTTAAAGGAAAGAAAGAGAATAATATGGATACTAAAAACTGTGGAAAAAGAAATAAGGAAATGGGGAAGATGAGAAGAGTTGACTTTCTACCCTATGATAACTATGGAAGGAAACACCCTAATGACTTGGGTGTGCTACAAGTGTGGATAGAAAGACCATCAATATGGTGATTACAAGGGAATAAATAAGTTATTAATGTTCAATGATATAATGATAAATAAAAAATATCCCCTAACTTGCACTAATGATAGATTTGATCCACTTTGTGGATCCCAATATTTTTTAAATATTGACCTTCGTTCTGGATATCATAAGTTGTGAGTATGGATGGAAGACTTTCAAAAGATGGCATTTTGAACTAGGTTTGGGAATTATGAGTTTACAATAATTCCTTTTGGACTAACTAATTCCCCATATGTTTTCATTGATATAATGAATAGAGTTTTCAAGGAATATATTGATGAATTTGTAGGGGTATTTATTAATGATATCTTGGTGTAATTCTAAAGCTATGAAGATCAAAAAAAAATTATGCACTATTCTGAAGACTCTTTGATGAAATAAATTATATGGTAATTTTAGTAAGTGAGAATTTTGGATTAAACTAGTTTCCTTTCAGGGCCACATTTTCTCTAAAAATGGAATATCTATTGATCTCATAAAGACAATGGTTCTACAATAATTCCCTACTCTAATGAACATAACTAAAGAGAATAGTATTATTGGTTTAGTAGGTTATTATCAGTATTTAGTTCATAAATTCTCCTGTTTATCCAACCCAATTACCATGATTACACCTAAAGGGGTTAAGTTTGTATGGACAAAATAATTTGATGAATGTTTAAAAGAATTAAAGAGGAGATTAGTGAATGACCTGATCCCAACTCTTCCATCAGGGAATAATGGATTTGTGATCAATAGTGATGCATCAAAGATAAGAATTGTTTGTGTCCTTATGATAAATGATAGAGTTATTTCCTATGAATCATGGTATTTATAAATTCATGAAAAAAACTATCCCACTCATGATCTTGAGATAGTAGTTGTAATCATTTCTCTGAAGATATGGTGACATTATCTCTATAGAGAAAGATGTTAGATATATACAGATCATAATAACTTGAAATATACCCTCTCACTGAAAGAACTCAACATGAGGAAAAGGCTATTTCTTGAACTACTAAAGTATTAAAAATTTTCCACACACTACCAACCAGGAAAGGAAAATAATCTAGATAATGCATTGTGAATGAATGATTATGAGGTAATAAATAAAATGAGGATTGAAAGGGATCCTATATTTATGGATCTAGTAAATATGGATATGAGAATTATCAAAGAAGGTGAAACCTAACTAATTTTTCATTTGGTTTCCTAACCATCATTGTTGGAAATTATTATATCTTCTCATTCTAATGATGAGAATCTTCAAAAGAAAATTAAAGGTTTAAATGATGGGATGTTGGCTGACTTCATGTGTGAAGATAGAATTTTGAAATTTGGGAAGTGGATATGTGTTCCCTCTATACCTGAGTTGAAAATGCAGTTATTGGATGATTCTCATAGCTCAAATTTATCTATAAAACCTAGTGCACTAAAATTTAAAGAGATTTGAAGGAAAATTTCTAGTGGGACAACATGAAGTGGAAAATAACTAATTATGTATCAAGATGTTTAGTCTTTAAACAAGTGAAGGACAAATGACAACATCCTTGATGAGTCATGCAACATATAACTATTCCTATATGAAAATGCGATAACATCACCATAGTTTTTTTCACTAAATTACCCAAAATGACATGTAAGAATGATGCGATTTGGGTAATTGTTGATCGACTTATGAAATCTCCACATTTTCTCTCTATAAGGGAAGATTTTACACTAGGGAGACCTACATGACTCTATATCAATGAAATTATGAGACTTTATGGAGAACGTCTCTCAATTGTGTCCAATTGTGATCCATGATTTAAATAAAAATTCTAAAAAAATCTTTATAAAGATTTAGATACCGATCTTCAATTTAGTACTGCTTATCACCCTCAAAGTGATGAGAAATCAGAGAGGATGATCAAAACATTAAGGGACATGTTGAGATCACGTTCACTTGAACATAAAGGTATGTGGGATAAATATTTTCCTTTAGACAAATTTTCCAAAAATAATAGTTTTCATTCAAGTGTAAAAATAGAACCATATGACACATTTTACAAAAAGAGATGTCGTACACTGACTTGTTGGGTTGAAGTTGAAGAAAAAATGCTTGTGGGACTAGAGCTTGTGATGGAAATAATAGAAAAGCTAAAGACTATTCAAACCCATATCAGAGAAGCTCAAAATAGGCAAGAGAGCTATGCTGATAATTGAAGGATGGATTTGAAATTTCATGTAGGAGATTAGGTTTTCCAGAAGGTATCTCTATGGAAGGGTGTTATATGTTTTGGGAAGAAAGGGAATCTAAGCCCAAGGTACATTAGACCTTTTGAAATCCTAGAGAGAATTGGAGTTATTTCATATCATTTTTCTTTTCCACCTAGCCTATCTAATGCACACAATGTGTTCCAAGTTTCCTTATTGAGAAATTACATGCCAGACTGAACACTTTTCCTCACTTCTGAAGGAATAGAATTGGAACCTGACCTATCATACTGTGAATATCCTATCAGGATACTGGACAATAAGAATTTTTTTTTGAGGAATTACACAACTCAACTAGGAAATATACTTTTGAAAAATCATAAAATAGAAGAGGAAACATAGAATCATATGGAGCATATGATGAAGACCTATCCGAATCCTTTTATGTGGTAACATTATGTGGATTTTGAGGATGAAATTTTTGTAAGGAGGGAAGAATGTAACAACCAAATATTTTTCTAATAAATTTAATATTGAATGCCTGAAACAATGACTCTCTAAAAAACACAACTTTGTTATAACCTAGAGAGTAAACATAATATTTCTACCTCTGTGATTTAAATTTCTAAAAACTGACATACACTATTGCATTCAGTAAGATATTTAGAGTCTAATAAGGTCAAATTACATTTTTTGTGAATAGTAACATGAACCTTATGAATAATAAAATAACATTATGAATAGTAATATGACCTTTATAAATTGTAACCTTACCCATGAATATATAAATAAGATTTAGACAACTTATAAATGAAATATATTATTTTAGAAATTAATAATTAAGTGTTGGTACTTTTGTGAGTAATAACTATTTAAATAAAATTTAAAATTAATACATTGATTTAAAAAAATTATTTTCATAAAATTTATTACAAAATAAATAATTTTTTGTCCTATAATTTTAGGATAATTTAATAACACCTTTGTTATTTTTTTAAAGTATTATAAAATCAATTTTAAATTTAAATTTGTATTTTAAGTAAATAATTTTAAAAAAAAAATATTTTTCTCTTATTTAGAAAATTATTTCGATAAAATGGATATCAATGTTGAATTATACACATTGAAAAATGTTTAGGTGAATATTTGGGTTTTTCTAAAATACTAGAATATTTGGTGAATAGTGAAATTTGATAATTTTTGAAAAATGTTAATGTAGTGAATTTATTATTCATTCTTGAGTCATATCTTATGTAAATGGACATTGGTTAGAACTCACATTAACATATTAATATTATTGGTCACACGAATCAGTACTATTGCTGGCCTTGGTAAAAAAATAAAATAATGAATAGGATAATAAAAAATCACCCCTCTCCTCCACTATAGCCCCCCACAACCTCTTCTCTTCTGTCCTCTCAAGCCTTTTTCCCTATCTAAATTATGTGAAAATATCCTCATAAGATCCTCCAAAAAATCCATCAGCCCTTGGTCTCATAAAAAGATCAAAACCTCTACCCTAAATAGGCTCTCAAGGAATATAATTTCAAGAGGTAAATTACTCCTCTCATTTCTTTTATTTCAAGTCCCTTTTTTTCTTTTTTTCACCTCCTTTCATACAAATGTTATTGTAACGATAGTACCTTATGTTTACTAGAATTTTTTTATGATAATGGAATAATTCATCATCATATCTATTTTCATGTTCTTTTATACTAGAAATGAAAATACCATTCAAGATGTGTTAATTTATCACATTCATGTATGATAATTTTTCAATTTATATTTCTATCTTCAATTCTCATCATTACACCATTTTATGGTTTAAACAGACCATAATATATGTATTGTAACTTATGTAAGGTTCCTTAATCCTTTTTAATACCTGATGTTAATTTATAAATCAAAATGAGTTTGTTCTGATCCAAAACCACCAATTAACCCAAAAAATTTTCATTAATGTTTTATATAATGATTCATCTTCACTTCAAATATACCAATGAATTTTATAACCATGTAATCATCTTTTTTTAACTAATAACATAAAAATTCTATTATGGAAAACCATTTTCATTCTACATGTTTATCCGTACATGAATATAAGTAATCCTATCATGAAAACCAAGGAAGAAAATGCACCCAAAAATGAAATTGAATCCTTTAACCGATCAGAAGTTCCTGAATTCAACTAATAAGGTTATAAGAAATCAATTAAACATATATTAGGTTTTGAAATTATTAATTTATTAACCTAAATTTTATTATTCTGGTCAATAAGATAAAGTGAGGAACCCCTTCAAACTTAAGGTAAGGGTTTCATACCTGAACCTCCATTTTCTTTCGAGTTACTCTTTGTCTCTCTTTATCCCAATTAAATTCTCAATTATTCTTATTTAATCCTAATAAATTATATGATAATGTTCTATTTATGTGATCAAACCATAATCTATCTTTATTTTTTGGGAGTTACATGTTTTAATAGGAACTTTCAAAATTCTTTTCGAAATACAATCCCGATTCAAGGGAATTTCTCAACTTCTTACCTATTTTCAAGGTTACTCTACAATGTATTTGTAGTAACCATTATCTTTACAAAATCACTCATTTTATTATAAAAATACCAACTTACTTAATTTATGGTTTTATACAAATAATTTTTTGAAATAACTCTTCTTTACAAAGTAAAAGATTATTTATGATTTTATAAGAGTATCTTCATCTTTTTAAACACTCCTTTTGACTCTTATATATTACTAGGATTAATCTTTAATTACATAATATACCATTTTTAATTTAATGGTTTGTGATTAGTTTGTAGGTGGATGTGCTATCTTAAAACCATTCAACAATTTACTTTGAATGGTTAGTGTTTATGCTTAATGTTCAAGGAAAGTTATTTACATTTTATATGTTAGTTCAATATGAATATATATGTTGTTTATGTTTATACCCATTTATATGTGGAATGCATTGGACTTATTATGTGATGGGGGTGGGGTGGGGGGAACTATAGACCCTCGATACATCAGTAGGTCTAATGAGACGAATAGATATGGACTTGGATGATGCATTTCCCATTTTTATATAGGGTTTTGGCCCAAGACTTAAACCATTTTAGATGTATTGGAAGTGGCCTTGACAGAATGTTTCAGAATGTTCGACATATGAATTTCACTCACTATGAAGCTATAAATTCATAATTCATGTGTTTATCAGACTAGTAGAATACAAATGATTATGTTTTATTATGGAAATGTTTACTGAGATAATATTACTTCCATAATGTGTTCAAGTTTATAATTTTTAAAGGAACATGTTTTAAATTATTCACCATTCCAAATGTTTATATTTATGATATATTCTATTTTATTGTTTACTCTTAATGAGCATATGAGTTCACCCATTCTTATGTTTAATTATTCCTTAGACAAGAATAAATATATTATGTTTGACATGCATATATAATCTTAGAGCGGCGGATGATCCAAATAGAACTTTTATATTGTTTTTCATTTCATGTTGTAGTGTTGAAATTATGTATACATCTGGCTTTCCACATCTACTAAATTTTTTGTTCCTTTTGGATATGAATTTATTTAATCAAGCCAATGTAATGTAATATGGCACCATATCTAGACAACTAGGGTTGAGTTTTTACATAACACCCCAAAATTTTAAAAATATAATGAATTTTTCTACTGAATAAATAATGCTCTTCATAATTAGGTATATAATATAGTTTAGAAACACAAAACACTTACGGATTTATTTTATTAATTGGAAACATTAAATTTTAAAAATAAACAGATCCATAAATATGAAAACTCATTCAGTGGGATAATATACATTAAAAAATAAAATAAGTATAACTAGAAAATGTGGATCTTTTCAATCTCTTTGAATTTTCACACTCATGAATAACACTGCAAAAAAGTGACAGAACACGAGTAACCCAATCAAAATTTTAGAAAGGAAGAATATAAATCCTTGAGAGGATTTGAGTTGAATAATAAATGATGTAATTAAAAGGCATTTATAGGAGGTAATATGATCATTGCAATAGTAATATGATTATTGGACCAAGAACCTAACCATTTTGAATAGTAACCTGACCATTATAAACAATAAAATGACCATTGGGACATTAAATTGTCCTAAAAATACTAAAATTCCATATAAATAATATCGATCCTAATTAATTTATTGAAATATTAATATATTAATTCTATAAAATAAATATCAAAATTTAAAAATCTAAGATAATATAACAACATTTTTAATAATCAGTATTATAATGTGTTTTGTAAAAATCACATTTTTTGTTTTAATAATTAATAACACCAATTTTAGAAAATTATTTTGATAAAATGAATGTAAGATTTATAATCAGAATGTCGAGATTCTCTAATAGTTATTTTTTGGTAATTTTTAGAGAAACATTATTTCTTAGGTGAATAGTGAAAATATAGTTTTTATATAACCTGTATGTTTTAGGTTACATAAGTCATGATGTGATAATGAAATCATTAATTCTAGAATTTTATTCTTGACTAAAAATATGATTAATAAGTTAAATAATTTATGAAATTAAAATTCCAAAAATAAAATGTATTTTCTAAATTTTAAAGTCTAAAGTATTCTATTAAGAAATAAAATTATCATTTTACTGCTTTACTTTTTAATAAATTATTTAATTATATTTAAAAGTTGTTTTAAAGTCTTAAAAACATTTATTTTTAATAAAATATAGTCCAAAATTTTATATATTTTACTATTACAAAGTTTACTTTGGAAATTATATTTTATCATAAAAACACCCCTCCCCTCAAGTATTTTACTACAAAAAAGCATGGTGATTAGAAGGGTTTTTTTCATTTAGAGGGGGTTATAACCCCCTCTAAACACTTCATAGGAAGTTACCAATAACTACTATAAAAGTTCCCACCAACTCTAATTAGAGGGGGTTATTAGTAATCACTAGTAAAATGGGACTGATTTTAGAAGTGGTTAGATTAAATGGGGTTTTAACCCCCCATTGTTTTTGTAAATTCACCATACACACACTAATAAGAGGTAGTTCTAACCACCTCTAATACATAAGTCTAATTAGAGACTGTTAAAACCACCTCTGAGTGGCTTTAAATGCCCTACTTTATAGGCGGTTATACTATAACTACCCCTAAACAATCCTTTTTTTCTTTATATATACACCCCAAGGCACCACATGACAAGCCCCAAGCCCCTCGGACCACCCCCTCAATCCCCCATATGACAAACCCAGGAAAACAACCCACATATCCCACATGACACCTGGACAACACATAGACCCCCCGGACAACCCCTGGCCAAGCCCCACATGACTCCCACAGACAACCCCTAGATAAGCCCCACATTACCGCTATAGACAAACCTTGGCCAAGCCCCACATGACCCTTAGAGACAACCCATTAAGCCCCACATGACCCCCATGGAAGAAACTCTGACAACCCTGTCTACCCCACATGACAACCACGAACATCCCCCAAGACCCTGTATGACAACCCACAGACCCCCATGACAACCCCGGGACATGGAAGACCCCAAAATACCCCACTGCTAAGCTGAAAAATCCTCCACGGGCACCACAAGCCAAACATTTAGTCCCCCGAGGCCCGAACATTAGACCCACATGACATTAAAGGATGAAAAATTCATCTTCCATGACTCAAACATATGATTAAATAGAAGAATGTGCCACACTTCAACCATTATGTGAAGCACCGTTTCAATTAATATATTAAATATTTTATGTTTATTTAGATATAGAAAATCAAATCAATTAATAATATATTTATATATATATATTTGTGTATAGAAATATAAATAATTTAATATATTTTTGTATATATAATATATATATGTATAATATTTATATATAATATATTTTTGTGTATAATAAATATATTTATTATATATGTATATATACAATATATATAAATAATTATATTTAAATATATTTATAAATACATTTATATTTGTCTGTGTGAGTGTATTTATTTATTTATATAATATTTATAGATATAATATAATTATAATATATATATAATTATTTTTATATACTTATATGTGTGTGTGTATCAACATGATTATTTATTATTATTATTATTATTATTACACCTATTTTTTGAACTATAAAAATTATATGTTGGTTTTATAAATACTATACATTTATATATTCTCTAATTTATATTATACATATATAATATTAAATACATTTATATTACATATTTATGTATACATTTGTATTATATCTTGTATACACACATATATATACACACACAAAATTAAATACATTGACATAATTAGAAATATATTATATAATTAAATGATATATATATTTACTAAATCAATTTATAACTAATATGGTATACTACAACATAAAAAAATTAATTATATAATATATATATAAATTTATATACAACAAAATATATAAAATAATATATATATATATAATATAAATATTATATTATATATATATTTTTAATTTTGTCTATATTATATATATTTGTATATATAATATAATATACATATATTTATACGTAAATATACAATAAAAATGTATTCAATATAATATATTCATAACATTAATGTATAGTATTTATAAAACCATATATAAATTTTATATATTTCAATAAATACATTTATAATCACATTTATTATATAAACACTAATATTTATATAAGTATACATTTTATTTATATGTATAATTATTTATTTAATGTTTTTATATAGTGTATTTTTGCACGTATATATATATATATATATATTAATTTACAATGCACCTAAATACATTAATATAATGTGTTTATGTGACATATATATACACACATGAGAACACACACATATATTTTACAAAATTTGAATTTATATGAGAATTATTTTAAAAAATAAATGAAAATTTATATGGGGTTAAAACCCCCCTCTAATCACAGGGATTAGTGGTGGTTCATGAACCACCTCTAATGACAAAAATTATAGTGGGTTCAAAACTCCCTCTAATTTCATAAATTTGAGTATTCATAACCCCTATATTTTCTTTAATTAAAGGGGGTTCAAAACCTCATCTAATTTCATAAATTATAGGGGTTCAAAACCCCCTCTAATGTCATAAATTAAATGGGGTTAAAAACCTACTCTAATGTCATTAATTAGAGTGGGTTCACAACCCCCCCTAATTTATTAAATTAGAGGGGATTCACAACCCATTTTAATTTCAGAAATTTGAGGGTGTTCCAACCCCCACTAATCCAAGGGATTAGCAGTGGTTCATGAACTCCCTCCAATATCATAAATTATAGGGGGTTATGAACCCTCACTATTACTTAAAGAAATTAAATTATATATATGGCTTATAATATACATATATATATATAGCACCTCTAAAATCCAACCGAACATCTAGCACCACCGATTATTAAATTACCTGTGGTTTTGACCAAATACCCTCTAAAATCCAACCAGATATTAAAAAAACAATGATAAATGATATATAGGTGGTTTTTAAAACCCTCTAATTTCTATTATTACTGGTGGTTGTGAATCAAACCCTCTAAAATTAATTTAAAAGTGGTTGTGCATTACCCCCTCTAAAAACCCACTGCTAATATGCAATTTTTTGTAGTGATATAGATAACCTCCCTTTAGAAAAACATTTACAGTATACTCACCAAGGAAACATTTATACCTAATTAACAAACCTTAAGACTATAATTTCCCTCAATTTATTTTTGGAGTCATATAACACTGGTCTTTCAATGATTCAAGGATCGTAGAAAAGGAACAATAAAATGAAGTATGTAACATTATTTTTTCTTTCACCTTTCATTTTTTTTATTCTTCCTTTATCCTTATATTATTTTATATCTCAGACACTACAAGAATTTTACACTTTACCAAAGGTTCAAAACCGTTGGTAAAGGCCTAGAAACCATTGGTATATAGTATACCAACGGGTCCCTCTACAGTAACTAAGTAAGCCGTGACAACATGCCTATACCAACGGTTCTGTGAAAACCATTCGTATAGGGGTCAAAATAGAAGGTGTTCCAACGGTTTTCTACAAACCATTGGAATATGTGTGTTAAATATAACATATACCAATGGTTTGTGAAACCATTGGTATATGTGTGTTACACTTATACCAACGGTTGTAAACTGTTGGTATAGAGGGGATATATCAAGCCATAAGGCTATACCAATGGTTTTCTTATAACCATTGGTATAAACCTATACCAACGGTTATAAAAAACTATTGGTATAGTTATATTATAGAATCTATACCAATGGTTTTGAAAACTGTTGGTATACATTTTCTCAACTCGACAGCAGCAGGCCCCTCTCCCCTCTCTAGACCTGCAACAACACAACTCTACACTAACACAACAACACAGCTCCCCCTCTCCAAACCTGCAATAACACCAATAAAAAATCCCCATCCAAAGTATTAAAAATTTAGAATTCCTTCCAAAATTTAGAAATTTAAAAATTTATAAATTCAAATGCAATAACACCCATAAGAGAAAAATCCTACATGTTATAGGAAATGCAATAACATCAATAAGTTTATTCCAAATTTTGAATTCATTACTCACTGAAACCACAAAACCAACACACTTAAGAGTATTCAAAATTTAGAATTCACTCGCCACCCAAACCACAACACCAATACACACTAGAGAAAAAAACTACATGTTATAGGAATCACATGGGATTTTTAGTCATGGTGTTGGGTTTAGTATCTTAAAACCAATAGAAAAACTTCGGTATAGTGGACAAGGGTCATGATACCCATAAGATAGACAATGGTAGTGGTCATGTTCTTAGACCTAGGATGATTTATAAGAAGCACATGGTATGTTTCAATTCGTCTAATGATTATGTATCCATATATAAATGGTTCCTGATGTGTTAGTGGGAAAAAATGGCCAATCTCGACATATGAGATGGGTTACCGGAACAACCAACGTGTTTTTTATAGACTTTTTAATTAGAATAAGGGGGTATGTGGCTAATTGTAATTTGTTCTCTTGGGTGTGATGTGAGATGAATCCCCATCTTGGGTATTGGGTATGAATATTCAATTAAGTCTTTGGTATTGGGTTCCCAAAGGGACTTTGGTTTGGTTCTAAAACCCACTATTTGAGGATGGGATTGAGGTGATCCATGGGGCTATGGTGTCACCATATGTATTAGTCACCATTGGGGTATTTTTATGAGACTTTGAAACCTATTTCTCAATAATCTATGGGTAGCCTTGTTGACCAATTTGTTATATGGTATGCTTTAGTGTTCATAGGTTTCATATGAAATCACTATATAATATTTATTTTTTTATGTTACTGTATAGAATGAACAACCCGTGATTGAGAATTAGAAAATGAGTGTTGGTGCATGTTCATGATGGGATGTCGACACTCATTCCAAATATAATTTATGTTTTTCTATATATAATATGACCCATTATGTTTCAATCTATGCCTTATGAATATTTTCTTCTAACAACGTATGACCAATAGACCATATTTTATTTTTTATCCTTTAATTTAAAGAATCTTTGTATAGCCTTATGAAGATTTTCCGAATGCCAGTTGTTGTTTTCACTTAAAATGTTGTCTATCTCAAACAAAAGTGAGACAATTTGAGTGATACCAGTCACACCATGCCTTGGATTGAGGTGGGGTTGACTCGTACCCATCAAAAATGATCCATAAATGATTATGCTAATGTATCAACACCTCCGATTGAAGTGTTGTTTGGATGACCATTTCACAATTAACCAACTCATTATTGTCATCCGATTTCATGGTATTCTGAGGTTGTTCAGCCGGTTTTGACCACCCCATGCACACTTTTCAAGTGCACCAAACACCTAAAAAAACATATTATACCATGCCACAGAATCCATGCATCCGAATAATGTGTCGTCTTTTCTTACACCTCACAAATAATAATTAGGGTGTTTTCGTGTGATTTCAAGTCATTCTGATATACCATAGTGTCTTTTCGGCCACCGCGGTCACACGACACCTCTGATTGACGTGCTGTCTGCCCAAAAATTTCACAATTCACCCACAACTTTTTGTCGTACGATTTCTTGGCATTCTAAGGTCGTTCGGCCGGTTTTGACCACCCCACGCATGCTTTTCAAGCACACCTAACACCAAAAAACACATATTCAGCCGCGTTGTGCAAAAGACACATCCAAATGATGTTTTGTCACCTCATAAACCTCAATAATAATAATTAGGTTGTTTTCGGGTGATTTCAAGTCATTCCGATGTCGTTCGGTATGAATTTGACTGTTAAATGCATGTTTTGGCCATTTACGACACACATAGTGCATTTTCAGCCACCGCGGTCACACGACAACTCCGATTGAAATTTCATATGGCCAAACATTTCAAAATTCACCCACCATTTATTTTTTTCTGATTTCATGGCATCTCGAGGTCGTTCGTCCAGTTTTGACCACCCTATGCATGCTTTTCAGGTGCACCAATCACCTAAAAAACACATATTCAGCTATTCCGCACAAACCGCATGTCCAAATGATGTGTCACCTCCTCGTACACCTCAAGAATAATAATTAGGGTGTTTTTGTGTGATTTAAATTCATTCCTATGTCGTTGGGTAAGTATTTGACCGTATAACACATGTTTTGGCCATTTACGACACGCTGAGTGCGTTTTCAGCCACCGCGGTCACACGACACCTTTGATTGATGTGTCGTCTGGAAAACCATTTCAAAATACACCCACCATTTTGTTGTCATCTGATTTCATGGAATTACAAGATCATTCAGCCAGTTTTGACCACCCCATGCATGCTTTTCAAGCACGCCAAACACCTAAAAAACACAAATTCAGTCGTGACGCACAAACCACGCATTAGAATGACGTTTCATCTCATTGTACACCTCAAGAATAAAAATTAGGGTTTTTTGAGTGATTTAATGTCATTCCGATGTCATTCGGTATGAATTTGACTGTTAAATGCATGTTTTGTCCATTTACAATACGCGGAGTGCGTTTTCGGCCATCACGGTCACACAACACCTCCGATTGACATGACATCTAGCCGACCATTTTAAAATTCATCCACCATTTATTGTCATTTGATTTCATGTCATCCCAAGGTCATTCAGATGGTTTTGACCACCCCACACATACTTTTCAAGCGTGTCAAACACCTAAAAAACACATATTCAGTCCTTCCGTGCAAACCGTGAATCTGAATGATGTGTCGTCTTCTCGTACACCTCATGAATAAAAATTAGGGTTTTGGGGTGATTTAAAGTCTTTCCGATGTCGTTAGGAAATCATTTGACCGTTAAACACATGTTTTGGCCATTTACAACATGGAGAGTGTGTTTTCAGCCACTTCGGTCACACGACACCTCTGATTGACGTGCCGTCTGGCCGACCATATCACAATTCACCCACCCTTTATTTTCATTCGATTTCATGGCATTACGATGTCATTCGGATTGTTTTGACCACCCCACACATTCTTTTCAAGCGTGCTAAACACCTAAAAAACACATATTTAGTAGTGCCACACAAACCACACATCAGAATGACGTGTTGTCTTTTCATACACCTCACGAATAATAATTAAGGTGTTTCAGTGTAATTTCAAGTCATTTCGATGTCGTTGGGTATGTATTTGACCGTAAAACACGTGTTTTGTCCATTTACAACATGCAGAGTGATTTTTCAGCCTCTACGGTCACACGACACCTTTGATTGACGTGTCTTCTGGCTGGCCATTTCACAATTCACCCACCATTTGTTGTCATCTGATTTCATGGCATTCTGAGGTCATTCGACCAGTTTTGACCACCCTACACACGCTTTTCAAGTGCACCACACACCTAAAAAAACAAATATTCAACCGTGTCATGCAAAACACATGTCAGAATGATGTATGGTCACCTCATACACCTCATGAATAATAATTAGGGTGTTTTCGTGTGATTTCAAGTCATTATGATGTCGTTCGGTATGCATTTGACCGTTAAATGCGTGTTTTGGCCATTTACGATACGCGAAGTGCATTTTCAGCCACAGAGGTCACATGAAACCTCCGATTGATGTGTTGTATGGATGAACAATTAACTATTTACCCACCCTTTATTTTTGTATGATTTCATGGCATTCCGAGGTCGTTCGACCAATTTTGACCACCCCGCGCGGGCTTTTCAAGCGCGCCAAAAACCTAAAAAACACATATTCAGTTGTGCCACACAAACTGCCTCTCTAAATGATGTGTAGTCTCATAGTACACATCATGAATAATAATTAGGGTGTTTTTGTGTGATTTAAAGTCATTATGATGTCGCTGGGTATGTATTTGACCGTAAAACACATGTTTGGGCCATTTACGACACACAAAGTGCGTTTTCGGCCACCGCGGTCACATGACACCTCCGATTGACATGCCGTCTAGTAGACCATTTCCAAATTCACCCACCCTTTGTTCTCTTTTGATTTCATGTCATTCCAAGGTCATTCATCCAGTTTTGACCACCCCACACATGCTTTTTAAGTGCACCTAACACCTAAAGACCACATATTCAGTCATGCCGTGAAAACCGCCTCTATGAATGACGTGTCGTCTCCTCGTACACCTCAAGAATAAAAATTTGGGTGTTTTTATGTGATTTCAAGTCATTATGATGTTTTTTGGTATGCATTTGACCATTAAATGCATGTTTTGGCCATTTACGACATGCAGAGTGTGTTTTCGGCCACCGCGGTCACACGACACCTGTGATTGACATGCCATATGGATGACCATTTCATAGTTCAACCACCCTTTGTTTTCGTTCGATTTCATGGAATTCAAAGGTCGTTAGGCCAGTTTTGAACATCCCACACATGATTTTCAAGCGTGCCAAACACCTAAAAACACATATTCACTCATGCCGCGTAAACCACACATCCGAATGATGAGCCTTATCCTTGTACACCTAACTAATAAAAATTAGGTAGTTTTCTTGTGATTTCAAGTCATTCTGATGTCGTTCGATATGATTTTTTTTAAAAGGTTGATGACGAAGCCTCATTTTATTATTAAATAAAATCAAAGACCTCTTTTAACTGGGTAGAGGGAGACCCATTACATAGCCCGAAGGCCCAGTGGGCTTATAGCCCATTACATTGCCCGTAGGCCCAATGTTTTTGCCCAATTGCCATTCTGTGAATAGTAACTCGGCTGCTACAGTACCCGCACAGTACCGCCGCTGCTATAGTACCTTGCCACCGCTACAGTACCCGCCGATCTACAGTGCCGCTGCTGCTACAGTGCTGCAGATAGTGCCGCTACAGTGCTGCTACAGTAATGCATGTTTTGTCCATTTACGACACGTAGAGTGCGTTGTCAGCCACCGCAGTCACAGGACACCTCCGATTGATGTTTCGTATGGCCGACCATTTCAAAAATCACCCAACCTTTATTATCGTCTGATTTGATGGCATTCCGAGGTCTTTCAGTCAGTTTTGACCACCCCGTGCATGCTTTTCAAGCACACCGAACACCTAAAAAACACATATTCAGTCATGATATGAAAACTATGAATCCTAATGATGTGTCGTCTCCTTGTACACCTCACTAATAATAATTAGGGTGTTTTCGTGTGATTTCAAGTCATTCTGATGTCGTTCGGCATGCATTTGACTATTAAACACATGTTTTGGCCATTTACGACATGCGAAGAGAATTTTCGACCACCACGGTCACATGAAACCTCTGATTGACATGAAATATAGCCGAACATTTCAAAATTCACCCACCCTTTGTTGTCTGATTTAATGGAATTCTGAGGTCGTTCATCCAGTTTTGACCACCCCACGCACGCTTTTCAAGCGCACCAAACACCTAAAAACACATATGCATCTGTGACGTGAAAACCACTTGTCTGAATGATGTATCGTCTCCTCTTACACCTCACTAATAATAATTAGGGTGTTTTAGTGGGATTTCAAGTCATTCTGATGTCGTTCGGCATGCATTTGACCGTTAAACACGCGTTTTGTCCATTTACGACATGTGGAGTACATTTTCAGCCACCATAGTCACATGAAACCTCCGATTGATGTGAATTCTAGACAACCATTTCACAATTCAGCCATCCTTTGTTGTCGTCTGATTTCAGGGCATTCTGAGGTCGTTCGACTGGTTTTGACCACCCCACGCAAGCTTTTCAAGTGCGCCAAACACCTAAAAAACACATATTCATCTGTTGTGTGAAAACCACACATCTTAATGATGTGCTGTCTCCTCGTACACCTGAAAAATAATAATTAGGGTGTTTTTGTGTGATTTCAAGTCATTACGATGTCGTTGGGTATGTAATTGACCGTAAAACACATGTTTTTTCCATTTACGACACGCAAAGTGAGTTTTCGGCTACCGCGGTCACACGACACCTCCGATTGACGTGCTGTCTAGCCAACCATTTCAAAATTTGCCCAAAATTTGTTGTCGTCTGATTTCATGGAATTACGAGGTTGTTCGGATGGTTTTGACCACCCCATGCATGCTTTTCAAGCACGCCAAACACCTAAAAATGCATATTCAGTCATGCCATGCAAACCACACATCCAAATGACGTGACGTCTCCTCATACACATCATGAATAAAAATCAGGGTGTTTTGTGTGATCTCAAGTCATTCTGATATCGTTCGGTATGAATTTGACCATTAAACACATGTTTTGGCCATTTACGACATGCAAAGTGAGTTTTCATACACCGTGGTCACACAACACCTCTGATTGATGTGCTGTCTGGCCAACCATTTCACAGTTCACCCACCCTTTGTTTTCGTCCAATTGCAGGGCATTCTGAGGTCGTTTGGCCAGTTTTTCCAACCCCACACACGCTTTTCAAGCGCATCAAACACCTAAAACACACATATTCAGTCGTGACGCGCAAACCGCACGTCCGAATGATGTGTCGTCTTCTCATGCACCTCACGAATAAAAATTAGGGTGTTTTAGTGTGATTTCAAGTCATTCCGATGTTGTTCGGTATGCATTTGACCATTAAACACATGTTTTGTCCATTTACGACATGAGGAGTGCATTTTCGGCCACCGTGGTCACACGACACCTCCGATTGATGCGAAATTTTTCCGACCATTTCACAATTCACCCACCCTTTGTTGTCGTCTGATTTCATGGCATTCCGAGGTCATTCGACTTGTTTTGACCACCCCACGCTCACTTTTCAAGCACGCCAAACACCTAAAAACACATATGCAGCTGTGCCATGTAAACCATGCATCTGAATGATTGGACGTCTCCTCGTACACCTCAAAAATGACCCATGGATTGTTGTGTTAATGTGTCCATATAATCCGAATACTTTTGGTCATTTTTTGGTATGCCAGTTGTTTTTACTTAAAATGGTGTCCATTTTAAACAAAATACAGACATTTAGAGTGATAACAACCACACTGTGCCTTGTATTGAGGTGGGGTTGTCTTTCACACGTCTCAAATGACCATTTTATCATTGTCTTAAAGTATCAACACAATCCAAATACGTTTGGTCTATTTTTCGTATTTCAGTTGTTGTTTTCACTTAAAATGTTGTCCATTTCAAATCAAAGTGAGACACTTTGAGTGATACTATCTATATTGTGTCTCAGATTGAGGCGGAGTGGACTCAAACCCATCACAAATGAGCAAGGTATCATTGTCCTAAAGTATCAACACAATTCGAATGTGTTTGATTGGTTTTCCGTATGTCAGTTTTTGTTTTCACTTAAAATATGGTCAATTTCAAATAAAAGTGAGCCACTTTGAGTGGTACCAGCCACACCGTGCCTTAGATTGATGCGAGTTTGACTCCTACACATCCCAAATTTTCCATGGATCTTTGTGCTAAAGTATCAACAGAATCCGAATATGTTTGCTCCGTTTTCCGTATTTTAGTTGTTGTTTCCACTTAAAATGTTGTCCACTTCAAATAAAAGTGAGACACTTTGAGTGGTACCGGCCACACTATGCCTTGGATTGAGGTAGGGTTGAGTCCTACACATCACATATGACCCATGAATCATTTTCCTAAAGTATCAACACAATCCAAATACATTTGGTCGGTTTTCTGTATGCCAGTTATTTTTACTTAAAAGGCTGTCCATTTTAAACAAAAGAGAGACACATTGAGTGATATCAGCCACAACATGCCTCTGATTGAGGCGGGGTTGACTCGTACATGTCACATATTACACATGGATCATTTTCCTAAAGTAAAAACACAATCCAAATGCGTTTGGTCGGTTTTCTGTATGCTAGTTAGGAAAATCGTGCAACAATAGTGATGACATATTATACTAAAACTATAGACATTGTGCATGATGTGCATCCCCTGGTGCATGGTTAGGGAAAATCATGCACATTTCTTCTAATATATTGACCTATATGGTTGGTAAGTACCTTGTGGGATGGACTTAAATTCTTTACTAACCATGAGGTACAATGTTTATCTACACCGACCGGGGTTCCAAACTTCAAACAAACCCTAGAAGCCCCATAAACCATTATAACATAATTAGGCTTCCATATTTGGTAAAAAATAAAGAGTTATATACTGAATTCAAAAATATCCATACCAGAGTGAAAAACCAGGATCAAAAATAAAGAGTTATACATAATTCCAAAATGTAATGGATCAATCTGCTCCTGATCACCATCACCATCACCACTATCATCATCATCATCATCCTTGCCACCATCTCTGTCCTTGTCATCATCCTCATCATCGCCCCCATGATGATTCTCGACCCATCCTCTCCCTAGGACCCATCCTTTCCCTTGTCCTTATCTTCATCATCGCCCCGTCCTCTTCAACATCCTCGTCATCACCCGGAATGTCATCATCTCAACTTCCACTAGAACTGCCACTTGGTGCATTGGATAATTCACCCATCAGCGACATATATGTCTGACAAGATGCGCTGGCCTCTGGTGGAAGTAATGAAGATAAATCTTTGATCAGTTTCATAAATTCTTTCTCCCTCATTTTAACTTGTTCTTCCAACTCTGTTACCCTTTTATGAGACTATCTTGCATGATTTTTGACCTGTTCCAACTCGGTGGTACTAAAATGGATACCTGGAGAGGACCATTACCTCATTAGGATTATATTCTTACCAGGTCGGCAGTGTACTCGACCAGAGTGCTCTTCTCCCAAAACCTGATATAAATGATTGTGTGTCCCTTAATTATCAGGCTCATGGGAATAAAGGCCCTATAATGCAGTATGTTAAAAATATTAGTAGGTTATTAAATTTCAAAATAGATATTAAACTTTTAAATAAACAAATTAAAACTTACACTCTTTTATTGTGTCAGTTCATTAACCGCAGTTCCATCATTTTTGCTTCTACTCGAGAAAAACAATTTTTCTCGAGGGAGATTTCCTTCAATATTCAATTTGTTCTTCTGTAATGACATTGAAACAATATAAAGTTCAAGTATAATCATATATTTAATATTCAATAAATCACATAATTTAACTAGGAAATAATAAAAAGGGCAAGTCCTAAAGAAAAATTATAAACAAATATATCATACCAGTTTCCTCTCATGATCTGACATAGTAGTGCGACCCAAAGTGTGGAGGTATTTCATTGAATCAATGTTTTTTGTTATTTTTAGAATATTCCTAAATAATGTTTAATAATAAATAAGATAATATTAATGAAAAATATGAAAACTGTCATTTAAATACCTCAAATGGGATTAATACCTTAAATTTTCCAGTTAGCCAATGGGTAATCATTTGGCGATATTGCTCTATCGGGCAGTCATACACGATAGGTACTGTCTCCAACTCCGTGCACACTCTATCAAACCAATAAACATACAAATCATGCTTATAAGCTCTCCAAATCTCTCCTTGCTTATTTAAACATGCTGGTCATGCACCATCGCCATCAGGGAAGTTAAACCAAAGCTGACACCAAATAGATTAATTCATATAAATATAAAAAAATACTACATTAAATCCAATATATTTTTTAACCATATTTGTACCCACACATTATCCTTCAATTCTTATGGCAGATGTCTCCAAGGGAGAGGGATGACCGGAATGATGTCGAAGTATTTGGCTAGCGTTTCCAAAAAAACCCCGACATTCCTGCCCATATTTATCAATCATCTATCCATCATCATTGTATTCAAACATCAACTGTGTCTGGTGGTTCTATACCATACGTAAGCGAGTACGCCACCACCCCCACCTTTTATTAGTAGATGAATATATTTTTAAATAAAAAAAAATCAGTACAAGTTATAATAAAAATAAATTTTGGTATAAAAATTTGTTAGATTTATATAAATATACCTGTGGTAGTCAGATCAATGGGCATCACTGGACGTGCATAATCTGAAGGAATATCTTGTACAGGTGGAGTGTCCCTTAGTATACGCTCCACATCCACATACTATTTCGGTGCAGGATTCGAAGAAGGTGGAATATAATAGCTCAGAGATAATGAACCTGAAGCAAAAGATGATGGCACAGACGTCTGGCCAACTAGTAGTGTAAACATCAGAAGCCTAAATATCCCCACGTGTCCATAAAGACACACCATGATAAAAATGGGGTGTAGAAGATACGTATGTGGTGGGGGAAAAGTCCAATTGGGTATGACCTGTGGATCGTCTAACTCTCGCACCATGATCCCTCATACCACCGACCTCACTACCTGAACCACCAGATGGTCTTTTAACTCTAACACCACCCCCCTCCTACCACCAGCCTTTGTACTGGGAGAAATATCAGGCTCCTCACCGGATATCTCTTATCTAGGGGGTAGATCCTATAAAAAAGTTTAACACAAAAGTAAACACATGATATTATAAGTTATTGAAATATATATATTTGAAATAAAATAATCACAACAGGGATGAGTGGAGGAATGCCCATCGGTGTCATGTGATAATTATTTTATGTCATCTTTTTCTACCGCATCTCTTCAATGGGTTTCATTTCCTACCATTAAAACAAATATGGAAGTAATTAGAAATAGATAACTATTGTGTAACCCAAAAAACAAAATATTGAAAAACCATTTTGATAAAAAAACATAAAGAAACAGAAGATTTATGTTGGTTTAAAGGTAAGTTCTAGGATACACACTCCGAACGATGTTGGAGAAACATGTAGGTGAGAACATGAATGTATGAATCTATATATTTCCCACCACAACATTGGGTTCACAATCAACTCTGAGAATTGGGATATTAGAGTCATTATAAGTAATAAACGGATTTCTTCCAATTGCAGTAGAGATAGTGTCAACTTCATCATCACCATCATCAAAAACATGTCTGGGATTTACTTCAATAATTACACCGAATTTAGGATGACGATGATATTTGACATACAAAACTTCTTGCACCACTGATGCCAATACATATGGTTCCTTAAAGGCAAGAGTGCAAGTCATGTCAATAACTTTAAATCCACAATCATCAATAAAGGTGCCTTGCCTCATCATTGAATCAAACCATTGACATTTCATCATCGTCACTCGACCATGTGAGTAATGATCTAAAATTATTATTTTCACCCCGACTCTATAATAAGCTACATTTTCAAAACGAGGTATATTATCCAATGAACTAGCATAACAGTCTATTGTGGCAGTTAGAATAACACCATCATGCTGTGTTCTCATGTTTCTTGCTCGTTCAGTGATAATAAATTTATATCCATTGATCACAAGTGATTTACATGCACAAACCATGGTATTAGGACCAAAAGACAAAGCTCTTATTTCCTTAGAAATAGATTTTGTAGGCAAAGTCGATACCTGAAATATAAACAAATAGTAAACGTAATTAAATATTATTTTTATTTAGTTATTACAGAAATATTTTTACCTCCAATTTCAACCAACCAGAAAACCCTTTACTATGCAAAGTCTTTTTCCTTCTAAAGGATAAAGAACGATGATTTTTATTTATCAATTATTTATGTTCCCTGTAGATAAAAATAATAATAGTTTAACAAATATTTAAATTAACAAGAGATAAGATAAGAGATAAAGTACAATTTACTTTCTTGATATACTCATCGAACAAATCACAATTGAACAACACTATGCGATGTGCCATCTCTCGCTCTTCAAGGCTTAATGTAATCAATGTATATGATCCTGGAATTACTCCTGTCTGAGGAAGTGATGGAAAACTGGGTTCAATTTGCTTATACTGTTCTTCTCCATTTCTCATTGGTTTTTTTATTCTCGTAGTAAGATCAGACAAATACATTGAGCAGAAATACATACATTATTGATCCAAGTAACTGTTCACAATAGAACCTTTGGGATAATTCCTGTTCCAAACATATGATTTCAATGTGTACATGTTACTTTTAGTTGTATACATCCAACAGAATGCAACGGGCCCTCCAAGAAGTATTTCAGTTGGAAGATGGATAGTCAGATGCAATATGCATGTAAAAAAAGATGGACGAAATAGTTTTTCTAACTCACACAAAATTAATGGTGTCTCTACCAATAGTTTTTGCAAAAAGGATTTCGATTAATTATTAGCACATAAATCTCTAAACAAATAGAAAAATCAATTAATTGAGACTCTAACATTATTGGACAAGAGATGATGGATTGCTATTGGAATCAACTCATGAAAAAGGACGTGATAATCATGAGTCTTCAAAGATTTCAACTTCAAATATTTTCTATTGACCCATTTTGATATATTTCTTGAATAGTCATCAGGAACTTTAATATTCTCTAGAACTTCCAGAATTTTATTTTTTTCAGCAGGTGTCATCACATAAGAAGCACATAGAACTTGCCATTTATTTTTACTAATACAGACATGATGCGATACTGGTCTGATCCCCCAATCTACAAAGTCACACCAGGATTGAAAATAATCTTTTGTCTTCCCATTGACATTTAGAAGAATAGAAAACAACATTTCACATATATTATTTTCAATGTGCATTACGTTTAAGCAATGACGTAAGAAGTTGGTTGACCAATACGACAACTCAATGAATATACTCTTCTTCTTCCAATTGTAACAGGTATCATTAGAAACAATTTCCATCTTTCTAGATTTTATTACACCCTTCCCAAATGAATAACAGATATCTTTCAATTCTTTAAGCACATCAGTTCCAGACATACGCTGGGGTGGATCATCAGTCTCCATGGTATTGGAAAATCTTCGATGATTGTTTCTATATGGATGGTTCATTGGAAAGAATCATCGATGTCCCATAAAACTAAAACTACAACGATATTTTAGTCTTCTTGATCGAGTATTCTTCATACAAAAAGGACATGAAAATTTTCCTTTTGTGCTCCATCCAGACATCATTGTATAAGCTGGAAAATCATTGATTGTCCACAAAAGCGTAGCACACGTTCGAAATATGTCTGTCGAATATGCATCATATCTGGGCACACCCACATCAAAAAAGAAGTTTCAACTCTTTGATTAAAGGTTGTATGTATAAATCTATATCATTTCCAAGATCAGAAGGGCCAGATATCAGTATACTCAAGAAAGTGTAATGCTTTTTCACACACAACCATGGGAGAAGGTTATAAATGTGTATAAAAACCATCCATGTGATTTTCGAAGTAAGCATCTTCCCAATTGAATTAAAATAGTCACATGGAAGACCAAATCTCACATTACGCACGTCAGCTGCAAATTTAGGACATCAAGAATCAAATATCTGCCATGAAAATCCATCTATAGGGTGAAACAACTCTTCATTATTCTTTTTTCTCTCGGTTTCATGCCATCATATTTTTACTGATATTTCATCAGACATGAAATGGTTCTATAATCTGTGGATCAATGGAAAGTGACAGATTACTTTTTTTGGCACACAAGATGGTATTCCATCATGTTTTGGCTTCCATATGGAGGTTCCACATTTGATACAATCATTTCTTTCAGCAGTTTCCTCCCAAAATAAGCTGTAATCATTCGAGCAGGCATGAATTGTTTTTGAAAATCCAAGTTCATCAACTAACTTCCATGACATATAGTGGTTTGGGGGAATATTTTCATCATCCGGAAGTATGTCCTTTAAGAATGTAAGAATGTAATCGATTCCAGTATTTAAAATCCCATACATAGTTTTCCCATGAAACAATCAGATTAAAAATTCCAACCTTTTAATTTTATCACATTGCTGATATACTGGAGTCATTGCAACATCATTCAATTTTTTCACCCTATCAACATCATCATTTTCATTGGACACATCATGTGTGCCTGTATCAAAATCTTGTTGGCTGGACATCCTTTCCTTCTCATGATGCTGAATAAATGGAAACTGATCATATATCAAACTCTACAATTTAGTCCTATTATTTGGATCATCAATATTTTGAGATTCCATTTTCTCTCCATTGTGATACCACACATAATTGTTTTTTTGGAAACCATATTTGGTTATATGATATCTAACTGATTCACGAATCAACCAAGGTCTTGCAACAAAATTAGAAGATGGGCAGTGTATGCGACCACTATCTGAAGCCTTGTCAAATGAAAAATCTAAAAATTTGATAAAATTATTTTGAAAATAGGTTTAAATCTGATCAGTTTCATACTTAAAAATTCTATCCATTCTGTTAAAAAATTGCAATAAGTCATTTCAAAGAAATTCAATAATATTGAAGTTCAATAAAAAAATATTTAGGTAAATGACAATTGTTTACTTTATATAAAATCATAACTGAAACATTACTCTATATGAGAATCATATTAAGAAACACAACAAAATATAGTGTATATAATAAAATAAGATACAAAATTTTTAATGCCTATATTAAAGGATTTCCCAGTAAGATATTGTAAGTAGATCAAGGAATACATAATCTTCAAGGGTCTTGTTGGGAGTACATGAGTTTTATACTTTAACTTCTTCAGGGAGATCAGGATGAGTAGTAGGATGAGGATCACATAAAAAGTAGTTATTTCCTCTTAAATTTTTACCTTAACCATGGATTAAAGGATCCTAGGTTTGGGGCCATAGATCATATTTTTGTAGGGTGTATTCATTGAATCATGTCCCAATTGATTTTCTAGAGGGACGTTCAATAGTTATAGGTATGGATTTGATTAGAAACCCCTCTAAAAATGATATCCAGGAATTGTGATGTCCCAAAACAGGATTCCATTCATTAGTGAGCCAAACCTAGATGGCCACTCATTAGAGAGGGACCTTCAAGTTCTATTGTGTTTTATCTCACATACGAATAATGATTTTTGGGAGTGAAATAGATTGGATCAGGATATTTATGTTCACAAAAGGAAGATATTAAAAAAACTTCATTTGTGTGAAGAATAATAATCTCATAGTCCTCTTGATATTTGACCCACATAGTCATTATTTTTGAGATGAACATGTATCCATGAAACCATATGACAAGCATGATTCAATACATGCATTTTTATGATTTTCCCAGGCATTTTGAGGAACCCCAAATCAGTGAAAATGTTTATTGTGTTTTAAAAAGGTAATTGAATAACTCATGTATGATGTTGAAGGAATAATGATTAATTGTTATATTAGGAAAACTAATATTCATTAATATTGAGAATTTGACATTCTGTGTATTGGTTTCATGATGAAGGAAGAAGTACTACATGGGATAAGGAGAGGTCCCACCGAGAGTTCCCTTTGTAGATATTTTATTAATAAAGAACATTGGATTATACGATTAATTATTTCTTATTTCTACTATGAAGAAGAATTAGGGACCACATACTATTTTTCAAAGTTGAAGAAGATACTCCATATGTTTTATTATGTAAAGGATAAGTGAACAAGGTGTCATTTTACATATATAATGATTTTGATAGAAACATGATAAATACTTTTTATGTAACATACATAGTGTATAAAAATGAAGATAAATAAGATTTTAATGTTTGAAATGATCTTAATAAAAGGTGTGATTGTAATGAAATACTATGAATAAATATTAAAAACAATTTATTATGAGTTCATATACATGATGCTGTAATATTTGGAGCATTGAGATGAAAAAAATAACTATGTATCTTTAAAATTAGAACACAAGAAAGAGACCATACCCTTATAAATGTATATGTTTAATGAAAACATTAATTGGAAAATGTGTACATTGATGTAGTGATTTGAGTACACAATTCGTGAAGGTAGTAGTGAATCATAAAATTTTACAAAATCCCTAGAAATAGAAAAAAACAATGTGATATTTTTAAATAGTGAAATAAATTGAGAAACTCTAAGAATATAAGGATATCCTTATATAATATGAGAATAGGCTTAAGGAGTTTAACCATAATGGGGGAGTTGCAGCTGATCGAATGGAGGAGGTTCATCTGGGCAGGCGCTTTTGGGAGGGGAATATGCCTCTGGTTATCAGGCACTGGGAGTCGGGGGAATGGTTCTGTTTAAGTGAATTGGGGGGGGGGGGGATTTCCCAACAGTTATTAAAAACCATTGGGAAAACCATATGTTTACCAATGGTTATTAAAAACCGTTAGGAAAAGTAAGGATTCCCCAACAGTTTCTTCAAAATGTTGGGAAATCCTTCCCTAACCACACCTTTACCAACAGTTTATTAAAACCATTGGTAAAGGACACCTATACCAACGGTTCTTTTGAACCGTTGGTATAAAAGCATTGGGAAAGCTAGCCTTTCTAGTAGTGAGACCGCCTAAAATTAATTAATTAGTATTTTAGAAACATATTAATGTTATTAAACTATTTATTGATTGATTTTTCAATTTATCTATATGTTATACATTTCCCACCTCCTCTTTTTACAACACCCCATCAACAACTAGTTAACCGTCCATGAATACATTTCTAACTCTAAACTTGTCACCATTTTTATGGATAGTTATAATATATTATTTATAATATATAAATTTATAAATGTATTTATTCTTAATATTTTGGAGTCAATTATGACAATGTATAAATTGAAGTAATCAAAACAAAAAATTGAAACAAGACAAAATAATTTTAAGGAAAACATTATATAAAAACCATACACCTATAACTAAGAAAATAAACAAATAAAATCCCATGATTATAATAGATAAATATTGAATAAAATAATCATAATTAACTAATTTATTCCCCTTTTAATAAATTGATGTTTATTATAAAATATGAAAAAGGTGATAAAATAAAATGGTATCTAAGGTAAGGGAAATATCTAACCTAACTCCTTCCTTTTGGTCCATCTCCTATTTTTATCTATTTTTAGTATAAATTATTCTCTAATGTATTAAAAATATCATCCAATGATTATTTCCCTATTTTTTATATGGATATACATATTTATATCTTTTCTAATTTATTTACAATTCAACTTAAGAGATTATTTGAAAATACTTTGTTTTGCTAAAACATCTCACTGACTCCTTTTGAACTATTTCTTCTCTACTCAGCAATGATGATCATTTATATAAAAATATGATGTCCCTTATTTATCTCAGAACCTAAAAGGTTATTCATTAATGTATTATTTATGAAGTCTTCAAAAGATCTATTTCTTTCCATGGGGTTATTTTATTAATATGATTGTTATATGATTTCTTTCCATGTGGCATGTATGATTATGAGAATTTTACGATGTAATAGGTGAGAATAGAATTATATATTCATATAATCTATTAGGTAATGTGAAATATATCATGGTATTATATTTATTATTCATGTACATGATGCTATATTGTTTTTCAAAATTCCCAAATAAGGATATGAGTTGAAATTTTATGGATGAAATTCCTAAAGGGGGGAAGAATGTGACATCAAATATTTTATAAATATACTGATTTTTCTATATGAATATATAATGTTTTTCATAATTAGGTATATAATATAATTTAAACACATAAAACACATAATTATTTATTTCATTAATTGGAAACATTAAATTTATATAATAGATATAGTCATTAAAATGGAAACTAGTACAATGGGATAATAAACAAAAAATAGAGAAACTTGAACAAGAAAATGTGGATCATGTTGATCTTATAGAATTATCACACTCATGAATAAAACTATAAAAAATATATAGAACATCAGTAACCTAATCAATATTTTAGAAATGATGAATATTGAACTTTGAGAGGATTTGAGCTGACTGATAAATAAAATAATTAAGAAGTATTAATAGGAGGTAATATGACTATTTTAATAGTAATATGACCATTATAATATTAATATGATGGTCAAAAATAGTAACTTGACTATTAAGAAGTGTAAATTAATAATTGGAATAGTAAATTTTCTTAAAAATAGTAAAATTACATATTAATTATCATTATTTTAAGTAAAACATAAATATTTTAATTCCATAAAATAAATATCACAATTAATTACTCAAAGAAACCATAAGAACACTTTTAATAAAATATATTTTAATGTGTCTTGTAAAAAAATAGTTTTTATGTTAATAATTAAAATTAAGTATGTTAGAAAATTATTATAATAAAATTAATTTAATTTGGATAACCAGAACATTAAAATTTACTTTGGGTGATTTTTTTGTTATTTTTTAGAAAAACATCAATTTTTGGGTGAATAGTAAAAGGACCGTGTTTACGTAATCTATATGTTTTAAGTTACATCATTCATTATGTAATAATGATATAATATTTCTATAATTCTATAATCAATAAAAACATTGTTTAAAAAGCTAAATAAATTATGAAATTCAAATCCAAAACCTAAAAAAGTATATTCCAAAGTCTTAAGTATTCCATTTTTTATTTTCCTCTATCTTTTTCATAAAATAATTAATTATGTTTACAAAGGGTTTCAAAGTCTTAAAATCACATATTTTAATTAAAATTTAATTCATAATTTAAATATTATCACTATTATAATGTTTATTCATGAAATTCTATTTTATTCAATAATTTATCCAAAACACCCATTTCCTCTTGTATAAATATACACTCTCCCATCCCCTAGAAAACTTCTTTCTTAACACATAAAAAATCCAATTATCTACCCAATTACCATATCATAAGCATATATAACATAATTATTTTTATTATGGACTAACATAACTTCAATATTTCAAAGATTTAAGGGACATAGAAAAGGTAAAACAAAAAGGAGGCAAGATTACTCTATCTTATACCTTTCATTTTCTCTACATCATTCTCAATATTTATATTATTTTCTATACCAAAACTCTTATAATTAATTAAGTATCATTTTAAAAGAATTTAATTTTTATAAATGTACTTTAATTATTGATTTTCAAAAATATTTATATGTTATACATCTCTCACATCCCCTTTTGGAAATGTCCCGTCAACAGTTAGTTAATCACCCATGAGGATGTTTCTAACTATTTAATTATAACCAATTTAATGGACGGTTATAGTAAATTATTTATAAAATTTAAATGTATAAATATATGTATTTTTTATATCATGGGTTTAGTTTTATTAATATATCAATTGAAATAATCCAAATGACCAAATTGAAACAAGTTGGGATAATTTTAAGGTGAACATAATTTAAAAACATTAAACCTTTAACAAAGAAAGTAGAATTAATAAATTCAAATGATTATAATTGATAAATTGTGAATAAAATTAACATAATTTACTAATGGTTTCATTTTATTAATAATGAAAGTTTATTGTACAAGAATAAAAAAGGTTATGAAATAAAAATGGATCTAAGGTAAGTATATTCTTGAACCCAAATTTTTTCATTTTATGTTATCAACTGTTTCCCTTTAATTTCAGCATGGATTCTACTCTAATGTCTTAAAATTTTCAATTCACTATTCTTTAGCTCTTATTTTCGTGGATATACATGTTTTACCTCGCCAGAATGATTTCTAAGCTAATTTTATAATTATTCAAACATACATTATTTTTACAAAACATCTCACTGATTAATACTAAGTTGTTTCTTCTCCACTCTACAATTATGATTTTTTATGACAAAATATGGCATCATTTATTCATTTGGGAACCAAAAGGGTATTCATTTAAGTATGATTTATGAAATGTTTATGGAACTTATTTCATTCTTTTATGTTATTCATGACTATGATGGTTATATGTTTCTTTTCTATGTGGCATGCATGATTATGAGAATTTTATGGTGTGATAGGTGGGAACAACATTATATACCCATCAAATTTATTGGATAATGCGATATATCTCATGATATTTTGTGTATTATGTGTGGACATGATTCTATAATTATTCACAATTATGATGTTACGATTTATACACATTTTTTATGCACAAATTTGATGTTAGATTTGTTTAAAACATTGTGAGGTATCTGACCACTATGTTATTATGTTTCATTATTATGAATATAAAACATTCCTTAACTTTTAAAAATTATTCCCTCATGTTTATAATGATGATCCTATGCTTATGAATGGATGGTTATGACTATGCTCACCCATGTACTATATTCCTTCCTTGTTAATATACCCTTACTAGTATTTTAGCTCACCCTTTTATTTGATGTATATCCTCAAGACATTACACGTACTAAGGAGAACATATGATATTTATAAGGAAAATGAAGAAGGAATTAAATAATGTTTATGTCTTTTTGTACAAGTGATATATGAGCCAAATTTTCCCAAGATAATAAAAATTTCGATTCTAGAATGTATTACTAAGAAATTATTTATCTTAAAAATGATATAAAAGTCATGTATGAAATATTTAGGTTGATATAATCATAAATGGGAGTAGGAATATGTGACTTATCCTAAGAAACTCTTTAATTATGTTTATGATATACTCTAGTGGTGGGAGAGGGAATATATGCCTTCTCATTGATGGTTTCCATGATATGCCAATGACTGTATTCTAATGCCACATCATAGATATGATGGTTATTTTATATAATGTAAGAAGTGATATATGTTTTATCATACATTTTTTCCACGATAAGTTGATGATTTTTCACATTAGGAATGGAAATATGTGACCATTCCTTAATGGGAGTGGGGATATGGGACCACTTTTGACCTCTAGTTACCACTATAATATTTCAATCATATTAATGTGTAGGGGAGAGAATGTGTTCCTACCATTTGGTTATAAATGAGATATTCCATCATGCTTCTTCAGATATCATAAGAGTTCACTGAAAAGCTTCTTGAGTGTGAGTGAGAGTAGAAACCCACCATCTGTTGGACGTCAGGATTTTCCGATATGATTTCTCTAGTGATGTCAATATATAATAGAAGGATATTTGTGTGAAATAAAGAATAAATGATTTATTACTGATTTCCATCAGGGAAAGCTAGTGGGATTATTTAGCATAAGAGTGTATATGGGCCCACTCCCTGTGATCTGAGGCTCACCGCCTCTGGTAAGCTCTCTTAGATGCTTGATTCAAGGTGACCGGAGTTGGGATATCCCAGGTGGAGACCAAAGTAGGTTGTTTAGTGGTTTATTCTTTACAATTATAGTGTTGAAAATATATTATTATATCCCTATTAGGTAGCTCCTGAAATAGGGTGAAGTCATATTCGATCTCATGATCAACCTCCCTATGATAAAGGAGGTGTTTGTTACTGTGTTCCAGGGAGAGTCTCCTGAAGAAGGTTGATATAACGAGAGGTGTCACCAACTTATTTGACACCATGAATCATTGGAAGGATGGTTGGCAGGGTTTCATGATGGGGAGGAATTTATGTGAAACCTCCAAAATTGGGATAATATCATTCAAGTTATACTATTTCACTAACATTTTTGTTACTTGTTTCCATAGACTATGCGTTGGTGAAAATTATTTCTTTTTTGGAGAGGTAAAAAATTTCATAATGGTTGACGTGGATGTCTACTTATAATGGGATATCATCCATTTGGATCAAAGGGAGTTCCAAGTTGATTCTGGAAATTAAAAAAAATGAATAAGAAAACCCATCAATGTAGCATTGCAAGTGAAGATATATTTTTGATCAATCACTTTCATAGTTAAAAGATTAATATTATGTTCACCATTTTTGTTTTTGTGGAACACATTAAAGAACGTGGACCAATGTTTAGTTTTGAAAAGTCTATAGTTGTTGAAATTTTCATATTGGGCTCACTATTATTGTTTTCAATGGGAAATCTGGACACACCCCACATCTATGGCACTCTGACAAGGATGCTGCTGTAGGATTGATTTTTAAAGGAATACAGTTGCTAGAGTGGTTTTCCAAAGATGCTTCAAAATGCATGCTGGTTGAGAGGGTGAGATGATGGGATCATCAAACCTTTTTTGTGGATTCTTTCCTACTCTTGATCTATTTTATAGATTTAAATTATGGTCATGAATCATTCCCATATTCCTATATGGAATAAGTTACCCCTATGCAAATATTTTTTAAATTACACACATTAATGTGAACTCCTATAAATATAACAAGGTCTCATTCTTTATTGTTTACTAATTAACAATTCTTAATTTTAATGTAAATGGTTAAAATCTGCATAGCTAAGGGATCTAGATTTTATCATCATCTATTAATGAAGTATGTATTTATGTTGTTATGGTGTGGCCTGTAAAAATGGATTCCTACACATCCTGGTAAAAGGAATCCGAACCCACATAGTTTGATGTCACTTAACAGGAAACGAACCACCATTTATGGTTTCGTGACAAGGACTGATCCATATAGTTGAACATCATGCAATAAGGACTATTAGGAAAAAGATTCATAGAAATTTTTGATATGTGACTTACATATGAGTGACCCTTTTCAGTTGACCCCAAAAGGAATTCGATCGATTGAGGATGGGTTTTGTGGGGAATATGACTTGACAAGGGTAATGTGATAAGACAAGGAGGGAATATTCCCCCTTGGATGGGGACATGATTTTAAGAAGAATATGTCCCAATAAAAGTTAGTTCATAGGTAATATGGATTGAGTTGAAAATAAATATATATTAAGGAAAATAAAAAACAAATAGGTGATCAAGGTAGCTTGAAATAGTGATGGATAAGGGATTATTCCACAAAAATGGTATTGCAAGCTTGGGGTATGGATCCAAAAAAGAATAAATAGTTAGTCTGGGTGATAAATCTCCAAAATTAGTTAATATATCTAGATATATGTACCCTTTATGCCATATCTATTACAAGAATATATTATGGAGGAGGTTTTTTCTTTTCCTAATGATATAAGAAACAAACTAGTGGGAGGTATGAAGGAAATTAATTAAGTTTAAAATCATTTTTTGTGACTTGAGTTTCGACCTATAATACTTTTGAATATTTCTAAAAATATTTTTTAATCCAGGAACTGATTCGATGCAGGAATCTAGGACTGGAGAGCCTCAGAGTGGTGATTTTAAACATAGTTCATTATATTTTTTCATTCATGATCATTTTCACTTGAAACATGAATAACTATTGAGTGGAGACTTATATCGGATTTATAAGGACTCAATTGAGTTTAAAATGTTGTGTTTACCATAGGCATGATACAATATTTTTCGTGTGAGAAGTTTTGGTCAGAGGCCAGTTGGTGGGCCATTATGTAGTCGATTAATTAATTAAAATAAAATTGAATTAAAAATATATCCTAACCCTCAAACTAACCTCACATTTGGGTGCATGGAACAAAGGAAGAAACATCCTTCTCTCATCTCATATCCCCCTTTTATGATAGATTAAAATCAAGGCAGAATTTAAGCGATGAGGTGTTTCCAATCTTCGTTCATGTCACTGATCATTATCAGATCAAGAAGCATCACGATTCATGAGTATTTATACACCCAATGATTTGGAGTTTCTCCCTTGAGGTAGGTGGTTTTAGTTTTGGCCTCATTTCTATTTTTTACATTATTTCATGGTTGTAGAGACCTTATCCAATTGATAGATATCCCTCCTTGGTAGATTTTTAGGTTTCAGGGATAATTGTGGAGAAACATAGTGTTTTGTTGGTAATTACGAACTAAAATTACCATATAAATGGAGTTTAATTTTTATATACTCACCATGTAGCCCTTCTTATTTTGGGAAGATGATATTTGGGGTATACACTCCATGTATCAAGGATGCACGCCTTATAGAGACCCCACATAGTGTGACTGAAGGACATGGCCTAGAAACTATGTGGATGTACACGACCATGTATAACTATGTGGCCAACATACATGACATGGGGTTCCAGATTTGGGAATAGGTTATCCACATTGACATGTAGTCGTATGACCCAAAAATGCCTTGTAGTATGGGATGCATGGCATGTAAGGTACACGATTGGCCGGGTTGTGTGGATGAAGAAGAGGGCCAGGGGCCGAGTGAAGAAGAACATGTAGTTTAGGGGATGAACATTCTATATACCCATACATGTCTTGGTAGAATGTGTAAATAGGATACCCAGCCAAGCACTCGGGCGGTTTCACGTGCCCTGTGGACCCCGATACACCCCATATACACTTTGAAGATCTTCTTGATATCTTCTTCCTTCCATATCTTCTTTTCTATGACTCAGATTCAGGCTTGGGAATAGTCTATCTTGATCATTTTTTAATGTGGAACATGATTGAGGACAATGTTGTGGCCTACGAGGTATGTTGTGGTTGTGGTTTAGATACCTTTAAGGTAGTACTTTTGGGTCCATTACTCCTCCATAGGACCAGAGTGTGGGTCCCCCATATCATTTTTAAAGTTGGACAGTGCTCCCCTGCCATGCCAAAGTGTTGTCCCTCCTACTCATTGAACAGATATATTTGATACTTCCTTGTTGTTCTAGGGTGTGGGTCCTCAATATGTGGAGTCAGTACTATCAAGGAATGGGTCCTCCATATTCAACATATTGATTGAGTCAGAACATTCCTACTGATATAGGGTGTGGTTCATCTATCCTTGGAGTTGATACTCCACTATCTTCCCAGGGTGTGGGTCCTCCATACATGTTATTTTGGTAGATTTGGTACCCCTATGTCAGGCGATAGTATAGTTACTCTTGATTGGGGTAGGTACTACCCTATCATGTCAGTGTGTGAGTCCCCCACAATAAACGAGCTAGTAGATTTGAACTCTCCCATCGTACCTGGGTGTGGGTACTCAACCATGGATTGGTAATCCCTTGTCATGCTAGGGTATGAGTGCTCAATGATGAATTACTCCCCAATCACAACATGGAGCATATCATCTATTGAAGTTAGTGCTCCCTCAATGGACATAGGTATGGGCCACTCTATTCTGCATCGATAGAGGTTTAATGACTTGATTAGAAGATATTACTCCCTCAAATATTGGGAAGTGGTGAGGTACAAGTCTACATGTTATATCTCTACAAAAATGATGTATGTAGTGTATAGTCTAGAGGAGTTGTCCCTCAACTGTGTGTAGTGGTGAAAATATGGCCTTTCCACTTGGGTTCTTATAGCCCATCACTAAGTGTAGTTTAGTGATGAAATGTCCTCTAGTGCTAAGGAATAGAGCTAGACATAGTAGGTTTTTATCGATGGAGTATATCTCTTGGATGGGTGCCATCTGGTATGGCTATGTTCATGTAGTGTTTTATACTTGTTGAGTGTTATGTTAAGAACCCAGTGTAGAATCCTTTTCACTCACTATGTGGTCAGAACCTCATGAGACTTGGAGTCTGAGAAGAGTATGTGTAGGTTATTCTAGGATTCCTTTCGGTGTTTTAATTTGTCTAGATTGACACCCCTTGTTGAATGAGCAGACTTTTCATGTATGGCCAAGGATGGTTCGAATTAGAGTTACTTTCTCTCGATTGGGTTCCCTATGGCTAGGTTGAGTGGAATGTTACCTTTCAATTTCAACCTTTTCTTTTGGGTTTTGGGGAACCTTCTATGTATTTTTATACTCACCCCTGCATGGGATTTTTCCACACATGTTACGTCTTATGCAGACCACAATCCTTTTGATGGAGTCCATAGAGGACCGAGACGGGCAGAGTTTAGCGAGCTGGGCCACCTGAGGTGTTTACCAAAGCTAGTCTGAGGAGCTTACCAGTAGTTCCTTGTGACAGTGATCCCCTCTTTGGTAGTTTTTATGCTTTCAAAGTATTATATTTTGGTGGAAACATGTCTTTAACTTTTACTCTTATAGTAATTCTCTTATACTTGGGTCTGGGATAGATGTTCGCATAAATTTTAGTTTCAAGATTTTTATAAATTTTCACCATTTAATTGAGGTGTCTATGGGTGATTCTATAGAGGTGCCTTAGGAAAATGCCTCATATCTTTTTGATATGTCTATTAATATTTATGTTTCATCCCCGAGACCATGGAGGCGAGTATAGGGTATTTATGGATTGAGACTCGGCTTGGGCCTAGTCATGAAAAATTGGTATTACAAGTGGTTGATCCTCAAGAAAATGTTTAGACTTGTCCCCTAAAGTGGATGTGGTTGGGTTTCATAGAAACCGTGTTATGGTATTTCAAGTGTGGATCTCAGTACATAGGTTCTAGTGTTGGTGTGCCATCTAATGTGTCCATTCACTAAGTCTCTGATAACCGACTTTCCAATTTGGAACATCATGAAACATTTCATATGGAAATAATTGTACATTCATCATATTGAACTGGGTTTTTGTTTTTTCCTTAACCTTTTTGAGTCAGCTACCTAGATATAATATTTTACCATGATACATCTTGATTTAATTTCAGGAATCCTCCATGATGAAATCTAGAGAGGATTCTATGGCATTATTATGATGAAAATATGCCCTGAGATGAGGCTTCAATGCATAGCACTAGTTTTTAGGTGGTACCTCAGGGTGTTTCACCTGTTTCTCCACCACCCATCGAGTAGTAGGTTGCACCGTCAGTACAGGCCAAGGATGAACATAGGATGATCACACTACATGATTTCGGGAGTCAAAAACCTATGAGGTTTTAGGGTGATCCATAACCCCAGATCCAGACCCCCCAAGTAGATAATGAATGGATCGAGTCAGTTACGTTAGTTTTTTTCCTAGTGAGGACACCTCCCAATCAGATGGTGGTCCTAGATGTGTTTATTCTGCACAGTTCTTTTGGGATATGGTGGATTTTGGTGACATAGTCCCATGATGAGGTGACACTCAATTAGGAAGAGTTAAAGTGACTCTTGAAGGCAGAGTTCTTCCTAGCCGTGATGAGATTAGTGCATATCTAATAGCTTCTATAGTATTTAAAGGGTAACATGAATGTGGAGGAGTACTCATTAAGGTTCACAGACCTATTGCATTACTCCCTAGATATGATACATGACCAATTATTCAAGACTCGAAACTTTAAGCAGATCCTCCATAGAGATGCATGCGTAGGTATGGTTTCCTTGTGTCTTCCTACTTATGTGGGTGTACAGGAGTGATATATAGTGATAAAGATATTATTAGTAGAGGGAAAAGAAAATGTGGTCTACAGTGGAGGTCATGAGGCTAAGGTGTCTACAATAATTTGAATGTGTTATTTTACTAGGTCATGGAATAAAAGGAATATTCATTCTCAGAATTAGGGGTATTGTCATGTAGTGCATGATTCATATCGGGGATCTGACTAATAGTAGGATAAGCACTTCTATGCTTGTGAGGGTTGGGGTCATCTTGAATGAGATTTTCTGACCCGCTGTGTTAGTGGGAGAGAGTTGGCCGAAAATCCACCTTGGCAGAAGTAGTTCTTAGATTAGGGATTTTAACAAGATGGCGAATGAGGTGGAGGAGCTGGGTCAGTGTCTAGAGGTGGAAGGAGGTATGAGGTGTTTCCAGCACCACTCCCATGTGATCCATTCCAGGCTTAGGGATGTAGAGGATGTGGGCAATGATAGTTTCAATCCATAGAGGCATTTGACCCAGAATCTTCTATGATGAATATAGGTATGCTATGTGTCCTTTATAATTTTTATAGGATCAATTTTTAGACACTTTTGGTAGGTAATATTTTATTTCTGATTCTTGCTCGTGGTTTAAACGAGGTTGATGTGGGGTGTCAGTGTTAACCCTATGTCAGTGTTTTTTGGTGTAGTTTTGAATGCACTAGGAAGAGGGGACCATTCCCCACTGAGATGTGTTTTTATGAAGTGATTATAACTATTCAGGTGATTTAGTTCCACCCAAAGTGGATTGTATTGAGGTGTGGTGGTTGAGTCCATTTGACCAGTTTGGGTTCAGGGTTTGGTAACCTATTAAAAGTTTTCAGACAGAGGGCCCGGTAAGACCTAATGGAAATTTTTGGGAATAATTTCATTTTATGTTAATAGATTCATTTTATTGACATTATATTAATACATGAGTCCCTTGAGGATTATGTGGTGTGGTTTGACATGGCTTTGGACTAACAAGGAATTGGGATGCTTTCCCACCAAGATGAATTTTTGTGACGTGATTAAAACTGTATGAGAGAGTCAGTGCTGCCCAAAGTGAATATTATCTTGGTATGTTGAATGAGTTCATTAGAATTATGAGTTTACGGTGAGGTTGTGTATTAAATATTTTGAGAAGGTCATAGCTTTTCTAGTGGAGTTTGTTTCTTGACCATTTTTGTTTGGTGTCCCTTGTAAAGAGAGATCCTTGCTTCAAACTGTTTTGTAGAGGAAAAGATAGACCCTATGATGTTTTTGTAGTATGTATTAGTTACCTACTATCCATACAGAGATAATATTCCACTATTGTGTGTGTAAATGTTTTTAGTTTAGTGGTTCCCTTGATTTCACGCTTTAAAGCAGCACAAGAACCCCTGGCAAGATCGCTGGAATGGGAGTCCCAGTGGAGAAGTCATTTTAATTCCCTTGTGACAAGGATTTCACTTTTCTTAGATGAAAATACCTAATATAGGGAGAATTTAGTGACTTAAGGTTTAACCTATAGGACTTTAGAATATTTATAAAAATATTTCCAAAGTTAGGAACTGAGTTAGTGAAGTATTCTAGGGTTGAAGAGCCTCAGTTTGGTGATTTCAAAAATATGTAATTATATTTATTCACATGCAATCATGTTCATTTGAAACATGAATAAATCTTGAGAGGAGTATCAGATCAGATTTTTGAGATTAGGGTGTAGTTCAGAATGTATTGTTTTCCAAATGCATGACAGAAAGTTTCCTGCACTCAGAGTTTTGGGTCAGAGGTGAGTTGGTTGGGAGTTATGTGGGGGATTAATTAATTAAATAAAAATTTGATTTAAAATATAACCTAAACCCCCCTCCTGTCATGTTTGGGTGAATGGAGAACTAGAGGAAACATCATACTCTACTCTCATCTCCCTTTTGGCTGATGGATGAAAAATGAAGGTGAATCAAAGCGACAAGGTGCTTCCAATCTTCTTTCGTGACACCGATTGTCATCAAATCAAGAAGTAGAATGATTCTGGTGTTTTTCTACACCTGAAGCTTCATATTTTCAACCTAAAGGTATTTCGTTGGAGTTATGGTCCCATACCCTTTATTTTAATTGTTTTTAGGTTATGGAGACCCTATACAACTGCTAGATATCCGTCCTCGGTAGATCTGTAGGTTTTTTGGAAAACTGGGGAAAATCTAGTTGTTTTACAGGTAATCTCCCACCAGAGATACCATATACATGTAATGTAGTGTAGAGATACATGTCATGTAACCCTTAATATTAGTGAAATATGAACTCTAGGGTCTACACGCCATGTACCGGGGTTACACACCATCTAGGGACCCCATGTAATTTTCCTAAAGAACATGGCATGGAAACCGTGTTGATGTACATGGCCATGTATAACTACACAACCAATGTACATGACATGGGGTTCTGGACATGGGAATCAGTTAACCACATGGATAGGTAGTTGTATAACCTAAACATGCCATGTAGTATTGGATGCATGACGTGTAAGGGATACAGTTATCCAGGTCGTGTGGAATAAGATGATGGGCATGAGTCGGGTGATGCAGATCACACTGTGAAGGGGTTGAACATTTAGTGTACCCCTGAATGGCTTGGAAGAACATGTAAATATGATACATTTTCAGGTTCTCAGGTGAAATCACATTTCACATGTACCCTGGTGCATGTCGTGTACTCCTTAAATATCTTCTTGATATCTTATGTCTTCCGTATATTCCTCTACGAGACTCAGATTGAGGCTTGTGAATAGTCTATATTGAGTATTTTTTCACATAGAACATGATTATGGCCTCCATAGTGGCATAAAAGGTGCATTTTGGTTTTGGGTTAAATACATTTGAGGTAGTCTTTCACGGTTTAGTACTCCCCTATGGGACCAGTGCGTGGGTCCCCCGTATCATTCGTAAAGATAGATAGTTCCCCTACCATGCTTGGGTGAGGCCCCCTATTCGTTGAATAGATAGAGTCCGCACACCCCTATTATTAAATAGTGTAGTTCTTTTATCTATGGAGTTGGTACTCCCCTACTGTGTTTGGGCGTAGGTCCTCCAGACGTGACGTATCACCGAGCTAGAGTGTGTGTCCTCTATCATTGGAGTCAGTATTCCATTATTTTTCTAGGGTGTGGGTCCTCCATTCATGTTATTCCAGAGGATTAGGTACTCCCCTACCGTTCAAGGTTATGAGTTTATTATCCTGGGATCGGTAGTCCCCTGTCATGCAAGTGTGCGGTTCCCCCATTGTAAACGAGTTAGTAAAGTTGTACTCTCCTATCATACTAGGGTGCAGGTCGTCAACCATGGAGTGGTACTCCCATGTCTTACCAAAGTGTGGGACCTCAATTATGGTGTTTTACTCCCCTGTCATACTAGGGTATGGGTCCCCCATTGGAGTTTTTATCACTCAATAGACTGAGGTGCATGCCTCACTATTCTGCAGTGATAGATGTTTCATGGGTAAATTTGGATCTACTACTCCATCGACTACATGGAAGTGTAAAGGTATAGATATTTACATTCTATCTTTTAAGAAATGATGTATGTGGTACATAGTATAGAGAAGTTATCCCTCAGTTGTGTGTAGTGTTGAAGAGCAAGCCTGTCCACTTGGGTTCATACAACATAGAACTGGGTGTCAGTTAGCGATGATAAGACCTATAGTAATGATCACTAGAGCTGGAACTAGTAGGTTATTCCCAATGAAGTGTATTTATCATAAGTTTGAAATCTTGGATGTTTGATCTCATGGAGTGTGTTCTTCTGGTTGAGTGTTACCATAAGAACCTAACATAGAATCATTTTCACTAGTTATGAATTTAGTACCCCATGAGACTTGGAGTATGAGATGAGTATATACAGGTTATTCTTGGAGTTCTTTTAGAGTGGTCACATGTTTGGGTTGAAACCCCTTATGGAATAAGCTGAATTGTCATGTATGGATGAGGATGGTTCAAGATGGAGTTCCTCTCTCTCTATTAGGTACTCCATGGATAGTTCGAGTGGACTATTTCCTTTCAGTTACTCCATTTTATTTTGGGTTTTTTGGTTGCTAATAAGTATTATTATATCCACCCTAAATAGGATATTTCCACACATGTTGTTTCGTATTCATACCACATTCTTTTCGATGGATTCCATGGAGGACTTGAGGTAGATAGAGCATAGTGAGAAAGACCAGCTGAGGTGTTTACTGGAGCTAGGCCGAGGTGATTATTGGTAGATTATTTTGATAGAAATTCAATCCTGAGTAGGTTGGACGTTTCTGCATTTCTCATTTTTTATGGGCACATATTTTCCCATTTTCTACATTTATTAATTCTATTGTACTTTAGTTTGGGATATATTTATTCATTCATTTTAGTTTGTAGCTTTTTATATCACTGCACTATTATGTTGATGTGTTTGTTAATTTATGTGTATAGGTAACCTAGGAAAAGGCCCCCCATATGTGTGATATTCCTACTCTAAACTAGTCGCTATCCTATAGCCTATGGTAGTGGGCTTTGGGTAGTTGTGGATTGAGCTTTGGATATGGTCGGGTTATGAAAAAAGAGGAGACAATTTAAACACTTTGAGTGTAATACCTCTATCCAGACATATGGAAAGGCCTTTAAAAAGAGAATTTTTTATTATAACAAATAAGTCCCATTTACTATAGAATGAGGTGAATTCCACCACCACTAATCCAATATGATCATAAATAATACCTCCAACTATCATGATACCATTAGAACAATATCCATCCGTATTCATCTTTAAACTAGAGGAAGGAGGGGGGGGGGGTGACTAAGAAATTGTAGAGACCCAAATCTTGACATACATGGACATTACATTACTTTTGAAGAATAATTAATACATCACAAAATAAATGCCCAATTACTTTATTAGTTTAGTGTCTTTGGAAACTCGGAACCTAATCTTCTAATCATGGTGAAATATTCTTCAAAATATCCCATAAAGATCTTCTTTTTTCATACCTAAAACCTTCCTTTATATCCTGGGGGGAAAATAAAACATAAAAAGGGTGAGCTCAAATGCTCATTAAGGGTAAACATGGAAACATAAAACAATCCCTAAACATTTGAACATAAGAACATGAACATAAAACATTAAAATCATGAGTAATGACATAAATCAAGATAATGCATAAGGGTTAGATCATAAAGGAACATTAATCATGATAAATAACATGGGAAAAAAACATGGAATTGTGGAAAACCATTAAGCACATGATATGATTTCCATAATAGCCAAGACATTCCATCCAAGACCATCATAGTGGACAAAGTCCCTTACTGAATCGAGTTCACTCCTCGTTCCAGTACTGTATCACTGAACCAGATTAACCAGCCATTCCAGCCATGTCTATCTCTTGAGATGTAAATATTTACCCAATGAACTGAAGGGAGATATATCTCACACCCATCTCATAATTAAATCATTCTTACTTGTTCCACAAAATAAACATAAATCATTCATCATAACCCAAAGAATAAAATGGGTTTCATAAACATCATCTCATCATGACATAATCCATATAAAACAAATGGATATCATTTCATCATAATAAAAATCAAACCATGTAAATAATAGAGAAAATATAATTAAAACATAAACATGTTAAATAATTTCATCTTTAAATGGAAAATAGTTTTGATAAAACACTTGAAATGAATTCTTTAGGAAAATATCCTTGCTTCTTCAAAATCATTTTATTTTCACAAAATGCCACACAATTTTAAAATAAAAGGATTTTATTGAAAATAAAAATGAAAACTTGTAGATTAAGCTTTATGAAAATTAGGCATTATGAAACCGTAAAAATCCGTTCATGCCGTATATGTTAAAAAAACATTCTCCTAGTACTTTTGTCGGAAAAGTCAAAAAGTTCCTCATATGGTAAACAAAAGAGAGATTCGTTAAATAACATGTGGTAAAAGTAAAAAATGGGTAAAAATGACTTTAAAAATACATGAAATCATTTTTTGGAAAACATAGACATGGATGATAATAATAACCCCTGTAAATACTTACGAATAAACAGTCCCGGATAAGAACGAGATTAGAATAATTATCCCATACCTTATGTCCAATTTGTTCCATATGTGTCCAAGACTCCTGTATAGTGGGTTTAAACATTTTATTATCTTGTAAAAGAATCATAATAATATTTATGATATCACATATGATTCACTTATGACTTTATATTAACCGTTCATTTGTCAATTCCATGTTAAAGTAGTGTTTTGGGTAAAATCGTTTCATTTATCGTACGTGTTTGGACTTGTTGATATTGATATTATTATTACTTATTTCATGATTTACTTACTTATATAATGTAAATAATTATTTATATATCATATATATATTCAGTATATATATATATAATAGACTGATAAATGAAATGAAATACATCGTTCACGGAGACAGTAGGCCGTACGTACGCATGAACGCTGTTTTCCTTTTCTTATAGACTTGAATGTATGTAAGTAGATGATATATATATATATATATATATATATATAAATCCAGTAGATTTATTATGTCATATATTTCATTATTATTCATTATATACACTTTAAAATCATTCTTGAAATGTTAACATGGAGAATGAATCTCATCGCATCGTGGAGACGGTAATCCGTGCGTACGCACGAGTGATGATATCATTCCCATAATTATTGAATGGAAATGGAGTGGATGATATAATATATCAGAGCTTGTATCATATTATAATAATCATATATTGTTATTCTTTACACCATTATACCCATCCAAGTAAGGTGGTGGTAGAAAAACATATTACACCACAGCGTGGAGACAGTATTCCGTACATACGCACGCACGATGATTTTGTTTTTCAGGGGATGGATAGAAGGTGAAATAGGGTTGTTTCATATTTATAATAACATATCAGTATATAATTAATACTTATGTTATTACTTTATAATGAAACAACTAAAGAAGAGTAAGTAGAAGAAGAAAGAAACTTGAAAGAATCGGTGGAAGAGATTACCTCTTCTTCGACATGCCTCTTTTAAACTTCTTCTTAGGGAACTAGAGTTGGTATTTTGAGAAGACCAGAACCTATATGATATAACTAGAGAGGTTGAGAAGAGAAATTGGAAGGGGTTGGACGATCTTGAAGGCTCAAAATTGTGTAAAGAGGAGAGGGAGGAGGTGCTTTTTTATAAGAGGGGTGAGGGGAACCTTAAGAAACAATTAAAATATTATTGTATAATAAATTCATATTCGGTTTATAATGGTTCCTAAGTGACTTATTTAGAGGCTAAGATGAGTATGGTTAGAAATACTCTCAACCAATAGGTTTTAGACAAGTTTAGGTTACCATTTTAACCTTATCATTTAGATTTAACTCTAAGTTAAATAATTTAACTTTTACAGTGTCTTCTTGTATTCTTACACCTTATGGTAAATAAACATACTATAAACTTCCAATCGAACCCCAATTGGTTCTTTAATGTCATATATATTATTTTATAAGTCTTTTTGCTGAACCATAGATTTTTAGGAATAGAATATCAATTAATAATTTAATATTTATTTTAAAAACTCTTTTATGTCAATTTTGACAATATATGGTATTTTGTTTTCTCTAAATTCATAACATAATTATTACTTCGAAAAAAATTCATCTAACCAACCCTAATATGATATTTTTACCTATAAAATTAGTGTAATTCATAAAATGTATCAAATTAAATTTATTTGGTTATTTATAATATCAATTATGTTAATATTTCATTAATAATGTAATTACTGCATCATCATTGTATCATAAATAAATTAAATTATTTAATGTCTAAAAATTATAAATAAAATACCATTATGTAGGAAATCTTTTTATATTTATAATAAATAATTATAGTCGAATTTATCGTATATATAACCCTATATTAAATTTTTTTATTTATTAAACTTTGATTTTAACTCTTTTAACTCTTCTTTGAATTAAATAAATTAAATAATAATAAATGTCCTAATCTAATCCAAGTGGACCTAAAGGGTAATATTGTATTCCTATGGTTGTTTTTGGTCGAATTAAACTTATCCAATAGAATTAGGACATGTGTTAGGGTAATAATAATATCATATTTACCCTTAATTACCCTATTTACTTTTAACCGTGGTAAATAAAAGCAAAAAGTTACTATTCACAAAATTATTCTTATCCTATTGAACCAAATTTTTCTCCTTGATATTAAGCGTATCTCTCAAATTTTCGAAATTCAACTCACAGAAGAGGTAAAATTAACTTTTATGTACAATTGCAAATGCTCCTAGGAGGTGGGTAAAAGACGGTAAAAAGTTCAATAAAATTTTTATATATCTATATTATTATAAAATGACGCCAATGAATTAAATTGAACTTATATAGGTATTATGTATCTATTTTGACCTAAAATAAATTTAAATAAAATAAATTATTATTTAAATAAAAAGTCAGTTTTAACCAATAACTCAGTGTTTTCACTATTCATCAAAAATTGAAAGTTTTCAGAAAAATTCCAAAAATTCACCGTAGGCTAATTTTGATATTACGAATCCAAAATTGAAGTCCATTTTGAAAGATAAAATTAATAAAATTTCAAATATTGGGTATTACTATTCATAATGGCTAGTTTATATAATAATTTAATAACATATCGTTGTTTAGTGAAACTCGATATTGCGTACAACACACGCTATCGTGGAATGTCGCGATTGCGTGTAATTCAAGCCAAGTCAGGGTTGCGTGTAGTGAAAGAATCCTTTGTTTTTGCATATAATAGAATCCAACCATATTTCATTTATACATTGAATATATATATATACACACACACACAGACACTCAATGTTGCATAGAATAAATCCTATCAAATAAACTTGAAATTGTGTGTAACACGATCCAAGAATAGTGTTGTGTCAACTGAAAGTTAATACAATATTTTTTATAGTGCAATATAACCTTGGTGTAGCATACAACACAAGACATCAAATAAATTAAAAATAATAATTCTCATTAAATCGTAGGGTGTTAAATTCTACCCCCTTAAAATGAATTTGCCCTCAAAATTCGTCGGGGTTTTAAATCGTTTACTACTTGAAAGTTTCTTTTATAGAAACCCACATCGTAAAAAGTAATACTAAATTATAATTTTAAAAAGGAACGTTAGAAACATAAATAATACCCAAAGTAACTCATCACTGGGTTTCCTCATAGAAGAATATATGTGAAAATATGGATATGGAAGAGAAATCTAACCATAGAGTTCTGATAGAGAGTGGTAAAGAACATGGCTATGAAAAAGAAAATATTCACAAAGCCATAAATTTGTGATGATCTGTGGAACCATCTGATTCATTGGATATGAGGGTACTAGGAAAATATTTTTGGTTTTCAATATCATTTCCCGAAAGTTGAAAATTTTGAATTAGAAGAAATAATTACTTGATTTTGGTAAAATCTCACCATTGGTCATTCCATGAACAATTTATACTTCATATATTAAAGAAATAAAGTTGAATTTGTCATTCGTGAAGTGTTAGCAGATCATGTGATAGAATGATGGGTCATTCCATTTGTCTCAAACATAAGGTTAGCAAAAGTTATCAAATATACATAAGTCCATCTATGATGAGGTTAATCATATATGATTCCAAAAATGGACTTATACTTCATCTATTATACCAATTAATAAATTAAAACTAGTTTCTAATAACCAGGGACTTCCTGTAGGCCATAGGTAGGCGATAAAGTCCTGTCACACTTTGGTTGTGGGTTCGATTCCTGCAACCTTGTCTAATGGGACAGGTTTTCGCCCGTCCTGCAGGTTGTCCCTTTTTCTAAAACTACACTATTATAACATTCCAGAAATAATATCGAAAAAAAGTTCTATCCTTAAAAAAAATACTATTTGATGTCCAAAATAATCTATTCCAATCCTTAGGATTATCCAAAATACATATGTCCAATCTCATAGTATAAAGAAAACAATTACATTAAGGGTCACATAACAAGCACATGAATACCATCATTTGTCCCCCATATATCATAAGATATATCTTGTTGATCACATTCAAAACATGTGAATACCTTAATCATGTGTTCTTTTGAAACATGAATTACCATAGAACCTTAGTGAAAACATGAATGTTGTCAAAAGTTAACTCTTTCCACATACCAAAATCCCCAAATTTATATATACTCAAACCATGATATCACTTGGTCCTTATATCAGTCACCAGCTCAAGAATACTATTAAACATTTCATTTTCTCTTTATCCCTTCATTATGCGCATATCATCTGCTTTCCAAAAATATTTCAATCACTTTTCATGGATACCGGTACCATACAATTATTGAAAACCAATACATAGATATTCCAAAATTCCACCATACAATAAATGTGATTCCATGATACTATTTTGAAATCCCATTACATAAACACTTAATCATTCCAAAACATCATTGTCATACTCAACATCACAAATACTAATCTCATGTGACTTCCCTTTGTCCTTTTCCTTAAGAGGTTTCTCATGTCGATCATCATTAAACCTTGGATTTGGGCATTTATTTTCATAATGCCCTATTTCTTTGCACTTGAAGCATTGAAGTGTTGGTGGAGCGTTCTCTGTAGTCTTTTCTCTATTCATTTTATTTGAAACCCTCTTCCAATTACATCATCACTCAGTTACTCAATGACCTTCTTTTCCACACATGAAACATTTTCTAGGACCTTTTATACAATCTCCACCATGCTTTTTTCCACACTTTGAGCATAAAGAAACATTCACATTCTTTTCACCGTTGTTCTGAGATTTTTCCTTGAACTCCATCTTTCGTTTTTTGTCAAAACCATGAGATGGATATATAACACGAACTTCCAGTTCTACCTTGATAGCACAATTCACAATTTCTTCATATATATTGAAGTCTCTTATAGCTAATGCCCTTCAAAGACTTGGTTTTAAGCCATTAAGGAATCGATCAACTTTACTTTCAGGTTGGATGATAAAACCAGATGTATACCTTGAAAGCCTTGTAAAATTCACCTCCTATATACCAAGATTCATAATATTTTTTCTTAATCTCAAGGAAGTCCTTATCCATTTTTGTTCGAAGAATACGAGGGATGTACTTATTTAAAAATAAGTTCTTGAACTCATTCCATTCCATGGATTCAATTTCATCTTGGGGCCTTGGATTCTTAATTAGAGTCCACCACTGGTCTTATTCACCTTCTAACCAGTAAACAGCCAAAATGAATTTTTATGCTCTATAAAGTGAAGTATGGAAAATATATTTTCAATGGTATTGATCCATTTTTCAGCAACAAGTGGATCAGAAGATCCACTGAAAGAAGGTGGTCATTGCCTCATGAAGGACTCAATAGAATATTGTTCCTCTTTTATGCTCATTTTGAAGTCTAGAATGATTCATAGCTTGTGTAAGTATATCAATAAGATTTTCACTCCATCTCCCATCACATTTGGTTGTTCAGGAGTACAATCATTGAATTGTCCATTACATTGATCAACACGGTTCCTTCGGGTTCCATCCATCATCTAAAACCCCAAAAGAATAGTGTGAGTGGAAAAAATCATGCTTGTAAAACAAAATAATAAAGGGGGAGTACCTTCAAAATATAAAATATTAGGTTTAATTGAAAGATCTTTACCGCAATTCTAGGACTATATCCTATACTTATACCTAACCACAGAGACATCTATGGACATACCATTGAAATACCTCTAGGGATTTCACTAATGTTTTCACATCCTAGTTTCCAAAGGTTAACAAAACCTTTGCTCTGATACCAACTGTAGAGACCCAAAGCTTTACATACATGGACATTACATTACATTTTCGGAATACTTAATACATCAAAAAACAAACTCCCAATGACTGTATTAGTTTAGTGTCTTTGGAAATTCGGAACATAATATTCTAATCATGGTGAAAGATTCTTCAACATCTCCCATAAATATCTTCTTTATTTTCCTACCTAAAACCTTCCTTTATATCTTGGGGGAAAAGAAAACATAAAAAGGGTGAGCTCAAATGCTCAGTAAGGGTAAACATGGAAACATAAAACAATCCCTAATCATTTGAACGTAAGAACATGAACATAAAACATAAAAATCTTGAGTAATGACATAAATCTTGATAATGCATAAGGAATAGATCATAAAGGAACATTTATAATGATAAATAAATTGGGAACAAAACCTGGAATTGTGTCAAACTATTAAGCACGTGATATTATTTCCATATTAGCCAAGGCATTGCTTCCAAGACCATCATAGTGGGAAAAGTACCTTACTGAATCGAGTTCACTCCTCGTTCTAGTCCTGTTTCACTGAACCGGATTAACCTGCCATTCCAGCCATGTCTATCTCATGAGATATAAATATTTACCCAATTAACTTAAGGGATATATAGGTCCCACCCATCTCATAATGAAATAATTCTTACTTGTTCCACAAAAGAAACATAAATCATTCATCATAACCCAATGAATAAAATGGGTTTCATAAACATCATCTCATCATGACATAATCCATATAAAACAAATGGATATAATTTCATCATATTAAAAATAAAACCATGTAAATAATAGAGAAATTATAATTGAAACATAAACATGCTAAATAATGTCATCTTAGATGGAATATAGTTTTGATAAAACACTTGAAATGAATTATTGAGGAAAATATCCTTTCTTCTTCAAAATCATTTTCTTTTCACAAACTGCCACACGATTTTATAAGAAAAGGACTTTATTGAAAATAAACATGAAAACTTGTATATTAAGCTTCATAAAAATTAATCGTTATGAAACTGTAAAAATCCGTTCATGCCATATAAGTTAAAAAACATTCTCCTTGTACGTTTGTTGGAAAAGTAAAAAAGATCCTCGTATGGTAAACAAAAGAAAGATTCCTTCCATAACATGTGGTAAAAGAAAAAAATGATTAAAAAATACATTAAACATACAGGAAATCATTTTTTGGAAAACATCGACATTGATTATAACAATAACCCCAGTAAATACTTACAAATAAACAATCCCAGATAAGAACGATATTGGAATAATTATCCCTTACCTTTTGTCCAATTTCTTCCATATGTGTCTGAGACTCTGGTATAGTTGGTTTAAATATATTAATATCTTGTAAATGAATCAAAATAATATTTTTGAAATCATATATGATTCACTTATGACTTTATATTAACCGTTTATTTGTCAATTCCATGTTAAAGCAGTGTTTTGGGTAAAATTGTTTCATTTATCGTACGTGTTTGGACTTGTTGATCTTGATATTATTATTACTTATATCATTATTTAATTACTTATATAATTTAAATCATGATTTATATATCATATATATATTCAGTATATATATAATAGGCAGAAAAATGAAATGAAATACACCGTTCATGGAGACGGTAGGCTGTACGTACGCATGAACACTGTTTTCCTTTCCTTATTGACTTAAATGGAAGTAAGTAAATGAAATATATATATATATATATAAATAAATCCAGTAGCTTTATTATGTCATATATTTCATTATTATTCATTATATATACTTTATAATCATTCTTGAATTGTTAACATGGTAAATGAATCTCATCGCGTCGTGGAGACAGTAATCCGTGCGTACGCACAAGCGATGATATCATTCCCATAATTATTGAATGGAATTATAGTGGATGATATAATATCTCAGAACTTGTATCATGTTATAATAATCATATACATTTATTCTTTACACTATTATACCCATCCAAGTAAGGTGGTGGTAGAAAATCATATTACACCACAGCGTGGAGACAGTATTCCGTACGTACGCACACACGGTGATTTTGTTTTTCGTAGGATGGATAGAAGGAGAAATAGGGTTGTTTCATATTTATAATAACATATCAGTATATAAGTAATACATATGTTATTACTTTATAATGAAACAACTAAATAAGAGTAAGTTGAAGAAGAAAGAAACTTGAAAGAATTGGTAGAAGAGATTACCTCTTCTTCGACATGCCTCTTTTAAACATCCTCTTAGGGAACTAGAGTTGGTCTTTGGAGAAGACCAGAACCTCTATGATATAACTAGATAGGTTGAGAAGAGAAATTGTCAGGGGTTGGACGAGCTTGAAGGATCATAATTGTGTAAAGAGGAGAGGGAGGAGGTTCCCTTTTATTAGAGTGGTGAGGGGCACCTTAGGAAAAAATTAAAATATTATTTTATAATAAATTCATATTCGATTTATAATGGTTTCAAAGTGACTTATTATGAGGCTAGGGTGGGTATGGGTCGATATCTGCTCAACCAATAGGTTTTAGACAAGTTTAGGTTTCCATTTTAATGTTATCATTTAAATTTAACTCTAAGTTATAAAATTTAACTTTTACCGTGTCTTCTTGTATTATTACTCAATATGGTTAATAAACATACTATAAACTGCCCATAAAACCCCAATTGGTTCCTTAATGTCATATATATTATTATATAAGTCTTTTGGATAAAACATATATTTTAATGAATATAATATCAATTAATAATTTAATATTTGTTTTAAAAACTCTTTTAGATCAATTTTGACACTATTTGGTATTTTGTTTTCTCTAAATTTATAACAGCATTATTACTTCGCAACAATTTCATCTAACCAACCCTAATATGATATATTATCCTATAAAATTAGTTAAAGTCATAAAAAGTCTAAATTTACATTTATTTGGGTATTTATAATATCAATTATGTTAATATTTCATTATTAAGGTAATTAATGCATCATCCTTGTGTCATAAATAAATTAAATTATTTAATATCTAAAAATTATAAATAAAATACCATTATGTAGGAAATCTATTTATATTTCTAATGAATATTTATTGATGAATTTATCTTATGTATTACCCTATATTAAAAATGTTTTACTTATTAAACATTGATTTTATCTCTTTTAACTCTTCATTGAATTAAATAATAATAAATGTTGTAATCTAATACAAGTGGACCTAAAGGGTAATATTTTATTAATAAGGTTTTTTTGGTCGAATTAAAATTTACCCATAGAATTATGATATGTGTTTGGGTAATAATAATATCATTTTTACCCTTAATTACCCTATTTACTTTTAACCGTGGTAAATAAAAGTAAGAAGTTTCTATTCACCTAAAATTATTTTTATCTTATTGAATCACATTTTACTCCATAATATTAACCGTGTCTATAATATTTTATAAATTTAACTCACAAAAGTGGTAAAATTATGTTTTATGTACAATTGCAAATGCTCCTGGGAGGTGGGTAAAAGACGGTAAAAAGTTCAATAAAATTTTTAGATATCTATATTATTATAAAATTACTTCAATGAATTACGTTGAAAATATATTGATATTATGTATATAGTTTTAACTAAAATAAATTTAATTAAAATAAATGATTATTCAAATAAAAAGTCAGTTTTAACCAATAACTCAGTGTTTTCACTATTCATAAAAAATTGAAAGTTTTCAGAAAAATACCAAAAATTCACCCAAGGATAATTTTGATATTCCAAATCCAAAAATGATGTCCAGTTTGAAAGATAAAATTTATAAAATTTCAAAATTGGATATTACTATTCATAACAGCTAGTTTATAAAATATTTTAATAACATATCATTGTTTAGTGAAACTCGGTATTACGTACAACACACGCTATCATGGAATATCGTGATTGCGTGTAATGCAAGACAAGTTAGGGTTGTATGTAGTGAAAGATTCCTTTGTTTTTGCGTATAATAGAATCCAATAATATTTCATTTATACATTGACTATATACAAACACACACACACACACAGTCAATGTTGCGTAGAATAACTTCTATCAAACGAACATAAAATTGTGTGTAACACAATCCAAGAATAGTGTTGCGTATACTGCAAGCTAATAAGGTGTTTCGTATAGCACTAGATAATCTTGGGGTAGCATACAACCCAAGAAATCAAATAAAGTAAAAACAATACTTCTCAATAAATCTCAGGGTGTTACATTATACCCCCTTAACATGAATTTTCCCTCAAAATTTGTGGGGGTTTTATATCGTTTACTACTTAAAAGTTTCTTTTATAGAAACCCACATCGTAAAAATTAATACTAAAAAATCATTTTAAAATGGAGCATTAGAAACATAACTAATACCCAAAGTAACTCATCACTGGGTTTCCTCATAGGATAATATAGGTGAAAATATGGATATGGAAGAGAAATCTAACCATCAAGTTTTGATAGAGAGTGGTAAAGAACATGGCTATAAAAAATCCAACAATCACAAAGCCATAAATTTGTGATGATCTATGGTACCATCTGATTCATCGGATATGAGGGTACTAGGACAACATTTTTGGTTTTCAATATCATTTCCCTAAAGTTGAAAATTTTGAATTAGAAGAAATACTTACTTGATTTTTGTACAATCTCACCGTAGGTCATTCCATGAACAATTTACACTTCATATCTTAAAGAAATGAAGTTGAATTTGTCATTTGTGAAGTGTTAGTAGATCATGTGATAGAATTATGGGTCATTCCATTTGTCTCGAACAAAGGGTTTGCAAAAGGTCTCAAATATACATAAGTCCATCTATGGTGAGGTTAGTCGTATATGATTTTCAAAAGTGGACTTATACTTCATCTATCATACCTCTTAATAAAAAAAAATAGTTTGTACTAACCAGGGACTTCCTACAGGCCAGAGGTAGGCGATAAAGGCATGTCGCACTTTGGTTGTGGGTTCAATTCCCGCAACCTTGTCCGATGCGACGGGTTGTCGCCCGTCCTGCAGGTTCTCCCTTTTTATAAAACTACACTATTATAACATTCCAGAAATAATATCGAAAAAAATTTCTATCCTTAAACAATACTATCTGATGTCCAACATAATCCATTCCTATATTTAGGCTTATCGAAAATACATATGTCCAATCTCATAGTATAAAGAAAACAATTACTTGAAAGGTCACATAACAACCACGTGAATACCATCGTTATTACCCCATATATCATAAGATATATCTTGTTGGTCACATTCCAAACATTTGAATACCTTAATCATGTATTCTTTTTAAACATGAATTACCATAGAACCTTAGTGAAAACATGAATGTAGTCAAAAGTTATCTGTTTCTACATACCAAAATCCCAAAATTTATATATACTCAAACCATGATATCACTTTGTCAGTCATGAGCTCATGAATACTATTAAACATTTCATTTTCTCCTTATCCCTACATTATGCGCATATCATCTGCTTTCCAAAAATATTTCAATCACTTTTCATGGATATCGGTACCACTCAATTATTGAAAACCAATACATAGATATTCCAAAATTCCATAATACTATAAATGAGACTCCATTATACTATTTTGAAATCCCATTACATAAACACTTAATCATTCTTCAACATCAGTTTAATACTCAACATCACAAATACTGATCACATGTGAATTCCCTTTGTCCTTTTCCTTAAGAGGTTGCTCACGTCCATCATCATTAACCCTTGTATTAGGGCATTGATTAGCATAATGCCCCATTTCCTTGCACATGAAACATTGAAGTGTTGGTGGAGCGCTATCTTTAGTCTTTTATCTATTCAAGTCATTTGAAACCTTTTTCCAATTACTTTAGCACTCAGCTACTCGATGACCTTCTTCTCCACACTTGAAACATTTTCTAGTACCTTTTAGAAAATCTCCACCACAATTCTTTCCACACTTTGATCATAAAGAAACATTCACCTTATTTTCACCATTGTACTGATATTTTTCCTTGAACTCCATCTTTCATTTTTGTCAAAACCATGAGAAGGATATGTAACACAAACTTCTAGTTCTACCTTGATATCACAACACAAAATTTCTTCATAGCTATTGAAGTATCTTACAGCTAATTCCCTTAAAAAACTTGGTTTTAAGCCACTAAGGAATGGATCAACTTTACTTTCAGGTTGGATGATAAAGCCAGATGCATATCTTGAAGGCCTTGTAAAATTTGCCTCGTATATACCAACAGATTCATCATCTTTTTGCTTAAGCTCAAGGAACTCATTTTTGATTTTTGTTCAAAGAATACGAGGGAAGTACTTATTGAAAATAAGTTCTTGAAAACATTCCATTCCATGGATTCAATTTCATCAGGGGGCTTTGTATTCTTAATTAGAGTCCACCACTGGTCTTCTTCACCTTCTAACCGGTAAAAAACCAAAATGAATTTTTCATGCTCTGTAAAGAAAAGTATGGAAAATATCTTTTCAATGGTACTGATCCACTGTTCAGAACCAAGTGGATCAGAAGACCCACTGAAAGAAGGTGGATGTTGCCTCATGAAGGAATCAATAACATATTGTTCCATTCTATGCTCATTTGGAATTCCATAATGATTCATAGTTTGTGTAAGTATATCAATAAGATTTTTCACTCCATATCCCATCACATTTGGTTGTTCATGAGGACAATCATTGAATTGCCCATTACATTGATCAACACGGTTCATTCAGGTTCCAGCCATCATCTAAAACCCAAAAAAATAGTGTGAGAGGAAAAGATCATGCTAGGAAAACAACATAATAAAGGGGAAGTACCTTGAATATATAACATCTTATGTTTAATTCTAATATCGTTACCATAATTCTAGTACTATAACTAATACTTAAACTTAACCATAGAGAAATCCATATACATACCTTAGAAATATCTCTAGGTATTTCACTAAATTTTTCACATCCTAGTTTCCAAAGGTTAACTAAGACTTTGCTCCGATACCAACTGTAGTGATCCAAAGCTTGATATACATGGATAGTACATTACTTTTGCGCAATACTTAATACATCAAAAAACAAACTCCCAATGACCGTATTAGTTAAGTGTCTTTGGAAACTAAGAACATAATCTTCTAATGATGGTGAAATATTCCTCAACATCTCCCATAAATATCTTCTTCTTTTTTTCCTACCTAAAACCTTCCTTTATATCTCGGGGGAAAATAAAACATAAAAAGGGTGAGCTCAAATGCTCAGTAAGGGTAAACATGGAAACATAAAACAATCCCTAAACATTTGAATGTAAGAACATGAACATAAAACAAAAAAATCATGAGTAATGACATAAATCTTGATAATGCATAAGGAATAGATCATAAAGGAACATTAATCATGATAAATAACATGGGAAGAAAACATGGAACTATGGAAAACCATTAAGCACATGATATGATTTCCATAGTAGCCAAGGAATTTCTGCCAAGACCATCATAGTGGACAAAGTCCTTTACTGAACCGAGTTCACTCCTCATTCCAGTCATGTATCACTGAACCAAATTAACCTACCATTCCATCCATGTCTATCTCATGATATATAAATCTTTACACAATGCATTGGAGGGAGATATAGGTCCCACCCATCTAATAATGAAATTATTCTTACTTATGCCACAAAATAAACATAAATCATTCATCATAACCCAAAGAATAAAATGGGTTTCATAAACATCATCTCATCGTGACATAATCCATATAAGACAAATGGATATCATTTCATCATAACAAAAATCAAACCATGTAAATAATAGAGATATTATACTTGGAACATAAACATGCTAAATAATGTCTTCTTAGATGGAAAATAGTTTTGATAAAACAATTGAAATGAATTCTTGAGGAAAATATCCTTTCCCCTTCAAAATCATTTCCTTTTCACAAAATTCCACACAATTTTAAAAGAAAAGTATTTTATTGAAAATAACCATGAAAACTTGTAGAGGATGATTCATGAAAATTAGGCGTTATGAAACCATAAAAATCCGTTCATGCCATATAAGTTAAAAAAAGTATTCTCTTCGTACTTTTTTCGGAAAAGTCATAAAGTTCCTCGTATGTTAATCAAAAGTAAGATTCCTTCCATAACATGTGGTAAAAGTAAAAAATGGGTAAAAATGACTTTAAACATATGTGAAAACATTTTTAGAAGACATAGATATGGATGATAACAATAACCCCAGTAAATACTTACGAATAAACAATCCCTAATAAGAACGAGATTGGAATAATTATCCCTTACCTTATATCATCCATATGTGTCCGAGACTCCTGTATAGCGGGTTTAAACATATTATTATCTTTCAACAGAATCATAATAATATTTATGATATCATATATGATTCACTTATGACTTTATATTAACCGTTCATTTGTCAATTCCATGTTAAAGCAGTGTTTTGGGTAACATCGTTTCATTTACCATACCTATTTGGACTTTTTGTTCTTGATATTATTACTACTTATATCATGATTTAATTACTTCTAGAAAGTAAATCATGATTTATATATCATATATATATTTAGTATATATGTCTATAATAGATAGATAAATGAAATGAAATACACCGTTCATGGAGACGGTAGGCCATACGTACGCATGAACGCTGTTTTCCTTTCCTTATTGACTTGAATGGAAGTAAGTAGATAAGATATATATATATATACATAAATCCAGTAGCTTTATTATTTCATATATTTCATTATTATTCATTATATATACTTTATAATCATTCTTTAATGGTAATCCGTGCGTACGCACGAGCGAGGATATCGTTCCCATAATTATTGAATGGAATTGGAGTGGATGATATAATTTCTCAGAACTTGTATCATGTTATAATAATCATATATAGTTATTTGTTACACCATTATACCCGTCCAAGTAAGGAGGTGGTAAAAAACATATTACACCACAGCATGGAGACGATATTCCGCACATACGGATGCACGATGATTTTGTTTTTCGTACGATGGATAGAAGGTGAAATAGGGTTTTTTAATATTTATAATAACATATCAATATATAAGTAAAACTGATTTTATTACTTTATAATGAAACAACTAAAGAAGAGTAAGCATAATAAGAAAGAAACTTGAACGGATCGGTAGAAGAGATTACCTCTACTTCGACGTGACTCTTTTAAACTTCCTCTTAGGGAACTAGAGATGGTCTTTTGAGAGGACCATAACCTATATGATATAACTAGAGACGTTTATAAGAGAAATTGGAAGGGGTTGGACGATCTTGAAGGCTCAAAATTGTGAAAAGAGGAGAGGGAGGAGGTGCCTTTTTATAAGAGGGGTGAGGGGCACCTTAGGAAAACTTAAAATATTATTTTATAATAAATTCATATTCAGTTTATGATGGCTCAAAAGTGATGTATTTCGATGGTAGGGTGGGGATGGGTCGAAATACTCTCAACCAATAGGATTTAGACAAGTTTAGGTTACCATTTTAACCTTATATTATATATTTAACTCTAAGTCAAATAATTTAACTTTTACCGTGTCTTCTTGTATTTTTACACTATATAGTTAATAAACCTACTATAAACTACAGATAGAACCCCAATTTGTCCATTAATGTCATATATATTATTATATAAGTCTTTTGGCTGAATCTTAAATTTTTTGGAATATAATATCAATTAATAATTTAATATTTTTTTAAAAACTCTTTTATCTCAATTTTGAAACTATTTGGTAATTTGTTTCCTCTAAATTCATAATATCATTATTACTTTGAGGAATATTCATATAACCAACCCTAATATGTTATATTAACCTATAAAATTAGTTTAATTCATAAAAAGTATCAAATTACATTTATTTGGGAATTTATAATATCAATTATGTTAATATTTCATTAATAATGTAATTACTGCATCATTATTGTGTTATAAATAAATTAAATTATTTAATGTGTAAAAATTATAAATAAAATTCCATTATGTAGGAAATCATTTTTATCTTTCTAATGAATATTTATAGTCGAAATTATCTTATGTATAACTCTATATTAAAAATGTTTTACTTATTAAACATTGATTTTAACTCTTTTAACTCTTCTTTGAATTAAATAATAATAAATGTCCAAATCTGATCCAAGTGGACCTAAAGGGTAATATTTTATTACTAAGGTTGTTTTTGGTAGAATTAAACTTATCCAATAGAATTAGGAAATATGTTAGGGTAATAATAATATCATATTTACCCTTAATTACACTATTTACTTTTAACCGTGGTAAATAAAAGTAAAAAGTTACTATTCACCAAATATTATTTTCATCTTATTGAACCAAATTTTACTCTTTGATATTAACTATGTCTTTTTCATTTTCGAAATTCAACTCACAGAAGTTGTAAAATTAAGTGTTATGTATAATTGCAAATGCTCCTAGGAGGTGGGTAAAAGATGGTAAAAAGTTCAATAGACTTTTTATATATCTATATTATTATAAAATGATTCCAATGAATTACATTGAACTTATATAGGTATTATGTACCTATTTTGACCTAAAATAAATTTAAATAAAATAAATGATTATTTATATCAAAAGTCAGTTTTAACCAATAACTCAGTGTTTTCACTATTCATCAAAAATTGAAAGTTTTCAGAAAAATACCAAAAATTCACCCTCGGATAATTTTGATATTCTGAATAAAAAAATGAAGTCCATTTTGAAAGCTAAAATTTATAAAATTTAAAAAAATTGGGTATTAATATTCATAATAGCTGGTTTATATAATATTTTAATAACATATCATTGTTTAGTGAAACTCGGTATTGCGTACAACACACACTATCGTGGAATGTCATGATTGCGTGTAATGCAAGCCAAGTCATTATTGCGTGTAGTGCAAGATTCCTTTTTTGTTGCATATAATAGAATCCAACCATATTTCATTTATTAATTGAAAAAATATATATATATATATAAACACAATGTTGTGTAGAATAACTTCTATCAAACTAACTTGAAATTGTGTGTAACACGATCCAAGAATAGTGTTGCGTATACTGAAAGCTAATATGGTGTTGTGTAAGATAGTCTTGGTGTAACATACAACACTATACATCAAATAAATTAAAAATAATACTTCTCATTAAATCTCGAGGAGTTACAGAAATCAATCATCTCAGGTGGAAGAAACCATCTTCCATTAAAATACTAAAACCAAAGAAATTGGACCATTTATTTCCATTATTCATATGTGTTGAGATATTTAAGACCTTGGAAATCACCTTAGGTTTAATACATTAAAAGTCAAAGTTAGTGTAATTGAACCTAATTTCATTAAACACTTCCTATATAGACATAAAAATAGTAGTTACTACTATCTGGTTCCCATCTTTATGGTCACTCTTTCACCATACATCTTCTAGCCATGAATTTAAAAAATGGATTCAAGTAATCAAATGAATAATTAATTCCCAGGTGACCCCAATGAATTTCAAGATGAGAAATACCCATTAGTTGGTGAGGAATGGGTGATCCATTATTTATATATTATGGTTAGTAAAACAGTGGATGGGGAATGATAATTCATAGATAGAATATTCCTAGAGAGAATGTTCCTGGAGGTAATATGTCTGGATGGGTCTTATGATTTATGGACACCCTTTTGATGAGTGTACCGGACTCATTGATGGAATCACCAATGATAACCATATTTGGTCTTATACATGAGAGGGACTTTCATCCTCTTGTATTCCTATATACTAAAAGGAAATGAGGGATATGGAGTTAGGTGGACTTTTCAACTCTATGATAAAGGTTGGGGATTACTATAAGAGGGATTACCTATTTGGCATGGATTGATGCATGGAAAAAAAAATCCATCATCAAGCTAAGAGAGACCACTCTAGTCTCTTACCTATGTGGTCCTCATTATAAAGGGAACCCATGATTTTGATCCCTTAAGGGTTTTACCTATTTTAAATGAAAAAATAACCTCTTTTTATCAAGGGAACCCATGATTAAAACAGTGTAAACTGGCGCACAGTCCCTTATTGTATAGGTATGGTGGTTTAGGAGGAGGCATTGATAATTAGAGGTCCAAGTAGGAGGCTTGGGATAAGGTATTCTCTTCTATTAAGACATAAATATGGACAATACATCAGTATGGTTGAAAAATAGTGTGGTTAACTCTAGTGTTAGGGAATAAGGGGTTTATCCACAGTGATACTAGGGTGAGAAAAAGGACTTCACCTAAGTGGGGGTGAGAAAAATGGAATGTCCCAAGTGAGTAAGAGTAAAGGGGTTATACCTAGTGACCATAAACAATGTTTTTTATAGAAGTGATACATCGGTAAAGTTTCTCCTTAGTGTTTCTTTGGTGAGGTTACGTTATGGGTGAAATAACCTGTAAGAGTATTCTACCTAGTTGTAAGGGATCTCCATGGATGAATTTGTATGGGTCACACAAAAGTGTATGGATGGGTAAGGGTCCTTCAACCTAGTATTGATAAATTAGTGAGTAAGTGGTTCCTCAAAAATGTTCTTTGTGTTCCAAATCCTTGTGGAACCTTGTTACCCTATATTTTGATTTATTCCCCAAGTTTTAATTATTAAACAAGCTAACTAAAAATATTTTAATACTTGCATGTGATACTAGGGTGAAAGGATCTTCAGACCATCTCTTCCTATTCTAAAAGGTAAAAATGAAGAGTTGAAGGTTCCTATTTATAATAAAAATTTATACCCTCTATGAATGTATTTTGTTTCCCAAGTGGTGAGTGCAGGTGTGTCTTGTATGTAACACATGGGTACACAAGTGGTACATATAGATTTAAATTTCAAAATCTTTAAGTGTATTAAGATGACTTACATTTCATTTACACCATATTTTCCTTTAGTGTATTTTAGGTGTTCTTATTTCTTCAAGTTATTCATTATTTTTTGAAAGTATTGTTACCAAAAAAATTTATAAGTCTACAAATCTATAATATATCTTGTTTGAAGGGGGAGTTTTTTTATTATCAATTCCCCATGTTTTAATTCCTTTCAAACAGAATTATTTATTGGATTCCAATATAGATACCCCATACCTTTTCACAGACTATTATATGTTTATTAACATAAAAATATATTAATTACAACCCAAAGATCATGAGGCCTAGTGTATATAGAAGAATAGGTTCATAATACATCACATTGGGTCCAAAATAACACATATTTTATTTTATTCACTATAATGAGATCCTAAATCCTTTTGATCTTGGGGAATATATAGAAAAATGTGGTGATCTAAAAATCCCTGTAAGGGAATAAACATGATAAGGAAAAATAATGTGAGATTCAATGGTTTAACATGATTCTATAAAAGAGAAGGATTAAGGGTAATCACTTGGGAGCATAAGGTAATGAACATGGTATCCTAAGATCATGGAATCATAATAAATGTGGCAGCAACATAGAACATGAAATAAAAAATAGTCATGGATAACTACCTAGACAATTTCACATGGCGGGAAAAGTACCATAATGGATTAGGTTTACTCCCCAATCACATAAATGGTGTTTCATAAGACTAGAAACATTACCTAATGAATTAGAGAAATATTTGGGTGCACGCATCGAATACGATATATCAGGATCACCCAAATATATTTAGGTGCACCCATAATAACATGTTCAAGATTTATATGTTCCTTAAAAAGTAAATAAATCGTAATAAATTACATAATAATTTCCCCTGGAATGATAATGGGTTCTATAATCTTTTCTCAAACCATAATCAAAAGAAATTTCATAATAAAGGTATTTGATAGATGATCATAAGGCATGAATTGACATTTAAAAGTAAGGGATAACAATATAGGTATATATGTTTTATATATATACACACAATTTTGATTCAATCCATAATATAAAAGTTTTTTGTTGTTGAAGAAAATGTATTTAAATTATTATATTTAATAATTCCAGAGAAAAATACCCTTTTCACTTTGAAATCAATTCTTCAAAATATAAAAATTTCCAAAATATTATATAAAATATTTTCTTTAAAAAAGTTCCTCATTTAGGAAAGGACAAGAAAATTCATTTCAAACCATTTTGAAAAATTTAAAACATGGGTAAAAAAGGGATTAATAAATATTTTTAGGAATGTTAAAAATATTTTTGAATTTTTTTAGAAAATATAGGAATTGATGAAAAAGGGATTTTTGAGCGAAGAGAGTAATAAAGTCAACTTTACATAAAAATATTTTCTCAATCATTTTATGTACCAAAGAGAGTAAATTTGTACTATTACATGAACATTTATTTAATAACTAGTGGGGAATAAAATAAAATGGTTTTATTATTCAATGATAAAATAATAAACTACAATGTAACTTCAAGCATAAACAATCTTGAATGAAATGAGAATGAAACATAAAACCTTAGCACATTGGTATCTGTTGAATCATAAATCCCATGAATTAAGTAGATAAATTGAATCATAAAATATCATTTTGTATGAATAATTAATGATATAATATTTAAATAGGTATTATATACAATATTTAAAATAAATTAGGCGCATAAATGAACTTATGTCTTAAATAACGATGTTTTGAGACGAAACCCTTACCCTAATGATAGAATTTATCATGTATGTATTTTATATATATTATAATAAAATTATATAGATAATTTATTTTATAAGTTAAATTTCAATGTTTAATACCTTATACTTAAACCATTTACTTCAATCATTTTAATGATTTGTTGAATTACTTAATCAATTTTCCCAAGTTGGGTGTTTTTGGGGATACTTGGTTTATAATTTCAAAATGAAATTAGTGTATTAACCATGGTAAAATGGTTAATTGTTCAATAATATTAAAAATAATAATCATTAAATAATTATAATTTTTTATACATAAATTATACATAAAAACCCATGAATCATAGTTTTGAGATGACAGGTCGTACGTATGCATGAGTAATGTTTCCGTTTTAAAAAGATCATTATTAAAAGAAGGAAAGTGTTATTTTATATTTTTATAAATATCATAATATTTTAAATATAATACTATATCTTTAAATACACTTAAATATACTATCCATATGATGTGGTAAAAAAATGAATCACATAACTTCGTGAGGCAGTAGACAACTATACACAAGAATGTCGTTATCATTTTTCCATGGATGGTAAGGTAAGAGGGTATATGATATATTAATTTTACAAAAAGGGTAATATGTAATGAATAACATATATAAACACTAATTACATAATCATGAACATTCGTTAGAGGAAATAATGGAAACAATTACAACAGTTTTTGAGACGGTATTCTGTCGTACACAATAACGATGGTTTCATTTCCCATTTTATGGAAGAGAATATAGATAAATATTATGAAATAATAAAAATAATATCAAATTATATAGGACCTACTGTTTTTATTATATTATAATTGTTAATAAATAATTTAATTCGGAAAAATAATAAGAAAAAAAGGAGATTGGTGAAAATGATTACATTCTATTAGAAGAACCTTCTTTGGATCACTTGTTAATGACTATAAGATTGTTATTTTTGTAATAAAAGTTGATCTAGAATGTGGATAAGGAAATTCAGGATATATATTTTTAGTTTATGTTTGATAAAAGTGGTTTTATAGGTGAGAATAAGTGAGTTTAGGGGTTTCCTATTATAATTGAGGAGTAAAGGCATTTTTGTAAATACCCAAAACAATTTAATAATGGTAAGTCAATCTCAATACAAGTTCCTTAAAAATTGATAAATAATGGAGTGTATGGGTGTTATGGTTGATATAAACCTATGAAATTTAAAATAATCACGTTTCTTCCTTTAACTCTTATTTTAACCCATGGTAATACGATTGTAAAATTAATCATGGTAACAAAGTTGTAGTATTTTTACTATTTATAATAACCAAAAAATAAACATTACCATGTTATATAATATAAATTAAAATAATTAAAAAATTGGAATATATTTCTATCAAATTTAATTTATATAAGCGGTAGAATTTAATTTAAAATAAAACCCACAAGAATGAAAAAAGTAGTTTTCTGAAAAATACATTTTCAAGGAAAAAGATGATCTTATATTAAATACATGAATAAAAATAATAATTATATTAATTTAAAATAAAATATATTTATATAAAATATAAATTTAATTTACATCATTCCTCATTAGGGGTTATTTTAATTAATTAAAATGAAAGAACATTATGTTCTTTAAAACATTTTTCATAAAAATGAAATTTTAAGCCTAAAAATATATTTATGCTGAAATCCATTTTAAAGGTGATTTAAATTTATTTAATTATATTATATATAACTAAATAATACTTATATTAAAATTTAAATATAATTAAAATAATCATGATACTTCGAAGTACATAATTTATTAAAAGAAATGACAGTATAATAAAAATTTGTATTTTCATTATTCACTAAAAAATAAATATTTTCTAAAAAATACCAAGACTAAAAACAATGTTAATATTCACATTATGATTTAAAAAATAATGGTAATTTTATAAAATAACAATTCTAAAATATCTAAAAATTACTCATAATATTTTCTCAAAAAAATAATAAATAATAATTGTTTTGGAACAAATATTTTTATTAAAATTTGAGTGGTTATTTTGATAAGAATTTATAAATACATTTATATTGATTAGAACCATTATATATGTTGTATAAAATAGATGATCTTGTTAACACCCTTAAATTTAATGGATAGTTTATAATGAACATAATTAAATATTAATATTTTAATAATAAACCATGGTTTCTTTAATTTTTGTGTTGCATATTTTATATCTTATCAAACTGATTGATCTTTTAAAATCTTAATGGGTTATATTATATCCCCTTAAATAAATTTTTTCTTCACAATTTGAACTTGCGATCCAAAATAAAGTGTTTTACATTTGAAAATTCACTTTATGGAAACCCACCATCCTAAAAAGTGAAAATAAAAATTATTATTCAATGAGTGAATGATAAATCTAATGTCTATCTGGAATAACACATGACTACGTTTCTAAGTAGGGGAAAATTAGTGGTAATTAAAAGGATAGACATGGAAGAAAATCATAAATAATAATACAGAGTGATAGAGATAATTGATCCCAAGAATGTTAATGATGAATATAAAGTTAACAACTACAAAAAACCATAATGTTTTGATGGATAATAAGACCATTGATTCATTAGATATTAAGTTAACAGGATAATTTTTTTGAAGATATTTTTTCCTAGAGTTGAGGGGGTATTTTACTATAAATATATATAACTCCTAAAAATATACTTACTCGATATTTTTTTATTTTTTTAAATTATTTATTCTTTTTCTTTTCTTTGATCAGGCTCCACTTCACTTATTAATCTATGTAATTCATATAAAATGTTATTTTTTAATCCTGAAACAAAAAAATAAACTTTTAACGGATCAAAATATCCATAAAAGATAACAATCTATCCATCAAATGTTTATTAATAAAAAAATGGTTAACATAATATATGATTATACCCAAAATTAACAAGAATATATTAATCTCTAAAATTCAAAAATAAAACCAATTGTTTAACATAAATCATTACATAAATAAATACACCTAAATCCCAAATTTCCTAAATCACTTCAACAAGACAGTAAGTTGTATCATCAATGGTAATCCCATACCCATCAACTTATATCTAAAAAAATATTACAAAATTCCTCCTAAATAATCATTTATTTTAAACCTATAGGTTATTTTTATATCTTAACAAGATAAAATATTTCCTAAAATATCATTAATCACCTCAAAATCCTAACAATTCAAAATAATTTATCATCATATATGTTTCAAAAAACGAACTTAAAATTTAACCACTAAATCATTTTAGTAAAAATAATGTCATACTAACCAGTACATTATGTAGGCCTATGGTAGGCACCACATGCTTATCGCTCTTCAGTTGTGGGTTCAAGATCAATATCCTTTCTAGAAACAATGAATTTTTCCAAACATATGAGTTTTTATTTTTATAAAACTAAAAAAATATAATTCCTATAACCCTACAAAAAATATTATGAACATCCTCAAAATGACATTAATAATCAATTTAGAATTTATGAAATAAAGTAATGTTTATAGATTATTTTTTTCTAAAAAATAAAATAATGTTAATTTACCATAATTACCTTAACATCAAGCACAAATCAAATATTACCCTGTCCAAAATCATTTTTTTCTATAAAGTATTACTTCACCATTAAATCACCTTTATAGATCATTTGTTCCATTCAATATATTATTATAAATCCTAAAAAAACTAATGTAGAACAATAATTATAAGTTTCATGATTCTTATAACCAGTATACAATTATTAAATATACTTTGATAAAATTATTATCAAGTTTCAACACCAATAACGTTAAATCATTCAAATTAAATGATTTTCATAACATAAAAACTTAAAATTAATTCTTGTATTAGGGCATTGGAATGGATAATGACCAAGTTCCCCAAATCAATCACATTAAACTATTAGTGGTTCTTCAGGTTGAAAATTATTTCTGTGCATCTTGTTAACCATCCTCTTCATTTTTATTCAGCAAGTTTCCAATGTGTGGAATGATTTCACACACATATATAATATTCATATTACATTAAGTAATTTTTTATGTAATTACTTCCCACATTTTTGACATGTAGGAAATTGAAACATTTTTTATCATATTAAACCCTTGATGTTCTATGATATTTCATCCCTATCTTCTTTTATGCATTTGGAAATTCAATTATGTTCTCGTTGTTAATTGTAATTTAAAATATCTACTTAGGTATGATCATAATGTTGGGCAAATATCCGTCAAGGTATCGTTGAAGCCTTTTTGAGGTGATTGTGTTTGTTGACAAAGTGGACATCTACGTTGTGATTGTTGACAAAGAGGATTTCATGGTTGAATGTCGAGTTCAAGAGCTGAGTTCAACGATCCATGTTTGATTCAAGAACGTCGATAAAAGGAATGGATGATCTGGAGGCGGTACAAAAGAACAGATACAAGGTGTCGCCGTTTTCCAGTGTTTGCCAAATTTTTGGGCCTGAAAATCGGCAAATGAAGAAAAGTGTTTTTGGCAAAGGGACTTGCGCGCCGCGAACATGGTGTACAGGAAACTTGCGCGCCACATGTTTTTCAAGATCAGAAGATCAAAATATGGCTAAGGAAATAGGATCGCGCAAGTTTGGGAGTTGGTCGCGCAAGTGTCTAAAGGAGAGGAGACTTGCGCGCCGAAACTGGGTCGCGCAGGTGACTTGCGCGCCGTCGCGCAGGGTGGTCAGATTGCCTATAAATACCGGACCACCCCTCCTCATTTCTCACCGGAGTTCAAGAAGGGAGATCCCGTCGCGCAGGTGTGGTGGTCGCGCAAGTGGTGTGTGTGGTCGCGCAGGTGGGACTTGCGCGCCAGTGGTTGAAGTTGTGCACCGGTGTTAGAAGTTGCGCGCCGGTTTGCAGTTGCGCACCAATGGTGGTTTGGGAGTAAAGGGAAGAGAGTCGCGCAAGTTTGGAGTTGAGGAATCTTGTGTCGCGCAAGTGTCAGAGGAGGACTTGCGTGCCCGTTGTGACTTGCGCGCCGATACTTGCGCGCCGAGGTTGACTTGCGCGCCAAGTAAGGTTTTGTTCCCGCAGTGATTTTCAGACTGTGTGGAAGCTGGAAGTTTGCCTGATACCTTCGGTGCAAAGAGATATTCATCAACGGGTGAAAGTTAAACTTCAACAGAGAATCTACATACAAGAGAAGATGCATTCTTTCAGGAAAATGAAGAGACCTACAGGTCTATAAACTGTGAGTGGATTCCATCCAAGAGCAGTGAGCTCAGGAAGTGGAAGAAGGTGATCCTCTCCACCGGCAGTGAGCCAGAGAGAGAGAAACTGGGAGTGACCCTTGGGAAAGCAGTGAGCTGACCCTAAACATTGTAAAGGCAGTGAGCCTGGGCATAGAAGTGATCTAGCCCGAACCTTGTAATCCATAGCTAGTGAAGATTAGTGGAATTTGGTACGACCGGCAACCTGTCGGCGTATGCTCCTTGGACGTAGCCCTTAGCGGTGAACCAAGTAAAATTGCTGTGTCCTGTGCTTGCTTTACATTCTGTTTATATCGTGCAACAGGGAAAAGAGAGAAGATTGTTTTGCTTAACAGCGAAACAAGATCAGAACGGGCATTAATTTTTAATTAGTCATACCCTGATTCACCCCCCCTCTCAGGGTATCCAGCCTAGCGGACCTAACACATAAGATGTCAAACTTCTATTCCCATTATGTTAAGAATATAATTAGTGAAATATTTACATTTCCTATAACATTGGTTGGTTGCATGATTTCTCTTATTTACCACCGTTAGCTAAAAATAATAAAAGAAGGAATATGAGTATGAATTAACAAAAAAATGGAGAAACTTATAAATCTGAAAGAAATAACTTTTAAATGATAAGTATATCTTGACTTATGAATCTCTAGGTTTGAGTCTTGGTTATCCATAGTAACATTTCTTATTAGGTTTTTTTGACCTAATAATTTTTTCAAGTCCTTCATAAATATTTGTAACGCCCCGACCCCAGTTACCCAGAGTCGGTGCATTATTACATAACATTGGCATGATCACAAGAAAGATCAAATCTCGAAAGACCGATTGGTTTAGTAGCCTTGGAAACACTAGATATATTCATAAGTTTTACATTACATCATAAAATGAAAAACTACTACAACAACATAATGTCTCCATAATCCACACTACTATCCCCTCATAATATCCCTGCAGGTCATTCATAATTTACTTCTTCACATCCTGGGGAAAAATAAAACATAGAAAAGGGGTGAGCTCAAATGCCCAGTAAGGATAACAATATAGCGGAAACTTTCATAAATAAGAATAAACATTTAAGGCAATGCATTACTAAAACAAAAGCCTTTTAAAATTGAACTTCAACATGGTATGGCAAAAGTAAAATGAAATAATGCCATTTACTTATTCACATGGATATTCTACTAATCGAATAATCACATGCAAAAATCAATAACCACTTTCATAATGTTGGAATGCATAATGCTAAACGTTAATTTCTTTGTCTAGGCCTCATCCCAAGACCTAGGGGTTACTTCTAACCGGAACCCAACCCGGGGTGCCTCTAATAACCGGACACCAACCCGGAGTGCCTCTAATAACCGGACACCAACCCGGAGTGCCTCTAATAACCGGACACCAACCCGGAGGGCATACTTTTACCAGTCCCTAACCTGGAGGGCTTACTTTAACCAGTCCCCAACCTGGAGGGCTTACTTTTACCAGTCCCCAACCTGGAGGGCTTACTTTTACCGGTCCCCAACCCGGAACATACTTGTTTAGCACATTCATCTGAAGAAAAGTTTGAAATATAACATAAACATTCGGATTAAAACTAGCATACGAAATGTCAATAGTTTCACCATAAACTATGAATGGTATAAAATAGCACATCCACAGTCAAACATATCACAAAACCTTCAATACAATATAGAAGTTTTGTATTATAATCAATCAACTTCAAATAAGCGTAAAATCCATTAAAGGATGTTGACATAGATGAAATCAAAATTCTTTTTAAAGAAGTATCTCCTTTTATTTTGAAATCATTTAAGATCCATATAAAATAAAACATTTTCTTTGAAAATATTCTTATAAGATTGTATGGAAAGCTTCGACGATTTTATAACGGCGGAAAATAACCGCACCCGCCGTATAAGTTAAAAAAAAACATTCTTACCTCAATTCTGTCGAAAAGGTTAAAAAGGACCTTGTTTTGAAAACGACGGAAAGATTCCTTTATAAACCTCTTATAAAAAGTCAAACAAGGGTATAAATGACTTTAACCCATATTCTTGTAAATAGTAAAAATGTTTTGAAATACATTTCGAAGAAACATGTATGTGGATGATAAAGATATCCCAGTAGATTATTACGTATAATACAACCTCGGATAATGAAGAGATTGTGAAATAACCCTTACCAATTCGGTAACTTATGAAATATACAACCCATGAAAGAGGTATCATACAATGAATATGTAAATACACATAAATTAGAGTGTATTACACAAAGAATATAATTATGGGTAGTACATATACCACACAAAAGGTGATGGTGGCAATATGACATAAATCTCACGGAAATAAGGAGTGAGATGAAAACCCCTTACCTTGTACTTTTCCTTGGTTGGGGTAGGTTAACCTCCTGTATAATGGTTAAATAATTGTTATTAAATTATACAAGAATCATATATATTAATATGATATCATATATGATCTTTTAACATTGATTTATTAATAATATCTTAGAATTATCATCGTTTCGGGTGTTAACTTACTCATTTTCTTTTATATGTTTTGTTACATAAGCCATGTTTGTAGTATCTTATTCATATCCAGAATGATATCAAGTCCTTAAACATCATTTTTAAATCATAAAATGATAATTATACTTGAATGGATACGATGGAGAATGAATCTCATCGCGTTCGTGGAGACGGTAGTCCGTACGTACGCACGAGCGACAATATCATTCTTTTGATATTAAAATAATATATAAATGAATGGTATATCATATATACAGAATCATTAACATGTTATATTTATTATTTACATGAGTTACACATCATTATTATACCCATCCAAATAATATTATATTGAATAACAATTACACCACGACGTGGAGACGGTAAGCCGTACGTACGCACGTATGGTGACATGTTATTCAAAGGGTGGATAGAATACTGAATATGATTGTACCATATTTATAATAACATCACAGTATATGTGAGATACTGGAGTTATTATTTCAGAATGGTAAGAACAAAGGAAGAAGAAGTGGAAGAAGAAATGAACTTAGAAAAGGGTGGTGAAATCATTACCTCTTCTTCGGGTTCTTCCTTTTGATTTGATCAAAAGGGCTCCTTAGGTTGGCTTTCTGATCAAACTAAGGCCTCTAGGTTGTATTGAGGGATGTTGGGAGAGTATTTGGGCAGATTTTGGCCGAACCAAAAGGCTTTGAAGGTGTGAAGAAATGAGAAGGAGGAGTGCCCTTTTATAAGAGGGGTGAGGGGCACCTTTGGAAAAGCTAGAAATATTAATTTATAATAAATTCATATTCGGTTTCTAAAGGCTCCAAAGTTGACTATTCAAATGATGAGGTGGGGATAGGTCGAAAGCAACTCATCCAATAGAATTTAGACAGGTTTGGGTACTTATATTAACCTTATCTTTAAGTATTAACTCTAAGTTAATTAGTTTCACTTTTACAATGTCTCTTTGTATTTTATATATTATGGTTAATAAACTTACTATATATATCCAAGAGACCCCCAAGTGGTCCATTAATGATTAACCTATCATGATATAAGTCTCTTGGCCGAACCTTAGATTTTTAGGAATTTAATATCAATTAATAATATAATATTTGTTTTAAGAATTCTTTTATGTCAATTTTGACACTATTCATTAGTTGATTTTTGTGAAACTCATAACAGATTTATTACTTCGAACAAAGTCAATTAAATCAATACTAATATATCATATTATCCTAGAAAATTAGTTTAATTCATTAAAAGTTTCATATTATATTTATTTGGGTATTTATAATATCACTTATTTTAATTTTTTACTATTATAGTAATTACTGCATCATCATTGTGTCATAAATAAAATAAATTATTTAATGTCTAAAAATTATAAGTAAAATATCATTATGTAGGAAATATTTTTAGCTTTCTAATGAATATTTATAATCGAAAATCTAACATGTATAACCCTATGTAAAAATTGTTCTTCTAAAAGATGTAAGCTTATGCCATTTTTATTTTTATTTTAACTTTATTAATATAAAGTGTCCCTACCACATACAAGTGGCTCCAAGGGGTCCCCAAATTGACCCAAGGATTCCCATGGTCGGGTATGTGTCCACCAATAAGGTTAGGACACGTTTTAGGGTAATTTTGTATTATTATAATATTATTTTTTTAACTCTTATTTACCGGATTTACCCTTTAACCATGGTAAATAAAATATTTACCACAGTAACTATTCAAAATGTCTAAAAATAAAAGTTACCTATTTACACAATTTGAACATCCTGATTCCAAATATGGAATCCATTTTCCTAAATTCAAAACACAGAAGTGGCAGAAATTAATTTAAAATTAATTCCCGCTGTCAAAACAAAAAGCGTGTTTTTAAGAGATAATAACTATCAAAAGATTGACACTTGTTTATGTTCGGTTTAATTGTAAAATTATGTCCAATGATAAACATTAAATTGAATGGTAAAAATATATTCTAAATATACTTTAAAACCACTCAAATTCATAATTTATCACTATTAATTATTTTGATTAAAAAAGTTGTTTTTAATTAAAATTTAGAAATTTTCACTATTCATCAAAATATGAAAGTTATCCGAAATGTACCAAAATTTCACCCTAGGCTAATTTTGATATTCCGAATCCAAAAATGAAGTCCATTTTGAAATATAGAATATATATGATTTCAAAAATTAGGTATTACTATTCACAACGGCTAGTTTAATTAGTTGTGGTGTGTGTTAGAACTCGAGGTTGCGTACAACACACGCTATCGCATTATTCAAAGGGAAACGTACCGTAGAAGCTTGGGGTGTTACATTCTCCCCTCCTTCAAATAATTGCGTCCTCGCAATTTCTAGGGTATTACTGCATAAAAAGACTCGGGTGGTTCTTCATCATAAGTTCCTCGGGTTCCCACGTTGCCTCTTCCATCTTATGATTCCTCCACAAAACTTTTACCAGACGCGTCGTCCGGTTTCTCAGCACTTGTTCTCTCGTATCAAGAATCTTGATGGGCTCTTCGCAATAGGAAAGATCGGGTTCCAGTTCTAATTCCTCATAGGTGAGTACATGCGTTGGGTCAGGCATGTATTTCCTCAACAGAGATACGTGGAACACATCGTGAACTTTGGAGAGACTTGGCGGCATTGCCAATCGGTAAGCTACAACCCCAATTCGTTCTAGAATTTCGAAAGGTCCGATGTACCTGGGACTCAATTTGCCTTTCTTACCAAAACGTATGACTCCCTTCCACGGAGATACCTTCAGGAAAACATGATCACTGACTTGAAATTCCAAATCCTTCCTTCGATTATCAGCATAGCTCTTCTGCCTACTTTGAGCTGCTTTGATGTGATTTTGGATTACCTTCACCTTTTCCACCGTTTCCTCCACCAGTTCTGGGCCTACAAGTTTTCTTTAACCAACGTCATCCCAACAGGTTGGTGTACGACATCTCTTTCCGTATAACGCTTCATATGGTGCCATCTGAATACTCGAATGGAAGCTATTGTTATAGGAAAATTCTACCAGTGGTAAATATTGATCCCACATACCCTGAAAGTCAAGTGAGCAAGATCTCAACATATCTTCTAAGGTTTGAATAGTCCGTTCTGACTGTCCGTCTGTCTGAGGGTGGTAAGCAGTGCTCAAATGAAGTTCAGTATCCAGGGATTTCTGAAGACTTTTCCAAAATCTTGAAGTAAAACGGGGATCACGATCAGAAACAATCGATAGGGGTACTCCATGAAGTCTCACAACTTCATTAATGTATAGTCTTGCTAGACGTTCCAGGGGTAGATCTTCTCTTATAGCAAGAAAATGTGCTGACTTGGTAAGACGATCAACAATAACCCATATTGCATCGTTCCTTCTAGGAGTCTTTGGTAGCCCCATGACAAAGTCCATTGTAATATTGTCCCATTTCCACTCCGGTATGGGAAGAGGTTGCATGACTCCTCCAGGCTGTTGCCTTCCAGCTTTCACTTGTCGACAAACCATACATCTTGACACAAAATCAGCAATTTCCCTCTTCATGTTGTCCCACCAAAAATGTTCCTTCAAATCTCTATACATTTTGGTGCTCCCAGGGTGTATAGAGAAATTGGAACTATGAGCGTCATCCAGCAATTCCCTTTTTAGATCAGGTATATTGGGAACACAAAGTCTTTTCCCGAATTTCAAAATCCCATCTTCATACACAAAGTCTCTCAATATCCCATCATTCACAGCTTTAATCTTCTTCTGAAATTCTTCATCATCGGTCTGAGAACTCTTAATCCTTTCTAGTAAAGATGGTTTGGCAACCATTTGAAAAAGCATTGATGTTTCACCTTCCCTGGTTATTCCCATGTCCATCTTCACTAGATCCATGAAAATTGGATCCCTTTCAATTCTCATCATGGTCAGAACTCCATGGTCTTTTCTGCTCAAAGCATCTGCTACTTTGTTTGCTTTCCCCGGGTGGTAGTGTATCGTGCAATCATAATCCTTGAGTAATTCAAGCCATCTCCTTTGCCTCATGTTGAGTTCTTTTTGTGAGAAAATATACTTCAAACTCTTGTGATCAGTATAAATCTCACATTTTTCACCATAGAGGTAGTGCCTCCATATCTTCAAAGCAAAGATCACAGCTGCTAACTCAAGATCATGAGTAGGATAGTTTTGTTCATGAATTTTCAACTGTCGTGATGCATAGGCAATAACTCTATCATTCTGCATAAGGACACATCCAAGTCCTTTCTTCGATGCATCACTATAAATAACGAACCCATCATTCCCCGATGGTAGAGTCAATATAGGAGCATTGACTAATCTTCTCTTCAGTTCTTCGAAACATTCATCACACTCTTTTGTCCAAACAAATTTAACCCCTTTACGTGTGAGCTTCGTTAATGGGTTAGCCAATCGGGCAAAATTCTGGACGAAACGTCGATAATAACCTGCCAAGCCAATAAAACTACGTACCTCAGTTATACTCGTAGGTGCTGGCCATTCTTGGATTGCCTTGGTCTTAGAAGGATCAACAGAGATTCCATCTTTTGAGACAATATGGCCAAGAAAAGAAATCTCCTGAAGCCAGAATTCACACTTGCTAAACTTTCCATATAATTCATGCCTCCTCAGAGTCTTCAAGATAATGCGCAAGTGATTTTCATGATCTTCGTAGGTTTTGGAATATACCAAGATATCATCAATAAATACCACCACAAATTCATCGAGATACTCCTTGAAAACTCTATTCATTAGATCCATGAATACAGAGGGTGCATTAGTCAATCCAAACGGCATTACAGTAAACTCGTAATGCCCGTACCTGGTTCGAAATGCTGTCTTCGGAATGTCTTCTTTCTTTACACACAACTGATGGTATCCAGACCGAAGGTCAATCTTTGAAAAGTATTGAGCTCCATGCAGTTGGTCAAATAAATCATCAATACGAGGTAGGGGATACTTGTTCATTATCGTTATAGCATTGATCTCCCTGTAGTCAATACATAACCTCATAGATCCATCTTTCTTTTTAACAAAAAGAACAGGGGCTCCCCATGGAGAAACACTAGGGCGAATAAATCCCTTATTACTCAATTCCTCTAGTTGTTTCTTTAGTTCGACTAACTCTACAGTGGCCATTCTATAAGGGGTCTTCGATATAGGCCTTGATCCAGGAATCAAATCAATAGAAAACTCAACTTCTCGTTCTGGAGGATGTCCAGGTAAATCTTCCGGAAATACATCTACAAATTCTTTCACAACAGGTACATCCTCTATTTGAACATTCCTTTCCTCACCGATAGTTACTTCATTCTCTTCCTCCCCAATAATTGAATTAAGTTGAGCTACTGGGGGTGGGTCTAAATAAGAATTAGGTGGTGACGATTCTGCTCTAAAAATAAGGTGCTCCTTATCATTATCATCATGAATCGTAACCTCTTTCTTCTTACAATAAATCTTCGCATCATAGTCCGAAAGCCAGTCCATACCGAGGATTATATCAAACTCAATCATAGGTATGACGATGAAATCAGCAGATAAAGAAAATTTATGTGCTCTAATGGGGACTGATTCACAAAACTTTGTTGCAACGATACTTCCCTTAGGAGTTTTAACTGACAACTCCCTTATTAAATCAAATTGGAAATATCTAATTTTCTTAGCAAACTGGGAAGATATGAAACAATGCGATGATCCAGAATCAAATAATGCATTTGCTAAACTTGAGGAAACCATTAAATTACCTGCCACCACGTCTTTCGGAGTTTCTACCTCAGCAGTAGTGATAGCATAAGCCTGGCCTTGATCCCTTGGCCTTTTCTGAGGTAAGTTCTCCTGTCGCTTAGGACATGCATTTGCATAATGCCCCATCTCCCTGCAATTGTAGCACTGAACATTGGTAGCTTCCTTCTTCCCCTTGCAATCATGAGCTTGGTGGCCTTTTTCACCACACTTGTAACAGACTCCCATTCCCTTCAGGCAAGCACCGAGATGTTTCTTCCCGCATTTACCACAAGATGGATATTCAACCTTTCCCTTCTTCCCCTTACTTCCATTCCCAGATTGATCAGCAGGTCTCTTCTTCTCTTGCTTCGCTTTAAAGTCATAAGACTTAGAGAATTCTTTTTCGGTCTTGATAGCACATGAGACAATGTCTTCGTACAACGAAAAGGATTGTGAGACTAATGCTCGACGGAGAAATGGTTTTAACCCATCAAAGAAACGATCAATCTTACTTCTTGGGTTGCGAATATAATCTCCAGCATACCTCGCTAACCTTGTAAAGTTAGCCTCATACTTTGTGACATTATCATCCTCCTTTTGTCTCAGACTCAGAAATTGCCTTTCCATATCTGCTCGATGGTCGCGAGGAAAGTATTTTTCTAAAAACAGATCTTTGAACTCCCTCCCTTCCATGTTTGATACTTCATCATCTTCCTTCATGTTTTGAATCAATGACCACCATTGATCAGCATCTCCAGTGAGGCGGTAAACTGCCATGGTAACTTTTTCCCTTTCACTACTCCCCAAAGCCTGAAATATTTTCTCTAGGGAAAATATCCATTGCTCAGCTACTAAGGGATTTGTACACCCATTGAACGTTGGTGGTTGTTGTCTCATGAATCGATCTAACATTGATCCTCCACGCTGCGGATCAGGGTGCTCCATACGGGTAAGGTTATTATTCATAACCTGAGTAAGTCATCCCAGTACGGTGATTAGCTGATCAGCACCAGTTGCATCACCAGCCCCACTATAATTATCTTGAGCAGGAGGGCAATCCCTACATGGAGTGCGTGTATTGATACGGTTTCCATTTCTTCCACTAGGCGCCATTTCTAAACAATGGCATAAACTAGATCAGTTTATGAATCAAAATACATAATCCCATACTTATAAAACACTTAACATAAATTGAACTATTTATGGATATAATCCATAATCATAAAAATGTTTTCTTTGAGGAAGTATATACTCATAAACCCTTCATAATGATTTGTAAAGATAATGAGAGTTATCCTAAGCATATCCCCCGGGAGTGTCGTAACCAAGAGTGCAGCAAGGCCCGTTGTCGTGCACCAGTTCCCGTTCGAGTCTAGCTCAAAGCGGTGTTTTCGGGTTTTACCCCTAGGTACATCTGTGCCAGAGCCGCCTCTACCTGCTCGTATCCAGACAGGGATGTATTGCTCGGAAAACTCACAAAATCTCTACAATACCAAAATTCTAGGAAGTTCTTCTATACTAATCCTCAAAGTTCATCTTAGGTCTACGTGCTCTAATCAGAGTTTATCTAAATCTAGTTTCCAAGGTTTGTACTAAACTTCCTCTGATACCAACTGTAACGCCCCGACCCCAGTTACCCAGAGTCGGTGCATTATTACATAACATTGGCATGATCACAAGAAAGATCAAATCTCGAAAGACCGATTGGTTTAGTAGCCTTGGAAACACTAGATATATTCATAAGTTTTACATTACATCATAAAATGAAAAACTACTACAACAACATAATGTCTCCATAATCCACACTACTATCCCCTCATAATATCCCTGCAGGTCATTCATAATTTACTTCTTCACATCCTGGGGAAAAATAAAACATAGAAAAGGGGTGAGCTCAAATGCCCAGTAAGGATAACAATATAGCGGAAACTTTCATAAATAAGAATAAACATTTAAGGCAATGCATTACTAAAACAAAAGCCTTTTAAAATTGAACTTCAACATGGTATGGCAAAAGTAAAATGAAATAATGCCATTTACTTATTCACATGGATATTCTACTAATCGAATAATCACATGCAAAAATCAATAACCACTTTCATAATGTTGGAATGCATAATGCTAAACGTTAATTTCTTTGTCTAGGCCTCATCCCAAGACCTAGGGGTTACTTCTAACCGGAACCCAACCCGGAGTGCCTCTAATAACCGGACACCAACCCGGAGTGCCTCTAATAACCGGACACCAACCCGGAGTGCCTCTAATAACCGGACACCAACCCGGAGGGCATACTTTTACCAGTCCCTAACCTGGAGGGCTTACTTTAACCAGTCCCCAACCTGGAGGGCTTACTTTTACCAGTCCCCAACCTGGAGGGCTTACTTTTACCGGTCCCCAACCCGGAACATACTTGTTTAGCACATTCATCTGAAGAAAAGTTTGAAATATAACATAAACATTCGGATTAAAACTAGCATACGAAATGTCAATAGTTTCACCATAAACTATGAATGGTATAAAATAGCACATCCACAGTCAAACATATCACAAAACCTTCAATACAATATAGAAGTTTTGTATTATAATCAATCAACTTCAAATAAGCGTAAAATCCATTAAAGGATGTTGACATAGATGAAATCAAAATTCTTTTTAAAGAAGTATCTCCTTTTATTTTGAAATCATTTAAGATCCATATAAAATAAAACATTTTCTTTGAAAATATTCTTATAAGATTGTATGGAAAGCTTCGACGATTTTATAACGGCGGAAAATAACCGCACCCGCCGTATAAGTTAAAAAAAACATTCTTACCTCAATTCTGTCGAAAAGGTTAAAAAGGACCTTGTTTTGAAAACGACGGAAAGATTCCTTTATAAACCTCTTATAAAAAGTCAAACAAGGGTATAAATGACTTTAACCCATATTCTTGTAAATAGTAAAAATGTTTTGAAATACATTTCGAAGAAACATGTATGTGGATGATAAAGATATCCCAGTAGATTATTACGTATAATACAACCTCGGATAATGAAGAGATTGTGAAATAACCCTTACCAATTCGGTAACTTATGAAATATACAACCCATGAAAGAGGTATCATACAATGAATATGTAAATACACATAAATTAGAGTGTATTACACAAAGAATATAATTATGGGTAGTACATATACCACACAAAAGGTGATGGTGGCAATATGACATAAATCTCACGGAAATAAGGAGTGAGATGAAAACCCCTTACCTTGTACTTTTCCTTGGTTGGGGTAGGTTAACCTCCTGTATAATGGTGAAATAATTGTTATTAAATTATACAAGAATCATATATATTAATATGATATCATATATGATCTTTTAACATTGATTTATTAATAATATCTTAGAATTATCATCGTTTCGGGTGTTAACTTACTCATTTTCTTTTATATGTTTTGTTACATAAGCCATGTTTGTAGTATCTTATTCATATCCAGAATGATATCAAGTCCTTAAACATCATTTTTAAATCATAAAATGATAATTATACTTGAATGGATACGATGGAGAATGAATCTCATCGCGTTCGTGGAGACGGTAGTCCGTACGTACGCACGAGCGACAATATCATTCTTTTGATATTAAAATAATATATAAATGAATGGTATATCATATATACAGAATCATTAACATGTTATATTTATTATTTACATGAGTTACACATCATTATTATACCCATCCAAATAATATTATATTGAATAACAATTACACCACGACGTGGAGACGGTAAGCCGTACGTACGCACGTATGGTGACATGTTATTCAAAGGGTGGATAGAATACTGAATATGATTGTACCATATTTATAATAACATCACAGTATATGTGAGATACTGGAGTTATTATTTCAGAATGGTAAGAACAAAGGAAGAAGAAGTGGAAGAAGAAATGAACTTAGAAAAGGGTGGTGAAATCATTACCTCTTCTTCGGGTTCTTCCTTTTGATTTGATCAAAAGGGCTCCTTAGGTTGGCTTTCTGATCAAACTAAGGCCTCTAGGTTGTATTGAGGGATGTTGGGAGAGTATTTGGGCAGAGTTTGGCCGAACCAAAAGGCTTTGAAGGTGTGAAGAAATGAGAAGGAGGAGTGCCCTTTTATAAGAGGGGTGAGGGGCACCTTTGGAAAAGCTAGAAATATTAATTTATAATAAATTCATATTCGGTTTCTAAAGGCTCCAAAGTTGAATATTCAAATGATGAGGTGGGGATAGGTCGAAAGCAACTCATCCAATAGAATTTAGACAGGTTTGGGTACTTATATTAACCTTATCTTTAAGTATTAACTCTAAGTTAATTAGTTTCACTTTTACAATGTCTCTTTGTATTTTATATATTATGGTTAATAAACTTACTATATATATCCAAGAGACCCCCAAGTGGTCCATTAATGATTAACCTATCATGATATAAGTCTCTTGGCCGAACCTTAGATTTTTAGGAATTTAATATCAATTAATAATATAATATTTGTTTTATGAATTCTTTTATGTCAATTTTGACACTATTCATTAGTTGATTTTTGTGAAACTCATAACAGATTTATTACTTCGAACAAAGTCAATTAAATCAATACTAATATATCATATTATCCTAGAAAATTAGTTTAATTCATTAAAAGTTTCATATTATATTTATTTGGGTATTTATAATATCACTTATTTTAATTTTTCACTATTATAGTAATTACTGCATCATCATTGTGTCATAAATAAAATAAATTATTTAATGTCTAAAAATTATAAGTAAAATATCATTATGTAGGAAATATTTTTAGCTTTATAATGAATATTTATAATCGAAAATCCAACATGTATAACCCTATGTAAAAATTGTTCTTCTAAAAGATGTAAGCTTATGCCATTTTTATTTTTATTTTAACTTTATTAATATAAAGTGTCCCTACCACATACAAGTGGCTCCAAGGGGTCCCCAAATTGACCCAAGGATTCCCATGGTCAGGTATGTGTCCACCAATAAGGTTAGGACACGTTTTAGGGTAATTTTGTATTATTATAATATTATTTTTTTAACTCTTATTTACCGGATTTACCCTTTAACCATGGTAAATAAAATATTTACCACAGTAACTATTCAAAATGTCTAAAAATAAAAGTTACCTATTTACACAATTTGAACATCCTGATTCCAAATATGGAATCCATTTTCCTAAATTCAAAACACAGAAGTGGCAGAAATTAATTTAAAATTAATTCCCGCTGTCAAAACAAAAAGCGTGTTTTTAAGAGATAATAACTATCAAAAGATTGACACTTGTTTATGTTCGGTTTAATTGTAAAATTATGTCCAATGATAAACATTAAATTGAATGGTAAAAATATATTCTAAATATACTTTAAAACCACTCAAATTCATAATTTATCACTATTAATTATTTTGATTAAAAAAGTTGTTTTTAATTAAAATTTAGAAATTTTCACTATTCATCAAAATATGAAAGTTATCCGAAATGTACCAAAATTTCACCCTAGGCTAATTTTGATATTCCGAATCCAAAAATGAAGTCCATTTTGAAATATAGAATATATATGATTTCAAAAATTAGGTATTACTATTCACAACGACTAGTTTAATTAGTTGTGGTGTGTGTTAGAACTCGAGGTTGCGTACAACACACACTATCGCATTATTCAAAGGGAAACGTACCGTAGAAGCTTGGGGTGTTACAATATTCATAATGTTTTTTTGAATTAACAAATAATATCCATCGGGAGTGTCAAAGCAGGTCTAAAGTAAGGGCCATTTTCATGAACCATATGATGATTGAGTCTAGCTCAATGCACTATTTTTAAAGTTATTACCCCTAGGTAAAACTGTGATAGATCTAAATCTACTTGTAGTATCTAAAAAGTGATGTAATTACTTAGAACCCACTCACCTTATAGTTCAACAAAATTACAGGATACTTTCTATGCTTATCCATATAGTTATACTTATCCATATGGTTATTAATAAATTATTATAGTAATAATCCCTAAAAATATATAGACCCTGATTTGATACCAAATATAGTGACCCAACCCTTTTATACATATGATTACATGATTTTTAATATAAAAATATATTAATGTAACCTCAGGATCCTGAGGCATAGTGTATTTGGACGTCTTGGTTTATAATAAATCAAAGTGATGTTAAAATAAAAAATATTTATCTTATTATCTATAATGAGATCCTAAATCCTTCAGGTCTCCTAAAATTGCATGAGATGACCTAAGGAATACCAATAAAAATGGAATTATATAAAAATCCCAGTAATAGAACAAATATGGGAAGGAAATATAATGCTTGAGTAAAATTTATAACATGATATTATAAAAGAGAATGCTTAAGGTTAATCAAATGACATAATAACATAATGAACATGGTATCATAAGATCATGGAGTCATAGGAAATGTGGTAGAAATAAATAACATTATATAAAAATGAATCAGGGATAACTACCTAGAAAATATCAAATATAGGAAAAATTCCCATAATATGTTAGTTTCAATCCCTCATCTCATACATGAAATCTCATGAGACTAAAAACATTACCAAATGCGTTGGAGTTCTATCTGGTTGGACCCATCGTATAGGACATATAATAAGCTTCTAATTCTATCTCGGTGCACCCATTATAAAATGTTTATGATTTATGTATCCCACAAGAAATAAATCAATCATAATTCATAACATAAGAGTTACCCATGGAAATAAAATGGGCCGCATAACCATATCTCATATCATAATCAAAATAAATTCCATAATGAAGGAATTTGAGAGATAAAAATAAGGCATTCATAAACCCATCAAATTAAGGGATAATATGTTGGGAATATATTTGAAAGACATTTACTCATAATTTATAAGTAATACAGAACATTGAAGGTCGTCATTATTGAGGAAGTTTTTTAAATGGTAACATGGAATACTTCTCGGTAAAAATTCACTTTTCACTTTCAAATCACTTCATAAAAATATAAAAATATACAAAATATTAGATAAAAAATTATATTTAAGAGGAAAAATTCAAAATTATAAGGTAAGATTAAAATATTTGAGTGGTAATTATGGAAGGTTAATCTGTAAATTCCAAATAAGTCAAATGAAACTTTCCTTTAAATCTATTTGAAGAAATTTAAATAGTGCCTCATTCAGAAAGTGATAAGAATATGAATTTAAAAATATTTTTTAAAAAGTTAAAATGTGTTTAATAAATCTTTTTTATAATATTAAAATCATTCTTGATTTTTTTAGTAAACATGGATATGGAATAAAAATATATTTTTAACCAAAGAGATATATGAAGTAATCTTTTCTTAAAACCATTTTATCAATAGATTTAAGTAAAAAAGAAAGGAAAATGATACTATTATTTGAAAATTTCATGAATAAATAGATGATAAAAATATTAAAGGGTTTTATAATATAATGATCAAAAAAATTCTATAATGGAAATTCAAGCATTAACAATCCTGATTGAAATGAGATTGAAACCCAAACCCTTACCACTAGATTTTAAATCATAACTCCAACGAATTAAGTAGATGAATTTTAACTTAACATATCAATAATAATGAATTATTCATGATATAATTTGTAAATATTCATTATATACACCATTTAAAAGAAATTTGGTTCTTAAAATAACATGGTATCAAAGAAGTACGTTTTGAGACAAAACCCATACCTCGAGTCTAGACTTTACAGAGTATATCATATATCTACCATATTATAAAATTATATTTATTATTTATTTTCTTAATGAAATTATATTGGTTTAATAAATTATAATTAAACTATTTACTTTATTTATTTTAATTACATATTTAATTACCTAATCAATAATGCCCATATCAGGTGTTTTTGAGGACACTCTCTTCATAATTTCAAAATGACATCGATGTGTTGACCATGGTAAAAGGGGAAATCATTATATCACCTCCATACTAATAATTTAATAATTATCATTATTATACATAAATTATAATTTTTAAAATAATCCCGAATCATGGTTATGAGAAATAAATTACATTACAATCATGGATACAATGGGCCGTACGTACACATGTGTAACATTTCCATTTTTCATTGATCATGATAGAAAGAAGGAAAGTGTTTTCTTGTCATTAATTAATAATAATAATATAATAATTATCACATTATTTCCTTAAATACACTTACATATACCATCCATGTGATATGGTAAAAAAAGGAATCACATTACTTTGTGAGTTAATAGGCTATCGTACACACGAACCACACTATCATTTCTCCATGGATGGAATGGTAAGAAGTTTTATGATATATAAATTTTAAATAATGATTAATATGTAATGAATATAACATATAAATATTAATTCCATCATCATGAACATCCACTAGAGATGATGATGGAAAACTAATTACATTTGTTCATGAGGCGGTAGTCTTCCTGTAACGTCCCCCGATCCGACATTTTTCATGTGGCCAGAAAGGGGTTCGTTAAGAGAACTCGAGCACACCTCCCAATAAACTACTGTATTTATACTAGTAGAAAAGGTGTGATATGTATATTGGGGAGACTATACCCCCTAAATTTTTGTTTACAAAACAATTGAAAAGTAATATAAATTAATGAATATATATCAAAGTGTAGAAATAATGGAAACAATATAATATAGTAGAAACCAACTAATAAGCACATTAAAAAATACAATAAATAATAAATGAATAATTTAATGATGTTTTATAATGTAACTAGATTACATGATAGATTTAATACAAAATAAAAGACTAACAGACTCAAAAAAAGACTCAAATGTCCCCAATCTCCAACCCCATGTTAGTCCCATCTATAAACTCCATACCATCCAGCAAGAAAACAATAAACATCAAGGTTTTTTCCCTTGTCCAAACTTGAATCCACATAATCTTCTCTGGCACCAAACTGAGACCCAAATAGGGTGTGAGTACAACTCAATAGGCTGACACCACCGTGTCTAAACAAATCAGTCTTGTAATAAGTGTATGTAATAATAAAATAACCTAGTTTATTAATTAATTAAAAAACTAAATTAATACCAAATAAACCTATTCTACACGATGCTCGAATGCCTCTGAGAATGTCTCAAAACCATACCAACCATATCTATATAACCATGGTAAAAAATAACCTGCCTCATCAACATGCCATAATTTTTCTAAGAATATATTATAACCATGCCAACCATAAACTTATAACCAAGGTATAGTTCACACCAATATGGGTCAAAACCACTATATAATCATTTCAACATTCAACTACGTCTGATTCTTATATATAATCATTTCAACATGTGTCACTAGGCCTAGGAAACTATATAATAATTTTAGCATGTTTTAGTGTGCACAGCCTAATATATAATGTTTTAAGCATGTGTCACTAAGTCAATCCCTATATATAAGAATTTTATCATCTAGCATTGGGATTATCCCACTATATAATCATTTTAGCATTTTTTCCTACAAGTAGCCCACTATATAAGCATTTCATCATGTGTTACTAGGCCGATCCATCTATATAATCATTTTAACATTTATCAACTATGAAAGCACCCCATATAAGTATTACAACATTTATCGGAATACATATCATAAAAAAAGGATATCACCTATCACATCCTCAAGATAAATGGATAATTTAGAAAATTAACATTTATCATTTTATTAAAAATTTCATATATCAATTGGTCATAACCAATAATATTCTAGTTATATTCATAAAAAATATAATTAAAGGTGAATATATATTAATAAAACCTCTATAATCTATGTCATGCTAAAAAATATAATCCATTAAAAAATTAATTTATATTTTAGGGTTCTCTCACCTAAATAGTAGCCACAATCCAAGTCAATAAACTATTGGATACAAAGGTACTCTATGGAATAATTCAATTCATTATTTAATCAATAGAGGAACATTTATGTTGGTGAACTTTCAATATTGCATATAATAAATAATTATCAAACTATAGGGTTTAGGTTTAGTCCCTATAACATTAGCCAACAATCTAATAATTATTCCAATGGAAAACCACCATGATAAATAAGGTGAAGATTATTTCAAGAAGGATCCTAGATAATAAACGATCATGATCAAAACCAAAAATACTCATGGAAAAGGGTTACACAATAACAGTTGGAGATCGAAGGAAGAGAATAGGGAACCAATGTAGAACCTCTTACCAAGGAAACAATTGCATAAACGGGATGTCTAGAATAGAATTAGGAACACCAAAATTTCATGGAGGGTCACGTAGGTTGATAGAGAGAGCTCTACATGTGTTTGAAATAAGTCTCAACCACACAGTACATGTAAAACTATAGGTTGAGGAATTACATGACATGTAATATAGTTACACGTCATGTAATTATTTTTTATGGGATACCCCAAAAAACACTTTGCCTCGAATGAATATTAAAACACCCGAACATTATATGACATGAAACACATTTAAACAAGGTGTAAGTTTTGTGTAGGTGTTTTTTAGCCCATTTTCCCTATAAAAAATGTGAACCCCCTTTAAAACCTCCCACCTTACCAAGAACCCATGGTAACACTTGAACCATTTATCCAAAATTCATTAATTCAAGCAAACATACATCCCAAAAAGTCTCTTCATTTATGAATAAGACATGGACCATAAGGCTCAAATTAAATATTTAAAGGGGGAAATACCTGAAAAAAGAATAGATATTACAACCTACCCACCATATAACAGCTCATCCCTGAGCTATTCCAAGAATCACTTTGGGGGTTTTGGAAAAAAAATCTAGCAAATATGCTCACATATTTGAATCCCTCTCCCGAATCTCCTCCTAAACTCTCCCTTGTTTCCATTACACTCGAACCAATGTTATAGTCCTACACCAGAGATACTTCTCACTACTGTTCACAATCCACATCAAATTATTCTCAATGGATGAATCAAACCTAAGCTCAACATCTTCTACATCTATCATGTGAGAATGGTCTGAACAAAATATTTGAAGCTAAGACAAATGGAACACATCGTGCCTGAAAATATAGCACCATGGAAGGGATAAAGGGTACACCACTGGACCGACCTAATCCACCATATCATATGACCTGAAAAACCTGGGCACTAGCCTTCCCTTTTCCATATTACAAAATTGTCCCAATATAAATCACACTTGTAGGAAAACATGATTTCCATCTTCGAACTCCATAGGTATTCCTTGATGGTCAGTGTAATATTTCTATGTTCTCTACACAGTCACCAACCACTATCTAATCAACTGAACCAGGTCATACATATCCTACATGAGACAAGGACTAATAAGAATCAACTTACATGACTCCTAAAAAAATAGGTGGATGACATGGACTTTCATTAAAGCTAGAAAACGTTTATATATGAATTTTTCCTAGAAACTAATAGTATATGAAAATCCATTAGTTTGATATCCTTCTCTAATGAACCACCAAAATATAGTTAACAGGCTCATAACATATCCTCCAAAATTTGAATAGTCCTCTTAGATTCAAAATTTTAATGCATATTATAGGATTTACTCAAAAGAGCATATGATCCCAGAGAATTATGAAGTCCCTTTATGAAATGTGATGTGAAATGAGGATCTCAGTAAAAAATGACCCTCCTCAAAAAACAGTGCGACCAAACTAACTCATACATGTAAAGAATACCTAGATCATTAACTATGAAGGCCTCCCTGATAGATATAAAGTGGTATAACTTCACCTATAAATCCATAATCACATAGAATTAAACATTCTTATGGGTTGTCCTAGGTAGTTTGGTAAATAAAATCCACAGTGACATAATCCCATTTCCACTCAAGAATGGAAAAAGGATGAAAAACCCTAGTTGGCCTCTAATGCTTAGATTTCACTTGCTGGAAAGTGAATCATATTTCTATAATGGCTGATACCTCTTTTTTAATTCCTGGACACCAGTTCTATCTATGAAAATCACCATAAATACTTCTAAAACCTAGATGCAACACCCATCTAGAGGAACAAAACTCTTTCATATGTTCCTCACACAAGCCCATAGAAACCCATACCCAACCATAGAAAAGAAGATAATTTATAATAGAAATTGACCATCCTAATGGTTTCTCCCCACCATGAAGCTATAACATAGAATAAATCCCTCTAAATTAAATTACTACTTAGTCTTAATACAGTCCAAAATCATGGGTATAATAGATGTAAAAGTCATATCTACTCATCATTGTGAGACATGAACATCTAAATGCATGTTTGTAAAGAGACCCATTATACACCACTCATCACAAGATTCCCATAAATCATTTTACTTCCTCTTCCAAATAAATTCATCAAAAAGTATGTTTCCATTGCCCAGTGTATATGCCAACCTGAAGTCAAGATACTATAGATACTCATTCCACCTCCTCTATCAAAGGTTCAAGATTCACAGAGAAAAGATGTACCCTGAGATCTTGTGTTTTGTATATACCAAAAAACCTCTCAACCATGAGATATTTTATCTAACATATTAGGGTGTTTACCATGGATTATTACTACAATTTTTGTGTAAGATAATTTCTATAATAAAACATCATCGATTTAGAGATAAGAAACCACTTGATCATCCCACATCAGAACTGATCTGAGTCCAACTCCAAATGTGTCACAATATATGGAATTTTCTTTACCCAACATAGGTAATGTGATGATAGGTTTTGTGGTTATTCTACCTTTTAGATCATGAAAATATCTCTCATAAGAATCTTATCAAACAAACTTCACCCCTTTCTTGGTCAACCCTAACATCAGTGCTTCCAAATGAGAGAAGACCAAAATTAAGTACCAATAATAGCCTTCTAAACCCAAAAATATTTGACTTTAGAATATATTATTAGGATTTTCCCAAGATATGACAACTTAAACTTTCTCTGGGTCTACTGACACTCCTACCTCTAAGATGTAATGGCCTAAGAAAAACAATTTATCAATCCATAAACTCCATTTGGTTAGCTTCGCAAAAAGATGATGCTCCCTAAAAGTACTCAGAATGATGTCAAGATGTTTGGAATGATAATATTATAGCCAAGAGTACACTAATATTTCATTGATAGAAACCAGCAAAAATTGGTCTAGAAAATGGTGAATGATTTGATTCATAAAGTCCATGAATATAATCAGTTCATTAGTCAACCCAAACAGAATCACAATGAAGTCATAAAAGTCATAACTACTCTTAAAATTTGTCTGAGGTATGTATGATGGTTTCACCTTGAAATTATGGCAACCACATCTCAAATAGATATTGGAGAGGATTTTAGCACCACTCAACAGAAAAAATAGATCATTGATGCATGAATGATGATACCAATTCTTGACCATCATCTAGTTTAATCTCTTATATTCCACTAACAAGCATTGAGTTCCATCAACCATCTTGGTGAAGAGAACTGGATAACCCTAAATAGATATACTTGGCCATACGAAACCTTTAGATACGAGATCTGTTAAATGAAATTTTAACACCTGAGGCTCTGCTGGTGACATTATGTAAAGAAGGATAAAACTAGATTTAATTCCCACATCAACTCAATCATAAAATCAATCTCTCACTCCAGAGGTAAGCTCTCAAAATTATTAGAAAAAACATCATGAAAATCGTCTTAATCTAGTGGAAGAAACCCTACCAAATCTCACTATCATCTAGAGAAATAATTACTATTTGATCCATGAGACAATCCAATCTACAATGAATTAGACTTGTATGACCAGAAAAAATATCCCACTAAACCTAGTGAGAATATATTAATCCTTATAGAGATAAAAGGTCACACACCTATGGTAACAATAATTATGATCTTGGTACAAAAATAAAAAATTCATACCTATAATCAAATTGAAGCCTATCATTTTGAGCCTGAATGGTTCCCAAAAGAAATGGTAACCACTAATCTCTAGAGATTTTTTTGAAACATTTAATATTATTTGATCTCATTCCCAATGGTGAGTATATGGTCACAACACCATCCAAGATTTCAACATCCAATCTCAAACCATTATAAAAAAGATAAGACAAAATGAAATACAATGCTCTTATATCACAAAAAACACAAGAAATGGTAGATGATATAAGAATAATACCATTGATAGTAGATGGTCTCATATCCATAATATCTAGTGCATTTCTCATGACATCCAATTGACCAAACCCTCTATCGTAGGCTCCAACTTGACTCCCATGAGCTATACCTTATACTGAGTTCTGCTATTCCTGCACTAGGGTGTTATGTCCCCTGCATCGACATGAATGTCCTGTGGAACTCTGGATACCTATAAGATAAGGTGTAGTTGATTCATTCATAGAATTTGGTACCTGTCCTGTTCCCCTTCAACATCCCTACTTTTAAATTCCACTAGAAAATGTTTTTAGGTAGTCGTAAGAAAGACACTCCGATGTAGGGTACAAACACTAAGGTTTTTTGTGTCTCATTTAGCCACACAAATAGAACTACAATGGAACAAGGTCCTGAGATGGCTTCCCACTTCCCTAAATACACTAGACATTTCTAAATTGTAAAAAAACTATCATAGATATGCTTCTTATTACTAGAAGAAGAGCTCATAGTTTTCCCTATTAAATCATCATTACCTCTGCTTGATGCCTCTCTTAGATTCATTTCTCTATTGAGTTCCTAATTCATCACATTTTAAAAACCAGTTAGATGGAACATGTTCACCTATGACATGATCTCATAGAGGAAACCATCCAAAAAATGACTCACCCTGAAGATACCATTAGCTTCGAAGGATGGTGCTATGCACTGGAGGTCGGTGGAATGTTCATCATAGTCTAACACTAACATGCCCTTCTGTACTAGATGCATGAAATCACAAGTCTTCTCATCTTTTAATGTAACAAGATATATATGGATGAGTAACCTGATCTGAATTTCCTTTTAGGATAACACATATCACTACCCTTCCTTCTATAGAATGTCCCATCAATTCTTGGTTGGCCCATGAAGAATATACACAACAAGATTCACCCTCCTGCCAGCAAGTGAAACAAGATTACTAGAGATCATTTGGACTAAATCATTAAGAAATTTTCTACCTGGGGGCCTTCCTCCCAAGTAAAAATATGCACATGTTTTATCTGAAACAATCTCATCCGCTTATAAATCAATTAAATGGTGCAAATATTTCTTATTTCCATAGATATCATAACCCTCAAGTAGATTTTGTGAAGCTAAACAACCATTTGATCTTCCAGAACTATAGGAAGATTCAGTTCGGTTGTGTTAGAAGAATTCTGATTTCCACTCTCATAATGCTCAACTCAAAGAATATGAGGCATCTTTTCTAAAAGATAAACACACTCCTTCGAACAACAGCTATAACAAAGTCATCCTCAATGTTGAAAAAAAGAGAACCACCAACTCTTGTAATCTCTAAACATGGTTTAGAAGTGATTTATCATGACATTACAATTAATTTATTTCATTTATCAAGTATAATAGAGCACATGAGCCTCAACCTGGTGGGTGAGGACTCCTTAAGTGCATCTAGGAAACCCGAGATCAAATCCAGGTGGAGGCATAATTTTGGGGTTACTATAGCAGGTACTGTAGTGGTTGTTGTAGAAGTGATGTAGAAGGAAGTGTATCGGGGACTGTAGTAGGTACTGTTTGGCACTATAGCAGCTGAGAATATTCACTAGTTTGGGCCTTCGGGCCATCGATTTGGTCCCTAAGTCCTTTAATGAATTTGGGCCACACATGACTTCGGGTCAGTAAGGCCTATGGGCTACCTCAAGGCCTTTGTGCCACCTTAAGGCCTTCAGGCCACCATAAGTGTAGATGCAAACCAGAAAACCTAAAAGGAACAGTCTCTAGAAGGAGGATGAGCAAGAAGCATTCACCATAATAGAAGTTAAACGAATTGCAAGAATGAGAGGATATAACACCTGCCATCCGGATAGGCCTATACATGTATATGAAAGCCTATCCTAACAACCATGCGAAGGTGGAGAGCTGATTTCACGATGAAGATTCCAGGGAGGATCAGTTCCAAGTAGTTATTATGGGGTGTATTTATTGTTTGAAGACTACAAGCAATGAAATCCACTAAGGACTATGAGCCATGTAATACTTATGCCTACGGGCCTTGTATGGGTTCCACCTCACCCCTTTAAAGGTGGATTATCAAAAATCATTAACAAATTATGGCCTTTTATGTATAACAGATATCTCCAAGCATATTTCAATAGGAAAGTTTATATCGCATTCCAATAAATATGTCATTATCATGAAAAATACATGTCAATATATATCCCAATGAGCCTGTTATGATTAATGCTAAATCATCTCATGGAATACTGGGCCCTAAAGATAAATATCAAGAACTAATAACATCATAAAATATAACCTCAGATAACATGGCAGCCACCTATGGTGAAATAACCTCAATTGTAACAAGAAAACAACATAAAAAATAATCCAGCCCTAGGTACTTGGATTCCCCCCATATATGGGTTAAATAGTTCCATGAACAAGACCATTACCAACTTACAACACATCCTAGTATCCATTTGACCTTTCCTATATAGTAAAGAAACATAATAAAAACCTAGCGTGCCCTGATACTACTTTGTAATTTCCCCTGATCCATCACTTCCTCACATGACCATAAGGGGGGTGGTTATGAGACTTCAAGTGTGCCTCTATGTATCTGAGAGGCTTCTAACTAGCAGGGAGGGTGTGATAAGTATAGTGGGGATACTATAACCCATGGATTTAGAGATTACAAGAAAACATAAATGAAATATAAATACATGAATAAATATCAGAGTGACGAAATAATAGAAACAATATAATACAATGAAAACCAATTGATAAGACAGTTGAAAAATCCAATAAATAATAATGGATTAACGTAATGATATGCTATAATGTAACTAAATGTCATTCCAGATGTAATATAAATTAAATAATAGCATACTCAACAAAATACTCAAAATATACTAGTCCCTAACCCCATATTGGTACCATACTATAATCTATCTAGTAAGAAAACAATCAACAATAAAGTCCTTTTCACTTGTCCAAACCCGCATCTAAATAATTTCATCGAGTACCAAACACAGACTTGAATAGTGTGTGAGTATAACTTATTAGTTTGACACCAACATGTGTCAAAAACTAGTTTGATAATAAGTGTATGAAATAATAAATAAACAAGTGTATTAGTAAATTAAAAAAATTAAATTAGTACCACACCAACCTTCTTCAGCACCATGCCAGAATGTCTCTAAGCATGTCTCACAACCAAGCCAACCATAACCATATAAAAATGCTTAAACATAACCTACATTAGTTCCATGATGGAATATCTCTGAGCATGTATTACAACCATGCCAACCACAACATTATAACTAAGGTATAAATCACACCAATCTGGGTCAAACCTACTATATAATCATTTGAGCATTTAACCATGGACAATAACACTTTATAAGAATTTTAAACATGTGTCCTTGGTCTAAGACCAATGTATAATCATTTCAGCATGATTCACATGGCCTAGCCCACTATATAATAATTTTAGTATGTGTTATTGGGCCTATCCCACTATATAAGCAGTTTTCCTGTTTATCAACCAGACCAATGCCCCATATAATAATTAAAACATTCATCACAACTAATATAATAAAAAACAAGGATATCATAATATCACATCATCACGATTAATAGTTAATTATTCAAATTACAATTTCTATTTCAATTACACACTTTATATATCAATTGGTCAAAACAAATTACATGCCAATTATCTCTATAAACAAGCCACGTCAATGGTGAATCTATATCAAGAAAACCCACACAATCCATTTCAAGATGAACACACTTTAATCCATTAAAAAAATATTTTATATTCAATGGTTGTTCACCTGAATGATAAGTAAAATCTAAGTCAATATCTAGTTGTATCCAAAGGGACTACAAGGAATAATTCAATTCATTATTTAATCGATGGAGGTGAAAGTATGTTGGCACAATTTCAATATTACATATACTCAATAATTATCCTACCATAGGTTTTTGGTTTATACCCTATAACTTTAAATGATGATCAAAATATACATAAAAAGGGAAAATCCCATGAGGAATAATGTGAAGATGATTTTAAGAAGGATCTTAGATAAAAATGATCAATTTAAAAAAAACAGACACGATCAAAGGGTTATACCACAACCGTTGAAGATCAAAGGGAGAGAAGAGGAAACCAGATCAAAACCACTTACCTAGGAAATGATTGAAGAAACAGGATGTTTAGAAAAAAGGTAGGTTCTTCAAAACTTACTGGAGGGTCTCTCATGGTCGAGCAAAGAATGATATACATGTTTTAGAAATAAAACCCAACTGATGGAACAATTAAAACTGTAGGTTGGGGACTTACACAGTGTGTAATATAGTTACATGTCCTGTAATTATATTTAATGGGATATGATGAGAAACCCATTGCATCAAATTAATATTAAAATCACCCAAACATTACATGACGAGTAATCCATTTACACGGTGTGTAAATGTTATGCAGATAGGTTTCCATCCCATTTTTTCTATAAAACAACCTGATGCCCCTTTAATGCTTCTCAACTTAATAAGAACCCTTGGTAATGATTAAAGAATTTATATAGACTCCATTAAATCAAAGAGATATAAATCCCCCCAAAAGGATATTTATCTCTGAAAAATGTATAACCACTAAGTATCAAATGAAAAACTCATAGAGAGAGGTACCTAAAAAGGCAGGATCATACACCGCCGTACACACGAAGGATGGTTTCATTTATTATTTGATTGAAGAAGAGATTGAAAAATATTATTACATAAAATTAATAACGTATAATTACATATAAGATATTGGTATTATTATATTGGAATTTCTAAGACATAATTTAAGGCGGAAAAATAAGAAAAAAAGAAGGATCTTTGTGAAGGCAATTAACTTCTCTTAGAAGAACCTCTTTTGGATCACATATTAAGGACCATGAGTTTGGAATTTTTGGAATAATAGAAGATATATAATGTGTATAAGAGTTTTAAGAATATATTTTTATAGTTATTGGTTAATATAAATTCTATTATTGGTTTTAATAAGTGAGGGTCATGGAACTCTTTTATAATTAAGGAGGAGTAACATTTTTGTAAATACCCAAAACTATTCTATAATGGGAAGTCAATTTTAAGAAATGTTCCTAAAATATTTATAACTAATATCATGGAGGGGTGATATGGATTATAAAAACCCCAAAAATTCAAAATAAACATTTCTAAACATGTTAATTCCATTACCTCTTTAGTTTAACCCCTGATAACTCAGTTCTAACATTAATTTTGGTAACATTTTTTATTCTATTTTTACTATTAATTATGACTAAAAAATAAGTTGAAATTATTATATATTATTAATTATTATGATTCAAAACATTTAATCCATTATATCTTATTTAATCTTCTTAAGTGGATTAATTAAATTTAAAATTAAACCCACAAGCATGATGAAAAACGGGTTTCAGAAAAATGTAATTTTCAAGGAAAAGATAATCTTATATTAACTATAAGAATAAAAATCATAATTATATAATTTTAAATTAATATATAAATATATATATATAATATAAATTTCATTTATGTAATTAGTCATTTACTTTTATTTTAGTAAATTAAAATTGAGTAACATTATCCTCTTTAAAAGAGTTTTCAGAAACAAATGTGTTTTAAGCCTAAAAATATACTTATGCTAAAATCTAGTATAAAAGAGATTAAAATTAAATTAATAGGATTATATAAAACTAACAAATTTTTATTTTTATTTTAAATAAATTTTAAATAATAATTGTACTTTTATAGTACTTAAATTATTAAAAGAATTTACAAATTTACAAAAATCGATATTTTTAACTCTTCACTGAAAAATCAATATTTTTTTAAAGTACAAATATTTTACCTAAAATTATTATTTATATGGTGATTTATAAAATTACATTAAATTAATAAAATAAAATTTACAAAATATAAGAAAATTAATTACTATATTTTCTTTAAAAAATCAATGAAAATCCTTTTTTAAAATAAAAGTTTTATTAAAAATTGAGTACTTATTTAAAAATAATTTATAAAGAAATTTACTTTGATTATAACCTTTTTATATATTTCATAACTAATTTAATACTATTCGTACATACCAATTTAAATTATAGTTTATAATAATAATATTTAAATAATAATATTTAAATAATATATTACAGTTTGTTTAATCTCAATGTTGTGTGTTGTATACACCATAAAAAATAGCGTTCTTTTAAATTATTGGGTGTTATGTCCTATTTGATAAATTTTTTCAATGAATAGTTGTTTCTAGAATATGAATATGACTATGAAATAAAAAAAACACAATGGATGATATTTATTACACTCTTCCACCCCCACCATGAATCTAGTACATCATTTCTAAATGAATGGATCTAAAACACATTTAAAAAAGAGACCTCTACACCCTATTCACATGGATGGAAATTGGAAGATTTTTTTGGTGGTTCTTCCCAAAAAAGATAAAACCACCTCCAAGTTGGGGATAATAGATGAAATTATTTTACTAGGGGTAGTAAACACCAATTACCTACTGGGGGGGGGGTAAAATAAAAAAAATCCCCCCTTTCTCGTTTTTCCTTATTTTTAGATTCTTTCTTTGAATAATATTTTATTTATTTTTTTATTATTTAATTTTTATATTAAAAGTTATATTTAATTGGTTATCTCAATAAAATATATGAAAAATAAAACCAAGTTAATTTTTTTATTCTTATTGGATTTATTTACAATATTTTATAAGCATACTATTTGTGCCTCAATTCATATGGGTAGTTTCATTTAAGTAATTTTTAAATTTTAAGAAAATTGAACATAAATTAATATTCATCAACATTTTTAATCTTGAATTTATTTTTAGATAGTTGAATTTATTTTTAGATAGTTGAATTTATTTTTGAAAGAAATGATTTTAAAATTATTTATAATGGGGATGATTTTAATTAACTTTCATTTTCAAAATATATTTGTGAGTTTGAACAGTTTCTGAAATCCATGTCAATGAAACTGTAACCAAAAATATTTTCCCCCCCTTGAGATATATTCTAAATCCTTTTGACATATTTTCTCTTATACCCACACTTCCCTGAGAGAAACATGGAACTTGTGTAATAAATATAACATGAGATTATTTCTCTTTCAAATATTTAGAGATCATAAAATGTTTTTAATTGATTATGGAATATATTTAGGAAGCACACATTTCTAACTTTGGATATACCCTTTTCATCAATATTTTTCAATCCTTTAGAATCCATGAATTTATTTATTAGTTTAAGCTTCATTATAAGCTAATATATCCTTAAATGTATTCACTCTTAATATATTTTTAGGGTTATTTAATGTTTATGTGAGGGGGAAGAGCCTTTCTTGTATGATCTATGGAGAATAGAATCATTTTCAGATGTGGGTGTGTGTGTCAGTATTTATGTAATTTTTAAAAGGAATAGCATTAGATTAATTTTACCCATTATAATTTACTTATTCTAATCCCATTGTTCTAAAAAAGAAAAGTAAAATGAAAAAAGAATGAAAAATAGGGGTGTGACTGAATTATTAATTATTATTACTTCTATAACTCATAAACTTTCCAAAAATAAAATAGAGTGGACAATTATTTGTTCATTAAATTCCAATATCATCTCATCTTCCTTGAAAAAAGAAGAAAATGAAAAAATAGGGGAGGTAATAAGGATGAATCTATTCATTTCATTTTTGGTTTATCTAATATTCCATATCAGAAAAGGGGGAAATAGTATTTTATTTAGGGAATTGAGTGAGGTATATTTCCTATGGTTTCATATGAATATTCATTCAAAGTTATGTAAAAGTAAAAAACTTAGTTTTTAAGAATTTTAATCATTTACTTATTTTACCTACTAAACCTTAGCTTTAAAAAATAACCTAGAAAAATACCTTATGATTGGAAATAATTTTATGCCTCATAATGTTAGGAAATAATATTTTTTATAATATTATGGTAATATATGTATTTTTTCAGGTATGATCATAACACTAGATAATATTTATCATAAATTAAGAGTGACATGAATTTACATATGATGTTTTTCTATTAGGTTATGGATATATTCCCAAGGTTGAATAAATTTTAATTTAGTTGAAGAAAATAAAATGAAATTATTTTTCATAAATGAGACATTTGAATTATATTTTCTAAAAAGTTATTGAAAATTATCTCATTATTGATTTATTTTGTGTGGACTTTATATGAATATTTTATCATTACCAAAGATTGAAATATTTAACTGTGGTAAAATTGATCGAGCATATATTATTATTATTTTTACATTTTCATTTAATGAATAAATCTCAAAAAATTACAAATTTTAAGGAAAATTATCATATATTTAGTTTATTTATGTAATTTGACATTTAATATGAAAATGAAATAAATTACTTATTTTATATGACTTTTTTAATAATTCAGATTTCATTACCATGACTAAATATAATTTTAAATGTTTTGATTTATAAGAATCATGTTTTGGAATTATAATATTCTAGACTGATGAATTTATCCACAAATATGGAATTATGGATGATAACTTGTGGATGTTCAGAAGATAAGTTGATAATTTTTGAAGAAATATTGAATTAATTTCCTTTTTTGTTTTAGAATATGAATTTCGAGAACAATAAAATAAAAGATATGTTAAGGAACTTTAAAATGGAGTCACAAAGTCTATATTTATGTGTTTATAGCTGAGTTAGAAAAGAAGGAAATTTTGAAAAGTATAGAGTTACGTTACAGTAAACAACCCAATCATAAGATCCGACCTTTTTAAATGTATGTAAATATTTGAGTTCTGTTGAGATATATGATATCCTTTAGATAATATATAATATTGATTCCTTTTTAGGCCAAAAGAAATGTGAATTATTTGATAAATTCTGGGGGGATTCATAAAGAACATGAGATGATGTTCACATCATGGAAATGATGTCATGGAATGGATGGTTTTCTCTATACAGTTCCAATTTATGGTCCCATAACAAGGTCAAAAAGTAAGAGGTTAAACTTATAGAGGACTGTTAAATATTTTTAAAAATTCTTATTAAATTTTTAAGAAATATTTCTTACATATTGTGTGGACTGATAGCGATTTATCTAAAAGATTAATTTCGTGGATGATAACTTCTATTAGATGAACTGACCTAGAAGAAAGAGATTTAAATTTGGGAAAAAAATTAAAAAAGGGAAAAACTTATAGATAAACTGATATGAAATATTCACCCCATGATAGGAGTGTTAACCAATATCCTATTCCCAAATTGGGTTCTATGAAATTTTGTAAATGGAATTCCTTTATTTAATGAAAAAAGGAAATTTAAGTTCAATGGATTCATACATTATGAAAATATCAACTATTATCAAAATTCATTGTAACATTTAACATAGATTCCTCATTTATTAAGTGACTTGTTAAACTCTTTTAAAATTTAATTAATCATTAAAACATCCTTAAATAATGTGTCCAAGGACATTAATATGATACTAATCATAATATAATTATTTGAATGATATCTCATATCATTCATGATGGACACCATGGAATGAAACAAAAATCATTCCATAGAAAAATACAACGTTATTACATTCACCATGTCATGATTTATGCTTTAGTACATATATCTAACAATATCCCACTTTCCCTAATGTCTCTCAAATTTCATGAAAAAATTCACAACTCTTTATGAATCCATCCAAACTCCTTTGAATATGATTATTATATAAACTTTATAAAATGTTAGGAAAACAATTAGTATCAATATTAATACATATTCTATGGTCTACCATGTGATCTATAATTCTATAACATGGGTTACATAAATATTAATCATGCGAGCATCATCACATGACCTCACGTGGGCATCCCAACATTCTACAAGCTATTTACTAGAAATGAGGACATAGAATATTCATGAATAGACTATTACCATTAGTATAAGGTAGAAGGATTATTATTAAATATAATATAATTTAGAATGAACCATTTTAATAATGCACATATTCTATAATATAAAGTAGAAAAAATCAGCATGATGAATCAATAATAAATAGATAAAAAAATACATAACAACCATAAAATGCATAACAAAATGAAATTAAACATAATCCATTACCTATTAAATACATCTGTAAAATAAATATACAATAGCCTCTATCCCAAATCATAATGATCTCTTGTCAAACGCCTGGCCTCTAGGAAATTTCTCTCCTCGATCTATAAGTCCAACTCTAAGAGGATACCTAAATTATAAATAAAAAATGAAGACTTACCATATAAAATAAAAATTATATTTTGTATTTAGGTAGGTATTGAGTCCAACGATCTTGTAGTATTCCCCCACTCACCTCAGAAGACCAAGTTCATGTGGTCAGGTGGACATTCATGAAAATCATGGGAATATGCAAGTCAATGTTTGGTTCAACTAACCTGTGAAAAAATATTTCAAAATATGATCATTCAATTCATACATGTTCCTCTATTTATAAAAGACACACCCATACTAGAGACTTGTATTAATGATACTTAAATCAGTCTAGGTATAACGTGAATTCAATCGATAACACATATACCACTATGACATAATGATATATTATGCACCTCTCTAACCTCGCCTGATGTAATCATCACGAGGTCTCCCTATATCCAAAAACCTAACTCATAAATGTGCCAACTAGACTATATATCATCTCATTGCTTTCATAAAATAGAACCCTAAAATACCACAGTACAAAAAATGAAACAACATATAATCAAAAAGGGCCCAAAAATCAAAACACATCAAAAAATAATCATATATCGAACAATGATATAAATAAAGTCCGAGTCCTAAATACATAGAATAGAATAACCCACATCTAATTCAATGGCATAACTCCTATAATTAGTCATCACTAAAACTACTTCAAGACAACCCATATATCCCCACCGAATCTATCCCATATATTTCATGTCATCATTGGAGATCGATTTTACTACATGGTGATATATCTCTCTAGATAGACCCTGATCACTCAAATTATATATCGAAACCGTCATGAAAAACTATGTGTTCCTTGGTAATGGTCTTACCTTAGGCAAGTCTTTGGAAATATTTGATTTAACATTATTTTATATATCCCACCATCACCTCCCGAGAATCGACTACCATCCTACCAAACTCCTTGTTATCCATTACTTTGTGTATGAATAACCATGGGTAAGAGCATATATATAGTGGATCATATCCCAAAAAGGTAATTCAAACTACATACATGAACTCCAAAAAATCTTAATCTAGACCATCATCGATCATGTTGGTTGACCGAGACATTAGCTCCCATGAGTTTCGTTACTCTATCATGAGATCCATCACAAAAATCCTTCAATCTTTTATTCTATCTATCCAGTCAATATTTTTCCTATTGAAAAAAATAACATCATTCAGGAGGGAAAATATACATACTCATCTAAACTATATAAAAGAGGTATCTGACCTTTCATATCCCATCGCCAGGTATATACCGTAGATTTTATTTACAATAAAACCACAAATTATGAATCCAGAACAATCTATTATTAAAAAAACATAGGGACTAACTCCCATATGAAATAATGAATCTAAAATATGATGGTATCCCATAAAGAGAGAAATTCCATATAAAATCACTAGAAAATTAATAATTTCATAAAGTCTCATAGTGAATAAATTACTCATCACACTTTTGAAAATAGGTCTTGTGCTGAAACAAAAGGTATCCCATGGTTCATATAGAACTATGATAAAAGGAAATCTAGCTATAACCATAAATTTATTATGACCATCCCATTACTGAAGGGTCCCTATTCATTTATGAATCATCATTAAATTATAGATAGCATTATAATAATCCATAATCAAGAAGCTCACAGATGAAAAAAAACTTTCAAAAAGAAATAAATTTCCCTTGAAAAGTCATATAGTCCAAAGTAGATTTTAAAATAATCTATTCTATCTTTCCTTTAAATATTAATTTCATACCATATTTAAAAGAAATTTGAAATTAAAAACTACATCATTAATTCACTCACAAATGGAACTTAGAAAAAATTCATGAAAATCCACTTGATGAACCCATCCTTTGTTTTGAAATACCATTTCAAAAACCTTTTGTAACATCCCCATTTTAATTAGAAATTATACATTAAAACAAAAAATATTTAAAATCATGTGTAAAAAGGAAACCTTGTTTATTTTTTGAAATCCAACTCATGCAACCAAAAAAACGATAAAATATTCCCCCAAAACTCATCCAATAACTTATTGATAATGAACCATTTAGCATTCCATAGAGTTCTCGTTTCAATCCCAAATTATATAGTGAGATCATACAAGGACATACCACATACCATGAATGATAATAATGATCACTAAAATATAATATTAACCAAATAATCTATACACTCAAAAATATAAAGGGAAATTACCTCACATGATGGTCCATAATACATTCCAAAATCATATAGTCCTTCAAAAAGTCTAAGAGAAATTGTTTTAACTATTAAGACATTAAAATTAATCATTAAACCTTTTAAAACTTATTAAATATTTTTGATAGATGAGAAATGTTCTCTATGTTATCACTAGATGACTTAACCTCACTTGAACAAAATTATTTGATTTTCTCCTTCATCATCAACTTAAATTTTCTTAGGTAAATTATTTTATATTTTTTTCATCATCTTATTTGTTAACATTAAATTCCTCCTTTTACATATTGTTTTTTCTAAACATCTCATTCACTTATAGTTTTATTATATCGAAAAATTATTGAATGGCGATAGTGTTTCCTCTCCACCACTCAGGTATCACCATTAGAGTCTCCTCAATTAATCCATATCTTAAATTTTCTTTCTATGTTAATGAATTATATTAAAAATTTCATTGAACTTGAGATACAAGTTAGAAATTGATTCATCAGATTTCATGTTAAATGTGTCAAATTTAATATTATAGTTATTAAGGAACATTTATTTAATATTTGGTGATTCTCCATGAGACATAGAAGAGTATCCCAAATTTCATAAGTCTCAGAACATGTAGAATTTATATTTAACTCATCTTCTCCTAATAAAAATTATAAGGAATTCATAACTTATCAATTAAAGTCATAAGAGGCCTTATTGACAACACCCCAATCAGCTCTAACATATTTTAATTTTTTATATTTATCTTATTTTATAGTATAAATATTAAATCCAATGTTCTCAATTTTAATTTTAATTTTAATTTTCTACTGAGAATATTTGTTTCCAGAAAAATAATGTGGTATGTTAGTAGAATTATCCTAAATACTATTTTTATCCATAAAGATAAAATTTTTAAATAATAGAAATTTTTATCTTTTGGATAAAAATTGGTCATATATAAAAAGAAATTAAACCCTTTAATACAAAATGTTGGTTATAGTGGACAACTAAATAAGGGAAGGGGGTGTGAATTTAGTATGTAATTATTGTTTCTATTTAAAATGATATAAAACCAAATAAACCAATTTGAAATAAAAACTACTTAATTAATATAGTAGGCATATCTTATTCAGTTCTTTTAAACAAAAGCCCCAAATTTTGATAAAAAACTCAACAAAAACAATCATAGTATTATTCTATTTTTTTAGATTATTCTACCAGCACTAAAAAGAATAAATTTAGCTTCCAAAAACTAACTATCAAAGTTCAGTTTCATATAATATATTTAACAAACAGTTGAATAAATATCATAAACAAAATTTTGAAACATAAAAGAGTTAAAAATAAGAGGTTTAGTATCAATACTATGCATAATAATCTCCACCAAGTCTACACCCACTGCTAATAATTTTTTTGATAAATAAACAGATTCACAACCTGAATTATGTTTTTATTGAGAAAAACACAAAATCATTTCAAGGAATATACACTACTACATCCAAAGTTTTTACAAGAGTTTATATGTGAAGAAATAATACAAGAGAGTATCTCATACTATGCAGTATAGTGAAACGATTTTGTTCTTAGGAGAAAAAAATTACAATAAGAACAACTTGAATGCAAGAAAATAAGATAAAAATAATAGAAAATAATTTTAATACAATGAAGAATGGAGTTATATTGTTTTGTAGATAATACTTCGTATATTGATGTATTTTTTTGGTTAGGGTATGATATGTAATTATAAGATAATGTTATATGATGCTTAAATGATGTTTTGATCAAAATAGAGTGGCACAGATATAAAACTGAATCTCAAGTTAATCATAAAACTGTATGATATGCATGTATCGTATGTATCACATTTCTATTATTATTTTCTCTATCTTCAGTCTCTTATAAGTGGAAAAACCTTCTAAAAAATATCCATTAAAAACTAATCATTATAAATCCTTATACTCTGCATGGAATCTGAGGTCATTACATTATTATAAACATCATTTAATGTTTTATAAAAATGTGGTTAGAATATATATTAAATAAATATAGTATCCAAAATAAGATATGGTTGATTTATGTTTCCTAGGACTTCTCCCAATGTTTCTTTATCACTTTTCAATAATTTTTATCATATCCCTTAAAAATTCATATGACTAATCACTTATCCCCACAGTAGATCTAGTATATTTTAAAATTATGAATACTTTCCGTTATTTTTTCACTTATCTATTTAGATGATTTGTCCCATTTAAAAAAATGCAGTTCTTCCATATGGTCACATCAAATAAACATGTAGTCAGTTTGAAACATTTAGATGTTTAATTAGTTTTAAAAAATTTGTATTATAATATGGTCACTCTGATTTCATCATATGGTCAATCAAAGAGTTTATCAAAAAACAACCATGATTGATCTAACATTTATGTGTTGAATATTATGGTTTTCTTCTCGATCATGCCTTTATGAATAGCCTAATAGCTGTAGTCTCTTGAGATACGAAATGTAGTTGATAGGTTTGTCTTGAGATAATTTGGGTCCTCTGTGATGTAGTCTAGGGGTGATGCACTTATTGTGTGGTAATTATGATACTTTATCAAATATATCTTTTCTATATCCCTTCATTTCATTTATCAACTCTTTATATAGTTGATCCAACGGTTTATAAATTTTAGGACTCAATGTTGATATTCTAGCTTGCTTATATTTTTAGTCGCTTTAAGAATTAAGAAAATTTCTAGCCTGAACTAGAGAAATATTTATATTTCATAAAACATAAAATTTATTTTAAAAAACATAATAATGACTTGTGATCATTAAAATAAGTAATTATTGACCAAAGACCTTTCTCTGATACCATGTATAAAACCCCAAAATCGTACTCTGAGATATGGATATTAAATCACACTCTATAAAATTATGGATTTGATTCCAACTATTGTGACTGGAATTTAACCATCCATAATTACAATATAAACAAAATAATTTAGTTAGTCACATCATAAAGACCATTTAGGTTTATCATTTTAGAGAAATAGGAACAAAACAATTTATGAAACTAAACCCATATCTTTCCATCCAAAATAATGTTTTTACAGTATACCCAATTTTTTTATTCTATGATTATTATACAATATCTCCAATAAATCTATCTACACATAAAGAATTTTTAAACATAAATTACTTAACTTCAATATCCATAACCTGAGGAATGAAGAAAAATGAAAAGTGAACTCCAACACTTAGTAATGGTTAACATATTAATAAATGATTGAATATCATCATTGAGTATAATATGAGAATATGAGTATGAGAATATAATAAAATTACATTAGAATAAAATAATATAATTATTACCCATAAACACCCATATAATAAAAAAATCATGTCATATAAATTTATCATAAGATAAGATAATATTTTTTAACAATTAAGATCCATGGGAAAACAATCACATTCAAATGAACAATTATAACTCCTAGAGAGCATATAGAAATCATCTTGGTATCCTAAAACATCATAATTTCATCATGTAATCACCTAAATAGGATAATTCCAACATTAATATAGGATGAATTTCTATAAAATCAACTCTATCATCTCTTAAGAGCTTTTAAATATAGAAAACTCCAACATCTCTTAAAAATAACATATATACAGTTACCTCTATTGCATTACCAAATTAATTAGAGATCTATGTCATGATCACCCATCATAGTGAGATATATTTTGATCACCTTCCATCATAAAAAATTTCCAAGAACCATAACATTAATAAATTACATAGAGATTTTATTTCATTAAAAAACTCATTGAAATAAAAAAAATTACCTTTATAACATAATTTTCATATGGAAAAGAAACAAGTTTCCTGATAATTCTACTTAAAACATCATTGTAAACCATCCAAAAAAAGGATATGAATGTTATCATTAGATAAAATCCATAATTAAGGGTATTGATATTTTAAAATACATTTAAATATATGAAAAATCATTATTTAAAACATTTACAAATTTAATTTGAGAAAAACCCAGATTAAATGCCATTTTTTGGTAGCCTTTATAATACTAAACATTTATAGAATAATGGGAGAGTGATTATTTTTCGAAAATGATAGAAAACTGAAAATTTATCTTCATAATTATTAAAGTGGATAATTATGGTAAAAAGTGATCAAGTGAAAAATTATAAGGAAAATATGTATTTCATACTTTTAGAAGGAGCATCAAAAGTCAACCATAGATAAAATATTAATAAAATTACTTAAAAATACTTTAAAAGAAGGATAAATAACCTATAAAATAAATCTAAAAAATAATTTACTATTAAAATATATTCTAGAAATAATTTAAATAACATGTAGTAAAATATTTTGGGTAAAATACTTTAAAACATTTGAATCAATGAGTTTAAATAAAATCAATTTTCTTGGCATTTAAATTTGAAAAATCCACAAAATGGAAAAAATTGATAAATTTATTAAACACAAATTATTTTCATGAAATATATCAAAAATGAAACTCATTGGTAGTTTACATACAACACAATGGAATTCAATTTGTTAATATAGAACATATAATAATGACTGGATAATTAAGAGAAAAAAACCCTAATGGCTTTAGTACATTTTGAATCAAAACACATTTAGAGATAGAACATGACATGGATCTAAAAATACCATGAATTGAAATAATTAATATGTAATAATACATTCATGGGGAATTATGTACACCATATAAAAGGAATAATGGTGTATGACATGATACATGTCTCTTGAAACTGAAATTGAGAAAGAAAACCCTTGTGATATTTATAACATTTGAATCATTACCTCTTGAAAGAGATAACATATAAAGGAAATATAAATATATTCATTAGAGAGTTATTATTGATTTAATATTTTAAGAGGTATAATATATACTATATGAAATGAAATTGGTGTATAATATGAAAAATATCTCAAAAAAGATAGTTTGATGTGAGAAAAACTTTATAAATATTGTACAATTTGAAGTGATAATCAATACATGAAGTGATTATGTGAGAAATATGTAAATAGACCTATAAAAATGGAAACAAAATATAAAATAATAATATATAATTTTACACATAATATTTTTAATACATAATCAATGAAGAAGAGATATAACATAATGAAATGAAATTTAGTTAAGAAACACATTATATGGAGTCCTGAGTTGTCACATACATTCTTTATATTATGGAACGATAAATTTATATTTAGTATTTAATTTATTAATTTTTTATGTTTTATTAAATTATCACTAACCTTTTTATTTTATTTATTATAATTCTTTTATACTTACAACATTATTTAATTTTATATCAGGCGTTTTCAAGACATCTAGTGCATAATTCTAAAATAACTTTGGGAGGATAACCATTGATAAAGGAGACATGGTTCCATAATCTCTAGAATATTAATAATGATATAATTTTAATTTTAATATATTAACTACACTATTAATTCTATCCATGTAAGGTGGTTATGAAAAATGAAATATATAATTTTATGGAGGTGGTTGTCCATATGTACACATGAGTGTTTTTTCCATTTTCCAATGGATGAAAATGAAATAAATTTAATAAATTTTTATATTTCAAGAATAGTTTTTATTTGGTAAAGATAATTTTATATATTAAATCCATCCTCATTTCTAAACATGTCATACAGAATTGAAAAATGAAATACATCATTTCGTGGAGGTGGTAGTCTGTACGTACGCACGAGCGATACTTTCCACTTTTCATTAGGTTCAATCATAAGAAAGTGGATGATATATTATATTTATATGATGGTAACTATCTCATAAATATCATATATAAACATATTAAATCCTTCATTGTAACTATCCATGAAATACAATGATAGAAAATGAAACACATCCCTTTATGGAGGTTGTCGTTTAGACGTGCACTCAAAAGATGTTTTCATTTTCCATAAAATAGAAAATGAGATAATTATGGATATTTCAATAAAAATAATATCATTTTAGTTTATTTAATATTATTATATTGTTATATGATCATGGGTATGTATAATTTTAATGATGTGGAAGAAGAAATGATCATGAAAGAACTAAGTTAAGAGTTGTACAACTTCTTTGAGAAACATGCTTCCACATATACCGTAATACATTTAGTTTGGTCTTTTGGTGAGACTAAAACCTATTAGATATATGGAGTATGGTTGGGAAGGGATTTGGGTATATATTTTTTGACATAAATCACTCAATAGGTGTGAGTATTATAGGAGAGGATATGACCTTTTATAAGTGATGAGGGTGAAAATATTGTAAATAAATGAAATATTAATATATAATATGTATATAACTCATTTAAAATGGTTCTAAAGTTATATATAATCAATTATAATTTTAATATGGTCTAAATAAATTCATTTAAAAACATTTATACAATTTCATGTCTCATTTTTAACATTATTATAAGAACGTGGATCTTTATTATAGGTATGGATCTTGTTCTTCAAGTTGTTTTGGAAAAAGGAAAAATAGCAATATGTTTAAGTATATGCTGTGTACTTATAAGTACATGTCATGTACCTAGAATGATGCATACACCTGCGTTTTGGCCATCTTATGGAAAGATACAAGGTCATGTGGTGACTTGGAAGAATTCTTAAGTCGGGGGATAGTGAAGGCTACTAAATGCCATGTAGTTTTATAGAACACACCATGTACTTTTTTAATTAATATATCAGATAGGGGTTGTGTCTAATGTCCTTAAATTAATTCTTCTTCCCATGTTTCATACAAAAGCACTCGGTTATTAAAAATGATTATCGAACCCTTGATTCTCTGTTTGAGCTCTGATTCATACACCGCTAGGTGATTTGGAATCCCACCAGTGAGTCTCTCAAATACCCTAGAGCCTTTATTCCTAATTATTCCTCTATATTGAATTATTAAAGGTTTGTAGTTTTTCACTTTTTTTTACATCTAATACAATCCATGCCGATTTAAGGACCAACGTTCATGTATATCGATCACACACCATCAAAGTAGGTGGTTTGTGCCTTTCATTGTTCATCCTTGGATTATATATGCCAATAGTGTCGCATACCCATGGTTGGGGTATTGATTGATTTGGAATTCAATCCTTTTTATTACCTAATATGATTTGACATATTTATAAGGGATTATTTATTATGAATAAGGCTAGATTCATTTTTATGAGACACCCCATGGTTGCGTTTCACTTATTTGATTATTTATGGTCGTTTGGTCTAGGATGCTCGTTAGAATTGCCTTCTTTTCCATGCCATAGTTGATTAGGAAGGATTTTGATTGATTATATGAAATTAATGCGATATTATTGTGAATGATTAACCTTGTAGTTGTTTTAGATTACAAGATCTTATTTGATATTATATGTGCATTGTTTTTTTCTAATGGACTTTGAGAGCCTTAGACCAGAAAGACTACGAGGACATCCATATTATTTACACAGGACCCTGAGATCCTTGGTGTAGATGATTGAAACAAGGGTGTTGACCATGAGAGCTACCCAGGAGGTCATTTATAATTACATGATGCTATATTGACCAAGGTGTACTGACCATGAGAGTTTCCCATGTGGCTGTTTATAATTTATTGATGCTATGTTAACCAAGGGGTATTAACTCTAAGAGCAGCCCAGGTGAACATTTTTAATTGATCTATATTATGTGGACCCAAAGGGGTTAGAGCGCGAGAACTTCACAGAGGGTCGTTATTTAATGAATTAGTGCTATGTTAAACCAAAGGCATTAGACTGTGGGATCTTCCCAAGGGGTTGATTATGAATGATTGAAATATTTTTTTGAGTCTTCCATGGAAATGTACAAGCTTGGACTTAGTCTTACTAGATTTTTTCAATGGTATTCGGAAGAATATATTTTTTACTATTACATAGGTTTATATAGAGTATATTCTAGATCATGATATTACATGATTCTAAATATGAATAATAAATATAAATGAATGAGATTAAAAATGGTAGGATTTTTTACATTTGTGAACTTCCTAGTTTACTACATAATTTCTTCATATCACCTGGTATATATATCCACTAACATTTTAGAAAATATTTTTTATGGTTTCCTATAGTTATTAATCTCACACCTTATTTGGGTAATTTTTTGGACCCAAGAATATTATATGATTGATGGGGTAGATAAGGGAAAGTTTTCTTCTTCATCAATTACTTGATTGCTGTTGGAGCTAGAGAGTATTGGACCAAGATGAGGTTTGCGATGCAGTTGGAGTTTAATTGATTCTATTGTAATTTTGTGTCTGTATTTCTTTCCAGAATTTTTAATTGTTTGATTATTTTCTTATATACATATTACATGCATCATTTATATATTGTGGCTTCTGTTGGGTTTACTTTCAGTCTTTTGCTGTTAATTTATGTCGTACGGTATTATTGCTTCCAGTATTGCTACTATTTGTTTTTTTATATATTTAATATTCCAATGAGGGAATATTTTCCCTACAATCACACCAAAGTCCCTCACTACAAGTTGGAATCCTATGAAATTTGGGGAAATGTACTTGAGGCCATGTGACCAACTGGGTATGGAAAAATCTTCGGTAGTACCCAAATTCTGGACATTACAAAGTGGTATTAGAGCTATGTTTATTTTATAATTTTCCATAATATTTAGAGCCAATAAACTAGGATAGGAATTATTTGATATTTGGTAATAATATGTGATCGTGAGTAGCTACCCTATGCATAAGTAAAAGCCAAGTTACCTCAAATATTGCAATTTTTCTAGTTTATCGATCATTACCACTGATTTGACACTACTGGAAAATTGTGTTTTCCCAACACTTTTATACCAATGGTTTGAATAAATCATTGGTATACTTAATTTTTCATAACGGTTTCTTCAAACCGTTGGGATAATGGGATGAGAGAAAGCTTTTCCCAACGGTTTACTCAAACCTTCGGGAAATGGTTTTTAAAAACCATTGGTAAATACACACTTTCCCAATGGTTTTAACAAACATTAGGAAACTTTCCCCCAAATACTAGCACATCTAGAATCCCTCTCTGCGATTGCATACATAAACCTAATCGCTCCTCACGCTCTCTTGATGCCCTCCCTTCACCCCAAGGTATCTCTCGAAGCTTTCTATAAAATCAATCAGGTAATTATTTACTTATACACTTATAATATGTTAGTGTAATGTCATGCATCTATTTTTATTGATATCTATTTTTATATCACCTAAACAAGATCCACGTGGTCTTCTTCTTCTTGTATTTCTATTTCTCCTATCATGTTCCCTTTCCACAATACACTTCTACAAGAGATGATCATTAGAGTGAGGTTTTATATTATTTATTGTGATGGGGGACTTGGGTAGAATTTTCTTCTAGTGGGAATCCTTTCCATTTTTACAGTAAGGCATTCTAGTGTGCCATGTGGATAGTGAAAACCCATTTGAGGCGTTGAATAATTGTCGTTCTGTTTTTTGTGGGTTATGTTATCTCAATAATGAGATATATTGGTTGTATAATGAATCTAGTATTATGCGGGATTTCATTTATAGTGTAGTAGAAATATTATTTCTTCATTTCATGTACAATGTGATGACCTGTTTCATTGATTTATATTTTTTATCTTACTGTCACTATTGATAAATGCAAGATGTTGTCTTAGTGTGGTTTTTTGATAGACTTTTTATAGTGACACCTTTCCATAAGAAGATATATAGTGACATCCTTAATTTTTTATTCATGTAGTACATGGAATGTGTTTGAAATGGATAATGGTCTCGGTGACTCTTTGAGGTTATATTATTGAGTGAGTTGGGTAAGTTGGAAATTGTTATGTGAGTTCCTTGTAGCCTATGGGGTATGTTTACAATATAGAGGGGTGTTATTCTGGGATGTGGATGAGGGTGGCTGATGTGATTTTCCATATATCGATTATGCCCTATGGGATTGTATATAAAATTAGGATATTTCTGAGTTATAGGGTATTCCCTGGGTAGTATGGTATGGTTGGATGGGACAAGAAAATTGATGATGATTTTATTATACAAATTTCACTTAGGAGGGGGTGTGGGATGTCCAGGGAGGGAGGGGAGTTGTCCACCCCCACCCCTTGGACAACCCCCTAGACACCACCCCACCCCCTAGATGCCCCCACCCCTGGAACCCCCCACCCCCTTAGACAGCCCCCCGGGACACCACCCCACCCCTTGGATAGCCGCCACCCCCTAGATAGCCCTCCTAGACACCACACCACCCCACCCTCTGGACAGAACCAACCCCCTAGAAAACCCACCCAGGGCACCACCCCACCCCCTGGACATCCCTCCCACCCCCTCGACAACCCCCCGGATACCCCCACCCCCCGAACACCTCCTGGATATCCCCTCCCCCTTGGACAACCCCCCTAGACACCACCACACCCCTTGAAAAACCACATCCCCCTATATTTCCTCCTGGACACCACCCCACCCCCTGGATAGCCCTCCCACCCCCTTGGATAACCCCCCAGGACACCACACCACCTTCTTGGACAACCCCACCCCTAGAGGTAGTAATAAAGATATCCTTATATTCTCAACCTTTCTCCATTTATTTCACTATCTATAAAGATCATCGTCATTATTCCCTATTTGTAGGGATTTTTTTAAAATTTTATGATTCACACTATTTGATATTGAATCAATGACTAATACTTTATTGGTAGATTTCTGTGAGTATATAGAAGATGGTTTATAAACTATCCATTTAAATTATCACTATTTTGTATTCTTTATGATGTGTAGTGTCATTGACATATTTTTTTTATTAATCTAAAATTTAAATAGAAATTTTTTTGTCAATACTTTATGAAGTTAAACCTATTTACAATCCCTGAGAAACCTATTAGTGTAGAATCCTGAACTTTATCCACCCATGGGGTGCACTTCACTTGGGGAACTAATTGGGTAATGAAAGGTATGATCATAGGGGTACCACAGATGAGTTATTGAACATGAGTGAATGATTTGGTTTTTCATATAACACATAGTGGGACTTGAGGCATATTCCTCATATATGAGACCTACTGAAAATGAATATAAATAAATTTTAATTTAATTTTTGAGTACTTGTTCTTTGATTAATGATTTGGAATTCCTTGAAGAATCCTACCAAGGATTCATGTTAAAAACATCTCTTTTAATTCCACTTGGAAAACCCCTTGGATTCATGATGATTTTTTTTACAATAACTTTGGTAAATCTACCTTGGATTCATAGTGATTATGATTTAGAAAGCCTTGGGGATTTACACCCTGGATTCTAAACTAGAGGCCTCTCTCTTTACATAGGTTGGGAACTCCTTCCTCCATATAAATCCATTTTAAGTAAATCAATTTTTTAGTTCTACACTCCAAATATGTAAGGACTAACATAGTTTTAATGTTTTGTATCTATTATTATTTGTTTCTATTTTGATTTGACCTAAACCAGGTAGTGACGTGTGTGGAATGAAATAAACAATAATTGTAGTTTGATTTGTTTTCTATTTTCATTTTATAATTCATGTATCATGATTATATGAATCAAATTTATTTGAAGTCTTCATAACCACTCATTTTATATAGTTAGTGAATCATATCGAATAATGGAGGTGCTTGTGAGATGTATTCCCACTCAATGATAGTTAATGTTTTGTTTAGTCATATTTTCTCGAGGTGGGTAATGAATATAAGGATAATCCATGTGAAGGGATTGGGGACGATTGGGGTAGTGTGGTAGGTAGTTTTCATTTTTTTAGTGATGTGATATGGTACTTTCTGTGGACTTTTGTTTGGGTGTTATGAAATGTACTAACTTTTCACAATATTTTCATTTTTTAGCATCAATAACTTATTTAAAAAACTCTCTTCAGACATTCATCATATTTCATGAAAAGCCTTCACTTTGTAATATCTTGAGAAATGTTCTATCTGGTCTATGGTGACTTCTTTTATGTGATATATGAAAAAAATTACAAAACACATCTCACCTCAAATTTAGGCACACATAAATGAATTAGTATATCTTTACATTGTTTTAATATTTCACTAAATTAACTAGAAACTCCTTCATTTATCATTTACTTAAATATATTTTCTATTAAAATTCAATCTTATTGAATTTATTATGACAAAATAACTTATAAAAATTCTTTTTCAATAATGGATAGAAGTTTGATGTATGAAAATGATCGGATTTCAAGCGATTTTCAAAAAAATTTGGAGAGATATTTAAATTTTTCATTTCACAATGATTCAGATAGTGGTCACATACACAACCCATGTTCCAATTGTGTTGGTAGACCTTTGTTGAGCTGTGAAGAAGTCAGCTAACACATAACCGAATATGGTTTTCAAGAAAAATTCTATGTGTGGTATCACAATGATGAGAAAATGAAATCTAAAATTGCTGATGATCGAAATGAAAGGATAAGACTAGAGAATTTGTCAGATGACTGATTTCCATTTTTTCATCATCATGAAAAATAAAGTATTTAGACTCAGGAAGACTTCGATATGAGGAAAGATGATGCACCTAATGAAAATGATGATATTGTCAGGGTGAAAAAATTGAATGATGCTCCCATGACTCCAGTATATTGAAAATGAAATATAATGAAAAGGATGGAATTTTTAATCTGATTTTTTCATGGGAAAACTATGTATGGGATTTCTAATATAACAATTGATTACATTCTTACCTTCTTTAAGGATCTACTTCTAGATGATGTAGATATTCCCTCAAACCACTATATGGCATGGAAGTTAGTTGAGGAACTTGGATTTTCAAGAAACCAAGTTCATGCCTGCCTGATAGATTGCAGTTTATTCTTGGAGGAAACCGCTGAATGAAATTATTTTATAAAATGTGGACCATCCTGCATGAAGTAAAAATCTGATAAAACACCACCCCGCATGCCACAAAAAGTAATGTGGCACCTTCCATTGATCCCCAGACTACAGAATCTTTTTATGTCTGATGAAATATAAATAAAAATGAGATGGCATGATACCGAGTGAAAGAAGACTAATGATGACTTGGTTCACCTTACAGAAGGATTTCCATGGTAGAGATTTGATGCTCGATATCCTGATTTTGTAGCTGACATGCATAATGTGAGGTAGGATCTTTCATGCGACATTTTTAATCCATTTGGGTAGATGCTTACTTCGCACAACACATGGATAGTTTTTATAGACATTTATAATCTTCCCCCATTGTTGTGTATGAAAAAACCTTTCACTTTCATGAGTATACTCATATCTTGCCCTTGTGATCCCGACATTGATATTTATGTATACATGAAACCTTTAATAAAAGATTTGAAACTTCTTTGGGACGTGGGTGTGCATAAATACGATGCATATTTGAAAGATATATTTCAGATGTGTGCTACGCTTATGTGGATGATAAATGATTTTCTATCTTATGAAATGATGTTTGGATGGAGCATGAAGGGAAAACTATCATGTCTTGTTTGTATGAAGAATAAATGATCTAGAAGACTGAAACATCACTGTAGTTTTAGTTTTATGGGGCAACGAAGATTCTTTCCAATGTACTATCTGTATATAAATAATCGTCAAAGATTTGATAATACCATAGAGATCGATGATCCACATCAGCATATGTTTGGAACTGATGTGCTTAATGAATTGAAATATTTTAGTTTTTCATTCGGGAAGAGTCAAATGAAATCTGGAAATAGAAAGAATGTTTCCACTAAGACCTGTTCCAATTATTAGAAGAGGAGTATCTTTTTTGATTTTCCTTATTAGTTAACCAATTTTTACATGATTTCTTTAACGTAATAAACATTGAAAAGAATATATGTGATGTGTTGCTTTCGATACTTCTAAATGTTAAGGGAAATAAAAAAGATGATTTACGGTCTCGGCGTGACTTGGTGGATTGGGGCATCAGACCATAATTGCATCTTGTGTGTATCAGTGAAAATAAATGGCAAGTTCCATGTTCTTCTTATGTGGTTACACCTATGAAAAAAAAATTTCTAGAAGTATTGGAGACTATTATAGTTCTTGATGGCTTTTCAAGCAACATATCTAAATGGGTAAACAGAAGAGACTGGAAGTTAAAATCTTTGAAGACTCATGGTTATCATGTTCTTATTCATGAGGTGATTACAATAGCAATCCATTATATTTTTTCCAATAATGTAAGGGTGATTGTTATTCGGTTGTGCCATTTGTTTAGAGATTTTTGTGCTAATAAGTTTTCCAAGTCTTTCTTGAAAAAAATGTTGACAGATGCCCCATTAATTTTGTGTGAGTTAGAGAAAATATTTCCTCCATCATTTTTCACATGCATGCTGCATCTGACTTTCCATATTACCACTTAAATACTTCTCAGAGGACCTGTTTATTTTCATTGGATGTATCCAACTAAAAGAAATATGTACAAATTAAAGTCTTATTTTCAAAATAGGAATCATCTAGAAGGTTCTATCGTGAAGGGTAACTTGGCTAAATAATGTATGGATTTCTACTCAATATATTTGTCTAATCTTACAAAATGAATAAAAAGATCAATGAGAAATGAAGAAGAACATTATGAGAAAATTGAACCCAATTTTCCATCACTTACTCAAACAAGAGGAATTCCTGGATCATATACATTGATGACATTATTCATTGAAGAGTGGTAGAAGGCACATCACACAGTTTTGTTCAACTGTGATTTTTTTTGATGACTACACAAGGTAACTAAATTGAATATGTATATATTACATATATATCTATTAATATATTCATAATTTTTATATACAGGGAACATAAAACAATCATAAATAGAAAGAATCGTTCGTTATCTCTGAGAAGGTGGGAGACTTTGCATAGAAAAGAGTTTTCTGCTTGGTTAAAATTGAAGGTAAATATATTACTGTTTAAAATAATCAAATAAATATCTAATTAAGTTTAATAATAATTTATATTGCAGGTATTGAGTTCGACTACTGACTCTATCTCTGAGGAAATAAGAGCTTTGGCTTTTGGTCCTAATACCGTGGTTTGTGGTTGTAAATCGATTGTTATGAATGGGTACAAATTTATTATCACCAAATGAGAAAATAACATAAGAACACAACATGATGGTGTTATGGTTACTACCACAACAGATTATTATGCTAGTGCATTAGAAAGTAGACCACGATTTAAAAATGTGGGTTAATATGGAGGCATTGAAAAATAATAATATTGGATTATTACTCTCATGGATGAGTCACACTGATGAAATGCCATTGGATTAATTCGATGAAGATACATGGTACATTTGTTGATGATTTTGGATTTAGAGTAATTAATATGACTCGAACTCTTACTACCAAAGAACCATATGTATTGGCATGAATGTCTAAACAATTTTTTTATGTCAAAGATGAACTTCGACCTGAATTTCTTGTCATAATTGAAGTAATTCGAAAACATATTTTTTATGATGGTGATGATGGAATTGACACTTTCCCTACTACCATTGGAACCAATCCATTAATTTATTTTGATTACTCTAATAGCTCAATTGTCAAAGTTGATTGTGAACCTGAAGTTGTGGTGGAAAATATATAGAATCATCCATCCATGTTCTCAATTACTTTGATTTACTTCGAGTTGGGGTTTTAAGGTTAGTACTATCCAAATAGATTTAATATTTTTTACAAATATGTTGTATCTGACTTGACCATTATGTGAATTTTCAATATTTATTAGTTGGAATTCTTATTTGAATTGCATTTTCTAATTTGGAATTGAACTGTATTTAAACCTATGAAACCAACATTTCTATCTTGGTGAACATTTCTATGCTTCAACTGTGATTTGTATAAATTTTGTATGACTCTAAGACCTATCTTTAAAATTTTACTAGGTAATGAACATGATGGTTTGTATTCTTCTGAAAAACATGTATTGAAACTTGCAACAACTACCTGAGCTAAAGAAATTAAAATTGTCCTTAATTTTGACAACTGCTTTACCACTTATGAATATGGTAGAATCAATGTTCCATGATTTTATTACACTGATGACACTTAGTAAATAATCATCCTCATAAAAATTTAATTTCTTTATTACATCTTGTATGATTTATTGACTTCATTATATATTTGTTCAAGCTCACCTAATAGAATGGTTAGTTAAATTATCCATGAATCCCCCTATTCCCTCTAATTTATTTTTTTGTTGGGTTACAAATTAGTAATCCTCTTCTGTTTACTTCCATATTTGTTTTTATATTCATTAAATGAATCCAATTGAAGATAGGAGATGAAAATAGATTATGGACAACCATCATCGCATGACTGAGCCGGGAATTCCACCGGTAGTGCCTATAGTGAGTATTTTATTTCAAATATATATATTTAAATAATATATAATTTGACGAGATTAATTTATTTAATCATTTTTTAGGATCCATCTATTAGGTGATAGTTATTAGATTAGTAACCTAGTAGTGGTCCTAGTACTCGGGGTGTTAGTATGGGGGGGGGGGTGGTACTGGAGCTAGACGATCTGGTCGGCGTACCCGATTAGACCCTACCCCTCCCACTAACATATCATCGATCCCACATTCGGATCTTGGTGTGCCATTAAGGACACAGAAGATATTTTGGACTCCAATGTTTTCACTACCCTTTACATATTAGCCTACTCACCCATCTGTACAATATCTGATGATGATTCCCACTCCCCATCCAGCATTTGGCTATCCATCCCTCTTATCTTCTTTTACTTATGCTTCCTTCTCTCTGGGAATTTATATTCCATCTTCTTCAACTCCTACTCTTCCAAAGTCTGTCCCTACCAAGCATATATTGGGAACCACTCCATCTGTACATGGTGTTCCTTCAGTTTCTGTAGATCTAGTGACACCCACTGATTAGACTACCGTAGGTATACTTATACAACCATAAAAAATTGTTACACCATTATTTACTTTCCTTATAACATGTATTGATAAAACATTTGTTTTTATTTCATAATAGATACATCTAATGATAAGAGGTGGGGGCAGGGGAATACACGCATGCGTGTGGTGTGGAACCGCCTCACGTAGTTGATGGTGGACTACAATGAATATAGTCGGATGATTGAAAAACCAGGGCAACAATGTCAAGGGTTTTTGGCGATGCTCGCCAAATACCCCGACATCATTCTTGTTAGCCCGATCTCATAAAGATAACAACCTAATGAAATCAAGGATAAAGGCTAGGTAGTGATATGGGTAAAGCATTCTGTGTTATTTAATGAAATATATTATGTTTTTTATTTACATTAATTAATATTTTGGTGTCAGCTACATTTTAATTTCCCTACTGGTGAGGATGCACGGGCAGCACGTCTAAAATATTTAGGCTAGATTTAGAGATCTTATAAGCATGATTTTCGCATTGTATGGCGCGCTAGAGTGGGCACAGAGTTAGAGGCGGTCCCTAACGTGGATTATTTTCACTAGAACAGTACCGATAGATGATTACTCATTGGATAACCAACCAAATTATAGTATTAATAAAATTAGAGGTATTGAAATGAAAATTTTCTTGTTTTTCATTAATATTAATTATTGAATTTTATTTAGGATGCATGTGGAAGAAATAAAAAAAACATTAATTCTAAGAAATACATCCACACATTGGGACGTACTACGTTGCCAGATCATAAGAGACAACAGGTATGACAGTTTATAATCTTTCCTTATGACTTGCACATTCTATTTATTCCTCCATAATTTATTCGATTGCTAAAGCTGTTATATAATTTTAGTTATGCAATTAATATTTTTTTTGGTATCCTATTTTTTTATTACGGTTTCCTACATTCAATGTCATTGTAGAGGCATAAATTGAATATATTAGCATGTGTTCCTCAATCAAAACATTTTTACTCGAGTAGAAGGAAGAAAGATGAATGTGTAGTTAATGAACCAACTCAATAGTAGATTGTAAGTTTTACATTATAGATTTAAAATTTTAATCTCTATTTTGTTACTTAATAATATATTTATATTTGTAACAGGATTCTTTATAGGACCTTGTTTCTCAAGAACCTGACCATTTTGGGCCAAAAGATCATTTACATCAGGTGTTGGGAGATGAACACCCTGGTAGAGTATGCTGCCGACCTGGGAAGAGTATAGTTCTGATTAGGTATTGGCCCTCATTAGATATGTTTTTTAGTACCATTGAGTTTTAGCAGGTTAAGGAACAAGTAAAATGGGTTGATAAAAGGTCCACAAAGACGGTAGAACAATCTATTTGGGCAAACAATTCATTTATGAAACTTATGGAAGTTTTACGTCCAACACATCCACCAGAGGCCAGAACTGCTTATGATGAATATATGTCATCGATGAGTTCTATATATTGTGAACCAGGTTGCAGTTCTAGTGGTGGTTGAGATAATGGTGATAAGGAGGCCGAGGAGGGGGAGGAGGAGGGCAAGGAGGAGGTCTAGGCGGAGGATGAGGCTGAGGTGGTGGATAAGGGCAATAAGGAGGCCGAGACAGAGTATGAGGGAAAGGAGGAGGGTTGAGACGATGATGGGGATGACAATGAGGACGAGGGTGTGGGTGATGATTATGGTTATTATAGTGATAATGATGATAGACATATTGATCCATTACATTTTTGATTGATATTACGGACCTTTGATGTTTATTGATTTGTTGTTCCTGAATATATGTGTGATTAGGTAGGTCACATTATCTTAACTTTTTTATCTATATGTAATAAAACTTTACTTGATGATTTTCTCTAATGGATTCACCCCTCCCCTGGATAACCCCCACCCCCTAGACACCCCACACCCCCTGGACAAAACGTACCCCATGGAAACCCCTTTCTGATTGTATTGATACTTAAGGACAACAATCCATCAGTCATTTGTGACATGTACTGGTCAAACCCACCAAATTATAAGGCACGGTGTAGCCAGTATCACTCAAAGTGTATCTCCTCTGTTTAAAATGGATGTTGTTTTAAGTAAAAACAATAGACATACGGAAAACTAACCAAACATATTCTGATTATGTTGATACTTTAGAATAAGGATCCATGGGTCATTTGTGATGTGTACGAGTCAACCCCACCTCAATCCAAGGTATAGTGTGGCCAGTACCTATATGATCAAAATAATGATGTAGATTCTCAATATACAATAGGGGGTGAGTTGTAAAATTTAAAAATTTCTTTAAAAAAGGAAAGATCTAAGTTTAACAAAGTTAAACTAAGAAAATTCACAACACCTATAACACCAACTGAAAGGTTGGGACAATGTATGAAGTTACAAACTTCTAGCTCTATACACTTGATTAAATCTGGAAAGTGATTCCGAAAAACTGGTTCCGGAAATATGGACCCAGAAATTGAAACCTAACCAAAGTTTACAATATGAAATTTTACCTTAAAGCGTATAGAATCTAAATTAATCAGAGTACAAGTGTAAGGAAATATAAGAAGATTATACTTTCCTTACAATACACAGTGCAGCGGAAAAGCAAGTAGTACAACAACAAGTAACAAGATATAAGTCTTTTAACGCAAAGAGAAGGGTATCCAACAACCTTGGATAAAGGTCCCTTGATTTATAATTTCAAGCAGGTCTATCTTACCCACACCAGGGTAAGCCCTCGATACGAAGATCAAAGTCTCTGTCTTGCTATCCCCGCAAGTCCTCAACTTCAAGGTAGTTGGAACCTCTGTCTTCCTCAGCAAGGAAGCCCTCAAACTTCAAGGTAGTCAGCACCTCTGTCTTCCTATCCCCGGAAGCCCTCGATTGTAATAACCAACAATCAGGGTCACACGAAGCAATCTGCACAAAGCAAAGATTGAACAAGTCGTTCAAACTTTCTGCACGAATCTTGAGTGTTAATAAGAGCCTCTGTCTCTAGAAATCACTTCAACAGAATGTAAAATCAAGTTGTCAAAGTTGTCGAAGTTGTGTTGTGCTCATTCAAATGAGCTCCTATTTATAGGAAAATTTCCAATGGTCAGCTCCCTCCTCCAATGGTCATATTTTTCTTAAAATTTTGAGGGACTTGTACATGTGTCACTAAACCAATGGTTAGTTAGAAATAGAATGGACGACATCGTTTTATAATAAAACATGTGTAACTGAAAGCACGACATAATTTTGTAATGAAACGAGTATAAGCATATGGAAAACTAAATTTCGGAATGTAAGAAAATAAATGTTTAGAGTCTAACCAAAATTGAATTCGGAGTTTATAATAAAAGGATATTCGGATTCTATTTTATAGGAATTCAGAACCTGTATTCTTCAGAAATCTGGAGTCTGAATTTCTTTGGAAATTCAGAGTCTGGTTTCACCAGAGTTCAAAATCTAAACTTACAGAGTTCGAAGTCGAACTTGTAAAAGTTTGGAGTCTAACTCATAAAAGTTCGGAGTTGAACTCATAAAAGTTCTGAGTCGAACTCATAAAAGTTCGGAGTCGAACTCATAGAAGTTCGCAGTTGAACTCATAGAATTTCGAAGTTGAACTCATAGAAGTTTGGAGTTGAACTCATAAAAGACAAGAGTCTAACTCATAGAAGTTCAGAGTTGAACTCATAGAAGTTAGGAGTCCAGAATTCAGAGTTGAACTTTGTTAGAGTTCGTATCCAGAATTTGGAATGGAACTTTATTAGGGTTCGTATCCAGAATTCGGAGTGGAACTTCATTACAGTTCATATCCAAAATTCAGAGTGGAACTTCATTATAGTTCATATCCAGAATTCAGAGGGGAACTTCATTACAATTCATATCAAGAATTCGGATCCTAAAACAGAATGCTTCATATCTTATTATTATATGATTCCAAGGTTTTGGGTATGAATTCGATCTTTATACTTAAGAAAAATATTGATATGTATAAGTAAATATAGGTTAGGGTAAATTTCTTTAAGGAAGGAAATTTTCCTTATAAAATTAAAAAATATATTTTCTTAAGTATAAGGTGTTTATGATTTTTAAAACAAGAAGGAATGGAAAAGTCATAAGAAAAAACTGATTGACTCAACAATACCACTCAAAGTGTCTCATATTTATTTGAAATGGACAACATTTTAAGTGGAAACAAAAATTGGAATATTTGAAACTAACCAAATGAATTTGGATTGTGTTGATACCTTAGAAAAATGATCCATGTGTAATATGTGACATGTATCAGTCAACCCAACCTCAATACGAGGTACGGTGTGATCGATATCACTTGAAGTGTATTTCTTTTGTTTAAAATGGACACCATTTTATGTAAAAACAATTGGCATATGGAAAACCAACCAATCATATTCATATTGTGTTGATAGTGTAGCACAAGGATCCATGGTTAATTTTTAACATGTATGATTCAACCCCACCTCAATCCGAGGCACGGTGTGGCCGGTGCGACTCAAAGTGTCTCACTTTTATTTGAATTAGATAACATTTTAAGTGAAAACAACAACTGGAATACAAAAAACCAACCAAAAAAATTCATATTATGTTTATACTTTAGGAAAACTATCCATGGGTCTTTTGTAACATGAACGAGTCTACCCCACATCAATCAGAGGCATGGTGTGGCCGGTACCACTAAAACTGTCTTGATTTTATTTGAAATGATCATGATTTTAACTGAAAAAAACAACTTGCCTACAGAAAACTAACCAAACACATTCGGATTTTGTTGATACTTTAGTAAAATGATACATGGGTCATTTGTGATGTGTACGAGTCAACCCAACTTCAATTCGAGGTATGGTGTGTTCATTACCACTCAAACAGTCTCACTCTTATTTGAAATGTATAAGATTTTAAGTGAAAACAAAAACTTGCATATGTAAAATTGACCAAATGATTCCTGATTGTATTGATACTTTAGGAAAAATGATCTGTGGATCATTTGTGACATGTACGAGTCAACCCCGCCTCAATCTGAGGCATGGTATGGCTGGTATCACTCAAAGTGTCTCTCTTTTGTTTAAAATGACCATTGTTTAAAGTAAAAACAACAGATATTTGGAAAACTAACCAAAGATATTTTGATTGTGTTGATACTTTAGCATAAGGATCCATGGGTCATTTGTGACATATATAAGTCAACCCTGTCTCAATAAAAGGCATGGTGTGGCTGGTACCACTCAAAGTGTCTCACTTTTATTTGAAATAGACAACATTTTAAGTGAAAACAACAACTGGCATACGGAAAACCAACAAAACACATTCATATTCTGTTGATACTTTATGAAAATGATTCATGGGTCATTTGAGACATGTATGAGTCAACCCCGCCTCAATACAAGGCATGGTGTGGCAGGTACGACTCTAAATGTCTCATTTTTAATTGAAATGGACATGATTTTAAGTGAAAAAAAACAACTTTCATATGAAAAAATAACCAAACATATTCAGATTGTGTTATTACTTTAGCACAAGGATCCATGGTCTAGCCTCACACAATCCACTTCTCATGTGAGTAACTACTACCCCAATTTTAAAGCACCTGACATTTAACACGCCAATCCCATCCTCAAACAGTGGGTTCTAGGACCAAACCAATGTCCCTTTGGGAACCCAATACCAGAGACAAAATTGAATATTCATACCCACTACCCAAAATGGGGATTAATCTCACATCACACCCAGGAGAACAAATTACAATTAGCCACATACCCCCCTTTTTCAAATTGACACGTCTATGAAAAACATGTAGGCTATTCTGGTAACCCATCTTATATGTCAAGATTGGCCAATATTTCCGACTAACACATCAGGAACCATTTATACAAGAATACATAGTCATTAGAGGAATATAAACATCCGATGTGCTTCCTATTACTCATCCTAGGTCTAAGAACATGACCACTACCATTGTCTATCTTATGGGTATCATGATCCTTGTCCACTCTACCCATGTTTTTCTGTTGGTTTTAAGATAGTCAGCCCAAGACCATGAGTAAACATCACATGAGCTTTCTATAACATGTAGGCTTTTTCTCTTGTGTGTATTGGTGTTGTGGTTTGAGTGGGGAGTGAATTATATATTTTGAATACTGTTATGGGTGTTATTGCTTTTCAATTCTAAATTTCTGAATTTTCGATGTATTGGATTCTGGCTGTATTGGTAATGAATTCCAAAATTCTTAATACTTTTATGTGTATTGGATATTGGATGTATTATATTTTAATTTTTTATTGGTGTTATGGGTGTTATTGAATTGCAATTCTAGATGTATTGAATTGTGGATGTATTGGATTCTGTATTTTTCTCTTGTGTTGTGGTTTGAGTGAGGAATGAATTTTAAATTTCTAAATTTATGGATTCTAGATAAATCTTAAACATCCGCTATAGGATTTTGGATTCTGGCTGTATGTGTTCTTGCAGTTCATGGAGAGTTGCAGGTTAGAGGTGGCTGCTGGCTGTTGTGGAGCTACAACATATGTATACCAATGGTTTTCAAAATAATTGGTATATACTTTTAATGTATATTATACAAATGAGTTTGTTATAACTGTTGGTATAAACTTCTACCTATGGTTTTCAAAAATGTTGGTTTATCCTTTGGATTTATATTGTACACTATATACCAATGGTTCTAAACCATTGGTATAAGGGTAACATATACCAACGGTTTGTGAAACCATTGGTATATCTCTTACTTTAGCACATATACCAATGGTTTACATAGAATCGTTAGTTTAAGACTATGCCCACGGCTTACTTGGCCATGGTTTGGGAAGCTGTTGGTATATAATATACCAATGGTTTCCCAGCCTTTAAAAATGGTTCTAAACCATTGGTAAAGTGTAAAATTCTAGTAGTGTGATTTCATTGTTGGGTGATTGAATTTATTTGTGCTGTTATGATTTATATAATTGTGATTTTATTCTTATTGTAAATTTATGAGATGAGGGTATTCCATCTCATTCATCATATAGGAACTTTCAAGAGATCACATGTCATGCATTATTGTCAAGCCATTTAGAGTGAATTACTAATTGCATGTTATTGTGATAGATGTTGTGCAAGACATGAATGATGTTGTGATAGATGTCATGATAAAAATACATGCTATTACGATAGGGTATTGGTATATGTAATTTTTCATTGGGATGGATGCCATGATTTGTACCTTAATGTGTTATGAGCCCTCTTGGATCAGAATTTGGTGGACATGGTTGAACTTTAATTGAATACTGTTAAGATATGAAATGAATAACAATTACAAAATTTTATTCACTGGGAGTATGGGCTCCCAAGGATCAGAACATGGCATGAATTGGCATAATGTTATGATTTTGTGGGTTCTAGAGAAGTTTTAAAGGCTTAATATCCAGAAGCACAGAAACCACGACATGTGATGTTATGAACACATGCCATTGAGTCTTCCTTATTGATTCTTTCTCTCTCATGAATTATTCAAGGTTTGGAGTTTTCACCTTTTTATAGATCTATGCTGATAAAGATCGATTCTAGGCTTGACGTTCAAGTATATTGATAATAATACATTGAGGTAGGTGGTTTGTGCCTTTCGTTGTTCATCTTTGGGTTATATATGAAAAAAGTTACGTATACCCATGATGAGGATATTTCTTGATTTGGAATTTAACACTTTTTTTACTCTTTTGGTTTTATTGATTGATAAATGGTTGTTTCTTATGTTTAAGGTTAGATACCTTTTTATGGGACACCCCATGGGTGAAGTTCCCTTGATTGATTATTTGTGGTTATTTAGTCTAGGATTCCTATTAGGATTTCTTTATTTCCTATGACTTGATTGATTATGATAGATTTTGAATGATTATATGAAATGCATGTGATATGCATGTGAATGATTAGACATGTATTAGTTTCATATTACATGAGTTTCATTGATATTATATGTGTACTGTTATTTTCTAGTGAACCGTGAGAGCCTTGGACTAGGAATACAACGAGGACTTCTACATTATTTACATAGGGTCATGGGAGCCTTGGTGTAGATGATTGACCTAGGGGTATTTCCCATGAGATAAACCCAGGAAGTCATTTATAATTACTTTATTCTACATTCACCCAGGTTTATTGACCATGAGAGCTACCCAGGTGGTCATTTATAATTTATTGATGCTATGCTGAACAAGTGGTATTGACCAAGATAGATGAAGAGGTGGTCGTTTGTAATTAATCAATACTATAGTGAACCAAAGGGATTAGACCATGAGATATTTCCCAAAGGGTTATTTATGAATGATTGAATGATTTTGATGAGTCTACCAAGCCAAACCCCAAGCTTGGACTCAACCTTACCTAATTGTGTAGATGGTCTTCTAAGACATCTATTTGTTACTATTATACAAGGGGATATAGAGATTACGATAGATCCCAAAATTACATGATTCAAAGTATGAATAATAAATTCAAATTAATGTAATTGAAAACTGTAGGATTCTTAACATTTTAGTACATCCTAGTTTATTGATTCATTTCTGCATATTACCTACTATATATATTCACTAAAATTTAGGCATATATCTTTTGGTGGTTACCTAATGGTATTCATCTCACACCCTATTTGGGTAATGTTTTGGACCCAATAAGATTATATGATTGAATGTGTAGATAATAGAAAGAGTAATTATTCATCTTGTACTTGGTTGTTGTTGGATTCTGAGAGCATGAGACCAAGCTGAGGCTTGAGAAGCTATTAGAGTTTACTTGTTTCTTTTGTACTTTCGTTTCTTTATTTATTTCTAGAATTATGAATTGTTTGGATATTTTCATAGATACATATTCCATGAATTATATATATATATATATATATATTGTTGCTTCTATTGGATTTAATTTTAGTCTTCTACTATTTATTTTGGTTGTATGGTATTACTATTTACGCTATTTCTATTATTTGTTTTCTGCTCTATTTACTCTACAAATGAGGGAATAGTTTCCCCTCACTATCACACCCTAAACCCTCAATAATAGTCCACACCCTCTATAGTTTGGAGAAATGTTCTTATGGCTATGTGGACAATTGGGTATGGGGCACCCTTGGGTGGCACCCAGATCTGCGATGTTACACATATATCTTAGTTTAACCCACTCATTAACCCTTTTAACATTAACCGTTGTAATAAATTTTTCAATCTCCACGAGGAGTGAAAGTAATTTTAAATATTATGCTAAAAATATATTAATTATATAATATAAAATTTACCATTGAATTGGGTAATGATATATTTTTTATGTTTTTCTAATGATTTAATAAATACTTTTTAAACATTAAATACCATTTAATGTTTTTTCAAAAATATTCACAAAATTTAAATTTAAAGACATACAGATAATAATATAATTATAATATAAACCTTATAATATCACTTAACAATTATAATTATCCCTAAAATTCACATTACATAATAATTAATCCAAAAAATATCACTTTTAATGTTTTTTAAATCATTTTCATGATTATTATACTGCTTGTACAAGAATTACGTCGATGTTATGTATGCATTTTAGAGAATTTAATTTTTTTTATTTTTTTAATGTAATATCATAAATAAAATTAAATAATATAAAAAACCCATTATAAACATTCATAACATATATTTATCCCTATGAAATCACATTATATATTTTAAAAGAAAGAAATTGACATTTTTTAATTATTATTTAATTAATATAATATAAATTTCATAATCAAAAGAAAGTGGAATAAAATTTCCATATTTCCAATTTAATGATGATTTTATAATAAATAAAAACTTAAAACGAGATTTAAGAATATAATAGAGATATTTCAATGCCATATCCCTTAATTTTAACCATGTTTAACCCATTTTATCCTTAACCGTGGTGATAAAATTTTACAATGATAACAATTCTTTTTGAAAAAAATAAATGGAAAATTATTACCTAATTTAATCCTCTTGAATAAATATTTGGAATAAAATTTTTAATATTCAATTCATACAATTCATTGTAATTAATTTTTAAATAATTGTGTCAAACAGAGTGAAAACAATTTCTAGAAAAAAACTATTTTATGTATAAAAATAATTGTATAAAAAAAATAAATTATAATATTGATTCCCATAGAATTAATTGATTTTTTTTATAAAATGTGAATTTTTTACTTTAAAATATAAATTATAACGAACCATTTAATTTAATATATTAATATAAAATAAATAATAGTTTTAAAAAAGTAGTTATTTTTTATTAATTACTAAAAAAATAAATATTTTCAATAAAATATAGAAAATTAAACCTAAGATAATTTTTAAATGCTTATTTTAAAAATTATATAAATTTTATAAAAAAAATTTATATAATTTGAGTAAATTATTTATAATATCCATGTGGAAAATGTAATAGAAAACAATACTGAATAAAATGTATTTTTGGTTTATAAAATCACTTTGTTCTCATTCCTTTTATACAAACATAATTAAATTAAAATTAAATCACTTGATTGGATATAAAATATACAAATTAAATTAAATCCATGAAAAATAGTAATTAATTTAATTTATTAATATAAAAAATGTTGTGGAAATGAAAAATATTTCTTCTACCACCTAATGACTTTATCTTCATTTTAACCTATTGATAGCAAATGTATGAATGATTATTCATTTTATTAAGGAAAATATTTATACATATATTTCCGATTTTTTTAATCCTATTCACAACCACTAATTTAATTAATTTATTATAATTTTTATATTTCAACAATATTTTAATAGTATATGAGAATTCATTTTAATCTTGAAATTTCGTGTGACACACATAATCAAACATAGTATACTATTAAATAGATACAAATTTAAATCTCAGGGTGTGACATTATCCCCCTAAGGAAATGATATCCTCATGATTTTTATATATGTATGATAAAAAAAGGATTTAAAAAACCATCCCAAATTAACTTCTAGAAGTGAAATATAAAACATGTGATCACAAAAAGAAAATCCATTTTAATATTAAAAAACCTTTGTTGAAATTCCACATCATAAAAATGGATAATAAAACATCCTTTTGAAAGGCATAAAAATAAAAGTATCAAGGTCACCTAGAATAACCCTAATTAAATTCCAAAATAAGGATAACATTTGTAGGAAGTGAAAATATATAATTAAAAGAAGATAAATTTAAGAGATAACACTATACAATTATGAGAAGAAAAAAAATTTCATTTTCCCAAAAAAAAAGAGGAGATCCCATAAATTCAACAGAAATGACCCTTAATGAATAAGTTTTTTATTTTCAAGATTTTTTTTATAGTTGAGGTATTTTTTAACAAATTAGAATGAGAACATGAGAAAATAAATTTAATTTATTTATTCAAATCCAAAAACACAATTCCATTCTTTAGTTGCATGTTTCAATCATTCTCTATCTCATACAATATTCTAAATACTGGATATCCAGGATTAATATTTCTTATGCCCAAATCCTAAAAATAAACATCTAATAGATCCTAAAATATATAAAATAATAAAACGATACCTTCGTCATTATAATAACCAAAATCGTTAGCACAAGGTAATATAATCAAAAATACGAATAAATCTACATAAAAAGATATAATATATTTATATCCAAAATTTTTATAATAATACCCAAATTCAACAAATATCATTACACAGATAAATAATCCTATATCCAAATTTATAATAATTACCTCAAAAGTAAATAATATATTATCCTAAAATTTTATTATATACCTTCCAGCTTACATAAAAATATGCAATAGGATTATTACCAAATGTCATTCATGTTAAATCACATGTTAAACCCAAGGGTTATATATACCTAAATAATAAATTAAAACCCAATAAAAATCTCCCAAAATAATTTTGATCACCTTAAAATCCCATCAATAAAACCTTGAAAATTTATCTATTCTTTTAAGATTATAATTGATCTTAAGCTATTTAACCAGCAACGGTATCCAAAAATCATAAATTATTCTCAACAAATAATATTATTACCTCTAAAGTAATATAATCCTTTTTTATAATAAAACTATAATTCCCCAAACTTATACAGGATCTATTGCATAAATCATACTCCATACAAATATGGCATCAATTCCAATTGACTTAACTCAAATTTAATAGTCTAAAATTATAATATCAATAACCATAATTGAGTCATTTACATTAAAAATACATTTTAGGTTTATGTTTTTATATAATTAGGATAAAACCCTTTATGTGACAAAAACCATATCATTCCATCCAAAATCAATTATTCGCATTATACACATATTTTTATATTCATTGATAAGTATTCAACATAGCCTATAATATTCTCAACACATAATAATCTTATAAACATAAATTAACATTATTATTCATAACATGGGTAATGCAAACATAATAAAATAAAACTTAGATGCTTAGTAATGTTAGACATAGGAATTAAAAAATTAATATCATTAGTGAGAATAAGATGTGCATATGGGTATGAGAACATAATAGAATAATATAAGATAATTCATACCCATAAAAACCTAGATCATAAAACATGAATTATGAAATATAAATTTATCATTAGATAAAAGGAATTTGAGTCAACAATAATGATCCATTTGAAAACAATCTCGCTCACAAGAACCATTAGAACTCCTTGAAAGTATAAATAAATCATATTTGTATCTAGGAACATCATAATTTCATCATGGAATGGCCTAAAAAATAAAATTACCACATTATATTATTAGTAACATAAAAATAATTATCTTTATAATCTCTTTATAGTTTCTTATATATAGAAAACTCTTTCACCTATTAAAAGTAACTTCTATCCAATTAACGCTGTCACGTTATTAAATGCATTAAAGGCTTATATTGGGGTCAACAATCTTCATGATAAATACCTGGCTCAACTTCCATCATGACCAATTTACAAGAAACATAACCTTAATAAAGTACATAATGTTTTTATTTCATAAAAAACCATAAAAAACCATCAATCTCTTCATAACATGATTTACTTGTGGAAACTAAATGCATTTCACATAAATTCTATTTACAAAATAATCATAATCCATATAGAAAAAGGGTTTTGATGGTATAATTGGCTAGTATCTCTATTTATTGTATGGATCATTTAAAATATGATGAAATATATAATAAACACTATAATAAAAAAATTTATAAATAAAATTCTAAAAAAACCAAGATTAAATACCAATTTTTTGGTAAATTTTGAAAAACGTAAAATTTATTGAACAATAAGAAAATTATTTTCTTTGGAAAACAATAGATAAATGAAAAGGGATATTCATAATTAATAATGTACATAGTATTGGGGAAAGGATATCAAGTGGTGAATTTTAAGGAAAATATTTATTTCATACTTTTGTAAGGATATTCCAAAGTGAACCATGTATAAAACATTAATAATATTAATTTTAAAAATCCTTTAAAATAGTATAAAAGACCATGTAAAAAAGAATTTGGAAAACATATATGTTTAAAAAATAAAATTATTGATAAAAGATAAAGAATAATAGGGAAAATATTTTGGGTAAAATTCTTTAAAACTTATGAATCTATTTGTTTAACTAAATCCAATTTTCTTGGCGTTTAAAAGTCACAACTCCTTGAAAAATAAAACCGTAGATTAATTTGAAAAAAAAATTTAATTTCTAGAAAAGTATCATAAATTAAATTCATTTATAATATATAATTGAAGTAAATTAGAGTATGTGGTGAATACAGAACATATCTCAGTGGGGGGGATTATGGGCATAAAACCCATATGCCTTTAGTTACATTTGAATGAAAATTCATTAAAATATCGAACAAGAAATGGATTTATAATTACCTTCGATTACATTAAATAATATGTCAAAAATAATTCATGGGGAAGTACATACGCTATATAAAATTAATCATGGTGAAAAACATGAAACTTGCCTCAAGAAATTAAAATTGGGACAAAGAAAACCCATGTGATTTTATATATTTGAATCAATATCCCATTAAAGATAAAATTTTAAAAAGGAAATTTAAATATCATGATCATATATTTATTAGTGATATAATAATTTAATATTATTTATATACACCATTTAAATAGAATAGGTTCATATTGTGAAACATGTCTCAAGGAAGGGATTTTGGGATAAGAAAACCATTTAAAGGATCATAACATCTGAATTCAAAATAATTACATGAATTGATTATGTGAAAAAATATGAATAAAAACAAAAAAAAAATTAAAAAACATCATAAAAAATAATACCCCATTTAACACACAATCTTGGCATAAAATAATCAATGATGAAGTGACATAATTCAATGGAAATAAATTGAGTTTAGAAACACCTTACCCCGAGTCTCGATTTGTTACATACTTTCAACATCTTATAGAATAATAAAATTTTATTAATTATTTAAATGATTAAAAACAATTTTATGTTTTATTAAATTATAATTAACCCTTCTATTTTAGTTATTACCTTTTTATTATATATTTACAACATTGGTCATGTTAATATCATTCGTCTTGCGGATATTCGATTCATGAATCCAAAACAACTTTTGTAGGTTGACTGTGTTCAAAGGTTTCATGGTTCTATAACCTCTATTATATTATTTTGACACCCAATATTTTATTTTATATTCCTTAAAAAGGATACCATGTTCAATTTCATGTGCAACACATAATATCATGTTTAAAAACAAACTACAATATATTTTTAAAATATTATTTAAATATGACTATCATACCCAAGATATTGAATTGGAGGGTATGAATAGTAGTTACCATAAAATGATATATATATAAAATTTATTTTATTAACATAATGAATAATTATTTGTACATTTATTATCAATTGGATAGAAATGAAGATAAAATCATTTGATGGTAAAAGAGATATTTTTAATGCAGAGAAATTATTTTTATCTCATTGGATTAAATTAATAAATATTGATGAATGATTTTTCAGAAAATTTCACATTATATAACCAATAAAATGAATTAACATTCATTTTATTTGTGGTTACTAGGAAATGAATGAGACTAAAGTCATTTTATGCTTGAAAAATACATTATATTCAAAAATGGGTTTTATCATATTTTTTTTTCTTGTATATTATAATCAATTTCTACCACTTTTACAAATTTTATTTTATAAAAATTAAATTATTTTTTAAATCATTATATCATAATTTTATTAACATGATTTGTTTTTTGAATTTTATGAATATATTGATTTTTGAGTTAATAGTGAAAAAACCAATTTCGGTAAACCTGTTATTTTATTCCTTTAAATAAATAAAATTTAATGTAGCATAATATTTTTATTTTAAAGTTAATTAATTATTGTTTTTTAAACATAATTAAACTAATTCTATTCCAATCAATACTATACTATATTCTTTTATTAAATAATTTTATCCTTAGAAGGTATTTTTCTAGAAATTATTTATCTCTGCATTTAACATGATAATTAAAAAAATAATTTCTAGAAATTCTTATAATTGATTATAGAAAAATTAATTTAATATTTTTAATTATAGGATAGAAATATTTAAAAATAATTATTTTATTTTTTCTCAAAAATCATTATTACCATGGTGCCATGTTATAACCATTGTAAAGGGAAAGATGTGCAAAAAAATTATAATTATTGGATAAGGATTGAAAATAGATAAATCTCATGAATTAATATCATTAGAAATTATTATTTCATCCATAATCATAATAAATTCAAATATATGGAAATTATTTGGAACTTTCTTTTGATTATGTCCATTAAATTATTTTCTATAAAGAATAATTACAAAATGTGACATTCTATAGTTTTATATTTAAAATATATGTCCATAGGGATAAAAATAATTTTAAAATGGTTATAAATTATTATTTTTAATATAAAAAAATTATATTTATTATATGAATTTCTTTTTAATTTTTTAAATAGTATAATTTTATAAAACACTTATGCAATAGTGACTTAGTTTTTGTGTAAATAGTAGAAAAATCATATAAGTGGATTAAAAAAAATAAAAGTAATACTTTTTTTGGTGAATTATGATTTGTCATTAATTTTATTAGTATTTATAAATGGTATGTATTGGTGAAGCTGATTATATTTTAATTATATTGTTATCTTGATATCTTTAAGTCAAATTCTGCAAATATTCCAAAAATTAGTTTAAATGATATTTAATGCTTCAAATTTTAAAATTATTAAAAAATCATAAAACTATAATAATAAAGAAATTAAATGAGATATTTTTTATTTTATCATTAATGTTCCACTTTTAATTTTAAAAATTATATCCAGGATGCTTAGATATTTAAATATTTGGTACTATAATTATGGTTAAAAGGTTTAATAAGGGGTTAAATCATGAGATAAGGTTTGAAATGGAACATAAATTGTATAAATTTTATTATTTTAATCTATTTGGTCCGTATAATACATATATTTTATTTTATATCACTTTGGATCTTTTTTAAATTAGTTAGACACATAATAAATCTTGATATTTCATATATTTACTAGAGTTCCACCCACCTCACTTATAAAAGGGTACTTTCTCTACTTTCATTCTCACACATTTTTAAACATTAATAAAAACCAATATTTTCTCAAATACCTTCCCAAAATTTATCCCCATGTTCTAGACTTTTTGTTCCCACTATAATACTGACCTTTAAGGGTTAATGATTGATCCAAATGAGGTTTCTCAAAGAGGATGTATAAATCTGAATTGAGTGTTCACATATTTATTTCTTCTTTTACCCCCTTAAAATATTCTATAAACATGATAATATAATAAATAAATTTATTTAAAATATAAAAATTATATTATTTTTAATTGGAAACCCTTATTTATCTCATTTTTCATCATATGGGAAATTAAAACATCTTTCATGCGTTCATGTGGACTACCATCTCCATAAATCAATGTGTTTTTTCCATCATCGCCATTAATATATTATTGTATTGATCAATTTAGTGTATATATAAATTATATTTATTATATAAGTATCATTATATATATATATAATATGTCATCTATTGTCTTATGCATCAACCCGATGGAATGCAAAAAAATATTTCTTATGTAGAACGAACTACCCTATACATAAAATTATATATTTCATTTTTCAATACCTCCTCACATGGATGGTCCTAAGGAAGGATTTAATAAATTTAATAAATATTTATTATATTATCATGATTATGGAGTCATAAATTTTTTTCTCAATATATTGAAAAATGGAAACATCACTCATGTGCATGTTCATACTACTACCTCTATGAAATGATGTATTTAATTTTTCAATAATTTAATATTCATATTTTTATAATAGTGTATTTAATGAATAAAAATTATATATATTTCATGATTAATATTATAGATATGATTGAATTATGAATTTTTTTTCCATAGTCAACATAACAAATTCATTTCAAAATTTTGAACCAAACATCCTCAAAACATCTCATATGAATTTATAAGACATTATAACTATAAAACTTATTGTAATAAATTAAATAAAAGGGTTGATGATAAAGAAATAAACCTAAAAAGATATTTATCTTTTAAAAAATTAATATAATGTTATTAATCATGAAGATGAAGAACATGATTGACAATTGAGGACTTAAGGTATGGGGTTTCTTAACTCAATTTCATTCCATTAGTTTATGAAACTTATTCATTGATTATGTTATGATAATATTATGTGTGAAATGATATGTGATTATTTTATGTTTTATGTAATTTTTTTGTGTATTTCAATTTGAATTTTATAATCAATTTATGTATTGATTCTCACTTCAAATATTATGATCTTTGTAACAGTTTTCTACTTCTAAAATCCCTTCATTGAGACATGTTAGATATTTTGAACTGATTTTTATATGGATTATATAATTCCTCTCGAAATATTATATCTTGAATAAATATATTATCGTGATATATAAATATCCTTTTGGTGTTTTCTCCTTTATGAGGAATTAATTGAAATGTTATAAAATTCATAAAGGTTGTTTTTGTTTTAATTTCATTTTCAGAATACTTATTTCAGGTCATACACCATAATTCATTTTATATGGCGCAGATAATACATCATTAATGTATTATGAAATTTTATTTCATGTATTAATGTTATTAGGAAACCTTTTTTCATGATCTATATTTCAATAGATTTTGATTCCAAATTTACTAACATCGTAAGAGTTTTCTACACTCAACTTTCCCCTTATTGAGATATGTTCTATATTAACCAATTACATTCCTTTGTGTGGTGTATATAATACTAATGAATTTAATTTATGAAAATTTTAATGAAAAATAATTATTTTACTACAAATTCATCTACTGTTTTCTTTATAATTTATTTTTAAATCATAAAGTCTTTTAAAATGGGTGTTATATAAATTAATTGATTAATAAGTTTTAAAGTCTTTTAACAGAACTATTTCCCCCTTTTTTCTTTATATTATTTCAATAAAATTATTTTATAAACCTAAATAATATCATAATGTTTTTATGGTCTTTTACATTGTTTTAAAATATTTTAAAAAGAATTTTATTAATATTTTATGAATGATTAACTTTGGTCTCTCTTAACAGAAGTATGAAATAAGAGTTTTCATTATCATTTAATACACGATCACTCTTTTGTAAATATATAATTTTCTCATTATAATAACCCATATTAAATTAAGATGTTTTTAAAGAAAATATTTTTACATTTTCTATGAATTTTTATATTTTTAAAGGTTACCAAAAGATTGGAGTATTTAATTTGGTTTATTTTCAATGAATATTTATAAATGTATTTATTAAATATTTTTCATCCACTAAAACATTTCAGAATGGTAATTATGCTTAAGTGGGTATATTATCCAACAAAACAATTTAATTCCATTTTTTATATGGTTCATATTTCTATTTTAAAAATAATCATCACCAAAATAATTTCATTTCCATGAGTAAATGAAATTATGAAGGGAATGGTGGTTGTTTCTATAAGTTTTATGATGAAATGAAATATTTATATACTTTATTTGGGTTATTATTCTTGTAAATTTACTATTATGATGGGTTAAACCAATATAAATCATGATAAAAAGTGATCTCTATATAGATCTTCAGCTCATTAGGTAATGTGAAAAAAGTTAATTGGTTGGAAGTTACTACAAAGAGATGACATGGTTTTCTATACATAAGAAACTCATAAGAGATGATGGAGTTATCTGTGAGGAAGCGACTCTAAATAGAAAAAGGGAATTATTCTTTGTAGGTGAATCCATTATAATGGTATGATGTTACAAGATACCAACATGATTTCTCTATTCTTTCTATGAGTTATAATTGTTCCTTTAAAAAATATTATTCTTTATAGATCATGATTGTTGACTCAAATGTCACTTGTATTATTCTAAATCTATATTACATGATTCATGTATTATAATCCAAGTTTTTTAGTTATAGAATATCTATTTTTATTATCATGTACTTTTATTATATTCTCAAACACATTTACTCATAATATGATTAATGATGATATTAAATTGTTAATACATATGTTTACCCTTACTTAGTGTTTCATCTAACTTTTATTATGTTTCTGTTTCCTTTATTATGAATAATTATTTTACGTATGTTATTTGTAAAATGGATTGATGTGTAGATAATTTTATGGGAGATATTTAAGACTTATCATGGAATAATAAAACCTGGGTATAATGAAAAAATTGTCTTTTGGAAGGAAAATACAGGTTTAGTTATGTAAAGTATTTTTTCAAAACTCTATAAAACTATAAACTAAAATATATTTGGGATATAATTGAATCATTTATAGTTACTAATATTTTAATTATGGACAATTAATTTTGAGTCAAATAATTTAGTATCAAATCAAGATTCCTAAAGAGTTTGATTTTATCCTAGGATCCAGGTGTAGAGGTTTGTGGTGTCATAGTAGGCATCATATTAAGGGTTTAGATAAATTTAGCAGTTAAGATATTATTAGTTGAGGATAATTTATGATTGATTGATATAATCATTGGTTAAATAGTATATAATAGATCCTAAGTTTAAAGTCATATATACCCTTTAGAGGCTTTAAGTGATGGAATTTTAAGGTGATCAACAATATTTTGGGAAACATTTTATTGGGTTTTAATAGAATATTGAGATATATGTAACCCTAAGTTTTAACATGTGATTTAGTAAGAAGGTTCTTCTTGAATAATTTTATTAAATGTTTTGGTGTAATAAAAAATGTATAAAATAACTTTTTAGATTAATGTGTTCTTTGATGTGGATAAAATTATGGTTAATTGAGAGATATGGTTATTATTTTAAAATTATTTAAGTTGAAATTTTGGTATTATTATTAAAATTTTGGAGATAACTATATTATTTATTCATGTGAAGGTTAATTCATTTTGGGTATTATCTTACCTTATGCTAACCGTTTTTGTTTTACTAATGAAAGAATGAATAACTTTTCATACTTTTATGGATTTCATAGTCCATTAGAGGTTTATTTTTAAACATTATGTGTAAGAAATATTCATACTAGATACTCTTAATATGGAATATGGGATGAAATAATAATTGATTGAAACACACAACCAATTGAAGAAATTTAATTAATGGATTTGAAGAAATAATGTAAATATATTTTCTTATGTTCTTTATCTATAATGTAAAAAATTATTTAAATCTATAAAAAGAATCTTGAAAGTGAAATTTTTATCATTTTATGATCATTTCTAAGGAATTTTGGAGAATTCTCTTTTTGGTTAAAATTTTATTTTTTCCTCATAAATGTATTAAATTTCTATTAAATGGATCTTTTTTGATTGTCCATATTTTCACTTCTCACGAATTGTCTCCCTATTTAGGAAACCAAAAATGTTTATTCTAGGTAAAACTAACACTAATATTTTTCTTCTATTAAAAAGAATTTTTTATTATTCCTTTTTATGATGTAGAATTTCAATAGTAGTTTTTTAAATGTTAAAGAGGATTTTTTACTTTCATAATCATATGTTTTATATTCCACTTCTTGGAATTGATTATAGAAATATTATTAATCCATTGTTCTCTAGAGACATGAAAAAAATTGAAAGAATGAAATTTAATTATGGGGAGGAGAGAATGTGACACCGTGAGGTTTTATTTTATATTATTTTAAAAGGATATTATATAAGATTGTGTGTGCCACATTCAATGTCGTGATTGAAAGCAAAATGGGTTATACTGTTAGAATATTTTTTTATATTCACGGTTTTAATAAAGCTGTTTTATTTCTAGGTATTGAAATGAGTAACCACATTATGAAATGTGTTTATAAAGTTATTCAATAACAAAATGAATAATTATTCAGTATTTTTATATATTAGTAAAAATTAAAGTTAAAATCATTTGATGGTAAAAGTGATTTTGTTCATTTGAACAACATATTTTTATCTTAATATATTAGATTAATAACTATCGATGAATGTTTTTTATGAAATGTGTATATAATTTATACAATAAAATGAATGAACATTAATGTCATTATAGTAAATGGGAAGGGAATAAGAAAAATGTTTTTATGTTTTTAAAAAACATTTCCTTAAAAAATGGCTTTTATTTAATTTTATTTGTGAATATTATAATTAAATTTATAAACCATTATAAATTGAATTTTATAAAATAAACTGAATTTTTTAAATCAGAATTTTAAAATTATTTTAGGCTTAATTATTCGGAATTTTATGAATTAATTGATTTTTGAGTAAATAATGAAAAATACCAATTTTTTTACAAACATATTATTTATTTTATTTAGATAATATAAAATAAATGTAAAATTATATTTTGGATTAAAAAAATAATATTATTTTATTAAAATTAATTCAATTAATTATTAAATAATTAATATTATATTTTTTTTGTAAAATCATCTTTATGCTGAAAAATGTATTTTTGGGAAACTAGTTTTTCTGTGTTTAAAACCCTTATTTTAAAATTAATTTCTGCCAATTCAAGTGAATGAATATTGAGAAATGTTTTTAATATTTGGAATAATTAATATCAAATTATGTAATAACATTATTTTTTATTTTTGTTCATAAATAATTGTCTGCATGGTAAAAACTTATCACCATAGTTATGGCTAAAATGGGTTAGACAGGGTTAAAATTATCAGATAAGGATCTAAAATATCTCAATCACTTTAATTAATTTCATTTATTTTTTTATGTGACAAATCATTTTTATAACATGGAATATATGGAAATTTTATTCTACATTCTTATGATTATGACCTTTATATTATTTTAATTATAGAATAATTGCAAATTGTCACTTTGATTTTGTTAATATATCTAATATGAGGACATTAGGATAAAAAAAGTTATGAAAATTATAAATGAATAATTTTAATATTAATAAATTATATTTATGATTAAAAATTATTTTATGTTTATAAAACTATATAATTTACTAAAATGCATACGTAACCCCAACACCATCCCTGTGAAAATAGAATAAAATCCAAAAGATGATTTTAAAAACATTAAAAGTAATATTTTTTGGATTAATTATTATTTAAAATGAATGTTATTAATACTTATAAAGGTATGTTTTGGTTAAATTTTCTATTGTATTATTATATTGTGATATTTATATCTTTAAAATAAAATTTTGTGAATATATCTGAAAAATATTTTAATGGTATTCCTTATTTAAAAAATATTTCTAAATAATTAGAAATTCATAAAAATTATATAATAACTCAATTAGATGGGAAGGATTCTATGAAAAATTAAATGTTCCATTTTTTATTTTTAAATTTACTTTCACGACCCTTAGATATTGAAATATTTGTTAACATAGTTATGGATAAAAGGGTTATTGAGTTATTTAAACTATCAAATAAGGGTAAAATTACACTTAAACTTTTATAAATTTTATTTTATGAGTTTATTTAGAACTTATATTCCTTATCATATATTTTATGATAATTTGTTTCCATTTTTCATGATTTAGACACATATTATATATTAATATTTCATGTATTTATAAGATTTCCACCTGCCTCTCTTATATAAGGGTTCCCCCATCCTCTCATCCTCACCAATATTTTTCTATTTATCTTGAATTATATCTAACTAAATACCTTAATGAACTAACTCTCTATGTCTTATAGTTTCTATTCTCACTAATATAAAATCCTAAATGTATTAAGGTGTAAGATAGAGGAGGCTTCTCAAAGAAGAGGTATAACTCTAAATTGATTGTTTTAGGTTATTTCATCTTCAAAATACTTAAAATATCATATAACCACGATCATATATTTAAATTAGTATATTACATATACTGTAATGTTATTATGTTGATGTAATTACCCTTATTAATATCTTTTTCCATTATACGAGAAATGAAAACATCAATTGTTGATACGTGTTAACTACCATATCTAAGAAGCGGTGTGTTTAGTTTTTCACCTTTTCCTTTCATGAAAGGTAATAATGATAGATTTATTGTATATATATATATGATATTTATGACATAATTATAATTTTTTAAGATAACATATCTTCTAATTTATTACCCTTCAACTCGAGGAGAAGTCGAAACATTTCGCTTGTGTGTACATACAAACCATCATCTCCACATGGTGATATATTTCATTTTCCAATACTACATCTCATGGATGGTCATGAAGATTTATGTAACTAATGGATTTAATATTTATTATTATATTATCATTTTATAAATATAGATGTTAATTTATCTTCTTTATTTTCCATCCATTTGGAAATGGAAACATTGCTCATGTTTACGTGTGGGTTACAACCTCCATGAAATGATGAATGTAATTTTTCATGATTTATTCACATGGGTGGTTATAATAGAGTTTTCACTGTATAAAAATTATAATTATTTCATGATTAATATTCTAGATATTATGGAACTATTAACACTTTGGACATGGTCAAATTACCATTTTTTTGGAATTATGAATAGAACATCCTCAAAATGCCTGATATGAATATAACTGATGTTGGATGTATATAAGACATGGTAATTAATTACATAAGAGGGTTATTTATAAGGGAATAAACCTGAGTATTTTTATTAATCATGTAAGTATTTCATATAATTTTATTAATAAAAAAGATAGATAACATATGTGAGAATTAAAGACATGCAATAAGAGGTTTCCTAACCTAACTTTCTTTCCATAGGTTAAGTAACTTCTTCATTGATTATGTTATCCTAAGAAATAATATATAATTATTTTTTTGTATTTACACTTGTTTTAGATTTGATTCATATGACCACTTTTTGAATTTATTCTCACTTCAAATGTTATGATCATTAAAAAGGTTTCTCCTCTTAAAATTCGTTCTTTGAGACATGTTTCATATTATGCACATATTTATTTTAATATGATGTATATAATGAATTTTAAAATTTTATATCATGAATAAATCTATGAACATGATATTTAATGTTCCTTTTGAAGTTCACTCGTTTATGAGATATTGACTCAAATATTATAAAAATAATAAGGGTTTTTTTATTTAAATTTGTTTAGACATGTTTGAGGTCATGCAATATGATTTCTTTTATATGGTATAATGTATAATACCACAATATTTTATGAAATAGTTATATATAAATAATTTATTTGAAGTATTTCCTTACATACAACCCCATGTTTAAACGAACCATGATATATTAATGAAATTTTATAATTTAATGTGACAGTTATCACATATCCATTAGATTGGTGGGTATGAATAAGACAGAATAATTTATGTAATTTTTTTGGTTTAAACATATATAATATTTATTCCCATGTTTCAAATTTATTATAAATGAAAATAAAAATCTTTTTAATGTAAATGATATTTTTTTCATCTAAAAAAATATTTTGATGAGGGTAATGTGTTTTTATCTTAAATTAATCACCATTGGTGAATGATTTTTTTTGAAATTTATATATTATTTATTCCATATTTTTTTATATTCATATAATTTTTTTTCTAGGAACAGGATAATAATAAATCTATTTTTATTCTTAAAAAATTAGTTTTTCTAAAAAACAAATATCATCGCATATTGCACACTTATTTAAAAATGAATTCCTTGCACTTATATAAATTTAATAATGAAATATAGATTATTTTTTTGGAATTCGGAGAATAAAATTTGTTAAATAGGTCTCTTTTAAATTTGGTCATTATGAATAGAAACCTTGGAAAAGTTTATGTCACTATAGTATGGGTAAAATAGGTAGAATTGAGTTAAATAAATGTGATAAGGCATTAAAGTTTCTATAACACTTGAATTTAATATATTGGATTAGTTGAGTTTATACATGTCTATAAATTAGTTGAATATAAGGCCACATGGTTCAATTTTCCTTTAATAATGAACTTTGCATTAATTTAAGAAAATAATAAATACAAAATGTCACCCTCTTGAATTTAATATCTCTAAAACTTTTACATAAGGATAAAAAGAGGGCAATTTCACTTCTAACAATTTATTTTAAATATAGAATAATTGTTTTTATCATTGTAATTTATATTCAATTTTTAGTGATTTAATAATTTCCTTAAATTCTTATTAAATATTGAAAAATATTTATAAAATTAATAGAAAATAAAATAAATTAGTTAATATATTAAAATTAATATAATTTGGAAGAATTATTTAAATCCTTGACGTTTTTATTTATAATATATTATATAAATTTTAATGATTTATAATCAAATTCCTTTGTTTTTATGATGTTTTCAATGTCAAATTAGATGAATAGTTCTAAGAACGACACTAACAGTTATTTATAATAAATAATATTTTATTAAAAGAATAAAAATTCAGGAAAATTTTATATTCATCCAAGTTAATGAGATATTGATTAAAATATATTTTTTATCATTTATGGATCACTTATCCTTTTACTGTAATTTTTTTGAAATATAAAGTGTAAAAAAATTGATATCAAATTTATCATTAAAAGAGCTAGTGAGGGGTTAAAACAATTAGATAAGGGTGAAAAAATAACCACAAATGTGAAAAATGTATTATATGAGTGTATTTAGGCTGACCATAATATTATATTTAAATTATATCAATTTGTCTTCATTTTCCTTGATAATTAATTTATATTAATATTATACTTTAAGTAATTTGAAGAGTACCTCTCCCCTCACATATAAAAGGGAACCCATAACCACTCTTCCTCACACCTTCAAAGAATTATAGTTCATAAAATCTATAACATAAAACCATCATAACTCCCTTAAAAACATTCTAGGACTTATGGTGATTCCAAAATACCATCCCTTCAAGGCTTAAGGTGTAATCCAAAAGATGATTCTCAACAAAGAGGTATAACTATTAACTGAGCATTTTCAATTTTATTTCATTATATAATTCATCAAAATTCTCAGAACCCATTATAAAATAATTAAAATGTATTTTACATATTCTTGATTTTAATTATGATAAAAGAATAACCATTATCCCACTTCTTCTCATCTGTTGGAAAATTATAACATTGCTCGTTCGTACGTGTGGACTACCACTCCCATGAAGTGTTGTGATTCATTTTTTATTTATATTTTACATGGATTGTAATAAGGATAAATTTAATTAATATATATTATAAATATGACATAATAATGATTATATAATGTTGAATTGTTATTTACCTTTTTTTTTCTATCTATCAAAAAGAGAAAACACCGTTCATGCATATGTATGACTCGATGCGATTAATTTTCCTATCTCTATATTTTATATATGAATATACATATATAATGTATATATATGATATTTATATCATGGTTAAAATTCTTGATATTATGGAACCATGATAACATTATAAGGTCCAAAACTACCACACCAAAATTTACATGAAAAATGAAATAGTTAAAACATGAAAATTAAAATTTAAATATGTAATTTTAAATAAACGGGACTTGAAATATTATTATAATATTATATATATGTTACTATAAGTTTGTAAATTTATAAATTGTATATTTGTAATAAATTTTAATTTATTATACAGGAGGATAAATATGTTTGAAGCATGTTGAACTCATCATCAAATCGGGTCCATTTTTATGGAAGGATAAAAGCAACAAAAAAGAATGAAAACCAAGGCCTATGGAGGCTTGAAGTACTATAGGCTGAGAGAATAACCTTGGATTAAAGACACACCCTCAAGTTTAAAGAAATAAATGTTAGGATAAAATACAACTTCAAGGACTTGTTTACCTTCAGAGGCGAGATGATCTGCTAGTTTATTTCAATCTCATTAGGTGTGAGTGAGATTAATTCCATTATTAAGAAGACTACTGCATTTATTTATAATATAAGAGATATACCCTATGGTATTTCCTTTATCTTGTAAGCAACTGTGGATGATCATTGGTTTTATCTCTAATCGAGATAAGAGAATATTCTTCTAAATGCTCATGTTTATCCCAGACAATAACACATTGGACTCTTCCTAGATGCTAGTTCCATTTCCATAGTTGTCCTTAAAGGCTAGAAAAAAACTTCCCATATGATTCTGAGAAACCCTTACTTGATAAGGAATAACTCCTTCTCATGATCCATCTATAATAATCTTGAAGCCATTCTCTGGGGGGAGCCACCACACCCACTGGTCCTAAAACCTTGTGCAAGGGGAATGTGCCACTATGGATGAATCACGGAGTGACCATAGAGAGGGTGATTATTTACATTTTTTAAAGAATGGAACCAGATCTACTATCAAGATTTGAGTCCTTGAGATAATAGAACAAAATGAAAAGGGAAGACCCTAATTTATCTTCTGGTTTCTTGAATTTTATAAGCACCAACACTCTACGTTGAGAATAATGGGAAAATACATTCTTTCTGTGCCCATGTTGTCCGTCCCCTGAAACTATATTTCCAAGAGAAGTTCATCTTGAAGATCCTATGAAGAGTATGATATAAAATCACCGAAAAAACTCCATACTTCTTGGGACTATTCCCCATTAATGAACATGTTATTCATATCCCCATAGCTTTTATTTTAAAAAAAGTTGCAATAAGACGCGAGGGTGATAGCCAACTTTTTGATACTTTCATTAGAGGGAATATTGTGGTTTCTAATATACCAGATAAGAAAGAATTATTTGGAAGGTATTGAGTTAAAAAACACCACTTTTCTCAATCTATTGCTTTGAGTATGAGGAGTAGAGATCATTTGATATTCCATAGCATTAAAATTCCCCATGGAGGAAGGAGAAAATATGCATCTGTCAGGATTCTATTTGGTGATAATAAGATTGAAAGCCTCTTTATTCTTCTCTTCCAAGGCCATCAATATGAAGTTGGGGTAAAGGATTTCTTCTTTGGAGGATATAGTAGGGGTATGGCAGCCCGGATACCCTATCACTTCACCATCCCAATTATGGAACCACAACTGGATGTTCCCCTCACCTACCATCCATTGCGAATATCGTTGAAGGATTGGGATGATGGAGACGATTGAAGAAAAATAATGATATCCATTCATAGTTAGGTTTTCGGCAATACCTCATATTTTACATGACATGGTCTTACCCCACAAGGTGCGACCTTCAATAATTCCCCATGCTAATTATTCATGCATGCATCATATAGTGGAAGCTAAGCTCTTCATGTTGATACCTCCCTCATGGATGTGCTTGGCCATTCTTCACCATGAGACCTATTGTCTTTTCCCCTCTGAAGTAGCATAACAAATGAAACTAGTCATTATTCTATCAATAGTTTTGAAAACCCATGTTGTCACATTGGTGGACGCCATTGAATGCACTAGAATTGTTGACAGTATTCTATTAACTAGAGCGATGTGGACCTCTTAAGAAAGAAGGAAATTCTTTCAGTTGAGGACATGACTGGTGATATTTCTCAACACATGATTAAAGTCCTTGATTAAAATTCTTCCTGGTGAGATAGAAGTACCTAGGTATTCCTGAGGGAACTGGAATCATTGCACGCCCCACCTGCTACTTAGATACATGGATCTCATGGATTCACATTTGTTGGAGATGTAAAACTTACTTTTGTCCTTATTAATGGATTTTCCACTCCAGTAATAGTATTCATCAACAATTCTGATGGTTTCTCAAATTGATCTCTTTCCTGCATTCATGAATATAATTAAATTGTTAGCAATCATAAGATGTGAAACTAACAAGAGGATCTGTTTCCTTCGATAGGGGGTGATGTCTCTATTTAGTATTCCTACGTTAATCATTCAACTTAGAGTATCCTTCAATAAGACAAAACAACTTGGGGAAATTGGATCTCTTTAGCACAACCCATTGTAGCCTTGAAAAACTCATAGGATCACCCCCTTAAATAAACTAAAAGATAGGGAGAACTGAAGCATCTAAAGAGAATATCACCAGCACAAGAAGAGTACCACATGTGAACCAACACTATGTTAATGAAACTCCATTCCATCATGTGATATGCCTTGATCATTCCCATCTTGGTGATAATATTTGACCCTTGAGACATGGTGGATATATCCCTAATCATATCTTGAGTTAGATCCATCCCTCTTTAGATTTATCGTCATTTCACAAAATCGTTCTGCTCGAAGGAGATGCACTGGGGGAGAAAGTCAGAGAACCTCATGTTGATGATACATGCGAAGATATTGTATGGAAAGTTACATAGTCTTATGGTCTGTAATGAGATATAAAGGAGGGATCATTAATCATTAGAAGGAGTACCATGTATGTAGCACATGTGACCCAAGGGAGGCCTCCTCCCGGAAAGAAATCTTGAATCACACATATGATATAACCTTTTATAGTTTCCCATGATCCTCTATAGAAAGATCATGGGAATTTGTCTAGTCCCAGAGCACTATCGAGACTAATCTTCATCATGGATTCATAAATTTCTTCTTCCCCTAGTATATGTTCCATGGATTCATTGATCTAAGAATTTAAAATATTTGATGGATCCCCTAAAAATCCACACCCCCTACCGAGTAGCCTTTAGGAATTGAAGTGTTATGCCTTGAAAGAAGGTCTCTGAAAAGGGTATGCTCTATCCCTCTTACCAAAATTTTATCCCCTTTATTAGATCCATCATCCAACTAGATATTTGTTTTAATGTGACACCACTTCTATCTTATGCATGAATAAAAATATGTGGTGTTTTTGTCACCCTATCTTAACCACATCTTCTTCGAGATTTCCCAAGCCCTTCTCCCCTGAGAAAGGAATAGTTTATCCAATTCATTCTTATTATCCAAAAGCTCAGCAACAATAGTCTCATCACATGTTTCCTCCAAACTTGTTTCAGCTACTCGACTACCCACTTTATGTCTTCGAAGAACTGGTCTGTAGGAGTAAGATTCATATCCTACTAGAGAATCCTATATTTAAGCCACATCAACATGTTATCCAAGGCCACACATATATGAACTCATACTGTTTCCTCCCAAAACATCCTAACCAGCTCCTTGTATCTATTTTTCTCTCACTACTGACTATAAAACTTTAAGATATCATGGTTGAACTGATTTGGGGACATAGAAAGCTCCAACAAAGAGTGATCATAGAAACCACGAACCAGGTGGTTAACTTTCATGTTGTGAAACATGGAGAGGACATAGATGTTGGAGAGACAACGATCTAGATATCTCCAACATCAGCTGTACCCCCATTCATTGTTGAAACAAGTGAATATATCACCCGAATATCCGAAATACCTAAATCATTTTCCCTCCATGAACCAAGAAAAGTCTATACTAGCATTCTTGGGAAATGATCCCCACCGATTCCTCTCCTATGGATCCATAAATACATTGATCTCTACCCTTATTATCCAAGGGAGTACCACTGGGTAAAACACAAAAATTTCTTTCCACAATACCTCCCTCTCTAGATTATCTCATCTGGAATAGATAAATGACATGAGGAGAACACTTATGACACTAGTGATTTTAATGGTGATATATTTCTCCCCAGCCTGAACTGAGTCTGTTTATATTTACTTATTCTAGAACAACCAAATGTGTTCATTATCAGGGTAATCAAGAATGAATTGGTGCATTTTGATCCCACAAGAGAACTCACTTATATTTTTTGGATGTTGTTTATGTTCCAGAATGGCAACCAAATGTACCATGTTCTTCTTCGATTCCAATTCTACATAGTCTGTTTTACCCCATGCTCCCAATCCATATACATTACACATGAGGATGGATATCATTAGGGAAGGAAAGGTCCAACTTTGGCCCTAGGTGGATTGGACTCTGATTGAAGGAAATAGATAAAATCCCATGGTAGTTTTAGATTTTATCGTGATCTATTACACATTTCCGAGCTTTGTTTTGGAAGACCTGGTAATGGAGGAAGAGGTTGAGGTAGGATCTTGGAGGACTTCATCTTTGATACTCTCCATAGTGTCTTAAAGATAATAACAGAGCGCCTCATCATCACCATTAACAAAAAAAGCCAAGGATATGGGCTGAGGAAATATATTCTCATTTTTAGAAAGAGATTTGATAAACTCTTGTAAATATAGTGCTTCCTTGACTCTAATCACCTGGGCTAGCTACCCTTTATGTGAACCTGAGGTCTATATAGGAGCTTCAATGGAGAGAGGAGGAAGGCCCAGAAGAGATGGTGAGAACCCTATTAACAATTACAAAAGAGCCCCCCCTGAAAGGCATTAGGAGGTAACACATATACTACCCAAACCTGTATGAAGCAATGGAAAAGAAACATTCTTACCATATGGGACTATCACTTTGCTTGAGAGAACCTCCCTCACCTTAGAAAAAATATGGGAATCCTTTGGGACTAAAGTAGTCGAAGCTATACCATCACAATCATTTGGAATGGCTGGATGCTCCTCTTGGACAGGAGAAAAACAAGGCCCTATTGCCGAAGGATGAGGTGGGGATCTCACTGAAACTAATCATGCTTCGTGATCCAAAGATTCCTGACACCTTTTACAATGATTTTTTAAGGAATTACCCAAAAGGTGGAAGGATGAGAAATACCTTGGAAAAACTAAAAAAAACATCTTGAATTCACTTAAATGAATCCTGAACATTCAACAAAAGCTTATCCGATATGGGAAGAGATAGATCCAGTTCGATGAAAATCTAGGCAGCCAATGTGTCTTCTCCCCTTTGAGTGTGCTCATACACCCAGATGAATCCTCTAAGAGAGTATCTGATGGCCTAGAGAAGAGATAGGTTCTGGAATGGCAAGGTAAGACTATGAAAACATATCCAAATAGAAGCATGAGCAATCTATTTACCCTTATGAACTTATAAGGACCACTGATCCATGTTTAAGCACCACCAAACACATGATTGAGGGGATAGGAACCACACATTAACGAAATATGCTTCTGATGCCAATATTGAGAAAAAAGAGGTATGATTAATAACAGAGATCCCCAGAGGATTTAAAAAACCCTAAGAAGCCACAAATCTCTTGAAATCCATGAGAGACAGTTTCTCAGATCAAAATCAAGCCACTAGGGTGAATTTCAAACTAGAAACAACATCAAAGAAGGCTAATGTAGGGATCTCTATTGATACCTGATTACCATAATGAGAAACCGAATGGGAGATCAGACAAGAAGCATTGAAGTAAGGCTCATGGGAGGTTCCTGATGAGCTGTATAAAACATCTTTGAAAGACTGATCCTCACCTTAGGCCTTTGGGAAGAGTTATAGAGACCCCTATAGATACAAGGAGATATCATCAAGATGAGACGAGCCTAGATCAAAGGTCACAGTGGCCAGAATCACTGCCGACGAGCGAGCAGCCAAGGGATTGAGACTTCATGATCTACCTCTAAAGAATCTCTAGAACATTCTTGTCATTTTTTTATTCATGAAGATAACATTGTTTATTTCATTTTTACCTCTTGTGTTTTCAATATACCAAAGTAATTTTTTTAAGGAAAAAAAATTATTTATCTCTTCTGTCAAAAATCATTTTTCATATATGTCCATTTTTTCTCAAATTTTTTCAAGAACACTTTTAATAATATTAAAAAATTGTTTAAAATCATTTTTACCCTTGTTTTAGTTTCTAATAAATTGTTTAAAATTAATCTTTCTATCATTTTTATAATTATGTACTTTTTATATTTTATGAATGTTGTGAATGGAGTGTTTGTTTTAAAATACATGGAATGAACATAATTTACCACCATTATGACATATCAATGATTTTTACGATAATTTACAATTTTAAAAGGTTATTTTTAAATAAAATGTTTTATATAATATTCTGGAATTTTTTAGATTTAAAATAAGTGATTTAAAAATGAAAAGGGTGTTTTCTTTAAGAAACATTTCAGGTGATATTTGTAAGGAATTTTCATATAATAAGTAATAATTTTATGTTACTTGTGCTTTATTAAAGATATGATCCTATTATACCACCCTTATTATTTCCATGTATGGTTTTATTATAATGATGATTAGATTCTTATGAAACCCCTCTTTTCTATGGGTTATGTTATGAGGAAATTTTGACATTTTTATGAAACCCATTACCTATCCATGATTTATGATATATAATGAATGATTTATGATCTTGTATAACAAATATTAATATATTATTATTATGAGAAAGGAGATCCTAGAATTTTATATCCCTCCAATGCATTGGGTAAGTAAGGATATCTCATCAGATAATAAGGACCAGAATGGGGAGTTACCAAGTTCAGTCAGGGACTCTGTCTACTCTGATAGTCTTGAGAGTTAACCTTGACTAATGATATGATGGGATGAGGAGTGAACATAATCTACTATTATAGTATTATAAATGAACCATAGATAATTAAATGATGTTCTATGATTATTTATATGCCTAAAATTTACTTCTTATGTCAATATTAATATCTAGTGACTCATATTTTTTGATTCCTTTATGATTCTTGTTTTATGAACAACCATGATTTATTCCATGATTCAATTTACTGATATATTATATTTTAAGTATGGTTTTAAAATGTTAATATCACATTTTTATACCCTTATAATCATGTCATACTTATGTTATCATTTATATATATCTTTTTTACACTTACTAAGCACTGATGTCACCATTTCTTATGTTTCCTTTCCCTAAGATATAAAGAAATATTTTAATTATGTTTTGTATAAGAAGGGAGATATTTGTGAAGAACTAGGTGGGATATGATTGAAATCTCTTATGAATAAGTTTTTTATGTATCCATGTTTCCAAATAATCTAAACCTATATTATTCTAGCATGGATTGTAATGTAATATATCAAATATTTATCTAATAAGATATAATATTTATGTTTGAAAAGTATGGATCAATATAATTGGTATTTGAGAAAGGTATAGTTAACATTCGAAATTAGGATGATAAAAATTTAGTGAAATCAATTGTGATAATACATTGTATAATAGAATGTGTAAGTTATAGTAAACAAAAGAGTGTGATTTTCCTTAAAAAACTTCCATGTATGAATACTATAAGTGGACATGATTTTGGAATAGATTAATCTAGGGTTAATAACCCAAAAAATAGTTGACATTGTATATCTTGACTATAATTATGGCTCATGGTGACTGTCTCATTTCTATTTACCTTGTTTGGAACTCACTATGGATATGCTGTGGTTAATTTATAATTTCATTATGAACCATTTTGAAGGATTTCAATACATAATGTCCACAGATGAACTAGTTTAAACATATGGTGTCATGTTTTGAAAATAAGATCATATGATTTAAACATCATATGGATGATTTTAAAGATTATTTGATTTAACACTTTGATTAATGATGTTTTACGGTCACACAAACCATTATGGTTTTATTAATAGATTGAATATAGAATAAAAAGTTGAGGTGGTTTTAGGTACAATCAAATATTTAATTATCTTATTTCATTTGAATCTTACAAATTCCATTATATCATGAAACATATATTGGGATGATAATTCATAACTCAATTTCTATACGTCTAATTGGAAGTGAAAACTCCCAATGGTATAATGATTTAATCTAAATTCTTTATTATTTTTCAATTGTTGTTTGTGGGAATGTGATTCCTCCAAATCTCATTATTCTCCCTTTAGTTAAATTTGATGTCATCTTAGGCATGTACTAAATTTATTTACATAAATACAACATTAATTGGTGAGGAAGGGGAGTCAAGTTTGTTATTTTTAACCCAGAAATGATATTCTATTAGTGTGATAATAAATATGAACTTATAATGGAAATTACATCCATTATATTGGTCTTGATTTCTATTCAAAATTGTGTTTTTCTTATACGTTTGAGGAGAAACTTATCATTTAAGATGTTCCCATTGTACAAGATTTTTTTGATGTTTTTCTAAAGCATTACGTAATACTCCACCAAATCATGAAGTCAATTTTCAATATAAATCATACATTGTGATACAACTATTTCAAATATTCCATATAGAATGTCCTGATTGAGTTGCATGAATTCATGAACAAACTCAAGGAGAATCTTGATAAGTGATTCATTCGTCTAAGTGAATCACCTAAGGGTGAACCAATTAATTATATTAAGAATTTATATAGATCAATGTTACTATATATTGATTACCAGGAACTAAATAAGATCACTATACAAAACATGTATCCTCTACCCCATTTGATGAATTTTTTGATCAACAATGATGAGATCAATAGCTTTTCAAGTTATTACTTCATTCAATATATCATCAATTGAGTTTCAAGAAGGAGTTTATACCCAAAGGAATAATTTCATATAAGGTATGCACAATATGAATTTATAGTTATTCTATTTGTTCTTACAAATATCCCTACCATATTCATGGATTTAATGAATAAAATATTTGGAGATTACCTTGATTAGTTTGTGGTAGTATTTATAGATGATATTCATATATATTCTAAGAGTAAGAAAGATAATGAAGGTAATTTGATGATTATACTAATGAATCTAATAAAGGATAAGTGATATGAAACATTTATTAAGTATGATTTTTGGATATAAAAAGTTTCATTTTTTGGGTCATATAATCTCATGTGAGGTTATATATATTTAGACCCATCAAGAAAAAAAGTTATTAAAAATTGAACTAGAGAAACCAATTTGAATGAGGTATATTGTTTTATTGGTTTGGATGGATATTTTCAACACTTTATAGAGAATTTATCATAGCTATCTATTCCACACCAATGTTGACACATAATGGATCCAAGTTCCTTTGGTGAGATGAATGTGCAAAAAATTTCCTGGAATTGATGAGAAGGTTTGTTATCCCACTTTTACTCAAAAAAACCTATAGGGATTATGGGTTTGTGATATATAGTGAACCATCAAAGAAGGTACCAGGATGTGTCTCCATAATGATTGATATGGTGATATCTTATGCCCCACCCCAACTGAAGGTTCATGAGAAAAATTTCCAAAATCATGATTTGGGGTTATCCGAAATATTTATTTCATTAAATATATGGAAGAATTTTCTTTATAGGGAAAAGTTTGGTATATATACTAATCATAAAATTTTAAATACTATATTCACTTAGAATGATCGGAATATGAAGTAGATAATATGGATAAAGTTGATGAAATATAATGGATGCATAATACATTACCACTATGGGAAAGGAAAAAATGTTATAGATGCTATGATTCAAAAGGATCATTCTATATTATCATTAATGTGGATAAAAATTTCCAATATTTATTTGTTTATAGGGGATGGATCTAGAAATACTAAAGGAAAGGGAGAAATATTATCTTAATCAAATGAGTTTTCAAACATCTATCTATGTGAATATTAAAGTGGTAGAGGAGGATGATGTAAAACAACAGAAGAAGATTGGAAATATTTCAAGATTAAACCTTTATTTTTATTGAATGATAAGGTTCAAGAACAATGAATCTGTACCATTAATAACTAACTTGAATATGGAGTTGTTGGATGAATCTCATAGTTCGCCATTCTCTAATATTTTTTGAATAATGAAGAAGTATATATATCAAAAAGTGTATTTATGGAGAGAAAATATAATGATAGATATTATAGAGTATATTTCCCAGTGATTGGTATATCATTATGTTAATGCTAAGTGATAGAAGTTTAAGGGGATGTTACAAACATCAACTATACAAGAATGTAAGTGGGAAAAATACTATAGAATTTGTCATTGGACTGCCCAAAATATCTATAGGAAATAATTCTATTTGGGTTATAGTTGTTCACCATAAAAATACAACAAACATAATATCCATTAGAGTTGATTTATATCTTAATAAAATTTATATAATATTCTTTAAGGAAGTTCTTAATTTTCAAAGAGAACCCCATTTAATTGTGCCTGATCTGGATCTATGGTTTTCCTCAAAGATTGGTGAATTCTTTGATAGGCTATAAATATAGAGTTGAATTTCAAGAACACTAAACATCCTTAGATATATGTCTTGCATGATATTAAAATTAAAACTCTAGAGGATATTTTGGGGTCTTTTTATATAGATTTCAACAGTGGTTGTGATCAATACCTACCCCTAGTTAAATTTTATTTAAAAAAGTACTTTCACTCAATAATTTAAGAGATCCTTATGAATCAATATATTAGTGTATAAATGCAATATTATTGGATGAATTTTGAAAAATAAATATATTGGGACTTCACCTAGTTGGTGAAATGGAAAAAAATTAGATCTATTCAATAGTTCATAAGGGTATCTCAAAGTTGATAGGAAATTTATATCAGAAATCATTTTTGATATGTAGAAATTGAATATGGTTAAAAGGTATTTATATGAATTTATCCATGTATGCAGTTTGTGCAATTAAATAAAAGAAAATATGAGGCCTAGGTATATTATCCCACTATATATTCTTGATCATTTAAGGACATTAGATTATCATTGTGTGGTTCCAAAAATCTATCTCATGTTCATGATGTGTTCTATGTATTTATCCCGAGGAAGTATATACATGATCCATTACAAGTACTAAACATAGATATTTTTACCCCTATAGCATGATCTTTAATATGAAGAAAAACCTATAGAAATATTGTATCATAAAGATAAATTCATACAGAAACATACTACTAACCTTGTTAAGGTTCTCTAGAGGTATCCTAAATTTGAAGTAGCTCTTTTAAAACTTGAGGATATGTTAAAATAAAGATATCTTTATTTGTTTTGTTTTTGAGTGACATAACTTATAGGGTACAATTCCATTTATTAGTATTAGAATGCAACTTCATGATATTTGAGGATATAGTTCCCTATAAATAAAATTTATTTCTATAAAATATTACTTTAAACACAACGATGAGTATAAACAAACCACGATATACTATTGAAATTTTATTATTTAATGTGACAATTATCTCATAGTTATTGTGTAAGAAGGTATGAACATAACTAAATAAATTATGTAAAATTTATTTTTTACTCATTTATAAATTGTATTAAATTTTTTCTATATTTATTATATAGAAAAATAAAAATCATTTGAATAGAAAATTGAAATTTTTCCAAAAAAATAAATGTGAAAACCGAGTTTTATATTAAATTAATCAGTATTTTTGAATTATTTTAATGAAATTTATTTACTAAATATTCCATAGCATTTTTGAAAAATCATCTAATATTTTTTCTAGGAATGATATATGAATAAATATATTTTTATGGTTAAAAATTACACTTAACTAAAAAATGGTTTTCGTCACATTTCAATCAATTTTTTCTGAAATGAATTTATAGTAATTATAAGAGTTGAATCCTAAAAAATTTATTCTATGTTCGGAATCATTTGGATAAAATTTGGTTAATTAGTCCCTTTTATTTTTTTCCACTATAAATTATAACCTTGATAAGTTTTTCCCCCCTCACTAAGTTTAAAATTTGTAAAATTGGGTTAAAACATTGGGAGAAGAATTTAAAATTTCTATAACACTTTCATTTATCCTATTATATGAGAGGATTTAATACATTTCCATCCAAGTCTTGAATATATTTCCTCCTGTGACATTTTTCATTGATTATGAACTTTTTAATAATTTAACAAAAATAATAAATACACAATATCACTCTCTTGACTTTAATATCCCTAAAATTTTAAACTAAATATTAAAATAATATAATTTCAGTTCATAGTTTTCATAGGAAATATAAATTCATTTTTTATCATGTAAATTTATTTTCTAATTTTAGTGATTTAATAATTACCTTAAATGCTTACACAATAAGGACATATTATTTGTTCAATTAACAAAAAATGAATTTAAAAATAATAAAAGTATTATAATAATGATGAATTATTATGTTCAAAAAAATATTAGATCAATATAATATTTTATAGATGTGCTAAATATTTATATTTTAATTACATTTATATCATGATTTTTTAAAGTAAATGTAAATAAATTGGTTGAAAAAATAATATTAATAATATTTTATACTAAATATTATTTTATTTAATGATTTAAATTTCATTAAAATACCATATTTTTTAATATAATTCTAAATGGTTTAACATATCAACCATGATCCGTTTATTGTTCTTTTTTCCATTTATTCTAACATTCTTGATCATTAAAGAGAATAAAATTAATATCATGGTAATTTTTAAAAGGGTTAATGGGTGGTGGGGGTGGGGGTTTGAAAAATATATGGTTGAAAAAAATGAAAAATCATCAAAATTTTATTGTATATTAAGATATTAAATCATAATCATATTATATTTAATTTATATAAATTTGGATTCATTTTCCAATGAAAATTAAATAAATTAATTTAACACTTTATGTAATTCCAAGAGTTCCTCTCCCCTCACATATAAAAGGGATCCTCATATCCTCTTCAACTAATACATTTTAAGACTTATTTCTAAGTCAGTATCTTCTATAATAACTTCCTAAATCACTTTAAAAAAATACTATATGTTATGGTCTTTGTAAAATACCATAATTTCCAGGTTTAAGGTGTAATCCAAAAGAGGATTCTTAACGAAGAGGTACAAATCTTTACTGAACATTTTCAATTTTATTCCATATTTTACTTCATATGAAATCATGGTATCCATTATAAAATAATTATTTAATTACCTTGCATATTAATAATAATAATTATTATAATGGAGAATCCATTATCCACCTTATTTCCATCTCCTGGAAAATGATAACGTCGATTATGCGTACTTATGGACTACCACCATCATGAAGCGACGTGATTGATTTTTTAACATATTATTGACATGAATGGTAATAAAGTTAAGTTTAATGAATATATATGATAAATATTAAATAATATTTATTATTTAATTGGAATTTTTTATTTACCTTTTCTTTTTTCCATTTTTCAAATAGTGAAAACTTCGTTCAAGCATACGTATGACGTACCATCTCAATTAACCATGTAATTAATTTTTATATCACCATATTTTATGGATGAAACTATATATATATATATAATTAATATATATTATATAAATATAATTATTACCATTTTAAATATCATGGAACCATGATCAATGTACAAGGACCATAATTAGCGTATAATAATTCTTAGGAAAAACAAAATAGTTATCACCCAAAATAATGATTTTAATAAACAAATATTAATAAATGTGTGTATAAATATTATAGGTGGATAATATATGATATTATATTTTTTTTAAATGAATATAGTATATAATTATAATAAATTGTTATTATATTATGGATGAGATTACATTTGAAGAAAGTTGAACTCATGGTAAGGTTTTATATTACAATATCATTATTTAACGGATTTTTTATGATTAAATTTATAATGATAACGATCCAACACTTACCTATATATAATTTATTGGATTTTATTATCCTCTAGTAATTTATGTAGATTATATATTTTTCTTTTATATTTCTTTCATTAAGTACTCATAAGACCAAAATAATTTCTTTAAGGAAAAACAACTTTATTTCTATCTTCAACAAAAATACTTTTTCTTCCATGTACGTGTTTTGTTAAATTTTTTTGAGAATTATTTTTATAATTTAAAATTATTGTTTTAATTAATTTTTACCCAATTTTTACTGTTTTCTAAATTATTTAAAATTAATTTCCATATTATTTTCCTAATGAAGTAATTTTCAATTTTTACGAAAAATGATAAAAAAAATTTTTTCAAGGAATTTTCATATAAGATGAAATCCCTCATGTAAATTATGATTTACTAGGAATTTGATCCAATAGTACAATTATTATTTTTTTATGTTTTACGATTATGATGATGAGATGTTTATAAAACACATTTATTTTTCCTGGGTTATGTTATATTGAAATGTTTCTAAAAACCATTACCTTTCCATGAGTTATGATATACGATAAATGATTTATGATTTTCTGGATCACATATTAATTGATTATGATTATGTGATAGGTAGGGATGAAATTTTATAACCTTCCAATTCATTAGGTAAATATTGATATCTCATAGGATAATATGGAATGGAATATTGAGTGAACCCACTTTAGTAAGGGACTCTATCCACTATAATCGTCTTAGGAGTGGAAGTTGACAAATGATAGAATGAAATAGAATGTGAAACCAATCCACCATGATAGTCATATTAGGGAGTATTTATTAAGGAAATGATTTTCTATTATTTTGTGTATGCAAAAATTTTATGTCTTTTTTCCAGTGTTATGATCCCATGGATCATGATGATTCCTTTATGATTCATATCTTATGAATTACCAATATTTATTCCATAATTCAGTTTTTATGATCTATGATATTATTGGGGTTTTTTTTAAAATGTTATTTTTTATTATGATAAACTTATTTAATGTTATAATTAATATATCATTGATATCTCTCTTGTTTACCATTACCAAGAATCTGAGATCAACATTTATTATATTTCATTCCATCAAGATATGAAGGATGTTTTTATGTATGTTATGCCTATGAAGGGTGATAGTTAAAAATGACTAAGTGGGAGATGATTTATATCTCTTAATAACAAGTTTTTTGTGGGTCCATGTTTCCAAAAACACTAAGCCTATACGATTATGGCATAGATCATAATATTATATATTGAATATTAATAAAATATGATGTAATATTTACATATGAAAATTATGGGTTGATATATAAATAATACCCCCAAAAATATTTTTTAAAATTTTATTTAATGTAATTTAAGGTATTTATATATCCATTTTATGTTATATATTTTAAGGTATTTTTATTCGAAAGTTACTAATGTCGTAAGGGGTTTCAACTCTCAATTTTGTCTTATTGAGATATATTCTATATTCACCACAAAATTTACTTTATGTAATGTATATACTAAAAATGAATTTAATTTGTGATATTATTCGTGAAGATAATTGTTGTTTTGAAATTCATCAATGGTTTTATTTTTTAAGTAGTTTTTAATTTTAGTGGCCAATAAAAATGTTTTATTTAAATTCTTTTATTCAAATTTTATAGACTTTTAACCAAACTCCTTCCCAGAATGTTCTTTATCTTGTTTTGGTAATTTAATTTTATAAAAAAAATGATTTTATAAAGTTATTTTCCATGTAATTTGACATTATTTTAAAGGGGTTTTAAAAGGAATTTTCTTAATGTTTTATGTACAAGTCACCTTGAACTTTTATTAAAAAACTATGAAATACAATTTTCCAAAGAATTCACCAAACAATTTATTTTTCCCACAACTATATAATTTATTCATTGGGAATATCCCTTTTCAAATTTTCATGATTTTCTAAAGAATATAATTTTTCCATTTTTCTTGGAATTATTTTTCAAATTTTACCAAAATAAAAGTTTACTTAATCGATTTTTTTTTCAGGTTATATTTATCAATGTTTTTATTAAAGTATTTTTTATATATATTTCATGTTATTATATATTATTTGTATTAAATTATATGAATAATATATTGTGATACAATCCATATCATTTTCAAGAAGTATTATAATGACATTTCAAAAAGAATTTTCACAAATCCCATTTTGTTTTGATAGGTAAATCAAGTTATAATAGGAATGATGGTTGTTCATTTGATTTTTTATGAATAAATAAAATATTTATGTACTTTATTCATGTTTTGGTTCTTAGATATTTTTGATGATGATAGGTGATCCTGATATAGCTCACGATATTGAGTGATACTAATATAACTCTCCAGTATATCAGGTAATATGATAGAGTTAACTGGATAAAAATCACTCGTAACGGAAGATGAGTTTTTTTTAATATAAGTAACTTGTAAAAGACAAAATAGTTAACTATATAATAGTTAATATAAATATACTATTATAATTATCCTATTTAGGTGATTCCATGATATAATTATGATGTTTTAAGATACCAAAATATTTTCTCTATGCACGATATTAGTTATAATAGTTCCTTTGAACAAGATTGTTTTCAAATTACTAATAATGTTTTACAAAAATGTCACTTTTCTTATATTAATGATATATTTCATGAAACATTTTTTATGAATCAGGTTTTTATGTGTATAAATTATCTTATTTTATGTTCATATACTTTGATCACATTCTCAAACCCCTATACTCAGCTTATACTCATTGATGTATAAACTTTTTAATGCCTATGTTTTCTATTAATGAGTGTTTGATCCCAATTTTATAATATTTTCATTTCCTATGAAAAGAATAATAATGTTAAGTATGTTATGTCTTAATGGGATTCATGTTTAGATAATTTTATGGGATATTTTTAATACCTGTTAAGGAATTAGAAAATATAGTTATAATGGGAAAATTTTCATTTTAGATGGAAAGATATGTGTTTAGTTATATATAGGGTGTATTATTACTTATTTAAAACTATAAACACAAAATTTATTCAAGATATAAGTGAATAAATTATATATATTGATATTTTAATTATTTTATTGTGAAATTTGAGTCACATTAGTTAACTATATAGATGCTATTTTAGGAAATATACATTTTCTTGGAGGTAGTAGTCCAAATGTATACATGAGAGATGTTTTGATTTTATAATTGATAAAAAAGAAAGAAAGTAAATAAAAATTTATCATTAAATAATCATGATCATATAAAAAACATTAAACCATTCATTAAATCCATCATCATGATCATCAATTATTGGTATAATTGAAAAATTAAATACATGGCTTCTTACAGATGGTAGTACAAACATATGTATGAGAGACATTTTCTGTTTTTTATTGGGTTGAAGGGTAAGAAAGTAGATGGTATATTATTTTTAAAGAATTATAATTTTATAAAAAAAAAGATATATAAATTAAATCACGCATTTTAACCATCCATGAATGGCAGTGATGTGAAATAAAAAACATCTCCCCCTGGTGGTTGTAGTCCACATGTATGCATGAATGATGTTTTAATTTCCCATATAATGGAAAAGGAGATGAATAAGAGTTATTCCATAAACATAATAAAATTCACATATATGGAAGAAACTAATTTTATTATGTGATAATACTTATAGATTATTGGAAGGAGTGGGGAGAAGAAATAAACCTGAAGAAACTTGTTTAAGAGTAATAGCTAATTTTGAGAAACCTCCTGTGGCTTACACTTTAAGCATTTTAGGTTGGTATTTTGGTGTGACCACATCCTCTATGAAATGGGGAGGATGGTTGGTAATATATTTGGGTATATCATTGAGGAGACAAATGGATCAAGAGGTATTAGTATAAGAGGAGAGGAGGTTCAATTTTATAAGTGAGGTCGTTGAAAATCTGGTTAATAAATGAAACATTAGTGTATAATAGGTGTCTAACTGATATAAAATAGATCCAAAGTTAAATATAATAAAAAATATGGAGAATAAGGACTAAATAAATTCATATAAATAAATTTAGACAAGTATAATGTAACAACCTAGGTAATGATAAAAAATCATTTTTATATTTATTAGTATTCATGAATTAGATAGTTATTGTAACATCCTAGGTATTTATAGAACAATACATTTTAATATCTATTAATATTTTTTAATTTAATATTAAATTTATTTTAAATGGGACACTATGTATGATTAAGTACCGGAAACACAACAATGAGTTTCTTTGAAATCTTACTTTTCACACAACACTCTGTTATACCGAAAAATAATACAACAATATTAATATTTTACTAAATGGTAGTTAATGACAAGAATTTTTATTAGAAGTAATGAATAGAATTAACTATTTTATAATTTTACATGTTTTTTAAATGTTTTTAAATTTATACAATTAATTTTAGAGGCTTAAAATGAGAATGAATCCAATTTTAAGCATAAAATACTCTAATATTTTTAAAAGGTAGTTTTACCTCCGTTTGATGGATAATCCAATTTAAAAATATAATTTTTTTTCACTTTTATATGTTCTATTTGGTAAAATAAAATCATTCATTAGAAGTGGGACATCAAATTTTACTTCGGCTGAAATTTTGGTATTTTTCTAATAAAATCCATATTTTCATGAATAGTGAAAAATACTGCATTTTAATTCAAAACTTCCATTTCATCTAATTTATTTATAAATTTGTATTGTACATTTAATTGGATTTAATGTTTAATTGCATTATGTTTTTACCATTTAATAAAATTATGGGTATTGGATGCAATTTCACTTTTAAATTGGACATAAACACATGTCAATCTCTTGATAGTTTTTATTTCTTAAAAAACCATTATATGGTTTTAACAATGGGAATTAATTTTAAATTAATTTTTACATATTATATGTTTTAAATTTCAAAAATAGTATTCCATATTTTGAATCATAATTTTCAGTTTATGTAAAAAGTTAGCTTTTTTTAGACATTATGAATTGTAACTTCAGTAGTTATTTTTATTTACCATGGTTAAAGGGTAAATTAGGAAAATTAGGGTAAAAAAATAATATTATAATAATAATAAACAATGATAAAACGTTTTCTAATTCTATTTGATGAGATATTTTCAAATATTATCATCCATGGTTCGAAATGTCTTCGATAATCCCACAATGAAGTCCAGGGATATATTTTCCCATTTCCACTCCGGCATCAGTAAAGACTGAAGCATCCCTTTCGGTAACTAGAACTCTGCTTTAACCTATTGACAAGTAAACCACTTCATAGTAAAATTAGTAATATCTCTTTTCATTCCATCCCACCAATAATACAACCAAAGATCTTTGTACATCTTAATACTGCTAGGATGAACTGAAAATAGAGAACTATGATCTTCAAATAATAATTCATTCTTCAACTGTGAATCATAGGGCACACATAATATCCTCACAAACCTCAAAACACAATCATTATCAAGGTTAAAATTAGGCAAATTACCCTTTGGAACCAACTCTACCTTTTTCTGCAACTCACTATCTTCTTTCTGTGCTTTCTTAATTCTGTCTGATAGAGATGATTTCACTGACACCTGAAATAGAAAAAAGTAATTTACTGCACCAAAAATTTCTATTTAAAAGTTTATAAAGTAAAAAAACAAAGGATCTCATTTCAAATGTAGCATGGTTAATGAAGAATTACTTTTTTGACTCAAAGAATCAACCACTTTATTTTATTTTTCCGGATGGTAATGGATCATGCAAACATAATCTTTAACTAATTATATCCATGTCCTTTGTCACATTTTTAATTCTTTCTAAGTGAATATATTCTTTAAACTATTGTTGTCAGTATATATTTCACATTTTACTCCATACAAAGGATGCTTCCAAATTTTTAAATAAAAAACAATAGTAGATAATTCCAAATCATGTGTAGGGTAATTTAACTCAAGAGGTTTCAACTGACATGAAGCATAAGAAATTACCTGATAATTCAACATTAGGACACAACCAAGTACTTTAAATGAAGCATCATGTAGATAAGAAACTCACCATTTCTGGAAGTTAGTGCCAAAACTGATGCATTTACCAATCTTATTTTAAATTCTTGAAAAAAATCATCACAATCTTTTATCCAAATGAACTTAAAAACTTTTTGAGTTAACTTAGTCATTTAACTAGATAACCATGAAAAATTCCCAACAAACCTCTGGTAATAACCTGCTAAACCAATAAAACTATGGATCTCAGTTATATTTTTCGGTCTTGGCCAGCCTTCAACAACTTTTGGTCTTCGCTAGTCTTCAATAACTTTTGTTTTAGTAGGATTAATAGTTATGCAATTTTTGGAAACAATTAGACCAAGGAATAAAATACTTTGTATCTAGAATTCACACATGCGGAATTTCCCAAATAGTCTATTTTCTTTTAGGGTTTGAAAGACAACACTTAAATGAATTTTATATTCATATTTACTTTTGGAATAAACCAAAATATCATCAATAAACACGAGCATAAACTTATCTAGAAACTCAAGGAAAATTATATTCATAAAATCCATGAATACGACAAGTGAATTGGTTAACCCAAAAATCATAAATACAAATTCATAATGTAAATATCTTGTACTATATGAGGTCTTTAGAATGTTTTCTTCCTTTTAATTTCAACTGATGGTAACACGACCTCAAATCAATCTTTGAAAAATACCGATCTCCTTAGAGCTGATCAAAAAAATCATCGATATGAGGAAAATGATACTTATTATTAATAGTGATGTTATTCAATTATCTATAGTCAATGCAATGTGTCATTGAAACATATTTCTTTTTAACAAACAAGACATGATCACCCCATGGTGATGTGCTAGGTTGAATGAAACCTTTATATGATAACTCCTACAATTGATTCTTTAACTCTATAAGTTCATTTTGATCCATTCGATAAGGGGGTTTTGAAATTGGCGTAGCATCAAGAACTAATCCAATAGAAAATTCAACTTCCCGAGTAGGTATTATACCAGACAAATCATCAGGAAAAACAACAAGGTACTCATTTACCACTCAAACATCTTTAATCTAAATAGTTTCTTTCTTTTCAACAATATGTGTAATGTAAAATTCATGTACATATTTTAATAGTTTCTCTACTTCTTAATATGTTATCAAAAGTAATGGTTCATTCTTATCAACAAACAAAAAAATATTTCTGAAAAGAAACCTCTTTAGCTCTTTAGTCAATATTATCATGATAAAATGAAAGCCAATCCATACCCAAAATAACATCAAACTCTAATAGAGGCAAAACGAAAATGTTTGCATGTAGATTCTTTTAGTACATTAGGACAATAGCGTTCTTATAATTTATTTTTGTCTCAACATTTCCATTCTAGTGTTTTTACCATAAGTTTGAGATTCATATCTTGAGTGGGAATTCCCAATTTTCTAGAAAAATTATCTAAAATGAATGAATGTGTAGAATATGAATCAAATAGCACATTTTCATAATCTGAATAATAAAAGTGTACCTGATACTACTTCATTTGATGGCCCAACATTTTCTGAAGTAGTTGAAAAGGATTTGACCACCCCTTTATACATGTAGTCCGCTACTTTCCCTCAGTTGATTTCTTCATTGGAAACTCATTTACATAATGACACATTTTATTTCACTAAAAACATTATTCTGATTGTAAATAAGATTTTTTCCTACCATTACCCTGATCTTTTTCAGTGCAATTACGAGCCTTATGTCCCATTTTACCACATTGGTAACACTTACCAGAATTCAAAATTCATTCCCGGACATGTTTTTTTCCTCAATTTTCACTAATTATAAACTTATGTTTCTGACCATCAGACTTTTTTGAAGTTTTCGTGCCTTTAATCTTCCACGTAGACCTCTTATTCTGCTATTTGTCAAAGAACACATGATCATTGGAAAAATCCATTTCCAACTTCTCCAAATATTGAACAAGTTTTTCATAACTTTTGAACTCATGAGAAGATAAATCTCTTAGATAATTTGGCTTTAATTCTGAGTAAAATGATGGATTTTACTATCAAGATCTTGTATAAAGATTGTATCATACCTTACTAGTTGATTGAATTTTGATTCATAAGTATCCACCAAGTCATCTTAAAACATCAATTTAAATAATTTTTTTCTATCCTAAGATAAATCACGTCAGGAAAATATTTATCAAGAAACATAACTTTGAATTCATCCCAATCAAGAGTATCAATCTCCTCACTATCCATGATATTTTTCACCAACGACCACCACTGATCGACTTCACCTTCAAAATAGTAAACAAAAAGACTAACATTTTGATGTTTTGATCACCCCATGGAATCAAAAATCATCTCCTATGATTTAATCCACCCATCATCTAGCACATGGTCATATGATCCTATGAATGATGGTGGGTGTTGGCGCATTAAATGCTCTATTACTAACATGTTCTTATATGATTTATCTAGATGGTATCGTTTATCGATACCCCCTCCATTTATAACATGAGTCAATTGTGCCATCACAACAACAAAATGTTTAGTTCTGATTCTGACCATCTCAGGTTGCTGATTGGGAAGTTTGTGTTCCTCCTGATTTCGTCCCACCACAACTGCCCTTTATCCTATATGGAAAACCCTTCTGAACACAGAAATAGCTTAGTCGAAGAAATATGGTAATATGTAAATGCTATATCATTTCAATATTAACATAAATTAATTTATGAATATTAATTTAACAATATCCTAACTCCTAAAGTTATCTAAAACGACCTCTGATTCCAACTATAAGGACCCAGCCTTAAACAATAAATAATCATGAAATAAGTTAATAATTCACATTGGGGATCTTTTTATGTTCAAAGTTTTAGATAATTAGGCCATAACTATTGAATTACATCTCAAATATTACAATGTAAACTCTTATACTTAGTGTCCATTTTTTTCATAAAATAAAAACTCCTAAAAAAGAGTCATGTCTAGTTCCATGTTTTCAACTGCATGACTTTTCCATAATCCCAACCATGACCTTATTTTTCATTATGTCCTTTGAAAAACATTTCAAAACATGGGATGAGTAAAAAAAGATCAGCAAGGGTTATAAAATAATGAAATAAAAAATTAGTCCATAAATACATACCAAGCATAAGATCTTTAACATACCTCATTAAATAATAAAATTTATGAATAAAACATATAAATGATAAATCATAAAGGTAACTTGTGGCATCCACATCGTACTTACATTGTAACTATCACACCAACACAGGGAGTTACATTGGAATACCCATCACAGTATATTCCCTAAATCTCTTAGGAGAAACATTAACACTTACCTCTATCACATTACCCAATGAATTGGAGATATATCTTAGGCTCACCTATACTAGGTTTATCATAGAACCTCCAGTATGTGTAAACAATACCCAAGAACCCTAGCATAATCATAACACATAAAATAAGGATAAAGGAAAGATAACATTTCTACATTCCAATAAAAATATATCATTTCCATATATTGAAATTAATAATCTATTATCAAAACCATTTTCAATACCAAAATACGTAAAAGAGTATTTTTTATTTATTTTCAATTAAAAAACACTATGGCTTCTTAAGTAATCCAATTATCAAATAATACTCATGGTAGAGGAAAGGTCATTGTCACCACGTATGTTAAACAAAGACACATTCCTTTTTTTCAATTAGTAAAATGATTTATAGAAAAATATTCTATTTGAATTAAATTAAAATTCAAATGTTGTTATACACCGTATAAATGAGAGTCGTGTACAAATCAAAATATGACTCAATGAAATGTTATTGAGACGAAGTCCCTTATCTCATGCCCGACTTGACTCATTCATTATTTAATGTCCTGAATAATAAAATAAAGCTAATTTATACTTTATTAAGAACCTTTTTCAATTTTATTATTATTTTATACAATTTATTACAATGTTATAAACAATACATAATCATTAATGTTAATAACTGTCGTTTTGTCGATATTTGGTACTTGGGTCAAAATGAACTTCTTATAATTACAAGTTGTTCATGTGGTCAAAATTCCATTATCTCCAGAATGAAATCAATTATTTAGATTTCATATATATAATATATATATATTATATATATATGTATTTATAATAGTGCATAACATTAGGAGGTAAGAAATGAAATACACCATTCATGGGGATAATAAGTCGTACATACACATGAACACTACTTTCATTTCAATTTTATATTTAATAGAATGAAAACATAATGATACATAGATATATTATAATTATAGTATAATATCATATATATATATATATATAATTTCAGTAACTCCATCCTTTATATGTTCCACTTACAGCATGAACGATTCATATCACTTTGAGGGGGCGGTAGTCCGCACTTCTTCAAATGAAATTTTCGCGTTTACCCATTATGGGAACCATAAAGGTATGATATAATTGAAAAATGTAGAAGAATGATGAAAATATATATATAATATATATCAAATATAAATACCATTACATCTTAATGTTCCCCATAATAGGTGGTAAGATAATATTGAATAATCATTGTTTTGTGAGGCAATAGTTCGCCGTCCACAGAAATAGTATGTTCTTTACCCATTAGATAGAGGTGTGTGTAAGTGTTGTTTGAATAATTATCATAACTAAAACCTAGAATATTAAGTATACTGTTGTTGTTATGTAAATAATTAATAAAAATAGAAAAGGGAGTGGAGAAGTAAAATAAATAATATAACTTGAGGGAAGACATTACCTTTAATCGGGTAACTCCATTTGGTTTGAACCAAAAGGGTTTCTTGAAGCGCCTTATGCATAAGGTAAGGCTTCTAGGTGTAAGAGAGAAATATTAAGAGATTATTTGGGTAGATTTTGGACAATCCAAGAAGCTTGAAAGGTGTTATTAATGTATTAGAGGTGATGAATTTTTATAAGGGGTAGGAAGGGCTCTTTAGGAATGTTTGAAACCATTAATTTATTATAAACTGATTTTCAGATTCATAAAGTACTAAAATCATAATATTAGAAGATAAGATGACTTTTTTTTAGAAATAATATCATCTAATAATAATTGGACAGGTTTCTAATAGTTTTTAAAATTTTATAATCTCATTTATTTAATTCATTTATTAATAAGGTAATCACTACTTCATCATTGTGTCATAGATAATTTTATTTATTTGATGTCTAAAAATTATAAATAAAATACCATGATATAGGAAATATTTTTATCTTTCTAATTCATATTTATAGTCGAAGAGATAACCTATATAACCACATGTAAAAATTGATTTACAAAAAGATATGTGTTTATGCCATTTTTTTCTTTACTTTAAATTAATTATTACAAAGTGTCATTATCACTCTTTAGTGGCTCCATGGGGTCCCGAAATCGACCCAAAAAATGTCCATGGTCAGAAATGTATAAAAAATTAGTATTAGGACACGTGTTATGGTAATTAAATATTATTATAATATTATTTGTTTACCCATATTTACCATATTTACCCTTTAACCATGGTATATAAAATATTTACCGAAGTAAATATTCACGATGTCTAAAAATAAAAGTTACCTATTCACACAATTTGGAACTCATGATTCCAAATATGGATTACATTTTTTTTAAATTCAAAACACATAAGTGGTAGATATTAATTTAATATTAACTTTTCTGTTATGACAAAAAGCGTGTTTTTAAGAAATAATCACTATCAAAATATTTACCTTTGTTTATGTCCAATTTAATAGTGAAATTACTTCCAATGACCAAAATTGGATTAATTGGAAAAAATATAATCCAATTAAACTTTAAAACCAATTAAAATAATATTCTAACTATATAAATAAATTATATTAAAAGGCATCTTTGAATTAAAATGCTGCATTTTCCACTATTCATTATAAATTAACATCATCAGAAAAATACAAAATTTCATCCCAAATAAATTTTGATGTATTGATTCTAAATAAGAACATTATTTTGTCAAATAGGACAACTAAAATTGACAAAAACTAGATTTAAAAAGGGTTCACAATTAAAAGGTGTTAAATCGACCTTTTAAAGAATATTAGAGTATTTATGCTTAAAATTGTATTCATTCATATTTTAAGCTTCTAAATTTTAATGGATAAATTTAAAAACATTCAAAAAACATGGATAATCATATTTTAGTTAATCTTGTTCATGCCCGCCAATACAAAGACTATGCGTTAACTACCATTTGAAACAATAATTTTATTATATTATTTTTCAATATAACTTTACGTTGTGAGTAACATAATATTTAAAAGAAACCCATTGTTGCATATCATGTACGCCATCGAACTTGGAATCCCATTTAAAGTGAAATTAATATTTAATTCAAAAATATTAATAAATATGAAAATTTTATATTCTTTATTTACCTGTAATTTTACAGTGTATATTATTAAACTATAAGAAAGATTATCTAGAACAAATTATTGAATCTAAGAAATGAACAAACCTTGAATACATGATTATTGTTGTGGAATTCACTAATGTGTTTCCCAAGGAGTTTCATTGTCTTCCTCTACGTAGGAAGGTTAAATATTATATAAAACTTATACCTGTGGCATTTCGAATATCCAAGAATCCATAGAGAATGAACGTTTTGGAACTTGAGGATCTAAAGAAACAACTATAGAAGAATCTAGATAAAGGGTTTATATGACCAAGGGATTCATGATTGGTTGCACCAGTCTACTTCTCCAAAAATAAGTATGGGTCAATGTGCATTTTCATTGATTATCACATGATAAAAAAAATAATGACACCGAGAAATTATCCTTTTCCATGAATTGATGACTTTTTTAATCAACTAAACGATAAATAATACTTCTCCAAGGTAGATCTACAATTAATATATTACAAATTAAGGGTGAAAGAGTATATCCCCATGAATGCTTTTCATACAAGGTATGAGAATTATGAGTTCATAGTGATTCCATTCAAACTCAATAATACCGTAGCAATCTTCATGGACATGATGAATAAAGTCTTTAGATAATACATTGAATTTTTTTTGTAGTATTTATATATGATATATTAATATACTATAAAACCTAACAGGATCATGAGGATCACTTGAACACTATTCTAATGACCGTGCAAAAGTAGAATCTCTATGAAAAGTATAAAAATTGTGATTTTTGGTTTAAATAAATCTCATTATTAGGGAATATAATCAATATAAATGAACAATTTTTTGATCCTTATATGAAAAAACAATTGATGGATGGTTGAGTCTAAAAATACTGACTAATATTCATATTATCCTTGTGTTAGCTAGATATTATAACTGATTTCTGAGAAATTTCTCCTGATTTTCCAACCATCTTACCAAGAAAACTTATAAGGGAGTAAAAGTTTCTTTGAATTATTAATAATAAGAAAACCTTGTGGAGTTGAAAAAAAGGTTTATCACTGCCCCTATGCTCAGACTCCCCACATGTGGAGAGACTTTTGTAAATTCCAGCGATGCTTCAAAGAAAATATTGGGATGCGTATTAATTTATAATGACAAAGTCATTTCCTATGCCTCAAGTAGGTTGACAATTATTGATAAAAACTATCCCACACATGTTCTGGAGTTGGTAGCTATGATCTTGGAATTGAAAATATCATAGAATTATCTCTTTGGGGAGAAGATATGAATATATATGAATAACTAAAGTCTCAAATATACATTCACATAAAAAGAGATAAATATGAAACAATAAAGATGGTTATATCTCATTAAGGATTCTAAATGCTTAATCCATTACTATCCTATGAAAGTGAACAAGGTGGTAGATTCTTTAAGTAAAAAAGACCCAAAAATTATATCATTGATGATAATTTTGAATGATTATATATTATTATATTTGATGAATATGGACTTGATAATCATAAAGAAAATAAAATTATCAGTCCCTTTATAAATTATTTCTCAACCATCTTTTTTGGAAATGTTAAATGATGATAAAAAAATGATGTGGGAATTCTGAAGAAAGTGGAAAATATTAGAAAAAGGAAATCCCCAAAGTTAAATGATATTTAAGAAGGAATTATGAGATTTGATTCAAGAATAAGTGTTCCTTAAAATATTATGTTATAGAAATAACTTTTTGATGAGGCACAAAGGTCAAAATTCTCCATTCACCCAGGAAGCTCAAAGGTGTATCGAGATCTTTGAGATCGGTATTGATGGGATAACATGAAGTTGGAAATCACCGAGTATATGGAAAAGTTCCTAGTATGTTAGGAATTGACAACTGAAAGGTATACATATAAAGGGATGATGCAACTGTTACCCATACCAACATAGAAATGGGAACATATCACCAAGGGATTATTCACCAAAAATCCAAAGTCATCCAAAGGAAAAACTTCTATTTGGGTTGTTGTTGATCGTCTTAAAAAGACAACACACTTCATCACAATTCGAGAAGATTTACCACAAGATCAACTAGTATGAATATACATAAAATAAGTGGTAAGGCTGTAAGGATTACCACTATGAATTTTATCCGATTGAGATCCAAGATTCATCTTTATGTTTTGAAAAAATATCCAACATGCTATAAACATTGAGTTGAACTTCAGTACGTATTATCAGCCTCTAAAAGAAGTATAATGTGAGTGGACTATCCGAACACTTGATGAAATATTGAGACATTTCTCAATGAACATTAAAGGTGGATGAGACCAACATTTTTCTTTGGTGGAGTTCTCTTAAAACAACACTTTCCACTCAAGCAACCAAATGGCCCCCCTATAAAGCCCTTTATGGGAAGAGGTAAAGAACACCAACATATTGCGATGGAATTGGGGAACAAAAACTTTTAGGTCCTGAAATGGTGGAATAAATGGTTGAAAAGTTTAAGACCATACATCATCACATAAAATTTACTTAGATACAACAAAAGAGATAAGATTACAATTGTTTATGAGCCCAAGAGTTTTGATGTTGGAGACATGGTATTCCTCTGTATATATCTATGGAATAATGTGATGTGATTTGGGATGAATGGATATAATAGTCAAAGGTACATCATCCATTTTGAGTTCCTTGATCACATCATAGAAGTGTCCCATCAATTAACACTCCCTCCTAACCTATATCAATTACATGATGCATTCCATGTATCCCTAATAAGAAAGTACTTATCAGAACCATCACATGTTCTCAATCTAGAGGTGGTACCATTGATGAATGATCTTTCCTGTGAAGACCAGAAAGTGAAGATTTAGATCGCAGAGAAAATGTTCTACAAAATAAGACAATTCCCCTTGTCTATAATTTGTGCAGAAACTACAAGTTTGAAGAAGCAATATGGCAACCGAAGGAGGTAATGAAGGAGAATTACCCTCATCTATTTTAGTGTGGGTAAATTAAATCTCAAGGGTGAAATTTCTAAATGAGGAGTATTGTAACGAACTTAAATTTTACTAATAAAATTCAATTTTTTTAATTAAATGTTTTATAGATATAGAAACCACTAGAAATTATTTTTGTATTATTATATATAATTGGATTTAAATTACCATTAAGTATCTTTACCATTAATAATATATCCATTTAACTAATATCACATTACTAGAATAAATATATGGTTTTAATAAATCCTTTTGGAACATACAGAGGAAGCAATGGACTCAGCCAGTAGAATCATACCCTATAAATCCAATTTATCAGATGTTCTGAGGGATATATAATTTCTCAAATTTTCACTAGACGAATACCAAGATGATATCCAATAACTTAATCTTTAGTGAAACTGTTTATAGTATAAGTCCAATCTCTTAGAGATCATGAACCAAACCATGTTCACCAAAATACCCTACAAAAGCCTCACCATTTCAAAACATAATATTGGGATTTATGCTCAGGTAATAAAGGGATTTTTATCAAGACCCTATCATTAGGAATATGCACATAATTTTTTTGTATAGAATAATGATCTTTTTATTCAAATTATAATTTCATTTGTAAATGTTTTATAAAGAACAAATAATATTTTCAGTTAATATTAAAATTAAATTAAAAAATTTATTTGGATGAATTAATTGAACTTTGAAATAAATAATATTTTCATAAAATATTATTATTAAATTAATTTTTGAAATATTAATGATCATTTATGTTTTATAAAGTCAAATGTGACTTTTATTAGGGTTTGTAAACTCTTATTGAAAAAACCCATCATTTTCAATAAATATCAGATTCTATTTGAAAAATAAAAATTCAAATATTTATAAAATTATTTGGATAAAATGGATATAACTTTTGAATCAAGATGTCTAAATTATCCATAGGTGAATTTTTCATAATTATCTAAGGCAGTCAAATTTTTGGGTAAAAAATAAATATCATTTAAATATACGATGTATTTTATGATATTCTAATAGCCCAATAAAGGTGTAATAAATACTATAAAAGGAATAGTAGAAAACATATATGTATTCAATTTAAAATAATTCGATTTTATGCTTACTTTATTTATTTTATAAATAATCAGTGAATTCTCCAATCCTTATAAAATATTTTATGATTTTCAAATCATTTATTTGAAAGTGTAACCAACCCCTACAAAAGAAAGGAAAATATTTATTATGTTATGGACTTTTAATTATAAAATAATTTAATACACTTTCCCTTTGTAGAAACTATGGGGAAAACCATGGGATGGTTTGTGATTTTGAATAATTTATTATGTAGTGTCCAAAACCAAAGAAATAATAAAACCCCCTCCTTTCCTATATAAACACACCCAAGATCCCATTTATCTTAAGTTAAAATCCTTAAAACTCGTCCATACTTTGACTAATACTCCCTAGAGTCCTCTCAAGGAACCACAAGTCCCCAAGAAGCCTTTACTATGCCTTTAGAGTCACACTTCCTTGTAAGGGATTTAATCTCTAATTCTTTTTTATTCAACACTCCATTTACGATATGCCCTTTTTATTTCCATTTTATTAAGTTAGTATACATTCTTACCTATTACAATTACTTTTAATTTGTTGGTTAGATTATGGTATCTCATTTAAATATCATTTATCCATCTTATAAACCCATATGAACACCGGTCACTCTATTGAAAATTTATCAAGAATCTTCCACCATCCTCTTTTATCAAGAATTACTCTTATGTTAGGTCATATAAATTCATTTTCTCCAATGTTGGGATATGTTCATAAATACAACTATAACATTAAATTTCATGTCTAAATTATGAGAGACCATTTCTCTCTCATCAACCATTTTTATGAATTTCTATATGACATCATTATGCTGACAAAATTGAACCACAATTATCTATGCTAATATTATTAGGCAGTGAATAACATTCCCATTTCACTATCATTTTTATTCACCATTATATGCATATACATATTTATTCAGGAATTAAATTTATGTATTCTAAAAATCTAGATCATAGAATAAATTATGATGTTGAAGGAATCCATGTTATAGGATATGCGTGGCACACTTAAAGGTTAGATTGAAATGATTATGATGGGAGCCCCTAATAGCACTCCAATGAATTGGGTAATTGTTTGTATCACGATACATCCTTTTGAGATATTGTATTTACTAGATTCTTTTATGGGACTTTTTCCACCATCAGTTCTTGATAGATTCGTCCTTGATCTATTTATGAGGCGATGTTTTAAGTTGTTGCCTCATTTTACATGTTATGATTATCATGTTATATCACACCTTATTATTCATGTCCCTTTAAACCTATTTCACACGACTTGTCTAATATATATTATTATCCTAATGTTATTCCATGTTTATCAATATATTGGGTTTTATATCTCAACCCTTTATTATATATTCCCTTAGGTTATCCCATGCAGTGTTAAGTACAAATGAATGTTTGGTCATGTCAATGATGTTTCCAATAATGAAATTTCCATTCTTATTTTATGTTGTTATGTAATATACCTAATTTCCTAAAGACACTAGGCCTACCAAAATTCTTAGTTGTATTTAGTGTAATTTTATGTAATAAATCAGGTTTTAAAATGAAATAAATTTCATGATTGTTAAATTTACCATTATTGAGTATCTGAGCATACCATTTATTTTATTTCCATTTATATAGGATATGAAAATTTATTTTAAATAGGGTATGTATAAGAAGAAAACTACATAAGAATAATTGTTTTGGACATGTAGAATATATTTTACAAAATAATTTTATTATGTATCTAGTCTCAAAAGACATTATACCTTTATTGTTATGGGCTGTGTATTATTATAGAATGTATTGAATACTCATATAAAAGTATGTAATATTTATTTATACTATCTGGTGCTTGAAGCATGAATTGTTTTTCCTGTAAATGTATCATTTTTAATGGGAATCATATCAATGGTGGAATATTATTAAGAGTATGAGGTAAGAGGATGAAATTAACTCCACATAATGTGGAGATTATAAGGGGGAATTTTTTAGAAAGTAATTTCCCTATGATATTTGAATATAAATTCAAATTTAATTCATTGAGCATAATGAGAAGGATGATGCATATTTTGGTACCAATGATGAATATTTTATGCGACTTTCAATCCATGCTTCTGGTTGTATCATCATTTCTAAAATAAAAATTGATGAGTTATTAAATGGATTAAGTAGAGTCTCTAAATGATGTTAAACATTAAGAAATATTATAGTTATGAAGAATTTGATTGATTTTCTCTCAAGATATAATTTGATAGTAGATATTCCAATAATTTTCTTTGTTTTTATAAGTAGAGAAAGGTGATGTTTTGAGAAAATTATAATAACAAAACCTATGGAGGAAAAAATAAATTTCCCTTTGTTATATAAGTATGGAAATAAGTATGGGTAATGTTGTATAAAAGGTAATGGTAAATGTTTTAAGTTTTGAGAATAAGGCCATCAAGCAAGTTAATGTTGATGAGATCTAAAGAAGAATGATAATGGAAATAATGGGGATATAGCTTAGAAAAACTCACCACCCACACTCCAATTCTACAACTTCATGGAGTATAGGAATTATTAATATAGGTTCATGAATATAAGGGTTAATTATGAAAACCAGTGTCAACAACCACTTAATGAAAGATATAAAGTGAAAAATCATGTAATCAAAACTACTGAAGCGGACCATGAGAATAAATTGGTGAAAGGTAAATTTATCATTCATTTTAGAATTATAAATTTCATATTCTATTCTATTCACAACAACCCTTTTATATCTCATCAATTTTATAAGGGTATCATATCACCATCTAAATTATTATATATTGAATTTTCAATGAAAATACTTAATGGTGTGATGATATCATATAATGTATATAGATCTTATCTAATAGAAAATTTCGTAATGTTCTTCACGTAATTATCAGGATCACCATGTAGTTGAATTTGATGTAATATTGGGAATGAATTATATATATTTAGGTAGAGTCTATATCAATTAGTGAGTAAGTGTAGTCACATTTCCTATTCTAAATGAATTATTTGTTATATATCTTTGTAAGGATGAATAATAAATTACATTAGAAATTACATCCATTTAATGAGTCTTGTTGTATATTTATGATGGGTTTTTATCTTAAATTTATGGGGAGAAAATAAGCATTTAATATATGTCCATTGTGTTGGAATATACTGATGTATTTTCTAGAGAGTTTTCAAATCTTCCCACATATCATAAAGCTTGTTTTCTATAGAACTCATTCCTAGTGATATGTATATTTCAATAAATCATTATCGAATGAACCTAATTAGGTTGCATGAATTGAAAAATAAACTCTATAAGGATCTTGATAAGGTATTCTTTCAACCAAGTACATCACCATAGGGTTCACTAGTTCATTTTGTTTTCATGTAATATGAGTTAATGTGTATTTGTACTGATCATAAATAATTTAAAAATATCACTATCAATAACAATTATACCTTACCAATATTGATTATTTTTTATCCATTTTTAGGAGATAGATATCTTTCAATGATTTACCTATAATATGGATATAATCAGTTGATGGTAAAAAAGGATGAAGTCATGAAGATAACATTAGGTACGATATTTGAAAACTTTGAATTAATAAGAATTATATTTGGACTTACCAATTCCCCTTCTATCCTAATGGATACAATGAATAGAGTCTTTAGAGATTAGCTTATTTAGTTTTTGGTAGTCTTTATAGATTATTTTTTTATATATTCAAAGAGATTGAAAGGGCATGGAAATCATTTGGGTATTGTGTTTGAGAGCCTAATGAAGGAGAATATGTAATATAAATTTATAAAATGTAAATTATAGATAAAAAAGTTTCATTATTTGGTAATATAATTATATGTGAGGGTATATCTATAGATCCATTAAAGATTGAAGTTATTTAACATTAGACCAGACCAACCATGGTGACTAAAATATATGGTTTTCATAGGTTTTTTTAGTAAGAATGATTATTTGTGGGAAACTTCTCATTTCTATCAAATATACTAACCATGTTTATGTAGAGGGGATCCATGTTCTTTTGGAATGATTAATGTAAAGATAAATTTGGGGAACTGAAGAGAAGTTTAATTGTTACACTTGTTATCACATTTCCTTATATCAGAGATGGGTTTATGATCTATAATGATGGATTAATGAAAGGAATGGGTTGTGTTCTCATATAGAATGACACAGTGGTAGCATATACCTCACCAAAATTGATGGTTTATTAGAAAATTACTATTCTCATGATTTGGAACTAGAAGGGGTATTTTTTTCATTGAAGTTACGAAAGAATTATCTTTATGGTTAAGGGTGTGACATATATATAGATAATAAAATATTGAAGTAGATATTCACACCAAAAGAGTTGAATATCAACCAAATGAGATGGTTATATCCAATTAAAGATTATGAATTATCAATACATAAGCACCCTCGAAAGGCAAATAAGTTGGCTAATGATATGAGTTGGAGAAACCATACTAGTTATTCCAACACGAGGATTGATAGAGAACCAAGAAACATTGGATTTAAAAAGAATAAACCTTGCATTCATACGTAAAGAAGAAGGATACTATATTTCCTAGATGAATGTTAAACACTATATTCAAGTAAAGGTTAAATATGTGAAAAAGGAAAGTGTGTATCTATAATGGAAGGTAAGAGTTCTTCCTAAGTTCAACATTGACCACGATGGTATGATCAAGTTCATGAACCTGATATATGTCTCATCAATACCAGAATTTAAGAAGGATTTGTTGGAGAAGCTCAAATTTCATAATTTTATATTCATCAAGGAAATATTAATATGAATAGGGATTTTAAAGAATGTTTCATGTGGGAAAAATGAAGAGAGATATCATAGAGTATGTATCCTTATGCTTGGTCTTCCAGTAATTTTGGGTTGGGTGATAGATGACTAAAAGGTATGTTATAACTATTAACCAACTTAGTGTAAATGAAAAACATGACTATGGATTTCATAATGCTATACCTAATACATCTAAAGGATATAATTTTATTTGGGTTGTATTCAATCACCTTATAAATTTACCACATCTCACTACTATCAAAGAATATTTATCCCTTGATCATATTACCGTGATATAAATTAAGTGATATGGTTGAATGGTGTAACAAAATTAATCATATTTGATGCATGTATATGGTTTATCAGCAATTTTTGATGAAGTCTTAACCAATATTTGAGTATAAATTTAATATTTATCACTATATAAAATCCTTATACATATTTTCAGTAAGAGAGGACTACAAAAAACCTAGAAGATATTATAACATCTTGATCAATTGATTTCAAATGGGGTTGGGATCCACACCTTCACCCCATTAAATTTTCTTATAAAAAATATTTTACTCAAGTATTTCAATGGTTCCTTATAATGTCCTTTATGGAAAGAAGGGTAGAACTCTAACCTAGTAGGATGGAGTTAGAGAATGAAATATAAAAGAAAATTGAGCTAGTTGAGGAAATGATAGGTATTTTTAGAGCCATTCAACAGAATATAAAAGCACCTAAAAGATGAAAAAATAGTTATGATGACAATCATCATTGAAATATACAGTTTCAAGTCGGTGATAATGTATTCCTTTGAACATCTACATGGAAGAAGTTTATGATATTTTGAAATAAGGGAAACCTCATCCCTAGATATATTAGTTCTTATGAGATTCTTGATCACGCCATGATGGTTGGTTATCATTCAGTGATTTCGAAAAAAACATTCCCAGGTTCATGATGCGTTCTATATATCTCTTTTGTGGAAGTACATACCTAATATTTCATATATACATTACTCATAGGTCATACCCCTCGAGAATTATATTTCTAATAAAGAGAAACTGATATAAATATTGAATCGTAGAGATAAAGTACTATTAAAAAAGGTTTCTAAAATTGTTAATGTTCCTTGTTGGAATAATAAAATTAAGGAGAAATATGTGAAACAAATGATATTTTTTGGAAGATGTATCTCCAACTTTTTTTTATTAAAGTGAAAAAACTTTTGATGGTGAAATTATTAAAAGGTGGTAGAATGAAACACACAAATATTTTAGAATATAATTTAACTTTAATAAATTTGATGTTTTCAAAATCTTATAAAGCACAAAACAATGAACTTATGTGAATAAATATTATAAATTATAAAATGAATCACATTATATATTATTTAAAAAAAATATAATTTTCAAAAATAATTTCTAATTCACTAAGGTAATAATTTTTATGAAAAAGAAATATTATAAAATATTATAGATATAATAGTTTTTGTAATATATATTTTATTTAAAAATAAATTCAGATTAGTAAATTTATGAAAACTAATTTTTACCCATGTATAAAATTAATTCATTGGTTATCAACTGGTTAAAAATGAATATTAAAGTAGTTGTTTTTATGAAAAATTATTTTTTGGAACAATTTTTTTATATTAATTAAATATATTAATATTCATTGATTTATAATTTTAATGAAATTTATAGATAATATATTCAATCAAATATTTTAACATACATTTAATTGAAGTATCTCATAAATAAATGAGAAAAAATTATGTTTTAGCCATAAAATTGAATTTTCTAGAGATAATTTTCATTGCGTTTTCATGATTATTTTAAAATTAATTTATTAGAATTATAGAAATTAAATATGATAAAATGGGTTATATATTTAGAATTAAAATTTATAAATTCTGTAATATTGGAAAATAAAAATTTTGTCATAATGAATAGAAACCAAGGTAAAAATTATTTTCAATGATAAAATTTAAAATTGCTAACAAGGGATTAAACTGAAGTGGTAAGGGGTAAAATACCAGTTTTTTATAAAGGTCATATTGTTTGAATTTTTTTAAACCTAATAATATAATATATTATAAATTTATCGAATTTGTATCCACTTGAACATGAGGGTGACCATTAATTATTCTAATGTTTAGAATGATTATAAGTATGCCACTCCCTTAACTTATAAAGAAGAACCTCCTCATCTCTCTTCTTCACACGTTCTTAATCCAATAATCTCTACAAATTTATGGAACAATCTACAGTAAAATACACTATAAAATCCTTATATATGTATTGTTTTTGAATTCCATCTTAATGGACCTTAAAATATATCTTAATGGGGTTTTTCAAAGAAGTTGTTTGTCTCTTAACCAAGTTATATAAAATTTATTTCATCTTCAAAATCCATCAAAAATATCATAAAAATTCTAGTAAAATAACACCAATATCTTAAATATATGAAAATGTTATTATGTTTATCGAATATCCATTTTTAATCTACTTTTCTTTCTTATGGTAAATGAAAACATCCCTCATGCATACGTGGAGACTATCCCCTCGACGAAGCGATGTGTTTTATTTTTCAACACACACTCTCATGGATGGTGATGTTGATTGATTTAATGAATATATATGATATATTTTATATAATAATTATTTTTTAAAATTTTAAGTAGTATTTATATTTATTTAATTAAAATCATTGAAAAATGGATGCATTATTCATGAGTATATAAAGACTACCATATCCACAAAGAGATGTTATTCATATTTCATCACCACCCTATGTGAATTTTTATAAAACTGGATAAAATGAATAAATATGAAAATAATATCCCTATTTATATTATTTAGATTATGAAAACATAAATAAGGTGAAGATATTAGAATCATCAAACCGAAACATGTATAGAAAATAAAAAACAATTTCTCCTAAAAAATTGATTTTAATGATGAATTGGTACTGATGGGGTGATCCAAAATTATATGGGAATGATATACAATGAGATATAAATGAATATGGTTCTATTAAAACACACAATGATATATGTATATAAAATCTATATTTTTGATAAGGTAGGTATGAATGCATATGAAGCAAGACTGGACTAGTGGTAAGGGTTCTTTGTATCAACATTGTTTCGTTGAGACATGTTTCATGTTATCCATGTATTTCTCTTTATACGGTGAATATAATTACAATTTGATATATCATATCATGAACACATTAATATTAATTTTATTTAAAGTTATATTTCATGTTATTTCTTTTAAATGGTTAATGATTCAAAAGATACCAAAGTGTTAATGGTTTATGTTTCAATATCATTTATTTTCAAGATTATCTATATTGAATATTCATTGAAGGAAATAATATTATAATTAAACTTTAAAATAGATATATTTTATTCTCATAATTTATTTTATAGGTTTTTATGTTTTCCTATCATAATCATCTATTTGGTACTTAAAATTATCAAGAAAATATTTTTAACAAAATTCAATCTTATTTATATTTTTGGTTGGGAATATTTTCCTTATATTTCCATATCTGAATATTAATTTAAAGGTTTAAAAATGAATCTTTTTAATGTTCTCTCTATGAGTAATTTTTTACTTTCTTTTCTAAAGTGTAAAAATATATTTGTTTTAATTTTTATTAAATGAATTAATTTTTCCACCATCATAATCATTTTTTATTTGAAGATTAATTTTTAAATTTCCATAGTTATTTTTAAATAAAATAACTTTCTCAATAATATGGAAAATTTTAGTTTTTAATGACTCTGAAGGAAAATGAAATTTTCCCCTAACAAAAAAGAAATGTTCAAATGTTATTTTAAATATATTTTATATCTATGTTAGCATAACTTGATATTTGTTATACTCCCATGGGGATATGTACAAATTATACAATAAAATTTAATTTTTTGGGTAGATTATGATTATATGATGATAAAATATTTATGAAAGAAATTTTTTTATGTGTTATGATACGATGAAATAATGATTCTTATTATGAGCTTGTGAAACACTTCTGTTTGTTTCTTCATTATGTGAAATGTTCTCCTGAAATTATATATCCCTCTAATGCATTGTGAATGATATCTGATGAGATAATATGGAACAGAATGGAGAGTGAACCTAGTTAAACATGGTACTCTATCCAATATGATAGTCTTGGCAGTGATTATTGACAATGGAAATGATGAGAATGGGGAGTAAACCCAATCCACTATGGGAATTTATCCACAATTATAGTTTTGAAAGTGATTGTTGACTAAGGAAATGATTTTATATTCTTATACGTATATTATTAATTTACGTCATATTCTTACGATATGTTCTCTTTTCTGATGATTGATTATAGAATATTCCATAGTCTTATGATTTATGTATTATATTACAATGAAGTCTTATTTCACGACTCCTGATTAATGATCTTTCTCTTATTGGGTATTAATTTTATAAGTTATGATCATGTTATTGTTTCCAAATACCTTTTTATGATCACTTATGATCATTGATTGATATCCCACATGTTTACCCATACCAAGAATCTAATATAACCCTATCTTATGTTCCCATTTACCATGAAAGGTTTTTAAATAATGCATGTTTAAGATGGGTAGTATCCAAGAATAACTTTATGAGATATATTGAAGATATTTCATGAAATTATTTAACTATGTATATAGTCTCCAAGTAAACCAAAAATTTATGGGTATTGGGATTTTGTATTGTTATGATAGGTAATTAATATTTATATAAAATGATGTAATATTTATATTTGTTATTCCTGGGTTTCCAAAATTGGTGTTAAGTAGGGTTTTGTCATTTTTTATTAGGTTTTGAGGAAAACAAAGATTGAAATTAAGGGAAACTATGATGAACTGAATGTGATATATTGTGAACCTAAAAGTTTAACAGGTTGATGAGAATATTCCATAGTTTATAGAATCCTAAGAATGATTTTCAGGACTATATTATTACTCACTCAGATTATTATATCTTGATTCTTACAATATGTTTTTAGGTTTTATTTAATGCAAGGAACTAATAGGAACCATGTTAGCAGTTAATGAGGTGAAAAAATATATGATTTTACTCTAGGGAAATAGAACTAAATGAGAGATGTAATGAAATATATTTTTGTTATTGTCATTTAAATAACTCAATATATTAATCTTGTTGATCTTATAAATGAAAAAATTAGGGATATTTCATTTTTGAGTCTTTCAAAAGGAAACATTAATATTTTTTAGAGGATCATTCGATTTAATAGGGTCCAAGTAATGGATCAGTACTATTAAAATGTTATTTTCCATTCTCTAGTTCCCATATAATGAAAAGGTTATAATGGTGGTGTATCATTTGGAAGGAAGATCATAACAACAGAGGAATTTAATTAATAATATAAGGAAATAGGAAGAACATTAATCTATGGAATGCAATTCGTTTAATATGGTATTTTTAGTAAGTACATTCCCCAAACTCTAAACATGATAATGGAAATAGAATTCCTTGATCTTAAATAGAAGGATATTGAACCTGTTGGTACCTATTGGGATATATATAGAAGAATTGTGAGGTATTATTTTTGTTATATCATCAAACTTGAAAAAAACTGATATTTTATTTAGTGTATGAAAACCAATTCTCTAAAAGGCATTATCCATATGTCACTTTGATAATTATGAATAAATCATTTGATGTGTTATCAAAGTAGAAATGGAGAGTATATTTTCCCATCATTATCATGGTTCTTATAAGATAATAAGGATATAGTTTCAAATAAATTATACTAATAAGACCAATAGAGGTTAAAAAGAGGATCTTTCTTTATGACATATGTGAAGAAACAAGCCTGGGGGATGTTTTCTTAAGGGAAATCGTAAATTTTTTACGCATGGAAAAGATGGTCATTAAGGATGTTAGTACATAATTTACATAAATAGGGAATCCAATGTAATGAATGTGGTGAGTTCTCAACCGAATACACCAACCAAACTCAAAAAATATAACTACAAGGAGTCTGGGAATTATACCAATGGGTGAATGAACCCATGGGTAAACAATAAAAATATATATTAGTAAATCAATGTACATAGATACTAAGGGAAAATCTTGTGATCACAACCATCGATGTGGGTCATGAGAATAAAGTGGTGAAAGTTACACTTATCATCCACTCAAGTACTATAAAAAATTATTTTATTTTTTTACCCACTCTTTTATATCTAAATAATCCGATAAGGGTGTCATATTGCCACCTCAAAAACTATATGATGAATTATCAGTGAAAAACACAAATGGCATGATTATTTCATCTCAATTGTGTTGATCATCCTTGATACATGTTTCTGAGAGTTGTATTCTTAAAAATCTTATGATTCTACCTCTAGTATAATAATTGTGATTTTTTTCATGGATTGAATTTATTTATATAGAATCCAAATCAATTTATAATGAAGGGAATCCACATTTCATATTCTGAATAAAAAATTATTGTATGTTATTTCAAAGATGAAAATAAAATTCGAATGTAAATTATAGGATTGAATATGTAATAATGAGATGCTCAAATAAAAGAGGGGGGGGGGATTGTATACTTTAAAAATTCCATTGGAACATTAAATATGGTTATGTTTAACAAGTTTAAACAAGGTAATTCACAAAACCTCAAGATCTATAAACTTGAGTGAATCCGGAAATATGATTCCAAGAAAGCAATTTCGGAAAAATCATTCCGGAAATGAAACTTAATGAAAGTTTACAATGATGAAGATTCTATCTTAAAGCGTATAGAATCTAACTAAATCAGAGTACAAATATATGGAATTATAAGATAGTTATACTTTCCTCAACAATACAAATGAAGTGGAAAACTTATAACCAAAAAAGTAACAAATAGTAAATATTTTAACCCAAAGAGAAGGGTATCCAACAACTTTGGATAAAGGTCCGTTGAATTATACTTTCAAGAAAGTCTGTCTTAACCACACTAGGGTAAGCCCTCAATACAAAGATCAAAGTCTGTCTTGCTATCCCTACATGCCCTCATATTCAAGGTAGTTGGTACCTCTATCTTCCTCAGTAAGGAAGCCCTCAACTTCAAGGTAGTTGGCACCTCTGTCTTCCTTTCCCCGAAAGCCCTCGATTGTACACAGCAAAAATCGGAGTCGCACAAAGAAAATATTAACAAGAAGATCAGTACGCACAACTCAATTAGAGTCTCTCTCTAGAAATCAATTCAACAACATGTAATATCTAGAGTCATCGAAAAATTTTGGGCTCTTTTAAATGAGCTTCTATTTATAGGCACGACATCAATGGTCGACTCCCTCCTCCAACAGTCATATTTTTCCCTGAATTTCAGAGGGACCCGTATACGTGTCACTCAAACAATGGTTAGTTAGTAACTGAAATAATGACATCATTTTATACCAAAAAAAGTGTAAGAAAAATATGGTTACATAACTAAAATCCAATATTCATAGTGTAAGGAAATGAAAGTTGGGGTCTAACCCAAAAAAAAATTTTGGAGTCTTAATATAAGGATATTCAGATGCTATTTTCTAGGAATTTGGAAACTGAATTCTATAGAATTAAGGAGTCTGAATTTCAAAGAAATTTGGAATCTAGATTCATGAGAATTCAGAACCAGAACATAAAAAGTTCAGAGTCAGAGTTCATGAGAATTAGGAGTCAGAACTCATAAGAGTTCGAAGTCTGTATTCTGAGAACTCAGATTTAGAACTCAAAAGAGTTCATAACCAGAATTTGTAATCATAATTTGGAGTCAGAACTCAAACGAATTCGTAACCAGAATTTGTAATCAGAATTCAAAGTCGGAACTCAGAAGAGTTCATAACCATAATTCGTAATCAGAATTTGGTGTCAATACTCAGAAGAGTTATTTACTAGAATTCGTAATCAGAATTATGAGAATTTGGATTCTAAAACAGAATTCTTCATATCTAGGTATTGTTAGGATTCTAAGGTTTTGGTTTCAAACTAAATTTTATACTTAGAAAAATTATGATATGAACAATGAAAAACAAGATAAGGATAAATTTCCTTGGAGAAGGAAATCTTCCTTAAGGAAGTAAAACAAGGGTAAAAAGAAATTTTCCTTGAGATAAGGTGTTTGTGATTATCAAAAAAAGAAGGAATCATGAAGTAATAAATAAATCCTTAATTAATTAACAATCTCCCCCATGTTTGAAGGAATGTAAAAATCATAATGAAAACCTTATGACTCAACAATATCCCCCTTTTTAGAAATCACAAACATCCTTATGAAAAATAATGTAAGGACTTAGAAAAATATATAGACTTTGAAATAAAGCTTATATCCCTTTACTTGTGAACAATAGTGAATACGAATAACTCCCCCTTTGTCTTTTAAACTCTAAGGATCATATTCTATATTCCTGAAATGAGAAATTTCAATATCTTGAGTATGGAAATCTCTGTAATTAGAACTCCCCCTTAGATAAACTCCCCCTCAGTTAGGGATATTTCTTCTTTACATAGAATTCTTTTTTCTTCTCCCCCTTTTTGATTTGAAAAATAATTTGAGGGAATGGAAAAAAATATGGTACCTGAAATATTAGTACAAACACAAAAAGAAAACAAGGAACCACAATTTTATTATGATTAGAAGAATTTTTATAAGGAAAAACAGATACAACAAAAGATTGGATTTGGATCTATTTGGATACTTTTTCCTTGGGTATCAGCTTCTTCCTGATGGTTTTTAGCTTCTTTAGCTCTTTGTGATCCTCCTATGATTGATTTTATAATTCTTTAATCCTGTAATCCTGATCCTTCATAACCTCTGCCTGAGTCTTCAGCAATTCATCTTGCATCACTATAGTTTATTGAATCATGATCTTGAGATCCCTTTCTATTTTCCAATATTGGACAACATAATTCAAATTCCAATTCAGATCTTTGACATCCTGAATTTGGCTATTCTTCTCAAGATTTAGCTTTTCCTTAAAGCTATTTTTAATATCCTTGATTTTGTTGTCTTCAGTATCAAAATCTTCCTTGACATCTTCTTGAAATTGATCAAGATATCTCAAATATTCAATGACCTTTCTTGACCAGATGGTTGTTTTCTTGCAATATTTTCATGGGCTTCATAGTTTATAAGTAGATTCTTATGTTCGGATTCAATATTTACACACCTATCCAACACCATGGATAAGGAATCTGACTTCTGATTCATGCTATGTTGAAGCATCTAGAATCTGGAGTCAATTGTATGAAAGATTATAATGGTGTCCACTAGCTTCTTTAGGGATTGAATAACTAAGTCATGTCCTAAAGCTGATGACTCCGAATCTGATGTTTTTCTTGGTGATAGTTCTTCTTCTATCTCAACCAGCTTTCTCTTAGAAGTTACACCAACTTCATTTTTCCTAAAAACTTATTTTGTTTGGGTATCAACAACCACTTGTTTTTCCTTACTGATTCTCAGAACATCTTCTTCATCTGAGACTCATTCTCACTTTCAGATAATTGGAAAATCTTATCTTCGTCAATTTTGTGTTTTTCAGCTCCTACTTCAATAACATCAGGGAGAATGAAGTCATGATTATGACTCTATTCCTCAGAAAACTTATTCACTTCCTCTTCAGCTTTTTCATCAACCACAAGAGTATCAAGTCTTGAAGATCTGGCTTGATAAGTCTAGATTGAAAATTTCTCAGAAGCACTTTCCATCTCATGAAAGTCTTATACTTTATTTATCAGATCAGCTATATCTTCAGTGCTTTCATCTTCTTGTTCTTCTTCCATATCTTCCTTCTCAACATCTTTCTCTTTGTATTTTTCTAGAGACATGAAATTCTTTCCTAGAGTTTCAGGTAATTGTTTTACTACAAATGTTTTTGGTATGAAAATGTTCTTGGATGAAACTTTAGTATCCTTAAAAAGTGATTGCACAAAATCTACCTCTGAGATCTTCTTCTTAAAATTATTCTCTTTAGATTGCTTCTCAAGATCTTCAGTAGCTTTCTCTTTCAATGCCTTGGCCTCATCTAGGTCCAGACCAAACTTTGGTTCCCCCTTTTTGCGATTCTTTTTATCCTCCCTCCATTTAGAAACTACCTCATCTGGATATGGTTTCTGTTTCATGGGCTTTAGAGGTGCGGATTCAGTTTCTTTAGGATTAGGGGTTTTCTCTATTTCTTCCATATCCTTTAGTTTCCTCTTCTTTCTATCTTTCTTAGATAGTTCAGCCTCTTCTACATTTTTCGAAACAGATTTTTCCTCATCCTATGGAAGATCATAAAATTCACCCGACTCCTTAGAGAAACCAAACTTCATCCTCTTGAGGGTTTCATTGCTGATTAGCATTACTTTTCCATTCCTTGACTTGGAACTGCAAGGGATATTGAGATATTAAACACACCGAACTATCAATTTGGAGAGTAGGGAAGGATACATGATTATCTGTGATCTCATATTCCCATTCTTGATATTCACTATCATAATTAGAATTTTCTTCATCAGATTGATTTTCCTTAGATTTACCAAAAAATCTAAGATATACATATCACTTTTTTTAAGAGTGTCCTTGTCACCCATTCTCGGTACAATAAGACCCTGAACCCATAACTCTAGAATCCGATTTTTGGTAGACAAGTGAGAAATCTTTGCGGTCTTGACATCAGAAAGTCCAAGACACTGCATAGACGTCACTTTTACAAAACTCCCTTGAACATCCGGTAGCTTGTGGGAACAAAATTCTGCCTCTCCTTCATAAGATAATCGTAACAATCTAGCAGCCTTGGTGTTAGAAATTGCATAAGTTTTACCATAACTTTTGAAAGAAATGGTTTCCCCACCATCTACCTTAAAGAAACAAGCTGAATCATAAAACTCTATCAGCAAATCTGGATACACTACATCCTGAGATCCTGGCTTTGATATGGCTACACTTTCCCATCTATTACGTTTGATATTCTTGGAGATAATTGAGTCATATTTTTTGAAAAAGTTCGGATGTACCAACCTCTCCCTGTATATCATCTATTCAGTAATGGGCTTGATAGTAGACAATTACTAGGAGGTTACTTCACCATACATTCGAAATTTAGCAGTACTCAAAAGTTCGGAATGGGATTTGGTAGAGGGAGAGAGCTTCGATATGCAAATTCTTCGAAAACTGATGTGGGAAACTATCGGGGGTCCCCTTTTATAGGTATTGAAGTGACAGTTCAACTTCCCATCTGAATCCAATGGCTAAGAATTATTTAGATCTGATATGACAGTTTAAATGATAGCCGCAAGAAAAAAATTTGGTAGAATCAGATCATTTGAGGTTTTTAAAGGAAAACATTTTGATTTAAGGAAACTATAATCTAATAAATTTTAAAAAACAAAAGAATCTAACAGCAAGTAAAAGTTTATTATGAAAACTCAAGAAAGAATCATACCTTTCATATTGTCAGGAGAATTATTCATATTGAGGAGAATTCTTCTTGAAGGTCTTTAGATTAAAAAAAATGAGTAAGAAAAGGAAAATTGAGTACACAGATCTTCATTTTGAAAATTTTCATCACAAAAATTTTCATCACAAAAATCTTCATTACGAAAATCTTCAGTACGAAAAACATCACTATGAAAATTTCGGGTATGAAAATTTCCATTACAAAAATTTCATGTACGAAAATTCCATTACAAAAATTTCAAGTACTAAAATTCCATTACAAAAGTTTCAAGTATGAAAATTTCCATTACGAAAATTTCAAGTACGAAAATTCCATTAAAAAATTTCAGTACGAAAATTTCATTATGAAAATTTCAAGTATGAAAATTCCATTACGAAAAATATGAAAAACATCATTAATAAAAATATGAAAAACTTGCAATAAAATGTACCCCCTGTGAAAATGGGTCTATTAGTGTAAGGATATTGATTCAATAGGAAGTTATTGAAGAGGGTTACCTTACAATAATCATTCCTAACATCTGTTTAATGTATTCAAATCTACCAGGGGTAAATATTTTGTGAAAATATTAGCAAGTTGATCTTGCATTCGGATAAATTGAAGAATGATTTTTTTGTTTTTTTTGTGTGATCCCTATGAATGTGATGCATAAAATCTATATTATTTGAAAGAGAGTGATGTGCATGGTTTTTACTAAGGGAAATGGAACTTATATTATCACCCAAAACTCATGTTCTGGTAAAACTCATACCATAGTCTATGAGTATGTGTTGCATCCACAACACTTGAGCACAACAACTTCCAACTGCTACATATTCAGCTTCAGCAGTGGAAAGTGCTACTGAGTGTTTCTTCTTGCATGATGAAGAAACTTTTGATTCTCCAAAGAAGTGACATGTTCCAGATGTACTCTTTTATACATTCTACATCCACCAAAGTTTTCATCCAAAAAACTTTTTGAAACAAAACAACTTCTAGAAGAATAGAAGAGCCCTAAATCCATGGTTCCCTGTAAGTAGTGAACAATTATTTTCACTACATTTAAATGAGATTCCTTAGGATTGGATTGATATCATGAAAATAATCATACTGAAAACATTAAGTTTGGAAGAATATCTATTAGGTAAAGTAAACTTCCTATCATACCTCTAAAAGATGTTTGATGTACTGGTTTTGCAGCTTCATCAAGATCAAGTATATTTGAGGTACCAATGGGAGTACTTATACTTTTAGTGTTGTCATTTCCATAATTTTTGAGAAGATATTTAATATACTTATGTTGGGATATATATATTTCTTCTACTTTTTGAGAGATTATAAAACCAAGGAAAAATGTTAACTCACCCATTATACTCATTTCAAACTCATATTTCATTAGATCTGAAAAGGAATCAGTTAAAGATTGCTGAGTTGGACCAAATATAATGTCATCAACATAAATTTAATCAATCGGAACATTTTTCTTATCTTTCTTTATAAAAAGGGTTGGATCTTCATTTCCATTAACATAGTTATTTTTAAGCAAAAATCCAGTAATTCTATCATACCAGGCTCAAGGGGCTTGTTTAAGGCCATACAAAGCTTTGGTAAGTCTAAAAACATGATCAGGATGTTTTGTATCTCCAAAACTAGGAGGTTGTTCAATAAAAACTTCCTCTTGAACATAACTATTAATGAAAGCACATTTCACATCCATTTGAAAAAGTTTAAAATTGAATAATGTTGTAAATTCAAGTAAGATATGAATAGATTCATGTTTATCTACTCGAGCATAGTTTCCTTCATAGTCTATTCCGTTCTTGTTGATTATAGCCTTTAGAAACTATTCTAGCTTTATTTATTACAATGATTCCATTTTCATCACACTTATTTCTGAAGAACCATTTTAAACCAATAACAGATGTTTCCTTAGGTCTTTCAACCAAATCCTAGACTTTATTCTTTTCGGATTCATTTAGTTTATCTTTCAGGGATTTAATCCAATCATCATCACCTAACGCTACATCAGTGCATTTTGGTTCTAATTGAGAATGGAATACTAGATGTTATACTTCATTTCTTAAGAAAATTTTAGTATTTACAGTTTGATTCACATCTACAATGATGCTATCACTTGGATGATTCTTTAGAAACAACTGATTTGGGTTTTGTAAAAACTGTTCATCAACATATGGTAGGAAATATTCTGGGGTAAATGTTTCAGAAACATTTTCATGGGAATTTTCCTTATCATAAATATCTTATAACAAAGGTTGATAACCAATTTTTGAATACACATCTGAAGATGTATGTTGGTGTTGTTTAAAAACAAAAGGATCTGTTTCTTCAAATTTAACATGTATTATCTCTTCAATAGTGCAAGTGTTTTTATTGAAAACTCTATATGCCTTAGAAGTTGTGGAGTAGCCTAATAAAATTCCCTGATCATATTTTGGTGTGAATTTATGTATATTATCTTTAGTATTTAGAATGTATACCTTGAAACAAAAAACCATAAAGTAGGGATGTCTAGGTTTTCTACCATTCCATAAATCATAAGGAGTTTTATTAAAAAAATGTCTAATCAACACTCGATTTATAGTATAACAACCAGTACTTACAGTTTCATCCCAAAAATGTTTAGCTACAGAATGCTCCCTCAATAGGGTTCTAGTTATCTCTTCAAGAATTATGTTTCTTCTTTCAACAACATCATTTTGTTGAGGTGTTCTGGGTGCTGAGAAGTTATGAGTAATGCCTTTTAAACTATAAAAAGTTTCAAAATCAGAATTTTGAAATTCTCCACCGTGGTCAGTATGAATAGTTTTCAATGGAATGTTTTTCTCATTTTTAACATGGGCTCTAAAAATTTTGAAATACGAAATAGCTTCAGACTTCTTTGCTAGAAAATAGACCAACGTAAATCTAGTGTAATCATCAACAAATACAAATACATAATACTTCCACCAATGCTTCCAGTTTGTGTAGGACCAAAAGATCCATATGCACTAGCTATAATGCATCAGTAGTTGAGACTTCAATGACTAATATTAATCTTGATTTAAGTTTCTTTCCATATTGACAGGGGTCATAGACTTTTGAAGAATCAAATATAAGCTTCGGTAGATCCTTAACTAATATCTTCTTAGAAAGTGTGCATAAGTTCCTAAGGTTACAATTTCATAACCTTCTATTCCACAACCAAGAATTATCATCCATTGCACTATGGAAAGGTAGATCTTGGATACTAAGGTCTTCTAAGTTTAGTGTATAAACAATCTCTTGCCTATGTGTAGAAAGAACAAACTCTTCCTTGGAATTGTGTACTAGGAACTTTTCATTCCTAAAATTGACAAGGTAATTTTCATCACATAATTGAATTATTCTAATGAGGTTCTGCTTAAGACCCTTAACGAATAATACATTTGAAATCAATGTTTTTCCAAGAAGAACGATGTTACCTATACCAATAATTTCCTCCTGAGCATTATCTCTAAAATTTATTTTCCCTTCTTTCATCTTGATAATCATTTCAAAATAGTTTTTGTTACCAATCATATGCCAAGAAAGTCCACTATCCATTAACCATGTATTTCTATTGTTACCTTCTCTATTTTCATGAAAATAAGAAAAAGTTAGGTTTTCAGAATCCAAACGTGGTTGGATCTGGAATTCTTAGAAAGAAAAATTTTAGGCACCCACATCTTCTTAGAAAAATATGATTTATGAAATCCTAAGGACTGAGTTTTTTTTAGAGAACAATTATTTTCCTAATGTCCACCACATTGACACTTAGTACAGAATGAAGCACTTTGAGAAACAAAATAATTATTACTAAAAATCAGTTTAGAACTAGTATAACCAAAACCAGAACTATTCCTTAGAGGTCAGATTTGTGAATACATGTTATCAAAATTTTCCTTACCTAAGGTAATGTTTGACAAACACTTCCTCAAGGAAAATATTTCATATTTTAGCTTGATAACCAAGTTCTTGTCTTATAAAACATTTGATTTTTAACTATATCTATACTTAAAAACATCTTTCTTATAAATTACATTTTGTAGTTCTTTAGAAAGATTATTCTTCTTAGAATTTACTTCCTCAAGATTTTTTGAAATATTTCCAAAATCATCATTTTTCATATCAAGATCATTAGAAAGATATGATATTTCCTTAGTAAGAATTTAATTCCAAGATTTATTCCTTATCATGTTTTTTCATGAGTTTTTAATTCTCAATCTCAAGAAGTTTGGAAAACCTAGAAACTTATTCGTAGGAAGGTAAATTTTTGTCTTCATTAGAAGAATATTATTCATCCGAAGAGTTATAATATTTACTACCCTTAGCATTCAAAGATATATTGGTCATAGATTCAGTATTGTATACCTTAGCCATAAAGCAATGAATGTTAATAGGTAGTCTGGCTATTAGACCAAGATTCTTCTTTCCAGAAGATTCATAATATGAAGATTAATCTGAAGAGTCTCCACCACTTGCACTCTAGGTGTCATTAGCTTTCAAGACTTTCCTAGCACTAGACTTGTAATACTTGTTTTTTTCTTTGAAAATGATTTTCCCTTTTTATTTTCTCTTAAGAATAGTACAATTAGGCCTTATGTTTCCAGCTGTCTTTCATTGATAAGATGTGACTTCTTAATCTTTCTTATCATTCCTTTCCATTTTCTTATATCTGGATTGAAAGTTCCTCTGTCCAGCTATCCTGTTCATCCTTCGAGCAAGATTGGGTAATTCATTCTTTAAGGATTCACTTCCACTAGATTCGGATTGGATAACAACTTTCTTAGATTTTGATCTGGTAACTCTCTCAGGATTCATAGCTTTCATATGATTAGAAGTTGTAGTAAAAGCAACACTTCCATTTCCAATCTTCTTCTTTACATTATCAGAATCTCTCTTCATTCTAGTCTCATGCTGTAGAATAGTTCCAAAGAGTTCATAAAAGGAAATCTGAGTAACCTTTATTTTTTCATCAATGGCAGTCCTCTTGGATTCCCACTCATTGGGCATGATGTATATGATCTTATCAACAAGAGAATCATCATCTAATCCTTTTTCTCCCAATGATTATAAACTATTCACAATAGTCATGTATCTTTGTTGCACCTTACACATAGGTTATCCATAAGGAAAACAGAAACCATGATATTCATCTCTAAGCATGGCTCTTCTTGTCTCTATAACATTAGAAGTACCAAAATGTGTAACTACAGGTTTCTTGTAAATACAATTTTCTATTTCAAAAGATGAAATTTGGCTATATATATTTCTTTTCATGGAGAAAATAAAAGTGTTGCATACATCATAATTCAGTTGATATTCATGATTTTCTTGATTGGTAAAGGTACTAACTTCATTGTCTGGAATTTTATATCCTTCAGTAAGCATAACAAAGTTATCAACACCAGTATTGATAATAAAAGTCTTCATTCAGTCTGTCCAATATTCATAATCATTTCCATCAATTGTAGGTGGTCTAGTTGGATTGACATTGTCTATAGATCCAACATTGATTCCTACCTTCTTTAAGAAACCTTCCACACAAACTTGTTAATATAAAAAAATTTGTAAATAAGGAGAATATTCCTAATCAAGGAAAATATAGAAAAAGAGTATCTCTAAGAAAAAATGAATCCGAACTATATGAGTTCGAAAAAACTGATTCCAGAAAATAATAATAATAGGAATTCTCTTCTGAATCTAATCGTGATATTATTTCAGTGGTAACTACCTTTGATACCAATTGTTGGATCGAATATATAATAATGAGATTCTCCAATACAAGAGGGTGGGTGAATTGTATACTTTAAAAATTACATTGGAACTATAAATAAGGTTATGTTGAACAAGGTTAAACAAGGTAATTCACAAAACCTCAAGATCTATAAAACTTTCTTGGCTCAGGAAATATGATTCTGAGAAAGCAATTCTGAAAAATTGATTCCGAAAATTAAACTTAATGAAAGTTTACAATGATGAAGATTCTACCTTAAAGCATTAGAATATAACTGAATTAGAGTACAAATATAAGGAATTATAAGATAGTTATACTTTCCTCAATAATACAAATGCAGTGGAAAACTTGTGACAAAACAATTAACAAATAGTAAATCTTATAACCCAAAGAGAAGGGTATCCAACAACCTTGGATATAGGTCCCTTGATTTATACTTTCAATAAATTTTGACTTACCCACACTAGGGTAAGACCTAAATATGAAGATTGGAGTCTGTCTTGCTATCCCCACAAGCCCTCAACTTCAAGGTAGTTGGTACCACTATCTTCTCCACAAGGAAGCCCAAAACTTCATGGTAATCATCACTTCTATCTTCCTATCCCCGGAAGCCCTTGATTGTACACAGTAACAATCGAAGTCGCACAAAGAAAATCTGAACAAGAAGTTCAGTACGCACAAAGCAATGAGAGTCTCTCTCTGTAAATCACTTCAATAGAATGTAATCTATATATTCATCGAACAATAGTGAGCTCTTTCAAATGATCTCCTATTTATAGGCACAACTTCAACGGTCGGATCCCTCCTCCAACAGTAATATTTTTCATCGAATTTCGGAGGGACCAGTACACGTGTCACTCAAACAACAGTTAGTTAGTAACTGAAAGCATGAAATCATTTTATAACAAAACAAGTGTAAGAAAAATATGGTTAGACAACTAAAATTAAATATTTAGTGTGTACGAAAATGAAAGTTTGGAGTCTATCCAAAAAAAGAATTCAGAGTCTTAATACAAGGATATTAAGATTCTATTTTCTATGAATTTGGAACCTGAATTCTATATAATTATGGATTTAGAATTGTAAGGAAATTTGAAATCTGGATTCATAAGAATTCGGAACCAGAACATAAAATGTTTTGAGTCAGAGTTCATGAGAATTCGGTGTTAGAACCCATAAGAGTTCAGAGTTTTTATTTGGAGAACTCAGAGTCATAACTCAGAAGTGTTCATAACAAGAATTCATAATTAGAATTCGGAGCTATAACTCGAAAGAGTTCGTAACAAGAATTTGTAATCAGAATTCGGAGTCATAACTCATAAGAGTTCGTAACCAGAATTCGTAATCAGAATTCGGAGTCAGAAGTCAGAAGAGTTTGTAACCAGAATTTGTAATCAGAATTCTGAGAATTCATATTCTAAAACAAAATTCTTCATATTTAGGTATTTATAAGATTCCGAGGTTTTTGTTTCAAAACGAATTTTATTCTTTGAAAAATTATGATATGAAAATTGAAAAAAATGATAAGGATAAATTCCCACAGGGAAAGAAATTCTCCTTAAGGAAGTAAAACAGGGGTAAAAATAAATTTTCTTTAAGATAAGTGTTTGTGATTTTCAAAACAAGAAGGAATCATGAAGTCATAAGGAAAGCCTTAATGACATAACAATCTCCCCTATGTATGAAGGAATGGAAAAGTCATGAGGAAAACCTTATTGACTGAACATAAATTACATCCCTTATATGGGTATTATTAACTATTCATGTGAAGAATATATCTCAAATTGACAGGAAAAAACTAAACAATGAATATATTCATATTTTACTGGTGTGTGATGATATCTTTCCTAAATATTTTCATAATCATCCCTTGAATTGTGATGTTTATTTTTTAATAGATCTCACACTTGTGGTTATGAAGAATTCAAATAATCCTTATATAATGGACCTGATTTAGGTTTAGGAGTTTAAAAATAAACTCCATGAGAATATTGATAATGGATTCATTTAGAAATGTGAATCACCATGGGATTCTAATATCCTTTTTGTTAAAAAGAGATATGGGTTAATGCGTCTTTGCATTGATTATCGAGACCTGAATATGATTACAATTAAGAACAAGTTTCCTCTAACTCATATATCAATTTTTTGATCAAATAATAGGAGATACATATATTTAAATTATTGAAATATGACATAGATATCATTATTTGATGGTAAAAATGGGAGACATATACAAGGAAACCTTTCATATTGGGTATGGACACTATAGATTTACATTGACTTCATTTGGACATACCAATGCCCCAAATATCTTCATGTATGTAATGAATAGAGTCTTTAGAGATTAAATTTTATATTTTTTTTTAGTTTTTATATTTGATAGTCTTTTATATTCCAGGATAAAGGAGGATTATTGTAAGAAATGAGATTTTGTGAATTTGTTTTCAAACTAATTTATCTTTTTTATATTTTTCATTTTGTGTGACACTAGAAATAGTTATTTGTGTATATATATATATATATTTATATTAAAACACTAAGTCAAAAATTTCATTCATATAGCACCAACTTGGCTTGAGATACACACAATACCGACTTGGCTTACATTACATGCAACACCAACTTTGTGTACACTACCCGCAACATCAGGGTTTCTATGTGACATCATATTATAATTATAATTATTTAAATGAGATAATTATAACCTAGATGTTAAAATTTTTTATATGAATATTAATATATAATTTTAAGATATTATATATAATTTTTATATATAGATAAAACATATTGGTAATGAAAGATATGAATTTTTTCTAAAGTCCTGTTATATTTAAAAATATTGTTTTCTAAAATGAACCACTTTTAATAATAAAATAAATTTTAGAAACATTTTGATATTTATTTTGATAAAATAAAATTTATTTTTTTTAATTTATAATGTTTAAATTATCTTAGGGTTAATTTTTGGGATTTTTTTTGAGAAACTTACTTTTTTGGTGAATAGTGAAAATTATTACCTTTAAATTAAAAATTCCTTTTTGTTTAATAGAAAATTAATAATAAATTATAATATAAATAGTTTTTAGTTCATATAAATTAAATTATACAACTATTAATTCAATTTAGGTCATTTTGAATATAAAAACGTATAAATACTTTTAAACTTCTTTCAACTTTAAAACCCCGTAATTTCGTCTCATCTAAGGGATTAACCTTAATCATAATTTTTATTCCTATAAGGATTGAATTTAAAAAAACATACATAAACCATTTTTATCAGTATAATATTTGGAGTATAATTATATAATGTTTAGTTTGGAACAAAATTATTATAATTAATTCCAATGATTAAGGTCAAACTATGATTAATTAGGAACTAATCCTTAATTTTAAGAGGAAAAATGACCGAGAAACCTTTATAAAACAAATTATATAGCCATATTTTTGAAATAAATATTAAATTATTTATTTATGTTGGTTTGGTATTACTTTATTTAGGTATTAACATTTTTACATCATACTTGTTTCTAAAACATTCAAGTGAGTCATTTTCCTTCCCAATAAAAGCCCACAACCTCTCCCACATCATCACACCTCAAAAAGATATTATGTTCAGCCAATATCTGACCAATAAACATACCAAAATCCATCCCTTCATACAATAATAATTAAATTTTGAAGAATTAAATCCATGAAATCATTTTGACACAAACCAAAAGGAGTTACCCGATTAAGTGGTAACATCATCTCCCAAGTCCTTCCTTTAATATTATTCATCCACCAACTCCACTATATTTTTTTAGATTATTTTATAAAAAATATAATTGTATTATTATTATAATATTTCAACCTAAACATACACACACATCCATCTAATAGATAATGAAGAAACTGTTTATGTGTACAGAGAGCTACCGCCTCACTAAACAATGATTGTTCAATATTCCTTATCGCATCTCATGGTGGAAGTTGTGATGAAAATTCAATTTATATATTTTATATATTATATTTTTTATTTATTTTCGATTATTTATTACTTTTACAACACATATATTTAAACCTTCCATTTGGTGTTAATACGATAATTTTGTTTTGAGGAATTGTGGATTACATTCTCCTCAAGTGATGTAATTCGTTAACACAGTACATGGAATGTATTAAGGTTTAATTTAGTGAATATATATGATATAAAAGATATAATAAATATTCTTTAATAGTTATATAAATATATATACATATATGTATTTTACCTTATTGTTCTCAACATGAAAATTAAAAAGAATTAGCTTTCATGCATACGTATGGCCTACCGTCTCCATGAACGGTGTATTCGATTTCATACATATATATTTTATAGAATATTATAATATAAATATACATTATACAAATTATATTTAAATCATGGTTAACATTGTGGAATCATGATATAATTATAAGGAAAAACAATATAACAAATTAAGACACAACCAAAAAAGAAAGCGAATATTACTAAAAGTGAAACCATAACATAATATGGTTAACAAAAGGGTAATATAAGGACATAATAAATATATATGGTATTATATACCATAATATGATTATTTATAATATGTATAATAAATTTATATTTATTAAACATGTTTATTGAAGATTATGACGAGAGTCAAGACACAAGGTAAGGGGATTTCATCTCAATTTTTATTTCTATGGGATACATGCTATGTTCTTCACTACTTCCTTTTGTGTGTTTTATTTACATACCATGATTGTATTATATTTATATTATAAATAAATATATGGTTAATTACTTATCCATTTTATGATCTTTATTTTAGGGGTTTTATGTTTCAAAACTTACCCAATTGGTCAAATAATTTTGTCTCAATTTACGTTATTTAAGACTTGGGTATTTTATGCACCAAAATTCTAATATGAGGTATATGTACAACCATAATACATGTTAAATCTTGAATACACTTATTTTAATGATATTTTATGTGTCATTTAAATTCTTTTTCTTACATGGAGTGTATGATCCCATTTTACCAAATAATAACAGTTTATTGAGAAAACCTCATCGCTTTCTAAAATTGTTTATGTTTATGCTTCCATTGATGAAATATTATGATAAATCACCCAAGAAAATTCATAAAGTTTATTATAATAAGGTTATTAATGATATATTAATATATTGAAACCATTTCTTCCACTCTTTGGAACATTATATAGTTAAGAATATGTATTTAAGAACCCCCAAATTTACCCTCTCTTCGGTTAGAAATTTGTGTTCCTAACAACCATGTTTTCAAAAAGTGTTTCCAAGAATATTCTACTAATATCCTATGATCATTATAAGATATTTTTACAATTTTGTTCATTTAAAATTCTTTTCAATGTAATCTTCATTTCTTTTTCAATGAAATACATTTTTCTAACCATTTTACCTCACAAAAAGAATGTTATTTTTACATGATATGACATATAAGAATTTATCCTCTATCAATCATTTGAATATATATTTTCATGGTTAAAGGTTAATATTTAAAATAATATTTTTAAATGTTTTTTTCACAAAAAATGGGTTTCAAAACGTTTTCAAGATCCTTTTATAATTTTTCAAGGAAAATGGTTTTCAAAATGTTCTCAATCTAATTTTATATGTTTTCCAGGAAAATGGTTTTCTAAATGTTTCCAAGATTATTTAATATTTTTTTAAGGAAAATTGTTTTTAAGTATTTTCATGACTTATTTATATTTTTTCAATGTATTTTTTATGAAATGGTTTTTAAAAAGTTTTCACGCATTCTTTATTAGTTATCAAATATTTTATAAAGAAAAAGGTTTTCAAAATGTTCTAAATTTTATTTTTAATGTTTTTAAGGAAAAAGGTTTTTAAAATGGTTTCAAGTATTATTTATAAGTTTTAAGGTATTGTATAATAAAAATATTTTCTAATGGATGTATGCATTAAAAATCTTTTTTCAAGGAAGAGAGGATATTTTCCTTAAGAATTGTTTTCAGAATGATATTTCAAAATTATTTTCCATGTAAGTTTACATCCATTGATGTTACTCATACCATTACATAAAATGATCTAATGGTTCCATTACTATTACTTTTATGAATGGGATATTCTTAAAGTTATAGTCTTTATCAAACTTGTTTCACTTTCAATGGTTATACATTTATTAAATCCATTTCACCTTCATGGGTTATAAGTGTATGAAATGTATTTCACCTTCATAGGTTATATGTTTACGAAATATATTTCTCTTTCAGGGGTTATATGTTTATCAAATATGGTTCTCGTTCATGGGTTATGAATTAGATGAAATAGTTATGAAACCTGTAACTTTTTCCATCGGTTCTGATATGTTTATACGTTTCTGATAACCATTTCATTACATGGGTCTTGATATGATTGTTTATTATTTTATTTCACATGTACGTATGATTTCACAATGAGGTTGGTGAGACCTATATCTCACTAAAATTCAATGGATAATGATTTATATTTCATGATATAGGAATGGATGAAATGATAAAAAACTAATATTAGTATTATAGGGCTGGAACATGAAATAAAGTTGGTTAAGTAATATAGGGATAGAAGAAAGGGTGAGCTCAATTTAGTAATACAAGGCTGGAATAAGGGGTGAACTTGGTTTAGTAATACAATATTATAATGGAGTGTGAACCTAGTTTAGTAATGGAATTTTTCCACTAAGATGGTCTTGGTATAAATGACTTGAAAACTATGTAAATCATTATATATGAGTATGTTTCTATCATAATTCAATGTTTTATTCCTACGTTATACTTTCCTGGATTATGTTCCTTATTTCCTTAAGAATCATGCTATATAAATTTCCAATATTTATGACATGATTCATGTATATGATCTTTTATATTATGGTCATGATATTATATTTTCATGATCATGTTATCATACCCTTATTATCAGGATTTTGCTTACATATCTCTCCTGTTTACACTTACTCAGCATTTGAACTCACCCTTTTATAATATTTCTTTTCCTCAGGTTATGAATAAATGATTTAGGTAGAATTAATAAAGGTGTCGATATTTACGAGGGATGTTAAAGATATTTATCTAGGATAGATGTTTTTGACATGTTTCTAAATACACTAAACTATTATGGTCCAAGGGCATGCATTATTATAATGTATTAAATATTCATCTAAAATGGTATATTATCCTTGTATGTTATGCCTTCATCAATATAGTTGATATCAAAGTAAAGGTTTATTATACCTTATAAAAAAATGATGATAAACATTAGTGAGACCCCTTTGTATATTTATAAGGATATATCTAGGGACGCCTCTAAAGTTAAGTATAATAACGAGTTAATATTTAGGAAAATGTCCTAGAATTTTGGTAAAGGATAGAGTGAGTGGTTTCCATGAAATAAATAACTATTTGGATACTATAAGTTGATGTGGATCTAGAACATATGTACCTTGGGGTAAAAACTCTAACAAGATGTTCTGGGACTGACTTGGGTTAATTTGGTACACAAAACGGGCCTTGCTGCACACCTGGATTGACACTCTTGGGGGATATTCTTTGGGAATGCACATACTCTTCATGAACCATCATGAATGATTTACATATAATTTGGCTATACATAACATAGTATAAACCTAGGGTGTCATAGAATAAGGATGGTGTTATGATTTCTACATCTTATAAGTAGTTATATTCACGAATATGTGGTTTTTTACTGTGTTAAGTAATGCTAAAACTATGCTTATGGTTTTGGAAAATAGAATTAATAGAAATAAACTGGTTTAACATTGAATATTATGGGTATTTATTGATGACCGGTCAAGTGGGATAGTCACTGGAGTGAAAAATGTTGTTATCATACCTATGTAGATTTCAATAAAAATGATTAGAAACATATAAATTAACTAACTCTCAGACTCAATAAAAAATATAAATAATGAGTTCACTGAGTGTTTAGGTAATGGAGGCTATGGAAGACAAATGATTCAGTTTCATTTTTTTCAATAATGTGCAAATAATCACTTAATTGAACGTCTTAGAAGAATGTGAAGATGTTTTTACTATGGCAAATAAGGACACAATGCTAGTAACTACAAGTGAAAATGATGCATTTGATTAATGAAATGGATGATAATATTGGCATCCATAAGACATCCTAGAATCTTATGTTTCTTAAGTGTCGAATAAATGGTCACTATGAAACTAAGTGTCTAAAAATTAAATCTCTTAAAGTGGATATGAAAATATGTACAAGTAATGGTTAAATTAATGACGATGAAGAGACTATAGATGAAATATGAATAGAAATAGGTATTGTGCAGTAGGATTAGGTATCCTTACTAATGACGTAAGTAAGAAGTGGGATAATAAAATTTTTATGAGTTTAGATTCATGAAGTATGTTATATGAAGGGTGAAGTATATAGTGATTTTTTAGTTTAGGTTTTCACTACAGGTTTAGAAGAACATGTAGAATAGTTCCGATTGAATAGAAAAGTGAAATAATGGAAAGTTTATGCCCATAGAAAACACTTGATTAAGTTAAAGGTAACCCTTAATATGTTACTTATGTTATTATAATTTTTTTGGATAATGATACGTGGGACATGAATAATTAAATTGGAAGCTGCTAATTACCATGGAAAAAATAATGGAAATGTGGACAAGTAGTTTATCCTATCATGGATGAAGATTAAATTTTTTGGATTTATGGAATATATACATTAATATGTGGAATAAGGAAGCTTTCATGTCTTCCAAAATATATTTATGGTAATTTAGGTTTTTTCCATGTTCTAAGAGAATCTACCATGAGATTATTAACATATTTGGAGTGCAACTACAAAGATATACTATGTGATATATATGGGATCAATGTTGAGATAGTTTCATGAATTTATTTTTATGGTATTGGATTTTTGTCTTTAACAAGTGTTATAAGGTTATAAATTAATGAAAAGTCTAACTTATACATTTGAAGAAGTTTTTAGGTATTGATATTGTATTGAAAACATTGGTTAAAAGTATTTTTATGGGTCAAAATTATTTCAAGTATGTCCATCATATTTTAAAAATTATATTAGTATGATGTAAGAAAAGTACCCCATGTGTGTCAGGTGAAAAATAATCAATTATGGAAAGGCCACATGACTTGAACCCATGACTGAAATACAATAAGTGTTTCACAACTACCACTGGCCTATATAATATCTGAGTTAATGTATAATTTTTTTGACGAATAATTATTTACAATGAAAAAATAGTGTCACATTTTATGTTTAGAGATTAATTTATTAGCCATATTAAATTTAAGAATAGTTATTGATAAAAAGTTATTCATTTCCTTATTTTATGAGCTATAAGATCTGAAAAAAGTTTATTTTATCACTTTAGGAATTAATGTTAATTTTTGGAATCCCATTACATGAAGTAATGGATGAATTAGAAGTTGAAAAAATAAAAACAAAAGAATGAATTTTTTTTATATAAACTGATCATGTATGTATGTTTCCTTTAATTATTTTTCAATAAAAAAATTACTCAACATTAGGATAATGATCCAAAGAAAATATGTTTCCTTAATAAATTATTCTTGTTGAACTGATGTCCTTTTAAATCATCATAGATTTATGAATTTTTAGCCCTAAAATTTTATTTTAACATTTACTTATTTGTGATTGATGACCTAAATCACTCTCTATAAGTATTTAAGCTTTTGATTCTTATCCAATATTCAATCTCAACTAATGTTCTCCTATGTAGAAACCCATTTATATGATTCGTTGGGTAACTATTTTGGTCCTAACATTCCATTTTACGTAAAGTTTTAGTATTCATTTTTACAATGTGGGTTTATGTGAATGAAGCTTTCATTTATTAAACCTTTTATATCCTAAAAGAATTTTTAGGGAGAAATTCACATTAATGGGGGTAGAATGTATCATCCTGATATTTTTTGAATTATTATTTTTTGAATTAATTTATCTTTTTTATATTTTTCATTTCACATGACACTAAAAATAATTATATATAATAAACAACTAAGTAAAAAATTCCACTCTCATCAAATTTAATTTTCTTTCACTATACTCAAGACAGAATTGGATTTCTCTACACACAATACGGACTTGGACTACGCTACACGCAACACCGATTTGGCGTACATAATATGCAGCACAAATATTTCTACTGAATAACAATTTATTATTATAATTATAAAAATGAGATAATTATAACCAATCCATTAAACATAGTTATATGAATAAATCTAACTAATTATCATGTATTGTTTATAATTATTTTATATAGATAAAACATATTAGCAATGAAAGATATTATTTTTGGTAAAGTACAATTATGATTAAAAATACTATTTTCTCAAATTATCCAATTTTAATAATAATATTAATATTAGACACATTATAAAATTTAATTTAATAAAATAAAATATATTTTTTAATTTATAATGTTTAATGTATCTTAGGGTGAATTTTATTTATTTTTCTAAGAAACATTATTTTTGATAAGTAGTGAAATATACTGATTTCATAGTTTAAAACTACATTTTTGTATAAATAATTATCAATGGTAAATTGTATTATATTTTTTAAAGGAAAAATTAGATCAATTAAAAATTTATTAATTCAATATTGGTCATTAGAATCAATTTCACTTAGAAATTTAATATAAAAACATAATAAACTTTTTCGCTTCTTACTACATTTTAAAACCCATAATATCATCTCTTCCCTAGGATCAACATTAATCTTAATTATACTGATTAAGTAAATTTAATTTATAAAAATAGATATCCACCATTTTAATCAGTATAATTTTTATACTCTAATTAAATCCAGTTGATTTTTTACTAAAATTATTAGTAAAAGTGATTAAAATTAATCAAATCGATTAAGGTCAAATTAATATAAATTAGCAACTAAACGTTAAGATCAAATGACCAATAAACTTTTCCAAAACTCATTTTATGGCCATATTTTGGACATAAACTTTCCATAATTTATTTATGTTGGTTTGGTATGAACTCTTTTATGTTAGAACATGTGTACACTTAAGTTTTTGTCAAAAATTCCACGTGATTCCTTTTCCTTTCCTATAAAAGGACAACAACTCTCCCACATCCTCACCCCAATAAATACCCTTAGGTTCTGAATATATTGGACCTATACACTTTCCAACATCCCTACCTGACTCCTTGAAGCCTTCCCTTGGAAATAAGGCATTCTAAAGAATCCTTTTGGCATAAACCCAAAGGAGTTACCCGCTTAAGATGTAAAATAATCACTTAGGTACTTCATTTTGATTTCCTTATACAACCCCTAAACACAATTTTCTCCAATATTGTATAAAAATAGTATAATAAACATTCTATGATGTTTTTATGATAGGGTTTGAACCTATACTTACCAACCCCTCTATCTAATGGATAACAAACATACTATTTATGTGTGCGGCGATATACCGCCACACTAAACGATGATTGTTTAATTTTCCTTACCACCTCTCATGGTGGACATTATGATGAAACGTATATTTATATATCTTATATATTATATTTATTACTCATTAAAATTATTTATTCCTTTTACAACACATATCTTTTTTTACTTTCCATTTGGGGTCAATATGATAATTTTGTTTGAGGAAATGTGGACTACCGCCATTTAAAAGCGATGTGATTTATTCAGAAAATAAACAGAATATATTAGGATTAATTTAGTGAACATATATGATATATATGATATAATATATATCCTTTAATAATGGTTTACATATACATATACATACATATATGTCTTTTACTTTCTCATAACATGACAATTAAGCGGAAATAACATTCGTGCGTATATAGGACCAACCGTCTCCATGAACGGTGTATTCTATTTCATACATATATATTTAATAGATGATTATAATCAAAATATTGTATATATAAATTACATTTATATCATTTTTAAATTATTTAATCATGATATAAGTATATGTAAAAACAATATAATAAATTAAGACACATATAAAAAACAAAGCGAATATTACCCAAAATTAAATCTTAACATAGGATGGTTGAAAAACAGGAAATGTAAGGTAATAATGAAACCATATATGGTATTATATATAATAATATGGTTTCTTAAAATATTTATAATAAATTTATATTTATTATGTAGGTGGTTTGAATGATTATGACGAATGTCAAGACACAATGTAAGAGGATTTCATCTCACTTTTTATTTCCATGAAACTCATAGTATGTTTGCCACTCTTTCCTTCTGTTTGGTGTATGTACTACCCATGATTGTATTATATGTATAATATAATTAAATTTATGTGTATTAACATATCCATTATATTATATTTATTTCATGGGGTTTTGGTTTCAAGAGTTACCCAATTGGAAAAATTGTATTATATCAATTTTCTTTCTTTGAGACTTATGTATTGTTATGACCATAAATTCTATTTCGAGGTGCATATAATTATATATTACTTTTTAGATCATAAATTTAACTATTTTATTGATATTTAATTCTTCATGTAATTTCTTTTTATGACATCGAGAGTATTATCCCAAGTTAACAAGTTATAAGAGTTTATTGAAACAATCTCACCATTTTTCAAAATTGTTTATGTTTATGCTTAATTTGATGAAATCATATGAACCATATCTCATGAAAATTCCTAAATTTGCTTCTACTATGGATATTTATGATTTATTAATATATAAGAACCATTTATTCCACTATTTGTTATATAATATTGTAAAGAAATTGTTTTTAAGAAACCCCAACATTCCTTTCTATTAGGTCAGAAATCCAAGTTCTAGTAATACCATGTTTTATAAAAACCGATTCCAAGAATATTATACTAAAATACTATGATCATTAAAATAAATTTTTACCCTTTTTTTATTTGGTAAATTCTTTTAAAAAAATATTTATATATCTTTTTGAATGAGGAATTATTCTAACCTTTTTATCTAGTAAATGGAATGTTATTTTTACATCGTACGACATGTACAGATTTTTCTACCATTAATCCTTTGAAGATATATTTTCATTTTTAATGGATAGTTTTTAAAATTATGTTATGAAATTACATTTTCATGGAAACAGTTTTCATATCTTTTTAAAGATGATTTTATATGTTTTTAGGAAAATTTTTATCAAAATGTTTTCAAGATTATTTTATATGTTTTCAAGTAAAATGGTTTTCAAAATGTTTTCTTGCTTATTTTGTATGTTTTCATGGAAAAACTTTTTCAATTTATTTAATGAATATTTTATAGGTTTTCATAGAAAATGATTTTCAAAATGTTTTAAATCATTATTTATATGTTTTGAAAGTATTTTCAAGGAAAAGGGTTTTAATATGTTTTCAATAATTATTTATATGTTTTCAAAGTGTTTTCAAAAAAAATTCTTTTTAAATGTTTTGAATCATATTTAATAACATTTATAAGAAAAAGGATTTCCAAAATATTTCAGGTCTCCATTTGAATTTTTCATGGTATTTTATAAGAAAATTATTTTTAAATGGTTTTATGAATTAGAAATTATTTTTCAATGGAGAAAGGATATTTTTCATAAGTAAAATTTTTGGAAAGATATTTAAAAATTATTTTCCATCTAAGTTGACATTAACTGATGTTAATTATACCATTCTAGGAAATTATATAAAGGCCGCATTCATATTCTTTTTATGAATGGGTTATGCGTAAAGTCATGGTAATTTTCAAAACCATTTCTCTTTCACGAGTTATAAATTCATGAAATCTTTTTCACTTTCACAGGTTATAATTTTATGAAATCTATTTCACATTCACTGGTAATATGTTTATGAATCCTGTATCTATTTCATGGGTTATACGTTTATTAAATACCATTCACTTTCATAGGTTATTTATTAGATTAAATGGTTATCAAACCTACATCTTTTACAAAGGTTTCAATATGATTAAATTTTTATGATACCAATTTCATTGCATGGGTTATGATATAATTGTTTATGAATTTGTGGCACATGTATGTTTGATTTCACAAGGATATGGGCCATACATACATCTCTCTCTAATGAATTGGGTGAGTATTTATATCTCATTATATATACATGAATAGAATAAGAAAGGAACTCAGTTAAGTATTTCTATGATAGAATGGGAAATGAACTTTGTTTAGTAATACAAGACTAGAAGATGGGGTGAACCCCGTTAAGTAATATAGGGATGGAATGAGGGGTGAACATGATTTAGTAATACATGGATGGAACAGGGTGTGAACCTAGTTCAGTAATGGACTTTTTCCACTATGATGGTCTCGATAACAATTCCTTGACAACTATGAAAATTATTATATATTCTTATGTGTCTACAACAATTACAGGTTTTATTCTAATGTGATGCTTTCATGGATTATGTTCTTTATTTTATTATGATTCATAGCTTATGAACTACTAATATTTTGGCCATTATTCCTATTAGTGATATTTGATATGCTGGGTATAATATTCGATTTTCATGATCATGTCATCATACCCTTATATGATCATGATTATGATAAGATATCTAACTTTTTTAACCTTACTGAGCATTTGAGCTCACCCCTTTATCATATTTCCTTTCCATGGGTTATGAAGAATGGTTTTAGGTATATGTAATTAAGGTGATGATTTTTAGGGGAGATGTTGAAGATTTTTCAAAGGGATAAAATAGTTTGTTTTCATGTTACCAATGACACTAAACTATTATGGTATTTGGGAATTTATTGTTATAATGTACTAAATATTCATCTAAAATGGTGTAATATCCATGTATGTTATGCATGGGTCTCTATATTCATAAAGATAATTTGGGAATTATGTTGAAGACCATGATGTTGAGTCAATAAGTTTTCCTCATGACTTTTCTATTCCTTCATGTTTTGAAAATCACAATCATCCTAACTTAAGGAAAATTTCATTTTCCATATGTTTTATCTTAATAAGGAAGATTTTTCTTCATCAAGGAAATTTTTCCATACCATGTTTTTCATTGTTCATATTTTAGTCCCTCTTAATATAACTCTTTTTATTCCGAAGTGAAAATTTTGGTTTCACATATAAAACCTCATAATTCTATAAATACTTAGATATAGAGTATTCTATTTTCAGGATCCGAATTTAGGTTCCCAATTCTCTGAAATTCTTACTCTGAATTATCTGAAATTTGGAATCCGCATTCCTTAGAATTCAGACTATGAATTCCTTAGAATTCAGGTTCTGAATTCCTTATAATTAGGGTTCTGGATTCCTTAGAATTTAGAAACTAAATTCCTTATAATTCAGACTCCAAATTCCTTAAAATTCAGACTCTGAATTCCTCAGAATTTAGACTCTGAAGTCTATAGAATTTTGATTCTGAATTCCTTGAAAAACAGAATCCGAATTTCCTTGTAATATAGACTCTGAAGGTTAACTTTTTTAGACTCCAAATTTTCTTTTTTCCTTAGGCTCCAAAAAATGATTTTGGTTGTTCAACCATATTTTGATTACTTTTGTTATAGTTATAAAATGATGTTGTGCATTCTGTTTCTAACTAACTGTTGTTTGAGTGACACGTATACAGGTCCCTCCAAAATTCAAGGAAAAATATGACCATTGGAGGAGGGATCCTACCATTGGAAATGAGCCTATAAATAGGAGATAATTTGAATAATCTCACCACATATTGATAAATATAGAGATTACATGCTCTTAAAGTGATTTTTTAGAGAGAGAGAGACTCACATGCTTTGTGCATACTAGACATCTTGTTTTGATTGCTTTGTATGACTCCGATTGTCACTGTGTAAAATCAAGGGCTTCTGGAGATTGGAAGACAGAGGTTCCAACTACCTTAAAGTTAGAGGAATTCCCTAGAAAGGAAGATAGAGGTTCCAACTACATTGAAGATCAAGGGCTTGCGGGGATAGAAAGATAGACTCTGATATTTCTATCGAGGGCTTACCCTAGTGTGGATAAGATAGAATTTCTTGAAAGTATAAATTAAGGGACCTTTATCCATGGTTGTTAGATACCCTACTATTTGGGTTAAAGAATTTGGTACTTGTTACTTGTATTGTTTCAAGTTAGTTTTCCTCTACATTTTGATTTATAATGAAAGTATAACTATCTTATACTTTATTTAACTTGTACTCTGATTAGTATAATTTTTTATTCTTTATGGTAGAAACTTTTTCCATATAAACTTTTCTTAAGTTTCATTTCTGAAACCATATTTTTCGATTCTAGGATGTTTTTTGAACTAATAGGTCTTGTGAATTTTCCTTGTTTAACTTTGTTAAAAAACAGTAAGGTTTATACCTTCTTTAAAAGATCCGAATGAATTTTTTAATGTATAAAATTCACCTTACCTCTTGTATATTGAGCATATACATCATTATTTTGATCCTACAATTGGTATTAGAAGAGGTCTCTAAAATAATTATAATCACATATATGTTTTCTTACTCAGTTTTCATTGTTCTATTTTTTCCTTGTTTAGGAATTTTTATCCTTGCTTACAAACTTTTATTACTAACAATTTTTGTGTGGAATGATATTTTCTTTTAGATGGTAGGAATGAATGTTTATTCGATTGAAAATATTAATCCTACTAGACCACCTATATTTAATGGTAATGATTATGAATATTGGATAGGTTTTATGAAGACTTTTTTCATTAACACTAGAGTAGATAATTTTGTCATGCTTATTGGAGGATGTAAAATCCCTGACAAGGATGTAAGCACTTTCACCAACCATGAAAAGCATGAATATCAACTAAATTACAAGGTACATAATACATTCTTTTGTTCTATGACTATAAATATTTGTTTCCAAATTTCATGTTGTGAAGTAGAAAATAGTATTAGGAAGAATCATGTGGTAACTCACTTTGGATCATCAAAATTTTCTAAAACTAGAAGAACTATGCTCAGAGGTGAATATCATGGTTCTTTCTTTCCTTATAGAGAACCAGTGTTTAAGGTACAACAAAGATTTATGACTATTGTTAAAAGTTTACAATACATGGGTGAAAAAGGTTTCAGTGATGGTGCACATGTGGATAAGATTATTGATATCATGCCTAATTATCAGGGAATCCATGAGAACTGCTATAGATGAGAATAGGAAATTCTCAAATATTACTCCTAATGAGATTTTTGGAACTCTTCTTCAACATGAAACAAGAATGAATAGAGATGATGATCTAAATAAGAAGAAGAATGAAAATAGAAGTGTTTCTTTTTACAACCACTTCAAATCATATGAAATCCAAGACTCCAGAGAGAGTTACAAGATCTAAATCGACGAGGGTTATAGTTTTATTTGAATCAAGTGAAAGTGAAAATTATAAGAATGAACTACCTAATCTTGCACGAAGGATGAACAAGATTGTTGGGAAGAAGTACTTTCAGTATAGATACAAGAAGAAATAAATAATGGACAACAATGAAAATGAAGTCACTTGGTATGAATGAAAAAGATCAGGGCATATAAGGCCATATTGTCCAATTCTTAAAAAAAGACAGAATGGAAAAGCATTCTGAGAGGAATAGAAAGAAGTACTACAAGGATAAATCTAAGGATGTTTTGAGATCTAATGTCACCTAGAGTGCCAACGGTGGTGACTCTTCTGAATAATCTTTAGAGTACTAATCTTCTGGTTAGAAGAATCTTAGTCTATTAGCCAAGTTACCTATTAAAAATAATTGTCTAATAGTTGAGGTTCATAATGATGAATCTATAACCAATGTATCATTGAATTCTAATTATAGTGATATTAAATGTTATGAATCCTCAGATGAAGAATCTTCTTCTAACGAAGATAATACTTTACATACTTATGAAGAAGTGTCTAGGTTTTCTAAACTCCTTGAGAATGGAAATTCTAAAATCACGAAAAATATTGATAAAGATAATTCTAGGATTTCAATTATTAATAAAGAAATATCATAACATTATAAATATCTTGAAAAGAGAATTTATGATTTTGAAAGTATTTCAAAAACCCCTGAGGAAGTTAATTATGAGAAGGATAAACTTTATAAGGATCTAGAAAAAGTAATTTTTAAGAAAAATGTTTTAGAGACTAACTGTAGTGCTAAAAATAATGTTATTGTGGATAAAAACTTAGTTATTAGACTAATATTAGAAATATTTTCCTTGAGGAAGTGTTTTTAAAAAATTACCTTAGGTAAGGAAATCATTTATAAGATGTATTACCAAATCTGACCTCTAAGGAATAATTCTGGATTTGGTTATACGCATTCAAAACTGATTTTTAGTAATAATTATTTTTTCCTCAAAGTGATCCATTCTACACTATGTGTCAGTGTGGTGGGTATTAGGAAAAACATTGTTCCTTAAACAAAACTCAGCCTTTAGGTTTTCAAAAAGATTATTTTTGAAAGAAAATATGGATTCCTAATATTTTTCTTTCTGAAGATTCTGGATCCAAGAAAGTTTGGGTTCTGAATGTCTAACACTCTTATTTTTAATAAAATAAAGATAATACCAACAACAATACATGGTACATGGATAATGGATTTTCTCTGCTCATGAATGGTAATAAAAATTCTTTGAAAATATTATCAAGGTTAAAAGAGGAAAAGTAACTTTCATAGATAATGCTTAGGGAAAATTATTGGTACAGGTAACATTGTTCTTCTTAGAAAAAAATTGATTTCAAATGTTTTATTTATTAAGGGTCTTAATAAAAACAATATTTTCATATGTCAATTATGTGATGAATGTTACCTTGTGAATTTTATGAATTACAAGTGTTTAGTACACAATTCCATTGAAGAGTTTACTATTTTTTCCCATAGGAAACAAAATATATAAACACTAAACATAGAAGACCTTAGGAGCCAAGATCTACCTTGCCTTAGTGCAATGAAAGATCATTCTTGGTTATGGAGTAGAAGGTTAGGACATTGTAACCTTAGGAACCTATGTAAACTATCTAAGAAATGACTAGTTAAGGATCTACCAGAGCTTAGATTTGATTCATCAAATTTTTGTGATCCTTGTCAATATAGAAAAAACATAAATAAAGTTTTAAATCAATCAGCTACATCTCAACTATTGATGTATTAATGTTGGTGCATATGGATCGTTTTTTTCCAACACAAAATAGAAGCAATGGAGGAAAATATTATTTATTAATTCTAGTTGATGATTACACTAGATTTACATGGTTCTTTTTTCTAGTAAAGAAATTTGAATCATTTTCTTATTTAAAAAGTTTTATAGGCCAAGTTAAAAATGCAAAAAACATTCCACTGATAACTATTAATAGTGATCATTGAGAAGAATTTCAAAATTATGATTTTGAATGTTTTTGTTGTAGAAAATTCATTACTCAGAACTTCTCAGCACCAAGAACACCTAAACAAAATGGTGTTATTGAAAGAAGAAGAATAATTCTTCAAGAGATAACAAGAACTATGTTGAGTGAATATTCGGTAGCCAAATATTTTTGGGAAGAAACTTTAAGTACAACTTGTTATAATATAAATCGTGTTTTAATTATACATTTTCTTAATAAAAAATTTTATGAGTTGTGAAATGGTTGAAAACCTAGACTTTCCTTCTTCAAGGTTTTTGGTTGCAAGGTATTCATTCTAAATACTAAAGATAATCTACACAAATTCTCTCCAAAATCTGATGAATAAATTTTCTTAGGCTACTCCACAAACATTAAATCCTAAATAGTTTTCAATAAAATTACTTATACTATTGAAGAAACAATACATGTTAAATTCAATGAAAATGGTTTTTTTAAACAACCTCAACCAACATCATCGGTTGTGTTTTCAAAAACTGATTATCAACCCTTGAAAGAAGAACCTTCTGATAAAGAAAATGTTCTAGAAAATGTTTCTAAAGATTTTACCCAAGAACACTTTCTACCATACATTGAATGTAACACCCCAAGCTTCCACGTTACACTTTTCTTTGAATAATATAGTTGCGTGTGTTGTACGCAACTTCAAGATTCTAACACGCCATGACCAACCAAAGTAGCCGTTATGAATAGTAATAACCACCTTTTGAAATTTTATACATTTTATCTTTCAAAATAGACTTCATTTTTGGATTCAGAATATCAAAATTATCCTCGGATGAAATTATGGTACTTTTCGGATAACTTTTATATTTGGATGAATAGTGAAAATTACTAAATTTTTATTAAAAACAACTTTTTTAATCAAAATAATTAATAGTGATAAATTATGAATTTGAGTGGTTTTAATGTATATATATAATATATATTTACCATTTAATAAGATTTTGGTCATTGGACATAATTTCACTTTTAAACAGGACATAAACAAGCGTCAATCTTTTGATAGTTATTATCTCTTAAAAACACGCTTTTTGTTTTAACAACGGGAATTATTTTTAAATTAATTTCTTCCACTTCTGTTTTTTGAATTTGGAAAAATGGATTCCCTATTTAGAGGCAGGATGTCCAAATTGTGTAAATAAGTAACTTTCATTTGTAGACATTTTGAATTAATTGCTTCGGTAAATATTTTATTTACCATGGTTAAAGGGTAAATCCGGTAAATAGGGGTTAAAAAATAATATTATAATAATACTAAATTACTTTAAAACGTGTCCTAACCTTATTGATTGATACCTTTCTGACCATGTGCATCATAGCGTTGAATTGGGGACCCCATGGAGCCACTTTTTGGTGATAAGGACACTTTATATTAATTAAGTTAAATTAAATACAAAAAAGACATAAGCAAATATCTTTTAGAAAAACAATTTTTACATATGGTTATATAAGTTGAAATTTCGACAATAATTATTAATTAGAAATCTAAAAAGATTTCATACATAATTATATTTTAATTATAATTTTTAGACATTAAATAATTTAATTTATTTATGACACAATGATGACGCAGTAATTACCATATTAATGAAAGATTAAGATAATTGATATTATAAATACCCAAATAAATGTAATTTTAGACTTTTTATAAATTCCAATTATTTTTTAGGTTAATATGACATATTAGGATTATTTATATAAATTTTTTGCGAAGTAATAATGCTGTTATGAATTTATCAAAAACAAAATACCCAATTGTGTCAAAATTGACATAAAAGAGTTTTTAAAACAAATATTATATTATTAATTGATAATAAATTCCCAAAACTCTAAGGTTCAGCCAAGAGACTTATATAATGATAGGTGTATCATTAATGGACCACTTGGGGGTCTCTTGGAGGTATATAGTAAGATTATTAACTATATAATATAAAAATACAAGTGACATGGTAAGTGTCAAACTAATTAACTAAGAGTCAAAACTAAAAGATAAGGTTATATAATGATGAAAAAGCTATATAAAATCTATTGGTTGAGTGGTTTTCGACCCATCCCTACCTTAAAATTTAAATAATTCACTTTTTATCCATTAGAAACCGAATATGAATTTATTATAAGGTAATATTTCTAGATTTTCCTAAGCTTCCCCTCCCCCCCCTTATTAAAGGACACCAATTCTAACAAATTCTCCACACCTTAAAAGCCTTTTTTTCGGCCAAACCCTACCCAAATACTCTCTCAACTTCCCTCACTTCAACATAGTGGCCATATTTTGATCATAAAGAAAACCTAATGAGCCCTTTTGATCAAATCAAAAGGAAGAACGCGAAGAAGAGGTAATGTTTTCACCAACCTTTTTCAAGTTCATTTCTTCTTCAACTTCTTCGTTCTTTGTTATTCCCATTCTATAATAATAAATCCAGTATCTTATATATACTGAGATGTTATTATAAATATTTTACAACCATATATAGTATTCTATCCATCCTATGAATGACATGTCACCGTACGTGCATACGCACGGCTTACCATCTCAACGTCGTGGTGTAATTGTTATTTAAAACATTATTATTTGGATGGTTATAATAATGATGTGTAATTCATGAAAATAATAATTATAACATGATAATTATTATGTATATATGATATAACATCCAATCATATATTATTTTAATATCAAAAGAATGATATTATCTCTCTTGCGTACATACGGACTATCGTCTCCACGAACACGATGAGATTCATTCTGCATCGCATCCATTCAAGTATAATTCTAATTTGATGATTAAAAATAATTTTTAAGGACTTGATATAATTCTGGATATGAATAAGAAAAAACCTATCCATAACAACCACAGCATATGTAACAAAAAATGTAAAATAAAATGAGTAAGTTAACTCCTGAAACGACGACAATACTAAGATATTATTAACAAAGCAATGTTAAAAGATCATATATGATATCATATTAATGTATATGATTATTTTATAATTTAATAACAATTATTTCACCATTATACAGTAGTTTAACCTACCATCAACCAAGGAAAAGAACAAGGTAATGGTTATTTCACAATCTTTTCATTATTCGAGGTTGTTTATACGTAAATATCCATTGAGACCTCTTTATCATGCATATCCATGTTTCTTAAAAATGAATTTCAAAAAATTCTTACTATTTTAAAGAATATGGGTTAAAGTAATTTATACCCTTTTTTGACTTTTATAAAAGGTTTAGAAAAGAATCTTTTCGTCATTTTCCAAACAAGGTCATTTTTTACATTTTCGACAAAATTAAGGTAAGAATATTTTTTTAACTTATACAGCGGGTGTGGCTATTTTCCGCTATTATAAGATCTTCAAAGATTCACTTACAAGCTTATAAAGAATATTTTCAAAATAAATATTTTCTTGATGTTACTCTTAAATGATTTCAAAATATAAAGAGATATGTCTCTGTAAACAAAAATGGTTTTGATTTCATCTATGTCAACATCCTTTGATGGATTTTAAGTTTATTTGAAGTTAATTTATGATGATACAAAACTTCCATATTATATTGAAGTTTTTGTGATATGTTTGACTATGGATGTGCTATTTTTATACCATCCATTTCTTATAGTTAAAGTATTGACATTTTGTATGCTAGTTTTAATACGAATGTTTATGATATGTTTAAACCTTTTCATATGAGGAATGTATTGGACTTAGTAAGTGACAGGTGGAGCCCGCTATAGCTCCTCAATGCATCGGTAGGTCTCATGAGACAACTAGATGTGGAATTGGCTGAGGCCCTTTCCCAATTTGATTTATGGTTTTGGCCAAGGCCTTAATCATATTAGAAGTCTTGGCCGAGGCCTTGAAAAAATGTTTCAGAATGTCCGGCATTATACACTCCCTCATTATTGAAATAATATTGATGGTTAATGTGGTCATTCGACTAGTAGAATACCCATTATTATGTTTATTATGGAATTATTTACTCATCTCATGTTCTTACCATAAAAGTATTCACGTATATTATTGGTAAGGGCATGTGGTTTCAATTATTTACTATGCTTAATATTTATGTCATTTTCTGTTTTATTACTTACCCTTACTGAGCGTTTGAGCTCACCCATTTCAATGTTTTATTTTTCCCAGGATATGAAGAAGTTAGTTATGAGTGACCTGCAGGCATAATCTAGGAGGCTTTGATGTTCATAATGAAATACATTTGTGTTATATTTCTCTTCAAGATGTAAAGTTGAACATATGTATGAATCTTGTTTCCAATAATACTAAACTGATCGGTCTTTCAAGACATGATTTCCTTGTGATCATTCCAATGTTATGTAATAATTCACCGACTCTGGGTAACTAGGGTCGGGGCGTTATAGTTGGTATCAGAGGAAGTTTAGTACAAACCATGGAAACTAGATTTAGATAAACTTTAATTAGAGAACATAGCCCTAAGATAGACTCTGAGGATTAGTACAGAAGAACTTCCTAGAATTTTGGTATTATAGATATTTTGTGAGTTTTCTGAGCAATACATACCTGTCTAGAAACGAGTAGGTAGAGGCGAATCTGGCACAGATGTACCTAGAAGTAAAACCCGAAAACACCGCTTTGATATAGAATAGAACGGGAACTGGTGCATGACAATGGGCCTTGCTGCAATCTGGGTTACGACACTCACATGGGATATGCTTAGGATAATTCTTATTTTATTTAAAAACCATTATGAAGGGTTATGAGTATATACTTCCTCAAAGAAAACTTTTTTTATGATTATGGATTATATCCATAAACTATTGAATTTATGTTAAGTGTTTTATAAGTATGGAATTATGTATTTTGATTCATAAACTAATCTTGTTTATTCCATAGTTTAGAAATGGCGCCAATTGGAAGGAATGGAAACCATATTAATGCATGCACTCCATGTAGGGATTGCCCTCCAACTCAAGATAATTATAGTGGAGCTAGTGAGGCAACTGGTGCTGAACAACTAATCACCATACTGGGACAACTCACTCAGGTTATGAATACTAACCTTACCTGTATGGAGCACCCAGATCCACAGTGTGGAGTATCAATGTTAGATCTCTTTAGGAGGCAACAACCACCAAAATTCAATGAGAGTAAAAATACCATAGTAATTGAGCAATGGATAAATTCCTTAGTGAAAATATTCCATGCCTTGGGGAGTAGTGAAAATAAAAAAGTTGTCATGGTAGTTTATCGCCCCACTGGAGATGCTGATCAATGGTGGTCATTGATAAAAAACATGAAGGAAGATGATGAAGTATCAGATATGGAATGGTGGTGGTTTAAATAGCTATTCTTAGGAAAATATTTCATCTATACGATCAAGCAGATATGGAAAGGCAATTTCAGAGTCTGAGGCAGAAAGAGGATGACAATGTCGCAAAGTATGAGGCTAACTTTACAAGTTTAGCGAGGCATGCTGCTGATTATATATGTAACCCAAGGAGTAATATTGATCATTTCTTGGATGGGTTAAAACCATTTCTCCATAGATTATTAGTATCGCAAACCTTCTCATCATACAAAGATATTTTCTCGTGTGCTATCAAGACAGAAAAAGAATTATCTAAGTCTTGTGACTTTAAATGAAAGCAAGAGAAGAAGAGACCTGCTGAACACTCTAGGAAAGGAAATAAAGAAACATCGAAGATAGGTAGAATTGAATTTCCACCCTGTGATAATTGTGGAAGGAAGCACTCTGGTGCCTGTCTAAATGGAAAAGGAGTATGCTACAAATGTGGACATAAAGTCCATCTGGTTGGTGATTGTAAAGGAAAGAAAGACGCTACCGATGTTCAATGCTACAATTTCAGGGAGATGGGACATTATTCAAATTAATTTCCTAAGTGTCAAGGAAACAAACTTTTTGAAAAGGCCAAGGGATTAAGGCCAAGCTTATTCAATCACTACTACTGAGGTTGAAGCCCCGAAAGACATGGTGGTAGGTAATTTAATGGTTTCCTCAAGTTTAGAAAATGCATTATTTTATTCTGGATCATCACATTGTTTCATATCTTCCCTATTTCCTAAGAAAATTAGATATTTCCAATTTGATTTAACAAGGGATTTTTCAGTTAAAAATCCTAATGGAAGAATCATTGCATCGAAGTTTTGTGAATCAATTTCCATTAGAGCACATAAATGTTTTTTATCGGTTGATCTCATCGCCATACCTATGATTGAATTTGATATAATCCTTGGTATGGATTGGATTTCAGACCATGATGTGATGATTTATTGTATGAATAAGGAAGTTACGATTCTTGATGATGATGATAATGAACTCCTTATCTTTTGATCATAATCTTCGCCACCTAATTCTTATCTAGATCCACCCACAATAGCTCAACTAAATTCAATTATTGGGGAGGAAGAGAATAAAATGACTATGGGTGAGGAAAGGAATGTTCAAATAGAGGGTGTACCTATTGGGAAAGAATATGTAGATGTGTTTCCGAAAGATTTACCTGGACATCATCTCGAAAGAGAAGTTGAGTTTTCCATTGATTTAATTGCTAGATAAAGGCCTATATCGAATACCCCTTATAGAATGGCCACTATGGAATTAGTTGAACTTAAGAAACAACTAGAGGAATTGAGTAATAAGGGATTTATTCACCCTGGTGTTTCTCCATGGGGAGCCCCTATCCTTTTTGTTAAGACGAAAGATGGATCTATGAGGTTGTGCATTGACTATAGGGAGATCAATGCTATAACAATAAAGACCAAGTATCCCCTACCTCTCATTGATGATTTATTTGAACAACTACATGGAGCTCAATACTTTTCAAAGATTTACCTTTGATCTGGATACCATCAATTGTGTGTGAAGAAGGAAGACATTCCAAAGACAACATTTCGAACCAGGTACGGGCATTACGAGTTTACAATAATGCCTTTTGGATTGACTAATGCACCCTCTGTATTCATGTATCTAATGAATAGAGTTTTCAAGGAATATCTCGATGATTTTTTGGTGGTATTTATTAATTATATCTTGGTATTCTCCAAAAGCTACGAAGATCATTAAAATCACTTGCGCATTATCCTGAAGACTCTTAGAAGACATGAATTATATGGGAAGTTTATTAAGTGTGAATTCTGGATTTAGGAGATTTCTTTTCTTGGCCATATTGTCTCGAAGGATGGAATCTCTGTTGATCCTTATAAGACCAAGTCAATCCAAGAATGGCCGGCACTGACGAGTATAACTAAGGTACACAGTTTTATTGTTTTTACAGGTTATTATCGACATTTCGTACATAATTGTTTCCCGATTAGCTAACCCATTAATGAAGCTCACACGCAAAGGTGTTAAATTTTTCTAGAAAAAATAGTGTGAAGAATGTTTTGAAGAACTGAAGAGAAGATTAGTCAATGCTTTTATATTGACTCTACCATTGGGGAATAATGGGTTCATCATTTATAGTGATGCATCGAAAAAAGAATTTGGTTGTGTCCTTATGAAGAATGATATGGTTATTGCCTATGCATAACGACATTCAGAAATTAATGATAAAAAATATCCTACTCATGATCTTGAGTTAGCCACTGTAATATTTGCTTTGAATATTTGGAGACACTATCTCTATGGTGAAAAATTTGATATTTATACTGATCACAAGAGTTTGAGGTATATTTTCTCATAGAAAGAACTCAATATGAGGCAAAGGAGATGGCTTGAACTACTCAAGGATTTTGATTGTATGATACACTACCACCCAGGGAAGGCAAATAAGGTGGAAGATGCTTTGAGAAGAAAGGATCATGGAGTTTTGAACAAGATGAGAGTTGAAAAGGATCCTATATACATGGATATAGTAATGATGGATATGGGAATAACCATGGAAGGTGAAACATTGACACTTTTCCAAATGGTTGTCAAACCATCTTTACTAGAAAGGATGAAGATTTCTCAAGCTGATGATGAAGCATTTAAAAAGAAGACTAAAGATGATAATGATGGGAGATTGAATGAATTTGTGTATGAAGATGGAATTTTGAAATTTGGGAGGAGACTTTGTGTTCCTGATATACTTGATTTAAAAAGGGAATTGTTAGAAGATGCTTAATAGTTCCAATTTATCTACACACTCTGGGAGCACCAAAATGTATAGAGATTTAAAGGAACATTTTTGTTGGGACAACAAGAAGAGGGAGATTGCTGATTTTGTGTCAAGATGTATAGTTTGTCAACAAGTGAAATCTGGGAGGCAACAGCCTGGAGGAGTCATGCAACCTCTTACCATATCTGAGTGAAAATGGGATAATATCACGACGGACTTTGTCATGGGACTACCAAAGACTCCTAGAAGGAATGACGCAATATGGGTCATTGTTGATCGTCTTACCAAGTCAACACATTTCCTTGATCTAATGGAGGATTTACCACTTGAATGTCTAGCGAGAATATATATTAATGAAGTTGTGAGACTTCATGGAGTACCCCTATCGATTGTCTCAGATCGTGATCCCCATTTTACATCAAGATTCTGGAAAAGTATTTAGAAGGCCTTGGATACTGAACTTCGTTTGTGCATTTCTTACCACCCTCAAACAGAAAGACCATCAGAACAGACAATTCAAACCTTAGAAGACATGTTGAGATCATGATCTCTTGACATTCAGGGTATATGGGATCATTATTTACCTCTGGTGGAATTTTACAATAACAATAGCTCCCATTCAAGTATTCAGATGGCACCATATGAAGCGTTGTACGGAAAAAGATGTCGCACACCAACCTGTTGTGATGATGTTGGTGGAAGAAAACTTTTTGGCCCGGAACTAGTGGATGAAACGATGGAAAAGTTAAAGGTAATCCAAAACCACATCAAAGCAGCTCAAAGTAGGCAGAAGAGCAATGCCGATAATCGAAGGAAGGATTTGGAATTTCATGGAGGAGATCATGTTTTCCTGAAGGTATCTCCATGGAAGGGAGTTATTCGTTTCGGTAAGAACGGTAAATTGAGTCCTAGGAACATCAGACCTTTCTAAATTCTAGAACGAATTGGGGTTGTAGCTTACCGATTAGCAATGCCGCCAAATCCCTCCAAAGTTCATGAGGTGTTCCAAGTATCACTGCTGAGAAAATACATGCCTGACCCAACACATGTTCTCACCAATGAAGAATTAGAACAGGAACCCGATCTCTCTTATTGAGAAGAGCTCATTAGGATTCTTGATACGAGAGAACAAGTCCCCAGAAACTAGATGACTCGTCTGGTAAAAGTTCTATGGAGAAACTATAAAATGGAAGAGGCAACGTGGGAAACCGAGGAACTTATGAAGAAGAACCACCCGAGTCATTTTATGCAGTAATATTCTAAAAATTTCAAGGATGAAATTTTTTGAATGAAGGGAGAATGTAACACCCCAAGCTTCCACGGTACACTTCTCTTTGAATATTACAGTAGCGTGTGTTGTACGCAACTTCAAGATTCTAACACGCCCCGACCAATCAAAGTAGCTGTTATGAATAGTAATACCAACTTTTTGAAATTTTATACATTTTATATTTCAAAATAGACTTCATTTTTGGATTTGGAATATCCAAATTATCCTTGGATAAAATTTTGGTACTTTTTGGATAAGTTTTATATATAGATGAATAGTGAAAATTACTAAATTTTTATTAAAAACAATTTTTTAATCAAAATAATTAATAGTGATAAATTATGAACTTGAGTTGTTTTAATGTATATTTAGAATAGATTTTTACCATTTAATATGATGTTGGTCATTGGACATAATTTCACAATTAAACCGGACATAAACAAGCAACAATCTTTTGATAGTTATTATATCTTAAAAACACGCTTTATGTTTTACCTACGGGAATTAATTTTAAATTAATTTCTATCACTTCTATGTTTTGAATTTGGAAAAATATATTCCATATTTTGAATAAGGATTTTCAAATTTGGTAAATAGGTATCTTACATTTTTAGACATTTTGAATAATTACATGGTAAATATTTTATTTACCATGGTTAAAGGTTAAATCTGGTAAATAAGGGTAAAAAAAGAATATTATAATAATAATAAATTACCCTAAAACGTGTCCTAACCTTATTTTTTGATACATTTACGAACATGGGAATATTTGGGTCGTTTTTCGGACCCCATGGAGTCACTTGTTGGTGATAAGGACACTTAATATTAATTAAGTTAAAATAAATACAAAAAAGACATAAGCATATATCTTTTAGAAAAACAATTTTTATATAGGGTTATATATGTTGAAATATCGACTATAAATATTCATTAGAAAGATAAAATGATTTACTAAATAATTTTAGTTTACTTATAATTTTTAGACATTATATAATTTATTTTATTTATGACACAATGATGACGCAGTAATTACCGTATTAATGAAAGATTAAGATAATTGATATTATAAATTCCCAAATAAAAGTACTTTGAGACTTTTTATAAATTAAAATAATTTTATAGGTTAATATGACATATTAGTACTATGTATATAAATTTTTGTGAACTAATAAAGTTTTTATAAATTTATCAAAAACAAAATACCCAATAGTGTCAAAATTGACATAAAAGAGTTTTTAAAACAAATATTATATTATTAATTGATATTCAATTCCTAAAAATCTAAGGTTCAGCCAAGAGACTTATATAATTATAGGTCAATAATTAATGGACCACTTGGGGGTCCCTTTTAGGTATATAGTAATTTTATTAACTATATAATATAAAAATACAAGTGACATGGTAAGTATCATACTAATTAACTAAGAGGCAAAACTAAAATATAAGGTTAATATAATGACCCAAACCAGTATAAATTCTATTGGTTGAGTGTATTTCGACCTATCACCACTTTAACCTATAAATAACCCACTTTGGAGCCATTATAAATTGAATATTAATTTATTATAAAATAATATTTCTAGTTTTTCCTAAGGTGCCACTCCTCCCCCTTATAAAAGGACACCACTTCTAACCAATTCTCCACACCTTCAAAGCATTTTGGTTCAGCCAAACCATGCCCAATTACTCTATAAACTTCCCTCATTTCAACATAGAGGCCATAGTTTTTTCATAAAGCCAACCTAGAGAGTCCTTTTGATCAAATCAAAAGGAAGAACCCGAAGAAGAGGTAATCTTTTCACCACCCTTTTTCATGTTCATTTCTTCTTAAACTTCTTCTTTGTTTGTTATTACAATTCTAAAATAATAACTCCAGTATATTATATATACTGAAATTTTATTATAAATATGGTACAACCAAATTCAGTATTCTATCTATCCTATGAAAGACATGTCACCATACGTGCGTACGTACGGCTTACCGTCTCCATGTCGTGCTGTAATTGTTATTCAAAACATTATTAGTTGGACGGGTAAATAATGAGGTGTAATTCATGTAAATAATGAATATAACATGATAATGATTCTTTATATATGATATACCATCCAATCATATATTATTTTAATATCAAAAGAATGATATCGTCGCTCGTGCGTACGTACGGACTACCGTCTCCACGAACGAGATGAGATTCATTCCCCATCGTATCCATTCAAGTATAATTCTCATTTGATGATTAAAAATAATTTTTAAGGACTTGATATAATTCTGGATATAAATATAATACAACCTATCGATAACAAACACGGCTTATGTAACAAAACATGTAAAAGAAAATGAGTATGTTAACACCAGAAACGACGATAAAACTAAGATATTATTAACAAAGTAATGTTAAAAGATCATATATGATATCATATTAATGTATATGATTCTTGCATAATTTAATAACAATTATTTCACCATTATACAGGAGTTTAATCTACAATCTACCAAGGAAAAGTACAAGGTAAGGTTTATTTTACAATCTCTTCCTTATTCGAGGTTGTTTATACGTAAATATCCACTGGGAACTCTTTATCATCCACATCCATTATTTTTAAAAATGAATTTGAAAACATTCTTACTGTTTTACAGAATATGGGTTAAAGTCATTTATACCCTTGTTTGACTTTTATAATAGGTTTATAAGGGAATATTTCCATTGTTTTCCAAACAAGGTCCTTTTTAACCTTTTCGACAAAATTAAGGTAAGAATGTTTTGTTAACTTATACGGTAGGTGCAACTATTTTCCGCCATTATAAAATCCTTAAAGCTTCCCTTACAAGATTATTAGAATATTTTAAAAATAAATATTTTCCTTATGTGACTCTTAAATTATTTCAACATATAAAGAGATATGTCTCTCTAAAAAAAGGTTTTGATTTCATTTATGTCAACATCTTTTGATGGATTTTATGTTTATTTGAAGTTGATTTATTATGATACAAAACTTCCATATTGTATTGAAGTTTTTGTGATATGTTTGATTGTGGATGTGCTATTTTTATACCATTCATTTCTTATGGTTAAAGTATTGACATTTCGTATGCTAGTTTTAATACGAATGTTTATGATATGTTTAAACCTTTTCATATGATGAATGTATTAGACTTAGTAAGTGACAGGTGGAGCCCGCTATAGCTCCTCGATCCATCGGTAGGTCTCATGAGACAACTAGACGTGGAATTGTTCGAGGCCCTTTCCAATTTTATTTATGGTTTTGTCTGAGGTCTTAATCATTTTAGACGTCTTGGATGAGGAATTGAAAAAATGTTTCATAATGTTCGACATTATACATTCCCTCATTATATAAATAATATTTATGGTTCATGTGGTCATTCGACTTGTAGAATAGCCATGAATATGTTTTTTATGGAATTATTTTCTCATCTAATGTTCTTTCCATAAAATTATTCATGTATATTATTAGTAAGGGCATGTGGTTTCAATTATTTATCATGCTTAATATTTATGTCATTTTCCGCTGTATTACTTACCCTTACTGAGCGTTTGAGCTCACCCCTTTAAATGTTTTATTTTTTCCCAGGATATGAAGAAGTTAGTTATGAGTGAACTGCAAGGATAATATAGGAGGCTTGGATGTTCCTAATGAAATATATATGTGCTGTATTTCTCTTTAAGATGTAAAGTTGAACATATGTATGAATCTTGTTTCCAATAATACTAAACTGATCGGTATTTCGAGATATGATATCCTTGTGATCATTCCAATGTTATGTAATAATGCACTGACTCTGGGTAACTAGGTTCATGGCATTAAATTGAAGAACATGTTTTACAAAACCCAAATCAGTTGTTTCTTAAGAATCATCCTAGTGATTGTGTCATTGGTGATGTAAATCAACCTGTAAGGACTAGAAGTTCTTTAAGAAATGAAGTAGAACATCTATAATTCCTTTCCTAATTAGAACCAAAAAGCACTGATGAATCTTTAGGTTATGATGAATGGTTAAAAGCTATGCAAGGGGAGATAAATGAATTCGAATAGAAAAAGGTCTGGACCTTGGTTGAAAGACCTAAGGAAACTTATGTTATTAGAGTAAAATGGGTCTTCAGAAATAAGTGTGATGAAAATTGAATCATAGTAATAAATAAATCTAGATTGGTTGCTTAAGGATATAATCCACTAGAAGTAATATACTATAAAGAAACCTATGCTCTAGTAGCTAGACTTGAATCTATTCATATTCTACTTGTCTTTACAGCATTCTTTAATTTCAAACTTTTTCAAATGGATGTTAAATGTACTTTCCTTAATGGTTATGTTCAAGAGGATGTTTTTGTTAAACAATATCCTTGTTTTGAAGATACAAAACTCCCTAAACATGTTTTTAAACTTACCAAATCTTTATATAGACTTTAAAAACCTCCAAGATCCTCGTATGATAGACTTACAAGATTTTTTCTTCAAAACATTTATGTTGAGGGAAATACTGATCAATCCCTTTTTAAAAAGAAAGATAATAATTTTTTTTGATTGTTCACATTTTTATTGATGACATTATATTTGGCTCAACTCAACAATATTTAACTGTTTCCTGTGTAGATCTAATGAAATCTGAATTTGAAATGAGTATGATGGGTGAGTTAATATTTTTTTGTTTTCAAATTTCTGAAAAACCAGAAGGAATCTATATATCCCAACAAAATTATATTAAAGATATTTTCAAAATGTATGGAAATGAAACAATAAGTGTATAATAACTCCCATTGGTACCTCAAATTCACTTGATCTTGATGAAGCTGGGAAACCAGTAGATCAAACATCTTTTATAGGTATGATAGAAAGTCAACTTTACTTGAAATCTAGTCGTCTAGACTTAATGTTTTTGGTATGCTTATGTGCAAGATATCAATCCAATATTAAGGAATCTCATTTAAGGGTTGTGAGAAGTATTTTTCACTACTTAAAGGGAACCATGGATCTATGACACTTTTATAATTGTGGAACTGATTTTCTTTTAATTTTTTTTTTCGGATGCTGACTTTGGTGGATATAGAATGGATATGAAAAGTACATTCGGAACATGTCATTTCTTAGGTGATTCATTAGTTTCATGGTCATGTAAAAATCAATACTCAGTTTCACTTTCCACTGCTGTAGCTGAATATGTAGTAGTAGGAAGTTGTTGTGATCAAGTATTGTGGATGCAACACATACTCATAGACTATAGTATGCATTTTACCATTACCCAAATTTGGTGTGATAATACTAGTGCCATTTCCTTAAGTAAAAACCATGCACATCACTCTCGTGAAAAAACCATAGATATTAGGCATCACTTTCTTAGGGATCACACACAAAAATGATATACCTTTCCTGAATTTATCATAACGCAAGATCAACTTTCTAATATTTTCACAAAATATATACAATCTGATAGATTTGAATACATAAAACAAAAGCTAGTAATGATAATCGTAAGGTAATATTCCATAATAACTTCTTTATGAAACCCATATCCTTATAGTAAGAAACTTATTTTCTTAGGGGGAGTATATTTGATTGTTATCCAAAATTTTCATAGTCAAAATCTTCGTAGTCAAAATTTTCGTAGTTAAAAATTATCATAGTCAATATTTTCATAGTTAAAATTTTCATAGTAAAAATTTTCATAGTTAAAATTTTCATAGTCAAAATTTTCATTGTTAAAATTTTCATTGTCAGAATTTTCATAGCAAAATTTTAATAGTCAAAATTCTCATAGTCAAAATATTGGTAGTTAAATTTTTTTAGATAAAATATTCGCAGATAATATTTTCATAGTAAAAAATTTCGTAATCTGGATTATTTTAAGACAAATTTTTTCCTAATATGTTTTTTGGAATCTAATGTTCTTCCGGAACAATTTCTCTTATTATGAATAATCTTTCAGGAAATCCCAAAGGTATATTTCCTTTTCTGAGCCTTCATAATCATTTTTCCTTGCTGGTATTTACATTTTTTTAAACTCTTCATATTCACTACTCCTTAAATCTTAATATTTTATCTTAAAAACCCTCAAAAGATCAGAATCTATCAAAATTCTTCTTCGACTATCATCTCAATTGTTGGATCTACTTAATAAGCATTCAACCATTGAATCAATCAAGGAATCTAAACTGTCACTTCCATTTCATATATAAGGTACCACCAATGGTTGCCCCACATGAAATTCCCTGCCTTCGCATGCTGAATCTCTGCCTCTGTTTTTAAATCCATTCTAAATTTTTAAAGTTTCCAGACATCAGAATTTCTACTGAAGCCTCTTCAAAAAAATAAACGTCAACTCTTAAGGAAATCTCCAAGTGTAAGATCTACCGAGAAAGGTTAGTTGATTTGAAGTTTTACGCCAAGTATGATTCCATTGTTTCTCAGAATATCATGCTGAATAGTTGGTAGAGTGTATGTACATCAAAACCAAGAGCTTAGGATCCGGTGGATCTTGAATTGCTGGATGAATTCGATGAGACACATAGTTTCTTTAATGAAGGAGGAAGTGATAAATTTTCATTCAAGAGATATGGAAAGACATACTCTCTTTCTTATAACATGAAAGAAAATTTGATAGTAATTGCTTATGAAGGGGAAGTAGAGTTTTGTTCATACATGCTACATGAAGAAATAGGATCTTTTGAAAAGAAAAAGGCTCTAGCTTGTATTGGTATTTCAGAGGTAAAGACTCTAAAAATTATTCATCTCTCTACAAATTTTCGGATTCTTCTGCTATGGGTTCAAGATTTTCTCATTTCGAGAAAAGGAGACAAGGATACTCTAAGGAACAACGATATGTATGATATGGATTTCCTGGTGATCCTAAGAAAGATAAACATGGTTAAGAATATATTGTTTACGATTGAGAATATAATGAATGGAAATATAAAGTCTCAGATCATCAAGTATCCATCCATTTTTTAAAAGATCATTGTTATTTGTCTTTAGTCTTTCAAGATTCCTTGCAGTTCTAAGATGAAAAGTTGTAAGGTGATGCTTTTGAGTGATGATACTCTAAGGGGGATGAATATTGGATTTAATAGTCCATCTGAAGTATTTCATGATTTGTAAGAAGAAAAAGTGGAAGATCTATATAAAATGATAGAAGTGGATGAAACCTCCAAAAAGGGTTGAAGGAAAAGGAAGGTGAAGGAACCATAAGAGAAAGGAAAAACCCCAGTGGCTATGGAGACTCAGTCAGCACCTCCAAAGCCAAAGAATAATAAAACATATCCTGATGAAGTAGTGGCTAAGTGGAGAGAAGATAAGAAGAACCAGAAGAAATGGGAGCCTAAGTTTGTATTGGACCCTACTGTGGTAAAATCATTGAAGGAAAAGACTACCGAGACTCTTGACAAGTAACAAAAAGAGAATAATAAGAAGAAGAATATGTCAGAGACATAGATAGTCCAATCCCTTCTTAAGGCTGCTGAAAAAGTCTCCGAAAAAATTTCAGTACCAGAATCATTTTTTATAAAATCATTGCAAGAGACTCTGGGAAAGAAGGTAGTGATTCCAGAACGACATAAAGAAGAAGAAATAGTGCAAGAAGAAGAAGTGGAAGAAGAAGAATAAGGTAGTGGTGATACTGAGGACTTGATAAAGCAAGTAGAGTATTTCCATGAGAAGGAAAGTACTTATGAGAAATTATCAATCCGACCATCTGAAGATGAGACTTTTAAACTTGCTACCCCAAGAAAAGATGAGAACGCCAAGGAAGAAGTGATTAAGTTGTCTGAAAATGAATATAGGAATCATGATTTCATTCACCAAGGGGGTGTTAAGGCAGGATCCGAGAAGGAATAAGTTGATGAAGATAACATTTTTCACCTATCAGATTGTGAACATGAATCACCTAATCAAGAAGTTATTCCGAAGGATGATAAGGGTTAACATGTTGTAGTCGATAAACCTAGAAAAACTGTAGTAAAGAAGAAAGAATGTGGTTCTTCATCGAAGAGAAATGCTGTTGAAATAGAAAAAGAATCATCACCAACCGAAGTCGCGGATTTAGAATCATCTTTTATTTGACATGAATTTGGTATTCAGTCTTTGAAGAAGATGGTTGGGACTATTCTAATATTCCCTAGTATAGACTGAAGATGTTAGATTCTTTAGCTTACATTAAATAAAAAATCGAATTCTGTTTCCTTGGTGATGTATAAATGTGTTAGTATCGAGGAAGATTTCAAATCCTTTCTCATTAGCTATGAGTCTCATAAAATATCTTTCTAGAAGATAAAAAGTTAGTAAAAGAATACAATATAGGAGATGAGAATCTTTGATGAATTTCATGATAGTTTCAAGGATGCTATTGACATTGAATATATAAAGATCAAGGATCTCACTAATAGTTTTGAGGAAAATCTATCTCTTGAATAGTCCTCTCGGAATCAAGAAGATAAGGATCTAAATGGGAATCTAGATTCAGTTTCTCAGAGTTGGAAGAGGGAAAGGGATCTCTGAATTGATATTTAAGAGAAGTTTTCTAAGAAAGACGAAGTTATCAGGGCCCGGGATGAATCTATTATGGCTCAGGAAGAGAAAATTAAAGCTTTAGAGAAGAAAATAGAAGATCAAGATCAGTTGCTCAAGCGTGAAAAAGAGGATCACAAGGAGCCCAAGAAGTTAAAAACCACAGTGAAGAAGCTGAGGCCGAGGGAGAAGGAAGGGTAATCTTTTCCAAATACAATCTCTTATTGTATTTTCCTATTTTAAAAATTATTTCAATCATAATAAAATTCTTACTACACTTCATATTTTTGGTCGTTTAGTACTAATATTTCAGGTACCATATTTTCTTTTCCATCCCCTTTATTCATTTTTTAAAATCACAAAGTGGGGAAAAGGAATGTCAAAAAATAATACTTAGTAAAGAATAAATTTCCCTTAATCAAGGGGGAGTTCATCTAAGGGGGATTTTTCATTAGGAATATTTATGTATGAAATAAAATGAAAAATCTCATTTAGGAAATTCCGAATATTATCCTTAGTGTTTCCAAATCCCAAGGTGGATTTAGTCATATTCACTTTGATACATAATTAAAGGGAGATATGTTTCTATTTACAAGCCTATAAAATTTATATTTCCATATATTATTTTTCATAAAAATGTTTGTGCTTTCCAAAAAGGGGGAGATTTTTGAGTCAATAAGGTTTCATCACGACTTTTACATTCCATCATGTTTTGAAAATCAAAAACACCCTAACTTAAGACAAATTTCATTTTCCATAAGATTTACCTTAAAAAGAAAAATTTTCCTTCCTCAAAGAAATTTATCCTTACCATGTTTTTCAATGTTCATATTTTAATGTCTATAAATCAAACTCTTTTTATTCCTAAATGAAAAAATTGGTTTCACATATAAAAACTCAGAATTATATAAATACATAGATATAGAGTATTCTGTTTTCAGGGTCTGAATTCAGGTTTTGAATTATTTGAAATTCAAACTCTAGATACTATGAAATCCATACTCCGAATTCTCTAAAATTCAGACACTGAATTCACTGAATTTCAGACTCCAAATTCTCTGAAATTCAGAATCTGAATTTTCTGAAATTCAGGCTCCAAATTCTCAGAAAAATCAGAATCTGAATTCCTCAGAATTCTGACTCTGAATTCTTCAGAAATTCGGTTCCAAAATACATAGAATTAAGGATCCAAATTACTTAGAATTAAGACACTGAATTCCTTAGAAGTTGGTATCAGAATTCCTGAAAATTCAGACTCTGAATTCTTCATAATTCAGACAACAAATTCTATAGAATTATTATTCTAAATTCCTTGAAAAAAAGAATACGAATATCTTTGTAATATAGAAACCAAATATTAACTTTCTAAGACTCAAAATATTATTTTACCTTAAACTCCAAAAATGATTCTAGTTGAGAAAGCATAATTTGATTACCTTTGTTATAGTTTTAAAATGATGTCGTGCATTTGGTTTCTAATGAACCATTGTTTGAGTGACACATGTACATGTCCATCTGAAATTGAAGGAAAAATATGACTGTTGGAGGAGGGAGCTGACCGTTGGAACTGCGCCTATAAATAGGAGCTCATTTTAATGATCTCAACACACGTTGATCAATATAGAGATTACATGTAGTTGATGAAATTTCTAGAGAGAGATACTCACATGCTTTGTGCATACTAAACATCTTGTTCAGATTGCTTTGTGCAACTCCAATTTTTGTTGTGTTCAATCGAGGGCATCATGGGATAAGAAGATAGAGGTGTCAACTACCTTAAAGTTAGAGGACTTCTTTGGTAAAGAAGACATAGGTTCCAACTACCTTGAAGTTTGAGGGTTTGTAGGGATAGCAAGACAGAATCCGATATTCCTACTGAGGGATTACCCTAGGGTGGGTAAGATAGACTTTCTTTAAAGTATAAATCAAGGGACCTTTATCCATGGTTTTTGGAAACCATACTCTTTGGGTTAAAAGATTTCATACTTGATACTTGTATTGTTTCAAATATGTTTTCCACTGTATTTTGATTAATAAAGAAAGTATAACTATTTTATACTTTCTTGTACTTTTACTCTGATTAGTGAGATTATAAACGCTTTACAGTAGAATCTTTGTCCTTGTAAACTTTCTTGAGTTTCATTTCTGGAACCATATTTTCATAATCTTGCATGTTTGTAGAACTAAGAGGTCTTGTGAATTTACCTTGTTTAACTTTGTTAAAAAATAGGAAGGTTTATACCATCTTTAAAAGTTCCAAAAGAATTTTTTTAAACAATACAATTCACCACTTCTTTTATATTGAGCATATACATCATTATTTTGATTCTACACATGAGGAAATAGAATATGTATTATAAATTCAGTAAATATTATTTATTTCTAAATAAATTATCATTATTGGATTATTTAATCACAATTGAGGGGATATTAGTGGATACTTGAATGATTGGAGTTATTATACAATGAACCTGACCAACCATAGTGAATAAAATACATAGTTTTTTGGGTTGGACATATAATAGTATTATTTGGGAAAAACATTTCCGGGATATAAAATCCACTAACAAAGTTGATGTTAAAGGGAGCCAAGTTCCTTTGGAAAGATGAATATAAATAAATGTTTTAGGAAATTAATAGAACATGGTTTTTGGAACCTATGATCACACTATCATATAATGTATAATGGTTTTTGATCTATAGTTATGCATCAAATAATGAACTATGATGTGTTATCAAGTGGAATAACATGGTGGTAGCATACACCTCTTTTTTAATTGAATTTTCTGGAGAATAATTACCAGACTCATAATTTGGAATTTGAAGTGGTAATTTTATTTGAAGATATATAGTCATTATCTTTTTGGAGAAAGGTGTGACATAAAAAATAATCATAAATTATTTAAGTATATATTCATATATATTGTGTTAAATATTCTTTAAAGGGTATTGTTTAAATTGATAAATATTTTTACTTCTCAATACATTATAAACCTAAGAAGCTAATCACAGTGGATGATACTTAAAGTTGGAAAGAAAATGCTATCTTTTCCATGAAAAATAATTAACTAGAAAAAATACTTATGGGTTTTCAGTAAATATACCTATAAATTATAAATAAATGAGAAAGATCACATATTTCTCAGATGAATGTTTGTTAATATTTTATTGTGATGATTAAAGAGGTGAAAAAGGAAGTGGTAGCATTGTGTGAGAAGGTATGGAATAATCCTAAGTTTAATCATCATAGTGATGGAATAATAATGTTTAGGAATAGATTATGTGTCCCATAAATACTATAATTGACTAAGGAAATATTTGATAAGTCTCATATTTCTTTTTTATCTATTTATCCTAAAATTATGATGATTTATAGAGAACTTATAGATCATTTTTGGTGGGATGATATGAAGAGCGAAATTGAAAAGTATATATCTCGATGATTTTTATTCAATTATGTTAATCCCGAGCGACATAATTCAAAGTGTATAATACAAACATTACCCATACTTAATATAAAATGAGAAAAAATAAACATGGATATCTTCATGGGACTCCCCAAGATATCTAAAAGGGACAATTATATTTAGTTTTTAGTAGTTCCACAAAAAAATCAGTACATATAATTTATGTCTAAGTAGATTTTTATTTTTATTAGTTCATTAAGGTATACATTAATTAAGTGGTATTTTTTCATGGAGTACGAAGACCCATACTATCCAATCATGATACGAGGTTTACCTCAATGTTCTAGACAACTATTTAGAATGTGTTGAATATAAAATTGGGGTTTATCCCTATATATCATCCTCATACATATGGTTATTTTGATAGGATAGTTCATCCCTAGAAGACATACATAGATCTTTATCAATGTATTTAAATTTATGTGAAAACCAACACCTTCATCTAGTTGAATTTTCTTACAGTAATAGATTAAAATAGATTATTTATATGGATCCTTAAGAATACTTATATAGAAAGAAGTGTAGAACCCCATCATATTGGAATAAAGTTTGGTAATGAATGATATTGATACATTAGTTATCTCAAGAAATAATAGATAAAGTAAGATCTATTCAATAACACATCAGGCTAGCTCAGAGTAAGAAAAAAAGTTATGCTAATAATTACTGATGAAATTTGGAGTTTAATGTTACAAGATAAGAAAATAATTGAAAGATAAGACATAGATATATATATGTCCCAATAGGTCTCTTGATCATATTGGAATGATGTCTTATTAGTTGGAGATTTCTTTATTCCATTACCAGGTTCATGATGTATTCCATGTATCTCTTTTGAGAAATTACATACCTGATCCTTCACATGTAAATATCTGTGAGGTGATACCATAGGAATATGTTATTTTTTTAAAGAAAAACTAGTTTAAATATTTTATGGTAGAGATAAAGTGATACAGAATAAGTATTCTCATTGAGTTATGGGTTTCTAGAAGAATTGGAAATAAAAAAGTAAAACATTGGAACAAAATGAAGTGATAAAGAATATGTATCCTCAGTTTTGTGTATCAAAGTGATATAATTTCAAGGGTTAAATTATTATAAGTGGTATAATGTATTACCTGTGATTTTAGAATATATTTATCTTTAATACATAAATGTGCTAAATAGATTTTAAAGTAAGAAACCATAAAATTATGTGAATAATTATCAAAAATTATAAAATTAAGAATATTATAAGTTATTTAAATAAAATATAACTAATAAAAATAATTTCTAACTAAGTTAAGAAATACTATTGATCCTAAAGAATTATTTTAAAATATTTTTTATAATAATTATTTTTTTAAATATGTTTTATTTAAATATTAATTCAGTGTTTTAAATTTATGAATAATCAATGTTTACACATGTAGAAAATGAATTCATTGGTTATCAATTGGGTAGAAATGAAAATAAAATAATTTCAAAGAAAAAGTGGATGTTTTTATAAAATACTTCTTTTATGTTCATGATGTGTTTTTATATTGATAAATTAAATTAATAACTATTGATGAATAATATTAATATATTTTTTATAATATATTAAATTGAATATTTCAAAACTATTTTGATGGTTTTTACTAGGTATGAAATTTGATTAAATTCATTTTTATTCTTATGAAATGTTTTTTTATAAAAACAGTTATATTTAAGCTTTTCCTGTTTATTTTAAAATTACGTTTTTCCAATTTAAAAAATTTAATTCCATAAATATTTATATATTTTTAATAAAAATTTCTAAATTTTTAAATAAGGGCACTTTGGTTTTTGGTTATATTGAAAAATTATGATGGTTCAAATTTTTTAACTCGGTGAAAGTTAAAATCGGTTAACATGGGACTTAACCAAAAAAATACGGTTCCAAATATCTATTAAACACTTATAGATTTTATTTTTTAAAGATATTTTAACCATAAATTATATTATCATAGAAACTTTGTACACATAGTCCCACTTTCACTATAATATGACTTTATTATAGTTTAATATTTTTAATATTTACAAGAGTTCCACCCACCTCACTTATAAAAGGTTAGCAGACCCTTCACTCATTTACACAAATTTTTCCCTATATATCAGTATATATTTATTAAAATATATTTCTAATTTCCCTCACTAGTTTATAGATATTAATGTTTTCCCAAAATACCAACCTTTAAAGGCATAATGTCTAAGCCAAATGAGGTTTTTGAATGAAGAGGTAATTTTATTTACCAATCTACTTCAGGTTTCTTTCTTTCTTATCCTACAATAAATAATCTATAAACAAATTAATAGGATTATATTAGTATAAATAATATAATTAAATATTTATATATTAATTTTACAACCATTTTATATCACCATTCTATCATATGAGAAATGATAATGTCGTTCATCCGTATATGTGGACTACCATCTCCACGAAGTAATATAATTCATTATTCATATATACGAAACATTTTTTGTAATATAGATGTATTGAATGAATATATATTATATTTGTGAGATTATTATAATATTTAATGGTTTATTACTATCTATATTTCTTTATGTCTATTTTTTGGGAAATAAAGTCATTACTAATACGTATGGATAGACTGCTATCTCCACAAAGTGATGTAATTCATTTCTCATCACAAAAGAATTTTAATAGATATAAATTTGTATATAATTAATAAATATGATAACTATAACATGATTACAATTATAGAGAATATGAAACCATGACCAATGTGAAATGGCTAGGACCATCAAATCGAAACATTCATATAAAACAGATTAGTTTTAACCCAAATATTGTTCTTAATGAAGAATTACAAATAATTTTGTAATTAAAAATTATAGGGGAATTACATATTTAAAGATATATATGAATATGATCCTTTTATATATGTATACTATATCTAAAGTTATTATATAGGAACCTAAAAAATCATATGATGAAAGTATAGACCTATGGTAAATGTTTATGTTGCAGTCTCATTTTTAAATGAGATTGTTAGTTCTTGAATATAATTTATTGGAATTTTATAAAATTAATCTATTAAAATCAATATATTTTATCCTAATATATTTTTTTGGGTTTTCATATTTTCCTTTCATTATCCCCTCTATATTACTTAAAATGATTGAGAAAATGTTCTTAGGAAAAGTCATGATAATTTCCACCTTGGTCGGTGAAATTTTTCTCCATTGTCTATGTTTTTAAAAAATTTTCAATAATGTTTATATAAATTATCCGAAGATAATTTAAACTAATTTTCATCCTTATTTATATTTCATTTCAAATAATTTAAAAGTAATTTGTACATTGTTTTACAAATTGTAAATTAATGCCTTTTTACAAAAGCGTAAAAGGAATATTTGTTCTAATTCATACAACATAAATGATTTTTCACCCCATAATGAACATTATTATCATTTAAGATTAATTTTAATTTTCATTGTTTTTTTTAAAAAAAATTTCTTATTATTCTATAACTTTTTAACTTTAATGATTCAAGTGGAAAAATATATTTCCTATGTTTTTAGTTCCTCTTTTAAAGTCACTTTTCATTCATGTTACATCATTTGAAGATTTTTATGGTTCACTAGGAATATGATATAGTGATACCATATGTGTTATTCTTGTAGATGTATTATGATAATGTGATAATGAAATATTTATGAAACTCATTTTTCCAGGGCTTATTATATGATGTAATGATGAATGTTTATATTAGTTTTTGCCACTCATATGTATAGTTTTATTATGTAATGGGTGGGATAATAATTATATATCCCTAAAATATATTTTGGGATGACTGATATATCAGTAGATAATAAGAATTGGTATGAGGAGTGAAACTATATGTGGGATAAAAAGAGTTTGGGGAGTGAACCCAATCCATTATGGAACTTTGTCAATTGTACGATGATTGTCTTGTTAGTGAGCCTTAACTAATGAAATGATTTTATATGTTTTTTATATTCCCCCAATACCCATGATATATTCTTATTCATATGATTTTTTATCATGAACCATGATTGATTAATGATGATACATCATTCGTATGACTAATGTATTTTGAAATGCTAAAGCTTTAGGACACAAATCAAGATTTATGATCTATTATTGATTTTTTTTAACTTCATATATTATGATAATGATATCAAAAAATCATTTAATATTAGGTTCTTTGGGGTAAAATTAAATTTAAACACCCACACACCGCACAAACACTGTCCTAAATGGAAGGTCATTTCCCCCCAAGGGATAATACACCCAACAAGATAATTTATTATAATATATATATATTTGTCCTGATGGCCTTGTGGGCATAAATCCCATTACAGAAAATGTAAGCCCAAAATTTTGACCCAATGTCCATTTTTTTGAGTAGTAATGATATAGTATCTGAGCTGCTATAGAACCTACTACTGTAACTCCACCACTACAATTTTTTCTATAGTACCAATCGTTGCTACAATCGTACCCGCCGCTGCTATAGTACTGCTAAAGTACCCCCACTATGATAGTACCAGTGCTGCTATAGTGCTTTCCGCTGCAACAGTACTACTATAGTACTTCTATTAAAGTAAGTTTTAGTACCCGTTATCCATTGGATTTGAACCCCAAACCTTGGATGTCAAATTACAGGGTGATTACCACTGCGAAAACCCCCAAATACTACCAAATCATTATTATTATATTAATATTACATATAGTAATCGATTGATATCTCCAATATTTTTACATTGAGAGAATATAATTTCACCCATTTTAGGTTTCTAGTTTCCCAATGTGAATAATTATATGATGTAAAAAATTTCTAAGAAGGTTACCATGAGAGAAGAAAATTTTGGGAGACTATGAATCCAGAATTCAAACACACTAAAAATTTACGATTATGAATCATATATTACTATAAATTTCACTATATAATCTTTTAAAATGATAAAATATTTTATATGTAATACCCAGGTCACATAAATATAGACCTTGAACCATATTTCCTCATATAAAAACATTATAAATCTATTCTTGGTCTCACTTTATGTTTTGAAAATATACTATAACTCTAAAATTGGACATTATCTATATACTTTATTGATTAATACATTATATCTTTTAACGCCCTGAGATCTTACACTACTAAAATACAAGGATTATATTTTTTTCAACCTGATATTGATTTAAATTTTTACACATACCTTACATAAGAAGATTCCAAACCTTTACTTTAATACAAAAGTCATTCTGATTGAGTGTGACTTCCAAACATGAGTCACAAATTAGACTTACACTAAATAAATTGTGAACATTTATATCAATATACATGAATTTAGTATTTATTAATTCATATTCCCCCAAACATGTATTTTCACTACATTTTATATTTAATGCATGATATTTTCAAAAATGAATTCTTCTATTAGACCCCCTACACATTCTTATGTAGAATCATATTGCCTGTCATATGAGATGAAAAATCACTGTCCAAAATATAGGTGAGACAATTTATTATTGTTTTTAAAGATATTTTAGAAAAAAATTCCACTGAAATGAACTTTTATTACTTCTTAGATATTCCTAGATGATTTGAGACTTCTTTTTAACTCTTCTCATTTTTTTATATCATAATAAACTAGATCAGATTATTTTTATTCAAGAGAATGTGACTTATTTTTCAATGTAATTGAGTTGGATTGAGTTGAATTCATTTTACTTAGACTTAAAAATGAAAATTTACCTATTTTATTCTTGAAATCCATTTATTTATGACAAAATGTCTATTAATTAAAATAGTAACTCTAAAAATAATTCCCTCTCTAATATAAAGATTATATTAAAAATCTCTTTTAATGAATTCCAATATATTATCCTCTAAAATTACATAAATATTCACTATAATAGGACATAGTGAATCCATAAAAACAACAAAACCAATACTTAATAGATTCCAGGTTCATATATATCCCATTTATAATTAAATATAATATATTTAAATATATTTTTGATTAATGGAATGTTTTAAATGATTTATAAATTTCTCCCTTTATCTGCTTAACTTTTCTCATTACATTTTTAGATTTTCCCCTTGATTTCTCACTATCATAACTAAGATCAGTATTTCCCATAATACTTATTTTTTATGCACTCATTAATTCCATAAGTGTTTTTTCATCAACATACCATTTTATTCAATAAATCCTCATTGAATTTTCGAAAATAAAGACTCTTCTTAAGAACATTTGAAAATCATTGATTTAATAATATTTTTATGGATATAAATTCCTCCAAAAATATTATAGTATTTTTATATTTATCCTTAAAAACATATTATAATCCCCCATGATCTTTTCCTATTTAACAATCTTTAATTTATAACATATAGATTATTAAGATTTCACTTGATTACTTTAAAATTATTCCACAACCTTTTCAAGGATATCTAATTATACATCAGGATCATTGACATACCATGAATATTCCTTAAAAAACTACAATTTTTATATTCTACATTATCTATGGATAAATCCACTCATGCACCCCTTCCAATTCAACTCTTATGTCTACAATCCCTTCTCGTTGATTATTTTTATATACTTCACTTTTAGAATTATACACCAAATCTATATTTCCATATTATATATCTAATATAATCTCAGTCTGAATTCCTTCTAAAAAATCTTCATATGTATCTTATTATTCTCTAAATACCATGACATTAGTATGAAATTTCATTGTACTTAAATCAACTTAGTTAAAGTAAATTCAAGGGGAAATTTCTTATTTTATGTTATTAAGAATTATAGATCAATATTATATTAATCATATAAATTTTGGATACCATGTATTAAAATTATCAATCATCCCATAATAGAAACATACCAGGAGTAATTCACCCTAAAATATCCTTTACCACTTTTATATTTTCTTTCCACCAAGGATTATTAAACATCACATACATCATATTCATTTTTATCCACATAAACATCTTAATTTTAAACCAAAATAAATTGTATATCTTGAGATGAAGGTTTTAATTATCTCTTTGGATTCATCCACTTTTCACATGTGACCAACTTACTATGTATGTGATTAAGGAATAATTACACAAGCTCATTTATTCATGTACAAAATATTTTGAGTTTCATATTTATGATATAATTATTATGATTTTATTTTTAATATTTTTATCCTTGATATCCTAAAAAAGTCCATATGTTTCAAAAATAACTTCAGAAAGATATTTAAAGAATCAATCAACATTTTCCCCTAGACTCATCTTCAGATCATTAAATATGTCTTGAAAAACCTACCTCTTTCCAAATTTTACATATAAATCGTATTCATAATTAATAAATGGTTTGTCCCAAAATATTTTTTTCATCAGGAAAATCCCTAAAATTCATATATATATATATATACAGACAGACAGACAGACACACATAATATTATAAAACACTCATGGTAAGTAATTTCCATCTTTAGAATCACCCTTCAACAACTTCTTATCAGTTTATACCATTGATCTTCCAATGAAATCACTTAACTAAATTACATGTATAATTAATTTTTATAAATATAGTTTAATAGACCAAAAATGTTATTTAATTATGTTTTACCATATATAATATTTATCCCCATTAAATAAGTATACTCACTTTATATTCAAAACATTATCCTAAGAGTATATTTCTTAATAAAATTTTAAGAAACAACTAGTTTAAAAGAGTTAATTTATATTGAAAATATTATGTTTATCTTTTAAATAATTTAATTTCATTTTCATGTTAAAAATATACCTAAAATATATCATGTAGGCAAAAAAAAATTAAAAAAATCTAAAGTGTAAAAACTATTGATATTTTTGGTCCTTTTATTATTGTCTGTATCCAAGGATTTCATATCAATGATGCAATTATTAGAAAATTAACCTCAATTTTTATGGCATGTGATTATAAAATCATGAAAATATCACTCCATATCCAAGTTCCATGACCTCTTACTCTCTTTCACAAAATTCATTCAAGTGATACAGAAAAAGACTAATCACATTGTTAAGGATTTTCAGATAAATACTAAATTCAAGGATGCAATGTAGGAAACTGAACATGAGATTATGTACAAGTATCATCAGTTTTTCTATTATAAAGACAACCTTTTTAGGAACATTTCTAACAGGGGAAGAATATAACACCTTGATATTTTATAATATATTTTATCTTTACTAAATAAAGGGTATTTAATAACTTATATTGAATTCAGACATGAAATTATGTAAATTACACATATAAATTATAAAATAAAGCACATTATATGTAATTTAAATAAAATTTTATTGTCAAATATAATTTCTAATTCACTTAGGAAATACTATTGATCATAAAGATCTATTTTTATATGTTTTGTTTATTATTAATCTTTTTTCATATATATTTTATTTTAAATTTAATTTATAAAATTACTTTTTAAAAAAAATAAGTTTACACGTTTATACAATGAATTTATTATTAATAAATTGTTTTGAAATGAAAATAAAACCATATGAAGGAAAAAGGATATGTTTTTATGACAAAATACTTATATACATGAAATATATTTTTATATGAAAAAATAAAATTACTCACTATTTATGTAATATATTAATTAAATTATTAGATAATATATTAAGAAAAAAAATTTAACGTTAATTTAATGGTTGTTATTGTTATGAAATGAGAGTAAATTTAGTTTGATGTGAAAAATGAATTTTTCTAAAATAGTTTTCACTATGTTTTGTTCACTTAATATAAAATGAATTTAAACCCTTATAGAAATTGAATCTGTTAAAATGGTATCCATATTAGGAATCATAATTTAAAAGTTTTTAAATATGGAAAATCTCCTTTTTGGTCACAATGAATATTAAATATGGTGAAAATTCATTAACATGATAAAAGTTAAAAGAGTTCATGAGGGGGTAAAATAAAGCGATATGGGTTATAATAACCTAAAATAATTGTCTAATTACTATTGGTTTAATTAATTTACACCCTATTTCACCTCATATTCTGAATTTACCTAATTTTTAGCCTCATAACCCTGAAATATAGATTTTATTATTTTAATGTTTTGAATAATTACAAATGTACCACCCCCTCACTTATTAAAGGAACATCCATTGATATATTTTTAACATATTTTTGAGCCAATTATAAAACAATATGACTAAGTATCATTTAAAAATCCATAGATAGGTTCTATAGGTATTTCTATTCTAAATAGTCCAGCCCACGGGTCATTAAGATGAGATCTGAAAGAGGTGTCTCTAAGAAGAGGTATAACTCTTAATCATGTTTTTTCATGTTTATTTCTTCTTACCTCATGAAAACCTATCATAAACATTATATTATATTAAAATTAGTATCTAAAATAAACTTAAATGTTTTTATGTTTATAATACACCCCATTTTAATCTTCTCTTCCATCCTATAGGAAATGAAAACATTGCTTGTGCATATGTGTAGGATACTATGTCCACAAAGTGTTGTGTTTCATTTTTCATTACATTATCTCATTGTTGGTTATATAAATATTTTTATGTTGATGTGGATCTAGAACATATGTACCTTGGGGTAAAAACTCTAACAAGATGTTCTGGGACTGACTTGGGTTAATTTGGTACACACAACTGGCCTTACTGCACACCTGGCATGACACTCTTGGGGGATATTCTTTGGGAATGCACAGACTCTTCATGAACAATCATGAATGATTTAAATATAATTTGGATATACATAACATAGTGTAAACCTAGGGTGTCATAGAATAAGGATGGTGTTATGATTTATACATCTTATAAGTAGTTGTCTTCATGAATATGTGGTTTTTTTACTGTGATAAGTAATGCTAAGACTATGCTTATGGTTTTGGAAAATGGAATTAATAGAAAGCAACTGGTTTAACGTTGAATGTTATGAATTATTTATTGATGACTGGTCAAGTGGGATTGTCATTGGAGTGAAAAATGTTGTGATCATACCTAAGTAGATTTCACTAAACATGATTAGAAACATATAAATTAACTAACTCTCAGACTCAATAAAAAAAGATAAATAATGAGTTTACTGATTGTTTAGGTAATGGAGGCTATAGAAGACAAAAAATTCAGTTTCCCTTTTGTCAATAATGTGCAAATAATAACTTAATTAAACGTCTTAGAAGAATGTGAAGATGTTTTTACTATGACAAATAAGGACACAATGCTAGTAACTACAAGTGAAAATGATGAATTTGATTAATGAAATGGATGAGAATATTGGAATCCATAAGACATCATAGAATCTTATGTTTTTTAAGTGTCTAATAAATGGTCACTATGAAACTAAATGTCTAAAAATTAAATCTCTTAAAGAGGATATGAAAATATATACAAGTAATGGTTAAATTAATGACGACAAAGAGACTATAGATGAAATATGAATGGAAATAGGTATTGTGTAGTAGGATTAGGTATCCTTACTAATGGCATAAGTAAGAAGTGGGATAATAAAATATTTATGTATTTGGATTCATGAAGTATGTTATATTATGGGTGAATTATATAATGATTTTCTAGTTTAGGTTTTCACTACAGATTTAGAAGAACATGTAGAATAGTTCCGATTGAATAGAAAAGTGAAATAATGGAAAGGTTCTGCCCATAGAAAACACTTGATTAAGGTAAAGGTAACCCTTAATATGTTACTTATGTTATTATAATTTTTTTGGATAATAATACGTGGGACATGAATAATTAAATTGGAAGCTGCTAATTACCATGGGACAAATAATGGAAATGTGGACAAGCATTTTATCCTATCATGGATGAAGATTTAATTTCTTGGATTTATGGAATATGTACATTAATATGTGGAATAAGGAAGCTTTCATGTCTTCCAAAATAGATTTATGGTAATTTAGGTTGTTTCCATGTTCTAAGAGAATCTACCATGAGAGTATTAACATATTTGGAGTACAACTACAAAGAAATACTATGTGATATATAGGGGATCAATGTTGAGATAGTTTCATGAATTTATTTTTAGGGTTTTGTATTTTTTTATAACAAAAGGGTTATAAGGTTATAAATTAATGAAAATTCTAACTTATACATTTGAATAAGTTTTTAGGTTTTGATATTGTATTGAAAACATTGGTTAAAAGTATTTTTATGGGTCAAAATTATTTCAAGTATGTCAATCATATTTTAAAAATTATATTAGTATGATGTAACAGAAGTACCCCATGTGTTTCAGGTGAAAAATAATCAATTATGGAAAGGACACATGACTTGAACCCATGACTGAAATACAATAAGTGTTTCACAAGTACCACTGGCCTACGTAATATCCTAGCTAATGTATATTTTTTGATGAATAATTATATACAATGAAATAATAGTGTCACATTTTATGTTTAGAGATTAATTTATTATCCGTATTAAATTTAATAATAGTTATTGATAAATAGTTATTAATTTCCTTATTTTATGAGCTGTAAGATCTGAAAAAAGTTTATTTTATCACTTTAGTAATTAACGTTAATTTTTGGAATCCCATTACATGAAGTAATGGATGAATTAGAAGTTGAAAAAATCAAAACAAAAGAATGAATTTTTTTATATAAACTGTTCATGTATGTATGTTTCCTTTAATTATTGGTCAATAAAAAAAATTACTCAAAATTAGGATAATGATCCAAAGAAAATATATTTCCCTAATACATTATTCTTGTTGAACTGATGGCCTTTTAAATCATTATAGATTTATGAATTTTTAGCCCTAAAATTTTATTTTAACATTTACTTATTTGTGATTGATGACCTAAATCACTCTCTATAAGTATTTATGATTTTCATGCTTATCCAATATTCAGTCGTAACTGATGTTCTCATATGTGGAAACCCATTTATATGTTTCGTTGGGTAACTATTATGGTCCTAACATTCCATTTTACGTAACGTTTTAGTATTCATTTTTACAATGTGGGTTTATGTGAATGAAACTTTCATTTATTAAACCTTTTATAACCTAAAAGAATTTTTAGGGAGAAATTCACATTAATGGGGGTAGAATGTATCATCATGATATTTTTTGAATTATTATTTTTCTAATTAATTTATCTTTTTTATATTTTTCATTTCAAATGACACTAAAAATAATTATATATATTAAAAAACTAAGTCAAAAATTCCATTCTCATCAAATTTAATTTTTTTTCACTATACTCAATAAAGAATTGGCTTTCTCTACACGCAATACTGACTTGGACTGCGCTACACGCAACACCGATTTGGCGTACATAATATGCAACACAAATACATCTACTGAATAACAATTTATTATTATAATTATAAAATTGAGATAATTATAACCAAGCCATTAAACATAGTTATATGAATAAAAGTAACTAATTATCAAGTATTATTTATAATTATTTTATATAGATAAAACATATTAGTAATGAAAGATATTATTTTTGGTAAAGTACAATTATGATTAAAAATACCATTTTCTCAAATTATCCAATTTTAATAATAATATTAATATTAGTCACATTATGAAATTTAATTTAATAAAATAAAATATATTTTTAAATTTATAATGTTTAATGTATCTTAGGGTGAATTTTATTCATTTTTCTAAGAAACATCATTTTTGATAAGTAGTGAAATATACTAATTTCATAGTTTAAAACTACATTTTTGTATAAATAATTATCAATGGTAAATTGTATTATATTTTTTAAAGGAAAAATTAGATTAATTATGAATTTATTAATTCAATATTGGTCATTAGAGTCAATTTCACTTAGAAATTTAATATAAAAACATAATAAACTTTTGATCTTCTTTCTACATTTTAAAACCCATAATTTCATCTCTTCCCTAGGATCAACATTAATCTTAATTATACTGATTAAGTAAATTTAATTTATAAAAATAGATATCCACTATTTTAATCAGTATAATATTTATACTCTAATTAAATCCAGCTGATTTTTTACTCAAATTACTAGTAAAAGTAATTAAAATTAATCAAATCAATTAAGGTCAAATTAATATAAATTAGTGACTAAACGTTAAGATCAAATTACCAATAAACTTGTCCAAAACGCATTTTATAGACATGTTTTGGACATAAACTTTCCATAATTTATTTATGTTGGTTTGGTATGAACTCTTATATGTTAGAACATGCGTACAATTAAGTTTGTGTCAAAAATTCCACGTGATTCCTTTTCCTTTCCTATAAAAGGCCAATAACTCTCCCAAATCCTCACCCCAATAAATACCCTTAGGTTCTGAAAATATTGGACCTATACACTTTCCAACATCCCTACCTTACTCCTTGAATCCCTTCCTTGGAAATAAGGCATTCTAAAGAATCCTTTTGGCATAAACCCAAAGGAGTTACCCGATTAAGATGTAAAATTATCACTTAGGTACTTCATTTTGTTTTCCTTATACAACCCCTAAACACTATTTTTCTCCAATATTGTATAAAAACAGTATAATATACATTCTATGATGTTTTTATGATAGGTTTTGAGCCTACACTTACCAACCCCTCTATCTAATGTATAACAAACATACTATTTATGTGTGCGGCGATTTACTGCCACACTAAACGATGATTGTTTAATTTTCCTTACCACCTCTCATGGTGGACATTATGATGAAACGTATATTTATATATCTTATATATTATATTTATTACTCATTAAAATTATTTATTCCTTTTACAACACATATCTTTTTTACTTTCCATTTGGGGTCAATATGATAATTTCGTTTGAGTAAATGTGGACTACCGCCATTTAAAAGCGATGTGATTCATTCAGAAAATAAATGGAATATATTAGGATTAATTTAGTGAACATTAATGTTATATATAATATAATATATATACTTTAATAAAGGTTTACATATACATATATATACATATATGTCTTTTACTTTGTCATAACATGACAATTAAGCGGAAATAACATTCGTGCATATGTACGACCAACCGTCTCCATGAACGGTGTATTCCATTTCATACATATATATTTTATAGATGATTATAATAAAAATATTATATATATAAATTACATTTATATCCTTTTTTAAATTCTTTAAGCATGATATAAGTATAAGGAACAACAATATAATAAATTAAGACACATATGAAAAACAAAGCCAATATTACCCAAAATTAAATCTTAACATAGGATGGTTGAAAAGCAAGAAATGTAAGGTAATAATGAAACCATATATGGTATTACATATAATAATATGGTTTCTTAAAATATTTATAATAAATTTATATTTATTATGTAGGTGGTTTGAATGATTACGAAGAATGTCAAGACACAATGTAAGAGGATTTCATATCACTTTTTATTTCCATGAAACTCATACTATGTTTGCCACTCTTTCCTTTTATTTGGTGTATGTACTACCCATGGTTATATTATATGTATAATATAATTAAATTTTTGTGTATTAAAATATCCATTATATTATATTTATTTCATGGGGTTTTGGTTTCAAGAGTTACCCAATTGGTAAAATTGTTTTATCTCAATTTTATTTCTTTGAGAATTATGTATTGTTATGACCATAAATTCTATTTTGAGGTGAATATAATTAAATATTACTTATTAGATCATAAATTTAATTATTTTATTGATATTTAATTCTTCATGTATTTTCCTTTTATGACATCGAGAGTATTATCCCAAGTTAACAAGTTATAAGAGTTTATTGAGACAATCTTACCATTTTTCAAAATGGTTTATGTTTATGGTTAATTTGATGAAATAATAAGAACCATATCTCATGAAAATTCCTAAATTTGCTTCTACTATGGATATTTATGATTTATTAATATATAAGAACCATTTATTCCACTCTTTGTTATATAATATTGTAAAGAAATTGTTTTTAAGAAAGCCCAACATTCTTTTCTATTAGGTCGGAAATCCATGTTCTAGTAATACCATGTTTTATAAAAACTGATTCCAAGAATATTATACTAAAATACTATTATCATTAAAATAAATGTTTACCCTTTTTTTATTTGGTAAATTATTTTTAAAAAATATTTATATATCTTTTTGAATGAGGAATTATTCTAACCTTTTTTATCTGGTAAACGGAATGTTATTTTTACATCGTACGACATGTACATATTTTTCTACCATTAATCCTTTGAAGATATATTTTCATTTTTAATGGATAGTTTTTAAAATAATTTTTTAAAATTACATTTTCATGGAAATAGTTTTCATATCTTTTTAAAGATGATTTTATATGTTTTTAGGAAAATTTTTATCAAAATGTTTTCAAGATTATTTTATATGTTTTCAAGTAAAATGGGTTTCAAAATTTTTTCTTGCTTATTTTGTATGTTTTCATGGAAAAACATTTTCAATTTATTTAATGAATATTTTATAGGTTTTCATAGAAAATGGTTTTCAAAATGTTTTAAATCATTATTTATATGTTTTGAAAGTATTTTCAAGGAAAAGGGTTTTAATATGTTTTCAATAATTATTTATATGTTTTCAAAGTGTTTTAAAAAACAATTATTTTTAAATGTTTTGAAGCATATTTAATAACATTTATAAGAAAAAGGATTTCCAAATTATTTCAGGTCTCCATTTGAATTTTTGATGGTATTTTATAAGAAAATAATTTTTAAATGGTTTTATGAATTAAATATTATTTTTCAATGGAGAAAGGATATTTTTCATAAGACAAATTTTTGGAAAGATATTTGAAAATTATTTTCCATCTAAGTTTACATTAACTGATGTTAATTATAACATTCTAGGAAATTATATAAAGGTCCCATTCATATTCATTTTATGAATGGGTTATGCGTAAAGTCATGGTAATTTTTTAAAACCGTTTCTCTTTCACGAGTTATACATTAATGAAATCTTTTTCACTTTCACAGGTTATAATTTTATGAAATATATTTCACATTCACTGGTTATATGTTTATGAATGCTGTATCTATTTCGTGGGTTATAAATTTATTAAATACCATTCACTTTCATAGGTTATTTATTAGATTAAATGGTTATCAAACCTATATCTTTTACAAAGGTTGCAATATGTTTAAATTTTTATGATACCAATTTCATTGCATGGGTTATGATATGATTGTTTATGATTTTGTGGCACATGTATGTTTGATTTCACAAGGATATGGGCCATACATACATCTCTCTCTAATGAATTGGGTGAGTATTTATATCTCATTATATATACATGAATAGAATGAGAAATGAACTCAGTTATGTATTTCTATAATAGAATGGGAAATGATCTTTGTTTAGTAATACAAGACTGGAAGAAGGGGTGAACCCCGTTAAGTAATATAGGGATGGAATGAGGGGTGAACATGATTTAGTAATACATGGATGGAACAGGGTGTAAACCTAGTTCAGTAATGGACTTTTTCCACTATGATGGTCTTGATAACAATTCCTTGACAATTATGAAAATTATTATATATTCTTATGTGTCTACAACAATTACAGGTTTTATTCTAATGTTATGCTTTCATGGATTATGTTCTTTATTTTATTATGATTCATGGCTTATGAACTACTAATCTTTTGGCCATTATTCCTGTTAGTGATATTTGATATGCTGGGAATGATATTCAATTTTCATGATCATGTCATCATACCCTTATATGATCATGATTATGAAAAAATATCTAACTTTTTTAACCTTACTGAGCATTTGAGCTCACCCCTTTATCATATTTCCTTTCCATGGGTTATGAAGAATGGTTTTAGGTATAAGTAATTAAGGTGGTGATTTTTATGGGAGAATTTGAAGATTTTTCAAAGGGATAAAATATTTTGTTTTCATTTTACCAATGACACTAAACTATTATGGTATTTGGGAATTTATTGTTATAATGTACTGAATATTCATCTAAAATGGTGTAATATCCATGTATGTTATGCATGGGTCTCTATAGTCATAAAAATAATTTAGGAATTATGTTGAAGACCATGATGTTGAGTCAATATGTTTTCCTCATGACTTTTATATTACTTCATGTTTTGAAAATCACAATCATCCTAACTTAAGGAAAATTTTATTTTCCATATGTTTTATCTTATTAAGGAAGATTTTTCTTCATCAAGGAAATTTATCCAGACCATGTTTTTCATTGTTCATATCTTAGTCCCTCTTAATATAACTCTTTTTATTCCCAAGTGAAAATTTTGGTTTCACATATAAAACCTCATAATTCTATAAATACTTAGATATAGAGTATTCTGTTTTCAGGATCCGAATTTAGGTTCCGAATTTTATGAAATTCTTACTCTGAATTATCTGAAATTTGGACTCTGCATTCCTTAGAATTCAGACTATGAATTCCCCAGAATTCAGGTTCTGAATTCCTTATAATTAAGGTTCTGAATTCCTTAGAATTCAGACATTAAATTCCTTATAATTCAGACTCCAAATTCCTTAAAATTCAGACTCTGAATTCCTCAGATTTCAGACTCCAAAGTCTATAGAATTTTGATTCTGAATTCCTTGAAAAACAGAATCTGAATTTCCTTGTAATATAGACTCTGAAGGTTAACTTTCTTAGACTCCAAATTTTATTTTTCCTTAGGCTCTGAAAAATGATTTTGGCTGTTCAACCATATTTTGATTACCTTTGTTATAGTTATAAAATGATGTTGGGCATTCTGTTTCTAACTAACCGTTGTTTGGGTGACACATATACAGGTCCATCCAAAATTCAAGGAAATATATGACCATTGGAGGAGGGAGCCTACCATTGGAAATGAGCCTGTAAATAGGACTTCATTTAAATAATCTCACCACATATTGATAAATCTAGAGATTACATGCTCCTAATGTGATTTTTAGAGAGAGAGAGACTCACATGCTTTGTGCATACTAGACATATTGTTCCGATTGCTTTGTATGACTCCGATTGTCACTGTGTAAAATCAAGGGCTTCTGGAGATTGGAAGACAAAGGTTCCAACTACCTTAATGTTATAGGACTTCCCTAGTAAGGAAGACAGAGGTTCCAACTACATTGAAGTTCAAGGGCTTGCGGGGATAGAAAGATAGACTCCGATATTTCTATCGAGGGATTACCTAGTGTGGGTAAGATAGAATTTCTTCAAAGTATAAATTAAGGGACCTTTATCCATGGTTTTTGGATACCCTACTCTTTGGGTTAAGGGATTTGGTACTTGTTACTTGTATTGTTTCAAGTTAGTTTTCCGCTACATTTTGATTTATAAAGAAAGTATAACTATCTTATACATTCTTTAAATTGTACTTTGATTAGTATAATTTTGTATTCTTTATAGTAGAAACATTGTCCATGTAAACTTTTCTTAAGTTTCATTTCTGAAACCATATTTCTCGATTCTAGGAAGTTTGTTGAACTAATAGGTCTTGTGAATTTACCTTGTTTAACTTTGTTAAAAAACAGTAAGGTTTATACCTTCATTAAAATATCCGAATGAATTTTTTAATGTATAAAATCCACCCCCCCTCTTGTATATTGAGCATATACATCATTATTTTGATCCTAAAATTGGTATTAGAAGATGTCTATGAAATACTTATAATCACATATATGTTTTATTACTCAGTTTTCATTGTTATATTTTTTCCTTGCTTAGGAATTTTTATCCTTGCTTACAAACTTTTATTACTAGCAATGTTTGTGTTGAAAGATATTTTCTTTTAGATGGCAGGAATGAATGTTCATTTGATTGAAAATATTAATCCTACTAGACCACCTATATTTTATGGTAATGATTATGAATATTGGATAGGTCGTATGAAGACTTTTTTCATTAACACTAGAGTAGATAATTTTTTCATGCTTACTGGAGGATGTAAAATCTCTGACAAGGATGTAAGCACTTTCACCAACCATGAAAAGCATGAATATCAACTAAATTACAAGGTACATAATCATTGTTTTGTTCTATGACTAGAAATATTTGTAACCAAATTTCATCTTGTGAAGTAGAAAATAGTATTTGGAAGAATCATGAGGTAACTCACTTTGGATCATCAAAATTTACTAAAACTAGAAGAACTATGCTCAGAGGTGAATATCATGGTTTTTTCTTTCCTTATAGAGAACCAGTGTGTATGTTACAACAGAGATTTATGACTATTGTTAACAGTTTACAATCCATGGGTGAAAAAGGTTTCAGTGATGGTGCACATGTGGATAAGATTATTGATATCATGCCTAATTATCGAGAATCCATGAGAAATGCTATAGATGAGAATAGGAAATTCTCAAATATTACTCCTAATGAGATTTTTGGAACTCTTATTCAACATGAAACAAGAATGAAAAGAGATGATGATCTAAATAAGAATAAGAATGAAAATGGATGTGTTTCTTTTACAACCACTTCAAATCATATGAAATCCAAGACTCCAGAGAGAGTTACAAGATCTAAATCGACGAGGGTTACAGTTTTATTTGAATCAAGTGAAAGTGACAATTCTAAGAATGAACTACCTAATCTTGCACGAAGGATGAACAAGATTGTTGGGAAGAAGTAATTTTAGTATAGATACAAGAAGAAATAAATAATGGACAATAATGGAAATGAAGTCACTTGCTATGAATGAAAAAGATCAGTGCATATAAGGCCATATTGTCCTATGCTTAAGAAAAAAGACAAAATGGAAAAGCATTCTGAGAGGAATAGAAAGATGTACTACAAGGATAAATCTAAAGATGTTTTGAGATCCAATGTCACCTGGAGTGCTAGTGGTGGTGACTCTTCTGAAGAATCTTTAGAGTACTAATCTTCTGGTTAGAAGAATCTTAGTCTATTAGCCAAGTTATCTATTAAAAATCATTGTCTAATAGTTGAGGTTCATAATGATGAATCTATAACCAATGTATCATTGAATTATAATTATTGTGATAGTAAATGTTATGAATCCTCGAATGAAGAATCTTCTTCTGACGAAGATAATAATTTACATACATATAAAGAAGTGTCTAGGTTTTCTAAACTTCTGAAGAATGGAAATTCTAATGTCACGAAAAATATTGATAAGGATAATTCTAGGATTTCAATTATTACTAAAGAAATATCATAACTTTATAAATATCTTGAAAAGTGAATTTATGATTTTGAAAGTATTTCAAAACCCCCTGAGGAAGTTAATTATGAGAAGGATAAACTTTATAAGGATCTAGAAAAAGTAATTTCTAAGAAAAATGTTTTAGAGACTAACTGTAGTGCTAAAACTAATGTTTTTGTGGATAAAAACTTAGTTATTAGACCAATATTAGAAATAATTTTCTTGAGGAAGTGTTTGTCAAAAATTACCTTAGGTAAGGAAATCATTTATAAGATGTATTACCAAATATGACCTCTATGGAATAATTCTAGATTTGGTTATATGCATTCAAAACCGTTTTTTAGTAATAATTATTTTTTCCTCAAAGTGATCCATCCAACACTATGTGTTAGTGTGGTGGGTATTAGGAAAAAAACATTTCCTTAAAAAAAAACTCAATCTTTAGGTTTTCAAAAAGATTATTTTTGAAAGAAAATGTGGATTCCTAATATTTTTCATTCTGAAGCTTCTAGATCCAAGAAAGATTGGGTTCTGAATGTCTAACACTCTTATTTTTAATAAAATAAAGATAATACCAAAAACAATACATGGTACATGGATAGTTGATTTTCCCTACACATGAATGGTAATAAAAATTCTTTGAAAATATTATCAAGGTTAAAAGAGGAAAAGTAACTTTTAGAGATAATGCTCAGGGATAATTATTGGTATAGGTAACATTGTTCTTCTTAGAAAAACATCGATTTCAAATGTTTTATTTATTAAGGGTCTTAAGAAAAACCTTATTTTCATAAGTCAATTTTGTGATGAAGGTTACCTTGTGAATTTTATGGATTACAAGTGTTTAGTACACAATTCCATGGAAGAGTTTACTATTTTTCCCATAAGAAAGAGAATGTATAAACAATAAACATAAAAGACCTTAGGAGCCAAGATCTACCTTGCCTTAGTGCAATGGAAGATCATTCTTGGTTATGGAGTAGAAGGTTAGGACACTGTAACCTTAGGAACCTATGTAAACTATCTAGGAAATGAGTAGTTCAGGATCTACCAGAGCATAGATTTGATTCTTCAAAATTTTGTGATCCTTGTCAATATAGAAAAAACATAAATAAAGTTTTAAATCAATCGGCTACATCTCAACTATTGATGTATTAATGTTTGTGCATATGGATCATTTTTTTCCAACACAAAATAGAAGCAATGGAGGAAAATATTATGTATTAATTCTAGTTGATGATTAAACTAGATTTACATGGGTCTTTTTTCTAGTAAAGAAATATGAATCTTTTTCTTATTTAAAAAGTTTTATAGGCCAAGTTAAAAAAGAAAAAAACATTCCATTTATAACTATTCATAGTGATCATGGAGGATAATTTCAAAATTATGATTTTGAATGTTTTTGTAGTAGAAAATTCATTACTCAGAACTTCTCAGCACCAAGAAAACCTCAACAAAATTGTGTTGTTGAAAGAAGAAAAATAATTCTTCAAGAGATAACAAGAACCATGTTGAGTGAATATTTGGTAGCCAAATATTTTTAGGAAGAAACATTAATTACTACTTGTTATAATATAAATCTTGTTTTAATTATACATTTTCTTAATAAATTTTTTTATGAGTTATGGAATGGTTGAAAACCTAGACTTTCCTACTTCAAGGTTTTTAGTTGCAAGGTATTCATTCTAAATACTAAAGATAATCTACACAAATTATCTCCAAAATCTGATGAATAAATTTTCATAGGATACTCCACAAATATTAAGGCCTATATAGTTTTCAATAAAATTACTTGTACTGTTGAAGAAACAATACCTGTTAAATTCAATGAAAATGGTTTTTTGTTTTGTTTTTAAACAACCTCAACCTACATCTTCGGTTGTGTTTTCAAAAACTGATTAACAACCCTTGAAAGAAGAACCTTCTGATAAAGAAAATATTCTAGAAAATGTTTCTAAATCTTTTACCCTAGAATAATTCCTACCATACATTGAATGTAACAACCCAAGATTCCATGGTATGCTTTTATTTGAATGATACAGTAGCGTGTGTTGTACGCAACTTCAATATTCTAACACGTCGTGACCAATCAAAGTTCCAGTTATGAATAGTAATACCCATTTTTGAAATTTTATACATTTTAACTTTCAAAATAGACTTCATTTTTGGATTCGGAATATCAAAATTATCCTCGGATGAAATTATGGTATTTTTCGGATAACTTTTATATTTTGATGAATAGTGAAAATTACTAAATTTTTATTAAAAACAATTATTTTAATCAAAATAATTAATAGTGATAAATTATGAATTTGAGTGGTTTTAATGTATATTTAGAATATATTTTTACCATTTAAAATGATTTTAGTTATTGGACATAATTTCACATTTAAACCGAACATAAACAATCGTCAATCTTTTGATAGTTATTATCTCTTAAAAATACGCTTTTTGTTTTAATGACGGGAATTAATTTTAAATTAATTTCTTCCACTTATGTCTTTTGAATTTGCAAAAATGGATTCCCTATTTGGATGCAAGATGTCCAAATTGTGTAAATAAGTAACATTCATTTGTATACATTTTGAATTAATTATTTCGGTAAATATTTTATTTACCATGGTTAAAGGGTTAATCTGGTAAATAGGGGTTAAAAATAATATTATAATAATACTGAATTACTCTAAAACATGTCCTAACCTTATTGGTTGATACATGTCCGACGATGTGCATCATATCATCGATTTGGGGACCCCATATAGCCACTTGTTGGTGGTAAGGACACTTTATATTAATTAAGTTAAATTAAATACAAAAAAGACATAAGCATATATCTTTTAGAAAAAAATTTTTTACATATGGTTAAATATGTGGAACATTCGACTATAATTATTAATTAGAAATCTAAAAATATTTCATACATAATGGTATTTTAATTATAATTTTTTGACATTAAATAATTTAATTTATTTATGACACAATGATGACGCAGTAATTACAGCATTAATGAAAGATTAAGATAATTGATATTATAAATACCCAAATAAATGTAATTTTAGACTTTTTATAAATTCCAATTATTTTTTAGGTTAATATGACATATTAAGATTATTTATATAAATTTTTTATGAAGTAATAATGCTGTTATTAATTTATCAAAAACAAAATACCCAATTGTGTCAAAATTGACATAAAAGAGTTTTTAAAACAAATATTATATTATTGATTGATAATAAAATCCCAAAAATCTAAGGTTCGACCAAGAGACTTATATCATGATAGGTGTATCATTAATGGACCACTTGGGGGTCTCTTGGAGGTATATAGTAAGTTTATTAACTATATAATATAAAAATACAAGTGACATGGAAAGTGTCAAACTAATTAACTAAGAGTCAAAACTAAAAGATAAGGTTATATAATGATGCAAACCTGTATAAAATCTATTGGTTGAGTGGTTTTCGACCCATACCCACCTTAAACTTTAAATAATTCACTTTTGATCCATTATAAAATGAATATGAATTTATTATAAGGTAATGTTTCTATATTTTCCTAAGGTTCCCCTCCCCCCCTTATTAAAGGACACCAATTATAAAAAATTATCCACACCTTCAAAGCCTTTTTGTTCGGCCAACCCCTGCCCAAATACTCTCTCAACTTCCCTCACTTCAACATAGTGGCCATAGTTTGATCAGAAAGAAAACCTAAGGAGCCATTTTGATCAAATCAAAAGGAAGAACGTGATGAAGTGGTAATGTTTTCACCAACCCTTTTCAAGTTCATTTCTTCTTCAACTTTTTCTTTCTTTGTTATTCCCATTCAATAATAATAACTCCAGTATCTTATATATACTGAGATGATATTATAAATATGTTACAACCATATTCAGTATTTTATCCATCCTATGAATGACATGTCACCATACGTGCGTACGCACGACTTACCGTCTCCACGTTGTGGTGTAATTGTTATTCAAAACATAATTATTTAGATGGTTATAATAATGATCTGTAATTCATGTAAATAATAATTATAACATGATAATTATTCTGTATATATGATATATCATCCAATCATATATTATTTTAATATCAAAAGAATGATATTATCTCTCGTGCGTACATACGGACTATCGTCTCCACGAATGTGATGGGATTCATTCCCCATCGCATCCATTCGAGTATAATTCTCATTTGATGATTAAAAATAATTTTTAAGGACTTGATATAATTCTGGGTATGAATAAGATACAACCTATCCATAACAACCATGGCTTATGTAACAAAAAATGTAAATGAAAACGGGTAAGTTAACTCCTGAAATGACGACAATACTAAGATATTATTAACAAAGAAATGTTAAAAGATCATATATGATATCATATTAATGTATATGATTCTTGTATAATTTAATAACAATTATTTCACCATTATACAGTAGGTTAACCTACCATCAACCAAGGAAAAGTACAAGGTAAGGTTTATTTCACAATCTCTTCATTATTCGAGGTTGTTTATACGTAAATATCCATTGGGACCTCTTTATCATGCAAATCCATGTTTCTTAAAAATGAATTTCAAAACATTATTACTATTTTATAGAATATGGGTTAAAGTAATTTATACCCTTGTTTGACTTTTATAAAAGGTTTATAAAAGAATCTTTCCGTCATTTTCCAAACAAGTTCATTTTTAACATTTTTGACAAAATTAAGGTAAGAATATTTTTTTTAACTTATACGGCGGGTGTGGATATTTTCCGCTATTATAAGATCTTCAAAGATTCCCTTACAAGATTATAAAGAATATTTTCAAAATAAATATTTTTTTTATGTTACTCTTAAATGATTTCAAAATATAAAGAGATATGTCTCTGTAAACAAAAAAGGTTTTGATTTCATCTATGTCAACATCCTTTGATGGATTTTAAGTTTATTTGAAGTTTATTTATGATGATACAAAACTTCCATATTGTATTGATGTTTTTGTGATATTTTGACTATGGATGTGATATTTTTATACCATACATTTCTTATGGTTAAAGTATTGACATTTCGTATGCTAGTTTTAATACGAATGTTTATGATATTTTTAAACCTTTTCATATGAGGAATGTGTTGGACTTTGTAAGTGACGGGTGGAGCCCGCTATAGCTCCTCGATGCATCGGTAGGTCTCATGAGACAACTAGATGTGGAATTGGCTGAGGCCCTTTCCAAATTTGATTTATGGTTTTGGCCAAGGCCTTAATCATATTAGACGTCTTGGCCGAGGCCTTGACAAAATGTTTCAGAATGTCCGACATTATACACTCCCTCATTATGGAAATAATATTGATGGTTAATGGGGTCATTCGACTAGTAGAATACCCATGATTATGTTTATTATGGAATTATTTACTCATCTCATGTTCTTACCATAAAAGTATTCACGTATATTATTGGTAAGGGCATGTGGTTTCAATTATTTACCATGCTTAATATTTATGTCATTTTCCATTTTATTTCTTACCCTTACTGAGCATTTGAGCTCACCCCTTTCAATGTTTTATTTTTCCCAGGATATGAAGAAGTTAGTTATGAGTGACCTGCAGGCATAATCTAAGAGGCTTGGATGTTCATAATGAAATATATTTGTGTTATATTTCTCTTCAAGATGTAAAGTTGAACATATGAATGAATCTTGTTTCCAATAATACTAAACTGACCAGTCTTTCAAGACATGATTTCCTTGTGATCATGCCAATGTTATGTAATAATGCACTGACTCTGGGTAACTAGGGTTGGGGCGTTATAGTTGGTATCAGAGGAAGTTTAGTACAAACCATGGAAACTAGATTTAGATAGACTTTTATTAGAGAACATAGCCCTAAGATAGACTTTGAGGATTAGTACATAAGAACTTCCTAGAATTTTGGTATTGTAGAGATTTTGTGAGTTTTATGAGCAATACATCCCTATCTAGATACGAGTAGGTAAGGGTGGCTCTGGAAAAGATGTACCTATAAGTAAAACCTGAAAACACCTCTTTGATATAGAATCGAACGGGAACTGGTGCATGACAATGGGCCTTGCTGCACTCTTAGTTACGACACTCCCAGGGGATATTCTTAGGATAATTCTTATATTATTTAAAAACCATTATGAAGGGTTATGAGTATATACTTCCTCAATGAAAACTTTTTTTTATGATTATGGATTATATCCATAAACTGTTTAATTTATGTTATGTGTTTTACAAGTATGGAATTATGTATTTTGATTCATAAACTAATCTTGTTTATTCCATTGTTTAGAAATGGCGCCTACTGGAAGGAATGGAAACCGTATTAATGCATGCACTCCATGTATGGATTTCCATCCTACTCAAGATAATTATAGTGGAGCTAGTGAGGCAACTGGTGCTGAACAACTAATCACCATATTGGGACAACTCACTCAGGTTATGAATAATAACCTTACCCATATGAAGCACCCAGATCCACAGTGTAGAGGATCAATGTTAGATCGCTTTAGGAGGCAACAACCACCGAAATTTAATGAGAGTAAAAATCCCATAGTAATTGAGCAATGGATAAATTCCTTAGAGAAAATATTCCATGCCTTGGGGAGTAGTGAAAGGGAAAATGTTGTCATGGCAGTTTATCGCCCCACTAGAGATGCTGATCAATGGCGGTCATTGATAAAAACATGAAGGAAGATGATGAAGTATCAGATATGGAATGGAGGGGGTTAAAATATATATTCTTAGGAAAATACTTCATCGATACACTCGAGCAGTTATGGAAAGGCAATTTCAGAGTCTGGGGCAGAAAGAGGATGACAATGTCGTAATGTATGAGGCTATCTTTACAAGTTTAGTGAGGCATGTTGCTGATTATATATGTAACCCAAGGAGTACGATTGATCATTTCTTTGATGGGTTAAAACCATTTCTCTGTCGAGCGATAGTATCGCAAACCTTCTTATCATACGAAGACATTGTCTCGTGTGCTATCAAGACAGAAAAAGATTTATCTAAGTCTTATGACTTTAAATCAAAGAAAGAGAAGGAGAGACCTACTGAACACTCTGGGAAAGGAAATAAAGAAACATGGAAGATGGGTAGAATTGAATTTCCACCCTGTGATAATTGTGGAAGGAAGAACTCTAGTGCCTGTTTAAAAGGAAAAGGAGTATGATACAAATGTGGATAGAAAGGCCATCTGGTTGGTGATTGTAAAGGAAAGAAAGATGCTACCGACGTTCAATGCTACCATTGCAGGGAGATGGGACATTATTCAAATGAATGTCCTACGTGTCAAAGAAACATACCTCAGAAAAGGCCAAGGGATTAAGGCAAAGCTTATTCAATCACTACTGTTGAGGTTGAAGCCCCGAAAGACATGGTGGCAGGTAATTTAATGGTTTCCTCAAGTTTAGAAAATACATTATTTTATTCTGTATCATTGCATTGTTTCATATCTTCCCAGTTTTCCAAGAAAATTAGATATTTCCAATTTGATTTAACAAGGTATTTGTCAGTTAAAAATCCTAAGGGAAGTATCATTGCATCGAAGTTTTGTGAATCAATTTCCATTAGAGCACATAAATGTTATTTATCTGTTGATCTCATCGCCATACCTATGACTGAATTTGATATAATCCTTGGTATGGATTAGATTTCGGAGCATGATGTGATGATTTATTGTAAGAAGAAGGAGGTTACGATTCTTGATGATGATGATAAGGAACTCCTTATCTTTTGATCAGAATCGTCGCCACCTAATTCTTATCTAGATCCACCACCAGTAGCTAAACTAAATTCAATTATTGGAGAGGAAGAGAATGAAATGACTATGGGTGAGGAAAGGAATGTTCAAATAGAGGGTGTACCTATTGTGAAAGAATATGTAGATGTGTTTCCGGAAGATTTACCAGGACATCCTCTAGAAAGAGAAGTTGGGTTTTCCATTGATTTAATTCCTGGATCAAGGCCTATATCGAATACCCCTTATAGAATGGCCACTATGGAATTAGTTGAACTAAAGAAACAACTAGAGGAATTGAGTAATAAGGGATTTATTCACCCTGGTGTTTCTCTATGGGGAGCCCCTATCCTTTTTGTTAAGAAGGAAGATGGATCTATGAGGTTGTGCATTGAATACAGGGAGATCAATGCCATAACAATAAAGAACAAGTATCCCCTTCCTCACATTCATGATTTATTTGACCAACTTCATGGAGCTCAATACTTTTCAAAGATTTACCTTTGATCTAGATACCATCAGTTGTGTGTGAAGAAGGAAGACATTCCGAAGACAGTATTTTGAACCAGGTACAGGCATTACGAGTTTACAGTAATGCCTTTTGGATTGACTAATGCTCCCTCTGTATTCATGGATCTAATGAATAGAGTTTTCAAGGAATATCTCGATGATTTTTTGGTGGTATTTATTAATGATATCTTGGTATACTCCAAAAGATACAAAGATCATTAAAATCACTTGCGCATTATCCCGAAGACTCTTAAAAGACATGAATTATATGGGAAGTTTAGTAAGTGTGAATTCTGGATTCAAGAGATTTCTTTTCTTGGCCATATTGTCTCGAAGGATGGAATCTCTATTGATCCTTCTATGAACAAGGAAATCCAAGAATGGCCAGCACAGACAAGTATAACTTAGATATGTAGTTTTATTGGTTTTGTAGGTAATTATCGACGTTTCTTACAGAATTTTTTCCCGATTAGATAACCCATTAACGAAGCTCACACGTAAAGGGGTTAAATTTGTCTAGAAAAAAGAGTGTGAAGAATATTTTGAAGAACTGAAGAGAAGATTAGTCAATGATTTTATATTGACTCTATCATCGGGGAATGATGGGTTCGTTATTTATAGTGATGCATCGAAGAAAGAATTTGGTTGTGTCCTTATGAAGAATGATAGGGTTATTTCCTATGCATCATGAAATTCGAAAATAAATGAGAAAAAATATCCTACTCATGATCTTGAGTTAGCCACTGTAATATTTTCTCTGAAGATTTGGATAAACTATCTCTACTGTGAAAAATGTGAGATTTATACTGATCACAAGAGTTTGAGGTATATTTTATCTCAGAAAGAACTCAACATGAGGAAAAGGAGATGGCTTGAACTACTAAAGGATTATGATTGTACGATACACTACCACCTGGGGAAGGAAAATAAGTTGGAAGATGCTTTGAGCAGAAAGGATCATGGAGTTTTGAACAAGATGAGAGTTGAAAAGGATCCGATATACATGGATATAGTAAAGATGGATATGGGAATAACAATGAAAGGTGAAACATTGACACTTTTTCAAATGGTTTCCAAACCATCTTTACTAGAAAGGATAAAGAGTTCTCAAGCTGATGATGAAACATTTAAAAAGAAGATTAAAGCTAATAATGATGGGATATTGATTGAATTTGTGTATGAAGATGGAATTTTGAAATTTGGGAGGAGACTTTGTGTTCCTGATATACCTGATTTAAAAAGGGAATTGTTGGAAGATTCTTCATAGTTCCAATTTCTCTACACACCCTGGGAGCACCAAAATGTATAGAGATTTAAAGGAACATTTTTGGTGGGACAACAAGAAGATGGAGATTGTTGATTTTGTGTCAAGATGTATAGTTTGTCAACAAGTGAAATCTGGGAGGCAACAGCCTGGAGGAGTCATGCAACCTCTTCCCATACCTGAGTGAGAATGGGATATTATCATGATGGACTTTGTCATGGGACTACCAAAGACTCCTAGAAGGAATGACGCAATATGGGTCATTGTTGATCGTCTTACCAAGTCAACACATTTCCTTGATCTAAGGGAGGATTTACCACTTGAACGTCTAGCGAGAATATATATTAATGAAGTTGTGAGACTTCATGGAGTACCCCTATCGATTGTCTCGGATCGTGATCCCCATTTTACATCAAGATTCTGGAAAAGTATTTAGAATGCCTTGGATACTGAACTTCGTTTGTGCACTGCTTACCACACTCAAACAGATGGACAATCAGATGAAATATTCAAACCTTAGAAGATATGTTGAGATCATGATCTCTTGACTTTCAGGGTATGTGGGATCAATATTTACCTCTGGTGGAATTTTCCAACAACATTAGCTTCCATTCAAGTATTCAGATGGCACCATATGAAGCGTTGTACGGAAAGAGATGTCGCACACCAACCTGTTGGGATGATTTTGGTGAAAGAAAACTTTTTGGCCCGGAACTAGTGGATGAAACTATGGAAAAGGTAAAGGTAATCCAAAACCACATCAAAGCAGCTCAAAGTAGGCAGAAGAGCTATGCCGATAATCGAAGGAAGGATTTGGAATTTCATGGAGGAGATCATGTTTTCTTGAAGGTATCTCCATGGAAGGGAGTTATTCATTTCGGTAAGAAAGGTAAATTGAGTCCCAGGTACATCAGACCTTTAGAAATTCAAGAACGAATTGGGGCGGTATCTTACCGATTGGCAGTGCCGCCAAATCCCTCCAAAGTTCACGAGGTGTTCCACGTACCACTGTTGAGAAAATACATGCCTGACCCAACGCATGTTCTCACATATGAAGAATTAGAACTGGAACCCGATCTCTCTTATTGTGAAGAGCCCATTAGAATTCTTGACACAAGAGAACAAGTTCCCAGAAACCGGACGACTCATCCGGTAAAAGTTCTATGGAGAAACTATAAAATGGAAGAGGCAACGTGGGAACCCGGGGAACTTATTAAGAAGAACCACCCGAGTCTTTTTATGCAGTAATATTCTATAAATTTCAAGGAAGAAATTTTTTGAAGGAGGGGAGAATGTAACACCCCAAGCTTCCACGGTACGCTTCTCTTTGAATATTATAGTAGTGTGTGTTGTACGCAACTTCAAGATTCTAACATGCCCCGACCAATCAAAGTAGCTGTTATGAATAGTAATACCAACTTTTTGAAATTTTATACATTTTATATTTCAAAATAGACTTAATTTTTGGATTTGGAATATCCAAATTATCCTTGGATAAAATTTTGGTACTTTTCGGATAACTTTTATATTTTGATGAATAGTGAAAATTACTAATTTTTTTTAAAAAAAAACTTTTTTAATCAAAATAATTAATAGTGATAAATTATCAATGTGAGTGGTTTTAATGTATATTTAGAAAATATTTTTACCATTTAATATGATTTTTGTCATTGGACATAATTTCACAATTAAACCGGACATAAACAAGCGGAAATCTTTTGATAGTTATTATATCTTAAAAACACGCTCTATGTTTTACAGATGAGAATTAATTTTAAATTAATTTCTGTCACTTCTGTGTTTTGAATTTGGAAAAATAGATTCCATATTTTGAATAAGGATGTCCAAATTGGGTAAATAGGTATCTTTAATTTTTAGATATTTTGAATAATTACATGGTAAATATTTTATTTACCATGGTTAAAGGTTAAATCTGGTAAATAAGGGTAAAAAAAGAATATTATAATAATATTAAATTACCCTAAAGCGTGTCCTAAACATATGTTTTGATACATGTTCGTCCATGGGAATATTTGGGTCATTTTTGGGACCCCATGTAGTCACTTGTTGGTGATAAGGACACTTAATATTAATTAAGTTAAAATAAATACAAAAAAGACATAAGCATATATCTTTTAGAAAACTTTTTTTACATATGGTTATATATGTTGAAATATAAACTATAAATATTCATTAGAAAGATAAAACGATTTACTAACTAATTTTCATTTACTTATAATTTTTAGAGATTATATAATTTAATTTATTTATTACACAATGATGATGCAGTAATTACCGTATTAATGAAAGATTAAGATAATTGATATTATAAATACCCAAATAAAAGTACTTTGAGACTTTTAATAAATTAAAATAATTTTATAGGTCAATATGACATATTAGGAATATTTATATAAATTTTTGGGAAGTAATAAAGCTGTTATGAATTTATCAAAAAAAATACCCAATAGTGTCAAAATTGACATAAAAGAGTTCTTAAAACAAATATTATATTATTAATTGATATTCAATTCCTAAAAATCTAAGGTTCAGCCAAGAGACTTATATAATTATAGGTGAATAATTAATGGACCACTTGGGGGTCCCTTGTAGGTATATAGTAATTTTATTAACTATATAATATAAAAATACAGGTGACATGGTAAGTATCATACTAATTAACTAAGAGCCAAAACTAAAATATAAGGTTAATATAATGACCCAAAACTATATAAATTCTATTGGTTGAGTGGATTTCAACCCATCCCCACCTTAACCTTTAAACAATCTACTTTGGAGCCATTATAAATAGAATAATAATTTATTATAAAATAATATTTCTAGATTTTCCTAAGGTGCCCCTCCTCCCCCTTATAAAAGGACACCACTTCTAATCAATTCTCCACACCTTCAAAGCATTTTGGTTCGGCAAAACCATTCCCAATTACTCTCTCAACTTCCCTCATTTCAATATAGAGGACATAGTTTTATCATAAAGCCAACCTAGAGAGACGTTTTGATCAAATCAAAAGGAAGAACCCGAAGAAGAGGTAATCTTTTCACCACCCTTTTTCATGTTTATTTCTTCTTAAACTTCTTCTTTCTTTGTTATTCCCATTCTAAAATAATAACTCCAGTATATTCTATATATTGAAATGTTATTATAAATATGGTACAACCATATTCAGTATTCTATCTATCCTATGATTGACATGTCACCATACGTGCGTACGTACATGTTACTGTCTCCACGTCGTGGTGTAATTGTTATTCAAAACATTATTATTTGGATGGGTATAATAATGAGGTGTAATTCATGTAAATAATAAATATAACATGATAATGATTCTTTATATATGATATACCATCCAATAATATATTATTTTAATTTCAAAAGAATGATATTGTCGCTCGTGCGTACGTACGGACTACCGTCTCCACGAACGCGATGAGATTCATTCCCCATCGTATCCATTAAAGTATAATTCTCATTTGATGATTAAAAATAATGTTTAAGGACTTGATATAATTCTGGATATTAAAATATAATACAACCTATCCATAATAAACACGGCTTATGTAACAAAACATGTAAAAGAAAATGAGTAAGTTAACACCTGAAACGACGATAATACTAAGATATTATTAATAGAGTAATGTTAAAAGATCATATATGATATCATATTAATGTATACGATTCTTGTATAATTTAATAACAATTATTTCACCATTATACAGGAGGTTAATCTACATTCAACCAAGGAAAAGTACAAGGTAAGGTTTATTTCACAATCTCTTCCTTATTCGAGGTTGTTTATACGTAAATATCCACTCGGACCTCTTTATCATCCACATACATTATTCTTAAAAATGAATTTTAAAACATTCTTACTGTTTTACAGAATATGGTTTAAAGTCATTTATACCCTTGTTTGACTTTTATAATAGGTTTATAAAGGAATATTTCTGTCATTTTCCAAACAAGGTCCTTTTAAACCTTTTCGACAAAATTAAGGTAAGAATGTTTTGTTAACTTATACAGTGGGTGCAGCTATTTTTTGCCATTATAAGATCCTCAAAGCTTCCCTTACAAGCTTATAAGAATATTTTAAAAATAAACATTTTCTTTATGTGACTCTTAAATGATTTTAACATATAAAGAGATATGTCTCTCTAAAAAAATGTTTTGATTTCATCTATGTCAACATCTTTTGATGGATTTTAAGTTTATTTGAAGTTGATTTATTATGATACAAAACATCCATATTGTATTGAAGTTTTTGTGATATGTTTGATTGTGGATGTGCTATTTTTATACCATTCATTTCATATGGTTAAATTATTGACATTTCGTATGCTAGTTTTAATACGAATGTTTATGATATGTTTAAACCTTTTCATATGAGGAATGTATTGGACTTAGTAAAGGACAGGTGGAGCCCGCTATAGCTCCTCGATGCATCGATAGGTCTCACGAGATAAATAGACGTGGAATTGGCCGAGGCCCTTTCCCAATTTGATTTAGGGTTTTGGATGAGGCCTTCATCATTTTAGACGTCTTGGCCGAGGCATTGAAAAAATGTTTCAGAATGTCCGACATTATACATTCCCTCATTATATATATAATATTGATGGTTCATGTGGTCATTAGACTAGTAGAATAGCCATGAATATGTTTTTATGGCATTATTTAATCATCTCATGTTCTTTCCATAAAATTATTCATGTATATTATTGGTAAGGGCATGTGGTTTCAATTATTTATCATGCTTAATATTTATGTAATTTTCCGCTGTATTACTTACCCTTACTGGGCGTTTGAGCTCACCCCTTTCAATGTTTTATTTTTTCCCAGGATATGAAGAATTTAGTTATGAGTGACCTGCAAGCATAATCTAGGAGGATTGGATGTTCCTAATGAAATATATTTGTGTTGTATTTCTCTTCAAGATGTAAAGTTGAACATATGTATGAATCTTGTTTCCAATAATACTAAACTGATCGGTCTTTCGAGATATGATATCCTTGTGATCATTACAATGTTATGTAATAATGCACTGACTCTTAGTGACTAGGGTCGGGGCATTATATTGAAGAACATGTTTTACAAAACCCAAATAAGATGTTTCTTAAGAATCATCCTAGTGATAGTGTCATTGGTGATGTAAATCAACCTGTAAGGACTAGCAGTTCCTTAAGAAATGAAGTAGAACATCTATAATTACTTTCCTAATTAGAACCAAAAAGCACTGATAAAGATTTAGGTTATTATGAATGGTTAAAAGCTATGCAAGGAGAGATAAATGAATTCGAATAGAAAAAAGTCTGGACCTTGGTTGAAAGACCTAAAGAAACTTATGTTATTGGAGGAAAATGGGTCTTCAGAAATTAGTGTGATGAAAATTGAATCATAGTAATAAATAAATCTAGATTGGTTACTAAAGGATATAATCCACAAGAAGTAATATACTATAAAGAAACCTATGCTCTAGTATCTAGACTTGAATCTATTCATATTCTACTTGTCTTTACAGCATTCTTTAATTTCAAACATTTTCAAATGGATGTTAAATGTACTTTCCTTAATGGTTATTTTCAAGAGGATGTTTTTGTTGAACAATCTCCTCATTTTGAAGATACAAAGCTCCCTGAACATGTTTTTAAACTTACCAAATCTTTATATTAACTTAAAAAACCTCCAAGAGCCTCGTATGATAGACCTATAAGATTTTTTATTCAAAACAATTATGTTGAGGGAAATGCTGATCAATCCCTTTTTACAAATAAAGATAAGAATTTTTTTTGATTGTTCACATTTTTATTGATGACATTATATTTGGCTCAACTCATCAATATTTAACTGATTCCTGTGTAGATCTAATGAAATATGAATTTGAAATGAGTATGATGGGTGAGTTAATATTTTTTTGTTTTCAAATTTCTCAAAAACCAGAAGGAATATATATATCCCAACACAAGTATATTAAAGATATTTTTAAAATGTATGGAAATGAGTACACTAAGAGTATAATTAATCACATTGGTACCTCAAATTCACTTGATCCTGATGAAGCTGGGAAACCAGTAGATCAACCATTTTTTATAGGTATGATAGGAAGTCAATTTTACTTGAAATCTAGTCATCTAGACTTAATGTTTTTGGTATTCTTATGTGAAAGATATCAATCCAATATTAAGGAATCTCGTTTAAGGGTTGTGAGAAGGATTTTTCACTACATAAAGGGAACCATGGATCTATGAAACTTTTATAATTTTGGAAATGATTTTATTTTAATTTTTTTTCGGATGCTGACTTTGGTGGATGTAGAATGGATATGAAAATTACATTCGGAACATGTCATTTCTTAGGTGATTCATTAGTTTAATGGTCATGTAAAAATCAATACTCAGTTGAACTTTCCACTGTTGTAGCTGAATATGTAGTAGTAGGAAGTTGTTGTGATCAAGTATTGTGGATGAAACACATACTCATCGACTATAGTATGCATTTTACCATGACCCAAATTTGGTGTGATAATACTAGTGCCATTTCCTTAAGTAAAAAACCATGCACATCACTCTCTCGTAGAAACCATAGATATTAGACATCACTTTCTTAGGGATCAAACACAAAAATGAGATACCTTTCCGGAATTTATCGGAACACAAGATCAACTTTCTGATATTTTCAAAAAATATATACAATCCGATAGATTTGAATACATAAAACAAAATCTAGGAATGATAATCGTAAGGTAATATTCCATAATAACTTCTTTATGAAACCTATCTCCTAATAGTAAGAAACTTATTTTCTTAGGGGGATTATATTTGATTGTTATAAAAAATTTTCATAGTCAAAATCTTCGTAGTCAAAATTTTCGTAGTGAAAAATATTCATAGTCAAAATTTTCATAGTTAAAATTTTCATAGTAAAAATTTTCATAGTTAAAATTTTCATAGTCAAAATTTTCATTGTTAAAATTTTCATTGTCATAATTTTCATATCATAATTTTCATAGTCAAAATTCTCATAGTTAAAATATTTGTAGTTAAATTTTTTTTAAATAAAATATTCACAGATAATATTTTCATAGTCAAAATTTTTTGTAATCTAGATTATTTTAAGACAAATGTTTTCCTAATATGTTTTTTGGAATATAATGTTCTTCAGGAAAAATTTCTCTTATTATGAATAATCTTTCAGGAAATCCCAAAGGTATGTTTCCTTTTCTGAGACTTCGTAATTATTTTTCCTTGCTGGTATTTATATTTTTTTAAACTCTTCAGATTCACTACTCCTTAAATCTGAATTTTTTATCTTAAAAACACTCAAAAGATTAGAATCTATCAAAATTCTTCTTCGACTATCATCTCAATTGTTGGATCTTCTTAATAAGTGTTCAACCATTGAATCACTCATGGAAGCTAAACTGTCGCTTCCATTTCATATATAAAGTACCACCAATGGTTTCCCCATATGAAATTCCATGCCTTCGCATGCTGAATCTATACCTCTGTTTTTAAATCCATTCTAGATTTTTAAATTTTCTAGACATCAGAATTTCTACTAAAGCCTCTTATAAAAAATAAATGTCAACTATTTAGGAAATCTCCATGTGAAAGATCTACTAATAAAGGTTAGTCGATTTTATGTTTTATTCCAAGTATGATTCCATTGTTTCTAAGAATATCAAGCTAAATAGTTGGTAGAGTGTATGTATATCAAAACAAAGAGCTTAGGATCCGGTGGATCTGGAATTGCTGGATGAATTCGATGATACACTTAGTTTCTTTAATGAAGGAGGAAGAGATAAATTTTCATTCAAGAGATATGGAAAGACATACTCTCTTTCTTATAACATGAAAGAAAATTTGATAGTAATTCCTTATGAAGGGGAAGTAGAGTTTTGTTCATACATGCTACATGATGAAATATGATCTTTTGAAAAAAAGGCTCTAGCTTGTATTGGTATTTCAAAGGTAAAGAATCCAAAAATTATTCATCTCTCTACAAATTTTCGGATTCTTCTGCTATGGGTTCAAGGTTTTCTCATTTCGAGAAAAGGAGACAAGGATACTCTAAGGAACAATGATATGTATGTTATGGATTTCCTGGTGATCTTAAGAAAGATAAACATGGTTAAGAATATATTGTTTACGATTGAGAATATAAAGAATGGATATGTAAAGTCTCAGATCATCAAGTATCCGTCCATTTTTTAAAAGATCATTGTTATTTGTCTTTAGTCTTTCAAGATTCCTTGCAGTTCTAAGATGAAAAGTTGTAAGGTGATGCTTTTGAGTGATGATACTCAAAGGATGATAAATATTGGATTTAATAGGCCATCTGAAGTATTTCATGATTTGTGAGAAGCAAAAGTGTAAGATCTATAAAAAATTCTAGAAGTGGATGAAACCTCCAAAAAGGGTTGAAAGAAAAGGAAGGTGAAGGAACCAAAAGAGAAAGAAAGAACTCTAGTGGCTATGGAGACTCAGTCAGCACCTCCAAATCCAAAGAAGAATAAAACTTATCCTGATGAAGTAGTGTCTAAGTGGAGAGAAGATAAGAAGAACCAGAAGAAATGGGAGCCTAAGTTTGGATTGGACCCTACTGAGGTAAAATCATTGGAGGAAAAGACTACTGAGAATCTTGAAAAGGAACAAAAAGAGAATAACAATAATAAGAAGATTTCAGAGACATAGATAGTCCAATCCCTTTTTAAGGCTGCTGAAAAAGTCTCCGAACAAATTTCAGTACCAGAATCGTTTTTTATAAAATCATTACAAGAGGCTCTGGGAAAGAAGTTAGTGATTATAGAACGACATAAAGAAGAAGAAATAGTGCAAGAAGAATAAGTGGAAGAAGAAGAATAAGGCAGTGGTGATACTGAGGACTTGATAAAGAAAGTAGAAGATTTCCATGAGAAGGAAAGTACTTACGAGAAATTATCAATCCAAACATCTGAAAACGAGACTTTTAAACTTGCTACCCCAAGAAAAGATGAGAACTCCGAGGAAGAAGTGATTAAGTTGTCTGAAAATGAATGTATGAATCATGATTTCATTCACCAAAGGGGTGTTAAGGCCAGATCCGAGAAGGAATAAGTTGATGAAGATAACATTTTTCACCTATTAGATTGTGAACATGAATCACCTAATCAAGAAGTCATTCCGAAGGATGATAAGGGAAAACATGTTGTAGTCGATAAACCTAGAAAAACTGTAGTAAAGAAGAAATAATGTGGTTCTTCATCGAAGAGAAATGATGTTGAAATAGAAAAAGAATCATCACCAACCGAAGTCGCGGATTTAGAATCATCTTTTCTTTGACATGAATTTGTCATTCAGTCTTTGAAGAAGATGGTTGGGACAATTCTAATATTACCTATTATAGACAGAAGATGTTAGATTCTTTAGCTTAAATTAAATAAAAAATAGAATTCTGTTTCCTTGGTGATGTATAAATGTGTTAGTCTCAAGGAAGATTTCAAATCCTTTCTCATTATCTATGAGTCTCATAAAAGATCTCGCTAGAAGATAAAAAGTTAGTAAAAGAAGATAATATAGAAGATGAGAATCTTTGATGAATTTCATGATAGTTTCAAGGATGATATTGACATTGAAGATATAAAGATCCAGGATCTCACTAATAGTTTTGAGGAAAATCTATCTCTTGAATAGTCCCCTCAGAAGCAAGAAGATAAGGATCTAAATGGGAAGCTAGATTCAGTTGCTCAGAGTTGGAAGAGGGAAAGGGATCTCTGAATTGATATTTAAGAGAAGTTTTCTAAGAAAGATGAAGTTATCAGGGCCCGGGATGAATCTATTATGGCTCAGGAAGAGAAAATTAAATCTTTAGTGAAGAAAATAGAAGATCAAGATCAATTGCTCAAGCGTGCAAAAGAGGATCACAGGGAGCCCAAGAAGTTAAAAACCACAGTGAAGAAGCTGAGGCCGAGGGAGAAGGAAGGATAATCTTTTCCAAATCCAATCTGTTATTGTATTTTTACTATTTTAAAAATTCTTTCAATCATAATGAAATTCTTACGACACTTCATATTTTTGGTTGTTTAGTACTAATATTTCTGGTACCATATTTTCTTTTCCATTCCCTTTATTTATATTTTAAAATTACAAAGGGGGGGAAGGTAATGTCAAAAAATAATACTTAGTAAAGAAGAAATTTCCCTTAATCAAGCGGGAGTTCATGTAAGGGGGATTGTTCATTTGGAATATTTTTTTATGAAATAAAATGAAAAATCTCATTTAGGAAATTCTGAATATGATCCTTAGTGTTTCCAAATCCCAAGGTGGATTTAGTCATATTCACTTTGATCCATAATTAAAGGGTGATATGTTTCTATTTACAAGCCCATAAAATTTATATTTCCATATATTATTTTTCATAAAGATGTTTGTGCTTTCCAAAAAGGGGGAGATTGTTGAGTCAATAAGGTTTCATCATGACTTTTACATTCCTTCATGTTTTGAAAATCACAAACACCCTAACATAAGACAAATTTCATTTTCCATATGTTTTATCTTAAAAAAAAAATTTCATTCCTCAATGAAATTTATCCTTACCATGTTTTTCAATATTCATATTTTAATCTCTCTAAATCAAACTATTTTTATTACTAAATGAAAAAATTGGTTTCACATATAAAACCTCGGAATTCTATAAATACTTAGATATAGAGTATTCTGTATTCAGGGTCTGAATTCAGGTTTTGAATTATTTGAAATTCAGACTCTAGATACTATGAAATTCATACTTCGAATTCTCTAAAATTCAGACTCTGAATTCACTGAATTTCAGACTACGAATTCTCTGAAATTCAGAATCTGAATTTTCTGAAATTCAGGCTCCAAATTCTCAGAAAAATCACAATCCGAATTCCTCATAATTATAACTCTGAATTCTTCAGAATTTCGGTTCCAAAATACTTATAATTCAGTTTCCAAATTCCTTAGAATTAAGGCACTGAATTCCTTAGAATTTGGACTCAGAATTCCTGAAAATTCAGACTCGGAATTCTTCATAATTCAGAATACAAATTCTATAGAATTATTATTCTAAATTCCTTGAAAAAAATAATACAAATATCTGTGTAATATAGAAACCAAAGATTAACTTTCTAAGACTCAAAATTTTATTTTACCTTAAACTCAAAAAATGATTTTAGTTGAGAAACCATAATTTGATTACTTTTGTTATAGTTATAAAATGATGTCGTGTATTTTGTTTCTAACGAACCATTGTTCGAGTGACACATGTACATGTCCGTCTGAAATTGAAGGAAAAATATGACCGTTAGAGGAGGGAGTCAACTGTTAGAACTGCGCCTATAAATAGAAGCTCATTTGAATGATCTCAACACACGTTGATCAATATAGAGATTACATGTTGTTGATGAAATTTCTAGAGAGAGAGACTCACATGCTTTGTGCATACTAAACATCTTGTTCAGATTGATTTGTGCGACTCCAATTTTTGCTGTGTTCAATCGAGGGCATCATGGGATAAGAAGATAGAGGTGTCAACTACCTTAAAGTTAGAGGAATTATTCGGTAAATAAGACATACGTTCCGACAACCTTGATGTTTGAGGGTTTGCAGGGGGAGTAAGACAGAATCCGATATTCCTATTGAGGGATTACCCTAGGGTGGGTAAGATAGACTTTCTTTAAAGTATAAATCAAGGGACCTTTATCCATGGTTTTTGGATACCATACTCTTTGGGTTAAAAGGTTTCATACTTGTTACTTTTATTGTTTCAAATATGTTTTCCACTGCATTTTGATTAATAAAGAAAGTGTAACTATTTTATAATTTCTTGTACTTTTACTCTAATTAGTGAGATTATATACGCTTTATATTAGAATATTTGTCCTTGTAAACTTTCTTGAGTTTCATTTCTGGAACCATATTTTCAGAATCTTGCATTTTTGTAGAACTAAGAGGTCTTGTGAATTTACCTTGTTTAACTTTGTTAAACAATAGGAAGGTTTATACCATCTTTAAAAGTTCCAAAAGATTTTGTTTAAACTATACAATTCACCCCATCTTGTATATTTAGTATATACATCATTATTTTGATCCTACACATGAGGAAAGAGAATATGTATTATATATTCTGTAAATATTAATTATTGCAAAAAAAATTATCATTATTGGATTATTTAATCACAATTGAGGGGATATTAGTGGATACTTGAATGATTGGAGTTATTGTACAGTGAACCTGACCAACCGTAGTGAATAAAATACATAGTTTTTGGGTTGTACATATAATAGTATTATTTGGGAAAAAATTTCAGGGATATAAAATCCACTAACAAAGTTGATGTGGAAGGGTGCCAAGTTCCTTTGTAAAGATGAATTTAAATAGATGTTTTAGGAAATTAATAGAACATGGTTTTTGGAACCTATGATCACACTATCCTATAATGTATAATGGTTTTTGATCTATAGTTATGCAACAAATAATGAACTATGATGTGTTATCAAGTGGAATAACATGGTGGTAGCATACACCTCTTTTTAATTGAATTTTCTTGAGAAAAATTACCAGACTCATAATTTGGAATTTGAAGTGGTAATTTTTTTTGAAGATATATAGTCATTATCTTTTTGGATAAAGGTGTCACATAAAAAATAATCATAAAATATTTAAGTATATATTTATATATATTGTGTTAAATATTCTTTAAAGGGTATTGTTTAAATTGATAAATATTTTTACTGCTCAATACATTATAAACCTAAGAAGCTAATCACAGTGGATGATACTTAAAGTTGGAAGGAAAATGATATATTTTCCATGAAAAATAATTAACTAGAAAAAATACTTATGGGTTTTCAGTAAATATACCTATAAATTATAAATAATTGAGAAAGACCACATCTTTCTCAGATGAATGTTTGTCAATATTTTATTGTGATGATTAAAGAGGTGAAAAAGGAAGTGGTAGAATTGTGTGAGAAGGTATGGAATATTCATAAGTTTAATCATCATATTTATGGAATAATAATGATTACGAATAGATTATGTGTCCCATAAATACTATAATTGACTAAGGAAATATTTGATAAGTCTCATAGTTATTTTTTATCTATTTATCCTAAAAGTATAATGATTTATAGCGAACTTATAGATCATTTTTGGTGGGATGACATGAAGAGAGAAATTGAAAAGTATATATCTCGATGCTTTTTATTCAATTATGTTAATCCCAAGAGACATAATTCAAAGTGTATGATACAACTATTACCCATACTTAATATAAAATGAGAAAAAAATAAACATTGATATATTTATGGGACTCCCCAAGATATCTAAAATGAACAATTCTATTTAGTTTTTATCAGTTCCACAGAAAAATCAGTACATATAATTTATGTCTAAGTAGATTTTTATTTTTATTAGTTCATTAAGGTATACGTTAATTAAGTGGTATTTTTTCATGGAGTACGAAGATCCATACTATCCAATCATGATACGAGGTTTACCTAAATGTTCTAGACAACTCTTTAGAATGTGTTGAATGTAAAATTGGGGTTTATCCCTATATATCATCCTCATACATATGGTTATTTTGATAGGATAGTTCATCCCTAGAGGACATACATAGATCTTTATCAATGTATTTCAATTTATGTGAAAACCAACACCTTCATCTAGTTGAATTTTCTTACAGAAATAGATTAAAATAGAGTATTTATATGGATCCTTAAGAATACTTATATAGAAAGAAGTGTAGAACCCCATAATATTGAAATAATGTTTGGTAATGAATGATATTGATACATTAGTTAGCTGAAGAAAGAATAGATAAAGTAAGATCTATTAAATAACACATCAGGCTAGCTCAGAGTAAGAAAAAAAGTTATGCTAATAATTACTGATGAAATTTGGAGTTTAATGTTACAAGATAAGAAAATAATTGAAAGATAAGACATAGATATATATATGTCCCAATGGGTCTCTTGATCATATTGGAATGATGTCTTATTAGTTGGAGATTTATTTATTCCATTACCAAGTTCATGATGTATTCCATGTATCTCTTTTGAGAAATTACACACCTGATCCTTCACTTGTAATGATCTGTGAGGTGATACCATAGGAATATGTTATTTTTTTTAAAGAAAAACTAGTTTAAATATTTTATGGTAGAGATAAAGTGATACAGAATAAGTATTCTCATTGAGTTATGGGTTTTTTAGAAGAATTGGAAATAAAAAAGTAAAACATTGGAACAAAATGAAGTGATGAAGAATATGTATCCTCAGTTTTGTGTATCAAAGTGATATAATTTCAAGGGTTAAATTCTTATAAGTGGTATAATGTATTACCTGTGATTGTAGAGTATATTTATCTTTAATACATAAATGTGCTAAAGAGATTTTAAATAAGAAACCCTAAAATTATGTGAATAATTATCACAAATTATAAAATTAAGAATATTATAAGTTATTTAAATAAAATATAACTACTAAAAATAATTTCTAACTAACTTAAGAAATACTATTGATCCTAAAGAATTATTTTGAAATATTTTTTATAATAATTGTTTTTTAGATATGTTTTATTTAAATATTAATTCAGTGTTTTAAATTTATGAAAAATAAATGTTTACACATGTAGAAAATGAATTCATTGGTTATCAATTGGGTAGAAATGAAAATAAAATAATTTCAAAGAAAAAGTGGATGTTTTTATAAAATACTGCTTTTATGTGCATGATGTATTTTTATATTGATAAATTAAATTAATTACTATTGATGAATAATATTAATATATTTTTTATAATATATTAAATTGAATATTTGAAAACTATTTTAATGTTTTTTACTAGGAATGAAATTTGATTAAATTCATTTTTATGCTTATGAAATGTTTTTTTATAAAAACAGTTATATTTAAGCTTTTACTGTTTATTTTAAAATTAATTTTTTCCAATTTAAAAAATTTAATTTGATAAATATTTATATATTTTTAATAAAAATTTCTAAATTTTTAAATATGGGCACTTTGGTTTTTGGTTATATTGAACAATTATGATGGTTAAAATTTTTTAACTCGGTGAAAGTTAAAATGGGTTAACATGGGACTTAAACAAAAAAATACGGTTCCAAATCTCCATTAAACACTTATAGATTTTATTTTTTAAAGATATTTCAACCATAAATTATATTATCATAGAAACATTGTACACATAGTCCCACTTTCACTATAATATGACTTTATTATAGTTTAATATTCTTAATATTTACAAGAGTTCCACCCACCTCACTTATAAAAGGACAGCATACCCTTCACTCATTTACACAAATTGTTCCCTATATATCAGTATATATTTATTAATATATATTTCTAATTTCTATCACTAGTTTATAGATATTAATGTTTTCCCAAAATACCAACCTTTAAAGGCATAATGTCTAAGCCAAATGAGGTTTTTGAATGAACAAGTAATTTTATTTACCAATCTACTTCATGTTTCTTTCTTTCTTATCCCACAATAAATAATCTATAAACATATTAATAGGATTGTATTAGTATAAATAATATAATTAAATATTTATATATTAATTTTACAACCATTTTATATCACCATTCTATCATATGAGAAATGATAATGTCGTTCATCTGTATATGTGGACTACCATCTCCACGAAGTAATATAATTCATTATTCATATATACGAAACATTTTTTGTAATATGGATTTATTGAATTAATATAAATTATATTTGTGGTATTATTATAATATTTAATGGTTTATTACTTTCTATATTTCTTTAGGTTTTTTTGGGAAATAAAGTCATTACTAATACGTATGGATAGACTGCTGTCTCCACAAAATGATGTAATTTATTTCTCATGACAAAAGAATTTGAATAGATATAAATTTGTATATAATTAATAAATATGATAATTATAACATTATTACCATTATAGAGAATATGAAACCATGACCAATGTGAAAGGGTTAGGACTATAAAATCGAAAAATGCATATAAAACAGATTAGTTTTAACCCAAATATTTCTCTTAATGGAGAATTACAAATAATTTTGTAATTAAAAATTTTAGGGGAATTACATATTTAAAGATATATATGAATATGATCTATTTATATATGTATACTATATCTAATGCTATTATATAGGAACCTAAAAAGTCATATGATGAAAGTATAGACCTAAGGCAAATGTTTATGTTGTAGTCTCATTTTTAAATGGGATTGTTCGTTCTTGAATATTATTTATTGGAATTTTATAAAATTAATCTATTAAAATCAATTTATTTTATTCTAATATAGTTTTTTGGGGTTTTCATATTATCCTTTCATTATCCTCTATATATTACTTAAAATGATTGAGAAAATGTTCTTATGAAAAGTCATGATAATTTCCACCTTGGTCGGTGAAATTTTTCTCCATTGTCTATGTTTTTAAAATTTTTTCAATAATGTTTATATAAATTATCCGAAGATAATTTAAATTAATTTTCATCCATATTTATATTTCTTTTCAAATAATTTAAAATTAATTTGTACATTGATTTCAAAATTGTAAATTAATGCCTTTTTTACAAAAAATGTAAAAGGAATATTTGTTCTAATTCATACAATATAATTGATTTTTCACCCCATAATGACCATTATTATCATTTAAGATTAATTTTAATTTTCATTGTTTATTTTTTTTAAAATTTCTTATTATTCTATAATTTTTTAATTTCAATGATTCAAGTGGAAAAATATATTTCCTATGTTTTTAGTTCCTCTTTTAAAGTCACTTTTCATTCATGTTACATCATTTGATGATTTTTATGGTTCACTAGGAATATGATATAGTGATACCATATGTGTTATTCTTGTAGATGTATTATGATAATGTGATAATGAAATATTTATAAAACTCATTTTTCCTGGGCTTATTATATGATGTAATGATGAATGTTTATATTAGTTTTTGGCACTCATATGTATTGTTTTATTATGTAATGGGTGGGATATTAATTATATATCCCTAAAATATATTTTGGGATGACTGATATATCAGGAGATAATAAGAATTGGTATGAGGAGTGAACCTATATGTGACATAAAAAGAGTTTGGGGAGTGAACCCAATCCATTATGGAACTTTTTCTATTGTACGATGATTGTCTTGTTAGTAAGCCTTAACTAATGAAATGATTTTCTATGTTTTTTATATTCCCCCAATACCCATGATATATTCTTATTCATATGATTTTTTATCATGAACCATGATTGATTAATGATGATACATCATTCGTATGACTAATGTATTTTGAAATGCTAAAGCTTTAGGCCACAAATCATGATTTATGATCTATAATTGATTTTGTTTGAACTTCATATGTTATGATAATGATATCAAAAAATCATTTAATATTAGGTTCTTTGGGGTAAAATTAAATTTAAACACCCACACACTGCACACACACTGTCCTAAATGGAAGGTCATTTCCCCCCAAGGGATAATACACCCAACAATCTAATTTATTATAATATATATATTTTTCCTGATGGCCTTGTGGGCATAAATCCCATTACATAAAATGTAAGCCTAAAATTTTGTCCCAATGTCCATTTTTGAGTAGTAATGATATAGTATCTGAGCTACTATAGAACCTACTACTGTAACTCCACCACTACAATTTTTTCTATAGTACCAATCGTTGCTACAATCATACCCGCCGCTGCTTTAGTACTGCTAAAGTACCCCCACAATGATAGTACCGGTGCTGTTATAGTGCTTTCCGCTACGACAGTACTACTATAATACCCCAATTAATGTATGTTTTAGTACCCGTTATCCATTGGATTTGAACCCAAAACCTTGGATGTCGAATTACAGGGTGCTTAACACTAAGAAAAACCCCAAATACTACCAAATCATTATTATTATATTAATGTTACATATAGTAATTGATTCATATCTCCAGTATTTATACATAGAGAGAATATAATTTCACCCATTTTATGTTTCTAGTTTCCCAATGTGAATAATTATATGATGTAAAAAATTTCGAAGAAGGTTGCCATGAGAGAAGAACATTGTGGGAGACTATGAATCCAGAGTTCAAAGACACTAAAAATTTACGATTATGAATCATATATTACTATAAATTTCACTAGATAATCTTTTAAAATGATAAAATATTTTATATGTAATACCCAGGTCACATAAATATAGACCTTGAACCATATTTCCTCATATAAAAACATTATAAATCTATTCTTGGTCTCACTTTATGTTTTGAATATATACTATAACTCTAAAATTGGACATTCTCTACATACTTTATTGATTAATCCATTATATCGTTTAATGCCCTGAGATCTTACACTATTAAAATACAAGGATTATATTTTTTTTCAACCTGATATTGATTTAAATTTTCACACCTACCTTACATAAGATGATTCCAAACCTTTACTTTAATACAAAAGTCATTCTTATTGAGTGTGACTTCCAAACATGAGTCACAAATTAGACTTACACTAAATAAATTCTGAACATTTATATCAATATACATGAATTTCGTATTTATAAATTCATATTCCCCCAACCATGTATTTCCACTAAATTTTATATTTAATGCATGATATTTTCAAAAATTAATTCTTCTATTAGACCCCCTACACATTCTTATGTAGAATCATATTGCCTGTCATATGAGACGAAAAATCACTGTCCAAAATATAGGTGACACAATTTATTATTGTTTTTAAAGATATTTTAGAAAAAAATTCCATTGAAATGAACTTTTATTACTTCTTAGATATTCCTAGATGATTTGAGACTTCTTTTTAACTCTTCTCATTTTCTATATCATAATAAACTAGATCATATTATTTTTATTCAAGAGAATGTGACTTATTATTCAATGTAATTGAGTTAGATTGAGTTGAATCCATTTTACTTAGACTTAAAAATGAAAATTTACCTATTTTATTCTTGAAATCCATTTATTTATGACGAAATATCTATTAATTAAAATAGTAACTCTATAAATAATTCCCTCTCTAATATAAAGATTATATTAAAAATCTCTTTTAATGAATTCCAATATATTATCCTCTTAAATTACATAAATATTCACTATAATAGGACATAGTGAATCCATAAAACAACATAACCAATACTTAATAGATTCCAGGTTCATATAGATACCATTTATAATTAAATATAATATATTTAAATATATTTTTGATTAATGGAATGTTTTAAATGATTTATAACATTGTCCCTTTATCTGCTTAACTATGTTCATTACATTTTTATATTTTCCCATTGATTTCTCACTATCATAACTAATATCATTATTTCCCATAATACTTATTTTTTATGCACTCATTAATTCCACAAGTTTTTTTTCATCAACATACCATTTTATTCAATAATTCCTCATTGAATTTTCGAAAATAAAGAATCTTCTTAAGAACATTTGAAAATCATTGATTTAATAATATTTTTATGGATATAAATTCCTCCAAAAATATTTTAGTATGTTTATATTTATCCCTAAAAACATATTATAATCCCCCATGATCCTTTCCTATTTAACAATCTTCAATTTATAACATATAGATTATTAAGATTTAACTTGATTACTTTAACATTATTCCACAACCTTTTCAAGGATATCTAATTATACATCAGGATCATTGACATACCATGAATATTCCTTCAAAAACTAAATTTTTTATATTCTACATTATCTATGGATAAATCCACTCATGCACCCCTTCCAATTGAACTCTTATGTCTACAATCCCCTCTCGTTGATTATTTTCCTATACTTCACTTTTAGAATTATAAACTAAATCTGTAATTCCATATTATATATCTAATATAATCTCAGTCTGAATTCCTTCTAACAAATCTTCATTTGTATATTATTATTCTCTAAATACCATGACATTAGTACGAAATTTCATTGTACTTAAATCAACTTAGTAAAAGTTAATTCTAGGGAAAATTTCTTATTTTATGTTATTAAGAATTATAGATCAATATTATATTAATCATATAAATTTTGGATTCCATGTATTTAAATTATCAATCATCCCATAATAGAAACATACCAGGAGTAATTCACCCTAAAATATCCCTTACCACTTTTATATTTTCTTTCCACCAAGGATTATTAAACATCACATACATCATATTCATTTTTATCCACATAAACTTCTTAATTTTAAACCAAGATGAATTCTATATCTTGAGATGAATGTTTTAATTATCTCTTTGGATTCATCCACTTTTCACATGTGACTAACTTACTATATATGTGATTAAGGAATAATTCACCAAGCTTCATTTATTCATGTACAAAATATTTTGAGTTTAAAATTTCCGATACCATTATTATGATTTTATTTTTAATATTATTATCCTTGATATCCTAAAAAGGTCCATATGTTTCAAAAATAAATTCAGAAATATATTTAAATAATCAATCAACATTTTCCCCTAGACTCATCTTCATATCATTAAATATGTCTTGAAAATCCTACCTCTTTCCATATTATACTTATAAATCACATTCATAATTAATAAATGGTTTGTCCCAAAATATTTTTTCCATCAGGAAAATCCCTAAAATTCATATATATATATACAGACAGACACACACACACACATATAATATTATAAAACACTCATGGTAAGGAATTGGTATCTTTAGAATCACCCTTCAACATCTTCTTATCAGTTTATACCATTGATCTTCCAATGAAATCACTTACCTAAATTACATGTATAATTAATTTGTATAAATATAGTTTAATAGATCAAAAATGTGATTTAATTATGTTTTACCATATATAATATTTATCCCCATTAAATAAGTATACTCACTTTATATTCAAAACATTATCCCTAAGAGTATATTTCTCAATAAAATTTTAAGAAACAACTAGTTTATGAGAGTTAATTTATATTGAAAATATTATTTTTACCTATTAAATAATTTAATTTCATTTTCATGTTAAAAATATACCTAAAATATATCATGTAGGCACAAAAAAATTAAAAAAATCTAAAGTGTAAAAACTAATGATATTTTGGGTCCTTTTATTATGGTCTGTATCTAAGGATTGCATATCAATGATGTAATTATTAGAAAATTAACCTCAACTTCTGTGGCATGTGATTACAAAATTAGGAAAATCTCACTCCATATCTATGTTCCATGACCTCTTACTCTCTTTCACTAAATGCATTCAAGTGATACAGAAAAAGGCTAATCACATTTTTAAGGTTTTTTAGATAAATACTAAATTCAAGGATGCAATGTAGGAAACTGAACCTGAGATTTTGTACAAGTAACATCAGTTTTTCTATTATAAAGACAACATTTTTAGGGAAAATTTCTAACATGGGAAGAATATAACACCTTGATAATTTATAATATATTTTATCTTTACTAAATAAAGGGTATTTAATAACTTATATTGAATTCAGACATGAAATTATGTAAATTGCTCATATAAATTATAAAATAAAGAACATTATATGTAATTTAAATAAAATTCTATTGTCAAATATAATTTCTAATTCACTTAGGAAATACTGTTGATCATAAAGATCTATTTTTATATGTTTTGTTTATTATTAATCTTTTTTCATATATATTTTATTTAAACTTTAAATTATAAAATTAATTTTCTAAAAAAATAAGTTTACACGTTTATACATTGAATTTATTATTAATAAATTGTTTGGAAATGAAAATAAAACCATGTGAAGGAAAAAGGAGATGTTTTTATGAAAAAATACTTATATACATGAAATATATTTTTATATGAAAAAATAATATTACTCACTATTTATGTAATATTTTAATTAAATTATTAGATAATATATTAAGTAAAAAAATTTAACGTTAATTTAATGGTTGTTATTATCATGAAATGAGAGTAAATTTAGTTTGATGCGAAAATTGAATTTTTCTAAAATAATTTTCACTATGTTTTGTTCACTTAATATAAAATGAATTTAAACCCTTATAGAAATTGAATCTGTTAAAATGGTATCCATATTAAGAATCATAATTTAAAATTTTTTAAATATGGAAAATCTCCTTTTTGGTCACAATGAATATTAAATATGGTGAAAATTCATTAACATGATAAAAGATAAAAGAGTTCATGAGGGGTTAAAATAAAGAGATATGTGTTATAATAACCAAAAATAATTGTCTAATTACTATTGGTTTAATTAATTTACACCATATTTCACCTCATATTCTGAATATACATAATTTTTAGCCTCATAACGCTGAAATATAGCTTTTATTATTTTAATGTTTTGAATAATTACAAATGTACCACCCCCTCACTTATTAAGGGAACATCCATTGATCTATTTTTAACATATTTTGGAGCCAATTATAAAAAAATATTACTAAGTATCATTTAAAAATCCATAGATAGGTTCTACATGTATTTCTATTCTAAATAGTCCAGCCCACGGGTCATTAAGATGAGATCTGAAAGAGGTGTCTCTAAGAAGAGGTATAACTCTTAATCAAGTTTTTTCATGTTTATTTCTTCTTACCTAATGTGAACCTATCATAAACATTATATTATAGTAAAATTAGTATCTAAAATAAACTTAAATGTTTTTATGTTTATAATGCACCCCATTTTAATCTTCTCTTCCATCCTATAGGAAATGAAAACATTGCTTGTGCATATGTGTAGGCTACTACGTCCACACAGTGTTGTGTTTCATTTTTCATTACATTCTCTCATGGTTGGTTATATAAATATTTTTAACAAATATATATTACATTTATGATATAATAATGATTATTTAATGGTGAATTACTATTTAAATTTCTTTCATTACAACCATTGAAAAATGGAAACATTATTCATGGGTACGTATGAACTATTATCTCCAGAAAGTAATGACATTAACTGTTTATCACCACCTAGTAAAACTGGTTAAAATAATTTATATAATTAAAAAAATAATATATTCATTAAATTAATTATATTCTAGATATCATGTTTCCATGACCAAGGTTCAAGGACTAGAAATATTGAATCGAAACATGCATGGAAAACAAGCTATTTGTCACAACAATAATGACAATAATGAATAAATTCAAATAAAGTGGTATTTTGAAATTATTATAGAATCATATATAGTAATATATATTATTATGGTTTTATAATATTTTTAATGTAAATATATTTTTATTATATAGGAGTTTTGGACACATACAAATCAAGATTATGCATGTTGTAAGGGTTCTTCATCTCAATATTATTTCGTTGATATATATTTCATGTTATGAAACAATTTGTGTTTATATGTTGTATATAATACCCATTTTGATATATTATAACATAAATATCTTCGTATTTATGATATTTAAATTTCTATTTGGGGTTATTTAGATCAATGTGTTTATAATTCAAAAGTTATCAAAGTGGTATGAGTTTATGTCACAATATCATTTCTTTTTAGGAATATATATATTAAATTTACATTGAGAGAAATTATAGGATACTAATATTATAAACCAAATATATTTTATTCATATATTTGTAATTACAAGATTCTCATTTTTTTCATTTCATTATCCTCTCTTTGGTTCGTAAACTGTTTGAGAAATAGTTTTTTTAACAAAAGATAATCTTAGTTCCCTTTTTGGTTGAGAATATTTTTCTTATATGTCCATATTTTTAAATTATATTATTAATGTTCTTATTTATCATTAAAATAAAAAAAAATTTATTTTTATAACAACTTTTAATTTTATTAAAAAAATTTAAAAGGAATTTTTTTAATGTTTTCCATGAGAGTCGTTTTTTACTTTATCCACTAAAGTGTGAAAATAATATTTTTTTATTTTTTATAGATTAAAAAATTATTTTTGAATATCATTAAAATTATTTTATTTGAGGAAAACTTTATTATATTCTATGGATATTTTTAGTGAAAATATTTTTCACATAAAACTAAAAAAAATTAGTTCTTAAAGATTATTTTCCCCTGATTTACCAGAAATGTTCAAATTGGTTTTAAAGTTATTTTCCTTCTATGTCAACATCCTTTTTTGTTTATTATTACCCATTATGGATATTTACTAATTATACCATATATGTTCTTACTATAGACAACATATGATTATATTATGAAGAAATATTTACGAACCTTGTTTATTATTCAGAAGTCATGTTATAATGAAATAATAAATTTTTATGATATTATAGAACACTTATATATGATATTTTTTATGGATTGGACTGTAATTTAACATCCCTACAATTCATTTAGTAAATAATTATATCTCATGAGATAATATTTACTATAATTGGAAGTGAACTCAATTGAGTAATGGACTCTTTCAACTATGTTCGTCATGGAAGTGAGCATTGAATAAGGAAATGATAGGAGTAGGGAGTGAACCAAATCTATTATCAGACTCTATCCACTATTGTAGTGGATCCTTGAATAAGGAAATGGTTTTCTATAAATATGTGTATGCCAAAAATTTATGTCTAATACTTATTATATTTTCTCATGGCTCATGATTCCAAAATCGTATGACATTTGTATTTGGGTTTGACAACACCTTATGAAATCACTTAGAGTTAATTATATTTTACTTATTGTGTAAGAATTTAAAAAGTGATTATGTTTTTTTTATGATCATATTCTTATCTTGTTATCACTTATGATCATTTATTTATATATCATATTCTTTAATGGGTTCCACTGCCATCATTAATGGTGACGAATGAGCTTTAAGAAGAAGAATTACTTTACAAGATGTTCATGAAACCTATGATCTCCAATAACATAGAATGAAAACATAAAAGTCACACTAACAAACAAGGAGAAAATATTATCTTTTTATAATCCATATTAGATACTTATTTATAAATAATTAATACATCTGAAATACACAGGTATAATCAAATAATAACAATAATATGAGCATCAGTAATTTATACTAAAAAATTCCATGATCATCATGAAAAGCCTTCAATCTAGGTGAAATCATGTGGGGATAATTAATATGCATATTTTTAACCATGTTATTTCTTCTGTATATATTTTAGGGTGTACATGCATTATATGATTATATATTTTATACATGTATTATATGAATCATATGCTTGTTTCTTATATTCTCTTCACATATATAATATCCCATACAATATATACATATAATAAATCCATTATATGCATGTGTTTTAAATACATGATTTATATTCATGTATATTTTATTTTACATCTATCAGTCCCCCCGTGGACTAAAATTTTATAGTTCTAATCTTCACACCTCTTTGGAATCCATACACACTCTTTTGGATGCAGGTTTAATATGTTATCTTCATTTTGAAAAAAATATTTTCCTATAACATTATCTCTATCCTAGGGACTAACCGTGTTACCCTATAGGCCTTAGTAACATTTAAAAAATATATTAAATCCATATCTCATAGATTTAAGAAAATTCCAACCACTAATAAAGCATCAATTCTACTTAAGATAAGAAGAGGTATGGCGTGATTTAAAGAAAACATAATCATATATATATATATATAAACTATACACAATACATCATATTTATACCTATATAATCCTTTTTTTCTATGAGATAAAGTTATCACTATATATAGATCTTGTATATGTAGTACAGAGAAACTAATTGTTTCTTAATTCCTTAAATAAGTGTAGCCAAGTCGATGAATACACCATATGTTAGTAAACTAATAGATATTCAAATAAAATGTAAAATATATCAGTACTTGGATAAATGATATGTGATTAAACTGATCATGGAAAAGTAATTCACTAATATAATCTAATCAAGGGATAAATGACTTCACTAGTCATAAAAGTTGTCAAATACCATCTTGGTTTCACTCTGACAGATAACATGATCAACAACATAACCAACCACCCTTGCATTTTCTATGTTTTTATTTTGAATAGATTATATAAGGTATCATAGTATACATGTTATCATGATATGTATCTCAATATAATAAGGCAATAAAGATCTTTAATAAGTATACACCCAAAATTATTTCAATTACACTATGTCATTTCTTGATATATAATTTAGTGACTCATAAAAAGTAAGAATTCCTTTCTTATTACCTCATCAATATATTTTTCATATCTCATATACAACCCTTTTTAACATGTATGGGAATATATTCAAGCTAACCTTAACAAAACCTCATAACCCACAATACTCCATGATGATCATCAAGTATAGATAACTCAATGTTCTATATTTTTTGGGGTTACTATCATTTGATTATTAATTTTAAATCAATTAAATGAAACATTAATAAATGAAAGTTTTTTACTTCCTTTATTATAAAATTATGATGTATTTGTTTCTATTCCATAATTCAATTTGGAATTGAATACCTAATAACCTAACATAAAACTACTATTGTATCAACTCTAATGTATCTTTTGACAGGTCTACTACATTTCCCTCTATATTGAACCAACTAATCTTTACATTTCCCCTACCAATGATCTCATGTATGAAATGATATTTGTGAAGAACGTGTTTTGTCCTTCTGTGAGATTATGGTCCTATATCGTAAGAAATATCTAATTTTATGTCAAATTAAATCTTGATTTATCCATTGATTCTTAGAACCACACCATTTTCAACAGTGATGTTTCTTATCTAATAAACCTTTTTATATTATCTAATTTTATGATGTATTCAATTTGGTTTATCATGTCTACTATAGTGACTTGTTTAAAAACAATCCAAGTAATAAATCCACCTTTTAGGGAATCAAAAGACCATTGTGACACTTAATATCATCATTGTTGGACTAATTTTTTATATATATTTTCATAGAGTCTAACCTCTCATCCAAATACCAAGAAAATATTATTTTCAATTATCAAGTAATTTAGGATTATTTTCATAATAATCCGATGAATTTTATAACTATTTTATTGGTATATACATACAATTATAATTACATAGCTTGAAATATGGTTGATTTTAAAACATTGAATACTTAATAGATCATATGGAAGATGAATAAGGAATTTAATTAGTCTCATATAATTCTTTAGAAGGATACTGAATTTCTCTAAGATTTATGCTATATAATACTGGTAAATATCCCTTTTTAGAGTTCTTCCATGAAAAAAATATTATACATTACTAATAAATGTGTATTTATTGCGTATACATATCCTATTAGATCTATCTTTATAGATATTCATACCAAGTATGTAGGACACATCACAAATGTTTTTCATTGAGCAGCACTTACAGAACCACATTTTCATAGAGTGAAGATTCGAGATACCGTTTCTAACAAAAAATAATATCACAAAAATACAAAATCTGAAACATTACAATAATTAAACTAATATAATTATATACACAACATTCTCAATTTTCACTGATGAAACCAAACCCTATTATTGAATCATGAAACCTGATATTCTAACTCTAAAAATCCTTTTTCAATCCATCAATATAACATTACAGAATACACAACTTAAAATACTCATTTGGAACATCAAAACCTTTATGTTTTAGCATTTACACAACCTCTTCAAAAGTATAATTAAAGAACATATTTTTTATCCATATTATTTATCTTATAATCATAATTATCTGTTCTATATAGAGAAATTTCAAACATACATTATCATATTTAGAAGTGAAAAGGTTTCTTCATAGTTATTACTATTAATTTGTTTGTAACCTTTATCCACCAAGACTTATTTTTTGTTATAAACTCTACATTACATGTTAGTTATATTGTGAAATACCACTTGCATTTTATATGTCTTACTTCTTAAAGTGTACCCACAAAGTTTAAGACATATTTAGTGTACAAAGTGTATATTTTAGATTCGATGTATTTTAACCATTTCCCAAAATTGAAACTCTCAATTAAATCCTTTTAGAAACACATTTCATCACCAATGAAAAATAATCTATCCTCATTATCCATGAGATATCCATATCTCTTAGGTTACCAATGAACCATACTTGACCTTCAGGGTTCTCGTGTAACATGTGTTGATTCTTCTTCAAAAAATATTGGTGAAATTGACTTAAAATCTATCTATGAAATACTTTCTATTTGTTTTGTCTCAAACTTATCTATGTTCAATATTCCTTCCATTGATTCCGTGATTAATAAATTCAATTTTTTTAAAATATCAATAATTACTAAATAAACAATTTATGCTAAATAGAGTTAAAGAAATTATTTCACACTCTATCACTAGGATGACAAAAAAATAATCATCTGTTAGATTTTAAGTCAATCTTATTAGAATCCAATCATCATTCAAATAATTCAAATCCCAAAATTATCATACCAAATAAACGAGGATATTTCCCATAAGATATCAAATGTGGTATCTTTATGACAAATTTATATGGAATTAAATTTATTATAAATGAAACAATATTTAGATTATAACTCCATAATGACATAAAAAATTGTTTAAAAAGGTTCAGTTTGTCTTTTTTGACACACCGTTATGTTTTTGTGTAATGAGAGGATTGATTTATGAAACGATTACACAATTACTCTAATGATCAATGTATTACTTGATTAAGTATTCACCTCACTAATTTGTTCTAAGAATTATAATAATCATTACCAATTAATTCGTTAATTTTTTCAAAAACTCATTTATCTTTTAAAAAGTTTTATACATTCTTTTAATCAATAAAATATATACATAATGAATAAAGTTGTTTTTAAAAGTAATAATGTGCCCAAACCCACTACTCTTTTTGTACTCATGGGTCTAGAAACACGATTATGTAAGAGATCAAATTGTCTAATTTCAATTTATCTTTTTCTCCAAAAAGTATTCCTTGTAATTTTTATAATAAAAAATATTATCATCTATAAAATGATTCACAATCAAAATTTTACAATAATCCCTCTCTATATAGTCTTTAAACATGTTTCTTATTTTTATATCTAAAGTAATAATTCCAAAGTCAGGTGGGATTAGAATCAAAAATTATATTCTTATTATGAATTTTATAAATAATATTATCCATATCTAAAATCTGTAAACCATTTTTTATATTCCAAGTTTCCAATAACATTACATTATTATGAATATAATGACTCTTTTTTTAATAATAATTGAAAATATCTTATTTTTCAATTTTAATACAAAAATAAATTTTTTATTTATGGAAAGAGTATAATAACTATTATATAATTATAGGTATAATACACTTGGTATAGTCAGATCAAAATAATTGTATTATAATTAACAAAATCTTCCCCATTACTTATATGAAGATCGATTTCACCATTCATAAATTAAATTATATATATAAGTATAAGTCTATCATAACAACTATGTAATAGATAATTAATATCTAATAATTATGAATTATATTTGGATAAATTATCTTCTATAACACTCACATTCAAGGGTTATGAATGGTTCACTTTGAGAATAATTCGCAACCCAAGACACCATTTTTGAGTGTTTTATAGGTCATGTATATTAATGCACATAATATTATTTTCATAAAGTGATCTTTAATATATAGGAAGGAAATATGTTTTAGTGAGAAAATATCTTTATATCAATAATTATTGATTATACTATTGAATTCCTCTCATCAATTTTTCACATAATAAGGGAAACATCCTAGACATAATGGTTATGATTCTTGGATAATTGGGTAGATTACTCTTTTTCTAATCCTTGAAATGGATAAACCCATCTTTATTCCTCTAGAATCCCTCATAAGGATTTCCCAGCTATGTGTAACCTAAAAATACAATAAGGCAAGCCTAAAAAATACAATACATGGGAACCATTATATGTAATAACCAACACAAGGACACCCTATTATCACCCATTTTTGGCTTTCTTTACCTAAGACAACCTAGGGGCCCCCTATTATAGTAGAACCTAGATGGTTGGATGATCGAGGTCTTGAATAGTTATATTTTGTATGGAATATCATACATAGTATTTTATTGGTATGTATATTTTAAAATTATCATCAATATAATATATAACATAAGAATACTAAGTTCATAACCATTATATCCAATGTAATCTTTATATTATAACATTTTATTCGTTTTTTATTGCATTATTGAAGATATTTTTTTGGAATAACTATTATATTTAGTAAATTAATGTTTCACTTATTATTAATATGTACCAATTTACACAACCCATATTTTGTGTTAATTACCCAAAACAGCATCCAAACATATTCATATATATATATATATATATATATATTCATCACATGCATAAGTTATATGATCTATTCATGTAAAGTTTTATAACAATATGAGATTTATGATATCTACATGATTAAAAATAGAGAAACATATAACCAACCTATCACATTTTTAGAACAAGGAATAAGTCTCTAGGGTAGTGGGTAGTCAGACCTAAAGCCTCTCTCCCAAGGGAGACTTTAATATAGATAGGATCCAATTATAATAATCATAGAACATACTACTGAAAAACTATTCCAAATAACCAAATTCAAGTTAATAAATTAAATTATAAAATTATGCCAAGTTAGATTAATAATAAATTTTATGTATCCAGATACAGTGTGAAATTCAAGGATCTATCTCCTAGAAGAAATTTATCTTTTAAAAAAATCATAAAAAATACTCATACTATAAGATTTTTTATATACATGAATAAAAAGGAATTCAACAAATAAATAAAAATTTTAGTTATTTTCTAAAACATGAGGTTCAAATATGAAATTTTTATATCTTATTTAGACTTGTAAAAAACAATTTTTCAATGAATAAAACTTATAATTAAAAAAACATTATAAGTTTTATTCAAGTTTTCTAAAAAAAATATATTTTTTAATATTTTTTCCAAATACCCTTAAATAGGACCCCCATTATACATTTGGGTAACCACTTATGAAAAATATATAGAAAATAAATGTAATGGTATTTTTCATGAGATTTAAGTATTTCATTATATATAAATATCATTACACATGACCTTTACATACTGAATTATAAATATATGTCCTCCAAATATACTTTTACACTAGAATATTTTGAGATTTTATGTATGGGTAATAAAATTATTACCTTTACACAGACCCATTTGTTTAAGGGTACTTATGTAGGATGCTTATTTAAATTTCACTATGTAAAGGTTGAACATGATTACCTTTATACAATATACATAATGGTAACTAGTACTACCTAGCATTTTATAATTTTCTTCAAAACCAATTATTTATACACAATTATTCCCTAATGAAATTATCTGTAATATCATTTATGGGTTTCATATGATCATTATATAATCCTTAGAAGAAGAAAAAAACCACAAAAACTATTGGTTCTATCTTTAAAAAATCATTGTATTTAATGCATCATAATATAGAGAATACCTATACTTGCAGTAAAACATTTTCATTTTCCATGTTTTTTAGAGAATGATTGAGGAAGATTATAAGGATCAGTCGATTTAAGAAAACTATATTTGAAGGGGGAACACCGACCATTAGATCCCAATCACTATTAGAGGAGTCACATACTCTTGAAGTAGAGTTACCACCATCACTAATGGTGATGAATATTCTAAAATAGAATGAAATATTTTACATGATTTTCATGAAATTGGTGGTATCCAATATCATTAAATGGATTCATACAACAAAACAAAGTAACAACGACTAACTCTTCTTTTATTATAGAAAAAATTTAATGATTATTTATAAATGAAAAAAAGTTTATATAATACTTGGGTATTGCTAAATGATACCTATGATATGTGTCGCGTCAATGCATATTGAAACATTCAATGATAATCTTTAAAATCCAACAATCCAGATGAAATTTCATGGGGAGAAATATAATTCAATGTTTTCATATAGATTTTTCACATCTATTTTTTATTTACATTTATCATATGAATGTATATTATATACATATATTAGATTCATTGTATTCATGCAATCAGCATGCATTATATGCCTAATTAACATGTGATCTTCATATATATATATATATATAGCATTTTATATTATATATAAATATACTACACGAACCATATTAATGTGTTTTAATAATATGAATCATTTGAATATAAATTTTGGTGAACATCCATCATGTGTTCATCACCTAACAATCACCCAAGCCTATAATATTTGGACCCCAAAACATTGAAAACCAAATCAACAACAAATCTTATACCAAATCAACCAAAAAACTTAATAAGACAAATAGGCGACACACCATAAGATAAATGGAATGAGCCTACCATAATTCATCATTACTAGGCCTCCATTACACACAACACATGAAAAAATCAACATAAAAATGTGATTAAACTATTCTTTGATAGAATATAAATCAAAATACATTACATGTTGAATTAAAATAAAAAGAAAAAAATTAAGAACAAGGGGGTGGATAGGAAGATCCAACCTTGAATCATTATGACAAAAATGATTCCAAGACACCGGGATTAAAAGGATACAAATGGGAGGAAGAGGGAAACCAAATGGAAGGCCTCCCATTCTCTTTTACCAAATAACATTATAAATCCTGAGGGGGGGGGGGGGGGGTTAAAAAGACACCTATTAAATTACCATTACTACCTATTGAAAAAATAATTTTTGTTGGGTACCAAATATCCTTCCACAATGTAATTGATTTATAATTGAGTTCTTGGTTGTATATTAACGATCACTCTATGTCCAACTAGATATTCATCCCCATTGATGTTTTGACTAGGTACATGGTGCTCTGAGACCGGGTCCCTAATATCACAATGCCACCACCACATCTCCCTTATCACATAACAAACACGTATAATCTCTATTTAGGAATTCATTAATTATACTTTCAAATCCAAAACATCCTAAAATACACTCCATACATGCTCTAAACATCCTTGATTTAAAATAAAAAATTTAGATTCACCCATCTACACAATTTGTGGCTGTCCAATCATTACCAAGGTTTATAGAAATTTAAATCCACAAGTTCTTATAAAATCTTACCTTACTTCTACTCATCCTCAAGTTGAAATTAGGGTATTTAGGGGAAAAATTACAAACCTACTATGTTCATTAATTTTTTACAAAATCACCATATTTTTTATCTAAATGCCTATAATTCATCTCATACAACTCTCTGACACCCAAGCACAATATACACATAAAGCCTCATTACACAATAGTTGAGACAAATACCCTTTTCATGAACTTCATCATCTGATTATAATCATTTTGTCTTCAAGATATCCAATTATGCATGTAGGGTTTAATTCTAATTATCAAACCATCTAGTTTATACTCAACAAAAAAACTAAAATAGTTTATGCACATATCCATCAACCCCAACACATCGATAATCAACCCATAAAATTTTAAATTTTCTCGAAACTATGATATATGACCACAAACAACTAATTCTAATTAATGGTGCTTCCCATTGTAAGAATTATCTACTTAAAACACTTCTCAGATAATCTAATACTTTAAAAAATCAATATGAAATTTGGATAATGTATCCCATAATTGAACACTACCCACTATTGTCAATATCAAGAAGGTATATCTTATTTATCATGAAACTATAATCATAATAACCATTCAAACCATCGTCTCACTCTTGATCAAATATTGAAAAAAGAAAACATGATTTACCTATGTAACAAATATTTATTTTTTAAAAATTATTTAAATATTATGTAAGGAAAAAAACAGATAGAATATTTTGAAAACACACCTAGAAATCCAAATATTTTTTAAGAAGCTAAAACCTCCAAATTTACCAGTCCATATGTTCTTTCCCCTAAAATTGTTTTGTTTTCAAAATATATTTTCATATCCATTTACGTAATCATTTTCATATAATTTTCTCAAAAAAAATCACACCTATTTTAGAAAAACCCAGTTACAGTCCATTAGTTTCATTTTAAAAACTATGTTTTTTATAAAAAAATTAATATCCTGAAAATCATTACCCTATATTGGTTGAAAAAACATGAGAATCAATCAATAAAAAAATACCCTTGGATATTTATTAATATAATAATCACTTTTAATTTATCTAATATAACATAAATAGATATTCAGTTTCTTCCATTAAATATGGTTATTGATAAGTTAATATTAAAGTAAACATTACCCATAGATACAAATAAATGCTTTTTAAAATTATATGATCATGATGCATTAACTATGACAATGAATCCTAGTAAAGTCCAATGACATTTTCTAAGTATTATCCCTGACATATTGGGATTATAGGTCTAAAACATCACCCAAGTTAGAGTGAATAATCCTAAAAAATGAATATCTCCCTGATAACATAGGATTCAAATTGAGTTATAGGGGTAAATAATTTACCCATCCGACTTTCTATGCCTTGAAAACACGTCTCCACATCTAATTGACACTCTCTCAAACAAATATATGATTTGATATTATTTTGTAATTCCTCGACCTAGTTCACCAAAATAATTCTTGATTGGGGGTCACCGGATGACCTCATGTATTCTTATTCATAATATAGAGGTTTCCGACATGTGGTAAGGGAATTTAATAGTCATCAAAAGATGATTCCCCTGACTATAAATTAAATGTTTCATGTCTAAACGAATATAAAATATAGAATAATCCATATATATTGGAATTACCCAAAACATATATATATAAAACAAGTATTCAAGAGGGACCTTATAAACTAGAATATAAAAAAATATAATTGATCCATCAATAATAAAAACTGCAGATGTAGTAGAAAATACAGAACATGAATTAAATTGAAATGGACCTTTGGAAAGTAAAAATATAGTATAATGGAAAATAAATGTACATGAACCTATAACCAACCTTACAATAATCTCCTACCTATCCTATGACCTTATAACATTACTCATCTTAATCTATAATTCCAAATTCATATGGATAAAAAAATCTACAATAAAACATGAAGACTATGGATGTTCTTGTAAATCCTCTGTGTGTGGAATGTAGTGATTAATAAAATTCATCCACTCAAAAACACAACACAAGATGATCAGGATAACACTACCTATTCTTTCATGGATAAAATACTCATAAATATCATAGAGTTATAGTAATGATATCCATCCCAGGTTAAGACCCACCTACATATAATTGAAAACATCTATACCATCATGATACAATGAGGTATGACAAACCTCTATTATATCATCAGATGTAGTCACCACGAGGTAACCATATAATAAAAAAATCAATCATCAAAGTACCACATTGACCATTAATCATCTAACCACTCACCCATATTCAAAACCCTAAAACATAATTGTATAAAGAATGAGAAAATGGTCAATAAAAGATACACTAACCATGAAACCATGTCTCTCTATAATTTCAAATAAAAAAATTATAAAAATAAATAATGGGGCCTAAATACATAAAATATCATAACTTATCTTTCATGAATTTCCCTATATCATGTCACTTGTACTCACCATAACTACTAGTGAACTAATCTTAGAACACCAATATATCAATATCATGTGTTTGTTTTCATCATAAGGGATAGATCCCACTATAGAATTGTATTTCTCTCTAGTTTCATCCTTATATCTCGAATAATATATCAAAACCATTATCAATAATTTTTTGTACCATGGTCATTGTCTTAAATAAGGTTTGTACTTTGAAAAATAAGACTTTTTATTTATTTTATGAAACCCGACATAAATTTTCTGGGGTTAACAATCACCCTTCATATTGAATGGATATCCATTTATCTATATATTGAATCCCATGGGAAAGAGAATGTCTAAAGCGAGGCATATCTCAACTGGTAAAGTCGAACAATGTACATGAACTCAAAAAAATGCAACATACTCATTTGGATAATAATAAATCCCAAAGGTAATATTAGAGATAACCTCCCATATGTATTGAGACTCTATTAAGTACTCCACAAAATAAATTCCACTACCACTTATTCTACACTCATAATAAATATATCTCCTATTACATATTCCAAGGTCAATAAAGATGGAAAATCAGCCTCCACCTTTTATCATTAAACATGAGTTATTTTACCTTTCCAATCCCATAACTATGCCTATACCACCTATCATCCAGGCACTAAGTTAAAAACATATGAATGTAGCCCTTGAAAGATAACAACAAATAGTTGGATTGACTCCTATCTCAATCATAGAGGAAAAAATAAAAGGATCTACCATGTGGAACCAATAAGGAAATATAATCTGATAATAACATCAATAATTTCATAAACTTCACTAGAATATAATTCACACTTAAATTGTTTAATAAAAAGTTCCTAAACCTATACCCAAAGCATGATAAGAATTTTATTGACTTAACAAAAATGAAATATAACCAGTATGTCAAATCAGCTTAATTGAACCATCAGTAAAGGGATATATTATCATATATTATCCAGGATATTATGAATCATGATTAAAAAATATATAACATAATAATAATATATAATAAAAATATTACAAATGAACATAATATTTAGAAAATTAAACTATTGTACTCACAAGGAAATACGAACCAAAAGCGATCTCAAAATATAACCCTATAGATTCCATTTAATATATAAGTGTGATGAACCAAATTTTTATTGAACATTACATTGAAAATAAATGATATAGTTTCACCAAATTATGCAAAATATGTTTATTTAAGGAAAACATGTGCATATATCATTCATTTGAAAACTTTATGAAAATTTTAGTTTTAACCCTTTAAATAAAATCTATATTATTAATATATAAATATTTTTAGAATAATTATTTGGACTTGAAATTTCTTTAATGATTGATTAACTATAAAAAAGAAAATTTTCATTTGGGAAATCCTTGTAGTATCACACATTTATTGAGACAAATGGTCTATGATGTCAAAGCAGGAATGAGCTCATAGCATAGACACCCTTTAACATTTTAGGCCATATCTTCTTCATTTATTATTAGAATGTGATCCAATTTGGAAAGTAAACTAAAGATACATTTTTTCAAAAAACCAAACTTTTCCATGAATGTTGGGGAATCATTTTTCTGATCATAAATTTGATGCAAGTTTGAATAAATTATTTGTCTAACTTTTTAATTCACACCTATAACCACTAATAGACCTATCCTCCCCTCTATTTTAGAAATGTATATTTTCAAATTATTAGGGTCCTGGACATGAATTAGAGGATTTTGGTAATGTTAAAGGTGGGATTATTCTATTTTTATATTCATTAGAATAGGTATAACTAATAAATCAAGGATCTATTTTATGAGATTTTTTTATTCTATATACTGTAGATTTCATTTCATGAAATAAAACTCTATATTTGTATTTCATTTCTTCCTTTAATTTCAATTTTATATTAATATTATATTAAATTTCTTAGGATGTAAATAAAGAGTAGAAATGTGAATGGTTATACCATTTCTTGACCTATGCACATGAAAGTACTTTCTGTGATTTCTAATTTTTCCATGGTATAGTAATACAGAAGTATTTGATCTAATAATTATCTACTTCAATGATTTTTTTGAATATAAATTATCACTATAATTTATATAATTAGAATATATTAATTGGGTTTTAATTAAAAAAATAATTTAAGTAATTAACACTTTACAGATGAGGTGAAATAATGTGCGAATTGTGAGAGAAGAAACATAATCAATAATACCAAACTAAAAGGGATTTATTTTTAGGGCTTATGTCTAATCAATAAAACTAATTTATCATCATTAATAGTGTGTATTTGTGCCCTAATTAACCGCTAATAAATAGTTAACCAAGTAATGACAATAAAATATGGGTGCAAGGATATCATGTTTCAAATTTATCTTAGTGTTTTAAATTATTTTACCATAGTGGTAATTATAAGGAACTTGACCATAGTAGACCAGATTCAGTGGTTTATTTGTTACACTCGTAAAAAATACAAGGAATAAAATCCAAAAGGATGAAAAGGTTTAGAAGTTTTGAAAAACTAGATACATAATTAAAACATAAATTAAAATAGATAATATAAAATATTGTATAGTGAATCTTTTGAGAACACCATTATTCTAATAGCTTAACCCTGTATATTAACAGTTGTAACCTTTTTTCCATCCTGGGTAAAAAAACATAATAAAGGGGAAATATGAAATGATAATTAAGGGTTAAGTACATATGAGTCAATAAAAAAAAATTAATAATTATTATTTAAAGTAAATAACTGTAACACATTTTATTTAATTCATAACTTGAGCGTAATATGGCCTAAAAACATTAATCAAATAAATCCATATAAATAATCACAGGAGATATAAAACATTACCATGGATATCCCACTAATAAAATAATCACATATAAATAAATTACTAACAACATAATGATGGAATTCAAAATGTTAGACATCATAAACATACTATCATGGCTTTATCCAAGACACCGCACATAAATAGTTAAGACATATGCCAATACCCATACTATTTGTCTCATGATACCTATCGATGCATAAAAGGGATATAGTGGCCCCAATCATAACATAATATGTATAATTAATTACTCATATGAAATGGGTGAATATAGCTAGAATAAAATTTCATTTTGAAACTAGAACACAAAATATTAATAATTTTCCCAGTTAATATACATAATCATAAACTATACAAATTAACACATTTAATGGTATCAAAATAGTACATAACCTTTAAAACTGATCAAAATCCATTTAATAAAATATGGAATATTTTATCATAATATATCAACCTCAATGAAGCATAATATTGAATAAAGTATGTTGACATAGATGAAAATACATTAAATGAGTTCATTGAAAAATTATTGAGGAAAATAACCATGTTATCTTTGAAAATAATTTATTTTGAAAATGATATGAAATTATAAAATATTAAATTTTCTTTAAAAATAACCATGTAAAATTGTAAATCATACTTCAATGAATTAATTATTCATGACAGTGGGAAAATCTACTAATGCCATATAAGCTAAAAACAATTCTTTTATATTTTTATTTGAAAATTCTCAAAAAAATGTTTAGAAAACAAAAAATTATCCTTTCAAACCATTTTTTAAAAATTATAAAATTTCATATAATAATCCTACAATAATAATAAAAACATTTAAACAATTTTAGAAAACATGTACATGGAAGAAAAGTGTGTTTTTAGGGAAATATGAAAAAGATAATTTTTATAAGATATTCTGCTAAAAATATTATATCATTGATGTGAGAGTGAAAAGAATTCTTTATTATGTATATCAGATGTTAATACACATAAAATATAAGGGGCGTAACATTATTCCCACCTTAAATAAATTAAATTATTTTAATTTAAAATTATGATTGGTAATCATGCAGTTGAAAATTTAAAATACCCTTGTGGAAATCCCACATCATAAATATGGTTCATAAAAAATCCTCTTAATAATATGGAAATTAAAATGTGAAGGTCACTACAAAACTAGGTATTCTTATAAGATAACATATATGGGATTTAAAAAACTGGCAAGTAAAATAAATACGACTATCATGTTATGATGGAGAGTGTTACAGAACATAGTCATGAGAAAGTTTACCATCACAAAAATTTGAATCTATGATGTGTTGAAATGATATTGATTTATCGATAAGAAAATTAATTAATAACGTTTTTAATATAAAATACTTTTTCTAGAGTTGCTGAATCCTTTTACATACCAATGTAATAATGCACAAAAATCTCCATAATTGATAGGTAGGGTTTAATACTTTAAATGATTTCCATCACAAACTCATATTTTTCTACAAAAAACAATTTAAACATCATTCTAAAAATAAAATTACAAAATATACAATTTAACACAATGATATATTTATTATAAAATGAACTTATCATTTATATATCATAAATTTCAAATAACTAAAACTATTTTATACTACCAAGGACATCACATAGGCCAATGGAAGGTTATACACAATTATCACCCTTCAATTTTCAGTTCAAGCCTCATGACATTGCCGAATGTAATGGGTTGTTGCCTAAAATTCAAGTTTTCCTTTTTCTAAAACTATATTAATATGATCCTTACAATATTAGAAAAATAACATAAAAGGTTATATTATATATTTCACTTTTCATTCCAAAAAATACAATAACCAATATAACATCATTATTTTTTGGAGTTTTTGGTAATCTAGTGACATTTCCATAATAATTTCATTTCTTACTATAAGAAATTATTATCCAAAAGGATTTTTTAATTCATGAAGCACTAAAATTAGCTTTTAACATATCATAATATCCCTGAATAGTGGAAATTCATTCCATATATATAAAACTTTTTTAAATAACCAATATGGTTGGATAAAGTTGTCCAATATGCATAAACCCATTAATATTTATAACATCATCCAAAGTTAAACTTAAACTATTTTCTAAATTGATAACATCATGATCCTTCAAAAAGATCAAGATCCAAATATTTAGAAAGAAGGATTCTAAATTTCTCAAATTTACTCAAGTTAATCTTTTAAAAACATGAAGTAGATCTTAATTGTCACATACCAGACATGTTAATACCTTCATCATGTATTTTAATGAAACATTGTAGTAACCTGAATTACTATAAATCCTTTTTAAAAACATTCATTCTTTCTAATTAATTATGTAAAACAAATATTATTGGATATTTTCATTATATAAATTTTTAGAACTATATAAATGGTAGCATAAATTACATTTTTAATAAATCTTTAATATGATCTAAGGTAGTCAATACTATCCAATTTTCATTATCCATATCAATCAGCTCTTCATCCCAACATCATTATCTCAATATCAGTAACACATTAAGATTTTTCAATCATTCAAACACATGTTTTCAAAAATACCAACCATCAACTGAATCACTTTTCCTAGCTATTCACACCATTCAAAATATGCTCCTAAATCATTAAAGAAAAAGTACTATAGTAAAATATTATATTTTTCAGAATTTTAATGAATATATACAACATATATCGTGGATCCCAAAAAATGTAGAATAATCCTTCCATTTAGGATATATCAATACTATAAGAATGGCCTTGATCCCTTATATTCTTATAATATATATTAAATTTAGTATTTGGGAATTTGTTTTCATAGTTACCCATATCCTTAAAGTTAAAACATTTCACATTTACAGATTCTATATTTCCTATCCAATGATGAACCTGGTTCCCATTCTCTCCATACTTATAACAGACTCTCATTCCTTTTAGGCAAGTATCAAGGAATTTCTTTCCACATTTATCATAGGCTGGAAAATTATTCTTTTCATTTTCCCTTTTGTTCATATTTTATCTACGATTGTCTAGTTTTATTAAATTAATTTATATTCTTAGGACTTTGAAAATACCTCATATTTCTTGATGGCATATAATAATATTTCTTCATTTAATAAGAATGTTTGGAAGGCTAGTAAGCTTAGAAGAACCAGATTATGAACATAAAAGATAAGATCAATATTGATATTTGGATTATGTATGTGTTCCATGGTATTCTTTATAAACTTTTTGAAGTTTTATTCATGCTTATAAATACTTGCATCCTCATTTTGTCTTAGACTCGTGAATTTTATCCCCATCTCTTCTCATTTTTTTCACGGAAATATTTTTTCCCATGAAAATTCATGTAAAATAATTCAATTACATGTTTTATATTTCCTCCTCCTCCTTATTGTTTTAAATAAATGACACCATTGATCCACATCCCATGAGAGAGGATAAACACAAATGAAAAACTTCTCCCTTTCATTACTTTGAATAGTGAGAAATATATTCTTTAAAGAACGTATCCATTACTCAACTATAAATGGATTTTTATTCCCATTTAATTATGGAGGTTGTTGTCACTTGAAATGGTATAACATTGCAACACCATATTATGGATTAGTATTTATCCACATACAGGAAAGGTTATTTCTCATAATCTAAGTCAGCTATCAAAATTTATTTATAATTGTTTCATCTCCAGTTCCAGCTGCAGATCCAACTCCATCTTCCACATCATTATCTTTCTTAGGAGGGTAATCCATACATATATTATTTCATTGATAGGATTTTTATTATTTCTTATCAGATACATTTTTAAATAATGGTATACAATAGATTAGATCATAATATTATGAAACCTAATTTCAAATCTCAAAACTACTTAACATAAATTGAAATTTAGGTATAAATAATCTATAAATCATAAGTTTTGTTTATTTGGGAGTATTTAAAAATTCTATCTTATGGATTCATTCTCTAATATATTTTTTCCTAAATATAGTTCCCAATGACTCTAATGAACATTCCATGATACCAAATATAAATACCATGACCCTTGAATCCTAGAGTAAGTGGTTACTTAATTACATTAGAATAATATACAAGGAATCCAATCATGAATAAAATATTAGTATAGTATTTTTAGAAAACAAGATATACTATTAAACCTTAAAATACAATTTAAAATATAAAATACAACATATATAATCCTTTAATAAAACCATTATTATCCTACCTTAACCATTTATATCAACCATAATAATATTTTTAGCATGTTGGGGAAAAATAAAACATAATAAAGGGGTGAGATCAAATTATTAGTAAGGGTTATGAAAAACCAAAACTATTATAAATAAAAAATAAAAACTATAGAAAGGTAAATAACTAAAACGAATTCTATTTAATCAATAATTTGATCATAATATGGCCAATGTAAAATATGATCAAATAATTTCATCTAAATAATGAAATAATCTAGAAAACATAATCATAGATAATCTAATAATCTAATAATCACATGGACATTAATTACTAATCTCACAATGATAGAATACATAATTATTGACATTATAAACAAACCATTAAGGATTCAGTTGTGACACCACACATAAATGGGTAATACTTAAGTGAATTCCCAAACTAGTTAGTCACATTAGACCTACCAATGTATTTATAAACTATATATATTTAAATAATTTAAATAAGATCAATGAAAAACAATTGATGAAAATACCTTTTCTCACTTTGAAGATCATATATTTTTAAAAAATTTGTGCAATTGTAAATGGAAATATTTTCTTTTAAAATAAACATATTGACATTTAAATAAATATTAAGATAATTATGGATTCATGGTGGTGGTAAAATATACTTATAAAATATTCGGTAAAGAGAATTCCTTCCATATTTTGTTTCGTAAAATTCTCTAAGAACCATGTTTATAAAAAAAAAATATTCCTTTCAGACCATTTATACAAAATTCAACATTTTATTAAACATTTATTAGTATTTTATTAAATACAATTTTTGAAATAATCTTAGAAAAAGTGTACTTGGACTAAAAGGGATTTTAAAAGGAAACATTTAAAAGATAATTTTTTAAAAATAAATTTTCTGAAATATATCATATCATCGAAGTGAGAATTAGTAAAATGATTAAATAATGTGTATCCTGTGAAAATAAAAATTAAAAAATCTAAAATTAAAAATAAGATAATAAAAATCTATTTCAAACATAATCTTATTTTGAATAATGAACAAAGTAGATGTTAATCTTATTGAATGGAAATTATGTTAAGAAATCTCCAACCACATTTAATTCGTAGAATCATATGCCCCATAAAATTAATAATAATCAAATGAAATATTTAATAACATTAATATAGTGATATTAATTTTATGATATGTCAAATGTTACTATATACACCACATAGAATAAATAACTATTGAATATGTAAAATCTATCAGAGAAGTAAAAGTGATATGTAAAACCCTTACCAAACGCTTCCTATTAGTATTTCAAACACTATCCTATTGTATAATAGATTAATGAATGTTATTAATTAATTTTATAACTTTATTTATATTTATAATACATTAAATTAAACTTTAATAACATATTACTACATGTTCATTAGGGATATTACTCTGTTTTTATAGTTTTAGGTGTGTTTGTTTCACGGTTTCAGAGTCAGTTCACTTGTGTATAATTATGGATATAGTTGTAAAATGGAAGTAAAAATAAAAAAATAAAATGAAATGGTATTAATTCACTTACATAAGATAAAATGGTCTTATATATAATTTCTTTATGATATGAGGATGATTCGTTAAATAAAATGTTAAGGAAAATAGTTTAGGTTATTCTGATGGTTTTATCGACCATCACAAACTAGTTTTTTATTTAATATTATTTACATATATAACTTATATAATATGAAATATGTTATAATACAATTATTAAAATATTATTTTAATAAAAGAATACTTTATGAACATCCATGATAATGTTAATGGAAAATGTTACAGCATTATCTACAGAGACATTTAACCACCATAATTTGGATAATAGTTTCATTTATTTGCATAAGAGGAGATGAGAAAATGTGTGGCTAGAAGATATTACATTATCAATATAACATTCTAGTATATATATGGTGTTGAAATTATTAATCTTTTATGGTTGATGGGGTTTAGGGGAAAGTAAAAGAAAAATAAAAATTAAGAGAGGTGGTTTGAGAAAGTTAACTCCTGAATATCATCTCCTTGAAATACCCCCTAAAAACATGTAATTGTTTTTTGGTTGAGAATAGTAAAACATGTAAATGGAGAGAGTAAATATGATAGGGGTTGGTTGAGATTTTAAGTTCTTGAAGGCTTTTGAGGATAAAGGGGGTGGTGAGGGGTGTTATTTATACTTGAGGAGGGATGGATTAAAGTGATTATAGAATAATTATCTTATATTTAAATCTAACCACATTTTGGTGGAATTAATTCCAACTAATTTTTTATGAAATTAATGTTATGAATTTTTTTTAAGTTATACAAACACATCAAAAACCCATTTAATTTTGTAGTTTTCATTTATTTTAGGATTTTACCTTTTATCTTTAACTGACTACATTATTTTACTGATATTGTTATAAATCATTTTTTACCACAAATAAATTATATAAATAAAAATAAAAATGACCTCATAAACATATATTAAACATCTAACTGAAAACATGGAATCCATTTTACATTATTCAATTATTAAAAGTGATAAATATATATTCTAAAAATGTTATGTGTATAACTTATTAAAATAGTTTTTTTTAGAAAAGTTAAAATCATTATTTTAAAAATACTAGGTATGTGTTTCTAAGGGTAAAATATTATATATTATTTAATAAATTAAATAAATTAATAAAAATAATTATTTTAAATTAATTTTAAATTAATCTCATATAATTATTATTTAATATGATTAATGGTATTTTGTAAAAATAATATTTTCTATTTTTATACCAAAAATAAATTTTGTTAGAAAATTAAAAAAAATTACCATAATATAGTTTTTATGTTATGAATCACAAAATAAAGCTTATTTTTGAAAATAAAAAATCTAAATGTTTCAAAAATTAATTATTTTTATTTTCTGAAAAAATGAAATAGAAACCATATTTTGAATAAAATATATTTTTAACGAATAAAATGATTATACAAAAAATTATTTGTTCATTTCCTAAGAAAAGTAAACTTTGTACTTAATATGAAATTAATATTTATTTCAGAATATAGTTAATATTATTCACACCCACCTTTTTAATGGTTTGTTTTTAATTGATGTGTTAAAATAATAATATTTTGGTGTTTGATTATACTCAGTGTTATGTGAAACACAACCAGTAAAAAATAATGTTCTTTTAAAATATTGGGGTGTTAAAGTTATGTTAATTTCCTTACGTTTTGTAATTTTATGAATTTGGTGTTTTAATTTAAAAAATTATTATTAAAAATATAATTAGTAATATATTATTTAAGTGGTATGGTTAGATTGATTACACATTATATAAATAAATTTTAAAAATACAACTTGTAGTTACATTTTATCAATTTAATTTCAATAAAAAAATATTCTACAAATATAATTCTTCTCATTCAATGAACATAAACAAACTCTATCCTTTTTTCAAGTATTTTTCTTATTTTTTTCACAATACATTTCATAAGTTATTTTTAGTAATTATTTCTTGAGAAAACAACATTGTCCATGCACTCAGTTTCACATTAATTATTAAAATTTATTATAATTTAAGATTTCCCAGACCATTAAATTCAAATAGATTCCAACTTTATAAAATGTTTTAAAATTGAACTATATGATGGATTTATTCATTCAAGTCACTAGTTAACAACCCATGAAAGCCTTATTTATGGGCTATTCCTTTAATTTTTAAGATGATTTCAAAATTACTTTTTGGAAACACTATTTACCTAAAATATATAAATTTAAACCAAAACCCATTTTAAGTCACATGTAAAAATAAAAACCCTTTTATATTTATAATTATAACTCAAGAAAATGAAAATCCATAAATGGGTCACTAAAACTCATTTCACCCCAATTTGATGAAAAAATCATTTATTATTAATTAAAATCCTATTGACTATTAAGAAAATGTGCATTTATCCAACATTATTTGGCTAGATTATATAAGGTCATTCCATATATCACGAATACCAATAATGATCACATAGACATAATGTAATCCAAATATTAAAAATGCTCAATAATATAAAGTCCGCTAACTTCACATGATGATCTATAAATAACCCAAAGCTCATACCATCATTTAAAAGCTCTATAAGAACCTCTATCAACCATAAATATTCATACATTAATCATTAAACCATTAGATAAAAATTCCCAATTTTGAATAATTGATAAAAAACACATCTAGTGACTCAATGGGAAAGAAACCACTAGCCAATAGGTGAAGTTCACTATTGATACACACTTGAGTCTATAATATATAAAATCCCCAAATATGAAACCCAAATAAATTAAAAATTATTTTTCCAATCACCAAACAAATTTAATAAAACAAATGATTTTTATGAATCAATGTAAAAATAATGGAAAACCAATAATACATCACTATTGAGATTATCATACATTCCACACATGAGATCCTCATCATAGAAATGTTATTTCCACCATGATATGACAGAATCACTCCAAAAATAGTAACCAATAAAATTGAGATTAGAATGAATACATTAGGATGAACAATAGAGATGTAAGATTAAGATTTATTCCTAAATTAGTGTCAAAAAATTATCCTAACACACTTATATTGAATAGAGACAAAGAGGATGAAGAATATAACCAAAGGGGAGGCTTACACATCACTTTGGCTGGATAGAATAAAAATCATGGGGGAGGGTGTTAAAATGAAATCCATAAAAATACCATGTTACCCTTATAAAAAGTTGTTCTTACCAGGTACCTAGTATCCCTATACTGGGTACCTTTTACCAAACTTGGTACTAGGAGGAAGGCCTCTAGGTTCCTAGTTGCTAACTACCTATCCAAACACACTATTATCTCCACCCAATACCAAGTGTTCCTGTACCAGGTACCCATTTTCACATTTCTACCACCACCATATCTATTTTTATATACTGAACACACATAATTTATTTCTAGGTATTCTTTACCCATATTCACACCTCTAAAATATCCCAAAATACACATTAAATAAGATATAAACATACCTTATTTGATCTAAATTGAATAATTAATGCTTACCCATCTTCCAAATTAAAAATTGCATTACCCTTCCATTAGTTCAACGGTACATAAATCCATGGGTTGTAAAAAAGTCTACATAATAATACCTCATACACTTCAGAAGACATGATGGCCTTTTACCCATAAATATTAACCTCATTTGATATTTAATTTATTGAAAACTATCCATGTTTTATATTCAAGATCCCTCCATGTGTCTAATGTGGGACAATAATAACAATTATCATTATACACTAAAAATAAAATACCTAATCTCTAATACTCCCATTGATGTCTCTATGATCACTATCATATCATTGGAATTATTTTTCTTTAATCTATCCACAAAAAATATAAGGTTTTAATTTATCTCAACCATGAATTTGATTTATAATCAATATTCAAATGATGAGAATGTGTACAAACACTAATCATCCTCAATACTCTAATAATTAACTCATATCCATCTTGATGTATCCCCACCATAAGTTATAACTTATAATGACTAATTCAAACTTGTGGTGTACACCACCATAGGAATTACTTATAAATAAAATTTAAGTGTTCCAATAAATGAAATTTTTAAACCCAAATACGGTTTCTCTAGCTCAATATTAAACAACCACCCATCAATTTTATCTCACACGAATATCTTTATTTTGCTACATCACAATAATAAAAACATTATATTCACATGATCATGTCACTCCCTTTAAAATACCAAAAAATAAGATATTTTGGTTTACATAGGTACCCATTGATCACTATTGAAATCTATACTGAAACAATTTATAAACACTAAAACCCACATTTTTAAAAAAAACACTCATTGTCATCTAAGGGGTTTTAAAAAAAATCCAAAACTACCAAAATATTTAGACTATTTAGTACTTCCCCTAAAAAATGATTCTATTTTTAGAATCCATTTTGATATCTATTTACAAAACTAATTTCTTCAAAATTTCTTAAAACACCAAATCAGTTTCATTTTACACATGCTTCATGCACCATATGATTTGTCTTTTTAAGAAATGTAGTATTCTCAAAACCAAATATTCTTCAAAAGAAATACCTTACAACATATGAACAATCATAAACACCAATTAATCATATAATCCACCTAGATGCATATTAATCTAATAACCCATTGTAATTTAGTTGTGAAGACATCAAATTAAATATAAGTTGATTCAATTAATAATAAATCATGATGAGATAATATGCCAAAAAAAACTACCCATTATCATGTATATAATTACTTTAGTATAAAACCATAATGATTCCGGAAACAAATTATTATATTTTATTTGATCCATGTGAACCATCGGGTGTCTCATCCATCCCATATTTGGATTCTTGGTCAAAAACCTCATTCAACCAAATGTTCCTAATCTGAAACTATGAATAGCCCTAGTAAATTGATTTTTAACTATATATGTTCTTTATTATCATGATTCTAACCTACCTCCCAATCCTCGACATCCTATTTTTACCTATACCTAACACTACCCCCCAAAAAATAAATTATATGAAACCACTTTGTAATGCCATGCCTTGGGTCTCCCAAAAATTACCTATGTAGGAGACACCCTATTACCTTAGGCATGCCTCATAATGAAAAGAATAAGTTTAACAATCTGTGAAGGCCTAGATTAGTCAGGAGGATACTATTTAATTAAGTATAAAGAATCGGGTTCATTCTTGAATCTATTGACAATTTCCATCTATACATTGGATTGACCCAAATCTGTAGACAAAAAATCTAGAGCCAAGAGGTCCCTAACAATCCAAAATATAGATAAACAAATTCTACCTGACACATCAATAATATTCTGATAAAAAATAAAAAAATATAAAGAACCATAAAAAATGTATAATACAATGTAAAGGGACTATAGAGCAATATATATTATATATTTTGAAAATAAATATCTAATGGCCTCCATACCAACTCACAGTGAATTCTTAAAAACCCTTTCCCTTCAATATATTTTTCATTATAATCTATAAATCTATATCTATGAGGATAATTGAACCTAAATTATAATATGAATGTTATTAATGTACACCAAAACACATATTGTGGAATCCAACACATATTTCATCACATCACACTTAAATACCATAATTTATCGATTTATTCAAAATACTCACTCATTAAAGTTTCACATAACCCATTGGTCATATAACTACTCACCTATATCTAATACCATATGATATCACTGTAAAATGAATAGAACAATATGAAATCCATGACGTTCCAACCATAAAACCACATATAATAATAACCCTATATTGAACAATGATCAAAATTATGAATGGAGACCAACAAACTGAAATAGAATAACAATACTCTCAAAAAATACCCCTGTCTCATCTCACTAGTCCTCATTGAAACTACCACTAGATTCTCTATAGAGCACCAATAACTTGAAACAATATGTTTCATGTCATCATAGGGGGTGGATCCCACTGTATGATGGTACCGATCTCCAACTAAACCCAGATCACATAGACCATATGTAAAAACTATAATTAATAAAAAATTCCACAACCATGGTCGTACCATATTCATTTCCAGGAAAATATCCAAGTTATCTACATTTCATATAACAAAACATCACCCCCAAATTTTATATTACTAAACCACCTAGTTCCACATCTACCATTGACCCATGTATTGATTACCATGGTAATTAACACAAATAAGGGGATCTTATCTCATATAGGCAAGTGAAACAATATATATGACAACAAAATTAAAGAAAATGTACTCCTCGAGAAGAACATCAATCCCAATAATTTTTCTAGATGCCACCTCATTTTGGTATATATGCTCCATCAAGAGGTCCATCAAACTGATCATACTATTTTTTTGGATACATACCCAGTAACTATATCTCCTATTAAATATATCAGTGTTTCCCCAATGGGAAACACACTACCATCCTCCTAACAAAAAAAGTAGAATTTCACGTTTTGTATCCTATCTCTTACTCTATACCACAAATATTCAATCAAATGGGACCTTTAATCATGAAACTGACCCAATATATCAATTGAAATAAATATTGATTAATTCCCATATCAATAATTGGGGCTATAATATGAGTTTATCCCATGAGAAAACAAGGATTTAATAAAACTCTATAAGAATGTTAGGAATTTCTCAAAGGTTAGTAATGAATAACTAATACATCACTTAATCTATAAAAAGGGATTATATCAAACTCAAAAGCACCATAATGTCCTTATGGACCCATGAAAAAAATATTACTATAACCCTAAAACAATCCAAAAAACTCATCACCAATGGGATGGTTCCTCTAATAGTATTTATGTTATCATGCATTAATGTGCTATAATAGATAATATATTAAGAAATAAGAATTAGTACAATCGCAAGAGTTATCTTGATTTTGAAAAGGGGCAATTTATCTCACATATTGACTAAAAAACATTTCAAAATAATCAAATTTGGCTTTAATTTAAAATATAAGTAAACTCCACTTTATAAAATGACTGAAAAATGCACTAAAATCCAGTTTTACTTGAGGTAGAAACTAAGGCAAAAAACCCCATCGAATATAATTTCAGTAATCACTTATTTTTTTGAAATATTATTTGAAAACAATTTATTTACATTAGTATTTTTTTGAAATTATACTTTAAACCCAATTTTTTTAAATATGATTTTAAAAGGAAAACTAATAATTTTTTTCAAATCCCAATAAAACCAAAAAAAGACCATAATTAGGACACTAGTACTTGTTCAAACATGGTTCCTTGAAAGAACCATTTATCATGATATATGGTATTTTATGACTATTAGGGTGATATGATTCTATCCCACTTTACATGTTGAGATTGTTAGTAAAAACCCTGTATAGGTTTTTGTGGGTTGTGTGTATTGACCTGAGAATTCTATTTTTTATTTAAAAAAGAGCCAGTATAAAGTTAGTCGGTAACCACATTGATCAAGCATGTGTATTAAGATACAATGGAAACCCCACTTTGTATAAATTACTCCATGATATAGATTGTTGTGTGTTTTAGGAGAATAAAATATAGTGACAATAACTAAAACATTGAGGATATGTTTGAAGGTAACTCCAAAGTTTTCCATGCAATATTTACCTTGTTATACCACAATGATGTTCGTAAGGGTTAAAAAATATGGATAGTCCCACAAAAGGTCAGCAACTAAGTAGCCTCCAGACAAGATTTTGAATTAGTCCATGAGCTAAATAGATGAGAAGTATGGAAGGGGTGTGTATTTGAGCTCACATGAGTATAGTAATAGGTGTGTTTGATAGAAGGGCATAGCATAGATGAGGCTATAAAGGTGATTCATAGCCTCTCACATATAGGGAATCTTGAGAGGAGGTATGAAATCACATATACTAGTATGACTTATGTTAAGAGGCTAGGGGGAACCATTTCTTATATATTATAGACTCATTAAATGAATTTATAATGTGTGATTATAAACTCATTGGATACCCCATAGTAAAATGATCCACAATTTAGTGTATTGTTAGAGTAATTTTGAGGATTTTTGGTTCCACTAGAATATTTGGGGAGTCCACAACATGGATAGATGTCTATGCTATAATTATTTTTAAGATAATATTTTCACACTATAGATAATAATTCTATCATGGTAGTTCTAGATATAAGTGAATCTAGGATCTCAATGATTTCCTATCCTACTAAAGTTGACATTGTAGGGATGTGCCTACACAATAGTATTTTATGATTTAATGATGCTTGCACCACAACTACACATTGTATCAATGGTCTGAATTTTATAGAAGAAAATAATTTTGTCTCTCCAATTATTTATAAATACACAATAAAGCAAATGTTTCTACACCACAACATATTTAGTGAGTTAATATGATTTATGGAGAATGTGGAGAGATAATTGGATAATTAAATTGGAATTATTTTTATGGATATAGTAAACTATAGGTGCTCATAAAACAATATTATTGGTCATCCTATAAAGAAGTGTGGGTTATTAAAGTTTTTATCACTATAGAGATGATCACAACCAATTATTTATAAAAAGGAAGTCTCTACACTGTATAAATTCGGACCACATTCTAAATAGGTAGTTTATGTTAGCTTCTAGTTTCGATAAGAAACTGAAAGAGGGATTTATTTCATGGATATGGATGTGTGTAATTTTGATTAAATAGTACATTATGATCCAATTTATCATATGGGATAGTTTTAACAAGAATATATATAAGATATATAATCATAACCATTATATTTAAATGAAATGTGATGCGATGATCTAAAGAAATGTAGAGAGCTTCAGAGGTGTACCAATATGGTTTTGCAGGAAGATTCATATAAATTAAGAAAAAAGGTTCTCAAGGTGGTTCATCTTTATTGGAATATCATCATAGGTTTATAAACGACATGATGCATAAGTTTTATTAAGACTATATTAATCTTTTAAAGACGGTTAATAACGTGATAATGGGAATAATGAGTTCATTTATTTATCAATATGCAATAAGATTTATCATCTTGTTTTAATAGTGAGTTCAGATGGTTAGTGAGACTAATCAATTGTGTGAACTACATAATGTACTCTGTTATATTATTTTTAATGTATTTAAAGATTTTATATAACATGATTCATGAATTAGCATAGTTTGGGTGACCAATGTAATGTTATTTGTGTTCCATATACTACTTTCATAACTTTTCAAGAGAAATTAAGGGAGGGAAAAGGTGTGTTCCTCATATCCTAAGAACAAGAGCATGAAAAAGGGATTAAGGGTTTAAATTATATGTTACACTAATTCACCTCCTCTTAGTCCAATTACCTTGACAATTAAATAATAGAGAACATACAATGTCATGAAACATACTAAGAATGATAATAATGATCACAAAAACATAACATAATCTATATAATCAAGAGAATCAATAATGAAACACCCACTTACCATCCATGGTGATGTATAGTGAATTAATAGATCATATAATTTTTTAATATACCAATAAACACTTATTTTATCCATACCCATCACACATCAACAATTTATCAATTTAAAAACTTATTTTTCATTTGGTATTCAAGATGTAATGTTTTACAAGTGTCTCTATGATACTAAAACAATAATCCTAAGGGTTTTAGTCCATTAACAACACATAACCAAATATATTATATAAAAAATCCACAATTATGAATTATATAACAATAAATTCTTTTATCCCAAATAACAAAAAAACATATTGAAACAAACATTTGACATACCTTAAGATAAGTGGCGTGTAACAACTATAATCCACCACTACTTAGCCTCTTATACAAGTCAGACATAATAAACCCATCATAATGATATGATTAACCATAATTATATAGAATCATTAACAACCAAATATATTATAATTTTTTTCTAAAACAATTTAATTTCTTTGATAGCTTTTGTTACACACAACATATAGTTTTAACAAAACATGATATATGATTAATACGATTATTTAAAAATTAAAGTTATAAGATAGACATTAAACATGGAGTTATGAATATGAATATTTTTTTTAAATTAACTACAATGTATTTATATAATTAATTTTTTTTAGAATTCAATTAAATATTAGTAAAGCCTTTATATGTTCAAAAATATTATTTTCTAAAAGAAATGTTTTTATTGATTTTTTAGAACAAATAAATATATTTTTGAATATTTTAGAAAATAAATTTAGATATTAAATACATTTTTGGAATCAACATGTCAAAATTATCTTAGGATGATTTCATTATGATTAATTGATAATTTTCTGTAAATAATAATTTTTCAGTGAATAGTGAAAAATACTGGTTTTTATTGAAAATAACCTTCATTTCATGAATTTGAAAAGTTACATGTTGTTTAAAAATGTTATAAAAGTCAAATTATTTCAATAATAGATATATTAATCTAATTTTTTTCATTTTAATATATTTCATATCATTTTTTGATATTAAAACTTTCTATACTTATAATGATTTACTATGTAGAAAACCAGATTTTCATTGCCCGTGCAGGATTAATTTTAAATTAATATTTGATAATTATGTGAGTAGAATTATAAAAAATGGATAATTATTTTTTAATTATAATAATTTTTCTTTTATAACAAGATAAAATTAAATTTTGTAAAAAAATAAATCTAAAAATAAAAAAAATAATTACCACGGTTTTGGTTAAAATGGATTTAATGGGGGGAAGCTAAAATGATTAGGGTCTAAATGAATTAAAAACATTCCTAATTAAAAATTAATGGAAATATTTAGAAAATATCACATCTTAGGTTTAATAATTACCCATTTTGTAGTGTTTTTTAATGTTTACAATGTGTTTACATCTTTTTCGTTTCCAATATTCTAAGTGTGACCACTCCCTTACTTATAAAAGGGTACCCACACTCCCCTTCTATTCACACATATAAAAAACATTTATTTGGAAAAAAAACTATTAATATATATTTTATAACTCCCCAAATAATATATTCATTATTTTTATTATGAAACTATCTTAATAAGGATTTATCTATAAAACTAAATAGGCTCTCCAAAGAAGAGGTAAAATTATTAAACATGTGTTTTTGTATATTTATTCTTCCACTAACTTTATATCATCATAAAATACGATTATATAAAAAATATTATATAATATTTAATTATATATTATTATGTTAATTGAATAACATATATCTTTTTACTATTCAATCAAATGGGAATCAAAACGATCTATCGTGTGTTTGGAGAATTACCGCCTCCCGAACTGATGTAATTTTTTTTCCATCACCACCTCTCACAACAGGATATAATGTTGAATTTAACATATTCATATTAAATTTATTACATAATTATACTAATGGAATTATAATAAACCATATAACTTCATACTTTCGATTCTATGGTAATATGATAGTGTGGCTCTTGTCTTACCGCCTCACGAAGCGATGTGATCCGTTTCTCAATTAAAATTTACATAGAATGTAACAAGTATAAATTTAATTAAGATATGCGATATATATGACATAAAAATGAGTCTTTAAAGTGATATATTATTTACCATCCTTTTTTTCCTTCCACTAAGATGATTGAAATTATGTTCATGCACACATATGGACTATCGTTTGTGTAAATAGTGTAATTCATTTTCTATCTCTAAATTTTATTGATTACATTTAATAAATGCTTAAGTAATATATATGATATTTATATAATAATTAAAATTTTTTATACAATGGAATAATTCTTAATATTAATGGACTGAACATACCAAACCAAAACATACATGATAACAAGGGAGTTATTATACAAAATGTTATTTTTACAAGGAATTGTTAATAAATGGCTAATAGAATATTATAAGAATAAAATATATGTTATGATATTTATAAATATGGTTCTAAAATAGATGTATAATAAAACAATAATTAATTTATTGTAGGTTTGAATCTATACAAAGGAATTCAAGAATTAATGTAATAGATTATCATCTTACTTTTATTTCTATGGGGTACATGCCTTATACACAACTTTATTATTTTGTTTGGTATATATTATAACCATAATTTTATTTTATAATAATAATTAAAATTATGGGATATACATATCCATTTTTTTGTCTATTTCATGGGGATTAATATTCAATTGTCACTAAAGGTGTAATTGTTTGATGTCACAATCTCATAATTGATCGATATTTTTTATGAGTATACTTTTGATGATGAATTATTATGATCTATATCTTGAAAAATTCATGTATGTTATTATCCTATGGTTATTTAATGAAAATATAGGTTTTAATTTCATTTAACACTATTTATTAACTCAAAATTCCAAAATAATTTTTTTAAGGAAAACTATCATTATTTCTCTCTTCAGTCAAAAAACAATTTTCTTTCATGGCATGTTTTCGAATGATCATTTAGAAAATCATTTAAAATTATACAATTACTGTTTAAATAAATTTTTACACATTTTTTATTTTTAAAAAATGGTTTGAAAGAAATATTCTTATTGATTTTTAAAGAAGGATCTTTTTTACAATTTACAGAATATGTGAAAGGAATCTTCATTTTAACATGTAAAACATGAACATAATTTCTAACTGTCATGAAAATTATTTTATTGGAGGATAAATTTATAAGTTTTTTTGTATTAAAAAAATAGTTTCCATAATATTTAATAGATTTATATTTGTAAAAATGTTATTTTTAGAGAAATATTATTTTCCTTAAGAAATGATCCAAGTGATCTATCAAAAAAATTCTCCATATAGGATGAAATTGTTTAATGTAAATGATTATTTTTTAGGTATATGATTAATGGGTATAATACATATTATTTCTCAATATGGTTTATATTTATGATGTCACAATGTTTATGAAACCTATTCCTTTTCCATGGGTTATGATATGATTAAAGGTTTATGAAACCTGATTCGTTTTCATGCGTTAAGGTATAATTAAATGACGGAATGTTTATGAAAAACATTTATTTTCATGCATTTTTATATGATTAATTTTTTATGATATTTTAGCTAACATATGTATCATTTTCATTATGTGATTTGTGGGACCAATATATGCCTCCAATGCATTGAGTAAATATTGACATATCATGAGATAAACAAAAATATAATAGGAAGTAAAACTAGTTCAGTAAAGATATTTTTACATTATGAGATTATTAAGAGTAAACCTTGACTATTACGATAGCATGGGAATTGAATCCATTTCGCTGTGATATTTTTTAAATGATTCTTGAATATAGATGTAATTATTTTATATGATCATGTGTATGCCAAAACAATATTCCCAATGACAATATTATACTCCCTTAACTTATATTCTTTGAAATTTTTTTATTAATGTTTTATGAACTACTAATTTTTATGCCATGAATCATGTTTATATTTCTATTATCTAGAGGGTATGTTCTCCAAATGGTATTATCTTTTTACCATACCATTTTCCTCACTTTCTACTGTTATATCCCTGGTTTACCCTTACTGAGCATATGAAATCCGTCTTTCTTAGTTTTGTTTTCCCCAGGTTATAAAGAAATCTATTATGTATGATATGTATAATAAGGATTATAGGCCTGAGGAACATAGTGGGATATAATTTAGTTTACTAATTAATCATTCATTTTTGTATCCAAGTTTCAAAAGGAACTTGACCTATATGATTCTTTTATGGACTGTTATATTATGTGATAGATATTTATATATTAATATGTAATATATATTTATGATAAGGTTGTTTCATTATATATGGAATCCTAGAATGGTTTAGTTAATCTTTTATAAACATGTATGAGAAAAAATTAGTGAGAAACAGAAGAAGAATTTTAAGTATTGGAAAATATCCTAGAATTTGGGCGAAGAATTGAGTGTGTGGTTTCTGAGAAATTACATCCCTATCTACATAATACATGTGGATTTGGCTCTAATATAGTTGTAACCAAGGGTAATCACTCTAAAAAAGGAACAATGAGCTATAATTGATCATCAAATTCTATTTTAATATGGGTCTTTCTACACAACATGTTTAACACTCTGAGGGGATATTTTTTTATAAATGCACAATCTTAATATGAACTATCATAATAGATTCAAATAATTACTATTAATTATATAGGTTAAGCCTATGGTTTCATAGATTTAAAATATGGTGTCAAAATATAGAAGAAATATAATTTAATTTTCATGATTATTTGGTTTCCTTCTATGATTAGTGTTTCTTACACTATTCTTTTTGGTTTCAGTTGATGGATAGAACCTGAAGTGTAATAACCCATGATATTACAATATTTCCTTTTTAGAATAAATTTTATTTTCTTCCTATATTTTATTATATGAAACACCACGTTAAGGTTATGTAAGAAAAAGTAAAATTTATATTTCTCTATAAGTAACACCAAGTTTTGATTTCATTACACATAACAATGGATTTCATCGATGAATTTCATAACAAGAAAGACAAAGTTTTACTAAACAATAATATATTTTTAAATATATTATTATTTAATATAATAATATATATCCTAGAAATTTAGAAAGTGATTTTAAATATTAATAAATAACTTATTAAAATATATAGTTTAATTAATTGGATATGAATAATTAGAAATGGATATAAAATCCAAATGAATATAAAGGGAATTACTTTATAAAAAACATTCATATACTCCAACAGTGTTTTATCTACACAAATTAAATTTTTTACTATTAGAGAATTTTAATAATGATACATGTATATATATATATATATATTATGTTAATTAAAAAAATTTACATTCAGCCAATATATTTTTATATTCATAAGATATGAAAAAATCCACATTTATGCTTAAAAATAGTATTTTTCTTCAATGGAAATTTTACCGCCTCTTAGTGGGGCACATATTTTAAAAATTATCTTTGAAACTTTTATAAAATTTATTGGTCAAAAGAAACATCAATTTTTAAATCATTACTTCAAAATTATCTTAGGGAGAATGTTTCATATTTTTCTATTAAGTTTCAATTTTTGATGAATAATGAAAATACTAAATTTTAATTGAAAGATGCTTTTTTTATACATAATTTATAGTGTTAATGTCACACCGATGAATTTTTTTTAAATTCATTATTCATTTAATTTCCATTCCTGATTTGTTTTGGGGGTTTACAACTCATTTTGGTGAAAATGGTGGGTTTTGAAAATTGGGCCAAACCATGAGCCCAATTCCAGATTTAAAAACAAATTTTGTCTCTTCTATTACTCATTCACCTTTTACTATTTTATACCCATTCAACTTCACAATTGGAATACCATGTTATATTAAAATCACCATATCCCTTTGGGCCACATATAAATTCAAAATCATGATGGATTTGAGTTTTTGATTAAGGTAATGGGCCTGCCCGTAAGCCCATTTCCTGCTTTATATTATTTTTTTAAAATTTCAATATCTCATTAATTTTTTACTTTTTTCGGTGATTTGACCTCCCACTCGAAGCCAAAATTCTCAGGCGCACCCCCTTTATCTAGTTTTACACTTTAGAGCTCATATACCCCGCGGATTGGGGCGATTGTTCTCAATCGTTCTCAAATCGACCAGATTTGATGAGGTAAAAAGATTCTTTCATAACTCCATAAATTTTCAGTCTTGTTCCCCAAATTCGGTCCCCACATGACCTAATATAAATCCTTCAATCCTCCACACCATTTTGGGTACTTCAAGATTGAAATATTGGTGGATTGGGGCCGATTTCCTCAAGATTTGTCAAGTAAGAGAATTCCTTCTTGGTTCCTTCCATCCGCTTTTAGTTTTATTTTCTCTTTCTTGAAGTTCCTCATATTTAGAAGACGGGGTACGATCCTAATGTCTGATTTGGTGTCTTTTGGGTCAATTATTGTGGTTTAGGTCTGGATTTATATTCCTTGTGGTGCAGCGGTGGTGCGCTTAGGGTTTCGCACCAGGTTTTGAGGGTTTCAACTCAAAATGGTAGGTGATTCCATGTGTAACTATTTTATTATGAGTTAGATTGCTTGGTTTATTAATTTAGTATGTTTATAATCTGTTTTGTGTGGTGTGAAAACTGCTTTTGATGGATTTGGTTAAACATTTAATTTTTAGTTGTATTTTAGCTTGAAATTGGGTACTTTTCATGTGTGACTCTTGGGGTATTGTTTGGGTTTAGTTTATAACATATGAAAGTGATTTATTAGTCTTGAAAGGGGCTGAAAATTGTTTTTTTAAATTCCTTATTGTCATGTGGGCCTTGAAAAGAGTTTTTTGAATGAGTTTAAGGTGTAAAACTATGTTGTAATTCTTGAAGGAGATTTATTAAAACGTGTGTTTTTCATGTGTATCTTTGTGGTATTATTTGATGTATTTTTATAACACTTGGTGGTGGTTTAATAATTATTTTAGGGCTTAAAATTATGTTTTGGATTGGTATTTTTATGATTTTGGTTTTGAATGATGGTTTTGAAATGGGTTTAGTGTGCAAACAATGGTTATACCTCTTGGGTTTGTTTTATAAAAATTGAAAATGTTTTATTTGGTTAAACAAAGTTGTAAAAGGGTGTATATGTACTATTTGGGTAAATGTGTTCACCTAATGTGGGTTTTTGAATTGTAAATTGGTGATTTGAGATGTCAAAACTTTTTATAATGTTTTATAAATTTCCGAAATGTTTTACTAAATTGTGTTTTGTGTGCGAAACACGTGTGTGGGATGTTTCGTGTGAGTTTATTGATAAAATGAATTTTGAAGGTGAGAATGTTATTATGTGACATTTTTGTGGTTTGTTATGTGAGATGAATATCTTGTAATGGTTTTATAAAATTATTTAAAGGATTTGTGGAAGTGTTAAAGAAATGTAAAAAGTGTTGTTGGCAATTTTTCTGTGAGTTTGATTTCAAAATGCATTTGAATGAAAAGGGAAATTTGTGACTTGTGTGATGTACATGGTGCTGTTTGATTAATGTGTGATGTGGAATTTATATTTTCATGTGAAAACAATATTTCTTGGATTGTTTAACTTGTTTGAGCACAAAGGGAAAACCCGGGTATCTAGGTGGGTGGACGTGTACTAGTATGCTAGTGAATCTGTGGGGTTTGGCCTCAGTTTCAATTTGCAAGATTAACGCTAACAACTCTAACTAAACTATGATGATAATTATTGGGGATTACTAGGTTAGGGGTATGATCCCAACTAGTTGCTCGTGCTCGAGAATGGATATATTTTTTTGTTACTCTCACCAAGATACGAGGTACCTGGGACCCACATCTAGCTTCTTCCTAGGGGTTATTTCCTATTACTTGTGCTCATTAGATCCTCTCTACTTACCATCAGTATACAGTATTGTTGGCTGGAAAATTCCGTAGCTTTGTTATTTATTTTAAAATTGTTGGTCCTTTAAAATTATCCCACATGAATACTATTTTCAATTATTATTGCATCCTTTAGAAAATTTTAATAAGCATTTTTTATTTACAAAACATGAAATGATTTTTGTCATGAAATGTTTATCACATGGAATCACTTAGTGGTGGAATCCTAATGGGCTTTATCTCACACCCTACATACACCTTTGGGTGTAAGTAGACTTGCTTATTTTATGTCACAGGTTTGGGTACAGGTTTTATGCCTTTGGATCGGGGTTTTAGCAGTCCATAGTGATGCAGTGTCATGGAGATGGCTTGAGGGTGGTGCCTCTTTCCATGTTGTGGTTCATGGGCTATCATTTCTTGGGTTTCTACCTTTGTAATGGTCTTCAAAAATTGTTTAAAATTGTTTAATTCAGTTCTGAATTTTAGTAAAATATGTTTTGGTTTGAAAAATCCAGATTTGATTTCATGGATTCATTTGTTGTTTGAAGTATAAAAACTCAAGTAAATCATTCCAAATTTTCATTTTTTGATACTCGGGAACTTGGGCCAGCCAGTGGGGATTGGGAACACCCTTTGGTACTTTCCATGGGTCGGGTCGGGTGTCGGTTTTGGCGGCGACCAGATTCGGTTTGTGACAAAATGGTATCAAAGGAGGTTCTCTCTATTTGAGTCATGTTATTTGGTAAATAGTTGGGATAGTCTAGAGTTAAGATTTCCAGGAAATGAAATTCCAGTTATGGGTAGTGTTCTTGATCACCACAACATATGTCAGGATTCAAGTCACCAGGGGATGTTTCGATTTATCTAAGCCCTTTGGTTTTCATGGATTGATGATGATTAGGGGAAATGAAAATAGAGTTGGGTTAATGGTCTCAGTGATCTCATAGGGTCTTGCCAGCCATGTGGAGCCAAGGATATTCCCTAGAACACTCTCTGTGATGGTGATGTGAATGGAATATGTCTACAAACCCTATGTCCAAGTCACCCACTGAAACTAGTTTCCTCTCGCATTGTTTTGTGCTTTAGTTTTGAAATCATGGAAATTTGGTTTTAAAGTGACTTGGTTTTACGATGCGTAAAGGTTTTCTGAAATGATTCTAAAATAAAGAGTTAATGGTTTGATATATGAAATTTTGGAACTTAATTTTCAGAATTTTTTTGAAATGGGAAATAGTGTGCTTACACCTCTTTTTAAATCAAGAACCATATTAAAGTTGGTTTTCAATAGTATTTCCAATATAGGTTTCTAAACAATTAAAGGGTGTTTTAATGGGATGAGATGTTTTAAAATTGATGTGAATAACATAAAAGTGAGTTCTTTTTTAAATAGTTGTGTCCTTATGAATAGTTTTTTAAGATGTGAATTGGGATTTTGATCTCATTTTTAGAAGTTTTGAGAAAAAGGATGGGTTTGTTGACCATTTTTTTTGAAAAGTGGGAAGAATTTTCTTTTTAACCTTTGGTATTTCCATGAGTGACCACATGAATTGGGTTATATGGGATGATGTATGGCTGATGGCATGACTGGATGAGTGTCCTGATGAATATGAGGAGGGTTCCTGGTGTGACAAAGATACATGCATGTGTGAGGCCCATGGGGTACCATTGGTGGATACACTAACTGCTGAACCATGGGTTTTCAAAGAAATTTTGTTAAATAAAAACATGATGTCTTGATTAATTGTTTGTAATGGTGTATATTATGTGTTTTTAGAAAATTTTGATGTTTTGGGATGTTTTGAGTCCAAGAAGCCGTCCTGTTTGAACTGTGTTTTGGGTTTGTGTTTGGTCGGTAAGATGGGTAGAAGGTCCGCTTAGTAGTATCATATGATATATGTTTTAGGAAACCTTTATGGTGGTTCCATTAATGTTTGTGGATCTATTTTTTGGAATGTTTTTACCAATGGACCATCTTGGTTGGGTCCTTGGGTTCTCCCGTTTGATAGGGTACGCCCCCATTATGGGTTAGTGCACAACTGAAGTGCAACCCAGATTGTTTTGCCATTCGAAAATCCTCTTGTTTATCAATGTAAGGAATATTTTATTGAGATTTTTAGAATGAGTCTACACCATTTACGTTCATGGTTTTTTTTTCGGATCCTCTTGTCATGAAAGAGTGCTCATGGATGGTTGAAAGAGACCTTAGTTTCTTAAGCTACCTAATTCATCAAAGGTGGAAGTTGTCTGGGGTTGTCAGTATGGATAGTGTCTAAGAGGGCCACTAAGTCCTTAGTAGTCTCTTCGAAGAAGGGGTCTATGTTAGACCACCTGTGTGGGAAATATGCCCACCAGATGCTATTATGGACACTTTTTGGGATGCTCTGATATTTGGGGATGTTGTATAAGGCCCTCTCCTTGTATTATTTCTATGAGTCACTTTGGTCATGTTCAGTGACGCATTGTGATGTCGCGTGCTCATTTGATTTTAAAGGTGAAAATGTATAATATTTATTGAGTCTTTTTTCATAATTTTTTCTCTTTTTGGGATATCTCGAAATCCTCTGTTTTAGAGGAAGGTGTTTATATGTGTCCTTTATTTCTGTTGTTTCTCACAAGAAGAAACAAGTTGTGATGTGAGTGCATCCACTAAACCCTTATTTCAGTAAAATTCCATGTTAGAGTAAAGTGAGTTCTGGAGTGTGTTTTGTCTTGGTGAACCCATCTAGGATTGCATGTAGTTGTTTGTAGAATCAAAATAAGAAATTCTATATGGGGGTTTATAAATCCTAACTGTGAGGCCGAAGATGCTTCAATCATTCCAGATCCAGCCATAGGTCCTATAGAGAAGCTGGCACGTAGTCAGAGGAAATCCTACAGTAGTTTTCAACCTTATACAAAGAACTGTTCTCAGTATGAGAGATAGTAATATTTTAAACATTTGGTGTTGTCATCTTGCTTCTTTTGTTCCCGTTCGGTGGAAAGAGGTGGAGGGCCTCATCCCCATGTTATCTCCCAATGACTTTCTTTTTCCCTTTTGTTTCCTTTGGGTTTGGGGAAAATGTTTTAGATTTGTATAGAAATGTTGAGTAAACATTTAGTAGTAACCATTCCCCAGAAAACCATGTAGGTATAAGGATCAACATGGTTAGTGCACAGTTTCCCAAACTGTGCGGGCTAACCGCGCAGCCATCCCAACTCTTTATGTTTTGGGGTTTTTTTGTGCCGGCCCATATTGGTCAGTTAAGATGGTTGATTCTTATGGTGGGGAGACCCACTATGAGTCTCATGTATATTATTTTGAAAATTGCTAATGGCATTCTGCCCCATATACCAGGGATTTTGTTCGGGGTCCTCTGTTAGTTTCTTGATTCTTTCCCATAAAAAATTTAGGTTTTCTCTTATGGTTTGGGAGACCATTTGTGCATCCTTGTACCAATAACTCAATTTTGTACTTGTTCTTATCTTGGATGTGGGTAGTCTTGTTCGGATCCATATAACCACTTACATCTTCCTTGGGTAAACATTGGGATTTGAGAGTTCCCAATGGTTTAGTTATATCAAGGTAAGTGTATCCTTGTTCGATGTTCTTGTTTGTTTGGGTAAATTGATTGAGCCTTTTTTAGATAGTGTTTGAGGAGTTTTCTTTTAGGATAAATCCTGAATTTGATTGATCATTTCAGTAAATAGGTGTATGTTTTGGTTGTGAATTATTTTTTCCTTAATTTATCACTGGGGGTGTTTTGGCCTTTAGGGGCGAAGCTTAGAAAAGGAGTCCATTTCTGGATTTTGGTTGGGTTTGGTTATTGCATTGTCCTTGATGTGGCTTTCAGAGGGAGGAAAGTTTTATGATGGGTATAATTGTCACACTCATGAATTTTTTTAAACTCATTATTCATTTAATTTCCATTCCTAGTTTATTGGGGGTTTACCACTCATTTTGGTGAAAATGGTGGGTTTCAAAAATTGGGCCAAACCGTAAGCCCAAATCCAGATTTAAAATCAAATTTCATTATAACACCTTCATGTTTTACTATTTTATACCAATTCCACTTCCCAATTGTCATACCCTGATATATTAAAATCACCACATCCCTTTAGAACACATATAAATTCAAAATAATGATGGATTTGGTTTTGGATTAAGGTAATGGGCCTGCCCATAAGCCCATTTCCTGCATTAAATTATTTTTTAAAATTTCAATATCTCAGTCGTTTTTTACTTGTTTTGGTGATTATACCTCCCACTTGAAGCCAAAAACCTCAGTCTCACCCCCTTTATCGTGTTTTCCTCTTTGGAGCTCGTATACCCCGCGGATTAGGGCGATCTTTATCAATATTTCTCAAATCGAACATATTTGATGAGTTAAATGATTCTTTCATAACTCCATAAATAGTCAGTATATTCCCCCAAATTTGGTCCCCACATGACCTAATAAAAATCATTAAATCCTCCATACTAGTTTTGGGTACTTCAAGATTCTAATATTGGTGGATTGGGGCTGATTTCCTCAAGATTTTTCGAGTAAGAGAATTCCTTCTTGGTTCCTTCCATCCTCTTTTAGTTTTATTTCCTCTTTCTGGAAGTTAATCATATCCCGAAGATGGGGTTCAATCATAAGGTCTTATTTGGTGTCTTTTGGGTCAATTATTGTGGTTTAGGTCTGGATTTATATTCCTTGTGGTGCAGCGGTGGTGCGCTTAAGGTTTGGCACCATGTTTTGAGGGTTTCGACTCAAAAGGGTAGTTGATTCCTTGTGTAACCATTTTATGAAGAGTTATCTTGCTTGGTTTATTAATTTAGTATGTTTATAATCTATTTTGTGTGGTTTGAAAACTGTTTTTTTTGATTCGGTTAAACATTTAATTTTTCGTTATATTTTAGCTTGAAATTTGGTACTTTTCATGTGCGACTCTTGGGGTAATGATTGGGTTTAGTTTATAACATATGAAAATGATTTATTATTCTTGAAAGGGGATGAAAATTATGGTTTGTTAATTCCTTATTTTCATCTGGGCCTTGAAAAGAGGTTTTTGAATGATTTTAAGGTGTAAAACCGTGTTTCACTTCTTGGAGGTGATTTATTAAAACATGTGTTTTTCATGTGTATCTTTTTGGTATTATTTGATGTATTTTTATAACACTTGGGGTTGTTTGATAATTGTTTTAGGGATGAAAATTATTTTTTGGAATGGTATTGGTATGATTTTGGTTTTTAATGAGGGTTTAGAAATGGGTTTAGTCTGCAAACAATGGTTATACCTCTTGGGTTTGTTTTATAAATTTGCAAATGTTTTATTTGGTTAAACAAAGTTGGGAAAGGGTGTATATGTATTCTTTGGGGGAGTGTGTTCACCTAATGTGGGGTTTTTAATGGTAAAGTGGTGATTTGAGATGTAAAACGTTTTTAGAATGTTTTATAAATTGTCAAAATGTTTTACTAAATTGTGTTTTGTGTGCGAAACACGGGTGTGGGATGTTTCATGAGAGTTTATTGATAAAATGAATTATGAAGGTGAGAAGAGTATTATGTGACATGTGTGTGGTCTGTTATGTGAGTTGAATATCTTGTAATGATTTTATAAAATTATTTAAAGGATTTGTGGATATGTTAAAGAAATTTGAAAGGTATTGTAGGAAATTTTGGTGTGAGTTTGATTTCAAAATGCATTTGAATGAAAAGTGGAATTTGTGACTTATGTGTTTTACATGGGGCTGTTTGGTTAATTTTTTATATGGAAGTGATATTTTCATGTGAAAATAATATTTCATGGATTGTTGAACTTGTTTGAGAACAAAGGGAAAACCCTGGTATCTAGGTGGGTGGACGTGTACTATTATGCTAGTGAATCCGTGGGGGTTGGCCTCAGTTTCAATTAGGAAGAATGACGCTTAAAAATCTAAATAAACTATGATGATGATGACTAGGGACCACTAGATTATGGTTATGATCCCTACTAGTGGGCTGTGCATGGGAATTGATATTTTTTCTGGTTACTCTCACCGAGATACGAGGCACTGGGGACCCACAACTAGCTAGTGCCTAGGGGTTATTTCCTAATACTTGTGCTCATTAGATCCTTTTTACATACCATCGGTATATGGTATTGTTGGCTGGAAAATTCAGTGGCTTTGTTATTTATTTTAAAACTGTTGGTCCTTTAAAATTAGCACACATGAAAATTGTTTTCATTTATTATTGCATCCTTTAGAAAATTATAACAAGCATTTTTTATTTACAAAACAAGCAATTATTTTTGTCATGAAATGTTTATCACATGAAATGTCTTATTGGTGGTATCCTACTACGCTTTCTCTCACACCCTACTTACACCTTTGGGTGTAAGTATACTTTCTTATTTTATGTCATAGGTTTGGGTACAGGTTTTATGCCTTTGGTTCGGGGTTTTAGCGGTCCATAGTGATGCAGTGTCATAGAGATGGCTTGAGGGAGGTTCCTATTTCCATGTGGAAGTTCTTGGGCTATCATTTCTTGGGTTTTTACCTTTGTAATGGTCTTCAAACATTGTTTTAAATTGTGTAATTCAGTTCTGAATTTTAGTAAAAGATGTTTTGGTTTGAAAAATCCAGATTTGATTTCTTGGATTTATTTGTTGTTTGAAGTATAAAAACCCAGGTAAATTGTTCCCAATTTTCAGTTTTTGATACCTGGGCACTTGTGCCAGCCCATGGGGATCGGGAACAGCCTTCCGGACTTGCCACGGGTCGGGTCAGGTGCCGATTTCGGCGGTAACCAGATTCAGTTTGTGATAGTTAAATTATATTTTAAATTGGTTTTAATATTTTATAAGTTTATATTAACATAATTAATCCAATTTAGTTCATTTTAATCATTTTCAAATTGAAATTAGATATAAAGGCATATCAAACTTTTGAACATCATTACTTTAAAACCCGCTTTCTCGTCTTGTCCTTTAGATTAAATTTAAATTAATTTCTACCAATTATGTTATTGGAATTTTGAAAAATGGAATCAATATTTTGAATCAAGATATTATATAATTTCTATTATGTTCAAATTAATTCGATTACCAAAAATATTAGTAAAATTAATTAAAATTAATTCCACCGATTAAGAGAATAATTAGCTTAACGTGGGATTAATCCTTAATATTAAGGAAACAAATGACATAAAAAAAGACCCAAACATATAATATGGAAACATTTATACAATATAATATATTTTATGGAATTTGGTTCATTTTTGGAGGAACATAATGTAATGGAGACCCCACAATAGTGTTTAACTTTTTCTATTTACTAGAATTCCACTCCTCTTCCACTATAAATAGGCACTCACCCCTCCCACTTATTCAAACCTATAAATCCATTTGGATCAACAAAACCATGAATAAATAGATCCCCAAAATCACTCCCCATATAATATAAGCATAAATTTGGGAATAAATCAAACCAATTAAGTATTTTGGTATAAATCAAATGAGTTACTTGAATAAGTGGTAATGTTCTTCAATGATCACTTTTGTTTCATTTACTTCTTCACCACTTCAATTTTTTTTATATAATTATTATATAATAAACATAATATCTCAAATATATTTATATTTTGTTATGAATGTATTTGGATCTAAAATATCACACATATCCATTAAATGGTATACACAATCATTATTCGTTTCTACAGATTATATACACAATATAGAGTATAAGTTTGACTATTTCATTGATGGTCTAAAACTATGTCTTCAAAGGGTTCTTATTTCTCAAAAAAATTCATATGATGAAATATTTTTTTGTTCCATTAAGATAGAGGAAAAATAATATTCGTATTATGTATTAGAAGGGAAGTATGATAAGAAGGGGATAATAGAGAAACATATAGATAATGTGAATATGAGAATGAATTATTTTACTACAAATTATAATTGTGGAAAGAAACATCTGAGTACTTGATTGAAGGGAATGTGAGTTATATATATATGGATAAAAAGGTAAAAATTTTGGGATGAAATGTTAAGGAAATAAAATTCCATTTTACAATGCTTTTACTATTAGTAGAATGGTGACTACACAAGTGAATTCCCCAAGAATGAATGGCAAATACCTCCAAAAAATCGAAGGGACCAAAGTAAAGCACATGCTATTGAAATAACTTAAGTGGAATAATTAATGAGATATTGTGTTTGTATCTAATAAATATATAATAAATTAATTTTATTGATGACATTATCATCACATGATTTATGAAATATGTAAAGATTTTACTGTAATACTATTTAATTATGAATATGAGATCTATATTGAACGGTACCATGAAAACTGATTAAATAGAAATATTTGTTTTTGAAAACATACAATTTAGGGAAAGATAACCCTTAATATGTTATATATTGTAGAGACCCGTATCTTGACGTACATGAACATTACATTACTTTTGCGGAATACTTAATACATAACAAAAATACACACACAAGGATCGTAATAGTTTAGTGTCTTTGGAAACTCGAAACGTAATCTTCTAATCCTGGTGAAAGATCTTCAAAATCTCCCATAAAGATCTTCCTTTTTTTTACCTAAAACCTTTCTTTATATCCTGGGGAAAAGAAAACATAAAAGGGTGAGCTCAAATGCTCAGTAAGGGTAAACAAAAGAAATATCAATCACATAATTTTCATAACAACATAACATTTTTGGAAATCTTAACCTGCAAAAGAGAGCATAATTTCATAACATGGGATAAATCATAGTAGTGAAAATGAAACCATAACTTAAAACATTACTCATTGTGGCATACACACATAATCATAGAGAATCATTTCTTGTTAGTCAAGACTCATTGCCAAGACTATCTTAGTGGACAAAGTCCCTTTCTGAATCGAGTAATCCTCGTTTCAGTCCTGTTTCACTGAACCGGTATAACCTACCATTCCAGCCATGTCTATCTCATGAGATATGAAATCTTTACCCAATGCATTGGAGGGAGATATAGGTCCCACCCATATCATAATGATACCATTCTTATGTGTGCCACAAAATCATGAACCATACATCATAGCATAACCCATGACATAAAAATGGGATTCTTAAACAACATGACATCATAAAACCATTCATATAAGATAAAAGAATTCATAAACATAATTCCATCACAACATAGTCCAATCAATGTAAAAATATGGATAGAAACAGAACCCTTTATTATCTTAGATGTAAAATAATTCTGATAAAACACTTGAAATGAATTCTTGAGGAAAATATCCTTTCTTCTTCAAAATCAATTTCTTTTCACAAAAAATCATGCAATTTTAAAAGAAAGAGATTTTATTGAAAATAGTCATGAAATATTTTAGAGGAAGCTTCAAGAAAATAAGGCTTTATAAAATATTAGAAATCTGTTCGTGCCGTATAAGTTAAAAAAAACAGTCTTCGTACTTTTGTCGGAAAAGTCAAAAAGTACCTCGTACGAAAAACATCAAAAGATTCCTGTCATTTATTTTACTAAAAACTCACCAAAGGGTAAAAATGGATTTAAACAATTTTAGGTGGATGGAAATAATATTACATATTGATGAAACATGGATGTGGATGATAAAATACACCCCAGTAAATACTTACGAATAAACAATCTCGGATAAAAATGAGATTGTGATATTTCCCTTACCTTAGGTCCGACTTGCTTTGTAAGTGTCCGAACCTCCTGTATAATGATTTAAATCATGTTATTGACTTATTACAGAATCATATTCATTGTTATGATATCATATATGGTTCACTTATGACATTATATTACCCGTTCTTTTGTAAATTCCATGTTAAAGAAGCGTTTTGGGTAAAATCGTTTCATTTATCGTAGGTGTTTTGACTTGTTGTTCTTGACATAATTATTACTTATATCATGATTTACTTACTTCCAGAATATAAAATATGATTTATATATCATATATATTCAGTATATATATATATATAATAGATAGATAAATAAAATGAAAAACACCGTTCATGGAGACGGTAGTCCGTACGTACGCATGAACGCTGTTTTTCTTTCCTTATTGTCTTGAAATGGAAGTAAGTAGATGACATACATATGTATATATATATACATAAATCCAGTAGCTTTATAATGTCATATATTTCATTATTATTTCTTATATATACATTATAATCATTCTTAAATGGTTAACATGGAGAATGAATCTCATCGCCTCGTGGAGACGGTAGTCCATACGTACGCACGAGCGATGATATCATTTCTATAAATATTGAATTGAATTGGAGTGGATTATACAATATATCAGAATCAATATGATGTTGTAATAACTATGTATAGTTATTCATTACACCATTATACCCATCCATGTAAGGTGGTGGTGGAAAATAGATTACACCACGGCGTGGAGACGGTATTCCGTACGTACGCACGCGCGGTGATTTCTTTTTCCGTAGGATGGATAGATGGTGAAATAGGGTTGTTTCATACTTATAATAACATATCCGTATATGAGTGATACTGATGTTATTACTTCATAATGAAACAACCTAAGAAGAAGAAGTGGAAGAAGAAATAAAGATGAAAGAATTGGTAACGGTAATTACCTCTTCTTTGAAGTGCCTCTTTGAGACCTCCTCTTAGGGCACTAGAATTGGTCTTTGAGGAAGACCAGAACCTCTAGGATGTTGCTAGGGAAGTGGAGAAGGAATTTTGGTAGGGGTTGGCCGAGCTTGAGTGCTCAAATTGGTGTGATGAGGAGGGGGAGGAGGTGTCCTTTTATAGGGGAGGAGAGGGGCACCTTAGGAATATCTCAAAATATTATTTTATATTAAAGTCAAAATCGGTTTATAATGGTTCCAAAGGGTCTTATTTCGAAGCTAAAGTGGGGATGGGTCGAAATCCTATCAACCAATAGAATTTAGACAAGTTTAGGATATTATTTTAACCTTATCAATTAGATTTAACTCTAAGTTAAATAATTTAACTTTTACCATGTCTTTTTGTTTTCTTTCACTATATGGTTAATACACTTACTATAACATGCCAAAAGAACCCCAAATTGTTTATTATTAATATATATATCCTTATCTAAGTCATTTGGCCGAACCTTAGATTTTTAGGAATACAATAACAATTAATAATATAATATTTGATTTAAAAACTATTTTGTGTCAATTTTGACACTATTTGATATATGATTTTTGTGAAAGTCATAACAGAATTAAATGTTCGAACCAAGTTGATTAAATCAACATTAATATATCATAGTAACCTAGAAAATTAGTGGAATTCATAAAAAATCTCAAATTACATTTATTTTGGTGTTTATAACATCAATTATGTCAATATTTCATTAATAAGATAATTACTGCATCATCGTTGTGTCATAAATAAATTAAATTATTTTATGTCTAAAAATTACAAATAAAATACCATCATGTAGGAAATCGTTTTATATTTATAATGAATATTTACAATCGAATTTATCTTATGTATAACCCCATATGAAAAATTATTTACTTATTAAACTTTGATTTTACCTATTTTAACCTTTCTTTAAATAAATTAATAATAAATGTCCTAATCTAATCCAAGTGGGCCTAAATGGTCATATTTTATTCCTAAGTTTGTTTTTGGTAGAATTACACTTGTCCAATAGAATTAGGACATGTGTTAGGGTAATAGTAATATCATATTTACCCTTAGTTACCCTATTTACTATTAACCGCGGTAAAAAAAGTAAAAAGTTACTATTCACCAAAAAATTATTTTCATCTCATTGAACCACATTTTAGTCCTTGATATTAACCGTTTCTCTCGGATTTTCTAAATTCCATTCACAGAAGCGGTAAAATTAAGTTTTATGCAAAATTCAGTTTTTAACCTACCACTTAGTAGTTTCACCATTCATCAAAAATTGATGTTTTTCAGAACAATGCCAAAATTTCATCCCAAGCTATATTTCATATTCCAAATTCAAAAATGAAGTCTATTTTACCAAATTCATAACATAAAAGTTGCATTAATTAATTTTATAATTAAATCCCGCTGTTAAAACAAATAGCGTGTTTTTAAGAAACAATATCTATCAAAAGATTGACACTTGTTTATGTCTAGTTTAAATGTGAAATTACATACAATGACCAACATTGTATTAAATTGTAAAAATATATTCTAAATATACTTTAAAACCACTCAAATTAATGATTTATCACTATTAATTATTTTGATTAAAAAAGTTGTTTTTAATTATAATTTAGTAATTTTCACTATTCATCAGAATATGAAAGTTATCCGAAAAGTACCAAAATTTCACCTTAGGCTAAATTCGATACTCCGAATCCAAAAATGAAGTCCATTTTGAGAGTTAAAATTTCTAAAATTTAAAAAGTGGTTATTACTATTCATAACGGCTAGTTTTAATAATATTTTAATAGCATATCATTGTTTAGTGAAACTCGGTATTGCGTACTACACACGCTATCGAGGAAGGTCACGATTGCGTGTAACGCAAGGCAAGACAAGGATGCGTGTTGTGAAAGCTCCTTTTGGTGTAGCGTACAACACTAGACATTAATAAAATTAAGAATAATATTTTTTATAAAATCTTGGGCTGTTACATTCTACCCCCCTTAAAATGAATTTCGCCCTCGAAATTCGTCGGGGTTATAAATGGTTTACTATTCGAAAGTTTCTTTAATAGAAACCCACATCGTAAAAAGGAATATCAAAACCAATCTTTAAAAACAAAAGTATGAAACGTAATGGTTACCCAAATAAACTAATCATTGGGTTTCCACATAGGTGAAAATACGGATATGGAAGAGAAATCTAACCATCATGTTCTGATGGAGAGTGGTAGAGAACATGGCTATGGAAAAGCCAGTAATCACAAATCCATAGATTTGTGATGATATAAGGTACCATCTGATTCATCAGGTATAAGATCACTAGGACAACATTTTTGGTTTTCAAGATCATTTCCCCTAAAGTTGAAAATTTGAATTAGAATAAATACTTACTTTATTTTGGTACAATCTCACTGTTGTTCGTGCCTTGAACAAATTCCACTTCATCTCTTAAATAAATGAAGTTGAATTTGTTATTCGTGAAGTGTTAGCAGATCATGTGATAGAATGACGGGTCATTCCATCTGTCTCAAACAAAAGGTTAGCAAAAATTATATGCATAAATCGATCTATAGTGAGATTAATCATATATGGTTCCTAAAATGGACTTATACTTCATATATCATACTGCTTAATATAATAAAACTAGTTTCTACTAAACAGGGACTTCCTGTAGGCCAGTGGTAGGCGATAAAGGCCAGTCGCACTTCGGTTGTGGGTTCGATTCCTACAGCCTTGTCCGAAGCGATGGGTTGTCGCCCGTCCTGCAGGTTGTCCTTTTTCCAAAACTATATTACTATAACATCCCATCAATAATATCGAAAAAAATTTCTATCCTTAAACAATACTAACTTACGTCCAACACAATCCATTCCAATCTTTAGGCTTATCCATAATATTGCAGTCCACTCTCATAACATAGTGAAAACAATTACCAGAGATTTAATATCATCGTTGATCCCCATATATCATAAGATATGTTTTGTTGGTCACATTCCAAACATTCAAAGTCCTTAATCATGTATACTCTTGAATACCCATTGAACCTTAGTGAAAACATGAATGCAGTTAAAAGTTAACACTTTACACATACCAAAATCCTCAAAATTATTTATACTCAAACCATGATATCACTTAGTCCTTATATCAATCATGAGCTCATGAATAAAATCAAACATCTCATTATCTTCTTATCCTTTCATTATGCACTTATCATCTACTTTCCAAAAGTATCTGAATAACCTTTCATGGTTACTGGTAACATAAATCAGACAACAATGTAACAATCCTTACATGTCTCTTTATTCCATAGTACCATAAGATTACTTATACAACATTACACATGATAAACATGTAATCATTCCACTACATTCTTAAACCATTAACCGAGATTCAACAATTCTTTCATCTCACATATCATTTGTAGTCTCTTCATCATCATCCACATAAATACTACCCATATGGCCATACTGATTCTCTTCATGAGTCTTTCCCTTAGGACATTGGTTTGCATAATGCCCATACATTCCACATTTAAAACACTTAACCATTTTTGATGTCGTAGCAATACCATTATCCTCATCCATGGTGTTAACTGAACCTTTTCCTTTGCACTTACTTGCTTTGTGTCCTTCTTTTCCACACCCAAAGCATCTTCCAGTTCCTTTGAAACATTCTCCTTGATGCCTCTTCCCACATGATTTACATAGGGGAAATTGAACTTTCTTTCCTCTATGATCATCATGGAACTCCATCTTTCTCTTATTAGTCGAGTCAGGAAACTTACCAAATTTTACTTTATTGATCATGTTGTGAGATTGCTGATTCGGCATAATAATGATGTTTGGACATCCAAATCCCATTTCATTTGGTTGTTCATGAATAATATCATTCCATTGTCCATCATATCCTCCATTATTGTGAATCATCTTGTTTCCAGCCATTTTCTAAAACCCAAACAGAATAGTGTTAGATGCAAAAATCGTAATAAAGGGGGAGTAACATAAATATCTATCATCTTTGGTTTAATCTAATATCGTTACCATAGTTCTAGAACTATATCCTATACGTATAATTATCCTTAGGGGCAACCCTAGACATACCTTAGAAATATCTCTAGGGATCTTACTAACGTTTTCGCGTCCTAGTTTCCAAAGGTTGACTAAACCTTTCCTATGATACCAACTGTAGAGACCCGTATCTTGACGTACATGAACATTACATTACATTTGCGGAATACTTAATACATAACAAAAATACACACACAAGGATCGTAATAGTTTAGTGTCTTTGGAAACTCGAAACGTAATCTTCTAATCCTGGTGAAAGATCTTCAAAATCTCCCATAAAGATCTTCCTTTTTTTTACCTAAAACCTTTCTTTATATCCTGGGGAAAAGAAAACATAAAAGGGTGAGCTCAAATGCTCAGTAAGGGTAAACAAAAGAAATATCAATCACATAATTTTCATAACAACATAACATTTTTGGAAATCTTAACCTGCAAAAGAGAGCATAATTTCATAACATGGGATAAATCATAGTAGTGAAAATGAAACCATAACTTAAAACATTACTCATTGTGGCATACACACATAATCATAGAGAATCATTTCTTGTTAGTCAAGACTCATTGCCAAGACTATCTTAGTGGACAAAGTCCCTTTCTGAATCGAGTAATCCTCGTTTCAGTCCTGTTTCACTGAACCGGTATAACCTACCATTCCAGCCATGTCTATCTCATGAGATATGAAATCTTTACCCAATGCATTGGAGGGAGATATAGGTCCCACCCATCTCATAATGATACCATTCTTATGTGTGCCACAAAATCATGAACCATACATCATAGCATAACCCATGTAATAAAAATGGGATTCTTAAACAACATGACATCATAAAACCATTCATATAAGATAAAGGAATTCATAAACATAATTCCATCACAACATAGTCAAATCAATGTAAAAATATGGATAGAAACAGAACCCTTTATTATCTTAGATGTAAAATAATTCTGATAAAACACTTGAAATGAATTCTTGAGGAAAATATCCTTTCTTCTTCAAAATCAATTTCTTTTCACAAAACATCATGCAATTTTAAAAGAAAGAGATTTTATTGAAAATAGTCATGAAATATTTTAGAGGAAGCTTCAAGAAAATAAGGCTTTATAAAACAGTAGAAATCCGTTCGTGCCGTATAAGTTAAAAAAAACAGTCTTCGTACTTTTGTCGGAAAAGTCAAAAAGTACCTCGTACGAAAAACATCAAAAGATTCCTGTCATTTCTTTTACAAAAAACTCACCAAAGTGTAAAAATGGATTTAAACAATTTTAGGTGGATGGAAATAATATTACATATTGATGAAACATGGATGTGGATGATAAAATACACCCCAGTAAATACTTACGAATAAACAATCTCGGATAAAAATGAGATTGTGCTATTTCCCTTACCTTAGGTCCGACTTGCTTTGTAAGTGTCCGAACCTCCTGTATAATGATTTAAATCATGTTATTGACTTATTACAGAATCATATTCATTGTTATGATATCATATATGGTTCACTTATGACATTATATTACCCGTTCTTTTGTAAATTCCATGTTAAAGAAGCGTTTTGGGTAAAATCGTTTCATTTATCGAAGGTGTTTTGACTTGTTGTTCTTGACATAATTATTACTTATATCATGATTTACTTACTTCCAGAATATAAAATATTATTTATATATCATATATATTCAGTATATATATATATATAATAGATAGATAAATAAAATGAAAAACACCGTTCATGGAGACGGTAGTCCGTACGTACGCATGAACGCTGTTTTTCTTTCCTTATTGTCTTGAAATGGAAGTAAGTAGATGACATACATATGTATATATATATACATAAATCCAGTAGCTTTATAATTTCATATATTTAATTATTATTTCTTATATATACATTATAATCATTCTTAAATGGTTAACATGGAGAATGAATCTCATCGCGTCGTGGAGACGGTATTCCGTACGTACGCACGAGCGATGATATCATTTCTATAAATATTGAATTGAATTGGAGTGGATTATACAATATATCAGAATCAATATGATGTTGTAATAACTATGTATAGTTATTCATTACACCATTATACCCATCCATGTAAGGTGGTGGTGGAAAATAGATTACACCACGGCGTGGAGACGGTATTCCGTACGTACGCACGCGCGGTGATTTCTTTTTCAGTAGGATGGATAGATGGTGAAATAGGGTTGTTTCATACTTATAATAACATATCAGTATATGAGTGATACTGATGTTATTACTTCATAATGAAACAACCTAAGAAGAAGAAGTGGAAGAAGAAATAAAGATGAAAGAATTGGTAACGGTAATTACCTCTTCTTTGAAGTGCCTCTTTGAGACCTCCTCTTAGGGCACTAGAATTGGTCTTTGAGGAAGACCAGAACCTCTAGGATGTTGCTAGGGAAGTGGAGAAGGAATTTTGGCAGGGGTTGGCCGAGCTTGAGTGCTCAAATTGGTGTGAGGAGGAGGGGGAGGAGGTGTCCTTTTATAGGGGAGGAGAGGGGCACCTTAGGAATATCTCAAAATATTATTTTATATTAAAGTCAAAATCGGTTTATAATGGTTCCAAAGGGTCTTATTTCGAAGCTAAAGTGGGGATGGGTCGAAATCCTATCAACCAATAGAATTTAGACAAGTTTAGGATATTATTTTAACCTTATCAATTAGATTTAACTCTAAGTTAAATAATTTAACTTTTACCATGTCTTTTTGTTTTCTTTCACTATATGGTTAATACACTTACTATAACATGCCAAACGAACCCCAAATTGTTTATTATTAATATATATATCCTTATCTAAGTCATTTGGCCGAACCTTAGATTTTTAGGAATACAATAAAAATTAATAATATAATATTTCATTTAAAAACTATTTTGTGTCAATTTTGACACTATTTGATATATGATTTTTGTGAAAGTCATAACAGAATTAAATGTTCGAAACAAGTTGATTAAATCAACATTAATATATCATAGTAACCTAGAAAATTAGTGGAATTCATAAAAAATCTCAAATTACATTTATTTTGGTGTTTATAACATCAATTATGTCAATATTTCATTAATAAGATAATTACTGCATCATCGTTGTGTCATAAATAAATTAAATTATTTTATGTCTAAAAATTACAAATAAAATACCATCATGTAGGAAATCGTTTTATCTTTCTAATGAATATTTACAATCGAATTTATCTTATGTATAACCCCATATGAAAAATTATTTACTTATTAAACTTTGATTTTACCTATTTTAACCTTTCTTTAAATAAGTTAATAATAAATGTCCTAATCTAATCCAAGTGGGCCTAAATGGTCATATTTTATTCCTAAGTTTGTTTTTGGTCGAATTACACTTGTCCAATAGAATTAGGACATGTTTTAGGGTAATAGTAATATCATATTTACCCTTAGTTACCCTATTTACTATTAACCGCGGTAAAAAAAGTAAAAAGTTACTATTCACCAAAAAATTATTTTCATCTCATTGAACCACATTTTAGTCCTTGATATTAACCGTGTCTCTCGGATTTTCGAAATTCCATTCACAGAAGCGGTAAAATTAAGTTTTATGCAAAATTCAGTTTTTAACCTACCACTTAGTAGTTTCACCATTCATCAAAAATTGATGTTTTTCAGAACAATGCCAAAATTTCATCCCAAGCTATATTTCATATTCCAAATTCAAAAATGAAGTCTATTTTACCAAATTCATAACATAAAAGTTGCATTAATTAATTTTATAATTAAATCCCGCTGTTAAAACAAATAGCGTGTTTTTAAGAAACAATATCTATCAAAAGATTGACACTTGTTTATGTGTAGTTTAAATGTGAAATTACATCCAATGACCAACATTGTATTAAATTGTAAAAATATATTCTAAATATACTTTAAAACCACTCAAATTAATGATTTATCACTATTAATTATTTTGATTAAAAAAGTTGTTTTTAATTATAATTTAGTAATTTTCACTATTCATCAGAATATGAAAGTTATCCGAAAAGTACCAAAATATCACCTTAGGCTAAATTCGATACTCCGAATCCAAAAATGAAGTCCATTTTGAGAGTTAAAATTTCTAAAATTTAAAAAGTGGTTATTACTATTCATAACGGCTAGTTTTAATAATATTTTAATAGCATATCATTGTTTAGTGAAACTCGGTATTGCGTACTACACACGCTATCGAGGAAGGTCGCGATTGCGTGTAATGCAAGGCAAGACAAGGATGCGTGTTGTGCAAGCTCCTTTTGGTGTAGCGTACAACACTAGACATTAATAAAATTAAAAAGAATATTTTTTTATAAAATATTGGGCTGTTACATATATGTTGAGATATTGATTTTGAATTTTTTTTGATTGATATGGATAATGTAAATCATATACTTCTAAATACAATGTAAAGGATTATAAAGTGTTGGTTCAAAGTATTTTGGAAATGATAACTATTTACTAAATGGTTTAATTTTATCTTTGGATGATGTTTTATAGGTTAATTAATTATATAAATATATTATGAAACCTATGCTTTGAAAAAAATTATTAAGAGTTTACTAAAAAACCAAATAATAATATTGGGTTTATAGAAATGTATATTTATCTATATTTTTATAGATTGAAATAATTTTTCAACTCTAGGGAAGATAGTTGTAAAATAAATATGTTGTCCTATTATCATCATTTCTTGATGATATTAATGAGTTTTTTTATAACTATTGTTTATGGATTTATAGTCATCAACATTCATCGAACAATGTTCTCTATCACTCCCCATATAAAATTAATAGTTATATTTCTCTTCTAAATCCATTTTTTCACTAATGTTATCCTTTACAAAATCCTAGATTTATGGTGACATTCATATTTCCCTTTCCCTATAATTTAGAAGATGTATTGTTAACCCTATTTTTGATGTAGAGTTTTCAACAATAGTTTATTTTCAAATATCAATCCCTTGATTACTAAGATAAATATTTAATTATGAGGACTTAATTTATTAAAGGTGGGGATAATGTAATTCCCCAAGATATTATAATATTTTCCTTTTAAAATAAATTTAATTTTGTCCCTAACTTGCATTATATGAAACACTATGTAAATATTAGGTTGAATAAAAAATATTTTTTACATGTATTATTAAGGAACACTAATGTTTTCATGCATTACATGCAATTATGACGTACTTAAATTGATTTCATAACATGCATGACTGAGTTTTACCAAACAATAACATATTATTAAAAATTAAAAATTAATATAATAATATATATCCTATTGGTAATTTTTTTTATTTTGAATATTAATAAATAATTTATGAAAATATATTGTTTAATTAATTGGTTACTAACTAATTATAAACAAAAAAGAAACCAAATGAATATATAAAAAGGCATAATTTTATAAAAAATATTTTTAGGATCCAAAGGAATCTTATCTTAACAAATTAAATTAATTACTATTAGTGAATTTTACGAATGTAATATATATAGTATATATTAAATAATTTTTTTACATTCATACAAGAGATTTTACAGGCATAACATAAGAATAAATCAAGTTTTATGATTAACAATTGAATTTTTCTAAAATAAGATGTTTTCCACATTTTAACAGTGCACCTTTTTTAAAACAGAATTTTAAAATTGTATAAATACTTTATAATTCCAAAAGAAATTAATGTTTAAATTATAATGTCAATAATATCTTAGGGTTATTTTTGGTATTTTTTGATTCATTATTTTTTATGAATAGTAAAAAGTAATAAATTTTATTTGAAAATTTATTTGTCATCTATATAATTTATAATGTTAAATTATATTTTAAATTTATTATGATGTCTAATTATTTAAATAATAAATAAATTAATACAATTTATTTCATTTAAATAAATTCCTAATTTATATTGGACATTAAAACATCTCTATCATTTGATCATTTTTTACTTTAAAACCCCACTTTCTTATCCCGTCCATGAGATAAAATTTAAATTAACATCTTCCACTTATGTCATTGGAATTTTGAAAAATGGATTAAATATTTTGAATATTAATAATTAATAATTTATATTATGGTTAATTTAATCTCTGACCAAAAATATTAGTGAATGTAATTAAAATTAATTATTGTGATTAAGAGAAAAACTAGCTTAACAAGGGACTAGACCTTATGATTAAGAGCGAAAACGATAATTAAACAAGTAAAAACCCAATTCTATGTAAATATTTACAACATAAACACCATTATATTTAATGGGGTTCATTATTGGTGGCACATTATTTATGGTATACATCACAATAGTGTTTGTGTTTTTATATTTACATGAATGTCATTACTCCACCACTATAAAAAGGCAATCATCCATACCACTTATTCACACATCTCAAGCCATTTTTATCCTAAAAAAACTAATATAATAGCTACCCAAAATCCCCAACATCATCATATAAGAAACAAAATTGTCATTTAATTAATCCGAATACGTATTTCAACTTGAACCAAAAAAGGTTACCTGAATAAGAGGAAATGTTCTTCATTGACGACTTCTTTTTCAAATAATTATTCCACCCATAGATTATTTTTATATTATGATTATATAATACACTTAGTGTATTAAATATAATGATATGTTTTTATGATAATATTTTGACCTACATTTTCACACACATCCATCAAATCGGATATACAATAATCATTCATTAATACGGCGGACTACCGCCTTACGAACCGATGGAGTGCGTTCTTCCATACCACCATTCATGGTTTATAATAAAGATTAATTTATAGTTTATAAATGAAATATATGATATTTATAATTTATTGAGGCTTATTTAATTCTTATATAACTCATACCTTTATTCTTTCCTTTTTGTGGGAATACGATGACATCGTTTGTAGACATGTGGACTACCACCCCCTCAAAGAAATGTGATTCATTCAAAATTTACATGGAATGTATTGATAATGATTTTCATAAAAAAATATAACATATATGACATTAATATTAAATTATAATTATAATATATATATATTCTATTTAAATTTCATTCATATAAATATGACAAGAAAATGAATGTAGCGTTCATTCGTACGTATAACATAACGTCTCCATGAACGGTGCATTTCATTTATATCTCCATATTTTTGGATTTTAATAAATACATATATAATGAATATATATGATATTTAAATAATGTTTTATATCTTTTATACTATTAAATCATGATCTATTTAAAAAAAATAAAAATAAGAAGTCCAAACATAGTCGAAAAACTAGGCAATTCACAACCGACATAGTGAAAATAATAAAATATAGTTCACAAATGAGTAATAAGATTATATAAGAATTTAATATAAGATATTATAAATATTAGTATGATTATTTTATAAGATAATAAAATTCTCAAAACCATTATAAATGATTTTAAATGAAGTTCACCAGAAAGGAAACACAAGGTAATGGATTCTACTGTCTCTTTTCTTTCGATGATGTATACACCATTTTGAAAAATTATTTCATTTTTATGGTGTATATACTTATCATATATCATATAATATCAGGAATAAATTTATATTTAGGGTATTAATAGTTTCATATGAAGTTATTGTAGAGACCCGAAGCTTATCGTACATGGACATTACATTACTTTTGCGGAATACTTAGTACATAACAAAAACACACACACAAGGATCGTAATAGTTTAGTGTCTTTGGAAACTCGGAATATAATCTTCTAATCCTGGTGAAAGATCTTCAACATCTCCCATAAAGATCTTCTTTTTTTTTACCTAAAACCTTTCTTTATATCCTGGGGAAAAGAAAACATAAAAGGGTGAGCTCAAATGCTCAGTAAGGGTAAACAAAAGAAATATCAATCACATAATTTTCATAAGAACATAACATTTTTGGAAATCTTAACCTGCAAAAGAGAGCATAATTTCATAACATGGGATAAATCATAGTAGTGAAATGAAATCACAACATAAAACATTACTCATTGTGGCATACACACATAATCATAGAGAATCATTTCTTGTTAGTCAAGACTCATTGCCAAGACTATCTTAGTGGACAAAGTCCCTTTCTGAATCGAGTAATCCTCGTTTCAGTCCTGTTTCACTGAACCGGTATAACCTACCATTCCAGCCATGTCTATCTCATGAGATATAAAATCTTTACCCAATGCATTGGAGGGAGATATAGGTCCCACCCATCTCATAATGATACCATTCTTATGTGTGCCACAAAATCATAAATCATACATCATTGCATAACCCATGTAATAAAAATGGGATTCTTAAACAACATGACATCATAAAACCATTCATATAAGATAAAGGAATTCATAAACATAATTCCATCACAACATAGTCAAATCAATGTAAAAATATGGATAGAAACAGAACCCTTTATTATCTTAGATGGAAAATAATTTTGATAAAACACTTGAAATGAATTCTTGAGGAAAATATCCTTTCTTCTTCAAAATCAATTTCTTTTCACAAAACATCATACAATTTTAAAAGAAAGAGATTTTATTAAAAATAGTCATGAAATATTTTGGAAGAAGGTTCATGAAAATAAGGCTTTATAAAACCGTAAAAATCCGTTCGTGCCGTATAAGTTAAAAAAAACATTCTTCGTACTTTTGTCGGAAAAGTCAAAAAGTACCTCGTACGGAAAAACGACAAAAGATTCCTTTCATATTCTTTACTAAAAACTCACCTAAGGGTAAAATTGGATTTAAACTATTTCAAGTGGACGGAAACAATATTACATATTGAGGGAACATGGATGTGGATGATAAAATACATCCCAGTAAATACTTACGAATAAACAATCTCGGATAAAAATGAGATTGTGATATTTCCCTTACCTTAGGTCTGACTTGCTTTGTAAGTGTCCGAACCTCCTGTATAATGATTTAAATCATGTTATTGACTTATTACAGAATCATATTCATTGTTATGATATCATATATGGTTCACTTATGACATTATATTACCCGTTCTTTTGTAAATTCCATCTTAAAGAAGCGTTTTGGGTAAAATCGTTTCATTTATCGTAGGTGTTTTGACTTGTTGTTCTTGACATCATTATTACTTATATCATGATTTACTTACTTCCAGAATATAAAATATGATTTGTATATCATATATATTCAGTATATATATATAAATAATAGGTAGATAAATAATATGAAAAACACCGTTCATGGAGACGGTAGTCCGTACGTACGCATGAACGCTGTTTTCCTTTCCTTATTGTCTTGAAATGGAAGTAAGTAGATGACATACATATGTATATATACATAAATCCAGTAGCTTTATAATTTCATATATTTAATTATTATTTCTTATATATACATTATAATCATTCTTAAATGGTTAACATGGAGAATGAATCTCATCGCGTCGTGGAGACGGTATTCCGTACGTACGCACGAGCGATGATATCATTTCTATAAATATTGAATTGAATTGGAGTGGATTATACAATATATCAGAATCAATATGATGTTGTAATAACTATTTATAGTTATTATTTACACCATTATACCCATCCATGTAAGGTGGTAGTGGAAAATAGATTACACCACAGCGTGGAGACGGTATTCCGTACGTACGCACGCGCGGTGATTTCATTTTTCCGTAGGATGGATAGAAGGTGAATTAGGGTTGTTTCATACTTATAATAACATATCAGTATATGAGTGATACTGATGTTATTACTTCATAATGAAACAACCTAATAAGAAAAAGTGGAAGAAGAATTAAAGATGAAAGAATTGGTAACGGTAATTACCTCTTCTTTGAAGCGCCTTTTGGAGACCTCCTCTTAGGGAACTAAAATTGGTCTTTGAGGAAGACCAGAACCTCTAGGATGTTGCTAGGGAAGTGGAGAAGAGATTTTGGCAGGGGTTGGCCAAGCTTGAGTGCTCAAATTGGTGTGAGGAGGAGGGGGAGGAGGTGTCCTTTTATAAGGGAGGAGAGGGGCACCTTAGGAATTCTTAAAAATATTAATTTATAATAAATCTAACCCCACTTAAAAACCTCCAAAAATGACTCATATTCTAAGATTAGATGAGATAGGGTTGTAATCTCATCAACCAATTAAATTTAGACATGTTTGGATATTATTTTAAACCTTATCAATTAGATTTAACTCTAAGTTAAATAATTTAACTTTTACCGTGTCTTTTTGTTTTCTTTCACTATATGGTTAATAAACTTACTATAACATGCCAAACGAACCCCAAATTGTTTATTATTAATATATATATCCTTATCTAAGTCATTTGGCCGAACCTTAGATTTTTAGGAATAAAATAACAATTAATAATATAATATTTGATTTAAAAACTATTTTGTGTCAATTTTGACACTATTTGATATATGATTTTTGTGAAAGTCATAACAGAATTATATGTTCGAACCAAGTTTATTAAATCAACATTAATATATCATAGTAACCTAGAAAATTAGTGGAATTCAATAAAAATCTCAAATTACATTTATTTTGGTGTTTATAACATCAATTATGTCAATATTTCATTAATAAGATAATTACTGTATCATCGTTGTGTCATAAATAAATTAAATTATTTGATGTCTAAAAATTACAAATAAAATACCATCATGTATGAAATCTTTTTAGCTTTCTAATGAATATTTACAATCGAATTTATATTATGTATAACCCCATATTAAAAATGATTTACTTATTAAACTTTGATTTTAACTATTTTAACCCTTCTTTAAATAAATTAATAATAAATGTCCTAATCTAATCCAAGTGGGCCTAAATGGTCATATTTTATTCCTAAGTTTGTTTTTGGTCGAATTACACTTGTCCAATAGAATTAGGACATGTGTTAGGGTAATAGTAATATCATATTTACCCTTAGTTACCCTATTTACTATTAACCGCGGTAAAAAAAAAGTAAAAAGTTACTATTCACCAAAAATTATTTTCATCTCATTGAACCACATTTTAGTCCTTGATATTAACCGTGTCTCTCGGATTTTCGAAATTCCATTCACAGAAGCGGTAAAATTAAGTTTTATGCAAAATTCAGTTTTTAACCTACCACTTAGTAGTTTCACTATTCATCAAAAATTGATGTTTTTCAGAACAATGCCAAAATTTCATCCCAAGCTATATTTCATATTCCGAATTCAAAAATGAAGTCTATTTTACCAAATTCATAACATAAAAGTTGCATTAATTAATTTTATAATTAAATCCCGCTGTTAAAACAAATAGCGTGTTTTTTAAGAAACAATATCTATCAAAAGATTGACACTTGTTTATGTCTAGTTTAAATGTGAAATTACATCCAAAAATGAAGTTCATTTTGAAAAATAAGATTTATAGAATTTTAAAAAGTGGTTATTACTATTCATAACGGGTAGTTTTAATAATATTTTAATAGCATATCGTTGTTTAGTGAAACTCGTTATTGCGTACTACACACACTATCGAGGAAGGTTGCGATTGCGTGTAATGCAAGGCAAGTCAAGGATGCGTGTTGTGCAAGCTCCTTTTGGTGTAGCGTACAACACAAGACATTAATAAAATTAAAAAGAATATTTTTCATAAAATCTTGGGCTGTTACATTCTACCCCCCTTAAAATGAATTTCGCCCTCGAAATTCGTCGGGGTTATAAATGGTTTTCTATTCGAAAGTTTCCCACATCGTAAAAAGGAATACCAAAACTTGGCTTTAAAAACTAAAGTATGAAATGTAACGATTACCCAAATAAAATAATTGTTGGGTTTCCACATAGGTAAAAATATGGATATGGAAGAAAAATCTAACCATCTTGTTCTGATGGAGAGTGGTAGAGAACATGGCTATGGAAAAGCCAAAAATCACAAATCCATAAATTTGTGATGATATAAGGTACCATCTGATTCCTCAGGTATAAGATCACTAGGACAACATTTTTGGTTTTCAAGATCATTTCCCTAAAGTTGAAAATTTGCTTAAAATAAATACTTACTTTATTTTGGTACAATCTCACTTTTGTTCATGCCTTGAACAATTTCTACTTCATCTCTTAAATAAATGAAGTTGAATTTGTTATTTGTGAAGTGTTAGCAGATTATGTGATAGAATGATGGGTCATTCCAACTGTCTCAAACAAAAGGTTAGCAAAAAAAAAATTATATACATAAGTCGATCTATAGTGAGATTAATCATATATGGTTCCTAAAATGGACTTATACTTCATATATCATACTTCTTAATATAATAAAACTAGTTTCTACTAAACAGGGACTTCCTGTAGGTCAGTGGTAGGCGATAAAGGCCAGTCGCACTTCGGTTGTGGGTTCGATTCCTACAGCCTTGTCCGAAGCGATGGGTTGTCGCCCGTCCTGCAGGTTGTCCCTTTTTCTAAAACTACATTACTATAACATCACATAAATAATATCGAAAAACAAACAATACTAACTTATGTCCAACATAATTCATTCCAATCCTTAGGCTTATCCATAATACTACAGTCCACTCTCATAACAAAGTGAAAACAATTACCAGAGATTTAATACCATCGTTGATCCCCATATATCATAAGATATGTTTTTTTGGTCACATTCCAAACATTCAAAGTCCTTAATCATGTATACTCTTGAATACCCATTGAACCTTAGTGAAAACATGAATGCAGTTAAAAGTTAACACTTTACACATACCAAAATCCTCAAAATTCTATATACTCAAACCATGATATCACTTAGTACTTATATCAATCATGAGCTCATGAATACTATCAAACATTTAATTTTCTCCTTATCCCTTCATTATGCGCATATCATCTACATTCCAAAAATATCTGAATAACCTTTCATGGATACTGGTAACATTAATCATACACTTTCAAAACACAAGGAAAGACAACAGTGTAACAATCCATAGATGTCTCTTTATTCCAAAATTACACATGATAAACATGTAATCATTCCACTACATTCTCAAACCATTGACCGAGCTTCAAAAATTCTTTCATCTCACATATCATTTGTAGTCTCTTCATCATCATCCACATAAATACTACCCATATGACCATACTGATTCTCTTCATGAGTCTTTCCCTTAGGGCATTTGTTTGCATAATGCCCATACATTCCACATTTAAAACACTTAACCATTTTTGATGTCGTAGCAATACCATTATCCTCATCCATGGTGTTAACCGACCCTTTTCCTTTGCACTTACTTGCTTTGTGTCCTTCTTTTCCACACCCAAAGCATCTTCCAGTTCCCTTGAAACATTCTCCTTGATGCCTCTTCCCACATGATTTACATAGGGGAAATTGAACTTTCTTTCCTCTATGATCATCATGGAACTCCATCTTTCTCTTATTAGTCGAGTCAGGAAACATACCAAATTTTACTTTATTGATCATGTTGTGAGATTGCTGATTCGGCATAATAATGATGTTTGGACATCCAAATCCCATTTCATTTGGTTTCTCATGAAGAATACCATTCCATTGTCCATCATATCCTCCATTATTGTGAATCATCTTGTTTCCAGCCATTTTCTAAAACCCAAACAGAATAGTGTTAGATGCAAAAATCGTAATAAAGGGGGAGTAACTTAAATATCTATCATCTTTGGTTTAATCTAATATCGTTACCATAGTTCTAGAACTATATCCTATACGTATACTTATCCTTAGGGGCATCCCTAGACATACCTTAGAAATATCTCTAGGGGTCTCACTAACGTTTTCGCATCCTAGTTTCCAAAGGTTGACTAAACCTTTCCTCTGATACCAACTGTAGAGACCCGAAGCTTATCGTACATGGACATTACATTACTTTTGCGGAATACTTAGTACATAACAAAAACACACACACAAGGATCGTAATAGTTTAGTGTCTTTGGAAACTCGGAATATAATCTTCTAATCCTGGTGAAAGATCTTCAACATCTCCCATAAAGATCTTCTTTTTTTTTTACCTAAAACCTTTCTTTATATCCTGGGGAACAGAAAACATAAAAGGGTGAGCTCAAATGCTCAGTAAGGGTAAACAAAAGAAATATCAATCACATAATTTTCATAAGAACATAACATTTTTGGAAATCTTAACCTGCAAAAGAGAGCATAATTTCATAACATGGGATAAATCATAGTAGTGAAATGAAATCACAACATAAAACATTACTCATTGTGGCATACACACATAATCATAGAGAATCATTTCTTGTTAGTGAAGACTCATTGCCAAGACTATCTTAGTGGACAAAGTCCCTTTCTGAATCGAGTAATCCTCGTTTCAGTCCTGTTTCACTGAACCGGTATAACCTACCATTCCAGCCATGTCTATCTCATGAGATATAAAATCTTTACCCAATGCATTGGAGGGAGATATAGGTCCCACCCATCTCATAATGATACCATTCTTATGTGTGCCACAAAATCATAAATCATACATCATTGCATAACCCATGTAATAAAAATGGGATTCTTAAACAACATGACATCATAAAACCATTCATATAAGATAAAGGAATTCATAAACATAATTCCATCACAACATAGTCAAATCAATGTAAAAATATGGATAGAAACAGAACCCTTTATTATCTTAGATGGAAAATAATTTTGATAAAACACTTGAAATGAATTCTTGAGGAAAATATCCTTTCTTCTTCAAAATCAATTTCTTTTCACAAAACATCATACAATTTTAAAAGAAAGAGATTTTATTAAAAATAGTCATGAAATATTTTGGAAGAAGGTTCATGAAAATAAGGCTTTATAAAACCGTAAAAATCCGTTCGTGCCGTATAAGTTAAAAAAAACATTCTTCGTACTTTTGTCGGAAAAGTCAAAAAGTACCTCGTACGGAAAAACGACAAAAGATTCCTTTCATATTCTTTACTAAAAACTCACCTAAGGGTAAAATTGGATTTAAACTATTGCAAGTGGACGGAAACAATATTACATATTGAGGGAACATGGATGTGGATGATAAAATACACCCCAGTAAATACTTACGAATAAACAATCTCGGATAAAAATGAGATTGTGATATTTCCCTTACCTTAGGTCTGACTTGCTTTGTAAGTGTCCGAACCTCCTGTATAATGATTTAAATCATGTTATTGACTTATTACAGAATCATATTCATTGTTATGATATCATATATGGTTCACTTATGACATTATATTACCCGTTCTTTTGTAAATTCCATCTTAAAGAAGCGTTTTGGGTAAAATCGTTTCATTTATCGTAGGTGTTTTGACTTGTTGTTCTTGACATCATTATTACTTATATCATGATTTACTTACTTCCAGAATATAAAATATGATTTGTATATCATATATATTCAGTATATATATATAAATAATAGGTAGATAAATAAAATGAAAAACACCGTTCATGGAGACGGTAGTCCGTACGTACGCATGAACGCTGTTTTCCTTTCCTTATTGTCTTGAAATGGAAGTAAGTAGATGACATACATATGTATATATACATAAATCCAATAGCTTTATAATTTCATATATTTAATTATTATTTCTTATATATACATTATAATCATTCTTAAATGGTTAACATGGAGAATGAATCTCATCGCGTCGTGGAGACGGTATTCCGTACGTACGCACGAGCGATGATATCATTTCTATAAATATTGAATTGAATTGGAGTGGATTATACAATATATCAGAATCAATATGATGTTGTAATAACTATTTATAGTTATTATTTACACCATTATACCCATCCATGTAAGGTGGTAGTGGAAAATAGATTACACCACAGCGTGGAGACGGTATTCCGTACGTACGCACGCGCGGTGATTTCATTTTTCCGTAGGATGGATAGAAGGTGAATTAGGGTTGTTTCATACTTATAATAACATATCAGTATATGAGTGATACTGATGTTATTACTTCATAATGAAACAACCTAATAAGAAGAAGTGGAAGAAGAATTAAAGATGAAAGAATTGGTAACGGTAATTACCTCTTCTTTGAAGCGCCTTTTGGAGACCTCCTCTTAGGGAACTAAAATTGGTCTTTGAGGAAGACCAGAACCTCTAGGATGTTGCTAGGGAAGTGGAGAAGAGATTTTGGCAGGGGTTGGCCGAGCTTGAGTGCTCAAATTGGTGTGAGGAGGAGGGGGAGGAGGTGTCCTTTTATAAGGGAGGAGAGGGGCACCTTAGGAATTCTTAAAAATATTAATTTATAATAAATCTAACCCCACTTAAAAACCTCCAAAAATGACTCATATTCGAAGATTAGATGAGATAGGGTTGTAATCTCATCAACCAATTAAATTTAGACATGTTTGGATATTATTTTAAACCTTATCAATTAGATTTAACTCTAAGTTAAATAATTTAACTTTTACCGTGTCTTTTTGTTTTCTTTCACTATATGGTTAATAAACTTACTATAACATGCCAAACGAACCCCAAATTGTTTATTATTAATATATATATCCTTATATAAGTCATTTGGCCGAACCTTAGATTTTTAGGAATAAAATAACAATTAATAATATAATATTTGATTTAAAAACTATTTTGTGTCAATTTTGACACTATTTGATATATGATTTTTGTGAAAGTCATAACAGAATTATATGTTCGAACCAAGTTTATTAAATCAACATTAATATATCATAGTAACCTAGAAAATTAGTGGAAATCAATAAAAATCTCAAATTACATTTATTTTGGTGTTTATAACATCAATTATGTCAATATTTCATTAATAAGATAATTACTGTATCATCGTTGTGTCATAAAGACATTAAATTATTTGATGTCTAAAAATTACAAATAAAATACCATCATGTAGGAAATCTTTTTAGCTTTCTAATGAATATTTAAAATCGAATTTATATTATGTATAACCCCATATTAAAAATGATTTACTTATTAAACGTTGATTTTAACTATTTTAACCCTTCTTTAAATAAATTAATAATAAATGTCCTAATCTAATCCAAGTGGGCCTAAATGGTCATATTTTATTCCTAAGTTTGTTTTTGGTCGAATTAAACTTGTCCAATAGAATTAGGACATGTGTTAGGGTAATAGTAATATCATATTTACCCTTAGTTACCCTATTTACTATTAACCGCGGTAAAAAAAAAGTAAAAAGTTACTATTCACCAAAAATTATTTTCATCTCATTGAACCACATTTTAGTCCTTGATATTAACCGTGTCTCTCGGATTTTCGAAATTCCATTCACAGAAGCGGTAAAATTAAGTTTTATGCAAAATTCAGTTTTTAACCTACCACTTAGTAGTTTCACTATTCATCAAAAATTGATGTTTTTCAGAACAATGCCAAAATTTCATCCCAAGCTATATTTCATATTCCGAATTCAAAAATGAAGTCTATTTTACCAAATTCATAACATAAAAGTTGCATTAATTAATTTTATAATTAAATCCCGCTGTTAAAACAAATAGCGTGTTTTTTAAGAAACAATATCTATCAAAAGATTGACACTTGTTTATGTCTAGTTTAAATGTGAAATTACATCCAAAAATGAAGTTCATTTTGAAAAATAAGATTTATAGAATTTTAAAAAGTGGTTATTACTATTCATAACGGGTAGTTTTAATAATATTTTAATAGCATATCGTTGTTTAGTGAAACTCGTTATTGCGTACTACACACACTATCGAGGAAGGTTGCGATTGCGTGTAATGCAAGGCAAGTCAAGGATGCGTGTTGTGCAAGCTCCTTTTGGTGTAGCGTACAACACAAGACATTAATAAAATTAAAAAGAATATTTTTCATAAAATCTTGGGCTGTTACAGTTATTTCCTTCATGGGTATTATAATATATAAAGTTACCAAGTAGTAAATGATTTTGTCTCAATTTACTTTCCATTGATTACTATTTGTTATTTTGTACCATATCATATTAAAAAGGTGTATATACTTCCCCTAAGTCTATTAATATCATGAATCTATAATTATTTTTATAATTTTATGTTTCACTTAGTACTATCTCATCTAAGGGGGTTTGAATTGAAATGAACCAAGTTTTAAATGTTATCATTGCAATATCAATTTTTTTGTGATTACTAAATTTCTCTTGAAATAATAACTTCATTATAATATTTTTTATTGTACATTAAAATTATCTCAATAATAAATAATATCATAGAATGGATATTAATATTCTCTATACCATATACCATTTTTATATATGGTTTTCACTTTCACAGTTATTTTTTTAACTAATGAATTATTAAAAAATCTGCATATTTATACAATACAAATATTTAATGAGATAAACTATTAATTAATTAAATAGAGTATTTTATATATAAGAAATGGTTTTTTAAATTCACTATATTGGTTGGTTATTGGTTAATTCAAGACCCTTGATCCATCGACTATCTCATGGGATGAATTCTGTAACCCTTAATGTTTGTTTCCAAAAAGTTTTAAACTATCATGTGAATGGTAACAATAGTAGAGTTATGGTTATAAAAACCAAATAAGTTTATAAAAATTATGTTTTAAACCATCTTGTGAATGGTATTAATGGTAATGGTTTCATGTGTCTGGGAAGCATAACGTCCAATATTTATTAATTTACTTCCTTTTAGTTATTATTATATAGATGATTTTCATGATGAAAAAATACATGTACTCATTTTATTTTCAATTTGTTGATTACATGGAATATGGGATTAGATATTTACCTTTCTGTATTAATTATTCTTGTTGATTCATTATTACATCCATTGTACTTAACCTTTACTGATCATTTAAACTCACCCTTATTTTATTTCCTTTCCATAGGATTCAAAGAAGAGATATTAGAATGGTTTTAAATGTTAAATTTTATTAAACCTTTTTAATGTATTGTGTTTTATTTTCTATTTTCCCAATGTAAAATGGGTATCATGTATATATATGGTTTTAAAAACAGCTAAACTAATCAGTCCTTTGGTATTTGATTCCTTGTGATCATGCCAATGTAACAAAGTAAGGCATAGAGTCTGAGATTTTCAAGTCATAGTGTTATAGTTGGTATCAAACAATGTTTAGTAGAAACCTTAAAAACCAGCTTTTAGAAAACATAAATTATGGAACATAACCCTAATTTAGTATTTGAGGATATGTATTGAATAACATCTTAATGTTTTGATAATGTAGGGATTATTTTGGTCTTCATAGCTTACATCCCTATCTGGATAATAAAAGTGGATGTGGTTATAGTATAAATGATCCAAGGGGTAACATATCCTAAAAGGTGTGTCAGTCTTGATTCGAGTGTAACTTGGTACATGACAATAGGCCATAATGAGAACCTAGTTTGACCCTCCCAGAGGATATGATTAAAGTAATTATGATTTTATTTACAAATCATTATGAAAGATTTAAAATTAATGATATACCCAGAGAAACAATTATTATGATTCTGAGATTAGCTAAACACAATTTTCTTCCAATTTATTGTATATTTTATTTAATATTGAGATTTCTGAAAAGTAGATAATCTTGTATGTAACATTGTCTATAAATGGAACATGAAAGGAGGAATGTTATCAATACTTGTGCAAAATGTATAGATTTTATTGATGAGAAAACCAATATAGTTGTTATTGTATTTGAGAAAGTAATTTCTATATTTGGGAAGCTTATTCTGGTAATTAAAAATAACCTTTCCTAGTTGGAGAAACCAGTTACAAAATGACATTATCTTACACTAGATCAATTTATGTTATAGAATCCTGCATCATTTAATACGATTATAGCTAAGAAATGGGTTAAGACTCTAGAGAAGATATTTATGGCCTTTGGAGGTCATGAAGAGGAAAAGGTAACACTTACTGGGTAATTACCCAAAGGTGATACTGATGAATGGTGGTCCTTAACCCAAAATACAAGGGATGAAGAGAAAATAAAACTCATGGAATTAAGAACTTTTAAGGAGACATTATTTGATAGATAATTCATTCGCGATAAAAAATTTAGATGAAGATGATATTACATAGATTAAATAAAAAGGATGAATAATGTGTTGCAGATTATAACACTGCCTTTATAAGGTTAGGTAGTCATGATATTGATTTAAAACAAAAAACAAAGTACTGGATTGACCATTACTTTGAAGGGAATATTCCAAGTCTTCGAAGGGTGTAACTTTCTCAAAATATTTCATCACATAATGAAATATTTTTACATGCTATTAATGAAGGGAATGAATAATCTATGTATTATGGATTCAAAGGAAAAAAATAGAATAATGGTAAAATTAAGAAATATATAGATAATGGGAAGAAGAGAATGATGTATTTTTCTTTCATGTCATAATTATGTAAATACACACCCCGAGACATACTTGAATGAAATGAGAGTTTGTTATAAGTTTGGGGAAAAGGACACCATGTTATTCATTGTAAGGGAGAGAATGTAAAATCGAATGAGTAATGCTTCCCCTATACGGATATTGGCCACTACGCAAATTAATTCCAAAATAATCAAGGGAATATACATTCGAATATGGGAAGAGATCAATTTCAAGAACATGTTATTAACTCAACTGAAGTCAAATGATTAATATGATTCTTTGTCTGGATATGATAATTCTTTTCCAAAATTAAATTTTTGATGTTTTTTTCATCAGATGAATTATAAAATAAGTATGTATTGTACTACAATATTATTTCATTAAGAATTTGAGTGTTATATTGAATTTTTTTTAAAGAAGATTGATGACATGGATTGGTTTCCCACTCCAGGTAACCGATGAAATTTATTAAAAAATAAATAGTAACAGTACAAGTTCGAGGTGTAAAACACTTACACCAGTAGGGATTTAAAGACCATAAAACAAAACCGAGAAACAAACAACTCAGATCTGAAAACATCAAAATAAAAGATCACCATAGAGACTGTGATTTCCGGCCATCATCCCAGTGAGTCATCATGCTGCTCCCTTGAATATCTAGAGTCCATAGAGAAAACACATATTTCATAACATCATAAGTGAATAACATTCAAGTCCCTGACTATCACAAAAAAATAGATCACCATTGGCAGTAATCAGAAAATAGAACATGATAGCGAGCAGGTGTGTATCATGAAGATTAATCTATCCATTGATAGAGCCATGAACATCAAGATATTTTATCATAAAAGGATGATTTCCTCAAAATGCTTCTTAATAAGAAAAAAAAAACCTCAACTCAGAATCAGAAGCCGTATGCAGAGAGGCAAAAAAACCGACCAGCCAGAAATCTAGTTCAGAGCATTAATGAATGTAAAACAGGTAGAAACTAGAGGTCTGTCCAAAAACTGAAACATTCATAACCATATTATAGAAACCAATGCATATCCAACCAAGAAGACCAAACCAGAATGGATCATCACAGTCCACCTGCTTTTTCTGCATCTCTAGAAAAAAACTTCAGGCATATCTTCAAGCAATCAAAAGGTTATCAGCAATAGGAGAATGCAGTCAATCAGACACAACAGAGGTCGGGTAAGCCACTTCTCCACCAGAAACCTTTAGTAAAAAAAATGGACAGAAGATAAAAGGAAGTAAAGACTATAACAACCATCACCATCAACCGATGCATATCAAAGAAAGATCACAATCTGTATATCAAAAATCAAAGAAATCCAATAACCAAAAGGATCAAACCCAAGGGATATCCCTAAAGTTGAAGTTAGGATTTTTCTTGAATTCCTCAATCATCCTCATATATATTCTTTTGCTAATATCCAGAGATGTATCAGCATAAATCTGGCGATGAAGGTACTTCCAATATATCAATTAATCTTTCTTGGCCATCCAAGCACAAACCTCATCACTCACATCTTCATCTTCAGGTATCTGGAAAGCATACTTGTATGCACAATCCTTCTTTATGTCATAGTTCTCTTCCATATGAATTGGAACCATTTTAGCCAACTCCTTGGATGACTCAATGCGAGAGGCTTGAAAGGAGTGGGTAACAACTGTCCTTTCTATTTTAGAGAAATCCCTATGCTTCCTAGTATTTTTAGAGTTGGGGGTAATAAAACCATCCTCATCAACAATAGGCTTTTTTCCTTTTCAAGAACTTGATTTGAGGTATTCCTCCTCAATTCCAACTGATGAGTCATCCTCCATTTGAAGATTATCAACATTTCTATCATCATCAGCCTTATAACTAACATCTTGTGCTTCAAGGATCATTCTTTGATCCATTTCAATAGGAACATCAGGCTGTAAATCTTTATCTTGGTTTTTCATCAAGGGTTGTAGGTGTAAATTTGAGCCCGCAACTGTTGTTAAATTCTCCTTAGGTGAGACTGAAAAAGGGCCTTTTCCTCATTAGCCTCCCTAATTGGATGAGAGGTGGAGGCATCAACATTGCTTTGAATAGAAAATGATGGCTGGGAATTTTTGGGTATGTATTTCTCAATCCAAACTGGTTTTTATTTGGGTAGGGGGTGTGATATTTTCTGCTGCTCACACTCATCAATAAAATGCCCAACTCTAGAACACCTCTTACAAAAAGCAGGAACATTTTCAAAGACAACTTCTTGGACATTACCTTTTGAACCATTTTGCATCCAGAATTTCGAGGGAAAAGTTTGTGAAATGTCAACTTTAGTATACACACGAGCAATAGAAGGTCTAGTAAAATTTTGAGCAGAAAAGTATAGTTTAATAGGATGTCCAAATAATCTAGCAATGGAAAAAAGGTCTTTTTTCTTAAACAGGTGAATTGGGAGTCCTGGGAATCATAGCCAAATAGGTACAGTAGGTGGTTCGAAGTCAACACTGAAATTGGTTATCCATTTCAAGACCTTCATACAACAACTAACAAAAATCCAAGAACCCCTCTCCCAAATCCTATAATAATCATCTTCAGATGAAAAATGATGCAGAACATGCAAGGAGTTCAAAAGACCAACCTGGAAATTCTCAAAACCTATGTTATCAAGAGTTTTCCGCAAAAATACAAGAGAAGGCCTATGCTTGATAAATTTTCCAAAAAGAACATAGTGAAAATCTGAAGAGAGTAGTTGTACCTGTTCATCTGAGAAAGCTATGGCTGATATCCCGTGATGGCGGAAATGCTTTGGTTCAAAAGATTTAAGGCCTTTCAGTTCGTCTCTAGGGACTCAATTCATAACCACATCGGCGAAAGATCTGGCATTCTCAACCCCAGTTTGATCGAAGGTGTCAGATTTAGGGTTTCGCCTTCGTTCGCCCGCAGGCGGGTTCTCCAGCGCTTTCATTTTTCCATTCCTTGAGTGTTATATTGAATGGTACTAAGAAAAGTGATTAAGTATCATGATAAACATTTTGGAAAACAAATGACTGAGGAAAAAATAACCATTAATATGTTCATGATATTGAGATAATGATTTTTAATAAAGTAATGATTGATATAGATAAAGTAAACCAGATACTACTAAATAGCATGGAAATGATTCTAAAGTGTTGGATTATAATCCTTTGGAAAATGGGACTATTTATGAAATGGATTATGTTGATATTTTGATGAGGTTTTTGAGGTCAATATTTTACATCACCATATTATTCAACCTATGCTATGAAATACATTATAAATAGTTTATGAAAAAACCAAAGGATAAGATTTTTATGGAAAAATATATTTACATATATTATTTTAGTGTGAAATAATTCCTTAACTCTAGGAAAAATGGTATTGAAAAAAAATATTTTCCGATTATCATTATTTTTTATTATTTCAATGAAAATTTTAATAAATGTTGGTTTAGGACTTGTGTTCATCAACTTTCAATTAAAAATACAATCCATCAGACTCAATCAGAACATAATTGTTGGATTTCTCTACTATTTCAATATTTTTTATCATGTTCTTCTATTCAAAAGACCAGTTTTGTGGCGACCTTAAAATTTCCTTTTCCTTATTATTATAATGTTGGGTTGTTAAAACTATTGTTGATTTGGGGTTTTAAAAAATAGACTAATTTCAAATGTCAATCCTTTGATTATTGAGAGCATGTTTGAATTGTGATGATGTAATTTATTAAAGGTTGGGAGAATGTAACGGCCCAAGAATTTACATTATTTTGGTCATAGAATTAATTTTATTTTTTCCCAATTTGTGTTATAGGAAATAAAAAAGATAAGATAATGTTACAAAAAAAATATATATTATATTCATCTATAAGGAACAATGAGGCTAAATTTCATTACATGGAATAATAAATTTATTTTATTGCATGCGTAAGACGTTAGGGTGAGTTTTATCAAACAATATTACATTAATAATTTTAGAATTATTTATATAATAAGATATATCAAAACAATTAAATTTTTAGTTATGAATATGACTAAAAAACCTATTAAACCATATATTTGAATTTAGTGGCTACCAATTAATTATAAATGAATATTGAAAACACATTAATATGAGGGGAATAATTTAAAAAAATGAAATTTTATGCCCTAAAGGAATTTTACCTTAAGAAATTAAATTAATTAATATTATAGAATTTTATTATTTTAATATATATATATGTATATAATATTAATTAATTTCTTTTATAGTCATACAACATATTTGATTATAATAAATTAGAATAAATCTAGTTTTATTCTTAAAATTGATTTGTTTAAAACATTAATTTCTCCACCATTTAATTGAGTACTTATTTTAAAAATAATTTTGATAATTTTTATAATTTTATAATTCTAAATAAACATTCTTTATTAAATGGTAACATAAAAATTATCCTAGGAATAATTTTTTTTATTTTTCTGTGATGTTTTTTATGAATAGTGGGAAATATGGAATTTTAATTGAAAACTAAATTTTCATCAATATAATTTATAATGATATGGTATAATTTAAGTTTCTTTTAATATTTATTTAGTTCAATAATAAGTCCTTTAATGAAATTTAGTTACTTGGAATCAATTTAAAATTTAAATTGGATATATTTTTTTTTTAATCTTGTGAACATTTTTACTTCAAAACCCCGATTTCTCATTTTGTTTGTGGGAATAAATTCAAATTAATATCTTAAAATTATTTGATTGGAATTTCGAAAAATGGATCCCATATACCAAATAATAGTAAAGTATAATGTTTTGTATGGTCAAATTTATTTTTGAAGAAATATATTACTAAAAATAATTAAAATTAGTTACCGTGATAAAGAGAAAAATTATCCTAACAGGGGAAAAACCTTCAACATAATGGAAATATCACCTAGAAACATGACCAAAACCTATTTTATATACCTATTTAGTACATAGTCTCAATTTTATATATTTTTCTATTATGGGAGGCATATGATGCAAATGAGACATCTCAATAGTGTTTACCTTTTAATATCTATAAAAATGTCACTCCTCCTCCACACAAAAAAGGCATTCACCCCTCCTAATTAATCACACCTCTCAAGAAATATGGATCATACAAATACATACATAATAGGTCCCCAAAATCTATCCCCTAATCATAGAATCCTCACTTTAGGTATAAATAAAAACATGGAATTCTTTTGGTATGGACCGAAATGAGTTTCCTCAATAAAAGGTAACATTATTCAACGATCACTTTTTATTAATTTACATCTCTACACCTTAAATTATTTATATATCATGAATATATAAGAACCTCAGTATCATATATATAATTATATTTTATTATTTTAATATTTATACCTACACCTTCACACATATCGATGAAATGGGATATGCAATCGTTGTTTGTGTGTACGAAGAACTACAACCTCGCGAACTGATAAGGCTCATTATTCCATTACCACATTAAAAGGTTTGTAAAAATGATGGATTTATAGTTTACATATGATATATATGATATTTATAATTTATTTATTCTTATTTAATTATTATATAACTCATAACATAATGATTTCCATTTTGTGAGAATAAGATAACATTGTTTGTGGATGTGGGGAATACCACCTCTTCAAAGTGATAGGATTCATTCACACTTTATGTGTAATTTATTAAGAATTGTTTTGATAAAAATATGCAAAAAATATGAAGTATATATGATAATGAAATTGTAATATATATATATATATATATATTTCATTTTTTTATTATTTTAAATACAACAAGGAAATAAAAGTAGCATTCATGGGTACGTTTGACCTACCATATCAATAAATGGTTCATTTAATTTATATAAAAAACACTTATGGATTATTATAAATATATATATAATGAATACATATGATATTTAAATATTGTTTTATATCCTTGGGTTTATGAAATTAGTTTTTTATTAATATGAACAAAAAAGGTCAAAACATACTTGGAAAACTAGGTAGCTGATACCCTAAATAGTAGAAAAAATTAATGAATAAAAAAATGGATAAAAAGACAAGATAAGATGTTAATATATGATATTATAAATATTATTATGGTTCCTTTATAGGTTAATAACATAATTAAAACCATTATATTTGAGGTTAAGTAATGTTCAGTAGAAGGAAACACAAGTTAAGAGATTATTGTCACACTTTTGTTTCTGTGATGTATATCCAATTTTCATCACATATTTATTTTTAGTGATTTATATAAATACCATATTGTATTTAATATCATGGATAAATTTATATTCATGGTATTTAATGTTTAATTTTAGTTTATTTTTTTCATGGGGCTTATTAATTCAAAATTTACCAATTGGTAAGGGATTACATCTCAGTTTACATTCCATTGAGACTTATTTGTTATTATATACCAATTAAATTTAATATAGTGTATATACTACCCATTTTAATTTAATATATTTTTTCACTCAAAAATCATAGTATTGTAATTTTCACTATGAACTATCTCGTTCAAGTGGTTTTACTTGAAAATTACAATGTGGTGAATGTTATATTTTTTGTATAAACTTTATTTTATGATCGTTAATGTCCCTTGAAGTAATAACTTATTTATGATAATTTTTATTATAAATTAAAATTTTATCAAATATCCATATTCTCATGAAATGGATATTAACATTTCCAATATAACATACCATTTTTACATAGAGTGTTCACTTTGGTAGATATTTTATTAACTGGGGAATGATTGATAAATCAGTATATTTTATTCAATATAGATATTTGGTAAGCCGCATTGTTAATTATTTAAATTGAGTATTTTATATATGAGTAATTATATTTAAATTCAATATATGGGTTGGGGAGAGGTTAATGCATGCCCCTCGATATATTGGCAGTCTCCTAGGATGAATTTATTTGGTGAAAAACCATTTTGGTTTATTTTCAAACAGTTTTAAAGTATATTGTTGAAATCTTGATAGTAGAGTTATGAATAGGAAAAACAAATTCGTTTCTAACTAATATGTTTTAAACCATCTTGTGAACTTTCTTGATGTTCAATGTTTCATGTTCCAATGTAACATGATTCTGAATATTTAATCGTTTCCTTTATTTTAGTTATTAATATGTAGAGTAATTTCACTATGACATAATCAATGGATGTATTTAATTTTCATTTTATTGATTATATGGAATGTTCGTTCTATTATGTACCATTTTTTATTGACTATAATAATTGAATCATTATTAATTCTGATGTAATTATGACTTAATGATCATTTTACCTCACCCTTATTTTGTTTCCTTTCCCCAATCATCAAAGAAGATATATTTGAATGAGTTTCATGGATGCAGTTTAATAGAATTTGTTATGTATTATTTTTAATTTACTATTTTCTCAATGTAAAATTGGTGTCTTGTATGTATCTGTTTTCCAACATTTCTAACAAGATCGATCCTCAGATATTTTATTCTTTGTAATCATTATATTGTAACAAAGGAATCTACTTTAGGCTTTTAGTGTAGGGGTGTTACATGAAAAAACCATGTTAAGTATTAGTGTGATGAAAAATGAAATGATTTTCCTCTATATTAAAAAATGTTTATAGGGTCTGGCATGTGAAATCCTATTACTATAATTATGAAAATTTCTCAAGATATAAATCGTACAGAAAATCCAAATAAGAAAAGGTGGAAATAATGTTTTGTCCATTCTTTTATAAGGCAATGTCCACCTTATTTTAGTGGTTCTGTAGATCCATTAGTTTTTAAGAAATGTATGAACACCACTAAAATGATATTTTCCATTCTCATATGTTCATAGTATTAATAATTTTTTGGAAATATATAAATTGGAAGGTAAAGCTAATCAATAGTGGAATATTATCATGAATATGATTCATCAAGATGAAATTGAATCAATGAAATTTGATGAGTTAAAAAAATTACTTTTCAATAACTACATTCCTCATAGTATTTATTTAAAAATAGAGAAGGAATTCCATGAGTTAAATAAAAAGGATGATGAATCTGTTGGTAACTATGAGAAAGATATTGTGATACTTGAGATGTATGCTTCTGGTATTATCATCTAACATGAATTTATGGTTGATACATTTTCTAGTGGATTTAAAACATGTTTCTAAAAGGATTTAGCCATAATGGACTTTATTAGCTTTTAATAAATCATTAGATGTTCTACCAAGGTGGAAATGAATATTTTCATTACATGTGAATCACTTTATTTTGAAAATGAAATAAATATAGAATTAAATGGAAACTCTAGAAACCATGAAGAAAATAAGATGATATATCCTTTATGAACAAAGTGTGAAAGGAAACATGGAGGAAACATTATTAAGGGTACTGATAAATATTTTAATTGTGGTAAATAAGGTTATCATGAAATGGATTGTTGATGTTATATGAATAAGTTTGCTATTTATGAAAATAGAGATAAAGATTCATATAATGTACCACCCACAATCTAGTGTTTCAAATGAAAGGAGTATCTGAATTATGCTAACCCATTCCCAAATCCAAATGTTAATGATGGTGGATTATTTAGGAAAACAATTAAGTTCTGAGAGAAATTTAAATCCTATGTGATCACTATTTCATATGAATGGTGTGATAACAACATACTAAGAGGTACACTTACCATCCACTCTAGAACTGAAATTTTCTTATTTAAATATAAATATTACCATTGTTTTATGTATAAAAAATTACAAAAGGTATCATGGTACCACCTCAATGATTATATTTTGAATTATTAGTAAAACTCTTACTGGTATGCTGATCAAATATCAAGTATATGATTCTTATCTGGTTGAATTGTTTGGTAACGTGTTCCCTAAAAACCTAATTATTCTCCATCTAGTTAAATTTGATGTTTACTTAAAAATATATTGGATTTCTCTACATAAATCACAAATCTATTTCCTAGTAAGGGAGTAAGAATTGATATTCCAAACCAAATTATGACTATTTATCAGTATTATAATAGATATGAGCTTTTTATTAAGATCACATCCTATGATTCTGGCATGATTCTCATTCAAAAGGCGTGATTATCTCAACTGGTCGAGGAGAAACACAACAACAATTAAATAACGATTAGGTGGAAAATTTTCGATGTCTTCATTTATTATTTTCCTATCCATTCATTGAAAATTAGGGTTGATCTATCATATACACCCATTCCTAGTGAAACACCTATTTTAAAGACTCCATATTGAACAAAACCAATTGAGTTGAATGAATTAAAGAAGAAAATATATGATATACATAACAAGGGATTAATTTTAAGAAGTGTTTATTACTGGGGTGAATATATATATTTTTTAAGAATAAATATATATTTATGGTACTTTATATTTATTTCCATGAACTAAATAATATCAAAATCTAGAAAAATTATCCTATACACCATATTGATGAATTGTTTGATCAATTGGGTAAAGATCAATACGTTTACAAGATTGAACATCATTATGGATGTCATAAATTGAGGTTCAAGGAGGTGGATATTCCAAACGCAACATTCTATAAAAGGTTTTAAAATTATTAGTATATGGTTATTCAATCAAGTCTTAATATTTTCTGTACTATGTTCATGGATTTTTTAAATAGTGTCTTTAGAGATTACCCTAATTAATCATTTCCACTATTTATTGAAGATATTATCATTTATTCAAAGAGTTAAGGAGATCCTAAAGGTCATTTTATAATTTTACTAAATACCCTAAGGAAATATAAAAGCCATTAAAAATCTAAAAAAGTATTAATTTTAGCTATAAAAGGGTTCATTTTTTAGATATATAATCTTAATATAGGGAATATCAGTATATCCCTCAAAGACAAAGGATGTTCAACATTGGCCCAAACCCACCAAAATAAAGGATATATATATTTTTCATGGTTTTTAGAGATATTATAAAACGCTTTTGTATAATTTATCCTGAATATATAACCCAATAATAATGTTAAATCAGAAGGGATCCGGGTTCCAATGAATTTTTGAATGTGAGAGAAATTTTACGGAACTGAAGAGAAGGTTGTTCAGTGAACCTCTTCGTAAATTACCTTATATCAGAGAAGGGTTTTTATTCTATAAATATTCATATAAAAAGGTATTGGGATGCTTTCTCATGAAGAATGACTTGGTAATAACTTATGCCCCATGATAATTGGCTGTCAATGTGAAAAATTAACAAACTCGTGTTTTGGAGTTTGATACATGAATTTTTTCATTAATGATTTGGTGGAATTATATTTATGGAGCAAATATTGATATATATTGATATATATTGATAAATTATTTTAATATATATATTTTCACATAATGAGTTGAACATATTCCAAAGAATATAATTAAAACTGATTAATGATTATAAATTCTTAATACATTTACACTATGAGAAATTGAACAAGGTGGTCGATGCTTTTATATGAATGGATCATGCTATATTATCCCTGATGAGGACCAAAAAGCATATAATATTTATATATTTTAAAATTATAGACTATAAATCCTGAAGGAAAGGGTAAATGTTATTATTCATTAATTAGTTTTCAACCATCTATATAAGTAAAGATTAAAGCGGTGAAAAAGGTTGATGTAGAGTTGTAGAGGAGAGATATTTCAGGGTTTGTATCTTAGTGCTTGGTATGTTAGCAAGTGAAGTTTGAGAGGAAGAACACTAAGGGTATTTTATAACCATTACACAAACCAAAACGCAAATGGGATAACATTACTATAGAGGTCATCATTAGACATACCAAACCATTAAAAGTGCATAATTATATATGGGTTATAGTTTGTCTCTGAACTATATCAAGACACATCATCACCATCAGAGAATATTTATCTATACATAAACATTCAATGATATACATTAAGGATGTTTTAAGGTTTCATAGAGTACAAAATTCCCTTATATATGATAGGGATCCAATTTTACCTCAATGTTTTGGAAAATACTTCAAAAATCTCTTGATATAGAGTTGAGTTTTAGCACTATGTATCATCCTCAATATTATGGTGAGTCTGATATAACCATTAAAACCATAGATTACATTTTGAGTTCTGTTTCTATGGATTCCAATGGTGGTCGGGATAAAAACATTCATCTAATTGAGTTTTCTTACAACAATTGCTTTCAATCAAGCATTCAGACAGAACCTTATGAATCAATCTATTGATAGAAGTTTAGATCTATAATGTAATGTGTGAAAGTTCTATAAAAAATGATATTTTTACCTGAGGTAGATAAATAACTATTATATAATGTTATATCCCTTCAACAAGACATAAGGGCATCACAATTTCCGCAGAAAGGTTATGTGGTTAATCACCAGTGTGATCTAGAATTTGAAGTTACATATAAGGTATATCTAAGAATCTCCCATGGAATATGGTAATGTTGATAATAAATAATGGAAAACTAAATTCTATTTATATTATTCTATTTAAAATTATTTATTATATCGGGATGATAGATTGTCGATTGTTTCTTCCACCAAACCTCTCTCAGGTCCATAATGTATTTCATATTTATCTCCTAAAAAATTACATAACTGATCCTTCACATATACTGAACTCAGAGGTGCTACTACTATAAAATGATATTTATTATGAAGAACCAACAATGGAGATCTATATTTTATATTGAATGTTTGATGAAATTAGACCACTCATCGCGATAATGCTTTGTGCCAGGAAACCGGCTTGAGGAAGTTACGTGAGAACCTTGAGATATAATGTGGCATAAGTATCCTTATTTTTCAATACCACAATGATAGAATTTCAAGGGAAAATGTAATTTTTAAGGGGTTAAAATGTAAATCCCTAATATTTTATATTTTTTTTCTAGATAAATTAAACTTTGATGGCTTTCATAACAAGAAACACTGAGCTTCAATACGTTGTGATTTAATATTAATATTATAATTTAAACATTAATATTATAAGCTATCTGTTAAACATAGTTTTATGAATTTTAATATAAAAATTATAAAATTTAATTATATTTTGTTTATTTAAATAATATATATTTATAAAAACGTACATAATTTTTACTAATGTAGTTATATTTTACAAAAATTTTATTTTCTCAAAAAATATATTTGGTTTGGTTTTTTTTGAAAAATAATAAAATTAATTATTTAAAAATTAACAAAATTTACTTGAAAAAATTAACTTATATTTTGGAATCAAAATTCCAAATAAATATGAGGGAAAATTATTGATAATTTTATGAAAAGATTAATTTTTCAATGAATAATGAAAAATACCGTATTTATTTAAAAGAACCTTTTAATTTAATTTAATTTAATAGTTACATATTGTTTAAAAGAAATTTAAATATAAAATTTCATTAATTATATACTTATTTAATCTAATTTAGGTCCTTATAATAAATTTCAAATTTAATTTTTATATTTAAACTTTCTATACTTATGAATATTTACTCTTTAGAAACTACATTTCATCCCATTTGCGTGTTTAATTTTGAATTTAAATGTTCCACGTATGTGAAAGAAATTTATAAAAATGGATTGAATATTTATAAAAATAAAAAAAATATTATATAATGATTTCATCTTATTTTTTTGGTCAAAATGTATAGTAAAAATAGTCAAATTTAACTAATGTGGTTAAAGTGGAAATACATTTTTCGAAGTATTAAACTAAAGATATAATGGTTAAAATGGCCTATAAATTTGTCTAATTCATATTTTATGTACACTTTTATACCCTATAACATATAAGGTTATATAATGTACAATATTTTTGCCTTGTGGAATGTTTAAAACGTGGTTACACCTCTTTCTTTTCAAACATCCTTGTGTGTCATCTCCCCCACTTATAAAATAGAATCCCCTATCTTCTCTATTTTACACATCCATAACACTTTTATTTGTAAAATACCTACCCAAATATATTCTTTAATTCCCTAAATACATCATATTTTATTTATTCTTATTATTAATCCATTTTATTAAGGCTTTAGTCATAAACTTAATAGATTGAGTATATTTATAATATAATAAAAAAATATTTATACTTATATAAATAAAATAACATGTATAACATCTTACTTTCAATTCCTTGGGAATACGATAATGTCGCTTCTGTGCATGGAAGACTACCACCGCACGAAGCGATGTGATTAATTTTTCACTTACGCATTAAAAATAAGGTAATAAAGATAACTTTCATAAAATTTATATATATATTTCATAAAAATTAATATATAAATGTTATATATTATTTAACTTCCTTTATTTCCCACCAGTCAAAAAATGGAAACAACATCCATGTGTACGTACGACCTACAATCTTTATAGTGATCCAATGTTTATTATATAAGATAGTCTAATGAGTATGAAGGAATTAGTGACATAAGGTAAGAGATTTTCATCACACTCTTTTTTTGTGGGACACATTCCTTACACTCCACTTGTTTTTTGTGGAGTATATAATACCCAATAATATGTGTTGTGACAATAATAAAAAAATCACTGGATATAAATATAAATTTAAGTTTCTATCATTCAGGGGGCTTACAATTCAATAGTTACCCAAGTGGTAATAGTTTGATGTTACAGTCTCATTGTTTTTAGAGATTTCTTATGATCAAGATTTTGATGATGAAATATTATGATATATATATATATATATCAATTAATTATTTAATTTTCTTATCAAATAGATCATTCTAGAAAATACATTTTTTTATTTCATTTTCTTATATTCATTTACTAAATATTCCAAAATATTGTTTTAATGAAAATTTACTTTATTTCTCTCTTAGGCCGAAAACCCGTTTTCTTCCATATAAATTTTTTATAAAAATGGTTTAATGAATGAATTAAACAATTTTCTATGATTATTTAAATATATATTGAAAAATTATTTTAATAATTTATAAAATTATCAAAAAGTAATCTTCCTATACTTTTATGAGTAAGGCTATTTTGACATTATAAAGTTAATATAAAATAAATCCTCATTTTAAGGTGTTTGGAAAATATAGTATTTCCAAACTTAATAAAAATTATTTGTTTCAATAATATATTTAATAATTTTTTAGTTTTTTTAACAAAATTATTTCCTCAATTTTCATGAATTTATTTTTATAAAAATATGATTTTTCAGTCCATGTAATTTCTCTTGATATATGCTCCAAGTGACCTTTAAAAATAATTTTCCTTCTAAGATAAAATCATTTAAAGTTACTTAAGATTTACTGGGGTGATTGTTCAAGGGAACCATCCTTTTTATTTCTCTTAATGGTTTAATTTTTTGATGAAAATATTTCTTTAAAACTCATTTTTCTCATGGGTTATTCTATGATGAAATATTAATGAAACCCGTTCCTTTTACATGGATTTTTCTATGATTAAATGATGAAATGTTTATGTAAAAAATTTATTTTCATTGGTTATGATATGATGAATGTTTTATAACATTATAGAACACATATGTATGATTTTAATTCGGTGATTTGTGGGGCCTATATCTCCCTCCAATGCATTAGATAAATATTTACATCTCATGATGTAAATAAGACTGGAATGGGTTTAAAATTTTCTTCTTTTATTCTAATACTACTATACCCACCTTATGTTAATATCTCCCTTTTTTACCCTTACTGAGCCTATGTGATCACCCTTACACTTCTTTTCCCCTGGTTATGATGAACAGATTATGTATGTTATTTTTAAGAAGGGTGGTATTTAAAATTAAATTTATAGGATATTATACAGTTTAGCTATGAACCAGTCATTTATGTATCCAATTTTACAAAGGAACTAGACCTATAAGATTTTATTATAAGTCATTATGTTATGTATGGAATACTAATATATTAAAATGAAATATATATGTATAAGAAGTTTGGTTCTTCATAGAATCAGTCCCTAAACCATTAAATGGTAAAATTAAAATAAGAAATAAAACAATAGTAGGTACACAAGATAATTAATATGAATATATATAACCTTGAATTGACGTGATGAAATAATACCAACACACCTATATTAAAAGGATACAAGTGACAGGAAGAGGGGAACCAAAGTGGAAGATCCCCATTATCTTTATCTAGGTATAATAATAAATATATGGTTGAGTGGGTTAAAATGAATCCCAAAAAAATCGTCAATACTCCCCTTTAAAAAATATAATCTTAGCCTACATGGTACTTGATATCCCAATATCAGGTACCTAGTATCTCCCTAACAATCTGAGGATCAACCACTGTATCAACCCCACTGTTATCTATAATGCATACCTCATGGTCTTATAGTTGGTTTTTGGTGTCCCTATATTGTCCCTACCCTCCCATTTTTCAATTATAAATCACATAAAATACTGTTTTGTTATTCCACACCCATATTCCCACAAATCAAACATCCTTAAATGCACTCCAAACATGATTCAAATATCATTTCATTTAATTAAATTTAAAATTTTAAACTCATTAATATAATAATGTTAATGGATTACGATCCTTCCATGGATTCAATAATACTTAAATTCATGGGTTTTCACAGAACCATAGGAACAATTATTCACTGTCATTAATTATGTAGTCTCTAATTCATAACTATTAATGGAGAAAATCTTTTAGATAAATATCATTTATACTCAAGACACAAATGGTTATAATGTGATCTAGATAAAAAAACATTTGTATATCTTTATACCCATGTGAAATAATATATGTGTATATATCTATATATATATAAATCATATTATTAGTCATGTAATCCTTTTTCAAAGACATAAAAAACAGCTTAACATTATACATGTCAATCTAGTGTTGATCAACTCATACATTTTTCATTATTTGATATTTATTCCTTAGATTTAATGAATACATATGATGTCATTCATCCTAGAAAATTAGCACATCATATGACACATAAATATGAATAACCATTATTATCCTCAATCAAATTAAATCTTGGGCTATAATTTTATAATTTTCATACAAGAGTAAAATTTTCATCATGGTTAACAAATACCTAAACATATCCAACAATGTACCTAACCACCCCATGATTAAATAATAATCAAGGATAATATAATAAAGGTACGTATTATATATCAAAAGTTTAAAATCAGTTTAAAATTTTATTTTTAATTAAGTGAGAGCACTATTCAGTGGGGTGGTTATGGGTTCACTAGTTGAATTTCTAAGATCAATGGCAGGGTACTATTGGGTGGCCAAGGAATATCAAATCAATGAATAGTTTTATTTGGGCATTTCTATTTCATTTTCAACAATATATGAAGTTATGGTTATGTTGTTTTTTGAAATAAAAAATCATAATAATGTAATATTTGATGAATATCTGATCCAGATGCTCAATTGTGTTTTAATTGATGATATAAGGTTTCTACCTAAACAAATACCATCTAAAAGAGATAAAAAAATCCATTTTTTTTAATATATAGAGTAAGTATTAATGAGATTAGTTGGTACATTATAGTTTATGTGTCCTCTCTCTATGTGGATTATAGTATTTCCTTGTGGACATAAGATATATCTTAAATGATATTAAATTACATAATTCTAGAGTGTGTATGATTGGATCTTCAATTGTTTTCCTATCATATTCCAATTACATGTGGATTATATTGTTTTATTAATATAATATGTGGTAAGGTGTTATATTTTAGATATTATTTTATTACTTATTTTAGATATTAAATATTTATTCCATGTTTTGATGTTTGGATGGTGGTCTGTGTTCCAAGAAAAATAATTTGTATCATAGAATGATTTTAATCTTTCAATAGAGAAGATTTATGTTAAGTGGGTATATAGGAAATTTGAAGTCTTGATATGTTTCTATGGAATATAAATAAATAAAATCTAGGATTTAAAGGTTTCTTGATTTTTTTTAAAACATGAAATTTGAGCATAATCTATATCGAAGTGACTCAAAATCCCATTAAATTTTGTTAAACTAGAGATAAGAAATAAAGGTCTATAAGAGCACTCAAATGGAATACAGTTGGGGGTTTAAAAATGATATTAGAATAAAATATACCATTTTATATCATATATGAGAAATAACTATTGAAATAATTTATACTCTAAACAATATATACGATATTCCTATCAAAACTAACTAGGTGATTATATTATAGAGATATCTAACTCTGGGGTTCAAGGGAAAGTACTTATGTGGGGGTACACACCTAGTATATTGTTCAAACAACATATAATTTGGAGAATTACCTATTGAGTGGCCCATGTGATATATCTAGGGAGGAAATTTTGGATACACGATGTTAATCCCAAGTTCACATCATGTAATTTTCCTTCTTTATTTAATTTTTCCTATTTTCACCCCAGTGTCAAAATTGTAATTCTAAGTACTCAATTATGTGTGTTTTCCATGTATATTGTGATGGATGAATCAATTCATAATTAGTGGTCATAATGATATATTTTTGGATGGTGAGAGTTCAGTAGGGTTTTTTCCATGAGGGTTGGATTCAAAATACACTAGAATTCCAATATAGATTATATATTAGCCAATATAGAGTATTAAATGGTGATATATATTCATTTATTTGGATAGTTTCTTATAGGAGGGATTGATTAGAATCTCTAAGGAGTTCATAAATTTCCTTATGTGTTGGGACTAGTTTCTCAATGATATAGTAATTTATGTTTAGCATATGTGTTTTGAGATATGATCTATTGGAAACAATGGAAAGGGTTGACAACTTTGAATGAAACATAATTCTAGGTGTTTTTGATATCCTAATATGAGACTGAGGGACACTTTAGGATAACTTTGTGGGATAGTTTCTAATAAAGTGAATTGTGTTTGGAACGGTTGGTTGTTGAGAATAACTGTAGGGAATGTTTTATTTTGGCTAGTGTTAAGGAAATATTATGGAGGGTCTAATAATATTAAGGTGGTCATAAGGACCATTGTGAATTCCCCTATTAATGATCTTGTAATTTTTTATTCCTATTAATCACATTGTTGATCAAGGATTAGTTGGTGACCACTAAGGGTTATTTGGGATGATTCATCACTAGGTGTGTTCTATGATTCTGGATGAGCTACTTGACCCCCTCATAGGGTTTCCTGCTCCTATTATGGTCTCTTTGTAGATGGAGGTTTTTCATATGGGCATCTCCGAAGGGATTGGGTGTAATAGGGGAGTCCCATGTTGGATGTCACTTTATGTCATGTCCATGGGGACCATGGGAACCCTTGTTTGGTTTGACCCTAAGGCAGTTCATGGAGAGCCCATGGTGTCTATTTTGTTTAGATTGTGATATACACAGGACATTTTGAGGATAATTAATTTTGGATGAAAGTGTATTTATTTTTTATGTTCATCTTCTTGAACGGTGGGTTTGAGGTTGGATTATACCACATTCTGCAGACCTTTGGTTCTGACATTTGAGACATTTTCTATTCAATATTTTGATTTTACGTAGAGACCATTGGGATAACTTGGATTGGGTATTTCCCCTAAGTTGTTATCAACTACTTGGATATTATTAAAAGGAATTATTGAGATAATTTGAAATTTTTATGAGTCAATCCCCCATTTAGTTTAGGGTTTACCTTAACTAGTGTGTATTGGGGATCATGTAGGGCCAAGATACTCATTGAGTGGGTTTCTTGTGATGTGGTTTCCCTTGAGCTACTAGGGCCATGAACGCTGCGTGCTCCCATATTGTAATTGACCCCTTGGTAATTTTTTGTATGTACAAAGATGGTTACCAATTTCCACTAAAAGACTCTTAGGACTGATGATTTCTCTAGTTTTTTGACCTATATGTCCCCATTGATAGTTTAGATCATGATATTAGTGTCCTTGACCTTGGTAGATGTTATTTTTCATGTGGAATCCTATGGTTACAACCTGGGGTATTTCATTTTTGACCTGGTGCATTTAGATTTCTTGGATCACCTATTTTGATCTAGCAGAAGTATCAAATACCACATGGATCAGTGAACCACGTGATCTAAATCCAAGGATATGGTATAGAATAGGGGCTGATTAACCATAGGTTTCAAGATATAACACTCCAGTTTTATCCACTATTATGTTTATTTTCCAACTATTTTTTTTGTTTCTATTTTATTCCAACTTCTTTTAGTCTTTATATTGTCCAGGAATATCACGTGTACATGCACTTATTATGGTAACAACTTATCGGTCCACCATTGGGGATGACCTACAAACATTTATCTGTCACCCAATATACGTGAACCTCTATGTGGATGAAAACTTGATGTCTTATTTTAGGTTTGATCAAATGTTTCATGGTAGTTCGGTCTGAGGACCATTTTTTCCAGATCGAGTGGATCTACCCATGTGTAGTCTAAGGATTGGGCTAGTGTGACTCGATCATCGAGGAGATAAGGTGTCTGGTTTGGTTCAACATTGGATGTATACTCATTTGTATTTATTTTCATTTTTTATCATCTTAATGGAAGAATAGATATTGTATATTTTTCATGATTTGATTCTTTAGGATTTTATCCCACACTTCATTTATTATATTCTAATTTATTTTAGTTTATTAATTTATGTACAATGATGTTGATCATTGTGTATGAGTTTGGTTATTTTCAGCTGGTGGTTCACTCTTACTAGAGGGTATAGTCTCCCCACAATTCGTTATAGAACCTCACAACTAATTGTCATTCTCTGGCATTTGGGGAGGAATGCTTCATGCCATGTTACAAGTTATATTGTGTGACATGTCATGTCATGATATACTGGTTCATTACAAAACGGTATAATAGATTTTTTATTTTATTATTTTGGAGTTAGTAGATATGTAGTATATGAATATTCCATAACTTGTGATGTATATCAGACTGGTGTTTTGAATGTTAATTTTGGAAAATGAACTCAACGTTTTCATAGAATGAGATTTTGGTTATTGCTATTGATTTTTATGGATGCATGATTTCAAAAAGTGTGATGAACATGGGATTTTTTTCTTGTTTTATTTATATTTTTTTATTTTTTCCTATGAAAAAGAAACCATTTTTCATTCACCATTATAGTCATATAGGAATCCTATTAAATATTCTAATATATTGTGTTTTAATATATATTTTCTTCATATTATAGGTCTTATGGGTAAGGTGGTGAGAGGTTTATCAAGGGTCGAGATAGTCCCTTTGATGTGGGACACATAAAGACTAGTGTGTGTGATAATTGGGATCTATGTGCCCTTTTGGTGGCTCGATGAGGAAAAGTATTCATGAGGGATCTTTTTATTAGGCTCAAATTCCCTTGAGATGGTGGGTAAATTGATGTCCCAGGTTCATGTTCCTTGGGAATGAAATTTTCTTACCATGTGTTGTCTTCTAGGTCATGTAGTGGAGCCCATGTGCCCACCATCACTAATGAATTGAGTGGGTGTGGTTGTTCTTCCTTTTTGGGGCTGTTCAGGCATGTTATCACTGGGATTTTTTTAGGATTGATGATTCTTGTTTTCTGGTAAGAGGAGAAATGGATATGAACCATGTCTTATGGATGGATTGAGAGGACATTTTTGTGTTTTTCTCTATCCTTTTTAAGTTTTGGTTGCACTATGTGTATAAAAGGGGAATCATAGTTAGATGTGTGTGGTTTTGGATCAATTCCTATGTGGGCAGTGGTTAAGTGGTTGATCATTAAATGTGGGAGATGAATCAATGTTAAATAGAGTGCCTAGGTTTTTTTTGGTTTATCGGAACTAAACTATGTGAGAATCATGTCCTGTTTACTTAGGCACATTAGTCTAGTTTTATAAGGTCTTGGACCATGTGATTGCGAGTCAAGTTTCTCATTTTGGAGTGGTTTAAGGAAATAATTATGGTGGGGAGTTCAGAATTATATTTTAGAGGTAGTCAACCTCATTTTAAGTGGTTTTGTGAGTAAAGAGGTTGTGGTATTCTAGTGCTCAACTGTGAGTGTTTTTTCAATAAATATAAATTTCATTTAGTAATGGACATATCATTGGATTTTTTGTTTTTCACTGGGCATTGGGCTGATGATAAGGATACACTAATGGTGTGGAGAAATTTTTTTAGAACATATGTCGATGTGGGAAATAGTTTGTGACACTGTGAGATTGGTAATTGGATGGTGGATATATCATTGGTTTCACCTATTTATGGGTGAGCACATATCTACTAACTATTCACTAAGGCTTCTCATGGGTGAGAAGCACTTTGGTTTGATGAGTTTGTGACAACCTATGTCATCATGAGCTATGAATATCAAGGGAAATTTTTTTTTTCTAGATACAAGTTTGAGAAAAAATTGTTATTTATCTTGTGAGATGATCTCAAATAACATTTTTTACCATTCAGTGGGACACATAATGGGGTTTTTACACTAGGATATGAGTTTTTTGGAAATCAGATTCATTCAAATTTTTACATAATATTTAATATCTAATTAATTAAATATTAATTTATTTTCCCATGTTCTTTCATTAATATATATTAAAAATAAAATCATATTCAGTTTATGAATCTATGTTTATGTCCATAATGGGGGTTTTACTTAGGAGGGTTATAACCTTGCATTAGGTATCAAGACCATCCTTGAGGCCCTTTCTTATTCTTTTTCTTATTTTTTTTTCATTTTCCCATTTTCTTTTTTTCCTTTTCCTTTTTATACCCTTGATTGTGACACACTCCCAGGGATCTATCCCATTTGGGTTCTTTTATGGAGAGAGATAATGATAAATATAGAAAGATTCGGTGGATGGGTAATGGGGGATGTACCATGGTGATGGTTGATTCATGTTATATCGTCTTGCAACATCTGCAGATCGTGGATTGGTATAAATTGTTGGCGTTTTCCACTCAGAGGTAGTATTTTTTTTGTGTTTCTCGCCATAAGTCAACATTGTTTATTGTTATTTTTTAAATCAATGTATGTGTTTTTGGGGGCCCTAATGGGTTGATCTGGGGATTTTTTAGGGAAATAGAGCCATTTTGGGAGCTTTATATTCTAAAAAGCTATGTACACGAAATCCGGTATAGAGAAAAGACACAGTGTCTTCTCCTTATTATGGGAAGATTAATTTTTAAAAACATCACACCATGTATCTAGGGGTACCTGGTATGTAGTGTTATTCTAGGATATGTCTGAGTAATCTACAAAAAACCATGTCTGGGGGTACATGGCCAGGTATGGTACATGACTACTCCCCATGTGGGGGGTATGCCATGTAGGGGTACACGACTAGGAATAGTGCATGGAAAATTACAAGAGTGAGTACCTATATGGGGCTATACATCATGTATAGGTTGTAAAGAACATGTGGTCATGCGTTTTAATTAGTGAGTGGGGTTGGGATATATTGGAAGGTACCCACGTGGGGGTGTACAACATGTATGGGGTCCAAAATTCATGTACACTGGAAACAAACATGCTAAGTGGCATGTGGAACCTGACTAGGGATGAATTTTTGGATAACTGAGATGTACCTCAACTGCACGTCATATGAATGTCCTTGATATGTTTTTCATTTTTTTAACTGAACTCAGAATTGGACTTTTAAGGATTACATTCTAATCATTTCTTTTATGCAGATCACGATAGAGGAATCCATCCAATGTTTAGATTATATATAGATGGTGTTTTAGAATATGAGATTTCAGTTTGAGGTTTTCCATGAGTTTTGTTTTTAGAATCATTCTGGTGTTTGGGTTGTGATATGTGAGTCTCAGGTGATGGTTGTGAGCTCAGTGATCATCCTATTTTGAGTGTTCTATAGTGATCTACTTGAGGTTTCTAAGATAAATAATGAAAGGCTAGATAAAGTTGTATCTATGATGAGATCATGGCTTATAGCTCTATGTGGGGACCAATTAATCAAGGTTTAATCATATGTGTTTTAACTTATGTATTTGGAGACCATAGCTATTGGAGCCCTTGGTATGGGATAATGAATTTTCTCGGTTATGTTGAGCTTTTTAGATGAGTTTGAGGGACTATTGGGGACATCCTTATGGGATAGTTTATGATCATGTGATTAGTGGATACCATAATTGGTAAGTGAGAATTATCATATGGAATATTTTGTTTGTTTTTATGTGGAGGAACCACTCTGGAGAGTTCCATGATTTTGAGGTGGTCATGAGGACCATTGTGAAAACTTCTATTAGTATGATTTTTCTTTTGGATGCCCATTGGACATATTGATTATTGAGGATTATTTAGAACCTAATGGGGACTATATGGGATGTTTCAGAAATGGGAATATAACACCCTAATATTTCACCATACTTTATCATCAATACCTTATGCTTCACACAACACCGACTTGGATTGTATAACACACAAGATTGTGTTTCTATGAAACATCACTTTTGTTTTAAAATTATTTAAATGATATATTTATAACCTATCCATTTAACATAGTAACATAAATAGTAATAAATAAATTTTTAGTGATATTTAAAGTGTTATAACATAAATAAAAAATACTTTTAATGAAATGTATATGATTTGGTAAAACCGTTATATGTTTAGAAATAACTTTTTTCTTAAATGAACTAATTTTTTATGTCCTTTTGTGGAAAATAATAAAATTAATTTTATAATATCTTAAAATTTTAATTCGGTAATATATAATTCATTTCCGAATTAGTAATATCAAAATTATCTTAAGGAGAATTTTATGTATTTTTTTAAAAACATTCAATTTTTAATGAATAGTAAAAACAATAAATTATTATTTAGAAACTGAATTTTTCATTTAAATGATTAATTGATGTTAAATTTATTTTAATGTAAGAATGTATTAAAATAATACATATATTAATCCAATTTAGTTCATTGGAATCATATTTATAATAAATTTATATATAAAAAATCAATGAACGTTTTTAACATCATTTTACAGGCCTTCTAGACACTTTTATTGATTAGCATTAAACGTAATTTTACTTATTCTTTGAATTGATTTTTAAAAAATAGATATATATGGTTGTAATTAGTTTTAAAAATGTGTTCTAATAGGAGAAAAGTAATTTGGGTGAATAGAACCTTTTGAGTTTTATTTATCATGTTTAAAGGTAAATAGGGTAATTAAAGGTAAAAATAATATTATAATAATATAAAACAACCATTATAATTTTTAAAATTTCACTGGATAAGTTTTTTTCAACCAAAATAAATCCTATGTAAAAAATATGATCCTTTTAATGACACTTGTTCTAGTTTAAGACATTTATTTTAATTTATTTAAAGAATAGTTGAGAGTCTCATATTCAGATTTTAAAAAATAAATCATTTTTACTACCGGGTTATACAGAAGATAAATTATTATATAAATATTAATTATAAAACTACGAAATTTATGAAAATAATTATAATTTATTTATAATAATTATAAATTAAATATTTAATTTTAATTTTGAATTAATGATGATGTAGTAATTGTTTAGTTAATTCTGATATCAAATAAATGATATCAAAAATATTAAAATAAATATAATTTGACATAATTAATGACATACACTAATTTTATATATATATATAACAATTTATTGATACATTGTAATTATTTTCTTTATGTTATCCTGTTATTTTAATATTTTTAGAAATACAAATATTGAATAGTATTAAAATTGAGATAAATGATATTTTAAAATAATTACTATTTTATTCAACGATATCAATGTCATAAAAAAGTACGGTTTGGAAAAATAACTTGGATAATGTCAAACATTTCATAAATGATCCAATTTGGTCTTTTTTGGTATTTTATAGTAACTATATTAACCCTATAGCGTAAAAATACAAGAAGACGTTGTAAGAGTTAAACAGTTTAACTAGGGGTTAAATCTAAAAGATATTGTTAATTTTATGATGTAAACATATATAAATTTTATTTTTTTAGAAGATTTAGACCCATAATCATCCTATTAAATAAAATAAATTACTTTTGTGCTATTTGAAATCGAATATAAATTTATACTAAATTAATATTCTAAGATCTTCCAAAGTTGCCCCTCACCTCTCTTATGAAAGGGAACTTGTCCTTATCTTTAATTAACACATACAAATCCATTTTTATCATCCATACCCTATCCCTTTCCTCTTCCATATTCCATCAATACATTTTAGAGGTCATAATTTTGGCATAAATCCATCCAAAGTAGTCCTTTTGTGTAAATAAAAAGGAGATACCTGAAAAAGAGGTAATTGTTGTATCACCTCTTTCAATGTTCTTTTATTCATCTACTTCATATTCCAATGTTGTTTCAATAATAAAGTTATTACTCCATCATATAATATATTATGAGGTGTTTTTATTATTATGTGACAAAAAAATTCTTCCTTTTACCCATCGTAAATAACTATATCACTATACGTGTGTGGTGTATGTACAGCCCATATTATATTTGATATAAATAATACATGTATCTTCATGGTATTTAAAAATTCAGTGGAACATATTGGGATTATTATTTATATGGTCAATGTGGTATGTGATGATTTTAATGTTTAATTAATTAGTCCTTTCTCTATTGAAATATTATAGTTATTATTTTCTATAACTATTTATATGGATATAAAAAGATTATAATGGAAATTTTATGTCGATTTTTATGTAATTCAAATGTTTTAAAAAATGAATATTTTTAATATTTTATGCAAGGGACTCTTTAACCAAAAAAATTAAATGTTTTAAATATTTATTATTCTAAATGTTTCTCATTAATGTTTATGATTGCAAAATGGGTTTAAGGATATATTTATATAAACATAAATGTTTTAAAATACAATTTATATCAATATTTTCAAAGTGGTATGGGACAATTTGATTAAAAAATATATCTTAAAATGTATTATTTAATATGTAAATGGATGTTGAATAAATGATTTCCATGAAAAAATTGATTTTTTATCTGAAGATATTTTTAATGATTTTATCAGATTATTTTCACCTACGTAAACATCATTTGTTCGATTTTATGTCTAATTGAGTTTGATATCATATGCTAAAATCCCCCATAATGTATTAGGTTATTTTTGATAGTGGGTGTGATATTTTGATATCATTAATGGTTTATGGTTTAAGTATTAACATTTCATATGCTATTTAAATTAAAAATGATTATATTGGTTATGTTTTACCATTTTCATATGAGGAATGCATTGGATTTAGTATGTAATGGGTTGAAGACCAGTTAATGAATTCCCCTATGGGTTAGGGATTGATTAATGAAAGCCTTACCGCTTGGGTACCAGTAAATGAAATCCCATAAATGCATCTATAGTTCTCATGAGACAACATAATTTGGGGTTTGACTAACAGCGTACCCATTTGGTCTTGGTTGGAAGCCTTTCTAGTATATCAGAAATTAGGCATTCCCTCATTATGAGATTAGTTATTGGTATTACATGTGATTTTTTGACTAGTATAATATCCAATTGAATGTTTAAATAGTTTTATTTTAATTATTCTATCCATATTATACTAAAGGTAATTTTTAAAAGACTTGTGTTTTAATTTTAAACTTTTCTTAAAAGGTTATGATAATTTATGAAAGATTCTATGGTTCTATTTAAAGATACCAAGAATTGGAGCACACCACTTTAATATATTTTACTTTCTATGGATTTTACGAAGTGTATTATGATTTATATTAAGGGTTAAACTAGGATAATAATGGATTTGTCAAAGGCTCATATATGCTATATTTTATGTTTAAACTTTTAATATAATTTTCATGTTTGTAATATATTTTCAAAGACTACTAAAGTGATCGACCCTTCAGGACATGATTCCTTTTAATCATGCTAATGTATTTAAATAATTCACTAGATCTAGGAATTTGGGGTCGGGGCATTATAGTGGGTATCAAAAGAAGTTTAGAAACAACCTTAAAAAGAAGATTTAGAAAACTCAAATTAGGGATCATAATCCTTTGTCAAAATTTAAGGATAAGTATATAAGAAAATACTAAAATTTTGGTAATGTAGAGATTATGTTGGTATTACTAGAAAATACATAAATTTATGGATACTATTAGTTGATGTGGTTCCGACACAGATGTACCTAGGAGTAATAACTCTGACAAGGTGTTCTAGGCCAAACATGGGGTAACCCGGTACATGACAAAGGGCCTTACTATGCACCTGGTTTGACAATACTAGGGGATATTCTTAAGATAATTCACATTTTCATTACAAACCGTAATGAAGGATTTATTTGTAAATATGTCCCCAAAGAAAACATTTTTATGATTATGTGATTAGATACGTGTAAATATTGAGTTAATGATTATAATTTTTCTAGTTCATGGATTATACATTAAGATATGATCTTACATATTGTATATTGTCATATAGAAATGGCACCCAATAGAAGGAATGAGAAATCCACTAATAAACATGATCCAATGAGTAAATATAACCATACCTTTCTTGTCCTTAAGCCAACATTTTGAAGGGAAATAGTCTCCATATTATTCTAATCATATGAAGAAAGAATATCATGTGTTAATAAGATATTTAAAGAATTTTCTGAGTCTTATGGATTTGAAAAAAATCAAGAGAAGAAGAGGATGATAGAGAAAATATGGATAAAAGGATTAAGGGAAAGAAGTATATTCCAACATATGATAACTATGGAAAGAATAACCTTGGTAACTTCTTGACGAGAATGATAGTTTGTTATATGTATCGATAAAAAGGACACCAAGTTCATGATTTAATGGCAAAGAAAAACGTTTCCAATATACAATGTTGCATCTTCAAGGAGACAAGACACTATGCGAATCATTGTCCCAATCGTCAGAGTATACCCCATTTGATGCTATTGGATAATAATAATAATAATTTTATAATACTACCACAGATGAAGATGAATGATTAATATACTTATGTTATCATTAAAGAATTATTTAATTTGAGTATTGTATCAATGATGTACTAGTTATATGAATTATGAAAATAAATTAGGATTGTACTATAATAATATTTCATTAAAGATTTGATATTGTATAGTCGAAAGTTAAGTGACATAGTTTCTAGTTATTTTTTTCAAAATATATGGTTGAGGGAAAGATAAGCCTTAATATGTTACTAATACAGAAATAATGATGTTGGAATAAAGAGACAATTGGTTTGGATAATGTATATTGGATAATATTGATGACCTTGGAAATCATTAAATGTCTATTTATTCCATCATTGTTTTCAATTAAAACATTTGTTATCATAATGAGTATATCCACTATTCTATGTTTTATATAAATAATAATGAAGAACAAACATATTAAAATAGTGTTTTATTACTATTTAGGGTATTTCCATGATTTTTTTTGAATACATGATGAAGATATTCACATGATAGTTATGTGACAAAATGATTTGCATTAGGTTATGTTAAATTCCTTATAAATTTTTGGATAGTGAGTTTAGATATAAGTTATTTGGATAAGTCTAATAATTAAAATGGATCAATTTAGACATTTGATAGTTGTGTTTTTTGCTTAAAAAATTCAATAATATAATTTTTGGTTTTTTATAATAATATAGTTTTATGAAATGGACAACCCATAGGTCGGTTGACAACCGATCGCATCGGACAGTGCTGTAGGAATCAAACCCATAACCAAAGTCTGGCAATGATTTATCCCCTAGCATTATCCTACGCAATGTTCTAGTTTGTAAAACATAGTTTTTTATTTCAATGCTATGATAGATGAAGTATAAATTAATTTTTAGAACCCTATATGATTAAGATAAATAGAATATTTTTGAATTTTGTTATTTTTGAATAGAAAGATCTGATTGTGGTAGAAATTAGTTAAATTATGGAACTCCACTTTTCATGTTAGTATGATACCTTTAGTTTTTATTCTATATTATAAATTAATTATTAAACTCTTGGGAAAATATTATAAAATAAAAAGGTATTCCTAGTACTTTCTTTTTGAGGAATCAGATAGTCCACTGGATCATCCCTAGTATATGTTATCTATAGTGACCGTTGTAATTTCCATTCTCTATTTTAAAATAGATGTCTCATTAATACTTTTTCTGATGTGGTATTTCGATAAATATATTTTGAGAAGTCCAACCAATAGTTTCAATTCTTCGTTTAAATTCCGAGGATTCCATTTATTGAATGACAAGAAACATAACACTCAAAAATTTCATGGTATGTTATCTTCAATAGATTTATTTCTACACAAAATTGACTTGGCTTGTGTAACACACAACATTGAGTTTCTGCGAATCAACACTTTAGTCTAAAAATTATTTAAATGATATATTTATAACTCATCCATCAATTATAGTAACATAGATTGTAATAAATAATTTTTAAACATTATTTATAATGTTTTCAAAAAAAGAAAGCATATTTATAATGAAATGTATATGTTTCAGTAAAATAATTATATGATTAGAAATATAATTTTCATAGAGGAAATACTTTTTATTTCTTTTTGTGAAAAATAATAAAATTAGTTTTAGACACTCATAGAAATTTAATTTGACAAAAACCTAATTCATCTTTGAATTCGGAATATCAAAATTACCTTAGGGTCAATTGTTTTGTATTTTTCTAAAAAAAATTCAATTTTGGATCAATAGTAAAAAACGATGCGTTATTGTTTTAAAACTAACATTTTCATTTAAATAGTTAACTTTTATTAAATTTATTTCAATGTCACAATAGATAAATAATACATATAAATAAATCCAATGTAAGTAATTGGAATAATTTTATAATTGAATTAGATATTAAAATTTGTCGAACATTAATAGTGTCTTTTTACCTGCCTTTTGGCCATATTTACATATTAACATTAAACATAATTTTACTAGTTCTGCAAATTTAATTTCAAAAAAAAATTGACATATATTATTTTAATTTGTATGAAAAATTTGGTCTAATAGGATCAAAATAATTTGTGGTCAATATTAACTTTTGAGTTTTATTTACCACGGTTAATGGTAAAGTTGGTAGTTAAATGTAAAAATGTTATTATAATAATATAAAATTACACTAACACTTGTAATAATTTCTTTTGATACGTTTTCTCAGCCAAAATAAATCTTAGGTAAAAAATATGATCCTTTTATAAGACCATGTGTTCAATTAAGATGTTTATTATATTTTATTTAAAGAAGGGTTAAAAGTAAGATATTCCTATTCTATTAACTAAAACAGTTTTACTATAGGGTTATACATAAGATAAATTATACTCTAAATATTCATTAGAAACATAAGAAATATATCTACATCATGATTATTTATTTATATTTTTTAGATATTAAATAATTAAATTTAACAATGAATCAATGTTTATGTAGTAATTGCATAATTAATTGAGATATCAAATAAATGATATTAAACTTATTAAAATAAATTCAATTTTAAATAATTAATGAAAATATTTTGTTGGATAAATTATAAATGTTAGTGACTTATTTTAAGTATTATTCCAATGTTATCATGTTATTTTTATATTTTAAAAATTATAATACTGAATAACATGAAATTTATATAAATGATACTTTAAAATAAATACTATTGTATTAAATGATATAAAAGTAAGAAAAAATGATGGTTCATACAAGTAATATCCATAATGTAAAATATTTTATAAATAATCAAATTTGGGATCTTTTTTAATTTTATATTAACTATATTTACCCTATAGTGTTAAAATACAAGAAGACCCGATAAGAGTTAAACTATATAACTAAGGGTTAAATCCAAAAAATTCAGTAAATTTAACAACCTAAACATGTCTAAAATTAATTTTATGAGAGGGTTTATATACCATCACAATTTCTAATAAAAAGACATTACTTTTGATCTATTTGAACCCAAACATAGATTTATAATAAATTAAAATTTTACGATCGTCCAAAAGTACCCGTCACCTTTATTATAAAAGGGCACTTCTTCTTCTCTTTAATTCACAACTCGAAAGCCCTTTTCTCAAAAAAAAACCTAGCCATTTCCTCTCCCAGCATCCCTCACAACATATTAGAGTCTATAATTTTATAATTAATCAATATTATGGAGTCCTTTTATGAAAATAAAAAGGAGATATCTGAAAAAGCAGTTACTGTTTTATCACCACTTTCAAAGTTATTTTCTTCTTTAATTCATCTTACTATGTTTCTTCCAAAATAATGTAATAAATATCACATATAATATATTATGATAAGTTTTTATTTTTATGGGACACCCATATTCCTCCTTTTACCCATCATATGAAAAATGATGTCACTATGTGTGCGTACTTATGGCTTTCCATATCCATGTCGTGGTGTAAATAGTTTTCCTATACACATTATTTCTATGGGTATAACGATGAATATAAAGGATTTAAATAATAAATATAAAAGGTTATTTTTTCTCTATAATCAATATTACATCCAACTACATACCATATAACCATTAATGTAATGATATCATCGCTTGTGCGTACGTATGGCTTACTGTCTTCACGACACGATAAGATTCATATTCCTCATTAAAAATTCAAGAATTATTACAAAAATAAATAAATAATTAGTATTAAATATATTAAATAATAATTATAATTTAATATATATATATATATGTTTGTGTGTGTGTGTGTGTATATATATGTATATGTACATATATTTCATTCACTTACTTCTATTCAACACGATAAGAAAAGGAAAACAACTTCCATGCGTACGTACGACCTACTGTCTCCATGAATGATGTATTTCAGTTCATATATCTATGTATTATACATATTTATATTGTGAATATATAAGATATATAAATAATTTCATACATTATTTAATTAGTTAAATAAATATCTATGTAATATGATCAAAAATAATAAGTCAAAACACATACAATAAAGAAAGCGATTATTGCCCGAAATGTTGCATCAATATGAAAATTATAATAAACAGGTAATATAAAGTCATAAAAAATAATATATGATATAATAAATATTATTATGATTCTTTTATAAGATATTTACATGGTTAAAACCATTATACATGAGTTTCAGACACATACAGTGAGTATCAACCTTAACATAAGGGAATTTCTATCTCATTTTTAATATTCTTGATATATAAGCCACATTCACCACCCATTTCTTATGTGTGATGTATGTACTACCACTATTATATTTTATATAATTAATAAATTTATATTTAGGGTATTTAAATATTCATTTTAAGGTATTGGGATTAATATTTAAATGCTCAATGTGGTATAGGATGCATTGAATGTTTAAAGAATTACTCCTTTATAAATTGCAATACTATTGATATTATTTTAAATATTTATTTATATAGATATAAAAGGATTATAAATGAATGTTTGGTTCTATTTTTATGTGCATTAAATTTTTTATAAAAATGAATGTTTTATTGTTTTATGTAGGGGACTCTTTAACTAAATCAACTGTGTAAATGTTTTATAGATGTATTCTTCTAAACATGTCTCATTAATGTGCATGTTTTCAAAATTGTTTTAAGTATTTATTTGAATTAACATGAATGTTTAAAAATGACAATTCATTTCAAAAATTTCAAAATTCCTATGGGAATATTTTATTGAAAAATCTCTTTTTATATTTATTATTTTATAAGTACGCTAATTTTGAATAAATAATTTCAATGAAAAAGGGGTTTTCTCTACATGTATTTTTAATTATTTTATTAGAGTACTTTTATTTTATTAAAAATTCATTGTTGTGTTTTATACTAAATTGTGGTTTATTTCATTCAATACAGTCCTCCATATTGTATTATGTTATATTTCACTACATATGTTCTATTTTGATACCATTAATGGTTTATAGATAATTTATTAACATTTCATGTGCAAGTTTAAATATGAATGTTTATATTGGTTATGTTTCACCCTCTTCGTAAGAGGAATGCATTGGAATTTTTATTTAATGGGTTGGGGACTAGTTAATGAAATCCTTATGGGTTGGGGACTGGTTAATGAAATCCCAATTGGTTAGGGACTGGTTAATGAAAGAATCTTGAGGCATTTATAGTTCTCATGAGACAAGATAGTTTGGGTTTTGACTAACATCTTACTCATATGGTCTTGGCACGAGGCATTGAGAGTATGTCCGACATTATGAATTCCCCCATTATGAGATTCGTTTTTGATATTACATGTGTTTATTCAAAACATAGAATATCCATGTGAATGTTTAAATGAAATTATTAGATTTATTATTTCCATATTATGATGAATGTAATTTTTAAAGGTCTTGTGTTTTGATTTTATACTTGAATTAAAAGTTTACAATTATTTGTGAAATATTATACTCTATTGTTTAAACCTAAAAAGAATCTACACTCACCCCTCTATTATGTTTTATTTTCCCAAGATTCAAGGAATCATTTTATGAATTATATGGAGGGTTAAACTTGGATAATAATGGAATTATCAAAGGATTATAAATGTTATATTTTATGTTTGAAATTGTAATTTAAAGTTCATTTTTATAATCTATTTTCCATGAATGCTAAACTGATTGGTCCTTCGGATTTTATTCCTTATATTCATGCCATTGTAATAAAATAGTGAACTGGATCTAGGCATCTAGGGCTGGGGAACTACAGGGCATGTCCAATGATATTGGGTAATCTAGTGGAACCCCTTATAGGATGAAAACTTAATGTGGACTTTGGGATAGTTGACATTGATTCTATGGGCATGGAATGGGAGCTTGGGTGGGGAAAGGGAGGTATGTGCTAGAGGCCACTTTATATTGTGTCCTCGAGGACATTGGGATCCATGTGTTTAGATTAAAGATAATGTGGCTTGTGTAGAGCCCAGGGTGGTTGTTTTCTTGGATTCTGAGATCCATGGTACCATGAGAGCCTCGTGTTTGTTGTTTGAGAGTGGATCAGTACTTCTAGTTCAGTTTTTTGAGATGATGAGTTTGAGGTTGGATCATCTCATATTTAGTTTGTCATTGGTTGTGATGTACACAGAAGTTTCTTGTCTGGATGATGGTTTGAGAAGGAGATATTTGGGATATCATGGATGTTTCAATGTCCCATAGTTGTGATTTAGTTCTCTCCTCTATTGTCTGACTATTGTTAGACTATAATAGCGAGATACATAGTGAACTGGATTTGTGAAATCCACATATAATTTAGTGTTAGTCTTAAATAGTCTATAATTAGGCTTAGGGGGTGAAGAGGCTCTCACATAGTATTTTTGGGTACCAAGGAATCATATTTTTTCTTGGGGCATGGATTATATGAGATAAAATATTTTTATAGAGCCTATGGGAAATTTTTTTCAACCCCACAATTGGTTCCTGATTTTTTCCCCAAAACTCTCATAACAGATGTGTAGTCTACATGTGTTAAACTATGTGTTACCATAACCAGATCTGATCATTAAATTTAATTCATAGAGCCTATTAGATATAGCTATTCATATGGATGCCTATAGATTCACACTAGGGTCTGAAATTCACGACCATTGTGTATAGATTCCTTGAAGCTCCAATCTATATCTAGAAGATTTAATGGTTTTTTTCTGTATTGGAAATCCACTTGCTTTAAATTATTTATAAGGGGCCATAGTGGGGTTATATTTACCATTGTTTTCATGAAATAACCCTCATTTGGATACTTAATTCTGATGTTCCCCACCTATTTTCAGTTTTTTATTTCATTCCATTTATAGTTAATTTTTTGTTAGGCATGTCATATTACATGTGCATGCACATATTATAAGAGAAGATCATAGTAACACCCTTGGTGGTATAGTAATAAGATTTATTTCTCACCCCTTATATATGTAACGTGGAGTTTTTTTAGACATGATGTTCTCTTTTAAGTCGGGGAACGTCTTTTAGGATAATTATGGTCAAGGAACACTATTTCTAGATCAAGAAAAACCACTCATGTTGAGTATTAGGATTGGGTTGGTTAATCTTGAGCATCATGGAGGCCATGTATGTAGCTCGGATTGGAGTTTGATATATATATATATATATATATATATCTAGTTTTATGAATTTTTATTTTGTATATTTTGTCTTTGTGGTTAGACTAGTCGGTGACCAAATGTTATATGTTTTTTCATGACTTGATTTTATAAGACTATATATCACATTTTATTTTTATTTCTTACTCTTTTTTAGATTATTTACTTTTTTTATTTTACATTTCTCTTTATTTATGATTTTGGTTATTTTCTATTTGTATTTCACTCTATCCAGATGGTATAGTCTATCTACATTTCGTTGTAGAACCTCTCCACTAGTCAGCATGATTTGTAATTTAGGGAGGCATGCATGAAGACTTTTGGAATGCCAGATCAGGTGATGTTTTAAGTCAACCCAGAATGGTTTGTTACATAATGGTAGACCCTAGTAAAACTAAAGTTTTTAATGAGTGGAAATGATCTAAAAATGAAACATATATTCCAAGTTTTCTTGGTTTAGTAGGTTAGTAAATACATTTTGTTGAAAATTTTGTTAATTTATCTCACCCATTGACTAAGTTAACATGAAATGGATTAAAATGTATCTAGAAAAAATAATGTGATGTGTTTTTTTATTAAATTAAATGATGATTGGTGAATTCCATAATTTTCCCATTTCTTTATTGATATAGTGAATTTTTATCTACATTATTTATTTATTGATGGGAAGTGGTTGCATTATTATGTAGGAATATTTAATTTGTTATTAAGCTTCACAAAAACTAAAACCTCATGATTTATATTATCAGACCCATATATCTAGAATTAGCTATTGTGTTTTTGGATTTTCAAATTTAGAGTCCCAATTTGTATGGATTCAGGTGGGAAATATATACTTATCACAAAATATTGAACTATATATTCAATAATAAATATTTGAACATGAGACATATAAGATGGATAAAACTAATTATAGATTATGAATTCACTATTCATTATCATATTGGAAAATAAAAAAGTAAAAAATTATTTGAGTTAGAAAAATAATACAATATTACCAATGTTAATATTAGAAGATAACCCTTTGGTTAATGATTTAACGAATCATATCCTACATGTTGGGGGTGTAAAAAATTACTCTATTTTGGTTCATATTTAAATGTATTCAATTTTGACATATAGAATTTAACAACCTAAAAAGGATTATAGTGGGTTATAAAAAACATTGGAATTTGTTAAGAAGGATAAGTTTACTGAATTAAATTTTGACAAAGAAGGTGTTTTGAGGTTTTTAAATAGATATTATTTTCCTTGTGATTCTCATTTTAAGAATTAATTTATGATTGAAGATTATATTTCACCATTTTATATTCATATTAGTTCTACTAAGATTTACAAAGACCACCAGGAGTATAATTGGTGGGACGGAATGGAAAAATATGTTGCTGAAATTACCAGAAAACATTCGAATTTTCAATCGGTTAAAGAAGAATGAAAATTACATAATTGGAATTTTCATCCTTTTCCATCACTAGAGGAGAAATGGGAAAATGTAACCATGGATGTCATAGTGGTATTTAAAATGACATATCAAGGTTATAATTAAATATCTGTTATTGTTGATTGATTAAATAAATAAACACATTTTCTTCCCATTCCATATAATTTTCTTTCAGATCAACATTATCAAATGTATCTTAAGGATATAGTATGGTTATAAAGTGTTCCCATCTCTATTTTACCAATATTATTTTAGGTTCACTTCAAATATTTATAGAGTACTCCAAAAGTGATTTGTTACGAAATTAATGTTTTGTGTAACTTATCATTATCAATTTCATGTTTAATTAAAAGAATTAATTTAGGCCCTGAAATACATGCTTCATGACTATTCAGTGGATTAAAAGGGAAGTTAAGATCACTATCTATCATTAGTTTATTTTTATTATGATAACATTTTAAATGTTATATATATATATATCAAACCTATTAAATAATTACATGGAATGAAATATTAGACCATATATTTATGGGACAATGTTGGAAAAAGGAAGTCTATGGGACCATAATTGGTATAGGAAATGGTTGACATGGTGAAGTTAATTTAGTAAATTACAAGCAAATATAAAATATGGAAGAAATTACATGTGGATAATGGTTGGAATTATATTTTTCTATGGTATGGGATAAATATTTTCTCAATGAATCCAAATAAAAAATTCCTCTATTTTGGTAAAAATGAGAAGCTAATTCTAGGGTTCATTGGTACTTATGAAACCATACACATAGTTGGATCAGTTTCTTATTGAGTATCCTTTCCGCTGAGTTTATCCTAGGATTAAAAATATTTTAATGTTTCAATGTTAAGAAAATATGATAAGGATTAATATCATGTTTTGATCCATGAAGTAGTTAAATTTGAATAAAAATTTTCTTATACAAAAAAATATTTCCATATTCTTTTCCATAGAGATAATTTATTGTGAACGAAGGTAAATCAACATGTTAAGGATTTTCGAAAAAACAAGATGGTTGGAGAAGAAACATGGGTGTATGAAAGTGTTTTAAGGGAAAGGTATCCCCACTTGTTTAATAAGTGAATAAAATTTTAACACATAATTTAAAAATGTGGGGAATAATTTAACCACACAATAAATTTTATAATAAATCATTTTCATCCCCTATAAATATTCATTATTTAAATTTTAAAAAGTTATATTCATTTTAAAACTATTGTGAAATTTTTAAGTAAAAAATAAGTAGTTTTACAAACAGAAATTTAAATCTTGATTATTTTGAAAATTTCATTAGTTTAATTGATTTTAAAATAATCTTGTTATGGTTTTGAATATGAATTTTATACTTGAATATAGTGTAAAAAAATTATAAATTAAAAGGTCATTTTTTTTAAAATTTAATTTTCATCCCAATTTCTAAATACAATTTAAAATTAAATTTTTTTACTACTAAGTATTGAATTTTGCTGAATGGATTTCATATTTTGAATCAATGGGTCCAAAATCATAAAAATAGTTTCCTTGTAATTTTGGTCAATTTTAATAGTAACCTTAATAATATCTCTTAGCATGGAAAATGATAAATTGGTTAATAAAAGTTAAAAAAATTACTAGGAATTTAAAATGGCTATAAAATTTTCCTTAATTTTATTATATGACTACTTTTCATTAATACGCATCTAATATTTGGTTATATGGCCTTTTTTATTTCTATTTCATTTTATCGTTTATAATATTCTATTTAAAGAAATTTAAAAAAGGTAACAGTATAGTTCAGAATAACTATAATTTTTTATCATGGAAATTACTATAGAATATGTTTATTTATAAATAATATTTTTAATGATAAAATATTTATCTCAATCATGATAATATATTTTTAGTTTGAGTGAATAAATGATTACATAAAATTCATACACAATACATATGGAATAATTATTCAATTAAAGGAAAAATCAAATAAAATATATTAAAAAAACAAATGAAATTATAATTTGACATTAATGGCATTTTTTGATAAATAATATTTGATAAATTGTTATGAAATTAGAAAAAAAATAATATTCTGCCAATTTATTGGAATATTTTTTATTAATCCATTCATCGTTCATGTATGGGATGTTTCCTCACTTAAAGTTACTATATTTAACCTCAAAGATTAAAAACACATGTTTTCATGGTAACTGTGAAAGGGATTAATGAGGGTTTAAAACCAAAAGGTATGGGTAAAAAAATAGAAAAAATGTATAATTTTTATTTTTTAGGTAATTTTTACCCATACTCATATGATGTTCTAAATATGTTATTTTGGAGTCAATTTAAATTGAAAATTAATTTAATGTTTTTAAGAAATTAAAAGAGTGCTTCTCTCATCTAAAATAAGAGGTAATCAATTACCCCCTTTTCATTGGACACAAAACCAATTTTTTTTGGACAACATAAACCCAAATACCTTCCTGATATTCCTTATCGTGTTCGATAGGCCTTATATTGGGTATAATACCATATTTAGTGGTCTTATGGTTTTTAGAAAAAGGTGTTTTCAGAAGAATGGCTATCATTTTAATTGAGCATCTATGTTTCATTTACTCTTCCACGTCCTTAAAATATTAACTAAATTTGATTATATAATAAAAATTGTGTATAAAATATAAATATTTTTTTCATGTTAGTTCCACATCCTATATCCTCTTCCTCTTCCCTCAAATGGGAAACAAAAACATTTTTTGTGTGTGTGGGGGTCTACCACCACATTAACCGATGTAATTATTTTTCCATTACCATAATTCATGAATAGATTATAATGATGTCATAAATGGAAATATATTATAATCATGAAATTTTATTCATTATAAAAATATTATATATAATTATGTTACTGATTCCTTTGACTGAAAAATGATAATGTCTTTCAAATGTACATGTGGACTACCACCTCCACGAAGTATTGTGTTCATTGTTTGACAATAATCATGTGGATAATATAAATATATATATAATATTATTTAAATTAATAATATTACATTTATCATATTATTATTATTTTGTAAAGATAAAATAACACTTACCTTATTTTCTTAATGAGCATTGAAAATAGAAATTCTACTCCTAAGTACGTACGACCATCAATCTCCATGATTGTAACCTTTTTCATTTATTATATACATATTTAATTATTGTATTCAAAATTATAAATTATATATAAAAATTATAAAAATTTCATTATTTTTATTTTAAAGATGATGTAATAATTACCTATTTGACCATAGTCAACCTACCAAATTCTTTTTGGACTGATAAACTAAATATCATCAAAACAACCAATATGAACATAAGTAAATATGTAATTTTTATAATAGGGTAATAAGGGAAATTAAAAGAATAATTAAAATTAAAAAATTTCTTAATAAGTTATGTAATTAATATATAGTTACTATTCAAAAATAAATAAAGAACACACATGATGAGTCTGACTCAAGGTAATGGTCAATCTTTAAAAAATCTTTTAGAGTTTTCCTTTTATCTCTTTCTGGCATGCCCATGTTTTCAATTTTTTTTTTAATATTTCAATATAGACAGAAAATATGTTTAAAAGAATTTTTACGTCTCTATTAAATTTCATTCAAGGGTTTTCAAAAAGAATATTTTTATGGAATGTTTTAATTTTTTTGAAAAATATAACATGAATGTATTATTTTAATGTATATATTGAAAATGAATTTTTTTCCCTGGTAATAGTGTTTCTTATCCTATAATATTTGAATTTTTAAAAAATATAAGTCTTCTTTATTTTTCTGGTTATTTTGGAAGATAATTTTTTTAAGACAAATGGGTATTTTGATTTTTTAATTTTTGTTCCACATGGGTTTCAAATAGGGTTTAAAGTGTTAATTCGTGATATAGTCCTTGGAAATATTTTATGAATGGTTGATTCCCCTTATAGATCATGGTTGAGCCTAATATATCTTATACTATGGATCCACCTAGATAGTAATCCAATTCATTCAGTAATGATTATTTTATCTATATAATTATATATGAAGTTTATGGTATAGTTATTAAAATTTGTAAGAGTTTTATAAGGAATCTAAGATGATGATGTCCCAAGACACATACAATATATTTCAATTATTTCTAATGAGTTTTCATTGAAATAGTTTATTTTCAATAGGTAATATTAATGAAATATTTAAAAGAATTATGATGCCCATTTCGGTTAAAAAGTTATATTTTTAAGAATGTTTTTTGATGTTTTATAATTTTTTTCACTGGACTAACAAACTTCTCATTAGGTCCCTTATGTTTCATTTTGTTCTTATCCCATGTTTAAAAAATCATATGTTTTAAGGATGGTTGAGGGAAATAAATAATTCATGTTAAAAGTTGTGAATATTTTTCCTGAAATGAAATCATGTGTTATTTTAAAATATTAATATTATGGAAAATGGATACTGAATATAGGTCTCTACTAAGTATATATATATGTTTGTAATGTAAGATTTAGGACCATACCCTATAAATATATAAACATATAGAATCTTATTTAATGTAACTAAGTGAATTCAAGTTTAATATCAGTAGAATATGTGATGTTTGAAGGTGGGAACATAAAAACTTTTCATCTATATCCACTCTTAAAGACATAAATATAATTTGGGATTAACAAAGTTGAACGGATAATATCTTTGTCACACAATATAATAGTTGAAATTAGAATAATTACAATCTCAAAATTCATTAGAAGCAGATATGTTAATATGGAAGCTCATTCAACTCACCCCTAGGATACCAAAGTCATTATTTTAAGGTTATAAATAGTACATACATAAATTAGTGAAAAAAGGTAACTAAAGATATTGTATTTACTCACTTAATCCTTTTATATATTTATATTCTATAATTGACACTACGCCCTATGGTGGAATAGCTTTTTAATTCTATTTATTTTTTATATCACATTACTTGATATGAATTCTACTCTCAATAGTCGTTCCATCATACAAAACCATGAAAATTTCATCACATTCTTCCATTTCTTGATTGGTCAGCTGATCCTAACACCCTACCACAATTGTCACCTCCACAAATTTTTATTGGGGATAAATTTTCAGAGATAAACATTAGAGGATGTTTCATTATATTGTTTAGGAATACCCAACGATCCCACCATAACCCATTCATAATACTTTGTTTTATCCATCAGAAGTAGAGGTGTGGTTCTAGTGTTTTATCGGTTAAAATAAATGACAATATTATCCCTGAGAAAATATGTATGATTTGAAAGTCCAAATCAATATTCCATAATGGAAAATAATTATTCATTAATCAAAAAAATATCTATACTTTCTTATAACCTTGTTAAAGTTGCTGAGTTATTAAAGAATAAAAGAAAAATCTATCACTGATATGAGATTTTCCACTATGGTTGTGGAATTAACAAGTGTATTGATTCCTCACATAAAAGAGAAATTATAAAGGGTGATATAACATATGATAATTTCCCATGTGATTATAACAGACACATATACACCCCAAATAAGAGAGAGAGTTTGGATGACCATTTTTGACATTCCCCCCACGATTTGGGTAGTTCTATCAATATTTTAAGGTAAGAGTGTGTTTTGAAATAATCATTAACCATATTCTAGGATTTGACCATAAATTATCCTATCATGAGGGTGATAATCTACAAAAACATATATATTATGTTAGAACCCATATTAAAGAATAAGGGAGATATGAAAATACCAACCACATTAATTGTTAAGAATGTGTTTGGTTCTTATTTTACTATCATATAAATGCTAAAAAATGATGTATGGTTTTCTTAACTCACCTATAATGAAAATTTTCTCAAAGCTGTTATGGTGTATAAAACATATCCTCCCCCCACCTCAAAAATCATCTCCTAGTTAAGAATGGATTTTTCTACCTTAGAGGTTGTCGACCTCACTACGATTCCAACTACAGTGCCACCTATGGCCCACTCAAGAGTCTCTATGATTATGTACACCATCTCAGTCCTCTACAAGAGTATTTAGAGTGAATCACCAAAATAAGTCAAATCTATGATGATTTTTTATTTACACAATTATTTAGGGTTAATGAGAGTATCCCACTCCCCATAAATAGACATGTTAGGTCCGAATTCTTTGGATCCTTGAACTAGAATGTCCTACTAATGTCTTCTAATGGGGTCATATTATTGGGGGAATATAAAATAATTTCGAAAACTTTTTGGTACTCCTTATCCTCATCATGGTGGATTTGAAGTCAAATAATTAAAATTTATTCAGGATACCATGTTTGGTAATATGACTGTCAGTATGAAGGGATTCCCATAAACAAAAAAATATATAACCAAAACATACACCCCAAAATAAATGAACATTGTTGAGGTAAAAAATATATTGATATTAAAGAATGACCCCCACATTTCTTCAAGAAGGTTTGGGCCCTGTTAATTTAGAATTTTTTTCTCATCCACTTATCCTCAATTAAAGCTTCACGACACTATCATTAGATAGAAAATCTCTGATCTACCTCATGATTTGCTGGATCTCAAATTTAAAGCTATCGAGAGGCCTAGAGAAGTAGTTTGAAAACAAGATAACAAACCTTACTCATCATGTGATTATTATGAGACATTTTGGCAGCCCATATTCCTTTCACTATGGGTAAAGTAGTTTTGAGCCTGGTAATACCGCTTGAGAGATTCCTTCTAGGGTATGACAACATATAGGAAAAAGAGTACGTGTGGGTAAAGATGATAAATTAATTCCATAGGAAATTATTATCTAAACCTACATATTTTATATATATGTCATCATCCATAGTTTTTAGAACACCATTATATAATTCAAAATTCTATCAATAGTTTTTTAGAAAATCATTTTTTATTTATGTCCAAATTGATTTGTGAATATGTATTTAACATTTTCTATAAAAAACATTACAATGAATATAAGATACAAAGATGTCGTCCATATTGACTATTTTGGTTGAATATGTTTCATAGTCTGAGTGGTTATCATACATTATTGATTCAGTGGAGATTACTATAATTAAAGAAGTTAAATTCCTATTATAAACTCAAGAGACATATAACCTTTTCATCCATTACTAATAAAATCATGATGCAATAAGAATCATAGGAGAGTGACCTTAACCTGAAACTCAAATTATAAAAATCTCCAGGGATATCATAAAAATTTAGTAAACTTATATCTACCCCCAAAATACATAGAGAGGAACATAAATGAAAATTAGAAGAAACACATTACATGGGATCATGATAATTTGTGTATATTAGCTTGAATTGGAACCTCTAATATATTAGTCATCTAAAACACAATCTAGGCCTCCATAAAAAAAATTATATCACATTCATATGTGATAGTCTCAAAATAAAGTAATGTATTATCTAAAGCACATAAAAAAGATGCTAGTATGTAGGGAATATAGAGTAATGTACAACTTGACATCTTAGTTCCACTCTTCCTAATGAACCATTTGCAACTCAACTCATTATGTTCCTAAGATAAATCACTTTTCCATATAAGTAAACAACTTTGGGTGTCTTAAGGTATACTCTTCACCATATTTTCCAAGGAGATAGTCATATATTTTTCAAAAACTACATATATCTATGATGTTTTCTCCATCCCAATAGTATTGAAGGTTTTCCTAATAATTCACAAGATAATGAAGGTGTCAACCAAAAATATCAACAACTATCCTTTAGAATGATTATTTCATAATACATGGACTTATGGGTTTTTTCCTCGAAGATCATCTCATATATATGTATTCCATAGGATGATCTACACTTCTCTTTGTATTAGGTGAAATATGTATGTTTTTTGGACATCAATGGTTGAGAAATTTCAGAATATAGTCTTCTAAAATGTTATGTGATATATAGATAAATTTAGTGATATTTTCTACCATTAATCTATTATTGAAATTAAATAACATATGATAGAACTAATACACTCCAATCTACTGATTCTTATCATCACCTCCAGGTTATAACTCTCTATCCTTTATCCCGCCTTAGAGTTAATCTATAGATGGTTGATAGAGGATTATCTATGTGTCTGGGACTTTGATATGTATATATAGTTTTCTAGTTTGTCATTAGAATAATGTAATTTTTATATAGGGGTGAGAGCCTCCTTATTGATACATGGCCCCCTAAATGATATATTAGGTCTCCCTGGATTGGATTAGCCTATGAACCAGAAGTTTAAAAGCATATCTTCTAGAGTTGTAATATCATTATCTAAAAAATGAATATTTATATATAACTGGTGGAAATGTGGTAGCCATAACATTTGTTAATTAACCAATATAACTTTTGCGATATCTGACATGTGTTATATACATTTTCCAACTTACATTTGTCTAATATATCAAATTATTCATTAGATATGATTAATGTATTTCTATCTGGGATGATATTTTTGGGATAGGAAAATTTCCTATAATATAAAATTATGTAATATATATTTAATAGCTCTATAATAAGGGGGTAAAATATTAATACCAAAGGCAATATGATCATAGATATCAGTTGGTGAAATGTTTATAAAGGCCAAAATTTCACCCATCTTTTATAACTCAGCTAACTTTTACCTAGCTTTTTTACACCGATAAGGTGTTTCACTATGCTCAGGGAGTTACTAGAGAAATTAATTTCAAGATTCATCACATAAAGGACTAAGAGAAGTTTGTTTTTACATGGAGGATGATGGGATACTTGGGTGAAGATAATGGTAGTTATTAAAGTTTCTATGATGTCATGAAAAGATTGATGAATACCAAGTCACCCAATATTTATAAATGAACACCAATGTTCCTTATATCACCATGGAATACTCCACCATGTCTAGAACTTATCATGAAATATATATATATTCTTTAAATTTCATCCTATAATCTACACCCCAACACGAGTTTTCACATTCTTCCATGATTCTATGTTCACATCGAGGCCACATATATATCAATATTTGAACTAATTATTTTCAATTGGAACTGATTCTTAGAGGGTGGTGGATCTTTTATTTATCAATTATGATTAAAAAATAGATATATTTTTGGGTAGGGAAATTTTTTAATGAATATAATTTGTAATTTCACTCGAGACCCCTTTCACATTCCTTATCCCTCATTCATCTATTTAGTTTACCAAGTGTACATATAATCACCTTTAGTAAAACGCTTAAACACAACATGTAAATTTCTTTATCTTTATAAAAAACATCATTCAATCACCTCACACACACCCAAGAATCCACAATGCTAGGCCCATGGGTTATTGCATCATACTAGGCCCCAAGTACTGGTCACCTCCACATATCTACACTCTGATTTCCCTATGAATATAAATAAAAAAATGGATCTCATTTAAGGGAGGAAAAATATATAATACCCAAATCCATTATTTTAGAAGAAATTATACACACACACACACAAAACTCTCTCCTCTCATTTCTAAGACTACATTTGTCAAAACATCATGCTAAAAATAGATATATTGGGTAACAAAATCATTCAAGGATTTCAAATATTTAATATTTGTGAGAGACCACTTCCATTTTGTTCTATGATAACTAGGTCAAATGAACCTATCCTAAAAGGACCATACTACTATACAATCGACGCAACCTATAATGGAGGTCCAATAAAAGGGAACCATGAGCCTTTTCCACCTTGGGGGTAAAATTCTATTTCTCTATAGGCCCAGGTCTCCCTTGATGCATTATTCCAGGGTTATATACATATAGGCTACACCAAGCCACCCAATTAGGGCGTAAAGTTTCCCAATCCCTCCAAATAGGTCAATTAGTTTATATGTTTATCCAAGCAACACACCACTTATTACAGGTCGTATACTTGTGTTCCACTTTACCTTGCACCCATACCTTGGAAATCCTTCTCCCCTGATCATAACAGGGGAACCTACCTGATGTTCATAAATATATTTATGATGTTATGTTTTATGTTTTTTCAATAAGGATATAAGAGGGAAATTTAAAGAGTTTTGTGGATATAAGTGATATTTTTCCATAAAAAATTACTATAAAATAAAAGATTCTATTAGAAGACCTTTATAATGGTGATTCATTTAGAAACACCAATATGTGATGATTTATGTATTTTTATTCAAGTTTATGAAATGTGATGGTAAATGAACACTATCAATAATAAAATATAAGGTGTGTTGAAAAAATTGGTCTAGTAGGGAGATTAAATAATTTTTATGATGGAAGAAAAGAATGTGAATATGTAAATGAACCACCAAAATGATGTTGGAAAAAAATATTTTTGAATAGGTGATAAAGTACTTATGTATGATTATTTTGAGTTGATTTGAGGTGCTCGAGAATTTCCTAAGGTATATTGAGTTGAAATTGGTAATGTCCAGAGTTTTAGTGTCGATGTTAGAAAATGACTATGTATTGATCCTTATTTCATACTTGTTAATGATCCTGTTAGTCTAGGTAATTATCATCGGACTCTTAAAATTAGAAAATAAAAAAGGAATAAATAATTACATGTGTGTCTATTTTTTTTGTATGTAAGAATAATTAAATATTTTCTAAAGATAATTCAAAACTGTGGTGAAAATTCATAAGGATAATTGAAGTCTACATAACAATAATCAGCCTTATTTGTATGGTTGATTTTCTACTACATGAAAATAATTTAATATCTATACTATAGATTTTATAAAGTTATGAACATATTTTAAGGATGATTTGTAATTCATAAGGATTATCTCTTTGAGTTCATAAGAATGGTAGACAGCTTTATTAAGGATAAAAAAATACATAGAGATCAAATAATTAATGAAATATTCAAGATATGTGAGAATTAAATAATTATATATTATGAATTATTTTGAAATTTATTTAGATTATGTTATTTTACTATTTTTAATATTAATATACAACCTATTATGAGTTTTTTATTCAAGTTAATATTGAAGAAGATCTTATCGATAAAGGATATTTGGGTTGAGGAGTGTTCTAAATTTTAATTAACATTATCAAATAATGTTCATGAGGCCATGCATTAGTAGACGATGAAAAAAATTTAAATCAAAGAAGCATATTTCATGTTGATAAAATGAAGAAAATATCATGCTTCTTTTGGGATAATTAACCTAGATTTTTAATGAATTTGAATTATGAGAATATCTCTTATTTTCATGATTTTAAGAGTTACCAATTATGCATGGAGACAAAATATTCATGACACTCTGAGTATTAAATATTAATGAGGAGAAAAAATAATTATCCCTCGATACTACTATATCTCAAGGAAATATATCCATTCAAAAATGGATTATAACATGTTGCTGTAACTAAAATAAGACTGCTTACTCATATCAAGGATGTATTTTAGGGAAAAATAATGATGTGTAGGATACAACTATATAATAGAAGAGGATCAACAAAACTCCATCAAAGTGGACTAAATATAATATAATGGTTGATTTATTCCAAACTAATTGGTAGGATAAATAAATTACCTATGTTCATAAAAGGATCCATCAAGGACTGTGTGAGTTATGTACAATCCAATTGTATAGAGTGAGTTGTTTTAGACCAGAGTAAGATATTTAAATAATCTAGATTTGAGTGAGAATAAATTCTAAATTTTTTAACAAATTAATAAATTAGATCTCAATATTATAGATAATAATAACAGGTAGATATAATTACTGTAATATAATCCTAATTGTATTTGAAAATAATTTAATGGGTAGTAAAAAATTAAATAAACATGAACACCTAATTTTTATAGCATTTAGGATCAATATGATCCAATGAATGCTCCTCACCCATTCCATATCATTGAAAAAAATGAAACATATTAAATTAATCCTTACTTTTTAAAATATTTGGTAATATTTATTATATATCTACCATTATATTTGAAAACATACAACCAATCCTAAAATAACTTTTTACAGGAAATGGAATGACAAGAAGCAAACTGATATTTAATGAGTGTCACAACATAGAGAAAACATTCCATTTATAACGGATGTATAACTAAAAAACAACCTAATTTTGGAAGTTAAAATCATAAACAAATTTAAATGTAAAAAGGAAATATAAAAAATAGATATAACATTGAATCCAAAAAAGAAATAATTATCAAGAGAAAAAATATCAGGATGTAGATATAGGTTGGTCACATAAACTAGATTTTTCATGTTATATCTCAATGAAAATGAAAAAAAAGAAGTGGATGAAAAAACCATTGTATAAAAATTTTATGACATTCCTTTATTGTTAATATCACATATTTAATGAAGTTTCTTATTTAAAAATTTATAGGATATTCAGAATTATTCAACTCATGATAATTAAATTGATAATGATGTTTGAGTTTCCAAATCGTGATTATCAATTTAATTACTTCAAAGGAGTTCTTAGAACTCCCAATGACCTCGGTGGTAAAATAAAACACTTCCAAATACATCGTGCATGAATAATAATAATAATAATAACAAAACATATAAATAATGATATGAATATCATAATAATCATATATTGGATACAAAATAATCAAATTATACATTAGAAATTAATTTTATATTCATATTAAGAATGATTTAAAAGATAAATTTAAGAATTAGCTATATATAATACAATTAGTTATTTTCATAAGACATTTCAATACCCTAACCTGGTATAAAAATGTGTTTTAATTTTTACAAACTGAAATTTTCCTTTCATAGTACTTTAAAAATAGATTCTTAAAACATATAAAATATCATAATACATTAAAATGAAATTTGTAATGCTTTATAAGATCATAATATTATAAAATATAAATCGTATTACTTTTAAAAAAATTATAAGGATTTACAAAAAAAAACGTTCTCCAAAATCATATGAATTTAAAATATATATTATTATATATTAAAATATAAACCAAATTCTATAACAACATTTAATTCTTTAACAAAAAAATATTTCAAAATCATTTTTTGCGAGACTTAAAGAAACCCAAAATACAATTGGTTGAGAAAAAACCATAACAATAAATTAAAATGAAATTAAAAAGAATAATAATTTCAAAAGATTCCATGATAAGTCATATTTATCTGATATAAAAACATTCGGTTATTTTTAAAAATTAAATAATTAGATATTGTGAATTTAATTACATCACAACTATCAAACACCAAACTTTAATAATTAATCACTTATAATCTCTAAAATTTTCAATATTTTAAAACACGAAAAAATTTAATAAACACCCCATCCCTCTAAAATGTATCAATAAAGAACAATTTATTCGAAAACAATCTCTCTATTTTTAAAAAATGAATTCTATTTCAATATGAAGACAATATTTTATTTGAAAATAATGGAAATTTATCATTATATGATATGTAGAATTAATTTAAAAAATCTTGCAAAAAAAGTGTTACAAAAATATATTAGCTACTAACCTATTTTAATTTCATAATAACTAAAATGCACATTAAAATATTTACAAATGAGTTACCATCTTATAGTTTCAGTAAAAAAATTAATATACTTCAAAATTTTAAATCAATTCTTACAATCAATATTATGATTGATAAAAAATATCAATTAGTAAAATTAAACAATAATAATATTTTTAAACACTATAATTTTATATTAAATCTATATCATAACATGTGTAAATCTAATATTGTTAAAATTTACTATATACAAATATATAATAAAAATATAAACCAGTTTATTAACATTTTTAAAAAAAAGTTCCAAAGAATACCTCTTGTATTGATATGATCTATAAAAAAATGAAATATATTTTCTATATTCTAAACTCTTCAATGGTGTAGTGGATACATTGAAATGTTAATAGTTGAAGTATTATCATAATAAACATGAATCATAACAAAATGAAAACTGAAATTAAATAATGTTTTCTTCATCCATAATAATTGATTAGAATAATAATTAGAAACTATATAATCAGCCTTAATTTTTTTTAAATAAACTAATAATTATATCTTTGATATCTATGATATTAATGTTTTACAATGTATATGACACAAAGTGGAAACACTCCTTCTATAAATCCTATAATATCTAAAATCCAAATCTAAATAAGAAATAAAATCAAAACATGATTAATTGAAATAAAGAATATAATAATTTACAACTACTTTAACATATATTGTGATTCTTTTAAAATCTTCTAAATTTAATTTTTTCTGATTATACTAAAAAATTTCACACATACACAACCTAAAAAAATATCATTTCTAATAGTTGTCAAAAAAACATAAAATAATTAATTTAAATATTTTAATGTGTATAGGGTTTCTAGATTAATCTAAACCAATTTTATAATTATTACTCATAGTTGTTATAAATTTTTTAGTTAACTAAAAAAAATATTTTTACAAACTATTTAGCATAATTATTTTTAATAATCATATCCCATCATGATTTGGAATATTGTTTGTTCCTAAAAATAATTTTAACGCATCCATTATACTTACATCAAACTCCCTAGTAATGAATTTTAAAACAATAATCACATAAAAACTTACTAGAAGTTAATAGAAATAATATCATCAATAAATATTTTATCAAATAAAATTTCATAAGAATTTTTTTAATAAATAATTCAGGTTATAATTATTTGTAGTCAAAAAACTATTCAATTTAAATAATTATACTCCTTAATGGAAAGGTATAAAAGCTTTATTATGATAACATAATGCTTTTGGTAATTCAAAAATCTAATTTGGAAATTTCTCATGTTCAAAACAAATAGGTCAGTTACCATAAACTTCATCAGAAATTAATCAACATAAGAAAATACATTTAACATAAAATTGAAAAAAAATTAATACTTAAAAATATGGGAAGGGAAAAATCATAATACCATCAATATTGATAATATTATTAAAAGATTCATCAAAATATATACCTTATTATTTAAAAAAACATTGACAAATAAGTCTAGTTTTTAATCATTAAAATTGTAATATATTTATCTATTTATTCGAAAATATATATTTATTTTATATAATTCGTTTATCTTTATGATTTCCAACCAAATACCATATATTTGTTTTAAAAATTTTCAAATTTTATATTTTATAGAAAAAATCAAATTAGAATACTTCATTGTATTATTGATATTTTTTGATAAAACTTTGGAAATAGAGGTATTATTAACAAAAAAATTTAAAACATTTCTCTTAGTTTGAATTCCACATCCAATATAACTATTTAATTTTTCAATATGTAATCATTATGTTTTAAAAAATTTCAGATCCAAATAAAAATGAATATCCTACACCTTGTCTAATTCTTTATTTGGATTTTAATTTTCTCCAAAATTAATATATCTATTTTTTCCTCACTTTTTTAAAAATCCAAATTCATTATTAAATTTTCATGAAATTTATGATCCATATACTTTTCTAGAATAATATTTCTATTTTTTTTACCAAAATATGATTTACTAACATTAAAAAAACATTAAAAAAATTTCTCATATTTTAGCTTACAATTAATCTAAATTTAGATTCATATTTAAAATAAAATCCTTATAGCCAAATTCCATGATATAATTAACTTTAGGATTCTTTTCATAAAATGATTTATAAGGTTTTTTTTAATAAATGTAAAATGAAAAAACTATTAGTGATATAACATATTGTATTTATTGATCCATTAAAAAAAGTATGTGAAATTAATTATGTTAGAATAGTGTATGTAATTTATAAAAAACATTAGTTTTCATTTTAAAAACTCTATTTTCATTTGGTGTTAAAGGGATTGAAAAACTGTGAAAATAACCATTTTATTTATAAAAAATTTCAAATTCTTGATTAACAGACGCACCTCATCTATCACTCCAAATATAGATAATTATGTAAACATTTTAATTTGGAACCAATTTATAAAAACCAACATATCTAGATAAATTTTATTCTTATTAATTAATAAATATTTTATTGTTAATCAATAAAATAGTAAACTATATAAAAACAAATTTCCTTCTACCTAAACATGTTGTTTTTAGCAGATCAAATAAATCATGATGAATAGGTTCTATATGACTTAAAATTTTAACATTATTAATATATTTGAAACATTAATAGTGTTTTTTCCTATTAAAAATCAATAAAAAAATATAATATTTAGATAATTTAATCATGGTAAGATGTCGAACTTATTCATGCTTTAATAGTTTATAAAGAAACCAAAAACTTATATGACCCATACTTCTATACCATAAAATATCATGTGTTTCTATATCATTGAGACATTTATTTTTCAGTTTGGTTTACCAAAAAAATTAATAAAATTAATAGAATATATAAAATATTTCTTACTTTTATAAAATAAAACAAATTCATTCTTTAAATCTAGACACATATTATGTTCAAAAATAACACTCATTATATCATTAAATATCTATGTAAATATTATTAATTATGTTTTAAAAATTCATCACAAACACTTTAGAAATTATTAATTTATTAAAATACATACTTCATGAAGTATTTTAACATTCCATTTAGATTTTCTATAAAATAAAAAATCCTCAATAAAATTTAATGAAATTTTAAATTTTAAATGGATCTCTAGCCATATTACAATAGAAACCATTATCAATGCACTATATTTCATTCAGACTCTTAAAGCATCATTCCTAAAGAAATAAGTAGACATCAATTTTGGTTTCCAGGCTATCATAGGTTAAAAAAGATATGTAATATATTTTTTAGGTGTTCACATAGATTTTATAAATTTATTATTGAGTAATATATGAGACACATTTTTAGAAACAAATGAATTAGTATGAAAAAAATAGTGACGAAATCCCAGTGAAGCGATATTAGAATAATAAAGATATATACTAAAAATAAAACATATATTATTAGATTAATATCCATTGATATTTTGTCAATAAATATTACATATAGTTTAGGTATTTTATACTTATATTGAAAATAATTTGACTCCAATTTTAATATATTCCATTGATCATATCATAATAATATTTTTATTAAATAAAATTATATAATGTTTCTTTCAAGAATATTAGTTCATTTTTAGGATATTCATTCAATTTTTATAAATTATCATAATTACAAAAAGTATTTCTATTATAATAAAAAGCTACATTTATATTATTGTCACTTTATTAAATTAGTTTCCTTGTTTACATTATGAGCTTCCTTTTCTATCTGATTGTGAAATTTATCTACCCTTAACAAAAGTTTCTTTAATTTACATTTTCCTTAAAAATTTATGTTGGACCATATAATCGAAAATACAAATCACAACCTAAAAAATTTTAGAAACACCATTAACCAATTTTATAGTAGTATATATTAAGAAGAACTTCAAAGATACCTTTTCACTTCTAAAAATATCACTTGTGTCCAATTATTCATTAAAAATATATAAATTTACCAAATAACTCTTATCTATATTACTATATTTCTTAAGTTTTAATTTATTCTTTAGTTTTTATAATTCTTTCTTATATTTTTCATTATTTTATAAACAATATAAACAATATTTTGAAACATCACAATATTTAATAGTATTATCATTCCTTTATTATTTTTTATAATCCTTATGATAGTCTTTTTAGGGTCCCTACTTGATTCTTTTATTATTTTTAATTAAATTATATATTACTTTTGTAAAAGAAAATAATTAATCATTATCTCATTCATATGATTTAAAATCACCTGTGTTAAATGAAAAATTTATATTTGATTTGAATTCAACACCATTATTTTTTGAATTATCTTCATCCAAAACATTCTATGGTCAATATTTCATTGTAGCAATGAACAAATAAGTTCATCCAATGTGTTCTCTATGAAATTAATACTCTCATTGATAGTTTTTTTTTGTATTTTTTTACATTAATATAAATTGTAATAGTATTATTAATAGAACAGTATTATAAAAAACAACCCTTAAAACACTTGTAACATTTATGATGGACATGAATCTATGAAATGATTGTTTCAAAAATTATATTCAAAGATCATAAATCCTTTTTATTCTAGAACTAATATATTTTTATTACATAATAATTTTTATCCCATAGTGTGGAACATATAGAATACTCAAAATATCTTTGGTCATATGAGATAATCATTTTTCAACTAACATAACACTTTAATATATTTAAGACCTTTTATATTAAGTTATAAATTTGTACATCATTACCTAAAATGATTATATGGATTATCTTGAGGTAGTTTTTATTATTTTAGAATTAGTGTTTGGGGATCAATAATTATATTTTTATAGTATTAGTCCATTCTAGCCTCACATTATGTATAACCATCCACATCAAATTTATAATTGATTCTTATGTTTCTAACCATAATTATAATAAATTTTTGTCATATGAAAAATGATATGTTTTCAATTGTTTATTGTTCCTAAGTGTTAGTTTACATAAGATATTATAATATAATTTTAAATTTTAGAATAAAACTAGATCTCCACTTCTAAAAGCTCTGATACTAATTGTTAACCACAAATGTGATACAAAATAATCTAAATAAGGGTGAATTGACAATTTTAAAATTTTAAATAAATTTTTAAAGTAGTTTTAGATATTATGGTTAATTAGTACATAAATAAACAATGCATTCAATGTAATCCCAATATTACATGAAAATAAGTGAACATGTAATAGAAAGTAATATAAATTAGAAAACATAATTTTTTTATTAGTACATATCAACATGTTCTTATATTTACTATTAAATCATGGACACTCCATGAGAGAATTGGTACCCAACAAGTAAATCGTCATTTTGAAAAGATGAAATAACCTTTTATAAACCCCTTCCTTTTTTATGGACCAATGCAAAACTATTCCAAAACATCATGTCTATGCAAAAGAGCATAAATAGTAACAATAAGTATTTTAATGGGAGTCACAAACGAAATAATGATTACATTAAACATGGAAGGTGTAACAAAAAAATCCAAACAAACTTTTGAAGGAAAAAAGAAAAAAAAAGAAAAAATAATACATAAATTAAAAAATAGATATAAAACATAAACTATAAAAGAAATAAATATTAGCAAAAAACATATTGGAATGTAACTAAATTTTGACAAATTCAGTAAGTGTTTCACATTTATTCTCATTGACAATAATAGTATCATTGGAATAAAAAGATCATATTAGAAAATAATCAGAACATCAGTATCTTATATCTATTTCTTATTTCATTAATTTATATTAATTAGAATTTATAAAAAAATATAAATGTTCATCTAATGATCTATAAGATATTCATCATGTGGATGTTTCCAATTTTTCATCTGCATGTCGATCATTTAGAACATGTTTCACAAAATAACAATAATATGAATGGGAAAGTAAAACACTTCAATAAAGATAGATCAATAATATTAATAATAATGGAAAATTTATATAATTCTATGAGTATCTAAAGAATCATATTTTTAATTCAATTAATTAATTTATAAATTCTAATTTAATTTCAAAATAAAGGGTTAAAATATTTGAAAAATATAATTATGAATTAATTCTATTAAAGACTTATAGAAATGTTTTGAATACCTTTCAAAACCATAAGACTATTGAAAGACATATAATTCATTTTTAATACAATATTTTTATCTATTTAATACTATAAAAATATTTACTAATTATAAAATATTGAAAAACATTAAAGTAGAAAACATATTACTTAAAAATATATAAATATATTAAAATAGAAATCATAAGATGTTGAAAAAAACTCTAATCCTTTAAAAAACTATGATTTTTTTTAAAAAAATCTTATGAATTTTAAATAGAAATAATAAGACCACAAAATAGAAGTAGTTTAAATTTTATCAGAATGACATGTTATTAAATTGTTAAAACATTAAACCAATTTTTATAAGACGTAATCCATTCTATAAATCATTTTTCATTAAAAAATAATAATAATAATAAAAATATATTTAATGAAAATAAAAAAATAACAAATCTATAAGAAATTATAATGATCAAATATTTATGTTTATAAGTCTGGTAATATTCAAACATGACACATAATGACATTAAAAAAATAAAATCAATTAAATAATAAACCTCATTTATTAAAAACAAACAATATGATATATATATATATAACTGAAAAACTTGTGGGAAGATGGTAACTATGTAATGAAGTATAAAGATCCTCAGGTAAAATGTTGGAGCACATAATGGGATATATTGTAGGCATGGATGAAGATAATGTCATGTAACCACATGAATTTATAATGTAAAATATTTGATTGGGGTAACTAACCAGTAAGAAAAAGTTATAGTCATTCCTGGATTAACTTAGTAAATACTTCTATCTTATGTATTTTATTTTCTACATCATAAGTGAAAATGTAATATACAAAAGAAGACTGGATCATGACTCTAACTATTTTAAGTGTTTGAATCTAAATGAATCAATTTATATAAGAAAGGGATAAATTATTCTCCACCTCTCTTAGTAATTCACTAAACCTAGGCACTTTAATTTATATGAGATATAATATATTTTTTTTTAAGAAAGATCCAACCTTTACTAAATAATTCAAAATTTCCTTATGATGATTGAAGTAAAATTACAGCTAATGGTGGAAACATATGGGTTTCATCCATGACATTAATGAAAATAAAGTGAATGATTGAGAAAAAATTAATGATTGTTCTAATAGAAAATAATAACTACCGACAACATGAATATCAACATAGTGGTAAGCTTTTAACCAAAAAATGTGATTATAATTTATTGGATTTGTTAAATTCAAACTATTATTATTTGGTTGTGATAGTATAACTTATGAATTTCTCCAGTGATATTTAATAATATTTTAAGTTAATTCATATAGAGGTAATTATATATATATGTATTATAATTTATTAAAATATTATATAATGATAAGTCATAGTCAAACTTGGAAGCCAGAATCAAGGATAAATCCATGATAGGGAAGTTGAAACCATGAAAAAGTATCATCATAGAAGACAATAAATAAAATAGGTCAATATATAGCAAAAATAAATTTTATTCTTGGATAAAGGAAAAGTAATTATACCACTTGACATAAAAGATGATGAAATTAGTGTTTCTAAAGAAGAGATCTATGTATTGGAAAAAATTCACAAAGATACACTATGTTTCAATGGTTCCCAATAGAATATCATATATAAAAGGATAATGAATTTTGACAATTTTCTACAAAAAAGTGTTAGTTTTCTTAATGATCAAATTGAGATGATAAAAATATAATGGTATTCATGTTTTTGATCTTTTGAGATTAATAATAATTTCCTCGTCTATGAGATTATCAAACAATAGTACAATTAACAAAATATGAAAAGAATAGAATTCTAAAGTTCTCAAATAATGGAAAATAATTATGTTTCCATAAATGTATCTACTGAATGTCACATCACCAAAACTTATTCTATCAAAAAATATATGTCACGACCCGTCCCCCGAGGCCCGTGTCCTAACTACCCTAAGCCCGCCTTCCATAGGCCAGGGGCTGTTGACTAGCACCAAAGGTATAAATCCCTATAACTTGGAAGGCATTGCCTTTATAAAACGTAAACACAGACACAACTAGAATATAAGCGGAAGAAAACACTAAGTAAACCAGTGTAACAAATGTGCTGAAAGTACAAAGGGCCGGAATACAAGCCGAACAGAAAGGTACAGCTATAACTGAAGAAAGTACAACTGAAAAGACAGCAGCTGGAAGATGGAAGCAGCTCCTGAATCGTCCTCTGGGTTCCAACCTGAAGGGTAGGTACATGTGTCCTCCTCAGCAATCTACATTCGTCCGTCCGTCTGTTCGTCTCCTCCGGGTACCGACTCATCATGAGGTCCACCTCCAGGTATCGTCCAGTCCTCGTACACTCTGCGTCGATCAGCTTTGTCCGTCGTCTGCATCCAACACAACAAGGTGCGGGCATATCCTGTGTAGGGGTGAATATGATGATACTCAGTAGGGACCCCGAGACCCTCAAGGTCTCACTAAAATCCAAAAAGGATAAACCACATAGAAATATATTAAGAGATAACCTTTACTTAGGTATATGGCCATACATATACCTAAGTTATCAAGTAACCCATCTCAATCATGAGGTAAAACACAAAGATCATTGACTAACCTTAAACCAGGATTTTCATTAATGATATCGAAACCACAACTGCTGAAGAGATCCTCCTATAAAGAGTACATTGATCCCGTCACAAATCTAAGGCACTGCTCACTAACCTTAGTCTACTGACGTACTTCTCTCGTCGAGTATCACGGGTCTGCCACCTCAGAAAGTTGTGCTCCTCCGCCATGGGCCTGCCACCTCAAAAAGTAGTGCTCCCCCTAATAGCCTACAGAGGTACTACTTCTATCATGTACTGCGGGTCTGCCACCCAAACACAGTAGTGCTCCCCGCCATGGGTCTGCCACCCAAACACAGTAGTGCTCCCCGCTGGGCTAGTCAGGTCACTCTGACTCGAATCAGACAAACAATCATCAGGTCTCAGCCAGTTACAAGGTCTCTGTACTCCGTACACTCGTCTCCAGGAGCGTCCGCTCCATGAGATACTGGTCGATACTTCCAAGTGTCACGTAATCTCACAGGGAAGCATCTCAAAGGACCGCCTCGTCATAGGGGTCTCAATGCAATAGACAACATGTCAATCAGACGCCTGGTCTGTGAGTTATTAGCCTTTTAGTCCCGGGGGCCCGGTTGGTTCCATGTACGAACCAACCCAGCCGTATCTCAACAGCACCCAGAAATCCAATGGGTAAACAAAAAGTAACCGTTTCTCAACGAGATTACCAACGCCGCTGACAGTTCGTCAAACAGACGTCCGGTCTGAGAGTTATTAACTTTTCGGTTCTAGGGGCCCGGTTGGATTTTGAGTACAATTCAACCGGGCCTTAATCCAACTGTGTCCAAACCTCAGGTTAAGAATACCAAAAGAACTTTCTCACCAATAGGAATTCAACAAAGTCGACGGCACGTCAATCGGAAATCTGAAGCTCATGTTATAAGCATTTCTGTTCCGAGGGCCGGGTTGGTTTGGGGTTAGAACCAACCCGGCCATACCCACACTTCGCCGAAACCTTGATTGTAATATACTGAAATGTCCTTCTCGATACAAGGAATCATACTCATCTGGTGGTGCGTTGATCGGAGATTTGTAGCTCATGATATGTTTGTTTAACAAATAACCGTCTGAAAATAGGGGGTCTTGGCTCGGTCCGACCTGGCCCAACACCCCCTGGGTCGACCCAACCCGGGCCTGGGTCCGGCCCCATTGGGCGTGGCCCGGCCTGGCTGGCGCAGTCCGGCCCCATAGGCGTGGCCCAGCCCAACCGGCGCGGCCCGGCCCACATGGCCCGCTCCGGCCCCGCCGGGGGAGCTGGCTCGACCAGCTTGGCCGAACAAAATGCATGGAGCAGGGGGTGGGGTGGGGGGTGTAGTCCCCCCTAATTGACATTGGCGGTGATTTGCGCCACCCACCGTCGTCCTGGGATCCCGCGCAGCCGTGGGATCCACCACGTCACACAGCCAAGACAAGCCACGACGGGTCTTCTCTGGGGGCGCGATGGGGCACCGCCACCTCCAGGCGTCCGGACGGCTACGACCGCCACCTCCAGTCACCAGCACTGCCTCGCCGGCGACCCTCGTCGCCAGGAACTTATGTGGGCCACTGGAGATGCTCTGGTGGTCTGTTTTAGCTTTCGTCTGCGCTGGTGGCCATCTCGGGTCCCGAACATTACTATGAAGGCTTTCAAACACCGTTGTGGTCCTGTTTCATCATCGCCCATAAATCCGCACACCAAAGAACAATTATCGGAGGGTCCGGCCTGTTCGTTAGCCTGCACCCTCTGCATTAGAGGCCCAATCCATAATTCATCAATGACAAGGGTTTAATTTATTAAAAATAAATTTTACAAAAAACCCTTCAATTAAATACCCATGCACGAGGGTATAATTCACATATATACTATATACGAAAGCCCCCTACCTCGAGAAAGATCTGTAGTAGCAGAGCATCATGGATGATGGTGTCACGAAAGGGTGGCCGTCAGCTCGTTGACGTCATCACAAGGAAATAAATGAAGGTGACGATGGTCATTGGCATTCGTCTCTTCCGTAAAGTGCCTTCGATCCCAGCTCGAGCGTCGTTCGTTGGATCCGACACAGGGAATATGTCAAAGTCAACGTAGTTCGTTGCACTTGCACCACGCTACCGATCCCTGCTCATTCGTCGGTGTCTCGTCGGAGAAGAAGGAACCTCGGTGGTGGTTCAAAAATGGAGGAAGGAGAGGGAGGGGAGGAAGGAGAGGAAAGTATCCAGTGGATCCCCATCCCATTAAAAGGATCATCCCTTAATAAAATATTAGGCTTGGATGATATTGTTATTAACACATCCATTTCAAATTCAAACACCTCATTAATAAAGATGTTGTCATGAATTAATGGGAGAGGAGAAAGTGAAGAGGTCCCATAATTATTTGGAGAGTTATAAATGGGGAGGGGTGTATGGGTGTTAAGGAAGATGAGAGGTTGGGGCTCGTGTGGGCCCCACCTCTCATTAATCCACACTTGGAAGAGTTTATCATCCAAGATATAAAAATAAAATTTTTCAACAGTTTTATTTATTCTAAACTAAATCCCCAAATAATAAAACTCAACCATCTTAAAACGGAACTGCGGTAATGGTCCCCTTAAGTAATTAACGGTGCTGCGAGTTCATCGGTGCCATCAGATTTCAATTTCGAGCACTGTTTCAAAAGATAGAAAAACTCGCTAATTCGTTTACTGAACGTACTCGAGCTAAACTTCGAAAATTGATTCCAGGCACATCGAGCCTCATAATAAATTACCATCAGAAGCCACTAACTCGTAAAATTACAAAAATATTAGGAAACAATTTTCGTTTAAATTTCTGGGTCTTTACATTACTCCCACCTCAGGGCTTTACGTCCCCGTAAAGCTACAACACAAACTAGGAAAACTAAAGGGGGTACCAAGCACGCATCTGAGCCTCCCACCACCATGTTTTCTCCTGGAGGTTCCAGTGCTACCAACGTAAGAGCACAAGAGGAATTGACCGTCCTCATAGGACACGCTCCAATCGATCCTCAACCTCAACTTGAACCCCGTGAAATTCACCCCATCATTGATGTCCAGCTATTAGTGGTCGATGATGATGGTTAGGTCACACACACATCTCCTCAATTGAGATATGTGGATGACATTGTGCACCCGGTGCAACTGAGGGGGAGGACTCAAGTTGTAAGCCACCACGCCTACACTACTAAGGACCTAGAAAGGTCCGATGAACCTCAGAGATTACTTGCCACCTTGGCCAAAACTCCGTAGACCTTTTCAAGGTGTGACCCACAGGAAGACGTGGATTACATCCTCCAACTCCAGTGGTCTCTGTATCCTATCAGCATAGGACTCATGTCTGCTCTATGTAGTCTTCAACTTCTCCTGGATGATCTGCACCTTCTCCTGTAGCCTGAAGATGGGTGCACTGGTCAACTTATGCGTTAGCTCCTGTAAAGCTCTAATAGCATCTCTCTGACCACACGAAGAGTTTCCCCTTCTTCATCAATGATAATAGCGGTGCATCAACTCTGGAGAATTCTGGAACAAATCTAGGTTTGGCCGACTCATGCGTGATCGACTGCACCCACTTATGCATGATTCCATTGTGTGCTGCCTAGGGTTTCCTTTTCACCGACAAAGGAAAAACCCATGCCAACGTTGTTGGTAAACCATAAATTTTTTTCCTAATACAGCCAGTCTGTGTATGAACTGTGGTTTCCTAGTCCATACCAAAACTAATGTCGTAAGGCCTCGACGCTTCCCCAAGAGGTTCCAACAGAAACTCTCGCCTCAAGGATCAGATCACACCGTCAGCGTAAGAGTGATTATCGAGTCTCCTCCCAAAGGTATCTTTAGATGTGAGAGTCAAGTCAACGGATTAACCGGAAACTATAGGTCTGGGACAAAATTCTTGGAAGGAATGAATGATTCGTATCAATATCTATTGTTACTATAGAAAGTAGTATACATAGACTATACCTCGAATCATTCCTAGAGCCCTTGGGTCGCACTCCTTGACCGAATGCAGCTATTCTCTTCCCCTGCCCTCCTCCTCCCTGAGCCTGGTAGGGACTACAAAGGCGGGTGGTTGTAAAATGTCGAAATGTACATCACCACATGCTACCATCCTAGGTCTACTTCCACGTCTGCTACTTTGCAGATTCACCTGTCCTTAACACTTCCTCTTCTTAAAAAATTTTACACACCCATGTCTCTATGAGTAACGTCAGTTTCCTGATTTCAAACTTCTAACCTTCACTAGATGTATCCACTCAGCCAAAGAATTCTCAACCACAAAGGTTCTCTCTAGTACCCTAACATAAGTATGAATGCATAGAGGAAAGGTGTTGGATCTGATGTCCTCAAACACACCTTGCTCGGAAATCTGAGCCCTGGAGAACTGATCATGTCTTAGTAATCAAGTACTAGGAACGATCGATATGTCTCGATGATTACTCATCTACTGACATGTCATCCAGATGAAGCTGTATAAGCTCTAGAAAACTCTTAGCCACCTCCTCAAGCCAGTCCTCAGCCGCCTGTGAGTCAGGCTCGCCTCGAAACCTGAGGGGTATCTGATGCTAAAACACATGTAAGGCACTAATCCTAAAAGTGTCATCTACCAGTACCGTCAGATGAAACTGGTGACCAATAGGTAGTGATATAGATGGCACACTACCATGAGGTACTATCTCAAGCATCGGTCCAAGTACCGAAGTACCATCACAATACCGACCATCCTCTTGGTCACTCACTGGGAAACACCAGTAGCTAAGATCACCATTTTCTCTACTAGTGTCTAAAATAGGTGTATAACTCTAGAAATCCCCTGTAATAAGTCCATTTCTGCCTAGGAATCTGTATCACCTCGTAACCACGGAGGCCTCTGGTGCTCAGACTCGTGCAACACACTCTGTCAGCATGCACCGTCCGCTAGTACAGCTAGTGGAATCTCCTGCCCAATGGGTGGTGGTGCTGCTGGTACACCACCCGAAGGTGCCAACATAGCAAGATGGCTCTGAACCGGACCTCGTCGCTCGGTGAGATGCCATCAGGTACTCTTTCGGAACTCTAACTGACTGTCTGCGTGGAGACATCCTGAACAGATGTGACAAGGTCAGATGATTTAAACCTGGTGAGCTGACCTAGTTGAGCTGACTTTAAGAAAACTTTTGAAAACACACACACAATCAGTGTTTTCGTGCATTGAGTTGGAAATCAAAATTTAGGGTCCTGGTGTATGGATACGTCAGCCACTGCACAAACACTGGACTCCCTAAACTAAAAACCACACTCGGTACCCTTAACACTATTGCTTCACAGAAAAGAAATATCAGAGTTATAAGTTCTACAGCAGAACCGACTCCTCTGAAACCAATTTTTCACGACCCGTCCCACGAGGCCCATGTCGTAACTACCCCAAGCCCGCCTTTCATAGGCCAGGGGATGGAGACTAGCATCAAAGGTGTAAATCCCTATAACTGGGAATGCATTGCCTTTATAAAACGTAAAAACACACACAACCAGAGTACAAGTGGAAGCAAACACTAAGAAAAGCAGTGTAAAAAATGTGCTGAAAGTACAAGGGGCAGGAATACAAGCCCAACAGAAAGGTACATCTATAACTGAAGAAAGTACAACTTAAAATACAACAGTTGGAAGATGGAATCCACTCCTGAATCGTCCTCCGGGTTCCTACCTGAAGGGTAGGTACATGTGTCCTCCTCAACACTCTATGTCTGTCTGTCTGTCTGTCTGTCTGTCCATCTCCTCCGGGTACCGACTCGTCCAGAAGTCCACCTCTACGTACTGTGAAGTCCTTGTACACTCTGCCTCGATCAGTGCTATCATTTGTCTGCTTCCAACGCAACGAGGTGCGGGCATAGTCCATGCAGAGGTGAGTATAATGATACTCAGTAGGGACCTCGAGACCCTCAAGGTCTCACTAAAATCCAACAAGGATAAACCACAAAAAAAGATCTCAATAGATAACCTTTACTTAGCTATATTCCCATACATATACCTAATTTATCAAGTAACCCATCTCAATCATGAGGTAAAACACAAAGATCATTGACTCAGCTCAAACCAGGATTTTCATTAATGATATCAAAACCACAACTGCTGAAGAGCCCCTCCTCTAACAAGTACAGTGATCCCGTCACAACTCCGGGGTGCTGCTCACTAACCTTAGACTGCCGAGGTACTCCTCTCGTCGAGTACTGTGGGTCTTCCACCTCACAAGGTAGTGCTCCTCGACCATGGGTCTTCCACCTCAAAAAGTAGTGCTCCCCCTAATAGCCTATAGAGGTACTCCTTCTGTCGAGTACCGCGGGTCTACCACTCAAAAACAGTAGTGCTCCCCATCATGGGTCTACCACCCAAACACATTAGTGCTCCCCACTGGGCTAGTCAAGTCAATCCGACTCGAATAGGACAAGCAGTCATCAGGTATCAGCCAGCTACAAGGTCTCCATACTTCGTACGATCGTCTCCATGAGGGTCCTCTCCATGATCTACTGGTTAACACTTCTATGTGTCACATTATATCATGTGCAAGTTTCTCAATGTACTTCCTCGTCATAGGGGTCTCAACGCAATAGACGATGCATCAATCGAATGCCCAGTCTGTGAGTTATTAGCCTTTTAGTCCCGGTGGCCCGGTTGGTTTCATGTACGAACCAACCTGTCCGTATCTCAAGAGTACCCCGAACTCCCATGGGTAAACACAAAGCAACCGTTTCTCAATGATATTACCAACACCGCTGACGGTTCGTCAAACGGACGACAGGTCTGAGAGTTATTTACTTTTCGGTTCCAGGGGCCCGATTGGATTTCGTGTACAATCCAACCTGGCCTTACTCCAACTGCATCCAAACCTCAGGTGAACTATACCAAATGAACCGTCTCACCAAGTGAAATCCAACAAAGTCGACGGCACGTCAATCGGACATCTGGAGCTCACGTTATAAGGGTTTCCTCTCTGAGGGCCCGGTTGGTTTTGGGTTCGAACCAACCCAGCCATACCCAAACTTCGGTGAAACCTTGAGTGTAATATACCGAAACAATTGTCTCGATAAAAGGAATCATACGCAACTAACGGTGTGTCGATTAGAGGTCTGTAGCTCACGATATTTCGGTTAAACAAAACATCTGAAAAATAGGGGGTCTGGGCCCGGTCCAACCCAGCCCAACACCCCCTGGGTCAGCCCGAACCGAGGTGACCCGACCCGAGTGGGCGCGTCTTGGCCTAGCTAGCGTGGCCCGACCCAAACGGCACGACACGGCCCGACCGGTGCTGTCCGGCCCGACCGGTGGGGCCTGGCCCGCATGCCCCCCCCGGCCCAGCCGGAGGGGTTGGCTCAGCTAGATGGGCTGCGTGAAACGCGCGGAGTAGGGGCGGGGGGGGGGGGGGGGTGCGCTAATTGACACCGGTGGTGCTTTCCACCACCCGCGGTCATCCTGGGATCCCGCTCGGCTACGGGATCCACCGCGCCGGTCTGCCACGGTGGGTCTTCTTCGGCGGCGCGCTAGGGCTCCACCGTCTCTAGGTGGCCGGACGGCTCCGGCCACCGCCTCAGGTCCCCAGTGCCGCCGTGCCAACAACCCGCGCTGCCAAGAACTTCCATGGGCCACCGGAGATGCTATGGTGGTCCATTTTAGCTTCCGCCTACACTGACTGTCTTCTCGGGTCCCAAACATTACTGCGGAGGCTTTCAAACAATGTTGTGGTCCCATTTCATCATCTCCCTTCAATCCGCGCACAGACGAACAATCAGCAGAGGGTCAGTCTTGTTCGTTAGCCCACACCCTCCGCATTAGAGGCTCAATCTATAATTCATGAACGACAAGGGTTTAATTTATTCAAAATAAACTATAGAAAACACCCTGCAATTAAATACCTATGCATGAGGGTATAAATCACATATATAATATATACGAAAACCCCCTACCTCAAGAAAGATCCGCGGTAGCTGAGTATCATGGATGACGGTGTCGCGAAAGGGAAGATGTTAGCTCGTTGACATCGTCGCAAGGTAAGAGATGAAGGTGACGATGGTCGTTGGCATTCGTCACTTCCGTAATGTTCCTTCGATCCCAGCTCGAGCGTCGTTCATTGGATCTGATGCAGGGAAGACGTCGAAGTCAGCGTAGTTCATTGTGCATGTACCATGCTACTAATCCCTGCTCATTCGTCGGTGTCTCATCGGAGAAGAAGGAACTTCTGTGGTGGTGCAACAATGGAGGAAGGAGAGGGAGGGGAGGAAGGAGAGGGAGGGGAGGAAGGGGAGGAAATTATCTAGTGGATCCCCCTCCCATCAAAAGGCTCGTCCTTTAATAAAATACCAGTCTTGGATAATATTTTTATTAACTCATCCAATTCAAATTCAAACACCTAATTAATTAAGATATTGTCATGAATTAATGGGAGAGGAGAAAGTGAAGAGGTCGCATAATGATTTAGAGAGTTATTAATAGGGCGGTGTTTATGAGAGTTATGGAAGATGAGAGGTTGGGGCTCGTGGGGGCCTCACCTATCATTTATCCACACTTTTAAGAGTTTAACTTCCAAGATATAAAAAAAATTGTTCAACAATTTTATTTATTTTTAAATAAATCCCCAAATAACAAAACTCAACCCGCTTAAAAAAAACTGCAAAAAAGGTCCCTTTAAGCAATTAGTTTCACTACGAGTTCATCAGTGCCCTCAGATTTCAAATCCGAGCACCGGTTCAAAAGATAGAAAAACTCGCTCGTTCTTTTACTGAACGTACCTGAGATAAACTTCGGAAATTATTTCCGGGCACACCGGGCCTCGGAATCAAGTGCCGTCAGAAGCCACAAACTCGTAAAATTCCAAAGAAATTAAGAAAAAAAATTTCATTCAAATTTCTGGGTCTTTAAAAAATAGCTCAGATTTATCCTTGGAATAGGGTGAGATATGATCAAGCAAGAAGTAAACCGAGCACATAGAAACAATTTTTTCACTAATATTGTTTTATATTATTTATTGATTTAAAATAATTTTTTTTCAATAATATGTAGCAGATAAAACATTTATAAACCCAAATAAAAGATCAAGTGTTGATAATAGATGGTTTATAAAATTTAGGTCCAAAATAATAGTCTAAAGAAAGTGTAATACAACTCAAAAATAACAAATTCTTCAATAAAGTTAGACAACAACCAATGAGAATGAAAATTCATTTATTACCTAGAAATAATAATTGTTAATGTTTATGCATAATGATATTAATTTTTTCCACAACTATCCCATTATATAATTTCATATAATTAAACTATTGAAGGGATTCGCCTAGAGTGAATGTATTTGATGATAAACAAAAAAAAGTTTTATAATGCATATAATATTTTAACTAAGAACATTTTTTATTATATAGATAAATTGTATGAAAAATAAAACATAATTTTTCATATATATATAATGTTTTTTGGTATATAAAAACCAATCATACCTCTTCTTCTAAGAAATAAATAATATTACAAAAGAATCATTTTAAGTAATTTTCTATAAATGGTAACAAGAATTGGATGAATAAATCTCATGGTATTTTAAAAAAATTATAAGTTAGTATAGAAGTTAAAATAATCCTATTTATAAAAAAGAACAATATATTAGATTTTAATTTTGGGGTTCGATGATGGATAAGATTTGAGTACATTTGAATATATGTGGTAGGTGTAACCATCATGACCATTATATAAATAAATATATGACCTAGCTACCCAAAAAATGGACATAATAAAAAAATGAATGAACATTGGAAGATATTTTCTTGTTGGTATATATAATAATTCTATACCCAAAAAAATAATTCTGAATGTATAATAAAATCCATTTTTCAATTGGAATATTTGGGCTAGAAAATCAAAACGGTATATATCATAAGATTTCTCCAAATATTGAAGTTGTGAAGTGATTATGATCATGTTTAATAAATAACTCTCATCATTACTTCTATCATTAAGGATATATAATACAGTCCATTATTAAATAATCATTTATTTATTTCTACAAAAATGTATATAATTAATGGAAATAAATTAAATGGAATATGGTGAGTGTTGTAACTATATATTTAGTTAAAATATATTCATCATGTATTGTTCATACTACCATTATAAACAAGAAAATTAAGAAATTCCTTAAGGGAGATCATAGAATAGAATATATTTAACAAACAGACATGCTTTTAATGAATTTGGTAAAATTAAAAAATCTAAAGAACCAAGAACATTAGGGAAGAAAACACTCTCAATTACATATCTTGAATTATTTCAAGTATGATACCAAGGGGGTATATTTTGAGATAAAACCACAGATTTAAACAATATTTAACTTATTTTATTATTTTTTGTTTATATATTTTTCATATAAAAAGTTTATTGTAAATCTATTTGAATAGTTCCCTAATGATAATTTCAAATAAAAAATACACAGAATAGAGTTTATGGAAACTATTTATCACTATAGTTTCCACTTTTGTTATCTACACTGGGTTACCCCTTCATAAATTAGTGTAGAATAACTTATTTCTTTGGGCAATGTGGAGTACCATTCCATATTTCTCTTAATAAGTAAATCAAGATAGATTTCATAACAAATTAACGAGAAGAAACTGTTTTGGGAACTATTCAAGTAGAAATAAGTTGAGGTGAGAAGAACCATCCCTAATATACCAATATATTTATTTTCAATTGTGGGGATAAGAAAAATTCTGGCTTCATAATTGAAATATATTTTGAAAATAAATCCAATGGGAGAGATAAAAGTGTCCAAATAGGTTTACTGGGTTATATTCTATTTATTATAAATAAGTTTTTGATCAGTAAATTCAATGTCTATTGAAGATATGAGTGATCATTTTCCATAATAAATATCTATGTAATATAAATCACTTAATTAAACAAATGGGATGTAAAAAATTTCAATTTTCAATACTTATATGTGTAGATTGATGTGATGTCATTCAATTTTATGATAAGTACTGGTAATAACCCAATATACACAATAGTTTATAATATGTGTTGTTAGATGGTGGAATGTTGGGGGAATTAAATAATTTATCTAGATTAATAAATTTATCTGAAGATGTGAAGGAACCTTCAAAAAGATATTAGAATTAAAATATTTTATGAAACATTTACAATGACCTTTTAAATTATTATTTTGAGTTGATTTGTGGTTTGGAATAATTCCATCACATGATCAGATTTGATATGAATGGAGTATGGATTGGTTATGATTAATTAAAATGTTTCTATATATTAATACTTTTTTGTAGTTTATAAGTATCATTATTATCTATGTAAGGATCATATTGAATAAATTTACGGTAAAATAAAGGAATCATGATGTACTTTTGTGTGTCGGGTTCATTTATACATGTTTAGGGATCATTGAGATATTTGTAAGGATATTTTATCTATATATTGATACTTCAAAAGTTTAATTCACGTATACATAAGCTTAATTTGATAGGTATATAAGGATGATATAATAGTACATGAAAATCCTTATAGATTCATTGTAGATATTTAACAATGAAATAGAGACTATGTAAGCAAGAAATCAACTTCATAAGGGCCATCCCATTGATTTTATAAATAAAATGAACAACATTCGTATCGATGAAAATTCTATATAGATGAATTATGTTATGAAATAACAGCGATATATAATAATTTTATAATAATATATTCTAATAAATTCTAATAATTTATCAAATGATGTTGTTATATTGTTCCTAAATGACATAAGTATCAAAATATATGTTTTTTGTTGAACTATTGATTGAATATTAACTATTACAGAAAGGAAGCTTGAGCATAAGACTATTTTAGGCCTAAAGAAAAACTACCAGATCACATACATTATTCCATGAAAATGTGATTGGTGAATTAAAAATGAATTAATGAAATTTATTTCATAATAATTTGATGAAGGAAATGTCTCTAATTTTGTGGGATATTTGAAATGTATTTTAAATAAATTTGAATCATTATAAAATATCATTTGATTGAAATTTTACAAGTTTATAAGTAAATATATAAGGAAAATATTCATGAATATGTGAATAAAAAAAACATAACATTGAGAATATATTGATTACACTTCAACACTTATATTAGACAATGAAATATATTGATTCAAAGTGGAAATATAATTTTATATTGTATATAAAACAGGAATGCATAATGTTTTCTAAGAGGAATAAAAAAAATTGGCTCATGATATAGACATATTATAAAAAGTAAACAAACATGGTCATGTAAATAAAATTTTGAATATGTGGATTGTTTATGATTTTCCTATACTGAATAAAAATTAGATGATGTTATACTTTATTGTTCATAAATGAATCCATTCAAGTAAACTATGAGAGAGCCATAATAATGTTATGAGGATATATCTATGTGTGATAAAGGAAGAAACTATGGCTTGAAATGATATTTGAACTGTGTTGTAAATACTATCATGTGCGATTCTAAATCACATGATCTTTTTTCATATAATCACGGTGAGAGATTATGTCATGTAACAACATGAAGAAATAATAGAGAATCCCTAATTGGGGGGGGGGGGTTCATCCAATCATGTAAATGAGAGGGTTTCAAGATAAATCCCTTGAAATACTTTTATTATGAATCTTTTTTATTTCACCATATGGGAATTGGATGAGAGGCGTAAGAATATTTTATTAATACACTTACCTATCTAAGAGGTTAAATTGAATGAAAGAAATTAATAAATGTAAGGGAACCCATATCACCCCTCTCATAGTGATGCACCAAACATGGGCACTTCATACATCCCTATTATTTTATACCATGGAAAACTATCTACCCATGATAAATAAATAGCCTCCTATGATGTCTATCAAGGTTATAATCACCATAGTTCCCTCATTCAATCATATATTCCCTTGATAATTTATTTTTTCCAAATCCCCCCAACTAATAGAGCCCTCATGGGGTTCACAAGCATTTATACCATTGATAATGATGGTCTCTATAGTTATCCTATTTTTGAACATTTTCTTATCTCAATATAGTCATCCTTCATGTCTTATATAGAATTTTATGTCTTTCATTGAATCTAATGGTCCTCCTTAGTCCAATAAAGGATACATACACATATGTGCCTCTAATTCAGTGTATTCTCCAAGACCTATATTCACCTTAGTCATCATCCTCATAAACAAATATGGGCCCGAATTATGTGTAAGCATCAACCATTTATAACTAGGATATATTACCCATTCATCAATTCCTTCCCCATTTACTCACCCAAACAAAGATGTTGGATGACCACATATAGGCCCGTTACATGGTGAATCCATAACCATTCCTTATCTTTTTTAGATATCATTGGATATCATGAAATAGAAAGAAGATCTCATGTTCAATCCCCACTCAAATCTCTTTTTATTACCACACATATGACACATGTATCCTTACCGTACGATGTTAATTTTTTCAGACACATCCTAACATATGACATAAAATTATGAAAGTCAAACTAGGTGATATTTGATCACAATAAATAAAGATATGAATGAATAGTTACAAAGGATAAAAACCAACCACTCATTGATGTTGGATGCACAACAATAAATAGAGCATCATCCATATAGAAAGAAATACCACAAAAATAACTCAAATCCATATTGTTTAAAAAACATTAGAAGATATCACAATTGACATTGACACATAATGATAAAAGTTAAATCACATCTAGTTAAGAGAAATTGAAATATATTGGTCTTGATTCCATTAAGGGGGATATATAAGATTCCTATCACATGGGACATTTCAAAACTCCAAAACACATAATTCCTCTTTAGATGGTCAAAAAATCTATAGTTTCTTGTTGAACTCTTTTAAACCATAGTATAACCTATCAATAACGGAATTATAGGGAACCTATGATACAAAACAATGTTTATATTGATGTATGGTTATTATTGATCTCTTAAACATAGGTTGCCAATAACAATATTATATAAACTAATAATTTATGAAAAAAATCATAAATATATAATAGAGTTTCATAATGGGAATCAAAATCCTTAAGGGAAGATCCATGAACCCATTCTGTCTACCAACACATGTAATGACCTGAAAATTCCATGGAAATTGTTTCTTAAATACATGGGATAATTACGAGCCCGCAAAAATTTATGACGCTTGATTCCGAGGCCTGGTGTGCCCGGAATCAATTTCTAGTGTTTTGTTCAGGTATGTTTAGTAAATGTACGATCAGGATTTTATAACTTTTTAACCAATGCTCGGAATTGAAATCTGAGGACACTGTTGGACTTGCATCACCGATATTCACTTAAGAAGACATTCACTTCGATGGCAGTGGGTCAAGTTTATAAGTTAGTTTTTGGGTTTTATGATTAAATTAAATAAAAATAAAGTGGAGGATTTTTTTTAATTCTTGTTGGTTAAAACCTCCAAGTGGATGTTGGAGGTGGGGTCCACCACACCATAACCTCCCATGAGAGGTTATGGTGGTGGGGGCCACCATAACATAGCCTCCCTTTGGAGGATAATTTTGGTGGGGACCACTTGGGCTTGTAACCCCTTGGAACCCCCCATTTAAAGTGGAGAAACTCTTCAACTCCCCATTATTTAATTTATGCCAACCCTTATCACATAATTGAACCAACTCCACCCCAATAATTAAATGAGTTGTCTCATTTAATTAAACACCACAATTTGAATTGTTGTGCCAAAAAATAATAGACAACACTTTCTTCTATTATTTTTTCCTTGGCATTTTGGTGGAGCATGGGGAGGTGAAGAACCCTCCAATGAAGAATGGCCACCAAAGAATGAATAACACTATCCCGAAAAAGAACGCCAACGAGGGATGCCTTTAGCTACGAAGAATGACCCCGACGACTTTCTTCCTCGGACTCCTTCGACGTGGGACGTGTTCGCCTACCAGGGACTGACGACCATCTTTCCATGACATCAATGAATGACGACCAATGAATCAAAGGTTTCCGGATTATTACTTGTTGATGTTTTACCCTTTTTCTTACCTTCATAAAAGGATAAAATGAGATTGTTGTGGATGTATTAATGATCGAATTCTTCTCATGATGAGCCAAATGATACATTCCTAAACGTGGAGGGTGCGGGACAACCTAACATGGCCCGACATCCTCCATAGTTTTTTCTCTTCTTGTGGTGTTCTACGTCTTGGCGATGAGGTGATGATGAAAAAGGTAGCAGCGATGAATGTCACCCTACCCGCAGAATCCGTGAATCATACTGCCCCTGCGGCGCATCGATGCTTCTGGTCGCACACCGCCGGCCCGAGCGGCTCCCGGCCCGCCAACCTGCGGCCTCCCGGCACCCGGCCCGGTGGGCGGCCCGCCCGCCCGTGGCCCCCCAGCACCCTGTCAGCGCCCCCATGGCCCGCATTCAAAAGGCCTCCCGGAAACCTGCCCGACGTGCCGTCTGCCTGCCCGTGGCCCCCGCGCCCTGCCCGACACCCTGCCGGTGCCCCCACGACCTGCGCAAACCCTGCTGCACCCTGCCCGGCACCCCCGCACCCTGCCCGGCCCCTTCCGCACCCTGCCCAGCACCCACGCGGCATGCTCGGAACCCTTTAGGCACCCCCGCGGCCTACCCGACACCCATCCAGCGCTCCCGTGGCATGGCCGGCCCCTTCCGTGCCCTCGCTGGCACACCCGCGGCCAACCCGGCGTCTAGCCGGCCAGATCGGGTCCTGCGCGCTATGCGCGTGGCCAGATCGCACTAAGTGTGGCTTGCCCACTTGCCTCCCGGCTGACCGGCCTACTGGGCCGAGTCTCCGGAGATACGCCCCTCGCGGAGATGGCCGAACCGACCCCGGCCATCAGGCTGAGCCACCTTCATGGCAACATCCGGGTCGAATCACCCTCACAGTCTGCTGGGATGGGCCCAACGGACCAAGCCGAACATAATGAGCTGACCCACCCAACAGGTCGGGTCAGACCCAGTGAGTCTGATCGAGTCGACTGAGACAAGGTGGGCCCAGACTGGGTTGGGACGAATCGGTCTGGTCGGGTCGGGCAAGAACCAGGCCCATTAATGACCCCATTACCTTCTCAGGCCATATCTTTGGCACCAGATGTCCGTTTGACGAACCTTCAGCGGCTCTGATATTCATGGATCGAAGTCGTCCTTTTGAGGATACCCTACTGGAGTTCGAGGTATAGTTGAGATATGGTCCGGTTGGATTGAACACAATTCCATCCGGGCCCCCAAGACAAAAAGGCTAATAACTAACAGACCAGGCATCCGATTGACACGACGTCTGTGGAGTTGAGAACCCAATGACATGGCGGACCATTGAGATACTTCTATGTGGGACTTTGTGATAGCTAGAGTATCAACTAGTATCATGTAGATAAAATCTTCCAGAGACGAGAAGGAATTTTTGTGGGAACCTAGTAGCTGGCTAAGACTTGACTATTGCTGACCGATTCGACTCTGAGTGATTCGACTAGTGCAGTATGGAGCGCCTCTATGTGAGCACAGCAGACCCATGGTGGGGAGTGCCTCTGTGGGAGCATGGAAGACCCATGGTACTTGACATGTGGAGTACCTCAACAGGATACGAGGCGGAGCACCTATGTATGACCGCAGAAAAACCATAGTGGGGACTGCCTCTGTGTGAGCATGGAAGATCCATGGTACCCGATAAGAAGAGTACCTCAACAATTCAATTTAGTGGGAAGCACCTCTGTGTGACGTGACATGCCCACTGTACTCGATAGAGGAGGAGTTCTCCAGCAGCCGCGGGTTCATATTGATACTATCCCTATAATAAAATCCTTGTTTTAGCTAAGTCAATGACTATTGTGATTTCCTCATGATTGAGATGGTTTACTAGATAACATAGGTATATGTATGGGCATATACCTATGTAGTGGTTATCCATTGATTTCATACTTTGTGGTTTATCCTTGTTTTATTTTGTCATACCTTGAGGGTTTCGAGGTCCCCAATGAGTATCGTTATACTCACCCCTACAGAGGCTATGCCCACACCATGTTGTGTTATTTGCAGATGACGGAAAACACCGACTGAGGTAGAGAATAACATTAATGGATGGTACCTAGAGGTGGACCACTCGGTGTGATGGTACACGAAGGAGACGGAAGGATGGGAGTGCTGAGGAGGCCATCTGTACCTACCCCTCAGGTAGGATACTCGGAGGACAACCCAATAGCTTTTTTAATTTTCATCAGTTGTACATGCTTTTAGTGGTACTTGTACTTTACTATTGGTCTTGTATTTCCATCCCCTTTTACTTTCCAGAACTTCTTTTATATATAGTTTTACTTAGTGTTTTTCTTCTAGTTGTGTACTCTAATGTGTTTGTTTATAGTTATAAAATAAATGCCTTCTTAGTTTTGGGATTTACGCCTTTGGTGCTTGTCGCCAGCCCCTGGCCTATGGAAGGTAGGCTTGGGGTAGTCACAATATGGGCCCTAGAGGACGGGTCGTGACAAATTGGTATCAGAGGATTCAGTTCTACCACAAAACATAAAACTCCGATCTTTCTTTTCTGTGAAGTAATAGTGTTAAGGGTACTATGTGTGGTTTTCGGTTCAGGGAGTCTAGTGTTGGTGCGGATGGATGACATATCCATACACCAGGACCCTGACTTCTGATTTCCAACTCAGTTCACGAAAACTCTAATTGTGTTCATGTCTCAAAACGTTTTCTTTAAGTCAGATCAACTAGGTCAGCTCACCAGGTAAAATGTTTTGACAGTGTCACATCTATTTCTTTCAGGATGCCTCCCAGTAGATGACCAGTTAGAGCCCCAGAAGTCATACGTGCTGACAACCCACCGAGCGATGAGGCCTCGGTGTAGGTCCCTTTACCATTAGAGGCACCAGAGGTACTACATCCCTCTGGTCCATCGATGATACTAGCCCCAGCAGTAGATGATGCACGCCGTTTGAGTGAGTTTCACAAGTTCTAGTGCCAGATCCCACCCACGTTCAGGGGAGAGGAGAACCCACATGTGGATTAGGATTGGCTGGAGGTGGTGGAGAGAGTTTTTAGGCTATTAGGGACACCAGTAGACTTGATGGGGATCCTTTCTACGAGTCTCCTTTAGGAAGCAGCAGGCAGATGGTGGATCCTGATGCTCCAGGTGCATGATGAAGCGATGCTACTCTAGGCAGATTTTAAGAGATTTTTTCCGGTGGAGTTTGTACCAGACACTCTCTGTGTAGTGTGGATACAAGAGCTACTGCATCTACAGCAGGGTAACATAACGGTGGCGCAGTACTCAGTGAGGTTCACTAATATCTCACGTAACTGCACTGATATGGCACAAGACCCATTCTTTAGTGCCTAGACCTTCGAGAAGGGGATCAGGAGAGAGATCAACGCTCTGATGATCTCACTTAGCATCCCAACGCAGACGGGGGTTCTAGAGGGAGCCCTCTTGGTGTAGAGTTTCTTTGCTGAGGAGTCACCAGTAGTGAGACCCACTACTAGTCGACATGCAGCGGAGTCTTTTGCAGCTGGTAGTAGACAGATCTCATAGAGGTCCAAGTGGACCAGGCCATCTGTTGGATGACCTCAGGATACAGGATCAGTTGTGCAGGGCACATGATACAGAACCAGTCATGCCAGTAGTAGGCAGTGTTACTCATGCAGTGTGTAGGGTCACATGGATCGTGACTGTCCGACCCACAATTCAGATGATCAGAAGACAGTTGAGGGACATCCCAAGAAGAGGCATATGTTTGAATGAGGTGGACCGTAAGGAGGAGGTGGGCATGGTAGAGGAGTTAGACGTGAAACTGGTGGTGGATGACATTATGAGGTGTTACCACCACCACCACCAGGAGGTCCACCCTGACCGCAGAGAGTAGGTGGACAGGGGATAGCTCAGCTCCAGGCAGCTGAGGCCTACAATCACAGAGTTGTAGATATGATTCAAGGTACGATCTGTGTCTACTCATCCTTAGCTGCAGTTCTTATAGACACAGGTGGAATTCACTCTATCATTGCCAAATCCCTCGTTCGGAGCTCGTAAATTCCGTATGAGACGTTAATTCGATCCTTACAGGTAGAGACTCCTACGGGAGTAGACTCGATGATTATGCACTAGTTCCGAAAGTGTGATATTACTCTAGGAGGTGAGAGCGTTGGTTGGGATCACCTAGAAGTGGCATCGAGGCCTTACGATGTCATCATGGGTATGGATTGGTTTTCTACAGTCCATGCTCAGATTGATTGTATTAGGAGAAAAGTGTGGTGCGTCCGCACAGATGCGACCAGGTTTACCTTCACAAGTGAGAAGGGATCCTTTGCATCACATGATGGACTTACTCGGAGGACAGTGTAGCCGATCACTCATCAGTTGGCCTGCCTTACACTTGGAGCTATTGATGTGTAGAGTCTGAGCAATTTTATAGTGGTGGACCAGTACACAGATTATTCCCTAACAATGTTCCCGGACTACCTCCTCATAGAGAGGTGTAATTCTACATTTATTTGTACCCCAGGACGAAACCGATATCTACAACACCATATCGGATGGCTCCTGCTGAGCTTCGTGAGCTACGGGTACACCATGAGGACTTGTAGGGGAATAGATTCATCTGGCCCAGTGTTTCTCCCTAGGCAGTGCTGATTCTATTCACCATGAATGCGGATATGGGCTTGAGGCTCTATGTTGACTACCGTCACCTGAACCAGGTTACCATGAAGAACAAGTACCCACTCTCGAGGATTGAAAACCTCTTTGACTAGAAAAAGGGAGATCGATGGTTCTCAAAGATAGACATCAGATCAGGCTATCACAAGCTCATAGTTCGAGATGCGGATGTGCAGAAGATGGCATTCAGGTGTCATTACGGCCACTATGAGTTCTTGGTTATGACATTCCGCATAACCAATTCTTTAGAAGTGTTAAATGGACACATGAACTAGATATTCCAGCCATTCCTCAATTACTTTGTCATAGTCTTCATTGAAGACATTCTGATTTACTCGACTACTGAGCGGTGCATGCATAGCATTTGCCGGTATTACTGGACACACTTTGAGAGCACCAGATTTATGGTAAGCTCTCGAAGTGTCAGTTTTGGATTCGAGAGGTTCACTTCTTTGGATACATCCTCTCAGAGGATGGAGTTGCAGTAGACCCAATGAATATTGAAGCGGTACTAGCTTGGGATCCATCCTGGAGTGTGATAGAGGTACAAAGTTTCTTGGGTTTGGCTGGTTATTACCAGATGTTCTTTCCAGACATCTCCAGAGTTACAACACCATTATCAGCCTTGAAGAAGAAGGGGAAACCCTTCGTGTCGTCAGAGAGATTCTAGCAGAGCCTTCAGAAGCTGAGGCAGAGGCTGACTTGTGCCCTAATCTTGAGGCTTCCAGAGGAAGGCGTAGGGTATGCAATTTACTACGACACATCAAAGACCGGACTCAGGTGTTTCCTAATGCAAGAGAGAGAATTGATCGCGTATGGTTCTTGGTAGCTGATAAAAAATTATACAAACTATGCTACCCATGACTTTGATTTAGAATCAGGGGTCTTCTCCTTGAAGATGTGGTGGCACTATCTGATGGGTGAATGTTTTACCATGTACTCTGATCACAAGAGTCTCAGGTATATCTTCTCTGAGAAGGAATTGAACCTGTGATAGTGACGTTGGATTGAGTTCCTCCAGGACTATGACTTCGAGATAGTCTATAATCCTGGGAAGGGGAACGGTGTTGGAGATGCACTCATCGGGAGGACTGGTATACAGCTACTAGGAGAGGCTATAGAGAAGCTGGCTGCTTTACTATTATCCTTTGTTGATAGAGATGGTGCATCATTCCTACAGTCACTTACAGTCACTCCCCCACTCCTTCAGTTAGTCAGGGAAGCACAACATGGGGATGTTGACTGCGAGACACGACATGCTCAGATATCCACAGGGCAGTCACCTGATGGATTTTCTGAAGGTGGGGATCACGTCATCCTTTTCAGGGGGCGTGCCTTCATACTAGTGGCACTTCACAAGGAAGTTTTGAGGGAGTTCCACACATCCGCTCTAGCAGTACATACATGAGTGGCGAAGATGTACTAGGACCTTCTTCGACAACACTTGTGGCCAAGTATGAGGAATGTAGTAGTAGAGTTTGTCTCACGATGCCTCACTTGTCAGCAAGTGAAGGTGGAGCACCATGTACCAGCAGGCTTGGTTTAGCCCTTAGAGGTCCCAGAGTAGAAGTGGGATGAGATATCCATGGACTTCATGACAGGTCTACCACATACGTCCAGGGGACATGACTTTATCTCTGGGATCATCGACCGACTCACTAAGTTGGACCACTTCCTATGGATTAGAGAGTAGGGTTCAGTAGAGTGCTTGGGATGCCTCTATGTGCGGGTGATTGTGCGACTACATGGAGTACCTTCCTCTATTGCCTCCAACTGTGACTCATGGTTTACTTCCCAGCTATGGAAGGGGTTGTAGGAGGCTTTTAGGACACAGATTCGTTTGAGAACCGCCTTCCATCCTGAGAATGATGATCAGAATGAGCGGACCATTAACACACTCAAGGACATGATACGTGCATGTGTCCTCGACTTCGGTCGAAGCTGGGAGGATCCCTTGACTTTGGTTGAGTTTGCTTACAAAAACAGCTATCACTCCACCAAAGGGATGACACCTTTTGAGGCCTTGTATGGACGACCTTATAGATCACCCTTGTGTTGGACTGACCCTGGGGAGTCAGCACTAGTGGGACCAATGGTGGTATGGGCTACTACGGAGAAGGTGCAGATCATCCAGGAGCAGAAGAAGACTACACAGAGTAGGCCAAAGTCGTATACTATTAGGAGATGAAGACCTCTGTATTTCGAAGATGGAGACCACGTATCTCTACAAATCTCCCCACAATGATGTATACAGAGATTTGGGAGAGGTGGAAAGTTATCATCAAGACTCATTGGACCATACCAGGTCCTCAACAGAGTAGACAAGGTGGATTACCCCTTAGCTCTTCCACCTCAATTTCACCAGGTGCACGACATCCTCCACGTATCTCAACTAAGGAGATATGTGCATGACCCTTCCCACATCATCGACCATGGAGAGATAGACGTCGACAATGGGGATACCTTTACGGAGGTTCTAGTGCAGATTGAGGATCAACAGAAGTGGGTCCTACATGTATGATCGATACCTCTAGTGCACGTACGTTGGCAGCACGAGAACCTCCTAGAGGGTACATGGGAGATGGAGGCTTAGATGAATTCTTAGTACCCCAATTTGTTCCCATAGTTCGAGTTGTAGCTTACGAGGACGTAAATCCTTAATGTGGAGAGAATGTAAAGACCCATAAATTCTGTGGAAAATATTTACATAAACACATGGGATTTTTACGAGTCCGTGAAAATTTAGGGTGCTTGAATCTGAGGCCTGATGTTCCCAGAACTAGTTTCTGAAGTTTTATTTGTGTACTTTCAGTAAACATACGAGTAGGATTTTATAACTTTTCAAACAGTTCTCGGAACTAAAATCTGAGAACGCCGATATTTTCTTAAGAATACATTCACTTCAATTGTAGTGGGTCACGTTTATATGTCAGTATTTGGATTTTTATGATTAAATAAAATAAAAATAAAGTGGAGGCTTTATTTTTATTTTTTGTTGGTTAAAACCTCCAAGTAGAGGTCGGAGGTGGGGGCCACCACACCTTAACCTCCCATGAGAGGTTATGGTGGTTGGTCCCACCCAAACATAACCTCCATTGGGAGGATAATTTTGGTGGGGACCACCCGGGCTTGTAACCCCTTGGAACCCCCCTTTTAAGGTGGATAAACTCTTCAAATACCCTTTATTTAATTTAAACCAACCCACTTCACTTAATTGTGCCAACTCCAACCCATTAATTAAATGAGTTGTCTCATTTAATTAAATACCACCATATGAATTATTGTGCCAACAAATAATAGACAACACTTTCTTCTATTATTTTTCCCTTGGAATTTTGGTGGAGCTTGGGGAGGAGAAGAACTCTCCAACGAAGAATGGCCACCGAAGAACGAGGAACGCTCTCCCGACGAAGAACACTGATGAGGGATGCCTTCATCTATGAAGAATAACCCCCTTCGACCGTCTTCCTATGACTCCTTCGATGTGGGATGTGTTCGTCTACCACGTATCGATGACCATGTTTCCACGATGTCAACGAACGATGAGCCAAATGATGCCTTCCTAAATGGGGAGGGTACGGACCAACCTATCATGGCCTGACATCCTCCATCATTTTCTCTCTTATTGTGGCATTCTACGACATGGTTATGAGGCGACGACGACGAAGGAAATAACAACGTAGGCCACGCTACCCGTGGCCCCCTGAGAATCCCCCCCCCACGGCTCACCGATGCTTCCAACCAAACACTGCCAGCCTGTGCGGCGCTTGGCCCGCCTACACGTGGCCTCCCGGTATGCATCCCGCCTGCCCGCATCCTCCTAGAACCCTGCCGGTTCCCCCATGGCCCTCCTTCCCACGGCCTCCTGGTGCCCTTCTCGGCGTGCAGCCCGCCTACCCACGACCCCCGCGCCCTTCACGACACTTTGTCAGTGCCCCCGCGGCATGGCTGGCCCCCACTGCGCCCTGCCTTGGGCCCCTGCGGCCGACCCGATGCCCTACCGGTGCCCTCGTGGCCTTCCGGGCCCCTACAACGCCCTCCCTGGTGCACTCGCGGCCTACCCGGTGTCTAGCCGGCCTGACGCGCCCCCACGTGCTCTGCCTGCGGCCAGCCTGCACCCCATGCGGCCTGCCCGCTGGCCTCCCGTGCTGAGTCGCCCAAGCCGCATGATCGCGTTGTCGAGCACGTCAAATTAGATGTTTCTTTTTAACTAGAATTTCTGCATTATAGCATCAACCCTAGGTCATCTCTCGATAGAGCCTTAGATCATTAATTCTAAAATGTGGTTTTGATTATGAAGGTAAAATGGAAAATGGGGTTTTATAATACTTGGTTTTGATGATTAAAGATGACAATAGAAAATAGAAGCTATAAAACAAAGTAGAGATTAACAGAATTAATTAAGTGTGATCAACCCGGAGTACTCGCATGATGTTTCTCCTTCATCGCTTCATGATATAAGGTTATGATCTTTTAATACCTAGTTTTTAAAACCTATAACTAGAATGTTACTGAGTTTTTACTAATATACCTCCTAGGGTTCAGTCAAAAACACACAATGATTCACCGGACACCACTGATGATTGAGTGAATTGTGTTTGAATTCATAACCAAAACTCACCAAGGAAACACATGAAAAACTTTATCCGCTGCCTAGGTTTGTATGTTATTTCTTTGTGATACCATCAAATAAATTTACATAGCCTTGATAGTGCTTGTGTGAGTTCAATTGACCAATATAAACCCCACAAACACCGCAATTGAAAGGGGGAAATAAAGTGGTGAAGGGTGTGTGAAACATCAAATGAATAGGTACCCCAAAACATTATCATATGAGTTGAAAATGACATACCAGTACATAACTCAATAAAATAAGAATAGAGGATGATGAAAGACAACACAACAACCTGGAATTTAAAAGATCATTCAAATATTACAAACATGAAGCTCGGGATGTACATCACGTTCCTCCCCGGGTGATCACAAGGGGTTTAGAAACCCATGGGAGAGGAGGAAGGGAAAGATGTTGGGGTAGAATATCCCATAGCCTCCAGAACTGCTACAGATGTTGATAAGACTATTTGGGGACTCCAAAATGGTAGCACCTTGCCTCTTGGACGAACTTGCAAATGGGGATCCCAAGGTGCCATTTTATAGGAAAATTGAAAGGTGGTTTTTTGCACACAGACTTATATCGCTTTGGAGAAAATAGAAACGTTGTAGCCCTACCTCTTAACTATCTCCACAGAATGTTTGGCACCATTTGGACAACTACAGATCAAGATATTGATAAAATACAGAACACCGCATTTGACTTGGTCTAAATTCGGTGGCTTGGATAGATCAGTTCGGATGGGCCACATACAAGCCGAATCATCATTGGATTCCTTAATATGAAATGTAGCCTATTATATTTTGGACAGGCTCAAAACATTTCATCCCATATGGATGCACAGACATCGTGTACTATGCAAAACAGTGGACATATGTCCATGGATCCATGCAATTTTGGCCCATTTTTCTTCCACTTCATCAAAGGCCCTCCAAATAACCTCCACCTACATTAAAACAATAAAAACAAGTAACATTTCCCATTATAATATTTATTAACATTTATTGATTGATTCAAACATGAAGTACAATTTATCATTATATTTGGAATATTCATTACAAAACTAGTTTAAAACTGCAGTGTAAGGGTGGAATAAAACAGTGAATCGTGGTACAATCACCGCACTCCTCGTGCTGCTGGCCGAACCAGCCCTGTCCTTCAGGCCAATCCGCCTACGTGGCGACATCCGGGCTGAACCGCCTTCACAATCCACTAGGCCGGGCCCAACATACCGGGCCCAGCTTAACGGGCTGACCTACCAAACAGGCTGGGTTAGACCCAACAAGTCTGACTAGGTTGACCTAGACCAGGTTTGCCCAGACTGACTTGGGCCTAGTCGGTCCGACTGGGTCGAACCGGACTCGGGCCCACTACTGACCCAATTACCTTATTGGGCCATATCTTTGGTACTAGACGTCTGTTTGATGAACCGTCAGTGGTGCTGGTATTCTTGGAGAGAAGTCTCCCTTTGAGAATACCCCACTCGAGTTCGGGCTATAGTTGAGATACAGTCAGGTTGGATCGTACACGAAACCAACCGGGCCCCCAGGACAAAAAGACTAATAACTAACAGACAGAGCATCTGATTGACACACCGTCTATTGCGTTGAGACCCCAATGACATGGTGGACCCTTGAGATACATCTACATGAGACTTATTGACAGTTGAAGTATTTACTAGTAGCTTGTGGAGTAGATCTTCCAGAGACAAGCATGCATTTGTGTGGGAACCTAGTAGCTGGCTAAGACTTGACGACTGTTGACCGACTCATCTCGTAGTGATTCGACTAGCCTAGTGGGGAGCACCTCTATGTGAGTGTAGTAGACCCACGATGGGGAGAGCCTCTGTGTGAGAACTGCAGACCCACGGTACTCGACATGTGGAATACCTCAATAGGCTACGGGGGGGGGGGGGGAGCACATCTATGTGAGCGCAGCACACCCATGTTGGGGATTCCCTCTGTGTGAGCGCGGAAAATCCATGGTACTCGATAGGAGGAGAAAATCAACAGTCCATGTTAGCGGGAAGCACCTCTGTGTGACACGACAGGCTCACTATACTTGATAGAGGAGGAGTTCTACAGCAGCCGAGGGTTCAGATTGATACTATCCCTAGAATAAAATCCTGGTTTGAGCTGAGTTAATGACTTTTGTTTTTTCTTCATGATTGAGATGAGTTACTAGATAACTTAGTTATATGTTTGGTCATATACCTAAGTAGTATTTATCCATTAATTTAATTGTTTTTTGTTTATCCTTGTTAGATTTTGTGAGACCATGAGGATCTCGGGGTACCTACTGAGTATCTTTATACTCACCCCTACACGGGCTATGCATGCACCTCGTTGTGTTGGTTGCATACAACGTACAATGATGACTGAGGCAGAGAGTAGCAGAACTCAATGGTACCCAGAGGTGGACAACTCGGTGTGACGATGCACGAAGGAGAGAGACGGACGTGAGTGCTGAGGAGGCCATCTGTACCTACCCTTCAGGTAGGAAACCCTAAGGACGACCCAATAGCTACTTTACTTTTCTTCAGTTGTACTCACTTTCAGTTGTACTTGTACTTTCCTATTGGTCTTGTATTTCCGACCCCTTTTACTTTCCAACACTTCTTTTTGTATACAGTTTAACTTAGTGTTTTGCATCCAGTTGTGTACTCCAATGTGTTTGTATACTATTATAAAGGAAATTACTTCCCATTTTAGGGATTTACACCTTTGGTGCTAGTCTCCAGCCCCTGGCCTATGAAAGGCAGGCTTTGGGTAGTCACGATACGAGCCCCGGGGGATGGGTCGTGACCACACGTGACCAAATGTGTATTCATTATTTCTTAGAAACCATATTCCATTGCCAACAAGGACTGTAATGAATTCCAACATGTTAGTATAGTGGAAAATTTAAAAACCATATCAAATATGATATAGTTTATATCATCATATTGTTTTAAAATTTTTTATGGGTTTTTTGAAATAATAACATCTATATCTAATTCTGATCACATCCTTATGTGACCATCTGATTAAAATATCCCACTAAACCCCATTTGTGTGTTAGACCAATGAAGTAGTATAGATTGAATAATGGAGAGAATTAGGAATCATATTAAGATTGTTAGACTATATTAACATATTCCAAACTCCTTAATAACACAACATAAATTTTTATGGAGTTAGCATCCTATGATATCTATGTGATATTATTTCCATGTACACAATCATCATCATTCATGGATCACATTTCATTAAAATGATCCATTGAAATATTTTTATTATTATTTTAACTATTATAATTTTTTTACAAATACACCCTAATCATTCTTATGATATCAAGTAAAATTTAATTTAGTATTGTAACTAAATATAACTCTTTATTTATTCTACTTCCATAACCTAAAATATATTAGGATAAATCATGAAACTATTTTGGAATTTCAATTTAAATAAATATTTAATCATCATATTTTATTATATATATGTTAAACCATACTCCCACTAACATCAATTTATGGTGATTAAATCTCCATTCATCATGTTCTAATAGACATCAAGGAAAAACACCATTTTCCATGATAATAAATTTTTATCTTTTATTCTTCTGAAAGAAGGTTAAAAATGTTGAGCCATCATAAATAATTTGTATTAAATCTATTTTTTCATATTTTTTCTATAAAAACACTTTTAACAAGAAACTTCTCTTATCGTATAAGAGAAATGAGATAAATATACACATACTTTACATAGACCCATCTGATCATAATATATTCATTTTCATTCAAATCATTGATATAGTATATCTTTTCTTCTGAAACTAAATTAAAACAAAATGTGCTATCTATTTATCCCGTGATATTGAACCTAAATATATTTACAGAACTTGAAAAGTATTCATGTTATATCATATAAACATCACAACCAAAAAATTAATTTTAATAAATTTAATACTAGATATGGATATTACATAGAGTTTCTCAAATTCTTTATGGTATTTTGAACCATCCCATCCATTGGAATCATTAATCCTTTCTTCATGGTTATATATTTTGGTTTTATTAATCATGAGTTTCTTGTAAAAAACTATTTTAGGCTTCTTAACTATTTTTTCTTCTTCCAGTTTGAAACTTCTACCCACCCATATTATGAACATTAAACCAGAACCTAGATACCACATATCTTATTTCAATATATCTAAATACTTCAAGAAATATAGGTGAATATTTTTTCAACATATTCATATTATTGAAATATTTCCATCAATGACAATAGTATGAAGTGTTTTACAATAATAATCCTCAAGAAAATATAACTCTCTAACAAGACACTTATATGTAAAATTATATAGAATATATGACATATAAAAACATTAGATCATAATGATTAATTTAATGACTTTGAAGAAAATGTTATTTAATCGATGATTCTCATAACCATTCAGAGAATAGTGTTGAATAACATTAATAGTTAATGTATTCATGATGGAATTTCTTAAACACATAACCTTTTATTTTATATAAGATCATTCCTTAAGAACAAATCAAATAATTTTATTAAATTAAGATTCTATTTCTCAAAGGATGATCCCAAATAAGTTTTTTTGGATGATAATGTCATTTATTAACAATATAAGATTTTATCATTAAGTAATATATCATAAAAATATTCAGTACTGACTTTTAAAAAATTATCTCACATTAAAATAATGAACACCATTAAATTTAGCATATACATTAGGGGGACAATATGTAAGTTTCAGAAATAAATCATTCCAATATAGATTAAATATCACCAATAACTAATTTATGTTGGTCATCATGCAAATAATTTCATATATGACTCTCATATAGTTGAAAGAAAAACACTTTTTATAAATGAATCATATGGAAAACCCAATTTTATTCCTCTAGTAACAAAATCTGATAAGTGTCTCTCAACTATGTTCGACCTAATGAAAATTCATAGAACAAGAAAATTAATAGTTTGGTTCTCCTTTTCCAATTATTTATTTAAATAAAATAATCAAGGGTGACCTAGTTATGGAATGAAATTACAGAGTTGGATGATCGAGGTCTTAAGAGCTGGATGTCTTTGGATATAATCTAACATTTAGTATTATAAATTTTATTTTAAATCACCAACATATATCGTGTTATAAAATCTATATTTTCATTCCTATAGGTATTTAATTCATAATCTCATTCCTTTCCATAAACGAACATGTTCATACTAAAGTGTTGTGTGACACACTACATAACTCAATGTTAGTGTAAGACACTAGAAAAACAATAGAAGCATTTTTAAAAATATCCAAATATAGCATATGCATAAGGTACACGACTTTTTAATGTATAAGGTTATAATTACATGAAATTACAAATTCCCATATTTAATGTGAATGTTTATAATTAAAGGAAATTATCACACCCCAACAATTTTGAAGAAGTAATGAGCCGTAAGGTCATTGTTAAATCTAAACCATTTTCTTTCCAACCTGGGTAACATTTCTAAGGAATGATTCCAATTCAACATAAATCTATTATTTATAATCAAAATTCAATGAAAAGTAATTATATTAACATTAATTTAAAACTATTGTAAATTTTTAAGAAAAATGAATGCATTATCATACCTAGCATGTAAATTATTAGATACATGGATGATAATTTGAGAATTAGTTTCCCAACATTAAACTAAACCCTTCATACATTAATAATATAATCAAATTTTTACTATCAATAATAAAGAAAGGAATAAATTTTAAATAAATGAATAATTCTTAAATTTAAACATGAGATGAAAATTTGTGAAGAAATTATAAGTAATGTTAATAAAAAATATTTTGTAATTATATAAAACATTATAGACTTTCCATAAATTTAAATATAAACACATTATAATAAAATGAAATATAAACCAATAATATAATTTAATTATATATAATTTAATATATATTATTATATTAAATGATATAAAAAAATTATATTAATATTATCTAATGTAAACAATTTATATGATAAAAAATTCCCATATTAATTATTTCTTAATCATTAAGGAAATCAATCACTTAAATTAAATATTATTTGTTTAAATAGGATCTTAAATATACCCTTACATTTGATTAATTAAAATTAATTAATTATATAAAAATAAAAAATAAATGTACACATTTATGTTTGAGAGCACCGGTGGACTAGTGTAGTCACACCTAAAAGGGGGTTAATAAGTGGTTACATTTTTTTTTTACCAAAAACTGATTTTCTTCATTTAGGTTCATTCCACACCTTTGGTTATCTAAAACTCTATGGAAGGTTTATAATAAAATGGATCTCTTTATACTTTACCCAATTATCTACAACCACACACAATACAGAAAATAAATAAGAATTTATCATATAGTGTTTTTATAGGGTTTGACCGAAATATAGGAAACCAATAACCTTTGGTGTTCAGATTATATTTTGACATCGATTTTCCACTATGATATTATTATCAATTATAATGGGTGTCCATGTGTTTTCCTAAAACTATTCCCTATATTACACATGTGATTGTATACTATATTACACAAGTATATAAAGAGTTATATACCATAGCTTCCCCCTATGTGGAATCATAATAGAAGGTCTTTATATTTCCCCTCCACTTAAAGTACTTAAAAAATTATAAAAAAGGATTCCAATGGACCTAAAATATGATCTAACTCCTCAAACATAGGTACTTCAACTACAAAAAAATATTCATAAATATTTTTTCTATCTTAGTCTCCATTCACATTACAACGTTCAGTTCATGAAGAATATATTCATATTCTTCACTCTTCTAAAATAATTGATACTCCACTAAATTTATATGATTAAAATAACTCAATGTAAGTCGAATAGGCTCACCTCCGATTCATCATTATTTCTCACTGATTATTTGATATGTACTATCACTAGACCTCTATTTATTTATATTCTTCAACTATCATGAATGAATTTATATCAATCATAAAGGCTTCTTTTATTTTCATTATAAAAAATGGTATTTTACTCCATTAAATGATTGAATTTTCATTTTAATTAAGAAAAATTCATTCATCCTATCAGAATATTATTAATTCATAAAAGCGATTATCACATCCAAAAATACACACTTGATTTTTTATTCTCAATATTTTCTCTACTATAAATAAATATTTTTTCTATACTGGATGTTTCATTAATTTTACAATTAATTTAAAATCACCAAGAATAAAATAATAAAAGATACATCAAGCCTACACAAATAAATCCAATTAATTAATTTATTGTATTTATTCACCTCTGGCCTCATTTAATTAAACACCACCATTTGAATTTTTGTGCCAACAAATAATAGACAACACTTTCTTCTATTATTTTTCACTTGGAATTTTAGTTGAGCTTGGGGAGGAGAAGAACTCTCTAACAAAGTACAACCACCGAATAATGAAGCACGCTCTCCCGACGAAGAACGCCGATGAGGGACACCTTCAGCTACGAAGAATGACCCCCTTCGACCATCTTCCTCTTACTCCTTCAATGTGGGATGTGTTCGTCTACCATGGATTGATGACCATCTTTCCACGATGTCAACGAACGATGACTGGTGAATCAAAGGTAGAGGGATTATTACTTGTTGATGTTGTACACTTTTTCATACCTTCATTAAAGGATAAAATGGGATTGTTGTGGACGTATTAATGATCATCTTCTTCTCATGATGATCCAATTGAAGCCTTCCTAAATGCGGAGGGTACGAGCCAACCTATCATGGCCTGACATCCTCCATCGCTTTCTCCCTTCTTGTGGCATTCTACGGCCTGGTGATGAGGCGACGAAGATGAAGGAAACAATGACAAAGGATACTCTACCCATGGCCCTAGCGAATCTCCTCCCCCCTCGTGGCTCACAAATGCTTCCAGAAAAACACTACCAGCCCGAGCAGCGCTCGATCGGCCCGCCTACCCGCGGCCTCCCGACTTGCATCCCACCTGCCTGCATCCTCTTAGCACCCTGTCGGTGCCCCCATGGCCCGCCTTCCCACAGCCTCCTGGGGCCCTTCTCGGTGCACGGTCTGCCGGACCACGGCCCCCCCACCCTACCCGATGCCCCCGCGGCCTGCCTGGCCCCTGCCGCTCCCCACTTGGAGCCCCTGCGGCCTGCTCGGCCCCTACCGCGGCCTGGTCGGGGCCCTGCCGAGACCCCCGAGGCCGGCCCATTTCCTTACTGGTGCCCTCGCGGCCTGCTCGACCCCTGCCGTGCCCTCCCCAGTGCACCTGCGGCCTGCCCGGTGTCTAGCTGGCCAGCTCGCACCTTCACGTGTTCTGCTCGCGGCCAGCCAGCGCCCCGCACGGCCTACACGTTGGCCTCCCAGCTGACCGGTCTCCCAGGCCGAGTCTCCCAGGCTGCTCCCCTCGTGGTGCTAGCCGAACCGGCCCAGTCCTTTGGGCCGATTTGCCTACATGGCGACATCAGGGCCAAACCGCCTTCGCAATCCACTAGGCTGGGCCCAGCAGACCGGGCTGAGCTTAACGGGATGACCTGCCAAACAGGCTGGGTCAGACCCAGCGAGTTTGACTGGGTCACCTCAGACCAGGTTGGCCCAGAATGGCTTGGACCGAGTTGGTCCGACCAGGTCGGACTGGACCCGTGCCCACTACTTACCCCATTACCTTATTGGGTCATATCTTTGGCACCAGTCGTCTGTTTGATGAACCATCAGTGGTGCTAGTATTCTTGTAGAGAAGTATCTCTTTGAGAATACCCCATTGGAGTTTGCGTTATAGTTGAGATACAGTATGGTTGGATTATACATGAAACCAACCGGTCCCCTGGGACAAAAATACTAATAACTAACAGACCGAGCGTCCGATTGACGCGCCGTCTATTGCGTTGAGCCCTCAATGATATGGTGGACCTTTGAGATACATCTACGTAAGATTTAGTGACAGATGGAGTATTGAATAGTATCTTGTGGAGCGGTTCTTCAAGAGACAAGAATGCGTTTGTGCAGGAACCTAATAGCTAGATGAGACTTGACGACTGCTGACTGACTCATCTCGGAGTGATTCGACTAGCCTAGTGGGGAGCACCTATATGTGAGTGCAGCAAACCCATGGTGGAGAGATCCTCTGTGTGAGAACTGCAGTGCCACAGAACTCAACACGTGGAATACCTCAGTATGCTACGAGGGGGAGCAGCTCTATGTGAGCACAGCACACCCATGGTGGGGAGTGCCTATGTGTGAGAACAGTAGATCCATGGTACTCGACAGGAGGAGTAACTTAGAAGTCCAACTTAGTGGGAAGCACCTCTGTGTGACATGGCATGACCACTATACTCAACAGAAGTGGAGTTATTCCACAGCCGAGGGTTCAGGTTGATAATATCCCTAGAATAAAATCATGGCTTGAGCTGAGTCAATGACTTTTGTTTTTTCGTCATGATTGAGATGAGTTACTTGGTAACTTATGTATATATTTGGGCATATACCAAAGTAGTAGTTATCCATTCATTTCATTTTTTTGTGGTTTATCCTTGTTTGATATTTTGAGACCTTGAGGGTCTCGTGGTCCCTACTGAGTATCTTTATACTCACCCCTGCACGGGCTATGCCCGTACATCATTATGTTGGTGGCAGACAATGGAGAATGTTGACTGAGGAAAAGAGTAGCAGGACTGGACAGTACCCAGTAGCTACTTTACTATTATTTAGTTGAACTTACTTTCAGTTGTACTTGAAATTTCCTATTGGGCTTGTATCTCCAGCCCCTTTTACTTTCTAGCACTTCTTTTGTATACAGTTTAACTTAGTGTTTTGCATCCAGTTGTGTACTCTAATGCATTTTTTTACTGTTATAAAGAAAATGCCTTCCCATTTTAGGGATTTACGCCTTTGGTGCTAGTCTCCAGCCCCTGTCCTATGGAAGGCAGGATTTGGGTAGTCACGATACGGGCCCCGGGGGACGGTTCGTGACCACAAGTGACCAAAAGTGTCTTCAGTATGTCTTAGAAACCGTATTCCATTGTCAGTAAGGACTGTAATGAATCAAAACTTGTTAGTATAGGGGAAAATTGAAAATACATATCAAATATGATATAGTTTATATCATCCTTATGATTTATAATGTTTTATGTGTTTTGCAAAATAATTACATATATTTATAATTCTGATAGCATCCTCATGTGACCATCTGATAAAAAATCCCACTAAACCCCATTTGTTTGTTAGACCAATGAAGTAGTATATATTGAATAATGGAGAGAATTAGGAATAATATTATGAATGTTAGACTATATGAACATATTCCAAACTCCTTAATAACACAACTTAAAATTTTATGGAGTTAGTATCCTATGATATCTATGTGATATTATTTCCAGGTACACAACCATCATCATTCATGGATCACATTTCATAAAGATGATCCATTGAAATATTTTTCTTATTATTGTAACTATTATATATTTTTTAGAAATACACCCTAATAATTCTTATGATATCAAGTAAAATTTAATTTAGTATTGTAACTAAATGTAACTCTTTTTATTTATTTTACTTCCAAAACCTACAATATATTAGGGTAAATCCGGAAACTCTTTTTGAATTTCAATATATATAAATATTTAATCATTAAATTTTATTATATATATGTTAAACCATACTACCACTAGCATCAAATGATGGTGATTAAATCTTCATTCATCATGTTCTAATAGACATCAAGGAAAAACACCATTTTCCATGACAATAAATTTTTATCTTTTCTTCTTCTGAAAACATGTTAAAAAATTAGAGCCATCATAAATAATTTGTATTAAATCCATTATGTCATATTTTCTTTATAAAAGCACTTTTAACAAGAAACTTCTCTTATCGTATAAGAGAAATGAGATAAATATACACATACTTTACATATATCCATCTGATCATAATATATTCATTTTCATTCAAATCATTGATATAGTAGATCTTTTCTTCTAAAACAAAAATAAAACAAAATTCACTATATATTTCTCCAATGATATTGAACCCAAATATATTTACAGAACTTTCAAAGTATACATTTTATATCATAAAACCATCACAACCAAAAAATGCATTTTAATTAATTTAATACCAGATATGGATATTACATAGAGTTTCTCAAATTCTTTAGGGTATTTTGAACCATCCCATCCACTAGAATCATTAATCCTTACTTCATGGTTATATATTTTGGTTTTATTAATCATGATTTTCTACTAAAAAACAATTTTAGACTTCATAATCATTTTTTCTTCTTCCAGTTTGAAACTTTTACCCACCCATACTATGAACATTAAACCAGAACCTAGATAACACAAATATTATTTCAATATATCAAAATACTTCAAGAAATATATGTGAATGTTTTTTCAACACATTCATATTATTGAAACAATTCCATCAATGAAAATAGTATGAATTATTTTACAAAAATATACTTCAAGAAAATATAATTCCATAACAAGACACTTATATGTCAAATTATATAGAATACATGACCTTTAAAAAATTAGATCATAATAATTCATTTAATGAATTTGAAGAAAAATGTTATTTAATCTATGATTCTCATAACCATTCAAGTAATAGTGTTGAATAACATCAATAGTTAATTTATTCATGATGGAATTTCATAACCACATAACCTATTATTTTATATTAAAACAATCCTTAAGCACGAATCAAATAATTTTATTAAATTAAGATTCTATTTCTCAATGGCTGATCCCAAATAAGTTTTTTTGATGATAATGTCATTTATTAACAATATAAGATTTTATCATTAAGTAGTATAGCATAAAAATATTTAGTACTAACTTTTAAAAAATTGTCTCACATTATAATAATGAACACCATTCAATTTAGCATATACATTTGTGGGAAACTATGTAGGTTTCAGAAATAAATCATTCCACTATATAGGAAATATCATCAATTACCAATTTATATTGGTTGTCATGCTAATAATTTCATATATGACTCTCATATAGTTGAAAGAAAGACCCTTTTTATAAATGAATCATATGGAAAACCCAATTTTATTCCTCTAGTAAAAAAATGTGATAAGTGTCTCCCAACTAACTTCGACCTAATGAAAATTCCTAGAAAATGAAAAACAATAGTTTTTTTCTCCTTTTCCAATTATTTATTTAAATAATATATTCAAGGGCCAGCTAGTTATGGAATGAAATTACACAGTTGGATCATCGAGGTCTTAAGAGCTGGTTGTCTTTGGATATAATATAACATTTAGTATTATAAATTTTATTTAAAATCACAAACATATCTCATGTTATAAAATTTATTTTTTCATTTCTATAGGTATTTAATTCATAATCTCATTCCTTTCCCTAAACGAACATGTTCATACTAAAGTGTTGTGCGACACACTACACAACTTAGAGTTAGTGTAAGACACTAGAAAAAGAATAGAAGCATTTTAAAAAATCTCCAAATACATCATATGCATAAGGTAAAAGAATATTTAATATATATGGTTATAATTAAATGAAATTATAAATTCCTATATTTAATGTGAATGTTTATAATTAAAGGAAATTATCACACCCCAACATTTTTGAGGAAGTCATGAGCCATAAGGTCATTGTTAAATCTAAAGCATTTTCTCTCCACCCTGGGTAACATTTCTGAGGAATGATTCTAATTAAACATAAATCTAATATTTATAATAAAAATTTAATAAAAAATCATTATATTTTTATTAATTTAAAACTATTGTAAATTTGTAGGAAATATGAGTGCATTATCATACCTATCATGTAAATAATTAGATACATGGATAATAATTTGAGAATTAGTTTGCCAACATTAAACTAAACCCTTCATACATTAATAATATAATTAATTTTTTACTATCAATAATAAAGCAAGGAATAAATTTTAAATAAATGAATAATTCATATATTTAAACACGAGATAAACATTTGTGAAGAAATTATAAGTAATGTTAATTAAAAATATTTTTTAATTCTATAAAACATTATAGACTTTCCATAATTTGAAATAAACACATTATAATAAAATGAATTATAAATCCATAATATAATTAAAATAAATATAATTTAATATAAATCATTATATTACATGAAATAAAAAATTAAATTAATATTCTATAATTTAAACAATTTATATGATAGAAATATCCCATATTAATTATTTCTTAATCATTAATGAAATCAATCACTAAAATTAAATTTTATGTGTTTAAAATAAAATCTTTAATATACCCTTCCATTTTAATAAATAAAATTAATTAATTATATAAAAATAAAAATTAAATGTATACATTTATGTTTGAGAGCACTGGTGGACTGGTGTAGTCACACCTAAGAGGGGGGTAATTAGGGGTTACATTTTTTTACAAAAAACTATTTTATTCATTTAGTTTCATTCAACACCTTTGGTCATCTAAAACTCTATGGTAGGTTTATAATCAAATGAATCTATTTATCCTTTACCCAATTATCTACAACTACACACAATACAGAAAATAAATAAGAAGTTATCATGTGGTGTTTTTACAGGGTTTGACTGAAATCTAGGAAACCAACAACCTTTTGTGTTCATATTTTATTTTGACATTTATTTTCCACTATGATATTATTATCAATTATAATGGGTGTCCATGTGTTTTCCTGAAACTATTCCCTATATTACACATTTGATTGTATACTATATTACACAAGCATATTAAGAGTTATATACTATAGCTTCCCCTCATGTTGGTATCTAATATAAGGTCTTTATATTTCCCCTCCACATTAAAGTACATAAACAATTCTAAAAAAGGATTCCAGTGGACCTAAAAGATGACCTAACTCCTCAAACATAGGTACTTAAACTACAAAAAAATATTCATAAATATTTTTTATATCTTAGTCTCCTTTCACATTACAACTTACAGTTCACGAAGAATATATTCATATTCTTCACTCTTCAAAAATAATTGATACTCAACGAACTTTATATGATTAAAATAACTCAATGTAAGTAGAATAGGCTCACCTCCAATTAATCATTATTTCTCACTGATTCTTTTATATATACTATTAAAAGACCTCTATTTATTTATATTCTTCAACTATCATGAATGAATTTATATCAATCATAAAGGCTTCTTATTTTTTTTGTTATAAAAAATGGTTCTCTACTCCAATACATGATTGAATTTTTATTTTCATCAAGAAAAATTCATTCATCCTCTTAGAATATTATTAATTCATAATGGAGATTCTCACATCCAAAAATACACTATTGATATTATTTATTCTCAATATTTTCTCTACTATAAATAAATATATTTCTATACTATATGTTGCATTAATTTTACAATTAATTTAAAATCACCAAGAATAAAATAATAAAAGATACATCATGCCTACCAAAATAAATCCAATTCATTAATTTGGTGTATTTCTTCACCCATGGCCTAATGGGATCTTCTTATAAATCCATTAAGGTTGAACTATTATGTATGTTAATTTGGTTAAGATTTTTTCTCAACTTCCATTCAGAATTCATTTTTCTACAGGGTGTGTACATTCTAATAACCTCGAATCATCTCAGAAAAATTTAGAAAAAAATTATTGTTAGTTTCCATAAATACCCTATATTAATTTTTTCTTGACCGACACAAATTTCAACCCAATTATATTATTTATCTCTCTAATGTATGGTTCCAACATCAAAAAATTTACATTTCATATTTTAGATTAAATGAATGTATAATTTATCTTTTCATGGAAGAAATTAAACCACTATTGTTTATCCTACCTTAGTCATACTTTTTCTAAGTTAGACAAAATTGAAATATATTATTATTGTGATATTTAAAGTATTAATGATATTATCAATCAGAATATCCAATAAATAATTTTTTTGGTCATGAATGGTGACATTTAAATACTCTTTATTGAATATGATGAATAAATAATAAAATTATCCTCATTTTAAATAAATCTTATTTATCAAATACTTAGATCATATAAAAAATAGATTCATGATATTTTGGTAATGAAATAGTGGATTTAGAATCAAAATAATATAATTATCTATTTATATTTTGAAATCAAGAAAAATCATATTTTCAGTTATCAAAATTTTTAAATTTCACCATGTAATTATAGTTTCATAGATTGGAATAAAGATAAATTATATGGTTAAAAATATGGAAAAGTCATAGAAATATTCAATAATAATGTTTGTAGGGGTATGATTTATTATTATGTAGAGAAAATTAATTCTTACATAAATGATTCTTCCACATATGATTCATAAATAACATTGGATGATGTTTACATAGACACAAAATCATTTATATATAGAGTCCAGAAAATTCTCATTAATATCTAGATTCATTCATGAATATAATGATAATAATTAATATAAACTTCATATATTGGATAATATTATGTATTAACATAACTATATCATCCATATGTAGGTCCTTTTCATCATATATGATGCATACATAGATTCCTAGGCAAATCCGAATTCAAAATTTAAATGAAAAAATATAGAATTATTCAATTATGAATAGAAGAAATTCATGTCATATCATGTCCTATTTAATATCTTCAAAAAAACTCACAACAATTCCATGTAATTTCCAGAATTATAATGACAATTTTATACTCTTTTTAGAATATTTTCAAGGTTCCTATATGTACTTGGATAATAATATTTGTAAGAACTCAACTTCCATCCAATTTCAGTCTTATCTCCAACCCTAAAAATTCATCATCTAAGAGAATTTACTCACTGACATATGTATCCAAGAAATAATGTAAACTTTTGATGTATTATTCATGTTAAAGAAAGATTATTATCTCCTTCAATACTATTATAATAATTTTAAATCCAAATTTATATGGATTTAATAAATAATTCAGTAGGAATATCATAATATTATATTTACTAACTCCCTGTAAATATTATAAAAATTGATTATCCAATGTTATAAATTGTTTTTATAATTTATAAATATCTCAAAAATCATCAAATATTTGGGTTACCCACACAAAAATGTGAAATCATTTTCTCACGTGAAAACACTATTTCATTCTTATGTTTCCTATAACTAAAAATAAATCTTAATCACTTTATTATGGTGTAAAATCAAACCAAACCCCAAGATATAAACTTTAAATGATTACATTATCAATAAAAATAAATAAAAATGGTAATTAATAAAATATCAATCCAAAAATAACTTAATTATCTTCCTTTGTATTTGTTATAAATCCCAAATATACTCTAAATGAAATATAATTATTCTCTTAATTGATAATAAATGATATGACTGGAAACTAATTATACACCATGGATATAATTAGGAGAATTATAAATGAATATACTCTAACAAAATGACATAAATAGTTATAAGGAAGGTATTTCCCATTAAACACTTCTAATTATAATAAACTTCTCTTCGGCCCATTTTTTCCTCTCCCCTTAGAGAGATTCAAGCAACTTCTATTTGAGAGAAGGTTAGAATATAATTTTAATTAAAATTTCACCATAATCCCAAAAAATCTATGTCAACATGTGATAATTCTTTATTGAAAATAAGGGTGAAATTTGATTAACTATATATCAACCCAATGGTAATCCACTTATGATGAACTCAACCTTTGGGGATACATACATGGATTTTAAAATTAATTTCCTCAACATTTACATACTTTAATACACACATAAAAAATCACGTTCATGAATGATCCTTCCATAATTTGGGTAGATAAACAATATCCCTTTACAACTATCTTCAATAAGATCAAAAAAAATATTTTCAAAGATAAAATCATAACTCAAATATAATATTTCTTGAAGGATATATAGATTTAAATTTTATGAAGAGAATAAGAAATGTTTTAAAGATTAATCCTTTTGAAATATCCCTTCATAGGATTCTATTCTAAGATCACCGTCCATAATTACTAGCATTGTAACATGAACACAAGAGGCTTTGGATAAATCCAGTTATTCCATTGTACTTCATTTTGAGAATAGATTTTAGAAAATATTTTTTACTCATATAAAATCCATTCCATAAAGGAATAATTTTTTTTCTTTATAATTTCACTTTATTAGGATTTAAATATTTGAAATTATTTTGGATGTATGGATATATATCATTCTTTTACTTTCTTCTTAGCTATAACAAGCTTTTCCACTTCGGAAAATAGATTACTTTTCTTATCTTAATAGTGAACTATCTCATTATATTTTTAACAGTTGATCTATCTATATGATTATAAAATATTTTACTACATTATCAATCATATTTTTCAATGTGGTTACCTTTACAGTATAAAAACATATAACAACATATATAGTTTGTGATTTCAAATTATTATTCATTTGTAAAAGAAATAGTTCCATACATCTTATAGCTACAGTTCACCAATTTCACCTTCCACAAAACTTTTTATTATCCATGTATTCACCTTTTTTGGGAAACAACTCAACCACTTCATCAAAAATGTCAATATCCATAAAACTATAACTATCTATCAACTGGAATGGTTTTATTTTATATTACATATTACACATTTCTATCTTGAGTTTTATATACATATAGATATGGTTTATAATGTGGTATATTTTACCAAAAGATAATAGTCTTATTATATAGGGAGTGATATCATTTTTATGGTTATTCTTGGGTGTAGAAGAATTAGAATTATTATTTTTTCTAACCCCCAAGGATGAATTCTCTATTAGCTTTTGATTCATTACCTGTTATTGTGTACTTTTAATTCCATTAGTATGAGAGAATAAAGGGATGTTACATACCAATACCCATTATAATAGTGACCAATTTAATTTCAACATTCACATATTTGTTCTAATATTTTTAATATATTCTGAATAGATAGATACTCTTCATCATTGAATCGTGATTTTTCATTGTAGGTGGAATCTTATTTCTAAAACTAGTTGCCAAATTTTTAGGACATTAAGAGTGATTACATAATAAAAAATAATGCTACAATTTTTAATATTTGTGTTTAAGCCTCCAAAAACACAAATATCTTCTAAAAAACATCATCCATTTCACTTTGGATAAAGTTTTTTATAGAGTTTACAAATTTCATTCCTTTCTATTTTTAATAATGCAGACCCATATTTTTTATTGGGTTATGGGGATTGTTTTCTTATGTATAAATTAATTCAAAATTGATTATATGGGGAATTTATTTTTAATCTTCTTCTTATACATTTGTTTGTAAGAAGAGTTCTCTCTCATATGTTTTACACAAAAAATCATGGTAAATAAATGTATATGTATAGTGGGACACCTTTATTCCCCGATCTAGTCATTGGATGTATTTGAGATTTTTTCCATTTCATCATTCCATGAATATGATTATTATTTCCTCTAAGACTCGTTTTATCATATCCTAGGGGAATATATTTTCTTTCTATAAAGGATTGAGTTATTGATCTCAAATAATATCTAATTTTCTCAAATTAACCTCGGGCATGATTAATATCATAATGAGTGTATTTACAATCATAATGTTTATTTAACCTAACTTTTCTATCTCTTTTTTAACTTCTTAAAATAATCCCCACAATTCAACATACCTATTTTAAATAAATATCCACCTAAAGTTTCTTCTAGGATTTTTACATCTATTTATGAATGATTAAATATTAGTGAGACTTCATGGAATTTCTGTAATGCATAGATCACTTCCATAAAAACATTTTGAACAAATAATTCTCAAAAATAAATATTTATAATTATTAATTATCTATAGAAAACCATTCATTAAATTTTTTGAAAACATTATCCTCAGCCTTTTCTAACTATGTGAGTTTGTTACAACATGTCATATTTTTAGAAAATGAATTTTACTGAACCTAAACCTCTTATTAAAATAGTTAGTTTTCATCATGTAATCTGTTGATGAATTTCAATATATATTTCAACACCTCAATAGAGGAATAATTTAGATAATAACTAACCTCATGGTATATGTATTCTGAATATTCAATGCATTCCTTCTCAAAAATTATACATGATATATCATTGGAATCATTATCAATAAATTTTTTAAGGAATTTACCACTATTATTACCTCTAGATAGTGGTGCTACCTCTTTCACAATTTATTTATTTCATTATATTCCTACAACTTCCTTCTATAATTTTTTTCATTCTTTTAGGAGAGACATCACTTTCCTCTTTAACAATGATAGAACATGAATTTTGTATTTGAGGATATTTAAAAAACAAAATCATTGTAATCATAAAATAATCAAGTATGAAAACCTTAGATAAAATGATTACAATATCCAATCAGAAGGAAACTATGCATTAATAAAAATTGTGGGACTCTATGTACTTTTGTAGACACACCTAAGAGTGGACTGAATCACGTCCGATTTATTTTAAAAAAAACCAATTTGATTGTTATGTGCATTCCACCCATTTTGTCTTCTGAACCACAATCTTATGTTAAGACATAATTGGATCTCTTTATTAACAAACCAAATATTATAAACCATATGCAATGCATAATATAAAACATAAATGGAAATCCATAGTTATTAAAACATTTGAATATGATATGGGAAAGAAACTTCTAGACATGTTCAACTTATGTTGCACATATATTGTCCACAATAATTTTTTTGGAATTATAGAATATGTACAAGGATAATCGTGAAATCATGTTCAATATATTCCATAGGTGAGGTAATTATATTAAAAAGGTGATTTTACACTATATTAAATGAATATATAATGTTATTTATTTTTTAACTTCTTTTTATGATGAAATTTTACCAACTGGACTTTTTTTTCTTTGACACATTTAATTAGAACAACAATACTACAAAGGGAGGTCAAAAAACAATCAATTGTTATCCCTCTATAAATAAAGATGATATTAATTCACAAATTATTCCAAAATACTTATAACAAATTAGTATATGAACATATAAATTCTTCAATTATTTACAAATATGTTCACAGAATTCACTCAACTCAATTGAAAGGTATTCAACTACTATTTGATGATTAAAAGAACTTCATGATAGTTGGTAATGATCAACTCATATTCTTTTGTCATCCTCACAGATTTTGTAATAATGAATTTCCAAATATTTATACTTATTCTTTAGCTTTTACAAAGATGTGGCCTCATAGAAATGAAACTAGTTTTTTATTATTTTCCATGATATAAAAAATTTCCATCTACTCCATCATAATATCAACATATTCATTTCTTCAATAGGAAGTCCTTTGAACTGTTAGCACACTTTTGTTCTCTATGAGATATTCACACATTAGAGCAAAAACATATGGTATTTTTTAAAATTATTCTCTCTTTGAGAAAACAGATTTTATGTATTGGAAGAACATTTATATGTCCTTTATTTTCAATATAAGTGAAATAGAATAATACAACTTCTCTCAGGACTGAAAAAATAACGTAAAATGATCACTTAAATTTTTTTTAATTCTTAATATATAGGGATATTCTTGTAAATCCAAACACATCTGTCAGTAATACACATTCATTGGTTTAAGAATTTTTTATAACATCCCTTGGATTTTCATTTAAAGAGAGAGACTTTACTAACCAACATCTCAAAACCATCTCAGGAAAACTTAATAAAAATATTTTTATATTCTAGAAATACAAAGTAGTGATTTTTTATTGGTTTCAAAATATTGTGTACCCTTCTACCTATTTTTGGCTTGAATAAGTTGTTTATCGAGAAACACTACTAAAAACTAATCTTTTTAAAATATATAAGATACTTTTGAATGATCTTAGTATGGATCAAGAATAATTTTTTAATTTTAATTTCATTGAAGTATGGTTCCACTATTAATTGATTTATATTTTCATATCTATATTTATAGAAAATATAATTTATCTTTTTCATGTGAACATAAATCCTCTAAGTTTATCCTACCACAACATTTCCTTTGCTCAATCAAACAACATGTATCAAATTGTTATTCTCACATTTGAAATAATAATGTTTTAATCAACTAGGATAATAAATAAATATTTATTTGGATAAATTAAGATGAATTTAAAAGTCTCCAATTTAAACATCCTAACTAAAATTGAGCCTACAACAAACCAAGCATGGATTCCATCTGACTGGACACCTGGCCTGATCTATGGAAAGGCCTGAAGGTAATTCCTAATCCCCATGGGATGGAATGTAGTGACTAACATCAATGATATTCTAGAAAGATTTATTTATCCAAAGTAATAACCAGGATAAACATGTAAAATAACAAAATGAGTACACAGTAGTTTCCAATAATTGATAAAAAACACAGAAACCTATCTAGGTACAAAATACAACTCAAATAACATAAAAATAATTAAAAAACCAAACATCCACTTACATGATCTCCATGTGATATCATGGTCACCACCATCCACAAACTGAGTCACCATAAGGAAAACCTACACCCTTGATGAGGACTCGAACCAAAGAACCCACACCTATAAAATAGAATGGGTCTACAGATAACGAATAGTACAAGCAGGGTTCGGGATTAAGAAGATCAGTAGGATACAAACACAGAATCCCCGCATTTCCTTTTGTGAAAAATTTTCATAACCAATAGTTTTAAATAAATATGTAAGAATTGTTTTCTCAATTTAATTAAAAATGAATTTTTCTTCAAGTTCCCATTTTAACACAACACAAACCATTTTAATTTTTGAAAATTAGTTCCACATTCCACACACCGATTTATTTAAAAATGAACCCAACCACCAAATCCAACCAAGTAACCCAAATATGGATTTGTAGTAAATGAAGGGGACCAAAACAAATAGATAAAAACTAATAAGACTAATATCAAACATATAGAAGGACAATAAACAAATCAAGTGAAGACAGAAAATGTGGTATTTTCCTGAACATACCTAAAGCGATCTCTGGACACACTCGATACGGACTCACCTCCCAACATATGCTGTAACCCCATATCCTATAACCAACTAGATACACTAAAATGACTAATATAATGGTACATTCCACCAAGACCTATCATGTAAATGGTTTACCAACCAATCTAATTAGGGTTGACAAGAAACCAATACTAAACCCTCTACAATATTCCCAGGAAACCCTTGGTAATAGTATAATGTGTAAGTAGGAGGCCCTAACATGATTGACTCACCTTACCCACCATAATATGACTTACCTACACCAAACACTGACACCACATATATGATGACCCATGTAGGGAAATAATCCAAAGGGTTACCCATCATAAAACAAGTCATTCACAAGTTCCAATAGGGACATCACATCACATGATTTCCCAAACCATTTCAATGAACATGAAAAGATGTCAAACAAGAATATGTACTTTACAAACCAAACTTCAATTCCAAAAAAAAACATAAAACAGAACATTCATATTTTCATTTCAAAATTTGACATTATGGCTTCCGAATCCAAATATATTCAAAAAAAATTCCAATCTCAAATAATACATGAAACCTTCTGAAATGTTCCAAACGAGCCTTTATGCCAACATTAACAAAAATACTCCTCAATTTCAAAATATGTCAAGAATTGAAGAACCCCTTTAAAACACTATTAGATACCAAAATGGGATCCAACACACCATTTTGAAACCAATGATACATTTTGAGTAAAAATAGAATTTCTCTTAACTGTCACCAATATTTTTATGCCCATCCAAGTGTGCAATTAGTGCACCCATTGATGTGAAAAAATCAAGTTGAACACTAATAGAGTCTATGAGATCATCCGAAAATCATTTTAATGAAACACAACATCCCATTAAACCAATACAAGGTGTCACAGAATCCCAACATCAATAATATGCAATCAAAAACAAGTAACTTATTTCTAAAACATTTTACCACAAAACATTATAATATGAAGAGGCATCTATCCAACACATCAATCCCAATTTATAATTTCACCCATTTTATCAAAACATGAACAAGTACAAGTGAAACAACAAGTGCTCAAATTAACTTGAAAACTAAATTAACATTTAATAAGCGCCTTATGTACCTGACTATTTAACAGATTTGAACAAACCAATTTAAAAACCAATTCCAAAAATTGTTTTCTAGCATAAAAAATCATTCAAATCCAAACGAATAAACTACAATCATATGAAAAACATTTTAATGGTATTTAAAAGTAAAAAATAACCAATGGAATGAATCAAAAAAGAAAATAATGGAAACACATACCTCATCATAGTATGGATGAGAAGAAACATCAAGAGAGGGAAGATATAAGATCATGACACCATCCAAAAAAACTAAATCCATGGAAATCAAACCACACATCAAACCTAGGCATTAATTTTGGGAAGGGGACAAATCCACATCATGAGAGTCCAAGATCTCAAGATAGAGAAGATAAGATATGTGGAAGTGGAGAAAAAGAGGCCAAAACCCTAAGAAACATACCTATGGTACTTTAAGTGAATCCATAGAGGAGGATGATCCAAGGAGAGGGAGATTGGGGGGACCCTTAAAGAGAAAAAATAACCCATGGGTAGTAAATTCTAATAGGGTTTAAAAATAGGGGAGGGTAGATTAGGAATTTTGAGATTTTAAAAATCTAGATAGGTCGCACATTTTGGCCATACGATTTACAAAACCATGTCCCAACTGTGTAGTATCTAGTATGTAAGAGTTAATCAACCACATGGACAACCTACATGGTCAGAGTTACCATTCTCAAACCATGTAGCATCTTCTATACAAATCTAGTAACAATCTTATGGTTACATGAATTGGGCTATATGATTTCTATTAACTGCGTCCAACCCATGAATAAACAAAAAAATACACATGAAAACTCATAAACTAACACTTTTAATCCTAGTACTCAATCTAAACACTTTAACAGGGATAAAATATCAATAAACGAATATAATAAAACAAAATCCAAGTTTTGGGTGTGAAAATTCTCCCCACTAAAAGCACTTTCTGCCCCTAGAAAGTCTCCCAACTGAAAAGTAAGTAAAACTCAGTTCCTAGCAAAATCAAAATCCAAAGAAAACATGAACCTAAAGGTGACATTTTTACAGCACAATTCAAATTCATCCAATCAAGAAGAAACCGAGGTGGAAGAATTAAGGGGCAAAATTATAAATTTCTCCCCAAAACAAGAATGTGAGTAACATGATGCACATTTAATCCTCTAACATAATGTACCAAAAGAAAAATTCAAACCACTATACCCATTTCCTTAACATGGAAACATAATAATTCCTAAAAAAAAATTATCCACCTTATTTGAACAATCTAGAAAACACGGCCACCAAAATTGGGAAACCTCCCACATAAACTGAAACCCCAACACTGGGGAAATCATACCAATGGAACTCAAACCAAACAAAAAACTCGAACCACAAACCCACAATTCCACAAAACTCAATAATTATCATACAAACACAACTATAAATAAGACCAGAACACACAAAATCTAAAAACAATAAAAGAATAAAATTCAATTTGATGAGACATATTCAGGTAAAAAATCATCATATATCATACAAAAAAGAAGATCCATACAATTGTTGAAAACAATTACAATAGGAATTTTCAAATTTCCCCACCCCAACATTTGATACTAAACTAGGCCATGTAATTCTGAATCCATGTCAAATTTTGATGATGTGTGGTCTTCAATCCAAGGAATATGGTTGCATATCTAATGAACAAAGCATCTCTTTCTTCACATTCGAGTGTTGACATCCTACGATTAGTGCAACGATGAACTAGATAGCCACAATAATGGAATAGTTTTTGAGGATTGTGACAAGATGTCTTTAAATGCCTAAATTAGCGACACTGGTGGCACACAACCAAATGGTCAGATGAAATGGAATCTATAACCCAGGGAAGTGAATTTTCAAGAACATTCTCCTCCTGCACACACCTCCACCAGATGGGGAACCTCCATAATCTATAAGAGGTACCGGATTTCTAAATTTCACACTTGAAATCAAATCAGCTAGGAATGATACATCCCCTAGATTTTAAAAATGGGGATACCTATTGGAGAATGTTTTCTACTTGATCTCTATATGAATATACTTAATGAAAAGATAATCTTTTAATAGATCATAGACACTACCATTGATGTAAAGAGAAAAAGATCCTATACATGGTCAACATTAGCATTTACCATCCAATAGACATGATGAATACACATTATCTCCTCCTTTTCACCATATTTACATCCTTAGGTATAATCCAATAGATAATGAAAAAATAAAAAACATCTTACATAATTCCAACATACATTAATACTAGGGAAAATATATTCCATTAATCCAAGGAAAGATGCTAAAACAATCCCATAATATTATGAACTCTAACAGTTTTTCAAGTTTTCAAAGATCAGAAGACACATTCAAATTCATCAAGACACCCCACAACCTAAAAAATACCTCTATCACCATTAAGAATTTTAAACAACTGAGAATAAATAATCCTATTAGTTCTTTTGAATACTGTTAGTTCATTTGAGAACCTTGAGATCATAAACGATATTTTTCATTTACCATAATAAATATTTATCTGAAATAACCATTTATTTACACACAAAATCATCTTCAATTACAAATTAACTCCATATAAAACCATATAAAAATTATTAAGGATAAATAATAATCATGATGATTTCATAAAAAAACCTAGGAACCCATGAAAAACATAATTTTAAATACTACACTTTATCATAAAGATAAAATTAATAAAAAACATATTCTAAATAATATTATGAAATAAAACCCTTTTTAACATAAAAAATTATCAATAATCAAAATATTAAAGATATACTTTTAAAACCATAAGTAAAATATATTCAGATATTGATATATCAATTTCATTTTGAATCCAATTTTAATAATTGAAATACCAAAAATTAATGGATGAAGGTTTTTTATTTAAAGAAAACATAAAATATTTTGAAGAAATAAAAATATAAAATACAGTATTTGGAGATGGGAAAATCGATCAACATCGTATACATTATAAGTCAACATATCTTTTGGATTTTTTTAAGGAATGACAAAAAATCATGTATAAAATATTTCAAATAGATTCTATTTGAAAACCCCAAAAATAAAATTAAAAGATACATAAAATTTCATTTGTAATTCATTTATATTAATATAAATATTATCATAAAGATAATTATTATGAATATGTACATGGAGGAGTAATATTTTAAAAATAAATCATTGCAACATTTTAAAATAGTTTTTTTATTTAACTTTTCTTTTATGACTTGAAATGTTTTTTCCAAAATAAAAATGGATGGAAATCGATTTAATACATTTATATGTGCTAAAATAATAAGAGAAAAAACATAAAATACATCCATAATACTTTTTATAAGCCAAAAATAAGAAAACTTGTGGTGAAAAAATTTTTAGTCTCCATGAAAGGGAATATTGAGCTGATATCCCATATCCCGAGTCCAACATATCAGGTACGATCATTAGCACTTTTATAATTATTGAAACACCATTTTGTTAAATCAATTAAACGGTTAAAAGGGTAAATACATTAGGGAGAATAAAATATGAGATATTATTAAGGGAAATAATTATAAAATCCACCAAAGGGCATTCACCCAAGTTCCCCAAAAAAAAGTTATTGCCTAGGGTACTTACATGTCAGCCTGTGTGATCATCTTACACGAGAGCCTGCACGAGAGCATGTACAAGACACCCGACCAAGTCATCCACTTTATCCCAGGTTCTATATTTTCCAATAAATATTATGTTGGAGTATTTATTTTCCTGGAACAAATTTCCCAAAGGCCTCTGGATGCTCTGATCACCCTAGTCTTTCAATCATGCCATAAAAAACCATCCAGAAAGCTTTCTAAAATTCGAAAAGGTGGGAATTAAAAGGCAATAGAGATACTAAATTATTCCTAGGGATTAAAATAAACAATAACTCATTCAACACATGATTGAATAACACTAACATGAGGCCACTTCTTTATCTGGGGATATACACGAGCTACATCTAGGAACAATTTTGTAGAACTTTGAAGAAATGAGAAAAGTATTTTCCATGTGTAGTTTCCTATGAGGTATATCTCCTAGGGTACCACCAGCTCACCCAATCCTACATGCATGAAACACCCCCCCCGATGCGAGCCTTTTTTGGCTTACCTATGCCTACCTTCAGAAAGAACCCTAGCTCTGAGCCTTCCTTGGCTCACCCATGCCTATCTTCAATGGCTCACTTGGTTTTCCCTAACCTATGTCCAACACAAGACACTCATTAGGGCTTCTTCAAAACCATCCAAGGTAAGTAGTCACCGATCTTTTCTACCATTTCTAAGAGGCACCATGTTGAAACCTCCACTAAATCCTCTAGGCTTACACAACCATAGTAAGTGGCACATCAGTGTGTACCCTATATTGTTGTGTAATCCTATGGTCATTAACATCCTGTTCTTTTAAATTTTACCATTCAAGTTCCTATGTTTTCATTTGAGTGTGTTTTTCAATGGTCACGAGGACCCCTACTCCACAGATAGTGTAAGGGAGTTCCGGTCTCATATATAATGGCTAGGACCACGTGTTACCCTTATCATATATAAGATCGAGAGTAAACAGTTCCTGGAAGAGAGGTAATAGAATACACATTCTATATCATTCAACCTGGAATGGGATAATCTTCCATCAATATAAGACCCATTTTTGGGCATCCCTCCTTGATTAATCCCATATCCTTTCTATCAGGATGTTGAACTCTTTCCTCTTTCTGCCTCCTAGCCACCAGGTCAAAGAAGGGATGAGAACTGGAGCCCTCTCATCTCCATCCTACTCCATTAATTCTTCAATTTCCATACCCTAGACCAATTCCATGGTAAATATAAGAGTGTTAAGTGTTATAAACTTGTCCTCTTACTCCATTGGAGGAGGATAAGTGTGTGGTTGTTAGATATTCAAATTCCTCCACAAAAATTCATGATCATAGAATCCACCCCATCAATTGCATGTTTTGGTAGGTGATCATCATTTGAATCTTCCTATCACCTTTCTTTAGAGTTCCACCATTGGCATAGATCCTCAAGGCGAAGTATCAAACATCATGAAGAATAAAATTGTTTGGTTTCTTAGATATTTCAGTTCCTCTTTCTTCTCACACCGAGCATGACTCACATGGGCATAGATGTTGGTGGTGGTCAAGACATTCAAATGATCCTACACATTCTAGGAATCCTCCCTAGGAGTAATCCCTAATAGAACCTATCAATGGAAAAATCATTGTGAATGTCTGACACCAATTGAACTGGACATCCTCCTTAAGAGTAGTCCTAAAAAGCCTCTGAATCACAATGAGTTGAAATATCCCTCAAAGTTCATTTCGTAGTGAATCCTCTTCATAAGTAAGCCATATTTAAATTCTCTCAGAGGTCCATAATCCTCTATGAGTCCCAGTAAACTCTGTGGGATTTGATTCCTATCCAAATAGGATATATTGAAACCCCCTTGTGGTCCAAACCCAATTATCCAAAATTAACCCTATTCTCTCAAGGAATCATTCCTATTAGTGTCTGATACAGCATGAAATTTTTATTCCCTTCCAATATTTATGAGCTACATCAGTATAAGTTCCACACCAAAACATAGAATTGGAACCATTCTCATGGGCGTCATTTCAACATGATATTAAACAATACATTTAAGTCCTTATCACATGACATTAAAAGGCACTATTTTCCCCATTAATAGGTATTGAAATACATGGTGTCTAATTCCTTTTACAATGATACATTGGAATACCATCCATGTGTCCGATCCCAACACAGAAACAACTCTCATCTCTTTGGACGACTATATAATCTAGAGTGCTCAACTGTTTGGATAGAAAACTAGAATCACTTTAATAAAATCTAGTGAATATCTAATTAGTACATAAGAAGATTCAATTTATGGAGAACTTTAGGGACAAATAACTGCATCCATTGATGAAGAACCTTGAATACATAATGATGATTTCAGGATCCATATATGATATTAATTTATTGATATTCAAGAGTAACCCACTTAATACATGGGAATTAACAAAGGATTCATGAATACATATTAAATATATAAGAGAGTCCCAGAGTAGGTAATAATTCCCCCCAAAAGGGTGTGATGAGACCGACCTCCCATCCTCTCATCCTCTGTGAGTTCTTATGCATCGTTGAAAACATTCCCCAATGATCGCTTTCTATTGGAAAGAAGGTCCCTCATAAATATAAAACCATTTGGTGTTTATAGCTCTATGTAAAAACAATGGGAAACCATTCCAATAAAGTGAACCCTATGTGAATGACTACACACAACTCACCCTCTAAAATAAATCATCAGGAGACCATGATTCTTAGCGAAATAAAAAACGGCGAACCTAACGTGAATCCTTAAACAGGATGACAGTGTCACCCATATCTTAGGCTCCTTTAACTTAATAAAATAGGTACAAAAAATAAAATCAATTATGATTATGTTCATTAAAATTAGATTGTTTTTTGAAAGTGATTTTTTGTTTTTTATATATTATTGAACATATTTTTAGAACTCCTCACAATCCAATGGATTCCTTCGAGTCACTTCGAATGTACACCATGATTACAACTCACACGGGTTCTTCATCCAAGAAAAGTATGCCATCACCAACCCATCATCTTTAATTCCAGGTCTAAAACACATTGGTCTTGGATTAAAATTAATATGGTGTTATCCTGAATATGGAGGCCTCCCTAAATTCCCTCCATCTCACCAATCCCCACCAATCCTCTAGTCTGTGATGACCGGTGGTCCTAATGAATATGGTGTCAACCACCATAATCAACCATTATGATATAATGTCCTTAGAATATAATTACCAATCCCCCTTACCTTAGGGAGGTGGTTCATGTGTATATATAAAACCTCATCTAGAAGAATTTTTTTTTTCTCAAGGGCTTTGGACGGCAATCTTCGCCACTAATTCCACGTGGTAGTGACCTTTAAATATAAGGAGGGTGTCCTTCTTGGCCGATCAACCCCTATCCTTTAGACCAAGGAATGAATGATGGCCCACCAGGGGCTAATACTGATCAATCAAGATTAATGTCACACCTCTTCCCCTTTTGGAGAATCCTACAAACCCAATTTGGTGTAAAATTTAAAGTGAGCACATACACACATCCACATAACTTTAGCCATCCAGTAGAGTTGTCTATGGGTATTCATGGAGCCCCACCATTAAAATCTAATAGAATACTATGAGAATGAATATACACCTACCATTACACACTAAAAATGCCTGAAGACTCTCCTATAAGAACTCAGAGATGATTTCCGAAAATGTATGGTGGAAGGATCCAAGAATGTATAAACAGTTGCCCACGTTCATCAAACCTGTCAGCAGAATCATTTTGAATCCCCCCGAGAATCCATTCAGAATGTCCTGATGATAATATAGGGTCATAATCAACTATCCACCGCAAATACGGGTACTTTTAGTATCCAATGAAAGGAAAGTGAGGATAATATAAAGCACAAACACCCACTCCAGATATAAAATGAGAATATATCCATATTCCGATCAATAAAGTCACCAATCATATTATTAGAATACTAAAAGGGAAGACAAAAATCACCGACCCCTTCCTATAAACATTCAAAGAGATCATAACAGATATGATAGTAGTGCCCGTGGGATAGAAACTTAACTCCCTCCCCACGAGTTGGGTGGCTCATCATAATGTCACCCTGGATGAGATAAATACATATTATCTAATCTATGATATCGATGGGGGAAAATCCCCCATATTATATAGACTAACATGATCAGGAACATACACCCAATCCATCTAGAGTTAATCATCATAACATAACAACCACTCTAAGGTAGGCACAAACAAATTCCCATTAATAAAACATACCCTTAAAAGTTTCCCCAGTTTCCCTCAAGAAGGAACCCAAAAAGAAGCCTCATTAATGATAAATTAAAAATCAGAATCAATTATATGACCCTACTTCACTAAATGTGGGAGTTATTGAAGCCTTCAGATCCTTATCATTATAAGCTCAAGTTCATACTCTCATTTTAAAAAATTAGGGATTATTAGTAGCAATTCTAAAGGACCTATCTAGACACATCACCATGAATGATTTCTTCATGGACACAATCTGATTGATCGTTAGAGCTCATCTCCCGATGAGAGCCACAATATCTAACCATGTGGATAAAAGATCAAGGAGAAAGAGGGTTATCCCCTTTCTATAATCCATCATGGTGGTCTTCCAGGATGAAATTCACTGTGAATTTTTTCTCCATGGTAGTATCTCATATTGTCAAGATAATTTTCCAATTGGAAATGTAGTGATGAGAAAGTCCTCCTACCATGAGGCACTTCGGAAAACAAGGCATGTCATGTATGATGCCTTATCATTGAGAGGATAATTCCTTTCTCCAAGAGAAGATATCCCAAACCAACAATCATTCTCTAAACCACCCTTTGGTAACTCACATTTCAGTGTAATAGAGGAAGTCCCAACTAATTTAGCTACTTATGATAAGGAATTAGGAAAATGTTCAATTTGGTCAAACCAGTTTAAAGAGTCTCTGGAGAAAGACAAATAAGAGCTACTAAAAATGAGGAAATATCTATATAATGATGCCATAACATTCATATTATCGCCTTTAAGAACCTATAAATATAGTATTCCAGAGGCACTATCCAAAGATTGGGTTTACGTCATCCTCCATAATATATGAAAAAATATTCATTACTTGAATGAAAAAATATGACATTATGATGACTACACAAGTCATGTAAAGTTAATAGAAGGGATGGAAATACTATTTGACTCTATTTAACTCTTTACTTTACAGACCCAAAATATCAAGAAATAGCTAAATTACCTTCAGCGTGCTAGCCTGTATCATTAATGAGGTTGCGCTTGATGAGCATCAATGGCCCATCCAATGTTTATATCAATAGAAGGTGTGGAAATAGAGAGTTACATTTCACTGAACTCCATAATGAGAAATTTATACTAAACGTGGTGTCATGAAACATCATATCTTATGGATGACTCCAAAAAATATAATCTATTCATAACCAAATAAATTATCAAGAAAAAGAGTCAGACATACTCTCTCTGATATTGACCCGGAAGAGAGAAGTATATTGAATAACTCTTATTTTGGCCATCTGAGAATATCAAGAAACCCTTCCATTTGGGGGAAATTTTCATCAGAAAATGCATATTTCTGAATGAATAAAAAATTTATTCAAAGACAGGAGATTTATGTCTATTCCCAATGATATACAAAGCCCATGATCAAACAAAACATTTTAGAATCAGAAGAGAAGTCGTGGTAGTATCAGCTATGAAATTTTATGAACAATCCTAGCCTATAGGGATATGGGAATTTTTAACCCAAACACTGAGGTCTGAAGACTAGGCCTAAAGGGTTGTTAAAGAATAATAGGTACAACCTAATCCATCAAGGATGATGATTTTTCACCGAACCACCCCCACCTCTTTAGTGGGAATCAGTCTTATACCGATTAGGGAAAATGCATCAGTATAGATCTCCAAGTTTATCCTATCCCGTGATCCATTACCATCACATAGAACACAAATGATTTATTTACCTGTATATTACCTAAGGATTTATGTCCACAAATAAGATTTTATAAAATCATAAAAATGTGGAAAGGGTCTTGTGGTGGGTATAGAAGAAGATAGTCTCACAAATACAATGATAGAAGGCCTACATTGAATTTATCATTAGTTAAAATCCTCAATGTTTCCCCCATAGAATCTATAGGGCATAAGGATGATTTGGAGGAGATAAAATAGGAAGTTATGGTTCATAAATTAGTCCACACCAAAACAAATAGAAGAGGTGTGGTTTCATAGAACCAAAGTCTAGCCATGAATTTGGGAACTCCCACGAATAATCTAGCCTTATCTCCTCAAAATTCATCCAACAAAGAAAATGGAAAGGGTCATATTGAACTCACCCACCCCATAGATAGGTTAAGAACCTTTCACTGGAAGAAAAAGTTTCTTTCCCCATGGAAGAGATGAATTATATGAGAAGACTCAATGTATAAATACTCTGAGGTGGCGCTTGATATGCTCTATAAGAAGATCCTCAACTCGCACATCTAGGTAGAGAACCTCAACAAAGAGGTTTTACGAAAAAAAAACTAAAGTATATCTAGAACATATTATCAACATGGTATTTCAACCATGAGTATATTTGGATCCCACAGTAGAAGATTGAGAATTTCTTCTATTAGGTTCACGGGTAGAATATATCCAGACACTTCCTTAGAGTCCTTCCCCTACAGGCTACCCACAATAGGTTCCTATAGTGCCACCACCAATGGCATTAAGATATGCCATACCTATTCATGCTTCAGATCATAATGAAATTCCTTGAATGATGATGAATAATATTGAGTAACTAATAGATTTATTAGAATCCATGGAGGATTGTCTCACACTGATACCTCTAGAGTAGAATCCTTACCATGAATGGGTAGATCTCAGTCTTCCCCCCCTAGAATTTTTAGAAACCAACACATCCAATTTTCAATGGATCAGGTGACTTGAGTATCATTTTATGAATTTAATCTCTCACATTGATCCCACGATGGGTACACATAAACTATTTGAAGTGGTGTAACTCATGTGGTATTTCAATCACTGTTGGGACCTTACTTTATATGTCACAAGGGATTGCAGGCTTGGTCAATCACAGGGTTGGAAGACCATCATTATAAGTTTTCCTTCTAGTTCAACTCAACGCCGCACAAGAAAAAAGTCTTTTATATCTCATACTATATGTTGTGGAAGAATGAAAAGATGTAAGATTTCATTGCTCAATGGAAAGAGTTGACATACTACATGACCTTACTTTTCCATCAAGAAGATTTGATTCCCGTTTGTATAGATAATATTTGAGATGAGTTTCACACACTAATTATCCCTATAAAATACACAGGAGGGTTTTAGGGACTTTCCCGAATTTATCATAGAGTGGAGGACTCCGTCACATAGGCTAAGAAAAAGTCCCGAGTGATTCCCTCAAATTAGGGAATGAGAACAAGGAAAGTATAAATCTTCGATAGTTACAATTAATCAAGATCCAATAGGTGCTCCAACTTCAAATCCCCCAGTATACCATACAGATCCACCTCTTGAGAATTATTAACAACACCCACCTTGCCAGGATGACCAAATATATAATAGGAGGAAGCATTTTGAGCAGGTGGATAACAAGGTTTATTCTTTTTGAAATAACGATGTACCTGACTACATCAACACAACATTGTAAAATAAATTATTCATATTACCAAATCCCATGAATCCTGGAAAATAAGTTTATGAATATATTAAAAAATACTTCAAATTCTATAAAATGTTGTAGAACCACATCTAGGATTGTTTTTTTTTCAAATACCTCTTATAAAAGATGGTGGAATCTAGATACGTGAAGCTGAAAATTTCACCATCCTAACTATCATGTGTTTCTACAACTAATACATTGGATTAAAATTAATGGAAAGAAGTTAGAAGTAGAGTTACTCTTAATTTCAATGAATGGATGTTAATAAAAGTGACAACCATACTCATGTTATCCTCTAAAAATTTTTGTAGTATCATGACATGCCATCAACTTCTTCCACTAAAATGAATCTAACTCCAACAACGTATCAATTCATTGAATGTCAGTCATCTAAAAAGATACATAGTGATAAGAGTAAGGATAAAAAAATTAAGTAGATATTGTATCAAATATGAATGTATATTTGTCTTTAGTAGGAATTATTCTAATAGTAATGAAATCATGGTCACCACATTTCCAAATAGAACAACAAGAATCAATGATATAGAGAGAATCTATAATGGATGAGGAGTTGATCTTCATTTCCCTTAATTGTATTCACTCAATGGATCCCTTCATTTATGAGTTGCATGGTTATAAACCCATATCCCCCGCACAAGATGGTAGATTTAGGGAAAAGAGGATTTCAGAGTCTAGTTTTCATGGAAAGATGCAGTCATGATAGGAGTCACTACTTAAACCACACCCCTACTCAAACCATCTACGTGGAGAAAACTGATGGGAGAGCTTTATTGTGAGATCATCCAAAAAAAGGGAATTCCCACACACAAGATAGGGTCTGACCTAGAACAATGATCTATTATGTTCGATGAGAGGGTATTCCTCACCTAATAAATTTTAAGGTGTAGGGAGACACAAAAGACCTAACCCATTAGGAATGGAAGAACTTAAAATGCATATTATGAGGGATGGTCAATCTACATTAGGAACGTCATCTCCCAATAAACATGCGAAATAACTTCCCCATGCATGGATGTTGAGACATCTAGATTATATGTATGGTGTTTTGAATAAACACTCCTTAGTGTAAGCTATATGACAATCCTGGGTTCCATAAGTCTATCAAAAGGCCTTTGAGAAGATCTCATAGAGGCATTATCAAGCCCCCCAAGATTTTTATGTTGAGGTTGTAGCTAATTAAGTATATCATGTAGAGAATGATCCTACAGATTGCCATGTGGTCATCTCTTTCATAGACTAGGATGGAGATGCTGTCATAAAATGACACATCATACCCATGTATGTATCTGGTAGGATAAATCAAATTGATATACAAGGATCCTTTATTTATAATGGCTCCTGAGTCAACCTCATTCCAGTCAAGAAACATCTCAAACTTGGCTTCAATGAGACTCACATGTCCCCATCCACTCAATTGTTAAAGGGTGATGAAAAAAAGAGAAAGAGACTCTTAGATAGAGCGCACTCAAAAACCAATTCAAGGATCTCATGTCCTAATCATAATTCATGGTTGTTCATCAAGATACAAATTTCAAAGTTCAACTGGAATGACCATGGCTACAATAGCATGTGGCCATCCCTTCATCCTATAACCAATGTATCAAATATTTTATCAATGGTCAAATTGGGGTATTTTATGTTGACAAAACCACATTAAAATATAATGAATCACAACATATTGACACATTGTTCTTCCATAAAGAAGGTAAATAGACCATGGATGTTAATTTCTCTCTAATCAGTGCTCAAAATGGTATGGTGACGATTCCATCCAATCCTTTCCAATAGATTAGTGCAGAGTATGTTCTCCCCATCAATCAAATATAATAGGTGGGGTCCAAATTCATGTAAAAATTAAATGACTTATTTAATTTCAATTATGAATATGTATCCTGATAGCATTGGAAAAGATTTCAACTCTCTGCTAAATAATGATATCCTAGAATAAAATTTATCTATTACATAATTTGGGATCCCACAAATACATTTTCCATCAATGGGAATGGAAGAAGTTATCATGATAAAAAGAAGAAAATGATAGGTCACATCTCTATTCCCTCATCTCCCCTTCAGAATGAAAAGAAGGCTTTATATCATCAAGTGATCTAGAAACGGTCACCTCCTCTTATGGATGAACACATACCAACTCCACACCTAGACATGTTAATATTTCTTCAACACATAATTCTAAAGAAATGATAGAAGAGGTATATCATGGGGAATTAGATGATGAGGAAGACCTTAGAGTTTCCCCTCTAGTATTTGATGATGGTGTATCCACAAATATCTATGAGGTCAAGAAGATAAATTCTGGTGTGAAAGAAGATCAACGAAACACTTTTATTTGTTTTCCATGCCCCCAAACAACAAGATGTATATAATTAATTTTTTAAGCATCTTTAGTATTTGTTTTCCAAGAATTAAAAAGATATTTCAGGCCTTTACACTGAGGTGGCCACCAATCAATTGAGTATTACATAATATCATCGGGGGTGAAGTTTAAATCAAGAAGAACAAACCAGACTCAGGCCTCCAAAATTGAGGCTATATTGGATACACTCATCATGTACAACATCATAAAATAGGTACAATATCCAAAATGGATAGCCAAAATTGTCCCTCTGAAGAATCAAAAGGGTAAAAGCATATTTTTTATCAACACTACAGATATCAAATAAAATTGTCCCAAATTTGACTTCCCAATTCTATTTATGGAGCTTCTGATTGATCAAATGGATGGTTATGCATCCCTCTAATTCAGGGATGGCTATTCAGGGTAAAACTTCTTTGGATGACCATAGATGATGACGAAGACATATATTTCATAGCCTATAAGGATTATTTTTCTATCTAGTAATTCCATTTGGCTTCAAGAATGTCAGTTCCACATACAAATGTGCCATGCATCACATCTTCAAACCCTTCTTGGGGATTTTTTTTAAAATTCTATGTTGATGATCTAGTGGTAAAATGTTGAAAATCTTATGAACACATAGATAGCTAGTAGACCACCTGAAACAAGCTATAATAGTTTAGCATGAAGATGACCCCGTTGAAATGTAATTTTAGGGAAACCATTGGGATATTCTTTGGATTTATTGTGTACCATCATCGAATCAAAATCAACCATAAGAAAAAAATTCATCCTCAGCATATCACCTCATCAAAACCTTAAATAGTTGAGATGAATTTAGGGACACTTGACATATGTCTTGAATTTCATAGCTAACCATGTATGGAAGTGTCATCCATTCATCGGAATTATGATAAAGAGATTCACATATCAATGGAATAATTACTTCCAAGAAGGATTTGAATCTCTCATTAAATACCTCTTAAGCCCTCCAATGTTAACGAAACACATTAAGGTAAAGCCACTCATTCTGTATGTGACGAAACTGGAGTGATCAAAGGGCATATTCCTCACACAATGGAATGATGATAAAAATGAAAACACCCTATATTTTATGGAACCAGATGTGTAGGAGAATCCCCTAAATAGTTTGGTTTTAAAAAATATTCCATCAACGATTGACGTAAACTTGTCAACATCAGTGAAGAGCAGGCCGATTATGTCTGAGGATCTCATGTGAAGGGTTTTAAGCCCCAAAATAAACCATAAAAATACCTTGTTTAATTATGAAACTGCACACGACATATTTTCATCATTGGAAATCAACTCTCGAAGAATCTAAATATTAATTTCTCTTGATCATCCACACATGCTTCAAGGAATCTGCAGGTGCATCGTTCGTCGTAATCTGGGTGCTAGCGTGGAATTGCGATGACGCCTACGACGCTCCAACGATCACTGCACGGCTTCGCTAGCGATGTCTTAGAGAGTTCTTGATCAATAATCCATAGATCTAGAGAATATCTCTCCAGAGTATGGGTGAGTGGAGAGGACAGGGAAGCTTAATGAATAGTACATGGAAAAATCCCCCCCTCTTCTATTTATATTTGTTAATTAAAATACATAGTATCGCCTCATTGGCCCCGAATACTTAATGCACTATCAATGATGTTTTATTAATACTAAATTATGTCATAAATATTATTATCATTTACCTATAATATATTAAAATATATTACATGATTATAATTGATTCAATAACTTAACTCATCGCCCCCATAAATACTAATTGAACCATGAATAACTTAATATTCATCAATTAATATTTTTCATGTATTTAGTAAAAATCATAAAAAATTAATAAATAAATTCAATACCCATTATTTGAAACTCAAATAATATGAATTTATTTACTGCATTGGTGATTGTTTAACTTCAGACAAACCCCAGACCCCTGTTTTGGGGCCCACTAGGTCCCAAACTTCTATTCAACTGAATAGGGTAGATTCATGAATACGCTATTGTGTGTGACCCTGTAAGACTTTAAGTCGACTGCAGTGAATAGTTTTCACATACCAAGAGTGGGATCTAGCAACCCATCATACCCCATGATGAAATAAGGATTGTCACAGTAGTGAAAACCAACTGACATACACTCTAGGTTTAATATAATTGCATTGTCTGTAATATCTCATAAAGCAGAATGCATTCATGTGTCATCGCCCTTTTCTTGCTTTATTTTTTGTTGATTTAACTAGATGGATTTTACATAAAATTCCATTAAAATGGTTTTATAAAGGTACATCCATCCATATCAACATGGCCTGAGATATATTACTTCCATAACTCGGAAGCAGAAAATCCTTTATTGACCATTCAACCAGTGACATGTCTAAAACAATATACCCAACACAAACTACCTCACCACGCCTTCATTACCTTGGTTTTCATCTTGCATCAAAGTATGTAGTCAAATGAAATAAATCAGTAATGATCTCAGGTCAAGAGAACTTTACACATGATCATATATAGGAATTTATAATGACACCTGAAATATGTGGTGTTCATATTGGAGAGTCAGTTTTCATGATCTCACTAATAGAGATCACCAAATGTGAACTTCATGAAAAGAAGTGTCAATGCTTATGAGCCCCCAACACCAGATAGTCAAGTATATACTGTTTCCAATCAGTAATATGTATCTGGACCATAGAACATATATTTAAGATTAATTTCATAGTATCTAGAGGTTCTCATTATAGAACGGGATCTGTTGTAACCTTTTGATATGATAATTAACCGTTGGAAATTACCATTTCAATAGTGCACACAGAAATGTATACACTATAAGGGTAGGATGACATCATGTATAGATAACTGTATACAAGATATGGTTATCAAAAGGACTGAAAATTTGGGTATATGGAACCCACTATTTCAATAATATTATCCAATTAGAACCATTATTTATTCTAAGACCTATTATTTAGATACCAATAAGAGCTTCCAATAGTTAATTTTTTCTGTCTAAATATAGAGAAACTACATGAATCACCATGAGGTCCAATTGTTCTCTCGCAATATACTACTAAAATATATCCTCATACAACCTATGTTTATGGTATATCTAGCATGACAAGTGGATATTCTATTTCAATATGATATAAAATTCATGATTAAGAATCCAGTGAAAGGCCAGGCCTTGATAGATTTTCTTTCAGAGCACCCATGGGTAGAAGTAATGTCATTAAATGTTGAATTTCACAATGAAGATATATTCTCTATTTAGGAGGACACAAAAATGTGAGAGATGTATTTTGGTGGTGCCTTGAAGAGCCCCATAGGGATGAGAACATAAAACTATAATCTGAAAAACTTTAGGTTATGATTTATGCTTATATCCCCAGTGAAGGCACTCCAACCTTAGTCATTACTATTATCAGAAGGTTGTAGGAACAATGGGGTGGAATATTAATTCCTCATTGTAGGAATGGAATGGGGAATCCAAATACTAATGAAACACTTGGATTTGAATAGTGACCCAGAGTTGGTATTCAAACAGATCAACAAGGATTACCTCATTACAAATGAATATTTGATCCCTTCTTGATTACGTATGATGGTTAATGGAAGAGTTCCCATGAGAACCATCAGTAACCCATGTACAATGATCTCAAAACGCCTAGGAGGATTCATTGGAAGATGTAGGTACAACAGTAGTAGATCCAAACTTGGATGAAATGGTCATTAGCATATCCCATTGACAAATGGATTTACCCTTCGTTCAAATGAGAGTGGAAGAGATTGAAAAATTCTACCTTATCCCTGAATTTTATGGTCTTAGAACTATGTGGATGATATCTATCATGGATTAACTCTTAAGTCAAGTAACCCCACTTGATAGTGATGGGAAAGAACAAATTCGACGAAGATAAACCAACTTCACCCTCTATGATGGCCAAAATAACAAAAAAAAACACTACAAATGTGGCTTTTATGGAGACCTTCATAGATGTATCGATGGAGTATAGACTGCGGCCATTATGGATGAATTACATAATGGGGCCTATAGTTCCCATCTATCTGAATACAATATTTCCCACCCAATCTGATGTATTGTGTATTATTAGCCCACAATAACACATGATTGCAAAGAATTCAACAAGAACTTTCATTCCTTCCAAGTGCATGCCAACTTTATCCATCAGCCACTGAGGTTTCTATATATATCCAAATACACATGGACATTCTCTATATGTGGAATGAAATTTTATGGGCCATAACCTCTAGATATGGACAAGGTATTCCATTACATTCTTAATTCTAATAATTTCTTCTCAAAATGGGATGAGGCATTACACCTCCACAAATTTGGGTCCAAAATAATATCCAGATTCATGAAAGCCGACATCATTACCATATTTAGTGTTTCTCATAAAATAATGATAGAAAATGGTATACTATGTTTTATGGTGATCTAGAAATGTTGTATCAGGAATACAATATCAAATCAAATCATTCATCCTGCTATCATGTTTTGGATAATTATAAGATAGAGGTCTTCAATAAGACCCTTTCAAACATACTATATAATATGGTGGATACAGATAAAAATTGTAGGACTGATAAGATCATAAATACCTTATGGGATTCCCATACTATAACCTGTACTACTACATAGAGAACCCCATATTTAATAATATACAAAATAAATGAATTCCTTCCCATTGAGGTTCAGTTTTCATCACTCAATGTTTCAATAGTTGATTAGCTATCCATAGATGAAGGGGCGACATGATGAAAATTGATTTCATACCTTACATCACTTGAACGTCTTCCAAAATCAGATTGCATGAGCTTTTAAAAACAAGGTCTGCCTCAATTCGTTCCTCCAAGTATAATTGGTATTTTTCTTTAGGGATCCAATGATACCAATAAAGAACCCTCTAAATATTGTTCCAATGTGGGAGGGACCTTAATCCATACACATGGTTCAATGTAACGAAGCTAATTCCTTGATATCAATGGAGGGTGAGACCACTAATACTCTAACCAATTCAACATTCTTGAAGAAATATTTCATATAATCACATGAAATGTTTCTTAGCTGTAGGATGTTAAACTTCATTGTATCAAATTTTTTCTAGCTATAAGACATTAAACTGCATATCACCATATACGTCCATGCTACAGGATGCTAATCTATATAGTGGGTCTTTATAGTGTGACCTAAAAAGGCATCACATAAAGTCATAGTCATTTTATTTAAAACTAAAATACACCCTTTATCCTCACCACGTGATGTTAAAATACATGATTAATGTACTTCTCTTTCGACGTTACTACGATTTGACATACGCTTTATGGTTCATTCTCATGTGTAGGTACCAATTAAATCCATCTATTCTCTCAGAAAACCAAGATTCCCTATTGGTCATACATTAAGAATGAAAGTAGAGAACCTCTCATACATAATCCATAAATACATCATTACGACCCCATAATTGAATTTGGTCCCCCTTTATGGGTATAATCCCTAACACTATCACTCCACTATCACAGGGTGGTAAACTGCATGATCAGTTCATGAAATTTTGTGGCTTGATTCTCATTCCAATGAGATATATTGCGGCAACTGAGCCTCTAATTCTGAGTCCAAAAACATTTGAATAAAAGGCCCCCTCACTCCCTATGTGCATATATTTGACTTGAACAAGGAACATTCCAAGAACTACTTGTGGCTTGATTATAATTTTGATGAGATACATAGTGACACTCGGATCTCCAATCATGGATAAAACCATGATTTAGGAAAATAAAACCACTTCTTATTCATTTTGCGATAATTAGATCTACACAGGAAACCATTCTAAGACATATGGATAGATTCCCACTGCAACGAGATGTGTAATGATGCATAGAACTCATGTGTTAGTCCCAAAAAACATTTTGAAAAATTTACATGGTGTATTTATTTTCATAAAATAATGATTGGTGTTGGGGGGATTATCATGAACTAAATGTGGCTTGATTCTCACGACAGTGAGATATGTTGTGATTATGAACCATCTTATTTATGTTCTAGGCACAATTAAACCACATTAACCGCATTTATTCCCTATGTTTTATTTCAAACCTGTAAATGGGATCCTTTCGTAAAAAATGTGTGGATTCATTCTCATTCTAATGGGATATGTTGGGATGCCCAAATTTATACCCTTGTGCATGACCACAACATTTTTGTTCTTTCATGCCTGTTCATCATCATCCTTACTAAATGATGTTAAAATACTTGGTCATAATCCCTACAACATAATGTTAATATGTATATGATTGAAAAACAATGAATGGATATATTCTTATCCCAAGGAGATATTTAGTGACACCTGGATCATATCTCCTAGACAAACAATTATAGAATCTAAATTACCATATCATTCACTTATGTTACCTTTGGGTCATGGAAATAACCATTTCTGCTCGTAGTTTCTCACACCAAGCATAACTCAAGTGGGATTTGGTGTTTTGATAGAATAATTCCCCTGATCAGCAAGGATTAGCAATTCATATTGATTTTCCAAGGTCATGGATGCTTGAACTTGAAATTCACACTAGATGTATTCATTTCATGATGATAAACTGCACAATTTCTTCATAAACTATGTGTGGATTGATTCTATTTTCAATGAGATACATAGTGATGTCCAGATTCCAAATTTTGGTCCCAACCATATAAAATATGGTAAATACTACCATTCTCCCAAGAATGTGTCAGATCCACATGAGAAGACAAAATTTTATTTCCCACCCTATGCATGAACCCATATCAAAATAAAACCCTCCAATTTCCTCTCTCAAATTCAATCAGTCTAGGGGAACTTCATTTTAGAACAATCTGTGGCTTGATTATTTTTTTGAAAATAAAAATAGTGATTCATGGGTCCTATTCCCTAGCCCAAGCTCATAATTCTATCACTCTTTACATTGAGAAACCTTCATCCTCAGCACATGATGATAAACTGCATGTCTAATGTCCTCACCGTATGACATTAAACAACATGGTACCGTAAAAAATATGCATGTCTTGATTCTAATTCCAAATAGATAGATAGTGAAACCTAGTCCCCATGTCATAGTACCATACATAGGGTAAATAATAACAACCCCCTCTCCCGTGTACAAATAAAGAAATATACAAGAGATCTTAATTTGGGTCCCTTCATGAAAGGATGCATCAAAGCAATAGCGATGTCCCATTCTATATATGAGATAGGTCTATGTAAGGGAATCTAAATTTTAGGACCATATAAATCCAAATTATTCATCTATGCTTATAAATACCCCTTCATCACATAATACACTTAATATTGTACATTTATTTGTCACTATAATCCTTCTCCGACTCCTAGTTATTGAATGTATGATAAATAATGGCTTCTTTTCGTGACTTTTTTTACCACACCCAGCTAGATTTTTATAAGTTGATCACAAATTTCAGGGAATATTTAAAAAGTTATGCCACTATAGACTATTCAGTACACGCATTTGTAGGCCTTGCATAAAACAGATCACCAAACAAGATTTTCAATCAGAGGTAACATCATCCTTGGGAGAAGCCTCTACTTTTCTCCATCAGCTTTGACGACATTATCTCATGCATAATTTTCCCTTATCCTTTCACTTTTTGTAAGACCCTATATGTCAATTGTTTAAAGTTTTATCCTTTATTACTGAATAATTCCATATCAAAATTTTCCCAATAATCCATATATCACATGTTGTTTCTATTATTTTATGGTCTAGGTGGAATATCTAAAACCATAGGAACCTTTTATCACCACTCCAAGGTAAAACCTTCATAAAAACTCTATTCAACCAATTATTTTTGAATTTTAACATGAAATTCCCCTTTAGTGTTCATGTACTTTCCACCCACTGGCCAAAATATATGAATGATAAAATCCAAATATTTATAACCATCCATCAAATTTTAACAACAGAATCTCATAATTATTAAAATCATCTATTCTTGAAAATGTTGTAACACACCCAATATGGATTTTCTTCAAAAATCACGTAAAATGATTGTTTCAAACCAAGGATTCCACTATTTATTATTCTATAAAACACCAAAATAGGATTCATATAAAATAAACCTTATACTAGTTTATAAACTAGTGAAAACATCATTCATTGAAGAGAACTCCTTTAACACCATAATCCCTTGTCTCCCATACCATTTTTTCATATCTAATGATCCCTAGGTTACATATTACAAAAATAGTTCTATCTCTCACCTAAATAGGGTAGCACATTTCCCGACAAATTACCAAGAATGGGAGAACCATCAACCTTTTCGTCAAAGATGAATAGCGTAAATTATATCCCCACAAATGTCTTGGTTGAATGAATTTAAAATGAATATCATGATTTTCTTGGTGTAGAACTTCAAAATGAATAGTTTGATGTCCTTTTTATATGAATTTAAATTATATAACATGATATCCTTGTTGTACGACATTTAACTACATATCATGATGTCTTTTCTCTATGAATTTAAGATTCATAGATTGATTTCATTGCTGTATGAATTTAAACTGTATAGCATAATGGCCTTACTGTATGAATTTAGACTATGCGGTGTAATGTACTAGTAAAATGAAGTTACAATGTACAACAAAATCCTCACCATAAGATGTGAAATTATATTTTTAGTTTCATGATCGCATGACATTAATTTGAATGGTATTTTTTCCATTGTCAAAAAGGTGAATTCCCCCTTGAAATTTACCATCCAATGAGATTTACCATCATTCACTTGATCAAAATTCTTGTAAGAATAATTTTCCCTTCATGTATAATACTAATAGAGATATCCCCTTCATTCTTTAGACACCTCCCTTTGAAAAAATCTCCAATTTTGGTCTGGATATATCTGAATATAAAAATTTGATCATCAGAAATAGAATGTTAGAATTTATGAGATCATTATTACTTAACTATGCAGAATTAACCCCAATTGACCTTTCATAAAAATACCATCATAATGATAATTTTATCCAATTAATACCACTATTTGAATATTCATCAATTACCCTAGTAGGCCTTACATAAAAGAGCCCACAAATGGGGTTTTCAATAAGTGGTAACATCATCCTCAAGAGAGACCTCAACGATTTACTAATATCGTGTTTTAATTCCATGAACCACAAAATCATTATTCAATATTCAAAACTAGATATATGAATAATTTCAAAAAAATATCAGTCCTAAATCCCTTTCAAGGTCATTATTTCAAAATCTATGGTTAGAGCTATTTGGCTTGAACAACAATCTCACTGGTCTGAATTTCATGAAATTAAATTTCCTATTAAAAGAGATGGAGAACTCACCCCATAAAGTGAAATCTATAAAAAATGAGATTCTTAACTCTCTAGACCAGTTCTCTTCATGGTGTATGAAAATTATTGAGCAATAAAAATATAAAATGCAAAAAACTTGTAAGGATGAAAACCTAAAAACGAGTCCTAAGAAAAATCCAACTCTCACCCACTAAGTCTCCTTCATATTGATCATAGGTTAAATGTTAGTGATATGAAATAGAATAAAAAAAGTGTTTAGGGTTATTTATATGACCATTTAAATAGTTAATCTATGATCACTAAGCCTCATGTAATAGGAAAAAATATTAGAGAATTTCCCCATCTCACCAATGTGGTTATAACTAGTTGATGCAAATAGAATTCTTCTATGAAAAATCGTTTCAATATTAATTTATGATCAAAGGGGAAATATATGAATGAAGATATAAATTATTTCAAACAAAATTATTTTCATTATAAGACATTAAGCTTGAGTATCATCCACAGGAGGGATTCTCTCCATCACAAAATACAAAAGCCATATAGACATCTCTTCATTTGTAGAATGGCCTTCTAAGCACCATCAACCACCAATTGAAGCCCAGTACACTAACCTAAATCAGTCTCTTTTTCCTAGAAAATCACATCCACTACAGCCATAATAGTAGCTAACCCTTCATCTTGGGTTCCTTATAATACTTGGGGGAGCTTTACGAGATCCCCATGAGCAGTGTCTAATTCTTATTAATGGAAGGATACTTGCATGGTTTTCTCATTATTATTCTATTTAAATTACTAAATATTCATGGTATGTTTGGACTCCACCTTGGATAATTCCACCTTGAGATCATCAATGCTGATGATAAGCTTCAACGTGATGATGTGCTATTGAATCTCATACTCTCACTCACATTTATGAATTATATCCTTCGTAGCTACAGGAATTATGTTGTAATAAAATCCTCTGTATCCTAGAATACAAAAAAATAATTAAATTAAATTGATTCATGAATGAAGGTATTCAAGAGTCTTATCAAGGATTATATTCCATATATCCCACCTAGCCACATAGAGTGTGATTCGAAGATAATTATACAACTCCAAATCCAACTCAGAGTCACTGTTATATAGAGAAACATACTCTGGGATCTGTGAACTTATTGAATCACCCTACCTCATTCCCTGTTAATCAATAATGAAATATTGTATAGGATTTGACTATATTGGCATGGAGGCTTTGCCCTTAGACCCAATCACATAAGTGGATGGCATTATAAAATTTAAAAGTTTCATCATTAGTATCAAAAATGATAACATGTAAAAGAAATAGGGGATGATTAGTAGCCGATGAAACTCACCAAATAGCAGGTTAGATGTCGAAGAAGATTACCCTTGGAATACTTGATATCATTAGATTGAACAATAATCTCTTATCCAGGAGCACTCTCTGTGGTCTAACCAAGATCCGATAAGGAAGGTTTATAAACAATTCTCATTTCATGATTAACCTGATTTAGTTTATCCTCAATAGTGGGACTGATATGGACATCAAATCCATGTTCATGAGTCATCACTATAACGTTATCCATCGATGGATCTAAAAATTCCAATAATTTGTGATCTATTAATCATGTATAAAAATATTTATTTCACAAAAAATAAAGATTCACATCCATTCGATTCCCTTTAAAGTGCCTAAATTTCTACTAAAATAATATGAAGAAATATTTGTTCTAGTATTATTTTAAAGATCATTCCAATATTTATCAGGAAATATATTTAAGCCCCATGACCCATAGTAATATTATCCTTATATATGATCAAAATATTAAGATTGGGACTCGGTACATCACCCACCTCTGACAACCTGAGACCCCAAACAACTTCATCGATAATAATCATAGGGTCAACATCAGTCGGTTCATAAATCCTTGAAGTATGGGATGAGTCTAAAATATCATAATGATAACATTCAATAGGTGGCATGTGAAACACTATGATATAATTTTAACATTACCTGAATCCTACTCCCTCCCCATAGTAGTAATAACAGTGACTGGTGTAGATGATGTATCCCTAACCCTTGATACTTCTTCTATAGAGGGAGTTGATTTACCATTATGGATTTGTTCTTGGTTTAGAGTTCCCTCCTCAGTTAATGGAGGATAGTTTTTAAATACCTTGAGAGGATATTGAGAGTGATATTCTGCTATCTAAGTGGATTAGAATTATAATTTGGGTAAAGTAGAAATTAATGGTGCCATGATGGACTACCACTATGAACGAGGTACTTAGAGGAAGAATGTATCATTCAATGATCTTTATTTTTTATGGAGGAGGGATAGGATCAACCTACTCAATGATAGGTATTATAGGGGTCAATAGACTTTCCCACCACATTTGTACCTCTATTGAATTCTACCCCAGGGATAGCTCTCCCAATTCAGTAGATTATTCAACAACCCTTAGAGGGGTTCCGGTCGGTCCATATTTTGGAGATGTAATATCTCTTCAATTTACCTTGTTCTTCTACATATCAAAATGATGTTCCCTTCATCAAAAAACAATATTTGAAAAGAAAAATGAAGAACAAAATAGGATATAGGAAAAATAGAACTTACGTATTAAGGGTTGGTATAATAAATAGATTCACTGGAAGACGAGTGTTCAATCCCTTTAGAAACACCCCACATCATTATATAATTCACTCTCCATCTGGCTAGGATCCAATTATCAGTCACATAAATGATAATTTCTGACACCCATATGTGAATCCTTTGTTTAGTGAGATTATCCTCAAAGTAATGATTTGTGAGATCTCGATCATCTCTTATACCTAGAATCCTCAGCCTGGTAAGAAGGTTTTCCCACACGATTTCAAACATTAGAGGATATGATTTTATACTTTTTCATTACCTTTGGCCATATAAATTATGAATCCATTCCAACCTACCTTGAAGATGATTTGATAACCCTAGATTTTATGGGATTCGTGACTCTCACCATTGTAGATGAGGTATGACTAAATAGAACATGAGTTACTTCTTAGTGGTTGTGACTGGACCATCAAGGTGCAATCTCAGTTAGTGTTGCCATTTTTACTATGACTGGTGGGTTGAACCTTTCCCAAGGGCATTTGGCTGATCTTGGGACCTCATTATCAGTATCCAACAAATAGTATGAAGCAACATATAGGGGATAGGATACACTATCTATTTGAGTGGGAGCCAATTCACATCACATTATATGCATTGAGGATTGTAAATTCCCAATTTGAGGAATGGATTTGGCCAAGACTCTTTCAGGGTATAATGAAATCAATGATTGACATAATAAGAAGTTAATCCATTGGATGCATCTATTGGAGTTAGATTAAAAATATATTTATTCAACTACATGGCCTTAATCATCCATAAATGTCATGATATCATTAGATTATTTTCTGATCAGACACACACTAGAGTAGATAAAATTATTTTTTAGGTAGTTCAATTGGCAAAAAAATATGTTTTGAGATTAGGCCTCACATATAACCACTTCAATAACATGAGCTACAAGAACACCATCTCTAAAGGTAATCATATATGTTCTTAGATCTGTGATAGCCATATAATCAGTAAAGACCCCAATAGGTGGTCCCCTATATTGAATTAAGTTCAACTCCATGTATTGGCTCAAACATAATATAATCTCATAGAGATTTAGAGACTATAGAGGAATACAAGAAACAACATGAAAATATGATCAAAATAGGATCCCGATAACTTTTACCCTACTAAACATGGATTCATATCTAAAGTGAGTGGCTATCTATCCCTATAGTACCTGGAACAGTCCAGAAATTTTTAATGGGGCCTTCCCCACATGAAATTGGAACAACAATTGATAACTTTTTACTATGATAGGGATTGATAACCATACATGGTTCTTCTCATCTAGTTTGGCCACTATGAAAAATGTTCCCAACCTTATTTCATCAATGGAATCAATAATATACAGTAGAGAGGTATTTAGAAACATGGATAAAAATCCACAGATGTGTGTCTTCTCATGACAACTAGACCTGGGCTTATGTTCCCATTTTTCATTCCACCTTCTCCAAGGATGGATAGAATATACCTATAGAGTTTCTCTTCACCATGTTGTGACATCTAGTTGGATGTTTTCTAATAGGACCTTCCTCATATGGTTTTATGAAGACCCTCATCCACACCTTGGGATGGATATCCTCCTTTAGAAGAGGGTCTTCCTTTATAATACCATGAGATATTTTTAGAATCACACACACTATAGGTGGTTTCTTTCAGTTTAATCCCACATTGCCTTCAGGTGTATGAACTCATCATACATATCTCCATGGATAAGAACCCTAAAAATATGGTAGACATCCCACAAGCTAATGACAACTTCCCTATGAATCAAGTGGAATGATTTTTTCTTTATATTCCACTATTTTAATAGGTCATGAATTAATTTAGAATTATTATATACATTGGTTTTCCCCAAAAAGACGGTATCAAAGATGTTGAAATCTTTTAGGTCTTTATTATAGTCTTCAAAAATCTGGAATACCTAGTATGATAACATCCACATAGGGTTAACAACCATTCTCAGGTGGAAGCACTAGTCTTTCTTCCAAATTTTTCACTAATCAGTATCGGAATCTTGAAAGAAGGATTCATAACCCTGTAGATTCAATTACGGTGTGTTCATATCCAAATTACACTAGCTATGGTTCATTTCATAGGTCATGGATGATGTCCTTGCTTTAATATATCCACCCTTGATGGAAACATTGGTAGTAGTGAAATTTTTGTAGTATTGAATCCATGGGAGAGATGTATAGTTCTTCGAATCCAGTATGAGGAACTCCTTCAAATGAAAGTGGCTATAAATCACTAGATGATTACTCTATGTGAATTCATGATGGTGATTAATCAGATGACTTGTCAAGTAGGTTAGTGTTGTGTCAGTAGCTTCATAATAGTCATACCCTATAGTTTTCATCATATATTCCATGAGATTCTTATGTTGTTTATCATTTATATTGGTCTTTTGAGTTTCTATAGAACCTATAAATAAGCATAAAATTATCATGTTTAGATAAGTCTCCAATTCTAAAAATTGTATAAATGGAGAAAAAAATGGAAAATGCATGAACTTACGATGGTTTCTCACTTTGATGACTTGTATAAGTGCATCCTGTAAGTTACTTGCATAGGTCAATCAATCATTATACCTAAACAAGTAACATTACTAGGAAAATACATCACACATATAGATACATGCAGTGTATATGAAAATGATTATTTTAGTGTGAAACATCAGCACGAGGTCTACGTGGCAGACTAGCATGGTGAGACTAGAAAGCGCAGATTCGCGAGAGCTAGCTATTGAAATGAGAACCATATTCACAGATGAGAAGCCCCCCCTACATAACCTGTGTATGCACCCTTCCTATGTTGAATACCTAAGAGGATTACCTTCATGGACTGCCAATTTGGACTATCTATGTTGATTACCTATGGGATCCATCCACCCTTTTCATCCCTTTACCTAAGGATCATACCCTCTTCTTTCGATCAGATCCAATCCATAGGTGGGGGGGGGGGATTTTTTACACTACATTTTTTCACCAAGTTGAAGAAGATTAAATGGGAAATACCTTTGGGAGAATAAAACAATACAAATATGGAAGGGAAAGGATTTAAAATACATTTAAAATTCATTCTCTCATGTATCCCAAAGCACCGTCTTCACCTAGGGTACCTATGTGTCATCCTATATGATCATCTAGTGCATGAGTCTCCACAAGAAACCCGAGCAAGATATCCCCTTCTCCCAAGGTCCTCTATTTCCCTATAAATAGGACCCTATGGTCTTCATTTGTATGAATGTTTTTTTTCAAAGGCCTCTTTCACTTCGGATCACTGTAGCCCTTCGCTTATTCCCTCCAAAATCATTTTGGTAGATTTTTAAAACCTAGAGAAGAGGGAATTAAAAGGGGATGGTGAAACTAAAGTCTTACCGGGTTTTAAAATAAAAAATACCTATGCGAGACATTCTCTCATGTTGTCATGGATGAACAATAGAACGAGGCCCCTCCCTGAAATGAGGACCTGCATGAACTACTTTGAGGAACACCTGTAGAGGCCCTTAAAGTATAGATAAATGTCACATCAATGTGTTGTTTTCGAGGTGGTCTATCCCCAAGGGGTACCACGAGCTCATCCAGTCCTACCTGCGTGGAGCACCCCCTAAACGATCCTTTATTTTCATTCCCATGAAAACATATGAGGAGAACCCCATGCATGAACCTTCATTGGCTCACATAAGCCTTCCTGTGAAAACCCTCTTGGTCAACCCTAACCTCCAACCTACATGAGAAACACATGAGGCCATTATCAAATTCATCCATGGTAAGGACTCCCCTATCTTGAAACCCTTTTTTGAGATGGGCCAAGTGGAATAATCCATTGAATACTATAGACATACAAAACATTGGAATGTGTCACACCAGCATGCACCCATTTGGGTGTGTATTCTTTTGCACAATGGTTTCCTATGATTATCTGTTTGTTAATTCAGTGTCCTTGGGGTGTATGTGAGTGTGTATTCCTATATTCAAGTGGACCCTTACCCTAGGTATAGTGTTAGAGGGTTCCCTATCCTAGAAACATGGGATAGGACCTTGTCCAATCCTTATAAACTCTATGATCTGAAGCCTCTAGTTCCCGATGGAGAGCATAAGGATTACAAAAGATTTTTCATTCAACTTGGAATGAGATCATCCTGCATCACTACAAGACAAATTTTAGTGCATCCCTCAGGGATTATTCACATATACTTTCTTTCATGTGGTTTCAATATTGATCCTCTCTACCACCTAGCCACTCAGAGAAGGGATGGTAACTAGAGTTCTCTCCTCTTCTTACTGCTCCCTTATTTTGACGTTTTCCATACACTGGACCCATTGCAGGTTTATGTGAAGAGGGGGAAGTGTTTTACCCTTATCCACTTCAACCAGTGGAGTTGTAGAAGTGTTTGGTTTTCCAAATATTTTGATTCCTCCTTCAATAGCCCAGATCAAGGAATCCACCCTGTCATATGAATGTTTTTCCATGGATTATCCTTTAAATATTACTCTCTCTTTTTCTTCAGAGTGCCTCCATTGGTGTAGGTCCTCAAGGACATGTATCAAACTTTAGGTTAAAGAAGATTGTGTGGTGTCCATGATCATCCTCTTCATATTATTTCTATCACTGAGAATGGATCTCATGGGCTTATAGAATGGTGGTGGTCATGAAATTGACATGATCCAAAACCTTTTGGGAATCCTCCCTAGGAGTAATACCCAATTTAACCAATCTAAGGAAACCAAAGGGTATAATTCCAACACCAATTGAACTATGAGAACTCGTATTTCTATTATAATCAGGATACATATGATACCTTCCTAATAGACAGAGCTTAGTGGGAATCCTTCTCAGGAGTAATCCCAAAAAATCCCCAAAACCACTAAAAGTTGAAATATCCCTCATATTCCCTTTCATAGGGAATCTTATTCAGTAGTAATCCCTAATTAAATCTTTTCAAAAAGATATACACCCCTATGAGACTGGTCGAACTATGTGGGATTTGATTCCCATTGAAATGTGATATGCATGAAATCTCCATGAGGTCCAAACCCAATTATCCAAAATCAACCCTACTCTCTCTAGGACACATTCCCAATAGGGTATAATACATTTTGGATATTCATATTCCTTATAGGATCCCTGGGATGCTTCGACATAAGCCCCACAACAAAAAATTGACTAGGAACCTTTCAACTAGATTTAATTACCCCATGATATTAAATTATACGATTCTGTCTTTTTCATATGAACATAAAAGGTATTATGTTCTCAATTAAGTGGCACTGAACTACATGGGTTCAGATTTCTTTTTCAAGGATACTTGAAAAGCCCATCCATGGATCTAATCCCAACACCAAAAAAGCTCCCATATCCCTATATAATTATAAACCTTAGAGTGCACTAATATATGGCTAGAAAACCAACATCATTATAATAATGGAAAGATAATACCTAACTATTACCTAAGTAGATACCATTAATGGAGAACCTCAGATAAAAACATATGTATCCATTGATGAAGAACCTCATATACAAACAAATGTTTCCAATATCCATATATGATAGTAATTTATTTTTAATTGATTGGTTACCAACATAGTACATGAAAATTTATAATGGATTCCTTAACATATCTTAAATCTTTAAGAGAGTACTGGAGTATGAAGTAATTCCTCCCAAAAGGGCGTGATTAGTCCGACCACCCATCTTCTCATCAAATATGAGTTCTTAAGAATCAATGGGAAAATTCTCCAATGAGATCATAACTTTGGAAAGAAGGTCCCACGTTGATATAGAACAATTTTATTTTTCTGATTCCATGAACAAAACCCATTGGAAACTGTTCTAAAATTGTTAAACCAATGTGACTAATTTTACAAAACTCACCAACTGAATTCAATCATCAGGTGACAACGATTTGGAGGGAAAAAATATATTTATAATTTAAATTAATAATAATAATTTTTATATTTTTAATACCTTAACATTAAAAATTTTATTTCATTTATTTCAAATAAATGTTAAATTACTTAATCTTTTATGCCCACATCAGGTGTTTCGTGGATGTTCAGTTCATAATTTAAAAACTACACAGGTATATTGATTGTGGTAAAATATTTCATTTTTCCACAATATATAAAAAAAAGAAATAGCTATAATTTTTATTCAATAATTATAATTTTTGAATTATCTATCTAATATGGTTATTAAAAATAAATTACTTTTTTGTAATAGATATGGTAAGTCGTACGTACGTATGAGTAAAGTTTCCATTTTTCGATGAAAATGAGAGAGAAAATGTAAGTATATTTTTAGCATTAAAAATTTATTATTATATCATAAATATTATATTATCACATTAAATACCCTTATAAATTCCATTTATATGAGGTGAAGAAAAAAAATGAATCACATCACTTTGTGGTGGTGGTAATCCACACAAACACATTAATGAGGTTGTCATTTTTCTATAGGTATAAAAGTAATAAAATAGAATATATATTTTTTATAAATATTTATAATTATGTTATTATTATAATACAAACCATATAAATCCTTTATCATAACCATTTATGGGAGGGGTGGTGTTTAATGAATTACATCAGTTCGTTAGGCTTTAGTCCTCTATATAAATGAAAAATATTTTTGTTTCCCAATAGATGAAGAAAGAGATGGATAATGGTTAATACATATACATAATAATAGTTTATTATAGAGGAGAAGATAATTATATTATATCATAGTTTTTTAAGAGTTATGAAGGAGTAAGAACAAAAAACATTCGGTTAAAAGTTATACACCCTCTTCAGACAACATCTTTTTCTGAACACTTTAAACAATCTATGGTTTGTATTCTGACAAAACTATGACCTATAAGGATATAGAAGGGATTTATATAAGGTATTTGGGATGATATTTAATAACCCAAATGGATTTTTGTGTCTCTAGAGAATAGAATATTGCGTCTCTTTTTATAATTGAGCGGAGGGGCACTCTTAGAATTTCTTAATGTATTAACTGAACATATTATTAATTTTCTATATCAAGTGAAACAAAATTGATATGAATATAATATGAGATTATTATGAATATAAAAATTATTTTACAATAATATATTTAGAATTTTAAAATAAATTTTCACCATTATCTCAATTGTAACCTCCTGTTATCTATTTTTATTTTTACCATGATATCAATGTTTTTTACTCTCTAGGGGTTTATAAAGTTACTATAATTGGAATAACGACCAATAAATGTAATTTTTTATGAAATTTACCTCAACCCATTACGTTTACCAAATTTAGTGTTCTTATGTATTTTTAATGATTTAATAAATTATTATTTATTAAAAAATATCATTTATGGCATTTTTTGAACCAATCATTTAATCTCATTATAAATTCAACAAGATATCTAGTTAATAAAAATATAATAACATTATCCATAAATAATATATCAATAATAACTGTAATATTCTTTATAAATAATTTTAAATGTAAATTTTTTTACTTTTAATATTTTTAAATTAATTTACTTTTATTTTTATGATTCTTTCAGAAGAATTGTGTTAGTGTTAAATAAGTATTTAAAGTAATTGTACAATCCTTAAAATATAAAAATGAATAAATTTTATAAAAATAAATAAATAATTTTCTAAATAATTTTTTATATTCATTATATATATATATTTTAAAATATATGCTAGGAAAACTTTTTCAATATGTTTTATTTAATTTTTTTCCCTACCAGAAGCACTACATAAGAATTTAAACTAGTGTCCTATTATATGACAAAAAAATCATATATATTGGTAAAAAATCAATTAAATGTCATATTAATTAATGAAGTCTAGTAAATACATCTTTATTCTAAAATATTGTCATTAGTACACAAAATTTTACATTCTTATTACTTTGTAAGCACAACATTGACACTAAAAATAGATTTCATATTCATCATGAGGTAACTAATATTTTTTTGAATAAAATTTTAAGGTATTTTTATTATATTATAATAAATTATTCATTACATATGCTTATTAAATTTCTATTTTCAATTTTTGTGTTGATGAAATCATTAAAAATATTGAATTTCATAAAAACTATATTTTCTTCCTAATACTAAAAAATGTGACTTCCTATATAAAAATAAATCAAATTTTTATTGGGAAACATTTTATACAATGATTAAAGAATTTAATTACATTTGATAAAATTAAACTACAATAAGCGTCAGAAATTAGTTTAAATGTTAATTCTTAAAAGGCAACACATACTAGTTTTTCGAAAAAATGTGTTTTTATGCCCAAAAATTAACTTATACCAAAATCAAACATATAGATGATTCCTAAAAAATTAGTTGTATTATTTTACACTAAAGGATATTTTTTTAATATAAGGTCAAATTCAAATAATATTGGTAATTTTTGATGAAAATAAGTTGTAAATTTATGAAAATCATTATTTTTCACTATTCAAAGAAAAACATTATTTTCTAAAAAATACTAAGATTTCACCATAAGATAATTTTGATATAATTATTTTAAAATTGATATAACTTTATTAAATAAAATTTAAAAAATTCAAAAAAATTATAATAATCTCACACCAAAATAAATTGAAACCAATTTTTTAAGAACATGTATTTTTGAAGCATAAGATGACTTTATTTAACATTTAGTGCTTATTTATTGAGAATTAATTAATACATTTTTCATTGAGTTATAAAATAATATATATATATATATATATCATAATTATGTAAATAAAATTCCTATTCATCAATTCAATGACTAGTTTATAATGATCATATTTATATAATAACATTTCATTGTTTATTTAAGCTTAGTGATGAATGTCGTATATACTATCAAACATAATATTATTTTAATATCTTCAGATATTAATACTATCATAGTGAAATTACCCATGATAAGTTCCATAGTATAAATATTTATAGTTTATCATGACCTGACCAAGGGGTCATGGTGTGATGATTTGTCTACATCCAAAAAATAAAAAAAATTTATGTGTTTACCCAAACCCCGCACCAACAATGAAAAAAGAAATAAAAATATTTTTTGGTCCCCAATCAATGTCCAAAATAATCTCCTTGTAATTCCCAAATGATGAAAATTCTGATATGATTCCTTATTCTCCAAATAGACCCACTCTATGACAAACTTTCTAATTTCCATTAAATTTCCCAATGTTTAATGAAATTGTATATTCAAAACTACCCACCACAACATTTTTATCCTTGAGAAGTAATGGTGGACCCTTATACATCACAAATAACTTACCGTATATGTCAATTCACTAAAAAATAACAATGTTCATCCTCAAACATTTTATGGGATTCCATCATGCAAGACCAAGATAGTGATCAACCACATCTATCTATCTTGAGAAAATAATGTATCTTTAACTTATCTGTATACAGGGTTAAGGTTCTCCCTTCTATAAGACTCCTATCCAAAATGTTGTTTCATAACCATAGAGCTCCTTAAAAAAATCAACCAATAACCAAAAAAAACTTCTATTTATCCATTGATATCCATGATGTGGCTTCAACCTCACTTCCCCCAATTCCATATGAAAATATAATTCATTCCTCCTCTAGATTAATTCTCTTGAAAATATCCATGTTTCACCCCTAAACACACTATCCCATCACCTGATCACAATTTATTATCTACCAGTGGAATCATGACATCTTCAAAATATCTACAACAAATATTGAACCAGACACTATGTGTAATTCAATGTTTCGATCTTGAAACAAACACCATCCATTATTCTCTCTCCAAATTATATAGAAAACCCTTGATTTCAATCACCTTGGAATAATAAAAAATCCATCTTAAATTTGATCATAAAATACAAAGTCTATTTAACACCTCATATATATCCAACAATTAGGTATTCACCAAAGAACCAATCGAAATCATATCTTCTAGTACACATGGGATTCCCTATGTCACCTAGAGCATTTTCCAACTTGTCTCACTTAATACATGACTATACTGGTACATGGGTGTTTTACAACCATGACCAATAAAATGATATGAACAATAGGTGTATCATTTTCATTAAGCATGATAAATAAAATCTATGAATATCTGTACAATTTTTCCACCCTATTATATATCATAAAGATTATATATGATTGTCCCACTCATATATGATATCTGTGCAAAGCAATGATTATTCCTCATTCCATGATCACTAGAAATTTCATCCTCAATACTCATAAAAATTAACAACAATGAGGGTCACACCTTCTAATAGCCAATGGAATGCTCCACACCATATAAATTACCTTACACTTTTCATTTCATTCAATGACAAAAATATTTAAAAATTATATACATGCCACTCTTCTAAATCCATAGTAACCCCTCTCTAACAACCCACTAAACTGAAAAATATAATATTTTCTATTCTACGTTAAACATATCTACCATTGATGTAACCACTTACAATAGTGGTAAAACATTGATTATCAATAAAACTTCACTCCCATGCACCTATAATAATTTCACAGATCAAATTGGTAATCAAACTTCATTATATTAGTAAATGAATTTTAAAGCTACTGTGAAACTATAATGAATCCTATCACAGGTTTGTACCCATTATAGAACTATATATCATATGAATCCAATGGTTGTACACTCTATCATAATTTAATCACATGTCTAAACCCACATTGACTCAAGTAACATCACATTAAATCAAGGCTCATTTGAATCCCCCAAACCATGATCCTATATTATTTCAATCTCATCTATCAAAATTAATCCAATATTGTTTTTTACCAATAGGATAGGTGAATATAAATCAAACCAAGGCTTATATCATAATCACCCATGACTCAAATATTATGCCAAAACCCAAGAAGCATGAATTCATGCTCCCAAAACACAACTCATATGTCTATTTAGAATCACATCGGTTGAGAATCAAACTAATACAACTCTAAATAACCCAACACCACTAATTGTATTGATGATTTTGTATCCATATACTCAAGAAAACTAATGACCACACTTATATTACATCACTGAATCATATATGAATCGTACAGAATAGAACTGGGGTCCCTATACATCTCATTAATAAAGGGTATATATATTCATATTTAAAAATATATTGATATGTGAATCACTTGACGTTGAATCATAAAACAACTCATGCGTAAAATTTTAGCTGACCTGGGAAAAATCACATGAACAAGATTTATGGGGAAAACCTATATATGTTATCTAGTAAAATTTAAATAAAAAACCTCAATTTTCATAAAAAACTATCATAGAAACTAATTTTTATGTCATAACAATCATATGTTCAAAACATGTTGCATGTAGATGGGACTGCTTCTAATGTGTCAACAATTAAAAACATAAATCTTGATCACTATAAATTTTTCATATTGAATAAATATTGTAATCATTAATATAAAAATTAATAATCGAATTCATATAAACATTAAAATGAGTACATCCAACAGAAAATGTTTTTGATGATGAACTTATACAAGGACCATCAGAAGATTTGAAACATCAATATTCCCAGCCTACCATTTCCCCAAATAGCAGGGAAAAGAAATATATGTGTCGATACCAATTATAATAAAATAGTATAGATCACCTGTTGGATTTAGAGGGATATGTGGCCTTAGGGATTCTAGATGCCATATATTAGTGGTGAGAAACTAAATCATACACTGGGGGAGACTACACCCTTAAATCTTGGTTACATAATAGGAAACATAACGAAAAAATTTCTATAGAAAGAATCAGAGTATGGATAAATCAATAAATATATTACGTTCTAGATTAAATTTTTATTTTTTTCATGCACGCATATATACCAACTGATCCCTCATGAAAAAAATTAAATATACTAAATAAAAATAATAATTAATTACATAAAATTATGTACTACCATCATTAGGTCTCGCATAAATCCAAAATTCCAATAAACTGTTTATTTGCTCCATCTTGAACTACTAATCATATGGTGATCAACATGTAATGAAAACATAAGGTCTGCCTGTACACTTGAGTTCCAGTCCATGTTGTAAAAAACACATCTTTATAGGGTCTCAGAATTTTCCCCTAATATATCGCAACATATATATTCTTATATAAGTAATTGAAATGGAATAATATAAATTTTTTGAGTTGGATCTTTTTTTCTTCCAAAAAAACATGACTCCCCAAAAAAGTTCTTGAACAAATGAAAATAATTTATCTCACACCAACACCAAATTCACATGCTTCAGGTTATCATGTGCTAACTATGACACCTTGAAACCTAATCATAAATGTATTATCCAAATACATAATCGATTAACCTTAAGTCACATTCCATAAACCCTACTTAAATACTCAATAAATGGTTTCACTATGTCCCAATGACTAGTTGTAAATGATAGACAATGTCATATGTTCATGTATAGGACCACCTCTTATCCCTATAGGGAAGTCACCCAATGAGTCACAACCACTGCATTATCGCTCATGGTGGAACCCAATTTCAAATCCCAAAATACTGCATTATAATCCAATGTAGGATATTTAATCCACCTTTAGACAAACCTTATCACTCAAGAAGGTTCATTCCAACATTCACTCACTCAAGATGGGGTTGTTACATAGACCACTACCTTATCCCTTAAGGTAATGTCTAATGTCACATCATAACCCATTCCAATATTTTCACTCGAGACAACCAATTGATATCACATCTCATTCATTTTAAACCCATATTCTACATTACTACCCCATCACTCAAGTAAAATTTTTTGTCCTATAACATGTTCAACCTTACCACTCAAGGTTTAATTATGACAACACATTATCACTCAATGTGAGACAGGGACATCAGATATATCATCTAGATCCCTAAGATTTACAGTATAACCCATACATATGGAAAGTAAATTCATAAAATAATAATTGAAACACACAACCCATTCCACAATCCCAATATCTCATTAACATAGTGATTGTCACTCAAATAATGACTTTACATAATTATATATATCTTTCTATCTATCCAGAATGATAATCTAATTCAATTAAGATAATCATAAACAAACAAGAATAACTTGTTGTCCCTCCCATAATTATCAAATCACATCAGTGTGTCAACTATGATATTTCAAAACAATCCTTGTCACATATCAATTGTAATAAGTGATATCAAAAAACCTATTGTGTTTTAAAATACCATAGGCTCATATAAAACATTCCCCAATGGTAGGTCCAAATGTAATTGTAGTTCTATGTCTCCCTAGTTCCCACTAGGCTAGGACAATTCTAGGAAAATATTTTTAATTATTTGGAAACCACATTCTAAGAAATTCAATAACTAACAAGACCCGTAATTTGGTCATTTATTCCACATCCATCAAGAGAACCCCTAATCCTTGTTTAAAATTCATTGGAATCATATATACCATCTTATACAATAAGATTCCACTCAACCATTAATAGGGTCTCAGTATTCATCTGTGATACATATGTTTTTCATATTCATCCCCACTTGGAATAAAAATCTCATGGATTCCAAAAAATTCCTTAAAAAATTAACCTAGGTTAGATAAATCACATTTAAGTCCCACAACCCACTCAAGGAAACTATTCATATCAATCATCTCCTTCTCCCCTATGATAAAAAATCTCTAGGTGACACCAGTTTACCCAATGTTAAAAAGAGAACTTCTATTGTCTCTAGGTTCCATAAATAAACCTAATATATTTCAATATGGTGCACTTAAAACCAATGTGTTCACTAAATCCCATGAAAACATGCACAAATGCATGCACATCCATAAATAATCATATATTTTTTATAACAAAGACCACCATCATTGATCATGGAGCTTACATCCACATCAAGATCTATGCGTCCATAGAATAGACCATACAAGCTTCATCAATGATTGTACCAACACTAAACCCCCTATATGAAACGATATCTACAAAATTATTATTTATAACAATTTATTATTGATTATTGAAATTATAATTGAATCGTATAATTATAAAAAACAAATTATGCAGTGTTGTGTCACCGAAACTGAATAGATTCTCATTCGTGCATAATATAGAGACATCATTTGGCCATTTTGAGTAAATACACATCCAATAAGGTTTATTTCACCTTACCCAAGTGATGTACTCACTAAAACCAACTAAAACAATTCATAAATCATACATCTAGTGAAAGGAAAAAACTATGGAACTAAACCAAAACCCATTATTGAACCATAGAAAATTCATCTCTCTAAGGTTGAATAAAATAGGGTAATTTGATATAGAGATATTAGTAAATTAAAATCTCAATATTACTCTATCACCCAAAATTATGGCGTGGTCAACTAGTTATTGTCCAATATAACATTTTTAGAGAACACCCTAGGTTTATAATTGCTGTGTGACTAGTAGGGTCATAGTATGACACAACCAAAACTAGACTTGTCAATTTGTGTCCTTTCCACGTCATTGCATGCATATCCAAAGAAGATAAACTAATCCTCAGCCAACTTCCATCAAGGTACAACTCCTCCAAGGAACCTATGTCACTGCCTAAGAATGAGGGGTTACCCATCATAATTGAAGGATCCAGGAATAAACCTGGTTGGTCGTGGAATAGTTAACCTCAAATAGGGTAGGATTAAAACCCATGTCATGACTTCCACTCTCATGATGTGATTATCACCCACTAAATTCAATGTATCCTCTCACTGTAGTTCATTAGGCCATAACCCATTGCTCATGGTGTGACATAATGTCTATAGAAAAATATAACAAATTGATAGAGTAATTCTGACCTAACTCCAATTCCCACATAGGAACCTAATTCAAATTCAAGAAATCAATCCACATCTATAAATGTCTCCAGGAAATGTCTCAAAAATCAGAATTACAATTTGAATCCAAATTCTAAAAATTTATCCCACTCAAGGACCAAAATAAAAAACAACACTAAATTTCATAACCACCACAAAAATGGTCATTACAATACTCCTATCAAAGGATATCATGGAAGACCTTATCAATGATGGTTTAATAGGAGAAAATTTTATGGTTAATGTTGTTATGGTATAAAATTATCACAAAGATAGTTTTTTTACTGTTATACAATCTTTTTTTCCAAAAAACCCAAATAATCTATCATACATGGGATGCCCATACCCTCGTATAATTATAATATAAAAACCCTAGCCTTTTTCACATAACAATTCATGATTTTAAAAATAATTCATCATCAGAGTACAAGCCAAGGATCGTTAAGTCTAGTGTCTTGGAAGGATAGGAACATATAACATAAAAAATGGGCTAAAAAATGCTTCTTTATTTAATCATCATAATGAGATCCTAACTTCCTTTGATCCCTAACATCTGGATAGGGTACCCTGGGGAACACATGAACAAAGGGATGAGCTAAAAAGCCCAGTAAAGGAAAGAACATAGTAATAAACTTTAAGACATGAGTTAGGAGGCTTGGCATAATGATATTGGAAGCATGGAACATATGGAATCATAACATATAAAAATAGAATAAAATAATCATGGGATCATATAAGCATGAGATTATATAGGCATAGTTTTATAAAGAGGTGGATGCACCTTTAAACATGTCTTTAGTACGAGTCATGGCTAACCGCCAATCTCGTTTCCCATAGTAGCACAAGCCAAGGCTAACCGCCCGGACCGTTTTCCCATAATCTTCTCATGATACATTCACTTTACCCAATGCATTGGAGCTCTATCTGGGCGCACCCATCTAAGATTATTCATGTATATGCTTCCACATAAATAATATCAATCATACATAAACATAAGAGTACCCAAGGAAAGAAATGGGCACACAATCACGTTATGAAGTATAATAAAAAAATGAGTAACACACAAGCATCCATGAAAGAAAGGAATTAAATCATAAATAGACATTAATAATTTATAAAGGAATAAATCATGACAAGAGATAAAAAACTAAAGTGATAACTTGTAAAAATAGTTTTTAGGAATCTTTGAGTCAAAACATTTTAGTGCGGTTTAAGAAAACGTCGAATATCTTTTAAAACGAAAAGCGGCATAATATTGTTTTATAAAACCAGAAGTAAACCAGAAGGGTTTTCATAATAAAAAGACTGATTTTATAAGGACAAGTTGAATTAAAGCAGAGGATATAGTACATTTGATAATTGGAAGGAATTCATGATGTCCCCTTAAAACGGGTTCACTTATCGCAAAGTGATGAGGAGAGACTCACATAAAAACATGCATATCCCCAAAAGAACGTTTTGAAAGAGTCTTGATAAATAGACTTGGAACATTTACACAAAATTTATATTATGCACAAGAAAAGATAAGATAACATCACTTTGGTAGAAAGGTAGATAAGGCAACCCGAAGGAATAAAAGAGGATCAGGTAGAATTCATTACGGATTGTCGGCATGGTATCAGGGGTACTTGAGAGGGCTTAGTGTGAGAGGAAAGGTAATTATCATCACTTATACATAATCATGTCAGTATTGGGTAGGTTCTAAATAATACCCCATAATTAATAAATACACACAACATGTCTTATCATAGTGAACAATCTTGAATAAGAGTGAAATTGAGAGGATCCCTTACCTTAGGTCTGTCGGTGTTATCCACTTGATATTAATGACCTGAATAGTAAAATTAGGTTTATTAATCAATAGTTCCAGAACCTTATATAAAAGTAAAAGATTCAGTATACCCTTTATAAGTTCATTTATACCCATTTTTATTGATTACAAGTTTTGATTTCATTGTTCAAGACGGTTTGTTTCATTTGTTTGAATGATCGGTTCAATTGTATTAAGGTTCAAATAAACTATAAGATGAAAGTGGTTGTCTAGAATTGAAGTTATATAACATTAGTGTAAATCCATTAGGATAAATGGTTACAAAATTCATTTGGTTAATTAGAGTTAAAGATAACCTTTACATTAAACATTAATGATAAACAGTTGAATTAATTTTAACGATTTTGTCCATAATTGACTTGTTTTGTGTTATTGTTTTATATCCTGAGTGTATGAGGATTACAGAACCTTAAATAGGACATATAACATATATAATAATCTGGTTCAACCATAACATAAATGGTTCCATGACCAGAATCAAAATGATAAAAGAATTTGAAAACACAATATCCAAGATGTCGGTAATTTGACCCATTACGGATGATGTTTAATTCTAGAACATGAGGGAGAGGAGGAGAACTATGATGTTTGAAATTCTCCATAAACATGGTTATAATCTATAATATATTATATTATGGAGATTTCGTGCCTTTTGGGTAAGGGAAGGGGAAGAGGGTATAAGGAATGAAAGAAAAAGAAAACAAAACACTTGAAAACAAAAGAGGGTTCTTACCCTTTGATCTCCTCTCTTTGAGAATCCTCTTAGGGGATTTGGTTTTGGTCTTTTGGAAAGAAAAGAAATCCTTGGACATGGGGAAGGATCTTGGGAGGGTATTTGGGAAGAAATTTGGATAGGCACAAGGCATGAGAGGTGTGAGGGAAAGAGGTAAGGAGAGAGGGTATTTATAGTGGAGGAGAGAGGGGTTTCCTTAATATAAAATCCATTAGTTTTTTAATTCTCCACAAGACAAGGAATAGTGAGTCTTGCATGACCAATTATATTAATTTTATAATGTAATCCCGAACCAAGTGGTCTTACATCAGCAGAACATCGCCCATGACTCTATAATTAGCTTATTTTGCTTATTTTGTTTTTGTAAATTACGGTATTTCACTATTCATAAAAAATTCAAGTATTTCAGAAAAATCACAAAAATTTACCCCAAACATTTTTCGACGTGTAGAATCCGAAAATGAATTCCATTTTTCAAAAATAATTTTCAAATATGATTATTTTAATATTTAAATAAAATAATAATTTATTATCAAAATTAGTTTTAAAGCATTCATTAACTAATTCTAAACTATAGGTATATCGAACTTCCAACATGAATATTATTTTTATACCACCATAGGAAAGGTTAATATTCATTAGGGTATATCACTATTCATAAGGGTATGTTACTATTCACCAATTTTTTTTAATTAGGCTCCAAAAAACATCTTGAACACAACCGTGTATGCTGGATTCTCGAAATTCCAAACACAGAAGTGACAAACTTAAGTTTAAAGGTCACTTATCACTTAGTAGTTCATTATTATGTGATTTTATGGAATATTTATAAGAAGGGAATTTCCATTAAAAACATTGGGTCGTTATATTCTTCCCCTCTTAAGAAATTTCACCCTCGAAATTTCATTTTACATTCTACGCCAAAAACATGTGCGGGTACTTTTCCTTCATTGATTCCTCTAGCTCCCATGTTGCTTCCTGAAACTTATGGTTCCTCCACAACACATTGAAAATATGGTTTGTCCTGTTGCGTAGAACCTTATCTCTCCGATCCAGAATCTTTACTGGCTACTCCTTATAGGATATATCATCTTCCAATGGCACCACCTCTGAGCTTAGTGCTTGTGAGGGATTAGGTATGTACTTCCTCAAAAGTGATACATGAAAAACATCATGAACTCGAGTCATATTCAGTGAAAGTTCAATCCGATAGGCCAAGGATCCTATGCGGTCATGTATCTCAAAGGGGCCAATAAACCTTGGTCTTAGCTTCCCTTTCTTCCCGAATCGCATGACTCTCTTCCATGGAGATATTCGAAGGAAGACTTTATCTCCAACGTCGAACTCCAATTCCCTTCGACGGTTGTCATCATATCTCTTTTGCCATATTTGAGAAGCTTTTATGTGTTTCTAGATGACTTGAACCTTCTCTGTCATATCTTGAACAAGATCAGGTCTAAGTAGACTTCTTTCTCTAACATCATCCCAACAGGTTGGAGTTCTACATCGCTTTCCATACAGAGCTTCATATGGAACCATTTGAATACTCAAGTGGAAGCTACTATTGTATGAGAACACAACTAATGGGAGATGATGACCCATCCACCTTTGAATTCTATAGAGCATGCTCTAAGTATATCTTCAAGCGTCTGAATAGTTCTTTCAGACTGGCCATCAGTTTGGGGGTGATAGGTCATGTTGAAATTTAATTCAGTACCCAAAGCATGTTGAAGACTCTTCCAGAATTTAGATGTAAACCTTGGATCGCAGTCAGAGAAAATTGATAGTGGAACTCCTTGTAGCCTCACAACTTCCTTCACATATATCTTTGCAAGTTGTTGAAGCGAGATATATTCCCGAATAGCGATGAAATGGGATGCCTTGGTGAGTCGGTCAACCACAACCCATATCGCATTATTTCCCTTCGACGTCTTCGGGAGACCCATGACAAAGTCCATAGTAACATTTTCCCATTTCCACATGGGTATAGGCAAATGCTGCATCATACCTTTGGAATTTTGTCGCTTATATTTAACTTGCTGACATACCAAGCACCTTGCTATATATTCTGTAATCTCCCTCTTCATGTTATCCCAACAGAAGTGTTCTCGGAGATAATGGTATATTTTGGTACTCCCAGGATGGATAGAGAAGGTTGAGCTATGTGCATCATTGAACAACTCCTTCTTTATCTCTGGATTAGATAGTACAAATAATCGTGTCCAAAATCTTACAACTCCTTCCTCATAAATTTTGAAATCAGAGGATTTACCATTTTTAACATCTTCGACGCTTTTCTGAATTTACACATCCTTTATTTGAGAAACCTTTATTTTCTCCAAGAGGGATGGTTGAGAAATCATTTGAGAAAGGATTTATGATGTTACTCCCTTAATTATTCCCATGTACATCCTTTGAAAATCCAAGAAGATCGGATCCTTTTCAATTCTCATCATCGATAAAGATGCTGGATCCATTCTACTTGGAGCATCCACCACCTTGTTTTCCTTACCGGGACGGTAGTGGATTGAGCAGTCGTAATCCTTGATGAGCTCTATCCATCTTCATGGGTGATTATTAATCTCTTTATGTGTGAATATATACTTGAGACTCTTGTGGTCAGTATATATCTCACATTTCTCCCCATAGAGATAATGCCGCCAGATTTTCAAGGCAAAGATCATAGCTTCTGACTCTAGATTATGTGTTGGATAGTTTTGCTCATTGAATTTCAGCTACCTTAAGGAATAGGCTATCACTTTTTCATTTTTCATCAGCACACAGCCTAATCCCTTCTTAGAAGCATCACTATACACCACACATAGTTCCCCACTTGTAGGGAGTGTGAGTACTGGCGCAGTGATAAGCCTCCTTTTCAACTCCTTGAAATAGTCTTCACATTCCTGTGTCCAGACAAACATTACCCCCTTCTATGTCAGCTTGGTCATTGGGTTTGAAAATCGTGAAAAGTTCTTCACGAATCGTCGATAATACCCAGATAGACCAAAAAATCTACGGATCTCCATTACAGAAGTTGGCCTGGGCCACTCTTAAATTTCCTTTGTCTTGGAAGGGTCCAAAGATATCCCTTTGCTAGTGATAACATGCCCCAATAATGATACATCCACTACCGAGAACTCACATTTACCGTACTTTTCATACAACTTCTCCCTTTGCAAAGTCTTTAACACAGTTTCCAATTGCTCCTCATGTTCCTCCTTTCTCTTAGAGTATATCATAATATCATCAAAAATACTACCACAAATTTGTCGAGGTAATTTTTAAAGACTCTATTCATTAAATCCATGAAAATTGCTGGAGCATTAATGAGTCCGAAGGGAATCACTATGAACTCATAGTGTCCATACCTTGTTCGAAAGGTAGTCTTGGTAATGTCTGCCTTCCTCACCTTTAGTTGGTGATATCCCGACCGAAGGTCCACCTTAGAGAAATAACTAGGCCCACGTAGCTGATCGAACAAGTCATCTATCCATAGAAGGGGATACTTGTTCTTTATTGTGATATTATTGAGCTCACGATAATAAATGCAGAGGGGAATTGATCAATCCTTATTCTTGATGAAGTGGACTGGAGCACCCCACAGTGAAGCACTCGGGCGTATAAAACCCTTCTCCATATTCTTCTGTAACTGCTTCTTCAACTCTTCTAGCTCTACGGTGGCCATTCTGTAAGGTGTCTTTGATATTGGCAGAGATCCAGGGATAAGTTAAATTGAGAACTCAACCTTTCTGTCATGGGGAAGACCAGACGACTCTTTGGGGAATACATCAGTGTAATCCCTCATGATGGGCATGTCTTCAAGCATGATTCTCTCCTTTTTCTCAATCATTGGAGCTAGATTTTCATGTTCATAAAGAAGCAATATCCACACATGAGATGATGCTTCTAAAGGAGACTCATCTTCCTCCTTTCACTTGTAAAGAATCAGAGGATTCTTTGGGATGTGAAGACTAATCTCCCTTTCCCGGCAGTTGATGTTGTCATTGTACAAAGATAGCCAATCCATGCCCAAAATAGCGTCAAATTCCACTAAAGGAAGTATGACAAGATTTTCTGGGAGGTTTAGTCTACAAACATTAATCGGGGAGGAGTTATAAACCATGGATGCAATAATTTCCCCATTCACTGTTCTCATAGATAAATTTTCCACCGAATTTTGAGGTGGTGTTTGAATAGTTCTACTAAACATGCAAGATATGAAAGAATGCGTAGAACCAGAATCAAATAGTATGTTCGCATTTCTTGAATGAATAACAAGCATACCTGTCACCACATCGTTTTCTGGCTCCATGTTAGCAGTAGTGATAGCATATGCCCTTCCTTGTTGCCTTGGAGGTTGTTGTTGATTGCCTCCGACAACCCTCGGCTTAGGGCAATTGTTCGCATAATGCCCAAGCTCCTTGAAGTTATAACACTACACTGCAGGCTGAGTGTTGATCTGAACATTCCTTTCTTCTTCCACATTAGCGGGATTTTGCATACCCCTTCGGCAGTTCTTGGCTAGATTACCAAACTTTCCGCATTTGAAGTAGTTCTTGGTTCCCTTCAGACAGTTACCAAGATGCTTCCTCCCACAATTTTTGCAAAGGAGAATGTTGGGATTTTTTCCATCATGAGATTTTTTTGATGGAACACCCATGTTGTTTTCCATCTTCTGCTTCTTATCACCAGGCCCATGAGACCACTGAGAGTCTCCAATCTCCATTTCCACTTTGAGGGCACAACTTACAATTTCCTCATAACTGTCGAAGTCTCGAATTGCAAATGCTTTTCATAGACTCGGCTTTAGTCTGCTAAAGAAGCAATCCACCTTTCTTTCTATGTTCATGACAAAGCCAGAGGCATACCTTTCAGGCATTGTAAAGTTTTCTTCATATGCCCTGATGGACTCATCTTCCTTCTTCTTGAGTTCGAGGAACTCTCTTTCCATCTTGAGACGGATGGTTCGAGGAAAATATTTGTTGAAAACATCCTCTTGAATTCCTCCAAATCTATGGAATCGATTTCTTCTTAGGACTTTGTATTCTTGATCATTGCCCACCACTGATCAGCTTCCCCATCAAAATGATAGACCACCAGTACCACCTTCTCTTCTTCCAAGCACTGGAGGACGGTGAATATCTTTTCAATGGAGTTAATCCATTGTTCCGCGAGGAGGGGATCATAAGATCTGCTAACCATGGGAGGCCTTTTCCGCATCAAGGATTCCACAACAACTTTCTCTTTCCTTGGAGGAGGAGGACATTCCACCTGATTTAAGTTGTTATTCATAACTTGAGCTAGCTGAGCATGTACTGCCATGAAGTTTTGATCACCCTCTTCTGTCACATTAGGCATGTCATTAGGGCAATCATCAAATTTTCGATCACATTGGTTGTTGGAACGTGTTCTTCTATTTAACGCCATTAACTAAGAAAAAAATGTATAATTAGATGTCTTGAATACTTAGCTATGAAGCATATAAAGGAAACTTTGAATATCAAAGTATAAACTTATAAAGAATAAGTACATCCTGACTTGTGATCCTTAGGATTATATCAAGGTTATCCTTAATCTATTTCGTAACTTATATTCTTATGGTATATTTCTCCTAATAATGGTTTTTACTAGGCTCATGAATCTACCAAAGCATATACCCAGGAGTGTCATAACCAAGAGTGCAGCAAGGCCCGTTGTCGTGCACCAGTTCCCATTTGAGTCTAGCTTAAAGTGGTGTTTTTGGGTTTTACCCCTATGATACATTTGTGCCAGATACGCCTCTGCATACTCGTATCCAAACAGGGATGTATTTTTTTGATAAACCACTTACTCAATACTCACCCAAATTTGGGAATGTTTTCTAATACTTAGTCTCATCCTTAAGGTTCTCACTAAGGTGCTCTATTTCTAATCTCCAAAAATAACTAGACTATCCTCTGATACCAACTATAGAAACCCTAGCCTTTTTCACATAACAATTCATGATTTTAAACATAATTAATCATCAGAGTACAAGCCAAGGATCGCTAAGTCTATTGTCTTGGAAGACTAGGTACATATAACATAAAACATGGGAAAAACGCTTGTTTATTTAATCTTCATAATGAGCTCCGAACTTCCTTTGATCCCTTATATCTGGGGATGAGCTAAAAATCCCATTAAGGGAAAGAACATAAGAATAAACTTTAAGCACATGAGTTAGGAGGATTGGAATAATGATATTGGAAGCATGGAACAGATGGAATAATAACATATAAACATGGAATAAAATAATCATGGGATCATAAAAGCATGATATTATATAAGCATAGTTTCATAAAGAGGTGGCAGTAACTTTAAACATGTATTTAGTACGAGTCAAGGCTAACCGCCTATCTCGTTTCCCATAGTAGCATAAGCCAAGGCTAACCGCCCGGACAGTTTTCCCATAATCTTCTCATGAGACATTAACTTTACCCAATGCATTGGAGCACTATCTGGGCGCACCCCTCTAAGCTTATTCATGTATATGATTGCCACGAAAAGAATCTCAATCATATATAAACATAAGAGTACCCAAGGAAAGAAATGGGAACACAATCACGTTATAAAGCATAATAAAAAAATGTGTAACATACAAGGGTCCATGAAAGAATGGAATTAAAACATAAATAGACATTAATAATGTATAAAGGCATAAATCATGGCAATATATAACAAATTGAAGTGATAACATGTAAAAATAGTTTTTAGGAATCTTTGAGTCAAAACATTTTAGTGCGGTTTAAGAAAACATCAAATATCTCTTAAAACGAAAAGCAACATAATATTTTTTTTATAAAACCATAAGTAAACCAGGAGGGTTTTTATAATAAAAAATACTGATTTTATAAGGACAAAGGTGACTTAAAACAGAGGATAGAGTATACTTGATAATAACAAATAATTCTAGAAGTTCCCTTAAAATGGGTTCACTTATCGGGAAGTGATGAGGAGAGAATCACTTAAAATCATGCATATCACCAAAAGAAAGTGATGAAAGAGTCTTGATAAATAGACCTGGAACATGTACACAACATTTATAGTATGCACAAGAAAAGATAAGATAACATCATTTTGGTAGAAAGGTAGATAAGTCAACCCAAAGGAATAAAAGAGGATCGGGTAGAATTCTTCACGGATTGTCGTCATGGTATAGGGGGAACTTGAGAGGGATTAGTGAGAGGGGAAAGGGAATTATCATTACTTATAAATAAATAGGGAATAATGGGGGAGGTGCGAAATCATACCCCATAATTAATAATGACACACAACATGTCTTATCATAGTGAACAATCTTGAATAAGAGTGAAATTGAGAGGATCCCTTACCTTAGGTCCATTGGTGTTCTCCACTTGATATTAATGACCTAAATAGTCAAATTATATTTATTAATAAATAGTTCCATAAACTTATATAAAAGTAAAATATTCAGTATACCCTTTTTATGTTCATTTATACTCATTTTGATTGATTACAAGGTTCGATTTCATTGTTCGGGACCGTTTGTTTCATTTGTTTTAATGATCGGTTCAATTGTATTTAGGTTCAAATAATTTGTAATATGAAAGTGGTTGTCCAGAATTTAAGTTATATAACATTAGTGGATATCCATTAGGTTACATGGTTACAAAATTAATTTGTTTAATTAGAGTGAAAGATAACCTTTACATTAAACATTAATGATAAACACTTGAATTAAATTTAACGATTTTTCCCATAATTGACTTGTTTTGTATTATTGTTTTATATCATGAGTGTATGAGGATTAAAGAACCTTAAATAGGACATATAACACATATAATAATCTGGTTAAACCAAAACATAAATGGTTTCATGAACAGAATCAAAATGATAAATGAATTTGAAAACACAATATCCAAGATGTCGGTAATTTGACCCATTACGGACGATGTTTAATTCTAGAACATGAGGGAGAGGAGGAGAAGCATGATGCTTGAAATTTTCCATAAACATGGTTAGAATCCAGAATATATTATATTCTGGAGCTTTCATTCCTTTTGGATAAGGGAAGGGGAAGAGGGTATAAGGAAAGAAAGAAAAAGAAAATAAAACACTTGAAAACAAAAGAGGGTTCTTACCCTTTGACTCCTCTCTTTGAGACTCCTCTTAGAGGCTTTGGTTTTGGACTTTTGGAAAGACCAGAAAGCCTTGGACGTGGGGAAGGATCTTGGGAGGGTATTTGGGCCGAAATTTGGCTATGAAAAAGGCTTGAGAGGTGTGAGGGAAAGAGGTAAGGAGAGAGGGTATTTATAGTGGAGGAGAGAGGGGTTTCCTTAATATAAAATTCATTAGTTGATTAATTCTCTACAAGACAAGGAATAGTTAGTCTTGCATGACCGATTATATTAATTTTATAATGTAATCCCGAACCAAGTGGGCTTACATCAACAGAACATCACCTATGACTCTATAATTAGCTTATTTTGCTTATTTTGTTGTAAATTACAGTATTTCACTATTCATAAAAAATTCAAGTATTTCAGAAAAATCCCAAACATTTGCCCCAACCATTTTTCGATGTGTAGAATCCAAAAATAAAGTCCATTTTTCAAAAATAATTTTCTAAAAATGATTATTTTAATATATAAATAATATAATAATTTATTATCAAAACCAGTTTTAAAGAATTTATTAACTCATTCTACATTATAAGTATATCAAACTTCCAACATGAATATTTTTTTTATACAACCATATGTAAGGTTACTATTCATTAGGGTATATCACTATTCATAAGGGTATGTTACTATTCAACAAAATTTTTTTATTAGACTCCAAAAAACATCCTGAACACAACCGTGTATGCCAGATTCTTGAAATTCCAAACACAGAAGTGACAAACTTAAGTTTGAAGGTCACTTATCACTTAGTAGTTCATTATTATGTGATTTTATGGAATATTTATAAGAAGGTAACTTCCATTAAAAACATTGGGTCGTTACATATAAATAAATGAAAACAACCTTGGTTAGGACTAGGTCAATAATAATTCTTGGATCAACCTTATTCAAATCTTAACCCTTATTCACTTTTTCTATAGTGATGATAACTTGTTTCATCCAATATTAATATTCAAGGATATTATAAGAGTAAGTTGGGAACACTCATTAAGAGATCTTGTCTGTGACTCCAAATTTAAGTTCTTCCACTAAAATAGAACATTAAATGTATTTCTATTTAGATCATTGCTTCATATGTATACAATAGTTCCCTATTAATTTCGTTAGTGCTTGATGTACTCTATTAGTGGTAATGTTTGGGTGGTATGTGGTGATATAACCCACTTTTATCCGTTTTTATATTACTATATAGATGCAGGGTCTTGTAAAAGGGTGTTGATTTAGGTGATGGTAAATAATAGCTTTAACAATTCTACTCCTACTAGTTTGGATGTTTCTCAGATTAGTTAGTGGATTGATTTCAATTAATACTTTGTGTCTTCCATCAATCAAATGGAGAAGAAAAATTCTAATAGGGGAAAATATTAGGATAAATAAGAAACAATAGATAATTATTCTGACCTCCAATCTATTTACCACCATATGATGATTAGGTAGAGGATCCTATTATACCACCACCACTAAAATATAACTACATAGACACATTGACTATACAAATAAATATTTTCTGAGAAAAAAAACATACCAAATAAATGTCAGACCAAATTTCAGTTAACACATCAATTATTATTTCATTAGAAAGATAAAATCCCAAGAAAAAAATAAGGAATCAGGGATTATTCACATTAGAACCCATTATTATTGTCTCTATTTCATCAGTTTAACCAAGATAGTTAAAAGATGAATGTAATTATTATTGTAATTTTTTTTCCAAATAAATAACTTTAATATCTTAGAATTTGATTCTAACTTCTTCCACAAATAATGGTGGAAAATAAGGAAAAATAATCAATGATGATAATTTGAAAAACGAGGAAGGTGTTTCAACCATTGATAATGATGTCAGGTAGGAAAAACTTTTTTATAGGAGGATTACTGGCCAACACTGAATAGATCTACCTTGAAACGTGAGGAATTAGGAAGGTATATCTTCTTTTGAGGAAATAGTAAAATGTATTTTCTAGGAATTATACTAAGATAATAAGGTTGGATTCATGAGTGGACACTCTATATTTGTGTTTTCTATATGATAACCATATATATAGATAGTTATCAAGGAGAACTAATATGATCAATTCTACCAAAGTGGATTCTAAAGTAATTAAGCTAATAACATCCATCTTCATTTGGGATGTTCAATACCCAATGTGTTTAACCATAATCCACCCCATACTGAAATGTAATGTGACTATTCGTATTTTCATCGACATTAAGGTCATAAACTATCACATTCGAAAGGATTATTTCCCTATAAAAATCAACTAATTACTTATCAATGAAATACTATACTTCTAATACCTCTCCATTAGGGAAAATTATTTTAGGGAAAACATGAAAAAGATTTCAACCAAAAAGAATATTTAAATACATTCTGCTAATCCTTAGGGTTGTAATATTATTACGTAATTTCAATTTTCACAAAAGACATTTTATACAGAATCGAATGTTCCATGAATAAAATTTTCGAGCTACTCTTAGTGAAAAACATTGAGTGATATGTGGATAAACTGGTTCCCATGTATCCAAAATGTCATATTAATCATTATGAGCATGAAAAAATTATCAACAGACAACAAAAACATATATTATTGATAAATCCTTTGAAATAATGTTTTTTATAACAGTAAGAAATTATTAAACTACCAGGTACTATATCATGGGATGAATATTGACCTTGAAAAGATTAAGGATATAATAGATATCCCTCCTACCAAACAACTCTTGGAATTGAGAGAACTCTTGGGGGGACTCCTTTTTATTAGTTGATTTATAGAAACCTTATCATTAAGTATTTAACCATTGTAAATATGATGAATAAATTTTCAATGAATCATGTGGACAAATATTGCTAGAGATCCTTTGACGATCAGAAATGAAAACTTCTACACCCATTGGTCATGGTTCCACCAGTTGAAGAAGATTATCTCATCATCTATATAGATTACATAATGATATATTTCGGAACAATCCACGCAAAATATAATATTTTATGAATGGAGATATGTCTCTATTATTCTTTAAATAGATTTTCACATAAAACGACTTGATTTTTAGACATTGAAATGAGTTTACATTCTTTGATAATCATAGGGAAGAAACTAAAAAATTATTTATAGTACCCCAAGGTCCGTCTCATATATTGTATTGATCCACACAAATGAATATTTTGTCTTAAATTGTTAATTGCGATTATAGTATAGTGTATTGTAATTTTTTAATTGTTTGATATCTATTTTTTTTGTATCAAAACGAATAAAATGGAATGAATTAGATAATTTTCTTCCAAAACACCTTATAATAGGCAAGTCACTGTTAAACATGGTGGTCTTAGATGAGGGATTTTGTTATCCATGAAACATCCAAATGATTGATTACATACATCCATAGATCCTCTATGATCCCAATAAAGATAAGGGTAGATAATTTTAAACTCATTAGAGTTACTTTAATGACTTTATTTATCTTTTTAATAATAATAGTTTTTAATACCTCTTCATAATGTCATATGGATTCACCCATAAATAGGAAAAATAAAAATCACATATTTTTTAATTAGAACAGACCCAAAAATTACTGTTGATCCAACTAAATATCAAGGGTGGTTTATGTTAAATGATGAATGAAATAAATCTAAAATAATCCATCAGGAAAGAAAAGTTTATTCCCTTGTTTTACTATGTATGAGGGGTGATGGATGAATCCCCTAGACATCCAACACTATCTCATATCCCAAATTCACATAGAAACCAAGATGATTCTTAAAAAAATGTAGTTATTTCCTGAGAACGTCGACACCAGGATGATATATTAATTCACATAAAAAATAATATTATCATCACTCCATTAATAAACAGTGAAATTGAATAAATCAATGAAGTTAATACCACCCTTGATTATGATGAGGTTACTTTTAATCTAACCATTTCCATAATTGGATGGATGTAATATATTTTACAAAAACTTAAATATGTAATTATACCAATAAATTTATCCAAGAATAGAATATATCCATGAATGGGAATTAAATTTAAACTACTATCAAAACATTAATTCATATAAAGTTCTCTACAAATGAGGCTTTGATAAAATCCTCCCTAGTTTCATTTAATGGGTACAAATCCTTTCTGTTATGAAACAAGTATATATAGACACCTCTAGAGCCCCCCATTAAAGATCCTATCTCTCCCAAAAAATTATGAGACTTTTATATTTATGGACTCCAATGATAGAGGTCTATATGGAATTCACATAAAAATTTCATGCCAGTAAAATTCATCCCGAAAAGCACCCATGAGGAGAAAAAAAATGACATACATAAATATTCCATTTTTTAAGAATATTATTAGATACATAACACAATGATAAAGGTACAATAACATGATCAATATGTTTTAAAATCATACCCATCATGTTATAGAATATTATCATAATATAAGGATTTGGTAGATCATAAGACATAAATAATAGAATCATTGATGATCACGAAACATGATATCATATCATATGCATGAGAACATGTCATATATAGATCCAAAAAATGTGTGGCATAGTAATAGTCAGATAAATCTTATATCAAGGCTACCAAACAAGACGTTAATCACATGTTAGGATTTGGATAACCTCCATTGTACCTAATTCAAGCATGGGATAACCTCCCATGTACCCTCTTTTAGGATTGAGATAACCTCCCATGTACCCAATATTCAGAATTAGCTAACCTCCCAAGTACAGTATATTGGGGTTTGGATAATGAAATGTGTACCATCTTCAAGATAAAAAAATATCAAACAATACACAATACATTGGATGTCTATAACAGTACCTGATGTGAGTGTTTGTCATGTTGTAAAACCCTCAATCAATATTTTCCATTTTAATGTAGCACAGCGGTGACCACAGGGTTGTCTCTCGAGGAGGTTGTAGTTCGAGTTGCAAAACTGTCACTTTTGTTTTTTTTTTGAAGAAATGAAAATGGGGATTTGATTAATAATTTTAAAATAAAATATTAATTAAACACTAAACAAAAATAATTTTAAAGGAAAGATAATGTGGGTTTGAAATCAAGAATAAAAACAGCAGTCCCAGACAAGCTTCACCCTCTCGGATACTCTCCTCTTCCTTGTATATAAAAAATATCTATTATTTTAAATTAAAAAATTTACCCCCAAGGACCCCCAAATTTATACTCAAATTTGAAAAGAAACCATATTTAAGACTTCAATCTGATTGTTTTCCCGCTTATAAAAGTGATTCAATTACTTAAATACCTCCATGTAATTGAACCTAATTGAATTCGCTATGCTCAATGGAAAAACCTCACCAAAGAATTTTAAATAGCGAAGTCAATTGTTCTACTTTCGAGATGGAAAAACGATCAAAACAAATTTGTTGAAAATAAATTTAAGATATAAAACAACCACATTCATTCAAAAATATAGGTTCAATAGAAATTCAAAAAGAGATTACACATTAAAATCCAAACTCCGAAGAGAGTTTCTGTCGGGTGTCGCCGTCCGTAACCACTTGCCGCTTAGCCTTCCATCACTTGAGAAGACTTCATATTCTATATTGAATATTCAAAGGATGTAATATTATTAAGGATAAAAATCTCCACCTTCCCCTTCTCTCTCTCAAGCCAACTCCCTTTGTGGCAGATAATGTGGTGAAGAATGGAATATTTTGAGAGGTAGGATCCCCTCTCCTTTTATAGGAAGATTTAATCATTAGAACCTTGTCACGTTTTAGTCCCATTAATTGGCCGATTCATGCATAGAACTCTTCATATATATTGTTAATAAATGGGGTTTCCGTCCACCCTCCAAATGTTAGACTAATTGAAAGCGTATTGAAGGAGTTATAATTTTTCTATTGAACATCGCTTTCTCTAGATGAAGCTTCCTGGAAGTTTGCTTCAAAATTCTATCACTCAATGGCCATCATAAAGATTCCAATCATCTTGAAATTCATTTTAGAGACGTGTTGTGGAGTCCTATTTAATATACATGTGAAATACCATCATTTTGAGGTGTTTAGGCCGAAAGTTTCCTCCATTACTATGGTGGAGTCCATGCAATCCGCCCGAAACATTTGTCAACTTCATTGATTTTTTTGGGCATCAAGATGCATGAATAATTTCCTGGTTCTGAAGACAAAGATGATGGAAATAAAATACGGAATATAAAAAAGTTCGAATCAAAAATTTGGAAATGTATTTTATGATAAATGACCAAAATACCCCTATGATAAAAATCTGTTAAAAATCCAGAATTATGAAATTTAATCTTTTTATCCCAAAACACACTCTAAATCCAAAATTGTTACAAATAAGATCAAATTGTTAAATTTGTGAGGTTTAAATCATTTAAAAAGACATTAAAAATATTGGAAATATTAGCTCTGTCAATTCCCCCACACTTGGCTCTTGGACACCTGGACAAGTGAGCACGGTATCAAGAAAAATAAAACACATACTAATGGATTTTACCAATTTACCACAATGAATTAAAAAGATATCATGCCTCATTAAAGACAAATATTTAAAAGTCTAAATTCAAATCATTCAATACATTTCCACTTATTTTGTCTTCTCATGTACAAAACACACTTACCTCACATTCATTTTCTCTCAGCACACAATATAGATTTGCAACACGGATTTTCTCATCCAAATCATGAAAGAATTACCATAGGATTGATAAATTTCTATATCTCCACCCGATGTAAACCAAGAACATGTGATTATAATGAGGACTTTACAGGTTTTTTTTGTGGCTCGGGGTTTCTAGGATTAAAATGTGAAAAATTATGTGGCTGAATAAGGAGGGTTTGGCTCTTTTTGAAGTAGAAATGCATGATTATAATTTTTAATCAAGTATGGTCTCCTCCATATTATCCTAAAATAATCGGCTCTGATCTTCTGTTTTCCACCCCATTCCATCAATATTTCATTAGTAAATATGAATTTTTTTGAAAGCTCCAGATTGAGCACAACTTACTTCCATTGAGATCTCCAGATAGGTACATCTCCATTTAATTTCTGAGTTCCAGAAAGGCACAACTCCATTTCATTTGAGACCTCCAGATAGGCCCATCTCTCAGAAAAATATATTCCAGCATCACAAATACGCCTTCAATGTTTAAATGTTCTCCCAATGCAACACCAAATGAGGTAGCACATCATGAGTCATCTTCCCCCCCACACTTAAGTTCAACTAGATCATGCATTTATACTTCCATAGCAGGTTGGAAAGGGAAATTTGGCTTGTAATGTGGCTAACCTAACGGGCTATACATGGCTACTAAGGGCTCAAGAAAGATAAAATGTTCAAGGAAGGCCGAAATAAAAAGGATAATCATGAAAAGGAGGATCCAATATTCAAAAAAATTCTTCAATCATTTTAATCGCAAGTATCTCAGTCCTCAAGTTTTGATAGAAATAAATCAAGTTCTAGTTTAAACAAACACGAATTGGTTCTCTCAAGAAAAAGGTAAATGTGAAGAAGATGTAAAAATGGGTTCAGAGGCCTCACAAGAATGAGAATTTCAATCACAATGCCAGTGATATGTGCCATGAGATTTAAAAATCAGTGGTCATTTCATGAATTTTCCAAATTTTTGAACATTAAACATTGTCATTTTTAGTATTCATTTATGTTCAGTTTCAAAGGATCAGCTGGTTCACCCCTTGGCATGAGTTTCAAATGAAATTCCGAAATATTTTTTTTGAAAAATAAACACGAAAAAAATGGAAAGAAATTTTGAAAACAAAAAATTTCAAACAGAAGTTTGTAAAAATCTAATATACCAAGAATTGTTTCCCTCACACCCACACTTAATCTATGCAATGTCTTCATTGTGTAGTTTTTTAGCATGAAATTCTAGAAATTAAAGTCGTAGAAAAAATAAATGATAAGGAAAGACACAACCTAGCATCAATTATATTCTGCGTCATGAAGTTGAATCTCCTCCCCGGGAGGATCTTGAAAATTTTCTCGAAATATCTTCAGCCTATGACCATTGACAGTGAATGATGTCCCCTTGTCTGGATCTTTAATCTGTATTGCACCAAAAGGAAAAACATGAGTAATAATGAATGGGCCAGACCATTTGGAACGAAATTTACCTGGGAAGAGTTTCAATCTAGCATCGAACAGAAGAACTTTGTCTCCCTCCTTGGAGTTTTTGTTGAGAATCCTCCCATCATGAAAGGCTTTGTTTCTCTCTTTGTACAACCTGGATCTTTCATATGCATTATTTCTGATCTCCTCCAGCTCCTGCAAACAATATTTTCTTTCTTTCCCAGCAGAATATAGGTTCATGTTACATGTTTTTACTGCCAAAAAGGATCTGTGTTCTAACTCAACTGGTAGATGAAAAGATTTTCCATAGACCAATATAAATGGTGACATTCCAATGGGGGTTTTGAAAGCAGTTCTATGGGCCCAAAGAGCATCATCAAGTCCCAAACTCCAATACTTTCTATTTGGGTTCACTGTTTTTTCTAGGATTTGTTTGAAATCCCTATTAAACAACTTATCCATTCCATTTTTTTGAGGATGATAGGGCATAGAGACCCTATGATTAACACCGTATTTATTCAGAAGTGATTCCAAAGTCCTATTACAAAAATGGGTACCTTGATATGTAATTAGAAACTTTGGAAATCCTAACCTTGAAAAAAAAATTCGTTTCAAAAATTTAGACACAATCTTTGCATCATTAGTTCGGGTGGGGATATACTCTACCCACATGGACACATAATCAACAGACAAAAATATGTAGAGATATCCAAATTAATTAAGAAAAGTCCCCATGATATCTATTCCCCATACATCAAAAATATCACAAAACAAAAGTGGGTTTTGTGGCATCTCATTCCGCTTGGAAATGTTTCCTTGGAATTGACAATTTTTACAGGTTTTTCAGAATTTGAAAGCATCTCTAAAAATGGTGGGCCAATACAATCTAGAATAATGAACTTTTCTTGATGTTCTCTGTGGTCCAAAGTGTCCTCTAGAGATTAATGTGTGGAAGAAATGTAGGATGGATTGAAATTCAGAGTTCATAATGCATCTTCGTATCATTTTATCACTACCAATGTTCCATAAATAAGGATCATCCCAAATGTATTTCTTTGAATCACTCACAATTTTATCAATTTTATTTTTGGAAAACTAGTCGGTGAGTTCATCGAGAGCCAAATAGTTTACAAGATTAGAAAACCATGGTATTTCACTTTGAGCAGCAAATAAATCCTCATCTGGAATGGTTTCCTTAATTGGGGAACACAACTGAAATTTTCTGTTCCCAATAGATGGTATCCTGCTCAAATGATCAGAAACAAGGTTCTCACATCCTTTCTTATCTTTTAGTTCAACATCAAACTCTTTTAAAAGTAGAATACATCTCAGAAGTCTTGGGTTTGCATCATGTTTCTTCATCAAGAATCTGATTGCAGAATGATCAGTAAAAACAATCACCTTGGAACCCAGCAGATAACTTATACATTTGTCTAGAGAAAAGACAACAACCAACAGTTCTTTCTCAGTTGTTGGGTAGTTTGATTAGGCTTGATCAAGAGTTCGGGAGGCATAGGTAATCACATGAGATTTCTTTTATATCCTTTGACTCAATACTATCCCAAGAGAATAATCAGATGCATCTATCATTATTTCAAAGGGAATGTCCCATTTAAGAGGTTGAACAATGGTAGGGGATATAAATCTTTTTTCCAGCTCATGAAACGAATTTATGCAATTCTCATCAAAGACAAAAGGAACATCTTTTTGGAGTAATCTGGACAATGGAAGACCAATCGTACTAAAATCTTTAATGAATCTCTTATAAAATCCTGCTTGCCCAATGAAGGATCTCACATCTCTCACAGTTTTTGGGTATGGTAATGAAGAAATGAACTCAACTTTGGATTTATTAACTTGAATTCCATCAAGGGACACAAAATGTCCAAGAACGGTCCCTTTAGCAACCATAAAATGACATTTTTCATAATTTAGAACAAGGTTATTTTCAATGCATGTTTTAAGGATATGTTCTAATCTTTTCAAACAACTTTCAAAATATGATCCATACACAGTGAAGTCATCCATAAAAACTTCCATGCATGTTTCCAAAAATTCAGAGAAGATTCTTATCATAAACCTTTGAAATGTTCCCGAGGCATTACATAAACAGAAGGGCATACATCTATATGAAAAAGATTCAAATGGGCATGTGAAGGTTGTTTTCTCTTGATCCTCAGGTAAAATTTGAATCTGAAAATATCCAGAGAATCCATCCAGAAAACAATAGTGGGTTTTTTCAGCTAGTCTTTTAAGGACTTGATCAAGGAATGGTAACGGGAAGTGGTCTTTCCTTGTAACCAAATTGAGTTTCCTGTAATCAATGGACATTCTCCATTTATTTGGAAGCCTAATGGGGATAAGATTACCAAATTCATTCCTTGAGATTGTAAATCCTGTTTTTTTAGGAACAACTTGGACTGGACTTACCCATTGACTATCAAATATGGGAAAAATAATTCCAGCATCCAACAAGGTGGTGACTTCTTTCTTCACAACCTACAAAAGTGTTGGGTTCAGTCTTCTTTAAAATTTTTGTACTAGTCTAGAGATCTCCTCTAGTAAAATTCTGTGCATGGAAACTGAGGGGCTAATTCATATTATATTAGAGAGAGTCCGTCCTATGGATTCCTTGTGGGACTTCAGAACATCCAACAATTGGTTTTCCTGGACTTCTGAAAAATCTTTTGAGATGATTACAGGGAATTGTTCATTATGACCTAAGAAGGCATACTTGAGTTTATCTGTAAGGGGTTTCAATTCTACAATAGGTGGGTTGGTTTCATTGATAACAGGGAATTATTCAGAAGTTAGGTTGTTTAGTGAAGCTCCATGTTCATCATGGGGATCTCTTTCTATGATCTCAAGACTTGTTTCATGTGAAAATTTGGAAACCTATCCTGGAATACCACTAACAGATTCAGTGGTTTCTATAAATTCATCTTCATCATTGCTCAGATATCCAGTCTCAACATCCCAAGACTCTTCACAATCTCCAATTTTATCCTCATTTTGATCTGATTCAGTATCATACAAATTTCCATCTTTTTCAACATTAGTTGGCATTTCATCGTAGAAAAAATCAGGTAACATGCCAGATGAAAACCAATCAATCATGTTTACATGTGGAGTTGAATGATCCTCAATTGGGTGTTTCATTAAATGAAAAATTTTGAAATGAACAACATCTCCTCCAAATTATAGTGAAATTTTTCCCTTTTGAACATTGATTATTGCTTTTTCCGTTTTTAGAAATGGCCTCTCTAGGATGAGGGGAGCATGTGTGCTAAACCGATCATCTTCCATATCCAAAACATAGAAGTAAATAGGAAAAATCATGTCTCTCACTTGAACGAGAACATCCTCTATAAATCCAGTAGGTTTGGTGGTACATCGTTTTGCGATTTGAATGATAATTACAGAGGGTTTCTAGTCTCCAACCTGAAGAGATGAGTAGACAGAATGTGGCATGACATTGATGTAGGCCCCTAGATCAAGCATCACATCTTTGAATTCACATTTCCCAATGGTACAGGGAATGGAAAATGTACCATGGTCTTTACACTTGACAGGAAGTGCATGTTGAATCATCGATGAAACATTCCTTCCTAAGTTTACTTTTTCACCCCCTTTGATATTTCTCTTGTTGGTACACATGTCTTTCAGAAAATAGCATACCTCGAAATTTTTTTCATAGAATCAAGCAATGGAATATTGACTTGGACATTCTTGAATGTTTCCAAAACCTCCTTATCCAATTCTTTTTCAGCACTTGACTTTGGGGGTGGTTCACACCTTGGATAAGGAAGTGGATGTTTGAATGTTTCTGGGGTATTGTGAGTATGTTTTGGGGGAACATAATGTCCAGACATCCTCTTCCAATCATTCTTTGTTCTTTCAAACAAGATTTCATCTCTTGAATTTGAGTTTCTATCAACTTCAGATTTTTCAATATTTTTATCAAGGGTAGGATTTTCATCAACGGTATCAGCAGAAGTCTTGATGTTCTCAATCTGAGGGGTTTTCAATTTTGTTCCACTCCTAAGTTAAATTGAACTCACATTTTCCTTCCCATTAATCCTAGGATTTACTTGTGGCTGTGAGGGTAAACCACCAGTCATTTTATTTGTTATGCTATTAATACCAGAGGCAAGTTGGCCCATTTGAGTCATCAAGGTATTCATTTTGTTATCTTGTTTTTTTGTGTATTCTTTTAGTTAACTCATTTCCTCTTATTGTTTTATCATTTCTTCTTCAAGGTTCCTATCAGAGTTTTGAGTGGGAGGGGTAGGTTGAAAATTGCTTCCGGAATGAGCATTGTCTTTCTCATTGAAATATCTTGGTTGAGAATTAATTGATTGTCCTTGGAAGAATCCTCTTGGTTGTTAAGGTTGAAGAAATCTTTTATTTGAGTTGTTGTTCCATCCTTGATTGAAATTTTGGTTGTTTTCAAATGGTCTTTGCTGGTTTGGTTGAAATGGTCTTCTAGGAAAAACAGCATTGCAGTTCTCAGGAGGCTCTTGCATTTGCGGGCATTGGTCACTAAAATGTTCATTCGAAGAACAAATCCCACAGTGGACATGTAGTTGGAAAGCTGATTCAGGTTTGGGTTGGGTTGGTGGGATGTTAGATAACATTATTGACCTTACCATGGTGGTAATATCAGATAGTTTACTTGCAATTGTGTTGTTTTTCGGACTAGTAGTAGGGAATTCTTGTGCAGCTTTTACATGAAGAAGGCCTCTAGTTCCAAATTGTTGGGCATTCTGGGCCATGTTTGTAGTTAAAATCCTAGAAGTAGCCGGTGTCTTATCAACTAAAGCTCTTCCTACAGTAGCATCGATCAAACTTCTATTAGTGAGACACAATCCTTCATAAAAGTATTGAATGAGAATTTGGTCACTGATTTGATGATGGGGGAAACTAAAACAAAGACGTTTGAACCTTTCCCAGTATTCGTGAAGTGTTTCCCCTTGTGTCTGCCTAATTCCACAAATCTCCTTTCAAATGGAGGTAGTTCTAGACACAGGGAAAATTTTTTCAAGGAAAATATTTTTTAATTCATTCCAATTTCTAATCAAGTTTGAGTGAGAATAGAAAAACCATTCCTTAGAAACTCCATCTAGAGAAAAAGGAAATGACTTAAGCTCCATTTGATCGGCATCAACTCCATGAGGGTTCATGTTGACAAACATGTAACTAAATTCTTGGAGGTGTTTGTGTGGGTCTTCACCAGGCAAACCATTGAATTTGGGAAGTTGGTGGATGAAACCAGACTTGATTTCAAATCCAATAGGGACATCAGGGTACTCTACAGGATTCTCGTGATTTTCGTCATAGGACGATGCCAGTTCTTTCAAAGTTCTATTTTCAGCCATTTGGATTTCATTTTCAACTAAGTCCATCCTATATGTTTTGGTGGAAGATTCACAACTTGCAACTTGTGGATTATTACCTCTAACCCTACTGTGAAATGTTCTATCAATTTCTGAATCTAAAGGTAACAAGTTCAGTTCAGAAGTTCAGGTCATGCAAGAGGGAAAAAATAAATAAAATAAAATCAACTCTAGAAACATCCCCGGCAATGGCGCCAGTTGATGCGAGCGTTTGTCGTGTCGTAAAAACCCCAATCAATATTTTCCCTTTTAACGTAGCACAGTGGTGACCACAGGGTTGTCTCTAAAGGAGGTTGCAGTTCGAGTTGTAAGACAGTCACTTTTGTTTTTTTTATTTTTGAAGACATGAAAATAGGGATTTGATTAAAAATTTGAAAATAAAATTTTAATTAAATACTAAACTGAAATAATTTTAAAGGAAATATAATGTGGGTTTGAAATCAAGAATAAAAACAGCAGTCGCAGACAAGCTTCACCCTCTCAGACACTCCCCTCTTCCTTGTATATAAAAAATATCTCTTATTTTAAATTTCTAAATGTACCCCCAAGGACCCCCAGGTTTAAACTCAAATTTGGAAAGACAACATATTTAAGACTTCAATATGATTTGTTTTCGACCTATAGAAGTGACTAATTTACTTAAATACCTCCAAGTAATTGAACCTAATTGAATTCGATATGCTCAATGGAAAAACCTCACCAAAGAATTTTAAATAGCGAAGTCAATTGTTCTACTGTATAGATGGAACAACAATCAAAACAAATGTGTTGAAAATATATTTATGAAAGAAAACAACAAGATTCATTAAAAAATATAGGTTCAAGAGAAATTCAAAAAGATATTACACATTAAAATCCAAACTCGGAAGAGTGTGTCGGTCGGGTGTTGCCGTCCGCAACCACTTGTTGCTTAGCCTTCTATCACTTGAGAAGCCTTCATCTTCAAAGGATGTCATCTTCTTAAGGATCAAAATATACACCTTCCCTTTCTCTCTCTCAAGCCAACTCCCTTTGTGACGGATAGTGTTGTGAAGAATGGAATATTTTGAGAGGTAGGAGCCCCACTCCTTTTATAGGCAGATTTCATCATCAAAAGTTTGTCGCATTTGAGACCCATTAATTGGTCGATTCACGCTTGGACCGCTTCATAAATATTGTTCATAAATGCGTTTTCCATCCACCCTCCAAATTTCAGATTAATTGGACGCGTATTGAAAGTGTTATGACTTTTCTATTGAACATCGCTTTCTCTGGATGAAGCTTCCTAGAAGATTCCTTCAAACTTCTATCACTCAACAACCATCATAAAGGATTTAAAACGGATTGCAATTCATTTTGGAGACGTTTTTGGGAGTCCTATTACATATCCATGTGGAATCGCATCATTTGGAGGTGTTTAGGCTGACATTTTCTTCCATTACTATGGTGGAGTCCATGCAGTCTACACAGAACATTTGTCAACTTCATTGATTTTTTTGGGCATCAAGATGCATGAATAATTTCCTGGTCCTGAAGACAAAGATGATGGAAATAAAATAAGGATTATAAAAAAATTCTAATCAAAAAAGTTGGAAATGTATTTTATGATAAATGAACAAAATACCCCTGTGATAAAAATCTGTTAAAAATATAGAATTATGAAATTTAAACTTTTTATCCCAAAACACACTCTAAATCCTAAATTGTTACAAATAAGATCAAACCGTTAAATTTGTGAGGTTTAAATCATTTAAAAAGACATTAAAAATATTGTAAAAATTAGCTCTATCAGTACCACCTTTCAAATTATCCAAATATATGTATGTTATAGGATCTAGAAAAAATATTATTTCATTATATATTAATTCATGAAAAAATGTATTTTAACATTATCTCATCATCATATTCATAAAACATCCAAAGAATGAACAAACTTGATATCATTGGATCAAAATAATAATGAGTCATATGTAACATAAATGGATTATTTCATTGATTAAAATACCTTTAAAAGATAAATGATTTATTTATTGAAGAATGCACACTTCCCTTTTTGAAGTCAAATATTTAAAATATAAAAAATTACAAAATATCAGGGAAACATTTTTCATGGCAAATAACCATGGTAAATTTCAAATTATTCTTCCATAAAATGAATATTCATGATGGTATGAATATATATTCTTGCAGCGAATATTAAATGAAAGATTCTATTCACACCTTTGTTAAAAAGTCCCTCAATTAGAAAATGAAAAGAAGATTCATATTTCACATTATTGAAATAAAAACATTAGTAAAATAAAATTAATAAATATTTTTAGTATAATAAAAATATTGTTGATAATATTTTAATTAAAATATTTACATGGAATAATATATTCCTCATTGAAGAGGAAAATATAGTTGGTTTTCCTTAATAGAATCCATTCATCTATTGGAGTATATAAAGATAGAAAAATTAAAGGAAAAAATATAATCTATAAAAATGAAAAAAGAAGAATAAAATTAAAAATATTTTTGAGAAATAGATCATATAGTTTCAGCATTGAAAAATTTAATCATAAAAAATCTATATAAAATGTATTATTGTAAGAATAAACCCTTACTGATTTCTAAATAATTTAATCATAAACCCAAAAAATGAAATAACTTCAAATGAAACTTTTAATGTAATTAATATAAGTATAATCAATATTTACCAAATAAAATGGTATGTAGATATAAAATATGAAATAAACAAATGGTTAATATGACTTACACCTTATAAAAACCAAAGTGAGATTAGAAACCCATACTATATGTCCTAAATTTATTCATATTGGATTAAGAAGACTATATAATAAATATAGATTAATTATATATCTATTATCTAAATATATTAATACATGTAATATCATATAATATTTAATTATATTTTTTTATCATCCATTTATAAATAATGTTTTATTTAAATCAGTTTCCTTGGTGAAAAATGTTTGGTTTTACATACATATTTTGGATCCGGAGTTCTGGATATTTTACATTCACCATGGTTACTTAATAATAAAATTTTAATATTTTCAAAACTATCATATTTAATAATTTTATTTAATTTTCCAAATATTAAAATATAATGGTCAAGATAAATGAATTACAACACAACATGGTGATGGTGAACATTATTGACACATGAGTGGTGTTTCAATATTTTTTATGGAAGACTGAAAATAAAGGTAAAAAAATAATTCAGCAATAAAAAACATAATAAAAACATAAATATTATATATATTAGTTATGTCCATAATAATTGACAACTCTAAAGTTGGTTAATGAAAATAAATCGCATCACTATGTGGAGGTGGTATTCCACATGTACGAAAAAGTGATAACTCTACTACCCATTTGAGGGAAAGGAGTTAGAAAATGGTTTTCCAATAATAACAATGATATAACAATATATTTATTATACTATATTAATTATTTTAATATATATATATATATAATATTGAGTAATTAAAAGTATAAATACAATTTTAAAGGGTTGGGTAAGACGATTACCTCTTTTTCGAGACACCCATTGGCTTAAACATCATGCCCTATTCATAGAAGAATACTATGATATATAAGACGGATGGAATGAATATAGTAATTTATTAGGGATTTTATTTTTTGAGATTTAGTTCTCAAACATTGATAATAAATAAGACAATTAGGATCTCTTTAATAAGTGATAGAAATGACACACTTGGAATTACTTAAAATATTAAAACATAATTTATATCATAATCATTTAAATTTGAACCAAATGGAACCATTTAGAAGATAGTAAATGTTACTATCTAAGTACCATCAATAAATATTATCTATACATTTTTAAGATTCATTTTAAAAATTATCTTTTTTAACCCAATAATTAACACTTTATATCATTTACCAAGGAAACACATTTCATTTCCATTAAGGGTCACTAATTTATTTATAAGTTGATAATTGGATCAATAAAAGTCCATTAATGAAAATTTATAAACATTATCACCATGTATTCTATATTTCAACATTTTATTGAATTTTAAAACATTTAATTAATATTATTTTTCATAAAATATCATTAATGTTTTATTCATAACTATTCATTTAATTTTAAAAAAAGACATCAATAAAAATATGGAACTCAGATATAAATATTTTTTACAGAATTAAATGTTTATAATTACCTATTAAATTTGTTTCGTACCACAATTTAACCAGAACATAAATTTTTTCTTGTTTTTTAAATGTCATGCCCCAACCCTAATTACCCAGTGTCGGTGCATTACTTCATAACATTGGAATGGTCAAAAAGATCAAGTCTTGATAGACCGATTAGTTTAGTAGCCTTGGAAATACAAGATACATTCATAAGGTTTACATTAAATCATAAAAAGGAAACCGACAACAACATTGTTTCCATAGACAACACTGAGATCCCATAGACTATTCCTACAGGTCAGTCATAATGTACTTTCTCACATCCTAGGAAAAATAAAACATAGAAAGTGGTGAGCTCAGATGTTCAGTAAGGATAACAATATAGCGAGCACTTTCATAAATAAGCATAAATATTTTAGGCAATGTATAGAACTGAAACAAAAGACTTTTCAACATAAAACTAATCATAATATAGAAAATATAAATCAAAATAATTTCATTTACTTTCTCACATGGATCTTATACTAGTCGAATAATCACATGAAATATCAATAGCCACTATCATAACGATAGAATGCATAATTCCAGACTTTTATAACCACATAGTCAAGGCCCTATGCCAAGACAAAAATAATATTTTTTCAAGGCCCTATGCCAAGACACTAGTTTTCCTCATGAGACCTACCGATGAATCGAGGATCTATAGCAGGCTATACCTATCACTTACTAAGTCAATGCAATCCTTATATGAAAAGGTTTAAACCTAACATAAACATTCATATTTAAATTAGCATATGAAAAGTCAATAATTTATCCATAAACCGTGAATGGTGTGAAAATAACACATCCACATTCAAACATATCACAAAAACATCAATACAATAAGGATGTTTTGGATCATAATAAATCAACTTCAAATAAGCTTAAAATCCATCAAAGGATGTCGACATAGATGAAATCAAACACTTTTTTAGAGAAATATCTCTTTCTATTATGAAATAATTTAAGAGTCACATAATTATAATGAAAACATTTATTTTAAAAATATTATTTTAATATTTTATGTGAATCTTTGACGATGTTATAATGGCAGAAAATAGCTGCACCCGTCGTATAAGTTAAAAAAATTCTTACATTAATTTTGTCGAAAAGGACATAATGTACCTTGTTTGGAAAATGATGGAAATATTCCTTTAAAAAAACATAATTTCAAATAAGGGTATAAATTATTTTACCCCATAGTCTAGTAAAAATATCTTTTGAAATACATTTTTAAGAAATATAGATGTGGATGATAAAGAGGTCCCAGTAGATACTTACGTAAAAACTACCTCAGATAATATACAGATTGTGAAATTAACCCTTACCTTGTACTTTTCCTTAATCAAGGCAAGGTTAACCATATGTATAATGGTTAAATAATTGTTATTAAATTATACAACAATCATATACATTAATATGATATCATTTATTATCTTTTAACATTTCTTTGTTAATAATATTTTATTATTATCATTATTTCAGGTTTTAACTGATTCGTTTTCCTTTATATACTTTGTTACTTAAGTAATGTTTTTTATGGATATGATGTAACTTATTCATATTCAGAATTATATTCTGTATTTAAACATTATTTTGAATCATATAATGAAAATTTTTCTTGAATGGATATGATGGGAATTGAATCTCATCATGTTCGTGGCGACGGTAATCCTTACGTACACACGAGCGACAATATCATTTTTTGATATTAAAATAATATGTTATTTGATGTTATATCATATATAAATAATAATTATCATGTAATATTTATTATTTACATCAATTACACATCATTATTACACCTATCCAAATAATAATGTATTGAATAACAATTACCCCACAACGTGGAGACGGTAAGTCGTACGTACGTACGTACGTACGTATGGTGACATGTCATTCAAAGGATAGATAGAATAATAAATATGGTTGTACCATATTTATAATAAAATAACATTATATATAATATATTGGAGTTATTATTTTATAATGGAAACAACAAAGAAATAGGAAGTGGAAGAAGAAATGAACGGGAAAGAGTTGATGAAATATTTACCTCTTCTTCAGGTTCTTCCTTTTGATTTGTTCAAAATGGCTCCATAGGATGGATTTATGACTAAAGGAAGGCCTCTAGGATGAAGGTAGGATATTTGAGAGGGTATTTAGGAAGGGGTTGGTCATGCTAAATGGCATTGAATGTGTGAATTTGAGAGAAGGGGGAGTGACCTTTTATAAGAGGGGTGAGGGGCACCTTATGAAAAGCAAGAAATATTATTTTAAAATAAAATAATTTTTGGATTATAATGGCTCAAAAATGAATTATTTAAAGGATATGGTAGGTATGTGTAGAAAACCTCTCAACCAATAAGTTTTATACATGATTTTGTCACTTTTTAAACATTATCATTTACATTTTACTCTTAGTTAAATAGTTTGACATTTACCATATCTCTTTGTATTTTTATATTATATGGTTAATAAATTTACAATAAACTTCCACAAGAACCCAGAGATGTTCAGTAATGATACAAATATCATTATATAATTCTTTTCTCCGAACCTTAGTTTTTGTGGAATAGAATATCAATTAATAATATAATATTTGTTTTAAAAGCTCTTTTATGTCTATTTTGACACTATTTGGTATTTTGTTTTAGCTAAATTCATAACAGCATTATTACTTTGAAAAATATTCATCTAACTGACTCTAAAATGTCGTATTAACCTATAAAATTAGTGTAATTCATAAGAAGTCTCAAATTACAATTATTTGGATATTTATAATGTCAATTATATTAATTTTTTATTAATACAATAATTACCACATCATCATTGTGTAATAAATAAATTTAATTATTTAAAGTCTAAAAATTATAAATAAAATACAACTATGTATTAAATCTTTTTATATTTATAATTAATATTTATAGTTGAATGTATCTTATTTAAAACTCTATATTTAATTTTTTTATTAAACTTTGAATTTAACACTTTTAACTCTTCATTGATTTAATTAATAATAAATGTCCTAATCTAATCCAAGTGGACCTAAGTGGTTCATATTTTATTTATAATGTTGATTTTTTTGAAATTATACTTATTCAATAGAATTAGGACATGTGGTAGGGTAATAATAATATCATTTTTACCCCTAATTACCCTATTTACTTTTAACCGTTGTAAATAAAAGTAAAAGTCACTATTCACCAAAAACTATTTTCATCTTATAAAACCACATTTTACTTACTGATATCAATATAATCTCTTATATTTTTGAAAATCAACTCACAAAAGCGGTAAAATTATGTTTTATATAAATTTTCAAATACTCCTAGGAGGTGGGTAAAAGACGGTAAAAAGTTCGATAAAATTTTTATATATATAAAATTATTATAAACTGACTGCAATGAATTAAATTGAATTTATATAGAAATTATGTATCTATTTTGACCTAAAATAAATTTAAATAATATAAATAATTATTTAAATAAAAAGTCAGTTTTAAACAATAACTTAGTGTTTTTTACTATTCATCAAAAAATGAATGTTTTCTAAAAAATACCAAAAATTCACCCTAAGATAATTTTGATAATCCAAATTCAAAAATTAATTATATTTTAACAATTTCAAAACATAGACGTTGCATTAATTAATTTAAAATTAATTCCCGTTGTCAAAACCAAAAATTGTATTTTTAAGAAATAATAACTATCAAAAGATTAACACTTGTTTATGTCCAATTTCAAAGTGAAACTACTTACAATGACCATCATTGTATTAAATTGTAAATATATAATCTAATTATACTTCCAACCATTAAAAATTATAATTCAACACTATAAATTATTTTGATTAAAAATGTTGTTTTCAGTTAAAATATAGTATTTTTCCTTATTCACCCAATTATAAAAGTTATCAGAAAAACACCAAATATTTATTGAAACTAAATTATTATGTACTGATTCTAAAGAAGATGTTTATTTTTTTAAATTGAATATATACAAGTTTCAAATATTGTATTTAAAATGGATTCTCCATTAAAAGGATGTAAAATTGAATTTTTTGAAAAATACTTCTTTTATCTAAAAAAATGAATTTGTTCTTACATTATGTCTATGAAACTCATAATATGGATTATAAAATTATGAGGATTATATAATGTTCAAAATTTTGTTAATACTATTCATAACCGTTTTCTAATGGCTATTTTGGTAATTCATGGTGTGCTTGAACTCAGTGTTGCGTGTAGTGCAAGTTATTGAATTTATTTGAAGAAATAACGTACTATGAAATCTTCAGTTTTTACATTCTTCCCTCCTTCAATAAATTTTTTCCTCATAATATGAAAATGTTATTCGCATTTAAAATGTTGAAAATATAAAATATCAATGTGGGAAAACCCACATGGGAAATTGGATTAACAAAATTTAGTCTTAATAAGAGGAAAAGGTGAATAAAAAATTCACCACCTAATTATGATCTTTATTAGGAGAACATTGGTTTCAATTAGGGACACATAATTAGAGAAAAAATGTAAATATTTATTAGGAGTTATTGAGGTCATCTGTCACAAACAATTATAGAATTGAGGGCCTCAAAGCCATCAATCTATGATGATTTAAAATATCATCGTTTAAAAAAACATAAGGTATTAGGGTAATTAATTTTTAGTTTTAATATCCCTTACCTAGAGTTTAAGAATTAATTTCTTCATAGAATAAGAGAATAAAAAATATATATACTGACAATTAGAGTTCCATCCATTAACTAATTTCTACCACAAACTCATCTTTCACTCTAAAAGACAATAGAACTTAAAAAATATTTTATTTATCCTATTCGTATAGGGTCCCAAAAAAATGAATTTATAAATCATCAACCAGACCTTTTTTAAAAACTACATTATTCAATCTAGGATATCACGTGAGACAGTGGGAGGTGATACACCATTGTCGCCCTTCTGTTGCGGGTTCTAGTCTCATAGTCTTACCGGATGAGATGGGTTGACCCCGGACCATCAGGTTATCCTTTTAATGGAAATCCAAAAATAATGTCAAACTATAATTTTCCAGACTAATTCTATCCAAACTCACAGTCCAAAATGTATAAGGAAGCTAAAAACAATGAATATCCTTAATTCCAAGTAATAACATGTGAACACCTTCATCATGTATTATTTTAAAACTCTGCAACATCCGGAATTACCATAAAATATTATTGATTACATTCATGCTCCCTTATTCCTTATAGAATACTGAATATACTCCTTCTATTGAAAAATGTTGTAAACTACAACAATGATGGAATATACAAATCATTAATCAGTTTCAAAGTTGTCAAGAATATCCAATATAATTTATACAAGTAAATCATGTATTATTCCAAAATTCACTACCTTTGTATTAGAACCATATTATGGTTTATCTTTCTCTCAAACATATATTTTACAAAAAATTAACCGGCTATTGAGTCACTTTTCATAGTTCCACACAATCTCAAGTCCTTAATGAAATTGTACTGCAGTAAATCCGTATATACTCTATAATTCTTATAACATGTACATCATTAATACAATACTCAAGTGACACAATACTTTTATAACAACATAATAAATATAATCATTCCTCTTCAACTTTGGTAGTATCATAACTTTATTATTATCCAATAACATCATTTGGGGTATACTCTAATGATTTTGAAATTTATTCATGTAGTGTCCCAACCCCTTGAAGATGAATCATTGTACATTTGAAACATCTTTATTACCCTTGTAATCAGGTACTTGGTGTAATTTTTTCCACACTTATAACAAACTCCCATTCCCTTCAAGATTTTTCCAATGTGATTCCTTCCACAGTTATCACTTATGGAAAAATATTTCTTTTCCCTCTTTTTTTATCCATCCTTCCCTCTTCCTTCCTTTTCTTCTCTTACTTCCCTTCAATTCCATAGGACTTAGATAATTCTTTATATATCTTATTAACACATTATATTATTTCTTCATATGTCAAGAATACATGGGAGACTATTTACCATCTAAATGTTGGCTTAATTCCATGAAATATATGATCTTTCTTACTCTATGGATCATACATATTGCTAGAGTTTACATTCCTTCTATTGGGAGCCATTTCTATACAATGGCATACACTAGTTCAGTTTATGAATTGCAATGAATAATTCCAAACTTGTAAAATACCTAACGTAAATTGAACATTTTAGGGATATAATCCATAATCATAAAAATATTTTCTTTGAGGAGGTATATACCCATAAATCATTCATAATTATTTGTAATGAAAATTAGAATTATCATAATCATATCCCCTGGGAGTGTCATAACCAATATTGAAGCAAGGGTCGTTGTCATGCACCAGTTCCCGTTTTAGTCTAGCTCAAAGTGGTGTTTTTGGGTTTTACCCCTTGGCAAATATGTGCCAAAGTAGCCTCTACTTGCTCGTATCCAAACAGGGATGTTTTTCTTGGAAAACTCACAAAATTTCTACAATACCAAAATTCTTAGAAGTTCTTCTATACTATTCCTCAAAGTCTATCTTAGGGATATGTTCTCTAATGAGAGTTTATCTAAATCTAGTTTCCATGGTTTGTACTAAACTTCCTATGATACCAACTGTAATACACCAAACCTAGTTACCAAAAGTCAGTTAATTATTACATAACATTTTCATGATCACAAAATATCATGTCTCGAAAGACTGATTAGTTTAGTAGCATTTAAAGTACTAGATACATTCATAAGGTTTATATTGAATCATAAAAAAAACTACAACCACATTGTTTCCATAGACCACACTAAGATCCCATAGACTATCCCTGTAGGTCTGTAGTAATATAATTCTTCACATCCTGGGATAAATAAAACATAGAAAGGGGTGAGCTCAGATGCTTAGTAAGGATAACAATATAGATGAAACTTTCATATATAAGTATAAACATTTAAGGCATCATATTGAACTAAAACAAAATCCATTTTCATCTTAAAATTCATCATAATATATAAAATATAAATCGAAATAATGTCATTTACGTACTCACATGGATATTCTACTAGTCGAATAATCACATGCAATATCAATAGACACATTCATAATGATGGAATGCATAATGCCACACATTCATAACCACTTAGTCAAGGCCTTGTTCAAGGACTACAAATAAGATTTTGTCAAGAACTTGTTCCAAGACACTATTTTGTCTCAAGAGACCTACCGATGCATCGAGAAGCTATAGCGGGCTCCACCCATCACTTACTACGTCCAATTCATTCCTCGTATGAAAAGGTTTAAACATAACATAAACATTCGTATTAAAATTAGCATAAGAAATTTCAATACTTTATCCATAAACCATGAATAGTGTAAAAAACCACATCCACAGTCAAACATATCACAAAACATTCAATACAATATGGTTGTTTTGTATCATAAGAAATCAACCTCCAATAATCTTAAAATCCATCAAAGGATGTTGACATAGATGAAATCAAACCTTTTTTAGAGAAATATAAATTTCTATTATGAAATAATTTAAGAGTCACATAATTATGAAGGAAACATTTATTTTGATAATTTTCTTATAATCTTGTATGGGAATTTTCGACGATGTTTAAATGTCGTAAAATAGCCACCCTGCCGTATAAGTTAAAAAAAAAATTTTACATTAATTTTGTCAAAAAGGTCATAAAGTACCTTGATTGGAAAATGATGGAATGATTCATTTCAAAACATATCAGTTAAAATAAGGGTATAAATGATTTTACCCCATTTTGATGTAAATTTTTTTTAAATATATTTTTATGGAACATGGATTTGGATGATAAAGACGTCCCAGTAGATACTTACGTAAAAACAAACTTGGATAATAAAGAGATAATAAAATTCAACCGTACCTTGTCAATTTACTTTGTTTAGGGTTGGTTAAACTCCCATATAATAGTGAAATAATTGTTATTAAATTATACAAGAATTATATACATTAATATGATATCATATATGATATTTTAAAATTTCTTTGTTAATAATATCTTAGTATTATCATCGTTTCAGGTGTTAACTGATTCATTTTATATTATATGCTTTGTTACGTAAGTAATGTTTGTTATGGATATGATGTATCATATTCATATTGAGAAAACAATTATGTCTTTAAACATTATTTTTAATCATCTAATTAAAATTAATCTTGAATGGATACTATGGGAAATGAATCTCATCGTATTCGTGGAGATGGTAATCCGTACCTATGCACAAGTGACAATATCATTATTTTGATGTTAAAAAATAATAATTGGATGGTATATCATATATATATATACTCATAATAATGTTATATTTATTATTTACATCAATTATACATCATTATTATACCCATCCAAATAATAATGTATTGAATAACAATTACACCACAACGTGGAGACGGTAAGTCGAATGTACGCACATATGGTGAAATGTCATTAAAAGGATAAATATAATAATGAATATTGTTATACCATATTTATAATCACTTCACAGTATATATAAGTTATAGGGGTTATTATTTTAGAATGGAAAAAAAGACAGAGGAAGTTGAAGAAGAAAGGAACTTGAAAGAGGTGATGAAATATTACCTCTTCTTCGGGTTCTTCCTTTTTGATTTGATAAAAAGGGATCCTTATGATAGCTTTATAACTAAAGTAAGGCCTCTAGAATGAAGGTAAGACAGTTTAGAGGGTAATTGTGCAGGGTTTGGCCGAGCCAAATGACATTGATGGTGTGAATTAGAGAGAAGGGGGAGTGCCCTTTTATAAGAGTGGTGAGGGGCATCTTATGAAAATATAGAAATATTAATTTATAATAAAATCATTTTCGGTTTATAATGGTTCCAAAATAAATTATTTAAAGGATAAGGTGGTAATGAGTATAAAACCACTCAACCAATAGGTTTTAGATAGGTTTGGGTCACTATATTAACTTTATCGTTTAGATTTAACTCTTAGTTAAATAGTTTGACATTTACCATGTCTCTTTGTATTTTTATATTATATGGTTAATAAACAAACTATAAACTTCCAAGAGAACACCTAGTGGTTAACTAATGATACACCTATATTTATATAATTCCTTCATCCGAACCTTAGATTTTTAGGAATATAATACCAATTAATAATATAATATTTCTTTTAAAAACTCTTTTATGTCGATTTTGAAACTATTTGGTATTTTATTTTTTCTAAATTCATAAAAGCATTATTAAATTAACAAAAAATTCATCTAACCATCCCTAACAAGTAATATTAACATAAATATTAGTGTAATTCATAAAAAAGTCTCATATAAAATTTAATTGGATATTTATAATGTCAATTATTTTTATCTTTCATTAATACGATAATTTCTGCATCAACATTGTGTCATAAAAAATTTAATTATTTAAAGTCTAAAAATTATATATAAAATACCATTATGTAGGAAATATTTTTATGTTTATAATTAATATTTATAGTCTAATTTATCTTATTTATAACCCTATATTAAAATTTTTTTAGTTATTAAACTTTGAATTTAACACTTTTAACAATTCTTTAAATTAATTAATAAAAAATGTCCTAATCTAATCCAAGTGGACCAAATAGGTACATATTTTATTACTAATGTTGTTTTTGGTCAAATTTTACTTATCCAATAGAATTAGGAAATGGGTTAGGGTAATAATAATATCATTGTTACCCTTAATTACCCTATTTACTTTTAACCTTGGTAAATAAAAGTAAAAAAGTTACTATTCAATAAAAATTAATTTCATCTTATTGAACCAAATTATACTTATTTATATCAACCATGTCTCTTGGATTTTTTAAATTAAAATCACAGAAGTGGTAAAATTAAGTTTTATGTAAATTTTCAAATGCTCCTAAGAGGTGGGTAAAAGAAGAAAGAAATTTCGATAAAATATTTATATATCTAAGATTATTTTAAAATAACTCCAATGAATTACATTTAATTTATATTGGTAATATGTCTAAATTTTGTCCTAAAATAAATTTAAATAAAATAAATAATTATTTAAATAAAAATTCAGAATTAAACAATAACTCAGTGTTTTTCATTATTTATCAAAAATTGAACGTTTCCAGAAAAATACCTAAAATTCACCTTAATCTGTTTTGATATTCCGAATTCAAAAATTAATTCTATTTTAAAAATTTATAAACATCTAAGTTTAATTAATTAATTAAAAATTTATTCCTGTTGTCAAAACCAAAAAGCTTATTTTTAAGAAATAATAACTATCAAAATATTGACACTTGTTTATGTCCAATTTGAAAGTGAAATTACTTACAATGACCATCATTGGATTAAATGGAAAAAATATATTCTAATTATACTTACAAACCATTAAAATTTGTTATTCAACAATATAATTTTTTTTGATTCAAAATATTTTTTTAGTTAAAATATAGTTTTCTTCACTATTCACCCAAATATGAAAGTTTTCAGAAAAACACAAAAAATTTAATGAAACTAAATTCTTATGTTCTGATTCTAAAAAAGATGTTTATTTATTAAAATTGAATATATAAATTTTTTAAATGTTTTACTTAAAAAGGGATCGCCATTAAAAGGCAATAAAATAGCTTTTTTAGAAAAATACTTGTTTTATCTGGAAAAAGGAATTTGTTCTTAAATTATGTCTACGAAACTCATAATATGGATTTTAAAATTATAAGGATTATATAAAGTTCAAAATTTAGTTAATACTAGTCATAACTGCTTTTGAATGGCTAGTTTGTTATGTCGTGGTGCGCATGAACTCAGTGTTGCTTGTAGTGCAAGTTAATGAATTATTTTGAAGAGATAACATACTATGAAATCTTGAGGTGTTACCTAAAATCCTTCACATTTTTTTATACTCTTTCATAGGAACTATTTCAACATTGGGTTAGCATTTAAGGTAATTATATTAATTGAACAAATAAAAAATAAATAAAATCATAAATATATTTTATTTATATTAAATAATAATTTTATATTCATTGATATATTTTTTTTATACTAATGAAAAAATAGAAGAAATTATAATTAGGAGAACAATAGTTCAAATATATATATTTTTTAAAATTATATAAATTTTATAATAAATTATTGGTTTAAATAAACCTCAATATATTCGCATATAGGATATATTTGGTAAACAAAACTCATAAAATATGATAATGGAGGGTTTTGGTGATATGTTAAGGCCCTATTTCATTGTTTAAACACTATTTTACCCTCACTAAGGTGAGAAGTATTTATTGTGGTTACTATTCATAATGAAAAAAATAAAAGAGCACTATTTAAAAAAATTAAACATATATATTTAAAATATAAAATATATTTTCAGTATTAAATTTATATAGGTGAAAGAAATAAATTTCAATATCACTACTTAAAATGAAATGAAATACAATTTTTATAAAATTATGTTTTTAAGAATTAAAATGAATTTACACCAATGTAAAATATAATATTGATTAATATTGAAATATTTTTTTAATAAAATGGATCTAAATTTAAATCTAAATCAAATAAAAAAATATTTTTACATTTAAATTAGTTGATTTAATGATGTGAAGTGACAATTTTTAAAACATTGGTATATCTCACTATTAATTTTCAAACTAAATATATTTAAAAAGAAGACCAAAAATTCAAAAAACTTTATTATTTAAATTATGATTTAAAAATGATATTAATTATAAAAAACTATATTTCATTAATTTCTATAAATCAATTATAATTATAATTCACAAAATGAATTAAAAACCTTTTTTTGAACAAAACATATTATTGAAGCATAAAATGAGTCGACCAAAAATTTGGCAATTATTTATTATACATTAATCCATAAATTTACATTATTTAAGAACAATATACATATTTTTCATAATTTGGTTATTACAATTCATACCATCCACTCTAATATAAAGGATATAATAGTCATATTTAAATAATAATATTTTCATAGTATATCACAGTTTGTTTAATGCTCGGTGCTACGTGTTAAGAATGATTTCGAAACTAGAATTATTTAAAAAATAAACATTGATGAGTTCTATCCCTTTCCATAATAAATTATAACCTTGGATGTGATATATCCATAATCAAAGGTTCAATTTTCGAAAATACCATTTTTGAAAACCCACATCATACAAAGGTATAAAAAACAACCTTAGAAAATGGGAAGTTAAAAATAATATGCTTACCTAGAATAACAAATATCTATGTTTTAATATAAGGATAACAATATTGAGAAGTGAAATTACTGATAGGGAAGAGACATAGAAAGGCCTAGGAATAAAAAATAGTGATAAATAACATAATAATGAAACATTCAGGAACCAAAAAACCATAAATCAGTAAAAAATGAAGTAGACCACCAGTCCATCAAAAATAAAGGGAAAAAATAATTTGTTTTATATCAGGACCCATTTTCCTAGATTTTAGGGATTAATTTACTCTAAATTCACATAACATGAGAATATATATTTATGTGATATATTTGTATTCCATAACATAAATTTAAACCATTAGTTGTGCTTCAATTAATTTCAACCTAAATCTGATCTCTAACAACATGAAATGAATGTTTAAGAAGAAGTTTTTTGGCATGGATCACTAAAATTAACTTTTAATGGATCATACAATTTATAAAATATAGATAATTAATTCCTTTTATCCCTTGATATTTACCAAAACAAGAAGGGTTAGAATGGGTTATATAATATTGATAAATCTTCATATGGTGATATAATATGTTAATCTCTAAAACTTTATCAATAAAAACCAATGTTCATCTTATACCATTAAATAAATAGATAATCAATAGAATCCAAAAAAATATGTCTCACCAAATAAAAAAACAAAAATATATTTGAAATATTTGATTACATTTCCACCCATAATAGATCAACATTTATCCCCAAATTATATAAAATTTCTCTTAATTTCACTTACCGAACACATGAATTCCATGATCATATATTCTCTACAAACCTAAAAATCCATTCATAAAATATGTTGAATGACAGTAATATCTAAATTAAAACCTTATTCCTACTAAAAATTTACCCAATACAAACAATCTAATAAATTCCAAAAATCCAAAATTGTAATAAACATCAACATAAACAATTTTTTTAATAAATACTAAATTAATTTCAAGCCCACCAATAATATAAAAATTTCTATAATCATATCAATCAATTCATTATCCCAACCAAACATGTTTATCTAAATGTCATGAACATATTAAGAGTTATATATCCCACAATTATATGTTTAAAAAAAACTTACCGCTTCATCACTTTTTGAGGTTATTAGTGATATCTAACATATGCTAGAAAGTCCATAAATAAAACTAATATAGAATAATCCATAAATATATTCGGATTATATTAAGTATAATATTATTATTAAAATCCTTCTACAATATAATTTTCAAATCCCAATGCATACACACTTCAATCATTCTGCATCCTTCTTAAGTAGTTAAACATTATTATTAATCTAATTGCATAATTATTCTATCCAATAATATGAAATACGAACCCTTTATTAAGATACAGAAATATAAATTTACTCATTTTTCTTATATCAATAATGATAAAAATTATTAAAATGATTCATATTTATCATATTTTATATGCATTATCTTCATCTCCAACAATGAAAACATTACACACACATCATCATCGATACTCTTATTAAGATCTCCCCCTAGATAATTAATTTTTATAATGAATATAATTTGGTCATTTAAATCCATAATCCATAGATTATACCTAATGTAAATAATAATTCTCACTCATTTTGGTAACCTATATTTTCGTTTTTCCTCTAAAATTTATAATTTTATTCCCATGTTTTTCACACATAATAAATTTTCTCATTTTATTAATACATACCCTTTACTAATTTTTTATACAATTCAGATATATATATATAATTTAATATTATATCATTTATGGTCTCTATCACATGAACTATGATAAAAATAAATATTCAATTTTTTATTGAGTTAGGAAACTCACTTAGGTTTAGGCACAAATCGAGATAGATAATTAGGAAGAACCACAATATGTTTCACCCTATCTTATATACCTATTCATTACTCATTCGGAAAACTATCATAGTTTCCTTCAGATTCATTTTTACCTTATTTACTCCCTATTCAACCCTCCGACTAAATCCAAAATGTATATCTTTAGAAACAAAAATCAAAGTGATAAAGAATTTGATTAGGATAATCATTCATAGTATTCCTATATAACGACACCTTCTACAAAATATATGAAAACATTTTTTTAATATAGTAAATACATTTTTATCATATATTGAAATTATTCAAAATAATACATAAAGAGAATGACAATTATCCTAATAATATCCCATGAGAGTGTTTAGCCATATGGGTAGTCTTAAGTCCACTCTTTGTGCAGATTAGATAATCTAGTTAATACCCAATCCAACAATTTCCATGTTATTAACCTTTGGTACATCTATTCAATAGTAGAATCCACCTCCTAGTATCTAGACATGGATGCATTTTATAGGAAGAACACACTCCTTTAATTATCAATACATAGTAGGTTCTACAACACACACACAAATCCTAAGGGTTATCACTAAATATTTCTAATCATAATATCAAAAAACAACTAAACCCATCACTAATAATAATCTAGGAGACCTAAAAAATAACATATATAAATATTAAAATATTTTAGATGATTATTAAATAAATAACTCAATTATAATTATATGATAATAATAAAATTTTAGTGTATTTTGAGAATAGATAAATCTTTATCTTATTTTGTAAAATATCATAAAAATATCGCATAAATTTATTCTTTCATAGTAAACTTTTTTTCATACTCTTATTAAATAAATTCTTAATAAGTCAAGGAAAGGAAATATTATATTTGATTATCATTGATGCTCAGTTAGGGTAAACATGGGAGATATTAATCAATGATGACATAGAAAAATATATTGAGCATAGAGATATATGAAAATGATATTAATAATTTAAAATCATACCCAATAAATCATAGAAAATAATTATAACAAATTGATTTCTAATTTCATAATACATCATTCCTAGAAAAATCAATTATCATGGGCCATGAGATTATTTCATAAGAATGAGAACTTGTAACATAGAGTGACATGAAAAGAGTTTTATAATCATAATCATATAATTATTATATAAATTATACCCACCAAACATTCATCAAATGTTACACTTGGGATAAACACACATGTACCTACTTATAGATTGAGATAACCTCACTTATACCCTCTTCTAGGCTTTGGATAATCTTCTATATACACTATTTTTGTTTTAGGATGACCATTTATATAACATATTCTTTGCATTTGGATAACCACATATTCACCCTATTTGAGATAATAAAATAGTAATATATACTCAATTCATTGGAGGGAAATAATAGACCCAGACATCATATAATACATTGACACATATTACATAAGAGTGTGAAAACATTTATCATTTCCTTATATTAGAACCAGTGAAAACATTTTCTATTTAATATTCCATCATTACAATCATAACCCATAAAAATAATAAATAAACATATAATAGATTTATTATATCCTATGTGATAAATATGTGACATTAAAGGATGGAATTTTAGATTAAAATACCTTTAAATGATTACTAGATCATATTTTTGTAAAATACACTCTTCAGTTTGAAATTAGTAAATTAAAATCTAAAAATTTCCAAAATATTAGGAAAAACATTATCTTTGGATTGATTCATGAAAAACTAAAATTTAATCATGATAGAAAAAAGTTTTCTCTTGTAAAAAAATACTATTATGTGGTTTACATTAACAAAAATATTTTATTAACACATTTGGTAAAAAGAAACTCTTTTAAAAAACAAGAACAATATTACTTTTAAAACTGTTTATATAAATTGAAACATGTGTACAAATTATATTAAAAAAACTTTTTAGGATAGTAAAAATATTTTTGAAAAAATTATAATGAATATATGGTTAGGATATAAAATATTCTCTACAAAATAGAGAAATAATTTCCGTTTCCCATAAAAACAGTTTTTCTAAAATTTGAGTACATAATAAAAAATGATATAAATATTATAACCTACATAAAATTGAAGAGTATAATAAAAAATTATATATTTTTATATATCATTTAATTTCATCATTATAATATTTATGAAAAAAAATCCCTTTTAAATTTGATATTTTAACAGAAAACTCTTACCACTTTGGTAATATTTGAACCATAAACCCCATAAAAGACATATATTAAAAAAATAATTAGATACTATTAATATATTTATATTGGTGATATTTTCTATGAAATTGTTATTATTTAAACCACATGAATGAATCATTTTCTAAATTCATATTAGGTCTCGTAAGGAGAATTATGAAATGATAAACCCTTATATCAAGTCACGCCTTTATTATTACGAGTTTAAAACTCCTATGTAAAAAATAATGATTTATTTTAAATATATAATAGTTATAAAATCATATATATAATTATATATACCTATTAATTATAAAATACTATAACCTTCTTATTAATAATTATTTATTAAATTAAATATTCGGAGAGATAACAGTTTTGTTTTACATGCATGTTTCAATTTGGATGTTTTTGTTCTTCTACTTCAAGCATGGTTTTATCATCCCCAATTTTTTTAACTTTTCATAACAATAATATGAAAATATTGTATAAACATATTTAACTATTATTATAAATTGGTTATTAAAAACATGTTATATCACTTTCTGGATATGACAATCGATTCATACATAAGAGTTTGTTTCCCACTTTTCGATGGATAAAAAAAAGAATGTAACAAAACTTTTTCATATTTATCAAAATATAATAATTCCATAAAAATAAAATATGTTCTTTAATTCTATCATTATAAAAACATTAAAGTTAGTGATTTAAAATTAATGATCTCACTACGTGGAAGTGGCAGTTCACATTTTGGGATGAGTGATACCTTTATATACCATTAAATGGAAAAGAGGTGGAAAATGGTTGTACCAAAATAATAATAACATCTCACTACAGTAAAAATAAGTGATTAATTATATTATGATGGATACAAATAATTTTTACAAAGTAGTATAATAACTAAACTAGGAAATATTCATATAATATAATTACCTTTTCCTTTAGATATATCATTATGATTATACCTTAAGAATTCATATGATGGGATTTGAAGACGAAAGGAGAATTTAGGGTGATGATAAAGAATCTTGGATGGAATTATATTACGTATTCTCTAAGATAATTGTCTCAAAAATTTTGAATAAAGGAGAATATAAGTTTCCCTTTTATATTCAAGTGAAAGGATACAATTAGCATTACATAAATGGTTTAAAAATAATATATATCATAATTATATAAATAAATAAAATTGCAATAATATAAATTTTATAACCCAATATGTTCTAGATACATTAAAAAAATAAAATATATACATGTTTGAGATTTATTTTAGTCATTATCATCTGGTTTATCCCCCTATCATCCCTTTTTAACCTTAACTATGATAACCCATTTTATTTAATTTTGAGTGTTATATAATTACTTATAAAGTCACTAGTGGGTGAAAATATTTTCCATAGATAATTTTTGTTTTTACAATTTATCATCACACAAGTGCTATTTCATTTTTTTTTATTTTTAAACCATTTAATAATATATTTTTATCATAAAATAACATTAATGTTATTTATTGGGACTATTAATTTAATTAGACATTAAAAATTAACATGATAATTAAACTAACATATAAAATAATTTTATATAATTTATGAATTATAATTACCTATAAAATTAGTGTGATGTTACAATTCATTAATAACATATTAATTTTACTGTTTTTAAAATCATTTACCTTAATTTTTTTACTCCACACAAAATTTTTGTATCATTGTTGTATAATTGATAAAGAGAATGATATAATAAAAAAAATTAATAACCAATTAACCAGATAAAATTAATTTAAATTTGATTAAATAAATAAATATATTCATACATTAATTCTTTTTAACACTATAGAAACATATAAAATAAATTAAAATCAAGTGAGTGAGATTTTGTATTTATACTTTTTATAAAATAATATAAATGTTATGAAAAAATAAAATTGAAATAGAATGTAATATTTTCATATATAATATTTAATTGGAATAACAACACATATCAAATAGGTTAAACACTTGGTTGAGGGATATTTTTATGCCTTATCTCGAAGTATTAACCACATTTAACCGTTACCGATGTGACAAATATTTATCACGGTTACTAATCATAAAGACAAAAAATAAAAGTGAACTGTCTATAAAAATTGAACCTCATAATTCAATACATTTAATCTGATATTAAATATTAAATTTAAGTGTAAGAAACCAATTTGAATATAAATTCAAAAAAAATTAAAAACAGTGCTTATAGATCATGTTTTTATGTATAAAAATATAATTTTAGAAAAATAAACTATAAATATTATTACTATGGAATTATATAGAGTATGATTAATAAAATTGATATTATGGAACATTAAAAATAAATTCATAACATAATTCAAATTACATGATTTAATTAAAATAAATTACAGTTTTTTTGTTAAATCAGCATTTCCCACTAAATATTGAAAAGTAAATATATTATGAAAAATATCAAAAACTGACCCTATGATATTATTGAAATTATAAATTAACAAATTTTATTCAATCCCCCATATAAAATTTATAAAATTTTCGTATATTAATTATATTGTTTCTACAAAAAATTTATCAAAATTGTTTTTTTAAGAACACACAATTTTGAAGAATAAATCAACATTACTAAATATTGAGTTCATATTTATTATACATCGATCAATAAATTTTCATTAGTTAGGGCATTTATACATATTATAATAATGATCTTATTACTTGTCATATAATTATTTCAAACACTTTTTTCGGGTCCCTCTTGCGCGTTAATGTATGTTGGCTTTCAATTACACCACATTCCCATATTCCAAAGTTGTAAAGCTTTTATCACATTCTAAAGCATTTTATTCTCCATAATTTAAATGAGATTATGGGGTTTTGGTTTCTCCTTCCATGGATTAATCCTTGAATCTCATTTCCAAGTCTGAGACTAACTCAAATATTCGATTCATTTTCGTGTAACTCATTCTCAATGCCATATCCATGTAGACATTGGATAATCACACTACTTATATCTACATAGGGCACCACCCTTTCATCATATTATATGGTAATGTTATGTGTATATGGGAATGACTGTACATACTTTTTACTGGGAACCTATAAATTCTTCACCTTTATAAATCGTAGTCATTTCATATGATACATATTTGGTATGAATCCCAAGGCATCACGTTTCGGTCATAAGGGAGTTATTTTATGGGGCCTATGTCCTCCAAGTATTTTTTAAATCAACAATCTCATGTTTATTTCATGTGGTATGTATTCTAGGTCAGTTCTCAAGTTCTACAACCTCTGGTGATTGATTTAGAATTCTTGGTTGAGATGAATCATGGCATGAGTTTAACATCCTATGAAGATAGAATTGGTTGATCAAAACTCCTCATGGATGAAAACCCGGGAGGTGTGTCACTTGGAGGGAAGATGTCACACCTTTATAGTTTTCTATTTGTTCACATCAAACAATCTAGGATTAACAACCTGATTAGTTGATCAGAATTTCCCTTTGAGGCAGGCCAAGGAGTTGTGTCCCTAGAGGGAAGTATATTAAAATTGGGTTCACTATGTTTATGGATTGATGTCCCTTTGAGGCAGATCTAAGAAGTTTCATCATTAGGAGTGAATATTTCACCCTTGATTTTACCATTTTTCTAAATTGAAAATTAGAGTGGTTTCCCACACAAATTTTTTAGGAATTAAGAATAAATAACCATGTAGTTAAATGTTTCAGTTTATTGTTGTTTAACGAGACTAATACATGAAGTTTAACATCATGCGGTAAGGATGATTATGTATCAGAAAGATTAATGATGAGTAATGGTGTGGGGATTATGAATATAATATTTCCATCACTAAAAGATATTTCTCAAATGAATGGTGTGAGGAATATGTATAGAAGTTGTCTGGCCAGTTTTCCTCATGTCAAGTTAAGAGGGTGTCCCATGTTCATTGCATGGTGTAAGATCCCCATTTTACATCATGTGGTGGGATCCTCCATGAAATGATTATGAATTGAATCTATGTATCCTTTCACCCTAATTTAATGTCATTAGGGTATCCCATGTGTACTTCATGGGGTAATGTTTCAGTTTAATGTGATGTAAATGGATGAGTTGTATGGGGATTATGCGATGATCTACCCATTATGTCATCCTCATGTCAGGTTGTGAGGGAATCTCTACATACAAAAAGATCAAGGGATATGATCCAAGGATTACACATAATTAGGATGGCCATAGTAGTATTTTGATGTTCGCCTCCAGATTACTACAAGGGGGATCTTACGTTTATCATATAAGGAATCTCATGTTTGTCAATGGAGGCATATTATGTTTTCTGTATAAGGTATTATACATTTTAAATTTACGTAGTTAGGACTATTGGGAATATTTTTCTTGTCGCATATATTATATCCTATTTTTCACATGGGGGGTCCTATATTTGTTCATATAGGATACACTACAGTGTAAAGTCTTTTTGTGGGGAGTACTGGGCATGTTATGATTTTTTTTAAGGAACATCATTTTTTCATATGTGGCATCATATGTTTTTAATATTGGATATAATATAGTTTAAAGTATTTTATAATGTAATAATTATATAAATATTCCATGAAATGGATGGTGTGGGACTTATGCAAGAGTGACTCTATTAGGTTCGACCTGGAATGTGAGTCAGGTGATAGGGTTTTAGTAGTTGGTTGAGGAGTGTTTCGACTTGAGGTACTTGGGGGATCCCAGTAGAGAATGTCAAGACAATACATGGGAAAGGGACCAAGAGGATTTGGTCAAATCTAGGTATTTCATTGAGTATTGAGTAGTATCTCAAGTCATGATATTAAATAAGGCATTTGTTGGGCATTATAAGGGTACAACAAATTAATCATTGACCAAACCAGAATAGTTCATAGTGTGAGTCTCCATATTACATGGGGGATAGACCGAGTAGAAAATGGATGGGGCTGAAGGACTAGGATAGATTCTCGACATGGATCTTAGGTATGGGATTACGGGTTCCTCCCCTATGGTACTAATTAATGGGGGGACATTTATGAACATTGAGAAGGATAGGTGTCTCATAAAGGATTGTGTTTTTCGATGATTAGGGTCTCCAAAAGGATGGGGGTTCATGGAGCTCAGGGTATCATGAAATATGGGGATTCATAGAGCTCAGGGTATCACGAATGATGGGGATTTGTAGAGATCAAGGTCTCAATAAGGATGGGGCTTCATAAAACTGAAGGTCTCATGATGTATAGTGATTTATGAAGCTCATGGTCTTGAGAATTATGAGGCTTAATAGAGCTCATATTCTCCTAAAGGATAGGTCTTCATAGAGCTTGAGTTCTTGAAAAGTATAGGGATTTGTGGAAATTAGGGTCTCAGGAACATTTATGCTTTGTGAAATAGGGTTCACCAACCTCAGAATATAGTACTAATTTCGAAGGGAAGATGTTCGTGAAGGATGAATCTTTCAAAAAGTGTCATGTTCCTTATAAGTTCATATCCTTTCAAGAAGGGAATTCACCTTAATTAAAATAATATCCACTTTGGGTGGATTCTCTCTAAAATAAAAGGGATGAGATTTTGCGATGGTTCGACATAATTAGTTATGTGAATTCCAGAAGCTATATAGCATTGTGAATTGATAGCTCCATGTTGAAGCTCTATGTCTCTACCCCACAAAGATAAAGACATGAAGGGGGTATTTATAATTATTGGGTTTCATGCTGATTGGATTCCCTCTTGATACTTTATGTGCTTCATGAGTCTATAAGCTCCATGAATCTGAATGCCACTATGCTAAGTTTTACCGTCAATGCTCTATGAGATCGTGAATAGAGACTTGTGAACATACCCTCTATGAACTGTAACTTCATGAATTAGTCCTTTGTGAATCAGAAATTCATGATTGATCCTACAAGAATAGAGCTCCGTGAATGGAACTCGGTGAATAAAACCTCCTCAAATGAGACTTTATGAATGGAAATTCATGAATGAACATTAATGAACCATATTTGATGGTCTAACTTATTGGAGGCATAAATTCTTATACATAACTCTATTCGAGATCTACAATTAATCAAATCGAAACCTTTGAAATGAGATATTATTTTTGGATCATAATCCTCAGCACTTGATTCAATCTTGGATTTGTTTTTCCAATTAAAAAAACCTTCAAATTTAACAACTAGGTTGTAACAGTCACATTTCAATAACAATAATTTTATTATTTATAAATGTTTTATTAAATATAATTGGTGTGTATTATGAAAAATTCCGAGAATATTATTATTTTAAACTAAATTTTTTGTGTTATATAAAACATAAGCCCAACTATGTTTCAAACACTACCAAAAATTCATTCCCATTTTCTATTTGGGGAAAATAATTCTTGCGTCCTTACCCACACAACATGGAAGTTCAAGTACATTACTTCTAAAATTGATTTCTCCTATAAATTTTTTTATGTGATTCCCATTAAAGAACATCAAAATAAAATATTTCATTAATTTTTTATTGTTGAATATAATTTCAATGGAAGATATAAAATAAATTATTTTGACAGATAGTAGCATAAATTTTTATTATTTTGAAATGAATTGGTTGTACCTTGAATTAAATATTTATTCGTCAAATATTTCTATAATAATGTAGTATTTAAAGAACATGAAAATGAATTAAAAAAAAACAGCATGAAATATCCTCCAAAATTTTTGTGAAAATAAAATAAGTCTCAGTGAGAAAAACGCATGCAATCTATGTGGTCTAATCTCATTGAAACTCATAATTTTATAAAGGAGACACCATATTAAATTTTTTATTGAACAATGGTATTTCAAACCAAAAAAAATAAAATTCCTTTAAATTTTAGTGGTATTTTCAATCGAATATCAATGTTTGAGTAGTCATAGATTTGGAAGGATGAGTTGGAGTGACTAATTGTAAAAAAGTTTCAACACTTCACAACCTGATGATTCATCATAATCAATTCATGGTGAGTACTTTGAAAGAATGGTTTAGTCTTATCATCAAATCTAGCAGTATTAGAGTTCACTCTATGAACCCCCATTATAATTGAGTTGAATCCCCTAAAACCATGTCCACAATATTAAGGATAAAAAACTATATATAATTTCTAATACAATATATCCAATTCCTTAATTACAATTGATTGAGATAATATCATGTCTCCCACTTTTGCAAGGCTTCTCAATAAATATTTTAAATGAATCCATCATGGGTGAAACCATTCCTTGCAACATGACATTAAATAGGATATCATAATGATACTCATCGTATGAACTTAAACTACATGGCATCCAAATCCTCATTGAACAACTATTAATGTCAATGAATCTAGTCCTTGTCATATAAAATTAAATTAAATGTCATATAATATAACCCATATGAATTTAAAATATCAAGAGTGGTCCATCCCATATGACCTTAAACTATGTATAATTTCCTATTACATATGACACCAAATCATACATTCCCTCATATTTAAGACCTTGGTTGACCTGAGTTTTTGACTTATTCTATAAATTATTGTGTATTTATGTACCTTCAAACCATATTGTCATTGTACCACCATAGGTTTTTAAGAATGCATATTATTTTTTTAAACTATATGTTTATAATTGTAAATATTTTTTTTGAAATATTTAAAATTTATAATTAATTAAATAAATAAATTAAATTAAAAACACCATATTAAGTCATAATAAGAATATTATAAAAAAATTATGTAAATCAAACCATGGATTATTACTCACCATGGATGAATTTTTCCATTAAATGCACATAAATCTATAACAGAAAATGGTTAGAAAAGAATAAAATCATTATGAATAAGAAATCCCATGGAATATCCCTCACGATGGGGATCATTGATATCCAAACAATTAATATAATAATAAATAGCACCATTAAATAAGAAACATTTATGCAAAATATAAAGTATTTAACAAGAACTATTCCATTAAAAGTGATAGTAGATTAAATAAATGATTTAACAAGTGTATATATATATATAAATGTAATCTGATCAATTAAAATGTGGTTTTTGGAAATATTTTCATTGGAATTGTGGTTGATAATAATATAACCATTGGATAAACATCTAGTTTGTAAATTGAGGTCACGTATTTTTCAGTAGCAAGTTCAGAATAATAGACTCATAATAAAATAAAATCATTATTTGAAAAATTAAAAATTAAAATATTTATTTGTAATATATAAGAAATAATAATATATTTATTAAAATAATTAAGTATTTTTATATTAAACCCAAAAAAAAAATAAAAATAAATGCAACACTAATTATTAAATTTTGTACAAAACTAATTAATTATAATGGTGTTTTTAAAGCATAATTTGTAATGAACTAACATGTATTTTTTTTGAATGGTTTTACCAAAATTGTTATATATTTTATCTAAGTAAATTAAAATTACCTATTTTAAAATTATATTATATTAATATTATTTTGATTTTAAATATATATAAATAATATTAAGGAAAAAAATGTTTAAAAAACAATCTTTTCAATAAATTAATCTTATCATAATATATTTTATTTTCATTATAAAGATAAATATTAGATTTCTATAATATTAATTAGATAAAATGAAAATCGCTTTGGAAATTAAAATTTCATAACTATTTTAGGTAGAAATGCCGGTATTTTTAGAAAAAAATTGATTTTATGTTGAATAATAAAAATTAGTTATTTTAAAAAGACCATGACTTTTAAGAGTTTTTATGTATATAAAAATAGAATGGAGACCTATGAAAATAATTTATAAAAAAAATTCTATTATAAGTTATATTTTAAATTTAAAAATGTTATTTTATTCTATAAACAGATATTTGATATTTTGGAATTTAAGTTTGTTTTTATCAAAAATATATATTACACTATACATTTATTATTTGAAAATAAATTTTGAACACTTTTGTAAAGTGAATATAATAAAATTGAAGTAAACTTTTAAATTATAATGTAAATATTTTTTAACAAGGAACACATTATATTTAGAAAAAAAATATAAATTACTTTGGTAAAAATGAGTTTCCACCATAAATTTTAAAATGGTAAAAGTGTTAAATATTAAGGTAAAATTATATAAAAATTGTTAAAAACATGCTATAAATTGAGTGTTTGAGATATTATTGACCCAATATCATTCTCTAATCCATTATTTTCCATTATGTGGGCCATTTGATATATGATACGCCTTCTCTCCTTATATAAAAATTCTTTATTTACCAAAATGTCATTCTCGCCCCTTATAAAAGGGGACACTCCTCACCCCTTAGTGAACTATAAAAAACACGCTACCCATTTAAATCTATACTATTTACATATCCTATAATTCTATTTTACTACTTAAATTGTATGTTCCTAAAATATTATCTAAAGTGATCCATTTCCATTTTGTATTTCATGATAAAGGTCAAAATCTCAAATGAAGTACTTATCGATCACTATTTTTTTCATTATCTGTAATTTTATTTAAAAAAAATATTAAAAATTTTATATTATTAAATAATTATAACATCTATAATTAAATTTATTTGTTATTATAGTGTATAAATTTTCTACCCTTTACCTATTTATGTTAATAAAATTCAACAACTTTGTCATGTCTTTTGTGGGCTACCGACACTATGATTCAACATGTTTTGTTTTCCATTATCACCATAATAGGATTGTAATAATAGGGATTGTAATCTAAAAGTAAGATATTTATAATAGGTTTTAGGTTATTAAAAAATAAAACCACTCCTTTCTCCCATTCTATGGGAAATAAATTCATCATCCATGTGTACATCCAGACTATCACCCAAATGGAGTAGTGTGTTGTGTATTTTATTAACACAAATCATATATAGTTATAATATTGGTTTTAAGGGATAAATAGGATTTTATAAAATTATTAATATTTTATTATGTTTAAATCGACAACTATTTAACAATATGGGCCATAAATATCATTTGTAAATTCAATTGTCTAAAATAGTGTGTTCAGAGAAAAACAATGATTTCTTCATATTACATAATAAAATCATATAGGTCCTATTCAAATTATAATTCATTAAAATGATAACATATCCCACTAATATAAACTTAATAATGTCATTATTAATCCATTATAATGATATTGCATCAAAATCACTTCATAATGCTCAAATAATTAAGCTATGTTCTTGTGTGGACTAGTCTGTCAACCTATTTGAACAATGCAATATAATAATATCATGGATGAATATTAAATCATAATTAATGATAATATATGATATAAATAAGTAAATAATTATTTTATTCTATGTCTGTGATGGTATAATTAATATTAAATTAATTAATTAAGATACAAATGTCCCTTTATTAAAAATGAAAAAAACATTCCCATCACCAATTTCATATTTGATGATCAGGGAAAATAATAACATAGAATGAAATTATATAATTATAAATAAATAAATATAACGATTTCTAGTAACACTTTTTATGATAATGATAAAATTTTAAAGAAGAATGAATAACAACACAAAGACTACAAAACATGTTGAAAATGATCAAAATTCATCACGTCAAATACTAAAAAGGGATAAGAACTAACTAATATTCATATTGATATAATTATAAATTAAGTTCATAAAATTATATAGATATTACTAAGGATGTGAAATAGGTGACTAATAATTTTATTAGTTATATAAGAGGTTCAATCAATTCAGTTTAATTCGATAATTATGATAAGGGATTCATGTCTCAAATTTTCAGTCCTTGAGTCATATTTCATATTATAAACTATGTTTTCCTCAAAATGGTGACTTTAATACCTAATTAATTTATTTTAATGTATTAATTAAATTTATTGGTTTTGATGATTCATATCACTTTCACTTTTAAATTTATTTTTATATAAGGATACCATAGTAGAACGTGGATTTTAAATTAAAATGTTAATCAAAGTGGACAAGTTTTGTAGCTAATAAAATCTTCAAATTATTTTTTTAAAAGGTAATACTTTATGGTATTTTTTAATATTTCTAAATCTATTTATAATTTTAATTTGATATTCATTGGGTTTTATAATTCACCTAAAAATTTCATTTTATTTTTACTCATATTTTTCTTGAAGGATTTTTACTAAGTGAAACTGAATCTACATCATCTACTAAATCATGAACCTAATATTTTCCATATTCATACTCATTTTATGCCTTTTAAACTTTCCATATCTATGAATATGTAATTCTAAAATTAAATTTTATACTAATATGACTTATTTTAAATGTATTAATGAAGATTTTAACATTTTTTGCAAGGGTTGTATTAATCATTGTGTTCAAAGAATATATTTTTAATACTTTTCAAGTGAAATCATATTTGGGGACCATTATAATATTATTTTAAAATTTATCTCTATATTTTTATATTTTTTAAGAAAAAAATCTTCTCCACTATTTTTAACATATTTTTATATTTATTTTAAAAGATCAAGGAGATTTTTTATTTTCAATGTATTTTTTTAATCCAAAAGAATTATGTTTCATCTAATTAATTACTTATTGACATATCATATAAATTATTGATAAAATTCTATAAATTTTACCATCCTTTATCATTTTATAGAGGAATTTTTTAATTTCTCTCCATTTTGGAAGAATGATTCATCATTTCTTTTTCTGGACTAATTAATCACAATGTATAAATATCATCTATCATCAAATATTTTTCATTATAAAAACTATATATTTCCTTAAATTAGTTAAAAATTATTCACAAATATTAAATTTATCAACTAATATGAGAACTTACAAAACTAACAATATAACTTTAATTTATTTTAGTGTAAATAATAAATGAGTTATTATCCTGTTTGAATGGTATTTACCTAGGAAATTTTTTAATATATCTATATACCAATTTTCTCTTGGGGTTATTTTCTTATAATTTTGAATGATTTGTTTATGTGATTAAATTTTAAAAAGTATGAAATCCATTTTCTATCCATGGGATATTTATGTAATAAAAGTGAATTATTTTAATTTGAAAATTCTATAAAAACTATTCCATTTATATGGGTTATTTATGATGTGATTAGTGAATGATTTTCCAATGGAACCATTATATATGTTGGATAATGGTTGGGGTCCTATATCTCTCTTAAATGCATTGGTAAAATGTTTATATCTCGCGATATTTGTGTTCTAGAGTATGTTTTAGTTTCTCATGTGCATGGGAACTTAAATTTTTTAATGTGAAAATATTATTTCTCTATACTAATATATATTCCATATTTGAAAGGATTCATATTTTTATAGTTTTTTAACATTATTATGTTATGATATCGTAGATATTTGTTATTAACTCAGTATTTTACACTCTTTTCATTCGTGCACTATATAATTACAACCAATATTTTATGAGGAATGATCTATGCTCTGTAGGGTATATGTTTCTAATATATCATGATTATAACTATATTTTCATATAATTCTCACACTTGATATTCAATTTTTATTTCTTAGGATTACCTATATAGAATCTCAACCCACCACTTTTTAATTTTTCTTTATCAATACGTTATATAGATGTGTATAAATTATGAGAAGTCTAAAAGGAGTATATTTGGGCTCAATTATGGATGAATGACCAAATGTATTGTTACGTATGTTTTTCATCTATCTAGTCCAAAAAAATAAACAATTTTTTCTTCATATTATGGGTTTTTTAATTTTATATGTAATTAATATAATTATGAAAAATATGTAAAATAATGATATGTTTAGTTAGGGTTTCTATTGTCTTGGTTCACATAAAAAATTTCAACCAAAATCCCCTTACCAATAATATATGTTCCATGACTCTAAAAAACTCTATATAAGTATTTATTATTATATTTCATGTCATATGAACACCTTTATATTATATTTCAATGTTAGTTTCTAATATGGTGATGATTTTGTTTTAAATTAATGTTGGGGTTTATCATTTTTCTCACCACAGTATCCATACGTTTTTTTCTTTCTCTAATTTACATTATCCATATCTATACTGAGAGATCCTTCAAAATAATTATGTTTGGATGGATTAATTTTAACCTAGGATACATAGTAATATATTTATGACATAGTTAAAAAAAGTCAAAAAAATTCAATTTTCTGTTCATAACTTACCTAGGAGAAACAAATTTCACCATCTCATGTCAAAACATCTCATGGTTGTGGATATGGATAAAACCATTTAATGTTATTTTGATATAGATATTTAAATCATATATAGATTAATCCCGTATTGAACCCTGATATCCATACATCTCATTTCCATTTATCCTACACATGAGTCATATCTATACATAGACAACATCATAACTAGGTATATATTTATTATTTATTTAACTGGATACTTATCGGTACCCAATATCTTATCCAATGTCTAGAATAATATAGTGTCGTCTTTAAAACTCTCTTTATCCAAGTGTTTTAGCCTATTATTCACCTATTTCCCTCAAAATAACTACATTAGGATGAATAAATCATCATCTTGACCATTCAAATGAGCTGTATCTATATTGAAACTACTATAAAAGAACTATATGTGTCTTAACACCAATTCCCACAAAAACTGTCATAATATTTGGAATTCGTGTACTTGAATCAGAAGAAAATACCATTCCATTCCAGAATTTCTTAATATACTATCATCTTAGTCACATTGGGTTTCAATTTCATCCAATTATTTAGATGTCATATTTAAAAAACCGAATCTATATTCATGGGAAGAATCTTAGATATTTTTTAGTTCTTATAATATTATAGAAATTAAAAATATTCTCCTTTTAAGAAATATATATGACTTGATTATTTTTTATATGATATGTAATTAATCATGTAGGAATTAATCAACATCATGCCACAAACCCCACTAAATTTAATCCTTTTTCTCAGAATATTTCATTGTTGTATCTCATCAACCAAACCAACTTGGCAAAGGGATAAATATATCAACATTTTCCACCTCCTAACATACCTGATGTATATAAAATAATATACTATAGAATAACACATTTCCTGAGTCTTGTTCTTATAGGATATGCAGTGAAATCTTTTTTAGTTATCATGGACTAAATCATAATTTTCATATCTATTAAACTCTTGTTTCATCATAATGCTTGAGAATATATTAGTTTATAATAAATTTCTTTTATTCACATAGTGTTAATATAAACCCATATCATTTCTAGAATGATCCAAATCTACATATAAACTTCTTCATAATGTACCTTATAGTATGAAATTATTTTGAAATATATATATGACTTAGTCTCATGACATTAAACTACATGATATATCGCACACCCCTTGTGAATAATAAACATCAGTGACCAGTTTGTTTTATAAGTACTTTTCCCTACCATGAGATCCAAATCTATGAGATTTTACTTATTATATGATTCTTCAGATATAATATTTCCCAAATAAAGAATTACCATATTTTCAAGAACTCTGTAAAAAAATATTAGATCATTATAACCCATGTCAGTATTATCACTTTAATACCTTGACCCACAGATCGAATCCCTATACCACTCTCCGAAATATCTATGTGATATTTTCATATATTTCCTCCCCAAAAAACAAAATTTGGCATTAATTATTTTATTATACGATATTTTGTGACATTTGGATCCCACAATATAGGTCTAGACACAAACATAAATCAATTTCAATTCTCTATAATAATGTGTATCCTATTTTAAGTCAGTTCATATCTTTCCATATTATATTTACAATTGGTATCTATATATTTATTAGAAACTATGTGTGGATGGATTCTGGATAACATAGGCCACATTGTTTCCTCCCCATTAGGGATCACTTTTTCACGAATGAGTTATATCATTTATTTTGAGGTTTCACATTATCAATCCCCCCTTTCAATGTTCTTCATGCAAGACATAATTCAAATCAAGTTGATTAAACCGATATCATAAGAAATTTCAGCCTATATTGATCAGATCTATATGAACATAAGGTTTATCTCTGTGTAGTCTAAATTGTATGACCCAAAATTGAAAATTAATGGAACACTATCCTTGAGGAACATAAACCCATCCCTAAAAAATTAAACATACACTCATTGTAACCACCTTACTATGAAAAAGATAAATTACATCTTATTTATCCCTTCACATACGCTTAAAATATTAAACATGTGCATTATCATTCATAACAAGATCATATCATCACATAAAATTGAATTTCCCCCAAATTTGATCATATATTCCATCCATCTTATGTCTTATTACTTTGATATGAGAGTATGTTAAATACCAAATTTCTTAACCATGAGGGTGGACTACCCCATCTAGAATATCCTTTTTTCCAATAGAACCTACTTAATTTCATAAGTGTTTGAATTATCATATTCTTTTCATGTATGTTAGTAATGAAAACTTTCATACCTAAAAGGAAATTTTTTTTTCAAATAAATATATATATATCCCCATACTCAACCTTAAAACATTATGTGTTTGAATTCCATGATAAATGTCCTTTGAACCCATGTTCCTTCTGTATAGTTACATGGAACTCACATTATATTTTAGTAATATACCATATTCAGAAGGATTATTTCATCCCATAATTACAATATTGAAATATCTCAACTTATGATTTACACATTTTGAAATCCAATTATTAAATTGGATTGAAATAATCTTTTTCTTTTTATTTATGAATTATAAATTTTAATAAAAAAATGGTTTGAAGTCTTATTTTTATACCCCCATATATATGGGTAATAATTTTTAGTGAAGATAAAAATACCATGAGTAGAGAAACACTATTTTAAATCTATTTAAGATTTATTTTCCCCGATTATTAATGTAATTAGATTCATAGAGATATATAAAAAATCATATTTTTTACATATACATTATTTTCTATATCCAAGATTTGAAATTCCATAACATCCTTTGATTTGTTAGTTTGAGACTATATGTTTATAATCACACTATAAAATCATATCCCTATAGAGAAATGTTTTTACATTAATCCATTTAAATTTTTGTAAATATTTCATCATCATTGGAAAAATATACATTTGTGTCCAAAATAACACCCCATATTTTTAATAATATATGTGCTTCTATAATATACATTCTAAACAAATGCATGTTTCAACCTAAGAGGAAGGCACACTATCCCTAAATACCCTTAAGAACATAATAGTAAAACTGATCACTCATATTTAAACATGGATTATCCTTATCAAGCCAATTCATTTTTAAAACGTCCTTAATCTAATACCGTAAGAAATGATTTACATCAACATCACCGTTTATTCAATAGTTTTTTGACTGATAATTTCGTTTAAAAACCATTTGAATTATCAAACTATATCTTACTTAGTTGATCCAATTAACATGGTCTTAAAATAAATACACCTCATATTTTTTGGTCAATATAAATATTGGGATCAATATTTATGTTAGTTTTACCACTCTCTTGTTATAGTGTATGATTAATCATATATCAACCAAATTTTAATGACCTTAAACTATATAAGTATATGGTTCAAGGACTATAAAATTAAACTAAATGACCCTATACATTATATCATCTATATTTTCATTGGGATCTTAATTTAGATGATTTTTTAATTGGATTTTCTTGATGGAATACCATTCCCTTTAGTCAAGGATAAATTAAGTTTTTATTTCTCCACATTTGTTAGTTATATATATTCACACTTAAAGCTCATCTTCAGTAGAAGAGTTTCCTTGATAATAAATCACCTTATATAACTATTTAAATTTTCTATACATTAAAAAAGAAAACAGTACAGAATCATTGATATTTCAGACGTTAAAATGGTGATTTAATAAAAATCCGAGATAATTCCTTTTAATATATCTCGCATATAATATATAAGTATGAATTATGGAATGAATAATAATCAAAAATGTTTTTGTGGTCCACTATATATCCCAAAATATTCCATGTCATTCTCTCAATGTCCCTTAATCACAGAAACAATTGGAGTACTTATTTTGTAATCATATATATTACTTTAGATGATTTGTGTGAAATTAATGAAAGATTAATTTTAGGGAACTTGATTGCTTCTGATCATTAGGATCCTTATTCAAAAATCCCACTTAATAATTTTCCTATCGTAGAGTCAGTCACTTATCCAATACACACATTGAAAATCCTTGTCTTATATTGATGGTAAATTGGTTAAACCCCAAGTAATTTTAGAATAAATCATTTTTTTCCCTCATAAATACTTAATAGTGAGATATTTTCGAGTTATATTCAGTAGAAAAATGTTATCTAATTTTCAAGTAAAACATTTAAATAGTTTTATTAAACTCTTTTATTATACAATTTTGTTTAAAATTTTAATTTTCAAACTATATAAATTGAATTATAAAATATTAATTTCATTTTTAATTCATTATTTCAAAATTATCTCATGATGAAATTCTGAGAATTTTCTTAAAGTATTAATATTTAGTGAATATTGAAATATTCTGATTATTTTATAAAAAGTTCATTTTGATTACAATATTAATAAATTAAAATTATATTTTAAAATTTCATTATTTTAATTTAATAAAAATTATACAATTATTGATTTTAAGAATTATTTTTATAATTATGTTTTTATAAAAAAAATTTATGTTAAAAGAGACATGATTATGAAAAAAAATTTTAAACTAGTGTATTTCATTTAATTTTAAAAATTTCAAAATTATCTCATGATGAAATTTTGAGAATTTTCTTAAAGTATTAATATTTAGTGAATAGTGAAATGTTCTGATTATGTTATAAAAAGTTCATTTTGATTAAAATATTTAAAATTAAAATTATATTTTAAAATTTCATTATTTAAATTTAATAAAAATTACAAAATTATTGATTTTAAAAATAATTTTTATAATTAAGTTTTTATAAAAACATTTTTAGGTTAAAAGAGACATGATCATGAAAAAAAATTTAAACTAGTGTATTTCATTTAATTTTAAATTAAATTCTTCCACTTGTGTTTTTAAAATATTTAAAAACAAATTCTATCTTTTATTTCATTAGGTATAAAAAAATTTAATAGTCCCCTTTATTTTTTGGTCAATACAAATAGTAACCTTAGTAACTATTTTACCACAGTAAATAGTAAATAATTTAACTAATATTAAATATAAAATCATAAGGACTATAAAATTATCCTAAAAGTGGACTTAATTTTAATTTAATAGCCTATTTCATTCAAAATAATAAAAGATTCAACTATATACCCTTTTTCATCTGTATGTGATTATAACCTTTACAATATTCTACTTAAAGGAATGTGAAAAATGAAATAATGTTATTCTTAATACATTAATATGTTTAAAATATGGATAAATAGAAGAAAATTTCACTTATAAATATTATTTCTAAATATAAAATCCTTATCTTCATCATGAAAATTTATTTTTACATTTTGATAAATAAATAATTGTCCAAAATGCTTACACAATATTGATGTAGTAATTATTCAATTATTGGAAATATCAAATTACTGATATTAAAAATATTAAATGAAATATAATTTGATATAATTAATTTGATAACCGAATTTTATAAATGGATTTAACAGGTACTTTTAGTAATTTGTTATTTGGTAATAATTTCATTTTTTCTTGGTGTTATTCGAGTCATTGTAATGAATCATTCTAATAATTAGCAGTAATGATATTTCTAATAAATAATATTTTATTTAATTATATAAAATTCATAAGAATACTAAATTAGGAAAATTTATTCGGATATGGTTTCTAATATCATACGTGGTCCATTTATAGATAGTTTTTTCATTTATAGTAACTGTCTTGATCCTTAAAAAGTAAATATATTTATTAACATGATATGTGTGGAAATGGGTTAATGAGGGTTTTATAACAAATGATAAATGTAAAAACATGGAAAACAATTGTCTAAATTTTATTTCATGAGACTATTTTGACCCATGATCAACCAATATTAAAAATAAACTAGCTTTTTGCCACATGAAATTTCTATTTAATTTATATTAATTTACTATTTTGAGAAATTTTAGTGTTCCCATAGCCTCTTCTATAAAATCACATATATTATTACATTTAATTTACACTCCAAAAACAATTTAATTCATTCCATATCTACCCAAATACATTATTCCCTTTCTAACACAAGTTATATACGACTTATTTTGTATAGGATACCATACTTAGTGGTTAGAATGTATTATTAAAATGAGATTGTCCACCGAATAGGTGTTTAATTTAAATAAGAATTTTTGTTTTATTTCTTATTCAAAATCCAAAAAATATTCCATAACCATGGTTATACAACAAAATCAGTATAATTAATATATTTATGTTTTTTAATGAAAACCCCCATATTCATCTCCTAATCCATCAAATGAGAAATGAAACAATCGTTCATATGCACAATATACCACCACCATGCAAATAAATTTAATTTATGTTCCTGTACCTTACATCATTGATGGCATATAATAATGGAATTAATTATTTAATATGATATCAATTATTTATTTATCATTTTTAAAAGATAAATTTTTATTCCATTATTTATTTTCACTTCACTCAATAATTATAATGTTGTGTGTGTGTAAGTGTGGACTACTACCACCATTAAGTGATGTGATTCATAATTCATAACTACATCACATAGATGCTATATATAAGTATATTTTAATAATATTTATTATATTTAAAAAATTATTTTAATTAGTTAAATATAAATTAATTAATACCATATTTCTATATTTATAGTTGAAAAATGGAAACATTACTCTTGCATGTGTACGGCCTATAGTCTCCAGGATTATAACATAGTTACTTTTTCAAAACCATATATAATAATTCGATTTAATAATATAATTTATTTATAAAAATGATAAATATTTAATTATAATAATTTTAGATATGATAAAATGAATAATTAATTTACCATACTCAACCTACCAATGTCATCTTGAACTAATGAACTAAATATCGTCAAAATATTTGATGTTAACTTAAAAAATTAAGTAATAGTTATAAAATGGAAAAAACAAAATCAAATGAATAATAAAATTGAAAATTGTTAAAAATAATGTAAATAATTTACATAAATTTATTATTCATGAAAATAAATAATTTACTTAATGATTCATACTCATGGTTTGAGGATCTCATTTAAAAATATTCTTTTAAAGTCAACCTTCCCAAATTTTTTATTCCATGTCAATGTTTTCAAAATTATTTTATGAATATTAAAATATAAAAAAATATTTATTCATGATATTTTATGTAAATTTTTACATTATTTTAATTGTTTTTAAAAATTATAATTTCTTGAAATATTTCTAGTTTTTTTATAAAAGATAAAAATAATATTATATTTTAATATAAACATAGACAATTACTTTTCCTCCCAATATAACCATTTTGATTTCTCTACAATATTTCATGTTTAAATTACAGATAAAATATCATTCCCATTTTTGGGTATTTTGATATTGAAAATGTCTTTTTTGAAAATAAATTACTTTTGAAACACCATGAAATATGAAGAAAAGAATTTTGTATTCAATAGAATATGTGATATGAAACACTAAAATTAAAAATCCATAAAAATATATTTTTTAAAATTTATCGTCTTCGATAACTCATGGAACATGCATACCTGAGTATAAAATTAAAATAATATAGTTTAACATTATATCATATCTAATAAAATAGTAGGTATTAATAGTACTAATTAAATTATGAAAACTATAGTTCTCTATTTATCATAAATAATATAATAATTACTTAAAATAAAAATAAATGTTTTATAAAAAACTATATTTATTCTAAAAGTCAGTTTTGTCACAGTTTGTGAACATAATTCAAAACTAGTTTTTAAATATTTTAGAAACATTATTTTATAAAATTAATTAAAATTTTTAAATAATAAAAAACTATCTAATGATGATATTTTTTGGATTTTTCTGAATTGTTAAATTTTTTGATGAAAATTGCAACACAGTTACTTTTATTTAAAATTATTTTTTCATTTAACTATTTCACAAGGATATATTAAATTTGAGAATTATTTTCAAGTTAAATTAAATTAATTATATTATAATTTAACTATTTTAGGTCATTTTAATAAAATATATATAGAATATTTATATTAAAACTTTTTATACTTAAGGGAATTTTCTCATTGAATCCCAACTTTTTTATCACGTGTTTATGTATAATTTTAAATTTGATTATAAACATTATGTGAAATGAATTTATAAATGTTGAATCAATATTTGGAATCATAATAAATTATAATATCCAATATTATGAACTTAATTTTTGATCATTATTTTTAGTAATAGTTGTACTAATTAATAACCACGATAATGGTAAAAATAGATTTATCGGGTGCTGGTTAATCTATGAAGATAATGGTTACAAATTTCCAACTAAAATTTAAAATCCCATTTTTTCACATTAATATTTTATCACCATTAAATTTCTATTATAATTCATTTTATGTCTTTTATAATGATAAAAATCTAGGTGTAATTTATTATCTTTAGAAATTCAATGTGTGTCATCTGCCCCACCTATAAAAGGACACCACTCTCTTCCCCTATGTAGAGTACCAAATATATTTTTCATGGAAACAATATACCCAAATAATATATTTAACCTCATACCAAAATCATATAACATTTTTTCTCATAAATTCATCATATTAAGGATTTTGGTGCAAACTTAAGGATGTTTTCTGAAGAAGTGCTGTCATTATTGAATGAGATTTTTTTTTCCACATATAGAAAAAATTATCAAAACCTACATATATAATAACCACATTGTATTAAATAAAATAATATATTATTTTGTTAAATTCATAACTTATGTCTCTTTCCTATTTCGTCAAATGGGAAACGAAACTGTCGAATGTGTGTATGGCTGACTACTGCCTCTTTGGCCAATGTAATACATTTTTCATAACTACATTTCATGGATTCATATAAATATGGATTAAAAAACATATTCTAAATTAAATATATTAATATAATTTTATAATTATAAGATCACAAATGCTTTTTTATGTTCTATTCTTTTTAAAATATGATAACATTTATCGTGTGTAAGGTAGATAACTGCCTCGCAATGTGATGTGATTTTTTTTCACTTATATTTTGAATTTATTGTAATTAAGATAACTTTTTTGAATATATAATATATATTAGACGATATTGAAACTAAAATATTAATTCATCATACACTTTCATACCCTTTCACTAGTTCTGTAATTAATAACATCGCTGATGCATACGTATAACCTACTATCTTCACAATGTTATTCAATCCACTCCCTATGATTAAATATAAATAATTATTTTAAAAGTGTATCTAATTACAAATAATTATATTTTTAGAATCATTAAAATTTTATAAATTACGGATATATATAACCTATACCCATGAAACTAAATAATAAGGAAAAGACACACATAAGAAATCATGGAAATTAACACCAAAAGTAATGAAAATAATAAATGATTAATAGTGAATGAGTGATAAGTAATTATAGGAGAATGATATATGATTATTCAATAATAATATTGTTCTAGAATAAAATAAAAACATTCTTAAAACCATTATACATTAGGATTAATCATGTTCAATGAAAAGGAAATGTGAAGTGTGGTACTTCATCTCGATTTTTCTTTATCGATTCATATTGTAATATCATGCACCTAATATATTTGATATCGTGTATGTAATGACCATTTTACTAGTAAATTCATAAATAATTCATAATTAATTGTATTTTACAATTCAATTTGAATTAATTAATCCCATGGAATTTTAGTTGATAATTACAAAGAGGTACATAATTTCATAACTCAATTTCTATTAATTTAGTTATATTACTTTTTTGTTGTCTTTGATATTCCCAGAATATATATGTAAATAATTTATATTATTTTATATTTTAATTAAATTATTTATATGGACTTCAATGTGATAAACATAATATATTCTTTGATTAATTATCACTTCAATTTTATGATTTTGTAAGGGTTTGTTAACAATCTCATTTTGAATGGAAATTTTTATGATAGAATTTCAATTAAATGAAATTATTTTATCATTGGATAATAAAACCCTTTAATATTCTTGACCTATATTTATTAATATAATTTTCAATTAATATTTCCATTCTATACTCCTGGGTACATAAAGGGATTATGAAAATTCTATTAATAAAATATGAATTTATTTCTCTTTTTAGGAAAAAATAGTTTTTCATCTAAATCAACTTTTTTAGAAAATGTTTTCAAAAATGTTTTTAAAATCCTATAAATTACTAAAGAAATAACTTTTTATGAACGTTTTAATTTTTCAAAAATTGTTTTTATGGAATAAACTTGTCACATTCCCAATGAGGTGATTTTTATCATTTTTAAAACAGTGTCAAAGTATGGTTTTCTAACATATACATCATGTAAAAATATTTTCTTCCATCATGTCCATTCATTTAATTAATGCTAACTCTTTAAAGATTAATATATTTTTTAAATAATAAAATGTATTTCATAATATTTTGAAAATTGTTAGTTTTTAAATTTTATTTTCATTGTAAAAATTATACTTTCTTCAACATTGTTTTAAAGATATTTTAATTGTATTTCTATTCTTTAATGAAAAAAACCGTTATTTTATATATACTCCACAAGAGATATAATGAATTGACAAGATAACTAATATTATTCTAGAGTTTTACCATTATTTTGTAAAATGTTAGTATTGATATTCACTTCCATGATTAATTTTCATTTTCATTAACATTACATAGAATTATTCACATTACTATGATCATTAGACATTAAATTTATTCTAAATATCGTAATTATTATTCATGGATATGCTTGTTAATTAAAATCTATATCATTTATATATTTGATGTATTTATATGAATTTTAGTTTATTGATTGTGGAAATATTAAAAGCCATTATTCTTTATTATCTACATATATTTAATGGTAAGTTATATTAATCATAAATTTAATAAATTATTTTATATATGAGAAATGATTTGTAAATGACGTTATGGGTGCGGTCGTATTATAGATATTCCCTCATGGAATCCATAGTCTTATTAGATGAATTAGTATACTATCCTTAGTTAAATTGGTTTTTTATGTATACAAACCTATCGTTTTTAAACCGAGTCAAAAAAGGACCTTCCAGTCTAGGTATCATGATTTCTTCGATCATAACATCCAATAATTATGAATTTCCTTCACTAAGAATTTAATTATTATTATTCATGAAATTTTCTTAATGATATTATCTCTACATGAATTTAGTTCTTAGTTTATTGATTAAATATATTGTGTTTTAAATTATTTACCATAAAATATTTTTTATTCCTTACCTAGTTATGATAGCCATTTGATTGATTAAATGGAATGTGTCTTGAGTTATTTAACTAAAATATTCATTTTTCAAGTTTTTTTTAAAATATAATACCTGTTTAGTTATTTAATTTTATGTTATTATTCTTATTAATTTATGATTGATTCCTTGGTACTTAAAAATTATTATGAATTTAATATCGGTTTAATTTTTTTTTTCATTTACAAGGATTCCAATAAGTGTACTATAAAATATGTGTAACTATATTCCAGAGGGGACAATGATATTGTAAAAAAAACATTTAATTTTTGTTCACAAATTAAATATGTGAATCGTGTTTTTTTCTCGTTTCCCATGAATACTAAACAATTCAATTATTCAAGATAAGATTCCTTCTATCTTTTTCCCATGTAATACATTTGGAAACTTTATCTGGGTTTCGGGTGTCAGGGTCATTATAATTGGTATGAGTGGATTTTTATTATAAACATTGGAAACTATAGTCTTGAAAAAATAATTTTGGGAACATAAAATTATGATAGAATTTGAGTACAAGTATAGAATATCATCTTAATGTTTTGGTAAGGTAGATATTATTCAGGATTTCATGGATATAAATCCTTATCTAGATACTGCAAGTGGGTGTGGTTCTATAATATATGTACCGATGAATAAAAACCAAAAGGGTGTGTTGATCTTGACATGATAAATAGATAGTTTACAATAACATTCCTTACCATGCACTTGGTTTAAAACTCCCAAGGGATATGGATAGGATAATTCACATTATCATTATAAACCACTATTATGTATTAAAATAAATGATAATAATGGACAAACTAGGTTAAAACATAGATGAAATATAATGAAAGTAATTTTCCCTCAATTATATATCCTGTAAATGATTATATGGTCTTCCCATTATGATTACTGTTTCTCGCAATATGCGTTTCAGTTTTCGTCAATGGATGGAATTCAATGGAATGTTAATAATAATTAGTGACTATAAAAAACTAAATTGTGTTATATATGGAGTGAAAGATATCAGGATAATGAATAATTATTTATCCAAAAAATATTATAAATAACCATACCTTAACAAAATCTCAGACTCACAAAGGAAGTTAAGTATGTAGTTTTCTAAGAGCTTGAGTACTAGATACCATGTAGGAAAGAAGGATTAATCAACTCCATATCATAAATATGGAAAGAGACTATAATTAAAGTGTCTCAAAGTAATTGTAAAATGTTTTATTTGTGAATTAAAAGGGCGTAAATCAATAAATTTTCAAAGAAAAATGAAGTGTACTACTGAAGGATATAAATCTATTCCTAGGAATCCATTTGTTGTTAGTTATTTTAAATATGGGGAACCTAGGAATTACTTAAGTAAATTAAATACTCAAATTGGTAACACCTGGATTAAGTATGGACCTATGTTGAAATAAAACAGATGATGTATTTTTGTATTGGGGTTCAAGAATTAAATTCTAGATGAATTATTACCAATGGTATTTGGGGGATAATAAATTAAAAACATCTATATATTGTGTTAAATTTTTGAATAATATATATGTATTAATTAATATTAGAGTTCTGGATACAATCATAGATTTATGAGTTTAATTATTATCATAAGTTAAAATTTGTAAACACACCATTTAAAATGTTTTATGGTAGGAATGTCACATGATAAAGGATATTTTTTGGAATACATTTTTATTAATACAACCTATTGGTTTAGTATATCAATATGTTATTTGAGGAAGAATACCATTTCATTTTATGGACATAAGATTAATGGTATCGATTAACTTTAGGGATTATCTTATCTTTGATGTTATCGTGATTATGTTCCATCAAAATTTTCAAATTAAATAGGAATTATATTAATAATCTTTAAGAAAAAAGGATATACTACATATCGACTGAAAACTCATCATGTCTGGTAAGGTCGTAGGGATTGAACCCAAAACTGAAGGATGAAATTTTTTTAATGACCACCATAAGTCAACTTGATATCCAAGTTAATAAGTTATTTATTTTAGTTAAATGATTTCAAAAACATATATTAATAATGAACATGTTGTATTACTTTAGAGGTTTAAATGTAAATGTATTATATTGGATTAATTATTATAACCATTTTGTTTTAAGAAAATATTTAGAGATATATAGAAATAACTTTCACTATTTTAATGAACTTTTTATATTTTAAAAGTGAATTTGAGGGCTTCAAGCATAGAAAATCCCTTTTGGATATTAATTAGTTATAGTAATCCATGTGTTGAAAAATTATTTAAGAATGACCAAAGGATGAAATTGTGATTTTAAAATAGGAATGTATCAAATATATATATATTTTCTTATACTCATAGAAAGTAAAATAATTCCTCCAAATTATGGAATAAATATTGAACTAAATATGGCATCCTATTACATTTATATCTGAGGAATCAAATGACATTTTATAAATTCAGTGATTTATAGTTTATGAGGTCCTTAAAATTCCATTGACTATTAACATTCTTGGGAAGAATGACCGTTATAAATATCTATAATAATTTATGTTTTTCTGAAATGTCCATATATTTAATTTAGACTAATTTTCTCCTATAAGGAAACCTATTTATGTCTTATTTAATATAACCTTTTTTACTTCGCTTTCTCCCTTATTACGAGGTTCTTTTAGTCACACTTGATTTATTATTGAAATATACAACTTTTAGGGTCAAATTGTTCAAGGTGTATAGAATGTAACACCCTGTAAAAATGAAATAAGAACCATTTTATTTTATTGTATATGAAACTCACAATATCATGCATAAAAACCCATGAAATAGTTTTTCAAATTTTGACTCTTTGATAGCTTGAGAAACACACAACCCTGAGTCTAAATAACCCATAACATAGTATACCATTATAAGATAAAAGTAAAATTTAATGTTATGAATAGTATTAACTAAAAATTTAATATCATGGTACCCGATATCATATAATTAAAATAACAATCATTTAAATGTATAATAAAAAATATTGTTTTCAATGGAAAATTATTATTATTTTAATTATTTAAAAAGGAAAAATGAAATTATTAATATATTTTAAAGTAAAATTAGTTTAATTATATATCAATTTAACTATTTTAGGTTATTAGAGTCAATTTTATTATTTATTTGAATATTAAAATCTTCTATAATAATAATATTGTTCTCATTGAAACACTACTTTTTCATTGCGCATACGAGTTTAATTTTGTATTGGATTCTTGAACTTATGTAAATAGAATTTTAAAAAATGGATATAATTTTTTTTTCATCATTATAATTTGTTTTATCTCATATGGTTGGTTTAATTATTAAATGTTATGAATAGTAAAAGTAGTAAAAATTAATTTCCATGATTATGGTAAAAACAGATTTACCAGGGGAGAAAACTAAGAAGATATTGGATAAAAAGAAATAGATACTTTTAGAAAGAATATAGGATGGAAATATTTTGACCTTAACACCTATAAGGGTTGATAAAGATCCATTTTCATTCTTTTTTAATTGTAAAAATGTGGTCATAATTGATTCATGTCAAAAAATCTATTTATGTATTCTCCCAAACATATAAAGGAACACTCCCCTCCTCCCATATTCAAACTCCCAATGAAATTTGGATAAAGAAATACCTAGAAAATCCCATCATCAATCCCCTAAAAACATCATATATCCATTTTCTGATAAAAAATAAAACATAGGAATGCTTATGGTGAAATCCAAAAGAAGATCTTCGAAGAAGATGTAACATTTTTAAACGATCTTTTTTATTTTGTTCCTTTTTCAACCTAATTAAAATATTATTAAATAATTATTATATAAAATAATAGTTATATTACATATAATGATATTTTATTATTATATGGTAATGAACTATATCATTTTCCTCTTCCATCAAATGAGAAATGAATCTGTCAATTGTGTGTACAGAAGACTACCGCCTCCGGAATCAATGTAAATAATTTTCGATCTCTGCATTTGAAGGCTGAATATAATTATGTATTTAAAAAATTTAAATTTAAATTATGATATTATTATTCATTTATAATTATAACATCACATATATCTTCTTATATTCCATTCTGTTCAATATACGATAACATTTCTCATGTGTACAGTAGACTACCACCTCATGAAGTGATTTGTTTCATTTTTTACATACATATTACATATAATGTAATAAAATAAAATTTAATGAATATATGTGAAATATAGTATATTATTTTAATTTGTAAAAATTAATATATCTCACAGTTCCTTACACTTTGACCTATTAAGGGGGTGAGAATGTCGCTTTTGCATGTGTACAGTCGACCAAATCCATTAATCGATCTGATCCATTCTAATTTTTAAAATTTAAATAATGATTATATAATTGTATTCAATAATATAAAATGATATTTATAAAATTAATATCATTATTAATATGATATATTTATATCCTATGCCAATGATCCATAATATTCATGAAAAAATAGGCATGAGAGAACATGGCAATTAACACCTGAAACAATGAAAATAATGAAGGATTAATAAAGAACATCTGATAATATGTTTTAATAGGATTATAAATGTTATTATAAATATGAATATGGTTTTGGTATAAATTAATATAATGGTTCATACCATTATACATAAGGTTAAGGTACGTTTAACCAAAAGGAAGCATGAGGTAAGTGACTTCATCTCAATTTCTATTCATTAGAGAATATTGTAATGTTACATGCCTAATTTCTTTTAAATAGTGTGTAAAATTACCATTTTTCAATTAATATCATGAATCCATTCATAATTTATGATATTTTAGGTTTTAATTTAAATTATTTCTTTGAAGGGGAATTGACTAGAAAATTACCATGTGGTAAATAATTTCATAACTCAATATATTTTACATGAGTTATGTTACTTCTTAATTATATTTGATATTACAATATTATTTGAGTAATAATTTTTTAATATGTTATGTTTAATTTACAATATTTTATATGGATTTAAGTGTGACTCATAAAATATATTCATTTATTATTTCTGACATAAACATTAGGATCTTTGTAAGGGTTTATCTCAGATTTTCATTTAAATAAGGATTCTTGAATTTCCATTGAAGGAAATTATTTGATCATTGGGTAATGTACCCTTTTAATTTTTTTCATGGTTTATTCATGAATTTTTAAACTAACATTATCATTAATTTATCATTAATTGGTACATATAATTATACAAAAAATGTTTTTAATAAAAAGTCACTTAATTTATCTCTTCAGTTGAAATAATTTTTCTTCCCAACCCATATTTTCTGAAAAAATTTATCTATAAATATTTTAAAATTATCAAAATGAATAAATAAAGAAATTTTAACACATCTTTTACTTTTTATAAAATGTGTTGAAAGAAATATTCTTGTCTATTTCTTAACACGGTTTGTTTTACTAATTTCAAAACACTATGAAATAATTGCTTTTTTATATAATACATGTAAAAATATCCTAAAATCTTAACCTTTCATTTATTTGAAGATTACTTTGAATGTTTAACATATTTTTTTAAATGGTTTTTCCTAATATTCAGAAAATTAAAATTTTTTAAAAATATTTTCAATGTTTGAATTATATTTTCCTCAATAATATTTTGAATGATCTTTATATGGTCTTTATATTCATCAATGAAAAAAAACCATTTATTTTATATATAATCCACTTAGGGAATATTGCATTGCTAAAATTATTATTCATCCTCTAGGTGGTTTATGGTTATTTTGACAATGTATAGTATTGAAATTCACTTCCTTAATTCATTTTTTATTATTAACCTTCATTTGAATTATTTACTTTCCTGTTATCATTGGAAATTTAATTTCCCAAAAATATCCACATTATTTATCATGGATATTATTATTTCTTAAACTGTATATCATTTCCACATATGGTGTTCTGCATTGGATGTTATTTGATTGAATGAGAAAATATTAACAATATGTATTATTTATTCGATACAAATATTTAATGGTAAGGCATATTTTTCAACAATTAAATCTATTATTCTGTACATGAATAATGATTTGGACATGCAGTTATGGATAGGGCACGGTTATAGATATCCCCTTATTGCATCAGTTATCACATGAGATAAAAAAAGTTGTCTAAAATTAGATTAATGGTTTTCTGGTGTATACCTATGCCTCAGTTTTAAACTATCTCATCGAAGGTATTGATTATATTATTTTCATGATGTCAGAGACCATAATGTGCAATAATTAATAATTTCCTTAGTTGTGAATTCAGTTGTTATTATCCATGTTATTTTCATAATTTTACAATCTTAACAGGAATTTAATTATCAGTTTATTGATTAAATAGCCTGAATTTTTTGTTATTTACCTACCATTGTGAATATGTATTATCTACATATTATAGACATGTAATTGATTAAATTGAATAGGTTTATTTATTTACATCACTATATTTATTATAATATAAAAATTATTTAAATGACCTCTGTACTCAGTTATTTATCTTCCCATGATTATACTTATTTATTCATGATATCTTTGGCTGAAATTAACTTTTAATGAGCATGTGATCTCACCCACATATTTTTATTTCTCAAGAATCTATAAAGTGTAATAATATGACATAAAATTATATTAATGAGGGAATGATGATATAATCAATAAATGTTTTAATTTGTTTTTTAACATATAATATGGAAATCATGTATATTTCTTGTTTTCTAAGCCTACTAAACTATTTAGTTCTTTAATAGGTGATTACCAATATCTTCTTATAATATAATAATGTATGAAACTGATAATTGGTTACCACAGTCAGGATTATTATAATTTTCATATCCGAATTTTTTTTTCACATGAGGTTATAAGAGATTTTCAAGGTTTTAATAAAGCAATAATACTCAGACATTGTTATGAAGTGTTGATCCCAATTTTAGATTATTAGTGAACCCAATATATATTATTAAATTGGTGTGGCCAGATTGCGCTCCAAATAATTGGGTAATTATTATGTTCTATAGATAATTATAAAAGAATTTTTCTGTATGGTTATTCGAAAATTGTAATGGTTTTGCATGAGTTTTAATATGAAGATGCACCAATGTACATATATTAATTTTCTATAAATTCTAATGAGTATTCATGTATTTTTTTTATAATCAAAGGGAATGATAAATGATATTTTTAAAAGAAATATTATTCCCATTATTAGTAAAATTTTATGTTTTTATGAAAAGGGATTTCTTGTATTTTATGGATTTTTATTGTATTAGCATATTTATTCATTTTATTCCTTTTGGAAATCTCTTTATGATCATCCAAAATTTTAAATTGTTTTATAGGATTTGAAAATTGGTAACTGAAATGAAGAATTTAAGATGGAATTATATGATATTTGATGATTACAATGTTACATCGACAAAAATGAGTTTTTAAAGATTGGATTATTGTAGATGAAATATGGAGGTTATAGTGGGAAGGCACCAAGTGGAAAATATCCATCCAAATCAATAACCAAAATTGTTGTAATAGGAACTCTCTAGTTTTTTTGTTGACATTTATAATTTAACGCAGGATATAAATAGTGGAGGAATACACGATAGTGAGAATATAGATATACCACATGGAAAAAGGACAATAGTAGAGAATTTAATGAGAAAACATCCTCCAACATTCAGTGGACCTTTGGACCCAATGGTAGATGAAGGCTGAATCAATGCCCTGAGAAATATATTTGAAGTTAGGGTTGTTTGGATCGTCAAAATATTACCCACACCATATATAATTTTAAATGTGAATAAAATAAACTGTGGTATTTGATAGAGAGTTCAAAGGGGAGAGACGGTATTGATTCCATTTAATGGTGAGAATATAATATTTTCTACCTTGAGAAATATTTCCCAATGATAGTTTGACTCGATATGGAGGAAAATACCTGGATTTTATGTAAAATGAGGAAACATTTTTTGGTATATATGAATAAAATTTTACAGGATTAATATGATATGTACTATATTATATCTACAATCATGATGGTATGATTAATTGATTTTACTATTTAAAGAAACCAATATATCTAAGGTAATTACCTTCTTATGAATTCAATAGTTATTAGAAAACTGTTCTCGATGCTGATAATATAAAAAATGGTGTTTTTTGATGATCATTCATTCCATGAAAACCAGAATATATAAAATTTCTGGATTGAAGGAAATGGGGAATCATTTATCAATGAAATATAGAGGTATGAAAATAAAGTTATCATCTTGTGAAAAGTGTGATAAAAGGAATCATGGGGAATGTCTAGAAAATTATATAAAGTATTTCTTATGTGGAATATAGGGAAACATTTCTCGTGGTGGAAAAGAAAATAGTATCGAACAATCATTGAATGGGTTAACTAATATAAATACATAATTGAGATGTTTTAATTGAAATTACTTTGGGTATTGTGCAAGTAAGTGTCCGAATACAGTTACTCAGGATAGAAACGATCAAGATGGAAATCAGAATGGTGTGGAAAAAATATTCCCTACTACTATTGTTTATGTAGGGGCATCTAATAATTTTGGAAAAGTTATGTTACTCATTTATTTAAATTATTCCAATATTTAGTTCAACACTAGATCATTACATTCATTGATTTTTGAGTAATTTAAATTTAAATTTTTAGTATCCCCACATGAAATTAACAAATATATTATTATAAAAACATCATGTAGAAGTATTAATGAATCAATTTTTATAAGAATCATAATATTTTTATTAGTGGGATGGTATTCTATGAAAATCATGTTGAACTAACCATGGTATAGTTTTTTTCTTTTAGGTATGGATTGGATTTCTATTTATCATGATAAGATAGATTTTATAGCCAAAAATGTTTTCTACAATTATATCATTCCTTTTATTACCCACCATGAATTTTAGAAATTTATTAGGTATCAGCGTGAATGTTACCTTTCTCATGTTGTTTAAAATAATTAAACTATTCAAATTAGTGAAGTGTTAGTAGTTAATGAATATGTGAAAATTGTTGGATTAATTTCTCAGTATTATTCCTTATCGAGAGTTTTAGTTTACCATTTAATATGTTACTAGTTCAATGCCAATTTAAAATCCCCATAATATAATGGACCATGGAGTACGTTTGAAACTGTAAATGGAATTATAAAATATTCTTAATAAAGGTTTCATTCATCCACAAAAAACATGTTGCGGTGATTTTGATTTTTTTGTCAAAGAGAAAGATGGATCAATGTGTAATTAAATTAATTATAAATTTTAAATATCATATTTTCATAGAAAAATAATGTTTTTCAAAATATTGATTATTTATTGGATCGCATCTAGGGAGTGTAATGATTTTTTACATTTACCTGTGGTTGGGGCACCAGAATTCATGGTGAATGAGTCTGATATTCTAAAGACTTCATTTCATAATATATATGAGAAATATGATTTTTTTATTATCTTTGGGTTATCTAATTTACCATATATATTTATGGATCTTATGGATAGACTCTTAGATGAATATTTGTATATGTTTGTGGTTGTGGTTATTAGTGAAATATTTTTGTATTCTAAAATTCATGAGGATCATGAAAAGAAAACTAATGATTATTTTGAAAACCTTAAATAAAAAGAAACTATATAGAAAATTTAATATGTGTGATTTTTTGTTGTGATAAATTTCTTTTCTCATGAATAATTTTTTTAAATATGGAATATCATGTAACAACCCGCATCGTCACATGTTGTGAAAATTAATGAAAATTTGAGTATTTGTTCTATTCACTATTTTTGGTGAAAATAATAATTTATAGTATTATATGATCTTAGAAAAAACTATTTCCACTCTATTGGTCATATAATAGGTTTTTTAACATAGGAAATGTGTTTGGAAGTATTTATTTCCATTTGAATTTCAACAGAATTTTTAATATTTATTTAATTAAAAATTAATTTATTTATGTGTATTCATTCGATCATATAAATTAAAAGTAGATTCATATTGATATTAATTATCATTGGTTGATTTCGAAATTAGGGATCATTTATTGGTTGGTTATAACCTTTTATCAAGTTCTAGGTCAAGGTTTAGGCCCATTTTATTTTACTTTTATTTTTTCCTTTTCTACTTATTCTTTTTTTATTCATTTATTTTTTCCCACATGGATTCTTGAACATGCTCATGTGGATTCATTTTTTGGTGTCTTTATCTAATATAGATAGAGGTTGAGAGAGATAGAGATAAATATATAGAAAGATAAGTGGGGGAGAGGGAAAGGAGTAGGTGCTTCCACAAATCTCGGGTCATTCCATGTCATTGTGTTGTAACTAAAGATTGAAGATAGGTGGGAAATGTTAGTATTTTTAGGTCAACATTGGATCGTCTCATTTCTTTATCTATATATCCCTATAGTTTAAGTGTTTTTATTTACATTTATATGTTATTAGGGACCCCTAATGGTTCAATATGTGGTTTTTGGAAAATTATAATGTTTCAGACCATTTCTTGGGATTAAAGAATGGGGAAAGGTATATAAATGAATAATTCTTAAGGGAAAAGTTTTTAGGTGTTTTTTCTATTTAGGGAATATGAGTTTTTGGAAAATCTATGCCATGTGATCGAGGGTACATGCAGTGTAGTAGGATTCTGGTGTGTGGCCGAGTAGTCATCTAAACACCCCATGTGGGTTCACATAGGGATGTAGAATACATGACCAGTCCCCATGTGGGGTGCATGTGGTCTTAGAATACACACCCAAGTAAAGTATGCGACCTTGTAAATGGGAGTGTACCATGCAGGGTAACACATTATGTATATGTCGTACACACCATGTGATCATGCATTTTATATACTGAATGGAGCTAGGGTACATAGGCAGGTAACCATGTGGGGGTATATACCATTTAAAATTACTTCATGATATTTAATTTTGAAAAGTACATTCCATGTGGACTCTAACACATGGCTAGGGGAAGGGTTTGGAAAACAAAAGTGTACCCTAAATGAATAAAATATATTTTTCCTTGGTTATTTTTTTTTGTTTTTTCACCCAAAGACATAATTGTACTATTGATTAGTATGTTCTGTGTTTTTCTCACATAGATAGATATGGATGAATTCTTTCCTCATTTAGAGGTTTTTTTGATATACTTTTGGATTGTGAGAGTTATGTAGGTGATTTTACATACATTTGGGATTCAAAATCCACATGGGGGTTGGATTGTTTACTGTGAGGCACCAATTATGGTTGTATTCTCAATGATCTTACTAGATCAGATATTTCATGGATATCTAGTTCAGGTTATTTGTATATATTATGGTAGTAGTGATTCAATTGATCTCTGTTGAGATCATTTTTTTTACCTGCATGTTTGGATGTGTATCTCAAGGTCAGAGAAGCTGAGTTTTATCTTTTATGTTTAGAAAAAAGATATATTAAAAACTTTTGGATGTGATAATGAATTTGGATGAAAGTTATATATAGTTATCATTGATCTTCTAATATTTTACTAAGGGGTTCTTGAGGATATCCTTTTCTGGAATTTTTCTGATAATGAAATTTGTGGTTTCTATATTAGGTTGTTGAAAAAATCCATATGGAATGTTTTGTTTTGGATTGTGTTAAGGAACCCTAATGGAGGGTCTCCTACTTTTCAGGCGATCAGGAGGACCATTGTGAATAACCCAGTTGGAGAGCTTGTGATTTTGGATTCTTGTTGGTTGCATTATTGATTGAGCATCACTTGGAGGCCACTGAGTTCCATTTGGGATGTTTTAGCACTTGGCATGTCACACGATTTTGGTTGTGCTATAGGGCCCCACATAAGGAATCCTTCTATTTATATGGAATTTGGGATGGTTGGGTTTGTTTCTGTGGGTGTGGCATAAGGGATTGTGTGCAGCAACAGAGTCCCATGGTGTAGATGGATTTATGTTATGGCCTCAAGGATTGAGGTAGTCCTAAGACTATTTTGACCATGAGGTAGGTGATAGAGAGATTGTGGTGGATATTTTGTATAGATTTTTTTATTTATATGGGACCATGAAGGGATATTTATTATTTTCCTAGAGTGGATTGGTGCTGATATATTTTTTGATTGGACTGTGGGTTCGATGTTGGATTTTCCCATGTACAGTTGGACTTTGGTCATGAAGATTGAGGTAGTTTATGTTCAGGATTGTTGGTTGAGTAGGATTACATGTGGACATCAGAATAGGGGAATTATCAATAGGTTGTGATCTTGTTCTATCATCCATTGGGAGGTTGTTTGTAGATATGATTATTAAGCTAATGGATTATTTGGATGAGAGAAACCACCATCTAGTTGATTTTTTTTGCAGACTAGTGTGGCTTCGGGCTCATGATGTGGTGAGGAACTCACTTAGTGGGTTTTTCGGGATAGGGTTACCTTTTCATTCATGGGGTTCTAGATGATGTGCGCTACTGAATTTTTATGGATACCTTAGGAAATTTTATTTGGGTGATTATATTGTGCATTACTTTTATGTAATATTATCAGGTTTGAAGAGTATTATAGATTAATTGACCTACATTTTCTCTTTGATAGTTTAGATCCTGATAATGGATTCCAATATATTCTTATATGTTATTTTTCATGTGGACACCTATGGTTACACCTTATGGTCTTACATTTATGCTTATTTAATTTATACGTCTTGGATCACCCATGTTGATGTGGCATATTTTCCAGTTGTCGTGTGAATCATTAAGGCATGTTCTATAAATAATCTAGTCTGGGAATATCACCACTTCATACATTTATTATGACAACATATCATAGATACACCATTGGTGGTGGCCATCAATGATTTATTTCTCACCCATTAAATGTTCACATTGGTGTGAATTCAAAACTAATTTCTATTTTTATGTTAGATAATATTTAAAATGATAGTTAGTGATGAGGCCCAATGTTGCTGAATTAAGTGGAACTGTTGATGTAGATTTTGATGATTGGCATATTGTAGATTTAGTGTCGAGGTGTAACAGCCCGAGATTTTATGAAAAATATTTTTTTTTATTTCACTAATGTCTTGTGTTGTACGCTACACCAAAAGGAGCTTGCACAACATGCATCCTTGACTTGCCTTGCATTACACGCAATCGCAACCTTCCTCGATAGCGTGTGTGGTACGTAATACTGAGTTTTACGAAACAACGATATGCTATTAAAATATTATTAAAACTAGCCGTTATGAATAGTAATAACCAGTTTTTAAATTTTAGAAATTTTAGCTCTCAAAATGGACTTCATTTTTGGATTCGGAGAATCGAATTTAGCCTAAGGTGAAATTTTGGTACTTTTCGGATAACTTTCATTTTCTGATGAATAGTGAAAATTACTAAATTATAATTAAAAACAACTTTTTTAATCGAAATAATTAATAGTGATAAATCATTAATTTGAGTGGTTTTAAAGTATATTTAGAATATATTTTTACAATTTAATACAATGTTGGTCATTGGATGTAATTTCACCTTTAAACTAGACATAAACAAGTGTCAATCTTTTGATAGATATTGTTTCTTAAAAACAGGCTATTTGTTTTAACAGCGGGATTTAATTACAAAATTAATTAATGCAACTTTTATGTTATGAATTTGGTAAAAGAGACTTCATTTTTGAATTCGGAATATGAAATATAGCTTGGGATGAAATTTTGGCATTGTTCTGAAAAACATCAATTTTTGATGAATAGTGAAACTACTAAGTGGTAGTTAAAAAAACTGAATTTTTCATAAAACTTAATTTTACCGCTTCTGTGAATGGAATTTCAAAAATCCGAGAGACACGGTTGATGTCAGTAAGTAAAATGTGGTTCAATGAGATGAAAATAATTTTTGGTGAATAGTAACTTTTTACTTTTATTTACCACGGTTAAAAGTAAATAGGGTAATTAAGGGTAAAAATGATATTATTATTACCCTAACACATGTCCTAATTCTATTGGACAAGTTTAATTCGACCAAAAACAAGCTTAGAAATAAAAAATGACCATTTAGGCCCACTTGGATTAGATTAGGACATTTATTATTATTTAATTCAAAGAAGAGTTAAAAGAGTCAAAATCAAAGTTTATTTACTAAAAAAATTTTAATATAGGGTTTTACATAAGATAAATTCGATTTTAAATATTCATTAGAAATCTAAAACGATTTCCTACATGATGGTATTTTATTTGTAATTTTTAGACATCAAATAAGTTAATTAATTTATGACACAAAGATGATGCAGTAATTATCTTATTAATGAAATATTGACATAATTGATGTTATAAACACCAAACTAAATATAATTTGAGTCTTTTTATGAATTACACTAATTTTATAGGTTACTATGATATATTAGTGTTGATTTAATCAACTTGTTTCGAACATATAATTCTTTTATGATTTTTACAAAAATCATGTATCAAATAGTGTCAAAATTGACACAAAATAGTTTTTAAATCATATATTATTTTATTTTATTCCTAAAAATCTAAGGTTCGGACAAATGACTTAGATAAGGATATATGTATTAATAATATACAATTTGGGGTTCGTTTGGCATGTTATAGTAAGTTTATTAACCATATAATGTAAGAAAACAAAAAGACATGGTAAAAGTTAAATTATTTAACTTAGAGTTAAATCTAATTGATAAGGTTAAAATAATAACCTAAACTTGTCTAAATCTTATTGGTTGATAGGATTTAGATCCATCCCCACTTTAGCTTCGAAATAAGACCCTTTGGAACCATTATAAACCGATTTTGACTTTAATATAAAATAATATTTTAAGATATTCCTAAGGTGCCCCTCTCCTCCCTTATAAAAGGACACCTCCTCCCCCTCCTCCTCACACCAATTTAAGCACTCAAGCTCGGCCAACCCCTGCCAAAATCTCTTCTCCACTTCCCTAGAAAATCCTAGAGGTTCTGGTCTTCCTCAAAGACCAATTTTAGTGCCCTAAGAGGAGGTCTCAAAGAGGCACTTCAAAGAAGAGGTAATTACCGTTACCAATTCTTTCATCTTTATTTCTTCTTCCACTTCTTCTTATTAGGTTGTTTCATTATGAAGTAATAACATCAGTATCACTCATATACTGATATGTTATTATAAGTATGAAACAACCCTATTTCACCATCTATCCATCCTATGGAAAAATAAATCACCACGCGTGCGTACGTACGGAATACCGTCTCCACGCCGTGGTGTAATCTATTTTCCACCACCACCTTACATGGATGGGTATAATGGTGTAAAGAATAACTATACATAGTTATTAAAACATCATATTGATTCTGATATATTGTATAATCCACTCCAATTCAATTCAATATTTATAGAAATGATATCATCGCTCGTGCGTACGTACGGACTACCGTCTCCACGACGCGATGAGATTCATTCTGCATGTTAACCATTTAAGAATGATTATAATGTATATATAAGAAATAATAATGAAATATATGACATTATAAAGCTACTGGATTTATGTATATATATACATATGTATGTCATCTACTTACTTCCATTTCAAGACAATAAGGAAAGGAAAACAACGTTCATGCGTACGTACGGACTACCGTCTCCATGAACGGTGTTTTTAATTTTATTTATCTACCTATTATATATATATATATATACTGAATATATATGATATATAAATCATATTTTATATTCTGTAAGTGAGTAAATCATGATATAAGTAATAATGATGTCAAGAACAACAAGTCAAAACACCTACGATAAATGAAACGATTTTACCCAAAACGCTTCTTTAACATGGAATTTACAAAAGAACGGTTAATATAATGTCATAAGTGAACCATATATGATATCATAACAATTAATATGATTCTGTAATAAGTCAATAACATGATTTAAATCATTATACAGGAGGTTCGGACACTTACAAAGCAAGTCGGACCTAAGGTAAGGGAAATATCACAATCTCATTTTTATCCGAGATTGTTTATTCGTAAGTATTTACTGGGGTATATTTTATCATCCACATCCATGTTTCATCAATATGTAATATTATTTCCATCCACCTAAAATTGTTTAAATCCATTTTTACCCTTCGGTGAGTTTTTAGTAATATGTACGAAAGGAATCTTTTGTCGTTTTTCGTACGAGGTACTTTTTGACTTTTCCGACAAAAGTACGAAGAATGTTTTTTTTAACTTATACGGCATGAATGGATTTCTAAAACATTATTTCCAAGAAGTTTCCTTTACAAGTTTTTAAGTTTATTTTTAATCAACTTCTTTTATTTTATAATTGTACGACATGTTAAGAAAGGAAAAGTATTTTTGAAGCAGAAAGGATATTTTCCTCAAGAATGAAGTTCAAGTATTTTATCAAAATTATTTTCCATCTAAGATAATAAAAGGGTTCTTTTTTTATCCCTATTATTACATTGGTTTGATTATGTTGTGATGGAAATATTTTTTTATGAATTCCTTTATCTTATATGAATTGATTTATGATGTCATGATGTTTCAAGAATCCCATTTTTGTTACATGGGTTATGCGATGATGTATGATTATGTGGCACACATAAGAAAGGATTCATTATAAGATGGGTGGGACCTATATCTCCCTCCAATGCATTGGGTAAAGATTTTATATCTCATGAGATAGACATGGCTGGAACGGAAAGTTATTTCGGTTCAGTGATACAGGACTGAAACGAGGAGTGAACTCGGTTCAGAAAGGGACTTTGTCCACTAAGATAGTCTTGGCAATGAGTCGTGACTAACAAGAAATGATTTTCTATGATTATGTGTGCATGAAACAAAGTTTCAAGTTTCATGTTATGATTATGGGGATCTCATTTTCACTTCTATGATTTATCCCATGTTATGATATTATGATCTCTTTTGCAGGTTAAGATTTCCAAAAGTTATGTTCTTATGTATATGATGTGATTGATATTTCTTTTGTTTACCCTTACTGAGCATTTGAGCTCACCCTTTTATTTTTTCTTTTCCCCAGGATATAAAGAAAGGTTTTTAGGTAAAAAAAAGGGAAGATCTTTATGGGAGATATTGAAGATCTTTCCCCACGATTAGAAGATTACGTTCCGAGTTTCCAAAGACACTAAACTATTACGATCCTTGTGTGTGTGTTTTCGTTATGTACTAAGTATTCCGCAAAAGTAATGTAATGTCCATGTACGATAAGCTTCGGGTCTCTACACGAGGAGACTATGTATGTCGCATCAATGGGTGTTGGTATAAGATCAATTTTTATTTATTTTTAGATTGTTTATTTTGTGTATGTGGTAAGACCAATGGGTGAGCAACTATAATATGTTTTTTACAAATTGAGTATGTATGAATGTATTATAGATTTAATTTATTATTTAATGGATTTTTTATTTTATTTATTTATTTAGTCTGATTTTGTTCCTTGTGTATGAGTTTGATTATTTTTCATTGGTATTTCACTCTATCCAGAGGGTATACTCTCCCTAAATTGCTTTATAGGCCCTCTCTGCAAGTCCACAACCTTTGGAATTTTGGGATGCATTCTTGAGGACTTTCGGTGAGCTAGTTGAGATGATGTGTCATGTAAACATGGGATGATTCATTACAAAAATGCATTAGGTGTTTTTTATTTTATGATTTGGGGAGTTTTTAGAAATGTGTTATAGGATTTTTTTCAGAACTCGAGATGGATATAAGACTCGTGTGTCTCAAATACATTTTGTAATATGAAATACATGTTTTAAAGGAACATAATTGTTTCTATGTATTTGTTTTTATATATTTTTGATATCACCAAGTATGGAAAACATGGGGTATTTGATTTATTGTTTATTCATTTTTTGGATATTGTCTGATGGGATAGTGACCGTTATTCTTCAATCATTATATTCATTTAGGATTCATAAAAAATATTCCATTATATAGTGTTTGAAAGTATATTATATTCGTATGATAGTTTATGGGGATCATTTGGTGAGCGGTTCACTGATGGAGGAGAAAATCCCTATTATGAGGGGTTTATGAAGACCTATATGGGTCAAAATTGGGCTCTAAGTTCTTTTTGGTGGATCGATGAGGGAAAATACACGTTAGGGATATTTGGATTCGACAAGAGTTTCCCTTAGTTATTTGTTCCCTTGAAGCCCAAGGTTTGAGTTCCTTGAGATGGAACTATTCATTTCATGTGTTTCGTATCATGTAATGAAGTAGGGAATGTGTTCCTATTATCATAGATTGATTATGTGGGTGTGGTTGTTCTTTCTTTAGTGTGGTCGTTGAGTTCAATTATTACAAGGATATTTATCCATTAGTATTCCTTGTTATTTAAAAGTGTATTACTAGGAGTGTTCCCTATCTTTTTAATGCCTTGATAGGGTATGTTTGGTATTTCTTCTGTCCCTTACCAGTTTTGGTCGCCCTTTCGGTAGTTTAGTGGATGCATAGTTGGATTCTTATGGGTTTGGGTCGATGATTATGTGTGGTTGATCTTGGCATGAGGGTGATGAATCAATGAAAATAAGAGTTCCATTTGTATATCTATTTGTGGAAAATGACCTATTTTAGGATAATTTCAAGTGGTATTAGGCACGTTAGACTTGTTTCATTTGGGAATGTACCATGTGAGTGTGATCCAGGTTGAAAATATTTGAGCTGTTTAAGGAAATAATTTGATATGAATTGCACCATATGTTGTTTCAGGTTGTGAGCATTACTTATTCATTTGTTGAGCATAGAGGTTGAGGGTTTTTGTGTTATGGAACTTCGGTGTGAGTGGTTTGTACATGTATACCCATTGTATCTAGTGATGAACATCATTTATGAAGTGTGGGTTTTCACACGAAATCAGGGTGATAATAACGAAATTCCAATGGTGGAGAGAATTATATTAGTCCTAGTTAATCAACTCACATGTTGGTATAGAGTTGGGGGAATATTGATACTGGTCATTGGATAGTAAAGATAACATTGGTTATGCTAGTGATTGGGTAAGATAATGGATATTGGTTATCCACTGAGGCTTCTTATGGGTGAGAAGCATTTGTGGCGGTGTCTTGTTTATGGCCTATGTCATCATAGGATGTGAATATCAGGGGAAATTTTATTTTTTTTTCACAGAAATTTCATAAGTTTAAAATATTAATTTAACATGTAATATGATGTCATATTTATTTTTTTACTATAATATTGGTCCTGTAATAGGGTTCTTTCCATAGGGTAGAAGTTTTTGTGGAAATTTGGTTTGTTCAAATTTTTACAGAATAATTAATGTTTAATTAATTAGATATTAATTTATTCATAAATGTTCCATAAATTATATATATTAAATTTATAAGAATATTGAGATTCTAACTCTTTGGTTGTCTCTATAGTGGGGGGTGTTTCCTCGGTGGGGAATAACATTGTGTGGGGTACCAATATCAGGCCTGAACGCCTATTTCCATTTTCTTTTTTCTTTTTAATTTTATCCCATTTTATTTTATTATTATTTTGTTTTTTCTCCACATTTTTATCAAAACTTTTCATGGGGATCCCCTATTTGATGTTTTTGGGTGAGATATTGAGATATTGAGATAAGAATTTGATTAGAAATAGAGGGGGTTAAACCATGGAGCTCTGGTCTCACCAAATCATTATGTGGAAGATTTGGATTGTAGATTAGTATAAAGAAATGAAATTTTCCACACAAAGGTAGGAATGTTTATGTATTTGACTTTGTGTCAATGATCATTATTTCTTTTTTAGTTTTAAATCGTTGTATGAGTTTTTAGGGACCCATGGTGGGATGACCAAGGACTTTAGTTGGAAATCAGGCTATTTTTTGATCTTCCCATTCTTGGGAAGCCATTTACAAGGAATGTGGTTCAATGATCACATATCATGTGTTCATCATATTCAGGAAACAAGAGATTTTGGAAACTACAGACCATATACCTAGGGGTATATTCCATGTTGATGGCTAATAAGTTATAGTCGAGTAATCTTCCAGACATCTTATGTGGGGGTACATAGTTATGTTGGGTATATGACCATTCCCCATGTGGGGTACATGTCAAATAGGGGTACATGAATTGGAAATGTGAATGTCTTGGTACAAAAGTGTGTACTCATATGGGGTAACACATCATATACAAGTGGTATAGAGAGTGTTTAATATATCTTTTTTATATACATATCTTGAAGGGATTTAAACATATATTTATATATTGGATATTAATTGATGTAATATAACATGAATTCGTGATATTTATGTTTTGTGTATTCTTAATTAACACTAGAATTTGGAGAATATGATCAAAAAAATGGAAATTGAGGTAAAAAAAGAACTTCATGTTTATCCACGGAGCATCACAAAATGATAATAAAAAATAATGAAGAATCCTAGGTTGATTATTAATGTCAAAGATGACAAGAGTGGGTTTAGGGGCCCAAAACTGAATAAGAAAGATGAAATGAAGGTTCTGGGGTAGGGATATGAAGATAAATATCTTTTAATTTAGGCACGATGTGTAAATATACATGTAATGAACAATTTATGGGTTGTGGGAAGAATAAAAAATGATCTATGATTAAACATCATGTATTATTTTCACAATCTATAATTAGTCAAACATAATATATGAATGATGATTCTTATTTTATATTTGACGATATTTTTATAAACTATAATTGAGGAATTACATTAATGATAATTTTTTACTAGATGAAATCCATGGATGAATTACTTGGTAATAAATATAGGTTTTACTTGGATATTTATAAATCCATTCTAGGTATGGAAAGGCTCGACATCCAAGAGGCTGCCATAGAGTTTTGATCTGAAGTTATTCATAGAACGGTTTCTATTTTTTTTCTATTTTATCCATTTATATTAAATTTTTATGTTTTAAAGTTTATTTATAATATATTTATTTTAATAATTCATTTCTAATTTTTTATTTTCTAATCTCTTTGTTATGGGTGTTGGTTTATTCATCACCAATGACCACAAAATTATTATTGGATAAATCATATTGGATACTAGAATTAGTAAGAGGGGGCGTGTACCATAATTTTTCAATTTATATTTACACATAGTATGATTTTAATGAATTTTATTGTTTTTTTCATGTATTTACAATGTATTAATCATTTATCTGTTGAACATATATCTTTAACAATGAATGAGAACTAACATGATTGAGATGATTTATTCAAGACTATTGAATGGAATTATTCATAAATTTTTTGAAATATGAACATAATTCAATTTATAAATATTGATTCATCTAACCATGATGAAATGGGATTATAGGGAAGTTTTAAAGGGAATAAACATTTATTCTATCTAAAAAATTGTTTGGTTTCACAACTACTTGATATAATTTTGTTTAAGTGATAATGATTTCCATTATTTAAAAAAACATCCCTGGAACATAGTTAATCTATAAATTATTTATTTATTTGAGTTAATTTACTTAAATTATATCATTATTTTATCAAAATTAATATGAAACTTGAGTTACATGACTGTTATATAAGAGTTATCATTGTTACATTTCCCTCTCTTTGTGGGATTGACCCTATGCTTCTACTACAGTACACTTTTGTAGTTAGTATAGTTTATGAACAAACAAATTTTTAATTTGATCATGATCAGAATATTTAATGCAATATTCTAGATCTATTTGTGTTCTTGTGAATGATACATGTTTAGTGGGTATGTGTTACATATACAAGTACCCACATGGGGGTATACATGGAATACATGGTCCAGACATCATGTAGTTTGGATAATTACATGCTAAGTGTCTTATGGAACATGACTAGGGAGATATTTTTTGATACCTATCATGTACCTCAAGTGAACATTGTGTAATTTTCATGTAATGGTTCATTTTTACTGTTTTCAATATGAAGGAATTATTGGAAAAGTTATTTGTACATTTAAAGAAATTATCCCTGTGCATCATGAAGGGGGGATCATTTCAGAATTTAGAGGTTTTCTAGATGGTGTTTGGACTGTGAGAGATCAGTAAGAGGTTTTCATTGAGTTTTCTTTTTATAAGTCTCTTAGATTGGGTGTTACATTGTGATATGAAAGGCTCGGGTGAGGGTTGTGATCTAGGTTATCAGCCTATCTTGTGTATTACATGGTGATCTGTTTTAAATTCATAATAAAAACTCTGACTGGCAACATAGAGTGGTATCTCTAAAGACATCTTGGTTTTTTCTATGTTTTGGTCCTAAAATATCGGGGATTGAGAAGATTTTTATAAGATTTTATGGGTAAATATGATAGATATTGGATCCTTTAGGCTGGGTTTATGCCTTTGGATGTAGTTAATAGCTGTGCACTGTTGAGCTTTAGAGATAATTCTAAATGACTCTTGGGAATTTCCTTGTTAGATCATTTCTATTCAAGTGATTAGAAGTCTCCAAATTCAACTTTTGAGAATTACCATATGTCATGTTTTGATTCAGTTTTTGTTAAGGGACCCTTATAGAGGGTCTCCAGTATTAGAGGTGGTCATGAGGACCATTACTAATGCTTCTACTGGTGGTATTGTGCTTTTGAATTCCCGTTGGATGAATTGTTGATCGAGGATCAGTTGGAGACAAATGATTGATGTTTGGTACATTTCAGAAATGAATGTGTCCTATGATTGTGTGGTATCAATGGGAACCCATCATATGGTGTCATCCTATGTTAGTAGACTTTGGGATAGTTGAGGTTATATCTATGGGAATATACCATGATGTGTGGTGTGGTAGGTCAGTAATGTGGTGGAAGTAACAATATATTGTGTCCTCGAAAAATGTGGGAGCCATGTGTTTGGATTAACCCTAAGGTGGGTAATTGAGAGACCATTGTGGATATTTTTTTGGATGATGATATCCAAGGGACCATGAGAACCTCATATTTTTTTGATGAAATTGGATCGATACTGCTAGTTTAACTCTATAGATGGTATGTTCATGGTTGGAAATTCCCTTATTCAATTTGCCTTTTTTCATGATGTTTATTATTGTTTTTGGTCTGGTTGGTGGTCTGAGGAAGACTCCCTTGGGATATAAGTGACTATTCCGGGATGCATGATTATTATTTAGTTTTCTCCACCACTACATGAATATTTTATGAATGGATTGGGGAGTTAATTGTCGATTTGGATGAGTGAAACCCCCTTCTAGTTGAGTGTTTCCCTGAATAGTCTGGATTTCAACACTTGAGGTTATGAGGCACTTGCAAAGTTGATTTTATGTGACATATATTCCTTTTCAATATTGGTTTCATGAACTCTATGTGCTCATGGATTTTTATAGATCCCATAGAACATTTTTATTTGGTCTATAGTTGGTAACATATTTGTTCTACAAGGCCCTCAAAACTGACATGTGTTATAGTTGTGTCGACCTAGAAGTTCCTGTCACTAGTTCAGATCAATATTTCAGAGTCTATGATCCTAGTATATATTCATGTTCATGTGGATGCCTATGGTATACCATAGGGTAAAGAATTCATGGATATTGGGTTTAGACAATCATTAAACTATTATTTATAACTAGAGGACATATTGGTTGTCGTGTTTCTAGGTGAGCCACATTCCATAAATACTATGACAAGGGACAGAGTTGGGGTATATTTACCACGTTTTTCATTCTATAATCCACTATTTTTCTATTTTCTTATGTTTTTTTAACCTATTTGTAGTTGTTTTTTAATTCCATATTCTTTTAGTTTTTGTCTAGTATGGGTACATAAGGTATGAATGCACTTGTTTTGGTGGTATATTATAAGTCTACCATTGAAGGTAGAATAATGCAATTTAATTATTAACCCCTATATAAGAAAATTTGTGTTGTAGACAAGATGTGTTCTTTCAAGATGGAGTATAATTTTCATGATGGTAAGGGTCAAGGATAAGTGTTGTTGGATCAAATATAGGAACTATTGTGGAGCCTTAAGATATTGTTAGTGAAGATTGAGCATTTTAGAGATCATGTATGTTGTTTTTTGATGTGTTGGTAGTAGATCTATTCGTATTTATTTTTGTTTTGATTATTTTGTATATGTGGTCATCCATGTGGGTGTCCAACTATTGTATGTTTTCATTGTTTCACATATGTATGACTGAATGCCTCATTTCATATTTCATTACTTGATTTTTATGTTTATTTATTGTGTAATCTAATTTTGACATATATGTATGAGTTTGGTTATTTTCTTCCAGTAGTTCTCTTTGACCAGAGCGTATAGTCCTCCCAAAGTGCATTATAGAATCTTTCCCCTGGTCGGCAGCCTATGGCATTCATGGAGGCTCACATGATGGATTATGGTGAGACATATTGGGTGATGAATTAGGTAGATATATGATGGTCCATTATATAACAATTGAACCTACTAAAACCATAGTTATTAAAGATTTTACAAGACCTACCGATGTCACCAAGATTCATAGTTTTCTTGGTTTCGTATTTTAATAACTTAAGTTTATTGAAAACTTCTCTCAGTTATCTGGCCAACTAACTATGAAAACATGAAAGGTAGTTATATTCATCAAGACAAAATAATAAAATAATTATGTTTTCAGGAACTAAAAATAATATAAAATAATTCTCTAATTTTGTAATTCTCTTTTAGAGATAGGGAATTTTTCATCTACAATGATGATTCGTTAAAGAGACATGGTTTCATTCTAACACAGAATGATCAGGTAATTCATTATTCTGCATGAAAACTAAAACCTCATGAGTTATATTATCTAACACATAATCTAGAATTATTTTTTTTGTTTTCAATTTGATAATTTTGAGGAAAAATTTATATAGAGAAGAGTGTAAAATATATATAGATTATAATAATTTTAACTATATATTCACTCAGAAGGATTTTAACATGACATATATAATATGGCTAGAACTAATTCATCATTTTTACTCCATTTTTATTTATCATCTTGGTAAATAAAAAAAATACATTGATTCGATTCAAAAACATAATACAACATTAAACATTTTAGGATAGGAACAACCAAATTTTGTTAATGATCTGTTGAATTTTGGACTAAAAGGTATGGATATAAGATCTTATTTTATTTTTTATATATTTATATGTAGTAAACATTGAAGGGAATAATTTAATAACCACAGAATAAAGATAAGGGGTTGTCAGAAAATGTGGAATTGGTTTAGAGTGATATGATTCCTATGTTTAATTTTCACAAAGTATGTCTTTTTATATTTTAAAAGGGATTATATGTACATTGTGATTATCATTGGAATAAATAATTGGTGAGTTTAGATAATATTTCACCATTTCCCATATATCCTTCAAGGACTATGATTTACATAGACCATCAAGTGTATTACTTCTGGATTTGAATGAAAAGAGATATTGTTGACATCACCATGAAATGTTTGACTTTTCAACCAGTTGAATAAGAATTAAAGCTACATAAGGAGATGCATTATGCTTTTACAGTGCTAGATTAGAAATGGGAAAATTTATCCATGTATTTCATATTGGAATTTCTAAATACATAACAATCTAATAAATAAAGTTGTGTTATTATTGACCAATTATCTAAATCTATACATTTTTTCCCAATAGAGATACTTTTACTTTGTATTAACATTATTGACTAAATATCAAGGTGATATATAGTTTATATGGATCTCCCATCATTATTGTATCTGATCATGATCCTAGGTTCACTTTAAAATTTTAGAGAGGTCTCCAGAAGTCATTTTTTATTTAATTAATATTTTGGAAATCTTCCAAACTCAATGTAATAGATAATTGAAAAAAACTATTCATACCATAGAAGGAATATTCCTGCATGTTTATTAGATTATAATTGAGTTTTTGGATCACCGTATTTCATTAGACTAGTTTTCTTATAATAATAGTTTCATTCCAGAGTACGTTGGAACCTTTTGAGGCAATATATGGAAAACAATGTCGGACCCCATATTTTTTGGATGAATTTAGTGAAAGGACGTGACGGGGACAAAATTTGTAGATTAAATGGTTAAAAAATTGATGTTACTTTATTATCATATTATAATAGTTTAGATATTGAGGAAACTTTATTCTAATAAGTGAAGAGAATATCCTTTATGAGGTTGGGGATCATGTTTTTTTTAAATTATACTCTTAGAAAAGCGTTATGTGTTTTTTAAGAAATTAGAATTTAATTCCATGGATCATTAGACAATATGAAATCATGGAAAACATTAGACTATATTCTTACCAGGTACCCTATCCTACACGTTTATCTTTAGCACAAAATATTTTTATTATTTTGATCTTAAGAAAATTTGTTCTAGATTCATCTTATGTTTTGATCCTTGAATTAGATTCATTGGAAGAGAAAATTTCTTATGGGGAATAACCAATTCATATTCTTGGACATATAGATAAATTATTATGAGACATGGTAATTTACCAAGATATGGTTTTGTGGAATTATCAAATGGTTGAAGATGAAAAATGGTTTTCTCAAAATGCGATGAGGGAATGGAATCCCCACTTGTTCAATAAGTGAATAAAATTGTGAGAAAAAAATTTTAATTGTAGGGTAATAGTTTAAAAACCAAATATACGTCATAATAAATAATTTTCATGTCTAATAAATATTCATTAGCTTTATATTATAAAGTTATATTCATTATAAAGATGTTATGTAATTTTTAAATAAAAAATATGTAGTTTTACAAAGCCAAATTATATTTTTGACGAGTTTTAAAATTCTAATACTACCATTGGATTTATAATAATCCTATTGTGGTTTTTAAAAATAAATTTTATAAAATAAATTAGTATAAAAATAATTTTTCTATTCAATTGGTAGTTTTCAAAAAACATAATCCCATATTTTCAGGTGTAAATTTAAATTAAATTATTCAAGTTATATATATTTTTTAAATCTTTGTAAAGAATATTATATATTTATAATCAATGGCACCAAATTTGGTAAATAGATCTATTTTAATCATGGTAAATAGGAATAGTAAACATAGTTTTTTTTCATGGAAATGGGTAAACCAAGGTAAAAAGTTAAAAAAATGATAAGGACTTTACAATGACACAAAAACTTGACATTATTTCATTGGATGAGTCCATTTCATCCATAATCTTCCATAATTTTGTTATTTATAATTCTTTCATTTTGGATGTGATTATAACCTTTATAATTAGTTATTTATAGAAAAGTTAAAAATTCCCCCTATAGTTTTTAATAACTATACTATTTTAAATTGGAGATAACTAGAGGATGTGTTAATTTATAAATATTATTTCCAAATAATAAATGTTTATCTTCATCGTCATTATTTATTGTTATTTTTAGAGAATAAATAATTACCAAAAATTGTTACACAATGCTGACAAAGTAATTATTCATTTAATTGAAAAATAAAATAAATGATGATATAAATGTTAAAGAAAATATATTTCGAGATAATTAATGTGATACATTAATTTAATAGAAGAATATAATAGTCCAGAGATGTAATAAAATAGTTGGTTGAAATTTCATTTTGTGTCTTCATGTTATTAGAGTCAATGAAATTTATTGTTCTAAAAATATACTTAATTGATATTTTATTATAAATAATATTTTATTAGACTATATAATTTTTTTAGGAAATCCTTATATTAAGACTTGTGATTGGTATAGTATTTATTATATCATTAATGCAACATTTATGCGGTTTTTTATTTATAGTAACTATCTTGACAATCAAAGAATAAAAATACTTGTTGTCATGGTAAGTGTGAAAGGGGTTAAAGATAGTTTAGAACAAAACAAATAAGGGAATATGCATAGTCAAAACATATGAAATTTCTATTATATGTGGTAATATCTACCATCATTAATACAATATTTGAAATAAATCAATTTTATACATTTGAAATTTAGAATTAAATTAATTTTTAAAGATATTCAAAGAGTTCCCACCATATCTATTATAAAAGTGAATCTATTATTACATAAAATTCACAATCAAAACCCTAATTGGATTTGGAAAATATCTTCCGAAATACCTTACTAACAATACTTACCATGTCATACAGTCCTTATTTAGGGAATAATGTCATCTTTAGTGGTTATAAGGTGTTATGAAAAAAATGTTATCTGAAAAAATGTATCATTTTTAATTGGGAAACTCTATTTTATTTCTCTCTAAACCTATGTAATATACTAATTAATGATGATTAAAAAATATCACCAGTAAATTAAATATACATATATATTTTTATTTTTATTTCAAGTCATATATCTGCCTCCTATTCTAAAAAAGGACTGACAAAACCATCGTTCATGTGTGTGGTGGACTAAACCATCACGAACTAATGTAATTCATTTTCCATGAACATCTATCTTGTTTAGATTATATTTATATAATAAGTGTTTATATATTCAATTCATGAAATTTTTATCACAGTTAAAATATAATATATCATTACAGTATTTCCTTTCATTTCACTAAAAAATGATGACATTATTTGTGTGTACATGTGGACTACCATCTTTAAGAAGGGACGTGATTCATTATTCACCACCACATCACATGGATAATATATATAATAATATTTAGGGAATTAATATGATATTTATGATATTATTATATTTATGTAAATATAAAAAAATCATACATTTTTTTCTATAATGATCAATCAAAAATGGAAATGTTTCCCACACGTACGTACAACCTACAATCTCAATTATTGTATTGTAGTTTATTTTTCATGACCATATTTAATAGTTGTATTTTAAATTATAATTTATGTATAAAAATAATAATAATTTTATGATTATTAATTTTTATATGATGGAATAATGACCACTTTGATCATAGTCAACCTACAAAAATCATTTTTCACTAATGAACCAAATATTATCAAAACATATGACATAAACATAAATAATTAATCGTTAAAACATTGTATTAGATGAAAAAAAAGAAATAATTAAATTTCAAAATATCATGAAGAAATCATATATTTATCAATATTTTAGCATAAGGTACTTCCTTTCAAAATTATTCTTTTAAAGATTCCATTTCAACACTTTCTTTCACGTGCATGTTTTCAGAATTATTTTTTCAATATTTTATTATAGAAAAAAATATTTATAAAAATAATTTTATGTTTTTGTGGACTTTATCTCATTGTTTTCATAAGGAATACTGTTATAAAATTTTCTGAATTTCGTTATAAATGATAAAAGGAATGTTTGGGTTTAATGTATATGTAAAAAATGACTTTTCTTTCCCTATAACCATTTATATTACTCTATAAGGTTTATTGTATTCTTCAAATAATACTCCACTTTATTTTTTTGGTATTTTAGAATTTTTCTTTTAGGGAAATGTCATTTTGATATCTAATTTTTTTCTTCCAATGTTTAATTGTTTTTAAGATTATATTCATGATATAGTTTGTGGGAATTGTTTATAAAGGGTTTATCTACATTATAGATCACGGGTGTAGTTGATATTATTTATATGATCTGTTTTCCTAGACAACTCCCCAATTAATTGGGTAATGATTATTTTCTCTAGATAATTATATTGGAAGTTTTTGGAATGGTTATACAATTTTGTAAAAGTTTTATAAGGATTATAAGAAGATAATATCCCAAGGAACCTACGTGACTTTTATATTAAGTCTAATTCATTTTCTAGAAGATGGTATACTTTAAAATGTTATGATATTTTTCTTAAAGAATTTTATTACTCATTTGGGTAAAGAAGTATGTTTTTATGAAAATGGTTTTCATGGGATTTAATGTTTTCACTAGACTAACGTATTTATTCTTCTAATGTACCTTAATATATTTTTTGTGATCATACCCATGTTTTAAAATTTTTAATAGGTTTTAAAGATGTGTAGGGGAACAAAATAATATATGTTGAAATTTGAGATTAATTTTCATGAAATTAAATCATTTTTTATGTTAATAGTTTTATATTCTGGGAAAATTGATATTGAGTATAATTTTTTACCTTGTATATATTTGGGTGTATTATGTAAGAATTTTTACCTTAGACTCTAAATCTCTAAGAATATAAGATCTTTTGTGATATAATAATGTTAATTATAGTTTAAATTAAATATAATATGTGATGTTTAAATGTGGTTCAATACAAAATATTATTCCAAAGTCCATTATAGTGGCTGAAATATAATTTGGGACTCACACTCTAAGTGGGATCATCTCTTTATCACATTATATTTTAGTTTATATTATAATAATTATAATTTCAATGTCTAAACTGATATGTTAAGATGAAAACTTGTTTATTTCACTACTCTTCTAGCAAAGGAATTATTGTAAGGGTGTAAATAGTATATGTATTAATTATTGAGAATCAAGGTTAATTGAATATTTTATATATACTCAGTCAACAATTTTGAATCCTTAGATTCCAAAATGGAAACTCCACCCTAAGGTGGTGTAGCATGAGAATTATTTTTTAGTTTTTCCATCACTTTCCATGAAAAATAATTAAACCTTTCATTGTTGTTCCATTATCAGAAACCATAATAATTTCATCGCCATATCCATTGGTTAATTGGACAACTGATTATTACCCCCTCCCACAATGGTCATATAATCATTTTATGTGTTAGGGATAACCTAGTGAGGATAAACTTTTGGGAAATTTCAATGATCCTATTCAGGACTATCAAATGAGTCCTCCTTTAAATTTTTTTGAGGATTTTTTATCTCCACTTGAGGAGGGGATTTGGTTCTAGTCTCTTTTTAGTGAAAAAAATGGAAATAATATCTATAATATATATATATATATGATATACTACTCCATACCAATATTCCATAAATAATAATATTTATTCAATCATAAATAAAAATTATGTATACCTTCCCATATCAATGTTAATGTTTCTAAATACTTATAGGATGGAGTAAACATATGTCAGTAATATGAGATATAACACTACTTTTGTATCCTTAAAAAGTGTTGTGATTCCTTCTATAAAATAAAAATTACGCAATTTGATAAAAAATGAGATAATATTTCTATATAGTTATAATATATCTGTATGATCCTAGAATAAGATAGTATGTTTAGATAACTATTGTTGACATTCATACCACTACTTGGGTAGTTTTATCTATAGTGGATGGTAAAACAATGTTTTGATATTCTCATTGAACATTTTATGGGCATTGATCGTAAATTTTCCTATCAATAAATAGAGTATCTATAGAAACATATATATATGATGTTATAATCTAGAAGAATAAATAAGGGTGATACTCAAATACCAACCAAAATAATTTGAATGAATATTCAAGGTTATGATTATTATTTTAATGCCAAGAAATGATGAAGGGATATATTTCCTAACCTCTAAAGAGAATGTTATAAAAGTTTGTATAGTGCATAATATATATCTCCCACTACCACAAGAATCATCTTAAATTTAGAAAAGTGTTTTTCAAAGTCATAGGTGGCCAAACCCATTATGATTCCAACTAGAGTACCACCTGTGGTATACTCTAGAGTCTCTATGATTTCCCACAACATCTCTATCCAATATAATAAAATTTTATTTGGATGACTAAAAAATCTCAAAATAGGGATAATTTGTTACTTAAAAATGTCATTAGGGTTAAAGAGAGAGTACCACTCCCCATAAATAGACTAGTTAGGTGCCTATTCTATGGTACCTTAACCTACCATGTCTTTCCGACATCTTGTATTGGGGATCCTATTGTTGGGAGAACATAGCATCATTTAAAACAATCTTAGTTACTTTTTATCCTCTTTATGGTCAAATTCAATGTTTAATTTTCCAAATTCATTTCGGGTACCATGTTGGGTAATATTAATATCACTATGATGGAAGTACCAAAAACTCAAAACATATATTACCAATATCCAACCCAATTGTAATTGAACAACAATAAGGTAAAAAAATATAAGGGGGTTAAAAAATGATCCCCTCCATGTATTCAAGATGATTTGCGCATTGGTAATTTATAATATTTTCTCATCCACTCACTATCAATTGAAGCTTCTCCCCACTCTCATTTGTTGTAAAATATTCAATATACCTCATAATGTGTTTCCCTTAAAATTCAAATATATCGAAGGGTATGTAAAAGTGTGGTGTCAATAGTTTATGGAACATTAATTATCATTTGATTATCACATAGAATTTGGGTATAAAGTATTCTTTTCTCACTGAGTAAAGCAATTGCTACACTAGGAATTCATCTCGAGGGATTTCAATAGGGGTGTGATGAAATATAGGGAAATAATATGCAATGGTTAGGATGATAAATCCATTGTATTGAAGACTAAAATATCAACCAATATATGTTTTTAATATATCATCACCCATAGTTATAAGGACACTATGATATTAATCTACATTCAATCGTCAGTTAATGTGACCATAATATTTTCCAGACATGTCAGAATTGACATAAAAATATATTTGGAACATAGGCTAGGTAATCAATATTACTGTCAATCTAGGATACTAAGTATTTTCCTAATTTACTATTCCGTGTGACCTTGCATCATAGTAAGAGTTATTTTTATATATAATTATTTCTATAGGGAGATCAAAATAATGAAGGAATTTAAAATCCACTTAGAAACTCAAAATCTTCAAAACGTTTTCATCCTTTATTGATAATGTCATGATTTTAGAATATGAAAAGATAAATAGACATAAGATGAACCTCAAATTATGGAAATATACATTGAAATCATACACATTAATTTTATTTAAATTGGTCCCCATGACACTTAGAAAGGCCCTAATATGTATAATGGATGAAACTCAATCTATTGGTTCATAAGAATTAAGGGATATTGGATTGAATTTGTACAAATAAAATAACAGTCCTCCCAAATAGAAGATAGGACTATATTAAAAAAATTGGTTACATGCCTATGTGAGAGTCTCAAAAAAAGGGAAGGTAATATTTGGATCACATTAAAATTAATCTTGTAAGTAGGGCCTATGGAGGGATTTACAACTTGATATCAGTGCCACGGTATTAAAAATGATACATTTTCAACTCAGTTCATTATATTCATATAATACCTCTTTTATGCATATAGGGGAATCTCATTTGGTATTTTGAGATATGTATATAACTCTATTTTGAAAGAATATATTAACATATTTATCAAAACAAAAATATATCCACAAGTTTTTCTCCTTCCCAATAGTATTTATGATTTTTCCGGTAATGATTTAGATACTGAAAGTGTTAACCAAGAATATACAAAACTATCCTTTAGGTATATTAATTCATCATATATGGATCTATGGGTTTGTTCCTCAAATATCATATATAAACATACATTTATATATATATATATATATATCCCATAGAAAAATCCATAGTTATCTTTGTATCAGCTGTAATTTTACATTTTTTGGACATCAATGGAAGATTAATTCTAGAATTAGGTAAGATAAAAATGTTAATGAGATCTAGGTGAATTCATTAATCTTTTATACCCTAAATGGATTCTTGAAATTTAATAAAAAACAATATAACCAATATAGTCAAATCCACTAAGTTTTAACACCACTTCAAGAATGAAACTCCCTATCCTTTATCCATCATTAGATTTGGTATATAGATAATGAAAAATAGGTAATTGAGTATCAACGTGTACATGACAATGATATTTATATATGGGTTTATATGGAATCCTTGGAGTAATATAAATTTTATACAGGGGTGGGAACCTCTTAATTGATGTATTATCCTAGAAATTATATATTCTCTCTCCAAAGATTGGATTACCCTATAAACCATGAGTTTAGAAGAATATCTTCTAACCTTGGAATTTCCATATCTATCAAATTAATATTTTCATATATGTGAATGAAATATAACATTCGAAACCTTTTATAATTCACCATCATACATATATGATATATGATAGGTATTATAAACATTAACCTTATTATTCTAGTGTAATAAAAGAAATTAGTCAGTATAAGTGAGGAGTATATTCTATGTTTGGGATGATGTTTATACGATATAACATATTATGATAATATAAATTTAAATAATACATTCTAGATATATGTATAATATGGGGGAAAATATTAAGAGCAATGAAAATATGAGCACAGACATCACAATTTGAATGAAGATGAAGGACATGAGTGTTTCAACAAATTTTTTTCACATAGGTAAGGTGATACAATCATATATGGAATTCATAGAACAATTAATTCTATGATCCGTCAAGTAATGGATGATGAAAAGGTAGTTATTTTATGAATAATGATGAGGGAATTGAGTGAACATAGAGGTAGGTATTCATGTTTCTCTCATGTCATGTAATGTATGAAGAAGACCAAGTCGCCTAATATTTATAAAGGACATGATGTATTCCACATCATTCCATTAGCATGATATTCCTATTTTTGGAAGATATCATGCAATGAAATATCGGTTATTTCATCATGCACTCAAAACCCTGACATTAGTGCGCACACTTGTACATGATTCGATGTTCACATGATGACCACATCAAAATAAATATTTTATCCTACTTTTTTAAATTGGTACCAACTATGGGGGGATTGGATTTTCTCACTTTTTTAAAAAAGAATAACTAGTTTGGTGGGGACACTTTTTAAACAATATAAGATGTAATTTCACTCAGGAGCCTTTCAATGTGATATGAACATCTTATATAAAGCTATTTAGTGTGAAAGGTGTGCATAAAGTCCCCTTTAATAAATCTCTTAATCACACCATGTTCCCACCATACTTATTATACAAAACTCTTTCAATCACCATGCACACTATTTGGCCTTAACCATGTTAGGACCATGTGTTCATGCATCATACCAGGTCCCAAGGAGTGGTTACCTCCATAGATCCACACCCTGATCTCTCTTTGACTATAAATAAAATAGATGACTATCATTTGAGGAAGGAGAAATAAAAATACCTAAATAAAATATTTTTTACGAATTAAACCCACACACACACACCCAAAATCCCTACTATCCATGAAAAAAATCCTTAAGTTAATACCATGTGATTGTAATAGAAATATAGGGAAATTGAATTGTACAGATATTTCAAGATTTAATATTTATGAGAGACCACTACCCATACATTCCTTAATAACATGGGTGAACAACCCAATCCTAAAAGGACAATACTACTGTGCAAAGAATAAAACCCATCTTGTAGGTACAATATATTGGTATCATGTACCTATTCCACCGTGGGTGTAAATTCCTATTTCTCTATGGACCTAGGTCATCATAGATGCATTGTGCAAGGGTTCCATTCTTATAGGCCATCGAAGGCAACTCAATTAGGTCATAAAGTTTCTGAATCCCTCCAAATAGTATAATAAATTTCCCATTTATCTAACTAGGGAACCTCTTCTCTTATGTCTCCTACCTGGGTGCCACTTTTACTTGGTATCATACTAAGGATTATCTTGTCTGATGAACCTAATAGAAAAAACACATAGATGTGCTCAAATATATTTACATAGTTAAGTGGTATGTTTTGTAAAATGTGATATGATAGGGTAATTCAAAGTGTGTTGAGGATATAAGTGATATCATGCATTCAGATATTGTAATAAAACGTAATGATGCTACTGAAATAATTTTACTATGATAATTAATGTTTCAACACCTATATACGATGATTGATTTTCTATTTTTCATGTTTACGGCAAGTAATGGTAAATACAAACTATCTATTTTTTTATAAAATTGTTGAAGGAAGAATGGTAGCGGGGATATTGAATAATTTATTTGTTGGAAGAAAGGAATATAACAATGTGAATGAGAAACCCAAAAAACTTGTAATGAAACAAATTTGTAAATATTTGATAAAGTCCTTTTTATAAGGATTCAGAGTCAATTTGAAGAAGTTGAGAAGTCCCTTTGGTATCTTGATTTGATATTGACAAAGTATAATGTTTTAATGCTGATATAATATGACTAACAATGCATTGATCTTTATCTCATTCTTCTTAATGATATTGTAAGTCTATATAATGATCGTATGACTCTTTAGATGAGATACATGAAGAACTACATGCGTATATACATATATTGTTTCTTATTTATGGATAATTAATGAATTTATAAAAATCAGTCAAAATTATAGTATAGATTCATAAGGATAATTAAAGTCCACATAAGAATCATACGCCATGTTTTCTATTGTTGATTTTATACTACATAAGCATCATTTAGAATCTTTAGTGAAGATTTGATAATGTAATGGATACAATGTAAGTATGATTTCAACATTATATGGATAATAATATTTAATTCATAAGGATAAAATACAATGCTATTAATGATAACCAAATGCATAAAGATCAATTAATTTTTAAAATATTAGAGAGGTGTGAGAATTCTATAATTATATATTCTAAATTTTTTTGAAACATATTCAAGTGATTTTGTTACAATATATTTAAGTGAAAAAAATCATAGAATGAGTTTTTTATTCAAGTCAATATTAAAGATAAAAAACGTGAGAATGAAATTTGGGGACAAGAAGCGTTCTATATAGTAATAAACTTTTAAAAATCACATGAAAGTAGTTAGGGACATGTATATGATGGAAGTAAATTAAATAAAATGATAAAAATTAATGTCGTGTAAAATAAGGAAATATAATGGGAATTTTATAATAATTAACGCAAATATAGAATGAGTTTTAATTATGATAATATAAATTGTTTTTATTATTTGAAGAGTCACTAATTTAACATGGGAACAAAATATTGTTGACCCTGTGAATATAAAAATTGAATGAGGATAAGAAGCTAATTATCCCTTAATTCTACAATCTTCTAAGGAAATATATGTAGTTAAAAAATGAATATAAATTTATACTATATGTAATGGAATAATTCCTACTAGTACTGAGGGAAATTTTTAGGATAAAATGAAGGAGGCGTAGGATATAAATACAAAATATAAGTTCGTCAAATAATCTATAGAATGTAGACTAAATAAAAAAAGAATAGTACATGTGTTCCCCAATAAAATGAAGGATAAATCAAAGTAATATCTTTATGAAATGATTCATTCAAGAACTGTGTGAGTTAGTCACGTTCTAGTATCTAGGACTAAACTATGTGGTACTAGAATTATATAAACGAATAATATGGATTTGGTTTAATATCCTTTATAAAAATATTATCCTGTAGAAAAATTAGTGTCAACTATTAGAATTAATAAGATATAGAAGGTACAGTTCTTGTAATATATTCATAAATGCAACTAAATATAAGTTAATTGGTAGTAAAAATATAAAATAAACAAGAACAACATATTTTTATAATATCTAGGATCAATATTATCCTAAAAATTCTCTTCACTCCTACCATCGCTGTGGAGAAAATTGTACCCACTAAAAAATCATCAATTTTAATGGATACAGTAAAATTTCAAGTTATCCTATAACTTTATTTAAAATTGAATAAAATATTATATTATACTATTCTATTGAAAAAGTAATGATCCTAAAAAATTAAAATTTAATGAGTGTTAGAACCTAAAAAAACAATTCCATTTATAGTGGATGTGTATCTAAAAACCCAAAATAAATCTGTAACTAAAATTCATAAAAAATTTTAAAAATAAATAAATAATATGGAAAAATAGACATAATAATGAAAATAAAGATATAATTTTTAATATAAAAATATTGGGCAGTAGATTTCATTTGGTCACATCCTCTTCATGTTGCAGCTTTATGAAACTGAATAGTCAATGGGTAAAAATCTTTATAGAATACTATTAGGACATTCATATATTGTATATGTCACATCTTTTAGGAATATTATACATTAATAAGTCATATAAAATTCACCATTGGTCAACTCTTGGTCATCATCATGTTAATAACAATGATGATTCTAAATGATGATCAACCAATAAAATAGTTCAAAGGAGTTTTCAGAATGTATTGTGAACTACATTGAAAAATAAAACACTTCCATAAACATGGTAAAATAATAAATATAAAACATATAAATAATCATAGTAATATCATTATAATCATAAATTTTTTTAAAAAATAATCGACTTATACATTCAAAATTAATTTGATATTAAACCTGTGAAATATTTGAAATATCAATGTAAGAATCAGTTACATTTAAGAAACATAATTATTTTCATAAGAAATGTAAATACTATAATCTTATAGAAAAATGTGTATGAATTTTTTCTAAAAGATATTTCCCCTCATAAGGCCTTAAGTAGGAATTCCTAACACATTTAAATCATAATAATATACAAAAATATAAATTGAAAGGAATTAAAATATCAAAATATTTACAAATAAAAATCCCATGAATTAATTTGTTCCTAGCATAAAGATTTAGTAAAAACACAATAATAAACATGAACATTTCATATCATTTCCTAAAAATATTTTTAGTTTAAACAAAATATCATTTAGAAAAATAATACAATAATAAATTTTTTAAACTCTACAATTTCATATTAAATCTCTACCATTCGACATTAAAATCTAATCTTTTTAAACATGATTACCTAAAATGATTTAACAAAAATATCGTCCAATTTAGTATTTGTTTAAATAAATTATAAAACAATATCAAATGTATCAATATTATCTATGTAAGAATAAATTCTATTTTTTATATTATTAGTTCTAGAAATTTATAAAGGATTTATTAAAATTTAAATATATTGTGTTTTGTAAAAATAAATAGGCATTATTGTAAAATTAAAATTAAAATTAGTTAATATTTTCTTAATTTATACTAATTGATCACAACAACCCGCATCAACTATATACTCAGCCTCAGTTGTGGTGAAAAAAATAAATAAAAATATCCTTGTGCTTTATGATATTAAACTTTTACCATGTATTTGAATTATACTTGAAGTACCACTTATATCTGTAAAGACCCGGAAATTTCAAGGAAGTTTTTTTCCTTAGTTTCTTTGGAATTTTATGAGTGCACAGTTTCTGACGGCACCTGATTCAGAGGCCCGGTGTGCTAGGAATATTTTTCTGAAGTTGTGCTCAGGTACGTTCAGTGAACGAATGAGTGGGGTTTTCTATCTTTTCAACCGGTGGTCGGAATTGAAATCTGAGGGCACCGATGAACTCACAGTGCTGGTAATTTCTTAAGGGGACCTATTTCATAGTTTCATTTTGAGCGGGTTGAGTTTTAATAATTGGGGATTTGATTAAATTAAATAAAAGTAGTTGTGTAAAATTTTTATTCATGGAAGGTGGTTATTTTCCAAAAAGGGGGAGTTTGAGGTGGGTCCCACACCCACCAAACCTCCCATGGGAGAGTCTAGTGTGGTGGGGCCCACACAAGACCCAAACTCCTCACCTCCCCCATAACCCCCTAGACCTCCCCATAACTCACCCCTTATTTAATACATGACAACTCCACTCTTTTATTGAAGTGGATCCTCTCCACCTCCCAAGCTTAATGAAGCCAACTAAGATAATTAATAACCTTATTAATTATTTTTTTCTCACCTCTTTGACCTCTTTTGAATTGCTTGGAGATATTTTAAAATAATGAGACTTAATGAAAAATTTTCTTGGAAAATATTTTGTTATTATTAGAGGAGATCTTCCCTCATCCACGAAGAACGACTTCCTCCCTCCACGAAGAACGGTTCTCTCCATCTCAATAATCGTAGGTGTATCTTCTCTCAGAAGGACATGAACCTGGGACAACAGTGATGGATTGAATTCCTCCAGGACTATGACTTCATGATAGTATGTACTCTTGGAGAGGGGGACGTTGTAGCAGATGTTCTTAGTAGGAGATCGGGCATTCAGTTGTTAGGAGTGGCGAGACAGCAGCCGAACGCGTTTCAGATATCCTTTGTGGATTGTGATGGAGTCACCATGTATAAACCCAGAGATGGGTCACTTGATAACATAGGTATATATATTGTAATATACCTAAGTAGTGGTTATCCGTTGATTTCATAACATTTGTGTTTCCTCATGATTAAGATGGGTTACATGATAACTTAGGTATAAGTATGGGCTTATACCTAAGTAAGGGTTATCTGTTGATATCCTTATTTGTGGTTATCTTTGTTGAATTTAGTGAGATCTTGAGGGTCTCGGGTTCCCTACTGAGTATTGTTATACTCACCCCTGCACGTGCTATGCCTGCATCCTATTGTGTTGGTTACAGACGACAGACAGTGCTGACGGAGGCCGAGTGGACGAGGACTGGACAGTACCTGGAAATGGACCTCACGATGAGTCGGTACCCAGAGGTGCACCACATGAAGAGTCGGTACCCAGAGGATGTTGACGGAAGAAGGTGCTGAGGAGGATATCTGTACCTACCCTTCAGGTAGGATACGAGGTGGACGACCCATGAGTTGCTTCTATCTTCTAGCTGTTTGTCTTTTCTGTTGTACTTTCGTTCAGTTATAGCTGTAATTTTCAGTTGGGTTTATATTCTGGCCCATTTACTTTTCAACACTTTCTTTTGTACTTAGTGTATTACTTCCGCTTGTACTCTGGTTATATGTATTTATGTTTTATAATAGAAGAGCCTTCCCAGTTAACGGGATTTACACCTTAGGTGCTAGTCACCAGCCCCTAGCCTATGGAAGGCGGGCTTGGGGTAGTCACGGCATGGGCCACGAGGACGGGTCCTGAAAAATTGGTATCAGTGGATTCGGTTCTACCTCAGAACATAGGCCTCTAATATTTTTTTCCTTTTTTTTTGAAGCAACAATGTTAAGGTTACTAAGTGTGGTCTTCTGTTCTGGGAGTCCAGTGTTTTTGCAGGCGACCAACGTATCCATACACCAGGACCCTGACTTCTGATTTCCGACTAAGTGCATGAAAACACTGATTGCATGTGTGTATTCAAAAGTTTCTTTTAAATCATCTCAAACCAGGTCAGCACACCCGGTATAGTCTTTTGACCATGTCACATCTGTTATTTCAGGATTCCTCCCTGCGGACGATCAGCTAGAGCCCCGACAGTTGTACGTACTAACAGGCCGTTGAGAGACGAGACCTCAGTATAGGGTCGTCTTCTAGATTAGATAGCAGAAGATAATGTATACCTCTTGAGCATGATGCATGAGTTCCAGCATCAGAGGCCTCCGACTTTTCGAGGCAAGTCGGATTTTCAGATGGCTGGGCACTGGCTGGAGTTTTTAGCACGAGATTTCCACACAGGTGGGACACCTATAGACTTGATGGTGTACCTAGCTGTTATCCTCTTCTCAGGAGCGGCTGAGAGGTGGTAAAGCCACATGTTTCGGTTTTTCGATGAGATGACCTTCACCTGGGGAGATTTCAAGACTTTCTTCAGGGTGGAGTTTATACCAGTGACTCTACACTCTGAGCATGCTCAGGAGATACTGCCTTTGCCGTAGGGTTATCCACCAGTAGTCGAGTCATCTGTAGGTAGAATACAGATGATTCAGATGTCCAGGAGGACCAGGACAACAGGTGGGCGACCTCGGATTTTAGGTTCGGTTGTGCGATGCAAACGAAACTGAGCCAGCCATGCGAGGAGCAGGAAGTGCTATGCATGTGGAAAGTAGGGTCATTTGGCTCGAGACTGCCCAACCTATCCAGCTGATGAGCAGCAGGCAGTAGAGAGACCAACCAGATCGGTGTTGAGGAGTTGGCCATACAGCTGGTGGTGTACGACGCTTCGAGGAGTTTCCACCACCACCAAGAGGTCCACCCCGAGCGTAGGGAACGGGTGGATATGGGAGAGCTCAGCTTCAAGTAGCTGAATTATACGAATATCGATCTCCGAATTTAGGTGGAAAAGAGCGGGACTAGTTCCAGTCATATAGGCCTTTGTTATTGGTTCTTTTAGCTTCCTTTTTTTGTTGTGGTTGTATGTGTCTTTGTACTTGGAGCTATAGTAATAAAATACACCATTCTTTGGGACGTTTAATTTCCTGTCGTTTTTGTATGGTTGATACTAAGAGGTTCCGGTTAAAACTATTGACTTGACCCTCACATGTGAGATTCCTACTTGAGGAGACCCAGTAACCACACACTGATGCCGACAGTGTGAATCAACCTTTGGAGGCGAGAGTAACAGTTGGATCTCTTGGTAGTAGTGTTGAGGCCTTACGCCATCATCTATGGCATGAAATAGTACCGTTCATGTCAGGATTGACTGTATTAGGAAAGGAACATGGTTCATCCAGGGGATGAGATCAGATTTCTCATTTTAGCAGAGGATAAATCTCAGCAGCTCTTTGGTAGAACGTAGACGAAGAAGGGTGAAGATGGGTTCTTACAATTAGCTTGTCTCGCCCATTGTTCGTTGAGCGAATGGTTTACAGTTCTGTCCATCTCTATAATATTAGGTGTATCTTCTCTCAAAAGGACATGAACCTGGGACAATGGTGATGGATTGAATTTCTTCAGGACTATGACTTCGTGATAGTTTATACTCTTAGAGAGGGGGACGTTGTAGCAGATGCTCTTAGTAGGATATCAGGAAATCAGCTGTTAGAAGTGGCGAGACAGCATCTGAACACGTTTTATACATCCTTTGTGGATATTGATGGAGACAACATGTATAAAACTAGAGATGGTTCAGGCTACGATGGATAAGGTGCAGATCATCCAGGAGCAGATGAAGACTACATAGAGCGGACATAAGACCTATGCTAATAGGAGACTAGACCACTAGAGTTCTAGGCTGATGACCACGACATTATACAGGTCTCACCTCGATGAGGTCTACGGAGATGTGGCTGAGGTGGAAAGTTATCTCTGAGGTTCATATGGCCTTTCCACCTCAGTTGCACCGGGTGCACAATGTCATCCACGTATCTCAGCTGAGAAGATGTGTGCATGACCTATCCGTCATCATCAACTACTGGGAGATGGACATCGATGATGGGGTGACATTCATGGGGTTCTAGTCAGGGTTGAGGACCAAAAGGAGAGGTTCCTACAAGGACTGTTGATTCCTCTTGTGCGCTTTCGTTGGAAGCACGGAAACCTCCAGGAGATAACATGGGAACGGGAGTCTCAGATGCATGCTCGATACCTCCTTTAGTTTCCGTAGTTTGTGTTGTAGCTTTATGGGGATGTAAAGCCCTATGGTGGGAGTAATCGAAACACCCAAAAATTTCAAGGAAATTTTTTTTCTTAGTTTGTTTGGAGTTTTACGAGCGTGCAGTTTTTGACGACACCTGATTCCGAATCCCGGTGTGCTCGGAATTTTTTTCCAACATTTAGAACGGGTACGTTCAGTGAACGAATGAGCGGGTTTTTATAACTTTTGAACAGGTGCTTGGAATTGAAATCTGAGGGCACCGATGAACTTGCAACACCGGTAATTGCTTAAATGGGACCTTTGCTATAGTTGCGTTTTGAGCGGGTTGAGGTTTAATAATTGGAGATTTGATTAAATTAAATAAAATCTGTTTAGTACAAATTTTATTCAAGGAATGTGGTTATTTTAATCAAAGGGGGAGTTAGAGGTGGGGTCCACACCCACCTAACCTCCCATGGGAGAGTTTAGTGTGGTGGGGCCTACACGAGACCCTAACTCTTCACCTCCCCCATAACCCCCTTGACCTCCCCATAACTCATCCCATGTTTAATACATGACAACTCCACTCTTTTAATGAAGTGGAGCCTCTCCACCACCCAAGCTTAATGAAGCCAACTAAGATGATTAATGACCTTATTAATTATTTTTGTCTCACCTCTTTGACTACTTTTGAATTGCTTGGAGGTCTTTTAAAAGAAGGATACTTAATGAAATATTTTCTTGGAAAATATTTTGGGAGAATTAGAGGAGATCTTCCTTCATCCACAAAGAACGACTTCCTCGCTCAACGAAGAACGATTATCCTTCCGGCGGATCTCCAACGTACGACGCTCGAGCCAGAATCGAAGGCCTTTGCGGAAGCGATGAACACCAACAGACATCGTCACCTTTATCTCCTACCTTGAGACAATCAACCCTCTCATGATATCATAAACGAATGGGGAACCTGGAGGTAGGGGTTGTTATGTTCATGTTTTAATAATGTTCAACAATGTTCTACATTTCTTGAGTTTCGTTGGGCCACTTGACACCATCTTGACAAGGAAGGGCTTGGACCACACGAACACGGTCCGACCCTTCCCCTTTTGTTTGTTGATTATGGATGATGGAGCCGGACTGCGAAGAACCGGCCGGCGTCAGGCTGATCATGGGCCGATCTTCAACGCTTGGTTGTCAGATCACCAGAAAGGTGCGGCACTGTCGTGCCTTGTAGAGTAGAGCCAGACGGTGGCCTTGCCGAGCCGTGGTGGAGGGGCGCGGCCCCGTCACGCCGTGACTGAGCTATAGGAGCCGTGGATAGAGAGGGGCGCGGCACCGTTGCGCCGCGTCAGAGCTACAGGAGCCGTGGCCGGGGTGGGTCGCGGTGGGGGTCGCGGTGCCGTCACAGCACCATTGCACCACACCGGAACTACACAGGGCTGCGGCCGGGGCGGGCCGCGGCATAGCCGGCCGCCGGTGCCACCTAGAGGTGGGACACGAGGGGGTGTCGCGGTTACACAAAGGCCGCCCATCACGACCTACCGTTTTGAAGAAACCGGGGGCCGTAACCCCCCCCCCCCCTGAACTGCTGCTAGGGTGGACCCCACTGGGTCCACCGTTTCCAGAAAAAGGGGGTAGCACCCCTTTGTGTCCGAATCGGCTAGAGCCGAGCCGTGACAGGATTCCGAGCCGGGCAGCAGGCTGCACGGGGTGGGCCATGCCTGCCAGGCCAGGCCGCATCCAGCCGTGTCGGGTCGTGCTAGCCAGGCCAGACCCGGACAATGGTCAGGTCTACCAAGGGGGAATTGGGCCGGGTCAGACCAGGCCTAGACCCACTATTTTCAGAAAGCTATCCGTTAAAAGAACATATCTTGAGATTAAGACCTCCGATTGATGCACCGTCAGTTGTTTAGGATGCCTTGTATCGAGACGATCATTTTGGTATATTTCAATCAAGTTATCAGTGAAGTTTTTGTACGTTCGTGTTGGTTCGAACCCCAAATCAATGGGGCCCTCAGAGTGGAAACACTTATAACTTGATATCCGGACGTCTGAGTGGCGTACCATCGACTTTGTTGGATTCCTCTTGAAGAGATGGTTCTTATAGTGTATTTCCCTTGAGATTTGGACCCAGTTGGAGTATTGCCGGGTTGGATTGTACTCGAAATCCAATTGGGCCCCAGGAACGTAAAAGTCAATATCTCTCAGACCAGAAATCAGTTTGACGAACCGTCAGCGACATTGGTCATATCGTTGAAAAGAGGTTTTATTGAGTATACCTCATGGGAGTTTGGGGTATATATGAGATACATTCAGGTTTGTTCATACATGAAACCAACCGGGCCCCCAGGACTAAAAGGCATATAACTCACAGACCGGGTGTCTGATTAACGTGTCGTCTATTGCGTTGTGAACCCTTTGACGAGGCGGTGCTTTGAGATATATATTTGTGGGAATTTGTGATACTCGGAGTATCGAACAGTGGATCACGGAGTAGACCCTCCCAGAGATGACTATACGAAGTGCAGAGACCTAGTAGCTGTAGACATGATTACTGCTTGACCGATTCGAGTCGGAGTGATTCGATTATCCCAGTGGATGGAGTTCCCGGTATTTGGAAACAGACCCATGGAGGACGGAGCGCCTGGTTGTTGGAAGTAGACCCGCGGTACTCGACAGGAAGAGAACCTCTATAGGCTATTAGGGGGAGCGCCTGGTATTTGCCTACAGACCCACAGTGGACAGAGCGCCCGGTATTTTGAAGCAGACCCATGGTACTCAACAAGATGAGTACTTCAACAGTCTAAGGATAGTTAGTAGCACCTCAGAGTCATGACAGGGCTACGGTACTCGATAGAGGATGAATTCTCCAGCAGTTGTGGTTTCGTTAATGAAAATCCTGGTTTGAGCTGAGTCAATGACCTCTGTGTTTACCTCATGAATGAGATGGGTCACTTGATAACATATGTATATGTATGGGCATATACCTAAGTAGAGGTTATCTGTTGATTTCATAACCTTAGTGTTTCCTCATGATTGTGATTGGTTACTTGATAACATAGGTATATGTATGGGCTTATACCTAAGTAAGGGGTATCTATTGAGATCCTTCTTTTTGGTTATCCTTGTTGGATTTAGTGAGACCATGAGGGTATCAGGGACCCTACTGAGTATCGTTATACTCACCCCTGCATGGGCTATGCCCGCACCCTGTTATGTTGGTTGCAGATGACGGATAGTACTGACGGAGGCCGAGTGGACGAGGACTGGACAGTACCCATAGATGGACCTCACAACGAGTCGGTACCCGGAGGTTGACCACACTACGAGTCGATACCCGGAGGAGGTTGACAGAAGAGGGAGCTGAGGAGGCTATCTATACCTACACTTCAGGTAGGATCTAAGGTGGACGACCCAGAGCTGCTTCTATCTTCCTACTGTTTGTATTTTCTGTTGTACTTTTATTCAGTTGTAGCTGTACTTTTCTGTTGGGTTTGTATTCTGGACCACTTACTTTTCAGCACTTTCTTTTGTACTTAGTGTATAACTTCTTCTTGTACTCTGGTAAGATGTATTTGTGTTTTATAATGTCAATGCCTTCCCAGTTAATGGGATTTACTCCTTAGGTGCTAGTCTCCAGCCCCTGGCCTATGGAAGGCGGGCTTGGGGTAGTCACAGCACGGACCCCGAGGATGGGTTGTGACAATATCAATCCTATAATCCAAATAATTTAGAATAAAAAGTCAAATCATAATATATCTTACTAGTAACAAGTAAAATAGATTTTACAATTTCATTAATATATAAAGTTATTCATTTAACATACATTAAATGTCTTTCCATTCAATCATCCTACAAAATTTCACACATTCACACACTATACATAATTTCTATTACATTGGTTTTAAAAAAAGTAAAAATATAATCATTCCTCAAAATAGTTTAATGTGTAAATTTTTTAGGATTGTTTTAAATAATTTAGATAATTATTTTACATAGGTGTTCTGTGATTCCTTACTTGATTCATTAAAAAATATTTGTACACACTACTTAGAATATATATAATTTTATTCAAAAATATCCCACTATGTATTTAAAGATTTTTTTCATAATTTTTTTTAACACAACCATTAAAATCATATGAAACCCAAAAATATTCTAAGAAATATCACATAAAAACTTTCTAGAAGTCCCAAAAACAATACCATCCTTATATATTTCAATAAATTAAATTAGATAATATGTGCGGTTAAAAAATAATTTCGGATCACTTTTTGTTTATTTTAACCACTACTAAATTAAATAATTTATATTCTATCACACCATGGTATAAGATATTTCAAAATTTGATAAAAAATTGGGAATTTTAAACACCTAATTATGAAATTTTTCATGTTAAAAAAAAAGTGGTCGATGAACATAAACATCTTCATAAATTAAACAACATAAAAAAAATAATTTTAACATCCATTCGAAACAATTTAAATACTAAAAATAAAAAAAGAAAAAATAATAAAATTTTCAATCATAACAATATGATTATAATTTTAATCAACATATATAACTTTTTAATGAAAAAAATCATGAGATAAAATTAATGTTATATTCATTGAAAATTTATCAAATTTATCAATTTTATTTCTAAATATCCATTTTGTTTCTATAATATGATTGTCATTATGATTTTCAACCAAAGAGAAAATATTGAATTTTTTTATTAAATTATTCTTCTATACAAACAATGTAATTATAATCCTTCAAAATGTTTTTGATATTATTTGATAAAAATTTGATAAAATATTTTTTATTTAAAAAATAAAAAATTCTCCTACTTTTATTTCCAGACTCAACATTACCAAATACTTTTCAATATGGTATTTTGATTATTTTATAATTTTTTTAGATTATATTGAAAATTTATATCCTCCCACTTAACTAATTCATTATTTGGAGTATTATTTTCACTAAAATTAATTTATCAAATGTTTTCATCAGTTTAATCAATAATTGAATTCAACATTAACTATTCTTGAAATTTATGATATATATATTATCATAAAATGATTGTTCTATTGTAATAGAATATATATTCCTTACCAACATTATAATAACCTAGAATAAATTATCATCTTTTATAAAAAAATTATATCAAAATTGTCATTAGTTTTCAAAAAAATCATTACAACCAAAATCCATAAAATACAAAAGATTAGGATTGTTTTATTTAAATTAATAATTAGGTTTTCATTAATAAACTTATAATAAAAATAATAGTAATGATATAAATTTTAATATTTATAGATATTATTATGAATAATTTTTGTAAAATATTTTATACTAGAATAGTCCATTCTATTCCTAGAGAGGTTTTAGTTTAAATTTTAAAAAGAACTATTATATATTGTTGTTCAAGTGATACAAAAACTATGAGACTGACTATTTTCTTCAAAAATGTTTAGAGTTTCCTGATTGAGAAACTCACCTCATCTATAACCCCATATATTGATAATTATGTAACCCGTTTTATTGGGAACTAATTTATAAAATGATGTAAATCAAGCTATATATTTATACGTATGCACTAACAATGGGTTTTGAGTAAACCTATTAAAATAATCCACTATAGATAACATTCCTTCAACCTTAACATGATGTTTTATCCAGATCAAATATATCATGCTGAATACGTTTAACAAGAATTATTGTTATATCATCATTAAAAAATTCTAATGCATCCTTAAGATTTGTTGTCTTAAGCATGAATGAAAAATATAAAATATAGCAAATATTTTCTTTAAAGGTTGTCAAAAAATTTCATGCTTTCATAGTTTATAAGGAAACAAATATTGATAATACCCATCCCAATATATCATAATATATAATGTGTTTCAATATCATTGATACAGGTAACATTAAGATTGGCTAGAAAACGAAAGAAATAAAATATATGTTATCTTTTCCATTTTCATAAAATAAAATAATTTCATAATTCAAAACTAATCACATTTTAGGTTCAATCATGGCATTTCTTCCATTATTACATTATTTTGAAAATATTATTAATAATGTTTTTTTAATTAATCATCTAATAGTTTAGAGATTATGAATTTCACAAAATTATATTATTCAAGAAATATATTTACTTTACCTTTAGTGTTTTCTTTGACAGATAGAAATATTCTATAAAATTGGTCAAAATATTAGATATAAAATTGACCACCAGTCATATTCTAGGAGAAACCATTGTCTGTGCATTGTATGTATTAGAGAATATTATGGAATGTTTCCTAAAAAACTATATTAACAAATTTGTTTCTACCCACTTTATCTCAGATCCAATTAGATAAGTAATTTATTTATTAAGGTCACATATAGATTTTAGAAATTTAGTATTGGGTAATCTAGAAGATACATTTATAAAAAAAAATCATCAGTATAAAAAAAAGTTTATGTAAATCCCCATGAGAATTTATTGGTATAATGAGATGGCATAATACACCTAAAACAGGTATAATTAGATTTATATCATTTAATATTTTATCAAATAAAATTTTATATATTTAATTTATTATATTTTTGTATCCAAAATAAATTTTCCTTCAGTTTTTATCTATATAAATATGTTTTATCGTAAATACGTTTTTATAAAACTAAACTATATAATTTTTATTTTAAGCATACAATTTCATTTTTTAGATTTTCATTACCTTATCTTAAAAAATTTAAGTGAAAAAAATAATTTTATTAGATCATGAAAATGTGCTTATAAAATTCCTTTATTTGATATCATCTAAAATAAAAATCATGACATAAAATAAAACTAGAATCATTATAACAATTTTTATAGTAGAATCCATAAAATACAATTTACAAGGATCCTTTTCACTTTTAGAATAATCAATTAAACCTAACACTTCTGTAAATCTCCATCCATTGACCAATTCACTCTTCTCTTTCCTCCTACATTTTTATGTTTTCATTAATGATTTAGGTTTGAGTAATATTTCATTTTGGTTTTCATACTATATAAATCATAAATAGTGTATTCAGAATCATCAATGTTTCTACAAGTACATTAATTCCATTTTTATTTTTTATCATCATCTTGAATTAATTTTCAGGTATTATTCTTGAATAATGGCTTCTTATGTGTTAAAATATATATTTTATAAATGAGATAATTTAAAATTATCAAATTCATATGAATTGAAATCAATAGAGTTAAAATAAATAATTATATTTTATTTTAATTTAATACCATTATTTTTTAAAGTCTCTTCATCCTTAATATTTTTATCTCGACATTTTCTTGTATCAAAGATCTAATAAGTTTATCCAATGTATTGTCCTTGAAATTCATACTCTCATTGAAAGAAACCCTTTATTTATTACATTACATTCATATAGATTGTATCACTATTACAACAAACAATTTGTTTTCTAGAACATCCATCTGACCACACATACTATTTAATATGGTCATAAATATTTTGACCATTTGTCTCACCGATTCATCTTCACATACTACAAGGCTTTTATATATAGAATTTCATTATTATTTTTCCTGATTGATATTTTTTTCGAATAGAGTGGAACATATTGTATCCTCCAAATATCATTGCTCAAATTAGTTAAACATATTTATACTAATAACACAATGTAATATATATATATATATATATATATATGAATTTATAGTTTATGTCATACCATAATAAATTGTTACATATAAAATTATAATTATAATCATTAGATATTTTTTATTTCTTTAGCATTATACTCTATAGATATATAAATCTTTTTATATATAATGGGTCTATTAGAGACTCACAAAATTTTTAATCATTCAAATAAAGTGTATTGTCATTATTAATATTTTCAAAAATCATTGGAATTTATTAACGAAATCTCACAAATTATATTTTTCTTTTTATGGTTATTATTTAACATAATATAAAGTAGTAAAATTTGTAATCATAGAATAAACTAGAGATCATGTTCTAAAATATTGGATTATAATTGTTAACTATGACTGGTAGGTCAACTTGTCTAATGGAGGGTGAATATACCATATGAAAATTATAAATAAAATAATAAGTTTGTTTCCAATATAAGAATTATTTTTATCATGAAGATACAATTCATTCAACGCATTCACAAGTTCACATGAAAAAATCATGTGTAGTAGAAAATAATAAAAAAATAAAACAAAATATTTATATTAGTTCAGATCAAAATAATATTTTATATTCATTTAAATCATGTATACTCCATGACTTAAATGTTACCCCATAAATAAATCTTCACTTTTGAAAGGATGTGATAATTTTTTGAAAACCCCTTCATTTTAATGGACCGATGAACTAGTTGTAATAAATTTCCTTTTTTTGTGGATATTCTCCCAAATAAAACTAACATGGAATTTATTATCACTCAAAACCCAAAAAAATACATTTTATAGGGTTGTTGTAAAAAATCAAAGAATAGATTTATGAAGGAAAAATGAATATATTTATGGAAACATCACAAATTTAAATAAAAAATTATATTAATTTGAAACTATAAAAAATATAGGTCAAAAAATAACATATTGAAATATCAATGAATATTTCTTTCTTTATAAAGTGTTTTACATTGAATATCATTGAAAATAATGGTAGTAATGGAATTAAAAAATCATATTGGAAAACATTTAACACTATTGTATCTCAAATGTATTTCTTATTTCATTGAGTTCATTTAATAGTAATTTATAAATAAACTCACCAATATTCAACTCATGATCTCCATGATCTTCATCTTGTCTAAGAATACAAATTTTTATCCATATGTTGATTACTTTTAACATGTTTCACAAACTCATAGTAATATGCATAGGAAAATAATACACTTTCATAAACAAAGATCATAAATAATAATAATAATAATAAATTTAAATAATTCTATAAATATTGTAAAAATAAGCATTTTATTTCAATAGAATCAATCTATATATTCTAATTTAATTTTTAAATAAAGGTTTGAAATATTTGAAAAAACTACATATGTATTAATTTTATTTAAAAATTACTGTAATATTTTTAAAACTTTTCAAATCCTTATCACATAAAAAACATAATGCATATTTTATAGAATACAATTTTACTTCATAACAATATAAAAAACATTACTAGTTTTAAACTATTATAGGACATTAAAATTAAAATCACATGACATTAAAATATGTAAATAAATTAAAATAGCTAACACAAAACATTCAATGAAAATATAATATGTTAACAAAAACTATGATGATTTAATAGAAATCGTAAAACTATAAAATTGAAATAATAAGACCATAATATGCAAATTGTATTAATTTTATAAAACCATGAAGACATTAAAATTGATAAAACATTAAAACCATTTCTATACAACTTAAAAAATTCCATAACTTATTTTACATTGAAAAATTATGAAAATTTTATATTTATATTAAATTAGAATAATAATAAATAAATAAATTCTATAAGAGATTATACTTATATAATAATGAAGTTTTGAGGTTTTTTATTATTCAATACATGAGACATAGTGATATTAAAAATATAAAATCAATAAAACTAAAAAATTCATTATATTAAAACTATCAATATGGGTCATATAATTAAAAAGTAGTGGGACAATGGGAACAATGTAACTAACTATAATTATCATCATGTGGAATGTCAGATTAGAGAATGGGATAACGTGTTCTCATGCATAGATACCACATTATATAAGAACTAACATTAATTGTGGAAAATCTACGACCGGGGTGAGTAACTAATGAGAGAAATGTTTATTTGTTTATAAATTAACATTTTAAATTATTATATCCTATGTATTTTATTTAATAAATCATTTGGGAATTGAAGAGAGATACAAGATTACTATATCAAGGATATAACTAGTGTGCTAATTTTAATTAAAAGGAATAAATTCATAATATTAAGGGAGCACTTATTAACCTGCACTTTTATTAATCCACAAAATCTTGTCACTATAACCTGTATTAGAGATAATGGAGGTTTCTTATGAAAGATCCAAACATTACTTAATAATTCAAATTTTGCCCATGTGGATAGAATGTAAATTACTATTATTGGTGGTAACATATATCTTTTAACCAATAAATTTATGATAAGAAAGAAAATTATGGGAAACAAGATTATAAATGTCTTAAAAGAAAAGAATAACTCCCAATAACATAAATATCTAAATAGTGGTAATCACTCGAACAAATTATGAAATTTTAATTTTTTTTATGAGTTAGTTTCTAACCATTATTATTTGTATAGTGACCTTAGATTAACCTTCATGGATATTAAATCATTTGATATTATTATATATCACATTAATGAAATACATTCCCAAGGACAATAATAGTTTAATGAATTTCAAAAAATGAAATAAAATCTTCTAACTTGGTGAAAGAACATCTATTTTTCCAAAAAATATCATCTCATTTAGTACATCTACTTACAAACATTCTTCATAACATGAGGAAAATAAAAATATGAATGGGGTGAGCTAAAATTCTCATTAACGGTAAACATAGAAGATACATAAGCATACCATAGGCATAAGGTTATGAGAATATGAGAATAAAATTTGAAGATCATACCCTGTATATCAAAGTTCATATAAATGAATCATGAAATAAATATTGGTAGTTCATAATACATAAACCATTAGAAAACTAAGGGAATAATCCATGTAAACATAATATATGAATAAGACATGTAATTTTTGTCATCTAAATACGCATATAAAATAATGTTTCAAGGCTACCTACAAAGACCTCCATAGCATGTTAGCTTTGGAATAATAAACAATGTGCCTACTTAAGGGCTGGAATTACCTACCATGTACCCCATGTTTCGGTCTCAGGATTTCCTCTCATGTACCATCTTGTTTTTGTATTGGGATTACCTCTTATGTATCCTCTTGTTTCAAGTTTGTGATTCCATCCTGTATACCCTCTTTTTCAGGCTTAAGATGCCCTCTTATTTGGGTCTTGGGATTCCATCCCTTGAACCCTCTTGAGATAATAAAACATTTTCCACTACTGAATTCATTGTAGGGAGATATAGGTCCCTCCCATCATATAATTATATAATAAATTCATGTTTCATAAAATAATAAATCATTCATTGTATCGTGACCCATGAAATAAAATGGGTGTCATAACTGTTTCATCAAATCATAACATATGGAGAAGGGATAGGTTTCATAATCATTTTATAAAATCAAAACCCTAGAAAAGAAATAGGATTCAAAATCATATACCCCATTTAAAATAACATGGTATCTTAAAAATCACTCTATCAAAACATAAACCATTTTGGAAATAATATGAATTTTATTAATAATATATAACAATGTATGCTATCTTCAATAGATATGGATTTTTAAAAAAAAACATGGAAGATTTATTAAGGAAAATTGCCATTATTTGAAACCTCATTACATAAAACCATTTCAAAAATACATTTTATATAAATAAGGCTTTATAATATCATTTAAAATATTTCTTGAGGAAGAAATCATTTTTATTTTTAGAAACTCTTTTTTAAAACCAAAAAAAATTTTAAAAATATTTTACTTTCAAAACACCTTGAAGCTTAAAAAAATTCTTAAAATAATTGTGGAAATCCTTTACAAGGAAATGATTTCAAAAACATATAAATAAGAATTGAAATACTTGAAATCATTTTCCTGTAAAATAAAAATTTTGATAATGTAAAAAAGGGATATTTTAGTATCATTTAAAACACTTTTTATTCACGATCATTTTATTAAAAAAAGTTCATAGAAAACCAGATTAAAATAATATATATATATATATATAATATTACGGAAAAAATTTCTTTAAATATAAATATCTAATCTTACCATGTATGCTTCGGGGAAATGATGGTCATGAATGTGGGAAAGTCCACAAATGTCAATCATTTTTTTCCACCTTAAAAAGTTTTTAAATGTGCCTTGATTTGAAAAAGACTAGTGGGATCCTTTTTAATCGTTTTTGTAAAAATAAAATACATGGGTAAAAATTCATTTTAAACATCAACGGATAATATTGAAACATTTTTAAAAACATTTTTATAAACAATGGTTTTAAAGAACACATATTTCAGATCGAAAGGATATATAAAGCTCGATTTTAATAATAACTTTTTTTAATTATCATAGGTTCCAAATAGTAGACACATTATAATAATACATGAGGATATAAATGATAAACATATAATAAGAAACATTATGAGAGGTATTGAGAGTAGGATCATAAGATTTCATCAATATGAGGATAAATATAAACAATATCAATAAATGTTGAGATTATCACAATAAATTGTTACCATTGTGGTAACCTTGATTTATAATACTATAGAATAAATATCATTAAATTAAGATAAAAATAGTGTGAAAAAGAAGTCAATTAATGTTATATCAAGTAAAATGGTAGTATATAAAATTCAAAGAAACTATAGGATTAAATATAGCATGTGCCTCAAAGAATTAAAATTGTTGTAAATGTTCTTTACTGATTTGGAAGCTTTTGAACCATAAAACCCATGAAGTAAATATCCTCAAATTGATATGTATGTACAAATAAATTTAAGTATAATAATAATTGAACACATTCCAGGGAAGTATAAACTCCATACAATTGAAATGAGTGGTGAATAAGGAATGTATCTTATAGAAATAAAAAGTGATATGAAACTTCCTTACCATATGTCTTCACTTTCTTGATACACATTCAAAAATCCTATTCTTTTTGATAACTCATTTCATATAAACAAAAGGGATTACTTGGTTGGAAATATTCCAAAAGGGAATAATAAATGTGGAATATAGGGATGTTGGGAGATTATTTGAGAGGAGTTTGTCTAAGCAAAAGGTATTTATAGGCGTGAAAAAGTGGGAGGGCTGAGTGCTTTTTTATAGTGGAGGAGGAGTGTCATACTTGTAAATTTTTGAAATAGTAATTCCACCCACATATTTGAAATTAAAAGTGGAAATAATAATAGATAAAATTGATTCTAAATAAGAATAGTTTAAAAAATTGTCCATTCAATGGATAATTGGCAAGATTCTAGGCCATTTTGTCCCTTATGTTTAAGGTTTAGATCCTTGATAACATAATTTTCCTCTTATTCATTATAATTAATTTTAACCACATTTAAAAATATTTTTTTTATTAAACTATTTTACAATATTTATACATTATAAGTTCTTTTAATTTTAAATATTTAGTCCTTTTTTCCATGTTATAAAACATAATTGGAATAAATTATTAGAAAATTAATCTGAAAGACGGGATGACAGTGTTGGGTTTTAATGTAAAAATGTTCAGATGTTTCCTGTGTTTTTATATATATTTTCAAAGTGAAATTTATCCCAATTACCTATATTCAATTAATTTATTTATTGTTGATTTAGTGATATATTAAAACCATTTATAAATATAATTTATCATTTTAAATAAATTAGATGAAAAAGCAATTTTAAATTAAAATTAAATATTTTTCACTATTTATTAGGAAACAAACATTTGTAGAAAAATAAAAATACTAAACTTAGCCTAATATTTAAGTTTATAATGAGAAACAAAATATTATTTTTAATTTAAAATTTACAAAATTTATAGGATTTAAATTTAATATATGTTTCCATTAAAAGGTGGTAAAAATAATTTTATAAAAATATATGTCTTTATGAGTATTATTGGATATGTTCCTTTCATATGCCAATAAATTTCTTATATGAATGTAAAAATAATTTATTGAGAATATAAAATATATATTAAATTAATATCCTTAACAAATAGTAATTAATTAAATTTATCATGATAAAATTTCATTATGAACATAAAAGTAGGTTTTATAAGAACATTTAATTTATATTTAATTGGTTATTATATTCATTTCAAATTAATTTAAAAAAATAAATTCAAACTTTTATTTTTATAAGTATTTTAATCATATTCATAAAAACGAAATTAAAAGCTAGTTTATATCTTATTATATTAAATAATAATATTTTTAAAAATATATTATTATTAGATAAAACTCATATTAAATTTTATGCAAGCCATCATGTAAATTCAGTCTTCTGTGTAATGTAGTATAACCTCTAGGTTCTGTGTAGATAAGTAAAAACATTATGCTATATGTAGTGCATGATTAAATTGTAGTTTCTTATAATGCAAGTAAACCTTAGTTAAATAAAAAACTATTTTCAGTGTTGTGTGAAATGAAAATATAAAAATGGTTAAATTAATTTTAAAAAATTATTTCTCAAAATATATGGGTGTTACCTTACACTCCCCTTAAATTGGATTTTTACCTTGAAATTTGTCTTGGTTATAAATTGTTTAATATATGAAATTTTATTTCATAGAAACCCACATCATAAATTGAATCGAAAAATTCTATTAAAAATAGAATGTTGGAAACAAAACTCTTACCCAAAGTTACATAATTCTAACCGTCCACGTAGTATGAAATATATGGGGCGTGAAAACATAGATATGTTCGTGAAACACATCTATAAAATTCTACTAGACCATGATAGAGAATATGGTCATAAGAAAGTTAACGCTCACAAATCAGAAAATCTACTATTATCTAATAGGCTATTTGATACATCAAAAATGAAGTTCTAGGATAATGGTTTTGGTTTTAAGGTCCATTTTCCTAAAGTTGAATAATTTTTATGAAATTTTATTGTTACATTACTTTAGTATAACCTTAACCTTTTTGAGACTTTATCAACTTCCACTTCATCTCTCATTCCATGAAATGGAGGTGAATTTTTCATTCTTTAAGTATTAATAGATCACACGGTCCATGAATAGAATGACAAGTTATTCAATATGATTTTATCAAAAAAAATGTTTAGAAGATGTTATCCAATATGAATAAATACTCATATGGTGATATAATTGTTTAATATTTAACACCTCATTTGATATTTAGAATAAACCATTACCTAAATGTTAAAATTGAAACCCTTCCAAAATAAACATCACCATTAATTCCTTAAAAAGCTCTAATATTATACCATAATATTTTCATCAGAAACTTTAGTCCATAATTTTACAGATATAATATTAAATTTTATTTTATTAATCCATAATCCAAGTATATCGATACAATAAATTGAAACACTGCTAGGGTATGAACAATATTATTTTCATATTGATTAATCACACTAAATCCAATAATAATTTCACAAATATAGGGGGTTTAAGTGTTCTCTAATTGTCATGATTCAATTCTTCCATTGTGATTTTCTAATTGTTACCTTTTCCATTTTTCATCAATGTTTTTTGTGGCATTTAATCTTCATTATTCCTTAGAATTGTTAACTTGTTATAATAATGGCGAAACTCTATGAAATTTAAACACTAAAGTGTGGGTGGGGAATTTTGTAGAGATTACTCTTTTTATCATTTTATAACTTCATCCCATTATTTATTAATTCAGTTACTTGATGAAATTACCTTAAATAATTAAACTATTTAGTAGTTCATTTATGAAAATTCCCTCCATGTTTCTTCCAATACATTATGCAAAATGGAAGGTACATTTTCTTTCCTCTATGGTGGTAAGATTTCCCGTTGAACACCATATTATTTTTCTTATAAAACCCGTGATATTGTTATGCAATTACATCCTTTAATTCAACATTTATTGAACATGAAAAAAATACTCATAGATGCTAAAGTATCTTATATTCATTTCCTTTCAAATACTAGATTTTAAGACACCATATAATCGATCAATTTTTAATTCATTTTGTATTATTATAACAGAAGAGTACCTCACAATCCTTATAAAATTGTCCTTATAGGGACCAATCAATTCTTTATCCTTTCACTCAATCTCTTGGAATTCCTTTTTCATCATTGTACTAATAACATGAATAAAGTACTTATTGATGAATAAGTTCATGAACATGTCCCATTACTAGTATTAAATTTCATCCTCCTTCCTCAAATTCATGATCGGGGTCCACCACTGGATAGATTCACCTTATAAATGATAAAAAACTAGATTGAATTTATTATTGTCCAAAAATTGGAGGATTGAGAATATATTTTCAGTGGTATTTATCCATTGATCATGAAAAAGTGGATAAGAAGACACATTGAAAAAGGATGGATGTTTCCTTATAAAAAAAACTAACCAGAATGTTATTCCCTCTTTTTCAGATTTGGAATCTCAACATGATCCATAGCCAATGAAATTTTTGTGATCATAGAAACCAAAAAATTCATTCCACTTAATATAACATTCAGTTTCTCTGGAGTATAATCATTGCACTGTCCATTTCATTCCCTCTAACACAGTTCTTTTGGGTTCTATCTATTGGCTAAAATCTGAAAACATTGATTTAGAAATTATTATCATAGTGGGGAACCACATAATATAGAAAAACTATTTATAGGATATATAAATAATAGTTCTTACATCTTTAATCAATGACACCAAAGGTTTATCCTAGGTTATTCATAGTCATATTCTACATAATTACTTCATGAAATATCATAAAGAGTTTGTGAATTCCCATTTCATAACCCGTATGATTGTCAAACCAAGTCTGCATCATGACCCATTTTCGTGTACTAGGTTTTGTTTTAGTGAGGCCCAATGAACCTCTTATGAGTTATCACACCTATGTACATCTGTTCCAGATCCACATCAACATGTATTATCTAGACATGGTTGTATTGATAAGAAACCAATCACTCTATAATTTACCATAATTTTATGAAATTTTCCAATAATATTAATTATCATTAGACTTATAATTAGACACATACTGAGAAATATCCTTATAAATATCCCAATAGATCTCAATAATTTTTTTCATCCATGTTTTCAAATGTTGACTACACTTTTCCTTTGATACCAATAATAGAGACCCAGGATTTACATACATGGATATTAAATAATTTTATATCAATATTAATCACATTACATAAACACATTCCCAAGGACTATAAAAGTTTTATTTCATTAGAATAATGTCAAATAATATTCTAACATGGTGAATGATCTGCCCCTTTTTTATTATACTTAAAAAATTATTCATAACCTAGGGAAAATATTCCTAATACGTTGGTGAGATAAGATTCACAGTAAGGGTAAAAAGAGGAGATACATATGCATTATATGACCATAAGGTTATGAGAACATGATAACACCACTAAAATATCATACCTTAAATATCAAAGGTCATATACATGACTCATGTAATGAATATTGGCAGTTTATAATATATGAATCATTAGGGAAATAGGAGCATAATCTATGAAAAAACATAAGAAAAAGTCAAGGAATTTTTGGCATAGATATAAGAATATAAATTCCAATATAAATTATACCTACCAATACCATCATAACATGTTATTCTTTGGATAATTACCCATGAACATGATTTATGAGAGGGATTCCCTCCCATGTACCCTCTTGATTTGGTCTTCGGATACCCCACTAAACCCTCTTTTCTGTGGAATGGGATTCCATCTGATGTACCCTTTTGTTTTTGGATTGGGATTCCTTCCCATATACCCTATTGTGTTGGGATTGAGATTTTGTCCCATTTACCTACTTGTTTTAGGATTAAGACACACTCTTGTTTTAGTCTCCGGATGCCCTCATAGGTACCATATTTATCTCATAAAACATTTATCATTACCTGATGCATTGGAGGTAGATATAGCCCCCACCCATCATAGAATGAAATAATGCATTCATATTCCATATGATAACAAAAAATTCATCAAATCATTACATACTAAATGAAATTGGTAACATTTCCTTTTCATCACATCATAACGTACAAAGAAGGTATATGATTCATAATCATTTTATCAAAGAAAATTTGCTGAAGAGAAGTTGGGTTCAAAAGCATATAACCAGTTGAAGAGAAATAGGTATCATATACATCATTATATCAAAACATAATCCATTCATGGAAGAATATTTAAGATATTAATTAAATATAATAAATGACCCCATCATATATAGATAAGGATTTCGAATGAAAAAAATGGACATTTATTAAGGAAAATTTCCATTATTAGAAAATCCATTAAATATAAAAAAATAACATTCAGTTTAATATTAAACGTTTTTTGAGAAAAATGTCATTCTATCTTAATAAAAAAATTTACAAATCATAGTGAATTTTCAGAACCATTTTCACCCAAAACATTTTTAAAACATAAAAATTAGGCTAGAAATCATATAAGAAATAATTATCTAGAAAATGTTTTTGAAATATTATAAAAAAACATTAAATTAAAGAAATAATTTAATTTTAATGTAACCATTTTGATAACTTATAATGGGAGATCTGATAATCACTGAAAACACTTTTTATATGTAAAATATTTTTGAAATTGTTTTCTATTAAAGCCAATTTAAAATCCAAAAACTCACAGAATATTAGGTAAATTTTTTATTAAAAAATAAACCTATAATATTGAAATGGAAGCTTCATGTAAATGATGGTTTTTATGGTAGGTAAGTCTATATATGATAAACATTCTTTTTCAACCATAAAAAGTTTATTTAATTGACTAGATTAGAAAATAAAAGAGGATTACTTTCAAAACAGTTTTGTAAAAATGTGTAAATATTCCATTTAATCATCATAGTATAATAATAAAACATTTTTGAAAACATTTTTAGAAAACAAGTTTTGGAAAGAACACATATTTCTGACTGAAAAGAGAAATAAAGCCAGAATTTCATAAAAACGTTTTCTTAATTATCTTAAGTACCGATGAGAAAAAAATTGTACGAACACATGAAAATGTCATTAATAACTAGAATATATGAAAATTAATGAGGGTTTATGATATATGAATCATAATATTTCATCAACGGAAGAATAATAACAATAAATATTACTAAATGATGAGATTATTTCAGTAAATCATTTCCACAATGGTAACTTTAAATCATAACACTGAAAATAATAACATTACGTTAAGCTCAAAATATAATGAAATGAATTATCTTAATGATATAATATTTCAGAGGGTTATATATACACCTCATAGAAAAGTATTTGTGCATAATATGGAATATGTCTTAAAGAAGGTAAATTGAGACAAAATTACTTTATCGATTTGGTGATATTTAAAGGATAAACTGCATGAAAGAAATATCATCAAACGGATATGTAAATACCCATAAATTTATGATCATGAATCATAGAATGCATCCATTTAAATTATACACATCACACATAAGAAATTATTGGTGAATAAGGAATTTATCCCATGAAAATAAAACGTGATATGAAATTCTTTTTTCATAGGTCTTGACATTCTTTTGTCTTGTTTTAATATCCTCTTCTACTTGGTAAATCCTTTTTATTTTCACAAAAGGGCTTCCTTGGGTGGATTTGTTCCAAATGGGAGGATTCAAAAAGTGAGGGACAAATATTTGAAGCTTATATGAGTAGAGGATGGGCATGATAAAGGGACTGGAAGTATGACTATGTGAGAGTGGTTAGTCCCTTTTTATAGTGAAGAAAGAGTTGAATTATTGTAAATTATTTAAAAGAGAAATACACTTACATTTTCCCATTGAAGAGTGGCTCCCCTAATAGACCGATTTACTGAACAATTAGGATATGGTTGAAATATGTATATCAAGTGAATTTTGGAATAGTTTATTTGTAATTTTTACCATTAAGTTTATCTTTTAGTCCCATGTGAAGCTAATTTCATTATTAATTTTCGTAATTAATTATAATCACTTTCGCAAATATATTTCATAAATTTTTTTTAACCATTTCAAAAATTATAAGTTTTGTTTTATTCCCAATATGGAATCCATTTTTCCAAATTCCTATCATATAATTGTATGAAATTAATTTACAATTTATCCTATAGTTGATATGATAATGATTGGTTATAAAGTAAAAATGTTTAAAAGTGTACTATGTTTTTGTATCTCATTTTAAGGTAAAATTGACCCCAATGACACAAATTTTATTTATTGGTGTATAATTGATATAATTTTAATTTAAGGCCAATCATAAATATAATTTTATATTATATATAAATTACATGACTAAGTAGTTTTCAATTAATATTCTGTATTTTTCACTATTCTTCAAAAAATGAAACATCATAGAAAAATAAAATAAATTAATCCTAACCAAATATTTATATTTAAATTTAAAAAAATATAAGTTTATTTGGAAATATAATATATATTTATATATATATATTCAATAGTTTATATTTAAAATAAGCTCACCATGAAAATGTGGTAAAAGTGATTTTATAAAAATATAGGACTTTCTATTTAATATTGATTTTGTTCATATAGTTTACCTATGAAATATATTGGGTGAATGTAAAAAATTTATTGAATATATGAAATATATATTTCATTAATATCATTAACCATTGGTAATTAGTTTAATTTATTAAGAATTTTTTGTGAGCATAGAATTAGTTTTTATAAAAACTTTCACATTAATTACAATTGGTTCTTATATTCATTTATAATTAATTTTTGACCAATGAATTCAACCATTTATTTCCATAAGTTAGTTAATAAAATTCATGAAAAAAATAAAAACATGGTTATACCTTATTATATTAATTAATAATATTTCTAATAATAAATTATTTTTAGGTAAAACATATTCTTCAATGTCATACAATTCATTGAAGAAATTCAGTCTTGTGTGTAACGTAAGCTAACATAGGTGTTCCATATAGATCATGTTATATTTTATGTTGAATTTAGTTCATGATTAAATTGGTTTTTCTTGTAAAAAAATCTAATCATTGTGCCACAAAAAACAATTTTCAGTGTTTTGTGAAATGTAAAATATCAAAAATAATAAATTAATTCAAAAAACACTTCACAAAATCACAGGGTGTTACAATTTGGTTATTAGAGAATTATTTATGAATTTATTACCAAATATTAGAAAATATTTCAAGATAATATCTATTTAGGAATATATATATATATATATATTATAATTTATTATAAGATCTTATGATGATCAATCACAATCAAATAAAGAAGCTAAACTTATGGTTAAATCCATGATAGTTTTGTTGTAACCATGAAAAAATTTCATCAAGGAAGAAGAGTCCATAAAATAGGTTAATCTATATGGAAATACATAGTGTATTAATAGATAAATTAAAAATAATAACACCAATTGATGAAAAAGAAGAATAAATTAAGGTCTCTAAAGAAGAGATCTGATTATTGTAAGAAATACAAAAAATTAGTCTTTGTTTCAATGATGTATAATATAAGATCAAATCAAGAAAGATAAATAAATTTTATATTATTTAGATGAAGTTAGTAATTTTACTAAATATTATAAAGGTATATTAAAAATAAAATGTTATTAATGTTTGAGATCAGTATAGAAGAGGAATAACTCACACAATAAGAAAAAACTCTAACTAGTGTTTAATTAAAAAATTAGGAAACAACAGAATTTATAAAATATCGAATAATATAAAATAAATATTTTTCCATAAATGTTTCTATTAAGGTGCATATCTATAAAAGTAATCCTTCAATAAAAAGGGCACATATTCACCATTAGATCATGTTCCGAAAGGATCATGAAATATGTTAACCCATCACACATCAACAATATTTTTCTTACTAATTTTGGTTTACATTCATGTATATATTTAAAATAAAATTATATGAAAATATATATAATATAGAACATTTAGAAATCCACAACACAAAAAAGGGTGTATTATAAATTGTTTATAAAAAGTATATCCAGATGAAGAGACTAAATGAAGTACAATGCAACTTATAATTAGAAAACTCATCAATATAGTTAGATAACAAACAACGGGAATAAAAATAGATTTATTGAATTCTTCTAGTGTTTCAGGGTGTTTTACTATAATTTTACTAATTTTTTCACGTGTTTTCAATTCATAAATTTGATAGAAGGACACTATTAAAGGTATTGATCTAGATATAATATATTACATTCTAAAAAAGAAAAATTCATATAATGGGGTAAGTGTTATCACTTTGAACATTTTTTATTATGTTGATAATTTATATAAAAACTACAGAACAATTAGTAATTTCTTAAAATGTTATTAGTACAAGATAGTCATGTATTGCACATATTTTAAGGAATAAATAATATCACAAAATAAGAATTTAATAAAGATTATGAAAAATGGTCACAAGATATCCATGAAGTTACCACTTAAAACCTTCCCAAATTATAAGATAGTATAGATAAAAATGAATATTATTTTTATCATAAGAATAATCGATTTAATTTCAATAGTTTTTTTATGAAGGAAAACTCATGAGTACATTTGAATATCTGTGAACGGTGGAATCATCTTAGTCATTATTTAAATAACTATATGACCTAGCATCCTGAATAAAGGGAGATGATAAAAAAACATGAAGAACCATGCAATGAAATTATTTTATCATTATATATAAAAATGGAAAACAAAAAAAAATAATTTTGAATTAAAAATGAAATTAATTTTTCCATTTGAAGATCTATAATGAAAAATCAAAATGGGTAGTATAATTAATATATATTAAAAAATTTATACTTCAAAGTGTTTATGATCATGTTTAATAAATAAATATTATAATTTATTCTATCATTAAGGGGATATAAATTCCCCCATTATTCAATAAACATTTATTTATTACTAATAACATGTATTGAATTGATGTATACAAATTATAGAGAATTTGTAGATTGTTGTAACTATATATTTAGTAAGATTATATTCAAAATGAATTGTTCATAATTCCATGATATAGAAGACAGTTAGTAAATACCTTGAGGGGGTGAATATTTAAGGATATGGCTGATAAAGAAATGTTATTTTTATTGAATCTAGTTAAATGAAGGAATATACAAAAAATTAGAACAATTGGGAATAAAAAACTATCAAATCCATATCTTGAATTATTTAATGTCTAAAACTAATGGGGGGATATTTCGAGACAAAAATGTGGAGTTAATCTTTCATGAAATTGTTTATTTTTTTGTTTAAATAAGTTTCAATAATATATTTTATAATAAATGTAAATTAATAGTTCCAAAATGATAATTTCATATCTGAATCATATAAAATGTAGTTTATGGGAACTATTTATCCCCATTGTTTTCTAATTATACTATCAATAGTAGGTTATCCAATCTGAACATAGAGTAGGGTAGTTAATGATTGTTTCCTATGTTATGTATACTTCCATCATTCTCAAAAAAGGGAAATCAAGATGGTAATACAAATAAATGGGGATAAAAAATTATTTTGAGAACTTTTGAAGAAGAAATAAGATGAAATGAGAAGACCATTCCAGAATATTATTATATATTTATTGTCAATAAGAGTGGAAAATAAAATGTTGAGTTCAAAAATGAAATTAATTTTTAAAATAAATACAATGGGGGAGATTAAAGTGTGTAAATATTTTTATTGATGTAATATTAATTTATTTTCTATAGTGTTGTGACAGGTAAATTGAATGTTTGTTGAAGATATGAGTGATATATTCCCATAAAAAATATCAAAGGTTGATAATTGTTCTACCTAAATACAGTGTATGAAAAAATTAATTATCTAGTATGTTTATGTGAAGATTAGTGATATTTTAGTTAAGTTTAAGATGATTTCTCATAAAGTCACAACATATTCAATAGTTTAGAATCTATGTTGAAATAAGTCATCTAGTGGGGAGATTAATTAATTTATATAAATAAAAAAAGTTATATAGAGATGTTAACTATCCTTCTAAAAGGTATTAGAATTAAAATATGTTATGAAATATTTATAATGTATTTTTAATGGTTATTTTTATTTGATTTGTGTTTTTGGAATAATGCCTTGACATGACATGAGTTGATATAAATGAAATCAGGAGTGTTTGGGATAAATTTATTAAATTTCTATATAATACCACGTTTGGTGTACTTTGTAAATATTATATTTAGCTATTTAAGGACTATATTTAATCTATATATGATGAAATAAATAATGATGTGAAGAAGTGACTTTGTGTGTAGATGTAATTTATAACTGTGTAGTGATAATTTAAGCATTCTTAAGGATATTTCATCATTATAGTGATACTTAAAAAAGATGATTGAGTTATACATAAGAATCATATGATAGTTATATAATTATTCATTCCAAATATATGTACATCAGTAAATATTTACAGTGGATACTTGATAAAGGAATGAATATTTTGTAAGCAATATTTCTACTTCACTAGGATCATTCCTTTGAGTTCATAAGGATGATGAACAACATTTGTTTGGATGAAAAAAATATATAAAGACGAATTACATTGTAAAATTTCATATATATATATATATATGTGTGTGTGTGTGTGTGTTATAATTTAATGATAATATATTCTAATAAATTGTTACATTTATTCAGATGATATTGTCCCATATCATCTAAATGAAATAAATATCACAATATAAGTTTTTGATTAAAGTAGTTATTGAAGAAGAAATGGTGGAGAAAGGAAGCATATTCCATGAACATATTTGTGATGGATGAAACTATACCAGATCACACACATGGTTACATGGAAATTTCATTTATGAATAAACATTAATTATAAAAATAGATTTCTAAAAATTTTGATGGAGTAAATATCTTAATATTTTGGGAGAATTGATTTGAATTTTAGATCTGTTTGAATTGTGATAAAATATATTATTATTCACATATGAGAATTTTCTAAATAAATATACAATGAAAATATTTATGAATCTATGAATATTAAAAGAAAACGAATATAATATGTTTATTATACATAGACACTTTTCTCACTCAAGGAAGAATATCCAGTCAAAGTGGAAGGATAACATGATATGGAGCCTAAAATAATAATGAATACAAGTATCTAAGAGGAGGAAGAAATATTCCCATGATATGACAATATCATATAAAGTGTACAACTAAGGTATTACAAATAAAATTCACGATAAGATAAATTTTTATATTTTTTATGGCCATAACAAGTATATGTTGAAGTTATACATGGTAGTTCATGGAAGAACACATACATAAAATTTGTGAGCATGTCATAAAAATTTTGTGTGGAATTAGTCATGTAAGGAATTGTAATAAATTTTGTGTGGAAATTAAATTTTATTATTCATGTAAATATATCCATGTTTTATTTTCGATCAGAAGATCAGTTTTCACATAGTCATGGTTGGATATCGAGTCATGTAACTACATTTCTTAATAATGCAGAATCAATTATTGGAGTGTTGAAGCCATCAAGGAAATGAGAGGGATTTCAAGTTAAATCAATTGAAATAATTTTATTATGTAACAAGTGTTAATTGAATGATATGTGAAATTGATGAGGGGAATAAGAATACATGATTGATACTCACTCCTATATAAGAGATAGAATTGATTTAAATAAATTCATTAAATTAATGGGGACATATATCCTCTACCTCTTAGTGATGTACTAAACTTAGGAACTTAATACTTCCCCATTTTTATATACCATGGGCACATGTATACCTAGACCAACTCTATAGGCTCCTATAATATCAAATTTGGTTATTCACATCAAGTTTCCATATTTCATCTAGGTAATCTACTGATAATTTATTTTTTAAAAGTTTCCCTCTAAACTGAATTGGGCTTCAAGGTGTTTACATTCATTTATTTCATTGATAAGGAGGGTAGCTATAATCAGGCTATCAGTGAAAATTTTATTATATAATGATAATCTTCCTTCATGTAATATATCAAATAGTATATCTATTAGGTAATCCAGTGGTCTTATTTGGTCCAATCAAGGATACATTCACATATTGACATCCAATTTAGAGTATGCCTCAAGAACTACATTATCCATTGTCTTCTTCAATAGTAAAAAATACGGCCATCAAATTTTATGTAATCCCAGACAATTTATAACAAGGAAATACTCCCACTTGTCTTTTCCTTCCACACTTACTCACCAAAAAATAACCGGTGGATGTCTACATATAAACCCCATAATTAGAGTATCCCTAGCCAAGACTACTCATATTTAGATTTTCCTATATAAGATGAAATATAAAGAACCTACCATGTGCATTCCCCACTCAATATCTTATTATTTCCACATATTTTACATATTCATCCTTAACATACAATGAAACTTTTCGTGGAAACATCATGACATATGCTTTGAAATCATGAAACCTGATCTATGTGATATTTTATTAAAATCAATCAAAATATGTAGCGAATATTTACTATGCCTTAATTCAAACTCCCCATTGATGATGGTTGCACAACCTAATATTGAACATCATTTTTCTTGGATGAATGAACATAATTTAATTTCAATCCTTCATGTTTACAAAACCTTAAACTGTACCACAATGGCCCCTATCACATAACACTAAAAGATATGCCATCTCAACTAAAGAAGAATTAAAAATATAAGGTATTTTATTCCCTTAATAGGGATACATATGAATCATATCTCATGGTACTGATTAGATTTCCACTACACCTATTTCCTCTCTATATGGTGATAAAATCAAAGTGTATCTAGTAGTTCTACTTGAAACCATATTACAACTAGCCAAAAAAGTAAAGATAAAGAACCTATCATATATAAATTCTTTCACACTCATGTATGGTTCTTATTGTTCTCTTAAACATATATAACCAATAAAATTGTTATTACATTTTATAACTCTTTGAATTGTCCCAAATCTATAATAGAGTTTGAGACCAAGGATAAAAACCCTTATATTAAGATCCAAAAACACATTATATCTACCAAAGAACCAATTAATGTGTCTTCAGAATGTGTTGGAAACCATGGTTTATTGTAAATTAATACTCTAATGAATCAATACATGTTAGTATGGTGGAAAATTTAAAACCCATAACAAATATTATAGACTTATATATCATCCTTAAAAATTATAATATTTTAGAGGTTTTATACAATCATAAAATCTATTTGTAATTTTGGTCAATATATATGTGATCATATGATAAGAACATCCCACTAAAATTTATTTATGTGTAAAATTTATGAAGTAAAATATTTTATATAATTGTTAGTGTTGAGAATCATATTAATAATTCTCAACTACTTTAACATATTCCAAAATTCTTAACAACACATCTACAAATATTTTGATATTGAAAAATTTAGTTTTATATGTTCAATTATTTCTATGTACACAATTATCATCATTAATGGAGAAAATTTCATTAATATATTCCTTTGAAATATTATTCTCATTATTATGACTATTTACATTATTTTTTTACATATACACCCTAATCATATTAAGGATATTAATTGAAATTTATTTTGTGTTTGAAATTAAATATAACTCTTTGCATTTATTTTACCACCATACCATAATCTCTTTTAAGATATCTCATAACACTCAATTTTAATTTTAATAGAAATAATAATTTACTTATAAACTATTAGAATCACTATGGTCAACTATACTTACTAATATATTAAACATCATATTCCCCTTAGAATATATTACTAAGATACCCATTGTTTTTTGTGTATAGTAAATAACTCTTATTTAAATTCATTGTAAAATTTATGAATGAAAATATTATTTCTATATCACATATGGAATAATATATGTTTAAATAAAAATATTGAAAAGAAAATTCTTACATAAAATATTCTAATGATAGTAACAAAATACCAATTCATGAGGTCTTAACAAATGTTATGGAGAAACATCATTGTCTGTGATTAGAAATTTGTATCATTTCATTTTTCAAAAAACATGTATTAGAATATAACGAATCTTAAAAAATTTATGTTAAATATATGTAAGTCAACCAACCTCCACTCAGATTATTCATTCTTTTTTAATGCTTCTATGATAATGACTATCACAGGAACACTATTTCCTGATCCTCTTCAACTAACTGGTATGACTTAATATCACCCTTAATAGAATCTTATTAATTTCATAATTATAGAAAATGTAATTATACACAAGTACATGATCAACTTATCATTTTCTTGAAGAAACATTCAGGCACATCAAGACATCGAATTTTTTTGGATGAGCACATAAGGGGCGCTCTATAGGGTTTCTCCTCCTCGTCACTGCCGCCTTTCTCCTCGGGTCGACTGTTCATACTTCCCCTGATCGGCGAGATCGTGGTAGCAGTTCCCTACTGCTGTGGAGTCATTCCAGCCTCACGGTTTGTCGAATCTCTATTCGTTCTCTACTGTGTGTGTGGGGGGTTGCGCCTTCTCGAGAGTTCAACTTAGCTGCGACGGGATATGGTCTGCAACAACGCCGACCTTTGGGTGATGTTTTTTGTTTTGGTCCTTTGAAGTCGTTTCTGCATTGATGCATTCGTTTTTGTGAGTCGATGTTGGATCTGATGAGTTCGTTGATGCTGGACTGCTATTCGCATTGGTTTTAGTGGACTGGGTTCGGCTTGTAACCCGAAATTGGTTTTTTCATTTCGATGAATCATTGAATCTGTTGTGGTGACTCCTGAGGGGTTCTCTCCGGTGATGAACGTCGAATTCTTGAAGGTGACGATGAAGGGTTCGATGACAGCTACGCAGCTCGAAGAGTGATCTGTGCAATATGCAATGACCTCTGATGGCTCTGCTCATGGGAAGGCGATGGTAATGGCAATGAAGTTTCGAGTGGATGGTGACGACGTGATGATTAATGTGATTTGGTGATGACGACGACGATGAAGTGGACTCAACGTGATGCCTCGATGTAGGTTCTCGGGAAAATCACAAGATTTGTGGGATCTGGTGTTGACGCGCTGGTTCCCAATCTCATGTTGTTTTGGTTTTTGGGTCACTGTGCCCCTAAAATTTGATGTCTGAATGTCCTTCCCTCCTGCATTATGGTGTAATTTCGTCAGTTCCCACTCTACCATTAATGTGGATTTTATGAAAATACAAAAAAAATTATTTGGAATGAAGAAGCATTCATTCATCCTCCCAAAACCGTTTTCATCCCTAAGAGAGAGGCACACATCCATGCATAAACTCATGATATTTTATTTCCTCAATATTTTCTCTATTCTAAAAATCCATTTTTCTATAATTGAAGAAATAATAGTTTTTCCACTAATTTATTCTCAAAAAAACATTCATAAATCCTTCCTACATAAATTAAAAAGATCACTTTACCATTGTTCTTCACCCACAGTCTCATGGTATCTTCTGATAAATTCAAATAGGTTGTCCTCTTATGAATGCTCAATTGTTTAAGGGGTCTATCTATTCACATTTCATTTTCATATAATATTTTACATCCTTGTTTCCTAAAATTCTCTAAAAATAGAATAAAAATTATTTTTCATTGGAAAAAATATCAAGACTTGATTCTTTATATATTTAAACCTATTTCATCCACTTTATGATTTTTTTCACATTTATGTATGGTTCCATGAACATTAAATTTCCATTTGATATTATAGATCTAGGAAATATAGAATTTATCTTTTAATGGATTAAATAAATACACAATTGTTTGTTCGAACTCAATAATCCTCTTTCCATGTTAAAAATTAGAAATTTTTATATTACTATTTCATTTAAACCACTAAAGTTATTCATAAGAAACATATCAAAAATATATATGTTTTCTCTCATGAATAATGACATAAATATATTGTTCATTGAATGCCATCAATAAATTAAAAATGTATCCTCATTCTACTTAATTTTTTATTTATTACATAATTGGATCATTAATAAAATGGATTCATGGAATTTTTTTAATGAAATAGTGGATTTGGAATCATAAAATTTTATTTATCTGTTCATATTCTAAAATCATGAAAATCATATTTTCAATAATCATAATTATTAAATTTCACAATCTATTGATACTTACATATAATATATTCAAGATAAATTATATCTATGACTATATATATAATTCTTACAAATATTGAAAATTATGTTTATTGGGGCTTGATTCATGATTATGTAGAGTAAATTCATTCTTACACAGAGGATGGTACTATATAAGCTTCATATATAGACTTTGATAATGGTTACAAAGACAAAAAATATTGTATATAAATATTATTAACAATACATATGTATTTATAGATTAATTATTGAATATAGTGAAAATGAGTCTTATGTGCTGCTCTGATCGACTCATATGATATCTACACAGAACTAGATCATCCATAAGCATATCCTTTTCCTATGATAGGATGCATAGATTGATTTTAGATTTTTCCAAATTTTAAATTTAGAATCCAAAATAATGACTTCATATATTATTCTTAGAATCAATTAATGTCAAAACATGTCCTCTTTAATACTATTAAAATACCTTATAACTATTCAAAATAATTCTATAAATTTTTCAGATATTCCAAACATGTATTAAAAACATTACAATTTTCCTAGAAAAATAATTAATCGGGAAATAATATATTTAATAACTCCACTGCCTTTTTATTTTACTATTATATATAAACCTAAAAATTCAATATCGAATATCCTTTTCTCACTATACTCATACGACAAAAAAATATTTACTCTTTGTACAGACTCATAAACTTCTAGAATTATTTTTAACCCCTATAAAACTTCTCTAATAGTTATATATCAAAATTTTAAATGATCAAAAAATAGTTTTGGAATTCATATCTAAATTATAACTTTACTAAATTCATATATATATTGTAAAACGTGGTACTACAAATTTAAATCATGTTAAAATAATTTATTAACCACTCAATAATCATCAGCTATTTGGGATGCCAACATGAAACTGTCCAACCAGTTATTCATTTAAATCTTTTATTTTCATATTATTTTTCTTATAACTAAATAGAATAATCAATCAATGACATAGGTTTTAAACCCAAACCATAATCCTAAAAAAACTTTACATGACAACTTTACAAATAAATATAATAAAAATTTACAAAAATTAAAATTCCATCCAATAATCACTTAATTATCTACATTTGGATTTGTTATAGATTTAAAATGTACTCTAAAGTCATTATAATTATTCTCCTCCCAATTTAAAAAAATGATAATAATGGAAAAAATTTCTCCCCCATGGACAAAATGGGGATAATTTCTAATAAATCTTCTCTCACTAAATGAAAACATTAGTTACAAGGGAGTAATTTTCCATGAAAGAACTAATTTTTAAGAAGCCTTATTCTTCACATTTTTTACATCTATACTTTCAGTGATTTAGAAAATTTTCCTTTGAGAAAAGTGTGGAGAAAAATTTTCATAAAAAATATACCACCAACCCATAGACACTAAGTCTAAATGAGATAATTATTTAAAAAAAAGGGTGGAAATTTAAGAAAGCAATTTTCTTATATATCAATACAATGTGATAACACATATGATGATCCCAAATATTGGGGCTACATGATGTTAATTTAAAATAAATTTCAAGAACAATTACATTTTTAACATAGAGATCTATAAGTTCATGTATTATATTTCCACCACATAGTTAGATCACCACTCCCCCTTGATAATTATCATTAATAAGAACCAAAAAAGAATTGGAAAAGTCAAAATAATAAATAAAAAATAATATTTCATCAAGGATATCTAGTTTTAATATTTTATAAGATAATGATAATTATTTCAAATAAGAATCCTTTTGATATTTTCCGTCAAGGTATGCTCTTAAATCAATACCAACTTTAATTACAAACATTTCAACACAAACATTGGAGGCATAACATATCGTTGGATCATCCTAAATACTAAAATGTGAAAAAAATATTTGATATATTGTTATCAACACATAAAATAATTCCTTAATGGTCAAAATTATTTATACATCATCACACATTAACATTATTTGGATATATAAATCCGAAATTGTTTTGGAAGTATGGATTTAATTATTCTTTATCATTATTCTTAGTTGGAATAGTATTTTACACATTATAAAATAGAACACGTTCTTTCATTTCATAAAAAATAGCTCCTTGTCCATTTCCCATTTATCTTTTTATATGATTATACAATATTTTTAGTGCAGTCATAATCATAATCTATAGTATGGATTTATGTCTATTAGTAACTATTTTAACACCATGTCTTGTTTTGGTTTTCCCATTATTATTGATTTATCTATGAAATATTTTTGTACATATTTTATCCATGTGTGTTGTATGGTTTATCCTTCCCCACACATTTTAATTATCCTTTTATTCAACCTTTTCCAGAAAACAAACAACCACTTTATCAAAAATTTCAATAACCATACCATTTTGACTATCTCTCAAACTAAATGGTTCCATTTTATATTCCACATTTTTTTCTTGTTTACTGAGTTTTATTGACATATTTTAATGGTCCATAATATGCCATATTTTACCATAAAATATTAATATTATTCAATGTGGTCTAAACTCCTTTTTATGATTACTCTTGGGTGTATTTAATTTAGATTCATTTTTTGATATTTTCCATGTTGATGTAGTTTTTTAATTCCATCATTATAAGAGTTGAAACGGGATATTATATACCAATACACATCACAATAGTGGTAAATTGTAATTCAATACTTATAGATATTCTATAAAATTTAAAATCTAATATAAATAAATAGATTCCTCTTTATTTTTGAATCTTGATTTTTGTATAATAGGTGGCCACATATATAAAGTGATATTCCCCATTTGATTAAGAATTTTATTTTATTTATATAATAAAAAATTGTTCAATTTTTTTATTTTTGATTAAACATCCAAAAACACCAATATCCTCTAACAAACCTCATGCATTTTACATTGGATGATGTTTCTAAAGATTTTACATATTTCATTATTTTTTGCTTTGGTTTTTATATAAAACTATTTTTTAGGGCTACTTTTCATTATTATATCAATATTTACCCTTCATTATGTAGTGAATTTATTTTTATTTTTATCCATCCTCATTTTTATCGATCTTTATTATTTCCCTTGTACATTTCACAAAAAACATTTTGCAAAAAATTGTGTCCTAGTATTGTGATGCCATTTTCCATGAGGTTGTTAGAGGATATATTTAAGATTTTTTTTTGAAGGTTGGGTATGAAGCCTCCTTTATTATTAATGAAAAGCAATGTACTCTTTAAACTGGGTAGAGGGAGACCCATTACATAGCCCGAAGGCCTAATGGCCATTTAGCCTATTACATGGCCAATAGGTCTGAATATTTGGCCCAAGGCCCATTATATGAATAGTACTACTACAATACCCACCTCCTACAACCCCACATAGTACTGAACACTGCTACAGTACCCTACCACCACTATAGTAACCTGCCGCCACTATAGTACCTACTATTGCTACAGTGATGCCACTACTATAGTACACTCAATCACTGATACAGTGCCTGCACCCCATGGGTTTTGAACCCCCATTTTTCATGTAGTATTAGTGATTATAAATACTATCAATACGAAATTAATCAATATTTTGTTCAATTGGGTTTAATTATAAAGTATCTAGGATTAATCACCCAAGTACTGTAGCAGTGTTCAGTACTATGTGGGGTTGTAGGAGGTGGGTACTGTAGTAGTACTATTCATATAATGGGCCTTGGGCAAAATATTCAGACCTATTGGCCATGTAATAGGCTAAATGGCCATTGGGCCTTCGGGCTATGTAATGGGTCTCCCTCTACCCAGTTTAAAGAGTACATTGCTTTTCATTAATAATAAAGGAGGCTTCATACCCAACCTTCAAAAAAAATAATCTTAAATATATCAAAATCATTATATCCTTCTAGAAATAAAGCGTATTTAACTTCCATAAATTATTACAATATACATATACCAAATCATTCTGTACACATAAAACTTATTATATTTCAATTTTAATATCTTAAGGGGATTTAATGTACTGAAATGAAAGGTATTTGAAAACCATTGGATGATCAGAATATCTCAATAGATGTTGGCCATGATTATCTCAATTTCTCTTGTCTTCCTCGTAGCTTTTGGGATAATTGATTTCACAAGTTTTCTACTTCTTCTTATTCTCTGAAAAAAATGATAAATCTAATTGACTTATTCTTCATTTATATGATATTGAAAATAGTCTTCTAATCCATCACAATATCTAATTAAAATTTTCTTTATATGGCCTTCCTTCAGCCTCTCAAGACATTTTTATTCTCAATACAATATTAAAACATTAAAACACAAAATTATGACATTTTTTCTCAATATTATCTCTTTTTTGAAAAACAAATTTCATGTTTAAAAAATATCATTCAGTTTTCATTTATTTTAAACATAAATAAAATTGAATAATTAAAATAGTATCAGGTCAACTAAAATAAGGTCAAATGATCCTTGAATCATTATATCCTTGAATAATATCTTGGGATGTTCTTTTAAACTCCCAATACATTGCTCACCTATAAATTTTAATTTTTCTAATCATTTTTCCTAACATCCCTAACCTTTTAATTTTAATGGAGTGTGCATGAAAACCATCAACTTCAAATCAACTCAAGAAAATAAAAAATATATTTAATTTCTAAAAATGTACAATAATTATTTTTTCTTTCATTTTATAGATTTCAAACCCTTCAACCAATTTTCTTCATTGAGAAATTTTTTATGGAGAAAAATTACTCAAAACATATCTTTTGAAAACATATAAGATTCCTTGAATAGATCTCAGTATGGATCAAAGATTATTTTTCTGATGTTAATTTCTCTGATGTATGGTTCTATAATTAATAGATTTAAATTTTTATTTATTAAATTTCTGACACAATAATTTCTTTTTTCCAAATGAACATAAATATACTAATGTTCACCCTATGTCAATCTTCCCTTTTCATTTTAAAAAAATTGAATCAAATTGTTATCCCCATATTTAAAACCCAAATATTTTACTTGATCATGATCTCATAGAAATTGATATTTGAAAAAAAAATATATGAATTTAAAATATTCCAATTTTAAAGTATTAAATAAATTGAATAGTGATCCTCATGGAATATCATTATCCATTAATAAAATCATAGATCATGGGTAAAAATAACATCATGTTGTTTTTTTAATCAAATAGTGTATCTTGAACTATACAAATTTATCTTTCTATATATATTATAAAATATTAAATACATTATTTTCATTCTGATGAATTATTTAATTTAATCAAATAAAAATTCTTATAAAAAAATTATTTTCGATAACATAGATTTATACCTATGTAGATGATTCTTACACATATTTCACAATGAATGTTTTATAGATAGGATTTATGATTTAATAAAGAAAATCCATGGTGGTAGAACTAATTCATTCATAGATGGTTCTTACATTGATTCAGCTGATGTTTATAAAGACACCAAATCATGTATACACATATTCTAGATGATCAGTAAACACATCTAGAATCACGCTTTCACATAATCAGAATGTTTCATACTCATAACATAGATCACTATAGTCAATGATTACATTGTATAAGATCATCTATATTTGGCCCTTTTTCTATGAGATGATTCATATTAAGATCTCCAGACTTACCCAAATTACAAAATTAAACACCAAAATCCAGTTTTTACAATTTTATCTCAAATTCACTTCATGCCATCTTAGGTCTGATATGATTTATTTAAAACAACATAAAATTATTCCTAAAAATTGTGTGAATTATTAAAACAATTCCAATATTATTTTAGAAACCTTCCAAGGTTCTAAGTAGCAAAAAAATACACATTATAGTATTTTCAATAATTCTAAGGCCTATTTTTTTTCTTTTCTCTAGATATTAAAATTCTTCATCCAGTAATCATTACTCACTGATCTTAGTGGCTAAAAATGTAAATTCTATGTGGTTGTATTTTCCAACATCAAGAAAGATTCACATCTCCTTTCAAACAATATTAATTATTTTAAATTATATTATATATTTTTTACAACATAATTCAGTAGTTATATCATATAACTGACTTCTCTAACTCCTTATTAAAGTTTTAAAATTTTATCCTCCTACTTCATCTCATGTCTATATGCATTATTAATACCTAAAAAATTGTCTGATAATTCATATTCCCACTTGAATATTTCTAAATAGTTATTCAGGGGTATCATTTTCTGCATCTTCCATTACCCAACACTACGTCAACAACTCTATTAATTCCTATTGGTGAAAACACAAAATACACCCACTACACCATATTAGTACGATTAAATTAAATATAAAAACAAATAATATTGATAAGAAATAAAATTTCAACCCAAGGGAACATTAATATTTTTCCATTTTGTTTTTATTTTAAAACACTATATAAATTAACCTTATAATCTCTATATAAAAAATATGTATATATATATATATATATTATTAGGTGTTTCATATAATTTAAATGTTATGTCAATATTAAAACATAATATTATGAAATTATTACTATTAAATGATTCCTTAACCATTAATTAATAAATTAAAAACACTTTATAATTAATCAATTTACAAAACTTTTATATATTAATAAATATCCCAAATACAATCTTATAAAAAAATTTATAATTTTTTTTCATTTTCATAAATAATTTTCAATAAAAAATTATTTAAAATAATTTTTAGATATTTTAAATGAATCTTACACTATGATTGATGTTAAATATGAAATAAATAATTATAAGTTATCATTCATATATTAAAACATATCGTTATACTTGAGAATATGATTAGAGGAAGGAATTGAGGTTTTAGACTCCCATAGAAAATTCAAGAAACTATAATCATCAGTTTAACCCCTAAATATCACTTCAAAAACACTTACGTATCATGTGAAAAGAATCTCATATTATATCATATTTTATGTTTTTCATCAATATCATTAAGGATATATAATAATCTATTTTAAACCCTTGTAAAACAATTATTGTATAATAAAATATCTTTATGTCATATGATTTGAATTACGTAAAACCAAGGGATTTTTTCTAATAAATTGGAAATGATATCCAATACCAATTGTCAAAACTCAATCCATGAAATCAAAATCTCCAAATAAATTTAAAGATAGTGGATATTAAAATAATAGTTGATTAAATAACATCACTTTCTACATTCCTTCAAAAAAATAAAATCATGTTATGGTTCTAATACTACAACTATGTTTCAAAAGATATAAAATAACACCTCGAACATAACGAAATAAAAAATAAAAACCAAATCTAATATCTAACATGATATATAAATGATTTCATGAAAATTGAAATTTATGAAACATGAATAAATTCCACCAAACATTGGTCGATATATTTTTCATTATATTATTTAATGATAAAAATCACATGATAGGAATCAATATGATATTCAAAATTTGGAGGTATCCATGACTTGTGTTGAATCACTCATAAAATTAATGGGATTACCCCACTATCTACAACATTTTATTTTCTTAAGTTATAAAGGAGTTAGGAGAATAGTGAAACAAGAACTAGGGAAATCACTCACCTCACTTAAGAAAATGGAAATCACTCACCTCACTTACCCACACATATCCAACCATTTTACTCAAAAAATACCTATTAAAATAACATCTCAACATCCCTACAACCATCATTTATTCTTTATTTTTTATATAAATCCAACCTATGAAGGAGTTTGGGTTAAGGCGGATTCCCAAAGAAGAGGTATATTTCTACACCAACCTCCAGTAATTTTTAAAATACCATCATGATATAATAAAATTACGTTATTTGATATAAAGATACATTTCTATGTTAATTTCATTACCTATAACCATATATACTTCTATAAAATGGTTTCTGAAATCATCGTCCATGCGTATAGTAGACTACAACCTCATGAAATGTTGTAGTTAATTTTTCCATTACCACATCTAAAGGATTATTATAATAAATGATTTATTGTCTATATATTTTATTTAGGGTAATATTATTCTTATGGAATTATTATATCACACTTACCATTATGAATTTCATTTTGTGTAAATACGTTAATGTCGCTCTTGTGTACGACGAGTTACAAACTCACAAGGCAATGTGATTCATTCACAATTTACATGGAAGGTAATAAAGATAATTTTAAGAAGAATATATGATATATGTGACATAAAAAGGATTATGGAATGATAATACATCACATAACTTACTTTATTATTATCCAAAAATAAAATTGAAACATTTTTCATGTGTACGTAAGTCCTATACTCTCTATGAACATTGTATTTCATTTTATATCAGAAAATATTATGTATTACTATAAATTCATGTATACTGAAAATATATGAATTTTATATCATTTATAAAATTATAGAGGTAATTTAACCATTATCAAAGTAATTTAAAAAAAAAAATCAATCAAAATATACATGGATAACAATGCGATTATTACTTAAAACACAACTTTAACATGGAATAGTATATAAATAGGAAATAAAAGGTCATCATTTAATAATATATTATATTATATGTGTATTTCTATTTATTTTTCTATAATATATATTTATATATTAAGATTATATTTATTATACAATAAGTTTTAATGTGTATGTAAGACGTCAAAAATCAATGTAAGGGATTTTAAGTATATCTTTTATTTCTAGGGGACAAATGGAAATTCACTAGTAGTCTCATTCGTGTGTTTTGTATAGTACCCCTTAAACATTTTATATCATGAATACTATTATTTTAATTTAATTTATAGTTTTATTTTATTTTATTATTTATAGGGGATTATGATTCAAAATATTACTGAAGAGGTAATGGTTGTTTGTCTCAATTTTCTTTTATTGAGTTGTATATTATGTTTGTACATATATTCTTTCAGAAGGTGTATGTAAATACCCTTTTACATTTAATATAATGACTTTATTTATCCTTATTATATATTAGGTTTCATTTTATGTTATTCTCTCATGTGGAATACAATTTAATTTTTCCAAAGTGGTAATGATTTTATGTTACAATATCATCAGTAATCAAGAGTAGTTATGATTATGATTCTTGTTATAAAATACAATTATAAATATGTCAATAAACATATGTTTTTTATTATCCTCATATTTTTAATGATATTTCCAATTGATATTACAATTTTTTAACTCTTTAGTACATAAGATAATAAAGAAAATGTTTTTATGTAAATATTTCTTTATTTCTCATTGTCGCTGAGAATCATTTTTCTTAAAAAACCATGTCATATAAAAATATATTCCAAATTATTTTATTACAATACTAGGTTATTAAAAATTCATTTTCACCCATTTTTAATTTTTTTAATATTTTTTTGGAAGGTAATCTTCATGTCATTTACCAAATAATGTTTTTTTATTTTACAGAAAATGTGAACGGAACATTTGTTTTAACATGTAATACATGAGTAAAAAACCCTATATTAATAACCATTATTTTCTTAGAATATTTAATAATTTTTTTAAGGTTTGTTTTTTAGGGAAAATATTTCAAAAATTATATACAATTTAAAAAGTATTTTCTGAAATAGAAAGGATATTTTCTTTATGAATTGTTTTAAAATACCAATCAAAATCATTTTCCATATAAGATGAAATATATTGATGTTACCTATGAATTAATAGGGTTATGATCCATTGATAATATTAATAATAATTTCTCTAATTTTTTATCATGAAAAATATTTTATGAAACCTGTTTTTCTTCCACAAGAAATACCATTATAAAATAATTATTATACCCATCTCTTTTCAATGGGTTATGTAATGATGAAATATATTTTGAATCCAATTTCACTTCATGGGTAGTGATATGATGAATTATTTATGATCTTATAAAATAAATATGTATTATTTTAATTGTATGATGGCTAGGACCTATATCTCTCTCCAATTAATTTTGTAATGATAAATGTTATATAATATAAGAGGGTAAACATATGGTTATTTCAATCCCGAAGAGGAGTGAACCTGAGTGGAGATCCCAAACCCAAAAAGGTAGGTACACTAGCTATTAGCCTAACCCTTAAAATGGAACACGAGTGGTCATAGCAAGCCTGAAAAAGGTACATTGGTGGTTATCTAATGAATAAAAGGGTATGAATGTCATTATGGGTATAGTTGACATAGATTTTATATGTTTATTTGTATTGAACAAATATATGCCTTAATAGAATTTTTTAATCCCTTAGACCATGTTATATTATTACCTTATGATTCAAATCATATGAGAAACAAATATTTATTCCATGACTCGCAATTATATTGATTGATATGTAGTTTATGATTTTCAAATATTATACTCATGTTATAATACCCTTATTTTTCATCTTCTACTTACATATCTCCAATGCGTATCCTTAATGAGAATCTGAGCTCAGCCTTTCTTGTGTATTCTTTCGATAGGTTATAAAGATATGAATTATGTACGATTTTTATAATAGGGGTGATATATATGAAGTTCTTAGTGCGAGATGATATAGCTTAACAAAAAATAGTTGTATATGTTTCAATCTTTCTAAAGGTAAAAAGTATTCTAGTCCATATTCTTTTTTTTGGGTTATGTTTTGATTATTTATAAAAATTAATGTAATATCAATATATGTGAATCCTTAATTTCTATAGTTGGTATCAGAGTATAGGATTAGTTAACCATTGAAAACTATGATGAGAAAACCTAAGTGAGATCCCTTGTGAAATTTATAATGATATGTAAATGGATGTATCTAAGGATAAATCTAAGGATGAGTAAAAGTATATGAAAACAAATTCGAATTTTGGTAAATGATAGTGTGAGTTGGTACCAAAAAATTATATCCATGTCTTGATACTACATGTATATCTAGATCATGAATAGTGGCACATAGGGTTAATAACTCTGAATTTGGTGATTTGGGATTGACTACCCAGTGTATGAAAATTGGACTTAATTTCCACCATATTTGACATAGCTATGGGATATTGTTTTGGAAATTCGAAAATAATTACTAAATATCATGAAAAAAATAAATATATAATAGATATTAATAATGTATTATAAATGCATCATATATTAAAAAATAAATCACAATTTAGACATCCTATCAGGGATTTTTCAAGATTTTGTGGTTTCTCATCTTGATTATGGTTTATCACACTATGATTTTCTGTTTTAGCCAATGGAAATAAATTTAAATAATTTTTTTATGCTGAGTGTGATGGATAATGAAATTATTATCCTACTCATCATCCAAATATTTTCAAAAATGGAATTAAAAATGACATTATTAAGATCACATAACATTCTTAAGATATGAATCATGATGTACTTCCATATGAACAAATTAGGGAAGAAAATTTGGTTTATTCCATTATGAAGAAACAAACACCTTCTTTTAATAGGTACTATGATAAACATGTTTTTGAAAAAGGGATCAGTATGAATAAAATTCATTTTACATTCTCCAGTGTTTAGAAAATTAAAAATACGTTTAGACTCTCTACCATTTTGATGGGAAATAGGATCATTGTTGGAATATAATCAAAAACACAAGGAAACATGATGAAATTGAATCCATGGATTCTGATGATTTCAAGACCTTCTTTTTGAATAAATGTTATCCTTTATTATATATATGAAGACAAAGAATTAGTTCCTCAAAATAAGAAAATAGGATGAATAATTAATTTTTTCCAATGATAAAAAATTTAAAAGACCTATGATGTACAATTTTGTATTATCATCCAACCTGAATGTAATTTTGATAATTTATTTAGTGGTTTAAACACAAGTCTTAGAATGGGTTTTTCTATATGATACATCGATAGATATAAAGATATAGTTATATGTTATATCAATATTGAAATTGATAATGGATTTACGTATCAATACCATGGTTCTAATAAGAAGATAAATAAGGAATAAAAAGTGATATCTTTGAACCCTGGAGAGAGGAAGATGTGTTTACCATTATGATCAATATGTGGGATGAATCTTGGAGAAAGTTCCCTTAAAGGGACTATGAAATGTTTTATTTTTGTAAGGAAATGTCACTGGGAAATTGATTTCTAAAGTGATGGGAAGAGGTTAGCTACTGATGAAAATAGAATGAAAGATGCACATAATGATCCACACACTCTTATGTTGTAGTTGTGAAAATTTTGGGAATTAATTTAACAAGTTCCCAAATCAAAATATTGATGATGATGATCTATGCTAGATTCATATTAATAATAAGGACATTGGAAAATCTTGTATGATCACGTTTTATCACAAAGGGTGTAATAAAAATGTGGTGAAATGAACACATAACAACCACTCTATAAATATAAAAGTATTTTTTGTCTCTAGATCTAGCCATTGAATCGTATATGAGAGATTTGGTATCGATATAAAGATGCCACCCAAACTATTAGATATAGAATTAGTAATGAAAACCCCTAAGTATATAATGATCTCACCTCTAGTATGTGACTCTTCTCTAATTCACATTAGTGGGAATGTAATTCTTAAAAATCATCTCATCATTCCTTTAGTTTAAATTAATTTAATATTTTTAATAAATTGGATTTAACTATATAAGGACCTCATTAATTATCAAGGAAGTGTTGTAATATTTGATATCTAAAGCCCCCCTATGACCGTCTATGAATTTAGTGATAAGTGCAAAATTTTATTGGAGATCACATCAATTTTATGGGTCTTAATTCCCATTGAAAAGGGGTTTTTGTCTTAGATGGTGGGGAAGAATTATACATTAATGGAATTCATATTGTACATGAATTTATTGATATTTTTTTTGTAAGAGTGCCCTATTATTCATCCAAAACCTAATGTTGGGTTCTCAAAATAAATCATATGTGGAACCACACAAATTTTAAATACTCCCTATATAATTTCTGTGACTGAGTTGTAGAAATTATACATGTAACTCTAGGTAAACCTTGACAAGTTTTTTACTTAGCATAGTATTTCACCTTCGGGTGCACATATCATTCTATATTCATCTTCTTCATGCCTATGTGCATCATTCCCATTCAAATAGTTCTATTTGGACTCATTCTGTACATAAAAGGAAAGGGTATTCCAATATTATTTCGTTCATGGGTGATTCCATAACTGTAGCTTCTGAATTCTTCCAAAAAAACTACTAGCTTGATTCGGTGGTGATAAAACATAACCACCACTGTTTCCAGATTTTGTCAAATCATAGTTTCAGGAGTCCTTGTTGAGTTTCTCAGATCTCAGATAGAAATACTTTTATATAGTTCTATAATTTGGGGAATATATTTATTTCATAATGGTCTCATTATTCTTGGATATCTGAAAATTTGAATTTCAACTATTTTAAGTGGTCCTTATACAGTCACATCAATCTTGATCCTCCCCATTTGATGGATTGAATGATTTATTTAGGACTCCATCCCTTTACAAAATTTTTTCTTTCATTCTATTGAGGATTATTTAGGCTCCTTTCAATTGAAGAATAAAAAGACTACTTGTCTACTAGAATCTTTAGTGGCCCACATATGTGTCTAAATTGACATATCATTTCCTCTCCCAAAGCGTATTTTTCTTTAGTATGGGGAATCCATCTTTTGGTGGTAACATATTTCCTACTCATCACTGGATCATTTTTGTTTTTCCCCTAAGATCAAAGTGAATTCTTCATTATTCTGTAGGAAAAGGTGTGTCATCTCCCAGAATAATAATCCCTTGAAGGGAACCTAGATAAATCTATTATGAAAATGCCTTGTCTTATTTCCTCTTTTCCCCTCTTTATTGAAGGTCTCTATATATTTTTTCAAGGTAATGATTCCAAAAAATATATATTCAGACTCCTTTTTTGATCCTTCTCTTATGTACCCATCCCCTAAGGATGTATGACCACCTATTTCATTGTAGCGTTCTATGAAGGTTTGTAAGGGAATGATTCTGACATAGACTACATCAACATCCTTATCTAATCCTTCCCTTATGTATGCATCTCACAGGAACCATGTCTTCCCTTGATGGTCTCTATTCCATCCTTTCTCCCGTGGTCTAGTTAGTCTGAATCACCCAATCTCACTCCAAGTGGAAAGGTGAAATCTTTATAGCCATCATCTATACTTCTTTCTATAGTGGATAACCATAGCTGTTATATAATCACATCCCTCACCATTTCCAATTTTTTCTTTCTTGTAGTCTCCTCCCAGTAGCCTAGTCAGTTTTCAGGTTGTCCAGCCTAGCCTCTAGAACAATGAAATCCCTATCCAAGCGACATTAACACTTAATCTAAATCTAAACATAAGACATCATCAAAGCCTTCCCAAACCATGAAACCATTTATTTCAAGAAACAAATTTAGTCATATTATCATTCAATTGTTACTTTTATAATAAAGAACAGCTATGTTTGATGATCCCTTGTCAAGTCTGTTTTTGATTCTACTGAGATTTATACCCGTATGCTGGCTCTTCTGGATATTTGAGAACAGAAAATAGATTTCCACAATGATTTCAATATTTTCTAACAGGATCAGGATCCATCAATGTATACAAGGATATCCAACGATGTAACGAATTTCTATTTTTTAAAACTACAATTTAATGATTGAGAAAGTGATAAGATATTATTAGATCATAACTACTATAATTACCATAGGAATTCATATTTTTTTCTGTTTTTATGAAGAATGTGAAGCACCATAAAGGGAGAAGTTATGGAAATATCTCACCTATTTAAATTTAGGAGATTCTATGTGTATAGTTACCCTAATTTTCGTACTTTACTTTTACATCATTTTAATGAAAAAAATATTAAAACATTACACCATGAGGATCAAAAGGTTTTGTGTCATGGAAAAACAAGGACTATATATAAATTTTACAACATAAAACATGATAATTTTTTAAATTTCATTTTCTCTTACTTCTTATTGGACCTTGAGTTCTCTTTAATACATGTAATAACATGAGGATATACATCAAAAGGGGGTAAGATAAAATCCCAATAAGAGGGTAAGAAAATGAAGCAATACAACATGGGTTGAGAATAACTATTATCATCTTAACATAGGCATGTTATTAGAAACATGATAGGATGAATTATTAAAAGGCACAAAAAGTGGTGATGCATAATAATGGAACCTTATGTCTTAGTGGTTAATTACAACACATAGTTGTGAACAAATCTAGAATCATCATCATGAATTTTATCTTTACTTGTAAAGGTATTCACATTACCCAATGCATTGGAGTGCTATATATTTTTGGGCACACCCATCAAATCATAACATCAACATTGCGCTATATAATTCCTAATGTACCTATCACATTATAAAATAATCATTATCGTGAATCCAACATAGAACATGTATCAATATTGGACAAAAATAAATGATTGAGAAGAATGAGTTTATTTTCATAAATCATAAATTGAAAAACATTATTTTCCCAAATGAATGAGGGAACAACATACTTGATATAAGAACCATCAACCTTGAGTAAGAAGTAAAAGGTGTGTTTTTTGAAAAAGAGAGTTATTTTGGAAAACATTGTGTTTTGCATAACCCTAGTGGAAATCATTTAAATCACAGAAAAGGTAATATAATGATTAATAAATGATTTTAAGGAATAACTATACTGAAAATGGATAGAAATAGGGAAAAATCTATGAACGAATGTTGTGTTCGAGAATGTCCCTTACCTTGTGCTGAATGATTTCTTCAATTTAATGTCATGTACATTGACATTAGATTCATTAATTAAAAATTTAATAACATTTGATACATTAATATGGTTAATTATTGTTTCATTAAGTTATTTTATGTACCTTTGGATGGGTTATAGTGTCTAAATTTATTGTTTGGGAGTGTTCTTTTCCTTAGTTTTCATGAACGATTCACTTGTACACATGAATGAATGTTCATGTAGAACACTGATGACAATTCAGAATGGATATTACATATTCTTATTTATCCTAATGAAGTCTAAATTATCTTATAATTAATTTTTTTATATAAAATGTGGATTAATCATTAGATAAATTTATTGATGATCGTTTTAGGTTAATTTGGGCAGTTTTTTGATCATAATGAACATGTTTTGTTTTTTAATTTAGTATTACAAATAAATGTTGTTTATAGAATCTAAAGGGGTTAAAAATAAATATACAAATCTATTTCCAAAAATTTTATGGTTTTATTTATAGACTTTTAGGCGTTGATGGAAAATAATGGTGCAACACCCCTAATGATGGTAAATTGACACATCACCTACAACGATTTTATTTTTACAAATAAAAGGGAGAGAGAGAGATGGATGATTTTAATGAATAATATTCGATTAACTTGATATAATACAATTATATAAATCATATTATAGTTATCATGACATTTTTATTATAGAATATGATGATTAAGAAGAAATGAAATGAAATTTGAAAGAAAATTTAATGAAAAGAGAAAGAGGAATTAAATCTTCAATTCTCCAATTCAGATCCTCCTCAAGGCACATATGATATGACTTTTGATGAGACCAAGAGATTTGGGACATGGGGTAGGGAATATAGAAGATATTTGGGAAGAATTTGGACAAGTATTAATGCTCTCTAGGTGTGAGTGAATGAGGATGTGAGGGTTCATATTTATAGTGGAGGTGAGAGGGTTATTCTCAATATTTAATTCATTAGTTTATTAGTTTCATTGATGACATTAATTAGTGATTAATTCATGACTAAATAATATAAATAAGTATTATGAATTTAAACCAATGGACATTTACATCATCCATGACTCAAGCCTGATGCAGAAATTCATTTATTTAGCATATTTTGAAAATTATCAAATTTCTCTATTCACAAAAAATTATAAAATTTTTAGAAAAATCTAAACAATTAACCCTAACCATTTTTATATGTTTATAATAATACAAGGATGTACATTTTATGAAAATAATTTTCTAAATATGATAAATTTAATTTCTAATGAAAATCATAATTTATCTGAAAAATATAAATTTTAAAAATAAAAATGATTTTCTAAAACATTGATATATTAATTAATGTCTCATTAAACTATCATATAATGAAAATAAATCAATATAATTATTTGAGAATTTTTTTTATAAAAATAAATTTTCTTATAAAATATTACATTAATCATTAAATATTCATGACAAACAAAAATAATAACCCTATAATATAATTGTACCATATTTACACATATAGGATGGATAAGTTTTATTTATAACATCATTGGTAAAGTTACTATTGTAACACCCCAGGATTTCAGAGTGTGTTATTTCTTAAAAATAATTCAATAACTTGCACTACACGCAACACCGAGTTCAATCACACCATTAAAAGAGTTCATGAATAGTATTAACTACATTTTGAACTTTATATAATCCTTATAATTTTAGAATCCCTATTATGAGTTTCTTAGTCATATTGCAAGAACAGATTCATTTTCAGTATTATCAACTTCTAATAGTGAAACCTTTTTAAATACAATATTTTAATCTTTTTGACTAAATTGGGACATCAAAAATTTAAAATGAAACATCCCAAGCTTCCACGGTACGCTTTCTTTGAGTAATACAGTAGCGTGTGTTGTACGCAACCTTGAGTTTTAACACACACCACAACCAATCAAACTAGCCGTTATGAATAGTAATACATAATTTTTGAAATTATATATATTTTATATTTAAAAATGGACTTCATTTTTGGATTCGGAATATCGAAATTAGCCTAGGGTGAAATTTTGGTACATTTCGGATAACTTTTATATTTTGATGAATAGTGAAAATTACTAAATTTTAATTAAAAACAACTTTTTTAATCAAAATAATTAATATTGATAAATTATGAATTTGAGTGGTTTTAAAGTATATTTAGAATATATTTTTACCATTTAATATAATGTTGGTCATTGGACATAATTTTACAATTAAACCGAACATAAACAAGTGTCAATCTTTTGGTAGTTATTATCTCTTAAAAACACGTTTTTTGTTTTGACAGCGGGAATTAATTTTAAATTAATTTCTGCCACTTCTGTGTTTTGAATTTAGAAAAATGGATTCCATATTTGGAATCAGGATGTTCAAATTGTGTAAATAGGTAACTTTTATTTTTAGACATTTTGAATAATTACTGCGGTAAATATTTTATTTACCATGGTTAAGGGTAAATCCGGTAAATAAGGGTTAAACAAATAATATTATAATAATAATAAATTACCCTAAAACGTGTCTTAACCCTATTTGTTGATACATAGTCGACCATGGGCATCTTTGGGTATATTTTGGGACCCCATGGATCCACTTGTAAGTGATAATGACACTTTATTTTAATTAAGTCAAAATGAATACAAAAATGACACAAGCATATATCTTTTAGAACAACAATTTTTACATAGGGTTATACATGTTGGATTTTCGATTATAAATATTCATTAGAAGGATAAAAAGATTTCCTACATAATGATATTTTATTTATAATTTGTAGACATTAAATAATTTATTTTATTTATGACACAATGATGATGCAGTAATTACTAAAATAGTAAAAAATTAACATAATTGATATTATAAATACCCAAATAAATATAATATGAAACTTTTAATGAATTAAACTAATTTTATAGGATAATATGATATATTAGGATTGATTTAATTGACTTTGTTCGAAGTAATCAATCTGTTATGAGTTTCACAAAAATCAACTATTGAATAGTGTCAAAATTGACATAAAAGAGTTCTTAAAACAAATATTATATTATTAATTGATATTAAATTCCTAAAAATCTATGGTTCGGCCAAGAGACTTATATTATGATAGGTTAATCATTAATGGACCACTTGGGGGTCGCTTGGATGTATATAGTAAGTTTATTAACCATAATATATAAAATACAAAGAGACATTGTAAAAGTGAAACTAATTAACTTAGAGTTAATACTTAAAGATAAGGTTAATATAAGTACCCAAACCTGTCTAAATTCTATTGGATGAGTTGTTTTCGACCTATCCCCACCTCATCCTTTGAATAGTCAACTTTGGAGCCTTTAGAAACTGAATATGAATTTATTATAAATTAATATTTCTAGCTTTTCCAAAGGTGCCCCTCACCCCTCTTATAAAAGGGCACTCCTCCTTCCCATTTCTTCACACCTTCAAAGCCTTTTGGTTCGGCCAAACTCTGCCCAAATACTCTCCCAACATCCCTCAATACAACCTAGAGGCCTTAGTTTGATCAGAAAGCCAACCTAAGGAGCCCTTTTGATCAAATCAAAAGGAAGAACCCGAAGAAGAGGTAATGATTTCACCACCCTTTTCTAAGTTCATTTCTTCTTCCACTTCTTCTTCCTTTGTTCTTACCATTCTGAAATAATAACTCCAGTATCTTACATATACTGTGATGTTATTATAAATATGTTACAATCATATTCAGTATTCTATCCACCCTTTGAATAACATGTCACCATACGTGCGTACGTACGGCTTACCATCTCCACGTCGTGGTGTAATTGTTATTCAATATAATATTATTTGGATGGGTATAATAATGATGTGTAACTCATGTAAATAATAAATATAACATGTTAATGATTCTTTATATATGATATACCATCCATTTATATATTATTTTAATATCAAAAGAATGATATTGTCGCTCGTGCGTACGTACGGACTACCGTCTCCACGAACGCGATGAGATTCATTCTCCATCGTATCCATTCAAGTATAATTATCATTTGATGATTTAAAAATGATGTTTAAGGACTGTATATCATTCTGGATATGAATAAGATACAACAACCATGGCTTATGTAACAAAACATATAAAAGAAAATGAGTAAGTTAACTCCCGAAACGACGATAATTCTAAGATATTATTAACAAATCAATGTTAAAAGATCATATATGATATCATATTAATATATATGATTCTTGTATAATTTAATAACAACTATTTCACCATTATACAGGAGGTTAACCTACCCCAACCAAGGAAAAGTACAAGGTAAGGGTTATTTCACAATCTCTTCATTATCCGAGGTTGTTTATACGTAATAATCTACTGGGATATCTTTATCATCCACATCCATGTTTCTTAAAAATGTATTTCAAAACATTTTTACTATTTACAAGAATATGGGTTAAAGTCATTTATACCCTTGTTTGACTTTTTATAAGAGGTTTATAAAGGAATCTTTCCGTCGTTTTCAAAACAAGGTCCTTTTTAACCTTTTCGACAGAATTGAGGTAAGAATGTTTTTTTTAACTTATACGGCGGGTGCGGTTATTTTACGCCGTTATAAAATCGTCAAAGCTTTCCTTACAAGCTTACAAGAATATTTTCAAGAAAATGTTTTATTTTATATGGCTCTTAAATGATTTCAAAAATAGAAAGAGATATTTCTCTAAAAAGTGTTTTGATTTCATCTATGTCAACATCCTTTAATGGATTTTACGCTTATTTGAAGTTGATTTATTATAATACAAAACTTCTATATTGTATTGAAGGTTTTGTGATATTTTTGAATGTGGATGTGCTATTTTATACCATTCATAGTTTATGGTGAAACTATTGACATTTCGTATGCTAGTTTTAATCCGAATGTTTATGTTATATTTCAAACTTTTCTTCAGATGAATGTGCTAAACAAGTATGTTCCGGGTTGGGGACCGGTAAAAGTAAGCCCTCCAGGTTGGGGACTGGTAAAAGTAAGCCCTCCAGGTTGGGGACTGGTTAAAGTAAGCCCTCCAGGTTAGGGACTGGTAAAAGTATGCCCTCCGGGTTGGTGTCCGGTTATTAGAGGCACTCCGGGTTGGTGTCCGGTTATTAGAGGCACTCCGGGTTGGTGTCCGGTTATTAGAGGCACTCCGGGTTGGGTTCCGGTTAGAAGTAACCCCTAGGTCTTGGGATGAGGCCTAGACAAAGAAATTAACGTTTAGCATTATGCATTCCAACATTATGAAAGTGGTTATTGATTTTGCATGTGATTATTCGATTAGTAGAATATCCATGTGAACAAGTAAATGGCATTATTTCATTTTACTTTTGCCATACTATGTTGAAGTTCAAGTTTAAAAGGCTTTTGTTTTAGTAATTCATTGCCTTAAATGTTTATGCTTATTTTTGAATGTTCCGCTATATTGTTATCCTTACTGGGCATTTGAGCTCACCCCTTTTCTATGTTTTATTTTTCCCAGGATGTGAAGATGTAAGTTATGAATGACCTGCAGGGATATTATGAGGGGATTATAGTGTGGACTGTGGAAACATTATGTTGTTGCATTAGTTTTTCATTTTATGGTGTAATGTAAAACTTATGAATATATCTAGTGTTTCCAAGGCTACTAAACCAATCGGTCTTTCGAGATTTGATCTTCTTGTGATCATGCCAATGTTACGAAGTAATGAACCGACTCTGGGTAACTGGGGTCGGGGCGTTACAGTTGGTATCAGAGGGAGGTTTAGTACAAACCTTGGAAGCTATATTTAGATAAACTCTGATTAGAGCACATAGACCTAAGATGAACTTTGAGGATTAGTATAGAAGAACTTCCTAGAATTTTGGTATTGTAGAGATTTTGTGAGTTTTCCGAGCAATACATCCCTGTCTGGATACGAGCAGGTAGAGGCGGCTCTGGCACAGATGTACCTAGGGGTAAAACCCGAAAACACCGCTTTGAGCTAGACTCGAACGGGAACTGGTGCACGACAACGGGCCTTGCTGCACTCTTGGTTACGACACTCCCGGGGGATATGCTTAGGATAATTCTCTTTCTCTTTACAAACCATTATGAAGGGTTTATGAGTATATACATCCTCAAAGGAGACATTTTTATGATTATGGATTATATCTATAAATAGTTCAATTTATGTTAAGTGTTTTATAAGTATGGGATTATGTATTTTGATTCATAAACTGATCTGGTGTATGCCATTGTTTAGAAATGGCGCCCAGTAGAAGGAATGAGAACTCCAGAAATGCACATGATCCAAAGAGAAGGAAGGATCATATCTTTCATGGTCTTAAGCTAGAATTGATAAGAGAAATAGTCTCCCATGTATTATCATTATATGAAGAAATAATATCATGTGTTGATAAGATAAGTAAAGAGTTTACTGAGTCCTATGGCTTTGAAGGGAAGCAAGAGAAGAAAAGGATAGAAGAGAGAAAGATGGATAAAGGGAAGAGGGAAAAGAAGAATTTTCCCATATGTGGTAACTGTGGAAAGAAACACCCTGGAACTTGCCTGAAAGGAATGGGAGTTTGTTATAAGTGTGGAGGAAAAGGGCACAAAGTACGTGACTGCAAGGGTGAGAAAATGGTCTCAAATGTACAATGCTTCATTTGCAAGGAGTTTGGACACTACGCGAACCTATGTCCCAGTCATCAGACTATGCCGCAAATGATGCTATTGGATAATAATCAAGTTGTGATACTACCACAGATGAAGAGGAATGATTAGAGTTCTTATGTTGATTATTTCAATTGAGTGTTGTATCAACAATGTACTTGTTATAATAATTATGGAGTATATAAGGATTGTACTACAGTACTATTTCATTAAGGACTTGAGATTGTGTGGAACAAAGAAAAGTGACTCAATAGCAGGATAAATTTTTGGAAAATATATGGTTGAGAGAAAGATAAACCATAATATGGTTCTGATACCGAGTTAGTGATTTTAGAATAATACATGATTGATTTCAATAAATTATATTGGATATTCTTACTGATTAATGATTTGTATATTCCATCATTTTTTGGGGTTTAAAACATTTTTGGATTAATGAAGTATATCCAGCATTCTATATGGAATAAGGGATCATGAATGTAATCAATAAGGAATATGGTAATTCAGGATGTTTCAGTGTATTAAAAGAATACATGATGAAGGTATTCATATGCTATTACGGGGTAAAAATGATCTACATTATGCTTACCTTCCTTATAAATGTTGGACTGTGAGTTTGGACAGAAGTATTTTGGATAGTTCTAGTTTGGATTATTTTGGATTGCCATAAAAGGACAACCCGGAGGTCGGGCGGCAACCCGTCGCGTCCGGCAAGGCTGCGAGACTTGGACCCGAAACCGAAGGGCGACAAGGGTGTATCACCTACCACTGGCCCACGAGGTGTCCTGGATTAAATAATGTAGTTTTTATTAAAAGATCTTGTAGATGAATTATAAATTCATTTATTTTGGAACCCTATACGAATAGTGTAAATAGAATTTTTCTTACATTCTATTATCTTTTAGAGTGGAAGATGAGTTTGTGGTAGAAACTTATTAATGGATAAAACAATAATTATAAAGTAAGTATATCTCCTTATGATCTTAGTCAATCTCATAAATAGATTCCTCAATATTAAGAAAAGCAACTTAGAACAAAAATGTTTTCCTAGATGGTACCTTAAATCATCACTAATTTATGGCTTTGGGATTGTTGGCCTTTTCATAGCCATGTTCTCTACCACTCTCCATCAGATAATTGATGGTTAGATTTCTCTTCCATATCCATATTTTCCTAAATGGAACCCTAGTATGTGTTATTTTCGGTAATCTTCATACTTTCCACTCTTTATTTTAAATAGAGGCCTCATTAATTCATTTTTCGATGTGGGATTTCAACTAAGATATTTTGAAATGTCAAAAATGTGTTGTCCCAATACCCTATATTTTGTTGAACCGATGGTACTTCAAATCATCATAGATTGATGAGTTTAAGGACCTCAATTTTATACTTGTTTGTGATTGATGACCTCAATCACTACCTATAAATATTTACGTTTTTCCTCCAATTATATGTCTCTAATTGCCACCAATGTTCTCCTAATCGAGATCATAATTTGGTGGTGACCCTTTCATTTATCTTTTCCTCATATTAAGACTAAATTTTAGTAACCCAATTTCCGATGTGGGTTTTCCCACAAATATATTTTCTACTTTCAACCTTTTATTTTCGGAGAACAATTTCAAATTGCGAGGACGCAATTTATTGAAGGAGGGGAGAATGTAACACCCCAGGATTTCAGAGTGTGTTATTTCTTAAAAATAATTCAATAACTTGCACTACACGCAACACCGAGTTCAATCAAACCATTAAAAGAGTTCATGAATAGTATTAACTACATTTTGAACTTTATATAATCCTTATAATTTTAGAATCCCTATTATGAGTTTCTTAGTCATATTGCAAGAACAGATTCATTTTCAGTATTATCAACTTCTAATAGTGAAACCTTTTTAAATACAATATTTTAATCTTTTTGACTAAATTGGGACATCAAAAATTTAAAATGAAACATCCCAAGCTTCCACGGTATGCTTTCTTTGAGTAATACAGTAGCGTGTGTTGTACGCAACCTTGAGTTTTAACACACACCACAACCAATCAAACTAGCCGTTATGAATAGTAATACCTAATTTTTGAAATTATATATATTTTATATTTAAAAATGGACTTCATTTTTGGATTCGGAATATCGAAATTAGCCTAGGGTGAAATTTTGGTACATTTCGGATAACTTTTATATTTTGATGAATAGTGAAAATTACTAAATTTTAATTAAAAACAACTTTTTTAATCAAAATAATTAATATTGATAAATTATGAATTTGAGTGGTTTTAAAGTATATTTAGAATATATTTTTACCATTTAGTATAATGTTGGTCATTGGACATAATTTTACAATTAAACCGAACATAAACAAGTGTCAATCTTTTGGTAGTTATTATCTCTTAAAAACACGCTTTTTGTTTTGACAGCGGGAATTAATTTTAAATTAATTTCTGCCACTTCTGTGTTTTGAATTTAGAAAAATGGATTCCATATTTGGAATCAGGATGTTCAAATTGTGTAAATAGGTAACTTTTATTTTTAGACATTTTGAATAATTACTGCGGTAAATATTTTATTTACCATGGTTAAGGGTAAATCCGGTAAATAAGGGTTAAAAAAATAATATTATAATAATACTAAATTACCCTAAAACGTGTCTTAACCCTATTGGTTGATACATAGTCGACCATGGGCATCTTTGGGTCTATTTTGGGACCCCATGGATCCACTTGTAAGTGATAATGACACTTTATTTTAATTAAGTCAAAATGAATACAAAAATGACACAAGCATATATCTTTTAGAACAACAATTTTTACATAGGGTTATACATTTTGGATTTTCGATTATAAATATTCATTAGAAAGATAAAAAGATTTCCTACATAATTATATTTTATTTATAATTTTTAGACATTAAATAATTTATTTTATTTATGACACAATGATGATGCAGTAATTACTAAAATAGTAAAAAATTAACATAATTGATATTATAAATACCCAAATAAATATAATATGAAACTTTTAATGAATTAAACTAATTTTCTAGGATAATATGATATATTAGGATTGATTTAATTGACATTGTTCGAAGTAATCAATCTGTTATGAGTTCCACAAAAATCAACTATTGAATAGTGTCAAAATTGACATAAAAGAGTTCTTAAAACAAATATTATATTATTAATTGATATTAAATTCCTAAAAATCTAAGGTTCGGCCAAGAGACTTATATTATGATAGGTTAATCATTAATGGACCACTTGGGGGTCGCTTGGATGTATATAGTAAGTTTATTAACCATAATATATAAAATACAAAGAGACATTGTAAAAGTGAAACTAATTAACTTAGAGTTAATACTTAAAGATAAGGTTAATATAAGTACCCAAACCTGTCTAAATTCTATTGGATGAGTTGTTTTCGACCTATCCCCACCTCATCATTTGAATAGTCAACTTTTGAGCCTTTAGAAACCGAATATGAATTTATTATAAATTAATATTTCTAGCTTTTCCAAAGGTGCCCCTCACCCCTCTTATAAAAGGGCACTCCTCCTTCCCATTTCTTCACACCTTCAAAGCCTTTTGGTTCGGCCAAACTCTGCCCAAATACTCTCCCAACATCCCTTAATACAACCTAGAGGCCTTAGTTTGATCAGAAAGCCAACCTAAGGAGCCCTTTTGATCAAATCAAAAGGAAGAACCCGAAGAAGAGGTAATGATTTCACCACCCTTTTCTAAGTTCATTTCTTCTTCCACTTCTTCTTCCTTTGTTCTTACCATTCTGAAATAATAACTCCAGTATCTCACATATACTGTGATGTTATTATAAATATGGTACAATCATATTCATTATTCTATCCACCCTTTGAATAACATGTCACCATACGTGCGTACGTACGGCTTACCGTCTCCACGTCGTGGTGTAATTGTTATTCAATATAATATTATTTGGATGGGTATAATAATGATGTGTAACTCATGTAAATAATAAATATAACATGTTAATGATTCTTTATATATGATATACCATCCATTTATATATTATTTTAATATCAAAAGAATGATATTGTCGCTCGTGCGTACGTACGGACTACCGTCTCCACGAACGCGATGAGATTCATTCTCCATCGTATCCATTCAAGTATAATTATCATTTGATGATTTAAAAATGATGTTTAAGGACTGTATATCATTCTGGATATGAATAAGATACAACAACCATGGCTTATGTAACAAAACATATAAAAGAAAATGAGTAAGTTAACTCCCGAAACGACGATAATTCTAAGATATTATTAACAAATCAATGTTAAAAGATCATATATGATATCATATTAATATATATGATTCTTGTATAATTTAATAACAACTATTTCACCATTATACAGGAGGTTAACCTACCCCAACCAAGGAAAAGTACAAGGTAAGGGTTATTTCACAATCTCTTCATTATCCGAGGTTGTTTATACGTAATAATCTACTGGGATATCTTTATCATCCACATCCATGTTTCTTAAAAATGTATTTCAAAACATTTTTACTATTTACAAGAATATGGGTTAAAGTCATTTATACCCTTGTTTGACTTTTTATAAGAGGTTTATAAAGGAATCTTTCCGTCGTTTTCAAAACAAGGTCCTTTTTAACCTTTTCGACAGAATTGAGGTAAGAATGTTTTTTTTAACTTATACGGCGGGTGCGGTTATTTTACGCCGTTATAAAATCGTCAAAGCTTTCCTTACAAGCTTACAAGAATATTTTCAAGAAAATGTTTTATTTTATATGGCTCTTAAATGATTTCAAAAATAGAAAGAGATATTTCTCTAAAAAGTGTTTTGATTTCATCTATGTCAACATCCTTTAATGGATTTTACGCTTATTTGAAGTTGATTTATTATAATACAAAACTTCTATATTGTATTGAAGGTTTTGTGATATTTTTGAATGTGGATGTGCTATTTTATACCATTCATAGTTTATGGTGAAACTATTGACATTTCGTATGCTAGTTTTAATCCGAATGTTTATGTTATATTTCAAACTTTTCTTCAGATGAATGTGCTAAACAAGTATGTTCCGGGTTGGGGACCGGTAAAAGTAAGCCCTCCAGGTTGGGGACTGGTAAAAGTAAGCCCTCCAGGTTGGGGACTGGTTAAAGTAAGCCCTCCAGGTTAGGGACTGGTAAAAGTATGCCCTCCGGGTTGGTGTCCGGTTATTAGAGGCACTCCGGGTTGGTGTCCGGTTATTAGAGGCACTCCGGGTTGGTGTCCGGTTATTAGAGGCACTCCGGGTTGGGTTCCGGTTAGAAGTAACCCCTAGGTCTTGGGATGAGGCCTAGACAAAGAAATTAACGTTTAGCATTATGCATTCCAACATTATGAAAGTGGTTATTGATTTTGCATGTGATTATTCGATTAGTAGAATATCCATGTGAACAAGTAAATGGCATTATTTCATTTTACTTTTGCCATACTATGTTGAAGTTCAAGTTTAAAAGGCTTTTGTTTTAGTAATTCATTGCCTTAAATGTTTATGCTTATTTTTGAATGTTCCGCTATATTGTTATCCTTACTGGGCATTTGAGCTCACCCCTTTTCTATGTTTTATTTTTCCCAGGATGTGAAGATGTAAGTTATGAATGACCTGCAGGGATATTATGAGGGGATTATAGTGTGGACTGTGGAAACATTATGTTGTTGTATTAGTTTTTCATTTTATGGTGTAATGTAAAACTTATGAATATATCTAGTGTTTCCAAGGCTACTAAACCAATCGGTCTTTCGAGATTTGATCTTCTTGTGATCATGCCAATGTTACGAAGTAATGAACCGACTCTGGGTAACTGGGGTCGGGGCGTTACAGTTGGTATCAGAGGGAGGTTTAGTACAAACCTTGGAAGCTAGATTTAGATAAACTCTGATTAGAGCACATAGACCTAAGATGAACTTTGAGGATTAGTATAGAAGAACTTCCTAGAATTTTGGTATTGTAGAGATTTTGTGAGTTTTCCGAGCAATACATCCCTGTCTGGATACGAGCAGGTAGAGGCGGCTCTGGCACAGATGTACCTAGGGGTAAAACCCGAAAACACCGCTTTGAGCTAGACTCGAACGGGAACTGGTGCACGACAACGGGCCTTGCTGCACTCTTGGTTACGACACTCCCGGGGGATATGCTTAGGATAATTCTCTTTCTCTTTACAAACCATTATGAAGGGTTTATGAGTATATACATCCTCAAAGGAGACATTTTTATGATTATGGATTATATCTATAAATAGTTCAATTTATGTTAAGTGTTTTATAAGTATGGGATTATGTATTTTGATTCATAAACTGATCTGGTGTATGCCATTGTTTAGAAATGGCGCCCAGTATAAGGAATGAGAACTCCAGAAATGCACATGATCCAAAGAGAAGGAAGGATCATATCTTTCATGGTCTTAAGCTAGAATTGATAAGAGAAATAGTCTCCCATGTATTATCATCATATGAAGAAATAATATCATGTGTTGATAAGATAAGTAAAGAGTTTACTGAGCCCTATGGCTTTGAAGGGAAGCAAGAGAAGAAAAGGATAGAAGAGAGAAAGATGGATAAAGGGAAGAGGGAAAAGAAGAATTTTCCCATATGTGGTAACTGTGGAAAGAAACACCCTGGAACTTGCCTGAAAGGAATGGGAGTTTGTTATAAGTGTGGAGGAAAAGGGCACAAAGTACGTGACTGCAAGGGTGAGAAAATGGTCTCAAATGTACAATGCTTCATTTGCAAGGAGTTTGGACACTACGCGAACCTATGTCCCAGTCATCAGACTATGCCGCAAATGATGCTATTGGATAATAATCAAGTTGTGATACTACCACAGATGAAGAGGAATGATTAGAGTTCTTATGTTGATTATTTCAATTGAGTGTTGTATCAACAATGTACTTGTTATAATAATTATGGAGTATATAAGGATTGTACTACAGTACTATTTCATTAAGGACTTGAGATTGTGTGGAACAAAGAAAAGTGACTCAATAGCAGGATAAATTTTTGGAAAATATATGGTTGAGAGAAAGATAAACCATAATATGGTTCTGATACCGAGTTAGTGATTTTAGAATAATACATGATTGATTTCAATAAATTATATTGGATATTCTTACTGATTAATGATTTGTATATTCCATCATTTTTTGGGGTTTAAAACATTTTTGGATTAATGAAGTATATCCAGCATTCTATATGGAATAAGGGATCATGAATGTAATCAATAAGGAATATGGTAATTCAGGATGTTTCAGTGTATTAAAAGAATACATGGTGAAGGTATTCATATGCTATTACGGGGTAAAAAGGATCTACATTATGCTTACCTTCCTTATAAATGTTGGACTGTGAGTTTGGACAGAAGTATTTTGGATAGTTCTAGTTTGGATTATTTTGGATTGCCATAAAAGGACAACCCGGAGGTCGGGCGGCAACCCGTCGCGTCCGGCAAGGCTGCGAGACTTGGACCTGAAACCGAAGGGCGACAAGGGTGTATCACCTACCACTGGCCCACGAGGTGTCCTGGATTAAATAATGTAGTTTTTATTAAAAGATCTTGTAGATGAATTATAAATTCATTTATTTTGGAACCCTATACGAATAGTGTAAATAGAATTTTTCTTACATTCTATTATCTTTTAGAGTGGAAGATGAGTTTGTGGTAGAAACTTATTAATGGATAAAACTATAATTATAAAGTAAGTATATCTCCTTATGATCTTAGTCAATCTCATAAATAGATTCCTCAATATTAAGAAAAGCAACTTAGAACAAAAATGTTTTCCTAGATGGTACCTTAAATCATCACTAATTTATGGCTTTGGGATTGTTGGCCTTTTCATAGCCATGTTCTCTACCACTCTCCATCAGATAATTGATGGTTAGATTTCTCTTCCATATCCATATTTTCCTAAATGGAACCCTAGTATGTGTTATTTTCGGTAATCTTCATACTTTCCACTCTTTATTTTAAATAGAGGCCTCATTAATTCATTTTTCGATGTGGGATTTCAACTAAGATATTTTGAAATGTCAAAAATGTGTTGTCCCAATACCCTATATTTTGTTGAACCGATGGTACTTCAAATCATCATAGATTGATGAGTTTAAGGACCTCAATTTTATACTTGTTTGTGATTGATGACCTCAATCACTACCTATAAATATTTACGTTTTTCCTCCAATTATATGTCTCTAATTGCCACCAATGTTCTCCTAATCGAGATCATAATTTGGTGGTGACCCTTTCATTTATCTTTTCCTCATATTAAGACTAAATTTTAGTAACCCAATTTCCGATGTGGGTTTTCCCACAAATATATTTTCTACTTTCAACCTTTTATTTTCGAAGAACAATTTCAAATTGCGAGGACGCAATTTATTGAAGGAGGGGAGAATGTAACACCCCAGGATTTCAGAGTGTGTTATTTCTTAAAAATAATTCAATAACTTGCACTACACGCAACACCGAGTTCAATCACACCATTAAAAGAGTTCATGAATAGTATTAACTACATTTTGAACTTTATATAATCCTTATAATTTTAGAATCCCTATTATGAGTTTCTTAGTCATATTGCAAGAACAGATTCATTTTCAGTATTATCAACTTCTAATAGTGAAACCTTTTTAAATACAATATTTTAATCTTTTTGACTAAATTGGGACATCAAAAATTTAAAATGAAACATCCCAAGCTTCCACGGTACGCTTTCTTTGAGTAATACAGTAGCGTGTGTTGTACGCAACCTTGAGTTTTAACACACACCACAACCAATCAAACTAGCCGTTATGAATAGTAATACCTAATTTTTGAAATTATATATATTTTATATTTAAAAATGGACTTCATTTTTGGATTCGGAATATCGAAATTAGCCTAGGGTGAAATTTTGGTACATTTCGGATAACTTTTATATTTTGATGAATAGTGAAAATTACTAAATTTTAATTAAAAACAACTTTTTTAATCAAAATAATTAATATTGATAAATTATGAATTTGAGTGGTTTTAAAGTATATTTAGAATATATTTTTACCATTTAATATAATGTTGGTCATTGGACATAATTTTACAATTAAACCGAACATAAACAAGTGTCAATCTTTTGGTAGTTATTATCTCTTAAAAACACGCTTTTTGTTTTGACAGCGGGAATTAATTTTAAATTAATTTCTGCCACTTCTGTGTTTTGAATTTAGAAAAATGGATTCCATATTTGGAATCAGGATGTTCAAATTGTGTAAATAGGTAACTTTTATTTTTAGACATTTTGAATAATTACTGCGGTAAATATTTTATTTACCATGGTTAAGGGTAAATCCGGTAAATAAGGGTTAAACAAATAATATTATAATAATACTAAATTACCCTAAAACGTGTCTTAACCCTATTGGTTGATACATAGTCGACCATGGGCATCTTTGGGTCTATTTTGGGACCCCATGGATCCACTTGTAAGTGATAATGACACTTTATTTTAATTAAGTCAAAATGAATACAAAAATGACACAAGCATATATCTTTTAGAACAACAATTTTTACATAGGGTTATACATTTTGGATTTTCGATTATAAATATTCATTAGAAAGATAAAACGATTTCCTACATAATGATATTTTATTTATAATTTTTAGACATTAAATAATTTATTTTATTTATGACACAATGATGATGCAGTAATTACTAAAATAGTAAAAAATTAACATAATTGATATTATAAATACCCAAATAAATATAATATGAAACTTTTAATGAATTAAACTAATTTTCTAGGATAATATGATATATTAGGATTGATTTAATTGACTTTGTTCGAAGTAATCAATCTGTTATGAGTTCCACAAAAATCAACTATTGAATAGTGTCAAAATTGACATAAAAGAGTTCTTAAAACAAATATTATATTATTAATTGATATTAAATTCCTAAAAATCTAAGGTTCGGCCAAGAGACTTATATTATGATAGGTTAATCATTAATGGACCACTTGGGGGTCGCTTGGATGTATATAGTAAGTTTATTAACCATAATATATAAAATACAAAGAGACATTGTAAAAGTGAAACTAATTAACTTAGAGTTAATACTTAAAGATAAGGTTAATATAAGTACCCAAACCTGTCTAAATTCTACTGGATGAGTTGTTTTCGACCTATCCCCACCTCATCATTTGAATAGTCAACTTTTGAGCCTTTAGAAACCGAATATGAATTTATTATAAATTAATATTTCTAGCTTTTCCAAAGGTGCCCCTCACCCCTCTTATAAAAGGGCACTCCTCCTTCCCATTTCTTCACACCTTCAAAGCCTTTTGGTTCGGCCAAACTCTGCCCAAATACTCTCCCAACATCCCTCAATACAACCTAGAGGCCTTAGTTTGATCAGAAAGCCAACCTAAGGAGCCCTTTTGATCAAATCAAAAGGAAGAACCCGAAGAAGAGGTAATGATTTCACCACCCTTTTCTAAGTTCATTTCTTCTTCCACTTCTTCTTCCTTTGTTCTTACCATTCTGAAATAATAACTCCAGTATCTCACATATACTGTGATGTTATTATAAATATGGTACAATCATATTCAGTATTCTATCCACCCTTTGAATAACATGTCACCATACGTGCGTACGTACGGCTTACCGTCTCCACGTCGTGGTGTAATTGTTATTCAATATAATATTATTTGGATGGGTATAATAATGATGTGTAACTCATGTAAATAATAAATATAACATGTTAATGATTCTGTATATATGATATACCATCCATTTATATATTATTTTAATATCAAAAGAATGATATTGTCGCTCGTGCGTATGTACGGACTACCGTCTCCACGAACGCGATGAGATTCATTCTCCATCGTATCCATTCAAGTATAATTATCATTTGATGATTTAAAAATGATGTTTAAGGACTGTATATCATTCTGGATATGAATAAGATACAACAACCATGGCTTATGTAACAAAACATATAAAAGAAAATGAGTAAGTTAACTCCCGAAACGACGATAATTCTAAGATATTATTAACAAATCAATGTTAAAAGATCATATATGATATCATATTAATATATATGATTCTTGTATAATTTAATAACAACTATTTCACCATTATACAGGAGGTTAACCTACCCCAACCAAGGAAAAGTACAAGGTAAGGGTTATTTCACAATCTCTTCATTATCCGAGGTTGTTTATACGTAATAATCTACTGGGATATCTTTATCATCCACATCCATGTTTCTTAAAAATGTATTTCAAAACATTTTTACTATTTACAAGAATATGGGTTAAAGTCATTTATACCCTTGTTTGACTTTTTATAAGAGGTTTATAAAGGAATCTTTCCGTCGTTTTCAAAACAAGGTCCTTTTTAACCTTTTCGACAGAATTGAGGTAAGAATGTTTTTTTTAACTTATACGGCGGGTGCGGTTATTTTACGCCGTTATAAAATCGTCAAAGCTTTCCTTACAAACTTACAAGAATATTTTCAAGAAAATGTTTTATTTTATATGGCTCTTAAATGATTTCAAAAATAGAAAGAGATATTTCTCTAAAAAGTGTTTTGATTTCATCTATGTCAACATCCTTTAATGGATTTTACGCTTATTTGAAGTTGATTTATTATAATACAAAACTTCTATATTGTATTGAAGGTTTTGTGATATTTTTGAATGTGGATGTGCTATTTTATACCATTCATAGTTTATGGTGAAACTATTGACATTTCGTATGCTAGTTTTAATCCGAATGTTTATGTTATATTTCAAACTTTTCTTCAGATGAATGTGCTAAACAAGTATGTTCCGGGTTGGGGACCGGTAAAAGTAAGCCCTCCAGGTTGGGGACTGGTAAAAGTAAGCCCTCCAGGTTGGGGACTGGTTAAAGTAAGCCCTCCAGGTTAGGGACTGGTAAAAGTATGCCCTCCGGGTTGGTGTCCGGTTATTAGAGGCACTCCGGGTTGGTGTCCGGTTATTAGAGGCACTCCGGGTTGGTGTCCGGTTATTAGAGGCACTCCGGGTTGGGTTCCGGTTAGAAGTAACCCCTAGGTCTTGGGATGAGGCCTAGACAAAGAAATTAACGTTTAGCATTATGCATTCCAACATTATGAAAGTGGTTATTGATTTTGCATGTGATTATTCGATTAGTAGAATATCCATGTGAACAAGTAAATGGCATTATTTCATTTTACTTTTGCCATACTATGTTGAAGTTCAAGTTTAAAAGGCTTTTGTTTTAGTAATTCATTGCCTTAAATGTTTATGCTTATTTTTGAATGTTCCGCTATATTGTTATCCTTACTGGGCATTTGAGCTCACCCCTTTTCTATGTTTTATTTTTCCCAGGATGTGAAGATGTAAGTTATGAATGACCTGCAGGGATATTATGAGGGGATTATAGTGTGGACTGTGGAAACATTATGTTGTTGTATTAGTTTTTCATTTTATGGTGTAATTTAAAACTTATGAATATATCTAGTGTTTCCAAGGCTACTAAACCAATCGGTCTTTCGAGATTTGATCTTCTTGTGATCATGCCAATGTTACGAAGTAATGAACCGACTCTGGGTAACTGGGGTCGGGGCGTTACAACTATTCACTTGGTAGATTTAGTATTCATAAGGGTCATATAAATATTCATAAGGGTAACATTACTATTCCTAAGGGTCTGTTTCTATACACAAAAACTTTGTTTTTCTTATCGAGCTCCAAACATTTTACTGAGAGAAACCATTTATTTCAGATTTTTGAAATTAAAATCACTGGAGTAGAAAACTTTTTTATAATTATCATATAAAATATATTAGTTCATTTATGAAGGGTGTGAAATTGGGTTTCCTAATTTTATATTATGTTATTATATTATATGACAATACTCTATGAAGGGAGGAATTTCATTTATAAATGTTAGGGTCATTCCATTCCTTACCCCTTTTGAAATTTCACCCTTGAAATTTCATTTTACAGAAATAGGTCAGGGTAGTTCTCATTCATCACATCCTTTGGTTCACAAATTTCTTCTTCATACATATTGTTTCAATAAAACACTTTTACAAGTTGGGTTGTCCTATTGTGTATAACCATATCTCTCTAGTCCAAAATCATTAATGGCTACTCTGCATAAGAGAGATCATCCTCTAGATGTTCCACCTCTAAGTTTAGTACATGTGAGGGATCTCATATGTACTTCCTTAGGAGTGATACATGAAACACATAATGAACATGAGGCATATTCCATAGATGATAATGCATATAGACCATCACTCATGTGTAATCAAGAATCTCAAAGGGTCCAAATGACCTTGGGCTTAGTTTCCATTTATTCTTATACCACATGCCTCTCTTCCATGTTGATATTCAAAGGAATAATTTATCTCTAATGTCCAACAAGAAGTCCCTTTGACAGTGGTTATCATATTTATATTTCTAACTTTTTCCAACATTGATATGATGTTTTATGGCTTGAACCTTCTCGATCATCTCTTCTACAAGATCAGGTCCAAGTAGATTTCATTTGCTAACATCGTACCAATAGGTTGGAGTTCAACATCACTTTACATAGAGAGCTTCATATAGAACCATCTGAATACTCGAGTGTAAGTTATTATTGTATGAGAACTCAAGCAATGGGAAATGATAATCCCATATACCTTTTAATTCTATAGAGTAGGATATGAGCATATCTTTGAGCATGTGAATAGTCTTTTCATATTTACCATCAATTTACAAGTGATAGGTCTTTCATAAATTCTACTTAGTACACAAAACATGTTGACAAATCCTCCAGAATTTATATTCGACAGTTGGATCCCGATCGAAGAAAATCAAGAGTGGAACCCCAGGAAGTCTCACCCCTTCATTCACATATATCATTTCAATTTTTTTATGCACACTATCTTATTGAATAGTGATAAAGTGGACATTATTTTTGAGTCACTCCACCAAAACCGATATATAATTATTTCATTTATATTTTTTTGGAAGACCCATGACAAAATCCATAGTTACATTCCCCCATTTACTCATTGTTAAGGAAATGATTGAATTATCCCTCTAGACTTATATCGCTTGACTTTAAAATTATGAAATATCAAGAAACATGATATATACTTTGTAATATCCTTTTTAATTTTTACCACATGATGTTTTCTCAGATATCAGAATACATCTTGGTGTTACAAGTATGGATAGAGAAGTTTGAGCTATGTTAATTTTCCAATAGAACATGTATTATCCCTGGTGATGAAGACACATCGAGCCTTGTTTCAAACCGAATTATATGACCATCATTGATAGAAAACTATTGCAACTTCCCTTCCTATACAACATTCACCTCATTTTCCAACTTTGTATTATCCCTCTGTGCCTCTTTAATCATTCTCATTGATATATGGTTAGGGAGTAATTTGTGAAAGGTAGGATGTATTCCATGCAATTTTGATTTCCAAATACATATTTTATATATCCATGAAGAGATGGTATTTCTCCATCCACAAAATTGATAGAGAAACATGTTCTTTTCTGTTAAGAGCATTAGGTACCTTATTCTCCTCACAAGGATGATAGTGAATAGAGAAATAATAGTATTTTATTCTCTCAAACCATATCCATTGATTCATGTTTACCTATTTTTGTGTGAATATATAACTTACGCTTTTTTGATCAGTATATATGTCACACTTATCACTATAGAGGTAGTAACAACATATTTTCAAGGATAACATCATAGTTGCTCACACCAAATCAGACATCATGTAGTTCTTCTCAAATATTTTTAACTTTTTCGAGGCATTGGCTATCACATTATCATTTTCTATGAGTACACAACCCACGAATTTCTTGGAAGAGTCACTGTATGGGGGGGATGAGCTCTGCACAATTCCCAAAACCCTAAAATGTATTCAAACAAAATGAGCATACAAGTTAAATTAAGCAAAATGGGGGCAATTTTCTAGAATCACTAATAAAAAAAGGAAGAGTCACTGTATATCACAAAACGTTCACCACTTTTTGGTAATGTGAGTAAATGTGAAGTGATCAGAATTTTCTTTAACTCCTTAATGTTTTCCTCACATTCTTCCATCTAGGCATACTTTTCCACATTCCATGTTAACATGGATATAGGGCTTGAAAAGCAAGAGAAATGTCTCACAAAACGTCAATAGTACCTTGATAAGATAGGAAAACTATTGATTTTTGTCACACTAGAGGTTCTATATTGTTCCTCCATCGCCTTTTATTTTAAAGGGTCTATAGAAATTCCCTCACTTGTGATCACATGCCCCAAGAATGGAAATTTCTACATCCAAAAGTCATGCTTCTTGAACATGGACTATAACTTCTCCGAACTCAATATATCCATTGGAACTCTTAGATGTTGTTAGGTCCACAAGGCTGAATACTCTGAGAGTGGGGGTGAATTAGTGTATGAAAAATTTAAAATTAAAGCATGTTCTGATTTTGTTTCGATGTTAAGCGAAATAACCATCTCTCTCTTTCAGGTTTCCCAATATAAATAGAAAGAAAAGCACGCACATGACACACCAATATTTACTTAGTTCACCTCTAAGGTCTACATCCAAAAAACATACACTGATAGGTTTTCAGTTGTACCAAATTCCACTAAACTTTAGTAGTTGTGGATAACAAGGTTAGGGCATAGTCTCTCTGTCCCAAGCTCACTGCCTTTACAAGATTTAGGGTTAGCTCATTGCTTTCCTAAGGGTCACTCCCTGTTTCTCTCCCTTTGGATCACTACCAGTGGAGAGGATCACCTTCTTCCTCTTCCTTTGCTCACTGATCTGGAAAGGATCCACTCATAGTTTATAGACTTTTAGGACTCTTCATTATTTCTAATGAATGCATCCTCTGTTGTATGTAGATGCTCTATAGAAGTCCAACTTTCAGCCATAGATGAATTTCTCTTTGCACCAAAGGTATCGAAAACACATCCAGCTTCCACGCAGTCTGAAAATACTACCAGGGAATGAACCTTACTTGGCTTGCAGGTCTAACCCGGCGCGCAAATCTATATGCGCAAGTCACAACTGGCACGCAAGTCCACCTCAGACACTTCCGCGACACAAGATTCTTCAAATCCAAATTTGCACGACACACTTCTTTTTACACCCAAACCAATATTGGTGTGCAACAAACAATAATCACCCTTCTTCAAATCTGGTGCACAAGTCCTACTTGCGTGACACACCACCACTTGCGCAACCACCACACCTGCACGACAAGAGCTCGGATTTTTCTAAGTGTTGAACTCTGTTGGAAATGAGGAGGGTGATCCTCTATTTATAGGCGTCTGAACAACCTGTGTGATGGCGCGCAAGTCTCCCCTCGACGCGCAAGTCTCTCTGCGCAGGTCTCTTCCCCTGCAAGTCACTTGCATGACCCACTTCCAAACTTGGGTGACCCTCTTTCTATTGACATATTTTGAAGTTCTGTTATTGAAAAAAAACAGGCGCACAAGTTCACAAGCATCCAAGGCATCGACGCGCAAGTCTCTTCACGGTGTGCAAGTCACCTGTGCGACAACACCAATACCTGCATGACCCTTATCCCTTTGCCATATTTTGATGACCTGATCTTGGAAAACATATGGTGCCCTAGTTTCCCAGCATTCAAGTACACGGCGTGCAAGTCCCATTACCTAGAACCACTTTTTGTCATTTGACGATTTTCGGGCCCAAAAATTTGGCAAACACTGGAAAACAGTGCCACCTTGTGTCTGTTCTTTTTGTACCACCTCCAGATCATCCATTCCTTTGTCGACGTTCTGGAATCAAACATGGATTGTTAACCATAGATATTTAATTCGACCTTCCACCATGAAATCCCCTTTGTCAACAAATTTTTATGTCATTGTTTTTCTTTGTCAACAATCATCATACTGATTTCCACTTTGTTAACAAACACAATCACCTCAAAAATGCTTCAATGATACCTTGAGGGATTTTTTCCCAATAGATATTCTTCATGTTCCTCCTTGCTCTTGGAGTATATGATAATGTCATCAGTAATAAATTTCACATTTTTATTGATGTAATTTTTAAAGACTCTATTAATAAAATCCATGAAGTTTGTATGGGAATTAGTTATTCTGAAGGGTATCCACAAAAACTCACTATTCCCATAAAATATATGGAAAGCTATCATTTGAATATATTCCTTCTCTATCTTTAGATGATGATATCTATAACCAAGAACAACCTTTGAGATGTACTGAGTTCATCGTAGCTGATTGAATATGTCATCAATCCTTGGGAGAGGATACATGTTCAATATGGCGATCTAGTTGAGTTTTTGATAATAGATACATTTTGGAATTGATTCATCATTCTTCTTTAAAAAGTGCACTGGAAAACCCCATGGTGATGCACTATGAGATATGGACCCTTTTTCTATATTTTCTTACATATACTTCTTTAAATCCTTCAGTTTGATAGGAGCCATCATGTGGGAACCATTAAGATAGGAGTAGCTCTGGGTATGAGTTCTATTGAAATATATACCTCACTATCCGGTGTAATTCTGGAAAAATCCCTAGGAAATACATCAATTAATTCCATCATGATGGAAATTTCCACAAGGTTGACACTTTCCTTTGACTCAACCATTTTAATGAGGTATTCCACTTTACAGGGAATCAACACCCTCTCCATTGAATGATTTTTATAAGGAGATTCATGATCTTAATTTAATTTGTAGAGGAGTATGGGATGGTTCTGAATATAAAAGATTACTTTTTTTCAACAGTTGATGTGTTCCCTATATTATAATGGAAAATACATACCAATTATATCATTAAATGACACCAAGGGAATCGTTATGAGATTCACTTTAATAATCTTCCCACATATGCCAATATAAGAAGAATCCAACATATTGGTTGTAATGATTTCACCACTAAGTATTTTTATAGATATCTCTACTTCAATGTTTTGGGTCCTTGATTCTATAGTTGTAGATAAAATTTAGTATATAAACGAATTCATAGACCCATAATCAAATAAAACTTATTCCATTATTTAGTTAATAAGAAGTGTACCTTGTACGAATTATTTTTCTTTCTCCAATTCCACAGTAGTGAAAGAATAATCCTTCCCTTGTTCCATTAGATTTGGTGGATGATAATTCAGATAACCCTTGAATGCTTGATGTTTAGTTCACTAGATTTCATAGTTCCCTTTCTCCCTAATGTTGTAACATTGGACCATAGATGTTGCTATCATTTCCTCCAGCACATTCTCATACATTCTCATTTAATTTAGAAACTCATGAGCTTAGTAGGATTATCTCCCACCCTTGAAAAATTTCCCCATCCATTTTAGGATTTTCCCATGAGGCTTATCCCCACATTATTGACATGTGGGTGGTTGAGTTTTCTTTCCACCTTTCTCATTAGATCATCTGACATGAAACTCTGTCATTATTTTTTTATCACCATAGCTATGTGACAATTCTCCCAACTCCATCTCCACTTTGGGATAACATCAGACTAATTATTTGTAACTCCCAATGTCTCAAATTGTAAGATCCTTTTGATGGTGTGATTTTAATCCATTTAAAAATCTATCAATTTTAATATATTATGGATAAACAATAATGAAGTGTTCCCTGAATGCCTAGTGAAAATTGATTCATAGGCTGTAATAGATTCCCCATCCATTTTCATTAGCTCTATGAATTCTCTCTCCATATTTTTATAAAGTGTTCATTGGAATTACTTGTTATGAAAAATTATATTAAAGTATTCCAACTCTATATAATCAATTTCGTCTATTGGATTGGTGTTCTTAATCAAATCCCACCATTGGTTGACCTCTCCATCGAGATGATAAATGATCGGAGTAACCTTCTCTATCTTAGAATAGTGAATCATAGAAAAGATATTCTCCATTGAGTTGGCCTATTTTTCTGCAACAAGTGGATCAAAATATCCCCTAAACGTTAGTAGTTGTTGTTGTATAAAACACTCAATAATCAGTCACTCCCTCTTAGGTGAAGGGGAAAATTCCACATTATTCAGGTAATTATTCCTAACCTTAGACAAATGGGTATGAATCTCCATGATTTTTTAAACTCCACCTCCCCAAGCTTTGGACATGTCATTTTGGAAATCACTACATTATCCCTCACACGGGTTGTTGGCCTAGTTTCTCCTATTTCACAACATGTTCTAAAATGGAAAATTATAGAACAAAACATAAGTTAAAAGTCATGAATAAATAAATTTTTCATATTTATAATTAACACTAAAATCATATCTTATGGGATATATATGTTTTGAAAATATTGTTTTGTACTTACATATAAATAGTCATATACAAAGGATTTCACAAAGATTCTCTAATCCTAATTCGAAAATTAACTAAACCATCCCACTGATACCAACTATAGAGACCTTGATTTTCTTACATTATTTTCAAATTGTTTTTATTAAAAAGAACGTAAAAACATTGCACTATTTGGATCCAAAGGTTTAGTGTCTTGGGAAAACTAGGACCATATATAATGTTTACAATATTATACATAATAATTTATTTAATTTCATATTCTCTATCTTCTTATTATCCCTTGAGTTCTCCTTAGTAAATGTAATCCCCAGAGGATATACATAAAAAGGGGTGATCCCAAATCCCAGTAAGTGGATTGAAACAGGAGACAATACAAAATAGGGTGATCGTAATCATTATCATCTTAACATAGGCATATGATCATAAACATGTTATGAATAATTAATTAAATGCTTGAAAAATTGAAATGCATAGAAATTAAACCTTATGTCTTACTGGTTAAATAACACACATATTTGTAGAAAAATCTAGCATCATGTTCAGTGTATATCACTTTACTCATAAATTATTCACATTACCCAAGAAATTGTAGTACTATATAATTTTGAGCTCACATATCACATCATACCATCATCATTGCAATATATAATTCTGGGTGTACCCATCACATCAGAATGTTAACATTACCATGCATGCCACATATAACAAGTATAAATCTAGGAAATGAAAAACCCATATAAAATAATGGTTTTTATTTTATGAATAATAAATTCATAAAAATTGGGTTCCCAAATTAAATAGGGAAAAGCAGACATGATACAAGAACCATCAATATTGAGTGAAAAGTAAAAGGTGTATTTTTTGAAAAAGAGTTCTTTTGGGAAATATTGTGTTTGACATAAACTCCAATGGAAAACATGTATATCCCAAAAAATGTAAGACAATGATGAGTAAATTATTTTTTTTGGGATAACCATATTTAAAATATAGAGAAACTGGGATAACCAAAAGAAAGAAAGTTGGGATCAATAATTCCCCATACCTTGTGTTTGTATGATTTGTTCATATTAATGTCTAGTTTAATGAAAATAGATTAATTAATTATCAGTTAAGGAATATTTTATACATTAATATGGTTAATTATTTTTTAATTGTGTTTTTAGGGGCCTTTATATGTGTTATATGGTTTAACTTCATTATTTTGGAGTGTTCTTTTACTTAGTTTTCATGAGCGGTTCACTTGGGCACATGAATGTACGTTCATGTAGAACATGGATAAACTTCTAGAATTGACATTAATTGCTATTAATGATATTAATATAGAATAAAATATATTCTAATTAAGTTGGTTATATACCATTATGATGAGTCATTAGATAAAATTTAATGATGATCGTTTAAGGGTAATTTGTGCAGTTTTCTGATCACATCAAACATGTTTTGTTTTATCATTTGGTATTATGTATAAATATTGTTTTGGGAACCCAAAAGTGGTTTAAAAAATATATTTTACAATCTATTTCCATATATTTGATGTTTTTTTAATATCCTTGAAGGCTTTGTGTATAATGACGGTGCATCGCCTGTGATGATCGTAAATTGATACATCACGGGAAATGATTACATTTTTAAAGATAAAATAGAGATAAATAAGGAGAATATTAACGAATAATATTCCATTAAAATTATATAATAATATTATATCAATTGTACAATAGTAATTATGAAAATTGGATAATAGAATTTGTTGATTATAGAAGAAAAGAAATGAAATTTGAATGGAAATTTAAAGAAGAGAGAGAGAGGGATTACCTCTAGAATTATCCTCATGAGATCCTCCACAAGGCACGTAGGACAAGTCTTTTGATGATACCAAGAGAACATAAACATTGGTAGGGATATTTTTATGTTCTTTAAAATGAAGTTTCAAATGTCATTAATCTTGAGAGGTGCGAGGAAATGATGTTGTGAGAGGTGGTATTTATAGTGGAGGGGAGAGGGGTTTTCTCAATAAATAGTTCATTGGTTTATTAATTTTCTTCAAGACAAGAAATAATGATGATTCCATGAATACATACAGTATATAATTCTTGTGAGTTCTAAACAATGGCCATTTATATCATCCATGAATTAAGAATGATGTAGATATTCATTTATTTAGCATATTTCGTTAATTATAGAATTTCACTATTCACCAAAAATTAATGTATTTCAGAAAAATCCCAGAAATCCACCCTAACCATTTTTTTGATGTGTAGAATTTCAAAATAAACACAATTTTATGAAAATAATTTTTCAAATATGAGTAATTTAATTTATAATTAATATTATAATTTATTTTAAAACTAAAAATTTTAAAATTAAAACTTTTTTAATAAAAATTTAAAAAATTAATTAAGGACTCATAAATCTATCATATAATCATAAGAACTCAAAATTATTTTTTTAATACATTTTAGGAAAATAAGTTTTCTTTTAAATTATTAAATTAATCATTAAACATCCATGAATTAAAAAACATACCAACACAATAAAATAATTATATTATATTGTCACCTATAGGAGGGATAAATTTTATTTACACCATTATTGTTAAGGTTATTATTCACTTGGAAAATTTACAATTCATGATGGTCATATTAATATTCATAAGGGTAACACTATTATTCATAAGTGTATGCTAATATTCATACAAATTAAACATTTCATATCAGATTCCTAACAACTTACTGATCGCAACTGTCTATGTCGGATTTTAGAAATTAAAATCATAGGAGTAGAAAAATTTTGTTTAATGGTCACATAGAATATAGAAGTTCAATTAATAATTATTTTTCCCTATGTTTCCTAATGTTATTTCGGTTATTATAAAATATTAAATTACTATAATAAGGGATAAATTTCATTAATAATATTTGGGGTTATTATAGTGTGGTTGGTGGGAGGTGATTTCGACCTGATCCTGGATCCCTCATGGAATAAAGGTGGTGGTACTGCTCCCAGGAATTAAATTAAGGTTTTTCTTCTTCTACCACATACTATTAAAAATGTATGGAATTCAGATACTTAGTGGAAAATTATACATTGTGTAACAAAAAAATGAATGTATCCAAAACTGGTGTCACCTAGATAGATGCATCAAAAACCTTCAAGTGATCTTTTCTTATCCTAGTTCCAAATTTATTAATCTAATCCATGGACTTTTTTAGGACACCCCCTTATCATCTTGAAAACTATAACTAATGGAAATAACCATTTCTTCTTCTCATGTATGGGGGTGTTAGATTCAACCTTCCATCAGGTGGGGCAATCCTCCTTGGACAAGTTAGTGTCAGTAACCACAAAATTGATATTTCTTAATACATACTTGATGTCTTGACCCAGAAACAAACCCATTAGGAATCAATATTTGGATGTGACCAAATAAAAAATAGATAAGGTGGAAGAAATACTAGAAAATGAATGGGGGAAAAAGTTTTTAATGTTATAATCTGTAAGAAAATTCATATAAAAGGAATGGATTTTGACCAGTAATCCCTATATTGAGATAAATTAAAGGTACTGTGGTAAAGAGAAGTCAGGATGAATACAGTTTTTGTTTTCAATCATTCATTAAATATAAAATATAATCAATCCATTAAAAAATAATTCTAGAGGAGAGTTCCTTTTCTAATAATTGAGAGGTAGTGAACGGAATGGAGGATTACCATATTAAATCCCTTCTCATTGGGCCTAATTATTTCATGAAGGATGGGTACCCAAGCATTCCTTCACCATTTTTTGATGTCATTCTCCTTGTAGCCACAAGTAAATGAATTATTAATCAACCCCATAGGATAAATAATTATGGGATACAATGGCTACTCTAAATCTAGACATCTCTCCCAAATTGGAAGGATTTTTGGGATCCTTCTATATGGAATGTTGGGAGACTATTAAGGATTATCATATAGATTTGGTGGGAGATTCCTTTATAGGGTATCAATTCCCAAGTTAGCATAGTATGATACATTGTTTCATATTCCAAAACTCAATGATCATTCCTCTCCCAAATAGTTTCAGTCAATAAGTATTTATAATTTTCCATATAATGTGATTGATAGTGGGATCATTTGGAGAATCTCTTATTGTCTTCCAACATCGATTTCTAAGGAGCGTCACATATTTCTCAAGGGTAGATCCATCCAGGGAGCCATCTGTCTTTTAAATTAATTATTTAATGATATCAACAAGAATCCACAAGGTTTGAATTTTTTTTTAATATTGATATCGATAAATCTTATAATATGAATTAAAGGGTTTTAATTTTGATGGTATTTCACTCAGTGGGGTTCTCTTTATGATTTTTGACATATTTGTTTATATTTGGTTCTCTTTGGATTAAAATCTATTTTATATGAATACATTGTTTCTTTTTCAAATCAGTATGGGGGCTGTAGAAGGGGGGACCCTTATAGGTCAAACTAATTATCATATTTCAAGATGATCTTAGATGGAACATTTTAACCAAGATGATTGAAGTGAAATATCTTCCATTTTGGTTAATATTTCACTTTATGATATTATATCACTTAATGTTTGTATATGATATAGTGTTATTTCTCAATGGTAGTTCCAATTCCAGTAGATTCATTAATGATATTATTTAGGTATACAAAAACTAGAGTCAGAATAAAATGAATTGAGAGAATAACTGTCACACACAGACGTTTAATTTATTTTATTTTATTCAATCCTTGATTTTGGGTCATTCTGATGCGGTTCAAGTTGAGTCTCACTTTATGATTTTCTGTTTTGGATTAAAAATGGATTTTAGGCTTTGTAGTTATGGGTGCATAGGGAGCTAATGTTTAAGGGATACTATGAAACTTCGCCCAAGAAACTGTAAAAATCACTTTTTAGTCCAAGTGTAAGGCACAGGGGTTGCACGTGGTTTGGGAAACCATGTGGAAACCGTGTGTGAGGTTTTCTCCAAATAGATAGTGCATACCATAAGGTTTTATCTCGATTTTCCGGACCATGTAGAAAAACCATGTGGGGACCCCATATTATTAAAAATTTGAACTTCCATGTTTTCCCTCTCCTATTTTTAAACCATTTTGGAATTTACACCCCTTTAGTCATTTTTTGAGAATGAATGGATCCCCAAGACCTCTCATCTTTATCCACCTACCTTTTGAATTCTCCTCCTTAAAATACAAGGTTAGTTTCAAGGGTTTTTTTCTCTTTTCCTCACTATCCCTTATCCCCTATTGGTTTCTTTGATTTACAATTTTGGTTCTTGTTTGAATGAACCTCAATATTATTGTTGAGGTTATTTTATTTTTTCATGTATGTTAGGGTGTAAATATATTTGCTTGCGGTGTTCTCTTTATTCTATAATCTTTTCATTAAATCCACACTCCATTGAGGTAGTAATTCCCAACTGTATTCATTCAATTTCATTTTATTTGATTATTGATTGTTCTTATGTAATTTATGAACTTGTTCACAAACATATTTTGTGTCTATTTTGTTTTATTTGGGTGTTTTACGTAAGTAAAATTTGTTATAAATGTCTTTTGAAGTGATTACTTAACTATTACCATGTATTTATGCACTCAACATATTTGATAAAATGCCAAGTAGAATTTTTGATGAAATTTGGTATTTTTATCATTTTCATATCTTGGTTACATTTTGATGGTGTGGGTTATTTGTGATATGACCCTTATACATGAATTGTAGTGAATTTTATCATTTTGAACTCATGTATAGCTTGTTTTTTTGTGGGTGGAACATGTGTCATTTCTTTAAAAATGGGTTTTCAAAACATTATGAGTAATTGTGAAGATTCATTGAATGTGAGAACATCCATGTGTGCTCAGAATACACAAATGGATGGGTACACAAATGTATGGATACACAAATGATTATGGTCTTTGATGAACTTTCTCGATGTAAAAACCCAGATATCCAAAAAATATTATCCAGATTTCTTATTTAATTCTTCAAAAACATTACACTATACTAATGCTCCCTTGGTTTTCAAATGAAATGAATATGGTTTTGAAATATATAATAAGTTATGGACCATTGAGTACATTGAAAAAATGGACGATTTTATTTATAAATATTCAAAATCCCATTTAGAATATAAATGTGTGTTGAGTGTTTTTGCTTCAACTTGAGTTGGTGTTTGAAAATGAAATTATACCTGGGAAGTCTATTAGAGGAAGAATTTCCTTGACCATTTATTAAATGAAAGAAAAAGTATAAGAAAATCAAGATAAATGACACAGATGAGAATCTTTCTAGCATCCAGAAATCAGTTCCAGAATAAACAAGACAATTACATATCATATTAATCATATCCTTCACCACCTCTATAGTCATGGATTTCCTCTTTATTAGTTGATTCCCATTCTGAATTAGTTTCATATTTCTTTGAAAGATTGACATAATTATCTCTGAGCTTCAACTATTCCAATGATAAATCTTCTTTGTTGGAATGTACATGACCTTTCTTATACACATGTATAGCTCCTCTTACCTTCTTAGATGAAGAGCTTGTGTTCACTAGCTTTGGAAGGTAAGAGTAATCATTCCTTGCTTTCCGCCTTGGTGGCACAGACTTAATTCCATCACTTTCAGATGATCTGTTTCATCCACCTTGAACAATGTCACTATAATAAGGTCTGATGATTCTATTATTTTCTTTTTCACTATCATAACAGCTTCCCCAATTTCTAGTGGTCTTCACGGAGGCATAATTAATGACTCTATCATCCTTCCTAACCAAGACATTTTCTGCAGCATCCAGGATCCCTCTTAGTTTAGATTTCTTGTTATGTTCAATCGATGCAAGAGACTGCTTTGACACAATTCCACGACCATCATGTAATTCCATCTCAAATTCATTCTTACCAAACTCCACATGATTATTGGGAGTAATCTATATCGTTTCAGACAATTGAGGTCCCACCATCACATCAGGATCCTCCATAACTTCTAAGCATGAAAACATTTTTCCTATTACACAACAGCCTTACACCTCATACATAGTACCTGACTGCAATAAAGAGAAGTCATCACCACTGTCCATCATGAATAGCATTCCAAACCAAAGGTCACTCACCAATCTCTCAAATAATCACTTCACTAATGGGTTAACAGACACCTACATCTTCCTCACTCCACAACCATTCGTGGGATCCTCTTCTAGGTTCCCCTGACACATTTCTTGTACCTCAAATTCATCCAATGATTCTTCATCCAATACTACAGCCTAAGATTCATCAGCCACTCTAGAAAATGATTCATCAGCCACAACAGCTCCAGTTTGATCGCTTATAGCATAGTACCCTCATTACTTCCCTCCACTACAAATTACAGCAAACCTGGATCCTCATGTCCAGCACTTGACTTCCCCACCACTGCATCACTAGATTGATCCTCTCCAGTAGAAACGCAGTCACTAATACCTTCCACCGCCAGATGCACCAGACCAGGATCCTCAAGACCAGAATTTACCATCCTCTCTATCACCAGATGGCTCCGGATCGTCTTCCCATTTTGGAAAACCAACTATGTATGGAAAAATCACAAACACGACGAGCACCACTCCATCAGGGATTTGAAAAAGACCTCTTGCTTCCACCAAAACACCTTACCATCTATTATCCAAACACAATTCATCATAGACCTCGCTACATAAACCTCACCATAGATCCAAAGAAAAATTGGATGACACACCGCCTTAGTGTAAATATCCAAACACAAGTAGTTCCCCACTATATTCCCAATAACACACGGAATGGAAGGATTCTGAAAGTAAATAGGTAAACTAGGGAGACATACCCACGTCACAATCGTTGAAGGGTCGTACCTCATGTGAAAATAAAAGCTCCAACAGAAATGGTTATATGAAGAGCCATTGAATCATTGAGGAGCCCTAGACCAGGCATCAATCAAATCCTCTTCCGAATGATACTTGATTATGAAGTGCTTCTGGTCATGCAAACAAATGACTACATACTTCCAAAAATTCCAAGCTTCAGAAATGAACTGATCAAACACATCCACCAAAGGCGGTTGATTCGGAAGCACGCTACTAGGGTGAGAGGGCACAGATCTGAGGCACTGTTGATCTCCTATGGAAGTAGAGATAGAATGGGTGCCTCACTAAAAAGGCCATGAAATTTTAGAGACAACTGAATTTTTGGGAACCCACATGAACTATTTCCCTATATGGGTTATCATGTGGGGGGTTTCAATGTTTAGGGTATTCAGTTGTGGTTGTGGCAGGTTGGGTGTGTATTGAATTCAAGGGGTTACTCCTTTCACCATATAATATTACTATAGGACTCTTAGATGTCTTTTATAGGGTTAAGGGATGGTTTTTTATCAACCCTGATTAGATGGTTTGGTACTCTTTGGATGTTTTAGAGGATAGGTTGGTTGTTCCAGTAAATTGGAAGTTAAAACGAACAGTTGGTTATTGACTTTAGAGCATCACCATATGATGAAAAGTGAGTCTGACCCGAGTAGGTCTTGGGATCACTATAGGAATATTTAGGAACTACCCCTTATTTTCGACCTATTTATGATTGTATTTGTTTTGTTTCACTTGGTTTCTTATACTATTTATCTATTTACGTTTATCTTTTCTTGGTATCACTCTGTTTATTTTAGTTTGGTGATTTTGTTTCCAAAATTGTGATCCTATATTGAAAGTGGGAACATGGCATGTGTTGTTTTGAAAATAATTGAATTCTATTTTTCATTTATTAAAAATTCCAAACCCAATTTAATCAATTCATTTAAAACTAGAATTTCTAGATAGTTTTTGGAATAGGAAATTTATGGATTATGTTTTGGTTACCTACTATGCTGTAAAGCTCATGACCGACTTGTGCCATTAAATGTTGGTAGAACCAAGTTGTCTTGAATATTCATGTTCCTTCTCTATGTGTTCATTGTTGGAGTTATTGTTCTTATGGTGGGAGATTACCAAGAGGTCACATGGAGATCATGTTGGTGGGTTTTTTGTTATTTTTTATTTAGTTTTGTTTTTTTAGTAGTTTTATTTAGATTTTTTTATAGAAAATTTTATTATTAGTTATTGGTTCTTGTTTTAGGCTCAGTTTGTTTAGATTATATATTAACCCTAGTTATTTCCTAGAAAAACTAATTCCCTCTTGACCACTTTGATGATCTACACTAGGTTATAGCCCATGGGTAAAGAGAATTCCTTTTGAACCATGTCTCATACTGGTTATGATGTCGGGTTGGATAGAATCTTGGTGTGGTTAATGAGAAAATAGTATCATAGAGAGGTTTATTTTTATTTAGGGTGTCAGGTAGATTGTATATTTGGACTATTGGGACACTAAAGGTAGGTACAAGAAGATTTTCATGAACTCTATCTCATTCTTATCCTCAAGTTGTTAGGGGTAGTTTGGTATTTGAGTATATTATTCTTTTTTTGGATTTAGGGATGATGATGGAGATGATATAGGTACATCTTATGGTATCACATGGAGTAGGGACCCATGAAAATTACAATTTCATGTTAAAAGGTCTTCTTACTTGTTAATTATTACTTTCCAAGTGGCCCACTACAATGTTCCTATGTTAAAAATAGACAATAGTTCCTCATTCTAGTGGCCTTGTGTGAGTAATGTTTCGTTTCTATCTTGGATGACTTGAGTTACATTTTTAAATGAAAATAATTTTTAAAATAAAAAGTATCTCTTTCTTGTGGTTTTTAAATTGAAAGAAACTATTTTAAAGTAAAATATTTTGGATCAAAATTTTTTATGCTTTTCAATTGTGATAATACAATTTCATGTGGGACCCTTGTCATTTATTATGAACACTCTCATATATGTGGGTATGTTTGGAATGATCCTGTTGGCATATGTGTATGGAAATTAATAGGAACATATTTTATGGTTCATATGATTCCATGGCTATGTATTTTAGGTAAATGATATGAAATTTTTATTAATAATTGGTTTTTCTTTTAGAATGTGGGATTTATTTTTTGAAAAGTTGATTTTTTCTTCAAATAGTGGCTATAAAAGAAGGATGATTTGAAATTGAAATGAAATAGTGATTTTTGGGAAAGTGATTTTTGGTTGTGTTTGTGATTTTTGTCTTGTCATTTTTTTATTATGATTATGTTTCTGGTTGAGTTATAGGTTGATATTGAACATGATTTTATGATCCTTCTGTTTTTCAGAATATGTTTCCCTAGAAGTTCCCCAAAGATTATAGTGATTAATGCCCAATTTCTAAGTTGGCCTGATTCTTTCCTATCTTTCTTGGTGATCGAGATTTTTCATATGTATTGAAGTTACTTGAGGTTGTTGAGTGTGTATTTAGATCATTGGAAACCCCCAATGTTGTTAGAGACTGTGTTGTTTTGGGTTTTTTTGAGGGTCCCGCATTGAAGGAATGGGATATTATTTCTCCACTGACGATACAAGTTGGATTGATAAGGGATATTTTTATTTATGTTGATGTCTGATGTTTTATACCAAAGGAGTTGAAGAGGAGGAAAAAGGAAGAGCTCATGTGTATTAATCTAGGCCAACGGATAGTGAGAGCCTATGCTTACCACTTCAAGGAGTGGATTTCCTCTTCTTAGGAGGTATCTTCAATTAATATGTTGATGGTATCTCTTTTAATTTCGGTTCTTCCTACAGAGATCATTTGGAATCCACTCTCTTCCATGTATATTAACTTTGAGAAGCTAGTGGATGAATCATTTTCAACTAGGTTGGTTTCTAGAGTACATATTGAAAATTTAGTATCTGTTATCACTCATGAAGGTTCCCAAACTGGAAAGAGGAATTGTTGTACCTCTCGTACCCCTCGTGGTTTAATTTTCATGATCACAATCACTTTTCTTTTTATCTAATCCTCTTTCAAGTTTTTTTGGATGATAGGAATCATTTCAGGTTACCAAGGAATTGGGCCAAGCAAGCTGAAGCCAAGAAAGGAGCAAAGTGCACTGTTTTCATATGCACCGGCCAACCGGTGGCATGACACCGGCCAGCCGATAGACCATTGACAGAAAGGCTCTCCACTGTCCAGAGCACCGGCCAACCGGTGGCCTCAGCACCGGCCAGCCGGTGGAGCCCAGACCGAGAGTCCAGCCACTGCCTCCACACCGGCCAACCGGTGGCTCAGTACCGGTTAGCCGGTGGAGCCAGTCAAACTAGCCGTTGGGCTTTTGACCAGCCTGTCCACTTGGCCTCCAACGGCTCCAAAAGCCTCTCCAACGGCTCCACAGGCCTCCAACGGCCATATGAGGGTTCCCCCTCTATAAATAAAGGACCTTGAAGCCCCGGAAACTTAACCAAGCCATACGGAAGCCAACGGACATATTTTTGATCATTTGGCGAACCTCCGGCGGATTGCTCCAAGGGAACCCCAATTGCTCCAACACAATTCCACATCCAAGGAGCACCACCATAGAAGCTTGGGAGAGCACTTCATCAACTTCATCAATTCATTTGGCGCCCAAGGCTTCACCCATTACGGTTTTTCTTTCTTTATCATTTTGAGCTTCAAATTGGGTTTGTGCCTATAAACCACCTCTTTATATCAGCTCCCTTTCTTTGGGTTCTCACACCACCTTCAAGGTGTGAAGAGGTTAGTCAAGCCTTCCCTTTTAAAAGGCTTGAGTCAAAGGTGAGCTAGCCTTCACCCGTAAAAAGGCTAGTGGGTTTCTTGCTCAAACCATTAAAAAGCAAGCTGTAATAGGTGAGCTAGCCTTCACCTGTAAAAAGGCTAGTGGGTTTCTTGCTACAACCATTGAAAAGCAAGCGGTAGTAAATCTCTCAACGGTTGAGTTGGGAGCGGAGACGTAGACCGGGTTTTAGGCAGAACTCCGTTATCAAGTTGTGTGTTTTGCCTCATTTATTTCCGCTGCACTTTCACTTTGATTTTAAATTGTTAATCATTTTTTAAAAGGCAATTCACCCCCCCCCCCCTCTTGCCATCACTTCCTTCTTTCTCTGCCCAACAATTGGTATCAGAGGCAAAATTTGAGTAATACCCTAACCGGTTTCAAATTTAAGATTCATTGTGATGGCATCAACCCCTTTTTCCCCTGAAGGATATTCTTTGGGTCGTGCTCCATTTTTTTATGGAACCGACTATAATTATTGGAAAACCCGCATGACCACTTTTCTTAAAAGCATTGGTTATCCTATTTTTAAAATTGTCATGCATGGTTATTCACTTTCTTCTCCCGATGAATCCAAATGGACCCCCGAAGACATTGCAAATTTTGAGCTTGATGGCAAAGCCATGAATGCTCTTCATTGTGGACTAGACCGTAATGAATTTAATCGTATTTCTACTTGCTCATATTCTTATGAAATTTGGAATCTTTTAGAAGTAACCCATGAAGGTACTAAAGGTGATGACAAGCCTGATTTCCCATACCGCAAGAAAAAGGCCAAGCAAAAGGAAAAGAAGAAGGCTTTCAAAGCGTCTACATGGAGTGATAGCTCCACATCATCCTCCTCCTCCTCCTCGAGTGACAACGGTAACAAATGCCTAATGGCATTCCACGAGGTAACTTCTTCCGACTCCTCATCCTCTAGTTCTTCAAATTCAAATTCTTTCAATCATATGTCTTATGAGGATCTCCAACATGCTAGAGATCAATTGGAGGAAGGTTTTCACGAACTTTCTTCCAAATTTGTTTCTTTAAAAAAGAATTTCAAAAAACTCTCTTCCGAAAAAGAACAAATTCTTAAAGAGAAGGAAGAGCTGTCCCTCAAAATCCAAAACCTTCCCGATGTTGAATCCATGGAATCAACAATGAAAGATTTAAGGGAATCCTTAGCCAAGTTCACCCAAGGGGAACAAAATCTGACCAAACTACAAGGTTCCCAACGTGTAACTAGAACCACCGAAGGGCTTGGCTTTTCCAATCAAGCTTCCTCCTCCCATGCACCTACTATTTTTGTAAGGGGGAGCTCTCAATTTAAATTTTGCAATTATTGTAAAAAACCTGGGCACTTAATTTATGAGTGCGATTGCAAAAATGCCCGGTATGGTAGGCCCAAAACTATTTTCTTCAATGATGAATTTTATAGTAGAAGACCCGCCACTAGACAAGTATGGATTAAAAAATCCCTTCTAGCGAGTCTCACCGGGCCAAAATTTGTCTCGGTTTCAAAAACCTCTCCCCGGTGATTTGTTGTTTTTATTTAGGGGGAGTTAGGATCGTTTTAGTCTTTTTACTTTCAATTCAAACTTTCAATTTCATCACTTGGTATCAAATTTTTTAATTTCAAATTGTTATTCAATTTTTCACTCAAAACTTTCAATTCAAACTGTTATTCAAATATTTTCATTTCAACCTTTCAATTCAAACTTTCATTTCAAATTTTTGATTCAAAACTTTCAATTCAAATTTCAAAAATTTCAATTGGTTTAAAATATCCATCTTGTTTTTTCAACTTTTCCCTCAATCAAGTTTTATGCCCCGTGATATTTTGATAATCACAAAGGGGGAGAAATTCTTGGTTGATTGGGGGAAAAATCTTTTAAAGCATGCCTCTCATTTCAATATTCTACATTACTTGTTTTGGTGATTGTGATCATCAAAATAGGGGGAGATTGTTGTACCTCTCGTACCCCTCGTGGTTTAATTTTCATGATCACAATCACTTTTCTTTTTATCTAATCCTCTTTAAAGTGTTTTTGGATGATAGGAATCATTTCAGGTTACCAAGGAATTGGGCCAAGCAAGCTGAAGCCAAGAAAAGAGCAAAGTGCACTGTTTTCATATGCACCGGCCAACCGGTGGCATGACACCGGCCAGCCGATGGACCATTGACAGAAAGGCTCTCCACTGTCCAGAGCACCGGCCAACCGGTGGCCTCAGCACCGGCCAGCCGGTGGAGGCCAGACCGAGAGTCCAGCCACTGCCTCCACACCGGCCAACCGGTGGCTCAGTACCGGTCAGCCGGTGGAGCCAGTCAAACTAGCCGTTGGGCTTTTGACCAGCCTGTCCACTTGGCCTCCAACGACTCCAAAAGCCTCTCCAACGGCTCCAAAGGCCTCCAACGGCCATATGAGGGTTCCCCCTCTATAAATAAAGGACCTTGAAGCCCCGTAAACTTAACCAAGCCATACGGAAGCCAATGGACTTATCTTTGATCATTTGGCGAACCTCCGGCGGATTGCTCCAAGGGAACCCCAATTGCTCCAACACAATTCCACATCCAAGAAGCACCACCATAGAAGCTTGGGAGAGCACTTCATCAACTTAATCAATTCATTTGGCGCCCAAGGCTTCTCCCATTACGGTTTTTCTTACTTTATCATTTTGAGCTTCAAATTGGGTTTGTGCCTACAAACCACCTCTTTATCTCATCTCCCTTTCTTTGGGTTCTCACACCACCTTCAAGGTGTGAAGAGGTTAGTCAAGCCTTCCCTTTTAAAAGTCTTGAGTCAATGGTGAGCTAGCCTTCACCCGTAAAAAGGCTAGTGGGTTTCTTGCTCAAACCATTAAAAAGCAAGCTGTAATAGGTGAGCTAGCCTTCACCTGTAAAAAGGCTAGTGTGTTTCTGTCTACAACCATTGAAAAGCAAGCGGTAGTAAATCTCTCAACGGTTGAGTTCGGAGCGGAGACATAGGCCGGGTTTTAGGCCGAACTCCGTTATCAAGTTGTGTGTTTTGCCTCATTTATTTCCGCTGCACTTTCACTTTGATTTTAAATTGTTAATCATTTTTTAAAAGGAAATTCACCCCCCCCCCTCTTGCCATCACTTCCTTCTTTCTCCGCCCAACAGGTATGAGCCATAGAATCAGGTTCCTGAAAATCCACTTCTATGAGTTTTAGATTCCAGTTCATTAGACTATTTATTTTGGTCCACTATTGTGGTTAGTTTGGGAAATTGAAGACTATTTGTTTAAATCCTCCAAAAACGTGCAATCGTTGTGGCCATTTTGTTCATTTGAAGAAATATTGCAAGAAGCATTTCCCTAAGAATAATTTTTTAATAGAATATGTCAGTTCATTGTTACAAGGGAAAAAAATTCTTCAAACATAACTAATCCACTCATAGGCCATAGATTGAAACTTTTCAGGTAGTCAAGAATTGCTAGGGGTATGTGGGGAATCATTGGACTAGCACTTCTCTCCCATATTTGGGTGGGATAAATTAAGTTTTCCTTAGTTTGGATTTGATTCATTTATATGTTCTTATATTCATTCTAAAGGTGTAATGGAAATCTTATTTTGTATTTTTAGTTGTTATGTTTACCTAAAAGTTAGACATTATAATGATTGTTCCCCTTTAGGGTCTGCTTAGTTATTTTGGGTATTGGTATTTCATTTAGTAGTTACTGTTTACAGATTCTTGAGAATTATGTATTGATGGTTTTCATTTTGGTTTTCGGTCACGTTTTTTTGGTTTTTGTGGGTCCACCATTGAGCGAAGGGGTTTTTGGTTCATGTTGGGAGTTCCTGGGGGTGTTAAGAGTTTTAATGTTCCCATTTTAGTTGAGTTCTTGTGGTGGGGATAACCCTCTTAGGTTCTATCGTTATTTCTCATGTTGTGTTTCTCTTTAGTATTTGTTGATTCTGACTGTTAGTGTTACATCACATCAAGGTTCATTATTTCTATCGATTTTGATCAGTCGTGGAATTATTTTTTGTCTATCTTTCGACAGAGTGGATTTTTACAGTTAGAAAGGGTTTTTGGTTGTGCAAATGTTTACACCCTGACATTTGAAATTATTTTATTTTATTTATTACTTGATTTTGGGTCCAATGAATAAAGTTTGTATTGATTCGAAATTCATGATTTTGATTCATGGAATAAAAATAGATGTTTTGGGATTAGCAAAAAGGGGTTCATGGGAAGATCATGGTTAATATAAACCATATAAAATCTCCTAGGTAACTATGTAGACTGTTTTGGAGTTCAATGGTTAGGAGAACATAATGTGCAGTGTTTGGGAAAACCTGTGGAAACTATGTGTGTGGTTCTGTCTACATGGACAGGGGTGACCATATAGTTTGTGCATGGATTTACAATCTATGTGGGAAAATTGTACAGGCATCCATGATTCTTAAAAATATCAACTTCCATGTTTTACATCCCCTTTTTTAATACCCTCATAGGATGTCCTACCATTGCGTAATTTTTGTTCCATGTAGGGATCCACCAAATCCCCTCTCCTAGGTCCTCCTCCCTCATGGATTCCCTTCCATAGAATCTAAGGTAAATTTATAGTGTTTTTTGTCTCATTTTTTCTCCTCTTTCCCTTCTTCCCTCTTGGTTTCATTTGATTTCCTTGGAAGGTTCTTGTTTGGATAACCCCTAGAGATTATGTTTTATGTGTGGTTCATTTATTTTGGATGTTAGGATGTGTGGATCGTTCCATGTGGTGATATCTTCCTTCTCTTATAATTTCATCACATCCGCACTCTGTTGATGTAGGTGTTTCCATCAATTTCATTCTGTCACATTTTATTTGATTCAATTTTCTTCTTAAATAATTTATAATCATGTTTTTCATACTTGTGATGTGTTTTTTGTTTTGTCATGGAAATTTTGTGTTTCTATAATTTGTTAAAAATGGGCCTTGAAGTGATTAGTTATATATGACTAACTAACTACGCACTCAAGGTTTTTAATAAAATTCCAATTAGCATTTTTAGAATAATTTGGGTATTTTTATCATGTTCTTTTCTTTGTTATGTTTTGATGGAATGAGTTGATTGTGAAATGAGCCTTATGATTTATTTTCGGTGACATTAATGGTTTTTAGTCATGTATGGGTTGTTGTGTTGGTTGTGGAACAATTGTCTTTTCATTAAAAATGGTTTTGGGAAAATTTATGAATTCTTTTAGTGAGCCATTAGATGGGGGAACATCCATGTGTGCTTGGGTTTTATTAGTATATTGGCACACAAATGAATATGGTATTGGATAAATTATCCCCACATAAAAACCTAGTTTTTAAAACACTTATACCTCCTTCTTATTTCCTTCTTAATACTCTTTATACTTTACTAATTTTCACTTCTATATAAAATTAAATGAATACGTTTTTTGAAAATGAAATTTTATTGGGAATGTAAAGGACCTATGGGAATTTTGTACATAGAAGTTGTGTTTAATGTTGTTTTGGAAATGGTTTGAAACATTTATGTAATATTAGAGAATTGATAATGTTGGTGGCCCTATAGGAACTTTACTTTTATTTGGAAATGAATTTTTGTTTTTAATGTACAAATTTCTGACTGGAATCTTTATATGATTTGAGAAATTATTTGAATGATCAAGTGAAGTGACGACCTAGTTGGCACTTATGATTATGTTTTTTTAGATGGGAACTACTATGGATAATTTTCTTATATGATTTATTGTATTATTGGTGTTGGTGTTAAGGTTAGTCAAGTGCATTGGTTGTAGGTAAGGTCAGACTTGCATGTGAGGACCTCATCCTTTCACCATATACTATTACCATGGTTTTTCTAGATGTATTTTAGAGGGTTGAGTGATGGTTTCTTATAAAACCTGATTTTAAGTATTCATACCACTTGGATACTTTAAAATCCATGTGTGTTGTTCCTCAAGATTATCCATTAGAATAGAGACTTGTTTATTGAATTTGAAGATTCACCAAATCCATTAATGTGAGTTCGACCTGTGTACATCCAGGGATGACTCTAGGGATGTTTAGGAACATCCCATGGTTTAATATCTTTTGATGCTTGTTTGTGTTCTATTTCACTTGGTTTCTTATACTATTTATCTATTTACTTTCAACTTTTCCTGGTATCACTCCATTGTATTTTAGTTTTCCGACTTGTTTTAAAAAATGGTGAGTTTGTTTTGAATATGGGAATGCATGGTGTGTAGTTTTGAAAAAGGGAAAGAAATGTTTTTCTAATGAAAATTTTTATAATCTACTTTCACCTATGTATTTGAAACTAGAATTCATGGACTGTTTTAGGAATGGGATTGTATAGATTCGGTGGTGGTTGCCTATAGATCTGTGAAGCCCAGACCCGACTTAATTAGTTTGGTGGGCATGGAACTGCAGGTTTTATAGGATTAGGTTTTTGGTTTCCATTCTAATAGTTGTAGAAGTTGGTCTTGCGGTTGGACGTTCCCATGTAGTCACAAGGAGATCATGTTGGAATTTTTTGCCTCATTTTTAATTGATTTTTCTTTTTTGTTTTTCAATTAGTTTAATCAAATAAGTATATATATACATATGAAAACTTTTTATTGATGTGTACTTATTTTTATAGACTATCTATTAAGCCTTGTTAATTATTGAAAAAATATGTCCCTATAGATCACTTTGATGTGTGGCACTCATTTCTAGCCCATGGGGATCAAGAATTACCTTTGAGCCTTGCCTTAGACCTGGTTGGATGTTAGGGTGGATTACATTCTGGCCTTGTTCATGATAAGAACAGTGCGTACATTTCTATGATATTTTTGGTGGTATGTGCCAACTTATTGTTTCTATAATGGGTATCCATAGAAATAACTTCCCGATGTAATATTTAGCCTCTCTAATTGCTTTTATACGGATTCATATTCAGCATCATGATAAGTTGGTGGACAAAATATCCCATTGCATCACTAATTGGAAGATATAATTCTATTATTTAGGTGGTATAATAACTCTAATAGATAGTTTTTATGATACATCCCCATGAAAACCATATCGATTCTCCACATTTATTAGGGTATTATTTGGATCATTGAACAAATATTGACAAAATTCATCTGTGAGTCTCACTTATATGGTCAAAATCACTTGGATTTATGGAACAAATGGATAAACCCATGGAAGAATGCATAATGTTTTGTGAATTATTTTTGATATGATTCCTTTCCCATATTCAATGATAGATTGGGAGGTGATTGATGGTAACACATTATTGGCCATATTCGTCCATGATATGTATGAGAGGAAGCTTGGCTTGCTGAAGTGGAAAGTTTCACAACTCTTTAAAACTAAAATGGGATGTCCCTTGACTACAGAACCATGCATGATGGCTCCTATTATGTGGGGATATGATAATATTTTTTGATAACTGGGTTGGTTCTATTATCAACTTCCACACCTTCTTGAAATTGAATATTACATTTTCACAGGCTTTGGATTATCCAAAATTAACTTAGTCAGTTTTAAAAAATTATCATGGGGAGGTTTTCATTCTTGTTTTGCTAATGTATGAGCATAAAAGGTGATAATTTTCAGTTATATCCTTGTAAACCTTTTAGGTTAAATACTACCATAATAATTTAATCATTATGAAAGTGATGGATGAATGAAATCATATTCACTAGTGCAAAGAACCCCCACCCCCCCCCCCCCCCAAATCAATTTTCTCATATGTTCCATGTGTTATCATTTGTTTTCTAGTAACAAAATGGTAAAGTGGATGGGGATATACTTTGATTCAAAGTGATCATGCTCTCAAATCCCGATTAAGGAGATGGAAATTCACTTATTTTTTATGTGTCTAGGGAATCACTGTATGGGAATCCATATATGAGTTTACATGATTGACTTCCATGGTATACCTAGGTGGAGATTTCATATAGTGTGAGTTTGAGATAGAGGAGAGGAATGGAATTGAGAACATGTTGAGATCCATTCTGTTGTAAAATGGGTGTGGGTGCATTTGGGCTACTTTGAACAAGGCTTAGTTTGACGGTGTATCTTTCTAGAAGATTTATCTTATCTATACAACAAGGAGAATGGAATCTGAAGTGGGGTTTATACTAAGAAAATGGGACGATGCTCCATCACTATGAGTTATTTTATATCAATTGTCTTCCACTCATCTCATCCAATGGGCACTTCCTAATGGTAGGTGGGTATGATGGAACCACAAAAATAATGGCCCGAATGTTAACATTGAAGGATATTCTATAATGGTGTTTCTGAGGTGGGTTCCATAATCTTCGATCATAAGGAATGCACGGTTTTCACCTTTTCGGCCTCCTTTTGGAATGTTAGATTCTCTCTAGGCTGAGGAAAGGGATATGTCCCTAGGGCTAGAGTTTTACTTTCCTGAGGGAATTAACCTAGTTTTTGTTGAAATAGATTCAATGACTTTCCATAACTATCCATAGAACACCATTGATATACCCTATTCTGTCTCCTATTAAATTTGTAGGTACGGGTATCAATTCAATAACTATAAGGATATTATTCATATGTGGCAAGAGTGTAATAAGTTGGATGATTATCAACTGTCTAAAATTCCCCTCGAAGATAATTTGGATTTCTTCTCCAGCACATACTCTCTTCCTCCAGATTGTGATATCCTTAATAGATTTGACTACTTTGGACGACACTATTTGAGACCCCCATGAATTTTGTTACTTGGTGCACTGACCGATATAGCTTCATGTGTTTTTCCTTTATTTTGTATATTTATTGTTCTCCACCTTTTAATAATGATAATTCATTTTCAGGATATATATGAAAAATTTACAAATAGAGTATTTTGGTTGAAAATGGTTTCATATTTGGGTTGTATGATATCAATATACAGTATATCAGTAGATCCATCAATGAAAAAGTATATTTAATATTGGCCCATACCAACAATGGTGACTAATATCCACAGCATTATAGCTTTATCTTGATATTATCAATGGTTTATAAATATTTTTTCAAAAATATCTAATCTTATAACCATGTTAACTATGAAGGGATACTAGAATATATAGAAAACTGAATGTGGGAAAAAATCAAGTAACTTGAGATAATATTAGCTAGAACACTAGTTCATACATAACCCTATAGTGGATAAGGGTTTTTAATATATAATGATAGATACTAGAAGAGATTTTGATGTGTTATTATTCTGAATGATATGGTTATAGATTATGCCTCACAAAAACTGAAGATTCATAAGAAAAATTACCCAAATAATTATTTAGAGTTAGATCTGATAATTTTTAAATTAAATTTATAAAGGAATTATTGTTATGTAGAAAATTGTGATATATATGGAAATAGAAAAAGATAAAAGTATATATTCACCCAAAAAGAGTTGAATATTCGCCAAAGAAGATGGATAGAGCTGTTAAAAATTTTGAACAATAAATAAATTATAATCCTTGGAATGTGAATAAGGTAGGAGATGATTTGAGGAAAAATGATATGCTAGCTTATCCATTATGAGGATTACAAATGATCTGATATTTCATAATTTTTAATGGGAGGATCTAAAAATCATAAATAAAGGGGAAAATATTATCGTCCTCAATAAAATTCTCAACTACCTATCCAAGTTAAGAGTAAAGAGGTGCAAGAGGAATATTTCTAGATGAAAAATATCGCTAGAAATGTTCTTTAGTTTTACCTTGATCATGACTGAATGATATGGTTTATGATCCATTTATGTGTTCAGTCAGTACTAGATTTAGATGAGTGGTTATTGAAAGATCATAGTTCCCCATTCTCAATTCATATGAAAAGTAAAAATATACCAATGGATTTAAAAGATTATTTTTATAGGGATGGTATGAAGAGATATGTCTAGTAGTGTGTATCTTAGTGCCTTCATTTTCTACAATTTAATGACAATAAAAAACGGTGTATGAGTATGTTACATATGTTACCCATATTAGAGTGGAAATGGGAAAATATCACCATGAGATTTGGCATTGGACTAGAAAAAATGTCTAAATGTCATAATGATATATGGTTTATTTTCAATCACCATAATAGGCCATGAAACAATTTCCCTGTAAAAGAATAATTCTCTTTGTATCTACATTCTCAGATATAAATTATGGAAGATTTAATGTTGTATAGAGTATGCCATTCCATTATGTTTGATTTGGATCTGAGGACCTCAATGTTCTAGTGAAGTCATCAGCAAACTCTTGATACAGAGTTTAGTTTCTGTATTTCATATCATCCTAATACAGATGACCAGTTTAAAATAGCATTTTAAACACATGTGGATATAGTGATATCTTGTTCTTTAGATTTCATAGGTGGTTGGGATCAACACCTTACTGTATTTTATTAATTTATACAACAATAGTTTTCTATTAATTATTAAAAAAAAATAATTATGAATCCCTATATGGAATGAAATTTATAACTCCAACATGATGAAATGATGTTGGAAAAATAAATATATTGGGACCGGAGACAACTGAATAAATGGAAGAGGTGTTTTGAACCATTTAGAAACACACCATGTTAGCTCATAGTAAATATAATAGTTATGATGACAATATTTGGTGTGATCAAGAATTTGAATTTAGCGAGAATTTGTTTCTATGAATTTCTCAATAGAATAAGTTTATGATATTTATGAATAAATGGAAACTAAGCCCAATGTATATCAGTGCCTTTGAAGTTCTTGGTCACATCGGGACAATTGCCTATCTCTTAAAACTTCATCCAAACCTCTCTCAATTCAATGAGGTATTTGATTTATCTATTATGAGGAAGTACATACTGGAATCTTAAAATTTACAAAACATAATGGATATACCACTATAGCATGATTTTTCTTATGATGAATAAATGGTGGAGATTCAAGATCATACAAAGAATGGTCAATGAAACAACACCACCCCCTTGGTAAACATTGTTTGGTGAATCCACTTTATGGAGGAAGCTATGTGGTAACTTGAGGATATGATGAGTCATAAGTATCCTCATTTTTTTACATTATAGTCGTGAATTTTTAGGAAGAAATTAATTTAAAGGGGATTAAGATGAAACACCACATGTATTTATGATTTTTTGTTTTAAATAAATTAAATTTCATTGATATCTCACATTTCATTAAAGGGAAATTGATGCATTCGATACATGAAACAGTGGGATGGCATGAATTACACATGAAATTGAGTTTTGAAAAAACCATGATATAATATTAATATAGTAAGTTAAATATGATAATTATAACCTAAGAAGTAAACATAATGTTATAAATAGAAACCACAACATTCAAAATATTAATTATAATTTTTTATATAATTTTAAAATATCTATAATAAAACATATAATTTTCTGTAAAGTCGTTATATGTTTAAAAATATATTATTTTCTAAAAATTGACTTTTATGTATTTTATTAAAAAGAATAAAATAAATTTTTGAAAATATTAATAAATTAATTTCATAAAATTATCTTTATTTTTTAAATGAGCATGTAAAAATTATCCTTGGGAAAAATTTTGGGTTTTTTCTTGAATGTTTAATTTTCTGATGAATAGTGAGTAATAATAAATTTTAATTGAAAAAATAATTTTAATTTTAATTTTTTATAATGTTAAATTATATTTTAAATTTTTTTAAATTAAAATTTGTACAAAAATACGTACATTAATCTATTATATGCCACTGTAATATATTCATAATGATGATGGATATAAAAACATGGAAAACATTTAATCATTTTTTCTATAAAACCATATTTCTTATTGTGTAAACAAGATTGATTTTAAATTAAATTTTTCCACATATTAGAATGGAATTTAGAAAAATAAACTAAATATTATTAATAATAATATTTTATATAATATTATAATATCAGAAAATATGTAAAGCATAAATTTTAGTGAAAATTGTTAAAATCAATTTACATGAATAAAGATAAAACTAGGTCTTACATATTACATGCACTCCGGTTAAAGAAAATTTTCCACATACACATAAATTTTTATTTAATAATATAGATTTCATATTTATAATAAAAATTTATATATTATATAATAAATAAAGTTTTAATTTTATTCTATTGGATAACTGACTGTAGTAAATAAAAAGAAACAAGTCATCATTGTTAAAAAAAACTGAAAGTGTACAATTAAATAAACATAATCATTATGGAATAAAATGATAAAAAAGTTTTTATTTTGTGTTTTGGAGTTGTTTCTAGACCATATAATCAATAAACATTATTATATATTATTAATGGAGCAATATTAAGTAAGTGTTTCTTCCCATAGTGAATTATTTAGGGTATTTACAAAAAAACAGCACTCCTCAAATTCAAAAGGGATCTCACTCCCCACAATTATTAACTTCTATAATTCTATTTTTCTCAAACCAGATATACCAATTTCAATTTCAAAATTCCATACCATAATCCAATAATCATTGTTTTTATCATAAATGTATCATAGAAAGGATTTTAGTGAAAACATAAGGAGGACACCCAAAGAAGAGGTAACATTCATCAATGATCGTTTTTGTTTTATTTCTTCCTCCACCTCATCCAATTATTATTATACCATGATGATATAATAAAATAAGTATATATCATAAAATTATATGTTTTTATTATTATTAAATAACCTATAACTATCTCCACTTATATCAAACGGATTAAAATCAACATTTGTGTGTGGGACAAGTTACCGCTTTGAGAAATAATATCATTTATTTTTGCATTACCACTTCTCAAGGATGGTTATAATGACTAATTTATTGATTATATATGTTATTAATTATATTATTATTATTCTTTAATTATTATATCACACAAAAATTCATTCATCCTTTTTTGGGATATGATAACGTTTTATGTGTATACGATATACTACAGCCTCATAAAGTGATGTTATTCTTTCACACTTTACATTGATTGAAATATGGATGGATTTAATAAGAATATGTTATATATATGACCTAAAAATTATTCTATAATTAAAATATATCATTTACCTTTGTTTCATTCAAACTAACATAAAATGGAAATGACTTTCATGGAAACATACGATCTACCATCTCCATGAACTGTGTATTTCATTTATATGACCAACTTTTATTGATTAATATATATATATATAGTTAATATGTATGATATTTACATTGGTTATAAAATTATGTATATTTTGGAACCTTTGTAAAATTAAAAGGACAAAAAATTACCAATCAAAACATACATGAAGAATAAAGCGGTTATTACTTGCAATGTGACTTTAACATGGAATTTTTCATAAATTCATAATAAAAGGTCATAAGTAAAAAAAATATAGTAAAATATATATTAAAAAAATTATTATATATTAATAATAAACTTATATTTATAATATATGAGGTTTTAACATTTATAAAATAAGTTAAGACTTAAGGTAAGAGACTTTTATTCTCTCTTTTATTTCTAGGAGACATATGCAAAATCATCAATCATTTATTTTGTGTGGGGTATGTAATTACACATTGAAATGTTATATCAAGAATAATATTTATTTCATGATGTTTAAATTTTATTTTTATTTTATAATTTACATGGGATTACGATTCAAATTATTACTATTGTGGTAAGGGATGTTTCCCTCAATATTTCTTCTTTAAGACTTGCATTATATTATGCATCTATATTCTTAATGAGGTGTATATAAATACCCTTGGAAAATTAATTTCAGTAAATTATTTATAATCTTTATAATTTGATTTCTATTTTATGTTATTATTTCATTAGTCTTATGATTGAATGTTACCTAATTGGTAATGATTTCATGTCACAATCAAACGGTTAATTACGATTCCTTATGATTATGTTTCAGATGATAAAATATTATGATCCATCTATCAAGAAACTCATGAAATATATTATGATATGTTTGTTAATTATATTTCCATTTTATCTAACAATTTATAGACTCTATGGTACTTATAAATATTGAGAATTTTTTAAGAAATCTACATTTATTTATCTCTTTTGTCAGAAATCTTTTTTTTTTCAAAACCATGTTATCTAAAAATGACTTAAAAACTTTTTATTAATATCAAATTTATTTAAAAATATAGTTTACCCATGATTTAATTTTTTTTTAAAAAAAATTAAAAATTAATCTTCATATTTTTTTCTAAACAATACCCATTTGGATTTTCTCAAAACATTGAAAGTAACATTTATTTAAACAAGTACAGAAGGAACTAATCATACCATCCTCATAAATTTAATTTTAATAAATGATTCATTTAAAAGTTTTCATGATTATATGAAAAATAAAATAAAATAAATATTATTTATGTTTTAGGAAGTTTTTTAGTAAAGAAGGTATATTTCCAGAATAAATGTTTTAAAGGGACAATCAAAATTATTTTCCATCCAAGATGGATTTTGTTGATGTTAACGATACCTACTAGGGATTTTATACAAGGATAACATTATTATTTTTTATATAAATTTTTTATGATGTAAATATTTTTATGAAACCTATTTCACTTCAATGGGATATAACATGGTAAAACAATTGCGACACTCCTTTATTTTCCATGTGTTTTTTTATGATCAAATGTCTTATGAAATACATTTATTTTCATGGGATATAATATGAGGAACATTTTATGATATTTCATTACACATAATTTATAATTTAATTATTTAATGGGTTATACCTATATCTACCTCCAATTCATTTGGTAATGATATATTATCTAGGAGCTCTCATAGTGTATACAGATGGATATACCAATCATGAATAAGGCGGTATGTGGGCAGTCATCCCAAGCCCGAAAAGGAGTGTACATGAGTGGTTATCCCATGATCGAAAATGAGGTCACACAGGTGGTTATCCTATTCCTGAGAGATGATACATGGGAGATCATTCGACTCCTGAAGTAGGTACAAATATTTTTCCCGAGCCTAACTTGTTCTGAATGTCATAGTGGGTAGCCTTGACATGTATTTTTTATAATAATGTTTACAAAAAAATTTAATGTTTATTGCCTATTTTATAACCTCATAGATATGGTTATTTTATTTTTTATCATTTATGTCAAATAAAATTTCAATATTTATTCTATGAATTATGATTATGCTCATTGATATGCATGGTGTGATTTTAAAATGGTATACTATGTTATCAAAGCCTTATATTCATGTTATCTTTATGTATCTTTATTGTTTATCCTTAAGGAGAATATAATCTCATCATTTCTTCTATTTCATTTTCCAAATTTATGAATATTTGTATTATTTATGATATTTCTATAAGGGTTTCCAGATTAGATGATTCTAGTGGTATATGATACAGCTAAACTATGAACCATTTGTTTAGGTTTTGATGTTTCTAAAGGCACAAAACTATTACGATCCACATACATGTGTTTATTTAATGTTATTGATGTTAATTAAAAATAATCTAAAATCTATTTATGTAAATCCTATGTCTCTATACCTTAATCATTTAAGGGATTCAACCTATCTTCACAATCATAAAATAAATTTTTTACATCATATTCTTTCTGAAATCCAATATTGAAAAGTCATACAACTATTTGATCACAAACCAGGAAATTAAATTCTTACATGTGATGAACCTCTCAAACCAATATATAGAGTTCATCCCAGGCCTCCCATTATATATTAAATTCTAAAATACCATTTTAGGGACCCTTCACAATAGTAGTCCAAAAAACCCTATCAGACAAGGTTTCTAAGAGATCCTAAATATATTGAACAAACTAAAAAATGTTACAGTCCCCGAAAGATCTACCTATATCATAATATAGACCCACTCCCTTATAGTTAATTTTTGTGGCTTCGCTAACCAAAAAACATATGTCTACAAGATCAAAACATTCATTTACACCAAATATATTGTTTTATATGTTAGATAACACCTACCCAGAAAACAAATGAGTTATCCATTCCGAAATCACCACTTCATTCATCCTAACTATCCAGTAACTATTGATTTTAAAACCACAACACCTAAAAAAACTGAAATGAAATTGAATATTATGATATAGTATGGAGAATACAAAACCATATATAAAGGGTATTCATAGAAATACTTACAAACAAAAGACCACTACCATAGAAATCCATTGTATTGGACAATGATTGAGATCATGGGACCCAATAGAAGGAGGGGTATTAGAGGATTATCCCCATATTATGAGGAATTAGTCTTGGGTTATTCATCCACCTATAAAGTGTAACACCCTAAAATATCAAATTATATATATTCCATTAAAATGTAATCTATATGATAGATTTTTCCATATAGAAGAACAAAAAAATCTGTGGGTATTTAGAATAATTTTATTACAAAAATCATAATAATAATAAAACCTCATATAAATCAAAATATATTAGTCAACTAATTTTGAAAATATTTAGAGAAAAAATAATTAATATGATTCAATATTAAAAAATAGGATCACTCTGTATCAAATAATATCTTTTATGTGTTATATAAATTCCAAAAAAAATAAATTTTCCACATCTAAAAAAATATTTTATACTTACTAATATATAATCATTTAATTGATAAAAAATTTATATGATTTAATATTGAAAACTCTTAAAACGTTATTTTTCAACAAAAATATTTTTCCTTTATAATTTAAATTTTAAACCAAATTTGTAATTTTATAATTTCAATTTTATATAGAAAACATCATTTTTCAATTAATCATGTCAAAATTATCTTAGAATTTATTTGATTTTTTTTGAAAATGATGAATTTGGGGTGAATAATGAATAATAGTATTCTAGAAAATACTGAAACAACTTGATTCTTCATAATAAAAGAAAATTTTACAATAAAATGAATCATTTTTATATTATATATATATATATATATATTAAATTTTAGAAATAAAATTATGGATTTAGAAACTCCATGTAAAATATTTTTGAAACGTTATTAATATTTTAACCTAATAAAAATTATTTTTGGTCTGTTTGTTTTAACTAAGTGTCCTTAATGAGGAATTAAAATTTTTATTTGTTTCAAGTCTAATTAAGCCTTATTTTTTAATTATGTAAATAATTAATCACATCAATATAATGTTTTTTACAATTTAATAAAAAACATAATTTTTAGTCTTGAACATACACTTTTTCTAATCATGAGTTTTTACCCATTATATGTTCTATGATTAAAATTTATTTTTATTAACCATATATATTTTAGTTGAAAAAATATATATTTCATATCTATAATAGATATTTACATTTTATTTAATAATTATCATTTTATTTTTAGTCATAAATGATTTATTTTTGTATATACACAATTATTTATACAGGAAAAAAAATTATTCTAGTGAAAAAAAAAGAATCGAAAAGATAAAAATGTTAAAAATGTTTTTTAATGTATGTCATATTATTTTATGAACATACCACATACCCCAATTCATTATTATTTACTATTAGATCTACTTCACCCATTCATATTGACTTTACCATTTGTATTTTTATAAAAAAACACTCCACTCCCTTATAAAAAGATCAAACACCGCCCCACTAATCCTGATAATAAAATATTTTTTTATTCAACCAAAATTTAGAAAACTAACTCTCAAGAACATATATACATGTACTAGAGGTTATGTTCTTCTCAAAATACCACATCTTAAATCCTTATTACAATCTAGAAATGAGGTATTCCAAGGAGTACAATAAATTATCAAATACTCATTTTTTATTTCATTTTATTTATTTCATAAAAATTATAAAAAAATATAATCTAACCATGATGATGTAAAAAAATAATTATTTTATGAATCAAAAAATTTGTTGGATAATCATTTTCTACCAACCTACCAACCATTTACAAAATAACTCTTATGAAAAGTGAAGACTACCACCACTATGAGCGATGTAATATATTTTATTACTACCTCACATAGTAAATATTACCAGTTACTATATTAGTCTTATATTTATATAATTATTAAAATTAAAAAATTAAAAAATATTATCTATTTTTATAATGTTTTATATAAATATATGTGTCACCCAAACGTACATGTAGATTACCACCCACAGGAATGTGATCCATTTTTTCATATATTGTCTTCCTATTTATAAAATATCTTAATTATGATTCACAAAATTAAACACATATTAATAATTTCATTGGGATCCATAAAAATGACATTATTCCAAAATAATCACTTTCTTAACTTTAATCCTTTAAATATTATAGTTGTTGGTGTTTGGGTAAGTGTAACCACCAACTAGTACAATGCAAAAATATTATATCATGCATGACTATAAAAATATAACCAATATCCATATTCTAAATAAATTTTATTACAGTTTTTTTATTATGGAATTATTACATTAATATTTATAATATTATTAGTATGCCTCCCTTTTTTGTTATAAATTACTGAAAAATATAGTCACCAACAACATCATCTTGAATCATCACCAAAATACATATGAAATGAAATTATAACATTATAAATTTTTATGAAACAACTATTATAGTATCTATAATGATATATAAATATTTAAATTTTAGTTTATAAATAATAACTACAAGCACCATTACAAAACTAGTAACAAACAATCAATAAAAGATAAATACATATTAAAATGAAATTAAAATAGACCTAACTAATATATTTGAATCAAATGATTAAAAATTAATCTCATAAAAGGTTATATATATATATATGAATATGGTTATGAAATAGGTGATTAATATAGTTATTTTTCTTATATAGTTTGTAAGTAAGAATTTTTCTCTGCTTGATGAATGGAAATGGTTTCAACCTCAAAATTTTTATTCACAGTGATATGATTTTTATTCACAAAATATTCCATTTTTAAAGAAAATATTTCCCTTAGATTCCTTCTTGTTTTAAATTTCAATTAATATATTATATTTAAAAAACAATATCATGTTAAAGATTTATGGGTTTATTATTCAAAAGATTACCAAGTCCTATTTGGTTGGTTGACTCAATTTACCTTCTATTCGACTCTAAAACTATATCTCATAACTTTTATTTTATATGTTCTCTTATTAATGAATTTATATATATGGTAACTATAAATTATAAATTGTTTAATATTAATTCATTAAATAAAAATCTTCTTCATTGTATTATAATTTCCTAAATTTTATGAAACTATTAGGATTAATACTCATCGATTCTAATTGATTTTTATCTTATGTTATCATATTTTCCATAACATACAATGTTATCATTTCCTATCTAGAAAAATAATAATTTTTATCATCTATTATCATCGTATTTCCATTGGAAATTTTACAAAAAACTTTTTTGTATCATTTTTTGTGATTTTTATTTCAAAAAAGGTATTTTAAAATATTAAAATGGAACTTCATTTATGCTATTATTCTTTTTTTATACTCCACATATCATAAATTATTATTTATTTAGATTAAAGAATCAAATAATAATATTTATATTCATGTAATATTCTAATAATTACTTTAATTATTATTCAAATCTTGATTTTTAAGACCAAATCAAAACTCATTCATTTTTTAAATAATTTTAGGAAATATTTTCTAATAAAATTCTTTTCATGATTTCACTTCTATTTCCCAATCTATAAGAGAAATGATCCATAAATTATTTATTATTTCCTATTCATCCACTATTTAAAAAACATGATTTCTCATCCAATGTATTTCCAATATTAATTCCCTGCCATTTATTTATGTCATTGAAGGGTGTTCATATAGATTCCCATAGGAAAATTTATATGGGAACGTATTTACTACACTATATAACCATTTTCTATATACTCTCAATAAAATATAATTAGAAAATTAATTAAATTTAAATTACCTAAATAGTTACCTAGAATAATTTTACTAATAATAAACATCCATGTGATATCAAAAACATATTAGTACAGAATGTATGAATTTTTATTATGGGATACCATTTGAGAAGGATATAAAATATATTTTCATTCCATGGGGTTTTATGATATGATGATTGAAATAATGTGGCCTATATATGGATGATTTTCTTTAAGAAATATATTGGCCATGTAATATATATCCCATAAATTCCATTTTCTATATTTTCATCTCATTAGATACCTAGTATGGTACATGGGATTACATCCTTGTACATTATGTCATGTTTTTATAGTAGCGAGTCTTGACTAATGGTTATGTTGTCCGGATTTATATGACATGTTGATTATTGTTTATTTTATAGATCATTTTAAATCATCAATTTTTTTTTATTTTTTTACTCCCCTTATTATAAATATATGTATCCATTATGATAAGTCTAGAATATAATCTTATTTCTCATTCATGGAATTGTTTTCATAAGTATTTTAAAATTTATTGCTTTTTTATCTAGTTTTCAAATAAACTAAACCATATCATCTTAGTATTGCATATTTTTTATGATACGTATCGTTGAACATATGGAAATAATGTAAAATTGTAGGACGACAGGACACCCTGAGAGGGGATGGGTGAATCAGGGTGTCAATTTTTTCTTTTGAAGGGATGGATCTTGTTCCCATGTGGGAAAGAACTTGTTAAACCTGTATGATAGAAATGAATAGAATGAAAACGTTCACATGTAGAGATACGACACAACACTTTTTACTTGGTTCACCACTAAGGTCTGCGTCCAAATAGCATACGCCGACAGGTTTTCGGTCATACCAAATTCCACTAAACTTCACTAGTTGTGGATTACAAAGGAACAGGCACAGTCACTCTATCCTAGGATCACTACCTTTAAAAAATTTCAGGGATAGATCACTGTGTCCCTCGGGTAACTCCCGTTGACTCCCCTGCCTCACTGCCCTTGGTGAAGTCATTCTCAGTTTAGAGAGGTAAAGGTATCTTCATCATTGCAAAAGAATGTATCCTATGTTGAATGCATATCCCCTGTTGAATTCCAACTTTCACTCGTATACTAATCCCACTTTTCACTGATGGTATCGAGAAATATTCTAATTTTCATGTAGCTCCAAAAGGACCGGCGTACAACAACCACAGTTGGAGCACTTCTCCAAGACTAGAGTGTATGTTTCAAGAATAGCGTGCAAATCAATTTTGCGGTACAAAATCGGCGCGCATGTGACACCATCAAACTTGCGTGACACTGCATCCTTCAACTCCAAACTTGCGTGACTCTACATCTTTAACTCCCAAACCACCTTGGTCGCACAGCCAACAGTCGGCACGCAACCTCTACTTACGCGAACCAACTACCACTTGCGAGACTCAACCACTTGCGTGACGAGAGCTCGAAAAATATCTAAGTCTTGAACTCCGTCCCAAATTAGGAGGGGTGTTTTTCTATTTATAGGCAAACTGGACCCCCTGCGCGGTGGTTCGTATGTGTCTTCACGGCATGCAAGTACCAGCATGCAACTCCAACTACCCTGGGCTCTATCGATTAACTCACTTGCATGACCAAACCAATACTTGTGTGATCCACTTTCCTTTTACATATATTGATGTTCCGATCATGAAGAACAATAGGCGCACAACTTTCCATCCTGCTAGGCATCGGCATGCAAGTCCTTTCTCAGCGCGCAAGTCACTTGCGTGACCACCCCAAAACATGCGCGACCCTTATCCCTCATCCATTTTTCCATGTTCTGATCGGGGAAATCATACGGCGTGAAATATTCCTCTTCTTAAAGTAAACGGCACGCAGGTCTCTTTGCTAAAATCACTTTTCTCCATTTGTCAATTTTTAGGCCCAAAAGTTTGGCAAACACTGGGAAATGGTGCCACCTTCAATACTGTTGTCTTCTTGAACTGTATGATCACTTTGATGGTACACATTTTGAACTTCCACTGAGTATTGACAACAAACACAAACCATACTCCAATTCATGCAATGAAGACCATGGTTCCAACAAATGTAAATATATTTATTAGTCATTTTATATCACTTAGTATTAAAGATAGCTTATAAAGAATGAGTTTTTAACACTAGACCTAGGAGTATAAATTTGGGGTGATTCAGTGGGTATCAAAGATAGGTTTTGGTATTTTTTTGGATTAGTTATGTATTTCATAGGATTAATTTATTTGTTTTTTGGGATTATTTTTATTTCATTTTGTAATTATTAAAATAGAAATTAGTGAAACTTTAGAGTTAAATATAATTATAGGATAACATTTTTTTTGTAAATTAGAGATTTTTGTCCCCAAAAAATTGTATCCTTATCTATATACAAGGAATTATATAAATTTTTAAGAGATATAAAAATAGTATAATTCACCCAGAAAAGCTATACTAGATTATCTAATCGATTTTCACTCAGTGTATGATGGAAGGTACTAAGAATTCACTCCGGGATAGATATCCACATGGCATATTGTTTGTTAAAAACGTTTTATTTACGATCCATTACAGTGGAAATATTATTTCATGAAATTATTTCAATTACTATTAGAGTAACCAACATAAATAACTATATATTGAACTAAGTGTGAATTAGGTTGAACTCAATGATAATGTGGTTGTTTTTATGAATAACAAATTTAGGGTTTGATTTTTTTCATTTTATTACTTATTATAATTCCATTATGATGTTAATAAATCACAATAACCTATATATTGGTTTCAATAGTGGTCATTTCCTTATTCTAGGATGTTAATAGTGGGTTCCATGGCCATTATAAATATTTTATCAAAGAGAAACCTAATGTGATTAGATCTATTGTGAAAAATCATATCCTTAATGAAAACTATATACCATGGATTAAGATTAAAAATAAGAACTTAGTTAAGTTCCCCTATACATGGAAGAAGATAATGATGGAGTATGATGGATGTTTGAGTGAAAAATATTGTAATGGAATAAATATTTAATTTCCCACATGTCTGAATGTCAAGAATAAATACCTAGGGTAATATCTGAAAAGAACATGAATATTCATTTTTTATTGAAAATTAAAAAAATATATGAATAAGTTCCCATTGAATTATAAAGAAATAATTAAACATAATAAAGGAAAAATAATGAGTTTCATAATGTTACATAATATATAATGGTAAAAACCTAATTTTAAAATATATTTTGAGTTATTTTTATATTTTAGATATCCATAAATAATATTTCTAGTATTAGATAGTTAAAATTATGAGGTCATTATTAATTAAATTGAGGAGGAAGTAACACCTTGATATTCCAAATTATATATTTTCTTTTAAAATATCACGTGTTTGATAGCTTTATTCACGCATAAAAGCAGACTAAAATGATCCACATTATACTAAAAGAGTATTATTAATACATTTATAATAATAATTAATCCTCTAGTTAATTTAAATGTGTTACTCAACCAAAATTTCTTACAGTTAGACAATGGAAAAATATTTTGATTTAGTACTATATAGTTGTTTTTTATTCCCAAATAAATATATTTTAGTTTTTTTTTATTTTATCTAAAAAATTAAATTGAACACATTTCAAAAACTTTAATATATGAAATGATATATTTAAATTGTTTAAACTTAAAATTGAAATTATTAAATATTAAGAACACTTAGAAACACAATTTTTTAAATAAATAATATTTTATTTATTATTAAATTTGTTAAACAAATTTTATAAATTCTTAATTTTTAATTTTACAAAATTAAATTCAATTTGTTTCAAAATATTTTAAATTTTCATAGGATAAATTTTGATGCATTTCTGAAAAGGATGAATTTTGGTTGAATAGTTTAAATAATGATTTTCCAAATAATTTAACATTTATAACATTATCATAAAACAAATTAAAATTAAAATTTTTAACAATACATTATATATATATATATATATATATTTAAAATTACAATTTTGAATCAATAAAACCCATTTTTAACATTATGGAAACTGGATTAAGATTTCACTCTAATAAAGATATTTTCTCTACTTCATTTAACTATGTATCCACAATGAGGAATTATATGTTTTATACTATTTAATAAAAAATAAATATTGTATTGTTTTACTGCACTAATTAGTTACATGTCAGTTAAGAGAAAAATTAATTTTATTAAAAATTATTCTTTAAAATTAACTTTTTCTAAAAAAAATATTATTAATTTTAATGTCTACTAATATTAAAATTAATAATTTTCACCCAAAGAAATGTTATTGCAAATAAATTGATTTCATAGTCGAAATAATTGTTTCCAAATTATTTAATAAGGTTCATTTTATTTTCATTCATTAAAATTACATTTCTTAGGTAAGAAATAGTTTCCATGGTATAAAAATAAAAATGCTAAAAGTGAAAAAAAAAATATAAGTATCAAAGACATAAAATATGTTATATTAAGGTGTATAAATGAATGTTTCAGGATTTCTTGAGCATAACCCATCGGCCCCAGTACATTATTTTCCATTAATATATCCACTTTTTTATTAAATAGTGACCATAACTTTTCTAATGTTACCAAAACACCACTACTCTCCCTTATAAAATTCTTTATCACAACCTCAATTCTCATCAAACACCAAGACTCTTGTATTCATCCTAAAAAATTAAAATAAACTCCGAGAGATTAATATATAAGTCATGGAATATTTTTTCTTCTCAAAATACTACCTCTAAAATACAGAAGAAAATTTTCAATGGTTATCTTCCAGGGTGTAAGATAAAATTCTCAATTGAACGTTTTTTATTTAATTTACTTTATTTATATTATAAATAAATAAACTATAATCATAAAATATTTAAATAAATAAATACATTTCATAACTACAATAAAATGTTAGTTTTTTAATGGTGAAACCATTTTCTTCTTCCATTACAATCACTCAGAAGTTGAAACAATAACATATGTTATATGTATAATACGGAATCCTTAAAGAACGTGATACTTTTTCTTAAACTCCATACATGGATGATAAAATATTATTATTTATAGATTAATATGATATTAATAACATTTTTATTATTATTAAATATAAACACTTACTTATTTTTCTCCACTTCTATGTAATGGAATGTGTCACCGATGTGAATGAGGATTCCACCTCCTCCACAAAAGTGACATATTTTTTTCATATAATCTTTTAATTTTTTTATAACTCACATAAATAATTATGAAACACCATAATAAAATATAAATAATATCCTTATTCTTCCCTAATAAATATATTATTCTAAAATAATAATTTTTTTAACTATACTCACCTAAATATTAGGGATTATTCTCGATTGGATCAGTTTAACTACCAAGACGAACAATGGTATAAATTTATATCATGGATTCATATGGAAATATAAACAATAATTTTATTATAAATAAATGATAAAATAATAATTTGTATGACTTTATAATGTTTATATAAAAATTTAAGTTATTTTTAATATACCACATTTTTGGTTCATTATAAATTAGAAATACATACTCATCCACAGCTCGTTCTCTAGAATCATAACCAAAATATATATGAAATTAAATTATAGAACTATAAATATTTATTAAAAATCCATTCTAGTAACAATAATGATATTTTAATATTAAAATTAGTATTTATAAATAACAATCGACACAACCATTATGAAACTAGTACTAAACAAACAATCATTGTTAATAACATCACTTGATGGAAATAAAATATAAATCATTGTTATATATATAAATTATTGTTATAATTTTTTTTATAAAAGGTAATACACATTAATATATTTTATAAATAAGGGATAATGTGATTTATTGTTTTTGAGATATCAAAGCACCTTGAATTAAGTGGGATAAATATAATCTATTTCACATTATAATTTTTCATCATTGATATATTATTTGAATTCAATAATATTCACATTTATGATTGGAATAATTCAATTGATTTAATTTTAACTAATATCTAATAAAAATTAAATTTATTTAAAAATCCATCTCATGTTTTACCTTTAATGATTTTTGATTCAAATGATAATGAAGCCAAAAGTGGTTTATTGACAAAAATTCCTACCCATTTATATCTTAATCTATCTTTAGTGACTATTATTTTCTATGTTAAATTATTATTTAATTTTTCTACATAGTAAATCCAATTTTAAATTGAGGTAAAGTAATTATTTAAACCAAAAACATGTTCATTGTTTAATTTATTCCAAAAATTTATGATATTATTGTGATTAATACAGTCTTCTCAAAGGAAATTGTCTACACCATGTCCATATTTTCCATTACTACAAATTTTATACTTCTCTATTTTAGAACCCAAATATGTTTTATCTTCTATAATCCTCATATTCCTATATAATCCATTTCAAAATAATGTCTTATTTCTTTTTTAGTAATTTGGGATTCAAAAAATGGTATTTTATAATAAAAAAAATTAATTTCACTTATGCTCATATTTTGTTTATACTACACCTATTTTGTTGGATTTTTCTTAAAATATTTTAAAGGCCACTATTTGTGATATTTTTTAAATAAAATTTTAAATATTCTTCAATTTAGAATCCAAAAAAATATTTTTCAAATGAATCTTAAAAATAATTACTTTTTTATGATGATATCATGAAATTTATAATAAGGAAAATATTTTAAAGATATCACTTCAGTTTCAATATCAATATGGAAAATTATCCACAATGGTCTTTGTGTTACATAATTATATTATATTTATGAAAGAATTTTCCATCCAATCCCATTAATCAATTATTTTTATATTTTTTAATTCATTGATTGATTGGTGTTCCCTATGATACCCACACATCTATTGATTGGTGAAATTTCTCACCAAACTATATACCCATTATCTATACTTAAATATCGTATTTAAAGTGTATTTACCTTGAGGGTTACCTAATATAATTTCATACTCATTCAATTTCCTTAGGTTATCATGTTATGATTATCAATGAATTTATTAATGTTTCCATATGTGAAACTGTTTGAGAAAGATTTGAATCAATTTTTTTATTCCTTAAAATTTTAAGATATATTTATAAAAATAACTTAGAACACACATATATGGTTATCACTATGAGATGGGTCATACAAGATTATACAAACCTATAAGGAATTTGGAAATTATTTTATCTCATAAGATACATTGTGTTATACTTATATGGTTATCGTAACACACTATGTAATGTTTTCATGGTAGTGGTCCTTGAATTATTCTTATGATCCCATGATTTATGTTTTCTCTACATATTTATGATTCCCTTAACATGTGATATAATTCAATTATTTCATGTTTTTTACATATAACTCACATTTATTCTATGATACACATGTTTTAATTTTGGATTACATGTTATACTATGATTATCTATAAAAAACTCTTATCATCACATATTATTTTTAATATTCTATTTCTCCCGTAAAATGTTTTACCAATATTCCAATGATAAAACCCCTCGAGAAAAATTGATGAATCATCATATACAGATAATTTAATCTCACTTATTTATTATTACTCCATTCCAAGGGTTATGAAGATGAATATAACATATGAGAAGTATAAAAGGAGTCTATTGTGTCTCAAGAATGGATAAATGTTCACACATTTTTTAAAATGATATTTTTTATAGAAATTCATCATAGAAACTAAACATTAAATTATTGGGATTATGTTATTATTTATTAGATGTAATATTGAACATATGTAAATGATGAAAAATAATGATATTTATAGAGTGCATCATCTCACATTTTATAAAATATTATTTTTAATGTATGGGGTTTTAACACCAAACTTGGGAGATTATGTGTAGGGAATGTTAAAATGTATCATAAATAAATTATAAAAATAAATTCTTTAGACACATGTTCCATATTTGATGGATATTGGTTTCCCTGTGGATCTAGGGGAACCCCAACTATTAGGTATCCTATATAATATTTGGCAAGAACCCAACTGGTACTTCATTCCATCTATTATACATTACAAGAGATAACACCTCTTCCATCCTTCACACAAAATTTATGAATTTACAAATACAATGAAACATATTCCAAATAATCCTTATAAAAGTACTTTATTATCAATGCCTCAATTTGATTCCCAATATTAAAATCTACCGATGTTGTAAATCTATATGATTCAATTTCTACTTTTCCCACTGAACTATACTAAGGATTTACATTAACATTTCAATACCAAATATATTATCGTCCTATGGAATCTTTTTTTAATATTTATCCATATATTGAGAACATATCACTATCTTCATTACTATCATCACAACGAATAAAATCTTTTCATACACATATAATAGAAAGTAATCTACATTACTAAGACCTTGTCACTCTAATACATAACATGTATCTATAATATATAGATTGATTCACCATATATAAATTCATCTATATCATACTTGATCACATAAAGAAATATTTATTCATGTATCAAAAATATTGATTTCCAAAAAGTACTCTCTAACTACAGTCTATGAATCAAATTACATATACTGATCAGAATTTCGTGTAGTCAGTGAATTTTATAAATCACCCCAAATGATGTCAGACCTCACCAATCGTCAGTCAATGTTTACTCACTATGGTTTATATATTTATATTCACATAAAAATACCCTAGATAATTACACAAAATAAATAATCCAAATAGAAACTTATACCTTGAATGGTCTACAGATAAAAATACTCAATAATATATCCTCCCTAATAGCACAAATCTTATTTCATTTCAAAATCATAGTCACTTCATCCATCATGATCATCCCAAGGTTGGTTTTTCCAATACTAACATTTCTTAAAAATGGTATGATATATTCCAATACATACTATTTTCTAGTAACCAGATAATATTCATCAACATTGATCCAAAACCTAAAATGGCACTCCAGCTACCCCAGGTTGGGATAACTAGATATGCTATCAAAGGTGCTTAAAAAATACGCACTACAAAAACATAAACAATATGTATTGATTGATTTAATTCTCTTAATCATTGGAAAATTCAAATCATATCACTAACAATGTAGATATACCAAATATTTTTACATATTTCTAAACCCAACTCTCATGATTTTGACTCATTATTATCTCAAAATATCACTCTATAATCAATTCTATAGATCATATGAATATATTAGTGCTCGAAATAATGAATTTTGTAATATATTGATCATCCCCCATAAAAAAAATTAAAAAATATTTTTTTATGGATATATTACTCAACAATTTATTTATCCACACTGTAGAAGATTCATCCCCATGGAATACCCCAACAGAAGTGTGAACCCATCACTAATCTCTATCCTAGCACACAACAAATAACAATTTTAATGATATACTACTATAAATAGTTATATAATCCATATATTTTATAATAGCCATTATAGGAACATCTATTTTATATTTTCATATATCTTTAGTGTTATTTAACTCATAGGAATCTCAACTTATGTGGTCAAAATCTCATAAGTATTATCCTCTATGATCCTTACTTGATTAATTTGATTTTTTCCCAAAAAGATATAAGTCAAGGATTCTTTAGAGTTATAAAATAACCTTTCTTCTGCATTACACATTCCTCATGAATATATCTTAGGCATTACACATTTAATACTATTACGCAAATTTAATTCAATTGATATGATGTATCTCATTCAACTAGATTAATTAATAGAGTTATCCTTTTAAAACAATAATTTCATTCCACATTCAAACCAATCATCCTATAATCATTCATTTTATTAATTTTATATTCCCAAACCATAATCCATGCCTTTATGATCTATTTTTAAAATAGTTCTTATACTGGTCTATATCCACATGCACTATAACTCTTAAACCATAAATTTTATAAGTCTACCATAACTCAATTAAGTTCACAATATATCCCTCTAGGTATCACCTACGTTAAATCAATAAACTCAGTTTTTAGTCTATAATAAGTGAACACCAAATCCCAAGAAAACTCTATAAAATTCTCCAATATATACTCTCTTATCTATATATAAATTGATAGTCCATAGGTGTAGGGCTTAAAACAAATATTATTCCCATCATTTAATTTATAATGTGTTATAATTATATATTCTCATGACTCATGATAATATATATACCCAAAATTGAAGATCAGAAGAAGCTTTTCACCCATGATTATACATCACACATCACACAAATGGACCCATACTTATTTGCAAGGAAAGAAAATTAATTTACCTACACTAACTATAGATCATCCAGTATAGAAGAATCATGGTGTATATTATCCTATGATATCCTACAACCAATTTTAACTCTTATACTAGTTCTTAACAATAGAATCTAATGCAAGTTCGAATCCAAATTTGGTTATCATTATATATATATATGTGCACCACGATCACACTGTTATATCAAATTTGTAATCATACCTTGAAATCACCACCATTATTCATTTTTAAATAACATCATCCCAATAGATTATTAATGAAAATAATTAATAAATTATAAATAATCCTATAATAACCTAAATCAAACTATTAATTATAACCTTTGAAAATAATTTTCCAAAACATTTTTCTCAATCCATTAAAAAAATAATTAAATTTTTTTCCAATTCTAATTTACACTAATGGGTGATTGTAAACATTTCATGTTATATAACATTGAAAATTTAATGCATATATTCCTCCTGATATCCAATAATTTCAATGATTTATATAATAATTTTTATTATAAAATATCGTATTTTTTCATAATAACTCTACTATAATTATAAAACCATTATATTTTAAAAGAGGATAAAAATATTCATTAACAAACATAACACACAACAATAATCATAGAATATAATATAAAACCCCCATAAATTATGATATATTTCTTTTCAAATGAATTAAATATATTTGATAGTTTTCAATTCACATAATGCTCAGTTATAACGAAACACGATATTCTATAAAAATATTATTATTAAGACATGACAATTATAACTTGTCCTTTAAGATAAATAGTTTGAATAGTATAACTAAATTATAAAAAAAATATATTTTAAACATGTATTAAAAAACATCAGTTGGTATATATTGATTATAATTAAATTAAAATCTATTTGAAAGAAAAGGAAATGATTTATGAAAACTATATTTCTCAAAAAGATGGTGTAGTTGTTCTTTGATCAAATAATTTTTTTAACAATTTTAGAAAATTTATTTTAAAAAATAAACTTCTATTTTAAAATATACATGTAAAAATTATCTTTGGGTGATTTTTAAAAATTTTCTATAAGTGTGAATGTTTTACTGAATAGTGAAAAATATACCTTTCTATTACATAACCTACATTTCGTGAAAAGAATTTACACGATAAATTTTATTTTTATATGGTTTTAAAAGTAAAATTAGTTAAAAAATATATATCTAATAATCCTAAATTTAGTCATTGGAAGAAATTTCAGAGTGAATTTTAATTTAATAACCTTTTAATCTTTTGAAACTGGTTTCTTTGGAAAACTGCATTTTCATCATATGAGTGAGATTAATTTTAAAATAAAATTTTCAAATTATATGAAAGTAATTTTAAAAAATAGATTCCATATTTATAATTATATTAATTTATGTTATATAATAATTTTAATTTAATTTCTTACCTTAATCAATAATAAAAACAGAAAAGATTAATTACCCAGGTTAAGGTTCAAAATGGATTTTCAAGGGGTTAAACTAAAACAATAAGAGTTAAAATGACCTAAAAACTTTTATTTATCCAATTATATTTAAATATTTCATTATTATAACCTCTCATATTTGATAATAGATCTTTTTTGAGCCTTTTTCCTATGAAAAATGGGTAAACATTTCTTTTTTCAAAAATTGAAAGGGTTTTACTCACCTTACATATAATGTTCACCTCTATCCACTCATATTCACCCTTTAAAAACCATTTGTTTCAGATAATACCTATATAATGTCTTACGTAAATCCCTCCCACATATTTTATGATTTTTTAGATGAAAAAAAATAATTTTGGAAGGCTTTATGTTAAACATATAGAGGTTTCTCGAAGAAGAATAAAGGTTCATAGTTACACATTTTAATTTTACTTATTATTCTTTATCCTTATAATATTTTTTAAATATGAAAAAATTATAAAAAACTAATATCCTATATATTAATATGTTATTATATAAATCTAATAAACAATATCCGTCTAAAATTTTATAAAATGAAAAATGAAACGAGTGATCATGTGTATAGATAATTACCACCTTGTGAACTAATATATTTAATTTTCCATTACCGACATCAAGTATAAAGGTTGTGATGGATTTAATATATTTATAATATTTAAATGATAATATTATTATTATTTAATTATCATATCCCATATATCTCCTAACTTTCTATTCCATAAGAGATATGTTAACGTTGCTCATGTGTTTGGCGGACTACAATCTCGCAAAGTGATGTGATTATTTTCTTGCTCTTGGATTGCTTAGAAGGTAGTAGTGATAAAATTTAATTAAAATATGTGATATTTATGATTTAAACAAAATTACATATATATAATATCCCATATAATATCTTAACACTCAATCAATTTGGACGAAATATTACTTGTGTATACATGTGGACTACCACCTCAAGGTAGCTATGTGAAATGTTTTTCAGTATATTTTTACATGGATTATAATAAGGATATATTTTATTAATATAAATTATCTATATAAATATTAGTTATTATTTTATAATGGTTAATTAATTTTTCCCCTTTAATTTCATCCATAGTGAAAATTGGAAACAATGTTCTTGTGAACCAACGTCCTCCATCTCCATGAACTATGAAAGCAATTTTTTATTTATAAATTTCATAGAATAATGAATATAAATATGTAATGAATATATATGATATTAATATCATGATTAATTTTAATTATATTATTAAAATGTGATCAAATTAAAATATCCAACATTACCAACCCCAAACATACATTAATTTATAAGACATATAATGGAAGTCAAACAAGTGGAAAGGGTTTCTCATATCACTTTTACTTTCATAGGACATACACCATAATCACTATTTATTCATTTTTTTTGTGCATATACTATCCATTTTAATATATCATATCAATAATATTTTAATATTCATTTTATTTGTAGTTTCATTATTTTTTATTTCTTTCATGGGAGTTATAATTAAAATGTTACCAATGTGTAGGGGTTTATTTCACAATCTCATCATTATTTGGTATTAGTCTTTTTATATATAACATGGGGTAATTATTAATATTTGAATACTAAAATAAATTTATTTTATTTTATAATCTATTTATCTATAAATATTATTAATTAATAGTACCACTTTCCATTATTTGGTACATAAAATTATTGATAATTTTATATTAAAAAAATGTGTTTGTACTATCTCCCTTTGACCAAAAATATTATTTCATCAAAATCCATGATTTATAAAAATAATTTCAATATATATTTTCCTAATTCTAAAAAATAATTATTAAATACATTTTTACCAAGTTAATACTTTTTTTAAAAAATTTAATGAAATATCCATTTCATTTTCCAAACAAGGCGTATTTAAATTTTACAAAAAGATAAAGATATTTTTTAACTTATATAAAATCATTGGAATTTTCCACCATCATGACCAATCAATTATTCAAAGATTATTTTAAAATTTCCCAATTATATTTTTGAGGGAAATTTATTTCATTTGTTTTGATTTTTTTTTAAACGTGCATTTCAAAATTTAAAGGATATTTTCCTCAGTGTTTCTAATGATCGTTTTATGGTTTTTATATTATTTAACAACAAAACAATTATTATATATATACTCCACTAGGTATAAATTGTATAGGTACCTTCTATATTATTTCTTTATGTTGTTTTAAATAATATTTACCAAGGAAAGTATTGACCTTCACTTTATTCATTCATTTTTTAAATCATTAACTTTCCCTTGAAATATTCATTTTTATATTATCATTGGAAATATCATATTACCAAAATATCCATATTATGTATCTTGGATTTATGCATTACATAAACCATATATAATTTCTATGTATAGTTCTTAATTTTATTGTTATTTTATTATCTTGTGAATTGTGGATAAAACACTATTATATTCTCAATATGATTATTTATTGATAAGGAATAATGATTATGAATTAAATCAATTATTAAATATATGAGGAATGATTTAGACATGAAAATATTGGTGGGGAATAGTTATATATATCTCTTAGATGTATCGATATATATCATGAGACATATTATATTGTGTATTTTTCCAAGGCCATTCCAATTTATGTAAGATGTAATGTAAAGAGGCCTTGATAGTTAGAAGTTGTCGCATGAAGCCTTGAAAATATTTTTAAGATGTAAAACATTATGAAATACATCATTATGAATTAAATTAATTTATAATCCATGTGATTTTTTGATTACTTATAATATCTGTGACTATGTTTTATTCTTATGATTTTATTAATATTTGTTTTTTTATCATCTTATATTTCTTCCAAATCAAGCTCCATTTATTGATTAAATTACATGTGTTTTACTTTTTTACCTCACCTTATTGATTATAATAATTTTTTCATGATATACTATAATATAATCTAACCCTTACAGAGAATATGATCTCACCCATTTATTATGTTTTATTTCTCCCAATGATACTAAGAAGTGATTTTTATTGATATACAAGGATATTCTATAATGAGGAATGACAATATCAAATAAGAAATTATGTTTATTTTATTATTTCAATTGATATTTGAATTTCAAACATGTATATAATAAACAAGACTACTAAAATATTTTGAACCTTGGGTTACTATTACTTTTATGTTAATTAAATGTAATAAATTAACTATTATCTCTGGTAAATTGGAGTCTGGGTATTTATAGTTAGTATTGGTTGATATTTTGTAGAAACCATGGGAACTGGATTTAGGAAAATATAAATTAGGTCATATAACCCCAGGATAAAGAACGAAGAAATGTATATAAAGATAACCTAAATATATTTTCAAGTTATAGATTATGTGTTTTTCCTAGTAAAACATCTGTATCAATATATTAAATGTTAATTTGGTTATTAAACTATTGTACATAGGGTTAAAAACTCTCAAAAGGGAACATTGGTCTTTGACTTGATCATCACCAGGTTTATCAAATAACCATTATTATGCACTAGTTTTGACACTCTCAAGGGATATGTTAGGGTTAATTAATTTTTTGTTTATGAAACATTTTAAAGGATATAATGATATTTTATTATGAGGAAAATTTCTTAATGAAGCCATGTTTATGATTATGAGATTATATATGCATAAATTTATCAATCTATTCTATGTGTCTCACTAAATTTGGTGTTATCCATTATGTTTCATAATGTTATGGTCTTATATAGTGTATAGCATTATTTAGAAATGACACCTAATATATGTAATGGGAACCGTATCATTGAATGTACACCATGTATGGATTTCCATCCTATGAAAGATAATGAATCGAGCATCGGATCAGAATCTAGAACTAATCAAATTATAAACATGTGGGGGAATCTGACTTAGGTTATATATAATAACTATAATAAAATGGAGTGTCTTGTTAATCCACAATATGGTGTAACAATGTTAGTTTTATTCGTGAATAAACATCCCCCGTCAATCAATGGGACAAAAATATATTTTTAGTTGAGTAATGGTTAGGATATGTAGAGAATATATTTATCACTCTAGTAAGTACGAAAATAGAGGATTATTTCATTGCGGTTTATCATATCTTAGGATATTAAAATCAATAGTGTACATTGATTCAAAAAACAAAGCATAAAAAAGAAATAAAAAACTTGGAGTGGAAGGATTTCAAGGTACTACTCTTAGAGAAACATTTTATTCAATTAAAATGAGAAGATATAGAATGAAATTTTCTATGTATAAGACTAAAAGAAAAGGAAAATATTTCTAATTATTAGGCCAACTTTACAAGGTCAAAAATTTATTCCATAATCAATATATGTAATGAAAAGACAAATGTTGACAATTTCATTTGTGGGATTAATCTAATACATCGAAGGAAACTAGCATCCAAAAATTTCTAATTATACATGGGAATAATATAATGTTCTATCAGGGATTTGAAATAATTATCCAAGTATTATGGCATCACATAAATTATAGAGAAGAAGATAATGGTAGGAAAAAATGGATAAAGGGAAGAAGGTAATGAATTCTTTTCCAATATGTGATAGTTGTGGGTAGAAATAACTTTGTACAATCCTAAATGGAAAAGGTCTATTCTTTAACTGTTGAAGAAACAATCCATTATGACCTCGAATTCCAGGGTATGCGAGAATCCCTCAAAGCATAGTTCTTTATTTGTAAGAAGATGGTGAACTGTTATAACCAATTACCTAAGTCTTAGGGGAATATACCTTAGAAGAAGGTAAGGAATCATGATCATTCTTATCTATTGATATAATTGATTTTGAACGAATAATGTTATTATTTATTTTTGTCCATCAATCATGTTATAAAATTTAATTATTGATGATATTAAAATTATAAGAATCATGAAACATATAAGGATTTTTCAGAAGTACTATATCATTTTGTATTTTAAATCAAGTGTATTCTAATACTAATAAAAGTGATTTTGAAAAAAAAATAAAAAACATTTTTATATGAATATAAGACTTAATTTTTGATTTATTTAGAGATAATAATGAAAATGATATGTTAACGGCATATTATTGGTGTCCAGAAAATTGGTCGGTGTGTTTTTGGTTAATGTCATCTTCTATAAAGATTATTATATGTTTGGATTTATAGTATATATTTAAAAATCAGAGATATTATTTTTGGATACAAGAATTTTCCATTAAGGATTCATAATGATCACGATATTTACATAATTGGAATGTGAAATTAATATCCACTTTGTATTTTCTGGAAAATATATTTTTGACTTAGCGACCTTCCTTCCTAATTTAGTAGAATATATTGAGATATCCTTGAGTAAATTATTTATAAAATGGATTAAGTAGATATTTTTGTGTTATTGGATCACTTTTTATAAATAGTTTGGTTGGTGTAAAGTTAAATCAAATAGCATGTTACTCTTTATAGATCTTATGATACCATAAAAGTTAATTTTAGTGATTGATACATAAAAAAATTGATTTTTTATATTAATTTCATAGAGTAAAAGATTATTTTGAAATTTTTCAAAGCATGAAAAAGGAAGAAATTATGGTTATGAAATTGAAATATATCAAGTAATTATATTTCATAATATTCATAGAGAGTAAAATAATTCATCAACTCTAGTACAAGGATCTTGAAACAGAAATGTTATCCAAATACCTTTATTTCTGATGAACTAATGGTCTCTTCATACTTTACCAATTTCAGGTTTTTTTGGTATTTAACCCTCTCTTGATCTCTCAGTTTCTTTTGACCAATGTCCTCAATCACTCCTTATAACTTTTTATGATTTTATTTCATATACATATCATAACTTCCAAACTATTTCCTCCAACATTGAACCCTATTTTTTATAATTACTCTAGAGGGCCTTTATGCTTCACCTTATCACTTATGAGGATGATATTTTATTAAATATTATAATGATGTCGTATTTCAAGAAAGGTATTTTCAAATTTCAAACCATTTAATAGTGATATCATTATTAAATTATGAAGACACAATTTATTTGTGGGGGTATAATGTACCACATCGATAATTTAAAAGAGGAAAATAAATTGTGATGGAATATATTAAAATAAAAACCAATATTAACACATAATTTATCACCACAATACTTTAGGATGTATTTCATTTCAAATTAATTTAATATATTCGATAATATACAATGCATGTAAGACCGAGTTTGAACGAAAAATGATAGTCGATTTAAATATTTAAATTTAATCATTACAATTTTAACATAGCTATTTTATTGGAAGGTATGAGTAGTAGAAACTAAAATATAGAAATTATATTATTTCCATATGTATATAATACATATAATAGTTGTATATTGATATGGAATAAAATTAGAACTATTTGATACAAAAAAGACATGTTTTCTAAAAAGAAATATTCTTCTAAATGGTCCTCAAGTCGTTCGTCGCTCAAATAATTTTAAATTTATTTTTTCCAAAATAATAAAATTTATATGGAAAGAAAGATATATTATAAAATATACATTTCAAAATTATATTTGGGGTTTTTTAATTGTCTAAAATGATTAATTTTTCAGTGAATAATGGAAAATATTGGTTTTTTATTCTAATAATTTACTAGATAAATTTTATAAATATTGTTTTAAAAGTAAAATAAGTTCAATTATATATATATGTATATGTATATATTATTCATATTTTGGTCATTGTAATCAATTTTATATTGAATGTTGATATAAAAACTTGATACACTTATTAACAACTTCTCATTGGAAAAATATTTCCACTTATGTGAATGAAATTTATAATTAGAATAAATTATATTATATAATGAGTTAATATTATTTTTTTACCATAATTAATATTAATAATAGTGAAAACTAATTATCATCGTTATGATGAAAATGAGTTTACCTAGGGTTAAAATAAAAGGTAAAGGGCAACAGGACCTATAAACCTATAAAACCCCATTTAATAGCCATATTTTGATCTTATAACCACTAAGGATTTATAATAGTCTATTTTAGCATTTTTAAATGATGAGAAACATGGGTACACCATTTTTCATTTCTTAAATTACATGTACGGCCCTCACCTCACCTATTAAAGGCCTCCCCTCTCTGCTCCTCTTCAAACATAATGACAATGTTCTAAGATAGTCCTACCAAAATGTATTACTTAAATACCTTACTGTATAATATTTTTAATTTTTATGTGATAAATCTAATCAATGATGGAATTTGGTTAGACCTGAAGATTTTCCTCATAGAATATTTAATGTTTTTAACTTTTTGTTTTCATTTTACTTCTTATTCTAACACCTAATATTTAAAACTATGCTGAAATAGTAACCCCATTAACTCATTTATACATTAATATTTTTATTATAATTTTATAACCTATTCACATCTCCACATCCATCAAATGGAAAATGAAATAGTCTATTGTGTAAACAAAAAATTACCACCTCAGAAACCAATATAATCCATTTTCCATCTCAACCATTAATGGATTGACATAATAAAGTATTTAACAAATTTATATGATATTTAAGATAATATCATACATATAAAGATATAATAAGACATATAACAATTTATTTTCCATTTTTTGGTGGGATACGATAATGTTACTTGTCTGTATGGAATACTACCACCTCATAAAGCAATGTGATTCGTTTTTCACTAGCATTTTACATGGAAGGGATGAAGGATAAAAATTAACTAATATTTGAGATATTTATTATATTACCATACTTATGAAAATATAATATAACATATAACATATTACCATCAAATCCATTAGAAAACAAAAAAATTGCTCATGCATACAGGTAATCTACAATCTCCATGTACTAATATGAAGTTTCTTTCAATTTATTATTACATGGATGCTAATAAGGTATGATTTTGTTAATATATATGAAATATAAAATAAAAATTATTTTGTAATGGTTAATTATTATTTACTTTCCTTTATTCCATCATTTAAGATAATTTGAAACAATGTTTATGCATATGTATGGCCTAGCATCTCCATGAATAACGTTTTCCATTTTCTATCTCTAACATTTATATATTACTGTAAATTAAAATATATTATTATATATATTATATTAATATAATCGTTAGAATTCTGAAGATTATGTATGATTTATCAAATTAAAAGGGCCAAAAATACATAACCAAAACATAAATAAAAAATCAAGCAATTATCTCTTGAAATAGTGATTTTAACAATGAGTCTCTCATAAAAGAATGATAAAATATTATAAAAAATATCCATATTATTTATCGCAGATATAATTATTTATTAAAACAAATATAAATTTGATATATGTTTTTTACATTTAATGTTATATGATTATATTTGGAAATATTGATAAATCATTATTCTTAACTCAATATGGATATATGTTGATAAAAAATATTGTTAATGAATTAAGTTGATTTTTCAACATATGATGAATGATTTGGATATAAATATACTAGTGGGTCATAGATATATATATCCCTTCACTATATTGTTATGCCTCATGAGATAAAGAATATTGGGTATTTGGATAAGGTGTTACAAATTAATGTAAGATGTACCGGTATGAGGCCCTGATGGTAAAGTGTCTTGGCATGAGGCCATGATGGTATGTTATAGAAGTAATGTATCATACAATCCATCCTTATGAATTAAATCATTAATATTCCATGTGATTAGTCATTTTATAGAATATATGTTGTTTAGTTTCAATTTTATATGATTATTTTTATAGATTTATTTGATAATCAGTCACTTCTTCTATATCATGCTCAGTTTATTGAATAAATGGCACATGTTTTAGTTATTTAAATTGATATATTTATTGTAAAAATTTATTCATCATATCATCTACTCTACACTTCACCATAATTATCATTTTAGCTCATCACTTTATTCTGTTATATTTTCTCTAGGATACTAGAAATTGATATGAGATTGAAATTCAAGGATATGCAATATTGAATAATGGAATTCACATGTTTTATAGTTTACATAATTAATATTTTAAATTTTAATGCACATTTAAAGTATTTATCTAGTTTACCTAGACAACTAAGATATATGGTCTTTTGAGATGGGGTTCCATGTATCTTATTCCAATTTAATTAGGTGACCATCAGATCCATGATATTGGAGTTGGGGTCTTTACTATTTCTGTCAAAGTATGTTTAGTAGAAACATAGGGAACTAGATTTTTGAAAACATAAATTTGGAAACCTAGAAAAATGATATAAATTGAGGATAATTATAGAATAACTCTTAATATTTTGGTAAGGTATAGTTATGTGGGTTCATAGAAATAAATCCCTCTCTATAAACTAATAGTGGGTGTGGTTCTTGAAATTTCTAATTTGGGGTAATAATGTTGAAATGGGCACATAGGGATTTAACTTAGTTGTCACCTTGTATACGAATATGTGACTTAATATGAACATATTTTGATACTCATGGGGATATGTTATAGTTAATTATGTTTTCTTTTCAAAACATTATGATTGATTTGAAATTTTTTTATGATTTTATAAAATCCCCAATAATACCAGGTTTATTATTAATTAGATTATCCATGCATTAATTTATCAATGTATTCTATGTTTCATATAGATTTGAGAATAAATTTTTTTTGGTAATGTGTTTATAAAATATAGTGCATTCCTTTATTTATAAATGGAAACTAATGGAAGTAATGATAACGATATCAATCCATGTACTCCTTGTAGCGATTTCCCTCTAGGGAAAGATAATGAACCAGGAGATGGACCTGTAGCTATAACTAATCAAAATATAACCATATTAAGGTAGATAACATAGCTTATGAGTAATAAAATTTCCCATATGGATCCTTTATAGACCCACCTCATAGTTTAATAATGATAAACCACTTCACATGTCAGCAACCTCCATCATTTAATAGGGAAAAACTCATTTTTAGATGAATAGTGGATAAGATCCTTATAGAAAATATTTATTAATATTTGAAGTATTAAAAGGGAGAGAGTTTTTATTATAGCTTATAATCTCTCAAGATATGAAAATAAATGGTTTTTATAGATTCAAAACACTAAGGATGAATAATAAATAAAAAAAATGGAATGTTAGAATTTTAAGTTACATTTCTTGGAAAAATTATTTTCTACATGAGAAACAAGAAGATATGGAGCGATAGTTATGAATTCTATAAAGAATGAACAGGAATATGGTGCTATTTATTAATCGATCATTTCATGGATTGATAAGAATTCTACAGAATAAATACATAATCACTAGAGAATCATTTAATATTTCTTTAATGAGATTAAGCCAATCCTACTAAAGGCACTTGTCTCATAAACATTCTCATAATAAGTGGAATTATTATCACATGTTATCAATATAGAACAATATATGATATATTTATTTATACTCTTAATGCGTAAAAAATTATCATGAGATCAATAATAAAAATATTATGATTGGAAATGGAGAATTTAAGAATATTAAATATGATTGGGGGATTTTTTTTGAAAATTATATCCCTAAACTGGTTCCTCAATCCAATGAGTCACATGCCCTCTAACATGCCTCCCCATATTCCCGAGGCAATCAACTAGTAGCGATAAATTATTATCGATCCTAGCAAGATTATTCCATATTTATCGAAGCTACAAAATAATAGATATAAAAAAATAAAAACCATATGATATATAAAATAACATGAAAAAATAGTTTCACATGAAAACTATAACAGGAATATAATATCCAATCTAAAACAACAGGTATTTCTGGAAAATAACATGTCACGTTTCAAATGAAAAACAAATGAAATTCACATTGACACTCCAAAATAGGTCCCAACACCATGTATTGTTCCATTATACATGATCCATCTAGAATTATCCATCTAACATTGGACTCATTCTCTTATACTATCGTATAAATATGGATTCTATATGGGTAGTAAGCACTATAGCAGGCACTATAGTAATACTTTAGATGTACTATAGAAGGCACTATAGTAGGCACTGAGTATGGATTTCGGGCCACCATTAAGGCTCTCGGGACACCTCATTGCCATTGGGACAAGCATGTGCTTGCATGGGAAGCTTAGCCAGACGACCATGTGAAGGTTAAGAGCTACCAACAGGATGCAGATGCTGGGAAGGGGCAGTTCATTGTAGTTATAGTCTGGTTGAATTCCTTAAGACGTTCAGATCTTGTAATGTTTCTCAAGCCTATGGGAAACGTAATCACCTAAATCCTATGGGCCTTGTACGGATTCCCCCTATCCCTTGAAATGGGGTTATAAAAAATCAAAAAAAAAGTGGCCTTTGGGCCATTCGGGCTATATGGGTACCTACCAGGCAGCCCAAGTAGGGTGTGAGTACAACTCAATAATCCACCACCAATTCCATATAAAATAATTACTAGTAAAAATAGTGTATGAAGTTGTATAAATAATAAATTATAATGCCTAAATTAAATATTTACCAAATTTAATTAGTCATTTATTAACCACATAAACCCCACTGGTTCCCAAAGTCACATGAACCCTCAATACCTATTTCAAACCATGTCAGAGTCTAATCCATAACACAAAATCAATTAAGAATTCCTTAGAACACATGGGATTTCATTATCCTTTTCACATCAAAGTCATTTTGAACTATTTTCTAATTCCAAACTCATGAGCATAAAATGTCATGTCTAGCACCTTGTGGGAATTTAGAGCATCAGTTCCTATCCTACACATCAATGTCATATGGGTATTTGGAGCCTCATTCCCTATCCCACACTTGATTACACATATATGTATTTCGAGCCTGGGTAACGATCTCACACTAAATTATCACACAAGGGTATTTAGATCATTTTTCCCTATCCCGCAGTCTTATACAAATCATTAAAACATATATTACATATATTGCATCATTCAATGTTATTCAACATGAACCGTGTTTTCAAATTTAAATTAATGATATACCATTTAAATTATCAAAACAAATCATGATTCAATACATTAATCACATCGAACAATATGACAAATTCACCATTAAACCATTTTTCATATTCAAATCATTTATCCCATTCAACCACCAAGGTCAAGTCACCCATCTCATAATTCTAATTTATAATTAATTCATAATCACATTAATTTTCGAATTAACCAATCTTAATTTACCATCAATTCCATAATCACAACATTCCATTAATTAATTAACCAATTAATAAATCAAATTCCACTAATTTCAAAATCAAAATACGAAATTCAATTTTTCCATATCCAACTCACTTTCTATCCATATGATAAATCAATTAATCAATTCAATGATGAAATAAATTAATAATTCAATTAATTTATTCAATTAAATAACCCATTTTTAAAAACATTTATTGAAATACAAATATACATACATGAAATTGGAATAAAAGTATAAGGAATAAAAGTATAAGTTAGTTTCATTTATACCACTTAACTTTAGATATTTGAGAATTCTCACCAAATGAATCTGAAATTGAATTGAAACAACCAAGACCACGATGATGACTGTGATTTGGATTTGAAACCAAGATCTAGGATCAAAAATATTAGATCCATGGAAACAAGATTAATATCAACTTCCAATAGAGGAAAACGTTCCTTTAAATAATGGGAGAAAAATATTTTAGAGGGGTGAAACTAATTGGGATGGGAATCTCTCATTAGAAGTGGGGCAGATCTTTAATATGGGATTTAATTCCCCAAGGACAGAGGTTGGAATGGCTTGAAATCTATATGGGAGCTTCCATAAATGAGAGAAATTAGTTTAAGGCTGAGCTGGTGGGTTTTAGAATATCTTATGGGGGTTTATAAGTCTTTCGATGTATTTTTCTCAATTTATAAATCTACAAATATGGTTTCCCATATTGGTGCACATTTTTCTCTAATCGTCCCACTAATGGTGTTCCTCCTCTCAAAGAGTTTCATAGTTATTACTATATTGGAAAATGTTTTGAAACCCATCCACCAACATAGTGATTCCCCTTTTTTGGGTTCACATAGTTTCTATCATGGGTTAATGGTTTGGGTAAACCATACACCAAACATGTACTTCTCCATATCATTATAAAATTATGAAACTTATCCCAAAAAAATTCAAAGGTAAAACCCAAATGATTTCTGCACACAAAATGAAAAATGATTACCTATAAATGAGCTTGAACCACCTCTAGAAAAGGTCTAGATATTACAATCTCCAAAACTTCTAACAAAATTTCATGATGCTATATTCTTAAATAATCTCTATGATTCTGAGTCAAAAATATTACGACACTAATCACAATTTTCTTATTCTCTTTCCCAAGTTCCCTCCTAAACCTGGCCACGTTTCTATAATAGATAACTATCTGTATGTTCTTTCCCTAAAATAATTTCCCTCAGTGATCCAACACATGAACCATATGTTCCTCAAAAGATGCATCATTCTCAAGGACAAGATCAACCATTTTAGTCACATAAGAAGGGGTGGGGTGATACCGCCAATACTTTGAAACATGAAAAACGTCTATTATAATGACCCATACATTACATACATTGTTATTACTTCAGAATTGAAGCAAACTTATTACAACATATAACAAAACCATGAAAGGACCATATAGGTATATTGTCTTTAGAAACTGGGAAGCATAAACAACTGGTTCATAAATCATCTACACTGTCTCCCTTTTATTTTATCATATATAGAGTCCATTTTGGCATATCTTACTTAATATCTTTCTTCCTGGAATGGGGAAAAGAAAAAATACAAAAGGGTGAGCTCAAATGCTCAGTAAGGGTAAACAAAATAAATATCATTCATATCATATGCATAAGAACATAACATTTTGAAAATCATAACCTGCAAAAGTGATCATAATATCATATCTTGGGATAAATCATAACAGTGAAATGTAATCCCAATAATCATAAATTAAAATAAGAAACTTTTTGGCATAAACACATAATCATAGAGAATAATTTCTTAGTAGTCAAAACTCATTTCCAAGACTATCTTAGCGGACAAAGTCCATTTCGGAACCGAGTTCACTCCTCGTTTCAGTCCTATTTCACTGAATCGGATTATCCTGTCATTCCAGCCATGTCTATCTCATGAGATATAAATCATTACCCAATGCATTGGATGGAGATATCGGTCCCACCCATCTCATAATGAAACCATTCTTATGTGTGCCACAAAATCATAAATCATACATCATAGCATAACCCATGTAAAAATAATGGGATTCCTAAACATCGTGCCATCATAACATAATCCATATAAGATAAAAGGACTTCATATAAATAATTCCCTCATAAAATATTCAAATCAATGTAAAAATAGGGATAGAAATATAACCCTATATTATCTTAGATGGAAAATAATTTTAATAAAACGCTTGAACTCCATTCATGAGGACAATATACTTTCTACTTCAAAAACAATTTAATTTCTTAAAATGTCATATAATTTTAAACTAACAGAAGTTGATTAAAAATAAACTTGAAATCTTGTAAAGAAAGCTTCATAAAAATAATTTATTAAAAATCCATTCAAGCCGTATAAGTTAAAAAAAGACATTCTTCTCGTACTTTGGCTGGAAAAATCATAAAGTACCTCATACGAAAAACGAAAAAAGATTCCTTTCATATATTTTACTAAGAACTCACCGAAGGGTAAAATTGGATTTAAAAAATTATAGAAGGATAGAAATAATATTACATATTGAGGAAACATTTATGTGGATGATAAATATGTCCCAGTAAATTCTAAAGTGTAACCAATCTCGGATAAAAATGATATTGCAAGATTTTCCCTTACCTTAGGTCTGATTTGCTTCGTACGTGTCCGAACCTTCTGTATAATGATTTAAATAATTTTATCGATTTATTACAGAATCTTAATCATTGTTATTATAACATATATGGTCATATTCTTAGCTTTGTATTTGAAATATTTCATTGTTACTTGTTATTCGGGTGTTTATTTCTTTTTGTTCTTATGCGTGTTTTGTCGAATAAATTCGTATTCTTCTTTTTAGGATACAGATACCTCATTTTCATAATTTTATTAGTGTAATATATATCATATTCATTCATTAAATTAATTTATATAATCATTATGCATTGAAGATCATGTAGAACGAGTCACATCACATCGTGGAGACGGTAGGCCATACTACGCACGAGTGATGATATCATTACCATGATCGTGGAATTGTATTGGAGTGTATGTATACTATTTCATAATCAATATCACTATAAAATAATCATATATAGTTATTATTTACACCATTATACCCATCCAAGTAATGTGGTGGTGGAAAACAGATTACTCCACAGCGTGGAGACGGTATTCCGTACGTACGCACGTGCAGTGATTTCATTTTCCATAGAATGGATAGAAGGTGAAATAGGGTTGTTTCATACATAAAATAACATATTAGTATATTAGTGATACTGATGTTATTAATTCATAATGAAACAACTAAATAAGAAGAAGTAGAAGAAGAAATAAAGTTGAAAGAATCGGTAACGGACATTACCTCTTCTTTGAAGCACCGCTTCTTAACCTCCTATTAGGGCACTAAATATGGTCTTTGAAAAAAGACCAGGACCTCTAGGATGTTTCTAAGGAAGTGGAGAAGAGAAATTGGCAGGGTTTGGCCGAGCATTAAGGTTCATTGTGGTGTGAGGAGGAGAGGGAGGATGTGCCCTTTTATAAAGGAGGAGAGGGGCACCTCAGGAAAAACATAAAATATTATTTTATAATAAAGTCATATTCGGTTTTTAATAGCTCCAAATAGATTTATTTCTAAACTAAGGTGGGGATGGGTCTATATCCCCCCATCTAATATATTTTAGACAAGTTTAGTTTACTATTTTAACCTTATCATTTAGATTTAACTCTAAGTTAAATAATTTATCTTTTACCGTGTCTTCTTGTTTTCTTACACTATATGGTTAATAAAATTACTATAACAAGCCAAACGAACCCCAAGTTGTTTATTATTAATATATAGAACCTTATCTAAGACATTTTTCCAAACCGTAGATTTTTAGGAATAAAATAACAATTAATAATATAATATTTGTTTTACAAACTATTTTATGTCAATTTTGACACTGTTTGGTAATTTATTTTAGTGAGACTAATAACAGCATGATTAGTTCGGAAAAAGTTAATTAAATCCATAACAACATGTCATATTAACCTATAAAATTATTTTAATTCATAAAAACTCTCATATTACATTTATTTGGGTATTTATAACATCAATTATGTTAATATTTCATTAATAAGATAATTACTGCATCATCATTGTGTGATAAATAATTTAAATTATATAATGTCTAAAAATTATAAATAAAATACCATTATATAGGAAATATTTTTATATTTCTAATTAATATTTATAGTCGAATTTATCATATGTATAACCCTATATTAAAAATGATTTATTTATTAAACATTTATTTTAACTATTTTAACCCTTCTTTATATAAATTAATAATAAATGTCCTAATCTAATCCAAGTGGACCTAAATGGTCATATTTTATTCCTAAGGTTTTTTTTGTAGAATTACACTTATCCAATATAATTAATACATGTTTTAGGGTAATAATAATATCATTTTTACCCTTAATTACCCTATTTACTTTTAACCATGGTAAATAAGAGTAAAAAGTTAGTATTCACCAAAAAAATATTTTTATCTTATTGAACCACATTTTACTCCTAGATATTAACTGTTTCTATATGAATTTGGAAATTCTACTCACAAAAGTGGTAAAATTAAGTTTTATATAAATTTTAAAACTCTCCTAGGAGGTGGGTAAAATACGGTGAAAAGTTCAATAAAATTTTTATATAATAAAATTATTATAAAATGACTCCAATGAATTATATTTAACTTATATAGGTATTATGTATCAATTTTGACCTAAAATAAATTTAAATAAAATAAATAATTATTTAAATAAAAAGTCGGTTTTTAAATAGTAACTTAGTGTTTTCACTATTCATCAAAAATTGAAAGTTTTCAGAAAAATACCAAAATTTCACCATAGGCTAATTTCGATATTCTGAATCCAAAAATGAAGTCCATTTTGAAAGATAAAATTTATAAATTTTCAAAAAGTGGGTATTACTATTCATAACACCTAGTTGTAATAATATTTTAATAGCATATCGCTATTTAGTAAAATTCGGTATGGCGTACAACGCAAGCTATCAAAGAAGGTCCTGATTGTGTGTAAAGAAATCCAAGATAGTGTTGTGTGTAGTGAAAGATTTATTTGATGATGTATATAACATAAAAAAAAATATGTCTCATAAAATTCTTGGGTGTTACATTCTACCCCCCGTAAAATGAATTTTTCCCTCGAAATTCGTCATTTTGTAACAAATAGATGAGGATACCTCTCCCTCATCAAATAATCAAGCTCCCATGTATCTTCTTTAATTTGGTGGTTCCTCCATAAAACTTTCAACATGTGAGTGGTCTTGTTCCATAGGAATTTTTCACTACGATCCAGAATCTCTATCGGTTGTTCTTCAAAAGAAAGATCTTGCTCCAACGGTACAACATTTGAGCTGAGTACATGTGAAGGATCGAGTATGTACTTTCTCAAGAGAGATATGTGGAAAACATTGTGAACATGAGAGAGATTCGGTGGAAGAGCCAATCGGTAATCTACCTTCCCAACACTATCCAGTATTTTGAAAGCACCGATATACATAGGGCTCAGCTTTCCCTTTTTTCCAAATCTTATTACTCTCTTCCAAGGAGAAATTCGTAAGAAAACTTTATCACCAACTTCAAACTCTAGGTCTTTTCTTCGGTTATCGGCATAAATTTTTTGTTGACTCTGAGATAATTATTTGTGTTGTTGAATAGATTGGACCTTTTTCCCATCTCATCAACAAGATCAGGTCCTAATAGTTTTCTTTCCCCAACTTCATCCCAGAAAATTGGAGTTTGGAATTTCTTTCCATAGAGAGCTTCATAAGGAGCCATCTGAATACTGGAGTGAAAGCTATTATTATAATAAAATTCCACCAAAGGTAGGTTTTGATCCCAACCACCATTGAAATCCATAGGGAAATCTCTTAACATATCTTCAAGAGTTTGAATTGTTCTCTCAGACTGACCGTCTGTATGAGGATGATAAGCAGTGCTGAAACTCAACTCTGTATCCAGAGTATGATGAAGACTTCGCCAGAACATTATGGTAAACCTCGAATCCTGATTAGATATAATGGAAAGTGGTACTCCATGCAATCTTACCACTTCGTTTACTTATATCCTGGCGAGCTAATCTAGAGAGAAATCCTCTCTAATAGCAATGAAGTGTGCAGTCTTTGTAAGGAGATCAACTATGACCCAGATAGAATTATTGCCTTTGGATGTTTTAGGAAGTATGGTGGAAAAGTCCATAGTGATGATTTCCAATTTCCATTTAGGTATGGCTAATGGTTGTAACATCCCCTTAGACTTCTATCTCTCAACTTTAACTTGCTGAAAAACCAATCATCGAGAGACATATTCAGCAGCATCTCTTTTCATGCCATACCACTAGAAGTACTCTTTCAGGTCCCTATAAATCTTCATGCTTCCAATATTAATAGAGAATGAAGAACTATGAGCCTCATCCATCAGTTCCTTCTTTAATTCGGGGATGGGAGTAACATAAACCCAATTCTTGAACTTTATTATCCTATCACAATCACGGTTGAATTTAGGAACATTTCTCACCATTTTTCGTAACTCTACATCTTCTTTCTGTGCCTCTTTAATCTTCACATCTCTATATGGTTGAACATTTATTTGAGAAAGATATGATTTTTCCCCTTCCATTATAATTCCAAGATCCATCCTTTTTAAATCCATAAATATTGGATCTTTTGTGATCCTCATCATGGATAAAATAGCATGGTCTTGTCTACGTAATACGTTTTCCATCTTGTTTTCTTTCCCAGGGTGGTAACGAATTGAGCAGTCGTAATCCTTAATCAACTCTAACCATATTATTTGGCACATATTCAGCTCCTTTTGTGTGAAAATATACTTTAAACTTTTATGATCAGTAGAAATATCACACCTTTCACCATAAAGATAATGCCTCCAAATCTTTAATGCAAAGACAACCGCATCTAACTCCAAATCATGAGTTGGGTAATTTTGCTCATTGATTTTCAACTGTTGTGAGGTATAAGCTATCACCATATCATTTTGCATGAGAACACACCCCAATCCCTTCTTGGATGCATAACTCTAGATCACAAACCATTCTCCACTACAAGGAAGTGTGAGCACAGGTGCACTGGATAACCTTCGTTTCAACTCCTTGAACTTCTTCGCACATTCATCCATCCACACAAACTTAACTCCTTTTTGAGTCAACCTGGTGAGTGAATTAGATAATCGTGAAAAATCTTTCACAAAATGTCGATAACATCCAGCCAAACCAAGAAAACATTAGATCTTAGTTACTGTTGTTGGTCTCGACCATCTTTCAATAACCTCTGTTTTTGCTGGATCCATAGATATCCCCTCTTTTGAAATTATTTGACCCAAAAATGCCACTTTTTGAACCCAAAATTCACACATGGTAAATTTGGAATAAATCTTCTCCTTTCTCAGGGTCTTTAATACAATTCTCAAGTGATATTCATGTTCTTCCTTGATTTTTGAATAAACAAGAATATCATCTATAAAGACTACAAAAAACTGATCAAGATGGTCTATAAAGACTCTATTCATCAGATCCATGAAGATAGAATGGGAATTAGTAAGACCAAATGGCATCACTATAAATTTATAGTGTCCATACCTTGTACGGAAAGCCATCTTTGGTATATCCTCTCTTTTGAACCTTAATTGATGATACCCTGAATGAAGATAAATCTTGGAAAAGAATTGAGATCCACGTAGTTGATCAAATAAATCATCAATGCATGGGAGAGGATATTTTTTCTTGATAGTGATCTTGTTAAGTTCTCGATAATCAATACAGAGTCTCATTGATCATTATATCTTCTTAACAAATAGAATAGGTGCTCCCCAAGGAGATGCACTAGGGCGTATGAATCCCTTATCAAGATTCTCTTGGAGTTTATTCTTCAATTCCTGCAACTCAATTTGGGTTATTCTATAAGGTGTATTTTAAATAGGCAAAGCACCCGATACGAGTTCTATTGAAAACTCAACTTCATAATTTTGTGGAAGACCCGAAATTCCTCCAGAAAGACATCATCAAACTCCCATACAATGGGCATATTCTTAATCGTGAGTTTCTCACCAACCATTTGAGATTAATAACCTTCATTTAGTGGAATCAAGACACATAATATGGATGAAATTTCCACTGGAAGGTTATGTTCATCCTTGCATCGATAGACGATCATAGATTGATCTAGAATATGAAATGTGACTTCCCTTCTTGGGAATTGATATGAGCTCCATATAAAGAAAGCCAATCCATGCCAAGAATCACATCAAATTCCACTATAGGAAGGATCACAAGATTTTTAGGAAGCACTTTCCCACAAACTTTAATCAGAGAATAATTATAAACTTTTGATGCGACTTTTGTTCCATTAGGGGTTGTCACAGCTAACTCAACATCTAATTTTTGAGGTAATATGGTGATACCCTTAGAAAATTATTCAGAAATAAAAGAGCGGGTGGATCCAGAATTAAATAAAACATTTTCTACTTTAGAGTGGATGGTATGTGTACCTTTCACCACTTCGTTATCATACTCCACATCGCTGATAGAAATTGTATGTGACTTTCCTTTATCTTTAGCCTTAAAAGTTTGTTGATGTCAATCATCATCAAGAACCCTTGGATTAGGGCATTGATTACCAGAATGCCCCATTTCCTTGCACATGTAACATTGAATTGTAGGAGGTGCACTCTGTGTAGCCTTTTCTTTATTCGCATCACTAGACATCTTCTTCCCATCATTGCAGTATTCAAATGCCCGATGGCCTTCCTTTCCACATTTGAAACATTTACCTGTCCCTTTAAGATAACTCCCTCCATGTTTCTTTCCACACTTTGAGCATAAGGGAAAACTCATCTTCTTTTCGGTGTACTATTTAGATTTTCCTTTGAATTCCATTTTTCTCTTCTTATCAAATGCATATGACTGATTTGTTACTCCAATATCCATCTCAACCTTGAGAGCACATCGAACGATTTTCTCATAGCTATTGAAGTCCCTTATGGCTAATGCCCTTCGAAGACTTGGTTTTAATCCACTAATGAATCGATCGATCTTACTCTCCGGTTGGATAATAAAACCAGAAGCGTACCTTGAAATTCCTGTAAAATTTGCTTCATAGGTACCAACAGATTCTTCATCCTTTTTTTAGTTCATGAAACTCTTTCTCCATCTTTGTTCTAAGAATACGAGGTAAGTACTTATTGAAAAATAAGTTCTTGAACTTGTCCCATTACATGGACTCAATTTCATCTCTTAGCCTCGTATTCTTGGTAAGATTCCACCATTGATCAGCTTCACCTTCCAAACGATATACTGCTAATATGAATTTATCATGTTCATAACATTGAAGAACTGAAAATATCTTTTCAGTGGTACTGATCCATTGTTCAGGCACTAATGGATCAGTAGACCAGCTGAATGAGGGTGGACGCTGCCTCATGAAGGATTCAACAGAATTTTGCTCCTTATTTTGCTCATTTGGAAGTCCTGCATGATTCATAGCTTGAGAAAGTTGTGTGAGCATGGCTACAAGATTTTTCATTCCATCTCCCATAACGTTTGGTTGCTCAGGGGGACAATCATTGCATTGCCCGTCGCATTCCGCATTACCACGGTTCCTTCGGGTTCCATCCATTGACTAAAACCACGAAGAATAGTGTGAGAACTACTAATTATAATAGGAAAACCACATAATCAAGAATAAAATTTCACACTAGTGGTCTTATCATAGGTTGTTCATGGCCATTTTTAAAACACTAATATTGTGTTTTATTCTTAGACTTATCCTTAGGGTTCTTACTAAGTCTTTCACATCCTAGTTTCCAAAGGATGACTATACCTTTCCTCTGATACCAACTATAACGACCCATAATTTACATACATTATTATTACTTCAGAATTGAAGCAAACTTATTACAACATATAACAAAACCATGAAAAGACCTTATAGGTATAGTGTCTTTAGAAACTGGGAAACATAAACAACTGGTTCATAAATCATCTACACTGTCTCCCTTTGATTTTATCATATCTGGAGTCCCTTTTGGAATATCTTACTTAATATCCTTCTTCCTAACCTGGGGAAAAGAAAACAGAAAAAATGGTGAGCTCAAATGCTCAGTAAGGGTAAACAAAAGAAATATCTTTCATATCATATTCATAAGAACATAACATTTTGAAAATATTAACCTGCAAAAAAGATCATAATATCATAACCTGGGATAAATCATAATAGTGAAATGTAATCCCAATAATCATAATATAAAACATGAAACTTTGTGTCATAGACACATAATCATATAGAATCATTTCTTTGTAGTCAATACTCATTACCAAGACTATCTCAGCGGACAAAGTCCATTTTTGAATCATGTTCACTCCTCATTTCAGTCCTATTTCACTGAACCATATTAACCTTTCGTTCCAGCCATGTCTATCTCATGGGATATAAATCATTAACCAATGCATTGGAGGGAGATATAGGTTCCACCCGTCTCATAATTAAACCATTCTTATGTGTGCCACAAAATCATAAATCATACATCATAGCATAACCCATATAATAAAAATGGGATTCTTAAACATCGTGCCATCATAACATAATCCATATAATATAAAAGGAATTCATAAAAATAATTCCATTATAAGATAATCAAATCAATGTAAAAATAGTGATATAAACAGAACCCTAGATTATCATATATGGAAATTAATTTTGATAAAATGCTTGAACTCCATTCTTGGGGAAAATATACTTTCTACTTCAAAAATATTTTCATTTCTTAAAATGTTATATAATTTTAAACAAAAATAAGTTGATTAAAAATAAACTTTAAAAATTGTAAATTAAGCTTCATGGAAATAATTTTCTAAAAATACATTCATGACTTATAAGTTCAAAAATACATTCTTCTCGTACTTTGGCTGGAAAAGTCAAAAAGTACCTCATACGAAAAATGACAAAATATTCCTTTCATATCTTTTACTAAAAACTCACTGCAGGGTAAAATTGGATTTCAAAAATTGTAGAAGGATAGAAATAATATTATATATTGAGGAAACATGGACATGGATGATATACATTCCCCAGTAAATTCTGATGTATAAACAATCTCGGATAAAAATGAGATTCTGAGATTTTCCCTTACCTTAGGTTCGATTTGCTTCGTACATGTCCAAACCTCCTGTATAATGATTTAAATAATGTTATTGAGTTATTAAAGAATCTTACTAATTGTTATGATATCGTATATGGTCATATTCTAAGCTTCGTATTAGAAATATTTCACAGGTACTTGTTATTCGAGTGTTTATTGCTTTTTGTTCTTATGCGTGTTTTGTCGATTAAATTCTTATTCTTTTTTTTAGGTTATAGATAACTTATTTCCAGTATTTTATTAGTGTAATATATATAAAATTTATTCATTAAATTAATTTATATAATCATTATTCATTGAAGATCATGTAGAACGAGTCGCATCACATCGTGGAAACGGTAGACCGTACGTACGCACGAGCGATGATATCGGTCCCATGATCATGGAATTGTATTTTAGTGTATTTATACTATTTAATAATCAATATAACATTACAATAATCATATATAGTTATTCTTTACACCATTATACTCATCCAATAAAGGTGGTGGTGGAAAACAGATTACACTACGGCGTGGAGACGGTATTCCGTACGTACGCACGCACGGTGATTTCATTTTTCGTATCATGGATAGAAGGTGAAATAGGGTTGTTTAATACTTATAATAACATATCATTATATGATTTATACTGATGTTTTTACTTCATAATTAAAATACTAAAGAAGAAGAAGTAGAAGAATAAATAAAGTTGAAAGAATCGGTAACGGACATTACCTCTTCTTTGAAGCACCTCTTCTTAACCTCCTCGTAGGGCAATAAATATGGTATTTGAAGAAGACCAAGACCTCTAGGATGTTTCTAGGGAAGTGGAGAAGAGAAATTGTTAGGGTGTTTCCAAGCATGAAGGCTCAAACTGGTGTGAGGAGGAGAGGGAGGAGGTGCCCTTTTATAAGGGAGGAGAGGGGCACCTCAAGAAAAAACTTAAAATATTATTTTATTTTAAACTCATATTCGGTTTTTAATAGTTCCAAATTGATTTATTTCGAAGATAAAATGGGGATGTGTCGAAATACACTCATCCAATAGATTTTAGACAAGTTTATGTTACTATTTAAACCTTATCATTTAGGTTTAACTCTAAGTTAAATAATTTAACTTTTACGATGTCTTCTTGTTTTTATACACTATATGGTTAATAAACATTCTATAACAAGACAAAAGAAACCCAAGTTGTTTATTATTAATATATCTAACATTATCTAAGTCATTTGGTCTATCCTTAGATTTTTAGGAATAAAATAACAATTAATAATTTAATATTTGTTTTAAAAACTACTTTATTTCAATTTTGAAACTATTTGGTAATTGATTTTTTTGAAAATCATAACAGGGTGATTTGTTAGAATAAAGTTAATTAAATAAATACTAAAATATATCATTAACCTATAAAAGTATTTTAATTCACAAAAAGTCTCAAATTAGATTTATTTCGGTATTTATAACATCACTTATGTAAAGATTTCATTAATAAGATAATTACTGTATCATCATTGTGTCATAAATAAATTAAATTATTTAATGTCTAAAAATTATAAATAAAATACCATTATGTATGAAATATTCTTATCTTTCTAATGAATTTTTATAGTCTAATTTATCTTATGTATAACCCTATATTAAAAATGATTTAGTTATTAAACTTTGATTTTAACTATTTTAACACTTCTTTAAATAAATTAATAATAAATGTCCTAATATAATCCAAGTGGACCTAAATGGTAATATTTTATTCCTAAGATTGTTTTTTGTCCAATTAAACTTATCCAATAGAATTAGGACATGTGTTAGGGTAATAATAATATCATTTTTATCCTTAATTACCCTATTTACTCTTAACCGTGGTAAATAAAAGTAAAAAGTTACTATTCACCAAAAATTATTTTTATCTTATTGAACCAAATTTTACTCCATTATATTGACCATTTCTCTAGGATTTTAAAATTTCCACTCACAAAAGTGGTAAAATTATGTTTGATATAAATTTTCAAACTCTCATAGGAGGTGGGTAAAAGACGGGGAAAGGTTCAATAAAATTTTTATATATCTAAAATTGTTATAAAATGACTCCGATGAATTAAATTGAACTTATATAGGTATTATGTATCAATTTTGACAAAAAATAAATTTAAATAATATAAATAATTATTTAAATAAAAAGTCGGTTTTTAAATAGTAACCTAGTGTTTTCACTATTCATCAAAAATTGAAAGTTTTCTGAAAAATACCACAATTTCACCCTAGGCTAATTTTGATATTCCGAATCCAAAAATGAAGTCCATTTTGAAAGATAAAATTTATGAAATTTCAAAAAGTGGGTATTACTATTCATAATAGCTAGTTTTAATAATATTTTAATAGCATATCGTTGTTTAGTGAAACTCAATATTGCATGCAATGCAAGCTATCAAGGAAGGTCGTGATTGCGTGTAAAGTAAGCTAATCTAGGGTTGTGTGTAGTGAAATATTCCTTCGATGATGTATATAACATAAAAACAATATATTTCTCATAAAAGTCTCGGGTGTTAAATCTATTATATCACTATACCTATTTTGGCGAGAAAATTGGTATTACAGAAGCCTAATTACCTCCAAATCCATAAATGGTCTAACAAACCTGTGCCAAGAAATGTTCTACATTCATCAGTCAGTCAAAATCCAACCAAATAGCATCATTATTCTGAGGCTTCCCCTGGAGAACCATGAAAAAACATCTATAGCGACATCATCCCACTTCAATTCTAGAATGGTAAATAGATTTAGTAATCTAAAAAGTTTTTGATACTAATCCTTCTTGTTGACAATCATATCATCATGTAACAAACTCTAGAATATACTTGTTCTTGTTTGGCCACCAATAATGCTAACATAGGTCATTATACATTGGAGTTTGATTAGGGTATAAAACCCACATTGATGAATGAAATTCAAGCACCAGCTCCTCCCAAAAATTCATTAGCACAAAAACATGAATCCTAACATAGATGATATCATCCTCATCTATGGTATATTATGATGGGAACTCCGCACCTCCAAGGATTTACCTAAAGGAAAAACATTGGGAATACTCATACTGACTCTCCAATATCTATCACAAATGTGTATTCTCCAATGAAACTTACATGAGAGTCATATGATCCTATCTCTCCAAAATCACAACATGCATCTCAACAAGTAAATTCATCATCTTCCACTCAACAATAGATTCCTAAACATTTTGGGTATGAATTTTTCTCATCAAAGATTTATCAACACTATGTCCCTTACCATTCATATATACTAACTCCAAATGAAATGAATTAATTTACTCTATCCACCTATACAACAAAATATTCAAATATCATTAGGAATAGAGATATATTAATCTCTTGAGATCAGTATGCAAAAAAAATAACACATAATATCATCAACACATCATAAAATAAACAACTGCAGCTATCTTGAGGACATGTGTAGGGTAATTCCATTCATGTGGCCTCAAATACTATGACACATACACTACAAATCAATCTCCCTACGTCAAAATTTATCTGATACCTACCTCACAAGTGTCATAGATCATCATCTATGGCTCCCCTAGATTGGGTAGGATCAATATCGGTTCCACTTTCACATTCTTATTCAACTCCTTTAAGGTATACTCACATGATTCATAACATTAAATCATTGTCCCCTTTTTTAAAGCCAGAAATTAGTGCTTCCAAATAGAAAAATTATGGGATCAACCTTTATAATAACATTCTAGACCTTCAATATTATGGATGTAAGAAATGTTCTTGTGAAGCTCCCAATACACAACTGATCAATCCTAAATTGATATTTAGATTTCATAGAATATAGATGATTCTATATTTGTGTATATAAGACCATGTTATTATGTTGGGAATGATCTTCATGAACCTTAGAGTACATAAAAATTTCATCCACAAACACTACTACAAACTGATCGAGGTATGGCTGGAATATTATGTCCATCAATGCCATAAACATTAATGTGAGTTTATTAGCCCAAACAACATCATTAAACACTTTTATAGGCCATACATGCATATAAATGTAGTCATAGGTATATTATAAGGTTGAAATATCAACTATTGAGACCCTGATCTCAAGTTAATCTTAAAGAAAAAAAGCACATCTAAACTAGTAAACCACATCATTGATACATAGAGGAAGACAACAGTTCTTCACTATAATCCAATTTAACATTTAGTAATAACAAATAGTCATAGTGTCACATTATACTTGTTACCAAATAAAACCAGAGGACCCTAGGGAGATGTATATAGATGGATAAACCCCTTATCCATCAAATGTTTTAGTTGATTCTTAAGATCTTGAATCACTTCTACTTCCATTCTGTATGGTTGAATAGAAATAAGATCATCCAATAGAATGATATCAATCATAAAATCGATGCCTATATTAGGTATAATCCAAAATAATTCCTCATAAACACATATGGGAACCAATCCACTGTGGGTGGAACAAAATCATGCTTTACTGATCCTTCATTTAGAAACAAACTAGCATCCTAGGCGGTGATCTCCACTGATGCTGATGAATTTTCCTTGAACGGACCACATGGATATTCCACTATCCAAAGTGAATATAATTGTCACCCTCATGAGAAATAAAAATAACTCTCCTATGGTAACAATATATTTGAGATCGGTAATCATCTAACAAATCCATACCCATAATTAGTTCAAATCCTGACATATTCAGGATGATAAGATCCCATAAAAAACGACACTTCCTAACCTCGAGAGAAGACCCCTAGTATTAATGGATGTCCTTAGACCATACCCCCTATCATGTATCAATAATAATAACCCCAATCAAGAAATACACATCCAAATGCATCCCATCCCCAAATTTGTCAAATAGAAAATAATGAGATTCACTAGAATCAAATAAAGAACTAGCTAGCATAGAAGTTAAAAGAATTTTTCCTATAACTTTCGATGATCCATCATCGCTATCCACCATTGTATGTATATTAAAATCCAAATGTCACTCCTTTATTTCCTGTGATTCCATATGAGTCCCTAAGCTACATCACTCTTCTCGTATGGGCACTCTTTCCCAAAATCACAACATTCATAGCCACTACTTCCATGACCAATAGAACTATAATTTCTAGAATAATGTTGTGTAAGAGATCTAATTACCACACTTGGGATTTTCCAAGATTCCCCATAACTATCCATATTTCATTGTTTTAGACTGAACCTATTCAGATGTCCCATTCATCTGCATTCTCACCACACCACTGATGGCCAGGTAAAGTGCCAATGATAGTGGCATGACCCACCGCATTGGATGTAAAGCACTCTGGTAAGATTATGAATAACTAATCTTACCACCTAGACACATTTCATTCCAAATATCTATTAAACATTATCATAAATATGCCTAAAAATTATAATATGTAACCCTTTATCATCCCATCGAAACCACTTATCCTCCACTAGAAGAATCTATATGGTTCCCCAAGATATGAGAGCATAATACACCACTTCAATAAAAGTTTTCAAACAAAATACAGAAACATGGTGCATAATATCACCTTTAATCTCTTCCTGTAAATTCCTTTCAATAACTATCACGTCCCCTTCCATCACTGTAGAAAATCACTGCATTTTAGTGAATCGACCGACATAGTCATTCACAAACATTATCCCTCGTGTCAACCAAATGAACTCAAATGATCCATTGTATCATAGTGTCTATGGATAAAAGTGCACCTATAGCTTCTACCAAAATTACTAAAATATAATATATTCTTCTGACATAGTCTAGCCATGAGCATCCAAACAATGCTTCACTGATCCTCAAAACATATAAATATCTAACTTGACCCTCTTCTCAATAGGGGTCTCTATGTGGTAAAGTATATCCATGATGGAATTAATAAAGATCTCACCTACATTAGGCCTGCACAATCCAGTGAATGATGGGGGATCTATATATGAAACTATTGTGTCAACCTATAAATTATCTTCATGAAACTCTCTGGGTCTCTCTCCATAAACAGTGTGAAGTGAGAAACATTTTCACATAACTTCTCTCCAAATCCTTCACCCGACACTATCGGTGCCTATGGATCCTCTACAAGAGGATCAATTCCATCCATAAAATTCTATTTTTGTATCAACAAATGTCATTGTGGAAGCATAATTCTATAATTCTAGGAAATTGTCTGAGGACACGCAACAAAAAATTATAACATTTAACAAGAGGGATTCATGTTAAGCTGTTAAGATTCACCTCATTTATTTTCTATGTACATGTCCTATGTCAAATGAACAAAATATATTAAAGACACATTGACAATCCCAAACAGGTCCAGACACAATATCTATTTCCCTCATCTATGCTCCATCCTAACTCATCCATATATCAGAGGGTGTTCCCATTATCCTATCTGGAAAATATGATGTCATTTAGGGTAACAACTAGGATACTCGAGTAGTGTGTGATTACAACTTTCTAGGTCGCCACCACCAACATGTATAACAATATCTAGTAGTAAAACTATATGAAGTTATATATAGAATAAATTATAATTTATAAAGTAAAACAATATCAGATTTCATTATTCATTAATTAACCACTTAAACCCCCCATGTTCCAAAAGACAGCATAACCCTCAATTCCTGCTTCATCTCATACTAGATTCTGAACTATAACAAATAATCAATTCACAATTAATTATTACACAGGAGATTTTATTATCCATTTCATTCCATTTCCAATCATGGTCATTTGGAACCATAATACAATGAAAAAATCATGAGAATAAAATGTAATGTCTAGCACACCATGGGTATTTGCAAAAAATATCTATATCCCACACCTAAATTTCATAGGTTATTGGGAACCTCAGTACCTATCCCAAACTTGTTTTTACATATGGGGTTTTTGAGCCTCAGTCCCTTTCCCACACTCATTCATCACAAATGGCTATTCAGACCCTCATTCCATGATTCACACTCACTATATCATATGGGTTTTTGGGGCCACAATCCCTACACCACACTCTTATATAAATAAAAGACACATAAATCACATATATGACATCAATAATGATTAATCATCATTAACCTTCATATCACATTCCACGTCATGATATACCATTTAAACAATAAAAAAATCATGATTCAATAAATTAATCACATAAAACAATATGAGAAATTCATCATTAAATTATTTTTGAAACATTTAAATCATATAGCCTATTAGCCCATTAAGCTCAAGTCATCCATTTATTAATTCTCATTATTAATTAATTCATATTCACATTAATTAAACAATTACCCAATCTCAACTTCATATCAATTACATAATCACAAAATTAAATTAATTAATTAATCATTTAATTAATCCAATTCCACCCATTTCAAACTCACAGTTATGAAATAAAATTTTCCAATATTAAAGTCACTTTGTAATCACATGTTAAATCAATTGATAAATACATGATTCCATACATAAATTAACAAATTATATTACTAAATTAATGATTAAATTTTCAAATTCTTCAATAGAAATTTCATAAAAGATACACACAATCGGAATTCAACACTTTGATAATTGAATTTAGACCATGTACCCCTAGATCATTGATGAATGATCACTAATGGAAATCCCTATTTCAATCTGAACAACCATGATCATGATGAATAATGATATCTAGATCTGAAAGCTATATCCAAAATCAAATAGATAATATCCATTGAATCCTAGATCAAGATCCACTTCTGAGGGAGGAAAACATACCTTTCCACTAGAAAGCATGAAGGTCATATTTTTTATTTTTGGGATAATGCCTTTTTAATGGTTGATGGAAACCTTACCTGGGCTGCAGGTCCCATGGAAATTATAGCCTCATACATGGCCCATAGAGGCATTGAGAAAGAGACCAAAATATAGACCGACACAACATATATAATTATTTCAAACTCCCACACATAAAAAGTTTTCATAGTATGTTATGGTCCATTCATTGCATAGAGCCTCATCCCAGTGGATGATTACATACTCTCTTGTTCTTCCAGCTACTATTTCCTAGCAATGCTTAGAGAAGGTGTTGTAAACTCCATCTGTATCAACACTAATAGAAAGAACCATATTATTTCCTATTTTTAACAATTGATATGTAGCTTTCCATGTTGATCACCAGTAGTCACCAGATCAACGTCACATGCCTCTCACCATACCACACTAGTGGTCACCATTTCATCGACATTATGGTGCCCCAACCATCACCAGACACACTGAATACTGCCATAACTCAAATCCCCATAATGATGCCATTATTGTCGATCAATACTACCACCCCACCCCATGTAACCATCATAGACCATCAAAAAATCCCTCTCTTGAATAACCCCGACCATTGAAAGTCATCCACTCCATACACCAACATAAATACCACAAATCCTTACTAGGTGGGGAAACTAATCAAGATTAGAATATCTTATCAGGAGAGGTGAATATTTTCAATATAGTCTTTGTTTTGACAATAACAAAGGATAGAATGAATATGAATTCATCCAAGAACCTCCATATATTATAGAAACCAATTTATAGTTGAGAGAGGGAGTTATTGGATTATAATAAGCATGTTTATTAATTTTTAAATGAATTTCTGGTGGTTTAAAAATTAACATGTTCAATTTACAATATGGGGATCAAAATTTTTTATAACTATGTACCTAACTATGAGACTCCTATTAGAGAGTCCCATGATTACAACTAGAAGAGAACATGGTTTAAAAAATAGTCCACCAGCCGTATGAATCCCATCTGTTTGGGTTTACGTGGTATTCTATCCAGGGCGCATGGTTTGGGAAAACCATGAACCAACCATACATTGTCCTATTTCCTTATAAAATTCTTCAATTTCACCCAAATACTCCCATGGTAAAACCCAAATGACATATACATGACACATGGAAAAATAGTATCTATAAATGATCTCCAAACATCTCCAAAAATAATCAGTATCTTACAAAGAACTAAGTGTAGATTACATCAATACCTAGAGTATTATCTACCACCATTCTCTCTCAAGACATTGATCAAAATCTAAGGGTTCTTCATATATTGTGAATAATACTATTGATATCAAACATTAAAAAAACATGTGATTAGGATATGTTGTTCTATAAAATGATGATTCTATATTGTTGATATGATATTCATATTCACATGTTGATTATTTATAGATGGGTTATATAATTGAATCATATAGGACAATGACGATATGATATATTCTAATCCATCACATCATCAATTAAAATTGAATTAAATGTTGTGGTAATTCAATATTTTCAAAAAAAAAATTATAAATTATGCATAAATATTATGTCTCTAGGGTTTCATTATTTTAATGTAGTCTATCGGTATAATATTTTTCATTAGACATGTCCTCAATATCATATAAATTAATGATTGGATGTGATTTAACTCGAAAAGGAAAAATTTTCAAACATTCAAAGGATGAAAATCCTATTCCAAGAACCTAAAAGGTGAATCTGAGTGGCCATATGTTTAATATATAACTATTTATTATTCATTGATTTCTTACAACTATTTCCATTTTCTTTTACTTAAATGATTCACTTTATTATTTGACATCATCATATATTTTCTTTATTAATTCTTGATATCAGAACCAATAATCAGTTAGTTATTAAAAATGATGCATTAGATTCATAGAATATGGTAGTTCTAAAGTTTCTTCCTAGAGAAAAGCTGAATACATAGAATTTAGTTATATTTTACATCTCATATACACTTTTTTCCATGTCAATTTCATTCATTATTGATTCAAATTCGAAAAAATCATTTCTTGGATCAGAATAGGTCTAATCATCATGTAGATCTTTATGGAATGGAGCATTTATTTTAGAACTACACATCAATTAAGTACCTTAATTATTTTTTAGTCTCTGTTTTTTCATGGATGAGAAAATAGGGTGCACCAACAAGTTGTGTATTAGATACACAACACAAGAATTGGCATGTCCTGAAACCCAAAAGATACACAAAATGTATGGTGGACTACAAACTGGGTGTCTATAGGTTTGCCATTGGAATAGAACACAAATAGTTCTAAAGCATGTGTTATGGATATAGGTAAAAAAATTAGATGTTTTTTAGTATACTTCCATCAATGTTCTCAAACTTTTTGGAAATAAGAATCCAATATTTAATTAAACCTATTTATTTTGAGATCCATGTTTTGTTCATTCAATATTATATTCCATGTAATATGATTAATATATATATATATATAATTATCATGTAGAAAATTTCAATCAGACCATGAGGATTCCACTAGATACACCCAAAAAACATTAACTTTTAGTTGGGATAGTTTTGTTCATAATTATAGATTATTGTTATTTAGGTAAGCTTGGATACGATTATGATACATTGAATAAATTGGAATAATTAATGGAACATTATTTTAAATAAACAATGAATCAATGTATTTGATAACTACATTTAAAATTTATACTCGATGACTAATGTGTAGAAAATCATGAGAGTGAATCATACCTTTTAAATTATTGGATTCATTTAATATAGTATGGTAAAATTATTATTTAAGCCATCTAATTCATCCCCTTTTACTTTTTATATTAGGGCTTGGGTTCCCATGGTTTCTTTAATGTTACCCCCTTTTATCCATTCCGTTAGATCCCATCACATGTGTTTGAGTAAAATATTATGTAAGGGTGGATCTTATAGGTGATTGCAGGTGGTTAATTCAATTATTTTAGGAAAAACAAATCATGTATATATAATGAAGTAAATGAGGAATGTAGAAACACGAAGTAAGTTATTGTTCAAGGAGTATTTTCCCTGGGTTTTGTGGTTATTTTATCATCTTCATGATAAAATAATTATTTCATAATCTCAGGATCATGATAATTATATTTTTTTCTATTAGTTTCATGGAATATTATATAATTTTGTAGAAGATTTATAATAATAGAATAAATTATTTGACAAAAACTCAATATGGAATAATATATAACTATATTCTTCAAAAACAATTTACCATACATGGTCAATCCCCTATGTAAAATCTTAATGATAATAGGGAATGTAAAAAGATAAAATGTACTTTACCATTAAGGTTAAAAATCTATCATCTAAAATAGTAGATTAGTATCTCCTTCCACTATTTATTTTATAAATGATATTGTAGTTCAAAGTGATTAACCAACCAAAATCATGGTGATTTTAATTAACATAGAACTATTAAGTTTATTATATGTGTTTAATTAACATGTTTTACATCAATGGGTAACAAAAAAATATGAGAAGGTGTAACAAAGATGAAAATGTTGAGGAAACATATAAATGGTATTTTTGGATAAGAAATTCCACTCAACATATCAATGAATTATGATTTAAGGATATTGTTAAATCATGTCTACCTTAAAACCATCAAGAAGGTTGGTAGGCCCATGTATGGGTTACGATAAAGGGAATATGGGTCATACCTATAGAATATCATGGAAAAAAGATATTCTGAAATTTATGAGGGATATTAGGTTATGAAAAAATAGTGGGATATTAATGAAATTTAATTGAATATAAATTTGTTAATCTAAATTTGAAATAAATTTGTGCACTAATCACCTGATCTTAGTTTGTAAAAATAGAAAATCAAATGAAATTAACAAAAATACATTGATCCATATATGATAAATATTACCTTCTCACCAATTCCCATTTTCTGGAATGGTATGTTCTCTTTCCTATTATAATACACATTGAACATAAATTATATGTAAGAACCCGATTCTTAGTTTTGAGGTACGGGCTTCTTATTTTCCGTTTTCCTTAAGTTTTTTTGAGAAAATATGGAAAATGGGGAAAATCCCTGAATTTTGGAACTACACGCGGTGTACTTTTTCCACACTCCGTGTACTTCTGGCTGTGTGGGGATGAGTACACAGGGCGTGTATCCATGCCAGCGACGAAGGGTGTAGGAACCGACTACACGCCGTGTAGTGGTACCTTACATGTCGTGTAGTTAGTTGGCAGGCCTAAACAGTAAGGCGGTGGAGCAACCGACAGCTGGGAGACAGTACACGCCGTGTACTTTAGAGTACATGTCGTGTACTCATGTCGACGGTTGAACAGTATGGTGGTGCCACCAAATGAACAGTTAAATAAAATAAGTACACGTCGTGTACTCAGATGTACAGGTCGTGTACGTTGTTCTTTTGGATTAAAACAGGCATTAGCCTCCTCATTTGGCAGAGGAGGCATTTCAGCCATTTTGGAGACAAGGAGGACGGCCGGACCTTTGATGATTTCGTGGGGGTTCGTCTGGAATCGGTTTCCGCCTCGGATGATCTGGTTGGAACCGCACGGGTAATCCCTCTCCTCTCCTAGTACCATTATTGCTAATTATTACCCGAGGGGAATTTATTTACGTTTCAATGGGTTTTGTTCTTCGTCAGATCTACGTCGTTCTTGGGCATTTCTGGAGTCGTCGTTCGAGTATAACGTTCGTTGGCACATAAGGTAGGTGGCTTTGTGTTTATTTTTCAACTGTAGGGCGTTTTTGTGCCACGAACCCATGTTGGGGTGACGTGTGGCTGAGGTCGTTTCTATATTTAATGCCTAGAATTGATTAGATATTTAATTGTGATAATAAAATGCTGGTTGCGATTGTTTCTTGGATCTGGAACCACCTTGGGGGTGGGTTCCACTATTTAGCCATTTGGCTAGGATACCTAAGGGTATGCCTTCAGTGTAGTAATTGTAGAATTTCCTTGAAAGGAATTTATTGTTTACTGCATTTTGATATGTTGGGCATGGCCCGGTTACCTATTTAGCCAAAGGACGTTGTTGTGATTAGCCTGTGGGCACTACACTACTTAGCGTGAGGGCTATAGTTATTTCGGCCTGAGGGAAAGTTCTTTCGTGCCTGAGGGCCATAGACTCTGTGCCTGAGGGTGACACTACCTACACCTGAGGGCAATTACCTAAAGGTTGGGATCTTCTTACTCGAGGGTATGGTTTTTCTTGTCTGAGGACGTGGACTGTTTGTTTAGAAATGCACTGTGGTGATTTCTAGTATATAATGAATTAAATGAATAATAAAATGGAAATTTAATTTTTAAGTTAGTTACTTGTTAGTACTTCTTACTTTATTGCATTTTACTATTTCAAACTGTTATTTCATGCTTACACGTGATTCGGCACTGGCCTTTGGTGGGTGCCTACTGAGATATATTTCTCACACCCTGTTTGGGCCACACTTTTCGGCCCAAACAGATTATGTTGCTACAGGTGTAGATAGGGGAAAGATTCCCTATATAGGTACTTGACTGTTGTTGTGGAGTAGGAGGGCATGAGACCGAGCCTTGGATCGCGATGCCGCTGCCAGCTGTTTTTCTTGTTTGCTGTACTCTGTATTTTGTTGTACTGAATTGATGTATAACATGTTCTGGCTGTTTTCTTAGATCTTGAACCATGTAGCATCATCATCACTTATATACTATTGGTTTTATCCACTGCTGTAGTTTATTTCAGTTGTGTATGTTTACTGCTTCCACTGTCATTGTATGTTTATTTTGTATTCTATTGCGCTACACTTTGACAAATGAGGGTATAGTTTCCCCACTATCATACCTGGGCCCTCGCTACTAGTCGGAAGCCTCTGGCATTTGGGGAAATGAGCTTGAGGTCACGTGGTGAACCGGGCTCGGGGCACCCGTTGCATGGCACCCGGGTCCGGGACGTTACAAAGAGGTATCAGAGGGATTTCATTTCTTTGACTTACTATTTAGAGCCGTAGTCAGGTATAGGATGAACGGTAGTTGGTAATATGTTGTGCTCGGGCATAGCTAACCCGTGTACAGGGAAAATACAGTCTACCTCATATTTTGCATTCTTTTGATTTTATAATTTTACCGTTGATATGTTTTCACCTTTGGGTGACACATTTTGAGATTGTGCAGTTTATATTTTATCTATGGGTTCTATTTAGTTGCAACCCGATGAGATGAGGGTATGTCGTCTCATACATCATATATGCACATGCTATAAATCACATACCATGCATAGTTTTCGTGCCATGTAGGTGCATTATAATTTTAATGTTGATGAGATAGTTGTTGTGATAGTAAAGCATGCTGTTTTGATAGCTTCTTGATAAATACCTGCCTTGTGATATGGTATTTTTGATGGATCTTGTTTATAAAATGGATGTCAAACTTTGGTTTTTGGGGAGTATGGTCCCCCATTGAACGGAATTTGGTGGATCATTGATTGGTTATTGGTTATAACACATATAAGATGTCAAACTTTGATTCGTGGGGAGTATGGGCCCCACGGGTCGGAATTTGACACTTAGGTGTTAGTTTTAGTATTTTCTAGGTTCCGGGGAAATTTCTGAGGCATACTGTTCGGAGACCTAGTATACAGGCCGTGTAGTATTTTTATACACGCCATGTATGTTCTTCTGTTCGGGAAGAAAAATGAACTTTTTAAGTACATGTAGTGTACCCTGGTTACACGTCGTGTAGTCTCTTCCCGTGTCACAAACCATGTGGGCATGAACACGGTGTAGGGCAAGGCTTGAGTAAAACACATCGTGTACCGAATGGACACGCCGTGTAGTGTGACCCAGAGTCCTTTCGTGTAACTAAAAACACGGTTCAGTGAACTCCTGGACAAAACATGTCGTGTCAATAATAGACACGCCGTGTAGTCTGACCTGGGGACTCGGTCATGTAACTATCAACACGGGCCGATGTCACCTCTCCCTGAACACGCCGTGTACCTGTGGGACACAAAGTGTAATCTTGTCCGAGGACAGACCGTGTGGAGTTAGCCGTGTGGCTGGGAAACGGGGTGTTGTACATGCCGTGTATGGGTGTAACACGCCGTGTATTTTCAATCCGAGTAGTTGGTCATGTCACAGACGACACGGGCAGTTAGAAAATAACACCATACACACCGTGTAGATATTATACACGCCGTCTAGTTTTTTTCAACGGAAGATGTGTGTCTTAGCCGTGTAGAAGGACCCGGGCAGGGGAAGGGAATTCATGTACACACCGTGTAGTCATTGTACACTCCGTGTAGTCTTGTTTTTCCAATTTTGAATGCCTTCTTCCTCTTTTTTTCCTTGTGGTTCCTTCTCTTTTCGGTCTTAATAATCTTGAATCCGAGGTGTGCTTTTGACCATGAATTGTCATGCCGACTAGACGACCACGAGTTTTTCGCCAAGAGAGCGGCGATGATTATACTCTAGATATGGTGGGCCATGGGCTACCAGTTGATCCTCCAACAGAGCCAGATGTGGCACCGGCTGTTATACCAGACACAGGTGTGGAGGCGCAGTTCCGTGAAGGCTTTATGTGGTTTATGCAGACCTTTCAGGTAGCATCGCAGGGTGCTACATCTATGGCTGAGCTAACTCGTATCTTCTAGTAGCTGCACCCGCATACGTTTTCAGGGGATGGAGGACCACAGGCTGCGAAGTCTTGCTTAGGATCGATGCAGACTATTTTCGAGCATCTCGAGACGCCTCCAGGGCGGATGGTCAAGATCCAAACTTATATGCTGCGTGATTAGGCCAAGAGGTGGTGGGATGTTACCACTCAGACAGATCATGACAGGGACATGGGGTGGGAAGATTTTCATGAAGTCTTCTATAAATTCTTATTTCCCGAGAGGCTGAGGGAAGATAGAGCTTGAGAGTTCATGAATCTGTAGCAGGGCGCTATGTCGGTGATGGACTATTCTTATTTTTTTACAGAGCATCAGAGTTTTGCACCTGTGCTGGTGGGTGATGAGACGTTGAGAGCCAGATGTTTTGAGAATGGTCTTCGGTATGACATCCGAGCGCTAGTAAATGTTTTAGGTTGCCTACTGTACACACTATTGTGAAGCAGGCGTTGATTACAGAGAGGAACTTTCGAGAATCTAGTGGTGAGGGCCAGGGCGGTTCAACACCAGTTACTGGTATTATTTCTGCTGGCAAGAGGAAGAGACAGATGGACTTCTCTCAGGGCGGCAGTACCAGCCAGACATCTACTTCAGGTGGACCGTTCAGGTGCTACCAGTGTGGTAGAGAGGTGCACAAGAGGTCGCAGTGTCCACGAGACCCAGTGGAGTTCCGAGCTTGCAGCAAGATGGGTCATCTGCAGCGCTTTTGCAGGGAATTTCTACCAGTGGCTAGTGAGAGGGGTTCTGTGCAATCTCCACGTGCGGGAGTAGGACCTGTGGCTTCTTACCAGTCAGGGAACTGTAATACGTCAGGGCGTGCAGGCAGAGATAGTGTTCATGGTCGTGGTAGCCAAACTCTAGGATCGTAGAGGCAGTAGGGCGGGACAACTCAGGGTAGCCAGGCTGTGTCGCAGGGCCGCTGTAAATACCCGTAAATTTCAAGGAAATTTTTTTCTTGATTTTCTTTGGAATTTTACAAGAACACAGTTTCTGACGGAACCTGATTTCGAGGCCCAGTGTGCCCGGAATCATTTTCCGAAGTTTGGCTCGGGTACGTTTTAATGAACAGACGAGCGGGGTTTTCTAACTTTTGAACCTGTGATCGGAATCAAATTCTGAGGGCACCAATGGAATCGCAGTGCCGGTATTTTCTTAGAAACACCTCTTCTGGAGATTCATTTTCTCGGGTGTGGTTTTTAATTTTTGGGGCTTAAGGTTAAGAAATAAAATAAATTGTACGACAAACCTTATTTTATTTCACTTAAGCCACTTGGATCCCACTTAAAGCTGCTTAAGATGAGTTGTTGCGGATAGGGTGCTATCCAAAAATATCCTAACCTCTTGGTAGGATATTTGTGGGGTGGGGCCCGCACGAGCCCCACCGTTTCTTTTCCGCTAAGTAATGCACCCGAAAAAACCCATCATTACGAAAGTCAACTGACGCGTTTTCTTAATTTCTTAACGCACCAATTAATTGGGCGGTTTTCTTCGTTGAATTAATTATATGAATTAATTTATTTGTTTATTAATCTGTTTGAAATCCTTCGGAGTAATAATAAAATAAGACCAACGCCGACATCTTGAGGATTACACGTTGATAGGCTTTTGAAAGAAATCCTTGTGCCTTCACCCTTCTTCGCGAAGAACGCGAGGAACAAGAAAAACGTGAAGAACGTCGGCCTCCAACGAAGAACACCGAAACCGCGGAAATAGACGACACGACGCCATGTCCCGCAATGCCGACGATGTTCTTCTGCGACGTTCCTTCATCCGCAACAAAATCTCTGATCATCGGTTGAGGTGAGAGATTTCGGGTCTTTAAATTTCATTGAGGATTTTAACAACAACATAGATTTAATTTTTATTAATTAAATCTATTGTTTCTTGGTCCTCGGAGTTCGTCGACGCAACGACGGATACCGCAACGACGCGACGATTCCCTCCTGCGACGAATAAATCCGCGAAGAATGCGCGTGCGACGACATAATGAGGTAGGGATTTTATTTGAATGTTTTATATTCCCGTGATCGTTTGTTTTAAAATTAAAGAACCCAGTTTCATAAGAACAATTTTAATTTATTAAAATAGTTGTTTGATATTTTGAAAATCCTTACCGATTGTTATCACCTAACGCGGAGGGTGCGAGCCAAACGAACACGGCCCGACAACCCTCCTCCATTCTTCGTGGTTGTGCGGATTTGGCGGGCGATGACAAAACGTGATGCCAAGGCGATTTGATGATTCCTCATTAAAGAACGGAACCCGGGAGAAACAATGGCGCATACGGGAAGGAAAACGGACCACCGGAGAAACTCCGGTGGCCTGCGGAAGCCACCGGCAGCGCGGGTCACCGGCGGCGCCAGCGGACCCGCGGCCACGCGGGTCCAGGCCACACGCGGGACACGGCTTATGCCGCATCCGTTGACCAGGGTGGATCCCCCGTGGGGGGCCACTGTGCTGTCACGCGGGGGCAGCGAGCCCCCTGCGCTGCTCGGCCGCTCGGCCGAGCCGAGCCGGACCGGCCCGCCGAGCCAGGACACGCCCTGGACTGGCCAGACTGGGTCCTTTTGGGTTGTACCGGTTCGGTTCGACCCGGTTCGGCCGACCCAGGGGGGGTCGGGCCGGGTCGGCCCGGGCCCAGACCCCCGTCTTCGGACCGTTTTTGGTCTTTTGCCCATAACATGAGCTACGGGCCTCCGAACGACACACCGTCAGCGGAAACGCGATCCTTGGATCGAGACAGTCGTTTTGGTATATTACACTCAATATTTCGGAATACTTTGGGTTCGGCCGGGTTGGTTCGTACACGAAACCAACCGGGCCCTCGGAGCGGAAATGCTCATATCTTGAGCTCCGGACGTCCGATTGACGTGCCGTCAACTTTGGTGATTTCCTCTAAGTGAGACGGATCGTTTGTCATACTCCGCCTGAGGTTTGGATGCAGGTGGAGTATGGTCGGGTTGGTTTTGCCTTAAAAACCAACCGGCCCCCGGGACGAAAAAGCCAATAACTCTGAGACCGGGCGTCCGATTGACGCGCCGTCTGCGACGTTGAGTTCCTGTTGACGATACGGAAATTTTGGATACATCATCCTCAGACATTGTGTCAGTAAATTTATCAGCCTCTCGGCTCGTGGAGCGGAACCTCCCGAACGAGCATGCTGTGTGTGGGAACCCTAGTGCTGGCTGCGACTGCTACTATGACTTCGACGACTGTGCGGAGATCCTCAGTGGATCGCGACGACGACTGTGCGGAGATCCTCAATGGACTCGGACGACGACTGTGCAGAGATCCTCAGTGGACTGCGACGACTACTGCACTCAGCGATCCTACATGGATCAGTGGTACAGATCCTATGTGGGTATGATCCTGTGTGGGTCAGCGCTCAGCGGTTCTATGTGAGCTAGCGCCTACATGTCCTATGTGGGCCCGATCCTGTGTGGATCTTTGTGGGGGTTAGTACCTATCGATCCTTTGTGGGTCCGATGACTTAGATGGACTAGTGATCATCTTTATCGTCATCCGAAGAAGTATACCTGTGTGGGCTGAATCCTGTGTTACTCTCCTTTGTGGATTTTGTTGAACTATCCTGTATGGATTTACTGTTTACTCTCCTTTGTGGATTGTGTTGAACTATCCTATGTGGATTACTTTTTCTCCCCTTTGTGGATTGCGTTGTGCTATCTTGTGTGGGTATACGTTTTGCTTTCCTGTGTGGATTGGGCTGTGCTTGGGCTCGGGTGTTGGAGCTGAACGAGAATTGATGACTTAGGTATATGTACTGGCATATACCTAGGCAGTGTCGGTTGTTACTTCGTGATTGTATCTTTCCTTCGTGGTTTATCCTTTGTGGATTTCGAGAGAACTTCGGGGGTCTCGGGGTCCCTACTGAGTAGCCTATACTCACCCCTGCACGGGCTATTCCCACACTTCGTTGGGTTGGTTGCAGACGACGGACAGCGCTGATCGTGGTCGAGGTTTGTGGAGCAGGACGGTACCTGGAGGTGGACCACTGGGCGGGACGTACTCGGAGCGGATGGTTGGACCGAGGAGCTGTGGAGGCTATCTGTGCTCACCCTTCAGGTGGAACTTCCAGACGATTGCTCGACGCTGCGGCTTTTATTTTCAGTTGTTGTTTTCCCCTTTCAGTTGTACTTTACAGTTGGGATTGTATTTCCGGCCCCTTTTTCTTTCAGCACAGCTTGTTACAGTTTTTACTTAGTGTTTACTTTTCCTCTTACTTACTCTGTGGTGCTTGTTTACTTTTCAAAGGAAATGCCTTCCCTCTTTCCTGGATTTACGCCTTGGTGCTTGTCGCCAGCCCCTGGCCTATGGAAGGCGGGCTTGGGGTAGTCACGGCACGGGCCCCGAGGATGGGTCGTGACAAATTGGTATCAGAGGTGGTCGGTTCTACCACAGACTCTGATATTTATTCTATGTGAAGCAATAGTGTTTACATATTGAATGTGGTTATCAGTCCCAGGAGTCCAGTGTTGGTGTGGCGGCCGACGTATCCGTACACCAGGACCCTGACTTCTGATTTCTGACTTAATGCACGAAAACATTGATTGCATGTGTGTTTCAAGTTTTCTTTGTGATTACTTGTGCCGGCTCACCAGGTATATTGTTCTGACCGTGGCGCACTTGTTTCCTTTTCCGGATGGCCCCACGACGGCAGCCAGCTAGGGTTCCGATAGTAGAGCGCGACGACAGACCGCCGAGCGATGAGGCCTCGGTGCAGGGCCCTTTGACAGCGGAGGCACCGACAGTACCTCTACCAGCCGAGCTGCCGATACTCCCCGCCATGACCGCTGACGATGCACGTCGCCTCGGAGCTCTTCACGAGTTCCAGCGCCAGCGACCACCCAGGTTTCATGGGGAGATGGACCCCCAGGCAGCCGAGGACTGGCTGGAGGCGGTCGTTCGAGTTTTCAGGCTAGTGAGGACACCAGCTGACCTCATTGTGATCCTTGCGGCGAGCCTACTGCACGCAGTAGCGGGCCGATGGTGGAGCTTGATGCTCTAGGTGCACGATGAGGCATCTCTTGTAACGCCCCGACCCCAGTTACCCAGAGTCGGTTCATTACTTCGTAACATTGGCATGATCACAAGAAGATCAAATCTCGAAAGACCGATTGGTTTAGTAGCCTTGGAAACACTAGATATATTCATAAGTTTTACATTACACCATAAAATGAAAAACTAATACAACAACATAATGTTTCCACAGTCCACACTATAATCCCCTCATAATATCCCTGCAGGTCATTCATAACTTACATCTTCACATCCTGGGAAAAATAAAACATAGAAAAGGGGTGAGCTCAAATGCCCAGTAAGGATAACAATATAGCGGAACATTCAAAAATAAGCATAAACATTTAAGGCAATGAATTACTAAAACAAAAGCCTTTTAAACTTGAACTTCAACATAGTATGGCAAAAGTAAAATGAAATAATGCCATTTACTTGTTCACATGGATATTCTACTAATCGAATAATCACATGCAAAATCAATAACCACTTTCATAATGTTGGAATGCATAATGCTAAACGTTAATTTCTTTGTCTAGGCCTCATCCCAAGACCTAGGGGTTACTTCTAACCGGAACCCAACCCGGAGTGCCTCTAATAACCGGACACCAACCCGGAGTGCCTCTAATAACCGGACACCAACCCGGAGTGCCTCTAATAACCGGACACCAACCCGGAGGGCATAATTTTACCAGTCCCTAACCTGGAGGGCTTACTTTAACCAGTCCCCAACCTGGAGGGCTTACTTTTACCAGTCCCCAACCTGGAGGGCTTACTTTTACCGGTCCCCAACCCGGAACATACTTGTTTAGCACATTCATCTGAAGAAAAGTTTGAAATATAACATAAACATTCGGATTAAAACTAGCATACGAAATGTCAATAGTTTCACCATAAACTATGAATGGTATAAAATAGCACATCCACATTCAAAAATATCACAAAACCTTCAATACAATATAGAAGTTTTGTATTATAATAAATCAACTTCAAATAAGCGTAAAATCCATTAAAGGATGTTGACATAGATGAAATCAAAACACTTTTTAGAGAAATATCTCTTTCTATTTTTGAAATCATTTAAGAGCCATATAAAATAAAACATTTTCTTGAAAATATTCTTGTAAGCTTGTAAGGAAAGCTTTGACGATTTTATAACGGCGTAAAATAACCGCACCCGCCGTATAAGTTAAAAAAACATTCTTACCTCAATTCTGTCGAAAAGGTTAAAAAGGACCTTGTTTTGAAAACGACGGAAAGATTCCTTTATAAACCTCTTATAAAAAGTCAAACAAGGGTATAAATGACTTTAACCCATATTCTTGTAAATAGTAAAAATGTTTTGAAATACATTTTTAAGAAACATGGATGTGGATGATAAAGATATCCCAGTAGATTATTACGTATAAACAACCTCGGATAATGAAGAGATTGTGAAATAACCCTTACCTTGTACTTTTCCTTGGTTGGGGTAGGTTAACCTCCTGTATAATGGTGAAATAGTTGTTATTAAATTATACAAGAATCATATATATTAATATGATATCATATATGATCTTTTAACATTGATTTGTTAATAATATCTTAGAATTATCGTCGTTTCGGGAGTTAACTTACTCATTTTCTTTTATATGTTTTGTTACATAAGCCATGGTTGTTGTATCTTATTCATATCCAGAATGATATACAGTCCTTAAACATCATTTTTAAATCATCAAATGATAATTATACTTGAATGGATACGATGGAGAATGAATCTCATCGCGTTCGTGGAGACGGTAGTCCGTACGTACGCACGAGCGACAATATCATTCTTTTGATATTAAAATAATATATAAATGGATGGTATATCATATATAAAGAATAATTAACATGTTATATTTATTATTTACATGAGTTACACATCATTATTATACCCATCCAAATAATATTATATTGAATAACAATTACACCACGACGTGGAGACGGTAAGCCGTACGTACGCACGTATGGTGACATGTTATTCAAAGGGTGGATAGAATACTGAATATGATTGTACCATATTTATAATAACATCACAGTATATGTGAGATACTGGAGTTATTATTTCAGAATGGTAAGAACAAAGGAAGAAGAAGTGGAAGAAGAAATGAACTTAGAAAAGGGTGGTGAAATCATTACCTCTTCTTCGGGTTCTTCCTTTTGATTTGATCAAAAGGGCTCCTTAGGTTGGCTTTGTGATCAAACTAAGGCCTCTAGGTTGTATTGAGGGATGTTGGGAGAGTATTTGGGCAGAGTTTGGCCGAACCAAAAGGCTTTGAAGGTGTGAAGAAATGGGAAGGAGGAGTGCCCTTTTATAAGAGGGGTGAGGGGCACCTTTGGAAAAACTAGAAATATTAATTTATAATAAATTCATATTCGGTTTCTAAAGGCTCCAAAGTTGACTATTAAAAGGATGAGGTGGGGATAGGTCGAAAACAACCCATCCAATAGAATTTAGACAGGTTTGGGTACTTATATTAACCTTATCTTTAAGTATTAACTCTAAGTTAATTAGTTTCACTTTTACAATGTCTCTTTGTATTTTATATATTATGGTTAATAAACTTACTATATACATCCAAGCGACCCCCAAGTGGTCCATTAATGATTAAACTATCATAATATAAGTCTCTTGGCCGAAACTTAGATTTTTAGGAATTTAATATCAATTAATAATATAATATTTGTTTTAAGAACTCTTTTATGTCAATTTTGACACTATTCAATAGTTGATTTTTGTGAAACTCATAACAGATTGATTACTTCGAACAAAGTCAATTAAATCAATCCTAATATATCATATTATGCTAGAAACTTAGTTTAATTCATTAAAAGTTTCATATTATATTTATTTGGGTATTTATAATATCCATTATGTTAATTTTTTACTATTTTAGTAATTACTGCATCATCATTGTGTCATAAATAAAATAAATTATTTAATGTCTAAAAATTATAAATAAAATATCATTATGTAGGAAATCTTTTTATATTTCTAATGAATATTTATAATCGAAAATCCAACATGTATAACCCTATGTAAAAATTGTTGTTCTAAAAGATATATGATTGTGTCATTTTTGTATTCATTTTGACTTAATTAAAATAAAGTGTCATTATCACTTACAAGTGGATCCATGGGGTCCCAAAATAGACCCAAAGATGCCCATGGTCGACTATGTATCAACCAATAGGGTTAAGACACGTTTTAGGGTAATTTAGTATTATTATAATATTATTTTTTTAACCCTTATTTACCGGATTTACCCTTAACCATGGTAAATAAAATATTTACCGCAGTAATTATTCAAAATGTCTAAAAATAAAAGTTACCTATTTACACAATTTGAACATCCTGATTCCAAATATGGAATCCATTTTTCTAAATTCAAAACACAGAAGTGGCAGAAATTAATTTAAAATTAATTCCCGCTGTCAAAACAAAAAGCGTGTTTTTAAGAGATAATAACTACCAAAAGATTGACACTTGTTTATGTTCGGTTTAATTGTAAAATTATGTCCAATGACCAACATTATATTAAATGGTAAAAATATATTCTAAATATACTTTAAAACCACTCAAATTCATAATTTATCAATATTAATTATTTTGATTAAAAAAGTTGTTTTTAATTAAAATTTAGTAATTTTCACTATTCATCAAAATATAAAAGTTATCCGAAATGTACCAAAATTTCACCCTAGGCTAATTTCGATATTCCGAATCCAAAAATGAAGTCCATTTTTAAATATAAAATATATATAATTTCAAAAATTAGGTATTACTATTCATAACGGCTAGTTTGATTGGTTGTGGTGTGTGTTAAAACTCAAGGTTGCGTACAACACACGCTACTGTATTACTCAAAGAAAGCGTACCGTGGAAGCTTGGGATGTTTCATTTTAAATTTTTGATGTCCCAATTTAGTCAAAAAGATTAAAATATTGTATTTAAAAAGGTTTCACTATTAGAAGTTGATAATACTGAAAATGAATCTGTTCTTGCAATATGACTAAGAAACTCATAATAGGGATTCTAAAATTATAAGGATTATATAAAGTTCAAAATGTAGTTAATACTATTCATGAACTCTTTTAATGGTGTGATTGAACTCGGTGTTGCGTGTAGTGCAAGTTATTGAATTATTTTTAAGAAATAACACACTCTGAAATCCTGGGGTGTTACATTCTCCCCTCCTTCAATAAATTGCGTCCTCGCAATTTGAAATTGTTCTTCGAAAATAAAAGGTTGAAAGTAGAAAATATATTTGTGGGAAAACCCACATCGGAAATTGGGTTACTAAAATTTAGTCTTAATATGAGGAAAAGATAAATGAAAGGGTCACCACCAAATTATGATCTCGATTAGGAGAACATTGGTGGCAATTAGAGACATATAATTGGAGGAAAAACGTAAATATTTATAGGTAGTGATTGAGGTCATCAATCACAAACAAGTATAAAATTGAGGTCCTTAAACTCATCAATCTATGATGATTTGAAGTACCATAGGTTCAACAAAATATAGGGTATTGGGACAACACATTTTTGACATTTCAAAATATCTTAGTTGAAATCCCACATCGAAAAATGAATTAATGAGGCCTCTATTTAAAATAAAGAGTGGAAAGTATGAAGATTACCGAAAATAACACATACTAGGGTTCCATTTAGGAAAATATGGATATGGAAGAGAAATCTAACCATCAATTATCTGATGGAGAGTGGTAGAGAACATGGCTATGAAAAGGCCAACAATCCCAAAGCCATAAATTAGTGATGATTTAAGGTACCATCTAGGAAAACATTTTTGTTCTAAGTTGCTTTTCTTAATATTGAGGAATCTATTTATGAGATTGACTAAGATCATAAGGATATATACTTACTTTATAATTATAGTTTTATCCATTAATAAGTTTCTACCACAAACTCATCTTCCACTCTAAAAGATAATAGAATGTAAGAAAAATTCTATTTACACTATTCGTATAGGGTTCCAAAATAAATGAATTTATAATTCATCTACAAGATCTTTTAATAAAAACTACATTATTTAATCCAGGACACCTCGTGGGCCAGTGGTAGGTGATACACCCTTGTCGCCCTTCGGTTTCGGGTCCAAGTCTCGCAGCCTTGCCGGACGCGACGGGTTGCCGCCCGACCTCCGGGTTGTCCTTTTATGGCAATCCAAAATAATCCAAACTAGAACTATCCAAAATACTTCTGTCCAAACTCACAGTCCAACATTTATAAGGAAGGTAAGCATAATGTAGATCCTTTTTACCCCGTAATAGCATATGAATACCTTCATCATGTATTCTTTTAATACACTGAAACATCCTGAATTACCATATTCCTTATTGATTACATTCATGATCCCTTATTCCATATAGAATGCTGGATATACTTCATTAATCCAAAAATGTTTTAAACCCCAAAAAATGATGGAATATACAAATCATTAATCAGTAAGAATATCCAATATAATTTATTGAAATCAATCATGTATTATTCTAAAATCACTAACTCGGTATCAGAACCATATTATGGTTTATCTTTCTCTCAACCATATATTTTCCAAAAATTTATCCTGCTATTGAGTCACTTTTCTTTGTTCCACACAATCTCAAGTCCTTAATGAAATAGTACTGCAGTACAATCCTTATATACTCCATAATTATTATAACAAGTACATTGTTGATACAACACTCAATTGAAATAATCAACATAAGAACTCTAATCATTCCTCTTCATCTGTGGTAGTATCACAACTTGATTATTATCCAATAGCATCATTGGCGGCATAGTCTGATGACTGGGACATAGGTTCGCGTAGTGTCCAAACTCCTTGCAAATGAAGCATTGTACATTTGAGACCATTTTCTCACCCTTGCAGTCACGTACTTTGTGCCCTTTTCCTCCACACTTATAACAAACTCCCATTCCTTTCAGGCAAGTTCCAGGGTGTTTCTTTCCACAGTTACCACATATGGGAAAATTCTTCTTTTCCCTCTTCCCTTTATCCATCTTTCTCTCTTCTATCCTTTTCTTCTCTTGCTTCCCTTCAAAGCCATAGGACTCAGTAAACTCTTTACTTATCTTATCAACACATGATATTATTTCTTCATATGATGATAATACATGGGAGACTATTTCTCTTATCAATTCTAGCTTAAGACCATGAAAGATATGATCCTTCCTTCTCTTTGGATCATGTGCATTTCTGGAGTTCTCATTCCTTCTACTGGGCGCCATTTCTAAACAATGGCATACACCAGATCAGTTTATGAATCAAAATACATAATCCCATACTTATAAAACACTTAACATAAATTGAACTATTTATAGATATAATCCATAATCATAAAAATGTCTCCTTTGAGGATGTATATACTCATAAACCCTTCATAATGGTTTGTAAAGAGAAAGAGAATTATCCTAAGCATATCCCCCGGGAGTGTCGTAACCAAGAGTGCAGCAAGGCCCGTTGTCGTGCACCAGTTCCCGTTCGAGTCTAGCTCAAAGCGGTGTTTTCGGGTTTTACCCCTAGGTACATCTGTGCCAGAGCCGCCTCTACCTGCTCGTATCCAGACAGGGATGTATTGCTCGGAAAACTCACAAAATCTCTACAATACCAAAATTCTAGGAAGTTCTTCTATACTAATCCTCAAAGTTCATCTTAGGTCTATGTGCTCTAATCAGAGTTTATCTAAATCTAGCTTCCAAGGTTTGTACTAAACTTCCTCTGATACCAACTGTAACGCCCCGACCCCAGTTACCCAGAGTCGGTTCATTACTTCGTAACATTGGCATGATCACAAGAAGATCAAATCTCGAAAGACCGATTGGTTTAGTAGCCTTGGAAACACTAGATATATTCATAAGTTTTACATTACACCATAAAATGAAAAACTAATACAACAACATAATGTTTCCACAGTCCACACTATAATCCCCTCATAATATCCCTGCAGGTCATTCATAACTTACATCTTCACATCCTGGGAAAAATAAAACATAGAAAAGGGGTGAGCTCAAATGCCCAGTAAGGATAACAATATAGCGGAACATTCAAAAATAAGCATAAACATTTAAGGCAATGAATTACTAAAACAAAAGCCTTTTAAACTTGAACTTCAACATATTATGGCAAAAGTAAAATGAAATAATGCCATTTACTTGTTCACATGGATATTCTACTGATCGAATAATCACATGCAAAATCAATAACCACTTTCATAATGTTGGAATGCATAATGCTAAACGTTAATTTCTTTGTCTAGGCCTCATCCCAAGACCTAGGGGTTACTTCTAACCGGAACCCAACCCGGAGTGCCTCTAATAACCGGACACCAACCCGGAGTGCCTCTAATAACCGGACACCAACCCGGAGTGCCTCTAATAACCGGACACCAACCCGGAGGGCATACTTTTACCAGTCCCTAACCTGGAGGGCTTACTTTAACCAGTCCCCAACCTGGAGGGCTTACTTTTACCAGTCCCCAACCTGGAGGGCTTACTTTTACCGGTCCCCAACCCGGAACATACTTGTTTAGCACATTCATCTGAAGAAAAGTTTGAAATATAACATAAACATTCGGATTAAAACTAGCATACGAAATGTCAATAGTTTCACCATAAACTATGAATGGTATAAAATAGCACATCCACATTCAAAAATATCACAAAACCTTCAATACAATATAGAAGTTTTGTATTATAATAAATCAACTTCAAATAAGCGTAAAATCCATTAAAGGATGTTGACATAGATGAAATCAAAACACTTTTTAGAGAAATATCTCTTTCTATTTTTGAAATCATTTAAGAGCCATATAAAATAAAACATTTTCTTGAAAATATTCTTGTAAGCTTGTAAGAAAAGCTTTGACGATTTTATAACGGCGTAAAATAACCACACCCGCCGTATAAGTTAAAAAAAACATTCTTACCTCAATTCTGTCGAAAAGGTTAAAAAGGACCTTGTTTTGAAAACGACGGAAAGATTCCTTTATAAACCTCTTATAAAAAGTCAAACAAGGGTATAAATGACTTTAACCCATATTCTTGTAAATAGTAAAAATGTTTTGAAATACATTTTTAAGAAACATGGATGTGTATGATAAAGATATCCCAGTAGATTATTACGTATAAAAAACCTCGGATAATGAAGAGATTGTGAAATAACCCTTAACTTGTACTTTTACTTGGTTGGGGTAGGTTAACCTCCTGTATAATGGTGAAATAGTTGTTATTAAATTATACAAGAATCATATATATTAATATGATATCATATATGATCTTTTAACATTGATTTGTTAATAATATCTTAGAATTATCGTCGTTTCGGGAGTTAACTTACTCATTTTCTTTTATATGTTTTGTTACATAAGCCATGGTTGTTGTATCTTATTCATATCCAGAATGATATACAGTCCTTAAACATCATTTTTAAATCATCAAATGATAATTATACTTGAATGGATACGATGGAGAATGAATCCCATCGCGTTCGTGGAGACGGTAGTCCGTACGTACGCACAAGCGACAATATCATTCTTTTGATATTAAAATAATATATAAATGGATGGTATATCATATATACAGAATCATTAACATGTTATATTTATTATTTACATGAGTTACACATCATTATTATACCCATCCAAATAATATTATATTGAATAACAATTACACCACGACGTGGAGACGGTAAGCCGTACGTACGCACGTATGGTGACATGTTATTCAAAGGGTGGATAGAATACTGAATATGATTGTACCATATTTATAATAACATCACAGTATATGTGAGATACTGGAGTTATTATTTCATAATGGTAAGAACAAAGGAAGAAGAAGTGGAAGAAGAAATGAACTTAGAAAAGGGTGGTGAAATCATTACCTCTTCTTCGGGTTCTTCCTTTTGATTTGATCAAAAGGGCTCCTTAGGTTGGCTTTCTGATCAAACTAAGGCCTCTAGGTTGTATTGAGGGATGTTGGGAGAGTATTTGGGCAGAGTTTGGCCGAACCAAAAGGCTTTGAAGGTGTGAAGAAATGGGAAGGAGGAGTGCCCTTTTATAAGAGGGGTGAGGGGCACCTTTGGAAAAGCTAGAAATATTAATTTATAATAAATTCATATTCGGTTTCTAAAGGCTCCAAAGTTGACTATTAAAAGGATGAGGTGGGGATAGGTCGAAAACAACTCATCCAATAGAATTTAGACAGGTTTGGGTACTTATATTAACCTTATCTTTAAGTATTAACTCTAAGATAATTAGTTTCACTTTTACAATGTCTCTTTGTATTTTATATATTATGGTTAATAAACTTACTATATACATCCAAGCGACCCCCAAGTGGTCCATTAATGATTAAAATATCATAATATAAGTCTCTTGGCCGAACCTTAGATTTTTAGGAATTTAATATCAATTAATAATATAATATTTGTTTTAAGAACTCTTTTATGTCAATTTTGACACTATTCAATAGTTGATTTTTGTGAAACTCATAACAGATTGATTACTTCGAAAAAAGTCAATTAAATCAATCCTAATATATCATATTATCCTAGAAAATTAGTTTAATTCATTAAAAGTTTCATATTATATTTATTTGGGTATTTATAATATCAATTATGTTAATTTGTTACTATTTTAGTAATTACTGCATCATCATTGTGTCATAAATAAAATAAATTATTTAATGTCTAAAAATTATAAATAAAATATCATTATGTAGGAAAGCTTTTTATCTTTCTAATTAATATTTATAATCGAAAATCCAACATGTATAACCCTATGTAAAAATTGTTGTTCTAAAGGATATATGCTTGTGTCATTTTTGTATTCATTTTGACTTAATTAAAATAAAGTGTCATTATCACTTACAAGTGGATCCATGGGGTCCCAAAATAGACCCAAAGATTCCCATGGTCGACTATGTATCAACCAATAGGGTTAAGACACGTTTTAGGGTAATTTAGTATTATTATAATATTATTTTTTTAACCCTTATTTACCGGATTTACCCTTAACCATGGTAAATAAAATATTTGCCGCAGTAATTATTCAAAATGTCTAAAAATAAAAGTTACCTATTTACACAATTTGAACATCCTGATTCCAAATATGGAATCCATTTTTCTAAATTCAAAACAAAGAAGTGGCAGAAATTAATTTAAAATTAATTCCCGCTGTCAAAACAAAAAGCGTGTTTTTAAGAGATAATAACTACCAAAAGATTGACACTTGTTTATGTTCGGTTTAATTGTAAAATTATGTCCAATGACCAACATTATATTAAATGGTAAAAATATATTCTAAATATACTTTAAAACCACTCAAATTCATAATTTATCAATATTAATTATTTTGATTAAAAAAGTTGTTTTTAATTAAAATTTAGTAATTTTCACTATTCATCAAAATATAAAAGTTATCCGAAATGTACCAAAATTTCACCCTAGGCTAATTTCGATATTACGAATCCAAAAATGAAGTCCATTTTTAAATATAAAATATATATAATTTCAAAAATTAGGTATTACTATTCATAACGGCTAGTTTGATTGGTTGTGGTGTGTGTTAAAACTCAAGGTTGCGTACAACACACGCTACTGTATTACTCAAAGAAAGCGTACCGTGGAAGCTTGGGATGTTTCATTTTAAATTTTTGATGTCCCAATTTAGTCAAAAAGATTAAAATATTGTATTTAAAAAGGTTTCACTATTAGAAGTTGATAATACTGAAAATGAATCTGTTCTTGCAATATGACTAAGAAACTCATAATAGGGATTCTAAAATTATAAGGATTATATAAAGTTCAAAATGTAGTTAATACTATTCATGAACTCTTTTAATGGTGTGATTGAACTCGGTGTTGCGTGTAGTGCAAGTTATTGAGTTATTTTTAAGAAATAACACACTCTGAAATCCTGGGGTGTTACATCTCTTCTATGGACGGACATCGAGATCCTCTTCCGCTCAGATTTCGTCTCAGCCACCCTCAGTGCGGTGCGCCTCCAGGAGCTTCTTCAACTGCGGCAGGGCAGCTTGACGGTCGCCCATTACGCGGCGAGGATTACCGATCTTTCTCGCTACTCGACCGACATGGTACATGACCCCTTCTTCCGAGCCCAGACCTTTAAGCATGGTTTGAGACATGAGATCAGGGCATCGCTGATCTCCCTCAGCATCCCACTTAGGCAGGAATACTGGAGAGAGACCTTCTGATCGAGAGTTTTCTTGCTGAGACTTCTCCAGCAGTGAGACCTACCGCAGGGCGGCAGGTAGTGGAGTCTTCGGCAGCAGGTAGCCGATGGATGACTCAGGGTTCCAGGCAGACCAGACCTTCCGACAGATGACCTCGGGACAGTGGATCAGCAGTGCGGGGCACACAGCGCGGAGCCAGTCTTTCGAGAGGCAGCCAGTGCTACGCATGCAGCGGGTAGGGCCACATGGCTCGTGACTGCCCGACCCGTCGTGCCGAGGAGCAGCAGACGGTGGAGGGGCCACCCAAGCAGAGGCAGAGGGTCGACCGTGGCGGTCCCCAGGAAGGAGGTAGACGAGGCAGAGGAGCTGGCCGAGCAGCAGGTGGTGGGCGATGCTTTGAGGCTCTGCCACCACCACCACCAGGAGGTCCGCCCCGACCACAGGGAGCTGGCAAGCAGAGACAGGCGCAGCTCCAGGCAGCAGAGGCCTATGACCACGGCACGCGAGAGATGATTCTAGGTACGATCTGTGTCTATTCCACCATTGCTGGAGTTCTTATAGAGATAGGAGCGAGTCACTCTTTCATAGACACTGCCCTTGTTCGGAGCTCGGAGATTCCGACAGAGCCGTTGGCTCGATCCTTACGGCTAGAGACCCCTACGGGGGCAGACTCGATGATTACGCACTGGTGTCGGTAGTGTGAGCTTACTCTAGGAGGCGAGAGCTTCGGCTGGGATCTTCTAGTAGCGGCGTCGAGGCCTTATGACGTCATATTGGGCATGGATTGGTTATCCACAGTCCATGCTCAGATTGACTGTATTAGGCACAAGGTGCGATGTGTGTGCACCGACGGGAGTAGGTTCACCTTCACTAGCGAGAAGGGAGCCTTTGTAGCACAGGAGGGACTCTTGTAGAGGAGGGGACAACCCATCACTCATCAGTTGGCTACCCTCATCCTAGGAGCAGTGGACATGCAGAGTCCTAGTTTTCCTGTAGTGGTGGATCAGTACGTGGACGTCTTTCCCGACGACGTTCCAAGGCTACCTCCTCGCAGGGAGGTAGATTTTACATTGATCTGTACCCCATGACATCCCCGATTTCGACTCCAGCATATTGTATGGCCCCCGCTGAGCTTCGAGAGCTACGGGTATAGTTGGAGGACTTGCAGGGCAAGGGATTCATCTGACCCAGTGTTTCACCCTGGGCTTCCCTGATATTGTTCTCCAAGAAGGCGGACGGGAGCTTGCAACTGTGTGTCGACTATCGTCACCTGAACCAAGTGACAGTGAGGAAAATGTATCCGCTACCGAGGATTGATGACCTCTTCGATCAGCTCAAGAGAGCACGGTGGTTCTCGAAGATAGACCTCAGGTCAGGCTATCACCAGCTCAGAGTTCAAGACGAGGACGTGTAGAAGACGACCTTCAGGTGTCGGTATGGCCACTATGAGTTCTTGGTTATACCTTTCGGCATAACCAACACTCCAGCAGTGTTCATGAGCCTCATGAACAGGTTCTTCCAGCCATACCTCGATCGATTTGTCGTGTTCCTCATCGACGACATTTTGGTGTACTCGACCACGGAGGAGGAGCACGCCTACCACTTGCGGGTTGTACTAGACACACTCTGAGAGCACCATATTTATGAAAAGCTCTCGAAGTGCCAGTTCTGGTTACGTGAGGTCCACTTCTTGGGGCACGTCATTTATGAGGCGGGATTTGAAGTGGATCCCGCGAAGATTGAGGGAGTGCTAGCTTGGGAGCCACCCTGGAGCGTGACAGAGGTGCGGAGTTTCTTGGGACTAGACGGATACTATCGAAGATTTGTGCCAGACTTCTCCAGAGTTGCGGCGCCACTCTCAGATTTGACGAAGAAGGGGAAACCCTTTGTGTGGTCAGACAAATGTCAGCAGAGCTTCCAGGAGCTGAGATAGAGATTGACCAGCGCACTTATCATGAGGTTTCCTGAGGAGGGAGTTGGATACGTAGTCTACTGCGATGCATCAGAGACCATACTCGGATGTGTCTTGATGCAGGAGCGGGCCGTGATTTCATATGGATCACGCCAATTGAGGCCGAATGAGCAGAACTAGGCTACCCATGACCTGGAGTTAGCAGCAGTGGTCTTCGCTCTGAAGACATGGCAGCACTATCTGATGGGAGAGCGCTTTACAGTCTTTTCTGACCCCCAGAGTCTCAGGTACATCTTCTCGTAGAAGGATCTAAACCTGAGACAGTGGCGATGGGTCAAGTTCCTCCAGGACTATGACTTTGAGATAGTCTATAGTCCTGGGAAGGGGAACGTAGTAGCCGATTCTCTTAGCAAGAGGACGGGCATCCAGCTACTTGAGAAGGCGACAGAGTAGCTAGCTGCCTTGCAGATATCCTTTGTGGATAGGGACAGAGCAGCCTTACTTCAGTCTCTCACAGTCACTCCTCCACTACTGTAGCGATTCAGAGAGCCACAGCGTGGGGACACCGACTGTGAGACGCGGCGTGCGCAGTTATCCTCAGGACGAGCACCTGATGGTTTCTCCATTGGAGCAGAGCACGACGTCCTTTTCAGAAGACGTACCTTGGTACCAGTAGCTTTATGAGAGGAGGTGCTGAGAGATTTTCACACTTCTCCTTTGGCGGTACATCCGGGAGTGGCGAAGATGTACCAAGATCTCAGATGACAGCACTGGTGGCCAGGCATGAAGAAGGCTGTGGCAGAGTTCGTTTCTCGATGCCTCACCTGCTAGCAGGTGAAGGCAGAGCACCAGGTACCAGCAGGCTTGGTACAACCCTTGTAGGTCCCGGAGTGGATGTGGGACATGATATCTATGGACTTCTTGACTGGACTTCCACGCACTTCCAGAGGTCACAACTCCATTTGGGTGATAGTTGAACGACTCACCAAGTCGGCACACTTTTTACCCATCTGAGAGTGGGGCTCAGTGGAGAGCTTGGGGCATCTCTACGTTCATGAGATTTTACGGCTTCATGGTGTTCCATCGTCTATCGTCTCCGATCGGGACGCTCGCTTTACTTCCCGGTTTTGGAAGGGGTTGTAGGAGGCGTTTGGGACGCTGTTATGTCTATGCACCGCCTTTCACCCTCAGACGGATGGTCAGACGGAGAAGACCATTCAGACTCTCGATAACATGCTCCGCGCATGTTTCCTTGACTTTGGTCGCAGTTGGGAGGATCATCTACCCTTGGTGGAGTTTTCGTTCAACAACAGCTACCACTCCACCATCGGGATGGCACCATACGAGGCGTTGTACGGAAGACCCTGCAGATCTCCTTTGTGCTGGACAGACCCTGGGCAATCCACACTTGTGGGACCATAGATGGTCTGGGTTATAACAGAGAAGGTCCAGGTCATCCCGGAGCGGATGAGGACAGCTCAGAGCCGGCAGAAGTCTTATGCTGACAGGAGGCGGAGGCCACTAGAGTTCGAGGATGGCGACCACGTCTTCTTGCGTGTCTCACCTCGACGTGGATTATAGAGATTTGGCCGAGGTGGAAAGTTGTCTCCACGCTTCATCAGACCTTTCCAGGTCCTCAGTAGGATTGGTGAGGTGGCTTATCACCTGGCTCTACCACCTCAGTTGCACCAGGTGCACGACTTCTTCCACGTATCTCAGCTGAGGAGGTACGTTCACGACCCGATGCATATCATTGACTATGGGGAGATAGACATGGATGATGGGGCGACTTTTGTGGAGGTCCAGGTGGAGATCGAGGATCGACAGGAGCGGGTCCTATGTGGACGATCGATTCCTCTAGTGCGCATCAGATGGCAGCACGAGAACCTCCAAGAGAGAAATTGGGAGTGGGAGGCTCAGATGCATGCTCAGTATCCACATTTGTTTCCCTAGTTTGTGATGTATCTTTACAGGGACGTAAATCCCTGAGGTGGGAGTAATGTAAAGACCCGTAAATTTCAAGGAAATTTTTTTCTTAGTTTTATTTGGATTTTACAAGAACATAGTTTCTGACGGCACCTGATTCCGAGGCCTGGTGTGCCCGAAATCATTTTCCGAAGTTTGGCTCGGGTATGTTCAGTGAACGGACGAGTGGGGTTTTCTAACATTTGAACTGGTGCTCGGAATCGAATTCTGAGGGCACCGATGGAATCGCAACACCGGTATTTTCTTAGAAATGCCTCTTCCGAAGATGTGTTTTCTCGGGTGTGGTTTTTAATTTTTGGGGCGCAAAGTTAAGAAATAAAATAAATTGTACGACAAACTTTATTTTATTTCACTTAAGCCACTTGGAAGCCACTTAAAGCTGCTTAATCTGAGTTGTTGCGGATAGGGTGCTATCCAAAAATATCATACCCTCTTGGTAGGATATTTGTGGGGTGGGGCCCGCACAATCCCCACCGTTTCTTTTCCGCTAAGTAACGCACCCGCGAAAACCAGTCATTATGAAAGTCAACTGACGCGTTTTCTTAATTTCTTAACGCACCAATTAATTGGGTGGTTATCTTCATTGAATGAATTCTATGAATTAATTTATTCGTTTCTTAACCTGTTTGAAATTCGTTGGCGTAATAATAAAATAAGACCAAGGCCGACATCTTGAGGATTACACGTTGAGAGGCTTTTGACAGAAATCCTTGTGCCTTCACCCTTCTTCACGAAGAACGCAAAGAACATGAAGAACGCGAAGAACGCCGACCTCCGATGAAGAATTATGAAGCAACGAAAATCGACGGCGCGACGCCGTGTGCCGCAACGCCGGCGACGTTCTTCTGTGACGTTCCTTCATCCGCATCAAAATCTCTGATCATCGGTTGAGGTGAGAGATTGCGGTTCTTTAAATTTCTTTGCGGATTTTAACAACAACATAGATTTAATTTTTATTAATTAAATCTGTTGTTTCTTGGTCCTTGGAGTTCGTCGACGCAACGCCGGATACCGCGACGACACGACGATTCCCTCCTTCCACGACGAACAAATCCACGAAGAACGCGCGTGCGACGACTTGATGAGGTAGGGATTTTTTTTGAATGTTTTATATTCCCATGATCGTTTCTTTTAAAATTAAAGAACCCAGTTTCAAAAGAACAATTTTAATTTATTAAAATTGTTGTTTGATATGTTTAACATTCTTCCTGATTGTTATCGCCTAACGCGGAGGGTGCGGGCCAAACGAACACGGCCCGACAACCCTCTATCGTTTTTCGTGGTTGTGCGGATTTGGCGGGTGACGAAAAAACGTGACACAAGGGCGATTTGATGATTCCACAGTGAAGAACAGAACCCGGGAGGAACAACGGCGCAGACGGGAAGGAAAACGGACCAACGGAGCAACTCCGGTGGCCTGCGGAAGCCACCGGCGGCGCGGGTCGGCGGCGTCGGGAGTGCCAGCGAACCCGCGGTTGCGCGGGTCTGGCGCACACGTGGGACGCAGCTTTTGTCGCGTCCGTTGACCAGGGCAGCCCCCCCCCCCCCCCCCCCGCGGGGGGCCGCGGTGCTGTCACGCGGGGGCAGCGAGCCCCCCGCGCTGCTCGGCCGCTCGACCGAGCCGAGCCGGACCGACCAGCCGAGCCGGGCCGTGCCCTGGACTGGCCGGACCGGGTCCAACCGGGTTGGACTGGGTCGGGTCGACCCGGTTCGGCCGACCCAGGGGAGGTCGTCCCGGGCCCAGACCCCCGTCTTCGGACAGTTTTCGGTCTTTTGCCCGTAACATGAGCTACGGGCCTCTGAACGACGCGCCGTCAGTGGAAACGCGATCCTTGGATCAAGACGGTCGTTTCGGTATATTACACTCAAGGTTTTGGAATACTTTGGGATCGGCCGAGTTGGTTCGTACACGAAACCAACCGGGCCCTCGGAGCAGAAACACTCATATCTTGAGCTCCGGACGTCCGATTGACGTGCCATCGACTTTCGTGATTTCCTCTAAGTGAGACGGATCTTTTGGCATACTCCACCCGAGGTTTGGACATAGGTCGATTACGGTCGTGTTGGTTTTGCCTTAAAAAGCAACCGGGCCCCTAGGACGAAAAAGCCACTAACTCTTAGACCGGGTGTCCGATTGACGCGCCGTCTGTGACGTTGAGTTCCTGTTGACGATACGGAACTTTTGGATACATCAACCTCAGATTTTGTGTCAGTTGATGTATCAGCCTCTCGGCTCGTGGAGCGGACCCTCCCGAACGAGCTTGCTGTGTGCGGGAACCCTAGTGCTGGCTGCGACTGCTACTACGGCTTCGACGACTGTGCGAAGATCCTCAATGGACCCCGACGACGACTGTGCGGAGGTCCTCAGTGGACTCTGATGACAACTATGCAGAGATCCTCAATGGACTGCGACGACTACTGCACTCAGTGATCCTATGTGGATCAGTGCTACAGATCCTGTGTGGGTCCGATCCTGTGTGGGTTAGCGCTCAGCGGTTCTGTGTGAGCCAGTGCCTACAGGTCCTGTGTGGGCCCGATCCTATGTGGGTCTTTGCGGGGGTTAGTACCTATCGATCCTTTGTGGGTCCGAAGACTTATATGGATCAGTGATCATCTTTATCGTCATCCGAAGAAGTATACCTACGTGAGCTGAATCCTGTGTTACTCTCCTTTGTGGATTGTGTTGAACTATCCTGTGTGGATTTACTATTTACTCTCCTTTTTGGATTGTGTTGAACTATCCTATGTGGATTAATTTTTCTCCCCTTCATCGATTGCGTTGTGCTATCCTGTATGGGTATACGTTTGCTTTCCTGTGTGGATTGGGTTGTGCTTGGGCTCGGGTGTTGGAGCCGAACGAGAATTGGTGACTTTGGCATATGTATGGGCATATACGCAGGCAGTGTTGGTTGTTACTTCGTGATTGTATCTTTCCTTTGTGTTTTATCCTCTGTGGATTTCGGGAGACCTTCGGGGGTCTCGAGGTCCCTACTGAGTAGCTTATACTCACCCCTGCACGGGCTATGCCCGCACTTCGTTGTATTGGTTGCAGACGACGGACAACGCTGATCGTGGTCGAGGTTTGCGGAGCAGGACGGTACCTGGAGGTGGAGCACTGGGCGGGACGTACTCAGAGCGGACGGTTGGACCGAGGAGCTGTGGAGGCTATCTGTGCTCACCCTTCAGGTGGAAATTCCAGATGACGGCTCGACGCTGCGGCTTTTATTTTCAGTTGCTATTTTCCCCTTTCAGTTGTACTTTACAGTTGGGCAAGTATTTTCGGCTCCTTTTACTTTCAACACAGCTTGTTAGAGTTTTTACTTAGTGTTTACTTTTCCGCTTTCTTACTCTGTGGTGCTTGTTTACTTTTCAAAGGCAATGCCTTCCCTCTTTCCGGGATTTACACCTTGGTGCTAGTCGCCAGCCCCTGGCCTATGGAAGGCGGGCTTGGGGTAGTCATGGAATGAGCCCTGAGGACGGGTCGTGACAGCCGCGGCACTGGGTAGGCATATGCAGTGCAACAGACCCAGTAAGAGCAAGATCCCGGACCTTCTACAATCAGAGGTACTATTCTAGTAGCTTTTGTTTTATCTTCAGTAATTTTCAATATGGGTGCTACACATAGTATCATATCTGAGTCCGTTGTGGAGAGTCTTGGGCTCTGTATTTCTTCTTCTTTTGATATCATGACTCTAGAAACTCCGTTGGGGACTAGGACGGCTGGTGTGTGTCAGTGCAAGGAGTTCCCCTTTGAGTTTGGTGGGTGTCACTTCCTTTGGGACCTCTATGTCATAGAGATGACGAGCTATGACGTGATTCTTGGGATGGAATGGTTGGTTCCCTTTAGAGCCTTTGTAGACTGCTATCGTCGCAGGGTGTGTTTCATGTCACCAAAGGGCGGAGAGTTTCTATAGAAGGGAGAATGGAATGTTCAGGCGAGTCGAGCTAGACCAGAGCATCATGGGTGAGGTGGAGTCATAGCCCAGATAGCGAGCTTGTATCTGGATGATCAGGGGACTTGTTAAATGGATTTCCCTCTAGTTGTTGATCGTTTTAGGGATGTCTTCCAAGATGAATTTTTAGTTCTACCTCCGGTGCGAGAGGTGGATTTCTATATTGAGCTAGTGCCAGGAGCAGCACCGGTGTCCATTCCTCCTTATAGGATTGCCATGCCTGAGTTGTAGGAGCTCAAGAGGCAGTTAGAGGAGTTACAGGAAAAGGGATTTATCTGACCCAGTACTTATCCTTGGGGTTCTCCGATCCTTTTTGTGAGGAAGGCGGATGGTACCCTCAGACTTTGCGTGTATTATCGGAAGCTGAACCAGTTGACGGTTAAGAACCGATATCCCTTACCGAGGATTTATGATCTGTTTGGTCAGCTTCATGGAGAACGAGTGTTCTCAAAAATTGAATTGAGATCAGGATATCATCATCTGTGTGTTAGACCATCTGATATACCTCTCACAACTTTCTGGAGTAGGTATGGTCTATATGAGTACTTGGTTATGCCGTTCGGACTCACGAACGCGCCAACAGTTTTTATGGCGCTGATGAATCGTGTGTTCCATTAGTACCTTGATTCTTTTGTGGTGGTATTCGTGGATGACATCTTGGTATTCTCTCACACTCGACACGAACATGACACCCATCTTGAGATCATATCGATTACACTGAGAGAGCATCAGCTATATGCTAAGCTCTCAAAGTGCCACTTTTGGATGGACCAGATTCACTTCCTATGCCATATCATCTCAGAGGCAGGAGTTGCAGTAGACCCAGAGAAGGTGAGAGATGTAGTTTCTTGGGAGGAGCCTAAGAACGTATTTGAGATACAGAGTTTTTAAGGGCTGGCGGGTTACTACAGAAGCTTCATACAGGACTTCTCCCACTTAGCAGCACCGTTGACGGGTCTGATTAAGAAGGGTGTGAAGATCATTTGGTTAGAATCTTGTGAGACAACTTTTCAGGACCTGAAGGGAAGGTTGACATCAGCACCGATCCCGATACACCCAGAGTAGGGGAAGAGCTATACAGTTTACTGTGATGCATCAGGGATTGGGCTGGGAGCCGTTTTGATGCAAGGCAACCGAGTTGTTGCATACGGGTCTCAGCAGTTGAGGCCACATGAGAGGAATTACCCAACACCTAATATTGAGTTGGTTGCAGTTGTTCATGCGTTGTGCTGTTTGAGACATTATCTGTTGGGAGAGCATTTTGTGGTTTTCACGAACCACAAAATCCTCAAGTATACCTTTACTCAGTGTGGCCTGAATCTGATGCAAAGAAGGTGGGTTGAGTACCTTCAGTCTTCCGATTTTGAGCTTGCATATACACCTGGAAAAGTTAATGCAGTAGCCAATGCACTAAGCAGGAAGACTCAGATAAAGGTAGTGCAGGAAGCCAGTGGTGAGTGGCAGCTCATGGCTTTGTTTTCTGAGATGCGTCTGGAGGTGCACGATAGTTAGGGGTAGGCTTATCTTTCATCTTTAGCTGTGACTTATACCCTCCTGGACAGAGTGAGGATGAGACAACTATCGGATTCAGAAGGCCTAGTCCTACGGGAGTCGGTGGCAAGTGAGGACCCTCCTCCCAGTTGGAAGATAGGTGATGGTGATATTTTTCATTTCCATGGATGTGTATGGGTTCCAGGGGATATACGTGAGGAGATGATACTATAGTTTCATGCTTCAGCTTTGGCAGTTCATCCCGGGGTTACCAAGATGTACCGAGACTTGAGACGTTAGTACTGGTGGCTGGGTATGAAGAGGGAGATAGCTGGTTTTGTTACGAGGTGTTCCACCTGTCAGCAGGTGAAGGCAGAGCACCAGAGGCCAGCTGGGCTGTTACAACAGTTTCCCATTCCAGAGTGGAAATGGGATGATGTCGCGATGGATTTTGTGACGGTATTTTCGAGGTCACCTCGAGGCAATGACGCCGTTTTGGTTGTTGTGGAAAGGCTCACGAAGGTAGCTCACTTTTTATCGATCAAGGAGACCTTCGGTGTTGACAAGCTTGGAAGGATGTATATTCGAGAGATTGTACGTCTTCATGGGGTCCCTCGTTCTATCATTTCAGATAGGGACACCCGCTTTAGGTCTCATTTCTGGCAGAGTTTTCAGAGGGCACTGGGTACACAGGTGCTTCTGAGCACAGCATACCACCCACAGACGGATGTCCAGTCAGAGCGGACGATACAGGTTCTAGAGGACATGTTGCGCGTATGCGTCCTAAACTTTGGGGGCTCTTGGGAGAAGCATATACCCTTAGTCTAGTTTTCCTATAACAATATTTTTTAGGCAACTATCGAGATGGCACCATACAAGGCTTTATATGGCTGGACATGCCGATCAACTTTGGGCTGGTTAGAGGCAGGTGAGGCAGCTTTACTGGGGCCACAGCTCATACAGGAGACATCTAAGCAGGTTCAGTTGATTTGGAAGCGGATGGCTACCGCACAGAATTGTCAGAATTCTTTTGTTGATCTCTGCATATGACCTTTGGAGTTTGTGGTCGGGGATCAGGTTTTTCTATGTGTTTCGCTGAGGCTGGGACACAAGCGGATCAGGAGACAGGGTAAGCTTTCACCGAGGTATGTGAAACCATTTGAGATTCCGGAGAGAGTCAGGCTGGTTGCATATCGGTTGCAGTTACCACAGCAGTACCGAGCCATGCACGATGTCTTCCATGTGTCTCAGTTGCGTCGGTACCACTCAGACCCGTCTCACGCCTTTCATCCAGATGAGGTTGAGCTTCAGCATGATGCATCCTTAGAAGAGCATCCTATCCGTATCATAGACAGGAGAACGAAGGTTCTCCGAGGCCGGTCAGTTCCTCTCGTACGGGTGCTATAGCAGCATGGCCGAGTGCAGGACGAGACCTGGGAGCAGGAGGCCGACGTACGTGCTTAGTGGCCAGAGCTGTTATGACCTTTTTCTTCACCACCCTTTGAAGGGAAATTCGGGGATTAATTTCTATAAGGGGGGAAGTTTGTAATAACCTAGTTCTTAGTTTTGAGGTATGAGCTTCTTCTTTTCCCTTTTCCTTATGTGTTTTTGAGAAAATATGGAAAATGGGAAAAAATCCTGAATTTTGGAACTACACGCCGTGTACTTTTTCCACACATTGTGTACTTCTGGCCGTGTGGGGATGATTACATGGGGAATGTAGCCATGCCGGTGATGAAGGGTGTAGGAACAGACTACACACCGTGTAGTGGTACCTTACACGCTGTGTTGTCAGTCGGCAGGTCGAAACTGTAAGGTGGTGGAGCAGCCGACAGCTGGGCGACAGTACATGCCGTGTACTTTAGAGTACATGTCGTGTACTCATGTCAACGGTTGAATAGTATGGAGGTGCCACCAAATGAATAGTTAAATGAAATAATTATACGCCGTGTACTCATAAGTACACGCCGTGTACTTTGTTTTTTCGGCTTAAAATAGGCAGTAGCCTCCTCATTTGGAAGAGGAGGCATTTGAGCCATTTTGGAGCCAAGGAGGACATCCAGACCTTTGAAGATCTGTGGGGAGTTCGTCTGGAATCTTTTTCCGCCTCGGAAGATCCCGTTGGAACTGCACGGGTAAGCCCTATCTTCTCCTAGTACCTTTCTTGCTAATTCTTTCCTGAGTTAAAGTTATTTACGTTTGAATGGGTTTTGTTCTTCGTCAGATCTTTGCCATTCTTTGGCGTTTCTGGAGTCGGCGTTCAAGTATGAAGTTCGTTGACGCATAAGGTAGGTGGCTTTGTGTTTATTTTCTAACTGTCATGCATTTTTATGCATTTTTGTGCCACAAACCCATGTTGGGGTGTCGTGTGGCTGACACCGTTGCTATATTTAATGCCTAGAATTGTTTAGATATTTAATTGTGATAATAAAATTTTGGTTGGGATCGTTGCTTGGATCCGGAACCACCCCGGTGGTGGGTTCCACTGTTTATCCATCTAGCCACCATACCCGAGGGTATGCCTTCAGTGTAGTAATTATAGAATTGCCTTGAGAGGAATTTCTTTTTTAATGCATTTTGATATGTTGGGCAAGGCCCGGTTAATTGTTTAGCATGAGGGCGTTGTTGTGATTAGCATGTGGGCATTGCACTGTTTAGCCCGAGGGCAGTAGTTATTTCGGTCTGAGGGCATCTTCTTCTGTACATAAGGGCCATAGACTTTGTGCCTGAGGGAGACACTACCTATGCCTGAGCGCAAAATTCTGTTACGCCTGAGGGAAATTACCTGTGGGTTTGGTTCTGCTTACCGGAGGGTAAGGTTTTTCTTTCCTGAGGACGTGGACTGTTTGTTTAGAAATGCACTGTGGTAATTTCTAGTATATAATTAATTAATTGAATAATAAAATGGCAATTTAATTGTTAAGTTAGTTACTTGTTAGTACTGCTTACTTTATTTCATTTTACTATTTCACACTGTTGATGCATGTTTACACGCAGTTGGGCACATGCCTTTGGTGGGTGTCTACTGAGATATATTTCTCACACCCTGTTTGGGTCACACTTTTCAGCCCAAACAGATTACGTTTCTACAGATGTAGATAGGGGAAGAGTCCCTATACATGTACTTGACTGTTTCTGTGGAGTAGGAGGGCATGGGACCAAGCCTAGGCTCGTGATGCCGCTGCCAGCTGTTTTTCTTGTTTGTTGTACTCTGTATTTTTTTGTACTGTATTTATGTATAACATGTTCTGTCAGTTTTATTAGAACTTGAACCATGTAAAATCCTCATCACTTATATACTATTGGTTATATCCACTACTGTAGTTTATTTTAGTTGTGTATGTTTACTGCTTCTGCTATCGTTGTATGTTTATTTTGTATTCCGTTGCACTACCTTCTGACAAATGAGGGCATAGTTTCCCCACTATCAGACCTAGGCCCTCGCAGCTAGTCGGTAGCCTCTGGCATTTGGGGAAATGTGCTTGAGGTCACGTGGCGAACCGTTCTCGGGGCACCCATTGCGTGGCACCCGGGTCCATGACGTTACATTATACATGTTGAAAACCCCACATCATGAGTTCAATTATAAATAGGGTAATGGGGATGTAGTACCTATCTATTATAAGATTGTGGACAATGCTATGGATATCCAATTATTCATGTTACTATCCATGTATAATGATATTCTAAAGTAATATAAGAATATGGGTTTACTTAGAATCATTTTTCACCTTAAGGATCTCTATTAAGAAAATGTGATATCAGTGGTATGTGATATCTCTAATGAAATTCCCACATGAAATCATGGAGAGTATATTCTTGTTTTGAAACATGTTGTAGAGATTATTAGACACAATGAGAACCTAGATGATCCCAAGGGAATTAGTGTAACAATATTTGTTTTGATTTGAATATGGCATGTGTGGACATTAGAATATAAAATACACTTGACCAAAGAATAAAGTTGATGCTTAAGGTGAATTTGTTATTGATTGTAATCTTTCTATATCATCGAATTTGTTATTAGATACTACTTGTGGTGATTATATTTTTATCTAAATATAAGAATGAAATATATTTCATGATATTTATAGAGATGATGTGAATATAAGGGATTCCAACAGATGAGTATTTGTGCTTTTTCAATTAAATATTTCCATATCATATTGAATAAAGTATTAATTTTGGGTTTATTTAAATTATTGTATATACATAGTGATTATAAGAAAATTATTTATATTTCATTTTAAGATATCGAATGATTTATTTTCATATATTGAAAAAAAGACTCATACTGTTATAAAGATAATATATGCTATTCTATGACAAATTTTAATAATGGTCATTATGTTTTGAATTATTAATGTAAAATATTTTAAATTAATAATTAAACAAATATATGAAAATGATATAAAACAAGGTATGGAATCGTTGTATTGTTGATGTAAATGAGAATCATTTGACAAATCTCTATCAAGATGGTTACATAGACTCATTTTTATATTAGTTCACATGGAATATGTTATACATGTTTATAGGGTAATATGACCAAAAAACTATTTGGTGGTCAAGGAGAAAGGTCCACAGAGCTTATAAAATCGGTACATATTGATGTGTGTGGGATTTTTTAAGTATAATAAAGACGATTATTCTCATAATTTATTAATATTACGGAAGGATTTGGTAGGTATGGTTGAATCTACTTAATGAGGTATAAGTATAAATCCTTTGAGAAATTAAAAGAGTTCAAGAAGAAGGTTGACAATTAGTTTTGTAATAATTCAAAAAAAACTATTACTATAGAGAAGTGGTGAATATATTATCTAATAATTAATCCACATTCTATGGGTGTATTGGATTTTATAACATCTCAATCCACATTATACACTTTATTTTATTATTATTTTGAAAAGAATACCCATACAATATTGGTAATGGTAATTTCAATGATGAGCCATTCTAATATTCCATTATCCTTTTGGTGATATTCATTATAAATGACATTAAATTTTTTAAATTGAGTATTAACTAAATAAAAAAATGGTATTCTCTTCGAGGAATGGAGAATAAGAAAACATATATTTTTCATATATCCAGTGATGATGTTTTGATGATTTTTTAAAGGCCATCTCAAGCGACAAACTAGAAACCCGAGGGATGAAGTGTATCTTTATAGGTTATCATTTTGGAAACATTAGGATACTATCTATATAACCCTTCAAAAATATAATAATTTTTTACAATATAAACCATTTTTCTAGAGAGGGATTGCATATTAAAGATGGATGGCTAGGGATAGACTGAATTTGATGAGGTTTTTTCTCAAGATACTTAATTTTTAGTACATGAATTGATTTCATAGAAACCCTTAGAAGAACTTGTTCTTGAAACACAAGTGATGTGTATGATTTATAATGAGTTGTGAAAACAAAATTGATATGGGTTTGTAGTTTCTGATGATGGTGACTCATTATTGCTTGAAAATAATTTTCCCCGCTCCTACAAAGAGTTAATAGGGATCTCAGACGGTACATGTTTTAAAGAATACATGAATTGTAAGATGGATCCCATGAATCAAAACCATGTTTGGGTTTTGATCAATCCACCAGTTGAAGTAAATCTTGTTGGATGTAAATGGGAGTTCTGCATAAATAGAGACATGGAAGGTAAATTCAATAAAAATAAATCAATGAGAGTGGATAAATGGTTTAGACAACATAGTGAAATTTATTTTGACTAAAATTTTATCTAGATTCCATGTTTATATCCATTAGAATTTTTGTCATAAAGTCTTTGATAACCCGTCCCTCAGGGCCCATGTTGTGACTACCCCAAGCCCACCTTCCATAGGCCATGGGTTAGAGACAAGAACTAGTAATGTGTATCCTGAAAAAGGGAAGACATTTCTTTTAAACATGTACAAACACACAACCCACAAACATAAGAAGATGCAACTGTGAAGTAAATTGTAGTAGTAAATTTGTGCACTGAAAGTAAAGGGGATGTAATACAAGTCCAACTGAAAAGATACAAGTAAAACAAAAAAAAAACAACTCATGAGATCATCAACAAAGGATTATTCTTAATGGGTAGGTACAACTCATCAACCATCCATATCAACCATCACCGCCATCCACCATTAGGTCCTTGATCCCAAAGTATCAATCAAGGCTACCTATCATCTACACAAGACACAACAAGGTTCGAGTGATGCCCATATAGGGGTGAGTATAACAATACCCAGTAGGGACCTCAAGACCCCCAAAGGTCTCACATAATTTCACAATGTAAAACCAAAAGCATGATCTCAATCCCTAAGCACAAAGAAAAAGACTCAGCTCAAGAATCAGGTATAACTAATGTACAAAAGTACAGATGATTAGTCGTAAAGCATGATCATCTTATTCTGTCAAAAGGCACTACTACTGACCATACAGAGTCTATCCCACACATGATCAATAGGTATTAACCCTATTGACCCACACAAGATCCGACCCGCCTAGAATCAATAGTTACTAACCCCCACTGACCGACACAAGATCTGGCCAGCCCATGATTGATGGGTACCAACCCCACAAAACACACACAAGATATGACCCACATAGAATCGATATGTCACTAATCCATGACGTACCACTCTAAGGATGGTCCTCAGTGGGTCGTGAGAATGCTAATCCACACAAGGTCGCTAGAATGATGATCCACACATGGTCACTAGAATGTCGCTTCACATAGGTATGTTAGAGTGATGATCCACACATGGTTGATAGGTTCTGATACACACATGATCACTAGGTGTTGATCCACATAGGATCCCTAGGTGCTGATCCTCATAGGATCACTAGGTGCTGACCCATAGAAGATTGCTCGGTATTATCCTCTGTATGATCTATCTCCAATCACCATCTCTTAGCCAGCAACTCCTCTCATAGCATGACTGATTCCAGGAGAAACCTCTCCTCAAGAAATCCGTCATTTTTCAACCAGCTCAAACTCCCATGAAGGAGTTACCCAAAGTTCCTTCATGATATAAGTGTTCCAATGCAATAAATATCGTGTCAACCAGACGCTCGTTCTGTAAGTTATTGGAATTTTAGTGTTGAGGTCCTGTTTGGATTCAGTGTCGATCCAACCCGACCATACTCCAACATTCTCAAAAACATTGGTAGAGTATCTCAATACTATAGTATCACTCCAAGGATCCCAGTGCCATAGATGATTCATCAAACGAATGCCTGGTTTTCTAGATACAACTCTTTATGTGAAACTACGCCCAAATAAGTCTGGGTCTGGTCCGACCTGATCGAAAAACCCGGCCCGACCCATTCTGGGCCAGCCCGACCTAGTATGGACTGACTCTACCATTTTTAGGTCAACCTTCCATATTCGGGTTCTGACATAGATCGGCCCGAACCGGCCTGGGCTGGGCCGCGGTGGCTCAGCCCGCCAGCTATTGTGACATGCACGAGGGTTGTGCAGTCATCATGCCAAATGGACCAAAGGAGTCATTTGACTCCTTAACTGGGGGTTCCAGGTGGCACCGCCACATCACCCGTGGGAGCCGTATAGTGTGGGTCCCTTGCTCCTCTTCTCTGGCATTGATGTCACGACCCTTTGATCACGAACAGCTCAAAGAGCCATTCATATCTATTAATTGATGACTCCACATGGTTTCACCTCGTTATCTAGGAGGACCCGCATGGAGTGGGTATGTTCTTTCCCTGTTGCTTCGAGCCATGGCCTATCTCCCTAGGGTGCAAGATGGCGCACTACCTCCTATCTCCACAGCCAGCAAGCGCTAGCCCCCACCACGTCGGTGTCACGCTGATGAATTTTCCATGGGACTTTGGGTGAGCTATAGTGGTCCAGTTTTCCATTCCACCCGCGCCTTCAGGCCTCCCAGGATGCCACCATCACAACGCAGCTATAATTCCCTGACTCTAGTTACCCAAAGTCAGTGCATTATGACATAACATTGGCATGATCACAAAAGATCAATTCTCTGACCGATTAGTTTTGTATCCTTGGAAGTACTAGATACATTAATAATGTTTACATTACATCATAAAATGGAAAACTACTACAACATTGTTTCCATGGAAAACCCTAAGATCCCATAGTCTATCCCTGCAGGTCAGTAATAATATGCTTCTTCACATCTTGGGAAAAATAAAACATAGAAAGGGGTGAGCTCAGATGCTCATTAAGGATACAAATATAACAGAAACTTCCATAAATAAGCATTAACATTTAATGAAATCCATAGAACAAAAAGAAAATCCTTTTAAACATAAAATTCACCATAATATGGAAAATATAAATCAAAATAATTGTATTTACTTACTCACATGGATATTATACTAGTTGAATAATCACATGCAATATCAATATCCACTTTCATAATGATGGAATGCATAATGCCAGACTTCCATAACCACATAGTCAAGGCCTTGTGCCAAGACTACAAATAAGATTTTGTCATGTCCTTTTTTCCAAGATAGTAGTTGGTCTCAAGAGATATACCAATGCATCGAGGATATATATTAGGCTCCACCCGTCACTTACTAAGTCCTATGCATTTTCCATATGAAAAAGATTTAAACCTAACATAAACATTCGTATTCAAACTGGCATACGAAATTTCAGTACATTATCCATAAACCTTGAATGGTATAAAATAACACTTCCACAATCAAACATATCACAAAACCTTCAATACAATATTGAAGTTTTGTATCATTATAAATCAACATCAAATAAGCGTAAAATCCATCAAAGTATTTTGACATAGATGAATTCAAAACCTTTTCTAGAGAAATATCTCTTTTTATTTTGAAATCATATAAAATCATATAATTATAAATGAAAACATTTATTTTGGGAATATTCTTATAAGCTTGTAAGGGAAGCGTTGATGTTGTTAAAATGGAAGAGATTAACTGCACTTTCTGTATAAGTTAAAAAAAGACATTCTTACCTTAATTTTGTCAAAAAGTTCATGAAATACCGTGTTTGGAAAACGATTGAAAGATTCATTTCAAAACATATAAGTTCAAATAAGGGTATAAATTACTTTATCATATTGTATAGTAAATAGTAATAATGTTTCAAAATACATTTTTATGAAACATGGATGTGGATGATAAAGAGGTCCCAATAGATACTTACGTAAAAACAACCTCGGAAAATAAAGAGATTGTAGAATTAACCCTTACCTTTTACTTTTATTTGGTAGAGGGTAGATTAAACTAATGTATAATAGTGAAATAATAATTATTAAATTATACAAGAATAATATACATTAATATGATATCATATATTATCTTTTAACATTTCTTTGTTAATAATATCATTATATTATCGTCATTTCGTGTGTCAACTGATTTGTTATCCATTATATGATTTTTTATGTAAGTAATGTTTTTTATGTATAGGATGTATATTATTCATATTAATAATGATATATATTTTTTAAACATTATTTTTAATCATCTAATGAAAATTAGTCTTGAATGGATACGATGTGGAATGATTCTCATCGCGTTCAGGGAGACGGTAATCTATACGTACACACGAGCGACATTATAATTCTTTTGATATTAATATAATATATAATTGAATGGTATATCATGTATAAATAATGATTATCATGTTATATTTATTATTTAAATCAAGTAAACATCATTATTATACCCATCCAAATAATAATGTATTGAATAACAATTACACCATGACGTGGAGACGGTAAGCCGTACGTACGCACGTACGGTGACATGTCATTCAAAGTATGGACAGAATAATGAATATGGTTATACAATATTTATAATAACATTGCAGTATATAAAATTTACTGGATTTATTATTTTATAATGGAACCAATAAAGTAAGTGGAAGTTGAAGAAGAAAAGAACTTGAAAGAGGAGATGAAATATTTACCTCTTCTTCCGTTTCTTCCTTTTGATTTGATCAAAAGGGCTCCATAGGTTGGATTTATGACTAAAGGAAGGCCTCTAGGATAGAGGTAAGATAGTTGAGATAGTATTTGGGTAGAGGTCGTCCAAGACAAATGGATTTGAAGGTTTGAATTAGAGAGAAGGGGAAGGTTTCTTTTATAAGAGGGTTGAGGGGCACCTTAGGGAAAGCAATAAATATTATTTTATAATAAAATAAATTTCTGTTTCTAATGGATTAAAATGAATTATTTATAGGATAAGGTGAGTATGGGTCGAAACCCACTCAGAAAATAGGTTTTATATAGGTTTGGGTCACTATATTAACTTTATCTTTTAGATTTAACTCTTGGTTAAATAGTTTGACATTTACCATGTCTCTTTTTATTTTTATATTATATGGTTAATATACCTACTATAAACTTCCAAAAGAACCCAAAGTGGTTCATTTATGATGCACCTATCATTATATAAGTCTTTTGGACAAACCAAAGATTTTTAGGAATAGAATATCAATTAATAATATAATATATTGTTTTGAAAACTCATTTATGTAAATGTTGACACTATTTGGTATTTTGTTTTTTCTAAATTCATAACAACATTATTACATAGAAGATAATTCATATAACCAACCCTAACATGTCATATTAACCTTGAAAATTATTGTAATTCATAAAAAGTATCAAATTACATTTATTTGGATATTTATAATATCAATTATTTTAATATTTCATCAATTCGGGAATTATTTCATTATCATTGTGTCATAAATAAATTAAATTACATACTGTCTAAAAAATATAAATAAAATACAATTATCTAGGAAATATTTCCAAATTTCTAATTAATATTTATAGTATAATTTATATTCTGTGTATCACCATATTAAAAATGGTTTAGTTATTAAACATTGAATTTAACACTTTTAACTCTTCTTTGAATTAAATAATAATAAATGTCCTAATCTAATCGAAGTTGACCAAAGAGGTTTGTATTTTATTAAAAAGGTTGTTTTTTGTCAAATTATACTTATCCAATAGAATTAGTACATGTGTTAGGGTAATAATAATATCATTTTTACCCTTAATTACCCTATTTACTTTTAACCGTGGTAAAATAAAAGTAATAAAGTTACTATTCACAAAAAAATTTTCATCTTATTGAACCAAATTTATATACTGATATCAACTGATTCACTTGGATTTTTGAAATTCAACACACAAAAGTGGTAAAATCAAGTTTTATATAAATTTGCAAATGCTCCTAGGAGGTGGGTAAAAGACGGAGAAAAGTTCAATAAAATTTTATATATCTAATATTATTACAAAATTACTCCAATGAATTACATTAAACATATATAGGTATTATGTATCTATTTTTACCTAAAATGAATTTAAATAAAATAATTAATTATCTAAATAAAAAATTCGGTTTTAAACTACAACTAAGTGTTTTTCACTATTCATCAAAAATTGAAAGTTTATAGACAAATACCAAAATTTCACCCTAAGCTAATTTCGATATTCCAAATTCAAAAATGAAGTCCATTTTGAAAGACAAAATTTATAATATTTTAAAAAGTGGGTATTACTATTCATAACTGCTAGATTGATTGGTCGTCATGTGTTTTCAATCGATGTTGCGTATAACACATGCTATTTTATTATTCAAATAGAAGCATACCATGGAAGCTTGGGGTGTTAAATTTTCCCCCATTTCAAATAATTTCTTTCGCAAAATATCTTGAAAATTACTACATAAAAAGACACGGGTGGTTCTTCATCATATGTTCCTTGGTTTCCCATTTTTCCTTTTGCATCTTATGGTTTCTCCTTATAACTTTTACAAGACGATTCATCTGGTTTCTCAGCACTTGTTTTCTTTTATCAAGAATCTTGACATGCTCTGCATAATAAGACAGACTGGGTTCCAGTTCTAATTCCTCATAGGTGAGTACATGTGTTGGGTCAGGCATGTATTTTCTCAACAGTGATATGTGGAACACATCATGAACTTTGGAGAGACTTGGCGGCATTTCCAAACGGTATGATACAACCACAATTTGTTCTAGAATTTTGAAAGGTCTAATGTACCTAGGACTCAATTTTCCCTTCTTACCAAAATGTATACCACCCATCCATAGAGATACCTTCAAGAAAACATAGTCTCCTTCTTAAAATTCCAAATTCTTCCTTTGGTTATCGTCATAGCTCTTCTTCCCACATTGAGTAGATTTGATGTGGGTTTGGATTACCTTAACCTTTTCCATTGTTTCATCCACAAGTTCTTATCCTATGAGTTTTCTTTCACCAACATCATCCTAAAAAGTTGGTGTGCGACATCTCTTTCCATATAACACTTCATATGGGGCCATTTGAATACTTTAATGAAATCTATTGTTATTGGAAAATTCTACCGGAGGTAAATATTGATCCCACAGACATTGAATGTCTACTAAGAATTATCTCAACATATCTACTAACGTTGGAAAAGTCCGTTCTGATGGTCAATCAGTTTGGGGGTGGTAGGAAGTGCTCAAACGATGTTCAGTATCTAGGGATTATTTGATGACTTTTCCAGAATCTTTATGTAAAACGAGGATCATGATTAGAAACAATAGATAGTGGTACTCCATGAAGTCCTAAAAATTCATTAATATATAGTCTTGCTAAACTTTCAAGTGTTAAATCTACCCTTACAGCAAGAAAATGTGCTGACTTGGTAAGATGGTCAATAATGACCCATATTACATATTTTTTTCTTGGAGTCTTTGTTAGTCCCATGACAAAGTCTATTATAATATTATCCCATTTCCACTCAAGTATGGAAAGAGATTGAATGAATCCTCCAGGATATTTACTTCCAGCATTCACTTGTTGACAAAACATACATCTTGACAAAAAAAAAAGAAATCTCCCTCTTCATGTTGTCCCACTAAATATGTTCCTTAAAATCTCTATACATCTTGGTGCTACCAGGGTGTATAGAGAAATTTGAACTATGATCATCATCCAATAATTCCCTTTTTAGATCAGATATATTGGGAACACAAAGTCTCTTACCAAATTTAAAAATTCTATCTTCATACACAAAGTCACTCAATCTCACACCATTCACAACATTAATCTTCTTTTGAAACTCTTCATCATCGGTCTAAGACCTTTTTATCCATTCTAGTAAAGATTTTTTGGCAACCATTTGAAAATGTATTGATGTTCACCGTATATGGTGATTCCCATATCAATCTTTACTAGATCCATGTATATAGGATCCTTTTTAACTCTCATATTGTTCAAAACTACATGATCATTCCAAATCGAAGCATCTTCTACCTTATTTGACTTCTCTGGGTGGTAGTGTATAGTGAAATCATAATCCTTGAGTAGTTCAAGCCATCTCCTTTGCCTTAGGTTGAGTTATTTCCGTGAGAAAATATACTTAAAACTCTTGTGATCGGTATATATCTCACATTTTTCACCATAGAGATACTATCTCCAAATATTCAAGGAACAAATTATAGCTGCTAAATCAATATCATGTGTAGTATAGTTTTGCTCATGAATTTTTAGTTGTCATGATGCATAGGCAATAACCTTATCATTATGCATAAGGACACAACCATGTCCTTTCATTGATGCATAACTATAAATAACAAACCCATCACTCCCCAATGGTAGAGTAAAGATAAGAGAATTGACTAATATTCTCCTCAATTCTTCAAACAATTCTTCACACGATTTTGTCCAAACAAATTTAACCCCCATTCATGTGAGCTGGGAAAAATTCTAGATGAAATGTCGATAAAACCTTCAAAACCAATAATACTGTATACCTCAGTTATACTCATTGGTTCTGACCATTCTTGTATTTCTCTTGTCTTAGAAGGATCAAAAGAGATTCCATACTTAGAGAAAATATGGCGAAGAAAATCAATCTTCTGAAGACAGACTTTACTCTTTCTAAACTTACCATATAATTCAAGTCTTCTAAGAGTCATTAGAATAATGCACAAGTGATTTTGATGATCTTCATAGATTTTAGAGTATACCAAGATATCATCAATAAATAACACTAAAAATTCATCAAGATATTCAATGAAAACTCTATTAATTAGATCCATGAAGACATAGGGTGTATTAGTCAATCCAAAAGGCATTACTATAAACTCGTAATGCTCATACCTGGTTCGAAATGCTATTTTCATAATGTATTCCTTCTTCACACACAACATATGATATCCAGATCGAAGATCAATATTTGAAAAATATTGAGCTCCATGAAGTTGGTTGAATAAATCATCAATGCGAGGTAGGGGATACTTGTTCTTTATTGTTATAGCATTGATCTCCTTATAGTCAATGAACAACCTCATAGATCCATCTTTCTTCTTAACAAAAATTATAGGGGATCTCCGTGGAGAAACACTAGGGTGAATAAATAACTTATTACTCAATTCCTCTAGTTATTTCTTTAGTTCCACTAATTCCACAGTGGCCATTCTATAAGTGTACTTAGATATGGGCCTTGATCTAGGAATTAAATCAATGGAAAACTCAATTTCTCATTCTGGAGGATATCCATGTAAATCTTCTGGAAACACATCAAAATATTCTTTCACAATTGGTACATACTCTATTTGAACATTTTTTTCCTCACCCACAGTTATTTCATTCTCTTACTCCACAATAATTGTATTTAGTTGAGCTACTGGGGGTGGATCTTCATAAGAATTAGGTGGTGGTGATTCTACTCTAAAGATATGGTGTTATTTATCATCATCATAAAAAATAGAAAAATCATTCTTCTTACAATAATTTTTGGAATCATGGTCCAATATACAATCCATACCAAGGATTATATCAAATTTAATCATGGGTATGATGATGAGATCATTAGATAAAGAACATTTATATGCCCCAATGGGAACTGATTCACAAAACTATGAAGCAATGATACTTCCCTTAGGATTTTTTACCGACAACTCCTTTGTTAAATCAAATTGGAAATATATAATTTTCTTAGAAAACTGGGAATATATGAAACGATACAATGATAAATAATCAAATAAATCATTGGTTAAACTTGAGGAAACCATTAAATTACCTGCCACTACGTCTTTCGAAGCATCAACCTCAGTAGTAGTGATAACCTAAGCGTGGCCTTGATCCCTGGGCCTCTTCTGAGGTATGTTCTCTTGATGATTAGTACATTCATTTTTATAATGCCCCTTTTCTCTACAATGGAATCATTCCACATAGACATCATCTTTCTTCCCCTTGAAATATCAAGCTTGGTGGCCTTTTTCACCACACTTGTAACAGACTCTCATTCCCTTCATGCAAGTATCAGGTTGTTTCATCCCATATTTACTATAGGATGGATATTCATCTTTTTCCTTCTTCCCCTTATTTTCCTTTCCATAGTGTTCAGTAGATCTCTTCTTCACTTGATTTCCTTTAAAGTCATAAGACGTAGAGAATTCTTTTTCTGTCTTGATTTCACATTAGACAATATCATCATATGAAGAGAAGGATTGTAAGACTGATTCTCAATAGAGAAATGGTTTTAACCCATGAAAGAAATGATCCATCTTACTTCTTAAGTTACGTATATATTCTGCATCATGCCTCGCTAACCTTGTAAAGTTATCCTCATACTTTGCGACATTACCATCCTCGTTTTGCCTCAGACACAGAAATTGTCTTTCCATATCTTCTCGATCATCATGAGAAAAGTATTTTTCTATGAAAATTTCTTTAAACTCTATCCATTCCATATTTTATAATTCATCACCTTTATTTGTGTTTTGAATAAATGAACACCATTAATCAGCATCTCCAGGGAGGCAGTAAACTTCCTTGACAGCTTTATCCCTTTCTCTACTCCCCAACGAGTAGAATATTTTATCTAACTAATTTATACATTCCTTAGCTACTATTGGATTTGTACCCCCATTGATTATTTGTGGTTGTTTCCTCATGAAGTGATATAACATTGATTCTCCATGCTGTGGATTAGGGTTCTCCATATGGGAAATGTTATTATTCATAACCTGACTGAGTTGTCCCAGTATGGTGATTTGTTGATCTGCACCGATTTCATCACCAGCTCCACTATAATTATCCTAAGTAGGAGGGAAATCCCGAAATAGAGCACATTTATTGATACAGCTTCCATTCCTTCCACTAGGCTCAATTTCTAAAAAATGGCATAAACTAGATATGTTTATGAATTGAAATACATAATTCCTAACTTGTAAAACACTTAATATAAATTGAACTCTTTGTGGATATAATCCATAATCATAAATAAAAATTCTTCGAGGAAGTATATACTTATAAATAATTCATAATGGTTGGTAAAAAAATGAGAATTATCCTAAGCATATACCCCGAGAGTGTCGTAACCAAGAGTGCAGCAAGGCCTGTTGTCATGCACAAGTTCCCGTTTGAGTCTATTTTAAAGTAGTATTTTTGAGTTTTACCCCTAGGTACATCTCTGCCAGATCCGCCTCCACCTGCTCATATCTAGATAGGGATGTATTTCTTGGAAAACTCACGAAATAACTACAACACCAAAATTCTTGGAATTTATTCTATACTAATCCTCAAATATGTCTTAGATCTATGTTTTCAAATCAGAGTTTATCTAAATCTAGTTTCCTAGGTTTTTACTAAACTTCTCTGATACCAACTATAACTCCCCAACCCTAGTTACCCAGAGTTGGTGCATTATTACATAACAATGGCATGATCACAAAATATCATGTCTCAAAAGACCGATTAGTTTAGTATCCATTGAAGTACTAGATTCATTTATAAGGTCTACATTACATCATAAAATGGAAAACTACTACTACATTGTTTCCATGGAAAACATGGAGATCCCATAGACTATCCCTATAGTTCAGTCATAATATACTTCTTTGCATCCTGGGAAAATTAAAACATAGAAAGGGGTGAGATTAGATGCTCAGTAAGGATAACAATATAGTGGAAACTTTCATAAATAGCATAAACATTTAAGGAAATGTATAGAACTAAAATAGAAGCCTTTCAAACATAAACTTCATCCTAATATAGAAAATATAAATCAAAATAATGTAATTTATTTACTCGCATGGATATTCTACCATTTGAATAGTCACATGCAATATCAATATCCACTTTCATAATGATGGAATGCATAATGCTAGAATTTCATAACCACATAGTCAAGGCCTTGTACCAAGACTACAAAAAAGATTTCATGAAGGACTTGTTCTAAGACACTAGTTTGTCTCATGAGACCTACAAATGCATCGAGGGGCTATAGCAGGCTCCACTCATCACTTACTAAGTCCAATGCATTCCCCATATGAAAAGATTTAAACATAACATAAACATTTGTATTAAAAATGGCATAGGAAATGTCAATACTTTATCCATAAACCATGAATGGTATGAAATAAGACATTCACAGTCAAACATATCACAAAACCATCAATATAATAAGGATTGTTTGTGTCATAATAAGTCATCTTCAAATAAGCTTTAAATCTATCAATGGATGTTGACATAGATGAAATCAAAACCTTTTTTAGTGAAATATCACTCTCTATTTGGAGATCATTTAAAATTTATTTAATTATAAAAGAAAACATTTATTTTTGGATATATTATTATAAGTTTTTTAGGGAAGCTTTGAGGATGTTATAATGGCAGAGAATAACTGCACCCGCCTTATAAGTTAAAAAAAGACATTCTAACCTTAATTTTGTCAAAAAGGTCATAAAGTACCTTGTTTGGAAAATGACTGAAAGATTCATTTCAAAACATATAAGTTAAAATATGGGTATAAATGACTTTATCACAATGTCTAGTAAACTAAAAAAATGTTTTGAAATACATTTGTAAGAAACATGGATGTGGATGATAAAGAGGTCCCAGCATATACTTAAGTTAAAACAACCTCGGATAATAAAGAGATTATACAATTAACCCCTACCTTGTACTTTTCCTTGGTTGAGGGTAGTTTAAACTCCTGTATAATTCTAAAATAAGTTTTTTTAAATTATACAAGAATAATATAGATTAATATGATATCATATATGATCTTTTAACAATTATTTGTTAATAATATCATAGTATTATCATCGTTTCAGGTGTTAACTGAATCATTTTACTTTATATATTTAGATATGTAAGTAATGTTTGTTATGGATAGGATATATCTTATTCATATTCAGAATTATATTATGTATTTAAACATTATTTTTAATCATATAATGAAAATTAGTCCTGAATGGATACGATGGGGAATGAATCTGTTCGCGTTCGTGGAGATGGTAATTCGTACGTACGCACGAGAGAAATATCATTCTTTTGATTTTAAAATAATACATAATTGGATGGTATATCATATATAAATAATCATTATTATGTTATATTTATTATCTATATTAATTACACATCGTTATTACATCCATCCAAATAACAATGTATTGAATAACAATAACACCACGACGTGGAGACGGTAAGCCGTACGCATGGGCGTATGGTGACATGCCATTCAAAGGATGGATTGAATAATTAATATGGTTATACCATATTTATAATAACATCACAATATATAAAATATACTGGATTTATTATTTTATAATGGAAACACCAATTAATGAGGAAGTGAATGTTGAAAGGAACTTGAAAGAAGTGATTAAATATTTACCTCTTCTCTGGGTTCTTCCTTTTGATTTGATCAAAAGGGCTCCTTAGGTTGGATTTATGACTAAATTAAGGCCTCTAGGACGAATTTATTACATTTGATAGGGTATATTGGCATAGTTTTTCCAATACAAATGTCTTTGATGGTTTGAATTAGAGAGAATGGGAAGTTCCCTTTTATAAGAGGGTGAGGGGTACCTAAGGAAAAGCTAGAAATATTATTTTATAATAAAATCATTTTCAGTTTCTAATGGCTCAAAAATTAATTATTTAAAGGTAAAGGTGGGGATGGGTCGAACACCACTCAACCAATAGGTTTTAGATAGTATTGGGTCACAATATTAACTTTATCTTTTACATTTAACTCTTAGTTAAACAGTTTGACATTTACCACGTCTCTTTGTATTTTTATATTATATGGTTAATATACATACTATAAACTTCCACTTGAACCCCAAATTTTTCATTAATGATACACCTATAATTATATATGTCTTTTTTCCTATCCTTAGATTTTTAGAAATAGAATATCAATTAATAATATAATATTTGTTTTAAAAACTCTTTTTTTCATTTTTGACACTATTTGGTATTTTGTTTTTTTCTAAATTTATTACTTCATTATTACTTAGAAATAAATTCATCTAACCAAACCTAACATGTCATATTAACCTATAAAATTATTGGAATTCATAAAAAGTCTCAAATAACATTTATTTTGATATTTATAATATCCGTTATTTTAATATTTCATTAATTAGGTAATTACTCCATCATCATTGTGTCATAATTAAATTAAATTATTTAATTTATAAAAAATATAAATAAAATTCCATTATGTAGGAAATATTTTTATATTTTTAATGAAAATTTATAGTCTACTTTTTCTTATGTGTATCCCTATATTAAATTTTTTTTTGTTATTAAACATTGAATTTAACACTTTTTACTCTTCTTTGAATTAAAAAATAATAAATGTCCTAATCTAATATAAGTGGACCAAAGTGGTTAATATTTTATTCATAAGGATTTTTTTGGTCGAATTATACTTATCCAATGAAATTAGGACATGTGTTAGGGTAATAATAATATCATTTTTACCCTTAATTACCTTTTTTACTTTTAACCGTTGTAAATACAAGTTAAAAAGTAACTATTCACCAAAAAATATTTTCATCTTGTTGAACAAAATTTTACTTATTGATATCAACCATGCCTCTAGGATTTTTTAAATTCAACTCATTGAAGTGGTAAATTTATGTTTTATCTAAATTTACAAATGCTCCTAGGAGGTGGGTAAAAGACGGTGAGAAGTTCAATAAAATTTTATATATCTAATATTATTACAAAATGACTCTAATGAATTACATTGAACATATATAGTTATTATATATCTATTTTTACCTAAAATAAATTCAAATAAAATAAATAATTATTTAAATAAAAAATTCGGTTTTAAACTAGAACTCTGTGTTTTTCACTATTCATCAAAAATTGAAAGTTTTCAGAAAAATACCAAAAATTCACGCTAAGCTAATTTCGATAATATGATTCCAAAAATAAAGTCCATTTTGAATGATAAAATTTATAATATTTTAAAAAGTGGTTATTACTATTCATAACGGCCAGTTTGATTGGTTGTGGTGTGTTAGAACTCGAAATTTCTTACAAAAAAGACTATTGTATTATTCAAAGAGAAGGGTATTGTGGAAGATTGTGGTGTTACAAAGGCTCCCAGATTCTAGATTCTGACGACAAGGAAGTTACCCCAAAAAACTCAACATGAACGAAGCGGCGGAGGGTTCAAGACTTTTTTGTTTGGCATGTGCCCTCTGCGTTAGCATCATAACAAGCGAGAGATTATTCAATTCATTAAAGATAAAATTTAATAAAAAAAATATACCACCTACCCTCGATATTGTTTGAGATGATGCAGTGGTGGAAGGAGGATCAATGCTTGACAAATCCCCATGCGTTCATAATTCCCCATTTGAATCCTCCTACATTATTGTCTAACCATCAGTTCTAATCGATGGAAGGCATCATGTCACTTCGGCAAAGGTTCTTCGCATCATTCAAAAAAACCAAACCTCGAGCCTCGCATAAATAGAGGGGTAATGGGTGAGTATTGCACCAAGAAATTAATGAGGTTCATTAATTAATGAACTTCTTAATTCACAATAGTGTAGTTAGAAAATACAAGATTCAAGCCATTAAATGGATTGAAAAGTCATGGGTTCTGCCACCGCCGCTCAACAGTTACAGAAAACAAATAAAATAACTCTGTTAAGTTATATTATTAATTTTTTGTAAGGTCCAAAATTTATATGTTTCTCCCATCTTACTGTGGTCGATGTGAAGCCTCCCTTAAGCGAATCTATATATAGTAGATTCAACGGTGCTCTTAGATTTTATTTTTGATCACCAATTCCAAAGTTATAAAAAGCTACTCCTATGTTTACAGAATGTACTATAAAAAAGGTCAAAATTCCATTTCGGGCACCCTGAGACTTAGAATAAAAACAATTACATTGAATAATCCCAAATAATCCAAACGAATTCCATTCTGCTTCCCCTGACTCATAATAATCCCAAATAATTGAAAAAAAATTCATGGAAATTCCAGGCCTTTACATTCTCCGCACCTTAGTTCTTTTCATCCCCAAAATAAAAAAAATAGTGAAACAAATGGGGGTACCGAGCATGTATCTGCGCCTCCCTCTCCCATGTGATCTCTTAGATATTATCGTGATTCCAACTAACATGCACCAGATGAATCAACCACCCATGAATTTCATGCTCGTATCGATCCTCTATCTTAACTGAGAACTCCGAAAATGACACCCCATCGTTGATGTCCAACTCACCCCAGTTGATAACATGTGATGGATCATGTACATATCTCCTTAGCTGGGACACATGGAATACATTATGCACCTGGTGTATCTATGGGGGAAGAGATAGATAGTACGCCACCTCTCCTACTCTGATGGGGATCTAAAAGAGTCTAATAAACCCCGTAGACAGCATGCCACCCCATCCAAACCTTTGTAATCCTCGTCGGGGTGAGACCCGTTGGAAGACATGGTCTCCCTTTTCAAACTCCAAGGGTCCCCAACTCTTATCGGCATAAGACTTCTGCCAGTTTTTAGAGTCTTCATCTCCTCCTGGATGACCAATAACTTCTTTGTGGTATTCTGTACAATCTTTATTCACATAAGTGTTGACTCCCCTGGGTCTGTCCAACAAATAGGTGATCTACATGGGTGTACATACAAGGAATGAAACGGAGCCGTGAAGATGGTGGAGTGATAAATGTTCTTGTATGCGAACTCCACTTGGGGTAGGTGGTCCTCCCAACTCCAGATAAAAAAGATTACACAAGAACAAAGCATTTCCTCAAGTGTCTGTATGGTCCACTCCACCTGACCATCTATATGAGGATGGAAGGTGGTGCATAAGCGTAGCTGAGTCCTGAACGCCTTATGAAATCCCTTCCACAAAAGGGATTCAAAACAGTAATAGTGATCTATGTCGATGGCCAATGTAACTCCATGGAGTCATACAATCATTTAATCATTGAGACGTCCCAATATATCTACTGATCTATTCTCTCATATGGGTAGGAAGTGGGTTGACTTGGTGAGTCAGTCAACAATCACTAATATGGAATCATGGTCCCTAGATGTATGTGGTAGCCTTATCCTGAAGGCCATGGGGATACAATCCCAATTCCACTCTGGTACCTCAAGTGGCTGAGGTGAGTCAGTTGGTACCTGATTCTCGGTCATCACTTGCTAATAAGTGAGGCATCAGAATACAAACTATGTCACTGCTTTCTTCATCCCTTTCCATAGGTACAGACACTGGTGGTCCTGGTACATCATCGCCACTATAAGATGTACCTCTAAAGAGGACTATGGAACCACATAAACACCTCCTCTCATAGAATCATAGGTATGATGGTGTATTCTTTGAAAATTAATACATGCTCCCCACCTTCAAAAAATCCTTCAGGAACATGTCCTGAGGATATCTAAGCACGTCGAGCCTCACAGTCAACCTCCCAAGTTGTGCCTCCCAAGGTAGTTGAAGGAGTGGGGGAGTAACTGTCATAAAATGGAAGTAAGCTTCTCCATATCTATCCACAAGGTATATCTACAATGCGGATAGCTGCTCTGTCACCTCACTCGGCATCTATAGACCAGACATCATGTTGAGTGCATCTACTACTACGTTTCCATTCCCATGAGTGTAGACTATCTCAAATTCATTATCCCAGAGGAACTCCAATTATCACCACTGTGTCAGGTTGATGTACTTCTATGAGAAGATACTCTTGAGACTCTTGTGATCAGTGTAAATAGAAAACATTTCCCCAACATGTAGTGCCGCAACATCTTCAGTACAAAGACATTGTTTCTCACTCCATGTCATAGGTAGCATATTTTTGATTGTCCGGTCTCAAATACCATGAGCCGTATGAGATCTGTAACACCCCAAAATTTTATGAGAAATATTATTTATAATTTCTTTGATATCTTCTATTGTACTCTATAACAATATTAGCTTGCAGAATACACAACAATATACTTGGCTTGTGTTACACGCAAGAGCGGCCTTCCTCGATATCTTGCGTGGTACGCAATACCGATATTCACTAAACAATTATCTATTATAATATTGTTATGAACTAGACATTATGAATATTATTAACATAATTTTGAATTTTATAACATTATAATTCATCTTACACATTTTTTAGATCTTGGTTTGAGAATAAAATCACTTTTTCATATAAAAGATGTATTTTTTAAAAAAATCAGTTTTCCAGCATTTTGATGGCACAACCATTTTAAATATAATTTTTGACAAGTTTATAAGTTAAATATGAAAAAATAAACTAATTATTTTTGAATCATTATATAAAAATTTACATAGGATAAAATTTTCATATTTTTATAATAACTTTAAAATATTGATGAATTGTAAAAAGACGCTAAATTTTACTTAAAAGAAACTTTTTCATCAAGATTATTTATATTGTTAAATTATAATATTGAATGGTTTTAAATTATATAAATAGATTATATTGTTTCCATTTAATATAATTTATGTCATTATCATTAATGTTTCATTGAATTCATAGGTAAAAACATTTCAATCTATTGAATTGTTCCAAATAAAAACCTGTTTTCTTGACAACAGGATTAATTTTAAATTAGTTACTGCATCTTCTATGTTTTGAATTTGAAAAAATGGAGTCCATATTTGGAATTTGTAGGTCCAAATTATGTTAATAGAGTACTTTTATTTTTGGCCATTATGAATAGTAACTACGATATATTTCATTTACCATAGTTAAAGGTAAATCGGGTAATTAAGGGTAAAAATAATATTAAAAATTTACCCTAACACTTTTCTTAATATAATTGGATGATTAAATTTCTTCCTAAAATATACTTGGGTTGAAATGTTATCTATTGTGTGTCAATTGGATGAGATTAATACCTTTAATTTATTTTATTTAAAAGAAAGTGAAATATGTCTCACTCAAACTTTGATAATTAAATTAGTTTTAATATAAGTTTAAATGGAATATAAATTCAATTATACATACTCATTTGAAAGATAAAATGTTTTTCTTTCTCATGGTAATTTATTTATAATATTTAATAAATATATAATTACCTTAATCTCTTATATATTAATGATGCATAATTTATTTATTTAGTGAAAAATCAATGGTATAGTTTTTATTAAAATAATAATACCCATCAAAAGACTAATATACATAACAAAAAGATATTGGTAGAGTATATATACACCAAAATCATATGATTGTCGACTTTAGGTCCATTTTTAGCCTTTTAAAATAGATTATGACATTTATATTTTTTTATTTTAAATGATGTCAAAGTTGTCACCTTCATAATTTAAAAAACAAAACATTTTAAAAGTATGGTGTTTTATAATATAAATTCGACAAAAAAGTATTCTTATGAAATATATTAGATCCATATTTATAATATTATTTTATTTATATTTTTTATGAAAAAATAAGTATATTAAATAATTATAAAAAAATGATATAGTAATTATTTTATTAAGATAAATATCAAATAAATGGTTTTAAAAATATTAAAATAATTATCATATGAACTAATTAATATGCTCCACGAATATTTGATATTTTTATAAAATTTTAGGAATCTATTAAATATTTTGGTTCAAATCAATCTTCTGTTTGGATTTTATTTAAATTCTAATAAATGAATAGTGTGAAAATTGATACTATCAATATTTTATAAAAATAACATATTATTAAGTAGTTTAAAATACACAAAAAAATTAAAAATTAGAAATTGAAATTTATACGAACAACCAATTCATAAAGTATACAATTGTGGACAATTAACAATACATAAGTATGTATTGATAACAATTTAAAATTTATAAAATTATTACAACAAAAAAAATTAAATAGATTTAATAAGGATAAATCAAAATGACAAGGTTTAAAATAAAATGAAAACATGACTAAATTTGATTGATTTATGATGTTACAACCATATATTATCTTATATTTTATGTTTAGTAACATTGGAATTTTCTATGTGGGGTTTGAGTTTATTATAAAATTATATTTTGGAGGTTTCTAAAAGTGACCCTCTCCTCTCCTATAAATGGCCACCTCCTCCTTCACCTCTTCACATCATTTTGAGCTTTAAACTCAGCCAATACCTTCCCATTTACCTTATAAACTAATCTTGCAACATAATATAGGTCTTTTTCTTCTTCAAGGACTAAATTTAGTTCCCTAATAGGAGTTTTAGAAGAGACGCGTCGAAGAAGAGGTAATATCCTTTACCGATTCTTTCAAATTTATTTCTTCTTCTACTTCCTATATATGGTTTGTTTCTTTATTTAGTAATAAATCCTGTATCAATTGTATACTGATATGTTATTATGAATGTGAAACAACCATATTTCATCTTCTATCCATCCTACAAATAATGAAATCATCGTATGTGTGTACGTACGGCTTACCATCTCCATGCCGTAGTGTAATCTATTTTTCCACCACCATCTTACTTGGATGGGTATAATGGTGGAAATAATAACTATATATGATTATTATACCATTATACTAATTATTATATATTATATCATCCACTCCAATTCCATTCAAGAATTATGGGAGTGATATCATCACACGTGCGTATGTACGGATTACCGTCTCCACGACGTGATGAGATTCATTCTCCATGTTAACCATTTCAAAATGATTATAAAGTATATATAATGAATAATAATGAGATACATGACATAATAATGTTATAGAATTTATGTTTATATATATATATCATCTACTTACTTCTATTCAATTCAATAATGAAAACAACGTTCATGCATACGTACAACCTACCATCTCCATGAACGGTGTATTTCATTTCATTTATCTATCTATTATATATATATATTGAATATATTGATATATAAATCATGATTTACATTTTGTATGTTATAAAATCGTGATATAAGTAATAATATCAAGAACAAAAAGTCTAAACATGTACGATAAATGAAACGATTATTACCCAAAATGTTGCTTCAACATGGAATTGACAAATGAAAGAGTAATATAAAGTAATAAGTGAATCATATATGATATCATAAAAATTACTATGATTCTTGAATAAGTCAATTACATGAGTTAAATCATTATAAAGGAGGTTAAGACACATAAAAAAGAAATTAGACATATAGTAGGTGATTATTTCGTCTCACTTTTATTTCTGTGAGACATATGCCTTAATCACCATATATTTCTTTTATATGGTGTTTATGATTCCCATAAATGATTAATGATTTTTATTACGATTGATGTGATATTTAAATATGCATATAATTTTCTTTATTTTATGACATGTATGATTCCTATGATCATAAATGGTGAGGGGTAACTTTGCCAATCTTGTTTCTATCTAAGATTGTTTATTCTTAAGTATTTATTGGGGTTATATTTATCATCGAGGTCCATGTCTTCTAAAAATATTTTCATAAATTGTTTAATATTATTCCATGTATTTTTACAGTCATTTTTACCAATTTTTGACTTTTACCACATGGTATGGAATGAATCTTCCTTTTGTTTACGATACAAGGTACTTTTTGACTTTTCCGGTAAAAGTATGGGGAGAATGTTTTTTTAAATTACACGGAATGAATGAATTTTTACGGTTTCATAACAAAAAAATTTCATGAAGTTTATTCTACGTGATTTCATGATTATTTTCAACAAAATTCTATTCTTTAAAATTTTCACAGCATTTTGAGAAAGAAAATGATTTTAAATAAAAGGGATATTTTTCTCAAGAATTCATTTGAAGTGTTTTATCAAAACTATTTTCCATCTAAGAAGACAATATTTAATATGTACATTTTTCATTTGTATTGTCCCTATTATTTAAATGGTTTTATTTTGTTTATGATGATGTTATATTCAATGTTTAATATGGATTATGATGGGATGATGTATATGAAACCCATTTTATTCATTGGGTTATGATGAATGGTTTATGTTTATTTTATAGAACATGAAAGAATGATTTCATTATGAGATTTGTGGGACCTATATCTCTCTCTAATGCATTGGTCAATGATTTATATCTTATGAGATAGACATCGCTGGAACATAAAGTAAATCGATTTCAGTAATATAGGACTGGAACGTCAAGTAAACCTGGTTCAGTAATGGACTTTGTCCACTATGATGGTCTTGGTAGCAATGCCTTGGCCACTATGGAAATCGTATCATATTTTTAATGGTTTTAAACAATTACATGTTTTATCCCCATGCTATTTTATTATGATTAATTATTTTTAATGATCTATGCCTTATGTATTGCCATGATTAATTTCACAACTCAAGATTTTGATGTTTAAACTTTATGTTCATGTTATTCTATTCAAATGTGTGTGGTTTGTTTTATTTTCTCCATTCTTACACTTATTGTGAATTTGAGATTACCCTTTATTTGTTTTTTCCTAGGATTTAAAGAAGGGTTTTAGGTAAGAAAATAAAAGGGGAAGATCTATATGGGAGATGTGAGAGATCTTTCACCATGATTAGAAGATTATGTTCCAAGTTTCCAAAGACACTAAAATAATATAGTCTTTGGGTGTCTGTATTTGTTATGTATTATGTATTATACAAAAGTAATGTAATGTCCATGTATTTCAAACATGGGTTTGTTATCGTTGTTATTAGAGAAAAGGTTTACTTAACCTTTGGAAACATGGATGTGAAATCATTGGTGGGATCTCTAGAAATATATTTAAGGAATGTCTAGGGATGTTTGTAAGGTTAAGTATAAATTATCGGTTACAATCCTAGAATTACGATAATAATTATGAATAACCTAGGATTAAACATAAGATGTTCAATATTGAACGTACCCCCCTTGATTATGTTGTTTTTCGAGTATTATTTTTGCCTCTCCCACTATTCTTTTTGTGTTTTAGAAAATGGATGGAAACAGGAAAATTAAAGTTAATGGCGAATATGATATGCAATGGAATAATATTCTTCTTGAGAAACAAAATGAATTGATATTTGAAAGTCCAAGTATCTTTATTTTTCCTAATAAAAAATCTCGTAATATGATCAATAATATCAACTTTGGTAAGTTTCTTGACTCACATAATTAGAGAAAGATGGTGTTTCATGATGAGCATAGAGGAAATAATGTTCAATTTATATAATTTAAATCATGTGGGAAGTGGAATCAGGGAAATGTTTCAAAGGAATAGGAAGATGCTTTGGGTGTGGGAATGAAGGACATAAACCCTGAAATTACAAAGGAAATGATTCGGTTAACACCATGAACAAAGATAATGGTATTGCTAAGACGTCAACAATAGTTAAATGTTTAAAATATGGAATGTACAAGCATTATGAAAACCAAATCCCTAAGGTAAAATCTCATGAAGATAGTCAACATGGTCATATGGGTATTATTTAGGTTGATGATGATGAAGAGACTAAAAATGATAAATGATATGAAAGAAGTGCTGATGAATAAAATGATGACGCTTGGTCAATGGTTTAAGAAGGTAGTGGAATGATTGTATGTTTATCTAGAGTAATATTATACAGGTAATTTAATGGTACTATAGAATAAAGAAACATCTAAGGATTGTTACGCTAATGTTTTTCCTAATGTATTTGAATGTATATGTTGAATGCTACTGGTAACCATGAAAGGTTATTTAGATATTTTTGGAAAGTAGATGATATTGAGAAAAATGAAGATATATGGAGAAAATTAGATGTTTGATAGTATTAAGGAGCTCATGACTGGTATAAGCATAAAGTGATATCATGGTTTGTGTATATAGGTTGTTTTTGGGATTTTGGTATGTGGAAAGAGTTAAATTTTGATGGAATTCATGTTTACACTAAGGTTCTATGGTAACTCATGTTTCATGAAAATACATGATCGAGGTATTCACATGTTTGGAATGTGACCAACAAGATATATCTTATGATGTACGGGTGGTAAATGATGGTATTCACCAGCTCGGTAGATGACCATTATAGTAATCATTTTCTTTATACAATGAGAATGGAAGGAAGTATTTTCGATAATAATAAATGTTGGAATTGAATATGTTGGACATCAGATAGAATTTTTTAAGGAAAAAACTTTTTTCTAAAATATTATAACAGTATAGTTTTAGAAAAAGGAAAATCTCGAGGACAGGTGAAAACCCATCGTGTCAGACAATGATATGGGATTGAACCAAAACTGATGTGCGATTGGCCTTTATCACATACCACTGGTCAACATGAAGACCATGGTTAGTAGAAATTAGTTTTATTTTATTAAGTGGTTTGATAGATGAAGTAGAAGTCTATTTTTGGAATCATATACAGTTAATCTCACCATAGATGGACTTATTCATTTTTGATTACCTGTGAAATTTCATTGATTCTATCACATGATCTTCTAACACATCAAGATTGAAAAATGAAACTTCATTTATTTAACAAAGAGATGGGGTGTAAATTGTTCAAGGTACGGACAAAAGTGAGATTGTACCAAAATCATGTAAGTATTTATTCTCATTCAAAATTATTAAATTATGGGGAACAGATCTTGAAAACCAAAATGTTATCCTAGTACCTTCTTATTTGATGAATCATATGGTACCTAAAATCATAAAAAATTTATGGATTTGTGATTGTGGTATTTTTCATATCCATGTTATTTACCACTCTCTATCAGAAATTGATGGTAACATTTCTCACCCATACCCATGTTTTCACCTATGTTCTCTTATATGGAAACCCAATGATGAGTTAATTTGGGTAACCATTATATTTCATTATTTACTTTATAAAATTAATTTTTAGTATTCCTTTTTACAATGTGGGTTTTTATGAATGAAACATTAAATTAGTAAACCATTTATAGCCCCGAAGAATTTCAAGGGAGAAGTTCATTTTAAGTGGGGTACAATATAACACCGAAATATTTTATGAGAAATATTCATTATAATTTATTTGATATCTTCTATTGTATGCTACACCAATATTATCTTGTATTATACACAACAATACACTTGGATTGTGTTACACGCAAGAGCGACCTTCCTCGATAGCTTGGGTGGTACGCAATACTGAGTTTCACTAGACAATGATATATTATAATACTATTATGAACTAGATGATATGAACAATATTAACCGCATTTTTAATTTTATAACATTATAATTAATCTTACACATTTTCTATAAGATGGTATGAGAATAAAATCAATTTTTCATATAAAGGAAGTATTTTTAAAAAAAACTTGTTTTATGCCTTTTGATGGGGAATACATTTTAAATCTATTTTTTACAAGTTTATAAGTTCAATTTGAAAAAATAATCTAATTATTTTGAATCTGGACATAAAAATTTATTTTGGATAAATGTTTCAAATTTTTATGATAACTTTCATATTTTGATGAATATTAAAAATACACTAAATTTTACTTAAAAAAACATTTTTCATCGAGATAATTTATATGGTTAAATTATAATATTAAATGGTTTTAATGTATAAATAGAATATATTTTTACCATTTAATATCATGTATGTCATTATCATTAACTTTTCATTGAATGCATAGGTAAAACATTTCAATCTTTTGCAATGTTTTAAATAATAACCCGCTTTTTTCGACGATGGGATTAATTTTAAATTAATTACTGCATCTTCTGTGTATTGAATTGGAAAAAATAGATTCCTTATTTTGAATTTGTAGGTCCAAATTTTGTCAATATGCTACTTTTATTTTTTTCCATTATGAATAGTAACTACAGTAAATTTTATTTACCATAGTTAAAAGTAAATCGGGTAAGTAAGGGTAAAAATAATATTATAAAATTACCCTAACACTTGTGTTAATAATATTGGATGATTATATTTCGTCCTAAAATATAATTGGGTTGAAATTTTGTCTATTGGAACCCACTTCGATGAGATTAAGACCACTAATTTATTTTATTTAAAGGAAAGTGAAATATGTTTCACTCAAACATGATTAATTAAATTATTTTTAATATAAGGTTAAACAAAATATAAATGAGATTATAAATAATCATTTGAAAAATAAAATGTTTTTATTTATCATGTAAATTTACAATTAATTTTTTAGAAATCTATAATTACATTAATAACATATGCATTGATGATGCAAAAATTATTTATTTAGTGAAAAATCCAAAATATAGTTTTTATTAAAATATTAATACCCATCAAAATACCCAAAAACATGACCCAAACTTATTGTTAGAGTATTTATACACCAAAATCATCCAAATGTAGACTTTTGGACCATTTGTATCCTTATAAAACAAATTATGAAATTTATATTATATTATTTTAAATGATGTCATATTTTTCACCTTCATAATTTAATAAACATGACATTTTAAAAGTTGGGTGTTTTAGAAGATAAATTATACTAAAAGTAATATTATGAAATATATTATATTTAAATTTATCATAGTATTTTAGTTTTAATTTTGATGAAACAAATATGTATATTAAATAAATATAAAAAAATGTTGTAATAATTATATTATTAATAAAAATATCAGATAAATGGTTTTAAAAATATTAAAATAAATATCATATGAACTAATTAATGTGTTACACGAATTTCATTGATGAATATGACATGTTAGGAATCTATTAAATAATTTTTTTCTACTCTATCATCTGTTTATATTTTATTTAAATTCAAATAAATGAATAGTGTCAAAATTGACACTATTGATATTTTATAAAAATAATGTATTACTAAAGAGTTTAAAAATAACAAAAATATTTATAAATTAAAATTTGAAATTTACAAGGTCTAAAATGTTATAAAGTATCCAATTGTGTAAAATTAAGAACACATAAGTATGTATTAATAGCCATTTAAAATTTAGAATATTATTAACACAAATAAAAATAAATAGATTAAATAAAGATAAATCAAAATGATAAGGTTTAAAATAAAATCAAAACATGTGTAAATTTAATTGGTTGATGAGTTTACAACCCTATAATGTCTCATATTCAAATTTTACTCACTTTTGGTGTTTTTATGTGGGGTTTGAGTTTATTATAAATTATTATTTTGGAGGATTCCAAAAGTGCCCCTCTCCTCTCATATAAAAGGTTACCTCCTCCCTCTCCACTTCACAACATTTAGAGCTTTTAAGACTCATCCCAAAGCTAAACATTTCCCTTTTAAAATGATCTAGTAACATTCTATAGGTCCTGGTATTCCTCAAAGACCAACGTTAGTGCCCTAAGAAGTGGTTTAGGAGAGGCGCCTCAGAGAAGAGTTAATATCCTTTACCGATTATTTCAAACTTATTTCATCTTCTAATTACATTTGTTTCATTATTATGTAATAACTCCAGCATCAATTGTATAATGATATATTATTATGAATATGAAACAACCATATTTCACCTTCTATCTAGCCTATGAAAAATAAAATCATCGGGCGTGCATACGTATGGCTTACCGTCTCCACGCCGTGGTGTAATCTTTTTTTCCACCACCACCTTAATTGGATAGGTATAATGCTGGAAATAATAACTATATATGATTATTATAACATTAAAATAATTCTGAGATATTATATCATCCACTCAAATTCCATTCAATAATTATGGTAATGATATCATCGCTCGTGCGTATGTATGGATTACCGTCTCCACGATGTGATGAGATTTATTATCCATGTTAACCATTCAAGAATGATTATTAAGTATATAAATTGAATAATAATGATATATAAGAAATAATAATGCCACTAAATTTATATATATATATATATATCATTTACTTACTTCTATTCAAGTCAATAAGGAAAGGAAAACAACGTTCATGCATATGTACGACCTACCGTCTCCATGAACGGTATATTTAATTTCATTTATATATATATTATATATATATAATGAATACATATAAATTTTTTAAATCATTTTATACATTCTGGATATATGAAAATCATGATAAGAGTAAAAATATCAAGAATAAAAAGCCCAAACACGTACAATAAATGAAACGACTATTACCCAAAATGTTGCTTCAACATGGAATTGACAAATTAATGGGTATTATAAAGTTGTAAGTGAATCATATATTATATCATAAAAATGACTATTATTATTGAATAAGTCAATGACATTATTTAAATCATTATACAGGAGCTTCAGACACATAAGGAAGAAATCAGACCTAAGGTAAGGGATTCTTTCTCTCACTTTTATTTATGTGAGTCATATGCCTTAATCACCATCTATTAATTTTGTATGGTGTTTATGCTTCCGATGAATGTTTTATGATTTTTATTATTAAGGATATTATATTTACATATTCATGTAATTTTCTTTATTTTATGAAACATATGATTCCACCGATCATAAATAATGAGGGGTAACTTTTCCAATCTCATTTCTATCTGAGATTGTATATTCGTAAGTATTTAATGGGGTTATATTTATCATCCATGTCAATGACTTCTAAAACTATTTTCATAAAATTTTTACTATTATTCCATGTATGTTTAAAGTCATTTTTCCCTTTTTTAACTTTTACCACATGGTATGGATGGAATCATTGTTCTGTTTACCATACGAGGTACTTTTTGACTTTTCCAGTAAGAGTCCGAGGAGAATGCTTTTTTTTTATCTTATACAGCATGAACACATTTTTACAATTTTATAACACCTTATTTATATGAATCTTATTCTACAAGATTTAATGATTATTTTCAACAAAATTCTTTTCTTTTAAAATTTCATGACATTTTGTGAAAAGAAAATTATTTTCAAGAAGAAAGGATCTTTTCTTAGAGATTTAATTTAAAGTGTTTTATCAAAACTATTTTTTATATAAAATGACATTAATTAATATGGATATGTTTCATGTATAATTTACCAATTATTTATATGTTTTTATTTTGTTTATGGTGAAATTATATCCATTGTTTTATATGGATTATGATGGGTTGATGTATATGAAACCATTTTAATTCATTCATTTATGATGAATGATTTATGTTTATTTTGTGGCACATGAAAGAATGATTTCATTATGAGATGCATGGAACCTATATCTCCCTTCAATGTGTTGGGTAATTATTTATATCTCACGAGATAGACATGGATAGAATGAAAAGTAAATCCGGTTCAGTAATATAGGTCTAGAATGGCACGTAATCCCAGTTCAGTAATGTACTTTGTCCACTATAGTGGTCTTGGAAGCAATGCCTTGTCTACTATAGAAATATTATCATGTTCTTAATGGTTTTCTGCAGTTACATGTTTTATCCCCCATGCTATTTTAACATGATTAATGTTCTTTAATGATTTATTCCTTACGTACTGCCAGGATTTATTTCACAACTCAAGCATTTGATGTTTAAACGTTAGGTTCTTGGTTTTATGTTCAAATGTGTATGGTTTGTTTTATTATCTACATGATTACCCTTACTAAGCATTTGAGCTCACCCTTTATATGTTTTTTCCCAGGATTTAAATAAGGGGTTTAGGTAAGAAAGAAAAAGTGGAAGATCATTATGGGAGACGTTAAATATCTTTCAACATGATTAGAAGATTATGTTCTAAGTTTCCAAAGACACGAAACTAATACAGTAATTGGGCATCTGTTTTTATTATGTATTAAGTATTCCTCAAAAGTAATGTATTTTCCATGTACACCATTCTTGGGTCTGTTATATGGATCACATATTGTTCCTGTATATGAAAAAACCCTGTCTGGTCCCTGATACATCATAGTAGACTACATACCAAATACCCTCTGCTAGTAGCCTCAAGATGGGGGCACTCTTCAACCTATGACTCAACACATAAAAACTCCATTGGAAATTTTCTATCCACAATAAAGGATGCACCTTCTTCATCAAGTAAAACAAAGGTTCCACTAACCTAGCGAAGTCAGGCACATATCTATGGTACAACCCAACAAAACCCATAATACTCCTCACCTCAGTCATACTTTTGGGTGGCTCCCAAATATACACAGCATCTATGTTCTCCAAATCCACTATGACTCTATCCTCCAAGACATGCCCCAAAAAGGGGACCTCCTGTAACTAGAACTAGCACTTTGAGAACAATGCATAAATATTGTTCTTTCAGAGTGTATTGAGAACACTCTATAGGTGTGTGGCATGATCCTCCTCCGACATCGAGTATATCAAGATGTATTCAATGAAGACCACCATGAAGTGATCAATGTATAGCTAGAAGATCCTATTCATGATCCCCATGAACACTGTTGGAGAGTTGTTCATGAAAAAAGGCATCAACATGAACTCATAATGGCCATACCATCATATTAATGTTGTATTCAGTAGGTCCTCGTCCCGTACCCTGAGCTAGTGATTGCTTGGCCTGGTCTGAAGTCTATTTCGAAAACCAACAATCTCCCTTCAGCTGGTCGAAGAGATCATCGATCCTCGACAGAGGATACATGTTCTTCACGGTCACCTGGTTCACAAACCGATAGTACACACAAATCCTTAAAAACCCATATGCCTTCTTGGCGAATAAGATCAGAGATGCCCAAGGAGAAACACTAAGCCTTGTGAACCCCTTTCTCTGCAAGTCCACCAACTATACCCTCTACTGTCGAAGCTCCATGGGAGTCATCCGATATGCTGGTGTAGATATCATAGACGTCTTTGGGTACAAGGTAATATGAAAGTCTACCTATCTGTGTGGAGGTATTATGTAACATTATCAGTGAAGACATCATCATACTTGTCCACCACTACAGGATAGCTCAGAACTCCTCACGTCATATACTCCAAGGGTGAGGCTAGCCAACTAATGATTAATCGGTTCCACCCTCTTCTGAGATAATACATCTTGTGCTGTAAAATTTACGTCCTCACCGGTGAAGGTAAATTTGATCCCATCCTCATGGACACACCACACAATGCGCCTAAAATAGTTGGTCTATGCATGGACTGTGGATAGCCAGTCCATACCCAATATGACGTCATAAGGCCTTGTCGTTGCTTTTAGGAGATCTCAGCCAAAGATCTCGCCTACTAGAGTGAGCTCACACTGCCTAAACTAGTGTGTATTCATCAAATCGTCTCCCATAGGAGTCTCCAATCATAAGGATAGAGCCTATGGCTACATCAGAATATTCGAGCTCCCAATGAGTGTCGGGGTAATGAAATATTGACTGGATCCTGTGTCTATAAGTACTACAGTTTGGGAGATATAGACATATATCATACCTCATGTAATCTCTAGAGAACCATTGTCGTAGGCCTCTGCTTCCAGTAGTTGTGCTTTCCCTTGTCCTCCTTCTACCTATGGTAGGGGAGGGCAACCTGATGGTGGTTAAAGAAGAACTTCAAATTGCTTCCCACCACCTGTTGCGCGACCTTCTCCTCTTTTATGTCTGCCGCCTTGAATTCCACCTCGCTCGAATCTATGCCTCTGCCTCAGTGGTCCCTTGACCATCTGCTGATCCTCAGTATGGTGGGTTAGGTATTCATGAGCCATGTAGCCTTTCCCGCTAAATGTGAATCCCACTCTACCTCCAAACTGACTGCCTCTACCTCGCAACCTCTACACCTCCGACCATGCATCTCGGGGTCATCCACTGGAGGGTCTGGCCTACTTATACCTCTATGTAATATTCCTACTACCATTTATTGATGAATTGGCTACATATCATCCTTTGGTGGCTCTCATCATCGGTGCCTACTCAACGAAGAAGACCTCCTCCAACAATGCTCTCTTGAGAACTCCAGCCTGTGTCGGGAAATTTAGTGATTCCATCAACACTCTGATCTCATGTCAGTGACCATACTCAATACTTCATGCCTTGAAGAAGGGGTCTTGTAACATGTCAGTGGAGTAGTTTGAGAGGTTAGTGAATCTATCTGAGTAATAGGATACTATTAGGCTGCCCGGTTGTAAGTGAAACATCTCTTGAATACGCACAGAGTGTAGTGTTTCCGGGATGAACTCATCTACAATGAGGCTCTCAACCTCCATCCAGGTGAGGGTCACCTCATTACGTAACTGGAGCATTAGGCTCCACGAAATTCCTGTTGTGCCTGGGAAAATACTAGAAGCTAGGATCACTGTCTACTATAGTGGTGTCCCAACTAGGTAGAAAATATCTACCACAGCCTCCAGCCAGTCGCCAGCTACCTAGGGATCTTTCTCACCTCGAATCCTCAGAGGCCTCTACCACTGGAACTCATGAAACACAATTAGTTGGTGTGCACCATCCACTAGTGGGGTTGGTGGAAATTGTTTCCCAATATGTGGTGGTGCTGCTGGTGCACCACCCGAAGGTGCAAATATTATAAGAGGTCCCTACACCGATGACTCATCACTCAGAGGGTTGTCAATGTGTACTATGTTGGGAATCCTAGTTGGATATCTATGCGGAGGAATCCTGAAAAGAAATAGGTACACCATGGTCAATAAGAAATACCAGGTGAGCTAACTCAAATGAGATAAAAATAATAACATTTCAAAAACTCACACGCAATCAGTTTTATCATGCATTGAGTAAGAACTCGGAAATCAGGGTCCTTTTGTATTGATACGTTGACCTCCACACCAATACTGGACTCCCTGAACTCAAAACCATACTCAAAACACTTAAAACTATTTCTCCATTAAAAATATCAGAGCCATATTTCTTCAGTAGAACTGAATCCTTTAATACCACTTTGTCATGACCCGTCCCTCAAGGCCTATTCCATGACAACACCAAGCCCACCATCTATAGTATAGGGGTTGGAAACTAGAACTGGAAAGGAATATCCCTAAAATGGGAAGACATTTCCTTTAAATTTGTACAAACACACAACCCACAAACACAACAAGTCAAACCATGATGTAAGATACGGTAGTGGAAGTGTGTACTGAATGTAAAGGGGACAGAATATAAGACCAACTGAAAAGATACAACAATAACTAAAAATAGAAATTAGCTCCTAAGATCATCAATCGAGGATCCTACCTAATATGTATGTATAGCCCATCTCTACAACTCTATACTTCAACTTTCACTGCCATCCACCATCAGGTCCAAGCTTCTGAAGTCTCTGTCAAGGATGCCCATTGTCTGTACAAGACACAACAAGGTGCAGGAAATGCCTATACAGTGGTGATTATAACAATACCTAGTAATAACCCAGAGCCCCATGAAGGTCTCTAAAATTTTTAGAAAATAAAACCACAAATCATGATCTCAATTAGAATGCACAAAGCAAAAGACTCAACTCCGGAACCAGATATAACAAATGTATAAAAGTATAGATGAATATCCCTAAAGTATGATCATATTATTCTATCAAGAGGCATTGTTGCTGACCATACAGAGTTTGACCCACATAGGATCGATTGTACTAACCCCCGCTGACCCACAAAGGATCCAAACTGCCCATGATCGATTAGTACTTACTTATTCTATCCCACAAGGGATCTAACCTGCCTAGGATCGATAGGTAATAATCCCTAAAATACCCATAATGGATCTGACCCACAATGGATTGGTATGGCGTTGATCAAAGATGATCCTCTTTAAGGATGGTCTCATTGGGTCTCAAGAATGCTGATCCATACAGGGTCACAAGAATGCTGATCCACATAGGGTTTCTAGAATGATGATTTACATAGGGTCTCTAGAATATGGATCCACACAGGGTCACTAGGTTCTGATCTACACAGGTTTTCTAGGTGTTGATCCACACAATATCCCTGGGTACTAATCCAAAAAAGATCTCTTGGTGCTAACCCACATAGGATCACTCGATACTAACCTCTGTATGATATGCTTCCAACCTCCAACTCTCAGCGAGCCACTGGATTCCCATTCATGGCCCCATTGATTCTAGGATAAACCTCTCTTCAAGCCATAATAGGTTTTTCAACTAGCACAAAGACCCACAAAGAAGTTACTCATTGTTCTATCACAATATATTTGTTCCAACACAGGAGACGGCACATCAACTGGATGCCTTGTCTATAAGTATTGGCATTTTAGTGCCAAGGGCCCAGTTGGATTCATGGTTGATCCAACCAGAATGTACATCAACATCCTTCAAAACTCATGTGGAGTATCTCATAGGAACCGTCTCTCTCCAAGGACCACAGTGCCGTAGACAGTTCGTCAAAGGGATGTCTAGCCACAAGAAATGACTCTTTAAGAGAAACTGGGCCCAAATGGGTCTGGGTTCTGTCCGACCAGGTTGACCAACCCCAACTGACCCAGTTCGGGCCGACCTAACCTTGTATGGGTCTGACCAGCCCAGCCTGGGCTGACCCGGTTGGGCTGGGTCATGGATGCTAGGCACGTCTACTAGCGTGACAAACGTGGGGTTCATGCAGTCTGCCTACAGAATGCCTCAAAAGATACGTTCAGCTTCTTGATTGGTTGTGCGAAGTGGCACCACCTCTTCACCCATGGGACGCATAGGTATTGGATCCCCTTAATCCCCCACCGTGCCATTGAAGCCATGAACCCTTGATCCTGAACGACTAAAAGTGCCATTCAGATATTTAATTGGGAGGAACCATGTGGAACTGCCTCATCATCAGCAGGACCCACAGGTAGTGTGTCTGCGCATTTGTTGTGGCTTCGAGCCACGACCTGTCTCGTCGTGCTTTGAGACAACACTCCACCTCCTGTGTCAGCAGCTGGCCATTGTAGGTCGCATGTTCCACCTCTGTGGTGCTGAGTAGGGCTTCCATCCTCCGTAGAAGGTGAGAACTGGGCACCGCCTTCACCTACCTGTGTCGGTTTCTAGTGCTGCTGCATGGGTACCACATTGTCAAATCTTCTGTGGGCCCCTGGTTGAGCTCTGGTGGTCTGTTTCCCTTTCCTGTTTCTCCTTCGGGCCTCCCAGGATCACTTCATCACTGCGCAGCTCCCAGATTTCAGATTCTAAAAAGTTGGAAGTCCATCCCCAAATAACACAACATGAATGAAGTGGTGGAGTGTCTGGGCCTTGTTTTTTTTGGCACATGCCCCTTTTTTCGCATCATAATTATAGTATATTATTAAATTCATCAAATATGAACATTAATAAAAAATAAACCCCTAACTCAAATATAATTGGAGATGAAGTCGTGGTGGAAGCAGGATCCATGCTTGATGAAGCCATCAACATTCTTCGTGGCCAATTTGATTCCTCTGATTTTGCCGTCGAAGCTTCCATTTCTCATCGGTGGAAAGATTCGTGTCACTTTGTCCTAGGTTCTTCACTTCTTTCTCAAAAATCAAACCCCTAGCCTCACTTAAATTGATGGTAAAAGGGTGAGTAACACACTTAGGAATTAATGAGTTTCATTAATGAATGAACAATTTAATTCTTAATTGTGAGGTTACACAATAGGAGAGTCAAGCCATTAAATGGAATGACAAATCAAGTGTCCCTCCTCCACTTCTCAAAAAATATAAAAAAGAAATAAAATAACTTTCTTAAGTTATTTTTTTGAAATGCCCAAAATTTATCTCTTTTTCCCGACCTACATCGGTCAAAATGAATCCTCCATTAAGTGAATCCCACCAATGCATATTCAACAGTGCTCTCATATTTCCATTCTGATCACTGGAAAAATAGTTAGAAAACAACACCCATATGTTTACTGAACATAACTTAAAAAAATTTCAAAATTTCATTCCTGGCACACCGGTCCTTGGAATCATGCATAGTCACTTTCGCAGACTCATAATAATCCTAAATATTTTAAAAAAATATTACATGGAATGTGCGGGTCTTTAAAATATCTTACCATTACTCTGAGTTTTGACATATTGAGTCCAAAACTACTTTCTTTGACATGAACCATTGAGAGAAACTATACATGACCCAACCATACGAGGTTTTTCCACAATGAGATACCAAAAACATATTCATGTTATAAAGATCCATTTTTGGATTAATGAAAGCATTTAGGTCATTTAACATTTGATTCAATGAATCGATAATAAAATTTTGATTCATTTAGAATAAATGTGTGAAAACTGTTTACAAGTTTCTTAGGGGGAGTAAAATTGTTTTCATAGTATTATATGTTGATGACATATTACTAATTTAAAATGATATTCAATCTATATAACACTTTAAGGAATAGCTGCGTAAGTGATTCTCCATGCTGTAATTTGGTTAAGAAACATAAATTTAAGAGATTGAGTTAACAAATCAAGGATGAAGGTGGTTACATAGACTAATTAAAGGTATATACATTTACTAGATACTAAAGTGGTTTAGTATGGAAAAATCCAAGAGTTACTTTTTTAGTGTCACGTGGTATAAACCTTTAAAGGAAAATGTGTCCTCATACACATGTATAAAGAGAAATAATGATTATAACATATTGTGATTGAGTGTTCAGATCCATTATGTATACCACGTTATTAAAGAGGATTGATATGGACATTGATTTTTTTTGAATGGGTAGAAGAATTCAAGGAGATCTAGGATATTAAAATTAGACAATAGTTATGGTTATAATTGAGTATCTAAAGTGTACTAAAAATATGATAGAGTTTATAGAGAAGATAGAGAACTATTCATCACATGTTATATAGTTTCCCGGTCTCAGATAGATCGGAATAATCTAAAGTAATAGTGTAGATATATCTTTTGTCTCAATAGAAGAGATTTTATATGGATGGATTCTAATAAAAATGTTATAATAGATTCTATAGAGGAGTTTGAGTATATTATGACATTTGATACAGCTATAAAAGTTGGACTCATTAAAAAATTCATCAAAGAGATTAATATAGTGGTAAGAAATGAATTATTTATCACAATTTACTATGATAACTCCAAAATAGTAGCTCTCTCCAAAGAGGTGAGATCGTACCAAATGTGATGAAATATAAATTTTTTACTTCGAAACCACATAGTGTCATCCCATCAGCAGAATTATTTTTAAATTAATTTCTATCAATTATGTTATTAAAATTTGAAAAAAAGATTACATATTAGGAATTAAATTAATATATAATATGAAATATGTTCAAATTTTTTTAACATTAACATTAGTGAAATTGATTAATATTAATTATAATGAATAAAAGAAAAACTAGGATAAAAAAGTAATAATCATTAAATTTATTTCAAAAACAACCTAAAAAATATAGACAATGCAAATTGAATGGAAATTAATCTTCTATTAACCATAATGTAATGCGATTTTCATGTTTTATCACATGTTTTAGGTAAAAACAAGGTTACACATAACTTGTATTAAAGAATTAGAAATGTGTATTTCCCTTCCCTGTAAAAGGACACCAACCATCCATCTTATTCACACCTCTAAAACAACATAGTATCAAACTATATATTACCAATACACTTCAAAACATCTCTAATTTAATCCTATAATCCATAAATTTGGAGGAAATCAATCCAAGGAATCCTTTTGGAACAAACTAAAAGGAGTTACCCGATTTAGATGTAACATCTTCTCTCAAGCTCATTTTTTTTTTCACACCAATACGTTATCTTTATTCCATGATTGTATGAAAAAAATTGTATCCAAAATATACTAGTATGTTGTTATGCTATGTTTTCTACCTACACATACGCACACATGCATCTGATGGGTAACAAACATGGTGTTTATGTGTACAATGTACTACCGCCTCATGAAAAGTTGATTGTTTATTTTTATTTTACTCCTTATAATTGTAGAAATTATTGTTGAAACTATGTTTATATACGTTATATATTTTATTTATTATTTATTTAACATTATTTCACCATTTTAAAACACATATATTTATACCTTACATTTTCTATAATTGTGATATTTCCATTCAAGAAAGTGTGGACTACCACCCCCTCAATGTGATGTGATTTGTTTATATAATACATTGAAAGTATTAAGGATGATTTAGTGAAATAACATGATATATATGATTTAATCAGGATAATATAATAATGATATATAAAAATATATATTCACATATGTCATTTACCTTCTTTCATTCAATATGATAATAAAAATGAAAACAACATTTATGCATACGTATGACTTATCATCTCCATGAATGGTTTATCCCATTTCATAATTCTATATTATATAGATTATTATTATAACAATATACTGAATATAGAAGATATTTTTTTCAGAGTGTATATTTTTTAAATAATTAAATAACATTAAGGGCTAAAGATATAAAAAATTTAGACACATGCGAAGAACCGAGTGAATATTACCTGAAGTGAAACATTAACATTTGAATATTAATAACAGAGTAATATAATTTCCCAATAAAACCATATATGGTAATATATATAATAAAATTATTTTTTAAAATATTTATATTAAACATAAATTAATTATATATTATGTTTTTATGAGTATGAAGAAATTCAAGGCAGTAGATAAAGGAATGTCATATCAGTTTTTATTTCTGTGCGATACATTCTTTATTCACCGCCCATTACATATGGGTGGTGTGTATACTTAACATGGATTAATTATATGAATTCTATAATTATATTAATTTGTAGTTACATACCCATTTTAGGATGTTTATTTCATGGGTTTTAGGTGTCAAAAGTTACAAAATCATTAAAATAGTTTTTTCTTAACATTCCTTCTTTTAGACACATGTTTGGTAATACACCTAAAATTATTTTTTGAGGTTTATATACAACCATTGGTCATGTTATATAACAAATGTTCTTCTTTAACTGAAATTTATTCTTTATTTATTTTCATTTTCTTTAATGGATAGTATTATCTAAAGTTACCAAGTAATAATTGTTTATTGAAACAATCTCCTTACTTTTTAAAGATGTTTATGTGTAAGATTCCATTGTTGAAATATTATAATACATTTCTCAAAAAAAACATATGAGTTTTTAGACTACTTTTATTCAAAATATATCAATTTATTTGTAAAATTTCCACTCCTTGGAAATTAAGATAATTAAAAAAATACTTTTTTTAATCTGAAAGTATTTCTCTATTCAATTAGAAATTTATTGTATTTCAAAAACCATGTTCTAAAATATTTATTTAAATATTCCTTGAAGATAATTTTTAAGGGAAATGGATTTTAAATTTTTTTTATTGTTTTCCAAACATCCTTTATAAGTTTTAATTTTAAATTTCAAAGAAAAATTTCTTCAAAAGGTTTTATGTTTTAAAAATAATTTTATAAAAAAGTAAGGAAATTTTAAAGAGAAATATTTTATAAAGATATTTAAATATTATTTACCATATTTGATAACATCTTTTGGTATAAATCATTCCTTTCTAGGAAAATTATTCAATATTTCTATTCATATTCTTTGTCTGAATGGATTATGTTTTGATGTAATGAGGTTTATGAATCCCATATATATTTTACATGTTATATCATTTTGAAACCCACTTCTTTTAAGGAGTTGTTTTTACAATTAAATGATTATTAAAGATATATTTTTCTATAGGTTATGAAATGAATAAATTTCTTTAATACCCAATTAATTTTTTGGTTTATGATATAATTATTTATGATCTTCTGTAACATGTATGTATGGTTTCATTATGAGATGGGTCGGACCTAAATATCCATCTAGTGCAATGGGTAATGATTTATATATCATGATATTTAAATGGATTGAACTAGAAATTAATTCAATTCAAAATTATAGGGATTAAATGAGGAGTGACCATGGTTCAGTAATACACGGCCAGAATGGGGTATGAACACTGTTTGTTAATATAGGGATAGAACATGGATTGAACTCTGTTCTATAATATAGCGCTAAAACGGGGTTTGAAACCATTACATTAAATGACCTTTTCCACTAAGATGTCCTTGGATGAAATTTCTTGACTACTATGGAAGCCATTATATATGCTTACATGTGTCCAAAATTCCACTTTTTATTCCTATGTTATTCTTTCATGGATTATATTAATTATTTCATTATTATTCATGCCTAATTATCTTCTAAGATTTATGCCACGATTTATGTTTATAATCTTTGATATTAAAGGTATAATCTTCTATATTCAGAATCATTTTCCCAAAATTTTTTCTTATTTTTATTCTTACTTATATCACATTTTCACCTTTATTGAACTTCTTGGTGACCAATTTTTATGATTCCTTCCCCATTTTATAAAGATATGTATTATTTTTTACGTGTCAAAGAGGTGCAATTATAATGAAAAACCTAGTGGGAGATGATATAGATCATTAATGTACTAGTGTATATGTTTTCATATTTCCCAAGGCCCTAGACTTTTACAGTCTTGAGGGTTCTATTTGTAAAATGTTTCATGTATTCTGCATAATTTATATAAGACTATTTTATGAAAAGAGAGGGTCATTGTATTGGTATCAATGTAATGTTTTATTGGTCCTTCAATTTCTAGAATGAGTAAACCATAGTGAATATCCTATAGAAATGTATACGGATAAGTTAAAGAACAAGGAAATGTATAAGAAAATGACCTAGAATTTTGGAAGAGGATAGAGTGAGTGGTTTCATAGCAATAAATCCTTGTCTGGATATAGTAAGAGGACGTGGATAAAGAAAACATATACCTAGATATAGAAACTCTAACAAGATATTCCTAGTTTGACTCAGGGTAATCTATTACATTATAGCGGGCCATGCTACACACCTATATTGACACTCCTAGGATATATGATTTGGGAATTCATAAACTGTTCACAAACTGTTATTAAGTATTTAAATATAAGTTGGCTATGAATAACCTAGGATAAACAGAAGGTTTCAAAGATTAAGGAATGTGTCATAACTTAGAAATTCTATAAGTGGCTTTTCCTGATTATGTTGTTACTCTCTATGATAATTGTTTCTTAATCCATGTATTTTTTTAATCAATGCATTGATCTTGAAGGAACCACATTAATGGGGATTGTGACTGAGAAGGCAATGTTTTTCCTCTTGTGAAATATAATGCAATTGGATTTGGAATGAAATATCTTATTGGTATGGTCAAAAAACATTCTCAAGTGAGGAATCATGTTGGACATTCAAATGAGTAAAGGAGGAAACACCATTAAATTGAGTCTTTAATTAGGAAACATCCCACTTATTTCTGATGGTCTTCCTATCCACTTTTTGTTGAACAATGAATTAGTAAAAATGAAAATCTATTCAAATTTCTCTAGTGTTCAAAGCAGTAGAATGTTATTTTGGATGTTTATCAGTTAGAAGGTGAAACAAACCTATGGTGGAATCTACTTAAGAATACAAGGAAGCTAGATGAAATTGATTATATGGATAGTGACTACATCAAGAACTTAATTTTTATTAATTTCATTCCTTCTATTATTTGTAGCATGATGGAAAAAGATTTCCATTATTTTAATTAAATGGATGATAAATATGAAGGCACCTATAAGGCTAGTTAAACAATACTTTTAAGGTACACTATATGAATTATCATTTTACTAGAAATTAAATTTGGTTGGTTCTTTGTTGGATTGATGAAATGTATCATAAGGGTGATATCCATAAGTAAAATTACTATATATGAATAGATTTTGTGTTTGGAAATCAAGGTTGAAATGGAAGATAGAGTCACGTATCAACCACAAGGTTTTGAAGAGAATATGAATATGGTGTTCATAAGAAACTCTAAAAACCATAGAGAAAAAAATGATTTTTCCTTCAATTTATAAATTATAGAATAAGGGTGGATGAATTTTTCTTAAGGGGTATATTATATGTTTTAACTCTGGAATGGAATGTCACCAAGAAACATATTGTTGATTTGATTAGAAGAAGTTAGGTAACAATTCTAATTGATAAAAAGATGCATAGAATGCACCCCCATGATTCTGTGGTACAACTTAATGAGAACGGTAATTATAATAATTAGTGACAAACCCTATGGGATGTTGATGATGATCAACATGGAAAACATCTTAAGTCAAGGGAGAATGTTAAATCTCACAAAATATTAATGTACGATGCGGGGTTCGATAATGACATGATGAAAGGTACACATACCATCCACTCAATAATTACTAATGTCATATTTGATTATTGATCTTCACAATCATTCGTATATAACTAATTTTATATGTGTGTTAAGATTCCACAAAAACCAACTAGATGAGGAATTAGTAGTAGAGACCCCTAATAGTATGATTATTTAATAAAATGTCTATTATTCCTCTTTGTCTTTAGTTTGTGGGAATTTTATTCCTAAAATATTTTCATTCTTCCTCTGGTTGAATTTGATGTCATCCTAGGAATGGATTTGATTTCTCTACATAAATCCCACATCAATTTTCATGTATTTGAAGTTATGTTGAATATTTCAAACCCATATATGATCATCCATCAATGTAAATATATGAATGAAATTATATTAGATATAACATCTTGTATATGGATCTTAATTCCCATTAAAAATAGTTGTTTATCTAAAATGGTTGGGGATAAAATTGAAAAAACTGATATGCCTACCATTTATGTATTTGGGGATGTATTTCTAGATGAGTTTCCTAGTCTTCCAATAAAATGTGAAGTTCAGTTCTCAATAGATCTTATACTGGGCTCAACACCAATATAAAAGTCTCTGTATAGAATGACCCTATTTAAGATCTAGGAATTTAAGAAGAGACTCCATGAAATCTTTGATAAGTGAATCATAAATCCATGTTTGTCACCATGGGGTGCACCTGTTATTTTATTGAAAAAGTAATACGGATCATTGAAACTATGTATTGATTATTGGGAGTTGAAAAATATCAAAATAAAGAACAAGTATCTTATTCCCCAAATTTATGACTTGTTTGATCAACTACATAGCGGTCAATAATTTTCCTTGATTCACCTACATTATGGATATCCTCAACTGAGGGTAATTATGTAGGATAAAGACAAGATGAAATTCCAAAAAAGTACAGACACTATGACTATCTTGTGATGAATTTCGGCCTTACTAATAGCCCTACTATCTTCATAGATTTAATGAATAGTGTATTTAGAGATTACATTGATCATTTTGTGGTAGTCATTATAGATGATATTAGTATAAATTCCAAGAGTAAGGATGTTCATGAAAACAACATGATAATTTTACTAATGAAATTGTTAAAGGAATGAAATATGAACATCTTATAATGTGTGAATTGTGTCTTCAAGATGTTTCATTTCTAGGTCACATATTCTGATGAGATGGTATTACATTAGTTCCTTCGAGGACAGAGGCTATTGAATACTAGACTAGACATAACATAGTGACTGAGATCTATAGATTTCTCGGTCTAGCTATATGTTATCAATGATATGTGGAGAATTCATCATAACTAGATACTCCTCTGACCAAGCTAATAGGGAAGGGTTCCAAGTTCCTTCAAATAAAAGAATGTGATAAAAAAAATTTGGAAACTGGAGAGAATGTTAGTCAGTGCACTTGTACATACATTACCCTATAGAGGATAAGGGGTTTTAATGTAAGACTATGCATCCAAGAAGGATTCGATCTGTTTTATTATGCATGATAACATTTTTATTTTTAATGATTCATAGAAGATGAAGAATCAAGAGAAAAATTACAAAACTCAACATTTGTATTTTGAAATGGTAATTTTTGCGTTAAATATATGGAGAAATTGTATTTAATGAGAAAGTGTGATATATATACTAATAGTAAATGTTTGAAATATATATATACATAGAAGGTGTTAATCATGTTCATGAGAAGATGTTTAGATTTAATAAATGATTATGACTGACTGATACATTACCACCATAGGAAAGAGAAAACGGTAGCTGATACAATTAGTTATAAGGATCATGATAGCTTTTCCATGATAAGGATCACAAAAGATCCAATATTTCTAAATTTCAATGGATGGATCTAGGAATATTGAAGGAAGGAGAAAAATATTATCTGTATCAAATTAATCTTCAACCCTCTATCCAAGTGAAGATTATAGAGGCGTAGAAGGAATATATATAGATGAAAAATAAATTTAAAAATTTTATAGTGTTAAAAATTTATCTAGATATAATGAAAAGGTTTAGGAACCATGTACATGTTCCATCCATAGTAGATTGGAAGAAGAAGTTGTTATAGGAAGCTCATAGTTTTCTATTAACTACTTATCCTGGATGTACATAGATGTATAGGGACTTTGATGAATAATTTTGGGGGGATTTCATGAAGAGAGATATCACATAGCTTGTATCTTGATTCATAGTATGCCAACAAGTTATGTTCAAAATAAAGAAGTCAAATGGGATGTTGCATCCATTAGCCATATTACAATTAAAATAGGAGAAAATCACAAGGGATTTTTTTCATTAGACTACTAAAAACCTTTAAAGGGTTTTCTAACAACCCGATATTTTGAATAATATTTGTTTCCTAAATTTGTGTATTATTTTATTTTATTCTTAACAAAACTATAACCTTTTATTAATTAAGTGAGTATAATTAAAATAATACCACTGGGTTTTGATTTTAATATAACCATTGGTCAATATGACCATTGGAAAATAAATTCTTAATGTTATGATTATTGTTTATAAATAAAAGTGATCATGGTTAATTAATATAGAAAAAAGAATCGATGGCCTCATCCAGCAAACAAGCCCCATATGAAGCCAATCTATAAGAGATTTGGAAGGAGGTTGCATCACTGGTCTTTTCTCTAGATGAAACCCAAGTAGATTTTAAACATGAGAATCTTGAATGGAATTGCCTATGGGAGAATTTAAATTTGATATAAATAACCAATCAGGAAATGTTGTCTTATCTGCCCTAAGATTCTATCACCATAGCACACTTTACACACAGGTCATATGCAGGAGTTATAAGGGGCTATGTAACAAGGCCTTAATAACATTGTGTAATTATTTTGTATAAATAACATTTTTATTTATTCTTATAGTAAAATTTGTGTATTTCAAATGTTCAGATAAATATATGATGAATTTATAGAAGTCCCATATTATTGAAGAAATTTTGGAAAAAGGTCTATTTAAAAATATTTTTTTATACTTTATATAATTTATAATGTAAAATTATTTTTAAAAAATGGTCTTCCGTAGTTGTGATCAGTATGAAATTTAGAGTCCAATAAGATCATCTTAAATTTTAGTGATTAGTAAAGTAGGAATAGTAATATTATCATTATTCATAGTAATGTTGAGAATGGAATAGTAACCTCACTTAAAAATGTAAAATATAATTTTGGCATCTTGAATAGTGATGTGACATAATAGAATAAGAAAATAACAGTTTTAGAAATTATTTGTTAAGTATTAGTAATTTTTTTAGGAAAATAGTGTTTTTAATTAAAAAATAAATATCACATAATTATAAAATTATATTCATAAAATGAATTTCAATTTTGAATTCAGATCATCAATATTATGTTAGGGTGAATTTATGAAATTGTTCTAAAATGGTTTGTTTTCGATTAATAATAAAAATACAGTTTTGAGTTTCGGTGTGATTATTGAAATTATTAATGATGTAATAATTTTAGTATACTTTTGAATATTAAGATATGTTATGATGTGTCTCGTGTGTCTAATACTAGGGGAAAATACCATGGGAAATTCCATGGTTTTTCAAATACCACCGATGAGGTGTCCCTTGAAAATTAATAAAATATTCCCCCACTTTAGTTATAAATACCAACCCATTCCTTTGTTAAATTAATTATACAATCATAATCAATGATGCTCTGTAATTTTTACCTTTCATGAAGTCATCTAATGGTTTCCTTGGTACCCACATGGTCCCATCCTTCAAGCATTCAAAGTTACTCTTCAATGTAAGGGAACCTTTCACCTTCCTCTTTTAAGTCACAACTTCGTTAATGTTATATATTCTAGTTTCCATATTGTTATGTTTTGTTATGTTCGTCTATGTCTTTATTTCATACCGAATTATGTTCATATTATGAGAGAGCATTTCCATTCTCATCAACTTGTTTTTCAGAATTGTATGTGACATTGTTTGGATGCTGAATTTTTCACAAAAGAAATCGAATCTTCTCTTTTCATTCAAGTTTCTTTTTCAAGTGGTATGTCATTAAAATATCCATAAAATGTACTATTTTTTTATTCTGTACCCACAATTATTTATGAGTTATTTATGAGTGGTTTACCCTTGGTCACTCTCTTTTCAACATTTTCTAAAACCATGTTGTATAGCCATTATGCAGCGGAATTTTCGTCTCAAAAACTCTCTCTTTCTCAAGAAATTATCTTGTTTTTTATGTGAATACCAAAATCTATTTACATTTCCATGAGTATTAATCAAGGCATAAAATTGATCTACTTGATTCTATAATTAACATATATATAACCCACACTCCTTTTCTAGGGGTTATAAATGACATAATGATCATATATTTAAGCACTTTTAAAATGACATGATTTCAAAGTGAAAACCATTTCTTTTACTCTCTATGGGTTATTTATGAAATGTATGATTATGATTTCTCTGGATAATATGAAAATAAAGACATATTAATGGTGATCCCTGACAGTGATCCAATGAATTGGGTAAATAATTTAATCTCTATAGATGTCAAGTTTCATGATACCATGGAGAATAACCTTAGTAAATTATATGAAACCTTGGGGATAAACCTTGGTGATATGTCAATGAATGTATAAATTAAATGTTATAGCCACATATTCGTGTCATGATCCATGTTGTTTTTATTATGATATGTATCCTCTTTAGTTGCACATGTATTTTTTTTTCATCCTGTTCTTATTGATATCACAAGTAAACTGATTCCATTGATTTCTTTACAGGGCCATCTGCTCACCCTTTCCTTTGATGTATGTCTCCAGGTTATGAGATGAAATAATTTTACATAGTATAATCCTTTTATAAAGCCTTACAAGTAGATTAGAATTATTTTTAATTTTTTCAGGTAAATTGTTATTGATTTCCAAAACAGTAGACTCTAAAGATCCTCTATTTGTAAAATGTAATGAAAATCTATATAATAAAAGGAAGGATTCCATAGTTGGTATCAAAGTATAGCTTAGTTATTTATGGAAATTAGGCAATGAAAACATTAGGAATAACCCTGTATAAAATTTTATATATTGGAAAACTTCCTGCTATTTTGGTGAAATATTATGTAAGTGGTTTCCGAAAAAATAAATCTATATCTAGATAGGAATAAGTGGATGTGGCTCTGGAAAAGATGTACCTAGAAGTGAAAACTCTGACAATGTGTTTCGGGCTTGACCTAGGGTATCTAAGTACATGACAGTGATCCTTGTTGCGCTATTAGTTTAACACTCCAAAGGGATAGGTTTGGTTAATTGTAAATTTTTTATGAATCATTATGAAGGATTTATAGTGAAATGTAATTGTTTAATCCTGAGGTTTTAAGATATAAAATCATTTATAGTTAAAAGATTCGTAAATGAAATAATCATATAACTAATGTTTTATTCTTTTAAAAATAGAGGGGACTAGGAGGAACTATGAAAATGGTGACCGCGATGGTGCTTGAACTGACGAACCTCTGTTGGAATCCAGAATGGATAATTTCATGAGAATGATGAACCAACTAACTCAAGTTATGGGGAATAACTTGAATCAACCAGAGAGTCTTTGTCATTGGGAAGATAAAATCATTCTGTTGATTCACATGTGCATCAACAACCAATTACCTTTTGTGGATCGACTGACCCATTTATTTCTGAACAGTGGATCAACACTATCAATAAGTTCTTCTCTATGCTCTATGGTTTGAAAAAAGAGAAGTTCACCCTGGCTATTTACTGCTTAGATGGAGAATCTGATCAGTGGTGGGAGGTGATAAAAAACATGAGGCCATGAGTGGAGGTTGAAGATATTGAGTGGTAAGTGTTCAGAGGGATATTATTCAATAACTATTTCCATTGTTCTATGAGAACAATAATGGAGAAGGAATTTCTCAAGCTAAAGAGGAAGAAGAATGAATCTATTGGAAGCTACGAGATGAAAAAAACGAGACTTTCCCATTACACTTCATTCTTTTTCATGGATCTTAATGGAATGGTTGATAAATTATTTTGTGGGATTAGACTTCATCTGCAGAAGAATCTAGACAACCGAGACTGTGACAGCTATGAGGAGATCGTGTGGAGTGTGATAAAAGTTTGACTGGAGTTCGCTGAGATGCAGTGGTATCATAAATCAAATTATAGGAAGAGATCAATGTGTCCAAGCATAGGGAGGATCATTTAACATTTAAGAGGAGGGAAGAAATTGCAATGTCCCACGTGCAATATGTGTGGGAGGAGTCATTTATGGAACTTCCTTATTGGGAGAAAGAAGTGATACAAGTGTGGAAAAGATGGCCATATCTCACATAATTGTCATAGTGAGGTAATCCCTCAACTACCAAACACTAAAGACAAAGGGAAGACGGTGAATTCCCTACATGATTTCTAATGCGACAAGTGTAGACAACTTGTGAACTTTTCCCATCACTGTTCAAATCCAAGGGTAGTGGAGTAGAACCCCCATCAGCCTCATCAAAGGACAAGGGAGCAAGGTTGTGCTTTTGCAATCACGACGGATAATGTTGAAGCCCCAAAGGATGTGGTGGTAGGTACTGTTGTTGTTCTCTAAAATATAGCAAGAAATTTGTTTGATTATGGTTCTACATATTCCTTTATTTCCTCCATGTTTGTATAGAATTTAGAATCAACCCCTGAATTTCTAAAATTAGAGTTATCAGTCAAGACTCCTGGTGGGATTATCCAAGCATCGTCAGTGTTTAGAAACTCTAGTAAAACATTTAGTGAGAAAAATCATATCTCAAATCAAGTAGTCATTCCCATTCGAGAATTCGACATTATACTAGGGATGGAATGACTCTCAAGTATAATGCTACGATCAAATGAAGAAGCAAGGAAATCTCAGTAGTCTTGAATCGAAAACCGACAGTTATCTTCCATGGAGAGATATCTCAACCTGATTTCTGTCTAGAAGAACCACATGTATCCTTCTTTATAGAGTTTATCAGTGAAGAATAAGAAGTAAATGATAGTATAAGGATAGAAAATGTCCCCATCATCTTGGAATATATTGATATATTTTTTTCGATTAGTTACCAAGGCCTCATCTAGAAGGAGATGTGGAGTTCTACATTGAACTAGACCCTGGATCTCATATGATATCAAAGACCCCATATTGAATGGAAAATTTGGAGCTAAAGGAATTAAAGAAGAAACTCCAAGATTATTTAGATCAGGGGTTTATCCATCCATTGGTTTCTCCTTGGGGATCACCTGTTGTCTTTATGAAGAAGAATGATGGATCAATGCAGCATAAATTGACTATAGTGAAATAAATGGGATCATAGTGAAGAAAAAATACCATCTTTCAAGAATTGATGACTTATTTGACCAAAATTGTGGGGCTCAATTATTCGATAAGTTTGATCTTTGATCGGGTTATAATCAATTGATGGTGAATAAAGAAGATATTCCAAAAAGCTGCCTTCCGAACAAGATATTGGCCTTATGATTTTGTTTTTATTCTCTTCGGACTGACTAATGCACCTTCTATTTTTATGTATTTGATGAATAAACTATGTAGGGACTACCATGATAAATTTTTTGTAGTTTTTATTGATGATATTCTGATGTATTCTTAAATTCATGAGGAGACTGAGGATCATTTAAGGGTTATTTTACAAACACTACAGAAGGAGATGCTTTTTGGAATGTTTAGAAAATTGGTTACAACAAATTAATTTATTAGGGAACATTATAACCAATGATGGAATCACAGTTTACCCTGTAAAGAGAAGGGTTGTAGAGGAGTGGCATCAACCTACAATATTAACTTAGGTTCGTAGATTCTTTAGATTAGTGATATATTATAATATGATTGTGAAAAACATGTCACTACTTTCTAATCCAAAAACCATGTTAACTTGAAACGGGGTCAAGTTCATCTAGAAAAAGGAGTGTGAGGAATGTTTCCAAGAGCTGAAGAAGAGATTGGTTACTGAACCCATGTAAACTTTGACCTCAAGTAGAGAAGGATTCATTATTTTTAGTGATTCATCTAGGAATGGACTTGGGTGTGTCCCCTTGCAAAATTAAAAATCCTTTTCTTATGCATCTTGACAGTTGAAGACTCATGATCACAAATATCCTACCCATGATCTAGAGCAGGGTACAGTCATTTTTTATCTAAATATATAGAGGCACTATCTTTATGGGGAGAAATGTGATATATACACAGACCATCAACATTTGAAGTATATTTTCACAAAAATTCAATTTAACATGAGACAAATGAGATGGTTGGAAATTCTAAAAGACTATTATTATTTAATTAATTATCATACAAGAAGAGAAAATAAAGTCACAAATGCATTAATTAGGAAATGCCCAGTTGTTCTTTCCATGATGAGTATTCAAAGAGATCATTTTATCAATGACCAAGTAAATCTATACATGGGAATTATAAGGGAAGGGAATTCATGAAATCTTACCCAATTTATTTCTCAACCGTCATTACTACAAATGATCAAGAAAGATTAGATAGAAGATCCTTTGATTCAGAAAAAGTTTGATGGTGTGAGGATTGGGAAGTTTCCTGAGTTCAATATTGGTCAAGAAATTGTACTGAAATTTTTTACAAGACTATGTGTTCCATGTTTTTTGGAAATAAATAAGGAGTTGATGGATGAAGCTCATAACTCTACATTCTCTATATATCAAAGAAGCACAAAACTATATATGGACCTTCATGATCATTATTGGTGGAAAAAATATGAAAATGGAGATTGTGGAGTACACTTCAAGGTTCCTAGTATGTCAGAAAGTGAAGGTGGGGCGATAACTTCATAAAGGGGTATTGCAACCACAACCCATGCCAGCATGGAAGTAAGACAATATCACTTTGTACTTCATCACTGGTCTCCAAAAAACTTCCAAAGGAAACAATTATATATTGGTTATTATGGGCTGTCTCACCAATACTACCCATTTAATCTCTATTCGAGAAGATTTATCTCTTGATCTACTTGTCGGGATTTACGTAAAGGAAGTGGTAAGGCAGTATGGAGTTCAACATTCTATTCTATCTGGTCGTGATCCAAGGTTAACATACAAATTCTGGAGAAGTCTTCAATATTCATTGAGTACCGAATTGAATTTCAATATGACCAACCACACCCAAAATGGTGTTCAATCTAAAATAACAATTCAAACATTTGATGACATGCTGAGAACATGCTCAACAGAATTTAAAGGTGTATGTGATCAACATCTCCCATTAGTTGAGTTCTCTTACAATAACAACTTTCACTCAACCATTTAAATAAGACCCTATGAAGCTATATATGTGAAGAGCTGTAGAACTCCTACTTGTTGGGATGAAGTTGTTGAGATAAAGATTCATGAGCCTTATCTTGTGAAAGTGATGACAGAAAAGGTCCATGCCATCTAGCAACACATTATGGCTGCTCAGAGTCAGAAAAAGTGATTTGCTGACAACCATCGGAGGGACTTGGAGTTTGATGTTAGTGATAATTTATTTCTTCAAATTTCACCATGGAATAGATTCATGAGTTTTGGGATGAAAGGTAAGCTCAGTACTAGGTAAATTTTCCCCTATGAAATTATTGATTACGTAGTAGTAGTGGCCTATTAGCTTCTACTTCCTATAAATCTATTACATGTTCATGATGTCTTCCATGTATCCTTCTTGAGGAAGTACATACCTGATCCTTCACATGTACTAAATTCATATGTGGTACAATTAGAACACGACCTCTCTTATGAGGAGCATCCGGTAGAGATATTAGATCAAGGAGACAAGGTTCAATGAAACAAGACTACCCACCATGGTAGGGTGTTGTGGATAAAATAAAAATGTGAAGAAGCCACATGGGAACTGGAGGAGTCTATGAGGAAGAAGTACCCACCCCTTTTCCCTTCTGAGGGTACGAGTTGAAATTTCAAGGATGCAATTTCTTAACGGGGGAAGAATGTATTGACCCAAAATTTTGAGTAATATTGTTTTATTGTGTTTGTTTATTATTTTATATTATCCATAACAAAACTATATACTTTAAAAAATGAAGTGGGTATAATTAAAATAATACAACTAGGTTTTGATTGTTATATGACCGTTTTTCTATATCACTATTGGAAAATAAATTCTTAAAATTATGATTGTTGTTTACAAATAAAAGTTATCATGGTTAATTAATAAAGAAAAAAAGAGTCAATGGCCTCATCCAGTAGACCTGGGCTATATGAAGCCCATCTATCAGAGCTTGGGAAGGAGGTTTCATCAGTAGGCTTTTCTCTGGACCAAGACAAAGCTGGGCTTCAACATGTGAAGCTTGAATGGAATCACCAAAGGGAGAAGTTAGTGTTGACACAAAAAACCACTTGGGCAATGTAGTTCGATCCACCCCGATATTCTATCACCATAGCAGACATTACACTTACGTCATATATAGGTGTTATAAGGGGATATGTAACATGGCATTAATTACATTGTTTAATCCTTTTGTATTAATAAATTTGATATTTATTCTAATGGTAAGATTTGTGTATTTCAAATGTCCGGATACATATAGGATTAATTTCTAGAAGTTCTATATTAAATATGAAATTTTGGAAAAAGGGTATTTTTAAATATTTTGGTATACATTAAATAATTAATAATGTAAAATGATTTTAGAAAATGGTCTTCTACCATTGTGATTAGAAATAAATTTATATTCTAATAAGATCAACTTAACTTTTAGTGAACAGTAAAGTATGAATAGTAATATTACCCTTATGAATAGTAGTGTGACCAATGGAGTAGTAACCTCACTTAAGAAAGTATAAATATAATTTAAGTATCTTGAATAGTTAAGTTATATAATATCATAAGTCAATAACTGTTTTGCAAAATATTAGTTAAGTATTAGTATTTTTTCATGTAAATAGTGTGTTACATAAAAATTTGATATCTCAAAATTAGAAATTTTTTTTATATAATCAAGTTTATTTTTGAATTCAGAGCATCGATATTAGGTTTGGGTGAATTTATGTGATTTTTTGAAAAAAAAAAATTGTAAGTGAATAGTAATACAGTTTTGAGTTTCTGTGTCATTAATGACATCATTAATGATGTTATAATGATGTAATAATTCTGGTAGACTATTGAATATTAATATATTTTTGGAGGTTTCCCATGTTGCCAATACCAAGGTAAAATACCATGGGAATGCACATGGTTTTGAAAATTCCACCAATTAGGTGTCCCATGGAATGTAATAACATATTCCTTCACTTTTGCTATAAATACGAATTCATTTGATCATTCATTTCATTTAAAATTCAAAATCAAAAATTCTCAGGTGTTTTTACCTCCCGATGACTCCTCCCATGGTTCCTCCAAGACCGCATGGTCCCAACCTTCATGCTTTTGAAGATACTCTTCAAGGTAATTGAAACTTTCACCCTCCTCTTTTATGTCATGACTTCATTTATATTATGTCTTCTATTTTCCATATTCATACGTTGTGGAAATTATTATATTTCCATATTTCAATCCATTTTATGTCCAAATGATGAGATACCCTTCCCACTAATATCAACTTATTTTACATAATTTTATGTGACGACGTTAAGATGACGAATATTCTGTAAAAGAAATCACATATTATCTTTTAATTCATGTTTCTGTTTCATATGGTATGTCATTAAAATATCCATACCATGTTCTTATTTATTTTTATTCTATACCCATACTGTATAATTTTTTATTTATTATTGGGTAACCCTTTCCCCCTCTCCTTCCAATATTTTATAAAACCTTGTTGTATATAGTTGTTATACTGCAGAATTTTTGGCTCAAAATCTCTATCTTTGTCAAGAAATTATCATGTTTTATTTATGTGAATACCAAAATATATTTTCATTTATAGGGGTTTTATCATGAAATAATTTTTAACTATTTTATTCTATAATTTACATACATATATCCCTCACTCCCGTTCCATGGGTTATAAATGACATAATGATCATATTTTTAAGCACTTTTATAACGTCGTGATTTTGAAGTGAAACCATTTAATTTAACCTCTATGGGTTATTTATGAAATGTATTATTATGAACTATGTGGATCATATGAAAATAAATATATATTATGGGTTCACCCTAATAGCAATTCAATGTATTGGGAAAAGAATTTAATCTCTAGAGAGGACAAGATTCATGATACCTTTGTGAATAAGATTTGTAAATTTTAGGACACCTTGGGGATGAACCTTGGTGATATGTTAATGAATGAAAAAATTAAATCTTGTAGCAAAAAATTCATTTTATGATTCATGTTATTGTTATTATGATATTCCTCTTCTTTAATTGATCATGTCATTATGTTTTTCATCAAGTTCTTATTGATATCACAATTAAACTGATTCCCTTTCTTTCCTTACTGGGCCTTCTGCTCACCGTTTCCTTTGATATATCTCTCCATGTTATGAGATGTTGTAATTTTACTTAATATGAACCTTTTATAAAGCCTTACAGTTGGATTATAATTATTTTTAATGTTTTAATGTATATTGTTCTTGATTTCCAAAACAATAGACTTTAACGATCCTCTAATTGTAAAATGTAATGAAAGGTTATGTAATAAAAAGTGGGATGCAATAGGTTTAATGTTATATGGGTGGTGGTAGATTGGCTGACTAAGTCAGTAGACATAATCGATATCAGAAAGGAATTCTCTCAGGACCGGCTTTCCATGTTATACCTTAAGGGTGTGGAAATGAATCATGGATTATAACATTCTATTTTATCAAATCAGGATTTTAAGTTAACCGTAATGTTTTAGAGAAGTATTCATAAATCACATAAAAAATAATTGAGATTCATCACTTTTTATCTTCATTAGATATATGATCTATCTAAAACCACAATTCAAACCCTATATTTCATGTTGAGATCTTAATCTATGTATTTTAAATGTGGTCGGTTTCAACACATTCCTCTAGTTGAGCTTTTCTATAGAATTAGATTTCACTCATTTATTAAGATAAAACTATATGAACCCCTATAAAAAAGAAAAGTATAGATCCAATGTGATGGGATGTGGTTGGAGAATGAAATCTATTTGGACCTAATATAAAATAATTTTTTTTGGATAAGGTTAGAACCATTCAGCAGCATGTCATGAATCTCAAAATCAGAAAAAAAACATTATTATGGTAAACAATGGCATGATCTGAAATTTTAGTTTAGTGAAAATGATTTTATACAAATCACACATGGGAATAAGGTGTTGATTTTTGAATGGAATGGGAAACTAATACCATGGAATATCGGTCCCTTCAAAATTCATGATCGTATTGAGACATTATCCTATCACTTGGAACATACTCCAAATCTATCTCAAGTCCATGATGTGTTCTATGTATATTTCATAAGGAAGTAAATAAATGACCATTAACATGTACTGAACTCAAAGGTCATACCACTGGAGGATTATCTTTCATATGATGAAGAACTAGTTCAAATTATGGAAGATCAGAGAAAGTTATTGGAAACGTGACCACTTACATGATCAAAGTTTTCTGGACAAATCACTAGCTTGAGAATGTTACGTGGGTACTTGAGGTTATGGTGAAGTATATTTATACTCCTTTTTTACCTGAGTATCAAAATTTTAGGGTGAAATTCATTTTAGGTGGAGGTATAATGTAACAACATGAGTTTCTATGGACCTTTCTTATCAAATAAATTAATTTTCATTTATGTTTTACAAAGAACAATGTCAATCAGCCCTTTCAAATGACACCAAATCTAAGTACATTAAATGGAAAATTGATTTGGTATGGATTAGATGATGCAAAAACATGGCTTATGTTACATGAAAAACTTACATGACATACATTACACGCAACACTGGAGTTTCTATGAAACCTATTTTTTTGTTATAATCACATATATATATATATATAATTATAACCTAGACATTAAACATATTAATATGAATAGTAATAAATACTTTTAGAATAAATGTTTTACTTTTTTAATATAAATAAAACATATTGATAATGAACGGTATAATTTTTGGTAAAGTCCTTTTATGTTCAAAAATACTATTTTCTCAAATGAACTGCATTTAATGTCTTTATATGAAAAATAATAAAATTAATTTTAGAAAAAATTAAACGTTTAATTTCATAAAATAAACTTCATTTTTGATGTTATAATTTCAAAATTATTTTAGGGTTCACTTTTGGGATTTTTTTGAGAAACTTCATTTTTGGATGAATAGTTGTAGGGTCCTGAAAATTCGCAAAGGAGAATGGAAATCCCCTTTACTTGAGAAAGGATTCTACCCAATTTCACTTATGGAATTGGACCAAAATGTGGCCAATACTAAAGATTAGAAAAGGAACCATCGATCCGTGTACTGGTCCGGCATTAATGGTACATGACCGATTCAGCAAGCCATCCCCTCCGCGGACCGCCGTCGTTCGCAGAACAGAGGCGGGGACCCTCCGCGGGCACGAAGTAGGACGGGCGTCAGGCCGATCCATCGACACAAACCTCCCACGTAGCAAGACGTGGCCACTTGACCAGGCTTATTAAGTCATCGTTCTCAGAACAGAGGTGAGGCCCTGCGCAGCCGTGAAGCACCCCTCGAACCGATTTGGTTCGCGAGTGAGGTGACTTCAATGCCCCGCGACTTGCAGATTGACCAAGTCTACCGTAAACCAGGTTTTCGGTCATGGGCCTCCACAAAAGGTGTCACATGATCACAAATAAATCTCTCCCCCCCCCTCTATAAAAGGACATCGAGTGGGAGAAGAAAGGGATCAATCGATTAGATTCGGGTGGAAGGATTTTGGAGGAAGGAGCTTAGAATTTCGCAAACAGCGAAGTTCCAATTCATGAACTAGAATAGGTATGAAACTAGAAACTAGTTAATATGGTCCTGAAAACTCATAACAAATTGGTGAACCGTGAACTGAAAAAATTAAATAAAAAATACCGTGATCCATGGCCCCTCTGTGGATGTACTCCCCGCAGACCAGGGAGTTTATGCCCCTTTTTCAATCCGACGCACCGCGTAGCACCCTCCTACGCGGGCGAAGCCCTGACTGATGAACCCCCGACCGGTGTCGCCCATGGCCTCCACTGCTCTCGTGGACTCCCCCGCGTACCATCTTGGTATGCGGGCCTAACCTGAAGACGTGTACTGCCCTGATACGTAGGATGCCTATCAGTCTGCGTATCACCCTAGTACGTAGACGGCCTCTCTAGCCACATAGCACGTCCCTACGTGAAGGGTGACACTCCTCATACACCCATGTGGCCCACTAACTCCTTCTGTGTTCCCATTCCCCGAGTCAGATAAAATCCTTCCAATCTGGTCGGATCTTTCGCAATCCCCTCATTGGTCTATTCATTGGCCTCGAGCCAAGGCCTCTACCAAAGAATCCGGACTCGTATAATGAAACCTACAGGCACATCAGCGTGCCACTTTGAGTTCACATACCCACAGTAGACAATGATGAAGGGGTTTCCCCTACACTTGAGTGTATTCTCGAGACATTCCTGGGTTCACATAACCACAATAGCGCATGGTTCGAGTCCGAGATTCCCCTTTCTTCCTCTCCACTTTCCAGGATAGAGGGACCCCACTCGTCTTCCCTTTTTAAAAGAGAAAACGAGGAGCACTTCTACCCTCTCCTGGGTGTGGCTGGGCATCCATCGGGAGGGAGCACCCATTCACCTCTGTACTTCCCCATAGCCAAAGCCAATGAAGGGGATGGTGTGAAAGAGTGCTTCTCCTCTTGTTTTCCATGCCATATCCCCTCCCTCTAGGCTTTATCACAACGGGCATCCATCTAGGAGTAATCCCCGAATTTCCGGGCCGCCCCACGCATAATCCCCACTGCACTTCCCACAGATGCACCATTCATGACGTGATTGTCTGGTTCCTGCTGCCTCTTGTTTCTCTCACCGAGCATGACTCACATGGACTTAGGGTAATAATCAACCATGAAAGCATCTATTGGGACACCTAGAGTGTAAGACAAAATGCCCCACCTTCCTAACTACGGAGACTTTGATCCATGTCAAGACGTGGTATATAGGAATCCTCCACAAGGTTCAAGTCCACTTACCATCGGACCCATGGGTTCACAATCATGTCGGTTCCCGAAAATCTTCCGAACTATGTGGAAATTGATACCTGTCTCCTAGACGGGGTACGTAGGAAGCCTTCCCGAGGTTCAATCCCAAAAACTGATCGTTCTGACCCCCTTCATGTCGGTTCACCAACACCTTGGGTCGCCTCAGAGTGTAAGCCACATACCACATTGGGCTGCTCTAGGGTGAAAGCCCCAACCCAAACCATAATATGTGGATTCTGATTCCTCTTACAAGGATATGTAGGAAGCCCATATCACGGGTTCGATCCAAACTCTCAAGTCGTTATATGTCCCCCCTGGATGACAATAAACTCTAGAGCACCCAGTTATGAGGCTTTAAAATAGCGTCGTACCAACGAGTCCAAACTCCTCGGAGTCGTTAATCCAATGAGGGATGGTAAACCTCAGGACTAAATGATTCTGAATCCCTGCGTTCACCAGACCATTTCCAACTAGAAGTATTATGTGGGTACTATTCTTGGGTATAAACCAAAGATTCGTGAACATATGAATACATCTTAAATATATAAGAGAGTCCTAGAACATGAAATAATTCCCCCCAAAAGGGTGAGATGAACCCAAATTCCCATCCCCTCGACCAATGTGAGTTCTTAAGCATCATTGACCAAATCAACCACTGAACGCCTGCCTCTGGAAAGAATGTCCATGTATCGTCGGATAAAGAAGCATTGGGTGTTTCAAACCGATTCAAAAAATAAAATGTTGAACCCGACATGAATATTTGACCAAGCATGACAGATTTAACCTAACCCAACCATGTTCCCCCTTATACTCACAAGGGTGGCCAAGAAAGGTCATTAATTACACATGGGATCATGAGATGCTGCTTTGACGGGATTTCTAGTTTTATTTGTTAAAATACTTTACAGGTACAACTCAGAACTCCCTTCGATCCAATGGCATCAGGGAGGAACTCACAAATGCGTACATCGAACAACCCAATGAACGGTCATCCTCACTAACAAAGGACCTTGTCACCTACCCAGCGTCTTCAATGCTGGGTCTCAGATGCATTGATCCGAGAGTACCAATCGAACAGTACTATCTCAACGGCGGAGGCAGTGATGCATACGCTCCAATCTTCCAATAACCAATGGTCTCCTACCCAGAAGCGGCCACGAAAGTAAATCCAGACAGCTCCTGTTACCATCTCAAATTGTTTCGGGAGTCTATCCCCAGTACAAGGCAACCCGTAACTCCCTTACCTTAGAGAGGTGGATGAGGTCGACACTCAGGACTTTATCCCTACTAAACATGGATTCTGTTCTAAGGACCCTTTCAGAAGACATCGTCACGGTTACGCCGCAACTCAATATCCTCACGCTAAGGGGGATACCGCCCCGAGGATCCAGGCCCATGCTCCCCGAGCTCTGGCCCCTCGGACCGCTAGACGAGGGCGGAAAACGTACAACTAGGAACCGGTCATCACCCTTGTCCCTGAGGTGGAGCTCTGCTACCCAGTTACGGAGACGTATTGTGAGCAGGCACATACACCTATCATCTCCTCCAAAGCCCTCAATCTAGACATGGAGGCATCATAAGAGCAGGAATGCATCCCCACTGAGCTCTGTCAAGCTCATCACTCACATAGTACGAATCCTACCCTGCAGGAACCTCTACCTGCCCAGGGTCATGAAGCTCACCAACCAGGCATGGTGGTGACCCAGTGCCTATAGGACCATCTCCTAGTAGGTGATCCTGACACCTACCATCCTGATGTGGTGGCGATCAGTAGAGTCCATCATCCAGATTTGGCGACAATTAATTGGAAGGCACGTCTCCCTACCAACAAAGGCCACCGACTCGATACAGTGGGAAAGCAACATATTCAGGGCCAACTCCTTGTGGATGCAAGTAATGTCCTCCATCCCGATGTGACGGAAAATGGAGAGATAAAATGGCATATCCCAGCACAGGGGCAGAATCGTTCACCTGCCCCGACACAGGATAATTTTCAGTACCCACTAACCACTGGATGACTATAGATGGATATTACCACTCTGATATCGGAATGAGCCGTCATACCCTTTCCATCCAAATATGTCTCTTGACATATCCTGGAAATGATGGAGGAGTGAGTATCGATCCGAGATTATATTTTCTAGACTTTCCAGAATGTAATTGCATCAGCGGTATCAACAAGGACTCATGAATGTGATCCCATCTCCCCAATTAAGGCGACTCATCTAAGAGACGAGATAGCCACCTTGAAGCAGATCTACATCCCTGCTTCCTCCCTGGAGGGTCATCACCCATATTTTTTGATACAAAGGCAACCAGATCGAGCAGCTTCACTCGATCCAACTGGGGGACACCCGTCCATCATGGTGGATGCTCAAGAGAATACATATATCCCTGATAAAAGTCAAGATATTCGTCATCATATTTCGGCGGCATCACAGTACCCAATTAGAGAGGGACCCAAAGGTGAAGGCCGTTACCAACATCAGACGGTCCCAGCTGCCCGCAAGAAAGCACCCCGAACAAGCCAAAGGTAGTCGGAAAATAAAGAGTGGGTTCACCACTCTGCTCTGCTGGAAGCTGGGGTACCCAATACCTCTAAGAACAAATCAAAGGCTCGGAACCCTTTCCACCCATTATTGTATTATAGGAGTGGAAATAGTAGTTCTGAAGGTCCTCCCTGCAATGTCGCTACCAGCAGCTCTGAAGGTCCTCCCCAGAGCACCCGCGGGGCCTCCCCCACGGGCATATAATGATCGATCAGGAGAGATTCTATTATGATGAGAGTCACGGAATCCCTCCACGTAACCAAAAGATCGAGTAGTAATAAGGCCCTCCACTTGCTGCATTCCACCCTGAAGGTCCTCCCCGGGGTATACACTGCAATCACTCTCAGTGCAGTAGGACCACAGATTATGATATTAGTCCTCACTATCGTAGTCGCAACTGTGGAGGCCCTCCCCGATGTGACGTCTCATCAAGACTAGAAGGCCCTCCCCATGTCGTGGCCTCCCTAAATGTCCTCGCCATGGGTTACGTTGCAACGACACTCCGCGCAGACAGGCATCAGATCACGGTGGTAGTACTCGCCACTCTAATAACGGAGGTCCTCCCCGTAGAGACGTCAGGCAACGAGAAGGCCCTACCCTCATTGCAGTACATCTTGAAGGCCCTCCCCAAGGTGTACCCTTCATAAATTCTCCCTATGGAAGCTGTGATGGTAGTCCTCACCACCATGGTCGCCATTGCGAAGGTCCTCCCCGCAATGGCCCCAAGCGACTAGAAGGTCCTCCCCTTGTCGTAGTGTTTCTTGAAGGTCCTCCCCAGGATACAAATCAAACGTCAAACCATGATGCTCATCCTCACCATGATGGCAGTTGTTGACAAGGTCATCCCCATAACAATTCTACACAGCTAGAAGGTCCTCCCATCACTGCGATACACCTTGGAGGTCCTCCCCATGGTATGCACTGCAAAATTCCTCTATGTATTGAGGCGTCGAGTAGTAATGGTAGCCCTCGCCATTATAACACTGATAATGGAGGCCCTCCCCACCTAGACGTCGACCAATGAGAAGGCCCTCCCCATGTTGGGGTACATTATGAAGGCCCTACCCAAGGTTTACCCTACAGGTTCTCTCCCTGCAGAAGCTATAATGGTTGTCCTCGCCAATGCGGCCTCCATTGCAAAGGTCCTCCCCGCAGTGACATATCATATAGATAGGAAGGTCCTCCCCCTGCCAAATCAAAAACAGAAAAGCCCTCATATGCCGAGGCATGTAGAAGGATGATATTGAGCATGTCAAATTCCCAGCTAGTCACCAACGACACACTTCTTCAATCAAGAGATGGTCTGGTGCCACGTTCATCTTCTGAACCCCCTCGGAATAGACCACAAGATAATTAAATACCTACCGGCACCACTGCCTCCGACCACACTATCGGGGAGCCTCTTATTTGGGCTAACCTGATAGAGGAATCACTAGCATAAGAGTATTTTGACATGTTGCACCCGAGGAAATGACTGGACAGAGATGATGTACCAGTTATGTTTTGGCCCACGAACACCTCTCAATTCGACATACCCATAAAGTTTCCAAAAGAATTTTTGCTTGAAATCTGCTCCAATATATGGACAACCCTCTGCCAGCTGAAATAAATCTTCTACCCTTTGATGGGTATGCAGACCATGTAATGAAAATAAGAGACCATCTGCATCACATCGACCTGGATGCTCTTCCTTCGGCACGGCAACAGCGGCCCGAGAGGCGTAAAAGGAACATTGAGATAGCCTGCCTCCATGCACTGCACTAGCTGCGCCGCCTCATTGGCTACGCTCCGACGATAGTCCATGTCAGTTGATGGGGAGCACATGGAGCTATTATTTTCACTCCTCTCCCGGCCCAGAAGAACCCATTCAGCATAATTTCTTGAAACATCATCACATAAAGCCAGCAATCGAGTGGGGACCATGTTTAGGAAAGGCGAGACACCAAACAGAGGCAGGACTTGAGTGAGTCCCAAAAGCGTCCGGCCCGATGGGAACATGTCATCAAAGAAATCCTGAATCATCCCACCAAAAGCATATAATAGGCCTCCTGCATAAGATAAGACAATCAATGGTCATTTCTTGCCTCCCCGGAGGGGATTCATTCGTAGTTGAATTTAGCATCAAATACAGTTCACTGCCGAATGGGGGGCACGTAAGATCAGGCAGGTAGTGATAGCAGTAGCCACTACCGCAATCTAGGGTCAACCCTAGCCTACAGGGCTAGGGTCATTTTTAACAACAAATTCCCCTGTAAGACAAATACAAATGGGAAGAGACTCAACATCCAAGGAATGGAGCCAACCCTAGCCCTTAGGGTTGGGGCATTTTTACCACCTCAACAACAACATCCCCCCAGTAGAATTAGTATTTTCTCATCTAGGGAGGAAAGTCAGAAGAGGATGTTCCTTACCTATCTCATCCTTTGAATCACTATCCCCTTCAAGAAGGAGGCATACCATAAAGACACATCAAAGAACTCTCCACGTCACCCTTCATCAAGGAGTACAAAAGCAATCTGCCGACAAGAAAGGGAAGACCCGTAAAAGGCACGGGAGATCCTCTTACTATTTGAAAGATGAAATCTCCTCCACCCCATGATATGCATCCATCAATTCCATAGAGGTTAACCCCACGAGTGACACCAAAGATGATGCAAATCAGGATGGATCCAGAGACGATGGTTCCAGTCAGGCTGTGACTCACAACGAACCACCATGTGTACACACCCGGAACCAGAGGGCCGCCCTAAATATGGCCTCCCTTCCAGCTAACCCTCCTCCACTTACCCTGCAAGCTACCCAAAAGGATAAGAATAAAGGACTGGTTACCCTTAACCTGCCTCCTTTTCTTGATAAAAACGAGCCACTTACGATCGAAGAGAGATTCACTCAAAAAGAAGAGAAAATGAAAGAATTGATGTGTCATAATGCCGAGATACTCTAGGGGAACCATATTATTGGAAGTGCTTCCAAAGAAGAGCCACAACTTGCACTCCCAGTAGGTGCACCTCAAAGACCAAAGTTTTCCCCAGCAAACGAAGTGCAGTCAGGGCTGCTGCTCAATGAGGCTCCCCGCCCATCCAACTACCTGAATATGGATCCGGATGAATACCAATACTTCCATTCACTCAGGAAGAAACCGGAGAGAGTATGTCTGGACCCTCCGAAGGTGCCACAAATGACATATGCACCCTTGGTGTCGGCCGAGCCAGATCCTCCATCAATTACATGGGATATAGCTGCCCAAGACCGGGCCTAACAGGATGTAAACCATGGTCTCTCCAACACCATCGAGGCACTAACAGCTCGATTGGAAGAAATGGAAGGTTGATCCACTCTGATATAGCCAGAGCAGAATCCCTACCCAGATTGGGTTAGAAACACGCCACCCCCACCCAATTTTGGGAGCCTTGTATTCCATATTTTCAATGGATTAGGTGATCTGGAACAACATTTTATGCACTACGCGTCTTATTGAGACCCTATGATGGGGACTACAAAACAAAAAGAAGCAGTGAAAATCAGATGATTTGTGCGGACCTTCAAAGGATTTTCCTTTGTCTGGTATACGAATATGCAAGCTCAGTCAATAAAAAGCTGAGAAGACCTTCGACAACAGTTCCTGTTCCACATCAGCTCAACGAAGACTAAAACAACAGTCAACAAACTCATGAATTGAAAACAGAGGGAGAATGAGAGGGTCTCATATTTCATCTCTAGATTGAAGGTTCTAACCTAATATATGAATAGGCCAATGCCATAAGATGATATGCTTTCCATATGCATCAATAACCTTCAAGATGAGATGTGAACACCGATCATACCAGTGGAGTGCACAACTGGCTTCCGCAATCTCTTTGCCATCACCCAAAAAATTGAAGACTCCCTTCAGTGGACTAATTTGAAGTCTTGAATAGCCTCACAGGCTTCTGCAAAGAGAACAATTAGAGCTAAAGCGTCCTATGTCACGCTCAAGACAGCCTCTGTGCTTACTCCACCGCTTAGGCCTCCACCAAATCGTGATATTAAGGATCTGATATATTTCCTTATGTCAAGGTCTCTAATAACCCTTATAGGTTATTATTCAACATAGGGTGGGTGTCTTAGCTTTTAGTACCATTATTATTGGGCGTTTATCTTTGGTTTTGTATGAAATAGTGTAAGTGGTTGACTTAGTTAAGATAATTCCAACTATTTTGGTTTTTCACTCTTGGGATATCACTTTTATATGGATTGATCATTTTTCACTCTTTGATAGCCTTTTGGTATTTATAGTATTAACCATGTTTTAATTTCAACTCAGTGCGTTTGGTGACACAGAGGTTCCCCTTGAGGGTAGGTCTCCAAGTGTTTGAGATTTTTGGAATTCGAGGCTTGCGAAGACGCTTTGACATGTGAGACTTATTCATAGAAGGTGATATTAGTGTTTTTAGGCATTGATTATTAATTTGATTTTTTATATTAAAATAAAACTCAGTTATTTTGTTTTTTTAATGTGATTTCTATAGGGAATGACCTTTCATATTTCTAACCCTGATATTTTCACACTCTATTAATGTGATCATCAGTGTTAAACATGCATGGAAGGGTTGAGGGTTAATATAGCGAGGGTAAAAACCAAAAGCATTGAAATTATGACCAAGTTAATATATTTTCTTATGGTCATGGGTCTATAATTGACAATTGAAAAATTTCAAGAATATTGGAGGAAAGAATAAAGGTTGCTTCACATATGGTGAGATGGATTTGTTATAAAGCCTTGTCAGATGCTTGAGTAGACCCCCATTCATAAAAAGTATATTTGATGAATAATGATACTATGAGTTTTGGTATATTGTATCATGGGACCATGAGACCTTACTATTTTTGATGAGGTTGTAGAGGATAGAACATGTAGTAGGTTTTTTGTGTTGTTGGACAAGATGATGATATAAATTGAGAGAATAAACCCAATGCTTTATAGAGAGTCAGGGTGATGCACCAAATATCTACATGTGTATAGTTTAGTTATTTTTTGAGATAATAAATATCATATGTTTTATTTGGAAATCATTCTATCATTCAAGAACCCTGAGTTATTTGGAAGTGATAGTTCCTCCATGAGCATTCTGTTCACAACAACCTAAAAATAACATAGTGGTTTTAGTGGGTTATGGTTAATGAGACACTCTTGATGTGAGGTGAATGAAAGTTACTAAGATATATACTGGTGGGGATTCCATTGTACATTATTTGGTATTTCGATATCCCAATTGGTAGAGTAAACATCTTGGAGGTACCGTACCATGGCAACATGGACAATTGGGCTCGACCCAGACAATGGTATTTGGGGTTGATGGATGCAAGAAAAGTGTTCTAAAAAATCATCAGACATATCATGAATTTTGAGATTACTCAATTTCACATAAGGAGAGATATAATTAAAGATTAATGGTGTAGATAACACCATTGTAAATAGAATGGTGACATAATTTTTATTGACTAGATATCATTGATTGTCAATAGTGTCATTGAAGGATGTTGGGAATGACTGGTTGTAAATGATTCTTTAATCGATCAGGTGAGAGAAAGAAGGAAACATCTATCATTTGTGATTGGTCATGAGTTGATCATAGGTCATAGTGGTTGGATTTTCCCAAGTAAAGTGATGATTAAAACACTTATATTTTTGGGAGTGACATGTTTTCCCACAAATATTTGAGCCATAGGCAACATGGGTCACAAGTGTCTAGAACTAACCACAAAGTTGTTTTGGTGGACTTGGGGGGCTGGTGGGAACCAAATGAAAAGCATATTTGGATTTCCAATATTATTTAATATGGGAAATGAGATGTGATAGTAGATTAAGAATGAGTATTTTATTTGGGATATATATGGTTTTACGGAAAAAAAAGGGTACTTGTTTCAGTGGTGAATCAGTAAACGAAAGGACATGATGAATGTTTTGTGATTTTGAAGATCTAACTATGAAATATTATCAGTATTCATGTATGGATTATTTTGGTTGTGTTTGGGAAGTATTAGGGTGCCTCATGGCTTGAATTCACTATGAAATGGTAGGTTGGTGGTGCATCAGTAGTTGGAGACATGTGTTTTGAGTTAAGTCTACCGAAGATAGTTAGTAGTGGTTTTGTGTATATAAATGGATGTAGAAAGATGTAAAACACATCCAGAGTGTAATTTTTTATGTTATGGGTGTTTATTGAGAATCTATCTTGGATTTTGAGGAATATATTTTGGGTCTCTTACTTGTTTATGGATAGTGTTTATGCTTCCATCAGAGTTGTAATTCTTTGAAAAGGATGGGTAATGATGTTCAATTGGCACTCCCATTTATTTCTGGTTGTCGTGACCTATAAAATGTATCTGGTGTGTCATTTTATAGTTGTGATCATATTTAAATAATCTATTTTTATATAGAAAGAACCAAGACATTGTAATTAGTGTTTGTTAAATGAATCATATAGAGGGGATCACTATAGGCCTGTCAGCTTTTTGGTTGAGAACAACATTGGTGTTCATCATATGTGGTATTTGGTAAGAACCATTTGGTTTTCATTGGTTTTTATGAAGGGTATAATATTTGGTTTTAAATTTTTGAGCACCATGGATGGATTTTTGTGAAATTAATGTATTTTGGATTTTTAGGGATTGAAATATCATTCTTGTATTGTTAGGTGGCCCATGGTGGCCATGGTATATTAATGGTTAACCACCAAGACATCTTGAGGTCGATAAAAATTCAATCAATAAGATTGTAATACATTATTTCTATCTAGAAAATTGATTTTCAAAACTAATTTTGATCAAATGAAATATTTTATGGGATGGTTCTTATAAAAGGAATTGGAACAAATTCGGAATCATTTAAACCACTCAAAAGTTTTTTGTTGGACATGGTTTAGGGTTATCTGGGGGTTCATAAGGTCTTAAGAACACATGGGAAGCACCGAAGGTGAATAGGGCATGCAGCCAAGGGGTAACATTACAACAATCTCGTTGGTCCAAGGCCCCCATCAAGATGATGTGCTCTTAATAGGGAAGTGATTCTGCTTGGTCTTACCATCTGGATGATGCTCCCATGACGAGATCACCAGTGGGTTTCTATTTCATTATTTAATAAAAATGTTGTAAAATGTTCATTTTATCACCTCTCCCATTTTAATAAAACCCCAATCATGGATAATTTAGCGACCATTTATAGAAGAAAAAGATCACCCACCCCTTCACCTCAAGGGATCTACTCCGATTCTATTAATTTTGTTGTTGTAGCTCCATTGGAAGACTTTAGATATAGTTACACACCCTCTACCTTATATTATTCATTTCCCTCAATCTCAACTATTATTTCCACATTTCATTAAGTTATTAATTAATTTTTGTTTGTTTTTTTGTTTCCGAATACATGAAGCTTTATATCACACTTAAGACTGATACTAGATGAGTGGACTTCATTGATGCTACGGTATGGGGCCCCTCAAATATAACCCATAGTTATTATTTCATTTTGAGCGTGTCCATGTTGAAGTCCTCCCAGCCTCACCATGCATGATTTGATTTTAAAACTATATGTGTGAGTTGAGTTTTCTCTTGTTAAATTTCTAGTTTAAAATTACTTAGAAAAACAAAGTGGTAGTTTCAAGTGGGGTTATTAACAGGGAAATTTAACCTTGATCTGGCATGATGTTAGCAAATAAATAATTTAATATTTAAATAGTTTAAGAGGATAAATTATTTGAATTTATTTTTGTTAATTATAATTTAAAAACAATCAACATTTTTAAATGTTTTATACCTTTAGGGTCCTAAAGAAAAATCATATAATGTGATGTGAGAAATTTAATAATATTGGATTCCTTCTAATTAAATTATTAATTTGGTAAATTACGTTGAATCATTAACAAATTGGTTTTTCATTTGGAACTAGTTATATTGAAAAGTAATTACATAATCATTAATTACCATGAAATAATAATTAATCAAGTTATGTAGTTTGATATAATTTGAATAAAATGATCATTTGATGTTTATTAAATTACTTGTGAATTAAATTTCCTAATATGTGATGGGAAGTGATTTTGGTAAATAACATGATTAATGTGGATTATAACCCTATACCTTATAAACACTATGGTAACATAGGTTTTGAAATCATTTTTTTAAAATGGTTTATCATTGAATAAAACGGTAAATCATGATTTTGAAATCAGAAATGTATGCTAAGTCATAATGCATTTATTATGGTTAATGGTGTCCTTATGCCTAAAAATAATTTAATGAAATGAATGGGAAATTGATCAAATGATTAAAATGATGACTAATGCCTAGGAATATTTAGATAGAATCCTTGGATTCTATATAAAATGTTATACATGAAATTATTCTGATGAGTGAATTAATTCTATATGATACTCAATGTATGGGAATGTAGGGATGTGCTCTCAGACTCCATGTGATTAATAATAACTTGTGATGGCCCTATAGAGCAGTTTGACCCATATGATACTTAATAATTGGGAATTCCTTGACGAGTTCTTCAATTTTATGGAAATTCTAGGATGACTGTCTACATATCTGGTCATTACTGATGGATGGAGAATATTGAGAGGAGATTTTGGATTCCACTGAAATATTGGGATGAGAACTCATATTCCATGTGATGATTCATGTTAATGCATACTCCAGGATGAACCATATATTCCATAGGGATATTAATGGTTAGAATAGTCATTCTAACTTAATCAGAGACACACCATCGTTTGTTAAAGAATGTATGGTCGATCAGGGTCACAAACCCAAAGGTCTACTTAGTAAACTCCGCTCTTAGGTGTTACTATGCAACCAAGGATTCAAAAGGCATTTTAAAATGTAAAATTTGTTCATTAAATTATCTAATTTTTTATCTATATTACTTATTCCAACACTACAAACCAGTATATTTATTTTAGGGACACCATTGTTGGTGGATGATGGGGTTACAATCACACCCTTGTAGGGTCTCTATCTGACTTGGTTACCCAACAAGATACTATTATTTTTCATAAGGACATGTATAGTGAAAGTCCTGATAATGATTGATTATTTGTTCAAAATTTTAGGAAAGTGTATGGATAAAAGAAACGAAGTGGGATTAGGACCATGTGGTTATAAGGTAATAGACTCAGTTTTTTTATTTATTTTTTACTACTTTTGGATTATCCAAACATTTGAGATCCAGTATATATCTAATTTTCATTTATTAATGCACCATATTGTGTGTTTATTAGTAATTAATTGTCTTGGTGGTGGTTTTTATCAGTTTATTATTTATTTTATTTTATTTCCACTATTATTATTCATTGATATGATGGAATTGTCTCTATATAGGGTTTTCACAATCACTCCTTGTTAGTCAGTATCCTCGAGCATACAATGATCCTTGCTCAAGGTCTTCTGGATAATCAGTCTACTGTGTCTAGACTGAGATGGGATGTTATTTTTCAGACATCAATGTTACGAACCGTCCTCAGGGCCCGTGCCGTGACTACCCCAAGCCCGCCTTCCATAGGCTAGACGCTGGCGACTAGCACCAAAGGCGTAAATACTGATAAAAGGGAAGGCATTGCCTTTCATATAAGTAAATAACAAAACAGAGTACGCAAGTAAAGTAAGAACTAAGTAAACCTTAGTACAAAACTTAATGGGCCAGTATACAAACCCAACTGAGAGTACAGTACAACTGAAAAAGAAAGTACAACAGTAGTAAATTAAAGAAGCAACCACCGAGTCGCCCTTCGGAATCCCACTTGAAGGGTGGGTACAGATGGTCTCCTTGGCACCTCAGTTTTTGTCTGTCCGCTCCATGCACGCCTCACTAGGTGTTCCACCTACAGGTACCGTCCAGCTCCAAAAGACTCCTCCACAATCAGTGATGTCCGTCATCTACATCAAACACAATGTAGTGCGGGCATAACCCATGCATGGGTGACTATACGATACTCAGTAGGGACACCGGGACCCATGAAGGTCTCCCAGAATCTAAGAAGGATAAACCACAATGCAAAGGAACAATCTGGAAGAATCAACTGACCCTACTTAGGTACATGCCCATACATATACCAAAGTTATCAATCTCAGTTCGGCTCACACTCTCGAGCCCAAGCACAGCCCTGTCCACACAGGAAAGATATTCAATCACATCAAAGATAATGATTAAAAGTCAAGAATCATCTCACACAATTATACATCTTTAGTATAGCAATAGAGATGATCATATGTAGTCACTGATTCATCTAAGCTATCGGACCCACACCGGATACAAGACCATCTAAGTTATCAGACCCACACGGGATACAAGACCAGCAACTCTGTCGGACTCACACATGATACAAGTATAGAGGTCAATACTACCGGACCTACATAGGATACAAGAATAGTATCCATCACCGTTGAACCCACGGAGGATCCCAGTACGGTAGTCTTCGCTGTCGAGCCCACAGAGGATTCCAGTACAGTAGTTGATGCAGTCGCAGCCAGCTTTAGGGTTCCCGCACACAGCACGCTCGATTCCGGGAGGATTCGCTCCTCGAGCAAGGGGGGTCGATACATCAACTGTCACAAATTCCAGAGTTGATGTATCTCAATGTTTAGTCTCGTCAAAAGAAACCCAACGCGACAGGCGGTGCGTCAATCGGATGCCCGATCAAAGAGTTATTGCCTTTTCCGTTCCAGGGGCCCGGTTGGTTTTTAAGCTAAAACCAACCTGACCATACTCCAGTTGTGTCCAAACCTCAAGTATATTATTCCAAAAGAACCGTCTCATCAAAATGAATCCAACTTAGTCAACCGAACATCAATCGGATGTCCGGTCCTTAAGTTATAAGCTTTTCCTCTCCAAGGGCCTGGTTAGTTTCAGGTCTGAACAAACTCAGACATACCCAAGCATTGCCTAAACCTTGAGCATAATATAACTAAACGACTTCCTCGATCCAAGGATTCCTACGCAACTGACGGTGCGTCGATTGGAGTCTGTAGCGCATGGTATGAGAAAAAGCCTGAAAAACGGTCCGAAGTGGGGGGTCTGGGCCAGGTCCGACCGGCCCAACCCACCCTAGGTCGGCCCGAACCGGGTCGACCCGGCCCAGTTTTGGGTCTGGCCCAGTAGGTTTCAGCCGGGCCATGGGGGGTGGGCGGGCTCGTCCAGCTGGCAGAGCGGAAGGCGTAGCCCGCTTTTCCGCGAACGCGGCGCTAGGCTGGCGTAGTTGATCTCCACAGGTCCCGCGCGGCTGCGGGATCCATTGCTCACCACCGTGTCCAGTGTCATGGCGGGCTCCTACTGGCAGCGCACTGAGGCTCCGCCACACCAGCGTCCCGCCCCACCGGGGTATTCTACAGGCCACCAGAGTCATTTCGGTGGTCCGTTTTTACTCCTGTCTTCTCCTGCGGTCATCTCGGGATCCGAACTCCATTTTGGAGGCCCCAAATATCCGTTGTGGTCCCGTTTCGTCATCTCCAAACACCCAGAACATCAAGAAAAAAATAATGGTGGGTCTAAGACTTTTTTTTATTCTGTACCCACCACGTTAGTGGTTCAAATCATTACCAAACAATTAAACGCTATGTTTGAAAGTATAAAAGACATATATGATATATACAAATCCCCCTACCTCGAAGTTGTTGTCGTACATCATCGATTTACAGAAGACGACCATCGTGGAAGAATGGCATCATTCCATCAACGATGGAGGAAAGGCCATTGTCATAGGCGACGTAGGCTCTTTGACGTCGAGGTGCGTCCGAGGAAGATGCGTCGTTGGAAGAAGTTCTTCACATTCTTCGCTGGGGGTGTTCTTCATGGAAGAACGATGTTCTTCATACATGAAGGATCCCCTCTCCTTTAGTTCTCCCAAGTCATTTCCCAAAAGTGAATTTCCAACAAAAATAAATAAGAGGCTCTCCAATTAATATAATTATCATGCAATTCATATTAATTCCAAAGCGATGCCAATTAATTTAATGCTGACATTAAATTGATTGGTTGGAACATTTAATGGGATGAGGGAGGTAGGAAAGCTCCCCCATAATGAATGTGTGGGGTTGTCAAAGTAATAAATATGGGGTATTAATGGAGAGTTGAGGGGTGATGAAGTTTGGGGCTCGTGTGGTCCCCACATCACAAATATATACACCTGGGAGGAAATAACCAACTCGTAAAATAAAATTGTGTACCTATTTGGTCCACAAGGCTGAATACCCTGAGAGGGGGGGGAGTGAATCAGGGTATGACTAATTTAAAATGAAATCCCGTTCTGATCTTGTTTCGCTGTTAATCAAAACACTCCTCTCTCTCTTTCCTGTTGTAGAATGTAAGAAGAAAGTAAAGCATGCACATGAAACAAAAATTTTTACTTGGTTCACCCGCACTGGGATACGTCCAAGGAGCATACGCCGAAAAGTATCCGATCATACCAAATTCCACTAAACTTCACTAGCAGTGGATTACAAGGTTCGGGTATAGTCACTCTGTCCCAGGCTCACTAAATTTACAAGATTTAGGGTCAGCTCACTGCTTTTCCAAGGGCCACTCCCTGTTTCTCTCTCTCTGGCTCACTGCTGGTGGAGAGGATCACCTTCTTCCTCTTCCTTTGCTCACTGCGTCGGAAAGGATCCACTCACAGTATATAGACTTGTAGGTCTCTTAATTTTCATTAAGGAATGCATCTTCCTTTGTAAGTAGATGCAATGTTGAAGCCCAATTTTCACCAATAGATGAATCTCTCTTTACACCGAAGGTATCTGGAAAACTTCCAACTTCCACATAGCCCGAAAATCAGAGCTGGAAATAAAACTTAATTGGCGTGCAAGTCAATCTTGGCGCACAAGTATCAGCGCGCAAGTCACAACGGGCGTGCAAGTCCACCACACACACTTGCATGACACAAGCTTCCTCGACTCCAAACTTGAATAAATCTCTTCCTTTTATGCCCAAACCAATAATGGGGTGCAACTACGAACCGGCGTGCAGATTCTCACACTAGCGTGCAACTCCTCACACTGGTGCACAACTCCACCTACGCAATCACACACAACTTGCAGGACCACCACACCTGCGCGACATGAGATCTGATTTCTCAAAGTGTTGAACTCTGGTTAATAATGAAGAGTGGTGGTCCAGTATTTATAGGCATTTTGTCACCACTGCGTGATGGAGCGCAAGTCTCTCCTCAGCGTGCAAGTCTCGGCGCGCAGGTCTCTTCTCCTTCAAGTCACTTGCGTGACCTAATTCCAAACTTTCACGAACCTCTTTACTTTTCCATATTTTGATCTTATGATCTTGAAAAACCACAGGTTTTCAAGTTCTCAAGCTTCCAAGGAATCAGCGCACAAGTCTCTTTCACGACGCGCAAGTCACTTGCGCGACACCACCAATACTTGCACGACACTTGTCCCTTTGCCATATTTTGATGATCTGATCTTGAAAAACATATGGTGTGAAAGTTTCCAAGCTTGCAAGAACATGGCACTCAAGTCCCGTTTCCAAAAACCACTTTTCTTCATTTGATGATTTTCAGGCCCAAAAGTTTGGCAAACACTGGAAAACGGCGCCACTTTGTATCAGTTATTTTGTACCGCCTCCAGATCATCATTCCTTTTTGTCGACGTTCTTGAATCAAACATGGATCGTTGTCCTCAGCTCTTGAATTCGAAATTTCATCATGGAATCCTCTTTGTCAACAATTTGTATGTCATTTTTTCGTTTTTTCAACAATCTCCACTCAGATGTCCACTTTTTCAACAAACACAATCACCTCAAAAATTCTTCTATGATACCTTGAGGTATTTTTTCCCAACAGTACCCCATAATTTTATTTAGTTTAATATTAAACCCCAAATATTAACATTCAAACCGCATAAAACACAAATGCGGTAAAGGTCCCCTTAAGCAATTACTCGCGTTGTGAGTTCATCGGTGCCCTCGGAATTCAATTCTGAGCACCGGTTCAAAAGATTGAAAAACCTGCTCATTCGTTTACTTAACGTACCCGAGCTAAACTTCGGAAATTGATTCTGGGCACACCGGGCCTCAGAATCAAGTGTCGTCAGAAGACACAGACTCGTAAAATTCAAAAGTATTTAAAAATAATAATTTCCTTGAAATTTACGGGCCTTTACATTACTCCCACGTTAGGGATTTACATCCCCGTAATGCTATAACATAAAAAAGGGAAACAGATGAGGATACAAAGCACGCATGTGAGCCTCCAACTCCCATTTTCTATCCTCGAGGTTCCCGTGCTACAAATGAATGCGCACTAGAGGAATCGACCGTCCACATAGGACCTTCTCTTGTCGATCCTCGATCTCCACCAGGGCCTCCGTTAATGTCACACCATTGTCGATGTCCAGCTCCCCGTGATTAATGATGTGGGTCGGGTTGAGCACGTATCTCCTCAGCTGAGATACGTGGAAGAAGTCATGCACCCGGTGCAATTGAGGTGGAAGGGCCAGGCGTTGAGACACCTAGCCTACTCTGTTGAGGACCTATAAAGGTCCAATTAATCGTGGAGATAACTTGCCACCTCGGACAAATCTCTGTAGTCCTCATCAAGGTGAGACCCGTAAGAAAACTTGGTCACCATCCTAAAACTCCAGCGGTCTCCGCCTTCTATCAGAATTGGACTTTTGTCTTCTCTGTGCAGTATTCATCCGCTCCTGGATGATCTGCACCTTCTCCGTTGTAGCCTAAACCATCTCGGGTCCTACAAGTGCAGACTCCCCTGGGTCTATCCCGCACAGAGGTGATCTACAAGGTCATCCATACAGTGCCTTGTATGGTGCCATCCCGATGGTGGAGTGGTAGCTATTGTTGTATGCAAAATAGACCAAAGATAGGTGATCATCCTAGCTGCATCCCAAGTCAACAACACATGCAATGAGCATTTCCTCGAGTGTCTGAATGGTCTTCTCAGTTAGGCCATCCATCAGAGGATGGAAGATAGTGCTAAGACGCAGCTGCGTCCCAAATGACTCCTGCTACCCCTTCCAAATCCGAAAATTAAAGAGAGTATCATGATCATAGACAATAGTCGATGACACACCATGAAGCCATACGATCTCATGAACTCAGAGGCATCCCAAGCTCTGTACTAAGACCTTCTCTCTGATCTGTAGGAAGTGGGCCGACATGGTGAGTCGGTCTACGATCACCTATATGGAGTCGTGTCCTATGGAAGTACGTGGAAGCCCCATCATGAAATCAATAGATATCCCGTCCCACTTCCACTCCGAAACCTCTAAGGGTTATAACAATCCTGATGGTACCTGGTACTCTGCCTTCACATGTTGTAGGTGGGTCATCATGAAACGAACTCCCCTACAATGTTCTTCATACCCGGCCACCAGTGCTGTTGTCTGAGGTCTTAGTACATCTTCTCCACTTCTAGATATACCGCTAGAGGGGAAGTGTGAAACTCCCTCAGCACTTCCTCCAACAGTGCATCTTGTACCATGGTACATCCCCTGAAGAGGATGGAGTGCTTTCCTCCTTCATAAAATCCATCAGGCGCCTACCTTGTAGAAATATGAGCATGTCGCGTCTCACAGTCAACGTCACCACGTTGTGCCACTCTGACCCACTGAAGTAGTGGAGGAGTGACTATGAGAGACTATAGAAATGCTACCCCATCTCTATCCATGAAAGATATCTGCAAAGAGGCTAACTGCTTTGTCGCCTCTCCAAGTAGATGAATGCCCGATCTCCTGCTGAGAGCATCAACCATAACGTTCCCTTTCCAAGGGGTATAGACTGTCTCAATGTCATTATCCTGGAGGAATTTGATCCATCGTAGCTGTCTCAAGTTCAGGTCCTCCTGCGAGAAGATGTACCTGATAATCTGCTGGTCAGAGTAGACTGTAAAGTGCTCTCCCATCAGATAGTGCCGCCACATCTTCAGGGAGAAGACCACTACTGCTAACTCCAGGTCATGGGTAGCGTAGTTCTGCTCATGCTGCCTCAACTATCATGAACCATAGGCGATCATTGCCCACTCCTGCATCAGGACACACCCGAGTCTGGTCCCTGATGCGTCATAGTAAACCACATACCCAATGCCCTCCTCTGGTATTCTCAAGATAGGCACACCGGTAAATCTTTGTCTCAGCTCCGGAAAGCTCTGTTAGAATCTATCGGACCACACGATGGGTTTCCCTTTCATTGTCAAAGCTAAAAGCGGTGCTGGAACTCTGGAGAATTCTGGCACAAATCCCCAATAGTACCTAGCTAGACCTAGGAAACTCCGCACCTCAGTCACGATCCTGGGTTGCTCCCAAGAAAGTACTGCCTTGATCTTCACAGGATCCATAGAAACTCCCGCCTCTGAGGCGACGTGCCCCAAGATGTGAACCTATCGAATACAGAACTATCAACAAAAGATATTACCATAAAGCTGGTGCTCTCGGAGTATATGCAGTATAACCCGCAAGTGGTAGGCATGCTCCTCCTCAGTGGTCGAGTAAATCAGTATGTCATCAATGAAGACTACGTCAAACCGATCGAGGTAAGGCTGGAAGATCCTGTTCATGAGACTCATGAACACTGATTGAGTGTTGGTCATGCCAAAGGGAATAAACAAGAATTCATAGTGTCCATACCGACACCTGAAGGCCATCTTCTGCACATCCTCGTCTCGAACTCTGCGCTTGTGATAGCCTGACCTGAGATCTATCTTTGAGAACCATTGTTCTTCCTTGAGCAGATTGAAGAGGTCGTCAATCCTTGGATGTGGGTACATGTTCCTTACGGTAACCTAGTTCATACAATGGTAGTCGACACACAGTCACAAGCTCCCATACACCTTCTTGGCGAACAAAATCATAGAAGCCCATGGTGAAACACCGGGTCGGATAAATCCTTTCCCTTGAATGTCCTCTAGCTGTACCCGCAGCTCACGATGCTCGGTGGGAGCCATCCAATATGATGTAGTAGATATCGGTGTTGTACCAGTTATAGGTCTATGTAGAATTATAGCTTTCTTCGAGGAGGTAGTTCCACAAATCATCCAAAAAAACGTCCGCATACTGATCCATCACAATAAAAAAACCCGGACTCCACACATCAATCGCTCCTAGGATGAGACTAGCTAACTGATGTGTGATCGGCTTCCCTCTCCTCTGCGTAAGTCAATCCTGCACTACAAAGGCTCCCTTCTCACCGGTGATGGTTAACCTGGTCCCATCCATACGGACACAACACACTTTTTTCCAAATACATTCGATATGGGCAGGGACTATAGATAACCAGTCCATACCCAAGATGAAGTCGTAAGGCATCGACGCCACTATAAGAAGATCCCAGCTGAAGGTCTCTCCTACTAGAGTAATCTCACAATACCGACACGAGTGCGTAATCATCGAGTCTTCTCCTATAGAAGTCTCTAGCAATAAGGATCATTACAATGGCTCTATCAGAATCTATGAGCTCCAAACAAGGTCAGCGACAATAAAATAATGACTCACACTTGTGTCTATAAGAACTGCAACATGGGTGGACTAGACACAGATAGTACCTCAAATCATCTCAGGTGAGCCGTGGTCATAAGCCTCAACTGCATGGAGCTGAGCCTGCCTCTTTCTGACAGATCCCTGTGGTCGGGGTGGACCTCCTGATGGTGGTGGTGGTAGAGCCTCGAAACGTCGTCCACCACCCACTGCTCAGCCAGCTCCTCTGCCTCGTCCGCCTGCTCCCTGCGGACCGCCACGGTCGAACCTCTGCTTTTACAAGGGATGTCTCTCCACTGTCTGATGCTCGTCTGCATGGCGGGTCGGGTAGTTATGAGCCATGTGGCCCTGCCCGCCACATGCATAGCATTATATTCTCCTTGTAAGGCCGGCTCTGTTTCGTGTGCACCTCACAACTGAACCTGAATCCTGAGGTTGCACACCTGATTGCCTGGTCTGATTGGACCCCTGTGACATCTCTCTATTGTCGGCTGTGGAAGACTCCGCTCCGTGTCGCCCTGTGGTGGGTCTCACCACTAGTGTCTTCTTAGTGAGGAAGCTCTCCACTAAAAGGGCTCTCCCCAGCACCCCTGCCTACGTCGGGATGCTGCGGGGAATCGTTGAATCCCTGATCACGTGCCTCAGTCCCTTCTCGATGGTCCAGTCCCTAAAGAATGGGTCTCGTACCATATATGTGGAGTAGCGTGAGAGGTCAGTAAACCTCACTGAGTACTGAGCTACTATCTTGCTACCCTACTATAGAGGAAGTAACTCCTAGATGCGCACCACACGAAGGGTGGAGAGAATAAACTCTGAGCAGAAGAGTCTCTCAAAGTCTGTCCAAATTAGAGATGCCTCGTCATGCACTTGGAGCATCAGGCTCCACCATCTAACTTCTAATATGTGCAGTAGACTCGTGACAAGGATCACCATAAGGTCATCTGGTGTCCCTACCAATCTGAAGACTCTGATGATAGCCTCCAGCCAATCCTCAGCTGCTTGAGGGTCTGTCTCTCTATGGAACCCGAGCGGCCTCTGTCGCTGAAACTCATGAAACACACTCAGGAAGTGTGAACTCAATGCTGCTGGAGCTGGTAACATTGGTGGCTCAGTGGGTAGCAGTACTGCTGGTGACTCTGCTGTAATGGGGCCCATCACCGAGGCCTCGTCACTCGGTGAAATTCCATCTCGCAGGTAACTTGGAATCCTGGATGGATACCTTCATGGGGCCATCCTAAAAAGAAACTGGTGCACCACAGTCAAACATTATACCTGGTGAGTTGACACAAGTAGTCACAATGCAAACTTTTTAATGGAAACAAACACGCAATCTGTGTTTTCGTGCACTCAGTTGGATGTTAGAGGTCAGGGTCCTGGTGTATGGATACGTCAGCTGTCGCACCAACACTGGACTCTCCAAACTGAAAACCACACTCAATACTCATAACATTATTTCTTTACAAAAGGGAAGGATCAGAGTACTGAGTAATGTGGTAGAACTGACTCCTCTAATACTAATTTTTTATGACCCGTCCTAGGGGCTCGTTCCGTGACTACCCCAAGCCCGCCTTCCATAGGCCAGGGGTTGGCGACTAGCACCGAAGGTGTGAATCCCGATAAAATGGAAGGAATTACCTTTCATATAAGTAAACAACACAACATAGTACGAAAGTGAAGTATGAACTAAGTAAAACTGAGTACAAAAGTAAATTGTCTAGTATAAAAACCCAACTGAGAGTACAGTACAACTGAAAAGGAAAGTACAATTGCAGTAAAGTAAAGCAGCAAACACCGAGTCATCCTCAGGGAATCCCACCTGAATGGTGGGTACAGATGGTCTCCTCGGCACCTCGTGTCCGTCCGTCCACTCCGTGCACACCTCACTAGGTGGTCCACATCTGGGTACCATCCACGATCAGTGATGTCTGTCGTTTGAAACCAACACAACGTAGTGCAGGCATAGCCCATGCATGGGTGAGTATACGATACATAGTAGGGACCCCAGGACCCATGAAGGTCTCCCAGAATCTACGAAGGATAAACCACAAATGACAGGAATAATCCCAAAGAATCAACTGACCCCACATAGGTATATGGCCATACATATACCTAAGTTATCAATCTCAGGTCAGCTCCAACTCTCGAGCCCAAGAACTACCCAGTCCCCATAGGAAAGATAGTCAATCACATCAATGATAATGATTGAAATTCAAGACTAAGCTTACATAGGTATACATATTTTGTATAGAAATAGAGATGATCAGATGTAGTCAATGATTCAACTAACCTATCGGACCCACATAGGATACAAGACCAACTAAGTTGTCAGAACCACACAGGATACAAGACCAGCCACTCTATCGGACCCACACAGGATACAAGTACAAAGGTCAATACTGCCGAACCCACATAGTATACAAGAACAGTAGCCATTTCCATCGAACCCACAGAGGATCCCAGTATGTTAGTCTTCGTAGTTAAACCCACGGAGGATTCCAGTACAGTAGTCGATGCAGTGGCAGCCAGATCTAGGGTTCCCGCACACAACATGCTCGATTCCGGGAGGGTCTGCTCCTCGAGCAAGGGGGTTGATACATCAAAATTCATGAAGTCCATAGTTGATGTATCCCAAAGTTTCGTCTCATCAAATGAAACCCAACACGACAGGTGGTGCGTCAATCAGATGACCGGTCAGAGAGTTATTGGCTTTTCCGATCTAGGAGATCTGTTGGTTTTTAAGATAAAACCAACCCGCTCATACTCCAACTGCATCCAGACCTCAAGTGGAGTAATCCAAAAGAACCGTCTCATCAAATTTAATCCAATTTAGTTGACGGCACATCAATAGGACGTCCGGTCCTTATGTTATAAGTGTTTCTGCTCCAAGGGCCCTGTTGGTTTCGGGTTCGAACCAACCCGGCCGTACCCAAACTTTGAAGAAACCATGAGTGTAATATACCAAAATGACCGTATTGATCCAATGAATCCTACTCAACTGACGGTGCATCGATCGGAGGTCCGTAGCTTATGTCATGGGTAAAAGATAGAAAAACGGTCCGAAGTTGGGGGTCTGGGCTCGGTCTGACCTGACCCAACCCACAATGGGTCGTCCCGAACCGGGTCGACCTGACTCGGGTCCGGGTCTGGCCCGAGAGGGCGCAGCCCGGCCTGCTTGACCTGCCCCGGCCCAGCCGAGGGGTGTGATGGCTCGGCCAGCTGGCCGGGTGGGGGGCGCGGCCCCCTGTTCCACGAACTCGGCGCTAAGCTGGTGCCACTGATCTCCCCAGATCTCACGCGGCCACTGGATCCGCTGCTCACCACCACGTTGAGGGCCACAATGTTCCTGGTGGTCATTCAGGGGAACCCTCTATTTTGTGAAGCTATTTGGGTACCTAGAAAAGCCCAATTACATCTTCTATAAATTGTTTCATATGATTCCTCTTCAATCCATAACCCAAAACATCAATAATTCTACAAAAACTAGGAATGTTATTAAAGTAATCATTAAAACATCAATATTTTTTCAAATCCTCAATATTAATCTAAAATTTCAAAAATACTCAAGTTCCAAATCCTCTAATTTTTTTTCCTCTAACTTTATTAAACTTCTAATAATTTGATTCATTTTATTAATGGTTTAGTATATGATGAATGTATATTTTTTATATTTTACTGATCATGTATTATTTGTTGGTTCCAGGTAGTCCTATTTGATCATTATTTTATTAAAACCATATTTACGTATAGACCATAAAGTGTTGTTTGTGTTAAATTTTTGTTATTAATTTACATTTTTATTTTGGCATGGTTATCTGGACAAATTGTTGACAAATTCATACTGTATAATTGATATATGTTGATATATATAAATCCACCTAAAAAAGAATTTTTTTTACTATGTTTATATAGAAATGATATATCTGACTTATTGACCATATATAAGGATTGTTTAGATAAATCATATCATTAAATAATGGTTTTATTGTAAAATTATCGCATACCAAGAATTGTTCCACATCCCCATTTCATCAAAACCTCTAGTGATTTGAGAAAATTAACCAAATGTACTGGGGATATATGGTTTTAGTTCACAGTAATTTGAATGAGTTAATTAAAAAATGATATATAATTCATTTCATGTTTTGCTTTCTAAAATTGAAATTGTACTTATTATTCTATGAGATATGGGACAGAATATATAAGATTAAAAAGGCATAGTTAACCTATTTTGTGTCACTAAATTGGTGTCTAATCTACCCATGGATGAAGTAAAAAAATAATTAAAAGCATCATGATATATTTTTTTTCGGATAAATTAATTGAAACATGAAATAACACCAATTTTTTTTTATTTTAGATATTATTGTTCTATAATAAATTTTTTAATAGGTATTATTAAAAATTATATTAATTTATGGGTTATTAATAGTAGATAAAGAGTCTCATTGTTTTTTCATTGTGGTCATATAGGATAAAATTTCCATAAAATAGTGAGTTTCCTTATTTTAGGTATTGTCTCAAAATCTATGTAAGGAGCCAGTGAATTTTACAATATTGACAAGAAAAAGTGTGTATCAAATATTGAAGACCCATTATATTTGGTTTATAGATCATTTTTTTATTATATGTTTTTATTATTGTTATAAATTTTGTAAAAAGATTTTTTTTGTGAATTTCATAAATTAAACATATAAAATTATAAATTTTATACATTTAATATATAATTATTAATATGAGGTACATGTATTGAAATTAATTATAATTATTATCTTGAAATGAAAACCTATCTCTTTGTATGTGTATAATATATGTGTATTATCAAAACTACTATATCAGATAAATCGGGGAGAGATATTTTTTTCTCTTTCAATAGCCTCAATTTGGAAGTACTTCAGGGACAATTTCTAAAGCCTTCTGCCCAAGTATTTAGGACTTATGGATATGTGTAATAATATGGGGAAATTGGGGATGGGAAGTCACTTTTAAGGGATAATACCTCATTCAAATAGGTCCATTGGAAGGATTATATGTTTTTCAATTTCTAGATACCACAATATAATAGAAATAAAAATTATTATTTTAATTAAGATTATTATTGTTATTAATAATACGAATTTCCATCTAAAAGATAATTATGATCATCCTATCCTCATTAAAGCTAATATAGGTAATTGTAGACTCCCCACCCCCCACCTTTCATATGAACCCATTCCAACAAGATTTAAAAAATTTAGGAGTAAGTTGAATTTTTATTTTGTTCGATGGTTCTATTCTGAAATTGGGCATTGAAATGATATTTAGAAGCTAGGATATCTGGAAATATAGTCCTCATATGTGATTTGAGATTTAATGAAGGTAATTGTGGTTCAAAAGGGAATCAAATTAAAGATTACTGGTTAGGATACTATATTTTAATAGTAGCATAAATGTCATGGTGTGACCTATAATAGTCAAACTATGTGGTTTCAGTATTAAAGGGTAAGACCCCTCTGCTTGATTTGGTCACATTGTGAACAAACTAGTCATGTTGTAATACAAGTAAAATGTATTTATTTTAAAAGGTGGATTATCGCAAATTTATCCTTTGAAAAAATGGTTCCCATGATATTTCTTCAGCCATATATCTTGTACCATTATTTGTTCTCCATTCATGGGGTTGTTTTGTGTGATTTGACAGATTCAACTGGTAAGTTTTATCCCCATACTTCTGTGTTGTTTTCCCTCTCTTTACACTAATTTAATTGATGTCAATTGATTTTAAAAATGGATGTTTAATTGGATAATAATGAACTTTTTGAATTTAAAACAATATTTCATTTGAAATAGTTAGAGTATGTTCCGAGATGATGGCTGCTAGTCACCACTCATTTTGTCACAAAAGGTACACCATGATATTAATCATTATAAAATATTTATTTAAAATTAAAAATTTTAAATGATATAAATGAGGCCACTAGTTGGAAATTTTCTTATTAATAGTTTAAGTAGTTTACAGTGCACATAACCCTTCTAGTTTCCTTTTTTGGTGAGATACGGTTGGTCAGTGTGTTTTTCACATTGTTTCACCGTAGAATAAATATTATAATTATTTATATTTTTATTAATACTTATCTTTTATTCCTTAGTACAATGTAGGTTCTTAGAAACATTATTTGTGAATTTTATATGCGACGGGGGATTGGTTTGTACATGGGTGAGGAATGGAGGTTTTGGGAGGTAGTTGTTGGCCTATCAATTTTTTTTGGAAAAATCATCATTTGAGGTTGTTGGTATTGCATTAAATAAAATTAGTATTTATTTATATTTTAAGGTGGCATGTGGTATGTAGTCTCACCAGTGATTGTGATGACCTTAATATAATAATATATGTTATTTTAAAAATGATTTACTTATGTATACTACACAATATTGTTAGTGGTACATGGTTCCTCAAAACTAGCATGATTTCCACTTTAACAAATAGTGAAATCATTGAATATGACCTTGACACTTGGACACCTCTAATAGGGGTTGGGGAGACATGAAATTTAATTTAAGGACATTTTAGTACATTCTAGGAACCTTTAGACGTGATAAGACTAAGTATATTGATAATATGCTAAGGATTATTGGATGGGTGAGCAAACAGATGTTGTGTGGCCTTGAATACTATGACGAATCATGGGCCTTATATTCAACTTCTTCCTATGTTGCATACCACATAAGTCCAGAAATGTTTGGTAATCATATGGATGATTTCTTGGGATATATAATCCCTTGGTAATTTCGAAATTATATAGGGCCCTAATGGATACAAAGTACCCTTTTGAGGGAGTTAATGTAATAATTTTACCCAGAAGAGCATCAGGGGTACCCCAATGACAAACCAACCCAAAATAGGTGCATTTTCATATGGATAAAAATAGTCATGGGTTTCACAGAAGATCCCAAAACAATGTTTAATCCCAATGGGTAGTTAATGAAGGGATGTGTGTGGGAATTTAGAAAACACTATTCAAGATTCATTTCATTATTATTTTATGATATGTGTCTTCCATTATTGCTTAGGAATTAACCAATAGGATAAGAATTGATGTGATTTCTATGGATTCTTAGGGATCACCTAATGTTATGGGTGAGACCTTGAAATGACCCGAATATTTTGGATCCAGTATCGCAGTATATTGGGGATGGATCTCTATACAAGATAACATCCAGTGACTTGGTTGATATAGGAGTGGAATCCAATTTGTGGTACCTTGGATACATCATATGAGATATGTGTTTATGCAACTAAAATAATGCATATTATTTCTGGGGTTCCTTTAATATAGTGTTACCATTGAGAATACTAGGGTTACCAATAATTTGAATGTTGATCTAAATGGACAATTGTGGATACCTGTGATACTAGATATATGAAGAGGTATTATGTGGTGGGATATGATATATCACCAAGACCAATTGATGGAAAAACATAGGGTGACTCTTGGATTCCCGTAATGGATTCCTATGATGCACCAATTAGGTTATGTGGTGATCCATTGATGGTTAGGATTAGGGGCCCTGAGATATTTGGTTCCCCATATATTGATAGTGGGGTCTATGAAGGGTATCCCCTATGGTTTCTTGGGACTCCTTATAATTATTCACAGCAAGACATATTGGATTTTTTAGGTCTTCCCCCGTGAAGTAATGAAATATTTTCTTAACATTGATAATTCCCATGTAATTTTGTTAGGATTATCCTAAGAGATTGAAGTCGAGGGATGTCTAGTGATGCCTCAATATCCACTAAACATCAGTGTATGTCTGAGAAAGAGTTACCACGTGATAGGATATAGGTTCCCCTATGTTAGTGATTATTTTATGAGACACATTAGTGTTTTACAAGATTGGTATAATAAATTTGGGTTTTGGAACCAAGGAAAAACGACGATTATTGGGAATTCCTAGGGTTACGGGTATGTACATGATACAATTGTGATATTTTATAGACATGAACATCTTGAAGTTCTCAGAGACACCCTGGGATTAAGATGAAGAAGGTGTTTATGTTTTTATTTTATGTTTCAATGGAATTTTATTGTTTTTTTAATAATTTTATTAGATCCAGTAACATAGAAATATCACATACTATACATGTCAATATAAGAACTCATTGGTAGTTTCCTAACATGTTTTTTACTCAAAAAATTATCAGGACTATATTTTATATAGGTACTCAAGTATCATTGACATGGTCATTTTAGACATATGTAGGAACATGGCCCCAGTTCAAGTTTCCCATGGCTGAGTGGAACAATTTTAATAATTTCAAAATATCATAATTTTGTATCACATGGAGTGATAGTAGATCTATGTTTTTATTTAATTTTTATTTAGGTTCATATGTATAAATAGACAAATGGAAGTATATTTGTATGTATGGAATGAATTTTTTATACTGGACTAAATTGAAATTTTTCATAAGTCTTGTTTTCATTGATTGATTTTGAATTCATATTATTGGGATGGATGATATTTAGTTATTTATTATTATATTTTGATCTATTTTATAAGGTGAATATCCTCCTGGTGAAACCTCCTTATAACCCTATAGCTATTTAGAAACCTCTATCATTTTGGGAGTCACTCACGAGGTTACATAATTGTTTGGTAGGGATACAATAATATGCGAGTGAGTCTGTGGTGTTAAAATGTGGTATTAGAGTTTGTTTTTATCATTATATAAATATTTAATGATTTTATATATTTGGGACATTGAAATGTGTTAGATATTTTTATGGAATTCAAATGGGTGTGCTGCAATAACCATTCCTACTGGAAGTCTAGGTTTCCATGGGTATGAGACAAATTTTTTTTTCGTTTCATGTTATATCAGATTGATTTTCACCAGGCATGACCCAAATGATTTTTTATATTGATTTTTTTTACTGTATTTGTTGGTCCTTCGAAGGTAAGTGTCATCTAACATGACATTTAATGAAAAACATTATTCACAGGATCAATGTATTCTAGTGTGATTATATTAACTATTTACTTAGTCTAGAATGCTTAAATTGCATACAACTATGCATCCTGAGTTTTATTTTGTATGTCCTTGGTGGAATTATAATTAATTGATCTGGCATGTGTGCATGTATCTTATTTTGGTGGTAGTTATTTTGGATCCTTTGGTAAGATGATTGATTATAACAATGGTGGTATACTCCCTTAAGCCAAGGATGAGAAGAGAACATGATGGGATTAGTAATGTAAATCAATGTCTTAGAGATTAAAACATTGAGATAGTATTGAAAATATTTAGTAATTTATAGCTCCACTAAAAAAGTATTCAGTGTTTTCCCATATGATCTTTAATTCTACTCTACATAACTGACCTTGTGGTTATTGTTTTCCCTTAATAAGGATCATCCCAGATGATGTCATCGGTTGTGAAAGTGGTGTGACCATATCAAAAAGAGAGTTTTCCAATGTATATATTCCCATAGAAAGTGAGAGAAATGGTTTTTGTTTTTTAGCATACCAATAAAATATTTTATGGTATTTTCCCTTATAGATAGGAAGGAAATTCTATCTAACATAAATTTGTGACTCCAATTCGTTGAAAAATATTTTAATTGATGATTTAATAAGAGATTATATATAGATTCTGTTACTTGGGGGGAAGTATGACATATAAGTCTTATTCAGAATCATTACCTTTGTAGATAGTTGGGATGGTAGGAGATGTCATTATATTTTGAGACACTTGAGGTGGAATTGACATGTGAAATGGTCTAGTGTGTATAAACTGGAACATGAATTTTTTCCCATTAGTTATAACCTGAGTGTGATTTGGTTCATGGGCTAGTTGTGAAGGTATTTTTGTTAATTGATATACTATTTGGTTTTTTGTGTTTCAAATACATGTGATTATTGATAGAAACCTATGATATGGGTAAGCATCAGTTTGTGGGTGACTTTGAGGCTAGAAGTATTAGTGTGTGCCTTTGGTTATATAATCGATTAATAATGGGGAAACAAAAAAATGATATTTTTATGTATATAAATTAGGTTTCATTAATAATATACCTTTAGTGATGGTGATTTAAACACTCTACTGAGAATGGTCAGAGCATGGGCAGCCACTTGTGACTAAGAGTGGTTTCGGGTGGCTATTAAGAATTCAAGTGGCTTGACAATATGGAATGTTTTGGAGCATAGAAATACAATTTTTATAAGGTGAACCTTTTTGATTTGTGGGTTTTGTTTTAATGATTGATCAAAAAAGATGCATGAAAACCTGAGGTGTCAATCAAATCAAGGAAATGAGAAATCGTAAGAATATTTCCAGTCAAACTGTAGATCAGTGACCAACCACATGTGATATGAGTGTTGAGGAGTATTAATGTGTTTATTATCTTCATGTAGGCCTAAGGATCAGATGTGGATTTTTAAATTTCCCCATATAAGATGGTATATTAAAAATTGATCAGTGTTTCATGGTCAACCAAGGAATAGATTTTTGGTAGGTTTAACTACAAAATAAGATTAGATAATCTCTTGATATATAAAATGTGTCTGTGTTATTGGAACCTATAGAGAATATGATCAAGTATGGGATATGGCAGGACATATGATTGGGTGTGAACCCTTTTGTTTTTATGATTGTGAACCACATATGGTTCAAAATTTGGAATCTTTAGTAGGTGAAATTTAAGTGATTTAGCAATATAAAGCACCACATGGTTTAGTTAATTCTTGATTTCCCGTATGATAGTTAGATCCAGTCACTGAATGATGAGATTCTTGTTGTGTTAGTCATGATATTTGATGTTATGAACATGTTATATATTGAAAATCTATATCTTATGGGGAGTGTGATGTTACTCTTGGTGACATGGCCTTTGTTTTAATGGGGTGTTGTTCTGATTGGAATAATCATTTAATGAGTCTATGTGGAACCATGATACTATTAAACTATAAATATTATTTATTTTTCCATTTTTAAATACATGATTTTAGATTTGGATGAGATATTTTAGGAGTTCTATATTGGTATCGAGATTGAGACAGTTCACTTGTGATATTAAAGTGTTCCATGAGGTGAACCCCGATTCATGACATGGTTATGTGGGTGATCAAATTTCATGATATGGTTGATGGGGGGAATTTTTATTTTACACTTGTTTCATAGGTTGAAATGTTTTTTGATATGGTTTAGGGGGTGATACCTAGTTCATGACATAGGTTTGACTTTAAATCAGTTTATTCTTGAAATTAAAGGGGAAAATCATGTGACAAAACAAATTAATGGTGGGTGTTAAAAAAACACTATTTAAAGTAATGGATATTGATATCATGGTTCTATTACATAATATTTGATATGATAGGGGTATCCTTTTATTTTTTTGGGTCCTTTATAAGAGGTTTCTTCATATGAATGCCCCAGTTAGGGTGGTCAATAGTTTTTTTATGTTGTATAGAATTAGGGAAGGGAGATATTATCATGTATTGATTGGTGTTTTGTATGTGGTAGAGTGAATAGATATAGAAACCACACCAAATGGGTCATTGTACCAAAGAGAACATGTATCGATTGGTAATTATGATTTCAAGAAGTGTTAAGGATAGGAATTATATTTTTTTTAGTTGATTACTATGGTGGGGTTCACCATAACACTAATGATGAGGTTTATGAAATAATTGTGTATTTGGATAGACAAGTGTTATAGAGATCCATGTTTAGGTTCTAATGATTTTTACAAGGAGTTCCATAGGTTTTTGTTAAATTATGTTTCTCATGTTTGGTATCATTTAATGAGATATCATTCAAAATTATGAAGTATGGTGCTGAAAGCTGATCATGGATTGGTGAACCAATTTAGTTGATTGTGGTGATTGAATAATTAGTTACAATTATAAGGAAGGATAAATTTCATGGTGGGGATATTTCCTCAACCAAGATCATAGATCTTTTAATATTCAATAAGAATTTTACTTTTCATTTTCAGGTATGTTTTATAATGGAAATTGAGACTCATATTGAGTTTCTATGAGCATAAATATTCGAATATAAGCTTATTGAATTTTTTTGATCATCAGTGAAGGGATTATGTGTATAGGAAATAATTGGATGTAATCTAGGTGGTATGGTTGTTCCATTTTAGTAATAGAAATAGTTTCACAACATTACCATAATGGTCACACCCTATGATTTGAAGATGAAATGGTAAAGCCCCTCTTCCAAGATTGGTCACATTATAGACCAATTGTTCTTGTAGTGACATAGGTAAAAATGGGTTATTAAGTGTTAAAAGAATAATTAATTAACCTTATTCCATTGAAAAAATGATGTACATGGGAGGTCATTATTATGATATGCCTTCCCTCAATTATTCATTATTCTTGGTGGTTTTGGATAGGATTTGACAGCATTGGTAGAGAGGTTCTACAACCACACCCCATTCGTGTCAATATTACTCTTTTACTACTAATTTTTCAATTTTAGTTTAGGTAAAAAAATATATTTCTATAGATAATGGTGAATTAATATGATTGGGATGTGTCTTTGAGGCATATTAGCTAGAGGATGTCCGGAGATTACATTATCTCATTATCACTCCTCATTTCACCTAAGGTGCGTAACATCATGAATTTTTCTACGGTTTTACGTAATGTTCAATTAGTTTAATGACATAATTGGTGAATTTAGTAAGGTATTATAATATTAATGGTGAAGTGTGTCCTTAGAGGGATTCCAAAAGGAGTTGGCTTCAGTTCCAGTGCAATGTGGGGGAATCCTTATAGGGTTTTTATTATACAAAAAGGAAACTAATTAGTGTGTATGTAGCTATATATTAATAAAAAAACTATTTTCTATGATTCATTTGATAATTAATAATGATAATACCATCAGATCATATATAGAGTGATACAGGTGTTTCCATACAACAAATATTGTCCAAAAAATAGGGATTGGTGGGTAATTTATTTTCTATATGATTGGTGACATGTATTTACCTTCTAAGAATGTTTTTTATGTTTTTGATTCTTATATGTGATATTATATGATTAAATGGTGTATTATGTTTTATATTTCTATTTTATAAGGTGTCAATTATTCCCATAAATCAAGTTGGTTCCTTTATAACTTTTTGTTTACCCATGGATGTCTAGAAATATCTTTGGTATTTATAGAGTATTGATTCATGTATAATTGTCACATATTTTAGTTGGTATGTTTTTGAGATTTGACATCATGGATGAATGTAAATATGGGACACTTTTTTATGTGGGGCTGGACATCCCATTAATCATAATTAATTTCAAAGATATATATAGATAAACCATGAAAATATAAACCATGGGGGAGTTTGGTAGACCAATGTAGATAAATTATTTGTTTCTAGGAATATATTACAATTTAAATTACTGTAATTTTTTTATTCAATTTGAAAATGAGGGAATTGGTTCCAAAGGAGAAAGAACATAGTGATCCCGTATTTATAGGTTGTGATTAACGAAGAATACATTTATTGGTAGGTTTGGATACCTCAATGATTATGAGTTCTTTTTCAAGATAGAAATAGATAACCCAAGAAAAAGGAAACCTTGATGGACTATGTGACCCTAAATTAGAAAATATCATAGTTTCAAGTGACCTCTTAAACATTCAATTTTATATTTATTTGCGAGAAAAGGCATATCTTACTTTATTTTAAATGACATTAAAAATCCATATATTAGTGAACTAATGAAGGTTTGTCTCTAAATATTTAGTATATACTATTACAATATTGTTAATCCTATTAAATTAAATTTTGGTATTATATTATCAATTTAAATATGTTATTTTTTTATTATAAATTCATTATTACTTTTATATCATTTACTCAATCAACATTACATGATTATAAAATTTAATTGATATTGATTAGAATTATCATAAATTAAACCCTTAGGAATTGTAATGATGTGTCCATAGAGAAAAAATTCCTATTATTATGAGTAATTAATATGGAATATAGAACATACTGATACTCCTATAATCTATAATAAATTAATTAAATAAATTAATTCTTTATATATACTTGGGAGTATTGTATGTAGTGAACCTCATATGGACAATGATTATGGAAGAAAATTTTAATAATAAATCCCTCTATGATTCCTTTGTAAATTGGTTTCTAATAAAGTTAAAGATTAATGATAAATGACAATATTTATTTCCATATTTCTTTTTCATAGATGGCATGAAACATATAATTGTCATCTTATATACCAGAGGGTCCTACATGTATGTAGTGAAACATTGTGTAATAAAAAATATGAATTAATTTATGTCTAATAAAACATTCCAAACAATTATTTATTAGTAGTTTTACCCTCGATAAGGTTCAAGTAATGAAAGTGTAGTATTTTTTTAACACAAATAGGGTAAAAACGTGATCAGAGAGAGAATAATTAAATTTTGGTATCTTAACTATATATTAACTGATCTTTTCAACATTGAAAACCTCACCACACAATGATTCATGAGATGGTTGTAGGGTTATTCTTATTGAATGTAAATCAATTCAATATACATATTTAAAACATGAAAACGTGTAAGACATGTATGGATAATATAGAAATGTGAGGAATCCTAAATTATTATACAATGTTTTCACAAAAAATATATAGATATTGTTTCCTGAACTACCAGAGGAAGAAGAGTGATGAATTTTGAAAATAAAGGGGTGAATATTAGGGAAATTCAATGGATTATTTCCTTTTCTCCTTGAAAATAGAATCAATGTTTTTTTTCCAATATTACTAAGAGAAACAAAATAGTGATAAATTATCAAGTGGAATAACAATAGTGATGGTAAAGAGAAAATATGGGTAAATGATAAAAGTGTTTTCCATAATTATAGTGGGAAGGGAGTGTGGGTGTATCCACCCAAAATAATGATTCGTGATAATTATCATGGTGTCCCAGAGAAGGAGGGAATTGATATCATAATATAATGGGATGTGGTGAGTCTTGGATTACTTGTAGTATACCATAGGTTATTCTCTAATTGGAGAAACCATAAAATGTATGGTGTAATAAGAATAAAATTTTATATACATAGTAGACATATATAGAATTCTATTTTAACCCATCAACAGAACACCCAAAAGTTTTGATTGAATCTATTATATTCTCCAGTTTATTTGATAAAATAGAAACTTTATATTTTATGTTTACCATATTCTTTGACATGTTGTGCTTTCAGTATCAATTATTTCTATGTTTTAGGAAAATTATTATTTATATAGGGGGTAGTAATAGTCATTAGTTTAAATTTACTACAGGTTTGGTCATAATTATAAATTGTTTATTGAAGTGATTTTATCATTATTGAGATGTAAATTTATTTTCTCATTATTATCATGGATTCATTGATCCATTGCATGAATCATATATATTTTCATCACAAGATGATATCAATTATATTTTAGATATTTTAGAATATAAATAAATGAAGATATGGAACAGTGATGAAAAAAATGAGTCTTATATACATTTAATTTGTAACAGTAGTTATTAATGCTTTGTAACTATATAAAATACTTGGTTTTTCATGTTTCATTGATGGGTACCCATAAATTAATATTTAGTAATGATCCTAGTTACCTCTAGAGTAAGAATATTTGTTTCCAATCAACATTTTACCATGAAGGAGGGTGATATCATTTAATTATTAATAAATATGACCAAACAAATATATAGAATTAATTGTTTATTTAGGGGATATATATAATTTGTTTTTCATTAGGATACGTATTTATCCATGGATCACTCATATTATTTTCTCTAAATATTTAAATAGAATATTGAAATGGTTTAGGAATTTTAGTAACATCAACTAGGTTATATAATTAATGACTTACATAAGGGATAAAGAGAAAAGAAGTGTAGCAGTTTTAATATTTCTCCATGGAACTCTCCAAGTTATTTTTCTATAAAATTTAATATAATAATGAAATTTTAAATGAATTGTAGGAACCAAAATTAGGTTACTATAATATAATACTAATTACCCCTTATCAAAAATTATAATGATTAACTATAGGTAGAAATATTGTTTTAACAAATCAACATATAATGGGGATTTCAAAAATCAAGGGTTGTAGATCATGATATTTCTCAATGGGAATTTTTAATTAAGTATGGGTATTTTTTATTTTTTGATATTTTTTTGATCAAAAATATGATATATGTATTATTAAATTTCATGAAATCTAACTTACATAAATATTATCAGGATATTTTAGTTTTTTAATGATATAAAAGAGATCATAAATATTATTTATATTATTTGGGCACACTATGTGTGAATGGTCTCTATGATAAATTATATATAAAGAACTAGGATTTTCATGCAATTAGTTTACATCTTTTTAGATGAACATTCAATATAATACATTAAATACGCTTTATTACCATAATATTTTAATGTATTTGGACACTAAAAATACAATCTCTATATTTGGTGAGTGATCATCAACATATCCTATAATGATATCCCACTTTATAACTCTTAAAAACCCTACTTAAACCCTTTATTCATAACTCGTGGAAAGGAAACATAAGAAATGGTGATCTGATATGGTTAGTAATAGTAAAGAAGAGAAATACATAAACAGAATGTGAGCATCAGTGTATGATTAAATTATAAAAACAATTCAAAGTAATAAACTTCATATCAAAGATAATAATCTTGATTCACTTCCTAATGGTAAGAAGATCATAAGACAAGATTCACAACGAAATCAAATAACATGATCCATGAGAACATAAAATTATCCTAAAACATAAATTTGTGGCATAAACATAAGGATATAAAATCATAAAGGATGGATACCCACTAATATATTCATAAAATGTTAGTCTTGGGATAAACACCCATGTACTTACATTAGTATTAGGATGACCTCTCATGTACCTAGTTTTAGGCTTGGGATATCCTCCCGTGTAACCAATTTCAAGCTTTGGATAACATCATGTGTACCCTTTATGTTTATATAATAATAACCATTACCCTATGAATTGGAGGGAGATATAGGTTTCACCCATCCCATAATTGAAACAAAATATATGCAAGGAATAATATCATAAAAAATTAATTACATCATAACCCATGAAATTAAAATGGGTCACAGAAACATTTCATCATATCTTAACCTATGGAAAATAGATAGGTTTCAGAATCATTTCACTATTTCATCATAGAATAACCCATGAAAAGAAGATAGTTTCATTAGTATTTCATCATTTCATAAGACATGGAATAGAATCAAGTTTTATAAAAAACATATAATCATAAATTGAAAACATTTATAGAGATAATAAAAATGGTATCCTTGGATCGTAACACTACTAATGCATAGGTAACAAAAATGGTTGTAATATTACATGGAAAATTAGGAATAAAATTATATTAAATATCATTGAATGTTGTTTATATACTAAATATTAATTTTAGAAATTAATTAAACACTTTAAATAATGATAATAAGAATGAAGTTGAAAATATTAATTTTTTTTACCAAAACAAGATCATGCCTAAAAATTTATTTCTACAAAAATATTAAATAATGGGGATTATTGGCCACACATTCCATGTGAACTTGTGTTCGGTATGATTAACATTCCTTGGAGTTGGTATTCTCATTATGTAGATAGGGTGTATCCATATCAAAATATATTATGTGGTCAGCTGTTATATCTTGCGGTAGGAATAATGACCCTATGAATAACATGCGATAACCATAACAAATGAATGCTACAAGCTCGATGCCTCATGGTTACATAAATAAATTCCATATGGTTTGGTGTTTATCAAATTTGTCATGTAGTAGAAGGATTATAGTATTATTAATATAATTTCCATGTAGAAAAGTGAAGAAGGATTCATGTGGTAAGGAGAATAAGGCATTTGGTAGGCTGAATAATGAAGAGAGAGAGACCCATGCGTGATTATAATAGAAACATTGACGAAATTTTATCCTATATAAATGATAAAATTATCTTATGCACCAGTAAAATTAAATATATAAAATATATAGATATTTCATTTTTATAAAGTGAGAAATTATTCAAATATGTATTGAATGATATATAATCAAAATACAATGTATAAAAAGTTCCCAAACCTGCCAAATAAATGATAAAATATTTGTAGATACTTGTATAAATTTTGATTTATATAAACATTATTTATATAATTTGTTTCAATTGAATTAAATTTTTATAAATATTTAATATTTATAACACTAAGAATGCTGTGCAAAAAGAATTTTTATTCCGAGAGATATCAGAGATTAATTTTTTAATTATTGAATTCATTAATTCCATATTTGGTGTATGAAGATTTGAAATATTTTTCACAGTATAAAAAACAAAATCAGACTTCCGTTTATTATAATAAAATGTGTATAATTTTTTTATTTATCAAAATACAGATGTTTCATAATAATAATATCTATAAATATCATGTTATAATTAAACAATGAAGAAAACATAATAATATAACAAGCATAAAAATATTGTTAATGGAAAAACAATATACCATGCTTTGACCAAAATTAGAACATATTATTGATATAATTTGACTTCATAATATATTAATAATAGTTAGATACACTTTTTTGTTTATTATTTAAATGGTTTTATAAAAAACGATTCACTATAACTCATGTTATAAATTAGACTCACTAATATAGTAAAAAGGGATTCTCACAAAAAATGATATGATGATAATAAAATAAACGTAAAATAAAAAAAATTCATGCACTAAAAAATCATAAAATACATGCAAGCACATGATAAAAATCACCCCTTTTTTATTTTTACAAAATAAAATAGGTAAAAAAACTATACCCCTTTTTACAAATAAACAAAAAGATAACTCTTAATGGAATATAAATAGATATTATCATAAACTAATCAATTATTTCTATTTTACGAATTAATAATATGAAAATATTAAAAAAAATTAAATATAATAATATATAGATTGATAACTTAAAATCATCCTAAACACATTCCATATGATAAAACCAAAAATCAAATTATAAATATATTAACTAAAATAGGAAAAACCTCCTATGAATTTATAATTTATTTCAAATAAGGTCCATTGGTTATAAAATGATTATTTTATATAAAATTTTAAATAATCTATGTAATTCAGTGATGTGAAAATCAATATATCCTTCAACCATGATTTCATTTCAAATTGATTTACATGTAGAAGAGTCTTCTAAAATATAAAACACAAACATGTTTTTTTACCCATGCTAATTTGTGTCCAATTGGTTCAGTAACAAAAAAACTAGTACCCAAGAAAAATTTTAAAAAATATTTCATGGTATAGGAGGAGACAAATAATTAGAGATAAAAACATTAGTAATAGTAAGTTACTATGGAAACCTGAGAGAACATTTATCTGTATAATGTCCTTATAATAAACATTTTAAAAAAGTAACTATAGAAACCTTCCCTGTATGAAATTTAAAAAACGTAATTTATTAAATTTGAGAAATATGAGGATTATAACCCAAAAAATACTTATATATATATATTTTAAAAAAACAATATTATAATAATTTTCGTTTTTAGAAAAATGGTAGAAAATGATTCTTTTGAAATCATAATTTCTATTTTCATATTAACTTTTTCTTCTTGAGAAATCTCAATATTATCAAAACAATTATCCTTAGTAGATGAAGAATAATTTCATAAATTAATTTCATCATTTATTTATTATAAATATTATTTAAAAAACTATGAATTGTTTCTTTTTATTTTTCAAAAATATAAATAGAATATTAATTTTTTTCTTTTTCTAAAATAAGAATTTTCTTTTTATTAGAAACTATCTTATAATCATTAGTCAATTTTCTAAATTTTAGCATGATTTTCAATTTAAATTTGACATTCATTACAGAAATCAATTAAATCATTAAATATAGTAATTTCATGATGAGAACAAGAAGAGGATTTAGAATTAGATTCATAGTTAGAATAATTACTAACATTATTCATTGTTTTTATTATACACTAACTAGAAGGTGGGTAATATCATCCAAAGTATTTATTACCACAACATGTTTCCAACCAAAGAAAGGTTAGTAGTCTCTTTTTCACTTCCATATTTCTCATTGGTGTCAGATTCTTTAGTTTATCCTCAAATAGATGATAGGTATATTTGATTTCTTTTTTTATTTCTTGTCATTCCATTCATATTTCATATTTGGACACTCGTATTTAGTATGGTTGGTTCTATTTCATTCATGACATATAATTTTTTATTTCCTTTTATTACAATTTATTTTGAAATATTTATTGTATCTCTTTATATTCGCTTCATCCCTTTTCGTTGTATTATTTTTATTTATTATCTCATAAAATTAATTTTCCACATGACCTACATAATCCTATTTCTATGAGCTAGATGAAGATGAGGAACCAATTGATGAGCAGGAATAAGAATATTTTGATTTAAAAGAATCTACCTTTATTCAATAAGATTAATCAAAATCATTATTTGTCAATTTAATCACATATTGTAATAGAGGTCTAGTCATCTCATATATAGAGTGTTCCATAAATTAATTTCATTCTTCAATTTATTATTTAACTTAAATCCACTTCGTTGCTATGAATTGATGTATAATTAAAATTATTACATCATTATTTATAGTTTCAACATGTGTGAAAATGTTTTTTACAATTTCCATGAATCATTTGAACATCTCAATCGCACTATCATGGTCAGACATTCAACATTCATGAAATTCATCCCTTTGAATTTGAAGCTTAGTTCTCTATAAATTCTTACTTCCTGGATGAGTGACTTTTCAATTTCTCTAAATGATAGAATTATTTTGAGAAGAATAAATTTGATGGTATAATCTTTTACTAAGATATAACTATAGATAATTCATTACATTATAATTCAATATATATTTAGAATCATCATTTCTTGTTAAATTTTCATGTTTGAATTCCAGTATTTTATAAGGTCCAGCCATGAATGTGAAGTATTCCATTACTATATTTTTCAAAAATACCTCCATTTTGTATTTTGAGTATCTATAATCAATTCCATCAAAATATGGTGGCCTCAAATGATTCATGAATTTAATCCCATGAGTTTCCAACATACTGTAATATATATTTTTTAGCCTTTTTAATGACTAATATACATGTTAGAATTAATAATAAAATAAATAATAGAGCTATGTATCCTTAAAAATGGCCCCGATATGGTAAACTTTTTTAGGTCCAGAAAGATTAGGTAAGAAGGACTAGTGGAGAGGAATAAATAGATCATCCTAAAAAATTAATTATATAAAAAAATAATTTTATAATTTGGTGTAATGAAATTATTAAAATATTAATTTTTGAAATAATATTATGTGTGGATTTTTACATGGTATATTCATATTACTAAGGAGTAGAACATATGGAATTTTATAGTAGTTCAGATCAAAGCGATCATATGTCTTCTATTATCACTGCCACTAATAGAGTGTGAAACCAAATAAGAAAGAAACAGATACTTTTACATGAGGGAAATATGCACCCATAATTTATCATGGTAGTACTATAAACTCAATCTTTTATGTGGGAGAAATCACAACTAAGGACTTTGTGAGATCAAATACAAACCTACACACACAATATTTAGTGGGAGCAAATAGAAACTCATGATTTCTATAGGCGACACTCCATCCTTTGTGTACTATTTTTTAGTCAACTATTCATAATCAAGGGAATATCATTTAGAGGTACTATAACTTGTGTGAAAAAGGATTATGTGAATCCCTATACCTTGGAAAAAAATATAGAAGAATGATTTAAAATGGAAATAAGTATAAAGAGTTTTTTTATTAAAATATTATCACAAGCCCTTGAAAAGGATATTAATGATGAATTAAAAATAATTATAGAAAAGGTAAAATACATCTATTCAGTGATAATTCAGTTGAAGATGATTTGTTTCTTTCTGAAGAGTATGTTATAATGGATGCAAATGGTTGAGTAAAATATCACTTGAATTTTGTAAGAATATAAACTTCCGGGATGATTTTTTTCATGATAAATCCTATTTCTAGTACAGTTCAATGAATCCACAACTCCTTTAAATATAAATCCATTTTTACTATACACTAATGAAAAAAATTAGAATAATAAATGTGATAAATTTTAATTATCGTATAGAGAGAGAGAAAAATTATCATCGTAACAATAATTGTTTTAATTACAAACACAATGATAGATTAAAAACAATTTTAATTACCCATTATATAATTCATATTGACTCCATAATATTCTATCAAATTAATTCCCTAATTATTATAATATAATTTTATGGTTTAAATTTTTGAAGATGTTCAAATTTCATGTAGAATGTATTAAGTATCAAATTTAGTTATAATACATTAAATATTAATAATTAAGATTGAAAAATTTTATATAAATTAAATATTAGATTAATTATGAATATGTTAATGAAATTTACTCAAAGTGTAAAAACATAAATATTTGAAAAATGACATATTGGAATTATGTGAGAATAAAAAATACAAAATCTATCATATATTACAACTAAATAAATATATTTAAAAATTTTCACATTATTTTTATATAATATATTAATATTAGGAAATAATAAAACACTTAAAATAATTATAATCTTTATATAATTAAGAAAATGATAAAAAAAATCCCGAAATAGAGTATGTGTAAAATCTAAATATTAAGAAATAATTATGTAAAGGAAAATATTGACCATGTGCCCCAAGTAAAATTTTGGTTGCTATGCTTATTGTGCCTCACATATGGTCTATTTACTATGTGAATATGGTGTGGTGTACTCAGAATATGTCATGCAATCATTTATTATTACTTACAATGGTATAATAATCATACAAAAAACATACAGTGACTATAAAAATAATATATATTGCAATTTCACCAGATTGTAGTTATTAAATAACTGACATGTGCTTGGATGTTTTCCATATTCAACAATGAAATGAAAGATTATAGAATAATGAAAAAAAATTCATGTGCTATGGTGAAGAGTGATTCATACGATAAGGATAAAAAGGCTTATGGTATGTTGAATAATGAAGGGAGAGAAACTAGTGCATAATGATAATGGAAAGATCGAGGATTTTTATCATGTCTAAAGTATTTAATTTTGTAAAGTAATAGAATAATTAAATATAGATAATATCTAGATATATCTAATTAATCAAATAAATAATTAACAAAATAGTTATTGAATGATATATTCTCAAAATATATTATATTGAAAATTTGAAAAAGTGCATAATAAATGATTATATAGTGTCATATATTCATCTTAATTTTGAGTTATTTAAACAACATATTTAGACATGAATATAGTTCAATTAAATGTAGAAATACATTTTATCTTCCAAATCTAGTCAATGGAGTTAAATTACATTATGTATTAGGAGGTATATCAAATAAATAATAAAGATTTTGATTTAAAAAAATCATAATTCCATATTTGATGAATGAATTTTGGACATTTTTTGCACCACTTAAACAAAAAAATTCAGAGTTCAATTTATTCTACATGAAAATATAGAAAATTATTAGATAACCAATGAAATACGTTTAGTAATAGGAAGATACATTTAAATATTTTCGTAATTAAATTTCTAAATAAAATAAAATAAAACAATACGTATATAAAAATTGTTATTACCAAAAAATTTCATCTTGTTTGGACCAAAATTAAAACATCTTATCAACACAATTTTACTTATTCTTATTAAAATTAATTTTAGATAAACATGTAATCATTCATATGATATTGGATTTATAGAAATACATTAAATATTACTGAAGATATATTTATAACATAGTGATCTAGTAATTTTTTTTGCATAGTATGATAAGAGAGTTTTAAAATAAACATAAAATATAAATATCAGTTGTAATCCAAAAAACACTAAAACATGAAAAAAACATGAAAACACATGTTCTTATGTGTAATTGATCTTCAATCTCCAATGAAATCAAGAATCTAGAATGTATGTATAGATTTGTTATCGATATAGTAATATTTGGTTTTTTCAATGGATAAAGCTTACCGATATCATCAATAGTTTAACTATAATGATCACCTAAAATAATACACCAAACAGGAATATTTAGACAAGAAAATTGGTTAAATAGAAATGAATCTCTCAAATAATTATAATGATAAAAAGACTATGTTTTGTACCATTTTTTTTTCATGACCTAGAAAAATGAAAATGGTATGTCTAATGTGAAACCCAATAATAAATATTTTTAACTAGGGTACCCATGAAATTGTCCATTCACACTGTTAAAATTAGACATCAGAAAAATGGAAGAAATGGGAACAAGAATGGGGTGTTTTTTATTTTGCTTGGATTATTTATAATGTTTCACACAAGAGACGAAGAACATATCAATGACCTTATTCATTTATTTAATTTTGACAATAGAAACTTCTCTAAAAGACATCTTGACCTGAGATCATGTCTTCATCAAGAAAATATTATATAAGATCATCTGTAATAGTAACCTCTATGAGACTCCAAACAATTATACCCCACCTGAAGCCTCCATATTCTAGTGTGGAACATGATTGTTTAGTGATACAACTCATATAGTACGATCCTCAACCATGTTGATACATAGAGTGTTATCTATAAAATAATAAAACTAAGTCCTTCTTGTTCATTCAAAGCATCTATGAAACCACTTGCACCTCTCACCACCACCATTTTCATTGGAATCATATACTTTTAGTTTGATTATCATAATCATCCATATCATAGTAATGTGGGTCATGGAGTTAAATAAGGAACCATCTTAGTTTAGAAGCTATATGGAAGGGATCCTATCATCCTCTACCACCACCTCAAACCCTCTGGTGCCCCTCAGTAACTTGTAGAGGGAACCACCAGAAACATTTCCACTGTAGACAGTCATGAAAGTGTACCATGAATGTTTCACTAGGAATAGATATAAATGGGTAAATGGTAGTGTTCCCACATACCCACATCCAATGATGGATCCCATTAACATATTCTCATGGAAGCCAATAGGCAGGATGAAATCCATGCTCACTCAGATCATATTTTTATGCATATTACAACAACAATAATTTTCCAGGAACATATCCCTTCCCCCAAACACAAATCACATTGTAATATTCTATTGGAATAAATATCATAAGAGTGGGTTATATCCAAAATGTAATTGAATATAGATAATAGTATGTCATGGAGACTGAGAATGTGTTGAATTATATTCTTGGGAACTCTTTGCTAGAGTGTCACTATATTCTTGAAATAAAAAATGAGAATCTATAACATATACCTAAATTGGTACATATACAAGGAATACACATATCCATTTCCTAATTGCAAGATAAGACTATCACAATGATCCGGAGGATCCTATGTCTACTCTGAAGAAATCACACATTCTTATTCCCATCTAAAAGGATTGTATGTAATATTCTAATGAAGGATGAGATCCATGATTGGGATCATATAACTGTTCCCACCAAGGCTCACCATATCATCTTGGAATATTCCTTTCAGAATTAAAACAATCCTATCAAAAATGACTAACGTTATACTCTAAAGGATTTGGTTATGTCTAATATCCCCATTCGAATGAGGCTCACCATCTCAGTTTGGAACATTCTTTGGGACATGTGAATATTAGAATAAAAGAAGTTTAGTGACATAATACAAAGGTACATGAAAAGGTTCATATCCCCACTACAAATGATATTCATCACTAAAATATGAATATCACTGTAGTTTAGTTTCATATCCCTGCCTAAGAAGCAACCCAACATATTCCAGCATCTTATAGAAGCTAGGATCATATCCCTACCTTTTACAATGAAAATATTCACCAATATCCGTCAAAATATTTATGTTAGAGGGTTCATATTCATTCTCCCATTCTTTTGGTCCATCGGTATATTATTATGGGGAATTAATATTTAAACTAGGATTATACCCCAGCTTCATCCTGGATTGAATGACATATTATAGAAACCATCCAGAGTAATAATCATAGTCCTAAATTTAACCCAAAATAACAATGACATACTCTAACAGATACTCAGCAGAGAACTCATGTACCTGTAGCACCATACAGTTAAAAAAATATTTCAAAAAACATCATGTAGCAGGATCATATCCCTACACAACCCTAAAAGAAAGTTCGAAATATTCTAACCATGACACAAAATGAGGCACATATCCAGGATATGATCAATGCGAGTGTCCTTGAGGTTGTGCTCTATAAATTTGCAATACCTCAAAGGTATTTCAAATAATAAACCAAAGTATAAGTCTGTTACTACCTTGATATTCCTCATCTTAGTATTGCATGTATGGTTTACAAAGACTCAAAACACGATTTACAACATGGATAACATACACATAGTAATATCTCCCTCAAAGAAAAAAACTATCCTTCTACTAACAGACCTTTATATAGAGAGGTGCCTAAAACGATGAAAACTTCATATAGATACGTGATTGAAACATTGGATTTACCTATAAATATCTCCCCATATACTATCAAAAGACCTTCACCAAGGTTAAAAGACGACCTTGACAAGAAACTTCCTTTGTCTATATTGGTCGAGGCATGTAATTTTTACAAGTACAAGGTCAACATGTATATATGGACAGGGTTTTCCTGAAAAATGCTGCCAACCATGTATTGGACCATCAGTAATTTGGATTATGAAATATTAAATGAGAATTTGAATGAGTCCACTCCTTATATATTTCAAAACATATGGTTGACTCATTAGTGGTTGAAGGCTAAACACATCCCTTACCAAGGATACGATGGTAATGTACATATAAATACACTCTATTATAATGTGTACATGATATAATTCTTTCTATCCTGACTCGCACGGATGGAATAACATCCCAAACACCAAAAAAGTGTTTGTCTTCGTATAATAATAAATCTACATCTACTAATTTCTAGATCCCTATCAAATATATATATCAAAGGATGTAAAAAGGTTATCATTATCTTCATTATGTACATTGAAGAAAAACTATCCCAAAATATGACATCATGTAATGCTATACCTACTTGAGAATTCATGGTTCGGGTAACACATGGTCTGGTGGGTCAATAAAGCGACAATACCATTATTTAATGTTGAAGAGATATCATGATATCAAGGAGAGTTCCACCAATAGACTCCTCTGTTGGGACCCTAAAAAAAGTAAAAAATTTCAAAAACAGAAGATAGAGTTGTGTACTAACTAACAGATTCCAATAAAAAGTGACTCCTATCATAAGAAGATATTTCAACTAGTTCAAAAATGAGTAAAATTCCTCTAAATAAAGCAGATCACAATATAAGCTAAAATAGAATTAATTTAGGAGAGAATCCAACCCATTGGGATAGGTAATTTTTACCACCACCTCTACCCCTCAGGGAAATAATCACCGAGAAGATCTTGGAAATAATAGGTGTAGATGAAAACTAACCCCATCCTATAGGTTAGAGTAAATTTTTATCTCATTATCAACAACCATGTTCATAACACACCAAGTGGGGCTTGGATAAATCAATTACAGTTCTAGATCAACCACAAACCACATGGATGGAGGTATTTATATCCTTATTTATATCTCAATAGCTATCAAATCCATGACTAGAATCTTCACATCATCAACAAAAGGCTCATAAAGTTCTACTAGGGGACCCAAATCATCCTCCGCCCATAGGGCCTGGGTATTATTTATCATTATTATCACCCCATATAAAATTATTCTTCTCTATGTTTGGAGTTAAATATTGATAGTTGGTATTCCATCCATTCCTCTTATGATTAGACAATCCATTTTAATTTGTGTCTTGTTTGAAATTCATGACCAGAAACTCTCACAAATGTCATTATTCATAGACAAGGACATGAGTATTGTAAAAAACTAAAATAAATCACCGTACGGTTCTAAAGACAAAATTCCACAATATGGCCCAGGGTTATAGAAATAACTTTGATTCAACCATCAAAGGTTGTGTAAGCAATATCGAATCACCATATTGTTTGTAGAGTAAGGGGAAACACCATTTCATGGTGAAACTCATTGAATTGCAACACCATAAAAAATAGATGGTGTAGAACAAGATATAAAAGTAGAGGGGTACAATACATAAATGTTACCTTAAGTGGAAGGTGATATTTATTCACAAACTAAGGATTCACGTACATGGAATCGGGAAGGAATCTAAAACCTGGAACCTCTGAATGATAAATTTCCACATCTGTAGAGAAACACTACTATGGGTAAATATAACTATGTGCATATATCCCAATCACCACCCATAAGATCATATATTCCCTATACAGGGGAAAAACTGGTGCAATATGAGAATAAGAAACAAAATATTAAACAAATCAAGGAGGAACTACTCATGGAAAAAATTCTTGTTGCATATCAGATTAAAAAAGAGAGAAGCATCCCTCCTAACACATATCAAGAGAGATCCAATCCTCCTATAAGAGTATAATTTGAACATAAAGGTGGCTCTAAATCAATGTAGTTGGGAAACATAATGGAATAAGTTAAGTATGATAATTAATTTATTCATTTATAGTGTTATTCAACCCCCCATTAGGGAGATCATTCAGTACTAGAACAGATTGAGTTTTAAAATAATAAACAAATAGGGACACGTCCTCAATACTCACCCACTCCCTATATATGGGGGGTTATCTTAATACCAGTTCCATAAAATCACCTCAATGTCATTAAATTCCTATCTACTCAAATGGAATCTATGTATGGGTGGAACACACCCATAAAACAATAAATAATGCATAACCAGAATGGGTGGATGGAACTTTTCCAAAAACATTTTTTGGTAATACTATCTTCTCTACCATTGATGGTGTGAGAGAAATAATGAAATATCTTATGCACATTGTGACTAGATGTGTCCCAATGGTGGGACCTCATGATCATCAGAAGATTACCAAACTATTATGTTTTATAGAAACTCATATTGGTCCAACCATCATTTGGTATATAAGTCCTCAAGAAGGATCATTTTTGGGATTCTAATACCTTCATCATCTATTCAATTATAAATTCAACTCCATGTAAATAAAGACATCTATGGTCAACATCAAAATTTAAAAGAAACATGAAAATGAGAGAGTTTCGGACTTTATCTTTGTATAGAATATAATAATCTACTCACATAGTATCTTTCTCTCATGAGATAAATTTATGGAACTCTGTGATGAATTTTTTGGGGATGATATACAAACACCATTGATCGTAATGATGTATCTAGGTACATATCATGATTTTGCAGAAAAATCACAATTCCAAGAAAACTCCCTTAAGATGAACTAAGATAAATCTAGACCCATTTCGTCAACACTAGAAAAAAGTAATGTTAAGGTATAGACTGTTATTGTTACCCTCAGACCAATAGCTGTTAATTTCCAAGAATCTATGCATTCTCTAAATTCTCTCATGCATCTCATTGAGTGGAATCAACAAAAAAATAATCTTCGAACCAAATCCAAAAATAATGATTAGTTTTATCCGTGATTTTATTAAAAGATTAATAAAGAATATTCCATATAAAATTAGAAGTTCCTCTGTTATTTCATTGAATACAAGGAAAATAACCTAATAATACTAACAAATCCCAAGAAACCCAACAAGTCCAAACTCACCAATCTTCATGAATACTACCCTTTTAATAATAGGTTGGGTAAAACCATCAAAGACCACTTTTTATTCTAATATTTCCTCTAAATCCTAGTTGATTATGGGTAGGTGACACTAGAAAATGTTTTTAAATAGGTGAAATATGTAACTATCACTCCATTTGAAGAAGACAGTTAGTGGAATGATTTTTTTTCCAATATGGATAGAATTAAAATAATTCATTTACTTGATATAAACTTGACCAAGATCATGCCACCTAGATTGAACAACTTTTAAAAATAATAACGATCATAGTACCTAGGTATACTTCTTTAAATACACCTCCCAAAAAATTGTAATCATTATGAATAGGAAAATACATAAAATGCATAGTCATTTCCATCTCTAGAACAATATTTGACTCTTGCTAACATCTTTACTACAAAATCAGAATAATTTTCACTTACCCCACCAAATATGACCCCCTGTAAATATTGAACACATTTTTTATTTTTTTCGTATAGTTTACTAAACAAATCCATTCTCTAATGATGAAAACTACAAAAATAAAATGTTACCTATACCTGATCAGTGAGCTGGAGGATGAGAAAATAGATGAAGAGGATACAATTGATAGTGCATGAATGGTTGAACTCAATATTTCGGTCTCATCACCATGAAATCTAATTATGTAGCCAAAAAACTTGGTTAAGAACTACAAAAATACCAATATAAGATTTTAAATTCCCAATATTCCTCCTACAATCTTCTATGAATAGTCATATTACATTACCAACTTGAGGGGGTGTGATTTTTATATCATCCCTGACATAGGGGAATGTGGGGGAAAACAACACCACATAAAGTTGATACTTCCTCAAACTACCACCTTGAACCTATCCCATCCACCCTAAACACCTCAACTCATGATCCACATAATAGGGAGGAACCCCACCATAGGGGTCACATTCCATTGGTACTAAAATATAAAATTATAATGAAGGTGGCAGTTGATCTTGGTAAATAGTCACTCATGGATTTTCTCTATATTTCAAAATAACTCAATGAGGCACTCATTGAGCCCCTAAAAAATCCAAATGAGTTTGAAATTATTGTTAATGCAATTGTGGTTTGCTGAGTTAATACAATGCCATGGTAATTTCATGTCACCATTTCATTCATAGAACATGATCATGTGGAAGTTATAAAGAGACATATTAGAACCATTTATGTTTTTCAAAATAAAAAAAAAATTGACATCTGATAGAGTATGGTTGAAAATGGTTTTAGTATAAACTCCATATAGATTAAAACCCTTCATTGATTTGGATATTGAAATGGGGACTTATAATTGAAAAACATTAACTATTCAATGGTATAATAAAAGTGATTGATTGCTTCTCGAGAAGATCAATATGAAGGATCAGTTTTGGATTCTCGCATATAACATTGATTTCATGGTTATCCAACATGTCACCATATATAATGTCTAGCTTTGAAGACCCTAGAATCATAGCCACATAGTAGTACCATCAAAATTTCATCAATGGTTGATAAACCTCATCAATTGAAATGTTTGAATACAATATAGTGTCATTTCCATCATCATATATTGAGAATCCATATATGCTGAGGTAGGTTTCTACAAGAAGAAAGGAAAACTAGCAGTGAATGATGATATATGGGTTGGAACACAGAATAGCTTGGGGACAACCCATGTGAATCTGAGGATGATGATTTACATCGGTTATGTGTAACCAAAAAACACAATTGTGGTTTAAAATGTAATCCCTATAAGACATTGTGGGCTACAAACATCATTATATCATGTCCAAGTTATAGAAGTCATGTCAACTGATGTTTGTTCATCAAATGGGGGCATACTATTTCCCCATTGGGATATGATAATTCGAATGTACCATTAGAAAAAAATGATGATTACCCAAATAAATTCTCTATAACCTAATATTTAAATCTACCTCATTCCCTTTGTTGTAATATAAAACAAAAAATGAATCCCCAAAAGCCCTTTATAAGGACCTTTTCACTTTAATAATACAACTTCCCTTACCATGGAATGTCTTACCTCGATAGTGATAGAAATTCCCTCAGATTACTTACCAAGTCTAAAAATATATCCACAATCTTAGATATGGATTAATAATAGGATGACAGTAGGAAATCCCCTCCTCTATTTGGGGAAGGATTCTCCAGTTCCATTAATGATCTTAGGCAAGTGAATCGGGGGGAAACGATGGCTCACACCCTATATTTATTAGTTTCACTATGCCCCTTGAAGATTATGGGATGTATATATCATTTCCAAAGCATCATCTATATGAATTCATATGGAATTATAAAAAAATTCATATATAGGACCCTTATCTGGATACATAACACCAAGGTTTACCCAATCACCATCGTAGATTCAAGTAGACAACCAGAAGGACACAACCTTCCCAAGATAATTATATAGAATTTCATGTTGAAATATTGATCCTAGATATCTTTTTAGGGTTGTTTTGTACCCATAATGGCTCACTAATTTTATCCCCATCATCAAAAAGAAGAGTAATATCTAGATCAGTGTCAGTTTCATAGACTATAATTTAATCATCCCAAATAATGATTTCCCATTGCTGAACACAAATATTTTTATTGATGAAATTTTTATCATAAAATACCCTTCCATCATGGATGGTTAATGAAGGTATAATCAAATAAAAATGGAACCAAAATATGAGGAAGCCACAAACTTCAGAGAACCTCAGGGTATATTTTACTATCAGGTTATTCCCATTACAATATAGAGAACTATTTCTACTTACCAAGTCACCACGCCTCAAATATTCTTCCATTTTTAGAAAAAATAATAGAATTTTATATCGATGGAATTAATTTCAAATATCTATAGTGATGTTATCACCTAATAGATTGTAATAAAAATATAAGTAAGTTGAGACATCACAGTTTAATGTTAAATCCTTGGATGTGTGATTGCAGTGTAACATCAAAGAAATTTATTGGATTTGTGTTATGTGACCCTAGAATTGGGGTTGATCTGGAAAAGGATAGTGAAACCATAAAACTTTCACCCCTCAGAGTCTTATTTTATAGGGGGTGGGACGATCCAAGGGAATCTCACTTACATTTCATGTTTCATATCTAACTAGGTTTAAAAATATCCCCCTTCACCAAGTTGATGATGAAGGGAGTTTCCTACTGATGGGATGAAGATTTCCAAGAAGCCATTCATATTCATATGAAGTAGGTACTACACACACTATTATTGATATCACTAGTGCAAGGAAATATTAAAATATTATATTTTTCTACCATGGAATGATAACTTGGTTATCTCCTCAGATAGAAAAAATATGTGGGGGAATGACAATAACCTCTGCTATCTCATTTGAGCAATTTGAGGTATTGAGGTTTAGTATTTAGATATATATAAGAACTACCTCACCCTCATCCTTATAGTGAAAGGTGAGATAAATTATTTGAACATAAAAAACTCAACTTCGTCTCCAATATTGAATTGCTCAAGTACATCCTTTGAAAAGATATATTGACTAGATATTTGGCATGATATACTTTTTTCCCAATTAATATGTCTTCCAGTTTATGTCAGATATCGTCATTAAAGTGTATGACTTAGATGATTTTCATGTAACACATGTCAACCCAGAAATCACACTGGTAGACACCAAACATCAAAATAAAGTGGGTTTTTATGCCTATGATACTCTTGAAATGTGGGAGACATATTTTGATAGGGCCTCTCGATGTCGTATTGGAAATATCATGGACAAACAAATATAAATAGAATTCATCTAGGGATTATATTTTTTTCTTGAACAATGAAATTTTTCCCTACCCTTTATAACCATCCTAAGACAATAATAATAACAATGATGAAAAAATACCTCATTTGTGTCTTAGAACTATCCCTATATCTATAGATTACATACCTTAACATGAAATGGTATTCAAACAATGTAACTAAAAAAATCAACGATGAGTATTCTATAAGGAAGTTAGTGGTATCCCCTATCAATGGTTATAACCTAGTATTGAATGAATAATTCCCTTTTGAACCAATATTACATCACAATCCTCGATCAAAAAATGATCATTTTGAAAAATTAGCTAGTACAACAACATTTTGAGTCAACTATAATTAAAAAGAAGTGGATTTATTCATAATGCATAAAAGGGTGGTCTCATTAGTGATAATTTGTGAAATTGAAGAAATCAACCAGGTCAACACAACCCTATATCGGGATGAACCAATATCCACCACTTGATGGGTGAAACCCATTGTTTTTTACAATGAAAATGGTGTAATCCTATTAGATCGAGCCAAAAGGGAATTGAATCGACATCTAGAATCAAACATTACCCTTTACAATTTGACAAATGAGTAATAAACCCTCTACAAATGAGGATTTGATGGAATCAAACCAATATTCATAGCCAAGAGAGAGATTCCACTTTACAATGAAATAAAATATTATGAGGGGTTATTTGTGAGTTTAAAGTGTGTTATAATGACCATTAAATGCATTAGCGAAGGTTATAAAAAATTGCCCCAAATAGGGCCACAACATGTTGTTTGAGGTGGGTATGGAAAAATATTATTTTGGTATGTTTAATATTATAAATGTTTGTTTTAGAGAGGGTTTAAATTCCATATAATTTCACATAGAAATTATATAAATTCCAAATTAGAAGTGGGTTTTAAACACCTCTAGTTTGAGTACAATTTTAGAGGGTGTCTGAACCCTCTATAAATTCTAGAAATAGCTAGTTTAGAAGTGGTTAGAAACTACCGCTAATTGTATTTATTTTGGGTAATTGGAATTTACTACCCCTAAATGTTTCATTTTTTGAGAGGGCCACCCATATCCTCCCCCACCATTCCCCTGAATCACCTTACATGTCCCCTTATGGGTCCCCCATTAAAAGATCCCCCCGCACCATTCCCCCAAATGGTTCCATCATGTTGGCCACCCCATGAGAACCCCACCCTCCAATCCATCATGAAAAAACCCCCTCCCGGGCCCCACAATTCAAGGCTATCCTTCAATTCCAAGCACAAATATCCCCTCACAGGAAAGATATTCCCACATATTTAAAATCCAATGGAAATGGATATTAAAATCCACAACCACTTACTCATAACATACAAGGGTCCTTAACCCTACCACTATGCAAAATTTCTTTTCATATTATAATATACTAAGGAATATATTTATATATATTTTATTTCTTATTCAATTAAATTGTATTTGTATAAAATATTTAAATACATTTAAATATATAGCCTATATATATAACCAATATATACATTTATATAAATTAATGTATTCAACTTTTTATTATGTATTTATATTATAATATATTTTAATATCATAGGTTAATATATATAATATTATATATATACATATACAACTACATTTATACATATACAACTAAAAAATTCAAATATATATCACACACACACACACTCACACACACACACACACACACATATATATATATTTTATATAAGTATTATTTACTATATTTACATGTATGTACAATTATACATTTTCTAAATTACAAATTTATATATTACCCCAAATATTACACAAACACACACACACATATATATATGTATATTACATTATATTAATGTGTACAAAGTTATAATAACAATAATATGATATATATAGTTATATTATGTATACAAATTTATATTTAATATATCAATTTAAATATTTATCTATAGTTTATTATAATTTTGTATTAGTAAATATTCATTTATATATTTATATGCATATTATTTGTGTGTGTATACATAATGTATTTTTATATTTTTTATGAATATATATGTATGAAATATATTACATATTTATGTATATAATTAAATAAATAAATAAAATATATTATCCACAAAAATATATATAATATATAGATAATCAAATACTTTATTAATATAATACCTACACGTTTTTTATATTCATTTGTGTGTAAGTACCTATATAATCAATTATTATTACTATTATATAAATTATAAAAACCTAAATATTTTTATATTATACAGTATTTTTAAAAGAATAATTTTTAGGTATACATTTATATAATTTATTTATGATTTTATATTATAATTAATATTATATGAAATACCATTTTAATGAAATAGATAATTATTAATGTGTGCATTATATAATTATATATATAAATATAAATACGATTAAATATAATCCTATAAATTATTTAAATAAAATATTTATAAAATTTATTTAAATAAATTTATATATTGTGTTTTAATTATATATATATTGTGGAAATTGTTTGTTTTCAAAAAATTGTTGTGGTTCAAAACCCCCTATAACCTCATAAATTAAAGGGGTTTTGAACCCAAATTATTTTAAAAAAACCAAATTTTATACTATATTTATATAATGCCTCTAAAATCCAACCGAATATATATATATATATATATATATATATATATATATCACTACTAATTATTATGTTAACATCTGTTATGACATAAGTTCCTCTATAATCCCATTTAATATTAAAAAAACAATGATAAAATTTTTAATGGGGGTTAAAATCCCCCTCTAAATTTGATTATTATCTAGGGTTTTGCACAAATCCCTCTAATTTATATAGTGAATGAATTCAGTGTCGACTGTGAATCACCCTCTCTAAAAACAGGCCATTAATTTGCTATTTATTGTAGTGTCCATTGTCATAGAAGTTGTTAATGATGGATCATGAAGTTCTCATCAGCCCAAGACTAGAAAATCCCACTAAATTTAAAGGCTTGATTACGGCCGGAAAACAACAATACAAGAGTATGTGGCATTCAGTAAGAAATTTCATGCATGTTGGATTCTTGCAAACATTATCCATTACGCTCAAGAGATACTATGTGTAGTGAAAAATTCTTTTGCATTTGTTATATGGGAATAGGTGTTATGAGGATATACCCCATAGCCACAACTAAAGTAGTTCAAGTACACCCTTTAAAATACTGAATTAATTTATAAATTGACCAATGTAATACCTATCAAGGAATTTGGAATGAATAAGATCATCAAATTAGGGAAGCCAAACATCATTACGAGATTTTGTGTCCCTCAAATGTTATTGATAGGCAATGGCACCCACTTAAATTATTTTAAATTAAATATATTATACCATTTGTACAAAATCGAATACAAATATACATTCATCTATTAGGAAATTGGAAATTCATAGTTAGAGGATATCAACATGTCTATAGAAAAATTACACCATAAAATGGTGGACAAGGACAAGAGTCCTAGATGGGCAAGATACTTTATAATCTATGGGAACACCGTACCACCACCTGCAATGCCATAGAAAAAAATTTATATTTATTTCTGTATAGAACTAAATTAGTGCTTCACATTAAATTCATGTTTACCTTGCTCTAAATAGATCTATGTAGACAACTCTCAAATGATGAGAAATTGAAATGTAAGTTTGATGAGTTGGAACAACTCAGCGATAAAATGTTTCATACACAACAAATCCTCAAAGTTCATTTGAATATGATCACAAGATCCTTGAATAATTTTTTTCCTCAACTCCTTCCACCAATGAGAACAATTATTCAGTCTCAAAACCCCAATGATACTAGGATGGAATCCTCAAAATTTTGAATCTGAGTGGGATGGATCTTACATCATATATAAGGTATTTTCAAATGTATAGTAATTAATGGAAATAACAGATGAGGAACTTATAATACACCCCATTGATGAATGCTTTATCAAAAATTATTTTTTATAGCATCCATTTGGGATTAAAAGTCCTATATGAAAAACATTAATATACATATATTCTTTCCTCTATACTACATATTGATAAACATCTTGGAATACGTCCTTAATGTATGATCTTAAACAAAAATAAATATATTCTCACCACATGATGTTAAACTATTTGGTGGGAATACATACCAAATAATGATAAACTATACAAAGAACATTACTTCATATATGATTTGTTGCACATGATCTGGATCCATGTAGTTGAAAAATGATGTAGTCACATCCATTTGTGTGATTCAAATCCATATAGGGAATATTTTCATTCAAGAAAAATATGTGTAATGATTCATGCTATCACATGATACGTAGTGACACCCATCTCTCAAATTATATGTAATGATAAAATTTAAATAGATAAAATTCCCTCCATTTTATATGAATCAAAAATATGTTATGATTTTTCTTCTCAAGAACTATGTTGTGCTTGATTCTTTCTATCACAGGATATATAGAGAAACATTGATCCCAATTCATGGTAACATCTTTAATATAAATATATATAAATTCTACCTTTTTATATGGGTGTGAACTGTGCTAAAGGTTTTCTATTATAGAACTACATATGGCTTGATTATTTATATCATAGTATATGTAGTGAAACCAAGATCCTAAATCATTCTTCAAGTCATGATATAATTGAAAAATATGATCCTTATATATATTGGTTAGACATGTGTGGAGAGTTTTCTATAAAATATATACAAATTGCTTGATTCTCTACATTGATAGGATACATAGTGACACCTAGATCTCATATTTTATGACCAGTCCCAATATCAATGGAAAAAAATACCCCATGCCTATATGTTAAACCTACATAGAGAGTTTTCCATTAAACAACCAGTGTTCCGCAATTAGATATATTAATAGATAAGAAGTGAAACATAAATCCAAAATCATATGTCCCACCTCTATACAAATGAAAAAACACATCCCTCAACATATGGGCTAGAACGGTGTTGAGATTTTTCCATTCAATAACTACATGTGACTTGATTCCAACTATTATAAGATATTTAGTGACAACCAGATCCAAAATTTTTGGTCTATCCACATTATAAAGGAAAAAATAACCCCTGTGAATATGGGTTATACCTATGTGAAGAGCTATCCATTTAAGAACAATATTGGGCTTGATTTATACTGTCACATGATAGATAGTGACATCCAGATCCCAAATACTTGGTCCATCAATAGTATTACTTTTTAAAAAACACTATTCATGTATGATTCAGATCTATATAGAGTTTTTTTCATTCAAGAACATTGTGTGTCGTGATTCCTACAATCATAGGATACGCTGTGAGAATAAGATCCCAAATCCTAGGTCTAACCACACTATAAATGAAAGTATCCCCCCTCTTCATATAGTACAGACCTATGTGGATGTTTTTCTATCCTATAACAACTTGTATCAAGATTCTACTATCATAGGATATCTAGTGAAACCTAAATCCAAAATTTAAGGTATTTCTTCTATATAAATAGAAAAATTACCCCATTTATGTATGAACCAGAAAAATGTGGACAGATTTCCATTAAATAATTATGTGTTTCTTGATTCATTATGTAAATGATATGTAGTGACACCCATATCATAAATCCTACATACAAAAATAATATAAATAGAGGAATTCCCCCTCTGATATTGGTAATACCTACATAGAATATATTCTATTCAAGAAAAATGTGTGGCTTGATTCCTATTATAAAAATATATGTAGTGGATCCTAGATCCCAAATCATAGGTCTACCACAATATAAATGAAAAAATGAACCCCACTATGTATGGGTCAGAACCGGATGGAATGTTTTCCATTAATGAACTATGTAGAACTTCATTCCTTCTTTCCAAAGATATATAGTTACACCCAGACTACAAATCCTAGATCCACAAACAATATAACCATAAACAATTCCACCCTCTACTTATGGATTAGACATGAAAGGAGAATATTCCATTCAAGGAATCTCTGTGGCTTAATTCACACTATCAAAGGATAAGTATTGTTACATCAATTGAAATTCCTTGGTCCAACAACTATTCAATTAGAAAAAAATCCCTCCACTGCATATGTTTTAACCATGTATGGAGAGATTAACATTCAAGAACCATGCATTGATTTATTCTTATTACAATATTAAACATAGTGACATCCAGATCCTAAATTCTAGGTCCATCGTTGATATAAGTTGATAAGATTACTCCAACACCCTATGTATGCGTCATAGTTCCATGGCGAGTTTTCCATTAAAGAACTAAATGTGACCAATTCCTATTACTATAGGATATGTAGTGCTACTTAGATCATATATTATTGGTCTATCTATATTATAAACAGAAAAACTCTCTCCCCCTCTCTACATATGTTTCAATCCTTCATGGAGTGTTTTCTATTCATGAATTATTTATGTCTTGATTCATTCGATCGTAGGATATGCAGTGACAACTATATATCAAATCATGGGGATAACTGTAATGTTTATAAAAATTAACCCCTTATAGTGTATGGTCCATACCTTTGTATGAAACCAATTAAGAACTACGTGTGGATTGATTATTTCCATCATAGGATATGATGCGATGGATGGATACACCCTTCATGGACCATCCATGAGTTATTATAACTCTTAATCATGATTCGACATGTGATTCATATCTTTTTATAGGATCCCTTTAATAATAAATTGTTAACAACTCCACATATTCGACATCATTTACTCTCACACTCCTTAATTTACTACCAAGTTATCCCTTGATGGTACAACAGAGTCATTTCTCAAAATAAGGAACCAATTCCTTGTCACATTATGTTAAAATTTAGAACTATATACAGGCCACATGATGTTAAACTACATGACCACATTTTTGTACCGGGATGGGAAATTTCATGAAAGGGGGTATTCAAGAAAAATAGATCACCACCTGATGGCTATGTATTCAAGAACTACATGTCTTAAAATTTATCCACGAAAATGTGTTCAATACCCGCGGGTGTAGTCATGTGAGTACTTGATCCCATATTGAATTTTATGTTCTAAACGAAAAAATTCATATAATAAATATATAAGTTGATTCCAACCAATTAATTGAGTTGATATCCTTATTTTGGAACCCTGAGGACCTCAGGATCCACTTCTTTGGGTTCTACCATCTAGAAAATAAGTAACAGGGACTGGAAAATCAATCAGGAGCATACTAGGATTCATTGGAGAAATAAAAAATAACCAATATCCTGTGCCTATTTGATTTTTTCTCCTTGAGGAGTGGTACCCCTTAGACCGTAGAGTTATTATCCTGGCTATATAGAATATGGGCTTCCACCATCATCAATATTTGACTTTTATACAATGGTTTCCGCCTCTAGTTAACTCATCAACTATAGGGTTAGGATTTTCACTCCCCACAACACAATTATTCATGTGTATTTCTATACCCTCATGGTTACTCATCTATGATTCATTTCCATTGTAAAATAATGATTGTGGAATTTGATTCTTATACCATTTCATTTTTTCTTTTTTTAGTACTTACAGAAAATTAACTTTTTATTTCCAAACACTTTTAGGAAAAGTGATAAACTGCTCAACCCTTTACACAAACTAGATCACAATAATAATATTTAAAATATGTTTGGATTACCACACTTCAAATATCATACCTCAGATGCATATCATCCATTTTCACCATATCCAAGATGGATCGAGAATGACTCAATAGATTATGCCTTAATATTCTGATCCCTGGTAGCAAGACTTTAAATTGCACATAATTTATATTAGAACTACATGTGTCTTTAATTTTTTTTACCAAATGATATATTGTGCCACCCATAACTCAAATTTAATTTTCAATTGTGATGAAAAGAAGAAACATACCCCAACCCATTGAAATGGGTAAACCATATAAAAGAGATTATCTAAAATCATTACTACCAATGGATTCATTCCCATACTATAAGATGAACAGTGGCACCTAGATCCTCTATTTCAAGCCAATCTAAAAAACATCTGAGTCTCAAGATATTCAACTGAATTAAAACTTCATAGTCCCATGACATTAAACTACAAGATAAGAGTTTTTATTGTTGAATAGATCATCTTCTCTAATGATTCACAACTACAAATATGGCCTTTATCAATGCTAGAAAAAGGAATTTATAGTGCTAGAAAAGTGTTTTTAATCGAGGTAAAGATAAAGGGGGTCCCTTTTGTCAGTGCTCATAAAATCACTGATCAAGGCCCCTTTTATCATCTCTAAAAAAAGCGCTGATAAAAATCAAAAAAGTTAAAAAGAATATATAATGTGGGTGGGGATTTTAACAGCACTCCCCCCCCTTATCAGTCTTAGTTGGTACCCCTACCTCTCACCGCATGTTTTCCATGCCGGTATAACCCCCTCCCATTTGCTTGCATGCCCTTGCTTCCACCAAAACATGAACCAGCGACCTCCCCGCTTGTGTGCATGCACCTTTACCACTAATCCATTTAGTTTTTTCCTCCATTTAATTATTTGTATTTTTATTTTTACATATACATTTATATTTATTTGTAAATTAATATAGATTCATATAAATATAAATATATATAGATATATTAATACTTATAAATGTATTCATATAATATATATATATATTAATATATATAGTAACATGTATTCGTATATTAATATAGATTCATATTAATATAAATATATTTAGTTACATTAATACATATATATTAATTCATATATTAGTATATATATTTATTCATATATTAATATATATTTAAATATTTTTTATTTATATTTTTTTAGTTATATTTTTTCTTCGTTTATTTATTTGTATATGAATATATATTTATAAGATTAGTTTTAAATACATTAATAAACTATGTTTTTTATGTGTGTTTATAAATAAATAAATACATAGATACATATATAAATACAACACACACACACAAACACAGACAAAAACACACACACACACACATATATATATATATTTACGAATAAATACACATATATGTGTATCTAAAAATAAATAGAATGTTAAAATGACCATATATTCTAATCCAAAAGTCTATTTCAACTCCAAAACCAGTCATATCAGAACAAATGAACCAATATTTGATATGATATGTTGTACAAGACTGGAGGACATCCGGATCAGACGTTATAAATATTTGAATGTTAAAAAATTGAGGTATCCCGACGAAAAACTTAGTTTTGGAGGACTTCTGGGCCATTATGTGCCATGAAAAATGTTACATAATGTTCTCGTCAATTAGAAGAATGTAGATATCATCACAATATTAAATTTGATATTATGTAGTGCTTAAACAGACTCTCAGATCAAAAGTTACACTAGTTTGAAGATTGAGTTACATTTTCAACTTATTTTAGATCTTTTATTAATTTTTTTTGATTTTTTTGTGTCTTCAAATTGTTATTAAATAATTATTAATTGATGATAATTATAAAATTAATAATTAATAATATTTTTTTAAAATACTTTAAATCCATTTTCCCTTTAATTTCATACATATAAAATGTAATAGTCTATTTATACTTATCTAAAACATATTTAAAAAATTAATATAATATTTATATAAATATATATATACTTATATAAAAATATATTATTTTTCATGATTTATTTTTGAAATATATCAGTTCTTGGAAAATGCACTGATAAAGCACCCCATTTATCAGCACTACAAAAAAATACAGATAAAGGGGTTCCCCTTTAACAGCCCTAAAAAGCGCTGATAAAGGGGGGACTTTATCAGCGCTTTTTTCGCATTGTTGAAGGGTGGAGCTGTGGAAACTAAAAATAGGGAATGGGATATATAAGGGGACCCCACTAGGATTCTATTTTGATTCAAAAAATTCCAAAGAGGTTGTACATATAGGATATTTAGTCATAGAGGAAAGGACCCCATTAAAACAAGAGTTCCTTTCCTCATTTCATGGAATATAGGATCCATTTATTATTTGTGGCTGCCATTTACCTGCCTATTTATACATCTTTTTATCTGAAGTATTCTTCTGTTATGATTTAAACCTTTAATAACCAAACTATTAGAGTAGATTCATATAAAATTTATGTTATACATATATTCATCATAACGATTTTTGAAACATTATTATGACATAGTATCCTAGTACCCTTCTATTTCAGGGTACAAATTTTATGTGATTTCCCAAATGATTTAGTTTATTCATTAATCTTTGCGACAACATCCTTACCAAAATTAAATAAACATTAATGAAAACTTATTTTTCACCTAATGTTAAAATAAATAGTAGATATTTCCACCCTATATGATGTTAAAATGTGCTTACTACCACCAATCATCATTACTTATGTAAGGACTGCAAGAGCCTAACCTTGTTCACCATTGTATGAGAAGCTTCCATAAACATTTAATATCATAAATTCATAAATCACATATCATGTCAAGAAAATCATTGGTTGTATCCAACCATTCATATCCATTGGATAGAATATATGATCTCTTTATTTAACCAAGTAATAAGTGGATGAAAATAAGGTTCAAACTGATAAAATAGAGGAATCATGGCCCTACTGGATGGTAAACATGATCCTTGTGAGTATTGACATCATTAATGTATATATTATCACCATAGAGTGTTTAGTAAAAAAATTTTACATCAGTGTCTCTTAAAATTACTCCTAATTCGAGAATCTTGAGCTGTGATTTACAATGTTCTCATCTTCTACACACAATGATGTTGGAAAACACAAGGACCAGGGAATCCAATTTAGGTTGTTTTGTAACACTCCACTCATGTAAGATCCATGTGTATTATGACATTAATAACATAAAATTTGATCAAATCAATTCAAACATAAAATTTATCCATTATTATTTCAAAGCGCAAGATCAAAAAATTTTTTTGACATAGTCTGTGAATTTCAGGCTAAAAACTGTTAAAGTGAGGTTTGAGGAAAATTAATGTCCCAGATCACCAAACTCTGAACCCCTTGATTTTAGAATTTTTTTTTTGATTAAATAAGAAATTACTAATTTTTATGGGACCAACCTTTTTTTCATAGTGAAATATGTCCTATGATCATTGGATTAACTGGTACAGGAAAATGTTAGAGATATGATTTGCCACATCTACTCACTATGGCAATTTGTTCACCAGGTAGTAATAAAAATTTTACGGTGCTCAAACCCATCATGAATATTACGTTTTCCATAAAAAAATTCACATATTTGAATTTAAACGTATTAAAACAAATTCTTCATGTTGATTCCCTTCTACTAGAACCATATAACAAAAAGTTATTTCTCTTGGTTCTCCACTTTTGATAACTGGTAACATGGCAGAGTTAATAGAAATCCATCCTGCTAGGATTCTCCTTTGAGAGACACAATCCCAAATAGCTTATGACTAGAGGATATTTTATCCTATAGGGGAGAACCCTCCATTAAACCAATGAGTTATTGTACGGACTTCATGGAATAAGGGCTTCCACTATTATCAACGGTTGACCTATACCCACCACTTTCCACCATCTATTAACTCAAATATTCAAATAAAAAAAGTTAAAATCCCTATAACCAGACTACACATGTATATTTTTTATCCTTAATGTTATGTCACCATGTTTCGTACCCTTCCACAAAGAAGAAATGATATATTTCATTCCAACACCTTTTTATGGACCACAACTCTTGACACAAAAACACAAGGCATAACTCTTCTCTCTATAAAAACCTCAATCCACTTGATGTTTTAATCTTTACAATCCTTTTATAGACCTTGGTAAACAATTGAGACCCTTATTCTTCACCATTCATGAAAGAAATATGGTATCATTAATTAAGTCCTCTAACCCATCAACTAATGGTGTCCCCACCATATAAGAAGGGACCACTAATCCTCATGAACCCCAATAACAAAGTAGATGAACTTATCACCTTATAGTTTGTTTCAGTCATCATTGACATGATTTCCTTATTCTATATTCAATGACTCAAGATACTAGAAACAATATTTTTATAACCCCTAATCTATCTATCCATGTGGACGTGGAATCATTAATATTTCACCAGACATCAAACTTAATATTATAAAGGATGCAGGGTGTTTGGACCCATCATGGATATTTGTCATTAATGTTTTTTTATAAGAAAAAAGGGTTTCAAAAACCTTAATAAAAATTAATTCATCATAGTATTGATTATGAATGTGGGATATTATGAAACTTTATGAGGATTTATTCTTCAAAATCCCATCATTATATTCAGGATCCTGAACACTTCATGACAACACATCTTTTACAACCATAAATAGAGGATTGTACTACAATAACCAAAACTACAACAATATATTGTTTGATCTAGAATACCCAAAACTAAAATAATAACTATTATATGAAAAAAGTCCCTAAAATACAAAAATAGATGGTCTGAGCTATAATACCTAGATGATAACAATTGAATGTCAGACCTAGAAGACCCTAAACTAAAGTAATATATATTCTAAGGAAAGGACCCTAAACTATGATAATAGATGGTCTGAGCTATGAGACCTTAAAATAAATTAATAAAATTTATGTGGAAAATACCCTAAACCATATAAACATGTTTTTTGAGCTTGAAGATCCTAAATTATATCAATAGAAGATCTGATCTAAAAGGGAAAAAACTATAACATAAAATTTTCCGTGATAAATGTCCCTAAATTAAAAAAAATTAGTCATCCATGAAAAAATATCATAAAATTTAGTAGTAAATGGTACCTTCAACAATACCTTATGATACATCAATGGTCTAGTTTTCAATATATTATGAGGAAAATTGAAAGAGATTAAATGCTTTCTCGGTTGACAACCAAAAAAGGTAACCGGGGAAAACGTCAAGTCTCTACTTGATGGGAATAAATTTATCTTTATCTTTGAAATCCATTGAATCCATAAAACATATCCAGTTTAAAACCCTTAAAAGAGATTCTTGGAAATAATAAAATTCCACACCCTCTAATCTTTCCCCATATGAAACTTATGAAAAATTTAGGAAAATACAAAACATAAAAATATACAAATCTTGTTAGGACCATTATTTATTTCTATACAAAGTCAATATTTGGTTAATATGTCCACTAAATTGGTAACAAAATATAATTATCTATATTTGATATATATATTCACCTATTTGATCATTTTAAACCAGTTAATCTTATGTCAACCAAAGAAGATACTTCAATGAGGGATACCATGTTGGAATTAAATCCTGAGATATTATCAAAAGATATCTATTATGATTCAAGATTAAAAATACATAGTTTTCTATTTAATTTTTATTATAAAATGGGTGGATCTGTTTCATGGTTTATATGATACTAAGGCAATAGAATTCCTTGTGTATAAATAATGAAAGAAATCCTAGAAATGACATGTAAATCCAGAAGGTTTTTTCATTGACTATGCTCATATGAGGGGATAATAAATACATTAATGAGGGTCTCTGTGGTTCTATAAAAACTTACATTTTTGACAGGATTATAAAAAATTAGATTAAATGAGTTTGGTAAATCATGTAGTGTCTAACAGAAGGTATAAATTGAGTGTTGAAGTTCTATACACTCTATTTATTCAATTTCTTCATGTGGATGAAGAGTCTCAATAAAAGAAGATACCCCTTCAACTCGTTTTTGAGTGGTCACTAATGTGGAATAGGACATAGAAATATGGGAAATTTTTAGTCATATGATCTCTTCTTGTTCAACTATTTTCATATTCATGTTACCCATCTTAACATAAACCTAATAGAAATTCTAATGTATCTATTATCGATCCAAATATTATTCATTTTTAATTTTATTGGATGAGTCTTTCCATCAAAACAATTAACATCCCTCACATATCTTTCCAATTTTTCTAGACACTATAAAATATATAACATGATATCATAGAATTTCTCATAGATTAACCAATAGAATCCTAATGTTTGATAGAGCTGGTGAAAACATTCTTTTTTTGTCATGAATGTTCTCCAAGGGAGTCTCCATAATCAAGGCATGGAATAGGTACCAAATTATCATTCATGTTATAATGTATGTTGAAGGATGGATCAAACATGACAATGAAGAATCAAGATAAAAAGTCTCAGGTATTTCTCAACAAACTATTACATCATTAGTAACTGAAATCGAATTACCAACCTCCTCAACATGCTCTATCCTTCTAATGGGATATTCGTCACTATAGAGAGAGGGTTTCCTTGGGGGTTCCCTAATTCTGAAAGAAATTACACTACCAAATATTATAAGGATATTGGGAAGAAAAGGGATTTTCCACTATATGTATATGTTAATTAAATATTCCACTATGGTAAGCTTCCACCGAATCCTGGTTGGAGTCTTGTGACATCATGATTATGGAATCGATGTGTGGAAGAAAAATTTCATCATTTTCATCCTCACGACCAGTATATTACAAAATCATTGAATGATATCATGATTTAATTTTCCACACATTCCATATAAGGGAAGAGGGGAAACCATCTAATTATAATAAAATTTGACAAAATATTGTTAAGGGATATATGGATTTTGGATAATCATCCCATTTGTATAAAATGTAATAACCCCATCTCGGAGAGATATTTATATATCCTCTCATTTAGAGAGCCAAAAAAATTTTCAATATTTTGTAGAGTAAGTGCTAGATAGGTAATGAGGATGAAATGGTCATTTTAGCTCAATATATCTATAACCTCCTTGGGTCCTAATAAAAACACCACAACCATAGACACATTCAATAGTCTGGGATTTAATGATTCATTATGGGTATTAAATGTGTTACTATATTTGTAACACTATAAATTCTTTCATATCCATAAAAATATGAAGTGGAATGGGCAACCAATATGGTAGGGTATTTTTCATTTTTGGGTATTACCAATTAGATGATATAGATTGTGATGAGTATCCATGAATAGATTAAGAGCCCTCGCCTCTTCCAAAATGGATTCAATCACTTATGTACCTACTAAAACACCCATGTATGGATCCTTGACTAGGAAAAAAATCCAATTTAAAAAATGTATAAAATCCCCACTAATCAAAGTCTTGAAGATACCTATAATCTTTCTCGATAACCCCATGAGGCATACTCTATAGCTTCAATATTAACTAATAAGATCCTATGATTTTTAAAAAAAACTGGGAAGCAAAATGATGAGGTATTATAATATATAGACAAGTACACTTATGATAAATGGATATGTTGATCTAATATTTGAATTAAATGAACAAGTGTAGGTCCAGCCCCATCTTTAACTTCTTCTTTATGATGGTGAAAATGTCCATATCTAAGGTTGGAGTTTGTGAAAAGGTGTAAAAAAATCTATATAAGGAATGTATTTATAATAATTCTCCCAGTGAGAATGTATTCTTACCAATTGGTAAATATCAGAGAGGTTGATCCCTTATTTTCCATTTGACAAATGAAATGAGTTAGTTTCAAGAGACCCATGGCTAATCATCTCTCTAAGGAGTTGTTATTGATGATACATGAAGAACATATAAATCCATGTCACCTCATTAAAATGGATTTCATTCTGTTTATTAGATAATTCCTACCAACCATTCCTAACCAAGAATTTTCATGTCCATTAGATTGGGAATCAACCACCAATGAAGAAGTACCACAATTAACTCTAGCCTCTTCTCAGGTTGTGTAAAGAGGAGAAAATTATGAACGAATAACTTAGATGAATTGGTTGATGGGAGATATCACCGCTATCTAGACCTGAAAGGGAGTTATCCAACATATAATATAGCCTCTTGTGTAGTTATATGATCAATTTTTTGTCACCAAATTTTTGGATTGATTTAAACTGATAGAAGAAGAAAACCAGTGGGACAAAAGAATATATCCAGATGATGGATTGACAGAATCATCTAGGAGAACAAATCCACATAATGGGCTCATGTGAAACATAAGGTAGATCTAGAGTTCAGTTATAAGACGGCCATTTGGAACATCATTTTATGAGAATTCATGGTACCAAGGGATATCATTTTGATTCCTAAAAATAATAGCCCTCGGGCTGGACACATTAGGAGACATCTGTAAATTGGAATCCATATACATAGGAGTATAAAGCATACATGATAAGGAGTACCATAATAAAAATGGGAATCTATTAAAAAAATGTGAAACCTGAATTGCGTCATTTGAATCACAATACCCATTTAAGGGTTCAAGATCGCCCAACCAACCATAAGTCATGTTAAAAACGTGACCCATTTAACTACTGATAATCATATGATAGTATTATATTCCTTGTAACTGTGTGACCATGTGGTGGTCATGCAAGTATAAAAATGATCAATAGATAATGAGAAAAATCCCCATTGAACAATGAAAAGCATAAACACAACCCAATAATCCAATATATTATGCATATGTTGAGGAAATTATCATTTATTTTTTCCTAGATCAATTATGAAAATCATTAAAATTTAGTCCTTGTACCCACAGAACTCGCTTCTCAGGGGGTCTTGTTGATGGACACTAAATGATAATCATCAATTATTGGATAAAAATAATTCCTAATGTATAAGTATAATTTTCTATGAAGAATTATGGAGGCATATCTTGTATATTGAGGGATCATGTGGTTGGGATTTGTTGATTATAAGAGCTTGAAAACGACACATGATATGACACTAATAACATCACACAGTTCGACTATGCATTCCATATGATCAAATAATGAACATTCAATTCCCCTTCAACAAAACCTTCCAATCATAAAAAGCCTCATCAAATTGATCACTTCATCATTAAATGAATTTCCAATGGTCTTCCAGATTATATGAACCTTTATCAAATGAGTTTCTCTAATCTTGTGTCATGTCAACTAATAGATACATGATAATTCCCCAATTCCATAAATAAAATAAAAGATAAAAATTCAAAATCTCCATGTGATGGATGTTAAATTTATTTTCACACAAAGGGATTATATGGATAAATTGATAAGTTCAATATACAAATGAGATCTATAGACACATTTTATCCATGTCACATGAATTGTTTTTGTATTTATCAATGATCATGAAAAGCCCCTCAGACACACCCATCTAATCATGTGTGACCCTGTTGGAAAATCAATGTGAAAATGTTAGTGGTATTTTAATATATAATGTTAAATATGAAAAAGTTCATACCTTCATGTTAGAAAATGTGACCCTTGATTTCATTCAAATGGGTTTTGTGTCTTCTATGATAACCACTTGGACCATGTGACATCCCTTTTACATGGCTTCTTGATCTCGTGACGGGATTTGAAAAGGGTAGTTTTTCCCTCAAATTCCCAATAAATTTCTTCCTTGATCGCATTAATGTATCTTCGTTAGGAGACCTAATTTCACAAAGAACACCATAATTTTCAACCATATTTTGAAAAGGTCCATTGACACGGAAGACCATATATTTGAAATCCCTTGACAATTCATGCGTCCAATAAATATGGTGATGATGGAGCTATCTCACAGTTTTTATTTATCAACCAACACAATGTTCAATCAATGTATGTCCAAAAACGTTTTCATTTGAAATGTGTGATACTACACTTACACAAGACCATATATATGATATTAATTTAATATATAGTTTTATAGATATAGGGAATCAAGGATTTTAAATCCCACCATATCATTACAAAAAAAACACACATAGAGGAGTATAAAGGGAATATATAACTTATTAGAGATGAAAACGATAGAATCATAAGGGGTTTCCATCCATTAAACTCATGGATTGAACTAAAGGATTGCATAGCTTGTATTAAACTTCATGTGATCACCATATTAATCACATGAAGGAAATATGGTGGACCATCCATATTAGGCATATTAGTTTCTACATATCAAATGTCACACCTAACATATCTAATGGACAAGTACTGAAGATAATTGAATCATTTATGTGATAATGGAAGAAAAATAAAAATTATTTACGAAAAGATATATTTTATTATTTTCATGTGATGTGGTTATGTGCTTTGTGTGACATATCCCTTCAACATGTGATAGCACCCACACATACCAGCCTAATAATGGGACAACAGTTGTTTATGTCATCTAATTCCCAGAAGTCCAACAGACTTGTTATAAGTGTCATGTTAATTCTTTTAGACATGTAATCCATGTCAAACTAAGTCCACCAGAAATGTTATAAAAGTCATTGGAAGTCCTCTAAACATGCCAGACAAGTCACCCAATGTTCTCCTAGCATGTTAGTGAAGTCACATGAAGTCCTTTGGATAGGTCATATATATCACAAAAATTCCTATGGTTATGTATTTCATGTAATGTGAAGTCCTCAAAACGCATTAACTGAGCCATGTGAATCCCTTCATACATTTCATCCAAGTCAAGTGAAGTCCTCCATACATGTTACCCAAGTCATGCGAAGTCAACTAGATATTACATCCAATGAACATGAGGTCCTCCAAACATGTTAGATATATTGTTTATCATCTCTCTAACACGTCATATGTGATCACATGAAACCATTAGATGTGTTTTCATTGATCACACAAAGAGTCCTTGGGAAATTCATCAAGATCTTGAGAGAATCATCATAAATCCCGTCCAGAAAACTAGACATGTCCAGAAATCCTCAGAAATGTAATGCTAACAACCATGACATGCCTAACAGACACACAAGACATTCCATGAATTTTTTTTAGAAAATGTCATGAATACACTCTAGGCATGTCATCAAGAACCCCCATAGACATTTCATCATTGTCTAGAATGAGTACTTGTGCATGTTTCATAGAACCATGTGAACCAAATCAATGAGTCTTTAGTTAAGAATTCCCATTTCAAATGGGAAGTTTCTATAATCGGTAATGATAATATACTCATTCAATCCTATTGGTATTATGGAACCCCAACTCCATCCAGACATACTAATCTATCCACTCATTATTCCTTCTCTTTATCCTCTATAGGGTAAGAATATGATATTTTACAATTGGAACCCAACATGGTGTATGAACCTTCATATATTAGAAAATATATCCCATGAGACCCAAACTCACATGAAGGGTTATCATTCTTCCTCATCCATTAGTGGTTTGAGAAGAAAATTGAAGTACATGCGCTTTTATTCCAACTATAAGAGGGATTTGTAGGACACGTTCATAAATATCATGCTCCATATAAAACACCCCATTAGGGCATCCCATATTTAGAAGTTCCATATCTATATGTGGCGAGTCTGATAACATATTATCACATGTTTCTCATACCAAGCTTGACACATATGGTATTAGGGACCTATAACGATCAAATCACTATCTTCATGAATTTCCACTAGCTAAGAAACCTCAGTGTGTAATCTCCATTCACTGGAATGATAAGACTACCTCCATATAATGGAATATATCTTATTTTACGTTACAAATTCATTCCCATATTGCTAATCTATGAGTAAATAACCCTCATGGGCTTTCAGTATCTATTATTTTCGATTAGTGGGTTGAATGAAAATCAAACTATGATTACTATAAGTCATGTTATTAGAAGAATATGTAGGATACCATCCTAAGGCTTGAGATCTTTATCCAATGTCTATGTTCCATCATATATATCCTCTATACATGAATTTAAACTAAAAAACTTGTTCATAAATGAACTAAATGGGTTTTGATACCTATTTTAAAAAAATTGAGTATGAAACCTTAGGGAGGTTCAATCTCCTCCTCAAAACACATATAACCCATGGTTTCCAGAAAACTCTAGATATCCTAGTTATAAAAACTCAAGTTATTAGAATCCACCCATTACTAATAAATATCAGGATACTGATGGATAACATCAAAAATATATTGATAGTATCATTAATAGAATACCCATTACATGAATAAATATTCCACACCCGATCATTGTATTTGTGTATCCTTTCATGTATCAGGAATTTGACAAGATTAATGAACATATCAAAAATCTATAGGAGAGTCTCTGATATAAGAACCCAGTTTTGATTAAGGTATATATCCTTCATATTTTGTTCAAACTATCTTTTATGGACCTAAAGGTTAGGCCTAATGAGTTCATGAAGGTATTAGGGGTTTTAGGGGCTCGTACAGAGCCTGGAACACATCCTTTTGGAAAAAAATAGTCCTATCACATGGTTATAGTAAACTATGTGGGGAGGATGTATGGTTAGTCTAAAATGCGGGGATCACCAGAATTTTTGTAAAATTCCATATCACATAGTTAGTACATGGTTTCTCAAACCATGTGGCCTAACCATGTGAGTGCCCCCACTACTATGGGTACTCATTCATGGTTGGCACAAAGTTTTTGAAAACAATGCAGAAGAAAAAATTTGGGTAATTTTACCATTTTACCCTTAATGATTTTATTATCTTATCCCTTCTTCCCCAATACTATTTCTAGAGAGATAAACTCCATTTTATCCCATTTTGGATCTTTTAAAGGACAAATATTGCAATCAAAAGTTATACTTCATTCAGGGTCCATTCGATCTTTTGTCCATCACGTTGGATGCACAATAGTATGCACATTGAGTCCAACTGAACGGTTCTTCTTCTCTATATATATCGAACTCTTTATTAAGGTCTATGAATTTTTACTATTTTATCAGTTCTACTCTGATATAGTCCAAATCATAGATTTATACTGCAGAAGGATAGTCATATGAGTACTAGGTGGGTGGTATACAACTCATCGTCCAAGTTTGTGGATTTTATGATTAATGTGTGGGGACTAACAATGTCAGAAGGTTCCATTTTTTGAATTTATATTACATGGTTATATTCCTTAGATACATGTGTTTATGATAATCCATAAATTATATTGGTTGTTTGTGGTTATTTTCACAACTTATAACTCCCCATGTAGGGTGATATTCCATAATTGGGTTTTAGTGTTTTTACAATTTTGAGCCCTCATTTGGGTGTGATCAAGTTTGAGCATACTAATGGTAAGGCCCTTTATATTTAATGCATAATGGACCATAAAATTGGGAATATTTTGTGCATTTTCACTTCCACTTATCCTTCCTATGGCAAGTTCTTAAATTTAAGTAATTAATTCAAATGATATTATGGCTATCATACATTAGTTTATGACATGACCTTTTTAAAAAAGAAGTAATGTTTAGTTTCATACTTGTGGAACACCTTTCCATGGTTATGGAAGGTATTTAAGTTAAAATTATTTAATTAACTTGAATTAACTGGTTTTAATTAAGATGATGCATGCTACTTGGGAATGACAATTTAATTAAAGGAAAGGCTTGAACCATGTGAATTTTCCAATGGAATAGTAGTCATATGGCTAAATTAATTTTATCTAATTTCATGTAATGAGTCTTTTTATGAACTTGAAAATTGAAATCATTATAATAATGATTCGATCATGCTATATATTTTATTCTTGAGGTAATTTCATTGGTACTCGAGGTTATCATTCTGATTAAACGATACAGGTTTCCTTGGGTGAGACTTACCCAGGAAACTGATCCTTGTCTACCGTTGGATTCCCAATATGAAATCATAGGATAAAATCATAATTATCTTATTATTACCCATATAAACACCTTGGATCTAGTGAAACATGAGGTGTATTTATTACATCTTTGGGAATAACCCCTACTTATCACCCATTTACCTTGGATGAATATCTTGGACTCAGTTACAATCATTATTCGGGGAAATCTATGGATTATATTCCTTAGATTACACTATTACCACTTAGATAAACTCACATACTACTACTCTAGTAGATCCCGAGGTCTAGTTTTCCTTAGTGAATACCATGGAAGCACATCATTTTAATTATCAATTACAGTTTCCTTGTAACATCTATGAACATTCACTATTTAAAATATCACGAGGTGATGTCAGTGATGGATTTTCCCCAGGTGGATTTTTTATATATTTTGGTAATGAATCAATTAATTAATTGGTTTCATTTTGAGACACTATATGATGGATGAAGTAGGCAAATTTTAATTTATTTTCATTGTACTACTTTACATTAAATATGCATGACTGCATTGTGTTACATTTCTATTACACGAGACAGAGGTTAAAGTCACCATTGTTGGTAGCCCACTATGATTTATCTCACACCCACATCAATAATTGTTTGGTTCTCATTGAAGATTACATGTGTGTATGTGTTTTTAAAGGGATGAATAATGCTTTAGAGGTTTCATTGCTTGTTTTTATAGGATGGAGCCAGTAGATTATGACAGGGCTATAACTATAGATGCTTGTGATTGTTTTTGTGTTACCTTTGCTATAATGGGATTTTCATGTATGCATGCTACATTGTATACATATTTTATCTCTTTCTAGAGACATGATATATATCATCAATAGCTATTGTATGTTATTCAACTTATTTTAGTTATTATTATCCTTGTATCTTTCTGTGGTGCATTCTGCTTACTTATTTCATCCATCATTTACCTATGTTTATAATTATATGATATGCTACAACATTGTGGTGAGGGAATAGTCTTCCCCTGGAAATAAGATATGGTTAGGTTTCAAGTCAGTAGCCTCTGCAGTTATGGGAGATGCACTTGAGGCCTTGTCTCCTACTGGGCTCATGGAACCTCCTAAGTGGATTCCAAGTCTGGGATATCATGAAGTTGCATCAAATGTGGTTTTCATTCTAGCATTACTATTTCCATAAAATAAGCCAGAGATTAGGAAAACATGGGAGTTGGTAATATTCGGTGTCTGGGCATCACAAAATTATATTCTGGGGTGAATTACTAGTTTATTAAATAATAATTATTGTTCTACATTTTCCTATTATAGTTGATATCATTCCACTATTGGGTTACCCACTTGCTTTGTGGTGTTGTTGATTTTTATTTAGATTGATGTTCTATTTTATCCTTAGCAGGATGATGTGAGGGAAAGAAGATCTGTTAAATACATGATAGTAGAAACCTTGAATTTATATTTCATCCATCTTTCCATTCCATATATGTTCATTTCACTGCTTTCTATTTCTTTTTTTTCCTATAATTGATTAGTGATCCATTCCTTGTTTATATATTGATTGTGTTTCTATGAGATTTGATTTAGTGGTTTACTATTTTAAATCGGGATTTGTTATGGTCTCTCATGGGTTGGAATGAGTACTTTATAGAACCAATACTTTAATTAGAAATTCAAATGTGTTTCATTATCAGTAATGATGATTATGGGCCATAATTCACTGGGAATTAAATCCTATTTTAAAGGAACATTCATATAATTTATAAGAACATTAAAACATAAAAGTTGAATGGTTGCACATCCTTATCTTGCCTCATCATGAAAATTAATTCTAATGGACTAAATATAGTAATTAAATGTTAAATTAATGAAAATGGTTTCCAATAAATGACAATGAAATGTAATATTGACCCTTCATCTACCGGTACCCATGAAACTTATAACTGGTCACTTACGGATACAATGTAGTATATGTTGGTAGTTGGGGTATTATTCCATGGGCAGTGATTTTTCATACATTTAGATTCCACTGGAGATATTATCTTCATCCTTCTATGTTTTTTGAGGCATATACAATGGATTTCTATCCCAATGCCACCTCGACCTCCTTGGGTCATACACCAGGAAGGTAGTGATGACCACAATCAAAATGTAGTGGGCCCTATGATATGATCCTTACTTTTATGATTTCCACTAGAGGCATTTCCTTTTGTACATAATCGAAGAATTGATTCCAATGATCATTATAGTTTTCTACATCCTATGTAGTTATTGCATTGTGCTCCAAGATCTGCACCTACAATAATTTGTGTGACTCCATAATTCTAGTTGTAGCATCCTCCAACCTTTTAGAGGTATGGTAGTATACAAGATTCTAATTCATGTTTAGAGGACATCCTTTCAATATTTTACCTTCCAGATACACCTCTATAGAGGATGGTCAAACTTTCTACAAGCATTTCGTTTGATTCGGCCAAGAACTGGTGGGAGGTGATTTCTCTGGCTAGTCATATGAAGGGCCTATTATGGGTTGATTTCCAGACTACCTACTGTGAAAAGTTTGTTCCTCATATGCTAAGAGATAATAGATCTAGGGAATTTATTCATTTTGAGTAGGGATCCATGCTTGTTATGGATTTTTCAATATGTTTCCCATAGTTTTAGTCCTCTTCACCACTTCGAGTTGGTGATGAGATTTCACAAGCTAGAAACTCCGAGTATAAGCTTGAGTATTCCACCAATACTCAAGTAATTTTTTTCCTACCTATATTTTATGAGATAATAAATTTGTCTCTTATCACTGAGTTTAACCTAAGGGATAGTGACAGTACCATGCATAGAGGACTATTGTCGTGTCGTGCCAGTAGTTCTTCCAGTGGTAGGATGTGTTCCCTTTATGTTTCTTGTCAAGGTAGTGGAATATAGGGTACCCATGTATGTAGCACTATAGTGTGTCACTTGTATAGATGTATAGGGAATCTAAAGCCTCAGTATTATAGAGACTCATTGGAGTGAAGACCTAAATGTTGTATGCGGTGTTAAATTTTTTTAGGATGTTTCCATCATCATCTAGTAGACAAGGTTCTATACAAGATCCACAATCAAGAGAAAGATATTTTACGCTGCGTCAGGTAGGGATTTGGAGTAGAACCAGTAGGACTAACAGAGGAAGAGGTTGTGTCCATGGTATCTAGATTCATGATCATCAGAGGCACTGGAAATGTATTTTTTTATCATTTCAATCAAGTTATTGTTTAGGGTTGTGTGATGCTTGATTTATAGACGATACCTGAGCGTCAGGATATAGGACCTTCTATAGTATGAGGTATCATTATATTATCCTCCACAATAGTATCTTATTTAATTTGTATAAGCGATTCACACATATTTATAACTTTATCAATTATTGAAAACCTTGGGCATGAATTAAAATATTATTATGGTGTAATGACCCTAGATACACTGTTAGGGGTAAGATGATATGGCATAATCTAGTGTAGGGGCTCTCACCTTGAGGTAGGTAGTTACCCATTAATGTGGAACCTCATTATTATCATGATGATGAGAATCTATGTCATTTTTTATATGGATTATTTGGTTCCATATCAATCATTTGTAGACTACTATCATCGAAGGGTATTGTTTACATCACATGAGGGTAGCAGTTATCTACAAAAGGGTGAGTTGAATGTCCATCCTAGCATAGATTGACATAGAGAAATATGGGAAAGGTGGGGTGACTGCCCAGAGTGACAATATCTTCATGGAGAGTCAAGGATAAGACAATGTAGAGTTTCTTCCAGTAGTAGATCTTTTCAGTGATGTCTTTCTTGAAAACTTTTCTAACTTACATCTTTTGAGGGAGTTTGAGTTTATGAGCAAGCCTGTTCAGGGAGAAACTCTAGTGTCAATTTCTCTATATTGGGTGGCACCATATGATCTCATTGATATCAAGTTGAATTTAGAGGATCTAGAGGCCAAAGGTTTTATATGTCCTATCACTTCATTTTGGGATTCTCCTATTATTTTCTCCATGAATGTTGATGGGACCCTTCATTTTTTTCTGGATTATAGATGGTTGACCAATCATAAGGTCAAGAACCAGTATCCACTGCATCATTAGATTATCTCTTTGACAATATCTTAGGATCTAGGGTCTTCTCTAAGATCAACAAGAGATCAGGCTGTCATCATGTGCGAGTCAAGACATCATGCATACCTCATACTGCTTTCTGTAGTAGGTATTGTCTATATGAGTACCAAGTTGGGCCATTTTTTCTTTTGAATTCACCCACTTCTTTCATGGCTCTAATGAATAGGGTGTTCCACCCCTTTGTGGATTATTTTCTCATAGTCTTTTTGGATGAAATCTTGGTGTATCCTCACAATTGTATAGATGATTCCAAAAACCAAGAGATCATTCAGATTGCACTTATATAATAGCAACAATATGCTATGCTTGTTAAGGGCCACTTATAGATCATATATGTTTACTTATTGGTTCATATTAACTTATAATCAAGAGTATTTGTCAATGTTGAGAAGGTGAGTGTAGTGGTTTCCTGTGTGAATCCCAAGAACACGTTTGATATACATATTTCCTTGGGATTTGTGGGATATTACTACAATTTCATATACGAATACTCACACATTAATTCACCTCTTATATTCCCTAAAAAGAAGGACGTCATGTTACTATGGTAAAAAACATGAGAAAAATAATTTCATAAGATAAAAGGGAGGCAAGTATCACCACATATGCAAAATTTTATTGAGGAATAAATCGGTTATATTGCCCTGTCTTATGCATCATGCATCATCCTACGAGCAGTGGTGAAGTGGGAGGATATGGTCATTGTGATAAGATCATTTATGTTACGGCCTCATGAGAAAACTTACATGACACATGACCTGTAACTAGTAGATGTTTTCCATTGCTTATGTTCCTAGAGAATATATCTATATGGTGAGTTTTGTGAGGTGTACACAAACCACTATATCCTAAAATATTTATTTCCACGACATGAATTTAACATCACATATTGAATATGTGTCAAATATATATTTCCCTTCGATTTTGATATTTATTATACACCTGTAAAGGGAAGGATAGTCACAGATGTATTGAGTCAGAAAACTTAGGAACATGTCATACGAGAGGCCAGTGATGAATTTAAGTTAATAGATCTCTTTATTAACCTTCATTTGGAGTTTTATGACAGTCATAATTAGTCAAACATCTCATCCTTGACACTCACCTCTACCCTCCTTAAGACCGGGATGGGAAGTCAATTATGATGTACATAGGGATTAGTTATCCAAGAGAGAATATTAGGAGATGAACCATCTATAGATTGGTTAACGGATAGAGACAACATCTTGTGTATTCATGGCCTTGTTTGTGTTCTTACATATATGAGATAGAATTTTATGCAAGCGTCCTATGCTTTTAAGTTTGTAGTTCATCCAAAAATCCACAAAATGTATCAACATATGATACTCCATTATTGGTATCCTAGGATATAATGTGAGATATCAGGAATTATAACTATGTATTCCACCTATCAGTAGGTGAAGGTGGGTAACTACAGACCTCAGGGATTAATATAGCCATTGTATGTTCCAGTTGTACTAGAAGTGCGGTTGGGCTATCACCCGACATTAAATTTTATTGTGATCAATGATTATTATTGGATAAATATGAAGATAAATGAAATTATCAAAGGAATAAAATAAAATATTTAGATAAAAAGGAAATAAGAAAACAACCTTGAGGGATGATCGATATATTTTGTTTATAATTACCATAATTAATTTTAAGAAATACCACCATAATTTTTTTCTTCATTGATTTGTCAGTCCATAGATCTACACCGAGAATATTGTTTATTTAGAGACCTCAATATTAGATCTCCTCTAGTGATAATCCACATGTGATCCATTAATCTATATATTTTGTTGTAGGAGACTTTGGGTTTTTTCCTGGAAGGTCCTTCCACTTGCTTCGTCCTCCCATGATCTTCTAGAGAGTTGCTTTCAATGAATTCTATGATCTGGTGGAGGATTTCTGAACTTATTCCTAAGATAATTCTTGTTGAAAAAAGTATCTCTCTATGCTTGATTTATTTTTCTCAAAAATGTTATGAAAAAAAAATTTGATAACTATCCTGTGGGTTTCCCTTTTGGCTAATAATATAATAATATGTAACTCGTAATTTTATCCACTATGTAATAATAAATAATTATCACAAGTCATGTTACATTTTTTATTATTCCATGAGAGACCCATATATCAAATAATAATAGCAATAAGATTATTTCCATGACATATTCTTATCTTGAAATTCCCAATTATATATTATATTAATCAAAAAATATTAAATATTATTTTCTCACTTGATCATTTAACTGGATATGCCAATCTTCTGAAATATTTATCATAACTTGAATAACAAGAATTTATTTACTAAATGAATTAATAAATATAACTACATTATCCACTAATAAATAAATAAAATGAGATCCGGCATAGCTGAATAATTATTAAACCACAACTGGGAAATATATTTATTCAAATTAATAAATAATAAATTATTGAACTAAGATTTCCGATTCACTTATTGTGTGACCCTGTATTCCTCTTTCTCAATTGCATTAAGAGAAAAAACCTAAATTCCATGGTTGACATCTAGAAGAACGCCCAGAAACCCTTATAGAAATAAGTTAATGTTATAATGACATGTAACCTCAAATGAAAAATTATCGTGTCATATAATACCAGGGTAACAATATCTCCAATCGAGAAGATTGCATGCTAGTGTCATTGTAAGAACCCAAATCTTCTTTTCAGGTATGAATCTTTCTTTCTAGTTGTTTTTGAGAAAAAATTGGAGTTTCAGAAATTTTAGGAATATATGCTGGGTACTTTAAATAGACATCGTGTACTCAGTTTCCATAGGTGACCATGCACTATCCGTGAAACAACCGAGTATATCGCCGTGTGTGGTGACCTAGATACCACCTAAAGCGGAGGCTAGAAACGGTGAGTACACATCATGTACTTTGAAAGAACACACCATGTAATTTCTTTTTATTTCATTAAATGGAATGGGGTTGCGTTTGATGGAAAACCCATCTTCTTATCAAACAATATCATCTAGGAGTGAACAACACCATCAAATCTTCACTGAGCCCCCAACTCGTTGTCTGTTCTCCGATCCAAACTCCATTTGTTGTATTGGAATCACATTAGTAAGCTATTCATTTTACTAGAGCCTCATTTCCAGAATTCTACACTTTCACAATATATCCTTTATTGAAGGTTATTGGCATTTTTTAGATCTATGGAGTTATAGGGTGATTCAAGGCCTTAGGTTCAAGTATATCGATCTCTCAACACCAATGTAGAAGGTTTGTGCCTTTCTGTAGTTATTCTTTGAGTTATATGTGAAAAAGTTCCTAATACCTTTGTTTGTGGTATAGTGTGTTTATGGATTTTAGATATGTTAGTGTTTTTTATGCCATGTTTTATTGGATAGAGGTTAATGTATTTGAATAGGGTTAAATTTTCCATGCTTTGGATGCTTTTCCCATGTTTTCATGTTTTGACCATTTGGTCTAGATTTCATGTTAGGCTGCATTGCTTTCCATTCCTAGTACTGTTATGATGGAGTAAATTTAGAATCAATACTGTAATATGTTGTAGATTGTTTATCCAAGTATTTTTTGCGGTTTACTTTGGCTTCCATGTATCATTTGTGCACTATTGACTTAGACAGGGCGGTGGGAACGCAGTGTAGTAGACCATAGTGGGAATGGCCATTGAGGGATTCCCTAGAGTGTTTATTTTTCTATTACATTGTGAGAACATAGAGGATATGAGCATTGTGCTCCATAATAGTTTCTTTAGTATCCTTGATACATGCCACATGTTGAATTAGATTTTGTGTACTACCTTATAGTGCCAATTAGTTACCAATAAGAGACCACATGGGGAATTGATGTCGAGTTCTTCCATAGAGAGTCTTTGATAAAGATGAACCAAAGGGGTTAAACTATGTGTACTTCTTGGATTGTTTCTTGTGTTTGTTTGGTTGAACTAGAGGGGTTTGGGTGTGAGTACTTCCCAGATGGTTACCTGTTTTTGATTAGTTTCTTAACTAATATATGAAATTGAATTCAATTGAATTGTATGACTGTTTACTTTTGAGCACTTCCTTATTAACTGTTTTATTTTTTCTCATTCTTACCATATATATTCGCTGACTATTAGGGATAGATATTTTGGTGGTTGCCTACTGGGATTCCTCTCACACCATATTTGGGTCATTCTTTTGGGCCCAAACAGATAATATTTTTGCAGGGCTCAATAATGGAAAACACCATTCTACTTCTGGTACATGATTGTTGTGGAGCTGGAGAGCATGGGACCAAGATGAGGTTTGTGATGCTGTGGAGTTTTTTACTTCTTTTTCTTTAAACATTGTTTTGTTACTATATTCCAATATTATGGCTTGTTTGGCTGCTTTCCTAGACATATATATCATGCATCATTTATACATGTGCTCCAGTTATTTATTACTTCCAATCTTACACAATTTAATTATTTCATGTTATTATTGATTCTGTTATTGTTATCCATTTCTTTATGATGCGTTACTAAGACAACGCGGACATTGTTTTCCCACCATCACACACAAGGCCTTCACTATTAGTTGGCAGCCTTGGGCATTAGGGGAAATTCTCTTGAGGTCATGTGACCAACTAGGTATAGCGCACATCTGGGTTGATTCTGGAACCATAACATTAAAAAATGGGTATTAGTGGAATTATTTTCTTCTTAACATACTATTTAGAGCTATTAGTCAGGGATAGGATGGAATAGGTAATTGGTAATAAGTTGTTCTAGGGAGTAGCCAACCTGGGTATAGTGAAAAACCAATTTACCTCATATATTGAAAATTTTCTATTTTTTCAATTATTACAGTTTATTTTATTTACTGTTGGGTAATTTACATATTTTGTGTTGTTATCATCGATATTATTGAGGTTCTATTTCTGTTTCTACCCGATGGGATGAGTGAATTCCATCTCATGCATCATATAGGAACTTGTTAGAAATCACATGTCATGCATTCTTGCATTGACATTAAAGATGCATTAGTGATTTCATGTTGTTATGATAGATTTTGTGTTAGATAGAAATTTTATTATGATAGAAGCCATGATAGAGTACCAACGTTTTGATAGGGTATTGAATTTTGTATGGTTTGTTTGAATGAATGCCAAACGTTGGTTCTTGAGGTGTTATGTTCCATCATGGATATGAATTTGGTTGATCATTGCCTTGTTTTATTGTGTATGATATGTATAAGATTCCAAACTTTGATTTTCAGGGAGTATGGGCCCCCATGGATTGGAATTTGGCACTTTAATGACTGTTTCAGTGTTTTTCTGGGATTCAGAGTAGTTTCTGAGGCTTACTGTCTGAAAAATCCTAAAAACAGGTCATGTAATGATAAATACACACCATGTTCCCTTCTATTCAGGGATGAACTCTTTTTCTTAAATTAAAATCGTGTACTATATGTACATGTTGTGTAGTCTCTAGCAGTGTCACTGTCTATGTGGGAATAGACACGGGGCTGCGAAATCATTAGTCGAACATGTCGTGTCCCATAAGTATATGATGTGTGTTTTGACCTTGTGTCCACCCATGTGACTGACGAAACATATGGATAAAACATAGGTTTTACATGCCGTGTCAATCATGAACACACTGTGTAGTGTAACCCTTGAATCCAATTATGTAACAAACAACATGAGTCGATGAAGTCCTTTAAGTACACACTGATTATACCTAGAACATGCCATATAGGGTGAGTCGTGTATCCGATCGTGTGACCAAAAACACGGGTCAGTGAATTTCATCTAGTACATGATGTGTTTATCACTAACATGATATGTAGTCTTGTTCTAGGAGAACCTTGTGGCTTATCCTTGTAAGGGAACTTAGGCATTAGAATAGGATTTACGTACATTTCATGTGTTTGTTCAACACTGTGTTTATTTGGGGGTGTTACACTACCAGGGTTGGTAAAAGTACACACCCATGTGAAGGATTAAGAGAACATGTCGTGTAGTGGTCATACAAGCTATGTATCTATGTTTTGAAAATATTGAATGCTTTCTTTGTCATGTTCCCTTCTTACACTTCTAGTTTTCTTTCCTTTATAATCTTGATCTAAGTTGTGTGGTTGACCTTTTAAAGGCATTCCACCAAGACGTCCTCTAGTTGTACGCCAATTATAGGGCAGTGACCAGACACCAGACATGGATGATCAAGGGATACCAGCAGATCCTCATGAAGTGAAAGTCTTGGAACCGGCCATCATTTTTGGCATAGGATTTAATTCACAATTATGAGAGGGATTTATGTGGTTTATGCAGACATGATGAGGAGTAATACATCATGCCTTGTCTATGGCAGAGTTGACGTGGGTTTTCTAGCAGCAAAATTCTCCCACTGTGACAGGGTATGGAGGACCTTAGGATATAGAGTCATGGTTAGAATCCCTGTTTTCTATCTTCAACCATATGAAGACACCTCTATAGAATATAGTGAAGCTCACTACGTATATGCTTCGAGACTCCACCAAGAGATGGTTGGATATGATCTCACAGGCGGGATGCTAGCAATTTATGGTGTTGGATGTGTTTCAGTGTACCTTATATGATTAATTCTACCTAGAGACCTTGAGGGATGATCGATCTTGATAGTTCACGAGTCTAGATCATGGTACTCTTTCAGTCATGGAGTATTATTCTCGCTTCACAGAGCTGCAGCGCATCACACCCATCCTAGGAGGAGATGAGTTATTTCTGGTAATGAAGTTTGAGGATGGTCTTAGGAATGACATCTGATCTTAGGTGAACATCTTCAAGTTAACTTACATCACTTCTATTGTCAACCAGGTGCTAATCATAGAGCGAAATCTGAGAAATTATGGAGGCATGATCTAGGGAAGCTTGACATACATTGTTGGTATCCCTCCTACTAACAGCAGGAAGCGGCATAGGGAGTCTACGCGTGGAGATCCGAGGAGATGAGAGACATCTTTTGGTAGCCATGTGGTGTGCTACCAGTGTCGGAAGAATAGAAATATAGGGCCACATTGCTTTAGAGACTTAATTGTGTTACAATATTCGGGAAATATGAGGAACCCTCAGCTTTTCGATCATATTTTCTCACCTAAATCTGGTAAAAGAAGTTCTTCTATGACACTTAGTTCAGGAGTAGCGCCACTAGTTTCCCATCTGTCAGGGAGCTGGAGTTCTTATTGATGTTCCAAACGAGGTGGAGCCCGTGGCTGTGGTATGCAGTCAGCATGCTTTTAGCAACAACAGGGTTGATCAGCTCATGGTGGCTAGGCAGGGTTGCAGGGCCACGGTACATGTCAGAATTTTGTAGTGGAGTAGACCAAGTACAAGTAGGATCCCGAACCCTCTACAGTTTGAGTTATAATTCTAGTTTCCTCAGTTTTAACTTCTTCTCTTTTTGATATAGGGGGTCCCCAAAACATTATATCTGTTTTGGTGGTGGATATAATTGGGCTTTGAATTTTTTTCTTTTGTTGATGTATTGATGCTAGAAACTCATTTGGGAATAGGAACGTCTAGTGTACGTCAGTTCGAGGATTTATCTCTAGAGTTTTTTGGGTGTCACTTCATATGGGACCTTTATATCTTAGAGATGACATGCTAAGATGTAATTCTCATAATTTACTGGTTAGTTCATTTCTATGATATTGTCGATTGCTATCGTTGTAGGGTGAGTTTCACATCACTAGAGGGTGGATCATTTTTTCATAAGGGTGAGTGGGACGTCCAGGTGAGTATATCAGGACCCATGTATAATGGGATAGAAGGAGTTACAACTCAGATTTCTAGTCTATATCTAGATGACCAGCGGACTTCACATATGAACATTCCCCCAGTGTTCGTTTGTTTTGGGGATGCCTTTCCCAAAAAATTCTCATGTTTTCTTCCAGAGCGAATGGTGGAATTTTCTATTGAGCTTGTTCCAGGAGAGGCATTGGTGTCCATTCATCTTAATAGTATGGATACATCAGAGTTAAAGGAGCTCAATAAGAATTTGGGGGAGTTCCAAGAAAAGGGGTTCATCAGACCTAGTACTTCTCCTTGGGTTTCGCTTGTCCTATTTGTGAAGAAGGTGGATGGTACCCTCAGACACTATGTGGATTATCGGAAGTTAAACTAGTTGACGGTCATGAACTGATATCCCTTACTGAGGATTAATTATCTCTTTTATCACCTTTGATGATCCAGGGTGTCCTCAAATATTGACATGAGGTTATATTACCATCAATTGTGCATTAGACCATATGATATACCTCTTATAGTCTTTCAGAGAAGGTATGTTTTATATGAGTATGTGGTTATATCGTTCAGTATCTTGAACGCACCTGAAGTCTTCATGGAACTAATGAATCGAGTGTTCCATCTATATTTGTATTCTTTAGTGGTGGTCTTCATGTACAATATATTGGGGTAATATCAAACTTGACACAACCATGCCACACATCATGAGATAATTTTGGGTACACTAAGAGAGCATCAGTTATATGTTAAGCTCTAAAAATATCACATTTGGATGGACCAGAATCACTTCTTGGTGCATGTTATCTTAGATACATGAGTATCAATAGACCCAGGAAAAGTGATAGAAGTAGTATTCTGGGAGCAGCTGAAGAACGTATTTGATGTAATGTGTTTTCTAGGGCTGGCTGGTTATTACAAGTGTTTGACAAAAGAATTTTCACATTGTGAAATGCCAATTATGGGTCTAAATAAGAAGGATGAGAAGTACTTTTGGTAATATTATTGTGAGTAAGACTTTCAAGAGATGAAATGGAAGTTGGCTTCAGCACCAATACTTGTATTTCTAGAGCCTAGAAAGAGAAATAATATTTACTATGATACATTAGGTATCGGGCTGGGAGCTGTTCTTATGCTGGGGGAAAGACATTCAGTATGGGTCTCGGACTTTGAGGTCACATGAGAGTAATTACCCGACATATGAAATCGAGCTGGCTGTAGTTGTTCATGCTTTACAATGTTGGAGACATTATCTGTTGGGAGAGTATTTTGTGGCTTTCACCGACCACAAAATTCTCAAGTATATATTAACTAAGAAGGACATGAATTTGAGATAGTGAAGGTGGGTCGAGCACCTTCAGTCCATTCAATTTGAGCCTAACTACACGCCTATGAAAGGCAAATTTATGGATGATTCACTGAGTAGGAGGACTTAGATATAGGTAGTTTAGGAGGCTAGAATTGATTCAAAACTAATGGATCTATTATTTGAGATGCATTTTGAGGTGCATGACCGACAAGGGAAGATGTTTCTTACTTTTTTAGTTCTTACCTCTACTCTACTTGATCGAGTGTGAATGATTCTACTATCAGATTCTGAAAGCCTAGTCCTATGGGAGAGTGTGTCTGATAGACCATAGGTGAGGATGAGATCTTGCATTTTCATGGTTGTGTATGAGTGTCAGTAGAAAATATGCAAGGAGAAAATTCAGGACATTCATTCATAGTTTGTACAGTTCATCCGGGTGTCCCAACGTTTTATCGTAATCTACACCATCAGTATTGGTGGCCAGGTATGAGAAGGGATGTTTTTGGTTTCATAATTAGGTGTTCTAACTCTCTGTAGGTGAAGGCAGAGCATCAGCGACCAACATGGGTTTTGAAACAGTTTCCCATTCCTAGGTTGAAGTGAAATGATGTTGTTATATATTATGTGATAGGTTTTCGGAGGTCTCCTCAAGGGAATGATGCATTATGGGTTGTCATTGAAAGACTCATGAAGGTTTCACACTTCTTACCAATCAAGGATACCTTCAGTGTTGATGATATGGGAAGGTTGTACATCAGAGATATTATACATTTACATGGGTTTCCACACTCCATTGTTCCTTACAGGGACTCAAGTTTTACTTCCCATGTCTACCAGGGACTACAGTGGAAATTTGGTACATAGGTACTTCTGAGTTCAACTTACCATCCCCAGACAGATGACCAGTCTGACCATATGATTTAGGTGCTGGACGACATGCTTCAAGCCTGTATCCTGGATTTTGTAGGTTCTTGGGAGAAACACATACCTCTTGTGGTGTTTGCCTACAATAATATTTTTCCTGAAACTATTCAGATGGAAATTTATGAGTCTTTGTATGGTAGGAATTTCCGATCACTTTTATAATGGCTGGAGGAGGTAGAGGCAACTATGCTAGGACCTTGTTTTTTCCATGGGACCACAAAGAAGATAGAGTTGACTTGGAATAGGATGGCTGCTGCACAGTTATGAAAAAAGACTTATACTGGTCGATGGAGATGACCTATGGAGTTCAAGGTTGGGGATATGGTTTTCCCACGTATAATAATGAGGTTGGGCATATGGTTTTCCATCAAGGAGACTAAGATATTTACCTTCATTAATCAACTAAATGGATAAATCCTTTCTTTCATTATTCATTAATTCAATATTACGCATAATGCACCCAACGCATCCTACCTCCCCATGAGAATATTTCATCATAGATTTTAACAATACATCAAAGTGCGGGAATCATAATATCTATTGATAATAATCCTAATGCCTAAGGACCATTACAAACACTTGTATACAGGAAGATACAATGATAGTCATATTTTGGATTTACTACCATCGGGTCTCATTATGATAATATCCTATTAGATATTATGAGGGGAGTACACCCTAATAAGGTGAATAAATGTCCTATTAGCCTCCAACATTGATAGTCTATATCATTTGTATCAGTTCAAATGATATCATATGACCATATAATGTTTATGCAAGAATAGTTTCATAGAACATCCAGGTCCTCATCATATCAGGGAACTACTATGACCTTTTAGTGAGACAACTACTCTTGGGAAATAATCACATCCCATGTTATATAGATGAAAAATAATGATTGTATAAATAATTTATCAATATTTAAGACCATGAATATAAGTTCATCACAAAGTTCAATGAATTTGGTTCTATGGAACCAACTCTAACAAACTCCCACTCTCACTAGATCCAGTACAATGAATTTGGTTCTAGGGAACCAACTCCAAAAAAACTCCCACTAGAAAAAGATCCAATTTCTAACAACTTTATTTCATTATAACTCACATGATATTCAATCTTCTACTAAGAATGGACCTTGGTCAAGGGTTCCAATGCATTCTCATCCATTGACAGCCTTCTCACTAGAATTTCATCCCTCTAATGTAAATCTCTTAATAGGTGATACTTTTGGATTATATTCTTTCTCTGTTGAAGTGACCTTAGCTGCTTTGCATGAGCCACTGCTGTAGTATTATCACAATATAGGGTAATAGGGTCTCTACAACTAGGTACTACTTCATGATCCTAGACAATGTTCTGAATCTATAAGGACTCCTTGGTTGCATCAGAAGCTGCTATATATTAAGACTCCAATATAGAATCCATGACAACTAGCGGCATTTACAACTCCTCCGGTGAGACAGAAAACATATATTGATTGCAACATTTGATCATTCTAGTCTATCTGAAAACCATTATCAATATAACATTTGATCAAAATATCCTTGTATCCTCTATACACTTATAATAAATCCTTAGTTTTTCTCATATAATTAAGGATATCCTTAACAACAGTCTAAACGTGTTCTCCTAGATCGTCTAAATAAATTCATACCATATGCTGTTTATAGTAAACTAAAAGTCTATAAAATAACATGGCATACTAGATTGATCCTATTATCAAAGAATATGGACTCTTACCCATTCTATCGTTCTCATGTTGTGTATGGGGAAACATTTTCTTAGAAATGTGTATGACAAATGACACTGGAACTAATACCCTATTGTATTATTCCCTGTAACTCACTATAGTATATAGTCAATGTATGTACTCTGACATAGAAAAATTATCCTCATTGATCTACCATGAATTATCTTGATCCTAGTAATGTAGGGTGTTTTTCCGAGGTTAATCACGGAGAAGCAATTTTTCAACAATTTCTTAATTCATTATAAAACTGGAATGTCATTTCCAATAAGTAATATTTCATCAACATATACTACTAAGATAAATAAAACATTCCCATTAAACATTTTGTAAACCCATGGCTCACATTCACTCATAATGAAACCAAATTCCTTTATGGAATCATTGAATCGAATATTCCATGACCTGGATTCTTGCTTCAATCCATAAATGTTTCTAAACAACTTTCAAAACCTTTTTGGAATCTCATGGTGTCACAAACAAATCAGGTTTTGTCATATAGACAACGTCTAGAAGGTTCTAATTAAGGAACACTACTTTGACATCAATATACCAAATCTCATAATCATTGTATTCTTGTATGGAAATTATAATTTTGATGGATTTAAACAAAGAAAACTGGTGAAATGTTTCATCACATTACAATTCTTGAAATATTTTAAAACCATTTTCTAATAGACTTTCATTATATATACTACCTTTACCTTCTATGTCCAACTTTATCTTAAATACCCATTTAAATCCAACAGGATTTACATCAACTAGAACTTCAACACGATCCCAAACTTTGTTTTGATACATGGAATCCATCTTATAATTCATAGCTTATATACATATTGCATCTTTTGATCTCTATAATACCCATGTGTATGATATATGTTCATCATTATCCAATAATAATGAGTCACCATCCCTAGTGACAAGAAAACCATATCTCTCTGGTTTTCTTTCCACTTTTTCACTCTTACACAGTACTTTTGTTTTGAGAACTAGTTCATCCAGGGGGACCTATTGAACTAGTTCCTTTACCAAGTCCTATATATCTTGAGCATCAACATTATCTAAGTCAATATTTCTCCCATTATCCTTTTTCATGATGTGCTCCCTCTCAAGAATGATATCCTATCAAGAAATAGAACACTTCCTTGTCTGAGGGTTTATATATGTATTATCCTTATGTTTCGTTAGGATACCCTATAAAGATACACCTCATTCCCATGTGTGGTAGTTTGTTTCCTAATAAATCATTAAAAAATTAATAATATCCTCATACATGTGTATGTGACAAAACAAGTTTCTTTTCCACTCGATAACTCGAAGGGGATTGTATTTTCAACCTTAGTTGGTACTCGATTTAATGTGTATGCCACTTTTTGAAATGAATATCCCCAAAATGATAACGTAAGATTTTCATGACTCATCATTGACATTAAGATATCCAAAAAAGGTGTGGTTCATCCCTTCACAGACCCCATTCCACTATGGTGTATATGGTGGAGTGAGTTGATATAAAATTGAAAAATCCCATAAAATTATGTTGAACTCTTAGTTAATATATTCTACACCTCTATCCAATCGAATCTTCTCTATCTTCTTTCCAAGATGATTCACTACTTAATTCTTGAATTCCATGAATTTTTCAAAGAATCACACTGGTACATCATCATGTAAATATATCCATATATACTCAAGTCATCATTCAAAGTTATGAAGTAAGAATATCCACCCCAAGCTTCCACTAGAAATCACCCACACACATATGTGTGTACTAATATTATAAGCTCTGGGTCCATTTCTCCTTGTCCACCAACTATTGGTTTGGTCATTTTCCATTATAAAGAATTGTGAAATCTATCAATTAGTTATAACTTAGAAGAGTCAAAATAACCTTCTTGATAGATATTTGTTAGATGATTTTCATTTACATGACGAATGTGGTGATGCCCCAATTGGGTGTTATACAAGTCATGTGACCTTGATTCGTTGTCAATTTCAAACACAAGGTTTTATAATTTCATACAAATAGATAAGTATTTAAATGGGGCATACTATAACATATGTTTTCCTCATAAAAGGAATAACATTTATTTATAAACATGAAAATAAATCCATTTTTTTCAAATAGATACAAAAAATATGTTCCTGGTAACAATTGGTACAAAATAATAGTCTCATAATACCGAAATAATCCTAGTTATCAAGGAAAGGTGGTAGTCACCAATGGAAAGAGCAGCCATCCTCGAACCATTAGCAGCTCTCAAATCCACCTATCCTTTGGAAATTTTCCAAAATATTTTTTGTTCTTATATTTGAGTACACAAGTGAGAACCAAAAGATTTATGTAATACCCAATGTGAACAAATGAAATGCTTGTACTCGATAACTAACTAACCATTGGCTACCCATTTTCTATAGGTGTAGTTCAAATTCTTGTGGCCTGACATTCCAGGGTCAGACGGTGCTTTGGAGCTTTATAATGTTTATAAATCTTTGGCCGCATTTTCATTCCCCTTCCTCTTCCTATTCACTATAAGGATTGTGGGTTTATCATGCACCATGTCCTTATCATCATTCAGAATCAGGTTCAGATGTTCTGATAAGCTCCTCTCATTATTTCTCATATTATTATTCATAATAAAACTAGAGATGTCCTTGGGAAGAGATTATAGTATGATATCTTTATTTAACTCATCATGGAATTTAATCCCAAAGATATCCAGATGCTAAATGTAGCCAGTATGCTAGACTACATGTTGTCCTGCTGGCACAGACTCTCTATGCATAGTAGTGAAAAAGCATTGGATATCTGAAACTACTCTTTCACCTCCATCTCTTGATAAAGACCCCAAAGGTGATACATCAAGAAATAAGCATCTATCCTCATGTTGAATCAAGATATAATTGTTAATGGAAGATAAAACTAGGAACTGAACATCTGTAGCATCATTCAGATGATTCTCACACACAAGGATTTCCTCATCACTCACCTCATTCCCTGGTACAACTCGTAATGGTTTTTCCAGCACATATAGTTTCCATTCACGACGATGGTTTACCCGAAGACAAATTATCCACTCATATAAATTAATTTTAGGGATATGGTTTTCTTTATAGATTATGGATCCCAATGATAAGTTTCATGTCATTTTTAATATTGTTTCTACAAATAATATGAATAGAGTTTTAATACTTTATCTAATAAAATTAAGGCAAATAAATAATTAAATATTATTTATTCATTATCTATTTTTAAAAAACCCAATAGCCCTCACCATTGACTTAAAAATATTCTATTCTCCTCACCCCAACATTGGATGGTCAATCTACATGAATAGTTTTAGGTAGGTATTCCAAATTCCATCTATATTAACATGTATCTCTTTGATCATTTGAGTGAACTCCGCAATCATAAACTCTTTATTTTATATTTCCTCAACCCTTTCCTCACAGTTTAATTAAGTCATTCTTTGGTAATAAACCCATGATATAATCCAAGTAATTAAACCCAATACCACAAATCTGAATTCCACATCAAATGAGAGAACCCCAACATTAGCTGGTCAAGAACATTGAACTATTGGTTTGATTATAACCTATGTAATGGAAGGCTATACTAGATTAATCTTTTATTGAGCAATTTTTTCCGTTGTGAGTAAATTAACTCTTATTTTATTTTCATGTTCTTGTTAATAATAAATGGGATATACTTAAGAGATTAACCATGTCTTCATAATATTTTTACATAATCCATTTTATTTTAGTTCTATCTTGCATTCTTGTTAGTTCATTAATTATGGTATCCCGACAATACGTACATAATGAATAACCACAAAACATGTAAAAATAAAATAATGGGTATTATCATTATATTTTATAATGGTTTGTTTATCTACTGGTTGATTAACTAACCATGAACAAGGGGAGAAACACCTTGAATCTTTTACAGTTCCTGTTTATAGCTTTCCACCTATCCACCTTTGTATCTCCTTGGAATTATACACCACAGAGCCTATCAGGAACTTCCTCGATTCTCTTGGGAGCTCCATCTAAAAAATATGATTTTAACTCACACACTGGTGAGGGGTAAAGGGTGTTTATATAAATGATAAAACGGTTATGAAGACCCGAAATATTAATGAGAAGAAGGCACACATGCAATCAATTTTAATTTAACAAATAAATTAAAAGGAAACAAATCAAAAACAATGTTCTGGTCCAGCTCATGATCATCTAGAAACATGCAATGAATTAAACATTTAATATAACTAGAATTTAATTATTTTGACAATCTTATTAAGATTAATCACACTTGAATAAATTATTATAACCATTAATTAATCAAAACGTTTTTATTAATATTTTTTCTAAATTTTCTTGTGCTTATCATCCACTATAATTTTAAACAAATTATTAAATTCATATAAAATTAACTGTGTACATAACATGTATATTAGAGGTAACTAAGTGAATACAAATCCAAAACTAACAAACATGTATTATACTTGTATACACTTTATTCTTTGTCACTTGTAGAATGTACAAAGAATTATAATTATAGTAAAACTCATAAATGATGTGCAGATATTTTAACATTACGTAGATGTTAATTAAATAAATATATATATAACACCTATCATATGTTGTGCCCCATATTTATTCCCACAATAAGGTACATGTCTCAAGGGTTAAATAATATAATATTAAATATTAAATATACATAACCTTGAACAAGTACACGATATGTAGATCGGACTACACGATGAGTACCCTTCTCAATGTCTATCTGATATACATGCCTATAGAAATGACTTGTGAGGTGTACTTCAGAATTCTTCAGAGTACACTTTATTTCTTGTAGGCCACACACCGTGTGGATTCCAGTTACAGGGTCACTAGGTGGGAAAGCTGTGTATGGGATACATGACATGACCCTATCCTGAAAGGACTACACACTATGTCCAATGGTCCACACATCATGTAGTTCGGCTGACCGTGCACTAGTCTGTCCTAGTCAACACGCGGTGTAAGAATAAACTATATTGTATATCATTAATGAAAATGGATTGAGTAATTTACAAATTACACCTGGCGTGTTGAAAATAATAACAGCATGTGTAATCCATATAACATGACATTTGTGGAAGATTACATGAAATGTAATTCCAAATACACGATGTGTACTATCATGTTACCTAGAGAGAATCATCTACACCTCCTGATGAAATACTCAATATAATTTTATTAAAAAAATAATTTGTTTCTATTGGATATATGAGAAACTACAGAGGAATAATAGATATTAAAATTTAGATTACATGAAAGATTAAACATGAATTTACAAACTAAAATTATAAGGAATTAAACATATAAGAATTAATTAAATAATTATGAATGAAAATATGACCACCTCTAATACCACTTTTGGGTTCTAGGCACGAAATAAGTGCAGTTGTGTCATCCCCAAAAATTAAATTTTTCCATGATCTATGATTACTCAGGGGTCAATACAGTGATGGATGATAGTACCCACAGAATAAAATCAAATATTTAGATCAAGAATAAAGAGGCCCAAAACCTTAATACTAGATTGGAATATTTTGTTAATAATTAATTAATTTAATATAAATAAATTTCTATATGTTTTTCATTCTTCATTAATGTGCCTAACCATAGATCTATGGTGAGGATTTTGTTTCTTTATAGCGATCACGAATAGATCTACTCTAGTGATAATCCACAAAATATCCACGAACCTCTAGACATTGCCAATGGAGTCTCTGTGTGCATGCATGAATGTTCATTGTGCTTGCGTCATTCACCCTTGATAACCATGATAGCACCTTCTAATGAATTTTATTCTCTGGCAGAGGACGACTACTCTCATTACTAAGAGCATTCATGGAGAAAAAAACAAATCTCGAGGGTTGATAGATTTTACTACAAATTGTGGTGCATAGCCAAAATTGGATCTCCAGCTTGTAGGTTGACTCCGTGGTTAATGAGAGAATAATCTATAACCAGGAATTTAATTCACTAGGTAATAATAAATAATTAGCACAATTTCCATTACTTATTTTATTATTCCATGTGAAACCCCTTTATCAAATAATTAAATAAATTCCATTGTTACCATGAATTGATTCATAGAATGAATATAACAATTAAATATTATTTTAATCAAAAAATTTATAATATTAATTTCTCACTAGACCCTTTAACTCAGTCCTCCCATCCTCCAAAATATTTATCTGACCTTGAATAATGAATCTTTATTTATTAAACAAATAAATAAATCTAACAAAATTTTTCATCGATAAATAAATAAAATCAGATCAGACATACCAGAATAATTATTAGACCACAACCAAGATTAATATTTATTAAACTTGTTAAATAATAATTTATTTAACAGAGATTCTGGATAATCTTAGTTTGTTACCCTCTAGGCCTCTTTCTTAGTGGAATTTGTTGATCCTTTATAAATTCCATGGTTCACATCTAGACACATTCCACGACACCCATAGAGAAATAAGTTAATGCATCAATGACAGGTCACCTCATAAGAATGTTTACCATGTAATATAATCCCTTTATCACAATATCTCCCATCAAGTAGGTTGCAAGCCAGTGACTTCAACCTATTTGTTAGATTACTAGTTCTTTGACTTTTTGGAAATATAATATGCATAGAGATAACCATGGTCATGGATTTATTTTGTGTATACCATTTCCCTCAATAGTGCTGAGATACATAATTTTGTTAATGAATAGAAGGGATAAATACTTTCTCTCATTATTCATTAATGCAATATTACTCTTGACGCACACACATTTCCAACCTCATCGTGAGCGTATTTCGTTACAATTTTAGCCAATACATCAATGTTTGAGACTCATAATATTCATTAATAATAGTATTAATGTCTAAGGACCATTACACACATTCATAGATGGATATATTCATTGATTCTTATAATGTGGATTTCCTAACAATGGGTCTCATTCTTTTAATATCCTACTGAATATTACTGGGGGCGTACACCATGAGAAGGTGCCTTAAAATCCTATGAGTCTCCACCCATGATAGCCAATATCATTTTTCTTTCTTAAAATGATATAAAACATTTTTAGAATATTTATTCAGGAATATTTCCCTATAACTTCTTTGTCCTCATCATAGTGAGGAACTACTAGGACCTTTTAGTGCGACAAATACTCTTGGGACATTATCACAAGCTATGTTATGTAGAAGAAAAATCATGATGTGATAACAAATTTATTAGTTTTTAAAACCTATAATATATGTTTATCATGAATTAAAAAGAATTTCATTCTTAGTCACGAACTCCAATAGCTGATTCTGGTGCCAAAATGAAAATGGAATGATATTTCTATGGAATTTATTGTTGGCATACCTAGCTCATCGAGGGGTAGTGAATCTGTATGGGTTGTTATTTACCAACTAATGAAATTAATCCACATAATTTATATTTGGTAGAAATTCTCATTTGATGATTTTGGAAGACTGAATGTTCATGAGAATATACTATTAGACTTGTTCCCTTGCACTATCATTTCAGATAGGGACACTCATTCTATGTCACAGTTCCAGCTGAGCTTGTAGAACTCTATGTGGACATATGAGATTCTAAGCATATATTTTAACCCATATTCTAATGGATAGTATGAACAGACTACATATGTTCTATAGGAAATTACATGATCTTGTGTACTTCATTTAGTTTTTTCTTAGGAGAATTATATCCCTCATGTTTAGTTCTCCTATAATTACATTTTTCAGGAATCTATTCAGATGTATCCTTTTGAGGCCATATATGGTTGGTCGTGTCATTCACCACTATTCTAGATAGTGGTAGATGAAGAGTCCCTATTGGGTACTTATATAATATAGAAGAATTTGGAGTATGTTCAGTAAACCAGAAGTTGTATGACTACAACTGACACTAGACAAAAATATTTTTTCGATCAACATTGATGACCTCTAGGTTTTGAGGTTGGGGATCATATTTTCTGATGGGTATCTCCCAAGATAGAGCATATATGGTTACAAAAGTAATAGAAACTATTAGTGCATTCTATAAGGCCATTTGAGAATTGGGAGAGATTAGGGCCTATATCCAATCAGTTGATATTATCTAAGATCTATTATTCCATGAATGAAATCATCCACGTTTCACCGCATCCCCGTTATCATGACATCTTGTCTCATACTATTGATCCTGGATATGCTAATCTTTATGATAATTCATCTCCTGAAGCGTATCCTATACGCATCGTCAAAAGGTGAACAAAGGCTCTTTGAGGCCGGTCAGTCCCTCTAGTATGGGCACTATAGATGTACGGTTGAGTACAGGATGAGTCATTAGAGTTAGAGGCTGATTCACATGATATGTGGAAAGAAATGTTCACAAATAGTGTTTCAGCAGACATTCATAATAAACTCATGGATGAGATCATTTAAGGGGGAAATACTATAAGAACCAAATTTATGACTCATGTATGGATTCTTTAAATTTTGGACAGGCTCTATATTATAGACCTAATGTGGATTCCTAATGTGTTAAAGAAGGAATCAATGGTATCCATGGATCGTTTGGATCCTAAAAACAAAATTATTGTGAGAAAATAGTCATATCTCATTGTTAGATTAAACAGTGTGGGGAGAATGCATGGTTAGTCTAAGCAGCGAGGAAGGTCTACTTATTCGGGTAATATCATCTCAAACTGTTGGAACACCGTTTCTCTAACCATGCATCCTAACAATGTGAGTGCCCCTCTTATCCAGGTAATCATGAATTTTTGGTTCAAGGTATGGGAAACCATGCAGTTAAACCATGAAAATTCTAATTATTGGGAAATTATTCCATTTTACCCTTAATGAATAGATTAACATAACCAGTAATCACTAATTTTATTTCTAGCTGTATAAACCTCTATTATCTCACATTTTGAAAATTTTGATTTAAATGATTAGGAATCAAGAGATATATTTTATCATGTATCCATTTAATATTTCATTTTTCACATCAGATTCACAACAGTATGTACTTGAGTCTATTTGAGCTGTTCTTTATATCTCGTTCTCTTAAACATGTTATCCAGCTGTAAGAAATTTTACTCTTTTATCAGATCTACTATAATCCAAGCCAAATAAGATGTAAATTATAGAATAAGAGAGTCCAATGAGTACAAAATGTGTGTTCAATATCTCATCCCTCAAGGACGTTGATATTGGAATTGATTTTTAGGGAACGGTAATTTCATCAGGTTCTATTTATTAAATATATATTGCATACATATATTCACTTGAACCATATGATTATTCCCTATCCATAACATTTATTAGTTGTTGGTGGTTTTGTCCAAAACTCCTAACTCCCCATGTATGGTGATATACCATAATTTAGTTTTTAGTTTTTAAAACTTTTGACCCATCATTTGAGTGTTCTCAAGCTTTACCACATTAATAGTAAGTTCCCATATATTAAATGCTTATTGATTCATGAATTAATTAATAACTATTGCCTTGTCACATCTGCTAGACCCACCTAATGTATGTTCCTAAATGTAAGTAATTCATTCAAATGGTTTTATGGAAATAATACTTATGTATATTAATTAGCCTTATTAAATGATAATGAATGCTTGGTTTCACATCTGTATCACAACTTTCCTTGTAAATTGAATTCCTGAGAGTGAAGCTTATTAATTGAACATTAATTACATGGTTTTAGGTATAATGCTGAATGGGACATGTACTTCTCAAAACAATGAATGGAAACTCTTGAACCATGTGAATTTGTTAATGGAATAGTTATCATATGACCAAATTAATTGTAGTTAATTAAATGTATGGTTCCACTATATTCACATAGGCAATGACATCATTATAGGATGTCGTGACTCGTGTTATCTATTGGATTCTTGAGGGAATTACTTTGGTACTTGAGGATTTCATTCCTATTCAAGGATGATGGTTACCTTGGGTGAGACCTACTAGGGAACCTGATATTTATCTATTTTTGGATTCCTAATATAAAACTGTAGGATCTCTTCATCTTTATTGAAGGATTTCTCAGATACACTCCATGGATCTAGTGGGACATGAGGTTCCTTGGTTAAATCCTTGGGATCAACCACTGATTATCTTCTATTATAACTTGGATGAATTCCATAGACTCATTTAAAAACATTATTATGGGAATTACTTGAATGATGATCATTAGATTACACTCTTAACCCTTAGCTAGGCCCAGTTACTACTGAGTCAGCATCCCTTGTGGCCTATATTTCCTTGTTAAATACCCAGAAAAAATCATATTAATTATCAATTATGGTTTCCTTGTTACATATTCAAACCTTCACTATTTACACATTCACAATGTGATTCTAGTTTTGGATATACCTCACACAACTTGTTTATATAAATTAATTATTATTTAATTAATGAACCAGTTACAAGTTAAGACACCATATGAGGATTGAAGGAGGTACATGGGTATTTCGATACATTAAAATTAATTACATTATATTCTCATTCCTATGAACTGTTTAATTTCCATTACATGGGCCAAATGTTATAGAATCTATTGGTGGTGGCCCACTTAGATTTATCTCGCACCCTCTCTGAGCACCATCTAATACCCAGGGTAGATTAGATGTATGAAGGTGTTGATAAAGGGAAGTGTAATTATTTAGAAACATGATTGATTATTGTGTTGGGATGGAGATGGTAGCAGAATATCAAGCTATAGCTCAGGATGCTTAGGATACTTTACGTATTTCCTTTAATATATTGGTTTTTTATGCATTACTAATACATTGTATCAATGTTTTCAAGATTTCTAGTGATATAAAATATATCAACAATGGCTATTGAATGTTATTCCAGTTATTTTAGATATTACTATCCTTGTGTCTTTCTGTTGTGTATTATGTTTACATATTTTTTCCTCTATTTTCCTATGTTTACTATAACCTGTTGTGCTACAATATTGTAATAAGGGAATAGTCTTCCAACTGACACACTCTAGGTCCATACTGCTAGTCGGAATCCTTTGGAATTTTGGATGGATGAACCTGAGTCCATGTGGCCCACCAGGGTTATGGAACCTCCTTTGAGGCTTCTAGGACTAGGATGACAAAAATTGGTATCAATGATGGTCTTGTTTATTCATTTACTATTTAGAGACTATAGTCAGGATATTAGGATTTATTGGGACTTTTTTATAATCCATGGATGGGTGACATGAACCCATGATCGAGGTAATGGCTAAGTTTTTTAAATTTTAATTATTGTTCAACTTATAACTATTACATATGATATCATATCACAATTGGGTGAAACACAAGATATTTGGTGTTGTTGATTTTTCATCTATTTGAGATTATATTTTATCCTTTTTCTGATGATATAAGGGAAATGAGATTTCTTACATGCATTATAATAGGCACCTAGAATTTACATGTCATTCATATTTCCCAGACATATAAGTTTATTTAATTACATTGAATTTCTTTTTATCACAATGATTTATGACTGAGACTTTCATTATTTATATATTTCATGTGCTACTTCAGACAATGATTTAGCGGTTTTCGATTTCAATTCATGAGGTTTATGTGTCCATGTGGTTTTGAATGTGTAATTTACTATGTCAAGCCTTTAATTAGAAATTAAAATTGGTGACGTTTTCAATGATTAGGAGTATGGTACATGAATCAATTGGAATGACAACCCATTTTAAAGGATCATTGATATATGTTATAAGAAAATGAAAACATAAAAGTTGAATTATTTCACATCCTTATCCCAAATCTTCAGGATAATTAATGATAATGTAGTGAAACATGAAATTAAATGTTGAATTGAAAAAATTATTGTTATTAAATGATTAGGCAAGGTACTATTGACCATTCATATAATAGAACCCCTTAAACATATAATTGAGGACTTACTGATTCCTGTCCGTCTACGGAGATAGTTGAGGTATTATAACTTGGGTAGTGAGTTTTATAACACTGAAATTTCACTATTTATTCTACCATTATTTTTATAAATTTGTTTCGTGGTGTGTGCTTGGGATTTCTATACCAATGTTTCCATGACACGATTATGTCAAACACCAGGAATGTCGTGACGACCACACTCAAGACATGGTGTTCCATGAGTTTTTAGTCATAACACTAGGAATGCCACTAGAGGAACTACCTATTGTACCTCATTCCATAAATAATTCCCATGTTTGTGATACTTTCCTACATCTTATTGAGTCTATGAATGGTGATACATGAGTTGCACCAACAATGGCAGATCAAATAAGTGAGTTTGAGCCACATCATCCTTCCACCTTTTCAGAGGATAGTGGTCCAAAGGGTGTTGATTCTGAGATAGAGGTTAGACTTTTTATCTTTGAGCTGATAGATATTCCTACATAGTGGAGGGTCAAACAATCTACATACATTCTATGTGATTCAGCCACACACTAGTGGGATGATTACCCAAGCTGGTCCTCATCACGTTAGGTTATGGGTTGATTTCTAGACTACCATATTTGATTAGGTATTTCCTCAGACGCTAAGAGATGATAGGGTGAGATAATTTATGATTATTTAGTAAGGATATATATAATTTATGGATTATTTAGTATGTTTTATATAGTTTGATCAGTTTTTTACTACTTCTAGCCAGTGATGATCTTTTTCTTTCTAAACTAATTAATGATGGGATCCAGTATGCCATTCATTATTAGGTGACTGTTTTTATCCAACCTACCTTCTTTGAGATAGTAGATCATGCTCCTATTATTGAACACAACATGATGGATAGTGAATGTACTGGGTATATAAGACTAGTTTCACCTTAGGCCAGTAGTTCTTTCAGTGGAAGGAATTTTTCCCTCTATGATTCTCATTAGTGTAGTGGATTCTAGGGTACCTGTGTTGGTAGCCCTATAGTGTTTCACTAGTGTAGACAAACAGGGAATCTAAATCCTTAGTGTGATAGAGACCCCCAAGGGTTCAAGGCTTATAGTAGTATGGGGAAGCTTCATATTTTTGTAGGACCTTTCCATCGACCTCTATTTGATGAGGTTCAACACTTGCTCTACCATCGGAAGTATGATATTTTATGCTACATTAGGCGGGGAGTTGGAGTAGCACTAGTAGGACTGCCTATGGAGGAGGTCATTGCCACTTTAGCCAAACCCCTGATAAATAGTTACAATATAAAATCATTTTTTATTAAGGTAGTCTAGATATTTCTTTATGCCTCATGGTTAATTCTTTCTATTAATTCATACATATTTTTTTAGTAAATATCTAGCCACATTTTTTTGGTTTTGGGGTACTGTTCCACCCCCATATATCCTCAAAACCCTTTAAAGGAAGAGTGACCTCATTAGATAATTTCTCAGCTCCTTAATTCCAAAATCATATCTTCTAAACTAAACTAATAGATGAAATAAATTTACCATTATTTTGTGTTATGGGTTTATATTTTACATATACTTTAGTAAAACATCTCTCATAAACCATTTCTGAAATGGAATTTATTACCAAACATTTGTCATATTCTTATCTCATTTGAATTTTTCTCATTCTTTAAAACATATTTATTACATCCCTTTTAAGTATTTGAGTATCATTTCTTACTTGAATTTCATAACAGTCATTGGTTATTTCTTAATTTCACAATTGAGGAGTGTTTTTTGTGAATCATGAAGGAAAAAATATTCCTTTACTTCGGTAGTAGATATTAGTAGATAAAACCTAATTGGAATGTTCTTCAAAAACCTCTTTAATATAGTTTAATATTTAAATTTATCACAAGGGCCCCAAAGGTGACTGCCTATATCATTTACATGGGTGATGTAATTATAAATGTTTTCATAATCATCCATTATTATATCATAAAATTTAGAAATCTAGATATACAGCTTTGATTAATTAATTTTAAAATACCTATTATATATATTCTCAGTCTTACATTCCATGTATGGGGTTGTACTGAGTCCAATAACATTAAAATAATCATTATTTAAAAAGTATGAAAAAATTTCATTTCCAACAATTATATAAATTTTTACTTTTCTCTTATATACAAATGTCATGGAACAATCTTTCACCGAAGGATTAAATAATACTATAATTCCATCACCTTATTATATTCCTTATAATAGAGAATACTGGATCAACATATTTTTCTAACATGGAATGTTCCTTCCATTTAATAAGGTAACACACCTACTATTGATACACTTTAGATTATTTGTTAACACCATAACAAGTATATGATCTCTTAAAAAACCTCATAATATCTAAAACAACATGAAACTTCCAAGTCAGTTCATTTTCCATTTATATCAGGGATGTGAATTAGTGCTATAATTTTTATAATATCTCTTTGTTAAGATTAATCTTTGTGGATTTTAAGGTCTCAATATTCTCTTATTCAAATCTCACCCTTAACCATCCAATATATATATATATATATATACGTGTGAATATGGTATGAAAGGTTTAACAGTTTTTGTCATATTGTGGCAATACATTCCTTGTTTTATTCGGGACGATATATAAGACAAAACATAATCACTAATATCATAAAGTGGGTAAAATAGGATGATGGTCGTGTTCATTACTGACTACTACAAATATATCATCATTATAACTAGAATATAATAGTGAACATCCTTGAATTGATATGAGGGACTCATTTATTCCTACCTCCTCTTGAGGTATTTCATTTACAAATGTCCAGGGCTACTGATCTTGTCCCAACCCCTCCCATGAGGGAGAGAGGTATGTGGTCTCAGGTTGACCTCCTCCATTTTCCCATCTTAATATCTTGTCTGATCTCCCCTCATTCCCTACCAGTACACTCAATACCAAGGGTCCATCTTCCAATTATAGTGTTACCAATCATTCAATTTTGTTATGATAATTAAAAGAGGCTTTAGACCTCCATTGGCTTTCTCTGGTGGCTCACATGGGTTGAAATCGATCATCCATTGATTCCTTCGAATGATTCATTGTTTATTCATGTGATATTCTTTACCATTCCATAGTAGCGATAATTGATCCCTTTTATATTCTAATTCATTTCAACATAGAGGATGTGATTATTTTTTCTTGGTCTGGAAGCCTCATATCCTTCACCAACGTTAATTTCTTTAATTTCTCCTAGTCTTTCTACGTCCATCAGTAACGGGACCCTCCGATAGTACCGATTTGGGTTAGATTCACAAGCCTTCAATTACATTTTCAAAACCCAATAATTCATTAAATGATAGGAAACATGGTAGGTATATTTTTGTGCTTGGACCATATATCTTAATCCCTTATCTATCTGATTAATCTTGAAATCTAGGTAGAAATAAATGTGTAACAACCGAAACATTTATTATGGAAAATTTATCTTGATCTGATTAAATGTATTAGTATGTAAAAATGTTATATAAAAAATATGTTCTTTATTGGTTTTATGTTTTTGGATTTAAAAATACAGATATGAATTGTTATCGTTGCTAATATAGCTATTGTACAATGACTAATTGATTAGTATAAATATAGTCCTTTAACAAATCCAATTAACCGAGACAAAAGAAGCGATGAACTCATCTGATAGAATTTCTCGGTATAAAGACCAATTTTTGAATCTTGGAAATGAGGTGGAATCACTTGGCTTCAATCTTGACCAATCCCAAGATGATCCTCAACAATTTATGCTCGAAAGTAACTGCCTATGGGAGAAGTTAATGTTTATAGAGATTACCACTTGGGTGATGTTATCCGAGCCACCCAAGAGACTATCACCACCACACACCATACCATTAAGTAATATGTTGGTCTTATAAAGGATTATGTAACAACACCCTTGTATAATTATTATGTGTTTTATTTTTTTATAAAATAAATAATACTCATTAATCTAATTACTATTACTTTGTAAATAGTTTAAAAGAAAAAATAGTAATTTTAGTAAATATTCAGTTAAGAAATATATTTTAATGAATTAATGGATTTTTGAATTAAATAATATTTTAATAAAATATTATTTCAAAGTTAATATTTATTAAATATAAATTATTGTATAATTTTTATAAATACAATGGTGATGTTTGTTTATATTTGAAAGCTATTTTTGTCGAAACCCATGAATTATCGATATATGTCAGTTTTTATTTTATGAGTAAAAATTCAAATATTTAAAAAATTATATAGATAAAATGAATGATATTTTAGGAATTAGGATGTTGGAATTATCCAATGGTTCATGTTTCATTAATTTCTGGGATAATCGATGTTTTGGGTAAAAATTAAATATAGTTTAATTATGTAATGTGTTTTATGACAACATAATGTCCCAAGGGTGATGTAATATAGTACAATAAGTGTTATTTTCGGCCAATATATGTTTTAAAATTAAAATAATGTGATTTTAGTTTAGTTTTATATATTTATAATGCTTTAGTAGACCCTCTAAAACATATAATCATTTTAACTTTTTAATATGATTTATTTCAGTGTGTGACTCACATCCACATAATAAAGCCTAATATTTTAATAAGTAAGGACATTGGAATTATAAATTCATGTTTTACACTACCCATTAGAAAAAAACCATGGGTAAAGAACATGGGTTGGTTTGTGGTTTTGAATAGTATAAAGTACAGTGTCCAAAACATAAATAATAAAGAATTTCCTCTATTTTCATATATAAGCACACCCATGCTCCCACTTCCACATCACTAAAAAACTTGGGAGCACAGACATAATATTCCATACACACTCTAGAATTATCCCAAGGAGCCCCAAGCAACCAATAATCCTCTCTCAAGCCCCTCCCAATCCTTTGGGGTGACACTTCAGAGTAATGGATTTCTTTTGTTCTCATTTTTTTCCAAATTTCATTATGTTGTTGTACCCATTTGTTTTGAACAATGTATATTGGGGGTATAATATTTTACATCCCCCATAATTACCTCCTTATGTTTGAATGATTATATACCCCTTTATCTCTCATTAATTTTTCTCATGTACACCTGTTAGCATGCTGAAATTCAGTAAGAGATTTCTCTCTCCTCATTTGCATTCAAGCAATACTTTTCTATCATAAATATCAATTCCATTACATATGTTGGGAAATTTATCAATATAAACCACTTAATTTAAATTTCATATACATATCAAGATATGCACCTTTCGCTCTCATCAACCAAATTTATGAATTCTTATATCATGCTGTTAGCTGCCGAAATTGCACGGCGATTTTCCATGCCAAAGTCATTTTGTAGTGAATACCATGCCCATTTCACTTTCAAGGGTATTAACCTTTATTAAAATTTAATTATAGATTATAAAGTTTAATTTATTAATTCCATAATCCTTTTTCATTTAATGAATTATTATTTTAAATGAATCCTTCTTATATGATCCATGTGGCACACTTATGCATGAAATGAAATGATTAAGAAGGGTACACCCTGATTGCAATCCAATGCATTGGGTAAAGATTAGTATCAAGATACTTCAAGTTAAATGATGGTTTACTCCTGATAATTCATGTGAAATTAGGGTTTTCTCATGCTCCATGATCAATGATCCTTGCCTTATGCTAATATCATGTTAAATGTGGATGCCACATTTCTATCTTGTGATAATCGTGCTATATTAGGGCCTTATGTTTATGTTTCTCTTATTATCCATTGATATTCTTATTTCTTAACATGTATTGTATTCTTCAGGGTATTCCTTATTTACTTCCTTATTGGGATTTATATCTCACCCTTCTCTTATGCATGTCTTCAAGTTATCCCATGTAATACTAAGTACAAAGGAATGTGTGTGGTCATGTAAATATTGTTTTTAATAAAGATGTGTATTTCATGATTAAATTTGATATGTAATGTTCCTAATTCCCAAAGCCAATATAATATCAATATTTTATTTTGTATTAGGTAAAATATTTATGTAATAAATAATGTTTAAGTTTTTAATAAATATCAGGGTTGTAATAGTTGGTATCAGAGGATAGATTTTGTTATTTTCGAGATTAGGATTAGAAAACCCTAGTGAAACCCATAGGGATAAGACGATGTATAATAAAAACATACTTTTATTTTTATGATTATTTATTTAATGTTTTATAAAAAAATACATCCTTTTGTGGATACAAGTAGGTAGAGGCAGCTCTCGCATAGATGTATCTAGAGGTAAAACCCAAAAACACCACATTTACTAGACTTGAATGGGAACTCATGCATAAACATAGGATTTATTGCACTCGTGGTAATGACACTCATATGGGATATGATTTTGTAAATTCACAAGCATAGTATGAATGATTACTATGGTAAAAAAATTCTACGTAATAATATATGTAGGGAAGTAGATCATGTACAACATAGATTGAATCCTAGGAATTCATAATTTAAAAAATTAGTGTAATTTAGTATGAAACATTATTAAGGTAATAAATTACCCCCTATGAATATATGTTGGGAAGTAGATAATGGATAACATTGATTGAAGCTGAAAAATTTATAAGTTATCCTTATTTGAATTTTGATTACCCTTTTTGACATATAACATTACTTTTATTCCAGACAATGTATAGTAATAGGAGGACTTGGGATAAAAACTAATCCGAAGATCAATGTGATTATTTTTCTAATGAGATCCTCATTCTGATGGGAATGGTAATCATAAACTTTGTCACTATACTCTCTCTGTTAAATCATGTTTTGATTAAAATCTTGGGTCAAGAGGAATGTTCACCCCCCCCCCCAAGAATGAACAATTCTTTGTGGAGATATTCCTGAGAGAAATACCTCCTACTTTTAAGGGATCATATGATCCCTCAATCTACGAACAATGGATGAACTCCATTGAAAATATCTTCTTTATCCTTTAATGTTCCAAACAAGAGAAGGTTATTCTAGATTATTATAGTATGGAGAGATAAGCTAATCAGAAATGAAAATACGATAAAAATATGAAGCTTCACAAAGAGAATGAGGTGTTGGAATGGAATGATTTCAGGAAAATGTTTTCAGATAAATAGTTTCTGTGCACCCTTCGACTTAAAAAGGAAATTGACTTCAATTCCATTAAGAAAAAATGACGAAGAATCTATTAGAGCGTAGGAGGAAAACATCACAAGGCTTGTACGATACGATTCTGTCTTTTCCGTAAGCCCTAAATTAAATCTTGGATGCTTCTTTTGTAGGATAAACCCTAGCCTATGAAAGCCCTATTGATTCATGAATTTGATAGCTATTAATAAATTGTTCGATGTCCCCTTAATGTCAAAATGTTGATTGGTGAATCTTAGGGTTATAATGGGAATAAGAAGAATAATTTGGACTATAATTTTGGTGGTTCGATGGACAAATACAACGGTGATAAGAAAATACAACACCCCACTTTCCAAAGGTGAAAAAAGGCACCATTGAAATTGCTTGAAGTGGACAAGGAAATGATTTTAGTGTGGAAGAGAAGGGAACCTGGCCATTAACTACAGACCAGATAAAACCACTACTGTGACAGAGAAAAAGAATGCATTGTTTGACCCTCAAAACATTGTTCATTGCTTCAACTACAAAGAAACAAGTCACTTTTCAAGCTAGTTAACTAAGCCAAGGGTTCTCGAAGGCAACCAACAACCTATATGTTAAGAAGGGAGATATCTCTCCATCACTACCACCTATGTGAACCTAGTCCATGTAGTGGAGATAGAAATTCTAGTTTTTCATTCAAGGATAGACAATATACACTTTTATTTTGGTTCTATGCATTCTTTTATATCCCAAAAGTTTAGTAGAACAATCCTAACACCACCACAAATCAATTAATTAAAGATGTCACTGAGAATGAAAAATGGGGTAATCATTTCATCCCATGAATATAACTCCTCCCCTATCATAATTTGTGGTTATTACTTCCTGGTGAACCTCCTCATACTACCTTTGGTGGAATTTTAGGCATTTCGTGGCATGGAATGTCTTTCCCAATTTAGAGAAACCATAAATTGCTGTGTGAGAGAGACTGCTCTCCCTATGGAGAATCTATCCCTGATTCTATTCATGTGCAAGGAGGTGGATTAATCTTATTTAGTACCATCATATCAAGTGATAATATTACTACACTATGAATATGCATATCTTGGTCAGATGATTGATTCTAAGGAATCAACTATCCTTGTTGACATTCCATTTGTGAGGGAACTCACTGAAGTGTTTCCTATTTAAATTCTTGGTCTTCCTCCTATAAGAGATGCTGAATTATCGATTGATCTTATACCTTGGGTGTTTTAAATATCCAAGACTCTGTATAGAATTATAGTTGTGGATCTTGAGAATTTGAAGAAACGACTAAAAGAGAATCTTGAAAAAGGGTTTATATGCCCTTGTGCTTCACCATGGGGTACAAAAGTCCTCTTTGTCAAGAAGAATGATTGGTCAATGCACCTTTTCATTTATTATCATGATCTCTAAAAAATAAAGAAAAGGAACAAGTATCCTCTCCCACGAATTGGAAACATGTTCAATCAGCTATGTGGAGCACAATACTTCTCCAAGGTTGATCTGTGGTTGGGATATTATCAAGTAAAGGTAAAGAAGGGGGATATCCCCAGGATTACTTTTCTAAAAGATACGGCCACTAATAATTCATAGTAATGACTTTGGGACTCACTAATGCTCCAAAAACCTTCATGGACTTGATGAATTGAGTGATTTGAGATTACTTTGATAAATTTATGGTTGTCTTTATAGAAGATATTATAATATACTCCAAATCCAAGGAGGATCTTGAGGAGTATCTAATCATTGTACTAGTGACCTTGCAAAAAGAGAATCACTATGAAATGTATATCAAGTGTGAGTTCTGGTTGAAGGAGGTCTCATTCATGGGTAATCTCATCATAAGAAATGTGATATCTATATATCCCTCCAAGATAGCAAATATTGAGGGATGGTTGAGACCAACATCGGTAATGAATAACCATAACCTCATGGGTTTAGCTGGATATTATTGCCAATTTGTGAGAAATTTCTCATGATTTTCCAACCATCATTACAAGATAACTCAGAAGGGATTAAGGTTTTATTGGAGTGATGGAAGCGAAAATAGTTTCAAGGAGATGAAAAGGAGGATTATCACTAAACCCATGCTCACACTCTCCTCATGTGAATTACTTTTTGTGCTATTTAGATATTCTTTGAAGAATAGATTGGGTTGTGTGTTGATAAAAAAAGGAAAATTAATTTCCTATTTTTCAAGGCAATTGAAAGTTCATGAGAAAAACTATCCAACATAGAATCTGAAGTTGGATGCAGTAATCTTCGCTTTTAAAATTTGGCGACATTACCAATTTGGAGAGAAGTGTGAAATATTTACAGATCACAAAATCCTCAAGCATATATTGACACAAAAAGAGTTGAACATGTGCCAATGAATATGGCTAGAGCTGATCAATGTCTATTATTGCTCAATCCATTGCCACCCTGGGAAAGAGAACAAGGTGGAAGAAGATCTAAGTATAAAGGACCCAAAAATCCTATCATTGATGAAAATATAAAAGGATCCAATATTTATAGATTTTATGAAGATGGAAATGTGAATCATAAATAAGGGAACATTATAAATCCTTTCACAAATGATTGTTGAACCATCTCTTTTGGAAATGTTAAAGGATTCTCAAAAGGATGATGTGGGAAATTAGAAGAATGTGGAAACTATTAGAAAAGGAAATCCTAAGAGGTCTATATTAGCGAAGAATGAATTGTGAGATTTTGGTCAATACTACGTGTTCCATCAAATCTGGAGTTAAAGATAGAACTTCCGGATGATGCACATAGTTTGAATTTCCCCATTCACCCATAAAACACAACGATGTATTATGATCTTGGAGAGATTTATTGGTTGGATAACATGAAGAAGGAGATCATTGAGAATACATCACAATATCATGGTTTGTTACCAAGTGAAGGTTGAGAGGTAAAAGTCTATTTGGATGATGCAACTATTACCCATATGAAAATGGAAATGGTAATACATCACCACGAACATTGTCACTAGACATCCAAAGACATCCAAAGGAAATAGTGCTATCTGGGTTGTTTTTTATTATCTTACAAAGACTACAAACTTCATTTCAATTTGGGGGGGGGGTTATCATTTGATCAACTATAATGGTTATACATCACAGATTTGGTAAGGCTATATGGAGTACCACTATCAATTGAATTTGATCGAGATCCATGATTTACCTCTTTGTTTTGGAAGAGTCTTAAATATGCTATGAATAATGAGTTGAACATCGGTACAACTTATCATCCTCAAACTGATGTCCAATATGAGAAGACTATCCAAATAATTGAGGACAAGTTGAGATAATTCCCAATGGAATTCAAAGGAGGATGGGATCGACATCTTCCCCTAGTTATGTTATCTCACAACAACAGTTTCCACTCAAGAATCCAAACAGATCCTTATAAAGCCCTTAATGGGAAGATGTGCAGATAACCAACATGTTGAGTGATGTTGGGGATCAAAAAATCTTAGTTCTATAAATGGTCAAATAATTGGTGGAGAAGGTTAAGACAATCCAGCAGTACATTAATATTTCTCATAGATGACAAAAGAGATATGATCAAAACCATTGATGATACCTAGAGTTTGATGTCAGAGGCATGGTATTGCTATATATATTGAGATGGAATAGTGTTATTATATTTGCGAAGAAGGAATATCTTATCCCATGGTACATCAGCCCTTTTATGATCTCTGATCGCATTGGAGAAGTGTCTTATTGACTAACGCCCCCAATGAACCTATCTCAAGTACCTGATGTATTCCATTATCACTTTTGAGGAATTAAATACCTGAACCATACCATGTAATCAATCCATAGGTGGTACCAATAGATAATGTCCTCTCTTATAATGAGAAGCTAGTGATGATATTAGATCATTGGATAAAATTCTACAAAAAAGACAATGCCCTCATCATGGTGTTTTGGAGAAACCACATGTTTGATGAGGAAATGTGAGAATTAGAGGAAGGGATAAATATGAGTTACTCAAATCTATATTAGTGAGGTAAATGGAAATTTCAATTGAGAAATTTCATAAGAGGGGATGATTGTAGTGACCCAAACTTTTATTATTGAAAATTCTTCTTGATCGGATTAAATGTCTTATTTGGTAAAATGGTTATATAAAACATATTAACTTCCTTTGTTTTATGTTTTTGGATTTCAAAATATAGTTAAGAATTATTATCTTTACTAATATAGCCATTGAATAATAACCAATTTATTAGTATAAATATAGGACTTTAACCATTCCAATTTACTCAGAAAACGGATGTGATGGCCTCATCCAGTATAATTGCTTCATATGAAGCCCAATTTTTGGAGCTTAGAAAGTGGGTGGAATCACTGGTATTAACACATTATAATTCCCTAGTTGAGAATCAACACATTAATCTTGAATGGAATCTCTGACGGGAGAAGCAGAAGTTGAAAGATATTACCACATGAGTGATGGTATTTGAGTGACCCCAAGAGTCTCTCACAATCACACACCTTACCCTTAGGTCATATGCGTGTGTTATAAGGGGTTATGTAACAATTCCTTATCACTTTGATTATTTGCATTATTATTTTATATAATAAAAAATATACATTCATTTCAGTATTGTTACTTTGTAAATAGTTTTAAAAACACCAATAATAATCTTAATTAATATTCAATTAAGAAGTCTATTTTGATGAATTAATGGATTTTTAAATTAAATAATATCTTGAAAAAATATTATTACCATGTTACTTTTTAATAAATATAATTAATCTTATAAGTTTTTGGAATACAATTGTGATTTTTATTATGGTTTGAAAGATATTTTTGTCAAAACCCATGAATTTTATTTATAAAAGTAGTTTTTTAATTTTAAAAGTATAAATTCAAATATTTAGAAAAAAACGCCGGTAAAATGAATATTAATTTTGGAATCAGTATGTAGAAATTATCCAATGGTGAATTTGTCATAATTTTTGAGAACTGTCAAATTTGTGTGTAGTAATTAAATACTCTATAATTATATAATGTGTTTTATAACATCATAATTACCCAATAGTGATGTAATAAAATACAATAAATGATTTTTAGGCCAATACATGTTTTAATGTTAATATAATGTTATTTTAGGTTTTTTTGATTTATTTTTCAATGCTTTAGTGGACCCTCGAAGACTTATAGAACATTTTATCTTTTTAAAAATATTTCTTCATTGTGTGACTCACCTCATATAAGGAAACCTAATATTTTAATACCTTAAGCCATTGAGAATATAAAATGATTTTTTCCACTCCCATATAGAAAAAACCATATGTTATTTTGTGGATTTGGTTAGTTTAATGTGTAGTGTCCAATACCTAAATAATAAAGAATTTCCTATCTTTTCCTATATAAACCCAGCCAATCTCCTGCTTCTTATTCACTCATAACCTTTGGATATTTACCACCATCTAACCCCCTCACTATAGAATCATCCCAAGGCACCCCAAACACCAAATAATCCTCTCTCATGCCCCTCCCATGCCTTTGGGATCACACTTCCAAGTAAGGGATTTCTTTCATTCTCATTTTTGTCCAAATTTCGTTATATTGTTATACCCTCTTATTTGTAATTAAAAATTTTGAGGTATGATTTAAGTCATCACCCATATTTCCCTCTTAATGCTTTAATGATAATATACCTTTTTATCTCTCATTAATTCCTCCTATATACACATGTTATCATGCTGAAATTCAGTAAGGGATATCTCTCTCGTCATTTACATTTAAGAAATTATTTTGTATTATGAATCTAAATTCAAATAAATATGTCGGTACATGTATATATATGACCCCCTTAAATCCCATTTCATTTAAATATTTTGAGAAAAACCTTTCTCTCTCATCAACCACTTTTATGAATTTTTATGTCACACTGTTATGGTATTGAAATTGCACCATGATTTTCCAAGCCAAAGTCATTGTATATTGATTACCATGCCAATTTCTCTATCCTGGGAATTTAACTTAATGAAAATTTACATATTGATTATATATTTTCATTTATTAATTCCACATTTCATTTATCATGGTTTAAATGATGATGTTTAATGAATCTATGTTATATGATCTATGTGGCACACTTATGAATGAAATAAAATGATTAAGAAGGGGGAACTCTAATAGTGCTCCAATAAATTGGGTAAAGATTAGTATCATGATACATCAAGTGAAATGAGGTTTTACTCATTATAATTCAAGTAAAATGAGGTTTTACTCATACTCTATGTTCAACAAGACTTTTCTCATTCTAATATCATTTAAATGTTGATGCCACATTTCCAAGTTATGAAAATCATGCTATATCATGCATTATTATTCATGTTTCTCTTATGATCCATTGATATTATTATTATTTTACTTGTATTTTATTCTTCATGTTATTATTTTTTTACTTCCTTAGTGAGATTTATAGATCACCCTTTTCTTATTCATGTCCTCAGGTTATCTCAAGTAATGCTATGTACAGTGGAATTTGTGTGGTCATGTAAAATATGGTTTCTATGAAGATATGTATTTTAGGTTTTAAGTTGTCATGTAATGTTCCTAATCCCCATTGAATCTATACCTCTTGATCTTCTATGTTCTATAAAGTGAATATTTTATACAATAAGTCATGTTTAAGAGTGCAATAAAGAGAATTGTTGTTATAAGATGTTTCCAAACCATCAACTAACTTTGTATTGATTGAGATCAAGCATGAATACTAGTTCAAATAATAGGTGTGTTTCTAGAATTGGTTATACTTTTATCTTTGTTCTATTGTATAAGACACCTGTAATATATCTGCAAGAATAGATTAGTCCCCCAAAACATGGATCATTCTATTGATCTTATGGGTAGTGAAAAGATTAGGTCTTATGCAGTAGTGTGTCTATACCTCAATGGTTTTGATGGGATCTTCTGACACAGAGAGAGGTGACACCCTTGTTTCTGCTAAAACAGAGATGTGTATTCTAGGGGATACTTCATGTTTCTGTAACCCCATACTAGTTATTGTGGATCCTCTTCAAAAAGAGGCTAAATTGAGGTAGGTTAATCCCAATGTTGTGTACATTTTTAGTCAACTGAAGAATGACTTGGGGACTCTAGTTATGATTAACAATACTGGTTCAGGGTAGGGTGATTCTTTAGGCCCGTCTTCATATATATAGGATATGTGTTCTAAAAATGGAACCACCAATATGGAGGGGTTAAAGGAAGATAGGGAGTGTTCCCTAACATTGGCTCTTCTTCAGATGGGGCTATCTAGTCACATGTTGAAAACGATATAGAGTATTCAATTCATGGCATGCAGGCCATAAGGGTTGTTGAGGTTATTAAAAATTGGATTGTCCCTGGAACTGTCATGCCAAAAATTAGACTAGTAAACCATTTTTATAGTCATTAAATTGAATAGTTAGATCAGGGTCATTCAGAATTGATCTTGATTGAGGTTTATTATGATGGGAATGGGTTCTTGGGGGTAGAGGCAAGTGATGAGACCTCCTAACCCGGTTAAGATGATTTTTTTGGAAGGTATTTATGGTAGTCATCCTCATGACCCAAGGAGGATGAAAGGGAAAAATCGTTATAATGATTATGGTAGATGAATTCTTATGGGAAAACATAAATCCAAAGGTTTAATGGATTATTATTTTAAACCAAAACCAATCAAAACTGGATCAGCTAAGGAAAAGTAGCATAAGGAAAAGAACATACATAATAGTGAGTTGGAGAATGAGATGTTTCATTGGGAAAGACATTTCATTTTAAATGTAAAAAAGACATTTGGTATGATGGGAGAAATAATTAGGTCTCAGGAGGATCTAGAACCTATGGATGCTCATGTTTATTATCGGTTTTAGCAGGTGAAATCCCATGAGGCTCCAACAAATGAACACTTATATGATCTAATTGTGCACTCATAAGAGGTTATGTTGGAGTACTCACTTCCAATTAAAGACTCCCTAAATGATTATGACAGGACGATTGAGATAATTTCTCTGGTGGAAACCAATGAAGAGCAGATAGAGTGGATTAACAATAAAGACCTAATTCTTGTAAGATGCTTTAATTTAGGGAAATTCATAAAGGAGGATTACATCCAAATGTAGGAATATATGGCTTAATTGTTCGATGATATCATCAAGGATGATCTAGCTAGTGAGGTATGTTGTCTACATTGCAAATTATTTAAGGATAGTGTGTCAAATAGGCTAATGATGTACATTAAATGTTCAACCATCTCCTATGGTACTTGATGTTTGATTTCCATACTATTTGGGTTCTCACATTCCCTTAAAGTTGTCTTAAAATAAAAATTTAATTTTCTTGTCAACATCCTTAAATCATTGAAAACAAAAAAGAAAACATATCCATATGATTCTCAATATCAATAATAGATTTAATTTTTGTAATAATAGTAATTTCTTTCTCTTAAATAGTCCTAATCAAAGAACCTTCAAGAAAAAGGTTTCTAACTTTTAAAATGAAATTAACAACACTACAAGTATATTGGTATATTCCCCGAATCAGTCATAGAATTATAATGGAATGAAAATATCATGATTATTAAAAAAAATTACATCTTCCTAAAAGATAATCATTCACATAATTACCAATATAATTTACTTCTTTCACACATATAATAATTTAGGTAAAACACTTATCAATTATCTCCAAATTATAATGCATAGATCATTTCTCCAGTCTTTTGTGGTATCATAGAATAAATTCAATATATCATTCTTTTTAGTTTTTCTTCGTCCGTTTTAATAGAGTTATGTCAATAAAATTTCCAGGATTTTTTTAGAAATATACGTTGATTTTTAGCAATGTGGTTTCATTCATAATATATTATATCCAAATTGGTCTATAATTTTCTGATAGTCCTCCTGATTTAACCATGATAATTAATATTAATTTTCTATACATTAAATTCAATCAATTTTTACTCCATGATGTTTTTCATTTAAATGTCTTTAGTTAGTGGCTTCAAACATCACTTGAACAAAACACAATGATATTTCATTAAATTAACTATAGTTTAGAATCATCAGATTTAAATGTATCCAATGGATTTTATATATAGTAACTCTTAATATGTAATGGAATGATCCTTATGAATTTAGAAAATGGTCTTTTTGATTTTTGGGTAACCATTTCAACCATTACAAATTCTCACCATCTGTTTCCCTTATGAACTATATGAATGACTCTTACAAAATATTTAGATGACACCTACAATTTCATTATTTTTTCATTTTCAATTAAAATTGTATATTAAAATAATAAATGAATCTTTAAATCCTGAGTATTTCAAAAAAATCATTCTCATGAAATAAATGGGTCTTATGAAATGATGTTTTCCCTTAAAATTTTATCTTGACTCTTTCAGTTTTTTAGATTTGCATTATAAAACCGTTATCCCCTTACTAATTCAATACTTCAAATACAAAATTAAAATTTTATATTTTAGAATAACCCATAATGATCCATTAATGAAAATGATGAAAATGAACAAGAATAATTGTATCCATAATTGGGAAACACATAAAAAATATAAAACATTACTAAAATCTTCTAAAAAAAATTCAGTAGCTTGTAAACTTATTAAAAAAGATTATAATTCCATAGAAACACATCATCAATAGAATCCACTAAATTTATCACAAAAACAAATCCTCAACAATTTGAAAAGAATTTTGTAAATGGTTACCAAAAATGAAACATGTCAAAAAATACCTTAGGTTATTAATTAACCCTAAATACCTTGTAATTGGTTTATTTTAATTTATTATATATACATGAAATAGAGATACATCATAACTAAATTTTCATGGAATTTTTATGTGGAGGCATGAAAGTTTTATTATAGTATGTATTCCCCTAATAGACCTTGTGAAGGAGATATTCCCTAATGTATAAGGATTATATGCTATATGTTGGCCTATATTATCATTATTAAATTTGGATAACATATGATATAATATCCATTAATCCATGGAAAATTATATTCCTTGGATTTCCATATAATAGGGTAAAATATGGTTATATCATATTACCATTTCAATATCATTTGGTAGTATATAATATGAATATATTTTATTGACACCGTTTCTATTAATCAAATCATTATACTAACATCATTATTTAAGGTTGATTAATACATGTATAATGTTAAGTAAAAATTCTCAAGAATTTTCTACATAGAACTATAATATATTTTCAAATGTTGTACATAATGAAACACATGGGAGAATTGAATGATTTATTTATATAATAATTATAGACAATTTTAGATGATTGGGTAAAAATATTTATTAACCTCATTCCAATAAATGATATCTTACAAACCTATGAGTATATTCTATGGAGGAGGGGGGATGCCCAAGGACTTTATAAATATTGGTTGGTCGATGAGAATAATTTTCTAATGAGATGATTCCTTATATTTATTCTCAATAATGGATTATCACATTCATCCTTTTCCTCCCAAGATCTACAAGTATGAATTGGTCATATGGAAAATAACCCATAAGTGAGCCATCATTAATTGGCATGTTGATATATCCCAAAAGAAGGATCTCATTATTATATTGTTCATGATCATCATCAAAAACATTGTTGAAAAAAAGATCCCCAGTATTGGAGTAAGGTTCACATGGTATTTATTTTATATAAAAAATTACTTTTGTTTTATATATTGATCGATCTTGGTTTTAATTTTATGCATTTCGTTCATTACTCGAACACATGATAAATTTTTATAAAACATTTGACAACTAAATATCAATAGTACTAATTATTATTTATAGAATACCTTTGATATTTTGTGTCATGAGTTATTATTTTGAAATAAAATATTTATATAGAAATAAAAAGCTAACTTGTATATTTTTTATAAATTATAAAAAAGACAACACATAAATGTGATTATATAGATTTATGAATTGATTATAATAAATATTTTTAAATGTTCAATACAAAGGACATGTTATAGAAATTAATTGAGATATATTAAATGTATTTTTAGTAAACAATATGAACAAGGTTTTAATAATAATAAATATTTGATAACTTTTTTCATCAATAGATTGAGGAAAAAAAGTCAAAACTTAATTAGTTTGAATTAATGAAATGGTTTTATCAAATTTAAATCCAATCCTTTAAAGGAGGCACAAATAGATTCATTACCGAAATAGTGGGAGGTTTAGTTTCATTGATGTTTGCAAAAAACCATATTTTTTCACTACACTTGCAGACATTTATCCTAATTCAAGACGCTAAAGAACCTTTATAATATATATCACATAAAATAATAATATTCATAACTTGGGGAATGGAAACATAAGAAAGGGGTGAAATCGAATACTATATAAGGGAAAAATATATCATAACATTTCAAATAATAAACATGTAGGGGGAAAAGGGTAATAATTAAATATATTAATAAGATATCAAAATACTACAAATGATAAAAATGAAACATGATATGTAAAGATAATATCATAACTATAAAATTAGGGATTTGAAAATGTTTCCACTCATCTAAAAATAAATTTGTAAAACCAAAAACATGTGAGAATTTAATAAATTAAAATATTAATATCAAAATATGGCTTAATCATGAAATAATTGTGTAAATTTACATGAATATTAAAATTTATGCAAACTCATAGACATAGTGTCATTTATCATTGTTTAAATAGGTACCTTCCAACCTATCCACTCTTCAAATTGTGAGTAGAACTAAATTCCATTACACCCACCCACTATGAACCCAAGTGCAGAGTACATTAAAATATGGAATAATCCTAAAATAATGGAACAAGATGGAAAAAAACTAAAAACATGGAATAATCATAAACACATGATTTATTATCATTATGAACATCGCTATCCTCCAAACTATTATCTCATAAAACTATGAGTAGAAATAAAGATCATCATACTCAACCATTGTGATCCAAGCTACATGCTAAATTGTTTACATAATATTTCAATATAACGAGTAATATTGGTTGACCTAATAAATTTAATGGAAATATAGGTCCCACAAGTCTCATAATTTACATATTTGTGTTTGACAAGAAAACAATCATCACATAAAAAACTGTACTATAAATTTAAAATGGTTTTCAATAAATTACCAAATAATCTAATTAAGAATCCATGAATATAAAATTAATTCCATAAAACATTAAAATAATAGTGTGAAATAGATAACATGATACTGAAATCTTGATCTCCAAAAATCATTACAAAATAAAATAATAATATAGGGTGAAACATGAAACCTAACTCCAATAGAGGCAGATACATTTTTAATATAATGAAAATCAAAACATAAAAAAAATTATTGCACTTTATATTGGAAATTATAAATTTAAGGTCATGTGTCTCATTTAAAATATAATCCTTTTTGAGGGAAATATGTAGAAAAAACATCATGAAAATGGATTTTTTTTAAAAATTACCTTGAAGATAAAAAATATTAAATAATTCTAAATAGATAGCATTTTGAAATAAGGTTTAATAAGTGATTTTATAACTCAATGAAATATGTTTGAGTTACCGTGTCTCTTACAGTGTTTCCCTGTATAGTTGACGAAAATATAATATCTAAAAAATTAAAATATGTACCTAAATAATCTATTTCATAAACTTATTCATTCATTATACATTTTATATCCCTCATATATTATTATCTATTATGGCTGTATTAGTTTGTTCAGATCATTTCAACTATCTATTATTGATAACACTATCCATTTTCACAAGATTCAATATATAGAAATAGTTAACCATTATTTCATGCCAAATATTTAATTAATATATAATATAAGATAATTTAATATATAAATTATATTTCTATAAAATGTCTTATATTATTCCATATGTTTTGTAGATATGCTTCGTGAAAATAGAATCATTATGGGGTTATTTGAGTTATTTTAGTGAACCAAAAAGATACTTCAGTAGAACATTAAATACAGAATTTAATATTTTCAAAACCACACAACAATCCTTATTTTATTATTATATTAGATAAATATTATATTCCATGTTCCAATAGTCATTAATAATCATATTTTAAATCTTTGTTCGTATAGGCAGTTAAGAAGACGCAAACTTGAACATGCTTTAAATCGATTGGTGAGTATAGATAAAGGGGTGTTTCATATGGAATAACATAATTATAAAAAAATTATAATGATTTTATATTTTGTATTTATTAATTTTAATCTTATTTTATATTTTTTAGATAATTTATTAAAATATAGATGAAATAATAAAATTCATCATAGAGGTAACAATTTTCAGGTACACACGATTAGCATTCCCATTTCTCAATGCATGATATGGTTAAAAGTGATTGGTAAGAGATCATTTAAGAATCATAAATACATTATATAAGTAAAATTTATTAATAGATTACATTAATAACAAAGTCCCTAATGAGTTATTATTAAAAAAACGAATGCAACATTTCATGGAGGTGATAATCCACACACACAAACCGAAAAAGTATCTTATTTTTTATTATATTTAAAGGAATAAATTTTGGTTGTAACATTATTATAATTTCATATAACAATTCCAATGATATTTTGGTTATTATTAATATATGTATATGGTTATTTTATAATTGAATGAATAATAGAGAAATGTAAATAAAGATGTGTGATTTATGTTGAAACCTTGGACTTCCTCTTGTTGAAGGTTTTATATTTGAAGGAATTAAGATACTTTTTGGTGAACAAGGTCATTTTTGAATGTAAGGGAAATATCTTATAGAATAATTGGGAATTTTTTTATGGAAATTTTGAAATATGATTGGAGTATTTCATGGCTAGGAGTGACCAACTCTTCTAAGTGAAGACGATGGATTTTTCATTGAATGGAATGATATGTAAGGTGTAAGAATGTATTGGAGTTAATGTTATCTTATTTAGGCGAAGGATGGTGGAAATTTCACGTTATTATTACATTATAACCTAAAATTTGACTTCTAGATTGTCTAATTATCTTGTTAATCATAGAAAAGTTGGGAACCTTAGATTATTCATTTAAAAAATTATTACTCTTAATAAAATATTAATCATGTCTGTTATTTTAATACAAAGAATATAAGTATATCCTTGTTGAAAAAGTATAAAATGAAAAATTAGAAGTTGGGATCCTTTTAAAATAATTTATTTAAAAAATATTTGAACATGTGATTATAAATTAAAATAATAGGACTCATTAAAATTGTTTTCAATTGAATTTTTTGTTTTCAAAGATTAAAATTAGGTTTAAAATAATTTTTTTACATTTAATAATTTTTATGATATTAGTTTATTTGTTATAAAAAATGGTGCATGGATTTAAAATAAATCCACAAAATGAATTTCTACATGAATATATTTTATTAAAGAAAAAAAATTAAAATGACTTTTAAATTAAAATAATTAGTTTCTTATGTCTTAAAATATAAAAAATAGAACTTATAATTTTGAAATAATAATTTTTATTCCATATAACCTTGACATATATATTTTATTAATTAAATTATTTTATAATCATTTAGGAAATTGACATATACTGATAAGGGGATAAATGTAATAGTTTTGGAGAAAAGGGTATTTTCAACCATTGTTCACATAAGAATAATTTTTATATCAAATTAAAAACATTAAATGTAAGAAATTATAAAATTTATAAAAATAAATGTTATGTTACTTTATAAAAATAAAATTTAAAATTTCAAAATTTCAATAAAATCCCAAAATATAATGTTAAAAATTCATATTTAAAGGTAAAATTTATAAAAAATAATTATTCATTATTATTATTTTCTATCACAACATATATATTGAATGAATGAATTTTTTTATGTATATTCAAGTCTAAAATAGGTATAGGTTTATACTGATATAGGATGTAAAAAATGGTATTAGGATTATTATGGATTTTTTATTGATTTTCACATTTGATTCAATAGAAAAAATTTTATGATGATATCATACAAATGTTTACATTAAAAATGAATTATGAAAACTAAATAAGATATAAGGGTAGATAAATGGTAGTCAAAATTATTTTGGGGGGGGGGATTCAACAAGTATAGATTTCATAGAATGTTATACAAGCAAAAAATATTCCCTTAAGTGGGTTCACTAAATTCATAATTACTCATTGTTACCTTGGGTTTGGTCAAGGGAAACTCTTATAGAAGATATATCAAATAAAATATCAGAAAAACTACCATTATATAGAATAATTCCCTTTTGGTTTCCATTTCATATTTCATTATTGACATTTTGATATAATTATATGCATTTATACCACCTAACTAACTGCTATGCTATAAAATTCCATCATAAAATTCCAAATATTTTAGGTGTGTTTTATAATTTTATCATAATATAATTTTGAAATGCTATTTTTAATATATAATTTATTTAAGGATAATATATAGTGAAATCTCAGTTCATTATATCCCCCCCCGAAATAATAAATTCCTTCCTTACAATTTTAGTTATTTCATGCAAATGATGTTAATTTAGATTATGTGTATGATGTCTTTTGATATAATTTTTCTAATGAGGTATAAATCATTTAAATATACTAATAAAAACCAAAAAACACTATTGTGTTTTTCCCTAAACATTGGAGTTAAATACCTCTCATGGTTTTTTAATGAAACCTATTTTATTTTTCTCTAATCTCATAATCAAGACTTAAATTAAAATATTTCCATAAATAAATTTAATTTGTGATATATGACTTTCTATTTTTATAATATCTACTCAATACCAACCTATACCAAGTTACACAAGATTCCCTAAATTGTCATTGTTGGTGGAATGTAGATGTCTAATGATGAAGTTCATTAATATTAATTCTTATCCATATATGGAAAAATAAGGACCACCTTTAGACCCCTATTATACCATTCTAGATTTTCTATCATGAATTAATTAACATTAACCCTTTCCATCATATCCCAAAACTATGTTTCCTACTTCAACATATAACCACCCATCTCTTCACATGCTTATTGTATATGTCCTTTCATTTCCATCTCCATAAAACACACTCGGATAAAAGATTGTGGGTGTTGGAAACCCTTAAAAGTTCACTTTGGGTGGAATTTCATATTCCCAATATGGTCTTCTATGTTATAAAATATTTCCCTCATACACCATATGGGAACAGATGTTCTCAGACATCAAACATTATTCTCTATTTATGATGACCATCATGTTTTGTGGTGCTAGTGGTGGTTGAGGGGATTGTATTCTTCATACTCCCAGGGCATGTCACATTCAAATTATATGGAAACACCCAGACCTATATTCTATGGGGGTGTATTGTTGGATAATTATGATGGTGATTTTTTTGATCATCTATTATTATGGTTATGTTAATATCTCATCATTATATGAGGTATTTATTCATTCCACCCATCAAATTTTAAAAAAGAACATGTTATGGTTACTAAAACAATGTACAATTAATATAAAGTATATTTTGAAAGAGTTTACTCACTATGTAAAATATATCAATAGGACCCATAATAAGATTTTATTCTCATAAACATAAATTTTAAACAGTAAACACTCTATAACTAGATATTTTAATTTATAAAAACATCATTTTGGAACACTTATAAAACCCTCTGAGAAAGAAAGTGTTTCTAGAATAAATATCTCACAATATGAATACAAAATTGGAGGATTAATTTATCACAATCCACATCATATTTAGTCTGTAAATAGGCTCCATTAGGTCATATTGGTTTTTTGGGTTTTTGTGCCTATATTTCTGGTCATCCATAGAATTATGACATATGCATCAACAAAGTACAATTTTTTTCACCTAAGGCTTTATTCTAATATTATTGTCTTTGGATACATGATTCAACTTCCATAATGATAACACGTATCGTTATTTTACTTCCATAGTTTGATGGTTGATAAAATCATCTTTGATAAGTAATGAATATTATTGTACACTTACATTAATTCTCTTAGTGATTATTTAAATTTTATTACATATTGATAATTGGACATTTTTTCCTACATAATCTTTGTAAATTGATATTTTATGAGACTCCATCATTCAATTATTTGGATCACTTGTTATTTTTACAATGTTCATATTTTTAATCATATTTTTGATATATGGTTTAAAATAATTGTAAGGTTTCTCATTCCATATCAAGTATGGGTGGGTTGTTCAATGATGAAACCTTTACACTATCCCTAAAATCCATGGTTCATCTTATTTTCATCTTTTAGAAAAAGAAAAAGGGATGGAAAGAGTGATGAAAAATTTATAATAGAGGGATATTATCCTAATGAGGAATAATAATTTAACCTTAATAATTCATGCTCATTTATATTATCACATTGGCCATTATTTCCTTTAGTTAAACCTATATACAATATTGTTTAAACAAGGTTACTTATTTTAGGTTTATCCTACACTTCTCCACCTAGTCCATCAGAGTAACTAGGAAGTTAACACTTTATTAGAGGGGACACAGTAAATAAAATTTTCACGTTGTTTAAATTAAACCGATATTCCAAAATTATATATGAAATTAGTTTTCAATGTCAGTTCTTGGATAACATATGTGGAAAACAAATTATGATATATTTTTCATGTTGGTAATTTTAAATAAATGAATTGATAAGTGGTTCTTCACATCTGTTATTGGATAACCATCATGAAAAATAGAATTTATTTTTTAAAAATGTTACTTATACAATATCTGATGTTAAAAAATTATTTTTTAAATTGTACATTGATCAATATCCATAAAAAAACAACATTATAACAACAGAAAAGTCATCAGAAAATGTTGTATAAAAACCGTCAAAATAAAAATACAATTGAACATTCATACAAACTAAAAATCATTAAAATTCATAAAATGATGTTCCCATTCAATTTTAATGTGTATCAAATCCAATACATTATTTGAATTTATTTCATCAAAAAGATTCAAAAATAATATAGAAAGAATTTGACTTGAGTTTTCAATAAAACATATTAAGTATGAGGGTAATATTAATAATAAAATCTAACCTTATGAAATATAATAAATGTCATAGTTGAAATTACATCATAAATGAATCTCAAAACGTAATATCCATATTTTGGTCCAACATTTTTTTTCATGAAACTATATCAAATATATCATAATTCAAAATAACATTTTTAATAAATATATCCAAAATTGAGTAATTTTAAATAAAAATTAAAATTATCTTTTACCGATTTGATCTAGGAGATCTTCCTTTTCATCATCTCCTTGATGAAATCACATGCCCTATTTAAAAACAATATGATCATAATAAATTTAATTCATTATAATATAGAAATTTATTAAAAAAATATATATGTTCAATACATTCTAAAAATTTTCCCCAACATCACTATGGATAGAGAACATCAAATACAATATCTACCCTCTTTGAAAAAATACACCCAATATATAATGACCACTGATATAAAAGAATTTTTTTTAATATGTTAGGTGATAAATAACACTTTGTGAGGAAAAATATTTCATTCCTTTCAATGTATGGAATCTTCAAATACTGAATGTTGAAAATATTCTAAAATATTTCACATATATAAACTTCTCTTTAATCATGAGTCATTGTAAATGTTATAAGAGAAATAAATTTTGTGTGTATAAATCAATATAGATCTTTCTATTCAAGTTTTGTATCAATTTTTTATAGATACCTAATTCAAATAAGACATAATTATAAATTTTCAATAAATAATAGGAAGGAAAAAAATTTAATCAACATACATGGAGAACATTTTCTTCATGTTATTGCCGAAATGATCACCACATATATGCTTTGTGATATAATTTTTCAAAATCTCCAAATTAATTTCATTCCCAAAAATATAAGCAATAATTGGAATGACATATACTCCCAAAATAAAATTTGGGTATGTATAAAATTGATCAAGACTAGTAGAATCTAAATCTCAAGGCTATGAATTTTTTTGTTTATATAATATTTTATTACCTTTAATGTGGTTCTATAAATAATATAGAAATATATAAAATATAAAATGAGAAAAAGTATTTACTAACAAAATAAAATAAATTAATTTTACTGTTTTAATAGGTTATCTATTTGGTTTCTCACTTTTCCCATAAAAGAGTTAAAAAATAAAAAAAACTTATTCGGATTAATAAAAATATATATGATATATATAGATACCTATATGGTATTATGTCAAAGTAGTATAGATGGAAAAACTAAATAATGACAGATACTTTATCGAACTATATTCACCTCATCTGTAGGATATGGTACTTTTGTTTATCTCTATGTAATTTCTTATATAGTGACCATGTGGCGCTTTATCTCAATCTAGATATAATAAATGGTATCGATGATATAATATATCATCCCATATACAAAAATAGGATAAGGATCATCAGACATATAACTCACAGTAACATGAAAACTGTGGAGGAGGGGCGTTGGTGTAGGATAAGAATGAGTGGGGTATAGAAACACAGATGTGTGAGTTGGATAAGGAGGAGGAGTGGGATGTTTTGGTGGAGGAGGTGGAGTTTTATTGAAATAGTGAAATTATCCTTTCATGAATGTAAAAATCTTAAATACCGAAGCTCTAATCATGTCTTTCATCGTCACATGAATATCATGAAACATGTCATCCAAAGATTCTGTTTTTTTTCTCTAAAAATTATTCTTTCATGAATATTCCCTAGGTAGAAACACCTATCTTACTAATACACATACTGGGTATCCTCCTTCATTACCCTAGGGTTTAGGCTTTCCCAATGATGCAGTTGAAATATCATGTCTACCCTCAGTAGCAAAGAGCCCATGTGTGCTCTCCACCTCAAGAGAAACTTATATAATATATTTTATAGAAATATATAATTAATCATAATATATAATGAGTTGATTTAAATTCATCAAATAAATAATCATCTAACAATATTATCATCTACAACTCTTGACTCTTCTGTAGGATAATGTAGTTTCTTTCTTTGCTGACCCCTCTTCCATTTTTCATCCCTAGAGGGGGGGGGAACCAATGTAAATACTGATGTATTTGCTCTTAGCTTTTTATGTTTTTCTTATATCATGTGTTCTTCCAATAACACATACCCTCCATGATATAACACATGAGTGTATAAATTTCTATATTGAATCTCCTAATGATATATCCTTGATTGCTGTAAAAAATAATTTAAAATAAAGAAATCATTAACATGGTCATTAATATAAAAAAACAACTAAAATTGTAACATTTCAATTACAAAAAACACTTCTCAACATCTACATTATAAATATTATTTCCTTGTATCATCATCTATAAATGGATATCCATCACATGGATTTTCATGGTGTCTAATCCCAAAAATGAACTATAATGTGAGGTATCATTTAAAATACCTCCATCTTCTAGAAGCCAATAACAAATATTTCCTCCTGACTCCTCTTGTATCAAGTACATCATATTTCAACTGATAAAAAGGGGAAAATATATATTTCTATAAACATTTCAATATATGTAAAATAATAACAACAAATATTACCAAAATGGTATCCCAAATTAGTGATAAATTATCTTTTCCAATGCTTCCCTAATCATAAAACAAAAGACTACTTTTTCTTTTTTTTATGTATTGAAAAAAAATTCTTGAATTGTTTTGAATTTGAATCTATTGGAATATCCTTGTTGTCAAAGTCTGTTGGAATCCTCTCTTCCATGATATGTGAAACTAATAGTTTTTTTGTAAATGTGTGGTTCCATGTTTACCAACCCTCGAACTCTCTTTTCCCCAATAGAAGAAGATATCTCATGTTAAGAAGGATGAGGAGGATCATCAAAAAGAGAATTTGTAAGTTCATCCCCATAGGTATGATTATGATCATATGCAAAAATATGTGGTTTATCAAAGGATTTATATATAATTATCCTACAAATAAATGGAACAAAAATTAGTACAAAAATATATAAATCTAACAATTACATACAAATGTTACTAACTAATTCATTATTATCACATAAAAAGAAAAGTAAACTAAACATAACACATTTTTATTCATATTTTTATACACTACTATAAAAATGGATATTTCCATTGTTGAAAAATGTGGTAATAGGGCCCAAAATCGTGGTCATAGCCTACGGAAATAGTTTTTCTCAACCATGGGTTCTATCACCATGGAAATTGGGTCCGACCTATTGCCATAGTGGAAAATTCTGGGTATAGCCAAAAAATATGTCCCCAACCATATTTGATTCATGCACCTCACCCTTATGTTCCAGCATCCTAACCACTACACTACCATGGATTTAGGGAATATATATATATTATGCTATATAAATTATTAAAAACCATGTAAATAGATTGAAAATTGTAGAAATAGAGGTTCAGACTATTTTTTTGGCAATCCTTTTCTCCCACACAAGGGCGGGAGACCTATAGACACTGTTTTCAGAACTATGGCTATAGGTGTGATATATAAACATAATATTGGTAAAAAATGGATGTAACCCTTGAAAAAGTGGCATATATCCACAGTTTTGAAAACCATGTCTACAACCTACTTATATCCATGGTTTTAAAACTGTGGCTATATATCCATGAAAATAGCCCATTTTTTTAGTTGTGATAGTTAACTAAAATGGTAAAAACATTAAAGAGAGTTTAAATGATATAAATAAATGACCACTACACAATATTAATGAGAGATTAAATAACATTTTAAAAATTCACCATCCTCAAAAATCATTTTTACAACAAAAAGAATTAGTTTATAATACACTATTATATAATATATTTTTCACTTATTTAAAATTTTAAATTTCAAATAATTATTTTCAACCAAATAAATTAACTCATAAGTTACATAATTATAAACATGGAAAACGGGACAAAACTAAACTAATATAATCAAACAATTTACCTTATTAGTTGTAATAAATGATTTAATAAATAAAATCAGAATAAATTTTATAAATTATGAAATTTGATTAATTTAAACATAATTAAACATATATTTTCTATAATATTAGGAATGTACTGAAGATTGTTTCCCATATCATATCTCCATTATTGACCTATATTGAACAAACCATGTCTTTAATGTGTTCATCAATATTATTTATTAATCGTTCCATGGATATTGGATCTCACATAAATCAATATCTTCATTAATTTCATTATAACCAACATGAGGTTTTTTCCTTCTAAAATAATATCCTACTGTATATCAAATTGATAAACAACCTAGAATTTTTTTTCTAGGTGTTTACATGATAAATGGATCATTTATTTATTATAATTTATTTAGATTAATTAGTTTCATTCCAAATTCATCATTCTAGACACTTTTGTAACCATTAAACCAATTAAACATAAATAATAGAACATGAAATTTAATGTAAAAAACTCCTGTATTTGGTCAATGAATCCATCATATCCAGTTTATGTAGACATTGCATTCCTTTTCTTTGGCACTTGAAAAATTAATTGCTTCTGTGAACAATGACAGAATACTTTTCTAAACTGCATTTTTGTTGTCTGGATATTTTTTATGAAAATTATAGCCATTAATTTTATACCCAGACCATGTAATCAAATTAAAACAAAGAACACCCACTATCCATCTCAATTTTTTTGATGCATCTGGTTTCATGGTCTCTTTATAACATCAGAATTTTTTTTCTTATGCTCATTCGAAATCCTCATATCTTTCTTCATTGAAAATATTTGTTTCAATGCATTAATATGAAATTCTATATATGCTTGAGCATCAAATATGTTATTCAAGATTTATAAAATTAAATTATTTATCTGTTCACCTATCAAATATTTTCATTTAGAGTAAAAATTCACCTTTTCCCCATAATTCACTAGTTCATGGTGAGATTTAAAACAAACTGATGTGCTCCACATCAGAAAAATATATTGTAAAAAACTCTAGAACCTCCTCATAAATATAATCTCAACAATGGATTATTCAGGATGATATATATTCTTAACATACCCCATAATTATCATCATATAACTTTCAAAATTATACATCAAATATAGATATATAGGTCCAAAAATCATTATTTCTTACACCAAATAAACAATTAAATGCATTATGATATCAAAAAAATAGATGAAATTAAATTTCGAATTGACAATATATAAAATATACATTGTTATCAAAAATGTTCAAATCATTTGAATCAATAACCATATTACAAATTGGATAAAAAATAACACATATTCATTATAGTTATTGTAACAAGGTTTGGAAATATTCCACCCAATCAAACAAGTAGGAGTTGTTGTGTCATGTCATGACATTCATGAGATTTCATACCTATCAACATAAAATAATTTAAAGACACACTTTTTTTATATTTGAAGACTAACCATGTATCACTTGGATATCATGAATACATTTAAAAAACCTAGTTTATACCCTATTAGAAAAGTTATGAAATGTTTGTGGTAGGAATGTACTCCTTCCATCAGGAGTGAGGGTCAACTCCAAATGTATTCCCATTGAAAGCAAATCCAATATTGAAATCAACCAATATTTAGTCTTTCCATTAATTTTTAAAAAAAATCGTATTAAACATTCATAAATATTCTTCTCCACATGCATGCATTTAATATTATGTTTCTCCTCATGATATCTCCAATATAGTAGCACAAAAAATATTGATAATTTCTTCCAAATATTTCAATCATTACTAGATTTATGTGTCATTCTAAATTTCTCATCAACGTTTTCCACCCACTCAAAATATTGATAAGTTATGAAAGGTTTTAGAAGAATATAAAAATCAAGTGATCTATTAGAAGACTTTTTAAATCTTATATAATATTGATCCATATGAAATTTTTTTTGATGAACCACATATAATGTTTTCCTCCCTTGATTAATTTAATAAATTGATGTCATTTATTATCAAATTAGACAAACATTATTCCCCTTAAAATTTTATCCATATGGATTTCCATATTATAGGAAGTTATTTATAGTGAACATAATCATTGTGTGAAGTTGAAAATATTCCATTTTATAAGAACCATACACCCCTCTACCTTCCTCACATAATAGTTTCAAATCACAAATTAATGGTGATAAGAAAATGTAAATATCATATTTGGGAAATTTTGGTCCACAAATCATTAAACTCGACATGAAATATTTTCTCTTTATTCAAAATTCAAGAGATAAGTTTTTAATTACCTATAAAATTGGCCATGAATTATTTTTTCTATTGAGGCTTCGATATGGATTCATTTTATCTATTCACAATATTAGTATGAGATTTCTAACGTCCTTTCCAAATTTAGGAAACCAGTGGTAAATTTTCCTCCATTGTTCAAAAACATCTTGCTAATGTATTTTTCAATAAAATATCCAGTCATTAGCATGTCATCACATCCTTTTTACATCATTTGAATTAGAAAAAAAAACATTTCAAATGAGTAATTATAGGAAGATACCAAAATTATTTAGAAGGGGTATATGAATCTTCTAAACAAGCATGTGATTTTTATTTCATATTATACCAAGTTGTCCCACATTTTAGACACACAAATAGAAATTTGTCTTCTTTACTATATAACACATAGTATTTTAACTAGACATGTATATTTTTGTACTGAAATCCCATTTAGAACAAAATTTTTTATCCTTATAATGTGAATATAGAATATTTTTGTATTTAAGAAGAAATTCTTTCTACAATTTTGGAATCTCAATGAAACACTTTTCACTCCATCTAGGTCTTTCCTCGAGTTTTATCAATCTCAACACCATCGATAAAACCATATATTATATACAACATGTATACATTGGTATTTTAGAATTACCATATAAATTCTCAATTTTCAATTGTTTATTAATTGCCTCTACTTTAATATCAATAATCTATACATCCAGTATATCAGATTTACCATCTTGTAAAGCACCATCATCAACAGATCCAAAATTCTTCCCAGTTTTACCCTGCCAAATCCAAGGAAATGACTCAAATTAAAACCATGAAAAATTAATTGATCTTTGACCTATATTCATTTAAACTTCTTAAAATATAAAAATTTCAATAAATGATCGTAAAACTTGTCATTGTTTGGAACATTTCGGTTATCAATTTCAAAAAATCATCAACTCTGGCCTTATATTCAGCACCTATTTGAGGTCCATTATTCCAAATTCAATTCACTAACTATAAAAAATATAAAAATTAAATATAAAAAGGTATTAATTTTTAATATATTTTGATTAGAAATTGCATCAAAAAAACAAAGAAAACCATGAATGGAAACATTAGAAAAAGTAAAAAAATTATGAGAAAAATCATTTTTTGTGGAAGGAATTAAAAAATAGATTCCTTTAACGAATATCTTAATTAAAAATAAATGATCTAACATTATTAAATTGTTAATAAATATATATAAAACAATATCCATAAAAAATATCATTAAAATATTGAACGAGAAAATATAATTCATGGTTTATTGTTTATAAAAACAAAAAATTTGTTCTATATTGTACATAAAAATATAATCTAATCACAAATCGAGTCTTAGTTAAAACATATATCAAATTAAACCTTTCTTCATTGGAATTTATAGGGTTCATAATTTTCCATAAATCATACCTAGTTAGTCTAATACTTTAAAAAATAGATCCATCACCTATTCAATATTTTTTCAATGCCCCAATTTACCATTAGGAATGGTTTTCATTACTAAATACCAATTTCAAACTCCCAAATAGTTTTTAACAAAAACCCTTATTCTATTTTACAATACACATGTACTGCCTCTTAGAAATATATAATAGAAAACATATTGAAAAACTCATCTCATGATGTGAAATTACATAAAAAAACTATTTTTCAACTCTCCCTTATGTCAAATTTTTCAGAAAAAACGAACCAACTAGGATATTGAAACCAAATTAATATAAAACCCAACTCAATGAACTAAATTACAATGTAGAATCACAAAACATATACCTATGTTATCTCCAGAATAATACCCATTATCATGAAATATTCTATAAAATAATTTTAAACTCATCATAATAGGGTAAAATATTTTAACTGAGAACACCAAATTCATACTAGAAATAAAATCAGGAATAATTAATTAACACATTATAAAATATATTTAAACCTTTAGGGAAAATAACTGGAAATTAACAAATAAATAACTGAACTCTCTTCAATGATGAAAAAAACCTGATTTTATAAAGTTGATAATGTGAGAATGGATAACATCTAATAGAACCATCATAAGTTAGAGATTCCAAGAAAAATAATAACTGAAATGGGAGAAAAAAATATTTAAGGATTACTTGAGAGATATCTTCAATTAGTAACATAAGGCAGATGAATGATAAGCTTTATTAATATAATAATTTTAGATTATACCACAAGATAAAAAAACTAGATAATTATTTCTTGGTTGAGAGAGAAATGAGGTCTAGAACGTAATATTGGAAGACAACATATTGAATCCTCACTTGATTCAAAAGAAATTAATTTTTTTGGTTTGTTATATAATATATAACATGAAAATTGTTTGTTATTCACTATTAAACAATATTTATACTATAAAAAATATGAAAAATTGTTCTTTTATATTGGTTAAAATATAGAACCAATGTGAAATATTGGAGAATATCCATTTTCCACATCGGTTCTATAAAACCTGACATAAAAAATTTGTTCTCACATTAGTAAATTGAACACAGATGTAAAAAATTAAAATTACCATATGTTCATGTTGATGGAACCAAGGGTCTTCTTTGTAGTAACCTGTGTATGTTTTTTGTTTGTTGTCAATCCACTTTGGATTGATCAAACAGTTTTCAAGACAAATGTTCTTCTAGTACAAGATGATGGTACATAGAAGGTTTGAAGTTCGAATGATGGATTTTATTTCACAAAATAGAGATGGTGATTTGTGGATCCAAAAAGGTATCTATTAATGGAATATATCCTCTACTAAGAAGGAGGAATAGTGGTACGTGGACCACGTAGGGATGAACAGTTTGTGGGGGGTTCATTGTATGCAGTGAAGGCTGTACAGTATTGATGATTTGGGTAAATCAAATTGGTAATATTTTAAGATATATTTTCCTATATAAGGACTAATAATCCCATAATTACTTAGATATGTTCTCATTATAAATTATGAATAAATTAGTGAACTCTAATGTAGTTCATGGGAATGCAATTCTGTGAAGAATGTGGTTCGTATGAAGGCTAGTACACAGAAGAAGAAGTATAATGAAGAAAGAATTATAAAAAAGTAGAGGCAGTACATGGATATGGAATGTAAAAGTTTTATGTGGGGGTGGTACTTGGAAGGGTATGAGGAGGCGGTTCATAGAGGTGTCACAAATAAGAGGTTACCCATAGAACACATGCTCTACACAGTGCATTGCAGTTTGTGGAGTGAGAATTCCAGTTCATGGAGGAACAGTTCATGAACCAATAATGCATGGAAAAGTGGATAAAATCTATTGGATAAATGGATAAATCAACTGAGCATTTACATTCACTTAAGGATTTATAATTTCATTCAAATTAAGGGACCTAAAAATCTATAAACTATGTGTAGATCCTTTCCAATGAAGTGATAAAGCGAGAGTCAACATAAGTGTTTTGAGGGATGTAGTGAGATATCCCAAAAACATTGTATAAGAAGTGATCCTACCCTATAATGACTATATGTATACTCTTGTAATCCAAAAATAGATAATATTCATGGATTTCGGTTGAACCAACACACAGTCGGTGTATGCTCCTTAGATTAACCCTTAGCAGTGAACCATGTAAAATTGTTGTGTTACCTCTTTGCATGTGATTGTTTGTTTGCTTCTCATTCTCATCAGATGTGTTTAAAAAAATCCTACCAACATGGGAAAGATATAGATCATACTAGAAGAAAAACATGTCTCCTAGATTCACAACTCCCCTAAAAGGGAGTTCATAGGTCCTTCACACATCTGCTATAAATAACGGATGTGAAAACTACGACGTAATAAACAATTTTTCAACTAGTGGTTGTGAATTAAAATATTAATAAAAGAATTTTTGTGTTTAAAATATTTTTTATACTACATATTTTACATAATAATTTTAATTTTTAATAATTAAAATATTTTATAGTATTTTATTCAATGAACTTATTTTGATAAATCCATAAAGTCCCCATTTTGATAAAAAATGTTATTTACTATTCACCTAAAAATATTTTTTAAAAAAAATTATAAATATATATAATGATAATATTACCATTATTAAACAAAAAATATTTTAATGTTTTTATATATTCTTTCTGAAAAAATTTATTTCATTATTTATACACATTTCAAAAATATATGGAAAATTGTTTATGATGAAAAATAAATTTTCGTAAATGATAAAAATTTGTCATTATTATTTATTCACAAGGAATATATATTGAATGGATGATAATATTTATATATATATATATATATATTAATATTTAAATTTTATAGAGGATTTTTATAATATAGGAATGAAAAAAACGTGTTAAAACTAAAATTTCTTTTAAAATGAGATACCCTTTTGATTCTATTAAATAAAAACAACATTTTTATACCAAGATAATTTGTACTAAAAAATCCCTCTAAAGATTCCGAACAATATCTATGTTTTTTATAGTTGATACTAATAGTTTTGGTTGTTGATTTAGCTAGTACGTATTCATATATGACTTCTACAAGATTATGTTTCACCTTAAAGTGATTTCTCTAAAGTCGCAATTACTTAAGATCAGAAGGGGATTGGTCCAGAAAACACCTATAAAATCTACCTCCATTAAAAGAATAGAAAAATGGGATTTAAATCGAAAACATATTCTTCTATGTTCCATTTTTTCCTACATTAATGATTTTATGATACATCGACTTCCTTTTATAATAATTAATTTAATAACTAAGTTTTAATGTTCGTTTTTAATATTCAAAATATATCAAAGTCTTTTTTAATTTGGTATAATGTATGAAAAAATATATTTAACATATCATATATTTAAAGTGAATATGCTATGGAATAATGGTTCATTACATTCCCCCTCAAAATAAATTGTTACCTAAAAATTGTAATTATTTATTTCTATTAATTTATCTATGGGTATTTGGAATATGACTTGTGATTTAATTTTGTAATGATAGAATAATCAAACATTTTTAATTATAGAATCTGTCAACCCAATATTGTGTTTAATTCGAAATCATTTTCATTAAAATCCTCTCATAATTTTGTGATAAAAATGTTTTATTTTTAATTGACTTCATACTTTAGACCTATAATCACTTATTATCACAAAAATATTTAATGAATAAAATCTTATTATTGGGAAAAAATACATCAAGATGACATTGTATATTTTTGGGGTTGGTTGTGTTTGTTGAAAAAGAGGGTTTCCATGCTCAGTTTTGGAGTTCCAGATACATTTTTGACAGGCTCTGTTGAAAACTATCCATGTAAAACGAATAGACTCTCCATATGCTTTATAAAAATATTTTATACAAGGTTTCATGATAGAAATGTATTGAGATCATCACATAATAATAGAAAAGGAAAAAATCTCATGCAAGATTTTAATTTGTGTGAAATATGAGACTGTGCGATAGAGACTTATGTGTTGACATTAAATTTGGTTTTCCATGCTTAGATAAATGTTTCATGGAAGGTATTCTAAGAAGAGAATATTTTTCGTAGGGTCGAAAATGCCTATAAATAAGTTTCAACCCCCCCCCCCCCATTTTAGTAGATAAAAAAATATAGAGAATTTTAGATATAAATCATGTAATAGTTGTGTGAGAATGGTGTTACCAATAAATTGAATAGTTTCATTCAATATTGAAGGTTTCACATAAGAGTTTTTTATGACATACTGAGATAATGATGGTGTTTCTATGAAAAACCATAAATTTCATGCACAAGGTAATAATATTACGAGAAAGGGAACCAAATGATGCATGTTTGATAAAATTTTCTCAGTAAATATGTTGTAAGTTGGTATTAATCTGTTGGATGAATGTTTTACTCCAAAAAAAATCTATCCACAAATAGGGATGCATTAATTGATGCATATTAAGTGACCTATAGTTTTGTAAACTAATTATGAATCATTTCTCGAGAAGTGAGTGATTGAAGAGGAATGTGTAGATTCTTTCCACTCATAATGAGACATAGAAATAGAAATATAAAATGAACCTTGGAAGATCATTGAGCTAACCATAATCCTTGAAAAGGCAGTGATCCTGGGCATATAAGTGGTCTTTCTCGAACAAATTTTTTGCAGTGATCTTTAGTGGATTTAGTACATTGGAACATTGTTGATTTATGATCCTTGGATGTAACATTGTGAGGCTGAAACAAGTAAAAACCTATGTATTCATCTTCTTTATTCTCTTCTTTAAATTCATAACATCCTCACTGAATAATGTAGGAAAAAATAATATTATCATTAACACATAGTATCAAAAAAATTTACCCAATAATAAATTGGTTAAGATCAATTGGGGTGAAAATAATTTTTCAAAATAATATCCATAACTAAATTCACCCCCTCTCAGGGTATCTTGGACCCTTTTGTACCTAATAATGTTTCCATAATGTTAGAATAACAATAAAACACTAACTCAACTCTCATTCTCTACGGTACATCATCATTGTGGTGGTAGCAACAATCTGGGGTCAAATAATTATTTTATAAATAATTATCTTTATCCTTATAATTTTCATTGAGATTTTATTATAGAACATCCTATTAATTCCTAGAGTAACTGTATCCAATGTGATATCCTGATTTATTTTTGTCTTATACCTTGCCTACATCACCAACTTTAATAGAAATACTCCGTTTTATTTCCCCCTTATTATACGAGTCCTTATATTTTAAGCTCCATAAAGCCCAATTGTATATATTTTGTTGGATAATGGTCACCAAAATACATTCATTCTAGGATTAATTTATAATTTCCAAATATATCTTCTTAGGAATCAACCTATTTTCAATGCACATTATATGGGATAAAAGTTTTTGGGAAATTGAAACTGATTCTCAAACTATTCCTAGCCCTGCAGTCACCATGTGGCCTCCATTGTTTACTTGACAATCAATTCATATGGTGCCTGTGTTGGCAGATTTGGATTTTGTTCTACATTCACTATTGATATATCAGTTTCACTTTATTTAGAAACATTGAAAACTATATGTGACGATGTTATATTGATGTATGGTGACGAAGATGATTTATTATTCTCATCTACTATTGAAATAATGTTAAGATATTTCTAATTTGGTTGGTAGATATAGTTATTACCCCAATCCATTTTAAATAGAGAAGATTTTATGGGTAATCTATCTATGATCAATGAATATAAAGTATTTTTTGAAATAGTTAACCCATCACATCATATTTGTATAAATGATAAAAACAATGGTTTATATTATCACGATAAAAAAAATTAATGGGATATCATTATATTACTAGATGTTTTAACTTATAAATGAGAATTTTTGTCTTACAATTTGAAAAAAAAATAAGAAACATAGAGTAGTTATAGTTAGTATCTAAAATTCACAACTATATAGTAGGGGATTTCGTTATCACAATCCCCATCAAAATTAGCCATTTAAGAGGATCCACCATTTTCTGATGGTTGTGGTTGTTATTTACACATAAAATATTATCATCCTTGGATTTATGAAACTGTCTTGGGTAATGTAAATTTTTTCCTCACTTAAAGCATTTTACTATTAGTTGTTCTTTTAGATACACATTCCAATTCCCATTATTCAAACTAGAATCTTAAATTTCCTATGGATGTTTGATTCTAGAATACCACCTCTTCCTCAAGTAAATCATCTTATAATACCCATAATACAATCCCCTTGGTGATTCTTCAATCATTTTCGAAATATATGATATTTCTTATTTTTCCTTCATCATATTAGATAATTAATCAATAACTAGGATCAAAATTCCAATTATTTGGTTTATTTTAGATTTAGATAATTTTTACCATATTAATCATATTCTCGATAGTGTATTTGGTATAATCACACGTTTTTTCCCCAGATATTATTTTTAAGGTTTTTTCATTGAGGGAACTATCATATTGTCTGTCACACCGATCATCCATTCATGGTCCATACATTACTAAAACTAATTGGGTTAACATTAGAGAATTATTCTTCTCAATATAAGGATATTATCAAAATCCTAAAAATGTAATCAACGTAAAAAATTATTTTTCATTCAAGTTATCACATTGTCCTATAACTATTTTTATTCAAACTATATAAATATTTATTTCAAAAAGGATAATTTATCCAAGATTATCGTAATACAATCATTATAAACCTGTAATTTTAATATGAAATCAATATTTAAAATGAGGTTTTAATTATCATATGACCTTCCAAATCATATCTTCTGGGAGGGTCTATTAAGATGTCGAATCATAGTCCAACTCACCGTGCGTTATACTGATGATCGATTCAATGCTCAACCAAACCTTTTTGGGGTGATTACACATAGGTGCATCAGTGTTATAGCCACATCCATTTTCAGATACCCATAACAGATGTAATTCTAGGAAAACATCATACTCAATACTTTTCCAATATTATATAATATCATCCAATACTTATAAAAAAATCAATTATTTTTACAAAGGATCAATAACCCTAACACTAAACCTTACTAAAATGATCTTCCAAGATATCTAAATTAATTTCTAAAACAACTAAACCCAGCTATGATACCCTCTACTATTTTCCAAGCTAAACATGACCTAAATTATACATTAATCCCATTTTTAGATAACCCATCTCGAAAATAGTTTCAGAACCCAAAATCTGAAAGAAATAATTTCATGGATATTAGTAACATACAAATCTTATTTACAAAACAAGTGAATAATTATTCATAATCATCCTCTTATAGAGCCCTTCATATATATATCAAATGAAATAATCATCTTCATAACCCTAGGAATATAATTATATGAATGGGTGAGATTAGATGATCATTAATGGAGTAACATATCATAATCTATCGGATTAGAATCCTGTAAGAGAACACGAGAAAAAAATAACAACATTAATAAGATATTATATATGAAGAACCCATAGTTTTTCTTGATTTTTTATTATTATTGAATAAATATAATTTCTATGATATGCTACATTAGACATAATACCTAATTTTAACAAACCCCAAAAAACTATTACTATTTTTACTTAGACATGGTTGTTATTGATTTGGTGTTAAACATTGTGGCATGGCTAGGAACATACACTTTTTAAATATTAATTATAATTTAGTAAATAAATAACAAATAGTTATTAAAAATACTAAATTTTTATTAATGTATTTATATGAATAGAAAATACTATTTTCTGAAGAAAAATATTTTCTATTTTATTTAGTGAACAATACTAAAATTATTTTTAAAATGAAATTAGAAATTAATTTGAAAATATAAACCTCATTTTTTAAATTATCATATGAAAAGTATATTAGGTTGAATTGTTTTGTATTTTTTCTAAAATATTATCTTTTCTATAAAAAGTGAAACTTTTTTGTTTTCATAAAAATGTCAGCTCTTTTAGAAATATTATAAGTTTAATTTAGTTTGAAAATGGTATTAAAATTAAAAAATTTCAATTATATACTTATTAAAGAAAATTAGTTTGTTTTATGAAATTTCCTATTTAATTTTGATAGTAATATTAAAACTCTTGAACATTTCAACTTCCTAAAATTACATACCTCTCATATCTATGAGTTTCATATTAAATTAAACATTTCCACTTATATGAATAAAATTTGAAGAGAAATGATTCAAAGATTTAATTCATAGTTATTTATGTCATATAATATGGTCAAAAATATTTTTTTCCCAAGAATATTTGAAATATAATAAGAATTTGTTACCACAGTTAAGGTCATAATGGGTTTATCAGAGGGTTAAACCAGCATGATAAGTGATAAAAATTCCCATAACTAGTCTAAAACCTAGTTTATGTCCATATATATAGCTTCTAAGCTATTTTGATGCACAATTACCCTTGTTTTAGATTATTGGTATATTGTAAACATTGGTACACTTTATTTGTTTCAAGAAAACCTAGTATGTCCACTCCCCCACTTATAAAGGGTACTCATATCCTCTCCTCTTAACAAATCAAAGATGATTTTTACAGAATTTACCTACATTAATACCTTCCATAACTATTACTTATTATCCTATAATAAATATTTTAGCATAAATTCAAACTAGGAAGAATTATTTTGTCAACCTAAAGAGGTTATCTGATGATCAAGTAACATTTTTCAATATGAATTTTAATTTAATTTCTTCTTCCACCTCATTAAAGTATTATTAAACCATTAAAATATAATTAACATTGTATCTTACATATTTTGAGAGAACATTATTCTATTATCATGACATACATCTAAATTTGCTTCCCTCATATGGGAAATAAAAGGGTTGCTTGCATGTACGGAGGACTACCGCCTCATTAAGAGATGTGAACAATTTCCTATCAGCACTAATCATAATTGAGTATGATATTGGATATAAATTATATGTATTATATTTTAAAAAAATAAACATATGGGTATACATGATCCCATATACCTTTTTAATTAACATTTCATAGGGGATACAATAACGCCGATCATGTGTGTGAAGGACTACAGCCCTGCAAAGCAACATCATTCATTTTTCACATTAATCTTAAATGGGAAGTTATAAAGGATATATTCAGGGAATATATGTGATATATATGAAAAATGAATGAATATTCATGGAACATATATTATTTATAATTTTTTTATTATCATCTGTCAAATGAATTGATAAAATATTTAGTCATACGTACGACCTATCATCTCAAAGAACTATCTCCAAGAACAGTGTATTTACTTTTCTATCTCTAACATTTATGGATTTCTATAAATACATATATAATGAATATATATGTAATTTATTCAATGGTTAGGAATAAATATATTATGGAATGACGATAAGAGTATGTGCACCGAAGATAACAAATAAAACTGTACGTGGAAAACAAATAAATTATTACTTGGAACATAATTTTACTAAGGAATTATAAATTAGATGGTAATATAAGTATATTAGTATATAATACATGATAACCTACATTTCATTATGGTCCTATAATATATTTATAATTAATTTATATTAATTATAAATCATGATATAATTCTTTTGAGGTAAGAGGGACTCAATGTAAGGGATTATCGTCTTACTTTTATTTTCTGTGAGACACACACTACTACAAAAAACGGCCTATATCAGCGCTAAAAAGGGCTTTAATATGGATAAAAAATTTCTGTAAATCTCAGTGCTAATATAGGGGGGGGGGGGGTCCCCTTTATCATCCCTTTTAAAAAGCGCTGATAAAGGTCAAAAAAAATTAAATATAATAATATGGGGGGAGTGCTTTTATCAGCACCTCACACCCCGTTTATCAGTGCTAGGAGTGCTTTTATTAGCGCTTCACACCCCATTTATTAGCGCTAGGAGGTCTCCCGTGTGCTGCCCTTCCCACACATCCTCATACGCGTGCACCCCCTTCACTTCCACCTGAACTCGAACCCGAGACCTCCCCCCTTTCGCTGCTGCACCATTACCACGATGCCATTTTATATTGTTCTCTATTTAGTGACATATCTATATATATATATAGTTATATTTATTCATATATTGATTCATATATTGATATAGATTCATATTAATATAAATATATTTATTCATATATTAGTATATATATATATATAAATTCATATTTTAATATATTAAAATATATATTTTTAGTTATAATTTTCTATACGTATATTTATTTGTATATTAATATATACATGTAAGATTAGTTTTAAATACATTTATGAAACAATATGTTTTTTATGTGTGTTTATAAATAAATAAATACATGTATACATACATAGATATATACAACACACATACAAATATATATACAACACACATACACACACAGACACACACACACAAACACATTTATTTTTACGAATAAATACATATATGTGTATTGGAAAAGCCATAGAATGTACATATAAGATTAGTTTTAAATGAATTTATGAAAAAAATAGGTTTTTTATGTGTGTTTATAAGTAAATAAATAAATAAATATATATATATACATATATACAACACACAAGCACACACATAGACACCCACACACACACAGAAACATAAATATTTACGAATAAATACATATATATCTGTATTTGAAAAGACATTAAATGTTTAAATGACCATAACATATAATCTAGAATTTCGTTTCAACTCCACAACTAGTCAAATCGAAGAAAATGAAACAATATTTGATATGATATGTGGTACAGGCCTAACGGACATCCCGATCAAAAGTTATACTTGTTTGAATGTTAAAACAACGGGGTATCCCGACTAAAAACTCATTATTGGAGGCCTTCTCGGCCTTTTTTGGGCTCAAGAAATGTGACAAAGGCTTCACCTGGGTCATTAACGCGTAGAGCTCGTCGCAGGCTTCGATTTGATATGATGTTGAGCTCAAACAGACACCCGGATCAAAAGTTATGGTCGTTTGACGTTTGAGTTACATTTTCAACTTATTTTTATCTTTTATTAATTGTTTTGATTTTTTGTGTTCTCAAATTGAAATTAAATGATTTTTAATCGATAATAATTAGAAAATAATTGATTAATAATATTTTTTAAAAATAATTTGAAGCCATTTTCACTAAATTTCTTATATATTAAATGTAATAGTATATTTATATATATCTATAACATATTTAAAAAATATATATTGTATTTATATCAATATAAATATACTTATATTACAAAATATTATTTTTCATGAAAAAATATTTTTTTTGAAACTCAACATTTATCAGCGCTCGGGAAAAGTGCTGATAAATCCCCCCTTTATCAGCGCTACTAAAAGAAGCGCTGATAAAAGGGGGTCTTTATCAGCGCTCAAAAAAAGCGCTCATAAAGGCCCCCTTTTATCAGCGCTTTTTTCAGCACTGATAAAGGGGTAGTGCTTCAGTTGCCCGTTTTTGGCGTAGTGACATGCCATATTTTCCATGTGAATAATTAAAGTGATATATATAATTCCAATGAATTTTTTATATAGGGATTATACTGAAAATTATGGGTATTTCAATTTCAATTTTACTACTTATATTTCATGGGGTTTACGGTTCCAATGTTACCAAAAAAGTAAGAAGCTTTTCATTCAATTTTCCATTATGGATACATATGTTGTCTTATGCACCTATATTCTTTGGTTAGTTGTATATAATTATACTTTTAAGTTTCATATAAAAAATTTAATTCTATTCATTATATTTAATTTTTCATTTAATTTTATACTCTCATGGGTCTTACGACTTAATGAAAATAAAGTCATGCTAGATTTATGATATAATCTCATCATTTATAAAGTTTTTTTATTTTTATGTTTTCTATGATGAAATAATAATATCTATATCTAAATAAAATCATTAATTTTACTCTCTTATTATTTTCTAATTATAATACATGTTTTTCCTTCATTTTCCACTCTTTACGTACTCAATAGGTCAAACAAATTCTTTTAATAAATATCAACTTTATTTCACCCTTTGGTATAAAATGTTTTTTTCAACCTAAATTTTAAAAAAAATCGAGGGACTTGTTTACTTAAATGTGATGATTTTTAATAAATTCTTACCATTTTTTTACTTCATACAAAAGTGTTTTAAAAGAAATATTCATGTCATTTTTTCAAACAATTCCATTTTGGATTACTGAAAATGTAAAATGATTCTATATTTTGACTTGTACAACATAAAAATATATTACCAGAATCATGAAAATTATTTTTTTGAAGATATAATATAAGGTTTAAATTTTATTTTCAAAGGAAATTAATTTGAATATATTTTATTAATTTTAAAATTTAAAATTTTATTTTTTAATTCATAGTTATTTTCCTCAAAAAAATTTCTAAGTGATCTCTAAAAATCATTTTCTATCAAAGATTAAAACCATTGATGTTACTTATGATATACTACGGAAATTATCCTAGTATTACATTATTAATATTTATCTAGTTGTTTTGAGATGTTATTGAAAATATAATTCGAAATTCCATTTATCTTCCATGGGTTATAAAATGATAATTTTTTTTGAAACCCAATTCTTTTTCTATGGGAAATGCTATGATGAAATAATGAAATGATTATGAAACCTATTTCCATTCCACAAGTTTTTTATGAGAAATTGTTCATTAAACACATTTATTTTCATGGGTTATAATATGATGAATATTTTATGATATTATGGGATAAGTTTGTATGATGTTCATTATATGACATGTGACATCTATATCTCCCTCGAATGCATTGGGAAAATATTGATATCTCATGAGATAAATAGGATGGGAATAAGGGGTGAACCCGATTTGGAAAGGGACTATATCCAATATGATAGTTTTTGGATTGAACATCAACTATGATAGTTTATGTAGTGGGCTATTTTAACTATGATTCTTTCCACCGAGCTTTGAGATACAATGATAATGATTTTCTATGATTATATGTATGCAATAAATCTTTTCCTTAAACCAATTTTGATTTATCATTGTTCATGTTAATTTATTTCATTATCGTTTAGATATTATGATCTAATAATATTTATCACATTTCTCAATTATTTTATATATTAAATTTTGGTTATTTTTTTAATGTTATTCACATTTTCTCAAACCCGTATGCATGTGATATGTCGATATCCCCTTTCTTAATCTTACTGAGCATCTGAGATCACCCTTCCTTATGTTTCCTTTTCCCGGTTTATAATGATATATATTAAGTATGATATGTCTTTAAATGATTATGGTGAGGAATAATATGGTGGGAGATTATATAGGACACTTATGGACCATTTTTTTACATGTAGAAGTATCCATAGGAGCTAAACCTAGATGATTATTGCATGAATCTTTATGTTATGTAATGAATAATCATCAATAAAGTTGTAATATATATATATATGAGAAGTTAAGGTATGTACGATTGGTATTTTAGAATGGTTTTATCCCCCCAAGATTTTATTAAATTATTCTTTCAAATATATTTAACTTCTTTGACTGCTAGGGTTAAACACAACTATGAGTTTAAAAGAACCAAAATATAGTATTTAAAATATTTTTAATTAATTTTATCACTAAGATGTAAAATTATAGGGTACAAATAAGATTAAATACATTATTAATAATATACAACATTATTACTCAATATCAATATTTTGTAATTATTTACTCAATTTTTAGTAAATTCATTTTATTCATCAAAAATATGTTCCCTCTAAAAATTATTATTATTTTATTTCTTTGTGAAAAAAAGATAATTAATTTTTATAAATTCTAGAAAATATAATTGATAAAATCAACCTCATTTTTGAAATCCGAAACTCAAAACTATATTCTATTGAATTTTTTTTTATTTTTTGAAATGATTGATTTTTTAGTGAATATTGAAAATACCAAATTTTTAAAAAATATCATTTTTTTCATATAATATAATTAATTATTTTAATCATAATTAACCCTAAATTTGTTATAATTACATTTTCATATTATAGATATATTGTTCTAAAAATCATTTTTCTTTCATTTTACATATTTATATTAAATTCAATTTCTCACTCTTATAGATACTGAACAATAATAATTTATTTCATATTTAAAATTAGAAGGATAAAATTTGTTAAATAGTGCACTTTTATTTTTGTTCTAAATTTATAGTAACCTTTCAAAAATCTATCACCTCGGTAGACGATAAATAAGATAAATATAGGCTTAAACTAAGTGTTAAGGCCATAATTAGTAATAATATGTCATATTTTATGAATTAAATTCGAAATGTTTCAAATTATTGTATAATTTTAGTTCATTAATAAACACTTATCATTGAAAATGAGTTATATATTATCTGAACCAATGTAAGTGACAAAATGCCACTCTCTTAGTTTAAAATATCATCTATGTATTAAAATAGGGACATAAATTATATATTAATAAATAAAAATAGTACTTATTTTCCTAATTAAATTATACTCTTGATGGAAATTTATTAATAATTTTTAGTAATCACTTACATACGTTGATTATTTAAAAAATGGTGCTGTATTAATTATTCAATTAATGGGGAAATCAAATAAATAATATTAAAAATAAACAAATGTATTATAATTTTTGATAATTAAGGTTATAAATTTATATTATAGATTACCTAGAAATTTTTGAGATATGGTAAAATAATGTTTTCCAATTATAATATTTTTCTTGATTTAATAAAATTGAGATTAATGAATAGTGTCAAAACATAAAATAAAGATATTTTATTAAAAAATTAATTTATTTTAAAAAAAGAAATATTAAATGAGGAAATAAGTGATAATAAATGCTATAAAATTTCATCCACTTTCTATTTATTTGTAATCATTAACCTAGTATGAATAATTATAACATTTCAAGAGTAGGAAATATGTTACCACAGTTAATGTGAAACTATGTAATTGAATTGGATAAAAAATATATAATTTTTGAAATATCACTTAAACCAATCCATTTTTTGAAAGATATATTAATCATAAAATACCCTAGGTAATAAATAATGACCATTTGGAATTATTAATATCTAGAATAATTTTATTGTATTATCTTCTTTTTATGAAATTACAAATTTACCCCTTACCTCAATTATAAATGTGAACAACATTACTCACTTCATTACACCACTATGATCCTTATATATTGACAATAGCATAATAAAATACATTCTCAACTTCCATATACATGTTATAGAGTTTAATTTCTTCCCAAAAAACCAACCATAGAACCCTTTACTGGTGATTTAAAGGAGTTGATTCAAATTGGACGTAATCACCACAACTGAGAAATAAATTTTATACTCTTCTTCAGCTCCTATAAATATTTTATATTTATAATAAATTAATTAATTATATATCAAAAATATTTTTTATTATTATTTATATTATGAACACACAAATATACACCATCTTTTCTAGCAAATCAAGATGTTAAAGTATAGCTCGTTTGTACGTATGGCTTACTATCTCCACAGAGGTATAAAATTAATTTTTCATTAGAAAATTTCATGGTTGGGTATTATTATAGTATTAATTATTATATATGATATTTTATTAAATATATATAGTTTTTTAATCATAATATCATGTCTACCTTCTTACCATATAATCCATTAGTAAACCATAACTTTTTTGTGTGTATGTGTGGAAAACAACATCCATGATGTAATGCAATTTATTTTTAATTTATATTTTACATGGATGGTAATAAGGAATAATTAGATGAATATATATGATATATATGATATTATAATAACTATGTAAAGGTGAATTATTATTTACCATTATTTCATTACAACAGTCAGAAAATGGAAATAGCGCTCAGGCATATATACAACCCATCATCTCCATGAAGAGTGTATTTCATTTTTCTATTTCTAAATTTTATAAATGACTATAAATTTGTATATAAATAATATATATATTGTTTCTATAACATTATTAAACTTGTGGAAATTTTGGGGCCCCGATCAATGGACAAGGGTCGGGAGAGCCGAACTATAATAAATATTTTGGTTATTTTCCAAAAGAGGTACTTTGTTCATTTTACATAAAAAAAATATGGAAGGAATGTTTTTTAAGGAATATATTATTTGTATATTTCAAAGATTTAATGATATATATAATTTTTATTTATTTTTTACCAGTTTATAAGTTTATTTTAAATGAATATGTTTTCGTTTATAAGTGTACACTTTTTTGAAAAAATACTTGAATTTTAAATTAGAATGTTTTACCCCCCCAAACTTATTCCAAGGGTTCATTAAAAATAATTTTATATCTAAGGTGACATAATTGGATGATACATAAGATTTAATAGGTATACTCTCCATGTATACTATCCTTATTCATTTTTTGTTTGGGTTTTGTTTACGGTGAGAATATGAAAGTTTTAAGAAACTGATTTCTTTTCTATAGATAATTCATGATGAAATGTTTATAAAACTCATTTAATTTGTATCATATAGTATATTTAATTATTTATCATATTTTGGTAAAAATATGTATGATTTTAAATATTTTATGGGTGGAACCTATATCTCCCTTAAATTTAGTGTGTAAATTTTATTCCATTGGTAAAATTAAAATATGTTAATTAAGGGTTAATCACGTTAATTTTTCACTTTCTTTTTCTACTATTCTTTACCTATTGAAGATATGTGATATTTATCCTAAAATATTAGTTTTATAATCCTATATATGATTAAATGTTGTTATTATTTTTAAAAACTATAATATTCCCTTTTTCCAATCAAACATGAAGTGAAAGTGTTGGTTTACATACCTATGACTTACTGTCTCCACTTTATGATAAAATTAATTTTTCAAAACCATTTTTCTGGATATGTATTATTGTAGTGTTAATTTATATATATTATATTGATGAAATAATTATAATTTTTCTATTGATAATATCATATCAACCTTCTAACTATCCAATCATTTGGGAAATGATATTGTCGCTCATGAATATGTATAGACAGCCACATTCCTGATGCGATGTGACTAGGTTTTCATTAATATTTCTCAAGGATGGTAAAAAGGATTAATTTTATTAATATATATTAAAAATATGATATAATAATTACTATTAATGGAAAATTACCATTTACATTTCCTTCATTCCATCGGTCAAAAAATGGAAACAACGTTTTTTAGTATGTATGTCCTACAGTCTCAATAAAAGGTAAAATTAATTTTTATATCTCTAATAAAGATGAATTTTTTAAAATATGTATATAATTAATATATATTATGTTTATAAAATTAAAAAATTTATATAATTTATGGTACCATGATCAATGTATATGGACCAAGACTGCTAAATAGAAACATTCTTGGAAAATGAAGTATTTATCACCCAAAATAATGATTTTAAAAAGCAATTATTAATAAATGATTGATAAGATATTATAAATAAATCATTAATGGTATTATATATATGAATATAATTATTAAAGAAATGTATAATAAATCCATATTTGGTTTTAATGTATGTTGGGAAGGGAAAGACTTACTTTTAGAGTTTATTTCACAATCTCATCATTATTCGAGATTTCATATAGAGAAAATTTCTCATCCTTGTAAATGTTTCTGATTTTTTTTATAAAAAATGGTTTCATACTATTCTAATAAAAAATTTAACATCTTTTTTAGCCATGTTATATGTCTTGAAAAAAAGTTTGAAAGAAATATCTTTTTCCTGTTCCAAATGTGGTACTTTGTGACATTTCCAACACAAATAATGATGGAATGTTTTTTATCTTATATGACTTGAGAAAATTTTACCACCATTATGAAGAATCAATTATTTGATGCTTCATTTATAATTTTAGAAGTTTATATTCATAAAACAATTTCCTTTAAAAGTGTTCATATTTTTAAAAATGTTTTTTTAAATGGAATGATAATTTTCCTCAATAATTATTAGAAGCGATATTTCAAAATAATTTTCCATCTATGATGACATAATATGATGTTATTTTGGATTTAATAAGGGTATCACTTTGGATATCACATTTATTATTTCTTGAGATTGTATAATATTATGGTCAAAAGATAAAAAGTTTACGAACCACATTTCATTTCCACGGGATTGGCTACAGTGAATTGTTCAAGAAACCCTTTTCTTTTATTAAGTTGTAATAGAATTAATTATTTTTTAACTATGGAACACATATGTATGGGTCTAGTTATTTTATTTATGGTACCTATATCTCCCTCTAATTAATTGGGTAATGTATTATATCTCAAGATATAGTTATTGGAAACTCGTTGAAGTGTTTAATTCATTATTGGATACAAGATGATGTGCTTTACCTATAATGAGAATTAAGTCTAGGATCTTGATCCAAAATGGGAAACATGTGTCGATTCCCGATTTTTTCTTTATAGTTTTCCTTGTATTATGAAATGGTTTTTATATTTAGGATAGGGCTGCACACATTTATGACAGGATCTTATGGATCATTATTTCCAAATGGTGGATTGTCATTATTATGCTTATTTCCTTTACAAATTTTAATGTTTTCATCCATATATCATATTTAAGATATCAATCAGATTGGGTATGAACTCAATAAATTATTGTCAATATATCATTAACATAATCTTATATTATTCTATTATATGATCATAAATTAATATCTCATATATTTACTCTTATTGAGTATTTAAGGTCATACTTATTTATGTTTTATTTTCCTAGGATATGAATAATCGTTTTAATAGTGTATGCCTATAAAGAGTACCATGAGGGGAGATCTTTATGAAAGATGTTGAATATATTTCAAAATATAAGAATATTTTATATCTAATATCCTATGATAGTAAACTTATATTATCAAGAAGTTTATTTTTTGTAAAATGTATTGAATATTCATATATTAAGATATATTATTTACATATGAAAATACTTGGCCATTATATTTCATATTAGAGAAATGATTACTCAATCATTGGTAATTAGTGTTATAAAACATTGGTGAAATCCCGAGTGATATGTCTATGTGTATAATTACATTATAATTTTTTTACGAAAGATATTTTGTAATTTTATGATTGACTATTTTCCTTCATTGATACTAAAATTGTATGTGGCTTTTAAATATTTATACATAAAGAAAACCACCCCGAAATAGGCATGTTTTTATACACTTAGTCATCTCTTGATAGGAAAAATGGCCTTACTGCACAATAGGTTTCACAAAATTGAGGGATATTCATTTAATTAATCTATATTATCATGGTAAACTATTATGAGGTGTTCGAATATATGATAATCATGAATGACCTAGGATAAATCTATGGTTCTATAGATTGAAAAGATGTTTTAATGTTTTATAAATCTAATAAATGATTATATTGTTTCCCATCATGATTATGGATTCTCACACAATGATTTTGGATTCAGATAATTGATGGAACCATGATTATTCTTGTTGATGGTGAATTTGATTGAAAATGGAATAATTTTAATTTAAATAAACCCAATGAAATTACTGATGGAAGGAGAAACTTTATTATTATTCCAAATTTGAATTATAATAATATGATAAAAAATAAACTTCTTTGAGTATTCAGAAAAATATTATAAGATTAAAATAGTGTTTTATGACGACCATATATGAAATAATGTTCACTTTTCATCATGTTAATAATGTTGGAAAAACATAGACGATAATACCTCAAAGGTATATAAATATTTCATGAGTTTGGAAAAGTAGTAAACTAATAATGTACTTTCCCATGAAATGTGAATGGTTTTGATAACATGACGGATTAGAATAGTGGTTTCAATAAGGCATGATCGATAATTATATTTTTCTTAATGTGGAATATATTGGAATAATGAAAATAAATTTCCTATGGGGAATTCATGACAAAAGGATCAACAAATTTTTAATAGTAGTTTTATTTCTCTTAATGATAGATATAATATTAATGACATATTAATGGAATTAATTATTATGGAGTAATATGTAAAATATTGGTTAACGGATTATTAATGAAATGAAATGATTAAAATGATTAATTTATTAATAAAAAACAAAATGATTAATTGTTAACGTGTAGCTGGATTAAATGACATATCTCTTCCAACCATAGCAAGATAGTAGAAAAATACATCAATATGGATATGTATATTCTCTTTCAAATGGAACCAAATTGAGAGATAAGGGGATCTCTATATAAAATACGAAACCATGAAAAATGTTCCATTAGTTCCAGAAGTCAATCGTTGATGCCCATCATCTCGCACGTCTATCCAACAAAAATCATCCAAGTCAAGACAGACCTCCCCAGTGTGTCAGATAGTCCATGGGGAATAATCTATAGATATAGGACCCATTTTCTAGCACAACAGTAGGGTTCTACTCAGTAGATTTCAAGAGGACCCATGCCTGATCGCATTGAAAGGGTATCACTCTAATAGATGTGGTCCCATGACATATCTATGCTAGTGGGTGCCACTCAAGAGTTGATAGAGGACCCATTACTAGCCTAGGTGCAGGGTGTTGCTCTATATGTTTATACATGACCCATTCACACCCTATATGGAGGGTTCCACTCTAGTAATCGATGACCCATTTCCTCTTTATAGGTGGGTTCCACTCAAATATCATATAGATGACCCAGTATCTATCTATATAGAAGTGTGCCACTCTAATGGCCAGTTGAGGACTAAATCCATATACATCAAAAGAGAGACACTTGAAGATTAGATAGTGGACAGAAGACCCTACCGACATGATGGTGCCTCTTTATAAATAGAAGGAAGTCCCATTCCATTTCCCAGTATGAGAATGCCACTCTATATGCCTCTGGTGATTGTTCATGACCACTTCCATCATTTAGCATCCCTTAAATAATTTTTATACACAAAAAATCTCTCATAGTATCTCAACATCCACTACAGAGTCCACCATCATGTTTTAAATGGAAAACCTCATGCACTAAAATCGTTGTCAAGACAATACAAATTTGAGAGGTGAAAGATTATAAAAAAGGATTCAAGGGGTGAAAAATGTGTGAGGGGATAAACAAAACATTTAGTCCCACTCTATCCCATTTTGTGTCCCTTCTAGTACACAGATCACATCACAGATAACCATACATAGCCTCTGGAGGGTCTATATTGAAGGTATGATACATCAAGGGTCCTTCATGTGATATTTGTCCATATTTGTGTACTTTTACTATGTTTGTATACTTCGTCAGTTGGTGCGTCCTTCTAAATATCGTTCCACTAATGTCTCTAGTCGTGTATATGTACAACAAAACATGGAGTGTTCTTAGTCTTTCCCATGCACATTTACTCAAAGAATACACTTTGAGCCACTCGAACTCGGTGACAAGGTGTGTGGGGTTCCCAAATGGTTTATGATACTTATAATTACACTAACCCCAAGTCAACCTAACAAAAAACCAACACATTATGTGTTCCTTAGACTATACAATGTTTCATCACATTTTCCAAGAAAACAATATCTCTTCATACTAGTCATTATTTGGGGTTTCCACTTTTATATTGCCTCATATTCACATGAATGAGGTGTATCTATCTTTATACTATTATTTTTGAACCTAAGGTGGTTAGAAATTAGTTCCCCTTCAGATCGTTTACATATTTTCACCTCGCACGTATATGGTTATTCGTCCATTGATTATTTGGATTTATATTTTCAAAATGATATCCAGAAACAAACAATACAACTGAATCAAACACCGATTCTTTTATTCATCCCTCACACTATAATCCATCATGAATCTAAGGGTCCGATAAAGCTTGGTCATGCTATGAAATATCAAAATGATACCCCATAATTTGATCGATGAATAACATGAAGAATGTTTTGGATAAAGGAATGAAAACAAAGGTTTAACAACAATTGACAAAATATTCTTGGAAAACAAATATAATTTAGATATCTGAATATGGAAAATAATTGAATAACATATGTAATTGAATAATAAAGGGCATGAAAGTTTCCACAATTGGTACAGATAAATGAATGGGACTGATAATGGTAAAAATTTTAACGAAATAATGTATAATCTACAAATTATGGGTCCTAAATGGATATTTTATCATTTTTCATCAAATGAAATTCTGGAAAATTATTGAGAGGAGTCATTACATTCATTGAATATTTATTTTCCAACAATCTAGTGTTCCATTGTCATATGAATTCAATTCACCAGTGGAATGTGGAATAATGAATCTCATTTATCACATGTTTTTTTGCAGATTACCCTAGGGAATTTTCATTTGAGCTCGTTTAAATAAAAAATAAATTAAATTATTTAATTATAAATAAATAAATCTAATTATTTAGTTTAACTGAATTAAAAAACCAATGGGCATGACATATGAACACCGCATGATGCCCTATTTTAGGTTTCGCCTACGGTAAATGTCACATTCTTGATTCAAACTTGTTTTTTAGTTCATGTTCCGAGATTTCATTTAATATTTATGACATTATCTTTAAGAACCTAAGTCTGCGTAAAATAAAATATGTTTAAATTTTAATAAAAATAATTTTGGTAACACAAGGACTTAGAATCACACACCCACTCTATTACAAACTCTTAATATATATATATATATAAGTCTTACAAGGAAAAAATGGGTCTCTACATCAGTCCCTCCTTCAAACTTTTCATCCATGAAAAGAAAAAAACTACAAAAAAAACTCAAGATACTGATCCCACATCTGTCACACCAACTCCAAGGAGCTATCCTACATGCTCCAATTCTATTACATCACATGAACCAAGGGGATTTTCTACCCATGCAGGATCCACTCCGGTCGATACTCAATTTACCCTATGTGTTTCACTAAATTTTTTTTACCCTTGATGTATAGCTTATCTGAGTCAATGTGATGCCCATGGGCATTCAAGTACCTCCTTAACTATGAAATATAGAAGACATAAGGTACCTTCTTTAATTATGGGGTTTATATAGGTAGTAAGAAAACTCTCTAAACCTCTTCACGTTCTTGATTAGCTCGATGAACATTTGGGTTAACTTTTCTCCCCAGCTGAACTTTGCAATACTTATCATGGAGAGACTCTCTAGAAAATGTTTTCTCTCTACTCAAAATCCAAGGTCCTATGATGTTGTCTTGCAAAAGACTTCTACATGATATGATATAACCTCATCTTCTCACTGATGACCATTTCCTCTTATTTCATCACATTCACCAAAAACATCACCCATAAGAAATTCATTTCTGATCAATATCTTGCATTGGGGTGAAATCTAGGGTATCTCATATAGTCCATCAAAGGATTTCATGCCTATAATATAGTAGTATCTATTGTTTTATGCATAAAATACCAAGGGAATGTGATACTCCCAGCTCTAACAAATGGAAAACTAACAATCCATCAACACATCCCCCAATAGATTGATAGTGCACTTGGTATTCCCATATTTATGGGGTGAAAATCTATAATCATCCTCATATGTGTCCTAAATTCATTCTACATGTCTCTATACAACCATGATGTAAACTACACATCACAATCCTAGAAAATATTTAAGGGAATCACATAAAGGATTATAATCTCATTTATGTACATATTCCTAAAACAATCCATTTAAATATGATCCCTGCCAAAAAAAGTGTTCAAAATACTTGAGTTTGTCAACTATCACAAAGATGATGTCATGGACCTTCACTGCCCATGTAATCAATGTCACAATGTCCCTGTATATTTCGTTGTACATCCACTCCTGTATCTTAATGGGCTGCAACAATCGTATCAGAACCTGGTGTTAAAACTTTACCTGATGATATGTGAGGCAACTAGAGAAGAACTAATCCATGATTCCTCTAATGTTGGGCCACCAAAAACTACAACTGATGGTCTAATTACCTATTTATGAAACCTAAATATGAATTAAATGTGTGGATATCCATTATCACCTCCCCTTACATTGTGACTAGGACCATCGTCCATCGCTAGAAATGTATTACGTGATTACCTCATTTATAATATCCAAAATTTTAATACCTTGTGGATATCTGGTGACATGAGACCTCAAAGAAGATGTATCCTAGATGTGATTCTCTCGCACATATTATGATCATATTATTCAACACCATCGACTAAAGTGAGGATGTACCCTCATGCTTCCCAGAGTTAGCTGTATGAAATCCAACTGCTTAAAAGCATCCTATTCCATGATGTCGTAATAATTCCTACATAGAGAATACTATATGATATTTCCATTCCCTAGAGTATAGACTATCTTTATGTAATAGTACAATAAGAACTCAAACCATCACTGTTATCTATTGTTCAATTCTCTCAACATGAAGACACACCAAAGACATTGATGGTTTGAGTAAACCACAAAACATGGCCCCAAAAGATAATTCATTCACATCCTCAGGGTGAAGACTACCTCTATGAGCTCTAGGTTATGATTCATATAACTCTTCTCATGTGGTCTTAACACACTCAACACACATATGATAACTACATAACACTGCTTCAATTCACAGTTGAGCACATCTCTTGATGCATCGCAATACACTATATACTCCATGTCCTCATCTAGTAGTCTCCCCATATTATCGCTCATCATCCTCATCCTAAACACCGTGAAAGACTTATGACACTTCTCAGTCAATGAAAAAGGCTTCTAATTCCATGTTAGGGTTGTCAATGGGCATGTAATCCAGTATAAGTCTTCCAAAAACCTTTTATAATACCCCCCTAAGTCATGAAAACAAAACACCTATGAAATTCTCTTGGGTGGATCCCAAGAAATAAATCCATGAATATTGATTGCTTCGAACAAAAAACCATTCCACAAAATTACATTCTTTGTAATGTGAACCTCATTAATCTAAAATTGGAACTTAGAGATATTTCTATAAAGATATTTCTCCCAAAATAAATCTAGGACCATCTTTAGTTTTACTTTCATTCCCCACCTATGATATAGAATATATTAGTATATCATCAATTAAGACAACCATAAATTGATCTATGTACTGGAAGAGTACCCAATTCCTAAAATCCATAAACTTGGAGGGAGAATTCATCACATCCATGGGAATCGCCTGGAACTAATAGTGTGTATAATGACATTAGATTTGGAGATTGAGAATATCAGGCTCACGAACACTCAAGCGATGGAAACTAAACTCGAGATCGATCTTTGAAAACCATATCATACCACAAAACCAACCAAACTGGTCATAAATCATCGAAAGGGGTAATTTTTATTTTTAGGGACCGATTCAAGTGAAGATAATATATGAATATATGAAATATCTCATCTGATTTTTTCATGAACATTATTGGAGATTTCTAGGGGACACACTTGGCCTGATAAAACCCTTCTCTCAAATTACCTCCAAATGAAACTGCATTTCCCAGATCTTAGAAGGGTCCATCTAATATGCTATAGAAGATATAATAGCATTTTTTGGATGAATGTATACATGAAACTCTATCTCTAACCTCAGCGGTATTCCCAGAACACCCTCAAGGAGTATGTCCTTAAATTCATCTATGACTGATGGAATTCAAATTTCTGAAGTTCTTACTACACCAAGGGACATACTCACCAACTAATGGGTGATTGGATGCACCAGCCTAGTTATAGGACCCACCAATCCATCCATGAGATCTCTCTCATTCTTAAAGGTGAATCTCATCCCATTAGTGTGAAGGGATCTGAATTGGCTGGGATGAATGTCAATCTAGGATCATAAAATGGAAATGTAATCCATACCCATGATGAAATCACAAGGTTTCATAATGTTTCCCATAATTTCCCACATGAAACACTTTTAACCAATAAAGATATCACACTACCAACATATAAAAGATATAGAATAATTAATATCCATAGGAACTGAAAGACAATGTTATTTGGGTAGTGCCTCAACTGAGAGCTCTAGCTCTAGAAACATCACTATAGATATGAAGGAATGACTCTCACCTATGTCCACAAATGCTATGAGAGGAGTATAATAAACATAGATCATTCCTCTGATCATATCATGTGCCATAGGATTATAAGCCTATATTTCATAAATCTATCTATAAACCCAATCTACATATCCATAATTATAATGTCGACAACTTAGTAGTGGTTGTTGAAGGATATCATAATTTCATCCATCACCCACAAATCCTACTTCTTGAGATCCATTTTCTCATCTTATATCTATGTCTCCCTAGGGACCCCTTCCCACTGATGGTTGATTCCCTATCCTGAAGATTCCTCTTTTTTGGTAGGCTATCAACTATCTTTATATTCTCATCTACATGACTAGTCAGGTATTAATGTGCCATGTGACCTAACTGATCATAATAAAGCACCAACACATTATGGCATTCCTTAGTCTTGTATTCTTCCCTTGACCACATGCCCAAGACCAAATGATGGAAGAAATCTAGAACTAAGAACCTATCAACTGGAATCTGTTAGCTGCTGCAGATAACTCAACCCTGTTACACCGACCAGTACCTCCATCCTTCTAGAATCCCTCAGATAAGAATATATCTATCACTAGTTCTCACTCAAACACCCCAACATATGTGGGAATAAAAACCGGAACCACATTGTTATCTATTTCTTTATAGATTCCCCACTCAAACATGTGTTATTGATTATAGCATACCAAGATCATCTCAATGTAGTACATTATAAGATACATGATCCTCATCATGTATGAATCCACTATCATCCATCCCTCTAGTAGATCTAGAAACACCTGAATATGAATAGAGTGTGAAATGGACAGGTAGTACTCCTAATAGAAGGACATCTAGAATTTGATCTGTGAGAGTGTGGGCTCATCTTGAATCTGGGTGAAAAGACTCCACTAGAATGTATATGTTATTTGGAAATTTCTAGATTTTAGAACAACCAAATAATACATCAATTTCCTTATACCCCAAAATATATAGACTGCTAACTCAATCCAATACTGTAATGCCTTGGGATCTGGAATTCCATGGAACCAAATCATCCTATGGTGTTGTCACTCATAGAGTGTGCTATGTTTTTTCACATCCTTAGCTTACTCTACTTGTATGATAGGCATCTTTAAAGGTGGTTATACTACTACATATGCATCCGGAGGAAGGATCTCGATGGATGGATCATGAAACGAGGCATCATTAGTAATTATATCATCTTCATGACCTGGATATTTTATCATAGTTGGGTTTCATTGCAGTGGCATCATGAAAATAAAATCAAGATTTATGATTTTGAGTTTGTCATATATATATATATATGAAAATTTGGAATCTAAATCAAGAAGGAACGTCAATTACCCAATCCTACATGGTACATCTACCATTGATCACTACAACTAATGTATTTGTATACCGACTCAAAAAGTTGATAGTCAGGGTCCTGAATAATGGACACGTCGATCATTCATATTTCCATGAGGTTCCCTAGACTTGGAGTTGCAATCAAGTCACTTTGACAATTTTTCCAAAATTCATAACAAAATACTTTTAAGGGGAGTACACCAAACACTAACCAAGTAGGAATATGATCTAATACCAATATTTCATGACCTTACCCTACCACTTCTCATGGAATAACTACACAAATACCAACTCCATAGGTCAGTGGCTAGTGATAAGAACTAACATGAATATCATTAATGGTATCTCTTTTGCCTAATGTACTGATACACAAACACCAGACCAATATAATAATGATGTGTAGGGGGATAATAATAAAATGATGTAATATATAGAATATAAAACTAGCATAAAAAACTTCTTTGGATTACAATATTTTGACAATGTAAACTGCAATATTTAATGTGGAAAAATAAACACCCAACCAGAAATATTTAACTACATCATAAAAATAAAAAGTAAAATTTTGAGAGAGACAAAATCTAGATCTATAATCGTTGATCACCATACTCAGCCCAATGCACTATGTATCCCTAAGTCCCTTTGGTGTCACCGCCAACCTATCTATCATCTACATAAGAAGGGACATGTGCGTGAAATGCATATAAAGCGGTGAGTATATACATACCCAGTAGGATGCCCCAAAAATTAAATGGGGAAAAGTAAGATACATGATATGAATTGATTATAAATATTAGATATCTCAACTCAATTAAATAATGTATCCTTGTCTGACTATACAATACTCAACAAAAAGTGTAAGTAGACTAAAGGTTGGATTTCTTGTAGCCAAAGAAAAAGAGTAGAAAAATCAATCAAAATGGACACATAAACACATATTTATGTTAATGAAAAAAAATGAGATAGAAGGGGACCTCCATCTCATATCTGTTCCTATAAAAATACTTCCATCAGTTCTAGATTTCCATCACTGATTCCCATCATCTTGTGCATATACAAAGCAGAAAATATCCAAGTCAAGACATACCTCACCAGTTTTATATATAGTCAATGGGAAAACAATATCTTGATAGAGGATTAATTTCCTAGTATAGTAGGAGGGTTCAAATCAGAAATATCTAGAGGAAACATGCCCTATATTGGTAGGAGGGTTCCAATATGATAGATGAGGACCCATGACCTGTCACAATAGGATGGTGCCACTCATTAATCACTAGAGGACCAATGGCCAACCTATCCAGAGTGTTCCACACTTGATGTCTTTAGAGAAAATTTGGATATCCCAGATGGATGATTCTACTCCACCAGTCTAGGACGGAATCCATGTTTCTAAAGGAGGATTCCTCATGAATAGTAGATACGTGACACATTCCCTATTTCAAGAGGATGATGCCACTATAATTATCAGTAAATGACTCATGGATGACCTAGAAGAAAGGATCCAATAAATGAGTTGATAGAGGACCCATCACTATCCTTGTTAAAGTGTGCCACTGTACAGATAAACGGATGACCCATGTCCTATACTAGTCTGAGGATTCTATTGATGAAGCCCCCGGTGATCAAACATGATCACTACCATCATAAAGTGCTTCTTAAATTTTAATCATTCCTATAAGACACCAAATAAAATATAAAAAATTTATATGGATTTCACCACCACATTATACATGAAAAAATACATTGTATAGGATACATATATGAAAAAATTAATGTAAAAACAATAAAGATATAATAGGTTAATGTTTACTAAAAAGGAGTCAAGGGGTGTGCGATGTGTGAGAGGACCCACATAGAATGTTTCCCCACTCCATCGCTTATCCATGTACATATATTTATATGTATATCTACCAAGTAACCATACATGGAATGTAAAGGGTCTATATGGTTTGTCCAGGCCATCTTCGGCCCTTCCCATTCTATTAGTCCAAATTTGTGTACTTTACATATGGCTGTGTACTTGGGAACATGGCATGCCTTTCCACACTAGGTTACTCTCATGTCCCTAGTTGTGTCTTTGAACATAGTGTGTTCATGGACATTACTGTGTTTGTGTAATATCGGACTACACATTGATCTACCAAAACAGGGCCCCATGGCATGTGTGGATCCCAAAAGGAATGTGATACATATAATTAAATGAAACACAAGATGTCACAGCTATGTACTTACACAACATGTGTTCTTTGGATTACATGGTCTGTAATATAATTTACATAAAAAACATGATATTGACCCACAAAACTAGATATTTATTTTCCAAATTGAAGCATGCCTTTTATTCACCAAAAAGAAAGAATCTATATTAGCCTAGAAATTTCTAAATATATAGTGTTCTAAACTTGGTTGTGCTTCTGCTCAGTCATATCCCTCATACCTTGCATGTATTCAGTCATTCCACCTTTTCTAATTTGGATTAAGATCATCAAAAATATCACCAACAACTCTCAATCCAACTCACAATACCCATTATTTTTATACATCCCTCACATGGGAATCCATCATGAATATATCTGTTTGATCATACTCTGTTCGACCGAACAATGTCGAACCAGAACCTTTTAGGCCGATCAAAGAATAAAAAAATAATTTTTTCAATAATGACACAAAATTAATGGCTTAAATTTTTTCCAAGCACTCTTTGAAAAAATTACAACTCAAAGTTCTGTGGTTAGAGAAAAATGTATTTATCAGTTTACTTTCAATAAGTGAGAACATAGAAATGTCTAAAATTTTCACATATCAAAGAAATGGATTGACTATTCTCAACAATTTCATTAAATGAGGTAGATTAAAAAAGTGAATAGTCCTACTAGAATATTGTATTGATTTTCATCGAATATTTTTCTCTCCATTGATTTAGAAGAGTCATTATATTTTTTGTATCTTCATCTGCCCTGATTCAGAGTTATGTAATCGTCTTAATTTAACTCGCCAACAAAAGGAGGAAGAATATATATCTATTAACTATGTATTTTTGTAGATAACCATATAGAATTTCTGTAGCACGGAATTTATAGGAAAATAAAAATTTATTTAGTGAAATTAAATAATAAACTGAATTATATATTTCAACTAGATTCACCCTCCTATGGATGTGATATCTAAACACCCAGCACATACATATTTTTGGTCAAACCTAGGTTAAACATAATGTTTTAGACATAACCATGGTTTTAGATTTAGGATCAAGGATTACATATAAGATTTATTTTATTTTCTTTAAGAATATTATTTTGTGTAATATGAAATATATTTAGTAATTTAATAAAATTAATTTTGGGCACACTCGGCCTTAGGATCACACGTTGTCTCAGCACCTGGATCTGAAAATACATATAGAAATATTCTAAATTATTAAATGGTAAAAAATGGGTATCTACATCACAATTCTTCTTTTATTATTTACATTTAAATTTTATCTCCTTATGGAAAAATTTGAATTGTTTGATGGTCACATTTCAATGAAATTGACTTATAAATTATTTAAACTAGTGGAAGTGAAAACATCTCACTCTCTTAGTTTTATATATCATTTTTGTATTCACATAGGAAAAAATTTATTTATCGATGAATGATAATAGTAATTTTGGTCCTTATTAAATTATATTTTGGATAATAATTTATGATTAATTTTTATTTATTAAATAAATATATTAAATTATAATGCAATGCTAATTCAATAATTATTCTATTAATTGAAAAATAAAATTAATGATACTAAAAACATTAAAAGTATTAAAATTTTAGATAATTATCAAAATACATGAATTTTATAGATAAAAATGACATTTTGGGGATATGACAAAATAATTTGATCGAATTATATGTGTTTTTTGGATGTTTTTAGAGTCAATGTAATGAATAGAGTAAAAATTGATAATAATAATATTTCATGAAAATAGTATTTTACTAAATTATTTAAGACTCATGAAACTATTTAATAATGTAAAAGGTAATAATGAATCATTTAAAACTTCATACATTATCTATTTATGGGTTAATAGTTAACATAAATGTGAAATTATAATCTTTTAAGAGAAGAAAATATTTAATCAAATTTAATGATAGTATATTATAATTAAGGGATTAAATCAAAATATAATGTTTGAAATAGGATTCAAACTAGTCCAAATATTAATGGTTGATAAAATTTCAACCATAGAGTACCAAATAATTGAATTCATGACCATTTTGAAGTAATTTTATCTAGAATAATCTTATTATTTTTTATGTTTTTATGAAATTCCAAAAGTTCCCGTCAACTAAATGATGAAATGGAACCTAATCCCTCAATTAATTACACCACTTTGAGCCTTATATATCAACCAAAATATAAAAAAAATTATCCACTTACCTGTCTTCATTATATAGGTTTTATAGTTCATAAAATTCCTAAAATAATACCCTTTCGATGATATCTAATGGATTCGTTTCAAAGGAGAGGTATCTGCCCTAACTAGTCACCTTTTTTATAATATTCTTCTCCTCTTAAAAATATATAATTGTTTTCATAAAATAATAAATTTAATTTCATAAATATTATGAAATTTTATTATTATTATGAAAACAATAGTATACACACTCTTAACCATCATATAATAAGTGACTGTATTGCTCGGGTATACATATAGTTTACTTACTCCACATAGATATACATTTCATTTTTCATCACCATAATTTTTGGATGAAAATTATAATGGGTATAATGTTTATGTAGGTTATTTATGAAATAATTATAGTTCTATAATGATAATATTATTTCAAAATTGCAATGATCCAATCATTTTGGAAATGAGGATGTTGTTCGTGTGTCCATGTGAACTACATCCGCTATGATGCGATGAGATAAAATTTCATTTATATTTTAAATTGATAGTAATAATGATGAATTTGATGAATATATATAGTATATTTGATTTAATAATCATTGTTTAGTGTATAATTATTATTTACCTTTATTTATCTATTATACTATAAAAATGGAAACAACTTCCATTCATATGTAAAACTTACAATCTCCATCAACATTGTAATTAATGTGTATATATATAATTTTTATATATGATTTAAAATATGTATATAATCAATTTATATAATTTTTATAAAATAATTTAGATTTATGAAATGATAGGACCATGATTAAGGTATAAGGAATTGGAATGAAGAACCAAAATATGCTTGGAAGACAAAGTAGTTATCACCAAAAATAAATATGTTAATAAACACTTATTAATAAAAGGGTAATATGATGTCATAAATAAATAACACATAGTATTATATATATGAATATGGTAATATAATATATTTATAATAATCTTATATTTATTATACATGATTTTTTACTGTTAATAAGAAAATAGAGATATTTGGTAATGGTTAATTTCACAAACTCTTCATTATTAGGGATTTTTACAGTTCTGTTATGGAATATTTATCTTATATGTACATGTATTGTAAATGTTTTTTCCAAAATATTTTTAATATCCTTATAAAATAGTATAAAATATTTTCACCCTTGATTTTATTTTCATAAAATTGTTTGAATGGAATATTTTTCTAATTTTCCCAAGAGGTAATTTTTTTATTTCATAGGAAAAAACGAGGGAATGTTTTTCGAATTAAATGTAATAAGCCGATTTTTAATCCTTAATGACATCTCAATGTTTTAAAGCATACTTCACAACTTAAAAGTTCATTTTGGAACAAAATATTTTCATTTATAAGTTTTCAATTTCTAAAAAAGTGAATTGATTTTAATATATAAATTTAATTTTCCAAAAAACATTATGCCATGTGATCTCTCATAATCATTTTCTTTAAATGATGACATCATTTGATGATACATAAGCTTTAATGGGGATATAATAAAAGTTCTTAATACTTATAATTTACTATTATGGTTTATTTTTATGATTAATATATAACATTTTTATGAAACCAATTTCTTTTCCGTGGGATATGATGTGATTAAATGTTAATGAAACTCATTTATTTCTTGTGTTTTTCTATGATGAATGATTTTTTATACTGTGGAATACATATGAATTATTTTCTTTGAGTGATAGGTGAGACTTATTCCTCTATCCAATTCATAGTGTAATGTATTATATATCATGATATAGTTATGGGAAACAGTTCAAAGTGCTTGATACATATTCAGAAAAAATCCAATGTGCTTGTGTAAGAACCCAAGTCTTCTTTTCAGGTATGTTTTCCTTTTTCTGGTGTTATTAAAGAAAAATATGAATTTCGGAAAATTTCTTAAGTACACACCATGTACTTTACAAGTACACATCGTGTACTCAATTACTGTGGATAGTCGTGTGATGGTCGTGAAATGGTCTTGCACATAGCCGTGTGTGGTGACCTGGATACCGCCTAATGTGGGGGTCGTTAAGGGAAAGTTCATGTCGTGTACTTCTAAAGTACACACCATGTACTTTCTTTTATATTCATTAAATAGAACGGGGTCAGGTATAATGTAAAAAACACTCTCTTTCTTGACATGTTTCACTCAAGGGTGTCATACGACCTGCAATCTTTCTCCGAGCCCCTAATCGATCATCTGTTCTCTGAATCGATGGCTGTCAATTGCATTGGGATCACCTCAGTAACTCTTCCTTATACTAGATCTTTGTTTCCTGATTATTCCTCTTTCCAAAGTTATTTTTCATTGAACATTTTAGACGTTTTTGTATATCTAGGGTGTTCTAGGGTGATTCAAGGCCGGAGCCTAAAGTATAATGATCCCCCCACACCGAGGTAGGTGGTTTGTGCCTTTCCGTAGATAGTCTCAGAATTTTATATGAAAAAGTGCCCAATACCCTTGATCAAGGGATTGCGTGTTTATGGTTTTAGACATTTTAACTTCCTTTTATGCTTGTAAGCATGAGTAGAGGTCAATTGAATGTGAATAGGGTTAATTTCTATGCTTTGGAAGTCTTTGTCCAAGCATGTTTTTATGACCGTTTTGTCTTTCTTTGCCTCTTAGGTTGCCTTGTTTGTTTCCCATGCCTAGTATTATAGGATAGAGTGTTTACTATATAATTTTTTGTTGTGCTGTAGAATATTTAGCCAAGTAGTTCATTAGGTTTACTTTGGATGCTACGTATTGTTGTTCTCGTTTGACTTACTTAGGGCCATGTGAAGTTGGTGTAGTGGACCATAGGGAGAATGGACATGGGGGCTTCTCCAGAGGGTCTATTTTTATTATTACGATGTGAGACCATAGAGGTAATTGATATAAGTGCTTTCTTAGAGTGTATGTAGTTCCTCAACGTGGGCCAAAGGGGTAATGAGATGTAAGTGCTTCCCTAGAGTTCAATTTAGTTACCGATATGAGACTATAAGGTCAATTGAAGGTTAGTGCTTCCTCAGAGATTCTATGTTAAAGCTAAACTAGAGAGGTTAGAATTTGTGTACTTCCAAGAGGGTTTCTTGCGTTTTCTAGGAAGGACCCAAGGTGATTAGGCTATGAGTACATCCCAGAGGGTTACCTATTTTTGATTATCTGCTTACTTGATATGTGGTGTTTGAATGATTTGAAACTATAGTACTGTTTAATTTTGTGTACTTCCTTGTTTATTGTTTTTTTCATATTTCTTGACATATATAATCACTGGAAGTTAGGCACATATCTCTTGGTGGTTGGATACTAGGATTTTGTCTCACACCTTTTTTAGGTCATGCTTTTGGACCCAAACATATTATATTGTTGCAGGTATAGACAAGAGAAAATTCCCTTCTGCTTCAGGTACCAGACGACTTTAGAGTTGGAGAGAATGGGACTAAGCTGAGGCTCATGATGATGAGGATTTATTTACTATTTTAATTCATACTTTGGTTTGGTAAATTATTTTAGCATTTTTATGTGTTTGGATACTTTCCAAGACATTAGTATCATGTTTCTTTATATATGTGCTTCAACTGTTTATTACAGTCATTCTTCCACTATTTACTATTGTATGCCATTATTATTACTTCCTTTATTGTTATCTATTTCTATTCCACTATGTTACTCTTACAATTAGGGAACAGTTTCTCCACTATCACACCCAAGTCCCAAACTGCTAATCAGCATCCTCTGGAATTAGGGTAAATGTTCTTGAAGCCATATGACCAACCAGGTATGGGGCGCCTCTGGGTGGCTTCTAGAACTAGGACATTAAAAACTGGTATCAGATGTGTTTGTTTCTTATTGACATACTATTTGGAGCATATAGTCAGGGATATGACGGAAATAGGTACCTTGTAATAAGTTGTTCCTAAGAATAGCTAACCCGTGTAGAAGGAAAAGCCAATTTACCTTATTGAAATTTTTCTAGTTTTGAAATTATTACAGTTGATATGATTTCACCATTAGGTGATTCAATTGTTTTGTGCTATTATTGTTGATATTATTGAGGTTATATTTCTATTTCAATCCGATGAGATGCGGGTATTCCATCTCATTCATCTTATATGCACTTATTGAAAATCACATGTCATGCATTAGGGCCATGCCATTTCAGGTGCATTAGCGATTGCATGTCATTGTGATAGATGTGGTGCCAGATATTCATGTTGTTGTTATAGATGAATTGATAAAGAATCTGTTGTTTGATAGGGTATTGTTTTGGTGAAATGTTTTGTTTGAATAAACGCCGATATTTGGTTATTGATGTGTTTTGGGCCCTCGTGGATCAAAATTTGGTGTATACATTCCTTGTCTTTCTTGTATATGACATGTAAGAGATGCCATGATTTTATTATCAGGGAGTATGGTGCCTAATAGATCATAATTTTGCACTTTAATGTTTGTTTTAGTGTTTTATGGGCTTCCAGAGTAGTTTATATAGCTTACTGTCCAGAAAAACATAGAATACACATTGTGTAGTGTTGAATACACACCATGTGTTCTTCTGTTTGGGAAGAAATTGTTTTTTTAAGTACACTCCATGTACTCTATGTACATTCCGTGTATTCTCTAACTATGTCGTTGGACATGTGGGCAGAGACACTGGGTTGGGAAAATTTTGGTGGGACACACCATGTACCAGACACAAACACCATCTATTTAGGCCATGTGTTTTCCCATGTGACTAACAACACGGATGGATAAAAAATTAGTAAATCTGCATTGTGTTAGTCTTGAACACGCTGTGTAGTGTAATACTTGAAATCCGGCCATGTAACTAACAACACAGGTTGGTGGAAAACCTTTAGTACACGCTGTGTTCATCAGGAACATGCCATGTAGTGTGAGTCATGTATCTGGCCATGTCACTAACAACATGGTTCGGTAAAGCTCTTCTAGTACACATCGGGTCTAGCACAAACATGTCGTTTAATGTTGTTCTAGGATAACTATGTAGCTTAGTCATGTAGAAGGAATCAGGAAGGGGAAGAGGATTCATAAACACACTGTGTGTTATGACAACACACGGTTTGTTTAGGGTGTTACACGACCAGTTTTGGCATAATTACACACCCATGTGAAAGGCTTAAGGGAACATGTCATGTAGTTAATGATACACACCGTCTATCCATCTTTTGTAAAACATGAATGATTTCTTTCTCTTATCCCCATATTACAATTATAGTATTCAATCCTTGATAATATTAACCAAAGGTGTGAATTTGACCTTGTAGAGTCATGCCACTGAGAAATCCTCCAGTTGTACGCCAGTTGTAAGGTGGTTGTTAGACACCTGGCATGGATGATTAGGGAATTCCATAGGATCCTCCAGTTATTCCAGTATTGGCACCAACCGTCATTCTAGACACAGGTGCATATGCATAGTTCTGAGAGGGCTTCATGAGGTTCATGCAGACCTTCCAGGGAGTACCGCATCTTGCCCCTTATATGGTATAGCTAAAGTGGGTTTTCCAGCAACAATATCCACCAACCTTCACCAGGGAAGGAGGACCCCTAGTAGTAGAGTCATGGATGGATGTCATTTTGTCTATCTTCGATCATCTAGAGCACCTCCAGATATGAGGGTGAAGTTCGCTACTTACATGCTACGAAATTCCACCCAGAGATGGTGGGATGTGATCTCATAGGCAGGATGCCAGCAGGTCATGTCTTGGGATGAGTTACAGCATGCCTTCAATTACAAATTCTATCCGAAGACTTTGAGGATCGATCGAGTTTGAGATTTCATGAGTCTAGAGGAGGGTACTCTTTCGGTTATGGAGTATTCTTCTCTCTTCACAGAGTGGCAGTGCTTTACGCCCATCCTAGGAGGTGATGAGTTATTCCTAGAAAGGAATTTTGAGGATGGTCTAGGGAACGACATCTGATAATGGGTGAACATCTTAATTTTTACTTCCAACACTTTGATAGTCAACTATGAGCTTATCAGGGAGCACAATTTGAGTGATTATGCAGTTGTAAGCCAAGTCGGTTTGACAGATAATGATATTATCCCTCCATCTGACAGTAGGAAGTGCCATAGGGGGTCATCACAGGGTGATAAAAGTAGGAGAGACACATTTTCTGGTAGCTAGGTGGTGTGATACCAGTGCGGGATGAGCGGGAATATGATTCCACATTTCCCAAGAGACCTAGTGGAGTGTCGATCCTGTGGAGAGATGGGCCATCTTCAGGGCTTCATTCAATGTTTCACAGCAGTATATGGTGACAAGGGTTATTCTATGACTCCTCTTTCAGAAGAAAAACCACTAGTTTCTCATCAATCTAGGAACTGGATTTATTCTGGTCATACATGCAAAGGTGGATGTTGCATCCATGGTATTAAATTTCCAGGTTTTTAGAGACAATAAGTGGGATTAGCTCAGAGTGATCAGGTAGGGTCATAGGGCCATAATACAGGAAAAACAATTTTAGTGGAGTAGACCCACCAAGAAGAGGATCCCAGACCCTCTATAGTTCGAGGTACCATCCTAGTTTCCTTAGTTTTAGCTTATGATCTTTTCGATACAGGGGATTCCCATAGCTTTATATCTGTTGTTGTTTTGGAGACCTTGGGATCTGTATCTTTTCATATACCGATATCTTGATGTTTAACACTTCATGGGGGATAATAATGGATAGGGCATGTCAGTCTACGGAGTTCCCTATTTAGGTTTGTGGGTGTCACTTCTAAGGGGATATCTATGTCCTATAGATAATAGGCTATGATTTCATTCTCAGAATGTATTGGTTAGTTCCCTTCTAGGCTATTGTCAACTGCTATTGTTGTAGGGTGAGTTTCACATCACAAGAAGGTAGATTGTATCTTTAAAATGGGGAATGGGATATCCATTTCAGCAGAGTGGGACCTGAGTATCATGGGTTGGGAGGATTTACAGTCCATATTACATGTCTATATATGGATGACCAGAGGAATTCATAGATGGACTTTCCTCCAGTGGTGTATTGTTTCAGAGATGTATTCCCAGAGGAATTTTCATGTTTTCCTCAAGAGTGAGAAGTAGACTTTTTTTCAAGCTCATTCTAGGAGTGGAACCGGTGTTCATTCCTCCTTATAGGATGGCTAAACCAGAGTTATAAGATCTCAAGAATCAGTTGGAGGAGTTGAAGAAAAAGGGTTTTATATGTCCTCGTACTTCTCCTTGGGGTCCGTCTATCTAGTTTGCGAAGAAAGCAGATGGTACCCTCCGACATTGTGCAGATTATCCAAAGTTGAACCAGTTGACTATCAAGAACCAATATCCCTTGATGAGTATTGATGATCTCTTTGATCAACTTCAAGGAGATCGGGTGTTCTCAAAGATTGACTTCAGATCCAATTATCATTAGTTTCACGTTAGACCATAAGATATATGTCTTATAGCCTTTCAAAGAAAGTATGGTCCATACGAGTATGTAGTAATGCTATTCGGTCTCATGAACACAGCTGAATTTTTCATTGTAATGATGAACCGAGTGTTCGATCGATACTTTGATTATTTCATGGTAGCCTTCATGGATGATATCTTGGCGAGCCACAAATATTGATATCATATTGAATACACATAGGGAGTATCAGTTTTATGAAATGCACTCAAAATGAAACTTTTTTATGTAACAAATTCATTTATTGGGTCATGTTATCTCAGAGACATGAGTATCAGTAGACCCAGAGAAAATTATAGTAGTAGTTTCTTGGAAGAATCTGAAGAATTTCTTTGAGGTTTGGAGTTTTCTAGGGCTGGATGGATACTACAGATGTTTCATACAGAACTTTTAAAGCTTATCAAGGCCACTGAAGGGCCTTACTAAGAAGGGTGCAATGTTCTTGGGGTCAGATTCTTGTGAGTCAGCCTTTAAGAAGCTAAAAGGGTGGTTGAATTCAGCACCAATACTAGTTTTTCCATAACTGAGAAAAATCTATATCATATACTGTGATGCATCAGGTATCAGGTTGGGAGTAGTTCTTATGTAGGGAAAAGGGGTTGTTGTGTATGGGTCCTAGAAATTAATGCCACATGAGAGTAACTAAATGACACACAATCCCGAGCTAGATGTAGCTGTTCATTCTTTACGTTGTTTGAGACACTACCTTTTGGGAGATCATTTTTTGGTTTTCTCTAACCACCAATGTCTCAAGTATATCATAACTCAACATGACCTGAATTTGAGACAAGGAAGGTTCAAAGAGTCCCTTCAGTATTTTGACTTTGAGCTTTCCTACACATATGAGAAGGGAAACACAGTGGTTGATACGTTGAGAAGGATGACTCAGGTATAGGTAGTTCAAGAGGCCAACAGTGAGTGGCAGTTTATGTTGGAGTTGGTGGCCAAAAACCAACTACTTTGTACTTTATTCATTAATAAAATCCTTATAACATATTTATTGTTCTTCTTCGTGACAATTCATGTGATAATGTCCTAAGGATAGCTGTCACATCAAAGGGTCATAACAGATCCCTAATATGATGAGAAACCGGAATTTCCATAATAATGTTCTTGAATATATGTTCTATGAATGAATGATTTTATTTGAGGGACACGAATAATATAGGCCATTAGGGGTGAGGACTCATAAAACATTGAGGGACCTTCTCATGGTGTGCGCCCTTGGTAATATCTAAGAGGATATTATGAGAAATAGACCTTCCAGTAGGAAATCCACATGTCAAAGTGTCATTGGATGTTCCTATATGCGGATGTGTGTATTTGTCCCTAGACATTACGATTGTTACTAATGGGTATTACAAATCTCGCACTTAGATGTATTGATGAAATCTGTGAAAACACTCAGTTTGCAGTGATGTTGGATATGTTGGGTGCGTCATGAGTAATACTTCATTAATAGATAATGCGAGAAAGGATTTGTCCCTTGTGTTTCATAACAGAAGTGGATATCTCATGCCCTTTGATGGAATTAATATAGCCTAAATCAATCCATGTCCATGGTATGGAATGAGAAACTTCAATTCCAGAAAGTCAAATAATGAATAATAGGGCACACGGTTTGATGGAACAAGCATGCAACTCGCTTGATTAGAGATATCATGACAAAGAGATTATATTACATGGTAAGCGTTAGTATGAGGTGACATGTCATTGTGGAATTAACTTCTTTCTTTATGGGTGCCTTGGTGTGTTTCTAGACGCTAACCATGGACATTAGGCAGGCTCTAACTAATACCACTGAGAAAGAGGCCTAAAGGGTCACACACAAAGTGTCTCCATGTATCTCAGTTAAATTTTAATTTAACAAGTTAAATAAATATTATTCCCGAAAATGGTTTAATAATTATTTAAGGATTACTGATCACATTTATTTCGACAATAGTTATTCGAGAGAATATATTGTGGATGAAATGATATATATTTATTAGCGAGTAATGTAGTTACATTTATTTGATAAATAAGTAGCCATTAATCAAGGACTAATAAATGTGGTGGAGGAGATAATGAAAAATGGAAAATATAAGTACACACCGTGTATATTAAATATACATGCCATGTAGTTTTGTGGAAAACTAGTACACACTGTGTATTAATGATTACACGACCTTTAGTTTTTATAATCGTGATTTTGGGAAAATAATATCATTTTAATAAATTATATTTATTATAATCAGCGTGGGCGCATGTCAAGGAATTAATCATTCTACATGGGGGTTTTCAATAAGGGTTAATGAAATAAATATAACGCATAACACATTTATTTATTTTCATAACACTATAACCTCAAACCCGATTAAAATTATCCTCACAACCCCAACACTTTTCCATAGATAATCGTTGTGCACAACAATTCTGGATAGTTCTCTCAAGGCCAAAATAATTCCTCCTCCAAGAATGCTCTCAAGATTGAGAGAGATCCACCACCACCAGATCAAGGCGATCAAAGGTGGACATCAAAAGTGGAGGTTCTTTCATGCTAGCACCTGGAGATCCCTTCGGTAATGTCCAGAGATATGTGGAAAACGTGTGGATCACCAATAGAGGAATCCTATACTTGGATTCTATGACATAATGACGGATCCCATCAGATTGTGACCAGAGACATCAATGAAGAAATAATTTCATCAAGGTAATTCTTGTCAATAAATTAAATTAATTATAACCAACATATAATGATTCTGTCTCTATGGTTCTAGGAATCTATTCTTTTGTTTTTTGTTCTTCGTTTTAATCTGAAGATCCGATGTTTTACATCAGGACGGATCTCAAATTGATCATTGTTAAAGCTAAAATTAATGTTCGGAAAACCCACCAACGTGCTTCCACTATGCCCAGAACATATAAGTGGTATCAGAGCGTTCATATCATTGATTATAACTATTTATTTTTTCATTGGTGTTTTACGCATTTAATAATTTAGTTTTTTCAATTCAAGTTAATCGTTCTTAGAAATCTAAATCTCGAGATATGTTCCTCCCCTCTCGTTTCTCGTTCGCCTTATAGAAATGAATTTTTCTTTTATTTTTGATTAAAATAAAATAAAGTAACTCATTTAGAAGTTCCAAATTCTATTGGAAGTATAATACCAGAATACACAGTGTGTATTCGGAAGTACATGTCGTGTAGTCTAGGTTAAATCCATTGACTGATCTACTAAATCAGGCCATGTATTGGATCCTATCTATGTCATTTATGACACCGTGTGTTGACGAGGAACGTGTGGCACACAATTTCTAGATTACACGCCATGTGGTCCAACAGAACACTGTGTGTAGTCCCTTCGGGTTAGGGTTGGACCATATACCCCGTACATGGCTTTCCCTAATAAAAATGTGTAACACATAAACTACACATCATTTCTCCCACTAAAAATTCCATGTACTCCAAAAATTTCCAAAGTACATCAACACACCATGTCCCCATGCATGTACTTAAAATGGATGGTGAACAAAAATTACATGCCATGTAGTCGAAACTACACGTCGTGTACTCATCCAAATTACATAGATTTGTAAAAATTTATTATTATATTATACAAACCCTTGAGACGTGTACCATAGTGCAAGCATAAATCTGAGGCACAACATGTGATAGGTGTTTTATATATATTTGTTTAATTTGACATCTGCTTAATGAATGGAAAGTCACCAGGTTGCCTCCAAGGTACAAGTGACGTACAAGGATAATTTTAAATGAATTTATTTCTTTAAAATTATTATATATGAGAATCTCAAGGAAATTCAGAAAAGGGTTTAAGATAATATGATTGATTAATTAAAGATAATTAGTTGATTCGAGCATGATTTATCTTAAAAATGAATGATTAAGGAATTGAATACTATTTTTATTTATGTGTAAATAACGTTGCATGTATGTATGATCATGAGCTTGACCAAGACCTTTGTATGTGAATGGTTTCTTTTAATTAATTAATTTAAAATAATTTTTTTGGCATGCGAGCCTTCTCCTCAATAATATGTAGGGCATGCGCTCCCAAGGATTATTTTTTGTAAAAATCCCTTTTACCCCTTACCTATGTGTGAGATAAATGAATATGTAATGGATTGACCTCCCAAGCTGGTGGAGGCAGCTCAAGTCAGGATCCATGGTGAAACCAATCCAAGGAGATACAAAGGTGGACATGTGGAAAGCAGTAAACACAAACCCAAAAGGTTCAAGGTGTTTCTCCCCTAGGCCTTGGGTTAGTTTATCAACCTCTAGATAAACTAACCAATAGAAAAATCTCATGATCATACTATTTATTATATTTCTGTCTGTTTCATGGTTTATTTATTGTGGGTGTGTTGTCACAATCGTAAAATTAATGAATTAAATGAGAATGCAAGATGGAACTAAAATAAAACTGGCTTATATGTAAATATTATCTTATAAATGGTTAATCACTTAAGTATATCCTACATAATAATAAAAAGCATGTAATAAAAGATAATAAATTGGAAATTTATGTATAAGGATAAAATCCCTCAAAAACATTTAAGTGGGTATAACCTTCCATAATCTTGGTTAGAATAGAAGCATAGTTCATGGTGATTGAGCAACCATAGTTGGGGTTCTTTCAATTATTGGGGAATTCTAATTCATGATTTTGGGATGACATAACTTGGTTCACATCAAGGGTTGTCTGCCATAGCAGGATTGGTGTGAACAAGAGGAAAAGGTTGAGGAAATCCAAAATAAAAGGATTTCATGATTGGGGAGTCCACTCAACGGATCAAGGAGCTACGAATTAATGTAGTTGGAATTTGAAATGCCTACCTAAAACCCTTAATGTTTCTTGTCCAACCCTTGTTGGGGTAATGAAACGGGAAATATAGATCCTTGCCACTAGAATATTCTGGAAACCAAATATTCTTATGTAAATAATGAGGGTATTGGATTTTGATAAAATAGTGGGAAGCTAATATGTATTAATTTATTTATTTGTCTCAATTTTATAATAACGTACTAAACCTTTGATCATATTAATTTATAGAAAATTCAAGAAAAATGACTACAATCATATCATTGCGAACCATACTCAAGAAGTAAAACATTCTCACCAGCACCAATTCCCAATAGTGCCAAAGGGGTTTACGTGTCATCCTTAGCCGTGAAATGAAATTTTATGTGGTGGAAGAGCCTATTATAGTTGCACCTGGAAAGGATGATAGTGATGAGGATCTATCTCTCTACATAAAACACATGCGTGATTCCAGATATGTCCAGTGTTTTATGCTATCATCCATGTCTAATGAGCTCTTGAAGCAACATGAAAACATTGAAACCTATAGCATGATGTCTCCCCTTAAGGATCTATAGCAATAGAAGGTGATACAGGAGAGATATGAGATCTCCAACACTTTGTTTGAAACTAATCTTGGAGAGTATGTGCCAGCTGGGCCTCTTGTAGTCAAGCTTATTGGCTACATTGAATACCGGGACATCTTAGGGATTATGTTCCTGGATGAGTTGCATACAGATCTCATCTTATCATCACTATCAAGACCTTCTCTAGATTAATTGTCAATTAAAACATGAGAAACAATGAGAACAGTCTATTGGAACTTCTGACCATAATTCTCCAGGTAAATAAGGACATGGGGTGTGACAAACCCTCGGTCCTTTTGGTGAATAAGAAAAGGAAGGACAAGGAAAAGGGGCCAAAGACTTATAAATGGTCTGAAGCCTCTGAGCGATGTCCTTACAAGAAGGGAAAGATCCAGAGCCAGGGAAAGGAACGTGAGATGGTGTGTTTTTCATGTGGCAATCAAGGCCACAGAAAAAGGAACTGCACACAAAAGTATGGGGATACTGAATGTGTGTTCGTTATCGAGTGTAATATTTTTATTTCTACTCATTGGGTTTTAGATACAGCTTGTGTGGCTCACATCTGTATTCAAATTCAGGAACCAAGTAGATTAAGAAGATTACCAAAGGAGAGTTGGATTTTCGAGCTACCAGTGGTGCAAGGCTGGCTGCATTGTCTATTGGCGATTACTACCTCTCATTGCAGACTTTGATGATTTTGGTTTTACATAACTATTATTATGTGCCAAGTGTTACAAAGAACATAATTTATGTATCATTTTTGGATATAGATGGATTTATTTTGACGTTTAGAATTAAGGGTTGTCTCTTTCATAATAACTACACATGTTATGGTATGGAACATTTAAATAATGGTATGTGTGTATTAAATTATGAAAACCAAGTGCTGGAAATCAATAATGAAACAAACTCACATTACTCATACATCACGTAGTTGTGGAATCACCATCTCTGTCATCTAATCGATAGGTTCTTGACAAAGCTCTTCCAAGATGGTTATTTGGACTCTACTGAGAGAAAAACCAGTTTATAGATGTCATTCTTGTTTACATGGAAAAATGACCAATCCTCCCTTCAGTGGACAAGGTGAAAGGGCCACAATGCTTCTAGGATTTGTGCACACGGATGTGTGTGGACCATTTCCAGTAGAAGCTAGAGGTGGATATTATTACTTCATTACATTTACTGATGATTTGAATAGATATATATATTTATAGTTAATGAGGTTTAAGTCAAAATCCTTAGAAAAATTGATGGAATTCAAGAATTAAGTATAGAATCAGCATGGTAAGAAGATAAAAAAACTTTGATCGGATCGAGGTGGAGAATATCTGAACCAGGAGTTCATCGATCTTCTACAAGATTCTGGGATTCTATCTCATCTCACTCCTCCTGATACACCACAGCGGAATGGTGTTAGTTAAAGGAGGAACTTCACCTTGTTGGACATGGTGAGTTTGATGATGAGTCATGCAGATCATCCATTATTCTTTTGGGGATATTCATTACAAACTGCAGCATACACATTGAATTGAGTACCAACTAAGGCTGCATATGGAATTCCATCCGAGTTATTGAATGGATGGAAACCCACTTTGTTGCGCATGCGTTTATTGGGATGCAAGGCATTAGATAAAGCCTTCTCAAGTAACAAACTAGCACCCCGGGGCATGAGGTGTATTTTTTATAGGATATCCCAAGGAAACGAAATGATATTACCCATATAACCCTTTAGAAAAGTAAGTGAATGACTCTAGACAAGCCATCTTTCATGAGAGGTAGCACATCCACAAGAAGTATAGTGGGAGCAAGATTGACTTCGACGAATTTTATGCTCAAGATACACAAGAGTTTGTATAGGAACAAGTTTCATAGGTCCCCATGGAAGAGGTTCCAGAAACACAAGTACTATGTAGGAGCTCAATAGATGTATGAGAACTGGAGAGATTTGGTTTCCTAGTAACCGAGGATGGTGAATCATTATTTTTAGACAATGATGAACCTCTCTCCTACAAGAAGTAATAAAAAGCTCAGAAACTGCAAGATGGATAGAAGATGTGAATTCTGATATGGATTCCATATATTAGAACTAAGTCTCGGATCTGGTCGATGAGCTAGTTGATGTAAATCTTGTTTGATGAAAATGGGTATTTAAGAGAAAAATGTACATGGAAGGTAATGTTTGCACCTATAAAGCAAGGCCAGTGGCTAAAATATTCAGACAACGTCATGGAATTGAATATGATGAAACCTTCTCACCAGTTTCCATGCTTAAATCCATAAGAATCATATTTTCCATTGAAGCTTACCATCACTATGAGATTTGGAATAGGGATGTCAAAACGACATTCCTTAATAGGAACCTTCAGGAAGATATATATATGACACAACCAGAAGGTTTTGTGACACCAGTTTAATCCAAACGGTTTTGCAAGTTGCAGAAATCCATTTATGGATTAAAGCAAGCATCCATGTCATGGAACATTCGATTTGATGAAGCCATAAACGAATTTGGTTTCATTAAGAATGAATGTAAGCCATGTGGTTATAAGCAGTTTAATGGGAAATAAATCATTATCCTAGTAGTATATGTTGACGACATATTGCTTATTTGAAATGATGTACCAGTCTTACATTTAGTTAAGGACTGCCTGAACAAGTGTTTCTCCATGAAGGAATTGGGTGTAGGAGCCTACATTCTATGGATCAAGATCATTAGTGATAGATACAAGAGGCTACTTGGACAAAGTCTGGGTACATACATTGACCAGATACTAAAGAGTTTTAGTATGGAACAATCCAAGAGGGGATTGGTTCCAGTGTCACATGGCTTACATCATTCTAATAAAATGTGTCCCCAGACACAACAAGATAAAGATATCAAGAGTTAGATCACTTATACTTTGGCTATATGATCCATCATGTATGCCATGTAATGTACCAGGCTTGATGTTTCCTATGAATTGAGCATGGTATGTAGATATCAAGCAGATCCAAGATAACAGTATTGGACTGCTGCTAAGACTATCCTTAAGTATCTGAGAAGAACTAAGGATATGTTCATAGTGTTTGTAGGAGACGAGAAGCTTGTCATCAGAGGGTATGTTGATGTTCGTTTTCAGATAGATCAGAATGAGCTGAAGTCACAATCTGGATATTTTTTCTGTCTCAATGGAGGAGTTGTGGGATGAATGAGTTTGAAGTAGCCAGTTGTCACCGATTCTACAACAGAGTTCGAATATAAAGCTGCGTCTAATGTAGCCATGTAATCTATTTGGATTTGGAGCTTTGTCCAAGATCTTGATTTGGGGCCTAGCAGTAAAGATCCTATCATGTTGTATTGTGATAATAGTGCAGTAGTTGATCTTGCAAAAGAACCAAGGTCACATCAAAGGACAAAGCACGTACTCTAAAAGTATCACCTCTTGAGGGATTTATATCAAAGGGGTGAAGTTGTAGTGAGCCGAGTGTCCATGGAGTTGAATGTGGAAGACCCAATGACTAAAGGCCTATCTCTGCAAAAGCATGAATATCATGTGAGGGATAGTGGGTTAAAGGTAGTTAGTAGTTAGCTCTAGTCCAAGTGGGAGTCTATTGTAGTTGGTGTCCTAGAACCAAATACATTGTACTTTATTAATTAATAAAAGCTTTATAACATCTTGATTGTTCTTTTGCGTGACAATTCATGTGATAATTTCGTAAGGATAGCTGTCACATTAAAGGGTCATAGCGGATTCCTATTATGATGAGAACCCATAATTTCCATAACACTGCTCTTGAATTTCTGTTATATGGCCAGATGTTGTTATTTGAGGGACACAAATAATACAGGACATTAGGGGTGAGGACTCATATAAATTTGAGGCACCTTCTCATGGTGTGCGCCCTTGGTAATATCTATGAGGATATTATGAGAACGAGACCCTCTAGTAGGAAATCTAGATTTCATAGTGTCATTGGATGTTCTTATCTGCCGACACGCGTATTGTTCCTTAGACTTTAAGATTATTATCAATGGGTATTACAACTTGTGTACTTAGATGTATTGATGAAAACTATGACGATACACTGTTTGATGCGAGGTAGGATACATTGGGTGCGTCATGGGTAATACTGCATTAATAGTTAATACGATATATGATTTTCCCTTCTATTTAATAATAGAGGTAGATATCTCAAGCCCTTTGATGGAATTTATATAGATTAAATAAATCTATGGCCATGGTAAGGAATGAGTGAGTTCAATTCTGGAAATTCATATAAAGAATAATCGAGCAGATGGGTTGATGGAACTAGCATGCAACCCACTTGATTTGAGACACCATCATAAAGGGATTATATTACACAGTAAGAGTTCGTATGAGGTGACATGTCATTGCAGCGTTAACTTCTTTCTCTATGGGTGCCTTGGGGTGTTGCTAGATGCTAACCTTTGACTTTAGGTAGGCTCCGCTTAATGCCACTGAGAAAAAGGCCTAGAGGGTCACAAACTAAGTGTGTCCGTGTATCTGAGTTAAATATTAATTTAACAAGATAAATATAGATTATTCCTGACTGTAGTTTAATAATTATTTAAGGATGCATGATCGCATTTATTTCTACACTAGTTATTTGAGAGAATATATTGTGGATGAAATAATATATATTTATTGGAGAGTAATTAAGATATATTTATTTAAGAAATACGTATCCATTACTCAAGGACGAAGAAATGTGGTAGAGGAAATAAAGAAAAATGGAAAATAAAAGTACACACCATGTATATTTAATATACACATTTTGTAGTTTTATAGAAAACGAGTACACACCATGTATTAAGGATTACATGACCTATAGTTTTTCAGGTTGGGATTTTGAGGAAATAATATTGTTTCATTAAATTATATTTATTATAATCAGCGTGGGTGAATGTCAAGGAATTAATCATTCAACATGGGAGTTTCAATATGGGTTAATGAAATAAATAAAATGTGTAACACAATTATTTAGTGTCATAAATCTATAACATTAAACCCAATTATAAATATCCTCACAAACCCAACACTTTTCCATAGATAATCACTGTGCACAACAATTCTAGAGAGTTATCTCAAGGCTAAAAGAACACCTTCTTCCAAGAACACTATCAAGACCAAGAGAGATCCACCACCACCGGATCAAGGCGAATGAAGGAAGACATCGCAAGTGAAGGTTCTTCCGTGCTAGCAGCCAGAGATCCCTTCGGTGACATCTAAAGATACATGGAGCACAAGTGGATCACCGCTAGAGGATTCCTACACTTGGATTTTATGATGCAATGACAAATCCCATCAGATTGTGACTAGAGACATCAACGATGAAAGAATTCCATAAAGGCAATTCTTGTCAATAATTTAATTAATTATAACCAACAAATGATGATCCTATCTCTATGGTTCTGGGAGCCCCTACTTTTTTTCAATCATCATTCTATTATGATGATCCAACGTTTTACATCGAGACGGATCTCAGATTGATCGTTGTTAACTCTAAAACTAATGTTTGTAAAACCCACCAACGCGCTTCTATTGTGCCCGGAACGTACAGTTTATGGCCTTATTCTTTGAGATTCATATGGAGGTGCACGACAGACAGGGGTAGACGTTAATTTCTTCTATAGCTGTTACCTATACTCTTCTTGACTGAGTGTGAATGAGGAAACTATTAGATTCTGAAGTCCTAGTCCTCTAGGAATGTGTGTCAAGAGAGGACCCTATTCTTGGATGGACTATATGTGAGGATGAGATCTTGCATTTTTTGGGGAATGCATGTGTGTCAGAAGCCATTATTGTGGAGATTAAGCAGGACTTTCATTCTTCAGTTTGGGAAGTTCATCCTGGTGTCACTATGATGTATCGTGATCTACACCGGTAGTATTAGTGGTAAGGTATAAAGAGATATGTTTCTAGTTTTTTCATGAGGTGGTCAACCTTCTAGTAGGTTATGGCTAAGCACCAATGACCAGCAAGTAATTTTTAGTAGTTAACCATTCCTGAGTGGAAGTGGAATGATGTGGTGATGGATTTCATGACAGGTTTACTGAGGTAGCCTCGAGGGAATGATGTAGTCTGTGTTATCATTGACAGACTCACGATCATTTCTCACTTCTTTCCATTAAAGGAGACATTCATTGTTGATGAGCTGGGAGGACTGTACATTCGAGAGATTGTAAGTTTACATGTAGTTCAACACTCCATTGTTTTAGACAGGGACAAACGTTTTACTTCTCAGGTCTGGCATAGGTTTCAGAAGGTTTTGGGCACACATGTACTTTTGAGTAAAACATACCATCCCTAGACAGATGGCTAGTCAGAGCATACGATTCAGGTGCTTGAGGAGATTTTCTAGCATGCATCCTAGATTTTGGAGGTTCTTGGGGGAAACATATACCTCTTGTGGAGTTTTCCTACACTAACAGTTTTCAAGAAACTATTTAGATGGCACCTAATGAGGCTTTGTATGGAAGGCCTTGTTGATCACCCTTATGTTGGCTTGAGACAAGAGAGGGAGCTATGTTGGGACATTATCTTGTCTATGAGACAACATAGAAGATAAAGTTGATTCGGAAGAGGACGGATACTACATAGTCTCGACATAAATCTTATACTGATTAGTAGAGACAACCTCTGGAGTTTGAGGTTGGGGATAAGGTTTTCCTACGTGTCACACAAAGGATGGGGCACAACAGGAATAGGAGATAATGTAAGCTTTCACTAAGGTACATCAGTCTGTTTGTGGTTTTGGAGAGAGTCATGCCATTTTCCTATCAGTTGTAGTTACCTCTGAGGTACCAGGCTATGCATGACATCTTTCATGTTTCTAAACTTTGATGTTACTTCTCTGACTGATCTCATGTTCTTCAACACGAAGGGGTTGAGTTGGAGGTGGACGCCTCGTTTGAGGAGTATCCTATCAAGATTTTTGATCATGGTATGAAGGTTCTCCGATGACAGTTTGTTCCTATGGTACGAGTGTTATGGCATCACAAGTGAGTACAGAATGATACATGGGAGAGGTAGACTGTTGTATGATCATAGTGTCCAGAGTTGTTTGAGGATTCTTCTTCTGCACTTCCTTTCTAGAGAAATTTGGTGAAAAATATCTTTAATGGGGGATGTTTCTAAGAACCCAGATCTTATTTTCTGGTATGTTTTCCTTTTTCTGGTGTTTTCATAGAAAAAGATGAATTTCTATAAATTTTATAATTACAATCGCTTTACTTTAAAAGTACACACAGTGTACTCAGTTATCGTAGGTAGCCATATTCTGGTCCTGTAACAGTCATGAACAAAGCCTTGTATGGTGATCTAGACACCACCTTATGTTAGGGTCAGTAAGGGAAAGTACACTCCATGTACTTCAAAAGTACACTTTGTGTAATTTCTTTTTTTTCACAAAACGGGTTGGGTTCGTTTCTATTATACAGAACACTATTTTTCTAGACCTGTTTTATCCATGAGTGTCATATGACCTTCAATATTTCCACGAATCCCCAATCGATCTTCTGTTCTATGAATCGATCATCGCCGATTGCATTGGGATCACCACAGTATGCTCTTCTTTTTCATGAGCTTTGTTTCTTGATTCTTCATCTTTCCCATGTTCTGCTTCATTGAACGTTTTAGATGTTTTTATTGATCTACAACATTATAGGGAGATTCAAGGCCTCGAACTCAAGTATAACGATCTCCCCACACCGAGGTAGGTTTTTTGTGCCTTTCCGTATAAATTATTTGTATTTTATGTGCAAAAGTGCCTAATTACATTGATCGAGATATTTCATGTTCACGGTTTTTTCCCTCTTAATTTCCTGCTATGATTTTATGCTTGAGTATAGGTTAATTGAAATTGAATTGGGTTAATTGATATGCTTTTCAAGTTCTTTCCCATGCATGTTTTGTTTATGACGGTTTGGCCTTTCTTAGCATATTAGGCTGCCTTGTTTGTTTCCCATGCCTAGTATTGTAGGATGGAATGTTTATTATATGATGTGATGTAGTCTTGTAAAATCTTTAGACAAGAATTTCATGAGGTTTACATTGGTCGCTATGCATTTCTGTGCTTTTTTTAGTTACCTTGGTCCATGAGAACCCAGGGTAGTGGACCATAGAGAGAATGTATGTGAGGGATTCTCTAGAGGGCCTGTTTTTATTATTATGACGCAAGACCAAATGGGGAATTGATGTAAGTTCTACCTCATAGTGTTTGTAGTTCCTCAACACAGTCCACGGGGGGAACACGATGTAAGTATTTCCATAGAGTTCCTTTTAGTAACCGATATGAGTCTATATTTCAAATTGATAATGAGTGCTTCTTCAAAGAGTCTGTGTTAAAGCTGAACCATAGGGGTTACACTCTGTGTACCTCCTAGAGTGTTGCTTGTGTTTTGTTGGTAGGAACAGAAGGGATTAGGATGCTAGTACATCCCATAGGGTTACCTGTTTGTTATTATCTACTTACTTTATATGTGGTGTTTGAATTATTTGAAACTGTAGGAATGTTTACTATTGAGTACTGTTTTTTGCTTATTGGCTTCCATATATATTCATAGACTATTAAGAACAGATCTCCGGGTGGTTTCCTATTGGGATTTAGTCTCACACCCTGTTTGGGTCATGATTTTGGGCCCAAACTGATTATATTTTTGCAGGTATAGATAAGAGGAATCACCCTTCTACTTCTGGTACTGGTCTACTTTGTAGCAGGAGAGGATGGGACCAAGTTGAGGCTTGTGATGTTGAGGAGTTGTTTGTTGTTTTATTTCGTACTTTGGTTTAGTACTATATTTAAACATTGTGACATGTTTGGATACTTTTCTAGACATATATATCATGAATCTTCATATATGTGCTATATAAGATTATTACTTTCATTCTTATTATGTTTAAAACTGTATGCCATTATTACTGCTTTCGTTGTTGTTATCTCTTTCTCTTCCATTGTGTTACTCTACCAATAGGGGTATAGTTTCCCAACTATCACACCCAAGTCCCTTACTACAAGTTAGCAGCCTATGGAATTATGGGAAACATGGTTGAACCAATGTAACCAACTGGGTACGGGGCGCCTCTGGGAGGCTTCTGGAACTGGAATGTTACTACTTGATCGATTGTGAGAATGAAGTAAAAGATATTTTTTTCATAAGAAAATGCTTTTTTGATCTATTTTGGGAAACAAGTATATGTACATGATCCTCTATGGGTAATATGTATTTATTCATGATATTACAGCCTTAGTAAATAACCATGACATGTGAAATGGTTTTAATACATATAATGATACTACACACATTTATGATATGAACATATGGTTCCTGATTGAGCATTGTGGAAATATTATTCTTATGATTCATGTCTTTTTAAATGCTAATTTTTATGTTATAAATCATTCTTATGTTTTTTATATGATAGGGAATGATATTTATATTTTATGGTCAAGATCACATGACCTTAGGCTTATTTTGTAATTTCATATAATCATCAATTGATATCAACCATTTTTACCCTTACTACGCATATGAGGTCTCCATTTTATTACACTTCAATTTTATTGGTTTTATATAAAATCTAGAACATGAAGGAACCATGCTGACTATAAATGTGATTTACAATGAAATGATTACCCACTTGAGAATCCATATATTATTGTAGATGGAATGAAAAATCTAATAGATATGCTTACATGACTTTCTCAAGACCTGAATAATGATAAAATTATTAATAAAAAAATGAGAGGCCAAAATTTTATTGAGTCTTTCATGAGGTAAGTTCCTCCATATTGTAGTGGTTCAACTGACTCTATTGTTGATGAGTAATGTATAAATACCACTGAAATTATATATTCCATTCTCGAGTGATAAAAAGGTCAAAATGTGATTTTGGTGGTCTATTATTGGTAAGGTGAATAAAATCAGTGGTGGAATCTTATCGTGAATATGATTCAAGAATATGAAATTGATTCTATTGAAAGGGATGAGTTTAAGAACATATTTTCGAATATGTACATTCATTAAATTATTCACATAAATATTGATAAGGAATTTTTTGTGTCAAATAAGAATGATTATGAATCCATTTCTACCTATGAGGTAAATTTTCAATGTCTGGTGAGTCATTATTCAAAAAAAATAATCCAACTAGAAAGTAAGGCTAATAAATTCTTATGTTGTTTGAAAAAAATATAATAAATAGGATTAGACAAAAGCGGTTTTTTTTATGAATAAATCATTTGATTTATTCACATGGTGTAAATGGAGATCAGAGTTTCACATCAACATCATGGTTAGGAAAAGAAAATAAAAATGATATTCAAAGGAAACAATAAAAACCATGGAGAAAAGAAGATGATATTTGTTTCATTCTCAATATGTGTAAGGAAACATATACGAATTTTGAATTAAGGGGAATGGAAAAAATTTTAAGTGTATATGTTAAGGACATCGAGAAATCAAATTCCAATGTGATGGGAAGATGTTATCTAATGATGTGAATATAGAGAAATCTCCACAAAATGCACCAACCACACTCTAGTTTTTCAAATCCAAGAATTATAGGAATTATTCTTCGAGTTCTGAAATCCAAAGTAAAATCATGATGATCAATTTTAGTAACCTATTTTGGAATGTTATAAAATTGAATCTCAATAGATCACACTTTTTGATGATGGGTGAGATAAAAATATGGTGAATGGTTCCCATAACATCCACTATAGAACTAATAATGTCTTACTATACTTTGAATCTACCCATTATTTCACATCTAATGAATGTTAATAGGGTATCAAGATACCACCCAAATTATTATATGTTTAATTATTAGTGAAAATAATAATTTTATGATGATAATATCTGAACTATATGATTCATATACGGTTGAGGTTTTTGAGAATGTGATTCATACAATCTTGTAATTCATCCTATAGTTGAATTTTATGTTATTATAGGAATGGATTGGATTTATTTATATAATTTCCCCATAATTTACAAGTCAAAGAAGCTACATTTGATATTACAATTTAATTTGTTATATTTTATCATTTAAATGAAAAATATGTATTTTTGATGGAAATAAAATCCATTCTATGGGTTTTAAATCCTATATAAGAGTTGTGTTTGTTTCATATGGTTGGGGAGATGATTAATATTGACAGTATGGCTATTGTTTTGGTGTTTTTGATGTATTTATAGAATATTTTCATTTTCTTATATAAATAAGTGAATTTGAGTTATAAATATAACTCATACCTTGTTGCAAACCTACTTCAAATAAACCCTATATGATGAACCCAATTAAGTTTTTGGAATATAAAAATTAACTTCCATAGAACCATGATAATGGATTCATTCAGCCATGTGTGTTAACTTGGGGTTCATATTTTCATTTTGTTAAAAGGAAAGATGGATTAATGTCACTCTGTATGGATAATCGGCAGCTAAAGAAGATCATGATCAAGAACTAGTGTCGTATACCCCATATTGATGGCATTTTTGATCAAATATCTGGAGATCAATGATTTTCAAAGGCTAACCCACATTTTGGATATCATAAATAAATGATCCAGAAGAAGGATATACCTTAGAAAACAATTCATACAAGGTAATGACACCAGGAATACATACTGATGAAATTCTATCTAACTAATACCACACCAACTTCATGGATTTAATAAATAGAGTTTTTAGATATTAATTTGAACAGTTTATGGTATCCTTTATATATTATATTATTATATATTTAAATAAAATTTAAAGGTTTGAATATCACGTGATAATTGTACATAAAACCCAATGGAAGGAGAAACATTATGAAAAAGTTATAATGTTTTAATTTTGTCTAAAAATGTTCCATTTTTCGTTATATAATCTCAAGAGAGCGTATATTAGTAGATCTATCAAATACATACGATATTGAATATTGTAGTGGAACAACCATCATGATTGATATCCATAGTTTTATTTTATTTTTTCTAGATATTATTGATGATATTTGGGTAATTTCTCATTAATATTTAATCCACTCACCATGTTAACATGGAAGGCATCCATGTTCCTCTATATAGATGTGTATGACTAAAGTTGTATTAAACTGAAGATAATATTATTCCATGAACCCATTCTTATATTACCCGATAATGGGTAAGTTTTATTAATTTATAGTGATTCAATTAAGAAGGGATTTGTATGTTGATCTCATGTATAATAAAATGGTTATAGAGTACTCCATGATATAATTGAAGATTATGAAAAAAATTATCTAAAAAATGATTTTAAGTTAGTTGTGTTATTTATTTCATTAATGATATATAGTGCTAGTATTTATAGATACTCGTGTGATATATATACTGATAAAAAATTATAAATAATATATTCACATATGTGTGTTTGAATATGTTATAGAGAATATAGTTAAAGCTAATTATATATTATAACTACACAATAAATTACAACCATGGGAAAATAGAAATTATGGATGATTCATTTAGTCAAAAGGATCCTGAAATAATAACCATGAAGAAGATAGATAAAATCCAAAATTTATGAAGTATCTAAGGATGATTATATAAATCATGAAGGAAGGGAAAATATTATCTTGCTGAATTGTGTGTTCAAGCATCTATTTCGATTAATATTAATAAGGTAATAAAAGAAGATATAAAGCTGAAAAATAATGTGAGAAATGTTCTTGAGTATAATAGTGATCATACAAGAATGATAAGGTTGAGGAAATATGTATATGTTACATCCATATTATATTTTAGGAATGACATATTAGAGGAATTTCATTGTTCTTCATTCTCAATTAATCTTTGATGTATGAAGAAGTATAGAGATCTAAAAGAATATTTAGAGGGTCCGATAGGGGAATGGCATGAAGAGTGCTATCATAGTGTTTTTATATCAATTCTTGGGTTTTCAGTAATTAAATGATGAGAAACAAATTTATTAGGGTATATTATATCTATTACCCATACAAAATTGGAAATAGGGAAACATCACTATATATTTTTTCATCGAACACCCCAAATTTTCAAAATGGTATAAGGATATATTGGCTATAGTAGATCACCATACAATGTCCATAAAATTCATCACTATTAGATAATTTTCTCACTTGATTAGATTTAAAAGATAAATATTAACGGTAAGGATTCATGGAGTACAAAATAAAATTATGCCTTATTAATTTCTATGATTTATTGCAGTCTTTAATAGGCTCTAGATATGTAGTTAAGATTCAATATTACATGGTATACATAAAAATATGGTAAATATTACAGAAAAATTTTAACTATGAAGAATTTTTTTAATCTTGTTCTTTGGATTTTAAATATGGTTGTTATTAACACCTTCTCATGTTGATTTTTCATACAATAATACTATTCACTCAAGATTTCATATGGATCCTTCTAAATCCCTATATGTAAATAATTTTAGAACTCTAACACATTGTAATGAAATTAGAGAAATAATCCCATTTAGGTCCATAAATATCTGTTCAAATGGTATAAAAGATAATACCCACTCAACAACACATAAGGGTGAGATAATTTGGGAAGAAACATTATGCTGACAATCGATTGCATGGTTTTGAATTCAATCATGGTGACAAGGTCTCCCTAAACATCTATTCATGGAAAAAAAGGTATGTAGATTTAGAAATAGGGGAAAATAATCCTACATTTTATGTTTATCTTTAATATTCTTGATCTTATATGGATGGAATCCTATCAATTCTCCCTTATACCAAATCTCTCTCAAGATTATGATGTGTTGCATTTTTCTCTCCCAAGAATGTACATACCAGATTCTCCACATGTAATAAATTTATAAGTCATAATAAATGAGAATGAACTTTATTATTATGAGTTGTAAGTGTATATTCTATATCATTGAGACCAATGTGTTAAAAAAACACTACTCCACAAGTAAATGTTTTGTAGTGAAACCACATGTTTTTTGAAGTTATGTACCAACCTAAAGAAATGAGGTCAATGTATACCATTTTTTCATATTCTTGTGAAGAATGTAGAGGGGAAAATTAATATTAAGGTGGTATAATATAACACACTGATTGTTTATGAATTATTATTTGAAAATTTTAATTTATTCGATACCATGTGTTATATGAAACAACAATTATTAATAATCCCTGAAGAGTATTAATATTATTATTTAATAAAAATTGTAATTTCATGGTCATTAAAAATGTTGGTTTGAATATAAAAACACATTTTTTAATTAGTAATTATAATAGTTTTATTTAATGAAAACATATTGATAAAAATGTACTTACTTTTTGGTAGTCTTTATATGATTCAAAAATAATCTTTCCTCATAAAATGTTTGTTTATTTATTATTTTGAAATATAATAAAATGGTTTTTTGAATGTTTTATATAATTAATTTGATAAAATAGACTTATTTTATGATATCATAATTTCAAAATATAATTTTTGGTATTTTTTGTGATTTCCCTAAAAATATTATTTTTTTATGAAATAATAAAAATACAGGTTTTTATTGAAATATTAATTTTCATTTGAAGATATCTATATGTTTAATTTTTTATTAAAAGGGTTTTATAGTAAAAATTTTTACATTATTCGTAATCTAATTTATTTCATTGTATTCAATTAAATTTTTAATTATAATATATAAATGTTATTATCTATTGAACATTTTTTCTTTTGAAATTCACTATGTTGTATCTTCTACGAGTATAATTATAAATTAAAATATTCCACTTATTTGGATGGAATTTAGATAAAATGATTTCATATTTGGAATATATATAATTTATATTTTATAATATGGAAAATTTAACTTTCTCAAATTAAATTGTAAAACTTGTAAACATTAATTATCGCGGTTAAGGTAATAATTATCTTCCCATGGGGTAAAGCTAAAATTAAAAGCATTAAAATTCCTAAAAAAATGTTCAAAACCCATATTAAGGACATATTTTTACCTTAAGACTATAAGATTCAACCTTTACCAATTTTCATTCTTCTTGGCATTTGAAAAATTTGGCTACAAATTATTCTTTTCAAAAATAACAAGTGTGTCCTCTCCCCTCTTATTAAAGTCACCACTCTATTTTCATCTTACAAAATAAAACAAATATTGGGACTACATGTTCTCAAATCCAATTCCATCCTCAATTACCTTTTCTCATCCTATAAGACTTATTTTGATAAAAAATATTTCCAGTTAAGGATTTTTAGAAAAACCTAAGGAGGTTACACGAAGAAGATGTAATTTTCTTCAACATGTGTTTTTAATTTATTTCATTATATACCTCCTTACAATATTAGAAAGAAATTATAATATAATATCACAATTTTATTTACTATACAGATATTTTATTATTATTTTTTCATTACCTGCATCTATCTTTTCCTCCATCAAATGGAAAATTATAACATCACTTGTGTGTAAGACAAACTACCGCCTCAAGAACCAAGGTAGAATGTTTTCCATCATAATATCTCATAGTTGGGTATTTTGATTGATATAATGTATATTGATGATATTTTTAACACAACAAAATTTCTGGAATTATTTTATATTATATTCCAGTATACTTTCATCCCATGTGGGAAACAAAAACATCAATTGTGTGTATAATAGGCTACTGCCTCATGAAACGATGTGATTCATTTTCACATAAGATTAACATGAATTTAAATAAGGGTTATATTTAAGAAATATAATTTGTAAATAGATGAAATACAAATTATTTTTTATATTTAATATGTTATTTACATTTCATTCTTTTCATCAATCGATAAAATGAAAATAACGTTCATGCGTACGTTCGACATATTGTCTCTATGAACGATGTATTTAACTTTAAATATCAAAATTTAATGGATTACTATAAATAAATATATAAAGAATAAATATTATATTTATTTCATTGTTAACATTCTATAAATGGTGTAATCGCGATAAATATAATAGGAAAAAATAAGAGATCAAAACATACTTGAAAGATGAAGCTGTTAATACCCAAAACATAAATTAAAAAACAAATATCAATAATCGTGAAATAAAAGAATATAAGTACAGAAAATATGATATTATATATATATATGAATATTTTAAATTAATAAATTTATAAAAAATATATTTATTATACAGGAGGCTAGATCTCTTTCATGGAAAGAGGAACTCAAGGTAAGAGATTTCTGTCTCACTTATATTTTCTATGAGAGACAAACCTTATTCTCCATGTGTTTATATTATGCGGTGTATATGATGACCATGAATTTATTTTTCTATTACTATCCTTAATATTATTAATATTTACATATCCATTTTATTATCTTTCTTTCATTGGGATTTTTTGTAAAAAAGTACCAAATGTGGTAAGGGAATATTCTCTCCATTTTTCATCTTTTAGAAATATATTATGTTATGCACCAATATTCTTTTATAAAATGTATATACATCCAATATTACAATTTATATAATAAATCTCATTTTATTCATTATATTTTTAGTAAAATTTAATTTATTCTTTAATGGGGCATATGATTCAATGTTACCTAAGCGTTAATGGTTTATGAAAAAATATCATCATTTATTGGTGTTGTTTTTTGTTTTCACTTCTAATGATGCAATAATAAGATCTATATCTCAATAACCTTATCAATTTAATTATCCTCTTGTAATTACATTAAAATAAAAGTTATCCCTTTATTTTATTCTCCTTATTTAATAAATACTTCAAAAGAAGTTTTTACTGAATATTTTAATTTATTTCACTCTTTAGAAAAAAATTACTTTTTTTCCATAACCATGTTTTCTAAAAAAAATTTATAAAGAAGGGTTTTAATTATCTATAATTATGTTTTAATTTTTTTACCACCTTATATATTTTACTAAATATTTTAAAATCAATATTCATGGTGATTTAAAAACAATGTATATTTAGATTTTACCTAAAATGTGAACGAAGTATTTTTTTAACATGTAATTCCTAAACATAATTTCTCATCATAAATAAAAATATTTTATATTAATATTACTATATACTAATTCATGTATGTGTCCAAAGAAATGTGTTTTCAAAATATTTTATTTTTTTTATATTTTTAATTTTTTTTAAAAATCATTATTTTCTTCATGAAATGTTCTAAGAGGTATTTTAAAAACATTTTTCATATAAGATGACATCCTTTTATGTTTCTTATTATTTAATGGGGATATGATTCATGGATACAATTATTATTCTTTATTTTTATTTTAATGTTTTTATGATGCTTACTAATATCATTTCTATTCCATTGGTTACACCATAACAGAATACTTATGAAACCCACTTATTTAATAATGTGTCATGCTTTAATGTAATAATAAATTGATTAAGGAACTTTTTTCATCATAATTTTTGATATTATGTTGACATTTTTAGGAAAATAATTTATTTATATGGGTTTTGATATTATGAATGATTTATAATCTTATGGAATTTATATATATTGTTTTCATTATGTGATGGGTGATACTTATATGTCCCTCTAATTCATTTGGAAATGATTGATATCTCATGCGATAAATAAGACAATAATGGGGAGTAAACTGAGTTTAGTAGGGTACTCTATCCATTATGATAGTCCTAGGAGTGAACTTTGACTATAATGATGGTTTGGTGAGTGAACCCATTCCACACTGATAGTATTGAAAAATTATCCATGAAAAACTAAGGAAATGATTTAACAGTATTATGTGTATGCTAAAAATCAATTCTTTATATTAGTGTTATGTTCTCGTGGTTCTTGTTCTTTTATTTCATTATTGTCCATGTCTTGTGAACTGCCTATATTTATTTCATGACTCAATTTTATGAACATTGAATTCAAGGAATGGTTGTCAAATATTATTCACAATTCATAATTCTATTATGATCATGATATTTTTATATCTCCCTTATTTTCTTTTAAATTGAATCTGATCTCACCCTTTCATATGTTTCCTTTCCCTAGTTTATGGGGAACAATATTATGTGTGATTTTCATAATAATGAATATAGTTATGAATAACATATTTGTGGATGATTTATCTCACCTATGGATTAGTTATTTACATTTCTATGTATATAAAGTCCCTATACATAGTGAATTATAGCATGAATTATTATGTTATGTACTGAATATTAATCTATCATGATGTAATATAAATGTATGATATGTTTGGGACTTTACAGTTGTTGTTGGATCATAGTTTACTTAACCTTTATAAAGTATTATGATAAAACATTTTTGATATACCTAAGGACGTTTTTAATGATATTTATAAATAAATTTCTAAGTATGTGTCTAAGTATGAGTCAATGTATTGAACAATTTCATGGAATTTTGGAAAAATGATTGATTGACTTGTTTCCATGAAATTGTATCCATGTCCGGATACTATAAGTGGGTATAGATCTGGTATATATGTAACAAGGGGTATTATCTCTAAAAAGGATTCACTAATCTAGAATTGATCAGCACCTAGAGCATGAAAATGGGCCTTTCCACACACATAATTTGACAATGCCAAAGGATATGGTTTGGAAATTCACCGACACATTATGAACCAACATAAATGATTTAAATAGATGGTGACTATGAAAAACATGTATAATAATATGGTCTCATATATTAAAAAATTTCATTCATTAATTAGACATCCTATAAGTTATATTTCATTATTACGTGGTTCCCTATTATGATTACTATTTATTTTACATTTTTTTATAATTTTAGTCAATTTCAAGAATATGATGAAGCGATGTTTATGATAAATGGAATGAAAAATGAAATAACTTTCCTCTTGAGTAGATAATTATTATGGGAGTGAAAATGAAAAATATTTTTTCAATTATCACACAACTTTATTAACGTATTAATCGTAGTATTATTTAGATTGAGAAAAAGAGGGAACAACACTATCGAGTCCATCAAGAGGCAATGTCCACCCTACTTCAATAGCTCTATTGATCCTTTATTTGCTGAGAAACGGATCTGTACCACTAAAAAGACATTTTATATTCTCTAATGTTTATAAGATGAAACTTTTATTTGGATTATTTGTCCTTTGGGAGGAGAAGCAGATCAATGGAAGACTCTTGTCAGGAATGTGGGGAAACAATATGAAATTTGCATAATGGAATGGGCTAAATTTATGAAATTATTTATCTATAAATGTTTTACTCATATTAATTGAATGAAAATGGATAAGGAATTTCATTAGTTAAAGAAGAATGAGGATAAATCTCTTGGTACCTAGGAGGAAAATTTTCAAGGATTGAGAGGTAACCTTTTTGCATTATCATCCAATATATAAATAATATTGATCGAGTATTTTGTGGCTTAAAACCAAATATTTTATAGGAGTTAACCATTATTAAATTATCTAGATATGAAGAAATCATTTTATGAGATATTAATTTGTAAATGGATATTATAGATACGCATAGACCTCATGGTTATGATATGAAAATAAAAATAGAATTCAAATGAATCTATAAAATCAATGGATGATAGAAGATGATTATTCCCTCATTCTTAAAGTATGGAAGGATTAAAAGAGGAAATTTTGTTATGCGGTCTAGTAAAAGTTTAATAAGTGGAAGAGAAGACTATAAGGCAATTTAATTCCATGTGATAGAAATATGTTATATAATGATGTGAATGGAGAAAAATGTAAAAATAATACATCACCCACAATTATATGATTGAAATATATATAGTATGTTCATTATGCTAACCAGTGACCAAATTTACATTTAATGATGATGGACAGTGTATGTAATCTCTTAAACCTATAAAAAAGGAAAATCTTAGGAGTTCATTGTTTTTTATGAGGGTTACAATAATAATTTTGTTAAAGGTATACATAACATAGAGTATTGAACTGTTATGGTATTATTTGAATATGTATCTACCCATTCTTTCATATCTGAATAATTTTCTAATGGTTTCAAGATAAAATCAAAAGGATTAGAGACATTATTAGTCGTGTAAATACCAAATTGTATGATGAATTCATCTTAAGTATATGTTTCCTCTCCATCTGAAGATTGTTAGAATGTTTTAGAGAATATATTTTTATTCATCCTCTAGATTAATTTGATTTTATCATTGGAATGGATAGGATTTATCTATATAAAAGCCACATTAATTTTTGAGGAAGTGAATTCATGTTTAATATTCGAGAAAATCCAACGGTTATTTATTAGTGGGATTATAAATATGAAAATATGATGGAAACCAGAACAATTCCTATTTATTAGGGGAATTAATCTCAAATAATTTGGGAGAAACTCATCAACGATTACATGACTATTGTACAAGTTTTCATTGATGTATTTCCAAAAGTGCTTCAGATATTTTCAATAAATATTTAGGTTGAGTTTTCAATATAACACATACATAGTGCCACCCATATTTTATAGTTACGCTATAGAATGACCCCAATTATGTTTTAGGAATTGAAAATGAATTTCCATGAGAACCGTGAAATGGGATTAATTTGGACCAATATGTCACCTTGGGGTGCACTTGTTATTTTTTAAAAAATAAAGATGAATTTTTGTGACTCTACAATTATTATCAAGAGATAAACAAGATCATGATGTAGAATAAGTATCCTCTACCCCGTATTGATGATTTATTTTATAAACTATATAGATCTCAATATATTTCAAAGATTTAGCATGATTATGGTTATCATCAATTTTGGTTCAAGAATGAAGATATACACATGAAATCATTTATTAAAATGTATGTACATTATTAATAACTAGGGATTCCTTTTTTTCATACTAATGGAACCGTTATCTTGATGGATTTAATAAACATAGTCTATAATCATTTTGTAATAGAATTTATAGATGATATTCTTATCTATTAAAAGAGTAATCTTGAATATTCATATCACTTGTGGATTATAGTAAATACCATATAGATGAAGAAACTATATGAAAAAGTCACAAAGTGAGAATTTTTTCTAAAAAAGGTTTAATTTTTTGTTCATAAAATATCAAAATAGGGTATATTAGTATATCAATCATAGATGAAGGATATTTAATATTGTCCCAGACAATCCTTGGTGACTGATATCTAAATTTTTCTACGTTTATATAGATATTTTTTATGGTTTTGTCGAATTTATAACAACTATCTAATCCAATCACCAAATAAAATTTGAAGGGATTCAATATCCTTAGAATTGATACGGGTGAAGAAATTTTCATGGAACTAGAGAAAATGTTATTTGGAACACATATGATTTCATTACCCTACACTGGAGAAGGGTTTATAATATATTAGGAAGCATCCAAGAATTTATTTGTAAGAATAATCATTTATAATGACATTTTGATAACTTATTCCTCATGAAAATTGACCGTCCATGAGAAAAATTACACAACTCTAGATTTAGAGTTAGCTGTAATACTGTTTTTATTAATGATGTAAAGGAATTATCTTTATGGATTTTATTGTGATATATATACCAATAAAAAATTTTAAATTATATGTTCATATAGACAGATTTTAGAATAATTTGGTGAATACTCTTAGAGATGAATACATTTTATAAATTCTCAATACATTACCATCCAAGGAATGAAAAAAGGTAAATGATGCTTTGAGTCAAAAAGACTATACTGACTTATCAATGTTGGGAATCAAAAAATATCCCATATTTCACTATTTTTAATGTATGGATCTGGAAATCCAAATGGAAGGAAAATATATTATCTTTCTTAATTGAATGTTCATCCATCATTCTAAGTGATGATTAATGAATAGATTAATGAAGATGTAAAGATACACAAGAATGTGAGACAAACTCTTGAGTTTAATCCTAATCACGATGGAATAATATTTTTTATGAACCCCATATGCATCTCGTCTATATCCAATTTGAAGAATGATCTATTATAGGAATCTCATAGTTCCTAATTCTTTATTAATCCTATATATATGATGATGTATATATTTAGAAAGAATATTTACTGTGGGATGACATGAAGAGAGATATGTTAAGAATGACGGTAAAACTCTTATTGGTATGTTACATCCATTACCTATACTAGAGTATAAATGGTAAACAATAATCATGGATGTTGTCTTGAGACTCCCCAAAATGTCCAAAGGGAAATTTTATATATGGGTTATAGTTGATATCCTTAAAAATTTGATACAATTCATTACTATTATTTAATATTTCTCCATGTATTTTCTTGAATAAATATACATTAATAAAGTTTAATGGTTTCATAGAGTATCACATTCAATTGCATCTGATCAGGATCTAAGAGTTACGTTCATGTTCTTTCAATGTCTTCGACATGCTCTAGATATGAAGTTAGGTTTAATCAATGCATACTATCCTAATATTAATGGATAATATGTGATAAAAAATCAATCCGTAGAGTATTTATTAATATCGTAATCACTATATTTTATAATTGGTTGCGATCAACACACTCCTCTCGTAAGGTTTTCATTCAATGTTATCCTTTAGTCAAAAATTCATATGGATCCTTATGAAGCACTCAATGGGAAAGAGTACATTACTATAATGTACATATATAAATTTGAATAATGAAGACTATTGGTACTTAAGATAGATAAATAAATATATGATAAGGCTAGAGACATACAACAACACATATGTGTGGCATAAAGACATTAAAAAAGTTATGATGACACTTATTGACGTGATTTGGGAATTGAATTTGGTGAAAATGTGTTTCTAAGAATTTCCCCCTGGAATAAGGTAATTATATTTGGATTGAAGGATAAAATAATCCCTAGGTATGTCATCACCTTTGAAATTGTTTATCTTTTTTGTATTGTGACATGTCCGTTGGTGCTTCCACCAAACCTCTATCATGTTCATGATGTGCCCTAGGTAGCACTCTTGGTGTAGTAAAAACCTAGAAATTGACATGTAATGAACTCATATGTCATACTGATTGGGCATGAAATTTATTATGAGGAACATTTAGTAGATATTTTGGACCATCTCTATCAACATATATGAAACATAACCACTGCCATGTTCAATGTTTGTTTGGAGAAACCACCATTTTGAAGGAGCTATGTGGGAATATGAAGAAATAATAAAGTGGTATTATCCATTTTTTATCATAGTTATTAATTTCTAGTTAGAAATTACTTTTATGGGGGTTTCATGTAACAACCCAGGGATTTATCTCATCATTCTTTCAATACAAATTAATTTCTTTGATAGCATGGGTTACACACAACACTGAGCATTATCTAAAACTGGAAAAAAATTAATATTTTTATTTAATAGTGAATATTATTACCTAGCCCTTAAAATTATCATAATGACTAGAAATAATAATATTTTAAATAATAATTATAGTTTTTTAAAATAAGAATGAATATTGATAAAAAAGTACATAATTTTCGGTATAAAGACTATATGATTTGAAAATAATATTTTCTCTAAGAAATGTTTTTATTCATTTTTTAAACAACCATAAAATTAATTTTTTACACTTTTATAAAATTATTTAGATAAAAAAATTAATTTTTTAAATAATGATGTTCAAATTATCTTTCGGGGAATTTTTGGGATTTTCTTAAATTATTAATTTTTGATGAATAATAAAATATACCAGATTTTATTGAAAATTAACTTTTCATTAAAAATATTTATAATCATATTTTTTTTAAAATAGTTTTAAAATTAAAATTAGTTCAATTATATAATTATTTATCCAATTTATCTCATTGTAATCATTTTTATATTGAATTTTTTTGCAAAATGTTTTTAAACTTGTTATCAGTTTCTCTTTTGAAACCCTCTTTCTCATCTTGTTCATAACGTTAATATTAAATTTGAATACTCAAATTTTGATGATTTAAATTTTAAAATATGTATAAAATATTTTAAATCAATGTAATATATATTTTATTATAATTTCAACTTATATTTCGGTTAAATTGAATAATAATAACAGTAAAAAATAATTATAATGGTTAAGTTAAAAATGGATTTACAAGGTGGTTATTTTAAATTGATAAGCATTAGAAATGACTTAAAAAAGGTCCAGTAACCATTTTCTATACATTTTATGACCATATATCCTCTAAAATTGGATGATATTAAATTTTTTTAGAATATGATTAATGTGGGTACATGTTACTATTTTTAAAAATACAAAGTGTGTCCTCTCACCAACTTATAAAACGATACCACTCTCATATCCTATTAAGAATTCCAAAAAAAACAATGTTTCAGATAATCCTCACCCAAATACTATTTTTAATTACCTTTATTCTCAATAGAATCATTGTTTTATTTATAAATATTTCCTTGTATTTCTTTTAGGGTAAATCTATGGATGTTACCCGATAAGATGTAAAGAACAACAATAAGAAATACTATTATATTTCTTCCTCCCCTTCTTTATAATCTTAATAATTCATGATAATATAATTTCCTAAGTATTATACATATATTGATATATTATTATTCAATAAGAATGACCAACATTCATCTCATCTTCCGTCAAATGGGAAATGATAAAGTCCCTCATGTGTACGATAGGCTACTACCTCACAAATTGATGTGAAATGTTTTTCATCATCACCTAGAATGGATGGGTATGATGATCGTAATAATATATATTGACAATATTTTCATCATATTTTTAATTATTTAAATATATTATCACATATAAGATTTTACATTCCATTACATCAGGGATATGATAACATCAAACATTTATATGGTGGACCACCACCTCATTTAAATATGTAATTCATTTTCCAATTATGATTTACATAAAAATAATAAAGGATAAATTTCATTAATATATGGATATATGTGGAATATAAATGATTTTTATAATGTAATATATTATTTACCTTTATTTTTCATCATCCTTCAATAAAAATGAAGCAACAATCATACGTACATACGACCTACCATCTCCATGAATGATGTATTTCATTTTCTACCTATAAATTTTATGGATTACAAAAAAAAATATAATGAATATATATGACCATTATATCATTTTATCATTATATATATGAATGTACCTTGATAAAATTAGTAGGATACCAAATAAAAATTCAAAACCTATGTTACACACGAAGAATTTATTACACGAAACATAATTTAATAAAGGAACTATTAATTTGTTTATTTAAAGGATATAACTACTAAATATATGGTATTATATAAATTATTAGGTTCTTGGAGAATATTTGTAAAAAAAATTATATTTGTTATACATGAGGATAGAGTTTATTTGATGCAAGACGAACTCAATGTAAGGGATTTCCATGTCACATTTATTTTTTTAGTGGCATGTTATATATTACACGTGTTTATTTTATTTTGATGTATATTATTCACATGGATGTATTTTATTATGTTTATATTTATAATTATTGGGACATAAATATCCATTTTTGGAACCCTCAATAATGGTGTTTATGGCTCCAATGATACGAAAGCGGTAACAAATTTTTGTATAAATTTGGCTTCTTTGAGACATTTATTTTGTTGTGCACCTATCTTATTTTATTAGGTGTCTATGATCTACCTTTGAAAATATATAATATGATTATAATTAATTTCATTCTATTAGATTTTTTAGTTAATTGTTTTTCTCTTGGGGATTATGATTTAATGTCACCAATGTGGTACCAGTTTTATTATATAATCTCCTCATTTATCAAGATTGTATATTTTTATACATCATATGGTGGAATATTATAATACATATTTCAAGAAGGTATTTACTTTTATTTTAATATTTTTATTTCATTCTAATACAAGATTTACCTTAATTATTCTCTATTAATTGACTAAATATTTTAAGTGAATGGTTTTTAGAAAAAGATAATCAATATCCATCTCTTGTCAAAAATCCATTTTCTTCCATATCCATGTTTTCTAAAACAATTAAATAAATATTTTAATTATATAGAATTATTTTTAAATACAATATTATAATTTTTTAAGAATTAAAAAAGTATTTAAAAATAATCTTCAGGATTTATAACAAACAATGTCAATTTGGATAATACTGAGAAATGGAAATAAATGAATGTTTTAATTTACAAGATGTGAATGGGATTTCCAACCACCATGAACATTATTTTCATTGAATCTCCCTCTATCAATTTTCTTGTATATTTTATAAGAAAATGATTTCTTAATTTTTTTTGAAATTTAAGTTTTAAACATTTATGTTTAAGGAAATGTTATTTTCCACATGAAATTTTCAAAGTGATCATTACAAAGCATTTTCCATCTTAGATTACATCCATTTATGTTACTTACACTTTATTGGGGATATGATCTCTGGATCCAATTCTTATTATTTCTCTACATGGTTTATGTTTATGATGGACAGAGGTTTATGAAACCCATTTCATTTCCATAGGTTATATGATGATAAAATTATAATGAAACTCACTTCCTTTTTGAATGTTTATACATTGGATAAATGATAAAATGACTAGGAAACATGTTTTTTTCCATAGGTTATGTTATAATGAAATGTGTATAAAACCTATTTCTTTTCTGAGTGTCGAATATAATAAATTTTTATTTTCTTATAGAACACATATGTATGTTTTTCATTATGTGATGGTCAAGACCTATATCTATCTCTTATGAATTGAGTAATGATTTATATCTAATGAGATGAATAGGACTAAAATGGGGACAGATCCGAACTCAGTAAGGGACTCTATCCACTATGATAGTCTTGGGAGTGAAACTTGAATACTATGATGGTAAGTAGAGTGAACCCATTCCAATAGTATAGATAATGAAATATTCCATGAATAGATAAAGAAATGATTTTATATTCTTATAGGTATATCTAAAATATTTTATTTTTTTCAATATTACGTTCTCGGAGTTCATGATCTATGATTTCATTCTGATTCATTTATTATGAACAATGAATATTTGTTCCATGAATAAATTTTAATATTTATGAACTATAAGGTATAGTTTTCAAAAGATATTATTATTCTCTCATATCGTTATTCTTATGATATGTTGATATGTCAATTTTATAGCCATATTATGCAATTGAGCACACCCATTCGATGTTACCTTTCCCTATATTACGATAAAAGGTATAATGTGAGATATGTCTGTGAAGGCTAATAATTATGTAGAACATTGTGGGAGGCGACATGGAACAATTACAGAATATTTTTTATGTTTCCAATTTTCATAAGGAAGTAGACTTAGGTGATTCTAGGATGGATTGTTATCTTACGAAATTAATATTCAACTATTATGATGTAATATTCTACGTAGGAAAAGTTTGTGTGTATATATTTAAACCATATATTCTAATAATAAAAATTTATAAGGTAATATAATACAATAACTAGAATTTCATGGATTTTTAATAGTCATGTCTTGGCTAAAAATTTATACCAACAGCTAAAAACATTTGATTTTGTCTTGAAAGTGAAGAATACATTTAATGTGTGATTAATCCATGAAAACTTGGAGAAAAATGGAAATAAAAAAAATAAGGAATTATAACAAAAATATGTTTTGTTACAATTGAAAAACATTCTACCCATTAGATCATTAAACTGTAAAATTGTGAGTAGAGATAAATTCATTTATATCCACTCATTGGGAACATTGCTACTCACTAAACTATTCACATAACATTTCTATCTCATCAGATATAACCCTTTACCCAAGGCATTGGAGGGCGATATAGGTCCTACACATCTCAGAATAGATATATTCAAGCAGCACATGAAAAAATTCCTCATATAAGAAAATAATCCATAAAATGAAAATGGGCTCCATGAAATTTTCTAATCATCATAAAAATAATGCATGGAAATACAAATTGTTTTAGAAAACATCAAAATAACAGCATTATGTAAATATCTTGCTACCAAAAACATGATGACCGAAAATAAAAACATAATAAATTAATATTCTATAGTGAAACATGAAAAATTAATTTAAATGTGGATGAACATTTTAAATATTATGAAAATTTTGATAATAATATCATTTTGAAAAATAAAATTATTCATTATTGTAAACATCGTGGTTATGTGTGTATCTTCAAAAATAATATATTTTAACAGAAAAATGAAAATAAAACCCTTAATGAAAAATTATTTGGATAATTAGTAAAATTTTATCTATAAATAATATTTTTGAAATAATTTATAATGGGGAGACTTATAAAGAATATGTTCAATAAGAAATTTTATAATTCAATGAATAGTGTCTGAGTTACCTAGTCCATTACTGTGTTTCATTTCATAGTTTATGAAACTATAAACTCAAACAAAATAAAAATATATACATTAATAATCACAATAAAAACCTTATTCATATATTATACCTTTTATATCCCTCGTTTTTTAATTATTAATTATGGGAATATTGGTCATTTATTTCTTAATTCACATATTGGGTTTTAATATATTTAAAATTTTGCACATTTTTAACTATGTTTATATCATCACCAATTTTGTATAATAATATCATAATTAATATATCATTTATAATATTTAAATATATAAACTATATTGATAATTAAATATCTTATATCAATCCATATGTTTTTTAGTTTTTTTGTGATGATAGTATCAATTTTTACTTATTTCTGTGATTTTAGAAACAAAATATATACTCTAATAATAAGTTAAAAACATAAAATCAAATTTGTATAAAAAATTACCAATTTTTTTTATTAACTTATAATAACAAAATATTTCACGTTATCATAGTCATACATATCCATATTTTAATGCATTATTTGTGATGGTGGTTAAACATACCCAAAACAAGAACACATTTTAACTCGATAAGTGTGTGTGGTTAGGTGGTGCTTCTTTTGAAATAATATCATTATAATTAAATCATAATTATATCATTTTTTATATTTATGTGACCATATTTGGCAATTTATAGATAATTTATTAAAATTTAGTTGAAAATTGAAATTGTATTCATCAAGGAGGCGGTAATATGCACATAAACATGATTAACATTAGCATTTCATAATGTATGAGATATGTAAAGGTTGTAATGTCCCAAAATTGTAATGTAATTTTTATATTATATGGAATTATTTTGTGAATATATGCTCTGACAACATGTGATTCCGAGGCCCGGTGATCCCTGGATAGAATTTTGAACATATTTAAGGTACGTTTAGTAAACTTGCTAACAGGTTTTTATATCTTTTAAATTGGTGCATTGATAAAAAATATGAGGGCACCATTGAACTCTGAATTCTAGGATTTTTCTAGAAACGAATTAACTTTGGCCAGTAATGGAGGAAAGGAAAAAATAATTTTCAGAATTTTTGAGAAAAAATTAAAATAAAATAAATAATTATTTTATTTATATTTTCACAACTGAGTGACGGATGACGACACTACGGTGTAGCGATGAGGTGATGATGAGGAACATTAGTGGGACTCATTAATGGCTTGTAAACTCCCATTGTAATAAAACTTTAGTGATAAACCATAGCTACGTTGTTTCATAAATGAAAGAGTGTAACTATACGGCATCGTAGTGTAATAGAAACATTGTGAGGTGTTTTGTTTTTAGTACTTTGTTGTGTTGGTGAAATGAGTGTTAAAATATAAGGATTATCTGATGAACCTCTGATGTATTTCCTCACTAACTAAGAATGTTTAATGATGTTGGGACATCATCGACTTTAACTTACTTTAAAGAAGGACGAACGCCATCGACCAATTGGATCCTCTAGGACAAAATTTTGTGGAAATAAACGTCAATGAGGTAGGGGATTATTTTATTTTTATGTTTCCCCATTATTTTACTAATAAATTAACACAGATTAACACATGAACAAGTTAATCCAGGGATCGTTTGTTCTTGCCGGAGGGTTCCATTATTGGGTTCTCTGTTCTGAATTAATTTAATTGTTGGTAGAATTTTAATCCCTGGACCTTGTCCTGTTTTAAACCCTTAACATGGAAGGTGTTGGATGATGTGAACAAGGCTCGGGTCTGTCTGCTCGTGTGTTCTTTATGGATGTATCCTAAAATCCGTGACAAGAAGAATTTGGGGCCACGTAAGGGATGGTGGTGAGTCGAGAGGCTCGTAGGCGCATGTGGAACCAGAAATAGACCACCAAAGCAACTCCAGTGGCCCTCATGAGAGACCTGTATCATCAGGGTGCCCATCAGTGCGGCACGACTACATAGAGGAGCAGTTTCGACTGATTTCACTTAGAGGCAGTGACATGTATCTGAACCTCCAGGATGGCTTAGTGATCTACGATCGCTTGACTACTATGGAGGGAAGAAAATGGAAGGTGTTGGACAAGACACCAGGCAGTCGCCGCCTGGAAGAAGCAGCTTGCTCCTTGTGGGGCACATTCGTACAGGTAGGGGACGCAAAAGTGGATTATGTGTCCCGGGCATACAGCACCGGTCCGCCCCTGGAGGACCGGGTTCCAACTAGCAGGTTTTTCCCCCATCATGCGGGCTGGATCCCTGCCAGAAGAGAGGACCCGCACCCTTTGGGTCGGGCCAGATGAAAATGGGTAACCAGGTGGCCCGGTGGGGTAGACCTCTGGGCTAACTAGGTCGCGCCCAGTGAGTCCCTTCAGGCATGGCCCTTGGGCCCGGCCGGACTGGACCTACCCTGATCCGAACCATGTCAGGTCATGTTAGTCAAATTAAATCGGGGTATGTAGAACCCACGGGTCATGTTGGTCATGTCGATCTGACCAGTCTCTGACGCAATCGTCCCCTGACTAAAATTTTTTTAATTACTCACAGACCAGGTGTCTGATAGACATGACATCTATGAAATGAGGACCTTATCAACAAGGTGCTCCTTACGAGATACACTATAGGTGTTTTGGTGGGGGGTTTTTGTATGATCGGTTTGGATCAGACTCGAATCCAACAATGACCTTTATACTAAAATGCTAATATTTTATATATAGGGCATCCATTCCAAATGGCATCTATTGTGTTGGAACCCTTAAAAAGAGACGGTTCTTTGTGTTATTAAATGTGGGACTTCGTGGTGGTTGAGGTCTGAATGATGGCTCGAGCAGAAGCCATTTGGATCCTTTGTGGCCCGACCGACGATCAGCTACTATTTGGATCCTTAGTGTCCTAGAAGATGAGAAAAAAACCTATGGATCCTTATATTCCTGAAAAATGACCAGGAGTCATTTAGATCTTTAATGTCACAGAAGATGAGTAGGAGCTACGTGGATCCATAATGGCCCGATAAATGAGCAGCGATTCATTAGGGATGAGTCCCATAATAGTACGAAATGTAAATCACTATAACGGATGAACCTTCATTTTCTAGAATATACCTAGTGTTAGATGTCCTAACATTGTGTCTTCACTTTGTGGTTTCTTTGTGATATTCCTCCTTAGTGGACTGGAGTCCCCTACTTAGTATTGTGTTACTCACCCATGCATGGGCTTCGCTAGCATGTGTTGTGTCTTGTGCAGACGATGGACATTTTTGATGAAGGTCTTCATGGCCTAGGAATTGTAGGGGCCTAATAGGATCAGGAAGACATGATAAACTACTTCAATTTCTATTAGCTAAACTAAACTTACCATCAGGTGGTGTTTTTAGTGGATTTCTATCTGATTCCCTTTTTACATTGCTATTTTCAGTTATTTTTGTTGGGTTTGTATTCTAGCCCACTTTTTTTAAGTTGTACATATACTCAACACTTGTTTAATTATAATTTTCCCCATATCATTTTTAGGATATGGTTGGGAATGTGTGTGCATACAGGTAGTCAGGAAAATGCTTCCCGCTTTCTGTTTGACCCCTTTAGCACTAGTCATGGACCCCTGGCCTTCGAGAGGCGGGATTGGTGTATATTATGAAACATGCTCCAGGGGATGAGTCATGACAAAGGTGGATAGTATGATATCATTTTATAATGATAAATATATTATATAGATCATATTTACTCATTAATAACATCTTTAAGACCATCCACGATGGGTGGTGATGAAAAAAATTAAACTGTCACTTTGTGGAGGTGGAATTTTGGGCACATGCACTAACGAGGATTATTATTATTTTTAATAGATATAGGAGCATAAATAATGAGTGTATAATTTTTATAATAACATGAAAACATAGTGATAATATTTTTCTTATTATAATATGTTGTTTATTACTAGTTTATAATATAAATATTAAGAATGAATGATTAAGAAAGATATGTTACCTATGTTGCTACCTTGAACTTCCTCTTTGTGAGAGCCTTAGATTTTTTGGACATTGGATACTTTTTGGTGACCATGGGTGTTAGGGTATGTAAAAGAATTAATAGATAAGAAATATAATAAGGGTTTAATGGGTGTTTTTAATAGGGGATGATAATTGAATGATTGGGAGTGATTATGATATTATATATGAAGAAGTATCACTTTTCCCAATAAATGAAAGTTATGTGAAGGGTTAGAATGGAATATACCAAATTCCAGATGATTTAGTTGAAGTAAGGTTTATAATAAATGTATTCATGAAATTAAAACCTAAAAATGTATTTATATATGGTCTATAAGTAAGGATAATTTTGGAAAATTCGTCCCACCCAAGATAAGTCATTTAATCACTTATTACTCTTAATTAAATGTTAATCTAGTCAAATATTTTATTAATTAAATTTCATTTGAATATAATTATCATATTTCAGAACAATTATTAAGTATTTTTGATCCATTTAACAAAATTAATTTCTCAAATACATGAAAATATTATTTTAATTTAAACACACATAATATAGACACGATACATTTAAAATGGCTTTTAGAAACATTAAAATTATATATGCAATAAGTATTTTATGGTTACTTATTTTCATGATAGTAACTGATTGATTATAATAAAGACTGGTTATATGGTTGTAAAGACCCATAAATGTCGAAGAATTTTTTTTCTTAATTTATTTGGGATTTTACGAGTACGCGGCTTCTAACGTCACCTGATTCCGAGACCCGGTGTGCCTGGAATCAATTTCCGATGTTTAGCTCGGGTACGTTCAGTGAACGAACGAGCGGGTTTTTTTAACTTTTGAACCAGTGCTCGGAATAGAAATCATAGGGCACTTATAAAACTGCAGCGCCGATATTTTATTAAGAGCACGTTTTCTGAATGTGCATTTGCTCGGGAGGAGTTTTTAAAAATGTGATGAATAAAAATATATTTGTTTTTCAATTTTATTTTTATTTTTTTAATAGTGGATTAAGTGTTATGGGAAATAAAATTGGGTCACAACATTATTCCCCTCTACTTTGTGAGGGAGTTGGGGTGGGGCCCACATGATCCCCCACCTCCTTCAAATTCCCTAACAACATATTAAACCTCCCTCTTGCAATTTATTTTGTAACTCACCCACTCCCCCACTTTAATTGCATGTCAACTCTCACATTAATTAGATTGATTAAAGCTATTAAATTTATTTAATTAAGAGTTTGAATTATGAATTCATGAATTCTTGACATGATTTAATAAAATAAGGATGTACCTTATTTTATTTTGGGGTGGTTTTTGTTGTGTGGAGATTTCGGGAGAGATTATGATAAGTCTTGGAGAACGCAAAAACGTCAAGACCTCGATGAAGAACACCGTCACTGCAAGGAGTGATCAACGCACCATTCTTCTCCTCTCTGTAGCCGGTGTGAGATTCCGCTCCACCTCGAACGTTCTCCTTCAACATATACAGAGCTTCACCTCGCGACATTGTTTCCGTGATGATCATTGTTCGACAACTTCTTCAAGGTAGGGGATTGTTTTATGTTCGTGATTATTTTTGGCGTTATTCGTTAAATATTTAGCCGTTTGCTCTCGAATTAATGGGAGGAGTCCGGACCGCACAAACACGGCCGAACCTCCTCCCCATTGATGTTGTACTTTATCTTGGTTTGGAACGAAGGTGGCACTGTGTAATGGAACCACATGGGAATGACGAAAAGACATGGTGAGGGAGCCCGGCGCCGTCACGCCGTGCCGTTGAGGCCGAAAGAAGCCGCGACCGAAGTCGGATCGGGGCGGAGGGGCGCGGTGCCGTCGTGCAGCGCCGGTCGGATTAGGGAAGCGGCCTTAAGCCATGGTGGTGAGGGAGAGGGCGGCGGGGTCTGCCGGCCACCGGCGTTCCCGGAAGGCGGGACCGCAGGGGTCCCGCGGCGGCACCGGTAGGCCACCAGGGTCGGTCGTTCGGGAAGTCTGGGGGTCATAACCCCCGGCGGCAGACAAGGCGGGCCCCCTCCACATTGAGGGCCACTGTTTCAAAACAAGGGGCAGTGCCCCCCCTTCCACGCTGCTCGGTCACGGACCGAGCGCCCTGCCGAGCCGGGCCGCTCGTGCGGGGCCTGGCCGGCCTTGCTGGACCGGGCCGCCCGTGCTGGGCTGAGCCGCCCGCGAAGGGACTGGTCGCACCCGCTAGGCCGGGCCGCGTCCACTGGGTGAGGCCACGCCCAAGGGGGCCGGGTTGGTCCGGGCCCCAAACCACCTAAAATCAGACAGCTACGTTCAAAGGCTCATAACATGGGATACAGACCTTCGATCGACGCAACGTCAGTTGCGATGCGATCCTTGGATCGATACAGTTGTTTATGTATATTACACTTGAGGTTTATGAGATCATTGGGTATGGACAGGTTGGTTCGAACACGAAACAAACTGGGCCCTCGGAGCGGAAACGCTTATTGGTTGAGCTCTGGACGTCCGATTGACGTGCCGTTGACTTTGTTGGATTTCTCTTAGTGGGACAGTTATTTTGAATTACTCCTCTCGAGGATTGGACATATTTTGAGTATGTTCAGGTTGGTTTGACTTAAAAACCAACCGAGCCCCTAGGAAGAAAAATCCAATATCTCTCAGACACGACGTCTGATTGACACGTCGTCTATCACGTTGTGTTCTTTTTGACGAGGAAGAACTTTGGGATACATCAAATCCAGAATACGTGTCAGTTGATGTATCGACCCACCTTGTATGGTGGAGCGGATCCTCCTGGAATCGAGCATGCTGTTTGCGGGAACCCTAGAGCTGGCTGCGACTGCGACGACGATGATGACTATACTGGGATCCTCCATGGGTTTGGCAGCGACGATGAACGTACTAGAATCCTCCGTGGGTTCGATGGCAGTGACTACTATTTTTTCATCCTATGTGGGTCTGGTAGTACATGACTATTGTTCTTGTATCCTACATGGGTCCAATAGTATTTGACTCTATACTTGTATCCTATGTGGGGCCGGCAGAGTAGCTGGTCTTGTATCCTTTGTGGGTCCGACAGCTTAGCTGATCTTGTATCCTATGTGGGCCAGACAGCTTAGATGAATCAATGGCTACATCTGATCATCTCTATCACCTTACGAAGAGTATAACTGTGTGAGGTGAGTCTTGAATTTCAATCATTATCTACGATATGATTGACTTTCTTTCCTATGTGGGCTGGGTTGGGATATCCTGTGTGGATTGGTTGTGCTTTCATGTGTGGACTAGATCGAACTTGGTCTCGGATGTTGGAGCCGAACTGGAAATTGGTGACTTAGATATATGTATGGGAATATACCTATGTAGAGTTGGTTGTTACTTCGTGATTGTATCTTTCCTTTGTGGATTATCCTTCGTGGATTCTTGGAGACCTTCGGGGGTCTCGGGGTCCCTACTGAGTAGCGTATACTCACCCCTGCACGGGCTATGCCCGCACTATGTTGTGTTGGATGCAGACGACAGACAGTGCTGATCGAGGTAGGAGATCATGGAGCTGGACGTTACCTGGAGGTGGATGTTTGAAAGAGACATACACGGAGCATACGACTGGAGCCGAGGAGCGGAGGAGACTAACTGTACCCACCCTTCGGGTGGGATTTCCAAAGGACGGATTGGTGTTGCTGCTTTACTTTTTTGCTGCTGCACTCGTTTTTCAGTTGTACTTTACTTTTAGTTGGGTTTGTATTCTGGCCCATTTACTTTCCAGCACTTACATTTGTACTCAGTTTACTTAGTGTTTACTTCTTCTTGCTTACTCTGTGGTGTTTAACTACTTACATAAAGGAAATGACTTCCCTTATATCAGGCTTTATGCCTTTGGTGCTAGTCGCCAGCACGTGGCCTATGGAAAGCGGGCTTGGGGTAGTCACGACATGGGTCCCGAGGACGGGTCGTGACAAATTGGTATCAGAGGAGTTTGGTTCTACCGCAGAACTCAGGACTCTGATCGTTCTTCTATGTGAAGAAATAGTGTTAAGGGTATTGAGTGTGGTTATTAGTCCAGGGAGTCCAGTATTGGTGCGGCGACCGACATATCCATACACCAGGATCCTGACTTCTGATTTCTGACTCAGTGCACAAAAACATTGATTGCATGTGTGTTTCAAAAGTATTCATTGTGATTACTTTGTGTCAGCTCACCAGATATACTGTATTGACCGTGGCGCACTTGTCTCTTTTCAGGATGGCCCCATGACAGCAGCCAACTAGGGTTCCGAGCTTTGTGCGAGATGAAAGACTACTGAGCGACGAGGCCTCGGTGTAGGGCCCTATTACAGCAGAGGAACAGGCGTTACCTCTACCCACCGAGCCACTGATCCCACCAGTCCCAGCCGCTGAGAGTGCACGTCGCCTTAGTGAACTGCAAGAGTTTCAGCGTCAGAGACCACCCAGGTTCTGTGGGGAGACAGACCCTCTGGTAGCCGAGGATTGGATGTAGGCTGTAGTTCGAGTTTTCTTGTTAGTAGGGACACCAGCTGACCTCATGGTGATCCTTGTAGCGAGTCTCATGCACGCGGCAGCAGGCAGATGGTGGAGCCTAATGCTCCAGGTGCACGACGAGGCATCTCTCCTTCAGACGGACATTGAGAGCCTCTTCCACTCAGAGTTCGTTCCATCCACCCTCCGTGCGGTGTGCATTTAGGAGCTACTACAGCTGCGACAGGGCAACATGATGGTATCCTAGTACACGTCGAGATTTACCGATCTCTCGCACTATTCCATGGACATGGTACAAGACCCATTCTTCTGGGCCCAGACCTTCGAGCAGGGACTGAGGAATGAGATCAGGGCATCGATGATCTCCCTCAGCATTCCAACGCAGGCAGGAGTACTGGAGCGAGCCCTTCTTGTAGAGAGATTTATTGCTGAGACTACACCATTAGTGAGACCTACCGCAGGGCGTCATGTAGCCGAGTCTTATGCAGCTTGCAGACGACGGGTGTCACAGGGGTCCAAGCGGACCAGACCATCAAGCGGACGACCTCTGGACACCGGCTCAGAGGTGCGGGGCACACGGCGCAGTGCCAGTCTTATGAGGAGCAGACAGTGCTATGCATGCGGCGGGAATGGCCACATGGCTTATGACTGCCCGACTTGCCATGCTGAGGGGCAGCAGACAGTTGAGGGACCACCCAGGCAGAGGAAGAGGTTTGATCGTGGCGGTCCTCAGGGAGCAGGCGGACGTGGCAGAGGAGCTGGTCGAGCAGCAGGTGGTGGGAGACACTTTGAGGCTCTACCACCACCACCACCACCAGGAGGTCCACCCCGACCATAGGGAGATGGCAGACAGAGGCCGTCTCAGCTTCAGGCAGCGGAGGCCTATGACCACGGTGCACCAGAGATGATTCGAGGTACTATCTGTGTCTACTCCACCCTTTCTGCAGTTCTTATAGACACAGGAGTGATTCATTCTTTTATTGTCACTGCCCTTGTTCAGAGCTCGGAGATTTTGACGGAGCCATTGGCTCGATCCTTACGGCAAAAGACTCCTATGGGAGTAGACTCGACAATTACTCACTGGTGCCGGCAGTGTGAGCTTACTCTAGGAGGTGAGAGCTTCGGCTGGGATCTTCTTGTAGCGGCGTCGAGGCCTTACGATGTCATCTTGGGCATGGATTGTTTATCTATAGTTAATGCTCAGATCGACTGTATTAGGCGTAAGGTGTGGTGTGTCCGCACCAATGGGATCAGGATCATATTCACCAGAGAGAATGGAGCCTTTGCAACACGGGATGGACTCACGCAGAGGAGAGGACATCCAATCACTCATCAGTTGGCTAGCCTCATCCTAGGAGCAGTGGACGTGCAGAGTCTGAGTTTTCCTGTAGTGTTGGATAAGTATGTGGACATTTTTCCTGACGATGTTCTAGGACTGCCTCCTCGTAGAGAGGTAGACATCTATATAGACATGTACCCCGAGATAGGACTATCGGATGGGAGAGCGCTTTACAGTATATTCTGACCAACAGAGTCTCAGGTAAATCTACTCGCAGAAGGTCCTAAACCTGAGACAGAGGCGATTGCTCGAGTTCCTCCTGGACTATGACTTTGAGATAGTCTATACTCCTGGAAAGGGGAACCTAGTAGCTGATACCCTCAGCAGGAGGACGGTCATTTACCTACTTGGAGAGGCAACAGAGCAGCTAGCTGCTTTGAGATATCCTTCATGGATAGAGATGGAGCAGCCTTTCTCCAGTCACTCACAGTCACTCCTCCACTTCTTCAGCGGGTCAGAGAGGCACACCGTGGGGACGTTGACTGTGAGACGTGGCGTGCATAGATTTCCATAGGACATGCACCTGATGGATTCTCTATAGGATGAGAACACATCGTCATTTTCAGAGGACGTACCATGGTACAAGCTACATTGCAGGAGGAGGTGCTGAGAGATTTTCACACTTCCCCTTTGGCGGTACATCCCAGAGTAGCAAAGATGTACCAGGATCTCAGATGACAACACTGGTGGCTGGGGATGAAGAAGGTTGTGACAGAGTTCGTTTCTTGATGCCTCACCTTCCAGCAGGAGAAGGAGGAGCACCAGGTACCAGCAGTCTTGGTACAACCCTTGGTGGTCCCGGAGTGGAAGTGAGATGGAATATCTATGGCTTTCGTGACTGTACTTCAACATACTTACAGTGGTCACAATTCCATTTGGGTGATTGTCGACCGACTCACCAAGTCGGCCCAATTTTTACCCATCAGAGAGCAAGGCACAGTGGAGAGCTTGGGACGCCTCTACATTCAGGAGATCATATGGGTTTATGTTGTGCCATCATCTATCGTCTCTGATCAAGATGCTCGCTTTACTTCCCAGCTTTGGAAGGGTTTGCAGGCGGCATTTGGGACGCAGCTATGTCTGAGCACTGCCTTTCACCCTCAGAAAGATGGTCAGATAGAGATGACTATTCAAACTCTCGAGGACATTCTCTGTGCATGTTTCCTCAGCTCTGGTCTCACCTTGGAGGATCACCTACCCTTAGTGGAGTTTGTGTATAACAACAGCTACCACTCTACCATCCGGATGGCACCATACGAGAAATTGTATGACAGACCTTGCAAGTCAACTCTGTGCTGGACAGACCCGGGGGAGTCATCACTTGTGGGACCAGAGATAGTCCAGGCCATGACAGAGAAGGTCTAGGTCATCTAGGAGTGGATGAGGACAGCTCAGAGCTGACAGAAGTCTTATGCTGACAGGAGATGGAGACCACTAGAGATTGAGGATGGCGACCACGTTTTCTTGCGGGTCTCACCTCGACATGGATTACGGAGATTTGGATGGGGTGGAAACTTATCTCTGTGCTTCAAAGGACCATTCTAGTTTCTTTGCAGGATAGGAAAGGTGGATTATCTCTTGGCTCTACCACCTTAGTTGCACCGGGTGCACGACATCTTCCACATATCTCAGCTGAGGAGAAATGTTCACGAACCGACGCCTATCATCGACCATGGGGAGATGGAAATTGATGATGAGATGACTTTTGCAGAGGTCCCGGTGGAGATCGAGGATCGACCGGATTAGGTCCTATGTGGATGGTCGATTCCTCTAGTGAGCATCAGGTGGCACCACGAGAACCTCCAGGAGAGCACTTGGAGCGGGAGGCTCAGATGTGTCCTCAGTACCCTCATTTGTTCCCCTAGTTTGTGGGGTATCTTTAAGGTGATGTAAATCCCTTAGGTGGGAGTAATGTAAAGACCTGTAAATATAAAGTAATTTTTTTCATAATTTTTTTGGGATTTTACGAGTACGCAGTTTCTGACGGCACCTGATTCCGAGGCCCGTTGTGCCCGGAATCATTTTCTGAAGTTTAGCTCGGGTACGTTCAGTGATCGAATGAGCAGGTTTTTTTAACTTTTGAACCGGTGCTCGGAATCAAAATATGAGTGAACCAATGAAACCGTAGCGCCGGAATTTTCTTAAGAGCACCTTTTTCGAAGGTGCGTTTGCTCGGGAGGAGTTGTTAAAAATGTGAACAATAAAAATATATTTGTTTTACAATTTTATTATTATTTATTTACTAGTGGTTTAAGTGTTATTGGAAATAAAATTGTGTCACAACATTATTCCCCTCTACATTGTGAGCGAGTTGGGGTGGGGGCCACATGATCCCCCACCTCCTTCAAATTCCCTAACACCCCATTAAACCTCCATCTTGAAATTTATTTTGTAACTCACCCACTCCCCCACTTTAATTGCATGTCAACTCTCACATTAATTAGATTGATTAAACTATTAAATTTATTTAATTAAGAGTTTGAATTTTAAATTATGGAATTCTTGACATGAGTTAATAAAATAAAGATGTACCTTATTATATTTTGGGGTGTTTTTTGTTGTGTGGAGATTTTGGGAGAGATTACACTAAGTCTTGAAGAATGCGAATAACATCAAGACCTCGACAAAGAACACCATCACTGCAAGGAGTGATCGACGCGACATTCTTCTCCTCTATGTAGGTAGGGTGAGATGTCGCTTCCCCTCGGACGTTCTCCATCCACATATATGGAGCTTCACCTCGTAACGCCGTTTCTGCGATGATCATCGTTCGACAAATTCTTCGAGGTATGGGATTATTTTATGATTGTGATTATTTTTGGCATTCTTCGTTAAATATTTAGCCGCTTGCTATATAATTAACGGGAGCAGGACGAACCACACAAAAACGGCCGACCCTCCTCCCCATTGATGTTGTACTTCATCACGGTTTGGAATGAAGGTGGCACAGTGCAAAGGCACTGCGCGGGAATGAGGAAAAGACGCGGCGAAGGAGCGCGGCGCCGTCGCGCCGTGTCGCTGAGGCCGAAAGAAGCCGCGGCAGAGTCGGGCCGTGGCGAAGGGGTGTTATGCCCTCATGCCGCGCCAGAGTACCACAGAGGATCGTGGCTGGGGCGGGCCGCGGCGGAGGGTCATGGCACCGTCGCACCATTCTAGTCAGACAAGGGTCGCGGCCTTAGGCCACAGCGGTGCAGTAGAGGGTGGCCGGATCTGCCAGTCGTCATCGCTCCAGGAAGGCAGGACCACAGGGGTCCCACGGCGGCACCGGCCGGCCACCAAGGTCGGCCGTTCGGGAATTCCGGGGGTCGTAATCCCTGGAGGTAGACAAGGCGGGCCCCATCCACGTGGGGGGCCGCCATTTCAAAATGAGGGGGGCAGTGCCCCCCCTTCCGCGCAGCTCAGTCACGGATCGAGCGCCTATCCGAGCCGTGCCGCTCACGCTGGGTCGGGCTGGCCTCTCTGTGCCGGGTCGTGCCCAAGTGGTCCAGACCCAGACCCATGTCGGGTTGACCCGGTTGGGGCCGACCTAGGGGGTCTTGGGCCGGGTTGGTCCGGGCCCAAAACCCCCTAAATTCGGATAACTATGTTCAATGGCCCATAACATGGGATACGGACCTCTGATCGATGCACCGTCAGTTGCGATGCAATCCTTGGATCGAGGCGGTCGTTTCAGTGTATTACACTCTAGGTTTCAGAGAACATTGGGTATAGTAGGGTTGGTTCGAACACGAAATCAGCCGGGCCCTCGGAACAGAAACGCTTATAGCATGAGATCCGGACGTCCAATTGACGTGCCGTCAACTTTGTTGGATTACTCTTAGTGAAAAGGTTTTCATGGCTTACTCTGCTTGAGGTTTAGATGCAGTTGGAGTAAGGTCAAGTTGGTTTGACTTAAAAACCAACTGGGCCCCTGGGACGAAAAGGCCAACAACTCTCACACTGGGCGTCTAATTAATGTGTCGTCTGTCACGTTGAGTTCCTTTTGATGAGACGAAACTTTTGGATACATCAACTCCCGAATAAATGTTAGTTGATGTATCGACCCCCCTTGGCTCATGGAGCGGACCCTCTGGGAATCGATCATGTTGTGTGCGGGAACCCTAGAGCTGGCTGCGACTGCGGCGACGATTACGACTGTACTGGGATCCTCCGTGGGTTCGGCAGGGACGATGACCGTACTGGAATCCTCTGTGGGTTTGATGGTGATGGATACTGTTATTTTATCCTATGTGGGTACGAGAGTACGTGACTACTGTTCTTGTATCCTACGTGGTTCCAGCAGTATTTGACTCAGTACTTGTATCCTACGTGGGTCTGATAGAGTAGCTGGTCTTGAATCCTTTGTGGGTCTGACAGCTAAGCTGGTCTTGTATCCTATGTGGGTCCGACTGCTTAGATGAATCAGTGGCTACATATGATCATATCTATCACCTTACTAAGAGTATACATGTGTGATCTGAGTCTTGACTTTTAATCATTATAGACGATATGATTGAATTGCATTCCTATGTGGATTGGGTTGTGATATCCTTTGTGGATTGGTTGTGATTTTCTGTGTGGACTAGATCGAACTTGGGCTCGAATGTTGGAGCCGAACTGGAAATTGGTGACTTATGTATATGTATGGGCATATACATAAGTAGAGTTGGTTGTTACTTCTTGATTGTAACTTTCCTTTGTGGATTATACTTCGTGGAATCTGTGGGACCTTCGGGGGTCTTGGGGTCCCTACTGAGTACCGTATACTCACCTCTGCATGGGCTAGGCCCACACTACGTTGTGTTGGATGTAGACGACGGACAATGCTGATCGAGGTAGGAGCTCGTGGAGGTGGACGGTACCTGGAGGTAGATCACTGGACGAGACGTACACAGAGCGGACGACTAGAGCTGAGGAGCAGAGGAGACTATCTGTACCCACCCTTCAGGTGGGATTTCCAGTGGACGGATCAGTGTTGCTGCTTTACTTTTCTACTGTTGTACTCTCTTTTTAGTTGTACTTTACATTCAGTTGGATTTTTATTCTGGCCCATTTACTTTCCAGCAGTTACCTTTGTACTCAGTTTACTTAGTTTTAACTTCTGCTTGCTTACATCATGGTGTTTGATTAATTACATAAAGGCAATTCCTTCCCTTATATCGGGTTTTATTCCATTGGTGCTAGTCGTCAGCCCTGGCCTATGGAAGGTGGGCTTGGGGTAGTCACGACATGGGTCCCGAGGACGGGTCGTGACAAATTGGTATCAGATGAGTTTGTTTCTACCGCAGAACTCAGGACTCTGATCATTCTTATATGTGAAGCAATATTGTTATGGGTATTGACTGTGGTTATTAGTCCAGGGAGTCCAGTGTTGCTGCGCCGGCCGACGTATCTATACACTAGGACCCTAGCTTCTGATTTCCGACTCACTCCACAAAAACATTGATTGCATGTGTGTTTCAAAAAATTTCTTTGTGATTACTTTGTATCAGCTCCCCAGGTATATTGTATTGACAGTGGCACACCTGTCTCTTTTCAGGATGACCCCATGATGGTAGCCAGCTAGGGTTCCGATCTTTGTTCGAGACGACAACCCACCGAGTGATGAGGCCTCAGTGCAGGGCCCTATTATGGCGGAGGCAACAGTGGTACCTCTACCCATCGAGCCACTGATGCCACCAGCCCCAGCCACTAAGAGTACACGTCGTCTTAGTGCACTGCACGAGTTTCAGCGTTAGAGACCGCATAGGTTCTGTGGGGAGTCGGACCCTCAGGCAGCCGAGGATTGGCTGGAGGCTCTAGTTCAAGTTTTCAGGTTAGTAGGGACACCAGCTGACCTCATGGTGATCCTTGCGGCGAGTCTCCTGCACGCGGCAGCAGGCAGATGGTGGAGCCTGATTCTCCAGGTGCACGATGAGGCATCTCTCCTTTGGACGGACTTTGAGAGCCTCTTCCACTCAGAGTTCATTCCATCCACCCTCTGTGCGGTGCACATTCATGAGCTACTACAGCTGCGGCAGGGCAGCATGACGATAGCCTAGTACTTGGAGAGATTTACCGATCTCTCGCGCTATTCCACGGACATGGTACGAGACCCATTCTTCCCGGCCTAGAACTTCGAGTAGGGACTGAGGCATGAGATCAGGGCATCTATGATCTCCGCCAGGATTCCGATGCAGGCAGGAGTACTGGAGCAAGCCCTTCTTGTAGAGAGATTTCTTGCTAAGCCTACACCAGCAGTGAGACCTACCGCTGGGCAGCATGTAGCTGAGGCTTCTATAGCTGGTAGTCAACAGATATCACAGGGGTCTAAGCAGACTAGACCATCAGGTGGACGACCTCAGGACATTGGCTCAGAGGTGCGGGGAACACAGTATAGAGCCAGTCTTACGAGGAGCAGACAATGCTATGCATGCGGTGGGCAGGGCCACATAGATCATAACTGCCCGACCCACCTTGCAGAGGAGCAGCAGACGGTTGAGGGACCACCCAAGCAGAGGCAATGGTTCGACTATGGACGTCCGCATGGAGCAGGAGAACGTGGCAAAGAAGTTGGCCGAGTAGTAGGTGGTTGGAGACGCTTTGAGGCTCTACCACCACCACCACCAGGAGGTCCACCCCGACCACAGGGAGATGGCGGACAGAGGCTGGCTCAGCTTCAGGCAGCGGAGGCCTACGACCACGGTGCACCAAAGATGATTTGAGGTACTATCTGTGTCTAATCCACCCTTGATGTAGTTCATATAGACACAGGAGCGTGTCATTATTTTATTTCCTCTTCCCTTGTTTGGAGCTCATAGTTTCTGACGGAGCCATTGGCTCGATCCTTACAGCTAGAGACTCCTACGGGAGCAGACTCGATGATTACACACTGGTGCCGGTAGTGTGAGCTTACTCTATGAGGCGAAGGCTATGGCTGGGATCTTCTTGTGGCAGCACTGAGGCCTTACCACATCATCTTGGGCATGGATTGGCTATCTACAGTCCATGCTCAGATCGACTGTATTAGGCGTAAGGTGCGGTGTGTCTGCACCGATGGGAGCAGGTTCACCTTCACCAACGAGAAGGGAGCCTTTGTAGAATAGGATGGACACAGGAAGAGGAGAGGACATCCGATCACTCATCAGTTGGCTAGCCTCATCCTAGGAGCAGTGGACGTGCGGAGTCCGAGTTTTCCTGTAGTGGTGTGTCAGTATACGGTCGTTTTTCCTGGAGACGTTCCAGGACTACCTCCACGTAGAGAGGTAGACTTCTCTATAGACATGTACCCTGGGATATCCCCGATATCCACTCTCACATATCGGATGGCTCCTGCTGTGCTTTGAGAGATATGGGTATAGCTGGAGGACTTGCAGGGCAAGGGATTCATTCGACCCAGTGTTTCACCCTGGGCTTCCATGATTTTGTTCTCCAAGAAGGCGGACCAGAGCTTCTGACTGTGTGTTGATTACCATCACCTGAACCAGGTGACCGTGAAGAACAAGTATCCACTTCTAAGGATTGATGACCTCTTCGATCAGCTCAAGGCAGCACGATGGTTCTCTGAGATATAACTCATGTCAGGCTATCATCCGCTCAGAGTTCGGGATTAGGATGTGAAGAAGATGACCTTCAGATGTCATAATGGCCACTATGAGTTCTTGGTTATGCCTTTCGGCATAACCAACACTCCAGCAGTGTTCATGAGTATCATGAACAGGATCTTTCATCCTTACCTGAATCGATTTGTCATAGTCTTCATCGATGACATATTGATATACTCGACTACTGAGGAGGATCATGCCTACCACTTGCTGGTTGTAGTGGACACACTCCAAGAGAACCAGATTTATGGTAAACTCTCAAAGAGTCAGTTTTGGATACATGGGGTCCAATTCTTGGGACACGTCATCTCTGAGGTGGGAGTTTCGGTGGATCCTGTGAAGATCGAGGCAGTGCTAGCTTGGGAGCCACCTAGGAGCGTGACGGACGTGCAGAGTTTCATGGGTTTGGCTGGGTACTACCAAAGATTTATGCTAGACGTCTTCAGAGTTGCATCACCACTTATAGCTTTGACGAAGAAGTGGGAACCCTTCGTGTGGTCAGATAGATGTCAGAAGAGCTTCCAAGAGCTGAGACAGAGATTGACCAGAGCACCCATCTTGAGGATACCAGAGGAGGGAGTAGGGTACGTAGTCTACCGCGATGCATCTGGGTCCAGACCCGGGTGTGTCCTGATGCATGAGCGGGCAAGGATCACCTATGGATCCCGACAGTTGAGGCAGCATGGGAAGAACTATTCTACCCATGACCTGGAGTTAGAAGCGGTGGTTTTTGTTCTGAAGATGTAGCGGCACTATCTGATGAGCGAGCGCTTTACAGTCTATTCTGACCACCATAGTCTCAGGTACATCTTCTTGTAGAAGGACATGAACATGAGACAGCAGCTATGGCTCGAGTTCTTCCAGGACTATGACTTTGAGATATTCTATACTCCAAGAAAGGGGAATGTAGTAGCTAATGCCCTCAGTAGGAGGATATGCATTCAGCTACTTGGAGAGGCGACAGAATGACTAGCTCCTTTACAGTTATCCTTCATGGATAGAGATGGAGAAACCTTTTTTCAGTCACTCACAGTCACTCCTCCACTTCTTAAACGGGTCAGAGAGGCACAACACAGGGACGTTGACTATGAGATGAGGTGTGCACAGATTTCCACATGACATGCACCTGATGGATTCTCTATAGGAGGATAGCATGTCGTCTTTTTCATAAGACGTACCATAGTACCAGCTACTTTGTAGGAGGAGGTGCTGAGAGAGTTTCACACATCCCCTTTGGTGGTACATCTAGGAGTAGCGAAGATGTACCAAGATCTCAGACGACATTACAGGTGGCCGGGGATGAAGAAGGTTGTGTCAGAGTTCGTTTCTTGATGCCTCACCTGCCAGCAGGTGAAGGCGGAGCACCAGGTACCAGCAGGCTTGGTATAGCCCTTGGAGGTCCTGGAGTAGAAGTGGGATGGAATATCTATGGATTTCGTGAATGGACTTCCACGTACTTCTAGAGGTCATGATTCCATTCGGGTGATTGTCAACCGACTCACCAAGTCAGCCCACTTTTTAACCATCAAAGAGAAGGGCTCAGTGGAGAGCATGGGATGCCTCTATGTTCAGAAGATCTTATGGATTCATGGTGTGCCATCATCTATCGTCTATGATCGAGATGCTCTCTTTACTTCTTGGCTTTGTAATGGGTTATAGGAGGCATTCGGGATGCAGCTACGCCTGAGCACTGCCTTTCACCCTCAGATGGATGGTCAGATGGAGAGGACCATTCAGACTCTCGAGGATATGATATGTGCATGTGTCCTCGACTTTGGTCACAGTTGGGAGGATCACCTACCCTTGGTGGAGTTTGCGTACAACAACAGCTACCACTCCATCATCGGTATGGCACCATACGATGCATTGTAAGGCCGACCTTGCAGGTCACCTCTATGCTGGATAGCCCCTGGAAATTCATCACTTGTGGGACCAGAGATGATCCAGGCCATGACAGAGAAGGTCCAGGTCATCCAGGAGCAGATGAGTACAAGTGAGATCCAATAGAAGTCTTATGCTGACAGGAGGTGGAGACCACTAGAGTTCGAGGATGGCGACCACGTTTTCTTGTGGGTCTCACCTCGACGTGGATTACAGAGATTTGGTCGCGGTAGCAAGTTATCTCTGCGCTTATTAGGACCATTCCAGGTTCTTAGCAGGATATGCGAGGTGGATTATCCCCTGGCTCTACCACCTCAGTTGCACTAGGTGCATGGCGTCTTCCACGTATCTCAGCTGAGGAGATACGTGCACGACCTGACGCATATCATCGACCATGGGGAGTTGGACGTTGATGAAGGGGTGACTTTTGCGGAGGTCCCGATGGAGATCGTGGATCGAAATTAGTGGGTCCTATGTGGACAGTCGATTCCTCTAGTGCACATCAGGTGGCAGCATGAGAACCTCCAGGAGAGCACTTGGGAGCGGGAGGCTCAGATGTGTGCTCAGTACCCACATTTGTTCCCCTAGTTTGTGATGTATCTTTACAGGGACATAAAGCCCTGAGGTGGGAGTAATGTAAAGACCCGTTAATTTCAAGATTTTTTTTTCGTAATTTCATTGGGATTTGACGAGTATGCAGTTTCTGACGGGACCTAATTCCGAGGCCCTGTGTGCCCGGAATCAATTTCTGAATTTTAGCTCGGGTAGGTTCATTGAACAAATGAGCATGTTTTTCTAACTTTTGAACCGGTGCTCAGAATTGAAATCAGAGGGCACCGATGAACTGCACTGCCAGTATTTGCTTAAGAGCACCTTTTCCGAAGGTGCGTTTGCTCAGGAGGAGTTGTTAAAAATGTGAAGAATAAAAATATATTTGTTTTACACATTTATTTTTATTTCTTTACTAGTGTATTAAGTGTTATGGGAAATAAAGTTGTGCCACAACTTTATTCCCCTCTACTTTGTGAGGGAGTTAGGGTGGGGCCCACATTAGCCCCCACCTCCTTCAAATTCCCAAACACCCCATTAAACCTCCCTCTTGCAATTTATTTTGTAACTCACCCACTTTCCCACTTTAATTGCATGTCAACTCTCTCATTAATTAGATTGATTAAGCTATTCAATTTATTTAATCAAGAGTTTGAATTTTGAATTCATGAATTCTTGACAAGAGATAATAAAATAAGGATGTACCTTATTTTATTTTGGGGTGGTTTTTGTTGTGGGGAGATTTTGGGAGAGATTACGCTAAGTCTTGAAGAACGCGAAGAATGTCAAGACCTCGATGAAGAACGCCATCACTGCAAGGAGTGATCGACATGCCATTCTTCTCCACTCTGCAGCCGGTGTGAGATGCCGCTCCACCTTGGATGTTGTCCATCAACATATATGAAGCCTCACCTCGCAACACTGTTTCTGCAACAATCATCGTTTGAAAACTTCTTCGAGGTAGGGGATTGTTTTATGTTCATGATTATTTTTGGTGTTCTTCGTTAAATATTTAGCCGCTTGCTATTGAATTAACGGGAGTAGGCCAGACCGTAAAAACACGGACGACCCTCCTCCCCATTGATATTTTCCTTCATCGTGGTTTGGAACAAAGGCAGCATGGTGCAACGACACCATGCAGGAACGAAGAAAAGACGCGGCAAAAGAGCGCGGCGCCGATGCGCTGCGCCGTTGAGGCCGAAAGAAGCCGCGGCTGGATTCGGGCTGTGGCGGAGGGGCATGGTGCCGTCACACATTTCCGGTCGGTCAAGTGCTGCAGTGGTGCTGGCGATGGAGGCTGGATCCGCCGGCCGCTGGCGTTCCAGGAAGGCGGGATCGCAGTGGTCCCGCGGCAGCACCGGCTAGCCACCAGGGCCGACCGTTCAGGAAGTCCAGGGGTCGTAACCCCCGGTGGAAGAGAAGGCGATCCTCCTCCACATGGGGGGCCGCCATTTCAAAATGATGGGGGTAGTGCCCCCCCTTCCGCACCGCTCGGTCACAGACCGAGCACCTAGCCGAGCCGGGCCGCACGCGTTGGGTCGGGCCGGCCTCGCTGGGCCAGGCCGCCCGCGCTGGGTCGGGCTTCCCGCGCTGGGCCGGGCCGCACCCGCTGGGCTGGGCCACGCCCAAGGGGGTCTGTACTAGACCTGGGTCGGGTCGACCCGATTCTGGCCGACCCAGGGGGTCTTGGGCCGGGTCGGTCCGGGCCCAGAAACCCATAAAATCAGATAGCTACGTTCTAAGGCCCATAACATGGGCTACAGACCTCTGATCAACACAAAGTCAGTTGTGATGTGTTCCTTGGATCGAGACAGCCATTTCAGTATATTACACTGGAGATTTCGGAGAACTTTGGGTATGGCCGGGTTGGTTCGAACACGAAACCAACCGGGCCCTTGGAGCAGAAACGCTTATAGCTTGAGCTCTGGAAATCTGATTGACGTGTCATCAAATTTGTTGGATTCCTCTTTGTGAGGTGGTTATTTTGGCTTACTCCACTTGAGGTTTGGAGACATTTGGATTATGGTCGAGTTTGTTTGACTTAAATACCAATTGGGCCCCTGGGACAAAAATCCAATAACTCTCACACCGGGCTTCCGATTGATGCGTCGTCTGTCACGTTGTGTTCTTTTTGACGAGATGGAACTTTGGGTACATCAACTCCAGACTATGTGTCAGTTTATGTATTGACCCCCCTTGGCTTGTGAATCGGACCCTCCTGGAATCGACCATGCTGCGTGCGGGAACCCTAGAGCTGGCTGTGACTGCGACGATGATGACGATTGTACTGGGATCCTCTGTGGGTTCTGCAGCAACAATGACCATACTAGAATCCTCTGTGGGTTTGATGACGATGACTACTGTTCTTGTAACCTATGTGGGTCCGGCAGTATGTGACTTATGTTCTTGTATCCTATGTGGGTCTGATAGTATTTGACTCTGCACTTGTATCCTACGTGGGTTCGGCAGAGTAGATGGTCTTGTATCGTTTGTGGGTCTGACAGCTTAGCTGGTCTTGTATCCTATGTGGGTCCGACAAATTAGATGAATTTGTGGCTACATCGGATCATCTCTATCACCTTACGAAGAGTATACCTTTGTAAGTTGAGTCTTGACTTTTAATCATTATCTATGATATAATTGACTTTCTTTCCTATGTGGGTTTAGTTGTGATATACTCTGTGGATTTGTTGTGATTTCCTGTGTGGACTAGATCGAACTTGGGCTCGGATGTTGGAGCCGAACTGGAAATTGGTGACTTAGGTATATGTATGGTCATATATCTAAGTAGACTTGGTTGTTACTTTGTGATTGTATCTTTCCTTTGTGGATTATCCTTCATGGATTCCGGGAGACCTTTGGGGTCTCGGGTCCCTACTGAGTAGCGTATACTCACCCCTGCATGGGCTATGCCTGCACTACGTTGTGTTGGATGTAGACGACGGACATCACTGATCGAGGTAGGAGCTCGTCGAGCTGGATGGTACCTGGAGGTGGATCACTGGATGAGAAGTACATGGAGCGTACGGCTGGAGCTGAGGAGCGGAGGAGACTATCTGAACCCACCCTTCAGGTGGGATTTACAGAAGATGTCTCAGTGTTGCTGCTTTACTTTTCTACTGTTGTACTCTCTTTTCAATTGTACCTTACTTTCAGTTGGGTTTGTATTCTGGCCCATTTACTTTCCAGCATTTAACATTGTACTCAGTTTACTTAGTGTTTATGTAGAGACCCAAAGCATGACGTACATGGACATTACATTACTTTTGTGGAATAATTAATACATAACAAAAAAAGACACACAAGGACCATAATAGTTTAGTGTCTTTGGAAACATGGAACGTAAACTTCTAATAGTGGTGAAAGATCTTCAACATCTCCATAAAAAAATTCCCCTTTTTTTCTTACCTAAAACCTTTCATTATATCATAGGGAAAATAAAACATATAAAGGGTGATCTCAAATGCTCAGTAAGGGTAAACATAGATAACATAAAACAATCCATAAACATTTTAATGCAAAAACCTGAACATAAAATCTAAACATCAAAACCTTGAGCAAAGACATAAATATTGGAAGTACGTAAGGAATATATCATAAAGGAACATCAATCATGATAAAATAGCATGGGAATAAAACATGTAATTGTGGAATCCATTTTTCACATGTTATGATTTCCATAGTAGCCAAGGCATTGCTGCCAAGACCATCTTAGTGGACAATGTCCCTTTCTGAATCAAGTTCACTCCTCATTCCAGTCCTGTATTACTGAACCTGTTTAACTTTCCGTTCCAACCATGTCTATCTCATGAGATATAAATCATTACCCAATGAATTAGAGGTATATATAGGTCCCACCCATCTCAGAATGAAATAATTCTTACTTGTGCCACCAAATAAACATACATTATTCATAATAACCCAACGAATAAAATGGGTTTCATAAACATCATCCCATCATCACATAATCCATATAAAATAAATGGATATCATTTCACAATAAGAAAAGTGAATCCATCTAAATCATAAATACTTTATACATGAAACATACACATATGAAATAATGTCATCTTAGATGGAAAATGGTGTTGATAAAATACATGAAATTAATTCTTGAGGAAAATATCCTTTCTTATTCAAAATCAATTTCTTTTCACAAAACATCATGCAATTATAAAAGAAAAATATTTTTTTGAAAATAGTCATGGAATATTTTGGAGGAATATTCATGAAAATAGGGCTTTATAAAACCGTAAAAATCCGTTCGTTCCGTATAAGTTAAAAAAACATTCTTCTCATACTTTTGCTGGAAAAGTCAAAAAGTGCCTTGTAGGGTAAATAAAAGAAAGATTCCTTCCATACGAAGGGGTAAAAGTCAAAATGGGTAAAATGGACTTTAAACATACATGAAAACACTTTTATAAAACATGTACATGGACTATTGCAATAACCCTAGTAAATACTTACGAATAACCAATCTCAGATAAAAATGAGATTTGAAAAATTATCCCTTAAATTTGGTCTGCTATGCTTTGTATGGATCCGAAACTCCTGTATAATGATTAAAATAATGTCATTGAATTATTACATAATCATATTTATTGTTATGATATCATATATTTTTCACTTATGACTTTATATTACCCGTTCTTTTATAAATTCCATGTTAAAGCAGCGTTTTGGGTAAAATCATTTCATTTAATGTATGTGTTTCGACTTGTCGTTCTTGATATTATTACTTACATCCTGGTTTATATAATTCCATAATGTAATAAATTATTTATATATAATACATATTCATCATATATGTATATATATTATAGATCTATAAAATTAAAGGAATACACCGTTCATGGAGACGGTAGGCCGTACATACGCATGAACGTTGTTTTCCTTTCCTTATTGAATTGAATGAAACTAAATAGATGACATACATATATATATATATAAATAAATACAGTAGAAGTATTTTTTAGTATATTTCATTATTATTCATTATTTAAACTTTATGATCATTCATGTATGGTTAACATGGAGAATGAAACTCATCGCGTCGTGTAGACGGTAGTCCGTATGTACACATGAGCGATGATATCATTCCCATAATTATTGAATAGAATTGGAGTGGGTGGTATAATATATATAAATCAGTATGACGTTATAATAACAATATATAGTTATTATTTACACCATTATACCCATCCATGTAAGGTGTTGGTGGAAAAATAGATTACACCACGGCGTGGAGACGGTATTCCGTATGTAAGCACGCGCGGTGATTTCGTTTTCCGTAGGATGGATAGAAGGTGAAATGGTTTTGTTTCATATTTATAATAAAATATCAGTATATTAGTGATAATGATGTTATTACAATATAATTAAAAAACTAATGAAGAAGAAGTTGAAAAAGAAATAAAATTGAAAGAATCGGTAACAAATATTACCTCTTCTTCAACACGCCTCTTTGAAACCTCCACTCAGGGTACTAAAATTGGTCTTTGAAGAAGACCAAGACATCTAGTATGTTTCTAGGGAAGATGATAAGGGAAATGGGAAGGTGTTGGTCGATCTTGAAGGCTCAAAGTTGTGTAAAGATGAGAGGGAGGAGGTGCCCTTTTATAAGGGAGGAGAGGGGCACCTTTGTGAATCTTAAAAATATTAATTTATAATAAATCTAAACCCACTTAAAAAACTCCAAAAATGACTCATATTATAATATTAGATGAGATATGGTTGTAATATCATCAAAAAATATAATATAGACATGTTAGGAATTTAGTTTAAACATTATCAACTTGATTTATCCTTATTTAATCAATTTAATTTTATTTGTGGTAATAACATTCTAAATTTTAAATTATAACAAATAATTACTTATTTGTTGTTAATTGTCCATAATTGGATAGTTTATAACATTTTAGACAATATAAATTTAAATTTATAATTTTTAAATATTTTAGTTATTTTAAAACAATTTTATAATATGTTATTTTTATAACATAACAATAGTGTCAATTTTGACACTATTCATTTATTTGAATTTTAATAATATATATACAGAAGAAATGTTCAAAAGAAAAGATTTAATAGATTCATAAAAGGTAATATGTATCTATAAAATTAGTGGAGCACATTAAATAGTTAATATAATATTTATTTTATTATTTTTAAAACCATTTATTTGGTTTATCTCTTAATACAATAATTACTACAACATTTTGTATAATTATTTAATATACTTATTTGTTGCATAAAAATTAAAAATAAAATCCTATGATGAATATAAATATAATAACTTTCACAATATTAATTTTACTCGAATTTATCATCTTAGAATCACAATATTTAAATTCTTATATTTATTAAATTATGAAGGTGATAACTTTGGCATCATTTAAAATAAAAGTATATATGTGTCATAATCGCCTTAATAAGGATACAAATGGTCAAAAATTAGTCTAGTGGATGGTTTGGGTTTATATATAAACTAATAATAAGTTTTGTTCAGATTTTTGGGCCTTTTGATATGTATTACTATTTCAATAAAAACTATATTATTGATTTTTCACTAAATAAATAATTTCTGCAATATTAATGTATAAGATAATAAGGTAATTAAATAACTCTTAAAAATTAAAAATAAATTACCATGATAAATAAAACATATTATATTTCAAATTAGTATTTATAACCGAATTTATATTCTGTATAAACATATATTAAAAATACTTTAATTATTAAAGTTGAGTGAGGCATATTTCACTTTCCTTTAAATAAAATAAACTAAAGGTCTTAATCACCTCCAAGTGGGTTCTAATGGATTCCATTTCGACCCAAATATGATTTAAAACAAAATATAATCATCCAATTGTATTAAGACAAGTGTTAGGGTGATTTTATAATATTATATTTACCCTTAATTACCCAATTTACCTTTTACTATGGTAAATAAAATTTACCGTTGTTACTATTCATAAAGCCCAAAAATAAAAAGTAGCCTATTAATATAAAATGGACCCACTTATTCCAAATATGGAATCCATTTTTCTAAATTCAATACACAGAAGTTGTAGAAATTAAATTAAAATTAATCCCAGTGTCGAAAGAAAACGAGTTTTTGTTTAAAACATTGCAAAGGATTGAATTTATTTAACCTACGAATTAAATTTAAAATCAAATCTAATGAAATAAATTATATTAAATGGTAAAATTATATTCTCTTTATACTTTAAAACCATTCAATATTATAATTTAACCGCATAAGTTATTACTAAAAAAAGTTGTTTTTAATTAAAATATAGCGTGTTTTTACTATTCATTAAAATATGAAAGTTATCAGAATAATATTAAAAATTCATCCAAGTTAAAATTTTATATCCTAATTCCAAAGAATAATTTTATTTTGTAAAATTGAACTTATAAACATGTCAAAAACTAGATTTATAGTGGGTCCGCCATCAAAAGGCTACAAAACTGCATTTTTTTAAAAATACTTATTTTACCCGAAAATTTTATTTTGTTCTTATACCATGTTCTAGAAAATGTGTAATATGAGTAATAATGTTATAAAATTAAAAATTTAGTTAATACTATTCATAACAGCTAGTTCATAATAATATTATAATAATATATCGTTGTTTAGTAAAACCCGGTATTGTGTACAACACACGCTATCGAGGAAGGTCACGATTGCGTGTAATGTAAGACAAGTCGGGGTTGCGTATAATTCAAGTTAATAGAGTGTTGCATATAGTGCAAGATAATATTGGTGTAGCGTACAACAGAAGACATCAATGAAATTAAAAAAAATATTTTTCATAAATTCTCGGGGTTTTACATTCTTCCCCCCTTAAAATGAATTTTGCCCTTGAAATTATTCAGAGTTATAAATGGTTTACTACTCGAAAGTTTTAATAGAAACCCACATCGTAAAATGGAATAAAAAAACAACATTTTAAAAAGTGAAGTATGAAACATATTGGTTACCCAAATTAACTCATCACTAGATTTCCACGTAAGAGAACATAGGTAAAAATATGGATATGGAAGAAAAATATAACCTTCAAGTTATGATGGAGAGTGGTAGAGGAAATGGATATGAAAAAGCCAACAATCACAAAGCCATATACTTGTGATGATCTAAGGTACCATCTGATTTATCGGATATAAGAGCACTAGGACAACATTTTTGGTTTTCAATATCATTTCCCTAAAGTTGAAAATTTTGAATTAGAAGAAATACTTGCTTGATTTTGGTACAATCACACTGTTGTTCATGCTTTGAAGAATTTCTAATTCATCTCTTAAAGAAATGAAGTTGAATTTTTTATTCGTGAAGTGCTTACAGATCATGTGATAGAATGATGGGTCATTCCATCTGTCTCAAAAGTTCTCAAATGTACATAAATCCATCTATAGTGAGATTAATCATATATGGACTTATACTTCAAATATCATACTTTTTAATAAAACTAGTTTCTACTAACCAGGGACTTCCTGTAGGCCAGTGGTAGGCGATAAAGGCCTGTCGCACTTCGGTTGTGGGTTCGATTCCCACAACCTTTTTTTGACGTGATGGGTTGTCGCCCATCCTGTGGGTTGTCCTTTTTCTAAAACTACATTACTATAACATCCCATCAATAATATCAAAAAAACTTCTATCCTTAAACAATACTAACTTATGTCCAAAATAATCCATTCCAATCTTTAGGATTATCTATAATACTGCAGTCCACTCTCATAATATAGTGAAAACGATTACCAGCGATTTCATATAACAAGCATGTTAATACCATCGTTGATCCTCATACATCATAAGATATGTCTTGTTGGTCACATTACAAACATTCTAAGGCCTTAATCATGTATTCTCTTGAAAAAAATGAATACCCATTGAATCTCAGTGAAAACATGAGTGCTGTAAAAATTTAACTCTTTCCACATACCAAAACACCAAAATTCTATATACTCAAACCATGATATAACTATTTCCTTATATCAGTCATGATCTCATGAATACTATCAAACATTTCATTTTCTCCTTATCCCTTCATTATGCGCATATCATATTCTTTCCAAAAATATCTCAATCACTTTCCATGGTTATCGGTACCATAAAATTATTGAAAACCCCAATAGACCAATACATAAATATTCCAATATTCCACGATACTATATACAACATTATTTTGGAATCCCATTACATAAACACTTAATCATTCCACTACATCGTTTTCATATTCAACATCGCCAATAGTGATCACATGTGACTTCCCTTGGTCCTTTGACTTAAGTGGTTGCTCATGTCGATCATCATTAACCCTTAGATTAGGGAATTGATTAGTATAATTCCCCATTTCATTGCACTTGAAGCATCGAAGTGTTGGTGGTGCGTTTTCTGTAGTCTTTTCCTTATTCACACCGTTAGCAACCCTTTTTCCATTACCTTGACACTCAGCTGCTCGATGACTTTCTTTTCCACACTTAATCCATTTTCTAGTCCCTTTAAGACAATCTCCACCATGCTTCTTTCCACACTTTGAGCATAAGGAAACATTCATCTTATTTTCACCATTATTATGAGATTTCTCTTTGAACTCCATCTTTTGTTTCTTGTCAAAACCATGAGATGGATATGTAACACCAACTTCCATTTCTACCTTAATAGAACAATGCACAATTTCTTCATAGCTACTAAAGTCTCTTATAGCTAATGCCCTTCAAAGATTTGGTTTTAAGACACCGAAGAATCGATCAACTTTACTTTCAGGTTGGATGATAAAGCCAGATGCATACTTTGCAAGCCTTGTAAAATTCGCTTCATATATACCAACAGATTCATCATCCTTTTTCTTTAGTTCAAGAAACTCTTTCTCCATCTTTGTTCAAAGAATACGAGGGAAGTACTTATTGAAAAATAAGTTCTTGAACCCGTTCCATTCCATGGACTCAATTTCATATCTTGGCCTCGTATTCTTGATAAGATTCCACCATTGATCAGCTTCACCTTCCAAATGATATACTGCTAAGATGAATTTATCATGTTCTGAACATTGAAGAACTGAAAATATCTTTGCAGTAGTACTGATCCATTGTTCAGCAAAAAGTGGATCAGAAGACCCACTGAAAGAAGGTGGATGTTGCCTCATGAAGGACTCAATAAAATATTGTTCCCTTCTCTACTCATTTGGAAGTCCATAATGATTCATAGCTTGTGTAAGTATAGCAATAAGATTATTCACTCCATCTCCCATATTTGTTTGTTCAGGAGTACAATCATTGCATTTTCCATTACATTGATCAACACGGTTTATTCGGGTTCCAACCATCGTCTAAAACCCAAAAAGAATAATGTTAGAGGCAAAAATCACGTTAGGGAAAACAACATAATAAAGGGGGAGTACCTTTAATATCTAACATCTTAGGGTACCGTAATTATAGTAATATAACCTATACTTATACTTAACCTTAGAGACATCCCTAGACATACCTTAGAAATATCTCTAGGGATCTCACTAAAGTTATCGCATCCTAGTTTCTAAAGGTTGACTAAACCTTTCCTCTGATACCAACTGTAGAGACCCAAAGCTTGACGTACATGGAAATTACATTCCATTTGCGGAATACTTAATACATAACAAAAATAGACACACAATGACCATAATAGTTTAGTGTCTTTGGAAACTCGGAACGTAAACTTCTAATCATGGTGAAAGATATTCAACATCTCCATAAAAAAATTCCCCTTTTGTTTTCTTACCTAAAACCTTTATTTATATTCTGTGGAAATGAAAACATATAAAGGGTGAGATCAAATGCTCAGTAAGGGTAAACATAGAGAACATAAAACAATCCATAAACATTTGAATGCAAAATCCTGAACATAAAATCTAAACATCAAAACCTTGAGCAAAGACATAAATCTTGGATGTACGTAAGGCATATATCATAAAGGAACATAAATCATGATAAAATAGCATGGGAATAAAACATGTAATTGTGGAATCCATTAATCACATGTCATGATTTCCATAGTAGCCAAGGCATTGCTTCCAAGACCATCTTAGTGGACAAAGTCCCTTTCTGAATCGAGTTCACTCCTCATTCAAGTCCTGTATTACTGAACCAGTTTAACTTTCTGTTCTAGCCATGTCGATCTCATGAGATATAAATCTTTACCCAATGCATTGGAGGGAGATATAGGTCCCAACCATCTCATAATTAAATTATTCTTACTTGTGCCACAAAATAAACATACATTACTCATAATAACCCAACGAATAAAATGGGATTCATAAACATCATCCCATCATCACATAATCCATATAAATGAAATGGATATTATTTCTTAATAAGAAAAGTGAATCCATGTAAATCATAGAGTCTTTATACTTGAAAGATACACATATGAAATAATGTCATCTTAGATGGAAAATGTTTTTGATAAAACACTTGAAATGAATTCTTGAGGAAAATATCCTTTCTTCTTCAAAATCAATTTGTTTTCACAAAACATCATGCAATTTTAAAAGAAAAATATTTTTTTGAAAATAGTCATGAAATATTTTGTAGGAAGCTTCATGAAAATAAGGATTTATAAAACCGTAAAAATCCGTTCGTTCTATATAAGATAAAAAACATTCTTCTCGTACTTTTGCTGGAAAAGCCAAAAAGTACCTTGTAGGGTAAATAAAAGAAAGATTCCTTCCATACCATGGGGTAAAAGTTAAAATGGGTAAAAAGGTCTTTAAACATACATGAAAAAACTTTTATAAAACATGGGCATGGATGATTGCAATAACCCCAGTAAATACTTACGAATAAGAAATCTCGGATAAAAATGAGATTTGCAAAATTATCCCTTACCTTAGGTCCGATATGCTTCGTATGGATCCGAACCTCCTGTATAATGATTTAAATAATGCAATTGAATTATTAAATAATCATATTTGTTGTTATGATATCATATATGTTTCACTTATGACTTTATATTACCCGTTCTTTCATAAATTCCATGTTAAAGCAGCATTTTGGGTAAAATCATTTCATTTATCGTACGTGTTTCGACTTGTCGTTCTTGATATTATTACTTATATCCTGATTTACATAATTCCAGAATTTAAAAAATTATTTATATAATATATATATATATATATTCATTATATACATATATATTATATATCGATAAAAGGAAAGAAATACATGGTTTATGGAGACGGTAGGCCGTACATACGCATGAACGTTGTTTCTGTTTCCTTATTGAATTGAATGAAACTAAATAGATGACATACATATATATATATATATACATAAATCCAGTAGAATTATTATTTCATATATTTCATTATTAGTCATTATATAAACTTTATGATCATTCATGTATGGTTACCATGGAGAATGAATCTCATCGCATAGTGGAGACGGTAGTCCGTACGTACGCACGAGCGATGATATCATTCCCATAATTATAGAATATAATTGGAGTGGATGATATAATATATCAAAATCAGTATGATGTTATAATAACCATATATAGTTATTCTTTACACCATTATACCCATCCATGTAAGGTGTTGGTGGAAAAACAGATTACACCATGGCGTGGAGACGGTATTCCGTACGTACGCACGTGCGGTGATTTCATTTTCCGTAGGATGGATAGAAGGTGAAATGGTTTTGTTTAATATTTATAATAACATATCAGTACATTATTGATACTGTTTTTTTTAAAATATAATGAAACAACTAATAAAGAAGAAGTTGACGATGAAAGAAAATTGAAAGAATCGGTAACGGATATTACCTCTTCTTTGACACGCCTCTTTGAAACCTCCTATTAGGGTACTAAAATTGGTCTTTGAAGAATACAAAGACCTATAGTATGTTTCTAGGGAAGTTCATAATGGAAATGGGCAGGGGTTGGACGATCTTGAAGGCTCAAAGTTGTGTAAAGATGAGAGGGAGGAGGTGCCCTTTTATAAAGGATGGGAGGGGCACCTTTGTGAATCTTAAAAATATTAATTTATAATAAATCTAACCCCACTTAAAAACCTCAAAAAATGACTCATATTAGAATATTAGATGAGATAGTATTGTAATATCATCAACCAATAAAACTTAGAGATGTTAGGAATTTATTTTAAACATTATTAACTTGATTTATCCTTATTTTATCAATATAATTTTATTTGTGGTAATAACATTCTAAATTTTAAATTATAACAAATAATTACTTATTTGTTGTGAATTGTCCATAATTGGATAATTTATAACATTTTAGACCATATAAATTTAAATTTATAATTTGTAAATATTTTTGTGATTTTTAAACAATTTTATAATATGTTATTTTTATAACATAACAATAGTGTCAATTTTGACACTATTCATTTATTTGAATTTAAATAAAATATATACAGAAGATATGTTCAAACTAAAAGCTTTAATAAATTCATAAAAGGCCATATGTATCTATAAAATTAGTGGAGCATATTAAATAGGTCATATAATATTTATTTTATTATTTTTAAAACCATTTATTTGGTTTATCTCTTAATACAATAATTACTACATCATTTATTTATAATTATTTAATATACTTATTTGTTGCATAAAAATTAAAAATAAAATCCTATGATGAAGATAAAACTTTTAAATTTCACAATAATACTTTACTCGAATTTGTAATCTTAAAATCACAATAGTTAAATTGTTATATTTATTAAATTATGAAGGTGACAAGTTTGAAATCATTTAAAAATAATAATATAAGTGTCATAATCGCCATAATAAGGATCCAAATGGTCACAAATTCTGCCAGTGGATGATTTGGGTTTATATATACACTAAGAATAATATTTTTGCAGATTTTTGGGCCTTTTGATATGTATTACTATTTCAATAAAAACTATATTATTGATTTTTCACTAAATAAAAAATTTATGCATGATTAATGTATAAGATAATAAAGTAATTAAATAACTCTTAAAAATTACAAATAAATTAAGATGATAAAGAAAATAATATTATCTTTCAAATTAGTATTTATAACTGAATTTATATTCTATATAAACTTATATTAAAAATAATTTAATTATTAAAGTTGAGTGAGACATATTTCACTTTCCTTTAAATAAAATAAACTAAAGGTCTTAATCACCTCCAAGTGGGTTCTAATGGATTCTATTTCGACCCAAATATGACTTAGGAAAAAATATAATCATACAATTGTATTAAGACAAGTGTTAGGGTAATTTTATAATAATATATTTACCCTTAATTACACAATTTACCTTTTACTATGTTAAATAAAATTTACCGTTGTTACTATTCATAAAGCCCGAAAATAAAAAATTATTATATTAATATAATTTGGACCCACTTATTCTAAATATGGAATCCATTTTCCAAATTCAATACACAGAAGTTGCAGAAATTAAATTAAAATTAATCATGTTGTTGAAAGAAAATGGGTTTTTGTTTAAAACATTGCAAAAGATTGAATTTATTTATCCTATGAATTCAATGTAAAATAAATTCTAATGACATAAATTATATTAAATGGTAAAAATATATTCTATTTATAATTTAAAACCATTCAATATTATAATTTAACTACATAAGTTATTACGAAGAAAAAAAGTTGTTTTTAATTAAAATATAGCTTGTTTTTACTATTCATTAAAATATGAAAGTTATCAGAATAATATTAAAAATTCATCCAAGAGAAAATTTTATATCCTGATTCTAAAAAATAATTTTATTTTGTAAAATTGAACTTATAAACATATCATAAACTAGATTTAAAGTGGGTGCACCATCAAAAGGCGGCAAAACTGCATTTTTTGAAAAATACTTATTTTACCTGAAAAATTTATTTTGTTCATATACAATGTTCTAGAAAATTTGTAAGATGCATAATAATGTTATAAAATTCAAAATTTAGTTAATAATATTCATAACGGCTAGTTCATAATAATATTATAATAATATATCGTTGTTTAGTAAAACCCGGTATTGCGTACAACACACGCTATCGAGGAAGGTCGCGATTGCGTGTAATGTAAGCCAAGTCAGGGTTGCGTATACTGCAAGTTAATACGGTGATGTGTATAGTGCAAGATAATCTTGGTGTAGAGTACAACAGAAGATATCAATGAAATTAAAAAGAATATTTTTCATAAAATCTCGGGGTGTTACAGTTTACTATTCTTACTTACTCTATGGTGTTTGATTACTTACATAAAGGCAATGCCTTCCCTTATATTGGGTTTTACTCCTTTGGTGCTAGCTTCTAGCCCCTGGCCTATGGATGGCGGGCTTCGGGTAGTCACGACACAAGTCCCGAGGACGGGTCGTGACAATGGATTTAAAAGAAATCCAAAATAGAACTTTACCATAAAAATATTTAATTAAAAGAAAAAATATAAATATTTTAAATTATAAAATTTGTTTTTTAGGTATTAAATTATTAAAAATGGATTTTTTTAGGTTTTAAAAAAAATATTATAGCCATTATAATTATATACTTAAAATATATATTTGTCAATTAAAATATTTTATAAACTTTTAGGCCTTCCAAATATACTAATAATTTCATAAATTTAATCATTTTTAAAAAATATAATATTCATTACTATTCACCTAAAAAGTAATTGATTTAGATAAATTCAAAAAAAACATTAACATGACCATAGTGAATCGAAAATCGAGCCTAAGTATTTAAAATTAAATTTTTGAAATTTGAGAACACATAATTTAAATAGAAGAGAAAAATATAATGGAATGCCTTTCATATTAAAATATAATTATTTGTAAATGATAATTTCTATTTATTATTATTTATTGGAAAAAATATATATTGAACGGATAATAATTTATCTTTATTTTTGTTCATATGTAAAAGTGATATAGGTTTATTTTAATATAGTAAGAAAAAACAAAATATGTTAATCTTAAATTGGACATTTTATTGATATGGCTATTTGATTCTGTATAAAAATACTACATATTGATATCATTCAAATTTCAACTCACAAAACACCTTATAGACTATGAATACGATTTAAGAGTAATATAATAGGTAATGACAGTCGGAGGTGGTCATTTGGATAGTCTTGATATCACACTAAGTTCTAAAAGATTAACCATTTCTGACAACTGCTTTCACCTGAGTTGTAATTTATCATGTTTATCTATTTGTTATTATAGAGAAAACCCAAAAAAGATTCATCGCTTTTAAGCTCATTAAAATTGTATTCATAGGGAAAAAATCTACTTTTATTCTCATTTCATTTGAATTTATTGATTTTTATGATATGATTATTTCAATTTATACCTGATTATTTATCGTCTTTGTTTTAATGGTTATATATAATATTAAATATATAATAAGGAATTTCTTTAATTTTAACATGGTATAACCTATGAAACACAATTTTTTATATATCTATTATTTATAGAAAATAAAAAGTTTAATCTTGAGTTATTACCTAAGTAATGTATTGCAATACATGAATTGTAATGAGATAGAGAACTTGGTATTTTTATAGTGGTATGGGGAAACATGAACTTCTCATAATAACTCCCCCAATACCCAAAAAAGGATTAGTGATTTATTCTGATCCATGTTTAAGTTATTTACCAATTGGTTTCAATAAGTTGTTAATTAATACAACAATTATTTTACCTAGACATCAAATAATTTACCACAAATCTTGAAATGAAATTACAAGTATTTGACACTTACTAAAACTAAGTACAAAAAACAAAAAACAGAATGAAACATTGGGTACATGATATTTTCACTTAATTAAAAATAGATGAGATATAGTGATTGACTTTCATTCACTTATAGTTCCTCTAAGATTCCAAAATTTATAAATTTATTTATCTTTATCGAGAAAATGAATCCTTAAGGGGAAGAAAATTATGATGTGATCTTTTCTATGATATATCCTTAATGAGTGTACAATCACATTATAAAAAATTTTCAGTTTTCATAGAAACATTTCCTTCTTATTTTCATATTTATTTATTATTAAATTCAAGTGATAGAAAAAATATTTAGAATAATATGAGAATAAATTATCACATAGATATTTTAATTATGTTCAAAGTCTCGAGATAAGTACTTTATATGTGTGTAATTTTGTAGCAATTCTAAAACTCTCATTAATCTTGGAAAAACACATTTAAATAAAAATTAAATGATAAATTTATCATAATTTATTTCATACACGAGTAATTAAAAATAAACATTCAACCAATTATTCATTCCTATATAATATTTAATAAAATCCATTACAGTCCCCTCTTTATAAATTGTACATTTAAAAAAATCAACATGATTCTATATTTTGATGATAATACTATTAAAATATTCGTGTCAGAAACTATACCTAAATTTTTCTATGTCCTATGGAAAAAAATTAAAATCAATGAATCATTCCATGATTATCACAACTTCATCTAGTGGAATTTTTAATATATATATATAATTTCGATAGTAAACTATATTCCATGAAGATAATCATGAAATGTAAATATATCCATGACATAATTGATACTATATATTATAATAATAATTTTAAAAAATATAAATTTACTAATTTTATAAAATAAAATCCATTTAATTAATTTAGTAAGATTCATTTAATTTTATAATATTGGATTCTGCTAGAATATAAGAGTCATTTGTTAATTGTTTTTTTAAAAATATAGCTGATTTACAAAACCCAACCAAAACATGTATTATGCATTCATATTATAAAATTAAATATATGGATCACTATAATAATATCTATTCATAAGTATAATCATTCATAAAGTAATTTTCAATAATGTAAATTTCATAAGTGTCATTTGGATTTTTAAGAGTCATATACCTTGTAAAAAATCCATCTATGTATTTAACGTATTAAAATATCATAAAAATGAACTTATGAAATATATAAATAGTCTATCTTATGTTTTTGATCAACTTTATTTGATATGTAACATTTATGAATTTATTTAATACACAACCTTTATACAACATATAATTATTTTACTTTTTTGAAATCTCAAAATGTAAGCTTTTCCTCAAACATTTTAGATTTAGAAATAATAATGAAAATAAAAATACATAATAATCCATCAATCATTTTTTATATATTTCTCATCATCTTATGATTTTTCATATTCATCCTTTTGTTGAAATAATTAAATCCTAAATATGTAGGATAATTTTTATAGTTTCTCAAGAATCCATATGATTATTGGATTATAAGTAATTTGGAATTTCAATTTTTTTAATATATTTCTTCAAATATTCTAATACATAACACATAAACATGGATTTAACATATAAGAGATTTCATAAACATATAAAAATTATTCAAATATAAAAATTCAATAATAATAAAATAAAGATTAAATAAAAAATAGAAATATTTATATAATATAGGATACAGAGAGCTTAATGTAATTATCATTATATATATAGTTTGTAAATGAACCACTTAACAATATCAACTTTTCGATAATTACAAAACCAATGCATTATACTAAAATAACCCCACTTTTGACAATGATCAAAAGGTATAAGATAATAAAGAGTATATCAGTATAAAAAAGTAACAAATTTACCCCAGTACTAATAATGTAAAAACAATCTAACAATAACCCTAGTATATATCCCAATTTAATAAATTATAATACACAGAAGAAACATGATTTTTATAAATAAAAATTATTAAAGAAATAATACATAAATAAGATTAACATTATCCATTATCACAATTAAATAACACTGATATCCATTTAAAATCTAGTTATTTCTAAACACATGAATTAATAACAATATCAATAATTAGAATAATATTATGTACTCCACATTTTATACAATCATCCTAAAAAATGATAGAACAAAAAAATTCAATGTGCATGAGATTTTTTAATATGTAATCAATAAATTTAAAAAAATCAATGAAATAAATAATTACTTCTAATAATTCAGTTAATGTTAGTAAAACAAAATGTATTATCCATTCAAGATAAATCATCATTAACCTAATTATAATAAATATATATAAATAATTAAGAATAATATATTAATGGAACTAAATAAATATTTTGATAAAAAATGTACAATAATATAAAGAACTTGAATGTATAATATTTTTTAGAACATAATATAATACTCTAATACAGTGCCTGCAATTAAACTAAATGATATATTATTAATGAAATATTGAAAGAGAATTACCAACTTAAAAATTAGTTGAAAGAAATATTCTAGTAAATATAATGTTCAAAATTATGCACGTTTTCTATATGTTAATGTAACTATTCATCACCTAAAGTAATAAATTATATTTGAAGAGTTGTAGATAAATAAATTATTAAAATATTGCTTCTTTATTAAATTGTTAATTAATATCATTTTATATTAATAATAATCTAATAATTATATATACACATCCTTAAAATATATAACCATATATCAAAATGAAAATTTCTTTAAATTAGCAAGACATGCATATATTTTAATAAGAAAATTATGTTATGATGTCTCCATGAATTGAGTATTAAATATACAATTAATCATGAAAATATATTTGTAATAGTTTCTATAAAATATCAAACGAATAAACTTTTTGGTTACCATGTGATTTTTTGGTTCAAAATTATTTGAAATAAAGTCAAAATTGTTTACATAAAGTATAAATTCTATTTTTTACTTTGGATAAATATTTATAAATATGATAATTATTGAAACCTAAAATTTAGGAATTCTATAATAGAAATCATTGTCACTATTTTTGAAAATACATAAATAAAATAAATAATAGTAACATTTTTAATCATTAAACCATGAAAACAATTATTTATTTAAAGCATTGTACTTTCTTCATTGGTATTAATTCCTAGTTATAATTTATTGAAATTTTATTTACCAATGTAATTATTTAGGTAAACCTGCCATAATTTAAACATACTAGCATCCAAATTCAATTAATCAACATAAGAATGAGAATTCATAATTCTACAACTATTAATTACATAGTATCATTCATATTTATATGATTTAGAATATAACTCAAAAAAATATTTAGAAAAATAGTATTTTTTAAGAACTAACTCATTATATTTCTTTAATGACATATTCAAATTTTTTAAAATATTATATTTTTTAATAAATTTATCAAATTAAAAATATAATAATTAATCTATAATTTTTTTGTAAGTTTACCACTATAATCCAACCTACTATAATATCAACTATAAATATTATAATTATTTTATTTATAAGTATACACATTAGAATAATCATTTTATTTTATTATTTTCATGATCATATCCTTCTAATTGTATGTAAACATCATACATCATAAAAATTCCAGTAAAACTATTCATATTCAGATACTTAGCATGAGTAAATTTTCTAATAGTAATACGTATTCCATTCCAATTATAATATTAAACTTTAATAACATTCATGTATAAATATAATTATGGAACTTCATCTGTTGAGGAAGAAACATCATCCACTTTCTTAATGATTTTTTAAATCATCTTCATAGTGTTCCCTTCATCAATAACACTGAAAGTATCAAACATGATTTTTCTAGTATTATACATCAATTAACTTATATTTTCATCTCCATCATTGGAAATACAAATATTATCTCACATATCAAAGTCATTTGGATTTTTGGAAAATCTATTAAAACCATTAAATATTAGTCCAAGGATTATATTCACCTATAACTTTAGAATTTAAACCATAATAATTTTCATGAGTAGAATTCCATGTCTCAAGTTCACCATTGGGAATTTTGTAAGGCTTAAAACCCTTTTTTATAAAATCATTATATAATATTCTTTAAATAAATTATCTTTTTATATTTATATACATCGAAATTATGAACATTAAAATAAAGAACCCCTACCATATACATACATTCTCTAATATCACTCATTATAATATATCATTATACTTTGGTAATTTTTCCTATATAATTGTGGAATTTTTTTTGAAGATGAAGCATTGTCAATATGTTATGTTCTTGTTATATTTAGTATAGAGACTCATGAAAAGGGTTAGTTAATCAATTTAACAGGTTTAAATTAATATTAAGCCTCCCATTTTCAAAAATTATAATTTTACCTTCTATATAAGTTGATTAAAATAGTTGAGTATTCGTAATAAAGTCATACACATGATTTTTTAATATTGGTTAGGGGAAATAATAACACCGCTAGTACACACCAACAATATTAAATTTAGGGTTTATGATTTTATTCAAATAATTTTTAAAGGATTTACCATCATTGGGAAGGAAGTTTTCACTTACTATAACAAGGATCTTACTGTTCCTTCTATTGTTTTTAGGGACCTTGAGGACTAAAAAATGTAATTGAAAATTAACTACAGTTGAGTACACATAGCCAACACTTGATAAAAATATATGTACTAGAAGTAATCACTTAAAAAGTAATAGATGAGATATAAATAGTGAATTACTTAAGAACAATTTTCCTTACTACCACGAGAAACTCAAAGTAGATGGATCATCCTTTGAAAAATAAATCCTCAAGTTATGATATCTTAAAAATGATTTTCATTATATAAAATAATCCGTGAGTCCAAATAAGTAGTATTAATTTATCTAAAAGTTCTATAGTAGCTTCCATGTACTTCTATTCTAATCTCTTCTTTCTTGTCAACCATTTGCATTAGTGGATAGAATAATAGATGTATAGAATTAGTACTTCTCTCCTTTACATGTATATAATGTATTGATCATTAGTAAATTATATGAGTGTAATTTTCTTATTCTTCTATAACAATTATGGATATTGACATGACAGATATATATAATAAAATAAAAATATATCTATTATTATATTAATATTACATAAATAATTGAAAATGAATATAGTATAATATTTCAACATTTTTATCAATGATTTCAGAAAATCTATTCCATTATCCTCTTTTGAAATAACACATAAAACAATAGATGAGTATTTTTAACTTTTTTAAAAAATAAAAACAGAATTATGGAGTTAATAACCTTACTTAAATTATTTTTAAGTCAAAAATAATTATATATTATTTAAACCTTCATTAAACTGGAAGAATAATCATAGAAATATCAAAATAGATTCTTTAAAAAAAAATAAAACACTTTATTTTTTAATATGAATCATTTCCTATAGTGAAAACAATTCGTTTTAGATAAACACCATGTGAAAATATATTAATGGATAAATTAAAAATATATCTTAAAAGGATAATGTATACACCAATAGAATAAATATCATACGAGAAGAAGAGTCATTTATGTCATTTTTATGAGTAATTCCATTTTTAACAGTAACTTTTTTTAGAATCATAAAACTGACTAATTTTTAGAATATTCATATTTAAAAAGTGTAATTTACATATTCAAAATTTCATAAGGTTAATATACATTTATTAAGAGTAATGTAATTTTTTAAAAAGGCAACTCTTTATATAACACACACACATATATATTTTGATGATTCTTATACAGATTTATTACATCTTAATAGATGAATATTCATTAGTAATTATAAAAACATGCATGAGAAATATATTTGTTTAATATATTCTATGACTAGATATAAAATCATTTTATTTCATGACATATAATAAATATTTTCCAAAAATATTTTCCAACATGTTATTATTCTTTGATATGACCTAGTTAAATCCATTTTTTTATCATATAGAAGGAAAACATAATAAATTGTGAACATAGATAATTAGTTATGGTAAACGTAAAAGATATAAATTAATGATCATATGTAAAAAATAAAAAAATCAAAATGGTATTAAATAATGTTCATGAATTTCAATGTTCATACCAAATCAGTAAAATATCAGAAAAATGATTCATGGTGTAAATTATTATAATAGTATTAGAAAATGTTCCTTGGAGTGTGGAATCATAAATAATCAGTTATAATCCATGGGAGCATAACATAGTCATATGAATGTTTAAAAAACATAATATTATTACCCTATGAACATGTATAAATTTAAATAAGATCACTCATTATTTTATGGATATTAAATTGGGATCTTTCATAAACATAGGGACATAAAACCAATTCTATGCATTGTTTTAAATATTTGAAATCTTAGTCAATGTATAACTGTATAGACATGAAACAGGGTCCATGCATAAAATTCTGAACATGGATGAAGGTTCATGCATAACATATTTATATCATGAGTTATACATCATTACCAAATGTATTATAGGTATATATTAGACCCACCTATCACATAATCATAAAAAACATTAAAATGTCATCCATTCTTCATTTCGTATGCATCATTATTTTCAAAAGTCATGTTACTTATAAATTGATCATCATTTCATCAACCGTATAATTTACATTAGGATATTAACACTATATAAATTAATTATATAAATGCCCTTCTATAGAAGGAAGAGATAATGAATTACATTTTTATAGAGATGGTAATCACTATGTATGAATGTGTGGTCATTCCATTTTTAGACAGATTGAATAAAAGAAAGGTAAATAAAAATTGAAATTTTAAAATGATTATTATATAATAAATTATATATATATATATATATATTAAATCAATCCTTATTACAATACATAAAAATTGAAAATTAGAAAATTAGTCACATCACTTCACGGACATGGTAGTCCACATGTACACATGAGCGATGATATATTTTTTCTACATATGGAAATTTAAGAAGGTGAATATCAGATTATAATTCAATAAGATTAAATATACAATAAATTTCACTTATAAATATTAAATAAATCATTATATCCATCCTCCAATGATGGTGATGAAAAACCAATTGCATTGCTATATTGATTTGAGAAAGCATGCGTAGAGAAGAAGATGTTTTTATTTTTTGTTGGGTGGAAAATAGGTGAAAAAAATGTTATACCAACAATATTATAAAATATCAACTTATTTATGATAAATGACTAATTATTTTATTATGGTTACAATATATTTACAGTAAATTGATTACATAAAAGTTAAAACTCTCAGTTAAGAGTTATACCTCTTTATTAAAAAACTTAGTTTGGGTTACACCATATGCCGTGATGGGATGATCATTTTGAAAGACATGAAGGTATAAGATTTGGTTCAAGAACCTATAAAATTATTATATCAACATTTCTCCAATATATAAGGCTCCAAATGTGTGATAAATATAATAGAATAGGTTTCTGTTTATAATATTGGAGAGGGGAACTCTTGAAATTATATAAATTATCAAAGTAATATAATATAAAATTTATAATAAAGTGATAGAATATTGAGTTATTTCAAAGAAAACATGAAGATAATTGTAAATCCTCTCATTAAATAATATTAATACAATTTTATGTGATTTTCACCCTTAACACATTTTTCAATCCCCCTATAAACCTACTGAAAATTAGCACAATATCAATCCATTCTACAATTTAGGCTTCAAAAATATAACCACTAAAATAATAGTCATAAATAGATTGACTAAAATTTATATTTTTAAAAATATATTACTCCCTAGGATTATATTACTAGTTTTTATGTATTTTAAATCAATTAAAAAAAGATTATGTTTTTTTAAAATATCATTAATGTCATTTTCAAATAGATAAATTTACTCTGATATTGTAGTCTTCATGATAGATATTGAATTCAAATATAAACCATGTTTACATGAATAGTATGTCATATTTATCTAAATCATTCATGTAACATAATAATTAAATCTTATTTTGTTTTTTTAATAACATTAAATTCATTTAGCATATTTTTATTTCAATAAAATAAATATTTTTCCATTCTTGAATAAGCATTTATAGTAATTAATAAATCAATAAAAATTTAAAAAATTACTACGATAAAAAAAATATTATTTAATATTATAATAAATATTGAGAATAAGAATTGTCTTCAATTTCTCATTATGTAATTTTTTTTGATATATTAAAGTCAATAGAATGACATTTTGTATTTATTCTTTTCAAAAAATAATAAAAATGACATAATCAAAAGAAAATGGACCATATGGAAAGATATTGGATAATGGGATAGAAATGGATATACACCACTCATAAAATAAGATAAATTTATGTGTTAAAGAAATTTTAAAGCCTTATACCAATGTATTTTCCATGTTTTAATATTACTGAGGTGATAAATATTTACCAAGTTAACTATTAATAAGGAAAAAAATTGAAAGCATCTATTTAAGAAATTTAGTTAAATTAATTCCAAATATTCAGTCCATTTTTCATGTTTTATTTAATATAGGTTCCAAATTTTAATTTAAAATTAATCTTCAAAAATGTGATTAAAATCAATTTTAGGAAAATTGTTTTTTAAGCATAAAAAATATATATATTAAAATCATGATTGTTACTAATTCAAAAAGAATTAATTATATTATTATAAACCAAAAGGAAACAATTTCAAATTAATATTTAACTAAAAATATTATCATACATTTATTTAGTTATATTTAATTAAAAATTTATATTATTTTATATATTGGTATTTTTCATCATTCATTGAAAAATTAATCATTTCTCAAAAATTGGAAAATTTCAGCCTAATTATTTCTCATATAAAAATATATGATATCATATTAATTTTATATAAAATAATTTCTAAAATTAATTAAAATTAATTATAACTTCCTCAAACAAAATGCTATAATAATCTCTTTTAATTGAAATAACATTTTTAATAATAAAACCACTTCAATAGTAATTGATCAATTATTTATTAAATATTAATAAAAAAATTTAATTTTTAGTATGACCATTATATAAATATTTCAAGTGAAGATACTCAAATTAATAACCAATATTTATAATTCCAGTCAACATTTAAATAATAATATTTACATAATATAACTCAATACACTTAAATTTTGCAGATGTGTGATATTAATTATATAAATATTATTATTATTTTCAATTTAATTTTTAGGGTAATATATTCCCCCCACCCCATTCAACCCATGTAACATTATCTCCATCATTAAAGAAAAATATTTTAAAATACATACACCATGCAGAGTGATAATAAAACATCATTTAAAAGGGGTGGTGGGAAAAATAATGTTTATCAAAAATAGAAAATAATCTTGTTCACAGTTAAGGACTACCTAAGTGGGATGTAAAATTATATATTAGGTGCATAAAACCATCATTAATTAGCAAATAGGGACTGACAGAGAACATTTTCATATGAAATTTAATGACAAAAAATCCACAAATCTGTAATGCGTGAAATGAAAATCAATTAATAAGAAATGGAGGTAAAAGGATATTGTTTTTATTTAAAAATAATATTCTAAAATATAATGTCTTTTATTATTGTTTAGAGAGAATACATGAGAAAATATAATTATATAATGTTTTCCATTTTATAAGAACAATTCTATCCTTTGGTAATGCTTTCATTAATTCAACTTTGATCTCATATCCTGCTCCATAAAATAAATATTCAAGATTAATTAGTCCTAGCTAAAGCCCTAAAAGTATAATTTAATATATCAAAAGATCTAATACTTATTCCTTATTCCTCTAAATGTTTACCAAAACCAAAGTGGTTATCCAACATTATTCAATTTATATAATTGAAATATATTGATTTTTCAAAACATAAAAATATAAAAAAAAATTCACCTTAATAAATTTATTAAATAGTTTATTTAATGGTCCTTCGAAATATATCTAAATCAAATATTAGAAAAATTTGATACCATAATAAAAACTTTATTAAATTAATTTTAATCACCCATAATGGCTCACACAAAAATATATATACCATACTATTTTCTAAAAATAAAGTCACAATAAAATAAAATTTTATTCCAAAATATAAAGCACCCATCATTCTTTAAGATATATGTTACCTTATCCAAAAAAATACCATAATAATTTTTATTCATCCTTGCCAAATATACAATCATTGGATGTTTCAAAATATCAAATTGAATTTTATTATTCTATAAATTTATATGGAATCTATTTAGAGAGAGTGAATCAATGTGAAATATCCCAACAAAAAAAATAAAATAGTCAATAATAAAATTTTCCAAGGGCATACTCTTACATAATAATACATTGAATCCTCATCTCTTGAATATAGAATAAATGTTCCTAAATTATCATTATTAACATTATTTTTTATGATGGTTTAATATTTCCTGTTATTCTATGACTTAGTAGGTTGTTTTGTCTTATTATACCTATTATCCATCAGATTAAACCATTTATTTGAATATTTTTGAAACACCTTTCATTTATAGCACTAAAGTATGGATTTTAATTATCAGTTTTAAATTCGTCTTCCCAATCTCTAGACTTCAAAATATTGGAAAAAATTCTTCTTCCTTTCATACTTTCACCTTAGTGCACCGTCCCACATATTTGGAAAGAAGGATATTGAAACATTTTTCTTCCCTTTAGGTGACATAGTGCTTAATATTCCATAAATATTCATTCACATTTCAGTACCAAAATAACTATTATGTTTTCAAGCTTCAATTTAAACTTTTAGAACACCTCAAATTATTTCTACATATATTCAAAGGTCCACTTTGGTTAATTTAAATCAAAGAAATGGTTTTTTTTTGTCTCATAGGGGTAATGGAAATGAACTAGAGTGTTGGGGTGAATTATATTGTTGTAAAAAAAATTAGATTTTGATCATTAAGTGTAGAAATTGATCAGTTCAAATTTTGGGTCTTTCAATCCCAATGATATAAAAAATTAGAGAGAAAAGAAAATGATGAAGGAAAAATATAAAAATAGTAGATTTTTATAGTTGTTAAGATCTATATGATTATAGTACACTATTTACCCATATAATGAACTGAAAGATATAGAACCCACTATATTATATACCTTTTAAAAGAGAGAAAAAAATAACATATTCTTTCTTCACACCTAGAGGATCAACCCATTTCCCACGCTATTCACGTGTTCAGAAAATAATTCACCCTTTATTGTAAAAGACCCAACATAGAATTTTATAGAATCTATCCTAACCTATTTACTTGTTGACTATAGAAAGAACCTAGTATTTTATAGGGGCTGAAATAACCTAGTTCTTATAGGTTCAAACCCAACCTATACTTTAATAGTCATAGTCCCAATATATTTTATATTATGAGTTACAAGAATACAATTCGTCTAAGAGGAATGACTAAACCCAAACGATTATAGTAGTGGGCCTCCCCTCAACTATTATATAGTAGAAAAGAACACTATTTTTCAATAGGGATAGAGCAAACCAAGTATTCTGAGAGGAAAGGCCAAAACCATAAATACCTATTTTTAGGGTAGTATAATCCCATACAAGACACACTAACTAAGACAATACAAACTGGGAACTTACAATAGAAATAATTAATCAAAATATTTCATATTAAAAGATCTTAAACGGATGTACTACCATTTGGATCAGGTAGAGATTAATCCCCTCAAGATGATTGAATAATGAATCTTTGGTAAATAGAAATTTTCATTAACAATAAGATGAAAAATAAAGCTCTAGGGATCAATCCCTATCTATTTATAATGAATGAGTAAAATAATTTTCACATATCTTATATCTGGGCATCATTATTTTTGTATTTTTAACCACAAAATAACTATATCTATTTTCTCCAGTAAAAACTCAATGAACCACCTTCATAAAATCCAATGATAAAAACATCCCATGGAGTTGGCTTTTAATTATTTTGTGAGAATTATAATCATTATATACCAAAAATAATCATTGGAATGTTAAAAATTTAATACAAGAGTAAATACCTCAAGAAATTTTTGATAATAATTTTCTTAGAATACTCCCACAAATCATACTAGACTAACTCATTATATTCTAAATTCAAATTTGAACTTCAATCATGCTATTTTCCAAATAAATAGTGGAAATTAATATCTAAAGTAGATATCTCTTGATATCTTATTTTTAACAATAAAAACTGTGGTTAATAAAAATCATTAATATACTTGTAATGTTCTACAAAAATAAATGAGGGCGACTCTTCAATACAATCTTAATCTCATTAGAATCAAATTTAATTAATCATAAAACAATGTGAAACACCTTTTCATGTCTTCTAAATAAATATTAATTCATTATAAAATAAGAAAACATTAATTATATTTATAGAAAAAATAAATCAAAGTGAAATCTCAATTATTATGTAAAATATATAAAATTTATAAGTTTTATAATATCTTTTAGAAAATCCTAGAACCATGTATAAAAATCCACATATGGGATTTTCATGTATCATTTTACTTGAACATATCTGATTCTCACTATATTAGGGAATCAATGTAGTTGATTCATTGTAATCGAATTATATTAGCGAATGGCTCAGGTATGCGATTCTAAAAATATTAAAATAGAATGACTTAGAAAATATCTAACCTAATAATGATTCTCAAAACTACATGTTTAGATTTTATCTCCATTTGAAATATATTTTTATAATTTCATTATCATTCTATATAACCTTGAACAACCTTAACTGAACATATGTATCTCTTATTATCATCAAAATACTATTGGAATTAATTAAGTAAGTCAATTGAATTTAGACTAAAAACATACAATGACATCTAACATAATCTAGGGCATGTTAATAATCAATTATAGTTTTTTTATTCTTATTAAATGTCGATAATTTTGATATATTTCCAATTTAATAAAAAATATCTTAATTTGGAGATATGTAGCCCATGTTAGGGTATAAATACAAAAGGTAAGTTCAATGATTTTTGAAAATTAACTTCTGGTCTGTTTACACGTTCAGTTCCAGGCCATTCTAATTTTTTACTAATAGTCCACTCTCATGGTTGGTTATATACATTTATAGTTTTTCACTGATTATAAATTTTAATGTTTTAATCTATAATTTTAAAAAAATTCAATGATGTTCAATTCTCATGGTCTGTTGTATACTGTCAAATTTTTACTCATAGATGCATTTTCTTGAAGACTTTGACAAGTTTTCACTCATAGATGCATTTGGTTGAAGATATTACAAAATTTTCAGACATGGACAGTAGTCATAGATTATACTAATGGTAATTTATAGAGTTTTAAAAATATTAACATTCATGAATTCTCATTTTTTTACTTTCCGTAAATTTTAAAATCTTTTAAAAAACTAAACATTAAACGTGTAGGACATATTTTGAACAATCAATACAAAAGATCAATAAATATTTAACATAATGAAAGATAATGATAAAAAAATATATTAATACATTAATAAACAAATAAGATATTGATATAAAAATATCACATAATTTGTTTATATGTTAAAGAGAGTAAAAGAAGTATAATTATCAATGTATTAGGACTTACTATTAAATATAATTCATAGAAAAGTTAGGAAAATTATAATTAATCATGATATGATATTTTTTTAATTACTAAGGAATAAATGTTTGTAGTGATACACTCAAAAATATCCCCCTTTTTGAAAATTAAAAAACCATTTCTAACTTCAAAACATCTCACCCATTTTGAAATTAACAGAAATACAATGTTATAAAAGAATATTCACTTCATAGATATAATACTAAAAACTAATTCTCTTTATTTATAAACATAATTATAAAACAAACATAATTTCATTAAATTATTAAAAACCGATATTAAAAAGTCATATATTGGTGATACAATTTAAAACCATCTGTCACTATGTGATAAGAAGAATTTTACAAGTTGTATGTGAAAAATAATAATAATAACATAATAAATATTGAAATTATAAAAATTATATGATTAGATATTAATTTAGAACCATTTATTATAATTGATAAGTCTTTAAATATTAATATAAGAAACAAATATATATTAAAAACAAACATTATCATATTAAAAAATAGTTTCTAGATTTAAAATATTTAACTCAAACCTAAAAACGTCATTACATTAAAAATACATATAATTTTGAAAATTACAGTACATACAACACTCAAAAACTCCTCATATTTGTGCAATAAATATTTTTATCCATGAGTATAAAACAACCAAAACATTCAATTGGATAAACTTATGTCTTAATGATAAAACGTGAACAAGAAAAATACATATTAGTATCCCATTTATTTATAATTTCATACACTAAAAAATAGTTATCCAAAAAAAATCAATGGTACATTCTAATATGATTATAGTAGAATTTATGTGAGAAAAATATTATAAAAAAATTTTAGAGTTAAAATAAGGCTTCCACAACATTAGTTAATGCATTGAGTATAACTATATAAATTAATTTTAATTTCAATTGAGAATCTCAAAATCAAGTCCATCTTAGACAAAATGATGAAAATTTTTTTTATGAAGATGCAGTTAAATTTATAAATAAACTTGAAAAATAAGAGTAACTCCCCCTAAATGGATTCCCTCTTTTCAAACATAAAATATGAATGAATTGTGAATATAATTTTAATTTCAGTAGTGAACACTCCTAAAAAATGTTGTTTAATTATTGAAAGAGCCACAGAATATGTCTTGATTAATTCAATGAATTTTTTATGTAACTAAATGATAATCTCAAAGAACTAAACCACAATAAACAACTAATATAAAATATTCATTGGAAATATAAAAAAATTAACTAGATTAATTATTATTACAAAATCAAAGATATGGTAGCATCCCAATATAATATACAGTATTCAATCTTATTGAAAATGAAACTTTAAATTTTATAGTGATTATTATAAACTTATATGAATAAAACTACAATGAAATTTATGTTTAATATATTAATATTAAAATACATATTTCTGATGTATGAAGAATGGATTAACATTTTATGAATTAGAATATGTAAATTTAGGTACTTACTAAATAGATGGTTTTAAAATTAAATCAATATATCAAATTTATATATGAATTTCCCTTCAAAACCAAAATATTTTGGGAATATTAATGGTAAATCACAAGAATAATTACCATAAGATCCACATTTAAAGTAATTAACTCATGAAATTCAAATATATCTTCCTTTCAAAAAAAATTATAAACATAATATTAACAAAAGAATCAAAACTAATTCAATTCCTATTATCATCACATTTCTTGACATAACCAGTATTTCAAAAAGTATCATTTAAAGAAAATTTATTATGAAAACAATTTTTAATGAAATCCCTTTTATGTTTAACATTATATAACTCATCTTTTATACGTTAATTTTCCATTTAAACCAATTCCAAATCATCACAAACCTTTTTATATGAGGAGAAAGATATATTTATATGGAATTTATATTCATTTTCATTATTCTTATATTGTTCCCCAACATTAGTCATATAATCCAACAATTTAATGAAAAAACTCCGAATACCATATAAACTAATGCCCGAGTTGATTACCAACTGACCCAAAAAGCATTCACAATAGAAATGGTTTGACAAAAAACCAAGTATTTAACAAAAATTATTTGGAACAATTTCTCCATCAAAATATTACAATATTAGAGTACAATGTGGAAAAAAAATTATATATATAAATCAATTAATACATGCATATCAAATATATTGATACACAATAAAAATTGACAATGGAACATAATAAAAAAAAGGATCCTCCTAATGTTCAATGACAACCCACCATGTCCCATTTCACCCACCCTCGGTCACTGAATAATGAACGCAAAAAATAATGTGAGATTATGGACACTTGCTTTAAAATAATAAAATACGAAAACACCAAAAGGTACATGCAGATAGTGTGTAACACCCGAGACTTTTATGAGAAATATTTTGTTTTTATGTCATATACATCATCAAATAAATCTGTCACTACACACAACACTAGCTTGGCTTTCTTTACACGCAATCACGACCTTCCTTTATAGATTGCATTGTACGCAATACCGAGTTTCACTAAACAGCGATATGCTATTAAAATATTATTAAAACTAGCCGTTATGAATAGTAATAACCACTTTTTGAAATTTTATAAATTTTATCTTTCAAAATGGACTTTATTTTTGGATTCAGAATATCGAAATTAGCCTAGGGTAAAATTTTGGTACTTTTTAGAAAACATTTTATTTTTGATGAATAGTGAAAACACTTGGTTACTATTTAAAAATCGACTTTTTTTTAAATAAATATTTATTTTATTTAAATTTATTTTAGGTCAAAATTGATTCATAATACATATATAAGTTCAATGTAATTCATTGGAGTCATTTTATTATAATTTTAGATATATAAAAACATTATGGAACTTTTCACCGTCTTTTACCCACCTCCAAGGAGAGTTTGAAAATTTATATAAAACTTAATTTTACCGCTTCTGTGAGTGGAATTTCGAAACTCTGAGAGACATGGTTAATATCAAGGAGTAAAATGAGGTTCAATAGGATAAAAATAATTTTTTGTGAATAGTAACTTTTTACTTTTATTTAGCACGGTTAAAAGTAAATACGGTAATTAAGGGTAAAAATGATATTATTATTACCCTAACACATGTCCTAATTCTATTAGATAAGTTTAATTTGACTGAAAACAACCTTAGGAATAAAATATGACCATTTAGGTCTACATGGATTAGATTAGGACATTTATTATTAATTTATTTAAAGAATGGTTAAAATAGTTAAAATCAAAGTTTAATAACTAAATCATTTGTAATATAGTGTTATAAATAAGATAAATTCGACTATTAATATTAATTAGAAAGATAAAAAGATTTAATACATAATAAATTTTATTTATAATTTTTATACATTAAATAATTTAATTTATTTATGACACAATAATGATGTAGTAATTATCTTATTAATGAAATATTAACATAATTGATGTTATAAATGCCCAAATAAATGTAATTTGAGATTTTTTTATGAATTCCACAAATTTTATAGGTAAATATGACATGTTAGTATTTATTTGATTAACTTTTTTCTAACTAATCATGCTGTTATGATTTTCAAAAAAATAAATTACCAAATAGTGTCAAAATTGACATAAAATAGTTTTTAAAACAAATATTATATTATTAATTGTTATTTTATTCCTAAAAATATAAGGTTCAGCCAAATGACTTATATAATATTATATATATTAATAATGAACACCTTGGGGTTCGTTTAGCTTGTTATGGTATGTTTATTAACCATATAGTGTATGAAATCAAGAAGACACAGTAAAAGTTAAAATATTTAACGTAGAGGTAAATCTAAATGATAAGGTTAAAATAGAAACCTAAACTTGTCTAAAATCTATTGGTTAAGCGTATTTCGACCCATCCCCACCTTAGCTTGGAAATAAATCAATTTTTATCTATTAAAAACCTAATATGACTTTATAATAAAATAATATTTTAATTTTTTCCTAGGGTTCCCCTCTCCTCCCTTATAAAAGGGAACCTCCTCCCTCTCCTCTTCACAACAATTTGAGCCTTAAATCTCAGAAAAAACCTAACAATATTTCTTCTCCACTTCCCTAGAAACATCCTAGGGGTCCTGGTCTTCTTCAAAGACCATCTTTAGTTCCCTAAGAGGAGGTTAAGAAGAGCCGCTTCAAAGAAGAGGTAATGTCTGTTACCGATTCTTTCAACTTTATTTCTTCTTATACTTCTTCTTCATTAGTTGTTTCATTATGAATTAATAACATAAGTATCACTCCTATATGGATATGTTATTATTAATATGAAACATCCCTATTTCACATTCTATCCATCCTACAGAAAATGAAATCACTACGCGTGCGTATGTACGGAATACCGTCTCCACGTCGTGGTGTAATCTGTTTTCCACCACCAAAATACTTGGATGGGTATAATGGTGTAAAGAATAACTATATTTGAGTATTTTAAAGTGATATTAATTCTGAAATAGTATACATACACTTCAATACAATTCTACGATCATGGGAATGATATCATCGCTTGTGGGTACATATGGCCTACCATCTCCATGATGTGATGCGACTCGTTTTACATGATCTTCAATGATTAATGATTATATAAATGAATTAAATGAATAAATATGATATATATTACACTAAAAACCTTCTTTAAATGAGGTATCTATGAACTAAAAGAAGAATAAGAATTTATTCGGCAAAACACGCATAAGAACAAAAAGAAATAAACACCGGAATAACAAGTAATAATGAAATATTTCTAATAAGAAGATAAGAATATGACCATATATGATATCATAAAAATGAGTAGGATTCTGGATTAAGTCAATAACATTATTTAAATAACTATACAGGAAGTCCAGACAAGTACAATGAAAATCGGACCTAAGGTAAGGGAAAATCTATCAATCTCATTTTTATCCGAGATTATTTATACTTCAGAATTTGCTGTGGAATATTAACCATCCACATACATATTTCCCCAATATGTAATATTATTTCTATACTCCTACAATTGTTTAAATCCAATTTTACCCTTCAGTGAGTTTTTAGTAAAAGATATGAAAGGAATCTTTTGTCGCTTTTTGTACGAGGTACTTTTTGACTTTTCCGGCCAATGTAGGAGAAGAATGTTTTTTTAACTAATTTATTATGAAAGGATTTTTAGAACATTATTTCCATGAAGATTACTTTACAAGTTTTCAAGTTTATTTTTAATTCACTTCTTTTATTTTAGAATTATATGACATTTTAGGAAATGAAAATGTTTTTGAAGTAGAAAGGATATTTTCCTCAAGAATGGAGTTCAAGCGTATTATCAAAATTATTTTCCATATAAGATAATATAAGGTTCTATTTATATCCTTATTTTTACATTGATTTGATTATGGTATGACGTAATTATTGTTATGAATTTCTTTTATCTTATATGTATTATGTTATGATGGCATGATGTTTAAGAATCCCATTTTTATTACATGGGTTATGCTATGATGTATGATTTATGATTTGGTAGAACACATAAGAATGGTTTCATTATGAGATGGGTGGGAACTATATCTCCCTCCAATGCATTGGGTAATGATTTATATCTCATGAGATAGACATGGCTGGAACGGCAGGTTAATCTGGTTCAGTGAAACAGGACTGAAACGAGGAGTGATCTCAGTTCAGAAATGGTCTTTGTCTGCTAAGATAGTCTTGGAAATGAGTCTTGACAACTAAGAAATGATTCTCTATGATTATGTGTGTATGACACAAAGTTTCATGTTTTAATTTATGATTATTGGGATTACATTTAACTATTATGATTTATCCCATGTTATGATATTATGATCTCTTTTGCAGGATAATATTTTCAAAATGTTATGTTCTTATGAATATTATATGAATGATATTTCTTTTGTTTACCCTTACTGAGAATTTGAGCTCACCCTTTTGTATGCTTTCTTTTCCCTAGGTCAAGAAGAAGTGTATTTAGAAATATATGCCAAAAGGTACTCTAGATATGATAAAATAAAAGGGAGATAGTGTGGATGATTAATTAACCAGTTGATTATGTTTCCCAGTTTCTAAAGACATTATACCTATACAGTCCTTTCATGGTTTTGGTATATGTTGTAATAAGTGTGCTTTAATTCTGAAGTAATAACAATGTATGTAACTTACGGGTCATTATAGTTGGTATCAGAGGAAAGGTATAGTCAACCCTTGGAAACTAGGATGTGAAAGCCTTAGTAAGAACCTTAAGGATAAGTCTAAGCATAGGAAAAAATCGTAGTGTTTTAAAAATGGCCATGAACAACCTATGATAAGACCTTAAGTGTGAAATTTTATTTTTTATTATTTGGTTTTCCTATTATAATTAGTGTTTCTCACACTATTCTTCTTGGTTTTAGTCAATGGATGGAACCCTAAGGAACAATGTTAATGTGGAATGTGACGGGCAATGAAATGATTGTCCCCCCGAGAAACCAAATGTTATGGGAGCTAGAATTCAAAATCTTGTAGCAATGCTCACACAACTTTCTCAAGCTATGAATCATGCAGGACTTCCAAACGAGCAAAGGATGGATCAACATTCTGTTCAATCCTTCAAGAGGCAGCGTCCACCCACATTCAGCGGGTCTACTGATCCCTTAGTGGTTGAACAATGGATCAGTACCACTGAAAAGATATTTTTAGTTCTTCAATGTTCTGAACGTGATAAAGTCATCTTAGCAATATATCGTTTGGAAGGTGAAGCTGATCAATGGTGTAATCTTATCAAGAATATGAGGCCAAGAGATTAAATTGAGTCCATGTAATGGGACATGTTCAAGAACTTATTTTTCTATAATTACATCCCTCGTATTCTTCGAACAAAGATGGAGAAGGAGTTTCTTGAACTAAATAAAAAAGATGATGAATCTGTTGGTACCTATAAAGAAAATTTTACAAGACTTACAAGGTACACTTCTGGTATTATTATACACCCTGAGAGTAAGATCGATCGATTCATTATTGGATTAAAACCAAGTCTTCGAAGGGTGTTAGCCATAAGGGACTTCAATAGCTACAAGGAAATCGTTCGATTTTCTCTCAAGGTTGATATGGAGATTGGAGTAACCCATCAATCATATTATTTTGATAAGCAGAGGAAAATGGAATTCAATGGAAAATATAAATAGCACACTGAAAAGTAGATGAGTTTTCCCTTATGCTCAAAGTGTGGAAAGAAAAATGGAGGGATTTTTCGTAAAGGGACAAGTAAATGTTTCAAATGTGTAAAGGAAGGTCATCGTGCATTTGAATGTCGCAATGATGGTATGAAGATGTCTAGTGATGTGATCAGAGAAAAGGCTACATAGGGTGCACCTCCTACACTTCAATGACACGCGTGCAAGGAAATGGGGCATTATGCTAATCAATGCACTAATCCAATGGGTTGTTGATGATGATCGACGTCAACAAACTCTTAAGGCTAAAGACAAAGGAATGTCACATGAAATTTTTATCAGTGATGTGGAGTACGATAATGAAGTGGTGAAAGGTACACATACCATCCACTCTAAAGTAGCAAATGTTTTATTTGATTCTGGATCCCCCCACTATTTTATTTCTGAATAATTTTCTAAGGTTATTGCCTTATTACCTCAACAATTAGATGTTGAGTTAGCTGTGACAACCCCTAATGGAAAAACAGTCGCATCAAAAGTTTATAATTCTTCTCTGATTGATGTTTGTGGGAAAGTGCTTCCTGCAAATCTTGTGATCCTTACTATAGAGGACTTTTATGTGAATCTTGGTATGGATTGGATTTCATTATACGGATCTCATATCAATTTCCAAAGAAGGTAAGTCACATTTCATATTCCAGATCAATCAATGATCGTCTATCGATGCAAGGATGAACATAACCTTCCAGTGGAAATTTCTTCCATCTTATGGGTATTGATTCCACTAAATGAAGGTTATTTATCTCAAATGGTTGGTGTGAAACTCACGATTAAGAAGATTCCCATTGTACGGGAGTTTGATGATGTCTTTCAGGAGGAATTTCCAGGTCTTCCACCAAATCGTGAAGTTGAGTTTTCAATAGAACTCTTACCGGGTGCTTTGCCTATTTCAAAGACACCTTATTGAATGGTCCCAATTAAGTTGCAGGAATTGAAGAAGAAACTCCAAGAGAATCTTGATAAGGGATTAATACGCCCTAGTGCATGACCTTGGGGAGCACCTGTTCTGTTTGTTACAAAGAAAGATGGATCAATGAGACTCTGCATTGATTATCGAGAACTTAACAAGATCAATATCAAGAACAAATATCCTCTCCCACACATTGATGAATTATTTGACCAACTACGTGGAGATCAATACTTTTCCAAGATTGATCTTCGTTCAGGGTGTCATCAATTAAGGGTCAAAAGGGAGGATATACCAAAGACAGCTTTCCGTACAAGGTATGGACACTATGAATTTAATGCGATTCCATTTAGTCTTACTAATGACCCTGCTATCTTCATGGATATGATGAATAGAGTCTTTAGAGACTATCTTGATCAGTTTGTGGTAGTCTTTATCGACGATATTCTTGTCTATTCAAAGAGAAAGGAGGAACATGAAGATCGCTTGAGAATTGTATTAAAGACCCTGAGAAAGGACAAGATTTATTCCAAATTTACCAAGTGTGAATTTTGGCTTCAAAAAGTTTCATTTTTGGGTCACATAATCTCAAAATAGGGGATATCTATGGATCCGGCAAAAAAAGAGGTTATCGAAAGATGGTCGAGACCAACAACAGTAACTAGGATCCGATGTTTTCTTGGTTTACTGGATATTATCGACGTTTTGTGAAATATTTTTCACGATTAGATAATACACTCACCTGGTTCACTCGAAAAGGAGTTAAGTTCGTGTGGACGGAGGAATGTGAAGAGAATTTCAAGGAGATGAAAAGAAGGTTATCCAGTGCACCTGTGCTCACACTGCCTTATAGTAAATAATGGATTGTGATATACAGTGATGCATCCAAATGGGGTTGGGGTATGTTCTCAAGAAAAATGATATGGTGATAGCTTATGCCTCATGAAAGTTGAAAAACCCTGAGAAAAATTACCCAACTCATGATTTGAAGTTAGCTGCGGTAATCTTTGTATTAAATATTTGGAGGCATTATCATTATGGTGAAAGGTGGGATATTTATAATGATCATATAATTATAAAGTATATTTTCACACAAAAGGAGCTGAATATGCACCAAAGATGATGGTTGTAGTTGATTAAGGATTACAACTGCTTAATTCATTACCACCCTGGGAATGCAAACAAGGTTGCAGATACATTAAGTCGACAAGACCATGCTAGCTTATCCATGATGAGGATCACAAAAGATTCAATATTTATGGATTTAAAAAGGATGGATCTTGGAATTATAATAGAAGGGGAAAAATCGTATCTTTCTCAAATGAATGTTCAACCATCTATACATGTGAAGATTTAAGTGGCACAAAAAGAAAATGTAGAGTTACAAAAGAAGGTGAGAAATGTTACTGAATTCAACCTTGATTGTGATGGGATAATAAAGTTCAAGAATTGGGTTTGTGTTCCTCCCATCCCTGAATTAATGAAGGATCTTCTGGATGAGGCTCATAATTCTTCATTCTCTATTAATCCTGGAAGCACAAAGATGTATAGGGACCTGAAGGAGTACTTCTGGTTGGATGGCATGAAAAGAGATGTTGCTGAATATGTCTCTCGATGCTTGGTTTGTCATCAAGTTAAAGCTGAGAGATAGAAGTCTAAGGGGATGTTACAACCATTACCCATACCAGAATGGAAATGGGAAAACATCACTATGGACTTTGTCACCGGACATTCTAAAACATCCAAAGGCAATAATGTTGTCTGGATCATAGTTGATCTTCTTACAAAGTCTCCACACTTCCTTGGGATTAGATAGGATTTATCTCTGGATCAGCTTGCCAGGATATATTTAAAGGAAGTGGTAAGATTGCATGGAGTACCACTCTCCATTATATATAATCGGGATCTGAGGTTTACCTCCAAGTTATGGCGAATTCTTCAGCATACTCTGGATACAAAGTTGAGTTTCAGCACTGCTTATCATCCTCATACAGACGGTCAGTCTGAGAGAACAATTCAAATGCTAGAAGATATGTTGAGAGCTTGCTCTATGGATTTCAAAGGTGCTTGGGATCAACAACTACCTTTGGTGGAATTTTCTTATAATAATAGCTTTCACTCCAGTATTTAGATGGCTCCTAATGAAGCTCTATATTGAATGAAATGCCGAAATCCAACTTATTGGGATGAAGTTGGAGAAAGAAAGCTATTAGGACATGATCTTATTGATGAGATGGCAGAAAAGTTCTGATCAATTAAACAACACATAAGAGCAGCTCAGAGTCGACAAAAAAGTTATGCTGATAACCGAAAAAAAGACCTAAGTTTGAAGTGGGTGATAAAGTGTTCTTACAAATATCTCTTTGGATGAGAGTAATAAGATTTGGAAAGAAGGGAAAGTTGACCCTAGGTATATCGATCCTTTAGAAATACTGGATCATGTTGGAAATGTAGATTACCGATTACCGATTCCCCTGAATCTCTCTCAAGTTCACGATGTCTTCCATGTATCTATCCTAATAAAGTACATACCTGATCCTTCACATGTACTCAGCTCAGAAGTTGTACCTGTAACACCCTGAGCTTCCACGATACGCCTCTCTTTCAATAGCTTGCATTGTACGCAAGTTCGAGTTCTAACACACCGCAACTAATCAAAGTATCCGTTATGAATAGAAATAACCACTTTTTAAAATTATAGAAATTTTATATTTCAAAATGGAATTCATTTTTGTATTCGTAATATCGAAATTATCCTAAGTTGAATTTTTTGTAACTTTCTGAGAACTTCCAATTTTTTTATGAATAGTGAAAAATACTTAAAACAACTTTTTTAATCAAAATAATTTATTGTGATAAATTATACTATTAAGTGGTTTTAATGTATAATTAGAATATATTTATACCATTTTATCCAATGGTGGTCATTAGAATTAATTTTACATTGAAATTCGGCATGAACAATTGTTAATCTTTTGATATAAATTGTTTTTTAAAAACACGCTATTTGTTATGACAACGGGAATTAATTATAAAATTAATTAATGCAACTTATATGTTTGGAATTTTGTAAAATAGAAATCATTTTTGAAATCGGAATATCAAATATAGCTTAGGGTAAATTTTTGGGATTTTTCTGAAAAACTTCAATTTTTGATGAATAGTGAAACCTACTAAGTGGTATTTATAAAAACTGATTTTTCGTTTAAATGAAATTTTACCACTTCAGTGTTTTGAATTTCAAAAATACGACATACATGTTTGTCATTAAGAAGTAAAATGTGGTTCAATAAGATTAAAATAATTTTTGGTGAATAGTAACTTTTAAGTTCTTAATCGCGATTAGAGGTAATTAGTGTAGTTTAAGGTAAAAATAATGTTTTAATAATATGAGATGAGCTTGACACATGTCCTACCCTCATTGGATGTGCCATGGCCGACCAAGACAATCCATGGGTCAACTTGGGGACCCCATGGAGCCACTTTAATAGGAAAATGACATAAATACCTTTTATTTAATGTTAAAGTAAAAAATGACACAAACATGAAATGTTTTACTAAAACAATTTTTACATGGGGTTATAAAAGTCTTATTTTTGACTATAAATAGTCATTGTAAATATAAAACGATATCCTACATCATGGTATTTTTTTATAATTTTTAGACAATAAATTAAATTAAATTATTTATGACATCATGACGATGCAGCGATGACCTCATTATTTAACGATTTAAATAAAATAAAGAGATAATGTAAACTCCAAAGCTTACACTTGTCAAAAACCTTTTGGATGAGTATCTTTCGAACCCTTATCACCTTTTCCTCGAATTATATAAGTGTGGGACCTCTAAAATCCGAAACTCATTTTATAATAAAGTGACTTTTCCTTACTTTCCAAGAGTGCCCCTCCTTTCCTCTTATAAAAGGCCCCCACCTCTACCACATCATTCACACTTTCAAGCCATTTGGCTCAGCCAACCTCTGCCCAAATACTCTCCCAACTTCCCCCTCTTACTCGTAGAAGCCTCACTTTGGGCAGAATTCTTCCCAAGGAAGCCTTTGGCTCAAATCAAAAAGAGTTACCCGATTTTGAGGTAATGTCTTCTCTAATGTTGTTTTGTTTTATTTTTCTTCTCCAACCCCCTAAACTCTTTTTATTCATTTCTTTTGTAACAAAACCAGTATACTCAATATACTAGGATGTTGTTATGATAAGGATTTGGTTTACACATACACACACCTTCGTCTAATGGTTAATGAACATACTGTTTCTGTGGGTGGCGAAATACTGCCTCACGAAACGATGATTGTTCAATATTCTTTTAACACCTCTAATGGTGGCCATTTTGATGACAATATTTTCATATATGACATATATATTATGTTTATGTTTTAATTATGCTTCTGTATTTCTCATTTATGTCATACCTTTATGATTTCCATTATGTGTAAACACGATAATTTCATTTTAGGAAGTGCGGACTACCGCCCCCTCAAAGTGATTTGAATCGTTAATGCCATATGTGGGATGTATAAAGGATGGAGTAAATGGTATTATACACTATATTATACTGGAATTATGTTATAAATTTATATCATTATGATTTCATTCCATTAAATACAAAATATAAATGAAAGTAGCGTTCATGCGTACGTACGGCTTACCGTCTCCATGAACGGTGCATTTCATTTCTTACCTCTAAACGTTATGGAATATTTTATATTCATGTATATACTGTATATATATGAGATATATGATATCTATATCATGAATATAATTCTGTATATAATGGATATATCACCACATGAACAACTTGTAATTATAAGAATGTTATTTTTGACTCAAGTACCTATGATCGACAAAATGACCGTTATAAACTTAAATAATTACATAATGTTCATAACATGGTAATAAGGGATATAAAAGGAATAATGAACATGAAAAATATTCTTAAGTAAATAGGAATTAACTCTAGTTTATTATTCAGGAGGTTAAAGAATGGTCGAGTCATGACGGGACGCAAGGTAAGGGAACTTCTTAACCCAATTTCCATTCTTTGGGTTAATCTCCTACTTTCAAATTATGTCATGATATTATTATGTCTTATTTGGTATTTTTACTTTATTTATGTGTACCTATAGTGAATACACATAATAGATCTATTTTATTTTAAAAATGATCTTTTTATGGACTTCGTCTCAATCTCCTTTCATTGAGGCATATTTGGTTTTATACACAACTTTCTTTTATATGGTGTATAAACCCCTTTGACTTTTACGTTTATTCAAAAGGAATATTTTTTATACGAAGCATTTTACTAAATGACAAAAAGGGAATGTTTTTTTTCGTACTTATGCGGCGACAACGACTTCTCCGCCGCCGTGACCATTATTTGAGCTTCAGCTTCCTCTACAAGCCATACCTTTTTTTAAAAGAGAAATAAATACCATGTTTTAATTTTCTTTTATTTTGGTATTAAAAATGGTTTTGAAAGTGTTTTTATTATATCAATGTGTTGTATTGATATCTTGTGATTGGAATGTGTAAATTTTATGTTTCCTTTATGCATGTTTTATGTGATATGATTATGTTATGGTTTATGATATGTTTAAACCTGTTCATATGAGGAATGCATTGGACTTAATAAGTGACGGGTGGAGCCCTCTATATCTCCTCGATGCATCGGCAGGTCTCATGAGACAAACTAGTGTCTTGGCACGAGGCCTTGACAAAATCTTATTTGTGGTCTTGGCACGAGGCCTTGGCTACATGGTTATGATAGTCTAGCATTATGCATTCCATCATTATGAAAGTGGTTATTGATATTTCATGTGATTATTCGACTAGTAGAATATCCATGTGAGTAAGTAAATGGAATTATTTCATTTTACTTTTGCCATATTATGCTAATGTTCATGTTTAAAAGGATTTTGTTTTAGTTATACATGACCTTAAATGTTAATGTTTATTTATGAAAGCTTCCGCTATATTGTTATCCTTACTGAGCATCTGAGCTCACCCCTTTCAATGTTTTTATTTTTTCAGGATGTGAAGAAGTATATTATGAATGACCTGCAGGGATAATATAAGGGGATATGAATAGAAGATGTTGTAGTTTTGTTTTACTTTATGATGTAATGTAAGACTTATGAATGTATCTAGTGTTTCCAAGGCTACTAAACTAATCGGTCTTTCGAGACTTGATATTTTGTGATCATGCCAATGTTATGAAGTAATGCACCGAATCAGGGTAGCTAGGGTCGGGGCGTTACAGTTTGTATCAGAGGTAGTTTAGTACTAACATTGGAAGCTAGATTTAGATAAACTCTGATTAGGGAACATAGACCAAAGATAGACTTTGAGGATTAATATAGAAGAACTTCCTAGAATTTTGGTATTATAGAGATTTTGTGAGTTTTCCGATCAATACATCCCTTTCTGGATACAAGCAGGTAGAGGCGGCTCTGGCACAAATGTACCTAGGGGTAATACCTGAAAACACCACTTTGAGCTAGACTCGAATGGGAACTGGTGCACGACAACGGGCCTTGCTGCACTCTTGGTTACGACACTCCCAGGGGATATGCTTAGGATAATTCTCATTTCTTTACAAACCACTATGAAGGGTTATGAGTATATAATTCCTCAAAGAATTTTTTTTATGATTATGGATTATATCCATAAAATAGTTCAATTAGTGTTAAGTGTTTTACAAGTACAGAATTATGTATTTTTATTTATAAACTAATCTAGTTTATGCCATTGTTTAGAAATGGTGCCTAGTGGAAGGAATGGAAACCGTATCAATACACGCACTCCGTGTAGGGATTTCCCTCCTTCTCAAGATAATTATTGTAGAGCTGGAGATACAACTGGTGCTGATCAACTTATTACCATACTGGGACAACTCACTCAAGTTATGAATAATAACCTTACTCGTATGGATCACCCTAATCCACAACATGGAGGATCAATGTTAGACCGCTTCATGAGGCAAAAACCACCAACATTTAATGGGGGTACAAATCCGTCAGTAGCTGAGCAATGGATAAACTCTTTAGATAAAAATATTCCATGACTTGGAGAGTAGTGAAAGGGAGAAGGTTGTCATGGCAGTTTACCGCCTCACTAGAGATGCTGATCAATGGTGGTCATTGATTCAAAGTAAAAAGGAAGATGAAGAAGTATCAAGTATGGAATGGAGAGAGTTCAAAGATCTTTTCTTAGAAAAATACTTTCCACATGACCATCGAGCAGATATGGAAAGGCAATTTCTGAGTCTAAGACAAAAGAAGGATGAGAATGTCGCAAAGTATGAGGCTAACTTTACAAGGTTAGTGAGGCATGTAGCAGATTATATACGTAACCCAAGAAGTAATATTGATCGTTTCTTTGATGGGTTAAAACCATTTCTTCATCGTGCATTAGTCTCACAAACCTTCTCGTCGTATGAAGACATTGTCTCATGTGCTATCAAGACAGAAAAGGAATTCTCTAAATCTTATGACAATAAAGTAAAGCAAGAGAAGAAGAGAACTGTGGAACAAGAGACAGATAAAGGGAAAAAGTGAAAGAAGGATTTTCCATTATGTGATAATTGTGGGAAGAATCACCCTGGTACTTTATTAAAAGGAATGGGAGTTTGTTATAAATGTGGAGAAAAAGGTCACCAGGCTCATGATTGCAAGGGAAAGAAAGAGGCTATCAAAGTTGAGTGCTATAATTGTAGAGAAATGGGTCATTATGCAAATGAATGTCCTAAGCGTCAGGGAAACTTACCTCAAAAAATGCCAAGGGATCAAGGCCAAGCATATGCTGTTACTATAGGTGAAGTTGAATAATTATTGTATTTGTGTTTTTGGACTCAAGAACTAGATTATGGTTATAAGAATAATGTGATATATATAAGGATTGTACTGACGTACATGTTGATTTCATTAAGGTTTTAATATGATTAAGGTAATCATATTTTTAGTATGTGACAATAAGAGACACTTTTCTTTGTTTGAGGAATCTGATGTTACAATTGATTTTGGAATTTAGAGACCTTTTAGAGAAAGTCTGGATGGAGGTATTTTGGATAACTATTAAGGTTAGAATGGATTAAGTTGAACCATGGATATTATTGTTTAAGGTTAAAGCATTTCTGAAGATTATTTATGGAATATTATAATACTATAGTTTTAGGAAAAGGAAAACCTGCAGGGTGGGGCATAACCCGTCGCGTCGGACAAAGCTGCAGGAATCAAACCCACAACCATAGTGCGACATGCCTTTATTACCTACCACTAGCCTACAGGAATTCCCTCGCTATTAAAAAATATTTTTGGTAATCTAAATGGTATGTTCTAATATTTTGAACCTTGTACGGTTAGGATAAATATATTATTTTTGAGTTCTATCATCTTTTGAGTGAAAGATGAGTTTGTGGTAGAAATTAGTTGAAGGTTGAAACTCTACTTGTCAAGCATAAATATATATATATACCTATATCTTATTCTATGAATAAATTAATTCTTAAACATTATTAAATTGATATTAAAACAAAAAAAATGTGTTATCCTAATACCTTATGTCTTGTTGAACTGATGATGTTTTAAATCAACATAGATTGAAGGCTTTAAGGCCCTCAATTTGACACTTGTTTGTGATTGATGACCTCAATCACTCCCTACAAATATTTACGTTTTCCTCCAATTATATGTCTCTAATTGCCACCAATTTTCTCCTTATCGAGATCATAATTTGGTGGTGACTTTTTCATTTCCCTTTCCCTCTTATTAAGGGTAAATTTTTTTAACCTTATTTATGATGTGGGTCTTCCACAAAGGTATTTTCTATTTTCAACCTTTTATTTTCAAAGAAAAATTTCAAATTGTGAGGACACAATTTATTGAAGGAGGGAATAATGTAACACCCCGAGCTTCTACGATACGCCTCTCTTTCAATAGCTTGCATTGTACGCAAGTTCGAGTTCTAACACACCGCGACTAATCAAAGTAGCCGTTATGAATAGTAATAACCACTTTTTAAAATTATAGAAATTTTATATTTCAAAATGGACTTCATTTTTGTATTCTTAATATCGAAATTATCCTAAGTTGAATTTTTTGTAACTTTCTGAGAACTTCCAATTTTTTTATGAATAGTGAAAAATACTTAAAACAACTTTTTTAATCAAAATAATTTATTGGGATAAATTATACTATTTAGTGGTTTTAAAGTATAATTAGAATATATTTTTAACATTTTATCCAATGGTGGTCATTAGAATTAATTTAACATTGAAATTGGGCATGAACAATTGTCAATCTTTTGATATAAATTGTTTCTTAAAAACACGCTATTTGTTGTGTCAGCGGAAATTAATTATAAAATTAATTAATGCAACTTATATGTTTGGAATTTTTTAAAATAGACATCATTTTTTAAATCGGAATATCAAATATAGCTTAGGGTGAATTTTTGGGATTTTTCTGAAAAACTTCAATTTTTGATGAATAGTGAAACCACTAAGTGGTATTTATAAAAACTGATTTTTTGTTTAAATGAAATTTTACCACTTCTGTGTTTTGAATTTCAAAAATCCTACATACATGTTTTTCATTAAGAAGTAAAATGTGGTTCAATAAGATGAAAATAATATTTGGTGAATAGTAACTTTTAAGTTCTTAATCGCGATTAGAGGTAATTAGTGTAGTTTAAGGTAAAAATAATGTTTTAATAATATGAGATGAGCTTGAAACATGTCCTACCCTCATTGTATGTTCCATGGCCGACCATGAAAATCCATGGGTAAACTTGGGGACCCCATGGAGCCACTTTAGTTGGAAAATGACATAAATACCTTTTATTTAATGTTAAAGTAAAAAATGACACAAACATGAAATGTTTTACTAAAACAATTTTTATATGGGGTTATACAAGTCATATTTTTGACTATAAATATTAATTGTAAAGATAAAAATATTTCCTACATCATAGTATTTTTTTTATAATTTTTAGACATTAAATAAATTAAATTATTTATTACATCATGATGATGCAGCGATGACCTCATTATTTAACGATTTAAATAAAATAAAGAGATAATGTAAAATCCAAGGCATACACTTGTCAAAAACCTTTTGGATGAGTCGATTTAGAACCCTTATCACCTTAGCCTCTAATTATATAAGTGTGGGACCTCTAAAATCCGAAACGCATTTTATAATAATGTGAATTTTCCTTACTTTCCAAGAGTGCCCCTCCTATCCTCTTATAAAAGGCCCCCACCTCTACCACATCATTCACACTTTCAAGCCATTTGGCTCGGCCAAACTCTGCCCAAATACTCTCCCAACTTCCCCCTCTTACTCCTAGAAGCCTCACTTTGGGTAGAATTCTTCCCAAGGAAGCCTTTGGCTCAAATCAAAAAGAGTTACCCAATTTTTAGGTAATGTCTTCTCTAATGTTGTTTTGTTTTATTTAGTTTATCCAACCCCTTAAAATCCTTTTATTCCTTTATTTTGTAACTACACCAGTATCTAAAATATACTAGGATGTTTTTATGATAAGGATTTGGTTTACACATACACACACCTTCGTCTAATGGTTAAAGAACATACTGTTTCTGTGGGTGGCGAAATACTGCCTCACGAAACGATGATTGTTCAATATTCTTTTAACACCTCTAATGGTGGCCATTTTGATGACAATATTTTCATATATGACATATATATTATGTTTATGTTTTCATTATTCTTCTGTATTTCTCATTTATGTCATACCTTTATGATTTCCATTATGTGTAAACACGATAATTTCATTTTAGGAAGTGCGGACTACCGCCCCCTAAAAGAGATTTGAATCGTTAATGCCATATGTGGGATGTATAAAGGATGGAGTAAATGGTATTATACACTATATTATACTGGAATTATATTATACATTTATATCATTATGATTTCATTCCATTAAATACGGAATATAAATGAAAGTATTGTTCATGCGTACGTACGGCTTACCGTCTCCATGAACGGTGCATTTCATTTCTTACCTCTAAATGTTATGGAATATTATAAATGCATGTATATACTGGATATATATGAGATATATGATATCTATATCATGAATATAATTCTGGATATAATGGATATATCACCACATGAACAACTTGTAATTATAAGAATGTTATTTTTGACTCAAGTACCTAAGATCGACAAAATGACCGTTATAAACTTAAATAATTACATAATGTTCATAACATGGTAATAAGGGATATAAAAGGGATAATGGACATGAAAAAGGTTCTTAAGTAAATAGGAATTAACTCTAGTTTATTATTCAGGAGGTTAAAGAACGGTCGAGTCAAGACAGGACGCAAGGTAAGGGAACTTCTTAACCCAATTTCCATTCTTTGGGTTAATCTCATACTTTCAAATTATGTCACGATATTATTATGTCTTATTTTGTATTTTTACTTTCTTTATGTGTACCTATTGTGAATACACATAATAGATCTATTTTATTTTAAAAATGATCTTTTTAAGGACTTCGTCTCAATCTCCTTTCATAGAGGCATATTTGGTTTTATACACAAATTTCTTTTATACGGTGTATAAACCCCTTTGACTTTTACATTTATTCAAAAGGAATATTTTTTAGACGAAGCGTTTTACTAAACGACAAAAAGGGAATGTTTTCCTTTCTGTACTTATGCGGCGACAACGACTTCTCCGCCACCGTGACCATTATTTGAGTTTCAGCTTCCTCTACAAGCCATACCTTTTTTTTAAAAGAGAAATAAATACCATATTTTAATTTTCTTTTATTTTGGTATTAAAAATGGTTTTGAAAGTGTTTTTATTATATCAATGTGTTGTATTGATAACTTGTGATTGGAATGTGGAAATGTTATGTTTTTTTTATGCATGTTTTATGTGATACGATTATGTTATGGTTTATGATATGTTTAAACCTGTTCATATGCGGAATGCATTGGACTTAATAAGTGACGGGTGGAGCCCGATATAGCTCCTCGATGCATCCGCAGGTCTCATGAGACAAACTAGTGTCTTGGCACGAGGCCTTGACAAAATCTTAATTGTGGTCTTGGCACGAGGCCTTGGCTACGTGGTTATGATAGTCTGGTATTATGCATTCCATCATTATGAAAGTGGTTATTGATATTTCATGTGATTATTCGACTTGTAGAATATCCATGTGAGTAAGTAAATGGAATTATTTCATTTTACTTTTTCTATATTATGCTAAAGTTCAAGTTTAAATCGCTTTTGTTTTAGTTATACATTTCCTTAAATTTTAATGTTTATTTATGAAAGATTCCTCTATATTGTTATCCTTACTGAGCATCTGAGCTCACCCCTTTCAATGTTTTAATTTTTCCAGGATGTGAAGAAGTATATTATGAATGACCTGCAGGGATAATATAAGGGGATATGAAGAGAATATGTTGTAGTTTTTTTACTTTATGATGTAATGTAAGACTTATGAATGTATCTAGTGTTTCCAAGGCTACTAAACTAATCGGTCTTTCGAGACTTGGTCTTTTGTGATCATGCCAATGTTACAAAGTAAAGCACCGACTCGTGGTAGCTGGGGTTGGGGCGTTACAGTACCGCTGGAGCAAGATCTTTTTTATGAAGAACAACCGATAGAGATTCTGGATCATAGTGAAAAAGTCCTACGGATTAAGACCACTCGCTAGATGAATGTTTTATGGAGGAACCACCAATTAGAAGAAGCTACATGGGACCTTGAGGATATGATGAGGGAGATGTATCCTCATCTGTTTGTTACGAAGTGACAAATTTCGAGGGCGAAATTCTTTTTAAGGGGGGTAGAATGTCACACCCGAGACTTTTATGAGAAATATTTTTGTTTTTATGTTATATACATCATCAAAGGAATATTTCACTACACACAACACTATATTGGCTTGGTTTACGCGCAATCGCGACCTTCCTTGATAGCTTGCGTTGTACGCAATACCGAGTTTCAGTAAACAGCGATATGCTATTAAAATATTATTAAAACTACCCATTAGGAATAGTAATACCCACTTTTTGAATTTTTTTAAATTTTATCGTTCAAAATGGACTTCATTTTTCGATTCAGAATATCGCAATTAGCCTAGGGTGAAATTTTGGTATTTTTCTGAAAACTTTCAATTTATGATGAATAGTGAAAACACTAGGTTACTATTCAATAACTAAATTTTTATTTAAATAATTATTTATTTTTTTTAAATTTATTTTCGGTCAAAATTGATACATAATACCTATATAAGTTCAATGTAATTCATTGGAGTCATTTTATAATAATTTTAGAAATATAAAAATTTTATTGAACTTTTCACCGTCTTTTACCCACCTCCTAGGACAGTTTGAAAATTTATATAAAATATAGTTTTACCACTACTATCAGTGGAATTTCTATAATCTGAGAGACATAGTTAATATCAAGGAGTAAAATGTGGTTCAATAAGATAAAAATAATTTTTGGTGAATAGTAACTTTTTACCTTTATTTACTAGTGTTAAAAGTAAATAGGGTAATTAAGGGTAAAAATTATATTATTATTACCCTAAAACATATCCTAATTCTATTAGATAAGTGTAATTCGACCAAAAACAACCTTAGGAATAAAATATGACCATTTAGGTCCACTTAGATTAGATTAGGACATTTATTATTAATTTATTTAAAGAATGGTTAAAATAGTTAAAATCAAAGTCTAATAACTAAATCATTTTTAATATAGGGTTATACATAAGATAAATTATACTATAAATATTCATTATAAATCTAAAACGATTTCCTACATAATGGAATTTTATTTATAATTTTTAGACATTAAATAATTTAATTAATTATGACACAATGATGATTGAGTAATTATCTTATTAATGAAATATTAACATAATTGATGTTATAAAAACCCAAATAAAAGTAATTTGAAATTTTTTATCAATTAAACTAATTTTATAGGTTAATATGACATCTATTATTGATTTAATTAACTTTTTTTGAACTAATCATGCTGTTATGAGTTTCACAGAAGTAAATTACAAAATAGTGTCAACATTGACATAAAATAGTTTTTAAAACAAATAATATATTATTAATTGTTATTTTATTCATAAAACTATAAGGTTCAAAAAAATGACTTAGATAAGGTTATATATATTAATAATGAAAAACATGGGGTTTGTGTGGCTTGTTATAGTATGTTTATTAACCATAGAGTGTAAGAAAACAAGAAGACATGGTAAAAGTTAAATTATTTAACGTAGAGTTAAATCAAAATGATAATGTTAAAATAGTAACCTAAACATGTCTAAAATCTATTGGCTGAAATTATTTCTATCCCTCCCCACCTTAGCTTCGAAATAAATCAATTTTGTGATATTATAAACCTAATATGACTTTAAAATAAAATAATATTTTAAGTTTTTCCTAAGGTGTCCCTCTCCTCCCTTATAAAAGGGCACCTCCTCCCTCTCCTCCTCACACCATTTTGAGCCTTCAAGCTCGGCCAACCCCTACAAAGTTCTCTAATCCACTTCCCTAGAAACATTCTAGAGGTCCTGGTCTTCATCAAAGACCATCTTCAGTGCCCTAATAGGAGGTTAAGAAGAGGCGCTTCAAAGAAGCGGTAATGTTTGTTACCGATTCTTTCAACTTTATTTCTTATTAGACATATTATTATTTAGTTGTTTCATTATAAAGTACTAACATCAGTATCACACATATACTGATATGTTATTATAAATATGAAATAACCCTATTTCACCTTCTATCTATCCTATGGAAAATGAAATCATCGTGCATGCGTACGTATGGAATACCGTCTCCACGCCGTGGTGTAATCTGTTTTCCACCACCCCCATACTTGGATGGGTATAATGGTGTAAATAATAACTATATATGATTATTTTAAAGTGATATTGATTCTGAAATAGTATACATACACTTCAATACAATTCCACGATCATTGGAACGATTACATCGCTCGTGCGTACGTACAGCCTATCATCTCCACGATGTGATGCGACTCGTTTTACATGATCTTCAATGCTTAATGATTATATAAATGAATTTAATGAATAAATATGATATATAATACACTAATAAAATTCTTTAAATGAGGTATCTATAACCTAAAAGAAGAATAAGAATTTATTCGACAAAACACACATAAGAACAAAAAGCAATAAACACCCGAAAAACAAGTAACAATGACATATTACTAATGAGAATCTAATAATATGACCATAAATGATATCATAAAAATGTGTAAGATTCTGGAATAATTCAATAACATTATTTAAATAATTATACAGGAGATTCGTACATGTACGAAGCAAATCGGACATAAGTTAAGGGAAAATCTCGCAATCTCATTTTTATACGAGATTATTTATACTTCAGATTTTACTGGGGAATATTTATCATCTACATCCATGTTTCCTCAATATGTAATATTATTTATATCCTCCTACAATTTTTTAAATCAAATTTTACCCTTCAGTGAGTTTTTAGTAAACTATATGAAATGAATCTTTTGTCGTTTTTCGTACGAGGTCCTTTTTGACTTTTCCAGCCAAAGTACGAGAAGAATGTTTTTTTAAATTATAAGACATGAATGGATTTTTAGAACATTATTTCCATGAATCTTACTTCAAAAGTTTTCAAGTTTATTTTTAATCAACTTCTTTTATTTTTGAATTATATGATATTTTAAGAACGGAAAATGTTTTTGAAGTAGAAAGGATATTTTCCTCAAGAATGGAGTTCAAGCATTTATCAAAAATTATTTTCCATCTAAGATAATATAGGGTTTTGTTTCTATCCATATTTTTAAATTGATTTGATTATGTTATGATGGAATTATTTTTATGAAGTCCTTTTATCTTATATGGATTATTTTATGATGGCATGATGTTTAAGAATCCCATTTTTATTACATGGGATATGCTATGATGTATGATTTATGATTTTTTGGCCCACATAAGAATGGTTTCATTATGAGATGGGTGGGACCTATATCTCCCTCCAATTCATTGGGTAATGATTTATATCTAATGAGATAGACATGGCTGGAATGGCAGGTTAATCCGGTTCAGTTAAACATGACTAAAAAGAGGAGTGAACTCGGTTCAGAAATGGACTTTGTCCGCTAAGATAGTCTTGGCATTGAGTCTTGACTACTAAGAAATGATTCTATATGATTATGTGTATATTCCCCAAAGTTTCATGTTTTAAGTTATGATTATTGGGATTACATTTCACTATTATGATTTATCCCATGTTATGATATTATGATCTCTTTTGCAGGTTAAAATTTTCAAAATGTTATGTTCGTGTAAATATGATATGAATGATATTTCTTTTGTTTACCCTTACTGAGCATTTCATCCCACCCTTTTGTATGTTTTCTTTTACCAAATTCAGGAATAAGGATATTAAGTATGATAATCCAAAAGGGACTCTAGATATGATAAAATAAAAGGGAGACAGTGTAGATGATTTATGAACTAGTTGTTTATGTTTCTCAGGTTCTAAAGACACTATACCTATACGGTCCTTTCAATGTTTTGTTATATATTGTAATAAGTGTGTTTCAATTCTGAAGTAATAACAATGAATTTAAAGTATGGGTAATTATAGAGTGACCTTAAGAGCCTAGTAATATTCCAACTACGGTTTGATTCAATTACTTCATAGGTGAATTAAAATATGCTAACATAGAATTGAAAATTAGAGAGTATAAGTATTAGTTTAATAATATAGTTTTACACAATCCAGAATCATATATTAAACTAAACCTATAAATCATTTCATTTTACCATTTCAAAAAATAATCATTTTCTTGAAAATCATCGAAAACCATTTCACAAGCTATAGTAAGGTAAGGAATAAAGGAAGATAATATACACCCAATTTGATTCAAGGTGTATAATGAAAATAACTAAAGAGAGGAATGAAACTATGGTGTCATAGGGTTTAACGACCCTTTAAAGAGATTTCCCTTTTAAATAAATAGGTTTTTTCATTTCAAAAACATATTTAAACTAATCATCCTTTAAATTTAAAATAAGGGAATTTTTCTAAACAAATGTATTAATAAAATATTTTTTTAAAGAATAGTTTATATAAATCCACATGTAATTTAAAAGAGTTATAACAATGTTATATATAAATTTAAAATACATATAATCAAGCAATATTATCCAGTACAAATAATGGTAAATGTATTTTAAGATAACATAAAATAAAATAAAATTTTCTTCTCAATTTCAATATGATTATTTTCTATTGAAAACCAAAATGATATTTAAATAATACATCATTCATTTTCACCAAGATAATCCCAAATGATTTCTGTGAAAAAAATTTTAATACATTTTCACAAATATTGATTTTAAATCAATTCACTATTCAAATTTACTATCCAATTTCATTAGATTAATTTTCAAAAAAAAAATATCAACTTCATAACAACCCCAAAATTCAATCAATTTGGGGTTTTCACAATTTTGAATAAAATTACAATTCATAACCTTTTAATAAATTTAAATATTTATAAATGGTAACCATAACCACTTACATTACTAATTCACCATTAAAATTACCTAACTGTAAATTAAAAGAATAATGAATTCATTCCAAATACTTTTAAACAATTCTATATTTAGAAGGGTAATAATACTCACTTAATTTCCTAAATCACTATCTAAAATCCCAAACGGGCCTTTAAAATTCATTTATTTCACATAATCCATAAGTTATTTGATGTAATTATTACAATTTAAAAATATTAATTAAATTTAAAAACATGAATTTCACCCACATCCCATGAATATGAATCATTTTTTTCAATTTAACAAAGAACACCAATTCTAATGGAAATTAAAAATAATTCAATAGGGGTACTTGACCATTTATGAAATTAACTCATTTTAAGATATTTATAAATCATCAAATAGTTCAATTAAATTAAATCAAATCATGGAATTTTATTTTATAAATTAAAATGCACAGAAAAGCCTATTTAATAAATCAAAAACTACAACAAATCCCTAAATTTCACTAAAAAACCTTTTAAATTTTCATTGAATTTAAATTCCAAAAAAATGAATTTAATCAATTCATAAAATGTTTATAGTTATCAAGGTTATAGGTAGTCAATTAATTCCCTATTCAATTCCAATGGGAATTGGTCAATGAAGAATTTAAGATGAACTGAATGGATAAATTCCATAAAACATGTGTATTAAATTAGGAAACATGTATCTATGAATCTATTTTCCATTAATAAATTTAAAAATAATGGAAAATCATATAATCAACTATATGTAAAATAAGGATTCCAACAACAAAAATTTGAGATGTGTTTTATTTGATGGTGATCACTATATATAAGAAAATAGATCTTGAATCAACAGACTAAAGATACTAAATCTACATTTACACATTGAACAATCATTATCCAACAAAACCAAATTCCATCATAAACATTACGAAGAAGGAACCAAGAGGAGAATGTAGATACGTGATTAATAATTAAATAACTCCTTAAAATAGAAGATATGGGATTCAATTGTTTCTTGGATCAACCCATAGATGAGGTTTGGTGGAACTAAAATGGAACTATATTCATCCTAAGATCCAAATAATTGATTTATATTCACATAGGAGGAGATTAGGGTTAATTTGGGGGGGGGGTCGTCATTAATTACAAATTTCATAAGATTAACTGTTGTTTAAGGAATGTCCTAGGTTATGTCTCAAAGTTAGTATAAACCATGCACAAATTGTGATCCTAGAGTATAGAAACAAGATGTGTTACATGGTTTGGTTGCGTAAGTTTTCCAAATGTGCACCAAAGGTGCAACCTTCTACTATCCAAATTATATGCTTTGAAAACCCATTCTCGAAACATATGCAAACCATGAAAAGGACAAGAAACCATAAAAATATTAATTAAAAATCTATAAATAACCTATGAAGATACCCAATATTTATGTAATCAAATCATTGGGTCAAAAAATAAAAAAACAAATATGTTACAATATGTTACAAGCTCCAAATAATATTACATATTCTCCCCAAAAAGTATCAAAGCTGAAAGATAGAACTAGATTACATGTGATGAAATCCCCCTCTCACCTTGTGAGGTTGTAGCTCTATGGTCAAGAATATAGACTGTCCTAAGGGATAAAAACATATACAAATCATATATCAAAATACCAAGAACATCACACATATCTAAATATGATAAATAATGGATACCAATTATAGTTATCCCAACCATTTAAATATTAATGATAATGGTGTAATATAAGAAAATCAAGTACCTTTAACCTAAAGAACATTCATCAACTAGTCACAAAGTCGAAACAGAAAAGATCAAACATACACAAGAATAGTAAAGAGATGAAAAATATTTCTAACTAGTGTAAGTACTCGATAATGACATATGATTCTTAAAAGAGATCCTCATACCTGTATGATATCAATAAAATAAATGAAATCACCATTGTGTGACTGGTCTATCAAAATTTCACACCATCTTAATTACCCATGTACATTCACAAGGACTGTCCATGTACAAAAGAAAATAACGTAAACATCATGTGCTGTTCATGATGGGGAAATACACTCTCACATGGGATATCATCTAGGATATAAAAACTTGACCTCTAATAATCATGTCAAAATAGGGGGAACACCAAGGATCATCAAACAAGATTTCAGGAGTATGAAAACACTTGCACATCAGTAATCCAAAAATGAACCAAACTATGGTCCACAAGATATCTTTGTAATGAACCCCAAAAAATGGTTTAAAAAAATAGAAAATACACAAGATGGTAAACTCAAACAGTTTATTCTACGACATTAAAATAAATAAGGTGGAAACCCGAAGCTACTCCCCTGCATGAAAAGATTCACTCTGAGGTCAATGGATAGAGACCTATGATAATGAATCATCTATTTCAATATATTTTAGAGCTGAAATTCCTAACCTAATTTTTGTTTTTTCAATATAATAACTTAAAAACCCACTGAAAATAAACTTTTCAAACACGCCATCAAAAAACAATTGGATATATTAAACACAAAACAGTCCTATTATTTTCTTGAGGGGACTAGACTTCCTCAATTGGGATTGTGTAAATTCTCCATTACTATTGTTTTTCTAGCTCCACTTTAGCAGAAAAGGACCTTTCAATAATATTTGGATAAGACACCTAACATTCCATGGGAATTCGGGAACATGTTCTGGGTGGAAACCTTTTCTAGAATATTCATCCTTAACGAATTAATTACCAAAAAGACCAGTTATGAAACATATCAAATGTGAGAACTTTTTAGAATACCTCGTAACTAAAATATCATCTCGAACAAAACTCTAAAAATCTAAAACATTCTCTTCCATCACTTCCTCACGATACTGCCAACGAATGACGAATGACATGAAATGTTTTACAAGAAATTATTTCATACATAATTGAGGTAATCAAAAGTTCCCACCAATCTTGCATAGGACCCTAAAATATTGAGTGGATAGACATTAACTTCAATGATTTAAGAGACTGGAGAGTATGAAATATCACATCGTCTCCTTCAAGCCACTGCACTACATTAAAAGAACATCATTCACCTTATATGAAGGTGGAAGGAAATTCAAGAAGTCATGTATTGGGTTTGATAGTTTGATAGTATCTCTCATTAACACTCGATATGGAGTATGGGAAGTGTCGTTGACTTGGAAAAAACTTCTAGAAAACAAAACTATCTTGTGAAAGAGACCATTAGACAAACATTATATCTTTCATGATAGAATTTATAGGATATATTTTTTGTCATAAAAAATAGAAGAAATAACTAATTAGGAATCAATGGAAACTTAAACATAGAAAAAATGTTTTTAGACAAATTCACTTCCCACATTAATCAAAACATCATTGATTTAATACGACAAAATATTTCACCATTAATACCACATTACTCTTTCATTTCAAAATGAAATATCTTTTTATAAATCAATTTCTATTTAAAAAATAATTTTCTAGTGATTTTATAGTATTCCATTATTTCAAAATTATTAACCCATTTTTCAAATTAACTAAACTGTTTCGATATAAATCCATTACAAAAAAATTATTCTAAATGTTTTCACACTACATATAAAAGTCATTGAAAATTAGTTTTTTAAAACAAAAATTTCATAAAACACATTATTTTTGAATTTATAAAATTTCTTAAAAAAACATTGCAAAACATTATTTAGGACTCAATTTAGTTATCATAAGGAATTTAAAATTACTAACAATTGATTAAATATGAATCGACGAAATGAGATCAGGCAACAAACTACATCAATAACCCATATAACCAAAATTACAAAAGTGAAATCTATTTTAAGAAAATGGATAATGTTTCAACTATTGAACCAAGTTAGAACTATGATATGATTAGTTTTTTTGGGTTAGTAAACCAAAAACCAAACTCACTAATATAAATGGTTAGATTTTACAATCAGCCACACTGATTCCCCATAGTTTACCAGACCATGAAAACATGGTGCCACGATGGTCATCCTTTTATTATAGATCAAACATTCATATGATATTTTATTGATCAAAGATATTCTTATTTGGAATATAAATATAATTTAATATTATAAAACTAATAACTCAAAATGATGACTCAAGTCCCAACATCCATGGAAACTAAGTCTAACCATGAAGGGTAGCTGATCAAGAACCCACTTAAAGACTACATCTAGAGTCCCGAGACATTATTAATCACTATTATACTATGAATATCCCCAAATATCATATGGAGTTAAAATTCAAGTATTTCACTTCATGTAAAACACTCCTCTAATACCATTTGTTTCAAACCAACCCAAAATACAATATAAACTGATACTCAAACTGATTTTCCCATAATTCGAAGATTGTTCCCGATCTCCACGGGCCGGTGACAGCACCAATGAATTAGAAAAATAGTTTGGAATGGTTTATATATAAAATTATTATAATAATAGATTATCGTGCATTAAAATAATTATATATATATATATATCAATAAATACATGCTTGTTAAGTATAAGACGACGCAATGAAAACTGAAATTGAATCATAACAAAAAAAAACCACCTCTTGTTGGTTCACACGTATATACCATGACCCAACTCATGACCCTTGGTCACCGAAGACAGAACCCACAATGGACGTTGAGAGCATCAACACCTCCTATAAGATAGTAAATACTACAAACACAAAAAATTACAAGTAGGATGTGTGCTAAGGAGCCCCATAAGATTCCACCAGATTCTTTGAAATTACTTCATAATGAAATTGAAAGATGATAAAATAGGACAAAATGGGAGAGTACCAGGATTAGATTAAAAATAGACTTTTAATCATTTAAAAATAATTCATTAAACTAATCCTCCAGAACATGTCATTTCACATTTTAAAAACTATTTTTTTTGTTAAAATCATTAAAAACCATTTCACAAGATAACGTAAGGTAATAAATAAAATATTTGAATATGAACGCAATATGATTCAATTTTCGTAATAATAGGAAATAAAAAAATCAAGGCCACTCCAGTTCCAGATACTTTAACAACCAAGTAAATAAATTTACATTTTAAATAAATAGGATTTTCATTTCAAAATAATTTTTTAAACATGATTTATATTACAAATGATGGAATATTTCTTAAAAATATTTTAATAAAATAGTTTTTTATAATAAATTCTACATAAAATTACAAGGAATTTAAAATAGTTAAAATATTTAAATATATTCATTTAAAATACAAACTAGTGAGATTCAAGGTCATGTGAAAAATAGGTACGATATATCCGAGCTATTAGGACCCAACATTGTGGATATAGAAATTAATATACATATTTCCCCTGAACCAAGGCCAAGAAGACTAATCACCATAGCCTAACAGATGGGATGTGATGATATGAGGTTTCATAATGTTGTAGTATCATAGAGTGTTATAATAAAATACCCACTAACTACCTAAGTCATGCTTCTAATATAATACAAAAAATTGATTAATTTTTTTTTAAGACTGCTTAAAATAAAATTAAATCCAATATACCATTTTAATATCCCAATTTACCCTTTAAAAACTATAATAAGTTTTTATTCAAAAAAAATTCTTTTTACTAGGAATAAACCTTAAAGTTTCTATCAAAACCATTTTATCCCATTTTATTAAATAGGTATTTGAATTTATTTCACCATTCAATTTCACAATCCAATTTCACCACTAAATTCATCAATTTAATTTTGAAACCATTAAATCATTTTAATTATAAACCCCCAATTCAATGGAATTTTAATTTTTCACAATTTTCCATTAAATTTCAATTCAAAACCTTTTAAATAACTTTAACATTCGAAAATAGTTACCATACCCGCTTCCCTTCACAATTAATCAATAAAATGAAAAAACGATGATTAAAAGAATAATAAATTAATTCCAAATACATTTAAATAGTTTAATTTTTAAAAGGAAAAAAATTCCCAACTCCTTCCACAAATCATCATTTAAAATTCCAAATAGGCCCTTAAAATAATAATTTATTTTAAAGAGTCCCAATTTTTTGGAAGTAAGTATTACAATCTAAAAAAGATTGATTAAATTTGAAAACATTGGTTTGCACCTAGTTTCCATAAAGATAAATCATTAATTTCCAATAACTAATAAACACCAGTTCCAAATCAATGTAAATAACATTAAAATGGGGTTATTGGTCATTTTATAAATTAATGCATTTTAAACTATTTAGTAAATATATAATAGTTAAATTTAAATTAATTAAAATCATGGGAGTTCATTATATAAATCATAATTCATTCCACATCCCATTTAATAAATAAGAACCCAACCTAAATCCATAATTTCACCAAAACATCCTTTGAAAATTTCACTAAAAATAAATCAAAAAAAACATGGAATTTAAAAAATTCATAAAAAAATATATTTATAAAGATTACAACCATTCAATTAATTAGATATTTGATTACATGGGGAATTGGTAAAAAAAACTCAGTAATGAGGAATTAAATATATGAATTCCATAGAACATGTGTAAGAAATTTGGAAACATGTATATATGAATTTATGTTGGAACAATGAATTAAAGAATAAAATAAAATAACAGAAACACCTACATGGAAATTAATGTTTCCAAAAACAATAATATGACATGTCTCATATTCAAGGGAGATCACCAGATCAAAGAAAATATAAATATAAAGAAGAGGGAGGAGATCCTAGATCCAAAATTCCACATAAATCAAGAAATATCTTACAAAACAAAAGGCCATCATAACCTTTATGAAGAAATAATCAATAAGATAAGGGAGATTAAGGATAATGATGAAAATAAATCACTGAGAGATAGGATCTCCACCCAAATTGGCACTTCTATCTGCTAAGAGATGCATTTTGGGAAGCCAAAATTGTAATAGATGGATTCCATGATCCAATGAATCGATTTAGATTCGAGTGGGAATAGATTATTGTTAATTAGGGGTATTTTTATCGATAATTACAATTTTGAAAGTGTAATTACCGTATACATGGTTTCCTAGGTTATGTCTCTTGGTTTATACTAACCATGAACATACCGTGTGCCCAGAATAGAGCCATTGGAAGTATTTCATGGTTGGGATACACACGTTTTCAAAATTTGTGCCAGACATGCGGTCCCCTACTGTCTAAACTATACATTTTTAAAATCATTATCAAACCACATAAAAACCATACAGAGGCTTAGAAACCCTGATAAATTCCAAAAAAAATCCAAACACTACATGTGATGATAACCCATCATTGTGTAATCAAATAACTGGGCCAAAATACAAAAAAATAGGTAATTAGATGTAACAAACAACATATTAAATCTCATTTCAATGTATTTATTATACTTGTAATGAAGATAATAAATCATATTATTTTCTTATTTTAACGTTAATATTTTAGAATAAATATTCATTAATTTAAGATATAAATACATTTTCTTTTAATAAACACTTCTATATCTATGATTTAGTGTAACATTTATATATGCCATTTAATTTATTTGAAAATCATAAAAATGAAACATTTCCTTTAAATATTCAAAAAAGTCTCAAAATTTATATTATTGAATGAAAAATGTGAACTTGTGCAGAAATAATTTTTTTTAGTTATACATTTCAAATATAAATTTATAGTTTTAAACTATTTGAAACAAGATCATTATAAAAATAATTTGGATTTGAATATGTTACAAATGAATATTTTTCATGAAGTAAAACTTTACCAAATTATTTTTTATTTTCATCATTGTTGCAAAATAATTTGGAATCACTCAATGAAGCCATATATTTCATTTCATCCTTTTCATCCATCCTCAATATTTTGATCTTCATACAATTGGGTTTAATGTTTCATATATTCGTACTAGCATATAAAATGACATTTTATCAATATAGATTAAATTATGATTTACCTTTAAGGATATATCCTTTATAAAAAGGATTTATTTATGTAATCATTTTTGGAAATATCTCTTTCATGTGTTCAACCTTTCTAAAATTTAAGAAAATATATTTTTTGGAAACTTCTTATTCCAAGGTAGATCCCTCAATCTGTTTCCAAATCTAATAAGTAATGGTGTAACTATAATTGTTTTCAAAAAAATATTTCAATAAAAAGAAAAATAAATAATATTCAAAACCATATATTTACAATAATATTTAACAAAATATTCTTCTTTAAAATAAATCAGATAAGATTTTGGTGAATCATAATACATAATCACAATATACCAAAATGAAATATAAATACTCTTTAGATAAGATTACATCTAGATCTTCTACTATGTGCACTTACTACCATTCAAATGTGGTTGCAATGTCGAATTCAACCTATTTATATTCCTTATGTTGGAACCCATTGAAAATGAAGTTTCTATTAGTCTTATTAAGGATTAAGATGAATATTTTATATAATTAAATAAATATCAATGTATCCTTAAGATAACTAAACTATGATATAAATTTTAGCGTATTACATATTACGAAAAACTAATTTCTCCTCCAAATAATCTCCCTAATACAAATTTTTAGTCACCTGACAGATCAACTAACTGAAATTATCCTATATAGATCCAATGTCTAAGATAGATTTTTTGGTATCCCACTAATATAAGGAATTATTTAAAAAATAAAATTTCAAAATTAAAAGTTGAAATAATGATATTTTTATAGTGGTTTAGATCTAAATGATCATAGTACACGCTTCACCATTATCACAAATTGAGAGAGATGAAACCCACTATAGTATATCACCCTTGTATGAGAGATAACTCATTATTTATATCTTTTTCAAACAATAGGGAACAAACCAATTCCCTTATGTTTTAGAGGATTATAAAAAAACACATCATTTTATTGTAGATAAACCAACCTATAGTTTTATAGGATCAATCCTAACCTCTTTTAATTGTTGGTTTTAGACAAGAACCAGTATTTTTCAGGTCAAAAAACCTAATATTACAATGGTAAAGACTAAACATTAACTTTGAAAAGAGTGGTCAAATCATATTCTCTTTTATGGGTTATGTAAAACTCATCCTTATAACTTGATTGTATAAACTTGGTATTTTAACAGGATAGAATATACCCAACCAAACCTTTTTTTGGGTAGCATAACCCCATACATACACACCGAGTGAGACATTATAACATGGTTAGTTATAAAAGAAATAATGAATAAAAAAAGTTTCCTAGTGAATGATCGTGAATGAAATTGATAGCGTTTTGATCAAGTGGAGAAAAATACCTTCATGTTTTTAAAATAATGAAGCTCAAGAAAAAATTGATTACATGTATATTAGAATTAACAATGAATATCTAAGACTCATTTACCAACTATTCTCCATTATTGACTAAGTGAAGATTCACTTATATTATCTCTTCATTTCATGTTTTTTACTTTAATCCTATAAAATTTCAATTACTATTTTCTCAACAAACAATTACATAAATATCCATCAAAAATTACAATGATTAAAACTTCATTTTGGAGGTTTATCTTAATTTTGTTGTGTTAATGAAAAAAAATCTACAAAAAAATAATTGTTATAATAATAATAAATTAATATAGTATTAAATGTAACCACTAATATTGATATAAAAATAATTGGAATAATCTAATAAATAAAGAGAGTCAAACTCTTCATATTCCAAATTCAAATTTCAACTTCTCTCACACTTATTTTCTAAATAAATAAATATTATTAAAATCTACATGATATTTATATCAATTTATAGTTTTGAAAAATTAAAATTGTTTTTAACAAAAAGAATTAATATCCTTTTAAATTTCCCTAATAATAATCGTGTTTGATTCTTCTTATACTAGTATAATTATATTTTAATATTTCATTTTCCGTAATTTTCATAATGAATATCACAACATGCTTAATCGTGTGAGAATCATTTTTAATTCATCATAAAACAGGTTAAAACATATATGAATGAATTATTAAAAAATTATAATTAATTATATAATGAAAAAATTAATTACATCCATAATAAAAATGCCTAAAATTGAAATTTCATGTATTGAATAAAACATAGCTAGTTTCCAAGATCTATAATTCTCTATATAAAATCGCAAAACTACATATGAATATCAATCTTGGTGATTACAATGTATTTGTGAGATACTACATATCCAAATATCATCACATAAGGAAATTAACACAAACAATTCTATGTAACCAATTTTTGTTGGAAAATATCACATGTATGAAATTCTAGAAATTTATTAACATATTGAAATAACAAACTTTTTTCCTCAAACTAACCTTAAAAATGGCATAATATTTTTTATAACTAGTATAAATATATTTATATAATTTCTTTATATTTCTAAAAAATAAATAATAACATTAATCAGACTTTTTTATCTAAATTTATCATGAATGTGTAGTAGAAAATTAATTCTAAAAAACTAATGAATTCAGACCAAAAACATTCAATGATTTATTACCTAATGTAACACATGATAAAAAAATATTTAATGGTTTATCATTTATAATGATGGGTAGATAATTTTTTAATCATACCAAATTTATAATAATAACTAATTTTGAGTTAGGTAACCTATTATTTTATTGAAATATAAAATGAAATTTTAACAATTTACCATCTTTTACTCATGATCTATTCTCAGGTCTTGTTCCAAAATTTTCCCAATTTTAATTCATGGGTATTTCTCTTGGTCATTTCTAATAAGTGATGAAATTTCACTAATGTTCATTTATCATGTTCAGTTTTAGAATCATCTATATTTTCACTCACAATTAGTTCTCAAATTCGGTACATGACTCATCATAAATTTCAATCATGGCTAGTTATCAAGGGTATTCCTAGACATTCTTAAATAACCTCCCACTTTTAGTTATCATGATCAATACTAATTTTCATTTTTCATTATCTATAATCTCTATCAATACTCACGGTCAGTAATCATACTCATTTCCAGAGATTCCCAAATTTTTAAATACCATAAATTTCCAATTTTCACTTTCTAAACTAGTCCAAATTATGTAAAAATTATACATGAAACTAGTATATAATGTTATAAAAAATCATTACATAAAATACATAACTTAATGAAATATTATTATCTAAATAGCGTTATTCATATTTTAGTAAAGACCTATGATAAATAACGAAATATAATAATAAAATACGATTTATGTTAAAGATAACAAAATTACACGAACTTTCAAGGTATCATGAATTATAACCAATGATAATACATAATGATAATATAAAAATTAAAATTAATTATGATATGATATTTTTTCATTATGATTAAAGGAAGTGGTTTTGGGATACACTAAATAGGTTTCAAACCACTAAAAAACATTACAATCTGGTTTTCTAGGTTAATGGAAAAACCAGAATAGTACCTCACAAGTATCGTAATATTTTAGTTATAGTTAAAGAAGAATTAATTATCCATATGTATCTAATCTATAAATCACCTCATTATTTTTGTTTGAAGACTTCTTCCAATTTACTTAATTAAAAATACAATTCAAAACTCTTATCATTCAATGGAGTTAATTTATTTTTATTTTCTCCTGTTCTAGATTAGATACCACCATTATATATTTGATATCCATACTATAAATAGATAAGTCAACTATATCATTGTTTGATCATTGATGGGTGGAAAAAAATATTTTCCATTGCATTGATTAATTTCATAGAAACCAGTGGATCAGACAACCCCTAGAAGGAGGATGGATGTTGTCACATAAAATATTCAATGACTTGTATCTCCCTCTTGTGTGTATTCTAATTTTCAACATGACTAGATATAAAAATCATAGCTTTCAATAGATGAATGATCATGATCATAATACATTTATTCACTTTTGTTAATCCATTTAGCTTATCATTAGGATGGTCGTTTCACTTGAATTTAAATTCATTATTCAAACACATACTTTAGTATCTACCGATTAACATAAACTAAAAACTCAGTGTAAGAATGAAGAAACAAATTTAATAAAAATAATATATTTATAAATATAATTATTGAAATTATATAAATTATTACACATAGGTCATTGACAGTCATTTTCTGTTCACATCCTTTATTACGGTTCATATTGAAAATGTGAATGCATTAAAGTGAATCCCTTGAGAGTTTCCAACCATGATCATAGTAGGGGACACATACTATGAAGTAGAATGATGGATGAGAAATAACCAAAATGTCTAATTTTCAATTTAATCACCCTATATTATTTTTTTCTAAAACCAACTCCACAAATAGTATATATTCATAGATGAATTTATATAAAATAAATATCTTTCTTACAAAAATATTCTGATGTTATCCTATTGATTGAGTTATCCCTAGGGTTTTAACTAGAGTTTTATTACCCTAATATGTAAATATTAATTAAAAATTCCTTCAAATTATAGCTATAGTAATCCATACATTTAATAAATTGATATTAAATCATAATATATTCCAATTCATTAAAATTTGCAATTACAAACTGGAGGACTGAAAAGGATTAGAGTATTTTGAGACTAGATAAAAAATATTTTCACTTTAGGATTGATCTTAATATTATCCAATAATGATCATAACATATAGTATTCTTATTATACATACCCAACTTCAGTACAATTCTTTTTGACAAGGGGATGAAAAAAACAATTAAATAGTCAGTTCAAATCCTCATTAAGGGTAAACATAAGAGATATCAACTGATGGACATATATAAAAATAAGATAAGGATGCAAGTATGGAATTATTATCATAACATTCATGGTTCATTCCCAACCTATCCCATATCATTTATATAATTCGTTGAATATAAATTTATCATAATAAAATAATGTATTCTCAAGGGAAAAAAATATTGAATAATTACTAATGAGAAATGAGATAATAACATATTCATAGTGATTAGAAATAGACATAAGACTATAACCTTGTGAAAATGTATAAATGGATATAGGTTTACTCATTAGTACATGAAATAAGTCCTATTCATAATATTATAGAAATAAAAACCATGTTAAAACACCAAATTGTGAACATGATATTTGTTTCATGAAACAAAATGTCTTATGATTTTCCTTCTTTACAAAATGAAATTTTTTTACATAATAGATTGAACCATAACATAATCAAAATCTATTACAATATTTTTCACAAGACTATGAAAATATTTGACATTTCTTCATAACATGTCACATTAAAAAAAATGGTTTCATAAATATCACATCTTTAGAAAAATAAATAATACAAATAAAATATACAAAATGAATTAGATAATTATATCCCTAGTGAAAAATATGTAACATTAAAGGATGTAATTATAGTTGTAAATGACATTAAAAGATCCCTTGGAACAATTATTACAAAAAATAACTTTTTCATTTTCAAATCACTTATTTAAAATATTTTTTTTTAAATAGTACGCAATTTTTTTTAATTAATATAACTATGGAAAAATTTAATGAAATCTATAAATCATTAACCATTCCTAAGGATGAATATTCCATCCATATCGGGTGCATTAAAAAAATACACCTTTTACATTTTCAATAGACATTCAAATATACAAAAATTGAGAAATGAAAAGAATATTCATTTAATTGTTTTTAAAAAAAGTAAAATATGGATAGAAAATTTATTTAAAAGATTATTTTATAAAAGAAAAAAATTCATGAAAACTTTTTAGAGAAAACATGGACAAGGAATAAAAAGAATCCCAACCAAATTTGAATTAATATATTTATTTTAAATAAAATTTTCCATCATTTTAAGTACCAAAGAGTGGAAAATGGTAATATTTCTAGAGAATGACATAAATAAGTCATGCATAATAAATATAATGAGATTTATTATATCTGTATCTATTGTTAATAGTGGAATATCCAAAGTGGGGGTGAATTGAGTTCCTACTTAAAATTTATGTTAAAAACATTATGATAAATGTCCCCCAATTTTTAAACGGTCCATTTAATTAAGGCAGTAGATATATAAATGCTTATTTGGTCAATAGGTTTCTCAAAGGGTGATTAGTTTTCAGTTAAATAAGTGTAAAACAGTTCTTAACCTTTTGAAACAAGCTTAATAAATTAAACACATACACACACTAACCAAAACAAACTGTAAAAGTCAATGAAAATAATTTTCTTATTTTAGCAATTATAAGCAGAGAAAATAGACAAAAATTAGTATAACAAAAAATATAGTGCATAGTGGAGTTAAACAAGAGGTTTAGTCTAAAGTTGAGACTTAATCCTCTCCACATAGTGATCATCTGCCACTAAGTAGTTTATATAAATGATAAACTTGATACATAGTTTGTTTTGGGATTTTTAACAGTTTTCACAAACGGTCTACGGTTCCCATTCCCTACCATAGTTACTCATGAAAAAAAACAATAAAAACCACACATGGACTCTTCCATAGTTATACGTGGGAATCAATTTGTAAGAGATGTTTGATGTGAGGATTTTCAGTATCCTCTAGTTCAAACACAGGAGATAGTGTGTGTAATAGACAAACACACACTTCTCATAAATTTAAACTAAAATAACACATTTGAGATAATATTATGAGATTTAGTTTAGAAATATCTATGTGATTTTAGTATAGTTCTTGACTCCTTGGAGTAAAGAAACTGCATTTTGAGTATATCTCTAGAAGTTTTCCTCAAAATAGAGTGTCGCGACTCTAAGTTATAGCTTCCAGGAACTGAGTATTTGCCTTGTTGTGTAGATTGAGAGATGATGAAGCATAGAATCCATCCTTGAGGGTATTCTAATGAAATAATCTTTTTGAGACTCTTGGGTTCATAGTGTCAGCTCTAGGTGGTTCTTCCTTATTCTCTTTGATCTAGCGAGTATGTTCTTTCTCATGCATTCCCCTGTTTTTTCCCACTTATTCTATTATATCCAATAGTTTTTTTCCTCAGCCTTCTCTTTTATATTTTAGATATGACAATAGGAATAAGTAAAGCACATTCAATCTTTAACACCCTAGGTTTAAAATTAGGTTTTATGTTTTTCCAATGCTTCCAAGATGTAATAAAATAAATTACTGAATGCAAATATATAATTATCGAGCACTTTATTCATACAAATACCAGAATACACCCTTGATACACAAGAACTAACCCATTAAACCCACTACTAGTGATAATAAAACAATTGGAAGACTACCGAGAAACACAACAATGTCGATCGAGTAGTTATCATCTATTGGATCTGATAGAAGAACAAATGTTATGGCAAGGATCATAGCAATGAAACTAAAAATAAGAGGAACATATAAAACCATCTCCGAAAGCAGTGACATGAGTGTCGAGATATTTTTCTTCTGGGTGTTTGAACGACCCATAAAACATTGGTATTTATAGAGTTTTATCAGACCGTTATAAAAATCTATCCGTTATAGGTTTTCAAATTAAAATTGAGAGATGGCTTATGATAACCGTTGATATAAAATAAATAATTAATTAATACTCACAAAAATATAATATGAAAATATATCGTTCTTATTTTAACATATTAATATAACGGTATTATTATTATATATATGTGTGTGTGTGTGTGTTATTTTAATAATAAATACATTTAATTAATTATTTTTATAACAAATCAATATTTTATAAAATTATAACATTTAAGAATAATACTTGATTTTTGTACCAGTAATAAATTATTTTACCAAAGTTACTTCATACCAAATAAAATCTGTTTTATGAAATTGTAAACTTAAATTATTAAGAAAATGCATGAATTATTATTATTACCATGAAGGTTATTTTATATATATGACTATTCATGTATGAAAAAAATGAATATAGGTTTTTTGTATACATATATATATATATAACAAAATAATATATATATATATATATATATTAAGTTGATTTATTTAAATTAATAAAATCGAAATGATAATTGATTAAAAATGGTGAATGAAATAATAATAAATAAAAGAAAAAAACAGGTTTTCAATCTCGGGTAAATGGCGACCATATGGTTCGGCTTTTGGGAAGGTTTCTTGCATAGGAACTGAGCACGGGGTTGAATAGGAGTCCGAGAACGTGATTTCGAGATAGGTAGGGCTACGTCGAACTTCGATTGAAGCATGGGCATCGTCCATCGGTCAATTGCATATAGGGGTCTGTCGGGTTTCCTTTTGGCATGAAGGCGAGGTCAAACCATGGAGTAGCGAACCGAAACTGAGGCACTGCTTACAGTTTGTGTTGAGTCGTGAAGGTCCAAGAAAGGTCACGGTGATGAGGTTCAAGCTCGGATGAATTTCAATTTGGGAGATTGAGCGCGGACCGAAGAACCAGATCCAATTTGCATTTTGGGTTTGGGTTTTGATGAGGTAAACCTATCTCGTTTTTGATATTCGGATTTGTGAGTATGTTTAATGAACAAAATCTTCTGAAAAATAGACTCAATAGTTCTGCGTTTTGTCTTTTTTTCATTTTTCCTTTATAAATTGACGCATGCTCAATTCTTCTTATCCGATTACGACGTAATTTGCAAGTTGGATTAAATTATCTGATGAATCTTATCGGTGTGGCCAAGTGCCGATTTGTTTATTGTTTCCTTCAATATTTCTTCAATATTATCATTATGATATTGTTTTCTTATGTACCGGTATCAAAGATCTTTCAAAATATTATATATCAGGACTTAATTATACATTGGCGGCATTCAAATAACCTTGCTATCATTTTCAGTGGTTTTCTGTCAGCAAAATAATTAAAATTTATCATTCGTATGGTTTGAAGACCTTGGTTGGTTGCAAAAATATGTAAATTATATATAACGCTTATCTGTAAGGCATTCAATCGAAACCACACATTTGAATTTCTCACGTCCTTCTTTCTGAAATGCTGCACCTATAAAGAGCCTCAACTGATAAAAAATAATAGGACTAGTCTTTGATTCTATCCCTTCTCTTGTTTTCAATTTCGAGAATTTGAGAGTGATTATGATAACGAAGATAGTAGGAAGGTGAGGGCTCTATAGGAGGTCTTCTGCACAATAATTATATAAGGGTGAAACACTTACATTCAATATTAATTTATTTGTTATTGTGTATGTCTATGTTATTTCCAAATTTTATAATTTCAGCCCTTTCCATTATTTTATTCTACTAGAATTAGTAACATAATTCTTTGCTTAAAATAATTCAACACTATGATGCTATTTTCAAACATATTTAGCAAGGAGGATGTTATAACTTCAATAATGGTTCTCACTTTTCAAATTAGAAATGAGATGAATTTATGAAAGCTTTGTTCTGCTCAAAATATTTATTTTATTTCACAAGGCATGTTTTATTTAATTATGTGTAAGGATATTTTTATTTATATATGGTCTATTTTGATCTAAAGTATATTATAAAAATCTTATATAAATGATATTTTATTTATTCATTCCAAAATTATGAATTTAATTTTATATTTTTGATTAAGGGTTTAATTAACTTCAGTTTGTATATGAAAAACCTATACAGATACTTATTTGTATATACGGATTTTAATAGCTTCCAATCCTATTCTGTTTTAGATTTTTCAAGTGGTGGTTATCAGTATTTGACAGATGTTTTTTTATGCATATAACACTTGAAAAGGTGTACTGAGAGTTGATTTTTTGAAATTTCTAAACTCATAAATATATATATAACTATGTTTATGTTTTAAATTGATATCATATGAAATCCTCTAATGAATAATTCCATTTATCGACATTTTGATCAAATTTTCATTTTTTATCTTTTGTGAAGATGAGCATTGTAAATTCAATGTCAAATATATAAATATATACGTGTTTGGATGAAATAGATATCTATATTGCAACTATAATTTTATTTCCATGTCTCAAAAAAAATATGCGTGCAAAAAAATAATAATGTCACAACGTTTTATCAACATATGGGCATCGCGTTGGCACATATACATGGCCATGTGTTATGCATTACATCGACACCAATTTTATTTATAATAAGTTCATGTCTTAATTTAATATTTTGTTTTAATACTTGTACTAAAATTAATAAAGACATAGATATCATAGAAATTTTTTTGACCGTTTTTCTTTAGATTGTTTTCGGGAAATTTATTAATTATTATGCTTAAGAAAATTGAATTTCTTATATGAGCATCAAATATGATTTGTGATAATTTGAGAAAGAATGAATAACTATATGTAATGTCTAGTTGATAAAACTTTTGGTAGTATCCAAACATTCAAATGATGAAATATACGTGTATATATATATATAAGCATGGATGTGCATTTTAATACATTGACTTATTTTAAAAGTAAAAACTCCAGTGACAAATACTAATATATATATATATATATATATATATATGTAAAGCAAACTTAAAACGTTTTTGAAAAACCCTGGTGCTTGTTCGTTGTAAAATGTAAGGTCATTGGGGAGTTAACCCATCCTTCGCTAAGTGGGTAGGCCCAAGACAACTTTCAACAAATTACGTTTCCTCAAAATAATGAATTTTGCTTAATATTCTCCAATGAAAATCCATGGATTAGTTTAAAAGTGTTTTCAAAGTATAATTATTTTTCGATAGCATTACATTATTTTGTAAAGGTTGTCTTACCAATGAATTTACAATTGATTTTTTTTTCAAATGTATTACTGAAAGGGATATTTTTCAGAAATCGATTTATCAAAGGTTTTCAAAAACCCCTTACTAGGAATCTTTTGTGCTCACCCTACATTTTCAAAAATGTTTTTCTACAGGTTTCCTTGAATTCCAGAATTGGTCGCTGCTTATGGTGTTAGTGCGCACGGAAGCATAGTGGAAAATTTTATTATTATTGTTTAAAAACTCTGATAAAATTAAGGTTATGTCTAATCTTCCAGAACCTAGACTGGTAAAAGGTCCTCGTTTTATTAAAGTGTTGTGTAATTTTCATGTCACATTTTATATAAAAAAAATTACACATCATTTTTAAGCACCGAGTCTGGAAGAGCGGGCTCGGGGAATTACACAATCCTCCTCATACCTCATACTGTCCCCAGATATGATTTATTGATAGGTCTACAATCAGAATTAATTAATTTCAGATGCATAAAATTTACCAAATATAACCATTAGAATAATATTAATAATTTGACAAAGTTTGGAAGGTTACGCATTGATAGACTAGTAGTAGTAGCTTTCACAAAGGTTGGATTTAACACTAGTGTGCATCATTGGCCTACATCGGTAGCCTTCAGCAGTATCCTTGCATCGGTGAACTTCTCAATCGTTGCTTTCATATGTAACCTTGCATCGGTGACCTTTGCATCAGTAACCTTGGCCTCAGTTACCCTTACATTGGTGACCATTGCATCGGTGAACTTTGCATCAGTGACCTCTTCATTCATGAGCATTGCATCAATAACCTTTGCATCGGTGACCATTGCATTGGTGACCATTGTATCAGTGACCTTTGCATCATAATCTTAACCAATTGTACAGTGAGATTAAAGATACATAGGTATCACTAGAACACGATTTTCACTATAAAGAAACATGATAATTCTATAGTAGAAAAATTATTATCACATAAACGAATCATGATTTGGGATTATCAAAACAGGCGAGTCCAACAATATCTCCCTTTTGATAATCACAAATTATGTCATTATTTTCTCAATCAGGGTTATGTAAAATTGCAAATATCTTTAAATATTTGTATAGTTGAAACTGAACCATGCATTTGGTGGAAAATAAAAATAGTGTATATATGCCAATATTCTAGGTAATATGACAACTTCTCTGCCTTTGGGTAACTTTGGGAATCATAAGGCTTCGCCAAAAAATAGATAGCATATACATGCAATGATTCAGGAAACTTAAAACTTCCCCCCCTTTGTGATTAAAAAAAATTATGTAAGATAAAAAGTGAGAGAAGTGGATTTTATAATTAATGAAGCAGTAATATAAGATACAAAAAATGTAATAAATATCCCAATCAACTAAGACATCCCACAGTCAATCCACATCAGAAAATCCCATGGGAGCTTTGGATTTGGAATCTTGGGAGACAGGGTCAGAAGATGGAGGGATATGCCTAGTTATGGAAGTTAGCAGGGTTGGAAGAGCTGATAAAGAGGCATCAGCAGAAATATAGTGAGCAGATCTCTGAGGAATCATAGAGGTAAAGCTTTGGATGTCCTGGGAAGGAGTCATCATTGGTGCAATCCTGGTATATCTTTAAGCACCTTAGGAAGAAGGTACGGTTGGAGGAATAATTCTGGGAGTGCAGACCACATAGAGGAAAGGCAAAAGCAGATTTCTGAAATCCATAATAATGCTTCATACTATTTCCATGGCTAAGATAAAGTCTTCCATATTCTCCAAGAATCTCTATATGGTAGTATTCAGCACTCTAAGCCTACTAACATGATCTTTAAATGCCTGAGTAACTGGTGGGATCCTCGCATTCTCTAATAGTAGCTTAAAGTGACCATCCATCTGATTCTTAGTATACACCCCTTTTTAATAGAAATCAACTTTCACTTTGATGGCCATATGATCTCAATCAGCTTCCCTTAGATATTCACCCACAAGCTTAGGAATTTCTTTAGTAGTAGATATGACATGAGTCATGGAATGAGGGACTGAGGTACTTTCACTAGAGAACTTCTCCACTTCTTCTCTTAAAACTGACCTGAAGGAATATAGATCAATCAGAGGAGAGGCTGAAGTGGAAGCAGATGCACTCAAGGGTGCCAAATTGAAAGCCATTATCTCCTTAAAAGATTTTGTTAGCCCACTGATCATCCTTTTCACATAATCATCTTGCCCACTCATATATTTGTCTAAAGACTTCGTAAAATTCTCAAACACAATGACCATCTACTGAAACACACTCTTAAAATATCTAATATCTATGTCCACTTGCACCATTAAATACATATAGGAATTTAATCTGGAAATTGAATACTTCACAGATTCTATAGATTCTGGTATGGTAATGATTTGATTCTGAGAATCCTTCACTTCATGTAGTAGATTTGAGTGCGAGGTAGAAATAACTCTCTCTAAGGTAGATGCAACAACTCTTTGATGATGGGCCTTAGTTCTCTCTATCTCAACAGATTTGTCATCAAAACATATTTTAAAATATGATTTCAAAGATTACAAATCATCCTTCTTCACATAGTCTCAAGGTAAAAGTACTACTGGCTACACAATGCTAGAATCTGTAACTAAAGGAATTGGAGGACTTCTGATAGGCTGGTCATTATCAGAGTCTCCATAATCAAATCTTAAGACCACAAATCTAGGGTCCTCTGACTAGTCCTCTATTCCCTGAGAAACAACTAAACCTGTGGAAATAGTTTCCTCCCCCTCACTTGGATAATTTATTGAGAAACTACATCCATCTCAACTATACCACTTTGAACAAAAATATAAATAGAAGACTCCACTACCACTTCCTCTACAAAATATTCAATTACTGTCATTCCTATTCCATCTTCAATCAACTCATAAACCTCTTCATTCACACTTTCTACCATTTCTATATGTACTATTAAAGGACTAAGACTTACACATTCCTCTTCACATTCACCAGTAGCTATCTCAAAGTCATCATGACTAGATTCATTATCATATTCCTCCTCTGTGGTTTCTATAATGTCTCTTAAGACATTTTGATCTCCTTATTCTTTACTAGTTTTCTCATCATCATTGTCCCTTAGGACAGTCTCTCTTGTAAGTTGTCTTTTTAGTGGGCTAGGCTCACCAATAGATACAATATTGGTTTGAGGAAGGGTATGATCACTCCTATCATCTATAAGAGAATCCTCTCAAACATCCCTAACAACAACCTCCTCTTCATCATCTGAGTATATAGGCTCCACTTTATTTAGCTTCAAACCATGGTATCTCTTATCCATAGACCTAGTAGGATGAGTAACTGGGTTTAATTCCTCATATAGATTAGCCTCATCATTTACCCATCTTCTTTTACAAGGGTTCTAGCAGATCTTCATAAACATGTAAATTATCTTGGTGATGTAGAAATTATCTCTCACAAAAACTGTTTCATATTAATTTCTTGCAACTCGTTTTACATTCAAAATTATGGATTTCAATATTCCAAAAACAAAAGTAACTGGACTTGGTGCTGGCCTTTGCATTATCCTCTAAATGAATCAGTATGAATCTACACAAGGTTACCTTCTCTACATGCTTCAACAGATATAAAATAAAAACATCCCGATACTTCAAGGTAGCAAAGTCCCCTCTCTTGGGACTCAAGACATGCGAAAAAAATGTAAAAAACAAAATGTCTTCTCCTTCCATTTCAGTAGGAATTATATTCCTAGGGTTCCCATTCCATGTCAGTTCAGCTAAGGCTTCTTTATAGAAGAATAACTCACTACTGGGAGGCACCACTCTTGAGTAGTAATTAAATACAACTCCATGTAGAATTCTCAAATATGCATCCCATTTGAGGGATTAAAAACTCACTCTTACTCTATTTACCATTGAATACATTCTATTCGCATCTTTAGACTGCTCGAATATCAGAAATTCATAAAATTCCTTCACTAACACTGGGTAGTAAGGTCCATTATTGTTTGCAAAGCATTCGACCCAGCCATGAGCTTCAAATGCCTTTATCTCCAATGACATGCTCGACATTAGGCATTTTGAGCACACTTCATTCACAACAATGATTTCTCACCTTGAAAAATTAGGGTTGATAAGCTTTTCCACAGCTTGGCTTCCACTACTCGACTTAGCTCGAGGTCTCTTAGGATGTGGTGCTTTTCCTTAATCACTGGAAAATGATTGCTTCAACCTTTCCATTCAAATATGCTGAGGTTTGAGGGATTCAGCAGAAGAAGAGGTTCGAAGGTTAGGGATCAAGTGGTTCGGGAGAGGTTTTAACTTGATCTAAATGTGGTGTGTTCATTACTTTTATCATTTAGGGATCAAATAATAAATAAAGGAAAAAAGAAATAAGTAATATAAAAAACATTTCAGATTCCAGAAGATAAAATGCCATGTCCTGAAAACACCGACTATCAGTAAGGTAATGATGGCGAGGTTTTAATGATGAGGTTCCTAACAGTGAGGTTCAAATGGTGAGGTTCCTAACAGTGAGGATCAAATGGTGAGGTTCCTAATGGTGAGGTTCCAATAGTGAGGTTCCCATGGTGAGGTTCCAAAGGTGAGGTCTAATGGTGCGGTCCCTAACAGTAAGGTACAACGGTGACGTTCCTAATGGTGATGTCCAACGGGGAGGTTCCTAAAGGGGAGGTTCCTAATGGTGAGGTCCAACAGGGAGGTTCCAAAAAAAATAGTTTATTATACCAAAATCATGTTTGATGTAACTTAACCTCTCAGAACTCAATGGATATGTGAATATATCAGCTAATTTGTTTCCAGTGCCAATGAATTCAAGAGTGATATTACCTCTTTGATAATTATCTCTCAAGAAGTGATGTCTCACATCAATGTTCTCTATCCTAGCATGAGATAATGGATTTTTAAAGATGTTAATATCACTTATACTATCACAGTTTATAGAGACATGTTTGAATTGAAAACTATAGTCTTGTAAATTGTGTTTCATCCATAGAATCTGCGGACATCAACTACCAACATCTATATATTCAGCTTTGGAAGTAGATAAAGCAACATAATTCAGTTTCATACTATACCATGATACTACTGACATGCCCAAAATGTAACCTATTCTAGAGGTGCTCTATCAATCTAACTTACAACCAGCAAATTCATCCTCCAAATAGCCTATAAAGTCAAATCATTTCCCTCTTGGATAAAATATTCCTAAGTGTGTAGTTTAATTCATATATTTAAAAATCCTTTCAACATTAGTGAAATGAGACTCTTTGGGATTGTCTTGAAAACAAGAACACATTCATACACCAAACATAATATTAGGTATGCTAGCTGTAAGATAGAGAAGACTACCGATCATACCTCTATAATTGGATTTATCCATAGGTTTACTAGTTTCATCAGCATCTAATTTATAGGTGGTACTCATAAGAGTATCACAACCTTTATTATTGTCTAAACCAAAATGTTTCAAAATATATTTTGTATATTGAGTTAGATTTAGAACAATATCATTTTTATTTTGAAAAATTTGAAATCCAATGAAAAAAATTATTTTCCCCCATTAAACTCATTTCAAATTCATCTAGAATCATTTTGAAAAAATTAAAACATAGTGAATTTTTAGAGGATACAAAAATGATTTTATCTACATAAATTTGTACTATTAAAACATCTTTAGAAATCATTTCAATAAAAAATGTAGGATCTGCTATTTCTTTTGTAAAACCATTGGAAATATAAAAAGTACTAATCCAAACATAACAATCTATTAAAGCATATTTTAGACCATATAGAGATTTAGATAATTTAAAATCATGATTTGAAAGTTTGGGGTTTGAAAAACCAAGTCGGTTCTCAAAAAATACATCCTCAACTATATATACATTTAGAAAATCACTTTTAACATCCATTGGTAATGTTTGAAATTCTGATGAGCTGCATAAACATGTATTATCCTGATGGCTTCTATTCTAGCTATAGGTGTGATGGTTTTATCATAGTATTTTTCTTCTACTTTATTATTTACTTTTGCAACTAGTCTAGCTTTGTATCTACCTATGTTTAATGATTCATCAAATTTATTTCTAAACCCCCATTTAGTGCCTATGTTCAATGTGTCTAGGTCTTTCTACTAATTCCCAAACTTTGTTTCATTGAAATTGATTTAATTCTTTCTGGCAAGGCTATCACCCAAAATTCATCATTGATTGCATAATCAATATTTTAAGGTTAATTTTTTGAATGAAAAGCTTGATGTTCAAATTGGTTTCTCAGAGAAGCTCTATCTTTTGTTCTTCTATTTAGATCACCTACTACAGTATCAAAAGGATGATTCTTGAGAGCTCTAATACCTCTTGAAAGAGTTGAACTAAACTTCTCATGATTGTTTATGGGTTCATATTCCCCATGAATAGATTCTATTAATTATCCAGAACTAGTTTTTTTCACTAAGGGTTCACTGCCTTTATCATTAAGGTCGAGAATTGACATATCTTCCTTAATATGTTCAATAGAGGTTTCAGGTTCATGTGGATCATTCTCATCGAATTTGACATGAACTGGATCTTCTATACATTTCGTTCTTCTATAGAATACTCTACAAGATATACTAGAGATTGAGTAACCTAGAAAAATTCCTCCATCACTCTTAGAAGAAAATTTATCAAGATTATACTTAGTGTTAAGGATAAAGACTTTTCAACCAAAAACTATTACATAATTAACCTTAGGCTTCCTATTATTCTAGAGCTCATATGGATTCTTCTTAAGAATAAGTCTAATTAAGACTCTTTTGATAATGTAATAAGCTGTATTAACAGCTTCAGCCCAAAAATAGATAGGTATATTAAACTCATTTAGCATATTTTGGGAAATCTCTTGAAGTGTACTATTTCTCTATTCTTCAAATCCATTTGGTTGAGGTGTTCTAGGAGAAGATAAATTGTCATTATTTCCATTTTTTGAGAAAAAAGTTTCAAATTTCTGATTTTTAAACTCATGGCCATGATCACTTCTCAAGGTCTTAATTTCAAGTCTACTATTATTTTATACATACTTGGAATATTTAATAAATTAATAACATGTTTCACTTTTGTTAGCAGGAAATTAAACCCATGTATATCTTAAAAAATAATCTACAAGAAGATAAACATAGTGATTCCCATTTAAAATTGAAACTCTAGATGGTCCAAAAAAATTCATTTGAACTAACTCAAGTAGTTCTGTGGTAGAATCTTATTTCTATGGTTTTAATGAGACTTTGTGTTGTTTTCCCTTTTGATGTGGCTTACAAACATTGTTATGTTGGAATTCCAGTTTGGGTAAGACTCTAACAACACCATTCCTAGTTAGTTTCCAATGTGAGTGCACATTGAAATGTCCTAATCTTCTATTCCATAACCAAGATTCCTTATGAAAAACGTTTAAACAAGAAATATCTTTATTAGATAAAGGATTTAAATAAACATCATATACATTTTCATTTCTCGGAGTAGTGAATATTAAATCATTTTTAGAATTAATAACACTGCATTCATCATTTTCAAACATAAAATTAAAACCATCATCACACAACTGAGAGATACTAAGTAAATCGTATTTTAACCCATCATCAAAAATTACGTTTGAAATTAACACAGTATTACAGTTACCAATTTTTCATAAGCATATGATCTTCCCTTTATCATTATCACCATATGTGATATCTCCACCATCAAATTTAATTTTTCTCTTGAAGCCTGAATAGTCTCCTATCATATGTCTTGAACATACACTGTCCATGTAACATAGAGTTTTAAAGTACATCTATAAAAAACATTCCTATAAAAAAAATTAAGTAAAGGGTAACTTTGGTTCCCAAATTTTCTTGGGTCTATAGAGGTTAGAAAGTTAAACTTTGGGAACCAATACTTGTCTTACATGTTTCCTATAATCAGTAGATATTTTTTGAGACAGAAATAATTTTTTAGGATCTTTAAAGAAATATTATTCAAAATATGGTCAAGAATTTGAACAAGAAGTGACCTATCTAGATTTTGGAAGAAATTTATTTTTAATAGTCCTTATCTTTCCTGGTTGATATCCTATACCGGTTGTGTTTTTTGGAGAAATATGTTTCCCTAGAAACTAAGTCTAGGTCTCTCAACCTGAAGTAAACTTATCAATATCCCTATTTAATTACTCACTTGATAATTTATGTCCACTATTTTCTTATAATTGTTGAGAAAAATTTTCCTTTTCAATATCCAGATCAGACATATAATTATCTTTTAAAGAATGTTGTCTTTTCAATAATTAATATTTCTCCTTCAGTTCATTAATGGCGTCCTAAATCATTCCACAATATTGAAATTACTCATACATAGTCATATTCTCATCATTATATGATTCAATATCATTCCTAGAATCATTAGAATTATGTATAGGGGAATTGGGTGTTACCTCAGATGTTTCTGTCATGAAACACATGTTTTCATGTTTGTCCATTTCAATATCAAAAGCGTCAGATCCACTAGAGCTTTCTTTTGAATAACTGCAAGTATATTTTATATATTTTTATATCCCTTTCCCTTTTCTTCATATTCCTTCTTAAATTTCAATTTGGGGAATCAGCCTTCACATAGACTATTCATTTACACTCATAGAAAACTATCTTATTTGTATTGTCATTCCATTTTCTAATCTTTTTACACTGTCCTGTATTATCATTATTTCCTTTATAGTTTTACTTTATAAATAAATTCTTCTTATGGTAGAAAATTTTTATTCTTCTAGCAAGATGAACCATATCATCATCACTATTTGAGTCTGGGTCTTCACTGGTGGAAGTGTCTACATGAGCAGGAACTTTTTATTTGTCTTTTATATTTGAGGTGGTAGTCTTGAATACTACAAATTTCTTTCTTGGTTCTTCATCGCATTCTTGATTTACCTTAAGCTCTTCTGCATACATCATAAGTTTTAGAATTATTTCCTTCTCTGGTAGCTTTCTTATGTCACATTGTTTGTGGATAGAAATATAAGTATATCTTCATCTGTCAGGTAGGCATTGAAGAAATATCATAATATGATCCTTGTTGTCCACTAGTTTCCCAAGAAAACTCATGTTATTCAATATTTCAATGAACCAGAGATACATTTTAGATATAAGTTCATCAGGATTCATTTTAACATTATTATAATTAATAATATAAGTATTTAATATCATTTATTTATCATTGGTTGTTCCCTCATGAGAAAGATCCAAAGTATCCAAAATCTGATAAGCAGTTTTACAGAAAGATATTTTATGGAATTATTCATCACCTAGGGAACAATACAATGAATTCATTGAATTATAGTTATTGTTATTTGTGTATTTAGTCTACTGAGACCATGTGTCCCTAATAATTACAGGTAGTACATGTTGTTCTTCAATTGTATCCCACATTTCATGACCCATCTCTCTATATACATTTTCGTTTTTAATTTCCACTGAGCATAGTTATTTCCATTAATGAATGGTGGCCTATTAGTGGAAGCAACCTCAACTCTTTTTTCCATAGTTATTTATAATTTTAAAGCACTAAAAATTTACATATGACCGAAATTTTAAGATCTTTAAGAGACAAATAAAATCATAGTTGAAAAGAATTTGAAAACCTTCACAACAGTTCTAATAGTAGTAAAAAAAATATACCCTCTGATACCAAATATTGGTCAGAGTGGAATCTAAATTGGGGGGGGGGGGGGTTGAATTGAGTTCCGACTAAAAATTTCTGTTAAAAAATTTATGATAAAGATCCCCTAATTTTGAAACGACCTACTTAATTAAAGAAGTTGAGAAATAAATGATTAGTTGGTCAATAGGTTTCTCAAAGGGTGAGTAGTCTGTAGTTGAAATAGTGTAAAGAACTTCTTCGACTTTTTAAACAAGTTTACCAAATTAAACATATACACACACTAACAAAAACTCAATATCAAAGTTAATGAGAAAAAGTTTTCCGTTTTAGAAATTATAAACAGTGAAAAATAGACAAAATGGAGTATAAAAAATAGGGCTTAGTGGAGTTAAACAAGAGGTTATGTCTCGTGATGAGACATAACCCTCTCCACTTGGTGATCAATTTCCACCAAGTAGTTTATATAAATGATAAACTTGATACACAGCCTATATCGGCCTTTACAAAAAATTTCACAAATTGTCCAGGGTTCGAACACTCAATAATTGATCTTTGTGGGAAAAACAAAATATACAGACCACAGATTGTCTATTCCATAATTATATGTGGGAACCAATATGTAAGAGAAGTTTGATGTGAGGATTTTCATTATCCTCCAATTCAAGCACATGAGACAATGTGTGTAACATACACACACACACTTCTCATAAATGTAAAATAAAATAACACAGTAGAGATAATATTATGATTTTGATTTTAGAAATATCTATGCAATTGTTTTTCAGCTTTGAATCCTTGGAGTGAAGAAATTGCAGTTTGAGTTTATCTCTAAAAGTTTTCCTCAAAATAGAGTGTCTCAACGCTAGGTTCAAGATTCCATAAGCTATGTATTTGGCTTCTTATGTTGATGGAGAGATGATGAAGCACAGAAGGAATCCATGAAATTGTTCTCTCGAAATGATGTTCTTTGAGACTCTTGGGATCATTGTGTCAGTGCTGGATGGTTTTTACTTATTCTATTTTATCCACTGAGTACTTTCTTTCTCACACATTCCTCTCATGTTTATTACTTCTTCTATTATCTCCACTAGTTTATTCCTCAGTCGTCTCTTTGCTATTTGAGGTCTGACAATTGGAATAAGTAAACCATGTGTGATCCTCCTTGTACACCGTACTGTCCCCAGAGACAGTTTCATGATATGTCTATAATCAACATTAAAAAATGTCAAACACATTAAATTTACCAAATATGACCATTATAATAATCATAAGAATTTGACCAAGTATGGAAGGGTAAGCATTGGTAGACTGGTAACAGTAGCCTTTACAATGGTAGGCTTCAATAGTAGTGTGCATCGATAGCCTTCATCATTATCCTTCAGTGGTAGCCTTGCATCGGTCACCTTCTAAACAGTAGCTTTCAGTTGTAACCTTGCATCAGTGACCTTTTCACTATTAACCATTGCATTGGTGACCTTTTCTTCGATGACCTTTACATCGGCGACCTTTTCATCGGTGACCTTTCCTTCAGTGACCTTTTCATCGTACGCTTAAACAATAGAACAATGTCCTTAAATATACATAGGTATCACTAGAACATGATTATCCCATTAATGAAACATGATTATTCTATAGTATATATATTGTTATCGCATAAATGAAACCTGATTTGGGATTATCAAAATAGGTGAGTCCAAGATTATCATATAATTTCCTTATAAAAAATTGTGTCATAAATAGTCTTTGTTAATGTATGATTGAAAAACAAACCCTTACCTAAATCATTTCCTTTATTCATAAAATTTGGAACCTCCAATATAATAAATATATATTTATTATAAATGTATACCAGAACCAGGATAATATATATATTATATCATATATAAATTAATTTGTTTATCTCATCACTATTCTATTAATAATTGGTAATTAAATTTTTTCTCCAAGTGAATAGTGCTTCTTTCAAATCTGTGTTCTAGTTCAACATCATTGTACTTAAAATCATATCAAGGTTACATTATATCCATAATATTAACAATGATATAAATATCATATATATTCATTATATAAATAGTTTTTAATATTAAATTTGTAAATAGAGAAATGAATTATACAATTCAAGGAGCTGGTAGGCCGTATGTATTCCTGAACATTATTTCTATATTTTCATGGATATAACAAACAAAAGATAAATACTAAATCACCATTAAAAAATATATTTTTAATTACACATATCATTTAAATTAATTAAAAATATTAATATGAAAATCCATATAAGATGAAAATGAAAAAGCAATCACATTGCTTTGTAGAGGTGGTAGTTATAACGTAAACACGAGTGTCATTAACTTTTTCAATGGATGGAAATATAATAAGGTATGTCAGATATTATAATTCATGGGAACTAATTATTTCATAAATTTAATTTAAAATCCATAATTTTAACAATCCATGAAATATTGACATTAAAAACGAATAACAGCTCTATGTGGAGACGACATGTTATACCTACGCATGACAAATATTTTTCATTCCCATAAGATTGAAGATACGAGGAAAAAGGGTGTTACATAATCATAATAATACATAATTATTTTAATGATACTATACTAATTATTTTATAATGTATTATATTAGTTTTTATGTGGTAGAAAAGGAAATGAAATTGGAATCGCACGATTAATAGTTATGAAACGTAATTGAGAAACAAATTTTGGTATAAAAACTAATCCATGGAGGGATTTTATTTTGGAAATTATATAATATATAGGTTTTTTTGAAGGTATATAGGATGGTATCATGTTTAGGTATTGGTGAGAAAGATGTTTGGAAAGGTTTATGGGAGAGGGAAGAAGATGTGCTTATTTATAAGCGAGGGGAGGAGCACTCTTGGAAATACATAATGTATTAAATTAATATAAATTAATATTTAAAATAATGTAAATAAAATTGAAAATTTTAGAATATATGATGTGTATAATCATAAAAACACTCTTGTAAATAAGGATTGACCAGTTTAGATCATGTCTTCACTATTATCTCTTTGTTTCCCCTTACTACCCCTTATGACAATTATAAAAAATATTATTGATATATACTATTTAAGGGCTTAGAGTGTAACCATTAACTGATTGGTAACCCATTATTTGACCATGATTGAAATTTATAATATATAAAATAAAAATGTCTAATGTTGGGGTTTTATGAATTTTAAATCATTTTATGAAATATTATTTATTATAAATTATAATTATTTTTATTTTTAGAGCTAATCATTTACATTGAAAATAAAGATATATATATAGTTTTCAAATTAAAATTTAAACCATTCACATTTCCTAAAAAAGTTATATTTGTCTAAAACACTTTTGGAATAAAATATTTTGATAGTTTTTATTACTTTTAATATTTTTAAAATATTTTATTTTATTTTTCTATTAATTTAATAAATATAATTCTAGTGTTTCAAAGGAAGTTAATTATTCAATATCAAGTAATTAAAAATAAATTACCATGAAAAAAAATTAAGTCATTTTTAATGAATTTTTTTAGAACAAAACATATCTAATTTTTTCCATATTTAAAAAATTGGTTGATATTAAAGTCTAGAGAGTAACATTTTGTATTAGTTCCTTTTATAAAATAATCTACAGAATAATAAATAAAAAAAATGAACTAAGTGACCATATATTTGATACTAATATAGATATTTCTAAACTCCACCAATCCAATAGGATAATGGAATGTGTTATAGATATTATAGTGCCTTATCCCAAATTTGTATCATTTTTTTTCAATTTTAGCAATTTTACATTTACTAAGGTGACTAATATTTACCAAATATACTATTCATAATGACAAAAACAATAAAAAATATATTTAAAAAACAATATACTAATTATTCAAAATATGGAAACAATTTCTCAATATTGAATTAAAATAAGTGAAAAGGTTTTATTTATAATTAAACTCATAAAACACGATTAATAATTAGTTTTTATAAAAGTTTGTTTCGAACGTTACAATTAACATACATTAAAATCATGAATATGGTTTATTTCAATGGAATAAATTATAAAATTCTACATAAAATGGATCACATGTCTATGTAATTCCATTTAAAAAATATTATTTTAATTTTTAATTACATTATTATTTTAAAAGAAATTGAACTATTCGAAAAATTGATATATTTCACTATTAAATGGAAAATTGATCAATTCATAAAATAACTAAAATTTAACCAAAAGTTAATTTTGGTATTTGGATTTCAAAATTGTCATCAATTATATAAAATATAGTTTTTAAAATAGAAAAACGTAATTATAATTCTCTCACCCCAAATTCAATAATAATTACTTATGATGAAAATACATTTTCTAGCAATAAATGGATTCACTAAAAATTGAGTGCTTATTTCCTAAGAAAAAATATTTAATATTATATTGATTAGGTCCATTATACTTTTATTTAATATTTTGTTACATATTATCATTCCAACTAATTAAATAGTTGGAGTAAATAAAATTAATAATATTTTCATAATATCTGTTAATTTGTATAAAGCTCGGCATTACTTGATATGAAAGCTGTAAAGATTATTATTCATGTAAACTATTTTTTTAGATTTTACAAAACATCTGAAAAAATAACAGAAAAAATATTTTGTAATATCTAATTAGTAAACCCCATGTTTTTCATGAACATAATTTAATATATAATATTTACAAAAATCAAAATATCCAATAGTCATAAAATGAAATTTTGGGAGACTTCTTCCAAAAATCAAAACATCTTGTTTTACACATCCTACATAACATTATGTACATACAAAAAATATGAAAAATCTTAGTGCATAAGAAATATTTCATTATTAATTATATAAATCTTAACCTATAATGATTCATTACATTTTTATAGATCCAGAAATCACTAAAAACTAAATATATAATTTAATTTCCCCAAATTATCTTTCTTATAAAAGATAATTGAATTGGAAAAATATATATAATTCAGTAATGTGTAGTATATTTTTTTAATGATTCCAATATGTTACATCTTTTAAGAAATTCAATACATATGAAATTATCTATTCTTAGACAAAATATTTCAACATAAACAGTGACTAATCACATAATAGTAGTTCCAGAAGTAAAAATAAATTATAAAATCATTCAAAATAAAGAGTGGGTAAAATAATTATGAAAACATTGAGAGGGTCGAACTGATCAAATAAAAATTATTTTGATTATGTAATTTTTTACATATATATTGAATTTGAAATGATTATATCTAGTTCAAAATATAAATTTTCTACAAATATAATTTATTTAGATATATTCTATGTACAGAATCATATGAAGCAGTTCATTTTAAGATTAAGCATAAATTTTTAATATTCTCTTTAATATAGAATACAAAAAATTAATGAATAATTTATTAAGGGGTCATAATTATTTAATATATGATTTGAATATAAATACTTATTTCATGTCTAAATATAGTAAATGTATATTGCATAGTGTTATTCCCAACATTATTAATATATGTAATTTCATTAAATTATGAATATAGGTTTATAATTTTTTATTGGCTAACCCCTTTAATATATTAACAAGTATACCATTTTAGTGTAACATGATAGGTATGATAAATTATCTAACATTATCTTCATTATATTTTTATTGTGTTATGTTATTGAGATTAAATTAAGAAGTCATTTTTATTTTATAGATAGTAGGTGTTACAATTTTGATATAATTGTTGTCTCTATTTAATACGGAACATTGGAAAGAGGATATTTGGATGGAATTATAACTATCCTTAGATCATAGGCTATAAGTAAAAAAATATGTGTTGGATAACTATCGATCCATACATAATGTTGTTATTATTATTTTTGATAATATTTTAATTCACTATAAGAAATTCATTCTTGTACCTTATGAATGGTATGCATTTAGATATTTATAAACACTAATTAGAATTTAATTTGGGGAAATAACATAAGTTATGGGTTTTTTAAGGAGTTACATATCAATATGGTTTGAATATTTTTATTTGGTGGAAAGGATAGTATTAAAAAATAAATCATTATAATCATGCATACAATTTACAAGAATACGTGAGATAATATTGTGTTAAAATATAAAACAATAAATTACAAAATTCTAGATACCATTAATATAAAACCAAATTTAACTACTTGATTATCCAGTCATATAGGTTTATACGAAACAAGGGTTACAAGGGATTCTCTTGTATAAGTTATAGTGGAAATGGATTACCCTAAGGGTTAAGTATCCAAAACCTGATGTTTTCTTTGGGTAACAAATAGCTGAGAAAACCAATGTCTTGGGATAATAAATAAAATACTTATATTATCCATATGATGGATTTGGAAAATAGTTATATCATAAATAGTTTAAGGATCAAAAATTATTTGACTAGAAAAATAACCTACCTATATAACTAATTAGTGACATTATTGAAAAAGGGTATTTTTTTGATGATTGAAAAAAGGATCATACTTGAATAAGTGATTTTTTGGAATTTAAAATGGTTAATTATTTTATTATTATGAAAAACTATAAATGTACCTATTAAATGAATGAAAAACCTAATAATCATTTGAAATAGAGTTTATTTTATAGACTAATGTTACATTATGCTCAAATATAACTTTGAGATCAGTCCTAAAGAAGTAAAATATTAATTGAAAAAAACATAGAGCCTAATTTAGTAACATAAGAATCATTCTTAAAAAAATATGAAAATTATATAATATAATGAAAAAATTTCTGAATAACTATTTTTGTGTAGTAGTTCAACAACTATATCAAGATTGTTATTTAAAAAATTGGAAAATTTATATTTTTCCAAAGTTATTTGTAATGTTCAGTGATTCCAAATGGTATTTTTTCTCTAATAAAATATACAATATTATTGGTTACTTCATTGATATAGAGAGAGTAGAGGTGCATTTAAGACTTTATTTGGATTAGAACTGGACTCTACATTCACTAATAGAAATGATTGGATGTATTATTATTATTTATAATTTGAACAAGTGTAAAAATTATTTGGCTAATTTCATTACTATATTAGGATAAATGAGAAAGACATATGAGTTCTATGATCAAACGTTATATATATAGTGCAAATGTATAAAAATTCAATTCAAAAGAAAACAATCATTTAGAAAATATAAAAAATTAATTTTGGTTTACATTGGACCATTGGAAAACATTTCCAACATATTTTTTCTAGAGTCCATATAGCTACATAGTTTCATTTTAGCAGGTTTTGATTTCCTTTTTAACTATAATTTTTTTGAAAACCTTCTACATTGTTATACAATACACATTTTTTCCAGTTTAGAGGTCATCCTCAACAATAGTGTACCTAGTCCTTTCCTCTCATTTTTATCCAAGTATCTTCCATTTTTTTATACTATTTATTTTTTTAGATATGTTTTAAGTAAAAGGGAAAGGATAATCGTGATATCCATTATATTCTTTATTTCATTCACATCCAAATGGTGTTTCGTTGTTCATGTGGGTATTTCCCAATTTTCATGGATTTTGTTTCGTATCTCTATAATAACAATTTAAACTCGAACATAAAATAGATAATCAATATGTATACATCATTATAGATAAATTTGAGTGGACCATATAATTTACTAATATTAATGATTTGTTTTGGAGTTTTTACACGGTATGGTTGGGTTATCATCAGAGTGATTCTATTAATTTTAAAATTAGAAGTGTGTTTTGAGTTTTCTATTGATAAATATACCATTTAATATTATTTATGCCATAAAAGGTAGTTTTCAATGGGGGTTATTATAGGAATAAATTATTATTCATGTGTCTATAAGTTACCAAATACTGAGGATTTGTTTTATATTGATTAAGAGGACACATAATTTGAAATGATGGTTTCAAATAGAAATTTCTGAATCATAATTTTTTTTAAATGTTTTAAAACGTTTGGGTCCTAAATTTTTTTTATATAATACTAATTAATAGATTTTGTAATATGATATTCATTTTCTTTCAATTAATAATTTATAAAATTATATTTAATCATTAATTAATGGTATTTTCATTTTAAACTAATTATTGTGAAATTGGATTTCTAAATCATTAATGAACATGAAGGAATATTTCAAAGAGTGATTTTTTTTATAAAATGGAATGAAATGATGATTTTTTATTGATTAAATTCCTTTTGGAGATAAATTTATAATGCATAAGGGATCTTCTACTTGGGACACATGATTTTTGAAATGGGTTGTTTTTGAAAAAAAGGTAAATCTTTGTTTTTAAATCATAAATGGAACATAATATGTGTTATGATCATTAGGGTTAGTGGTGGTGGCATACAAAATGGTAATTTTATAGAATCTTTTGGTGGTATCATACTAATTTATACCCACTGCAAGATTAGGCCTTGAATGAAATTGTGTGCCTGATTAGATACTGTTATTCTGCATAGCGATGGGAATAATTCAAGTCATGATACTAGTTTTTTCTCAATATCTTTGGATTTGAAAAGGATAATGGGACTAGTTCTTAATAAATGACAATTGGGGACATTTTTATTTTTCTAATTAATTTATTTCTATAATACGACATGTGGATGATCCACCTTTTAGGGATATACTATTTATGGTATGTTTATTTGTTATTATATATAATGTTATAATTATTTTTCATGACATACCCTAGTTAAAATATATATCTAGATGTTATCTTTTTATTTTTAGTTCATTTTTTTATAATGTGATATGGGGGAATACAATCTCTATGTTGTTTTCACAAGACCTCAATGCAAACAGGTAGCATCTACCATGTGGGGAGGTGTGCATATGGTCTTGTAGAAAACCTTTATGTGTAAAATTAAAATAGTCTTATATTACCAAATCTCAAAATGTTGTATCAAAGATGTTTTATTTATATCGTCTAACTAGTTGAGCATAGTATCTAGGAGACTAGGATGCATTTTTTATTTGTAACATGCTGCTAGGGTTGGTAATTTTTGTTCTTGATTTGACCTTTTATAGATGATTGTTTTCCACCACAAATGAATGGTATGGGTGTGATTTTATTGATTTTTTGGGTTTATATCTCTTATCCTAGAATGTTATTTGGGAGACTGTGTGTGTGCATTTATCATTATTGGAATAAAAACATGATATATCAATAACATGTTTCTTGGAATTTATTAATGTTTGGGTTTTTCATTTTCCCACATTATGTTTACTGCCTATGGTTTATATCTGGTTGAGAATTATATATCAGTAGGGAATTTTGAGAGAGTTTGTTATCTAAAGGGTATTAAACCATTTATATGGTTTAAATATAATTGTGTTGGGGGATTCCACATGAATGACTTTCTATGTTACTTATGCTCCTTGTAAAGTTATAAATTAATTATAAAGGGATGGTTTTGGTTAAATGAAATTCCTTTAAGAAACATATAATGTGTTTTCCACTATAACTTTTGAATAGGGTTTTGTCAAGAAGTGTCTATAAAATTAAAAATTTAACAATGTTGAAAATTATTAAAATGTAGGTTAATGGATTTTTTAAAAAAGTGAATCTCCAGGTTTTAAAAATGTTAATGTTTAATGAAAGTAAAATGAGTAATGATATAAATATTAAGGAACTGAGTGATGTGTATCCTTTGTGGATGTGACATAACCACGTGTAAGTGAATTTTGATCTTGACATAGAGAGCATGGGGTGAGACATTTGGATAAGTATTGTGTTACCTTGATGGTTTTAAGTTGTGGTATTGGGGTTATGTGGTGTATCCTTATTTAATTGTCTCTTGAAACCCTTCCTAATTGTGTTGGACCCTAGAGCGGGTTTCTTGGATCACAATACCATTGGTTATAGGAGTCTTTCTATGGTATTGTGAGACCTATAATAAGTGGTTCAATTGGGAGTGCTAAGTCCCTATTTTTTTGGAGTACCACTTATGATATTTTTATTCGGTGGAAGCTGATCTTAGGACTTATGGTGACAGACCAGTGATCCAAAGAGTGTGAATCTATTTTTTTAGTGTTGATTCACTGTATTTGGGGATTGAGGGTGACCACAATGGGAGTTTTAAAATTGTCTTGGATTCTTTGGAATGTGAAACATGGGTATATTCTTCAACATGTGAAATCAATATCTAAGTATATAGGTGGTAATATGGTCAGGTGGTGAGACTTGAATAGTGAGAAATTTTATGTAGGTTGGATGAAAGCATCATGGATGCCCCTTATCTAGTGATACTGTTCATTCTAGAAACATGATGAGATTCATGAGTGGGATCTTGAGCATAGAAATGGTAACCTACAACTCATTATATTATTATATGAGTGTCAATTGAATGTATCATGGTATCATGTGACCATAGGTGTTTTTATGGGGTTGTAGTGTATGGAATGTGAAGTAGGTATGTTATATCATTGGGCTACATAATGGGTGATTGGGGAGAAAGAATAAATTTATTTTCAGTAAGACATAATGTTTATTATGACCAATGTCTAGGGATATTTTGGTGTTGGTTAATGAGTACTTATGAATGAGAGATCCCTGGGAACTGATGAGACACCTCTGTGTGGGAATGTTGGGGATTTTTTTATTCAGGTGTCCTTATAAGGAGATTTAATATCTTGGAGGGATCAGATCATTGTAGAATAGATGATAGTTTTTGACCAATACATAGGTCTTAGGGGTTGATAGATGCATCAAAAGTGGTCTGGAATAGAATCATATTATTTTATGTTATGTCTTGGTGGTATATCCTTATGTGTTATATAAGGATATGCATATGGTGAGGAATGAAACATTGGATGTTGGAGTATGGGTTCCTTGTTATGGACTAACTATTAATGTGTTTCCTAGGTGCTAGTATAAGATGTTTGTAATGGGTTGTATTTGATGATTATTCTATCACTCATGTGATTTTGATATACCTTATCCAACCATTTCATTTACTAATGAATGGAACATTAATATGTTGGATGGATTCGTTCATGTGAAGTGATGATAAAGAAACTCTTATAGTGCGGAGTGGGATGTTGGTTATGTACATTTAACCCTTCGGTATGAAGGGTCAAGGTTGTAACAGCCCGAGATTTTATGAAAAATATTCTTTTTTATTTCACTAATGTCTTGTGTTGTACGCTACACCAAAAGGAGCTTGCACAACACGCATCCTTGACTTGCCTTGCATTACACGCAATCGCAACCTTCCTCGATAGCGTGTGTGGTACGTAATACTGAGTTTCACGAAACAATGATATGCTATTAAAATATTATTAAAACTAGCCGTTATGAATAGTAATAACCACTTTTTAAATTTTAGAAATTTTGAAATGGACTTCATTTTTGGATTCGGAGTATCGAATTTAGCCTAAGGTGAATTTTTGGTACTTTTCGGATAACTTTCATATTCCGATGAATAGTGAAAATTACTAAATTATAATTAAAAACAACTTTTTTAATCGAAATAATTAATAGTGATAAATCATTAATTTGAGTGGTTTTAAAGTATATTTAGAATATATTTTTACAATTTAATACAATGTTGGTCATTGGATGTAATTTCACATTTAAACTAGACATAAACAAGTGTCAATCTTTTGATAGATATTGTTTCTTAAAAACACGCTATTTGTTTTAACAGCGGGATTTAATTATAAAATTAATTAATGCAACTTTTATGTAATGAATTTGGTAAAATAGACTTCATTTTTGAATTCGGAATATGAGATATAGCTTGGGAAGAAATTTTGGCACTGTTCTGAAAAACATCAATTTTTGATGAATAGTGAAACTACTAAGTGGTAGTTAAAAAACTGAATTTTTCATAAACCTTAATTTTACCGCTTCTGTGAATGGAATTTCAAAAATCCGAGAGACACGGTTGATGTCAGTAAGTAAAATGTGGTTCAATGAGATGAAAATAATTTTTGGTGAATAGTAACTTTTTACTTTTTTTTACCGCGGTTAATAGTAAATAGGGTAACTAAGGGTAAATATGATATTAATATTACCCTAACACATGTCCTAATTCTATTGGACAAGTGTAATTCGACCAAAAACAAACTTAGGAATAAAATATGACCATTTAGGCCCACTTGGATTAGATTAGGACATTTATTATTAATTTATTTAAAGAAGGGTTAAAATAGTTAAAATCAAAGTTTAATAAGTAAGTCATTTTTAATATGGGGTTATACATAAGCTAAATTTGATTGTAAATATTCATTAGAAAGCTAAAAATATTTAATACATGATGGTATTTTATTTGTAATTTTTAGACATCAAATAATGTAATTTATTTATGACACAATGATGATGCAGTAATTATCTTATTAATGAAATATTGACATAATTGATGTTATAAACACCAAAATAAATATAATTTGAAACTTTTTATGAATTCCACTAATTTTATAGGTTACTATGATATATTAGTGGTGCTTTAAATAACTTGGATCGAACATATAATTCTGTTATGACTTTCACAAAAATCATATATCAAATAGTGTCAAAATTGACACAAAATAGTTTTTAAATCAAATATTATATTATTAATTGTTATTTAATTCCTAAAAATATAAGGTTCGGCCAAATGACTTAGATAAGGATATATATTTTAATAATAAACAATTTGGGGTTCTTTTGGCATGTTATAGTAAGTGTATTAACCATATAGTGAAAGAAAACAAAAAGACACGGTAAAAGTTAAATTATTTAACTTAGAGTTAAATCTAATTGATAAGGTTAAAATAATAACCTAACCTTGTCTAAATCCTATTGGCTGATAGGATTTCGACCCATCCCCACTTTATCTTCGAAATAAGACCCTTTGGAACCATTATAAACCGATTTTGACTTTAAAATAAAATAATATTTTGAGGTATTCCTAAGGTGCCCCTCTCCTCCCTTATAAAAGGACACCTCCTCTCCCTCCTCCTCACACCAATTTGAGCACTCAAGCTCGGCCAACCCCTGCCAAAATCTCTTCTCCACTTCCCTAAAAACATCCTAGAGGTTATGGTCTTCCTCAAAGACCAATTTTAGTTCCCTAAGAGGAGGTCTCAAAGAGGCACTTCAAAGAAGAGGAGGTTCAGACACTTACAAAGCAAGTCGGACCTAAGGTAAGGGAAATATCACAATCTCATTTTTATCAGAGATTGTTTATTCGTAAGTATTTACTGGGGTGTATTTTATCATCCACATCCATGTTTCATCAATATGTAATATTATTTCCATCCACCTACAATTGTTTAAATCCATTTTTACCCTTCGGTGAGTTTTTAGTAATATGTACGAAAGGAATCTTTTGTCGTTTTTCGTACGAGGTACTTTTTGACTTTTCCGACAAAAGTACGAAGAATGTTTTTTTAACTTATACGGCATGAATGGATTTTTAGAACAAAATTTCCAAGAATCTTCCTTTACAAGTTTTCAAGTTTATTTTTAATCAACTTCTTTTATTTTAAAGTTGTATGGCATGTTATGAAAGGAAAGATGTTTTTGAAGAAGAAAGGATATTTTCCTCAAGAATGGAGTTCAAGTGTTTTATCAAAATTATTTTCCATCTAAGATAATAAAGGGTTCTGTTTTTATCCCTATTATTAAATTGATTTGATCATGTTGTGATGGAATTATTTTTTTGAATTCCTTTATCTTATATGAGTTGTTTTATGATGTCATGTCGTTTAAGAATCCCATTTTTATTACATGGGTTATGCTATGATGTATGTTTTATGATTATGTGGCACACATAAGAAAGGATTCATTATAAGATGGGTGGGACCTATATCTCCCTCCAATGCATTGGGTAAAGATTTTATATCTCATGAGATAGACAGGGCTGGAACAGTAGGTTATACTGGTTCAGGGAAACAGGACTGAAACGAGGGTTACTCGATTCAGAAAGGGACTTTGTCCACTAAGATAGTCTTGGCAATGAGTCTTGACTAACAAGAAATGATTCTCTATGATTGTTTGTGCATGCCACAAAGTTTCAAGTTTTATGTTATGATTATGGGGATCTCATTTTCACTTCTATGATTTATCCCATGTTATGATATTATGAGCTCTTTTGCAGGTTAAGATTTCCAAAGCTATGTTCTTATGTATATGATGTGATTGATATTTATTTTGTTTACCCTTACTGAGCATTTGAGCTCACCCTTTTATGTTTTCTTTTCCCCAGGATATAAAGAAAGGTTTTTAGGTAAAAAAAGGGGAAGATCTTTATGGGAGATATTGAAAATCTTTCACCACGATTAGAAGATTACGTTCCGAGTTTCCAAAGACACTAAACTATTACGATCCTTGTGTGTGTGTTTATGTTATGTACTAAGTATTCCGCAAAAGTAATGTAATGTCCATGTACGATAAGCTTAGGGTCTCTACAGTTGGTATCAGAGGAAAGGTTTAGTCAACCTTTGGAAACTAGGATGCGAAAACGTTAGTGTGATCCCTAGAGATATTTCTAAGGTATGTCTAGGGATGTCCCTAGGGATAAGTATACGTATAGGTTATAGTAATAGAATTACGCTAACGATCATAGAATTAAACCTAAGATGTTGAATATTGAAGGTACTCCCCTTTATTATGTTGTTTTCCCTAGCATGATTTTTGCCTCTCACACTATTCTTTTTGGGTTTAAGACAATGGCTGGAATCCGAAGGAACCGTGTTGATCAATGCAATGGACAATGCAATGATTGCCCTCCTGAACAAACAAATGTTATGGGAGATGGAGTGGAAAATCTTATTGCTATACTTACACAAGCTATGAATCATTCTGGACTTCCAAATGAGCAAAGAAGGGAACAATATTCTATTGAGTCCTTCATGAGGCAACGTCCACCTTCTTTCAGTGGGTCTTCTGATCCACTTGTGGCTGAACAATGGATCAGTACTACTGAAATGATATTTTCAGTTCTTCAATGTTCTGTACATGATAAAGTCATCTTAGCAGTATATCGTTTGGAAGGTGAAGCTGATCAATGGTGGAATCTTATCAAGAATACGAGGCCAAGAGATGAAATTGAGTCCATGGAATGGGACGAGTTCAAGAACTTGTTTTTCAGTAAGTACTTCCCTCGTATTCTTCGAACAAAGATGGAGAAAGAGTTTCTTGAACTGAAGCAAAGGGACGATGAATCTGTTGGTACCTATGAAGCAAATTTTACAAGACTTGCAAGGTATGCTTCTGGAATTATCATCCAACCTGAAAGTAAAGTTGATCGATTTTTCAGTGGCTTAAAACCAATTCTTCGAAGGGCATTAGCTATAAGAGACTTCAGTAGCTATGAAGAAATTGTGCATTGTGCTATCAAGGTAGAAATGGAAGTTGGTGTTACATATCCATCTCATGGTTTTGACAAGAAACTAAAGATGGAGTTCAAGGAGAATTCTCAGAATAATGGTGAAAAGAAGATGAATGTTTCCTTATGCACAAAGTGTGGAAAGAAGCATGGTGGAGATTATCTTAAAGGGACTAGAAAATGTTTTAAGTGTGGAAAAGAAGGTCATCGAGCAGCTGAGTGTCGAAGTAATGGAAAAAGGGTTTCTAATGATGTGAATAAAGCAAACACTGCAGAGAACACACCGCCAACACTTCAATGCTTCAAGTGCAAGGAAATGGGGCATTATGCTAATAATTGCCCTAATCCAAGGGTTAGTGATGATCAACATGAGCAACCACTGATGGCAAAGGACAAAGGGAAATCACATGCGATCACTATTGGCAATGTTGAATATGACAACGATGTGGTGGAATGATTAAGTGTTTATGTAATGGGATTCCAAAATAATGTTGTATCATTGAGTATTGCAATATTTATTGATGTGGTATTCAAAGTGATTGAGATATTTTTTGGAAATAAGATGATATGCGCATAATGAAGACGAGAAAATGAAATGTTTAATAGTATTCATGAGCTCATGATTGATATAAGGACTAAGTGATATCATGGTTTGAGTGTATAGAATTTTGAGGATTTTGGTATGTGGAAAGTGTTAACTTTTAACTGCACTCATGTTTTCACTAAGGTATTCAAGAGAATACACGATTAAGGACTTTGAATGTTTGGAATGTGACCAACAAGACATATCTTATGATATGTGGGGATCAACGACAGTATTAAATCTCTGGTAATCGTTGTCACTATATTATGAGAGTGGACTATAGTATTATGTATAAGCCTAAAGATTAGACTGGATTATGTTGGACATAAGTTAGTATTGTTTAAGGATAGAAGATTTTCGATATTATTGATGGGATGTTATAGTAACGTAGTTTTAGAAAAAGGACAACCTGCAGGACGGGCGACAGCCCATCGCTTCGGACAAGGCTGTAGGAATCGAACCCACAACCGAAGTGTGACTGGCCTTTATCGCCTACCGCTGACCTACAGGAAGTCCTTGTTTAGTAGAAACTAGTGTTATTATATTAAGCAGTATGATATATGAAGTATAAGCCCATTTTAGGAACCATATATGATTAATCCCACTATAGATCGACTTATGTATATAAATTTTGCTAACCTTTTGAGACAGATGGAATGACCCGTCATTCTATCACATGATCTGCTAACACTTCACGAATAACAAATTCAACTTCATTTATTTAAGAGATGAAGTGGAAATTGTTAAAGGCACGAACAACAGTGAGATTGTACCAAAATAAAGTAAGTATTTATTCTAATTCAAATTCTTTAACTTTAGGGAAATGATCTTGAAAACCAAAAATGTTGTCCTAGTTCTCTTATACCTGATGAATCAGATGGTACCTTAGATCGTCACAAATTTATGGATTTGTGATTACTGGCTTTTCCATAGCCATGTTCTCTACCACTCTCCATCAGAACATGATGGTTAGATTTCTCTTCCATATCCATATTTTCACCTATGTGGAAACCCAGTGATTAGTTTATTTGGGTAATCGTTACATTTCATACTTTAGTTTTTAAATCCAAGTTTTGGTATTCCTTTTTACGATGTGGGTTTCTATTAAAGAAACTTTCGAATAGTAAACCATTTATAACCCCGACGAATTTCGAGGGCGAAATTCATTTTAAGGGGGGTAGAATGTAACAGCCCGAGATTTTATGAAAAATATTCTTTTTTATTTCACTAATGTCTTGTGTTGTACGCTACACCAAAAGGAGCTTGCACAACACGCATCCTTGACTTGCCTTGCATTACACGCAATCACAACCTTCCTCGATAGCGTGTGTGGTACGTAATACTGAGTTTCACGAAACAATGATATGCTATTAAAATATTATTAAAACTAGCCGTTATGAATAGTAATAACCACTTTTTAAATTTTAGAAATTTTAAAATGGACTACATTTTTGGATTCGGAGTATCGAATTTAGCCTAAGGTGAAATTTTGGTACTTTTCGGATAACTTTCATATTCTGATGAATAGTGAAAATTACTAAATTATAATTAAAAACAACTTTTTTAATCGAAATAATTAATAGTGATAAATCATTAATTTGAGTGGTTTTAAAGTATATTTAGAATATATTTTTACAATTTAATACAATGTTGGTCATTGGATGTAATTTCACATTTAAACTAGACATAAACAAGTGTCAATCTTTTGATAGATATTGTTTCTTAAAAACACGCTATTTGTTTTAACAGCGGGATTTAATTATAAAATTAATTAATGCAACATTTATGTAATGAATTTGGTAAAATAGACTTCATTTTTGAATTCGGAATATGAAATATAGCTTGGGATGAAATTTTGGCACTGTTCTGAAAAACATCAATTTTTGATGAATAGTGAAACTACTAAGTGGTAGTTAAAAAACTGATTTTTTCATAAAACTTAATTTTACCGCTTCTGTGAATGGAATTTCAAAAATCCGAGAGACACGGTTGATTTCAGTAAGTAAAATGTGGTTCAATGAGATGAAAATAATTTTTGGTGAATAGTAACTTTTTACTTTTTTTTACCGCGGTTAATAGTAAATAGGGTAACTAAGGGTAAATATGATATTAATATTACCCTAACACATGTCCTAATTCTATTGGACAAGTGTAATTCGACCAAAAACAAACTTAGGAATAAAATATGACCATTTAGGCCCACTTGTATTAGATTAGGACATTTATTATTAATTTATTTAAAGAAGGGTTAAAATAGTTAAAATCAAAGTTTCATAAGTAAATCATTTTTAATATGGGGTTATACATAAGATAAATTAGATTGTAAATATTCATTATAAAGCTAAAAAGATTTACTACATGATGGTATTTTATTTGTAATTTTTAGACATCAAATAATTTATTTTATTTATGACACAATGATGATGCAGTAATTATCTTATTAATGAAATATTGACATAATTGATGTTATAAACACCAAAATAAATATAATTTGAGACTTTTTATGAATTCCACTAATTTTCTAGGTTACTATGATATATTAGTGTTGATTTAATCAACTTGGTTCGAATATATAATTCTGTTACGACTTTCACAAAAATCATATATCAAATAGTGTCAAAATTGACACAAAATAGTTTTTAAATCAAATATTATATTATTAATTGTTATTTTATTCCTAAAAATCTAAGGTTCGGCCAAATGACTTAGATAAGGATATATATTTTAATAATAAACAATTTGGGGTTCTTTTGGCTTGTTATAGTAAGTGTATTAACCATATAGTGAAAGAAAACAAAAAGACACGGTAAAAGTTAAATTATTTAACTTAGAGTTAAATCTAATTGATAAGGTTAAAATAATAACCTAAACCTGTCTAAATCCTATTGGTTGATAGGATTTCGACCCATCCCCACTTTATCTTTGAAATAAGACCCTTTGGAACCATTATAAACCGATTTTGACTTTAAAATAAAATAATATTTTGAGGTATTCCTAAGGTGCCCCTCTCCTCCCTTATAAAAGGACACCTCCTCTCCCTCCTCCTCACACCAATTTGAGCACTCAAGCTCGGCCAACCCCTGCCAAAATCTCTTCTCCACTTCCCTAAAAACATCCTAGAGGTTCTGGTCTTCCTCAAAGACCAATTTTAGTGCCCTAAGAGGAGGTCTCAAAGAGGCACTTCAAAGAAGAGGAGGTTCAGACACTTACAAAGCAAGTCGGACCTAAGGTAAGGGAAATATCACAATCTCATTTTTATCCGAGATTGTTTATTCGTAAGTATTTACTGGGGTGTATTTTATCATCCACATCCATGTTTCATCAATATGTAATATTATTTCCATCCACCTACAATTTTTTAAATCCATTTTTACCCTTCGGTGAGTTTTTAGTAATATGTACGAAAGGAATCTTTTGTCGTTTTTCGTACGAGGTACTTTTTGACTTTTCCGACAAAAGTACGAAGAATGTTTTTTTTAACTTATACGGCATGAATGGATTTTTAGAACAAAATTTCCAAGAATCTTCCTTTACAAGTTTTCAAGTTTATTTTTAATCAACTTCTTTTATTTTAAAGTTGTATGGCATGTTATGAAAGGAAAGATGTTTTTGAAGAAGAAAGGATATTTTCCTCAAGAATGGAGTTCAAGTGTTTTATCAAAATTATTTTCCATCTAAGATAATAAAGAGTTCTGTTTTTATCCCTATTATTAAATTGATTTGATCATGTTGTGATGGAATTATTTTTAGGAATTCCTTTATCTTATATGAGTTGTTTTATGATGTCATGTCGTTTAAGAATCCCATTTTTATTACATGGGTTATGCTATGATGTATGTTTTATGATTATGTGGCACACATAAGAAAGGATTCATTATAAGATGGGTGGGACCTATATCTCCCTCCAATGCATTGGGTAAAGATTTTATATCTCATGAGATAGACAGGGCTGGAACGGTAGGTTATACCGGTTCAGTGAAACAGGACTGAAACGAGGGTTACTCGATTCAGAAAGGGACTTTGTCCACTAAGATAGTCTTGGCAATGAGTCTTGACTAACAAGAAATGATTCTCTATGATTATGTGTGAATGCCACAAAGTTTCAAGTTTTATGTTATGATTATGGGGATCTCATTTTCACTTCTATGATTTATCCCATGTTCTGATATTATGAGCTCTTTTGCAGGTTAAGATTTCCAAAAGCTATATTCTTATGTATATGATGTGATTGATATTTCTTTTGTTTACCCTTACTGAGAATTTGAGCTCACCCTTTTATGTTTTCTTTTCCCCAGGATATAAAGAAAGGTTTTTAGGTTAAAAAAAAGGGAAGATCTTTATGGGAGATATTGAAGATCTTTCACCACGATTAGAAGATTACGTTCCGAGTTTCCAAAGACACTAAACTATTACGATCCTTGTGTGTGTGTTTTTGTTATGTACTAAGTATTCCGCAAATGTAATGTAATGTCCATGTACGATAAGCTTAGGGTCTCTACAAAGGTTGTGGGGAATTGACCATGTAGAAGATGTGATGGGCATTAGAGGCTAGTGTGAATCGAATGAAATTAATTCCAAGATTCCATATGGAACTCCAAATCGAATTTTAGATGTGATGTTGAAACATGATAGAGTATTGTCTTCGATCTTTATGTGGTTTTAATGTGAATTGAAGGTTCTCGATTTGGTGGTGTGTTTATGTATGACTATACAAAAAAATAAGTTTGTGTCATTGGAGAACTAACTATGGAATCTATTTGGTAGTGAGATATTGACTCTAATCGGTGTGTTATATTGGTCATATGATACCTCATTTAAGTAAGGCATCGTGACCAAGTAGGATGGTTGTGCATCGATAATTGGAGAGAGGAGTTTTTAGATAAGTCATCCAATGATATTTTGACATGGGTTCTTCAATATAAATTGACACATTACATTGAAAACCACATCCATTGTGTCATTTCTGATATGTTGGGTGAATTTAAAGAATAAAAATGGACATTCAAGGAAGTATGTTCATGTCTCTAACTTGTTTATAAATTTTTTATGCTTCCATCTCTGCTATAATTTTATGAAGTATACGTACTTAATTTTAACTAACATTTCCATGTATTCCAAGGTGTAGTGAGCTATGAACTATTTTAATTAAATCATAAGAATGTAAGAGTAGTGTTTCAATAAGAAATTTTGATTTAATAAGTTCTAACACATCATAATTGATTGTTTTGAGATGAGGTATATAATGGGGATCATTATAGGCTAATAGGGTGTTTGGACAACAACACCATTGGTGATTGAGATTAGTTGGATCTAGTAAAATCTGTATAGTGTTTTGATTTTTTGGAAGGATATTTTCTTTTGTTCTAGTTTCTTGATTAACTTGGGATTAATGTAGGGCCTTGACCATGTTTTTCACATTTAGGGATGTAAAGAGGTTGTTTTTATTGTTTGGGGAACCATGTGGTTCTTGGGAAATTAATGGCTAGCCATTGATGCTTCCTTAGAATGAGAATTATTATCTTGTGAATTTTTAATGTCCTCATGTCATGTGGGAATATCAAATTAGATATGAATATAGAAAATTTAAAATTTATTATGGATTTGATTCAAATCATGGTGTCAGAACAAAATATAGAGGGGTAGAACCCCTCAAAATATCCATGTTGTAATTAGTTTGAGTATATCTTGGGGTTTTATAGAACCTTATAGCACAGGGGAATCTTAGGAGGTGATCAATGAATTTATCCAAGGGGTTACATTTCTAGTAGGTTACCGTCCATATGACACTATGAAGAGGCCACCGGCCAACCAATGGTCATCCAATATGGAAAAGGTTCTTCTTAGGTTCACCTGATGGCTTTTGAGCATGACTCCAGCCTAATGGTGGGACTTTATTTCCTTTTATAAAATGGGTAAAATGATCATTTTACCCCTTCACACCCTCTCTTCAAAAAATGATTATTTCTATTTAAGTGTATATTTTCATCTATATAGGAGTTTCCCCTTTCCTTCCATTATACTCAATGGATTTCACTCAGTTATTTTCTATTTCACTACTCTTCTGTTCCATTGTAATTATTAAGATAAGGATTAACATACCCTCACTTCTATTCTTCTTTTATCTCACTTCCATGTTGTCATTTCATAATTTATATGGGTTATTCCCTATATTTGGAGTGTTTTACAACATTATTCATCCCTATATTTTTATCTCAATCCAAGGGTTGATTTGGAATGACTGGAATCCTATGAGGTTATGATAGGTGGTCCCTTAAATATAATACATAGTTATACTTTTTTCTGAGTCTCTATATGGAACAATTCTATATACCTCATAATGATGGTTTAAATTTAAAAACAAATATGTTAGTTGATATTTATTTAACTAATTGTCCTTTTATTATTCCTTATAACTTAGGAAGTTATAAGTTAATATTGGGTTCTTAGCTTGGTAAATTAACCATGATGTGGAGTTTTTTATAAAATTATTATGTAATGTAATAAATGGTCTAATACGAGACTTTATTTGAATTAATGTTTGTGAAGTGCCCAGATCAGTGTGAATCACTGAGAGGGGGAGGGGGTGAATCAGTTATCCCTTAAAACTTTTTCTAATTGATTCCTTATCAATTAAACCTCTATGGCTTGTTAAGGCCTCTATCCACTCTTCTTGTATCTCTCAACCTTTCCCGAATGATGCAGTAATGAAAAGGCACAGGACACAAGGATTTGCAAGGTTCGGCACCAAAGGCCTACGTCCTTGCAATGTTGGTTATACACCCCAACATGGTTTCTTCCATTATAATCTGTTAGTATTACAATGGTCGATACAGAGTCCCACTGTATCTCTTCTGAGTCCCACATGAGGGTCTTTATACTGCGTCCCACAGTGTTACCAGAGTCCCACTGGCCTGCTCCAGAATCCCACTGAAGACTTCTTCCACCCTGAGTCTCACAGGGGGCTTCTCCTGGCTCCTCGAGTCACACGAGTAGCTCTTCTTCTTGTTCAGCTCTCCAAGTATCCTCAGCAGCCTGGGATAAAGGCTGCTGGCCTTGCTCTGAACCTCTGATCACTTGAGTTGATCAGGTCTTCTCGTCTTGCTCTGGATTTATCTCCTTTTTATAAGGATGACCTGGCCTCTCTCCAATTACTGAATACTCAGACAATTGATGTCTTTAACTTTAGTCTGGTCCAGTCTCACTGCAATACAACTTCATGCACTGAATGCATGGAAACTCTGATTCTTCAAGATCTTCTGGTCTTGGACTTCTCAATTGCACACAGCCTGATTTAGCTTTGTTCACGTGTGCACGTGCATGCATGCATGCATGCACTCCCCTTCTCTTTCTTTGGTGTGATAAACCCTCAAAGGGTATAGTCTCTTTAAGCACACACCTTCTTTGAACTTCACACAATTAATTCAATTTGCTTACACACATAAATGTGTGTTCTTCTTTGTGTGGATGTCTTCTTCTTCTTATTCTGAGTGTTTACACTTTTAGTGCACACACTAGGTTCAGCTTTCGTGTCTCTTTGCACACACTTGTTTCAATTTTGCACACACATGATTTGGCCTCCTCCTCTTCTTGTTGCACACACTCACTTTAGTGTTCTTTTAGTTTTTTCTTCAAAGTGTGCACACACAAGGGCTACAGCTTCCTCTTGTTCACTTTGCACACAAGGCACTAAGGCCTCGGCCTTCCTCTTGTTTTGCACACACACAAATGTGGTGGCCTTCCACTCCTTCTTGCACACAACCCGTAGGTGTGCACTCTCTTGGCTAGGGTGTATTATCCTTAAGCACACACACACAAGGTGTGTAATTCACATCACCCGAACACCTACTTCCCTTATTTGCACTTAGCACACACACTGTCCGTAGGTGGTCGTCTCCACTTGAGCTCAAAGGAGGCACGCAAGGGTGCGGCCAATTCTTTACTCCAATAGCCGCGTAGGGTCTTGGTGCAAGGGCCACTGCCTCGGGTGTACACGGTGCAACACCGCGGGGTGCGCAAGTGCAACAGCGCGCAGGTGCTACTGCCGCGGGCACAAGAAGGGCGTGCAAGTGCGCTGCCCAACTTTTCCTTCCTGTCGCGCAAGGGGTGCGCGCAGGGGACGTCTCCCTTTCTTCTTTTGTGCAAGGGGTGCGCGAAAGGATCCTTACAGAGCTAATGGGAGCTCTGGGATTCTTCCGCACAAGTGATGCACGCAGGGATGACTTCACGTTGCACAAAGGCTTCGCAGGACCTCTTAAGTTTTTCAGCAAGCAAAAACGAGGTCTCAGACTCTCTTTTTATAGGCAGAGATGCCTCATATCTTCCGCTTGAGATAAATCTCAAATCACCGAGATTTTTGGTTCTTTAAAAATCTTTGAACGCAAGCCGCAAATCACGTTTTTCTTTTCTGTTCTCCGCGGGATTCCTTCTTCTTTGGTTTCCTTCACGTGCAAGAGCATGCAAACGCATGCATGGCCTCTGTTTAAACATTTGAGCACAAACACATGGGCCTCGCACCTCCGGTTGCTTCGGACGAACTCCAATTTCTCCATATATTGCATGAAAGCCACTTTTTATGCATGGTCATGTTCGTAAGGGCGAGATGAGCTCAATGGAGCCTTCGGTTTGTTCGGAGGTGGCCGGAAACTCGATTTGGCTTGCTCGGAGGGCGCCTGGTTCGTTGGTGGCTAAGGGAATGCGCGGGGAGGCCTCGGAATGGCTCAAGGAAGGAGACGCCTCGCAGGCCGTTGGATCGGATCTTTGGACGGCCGCGATTCGATCTCGAGCGGCGAGATGCGATGAGCGGCGTGGATCGAGCGCGCGATGAGATGGACGGCCAGGATTCGCTCCGCGGAAAAATCCCGCGTCCCACATCGAAACGAAGGCCGGTTTCCATGCGGTTTATCAAACATCCGCTCCCTTCCAACGCTCAGTTGAACTTCTCCCCTCTCGGTGCCGCCGCGCACCGAGTTCTTCTTGCGGGCGCGCTCTGCGCCCACCCCTGCCACTCAGGCGCGCCACTGGTGCCCACTCTGCCTCTTGCGGGCGCGCGCTATGCGCCCCTGCCGCGCGGATTTAATCACCGCGTGGCCTCCTTCCTCCTTGGGCTTGCTCCATGGGATCCCCCATGGGCGTGGTGCCTAGGCCCACATGTGCCTTGGGTTTGAACCCGTGGCTGGCCCTTGGCTGGCCAATTTTTTGGAATTGGAAATGATAAAGACTTTTTTTAAGAAACAAAGTACTCCCAATATAAAATTCCAAATGCCACTTCAAGCCATCTTCCTCTTCATTTACTCTTCTTTATTTCTTCTTCTTCATTAGAATTCCTCCAATTCTCTTCAACATTTATTCATCACTTAGGAATGGAATTCCCGAAGGTTCATCTTCAACCGAAGCTCCTAAATCAAATAACTCTTCAATGTTCTTCATTGATCCAATCAGAGATTAAGTTGGTTCTTCTTCTAATTCACATGCACTAAGAAATAGTACATTGACTTCATTAGCACCACTTCATCCACTTAGTGATTGTGGATGGATCACTTCATCTCATCATGCATTGTCAATACAATGCATGGTCTTCAAACATTGTTGTGACATTGTATCCAGTTGATACAAGTTCTTGGAACTTTAAGAACAGCTCAACAATCGTCTGATTTAATGATGCTCCATCATCATTCTTCAAGTGTTGTCACTTAGTATCACCTTGATACAAGTATTGAAACATTAAGATCAGTTCTACAATCGTCTGATATTCATAGAGAATGTTTCAACCACAACATCCTATGTCACTTAGTGAATCTCCTAAGTGTCATGCATCTTAGTACCATGGTCATTCTCCATTCATCACCATCACCATTACACCCTTTTTCATTTACATCTTGACATTCCTTAACATCCATTCATTCCATGACAACATCATGCCTCATTGACGACAAATGCAACACAGTGCATTTCAATCTCCCCCTTTGTATTTGTTGTCAATACACTTCTTCAGCACATATGAATGGGTCAATATGTGTGCCAATATTTTCTCCCCCTTATTGGCAATCAAATGCAAAGGTGTGGTGTGGTTCTCTTCAAAATATCACTTCCTCCCTTTGAAAAGTCTTTTCTTGAAAAACACTGAGAGAGGGATGATGTCACATGTTCTCTTTAGCAAAGAACCTTTAGTAAATCAACTCTAAGTCTACTTGGGCTAACCCGGTGTAGAAAACAAGAGTGATGTAACCAAGGAACTCAATGCTGTCCAAAATTCACTGTACATGTGAGATCATGCTTCAGGGGTTTGAAATTTTTCAGATATATCAATGAATTGCCAAATCCTGCACATACTTCACCAAACACATCAGAAAGTTCAGTGCAAAGATAAAGCTCCCCCTTTCATCCATTTGACTTCAATCCATACTCCCCCTTAATTTACAAGATAAACTCAATTAAGAAACAAGGGATCAAAGTATGATTGGAATACCGTCAGCTTTTCTCAAGATGGTATTAAATCTTAGAATACTATCTTCTCCATATTGGCTCCCCCTCAAGGGGTGCACTCCATTCTTTCCAAACCATCCTCCAGTTGAGAATGATCATCATCTTCAATTCCCTGCAATGTCAGCACATGTAAATACAAGTGATTAGGGAATAAGATGGAACCTCCTTGGTTCATCAATGTGAACAACAAGGTTGAGAAGATTCTCTCAACCGAGATGTCCCATTTTTACCATTCTTCACACTTGCACATTTGATCTTCAATGATGTTTGTGCCGGTGTGGATCTCAACACCTCTTTAACTTCTTTGTGTGTGACTCCTCTATTTCTAGGGGCCTTCTGAGCACTAGAGTCTCCTGGTGCAATCTTCATTCTTTTGAAGAATCCCTTCTGAGCTGGAATGAATATCATGCATTTATCACTAGTATGTCCAGCTTGATTGCACCTCACACACAGAACTTGATCTTCATGTGAAATGTTCTGCTTCACTTTTGCCTTAGCTACTACCAGTGCTTCATCTTCAGCTCTTTGTAGTTCTCTGGCAAGTTGCAACTGATTAGGCCATATGACTAGTAAGTCACTTGGAAGTGTGGCCTCAGTTCTGGAAGTTTCACATGGTTCTTTTGATGCTTTCAAGCTACCTTTCTTAGGAAACTTGTTTTAAATCAATCCCTTCTGCTTCTTCTGGATTGATTGTCTTTTTGAGTCCAGTCTGCTTCTATTCAGTTCCATGGCTTGTTCACAAAGATCCATGGTATGACCTTTCTTTCCACAGTAGAAGCATTTATTCTTGGTGGTCCTTATGGATGCATCACCCTTCTTGGATTTAGACTCCAAGGACTTCTTTTCCTTTTTCAAAACCTTCTTGGGAGCATCTTCAACTTTCTTCTTTCTTCCCAAGGATTCTTTCTGAGCCAGGTTCTGTGATCTTTTCTTCTTTTGAGCTCTGGATACAGTTGGAGATTGACATGTATCTATTTGACCACTTTTGCACACATCCCAGATGTTTTCAAGCAATCCAAATCTATTTGCAGTAAACAGATGTCTCTGGACCTGTGGATGCTTCTTCTTTCCTTCTGGCTTCCTCCCCCTTGGCATGGGCTTCCTTTGGGCTTTGACATTTAGTGGATCGTACCAACAATCCTTTGCACAGTGCCCATACTTATTACAACACCAACATTGACCCACAAATCTTGACTTCTTCAGTCCTTCTGATTTTAGGGTACTTTTCTAGAGCTTCTGTGTTGTTTCAGGAGATCTCTTCTTCTTCATTTTCTTCATCCATACTTGTTTGGAATTATTTTTCCATCCTGCACTTTTTGTGGAAACATAATTAGAAGCATCAGTACAAGATGGTATGGATGGTACCTTCCTTTTAGAAGATGTTTCCCTTTTATTAGAGGATGTCCTTATTTTGGAATCATCCTTCTCAATGCACACTTGTGTAGAAACATTTCTACTTTCAGCTGACTGGGAGGATTCAGCTTTGGGTGATTGCAGATTTTTCAATATCACCTCTAGTTCTAAGCATTTTATGTTAAGGGAGTTCTTCTCATCCTCAACAGTTCTTAGCCTTCCTTCCCAATTTTCTTTCAGCTGTTCTAACTGGTCTTCATGCACCTTCTTCATTTCTTGTAATGAATTGTCAAGCTCCTTCACCATTTTGACTTTGTCTTCGAGTTGAGCATCTCTGACATTCATTGACACTCTGTGCAATTTTTCCAGTGCTTGGAAAACTACTTTGACCATTGTCTTAAAGAATTCTTTCTCAGAAAGGCTTCTTTGCAATTCATCAGCAGTGTCTTCATATCTTTCATTGCAAAGAGAAACAGTTTCATCTTTAGCCTTCACCAGCTTTCTGAGAGTGTTGGTTATGCCAACCCTTTTTGCCAACTGATCTTCCATTGCATTGGCTTCTTCTTATAACTGTGATTTTTCTTCTTGAAGATCAAGGATGCCTATAGCTATACACATTGCCACTTCCTTGGGGACTGTATTCTGAAGATATTCGATTGCATTTTGAAGATCATTCATTATTCCAACTTCATCACATCTAGGGCAGGCTTCATCAGAAGAATGATAAAAGGAATTGTCATCTGATGTGACTTTCACATTTCTTTCCATAGAAGGAGTTTCTCTGATTGCAACAACCTTCTTCCTCATCTTCTTTTCCTGTTTCTTCATTCTGTTTTTCAGAGTCTTGGCAGATATCTCCATTTGAGGCTGTTCTTTCATTTCCTCAAATCTGCACTCCATATAGACTCCCTTGGATCTTTTAGAGGCAACCTCCCTCTGATACCAATTGAAGTGCTCAGATCAGTGTGAATCACTGAGAGGGGGAGGGGGTGAATCAGTGATCCCTTAAAACTTTTTACTAATTGATTCCTTATCAATTAAACCTCTATGGCTTGTTAAAGCCTCGATCCACTCTTCTTGTATCTCTCAACCTTTCCCGAATGATGCAGTAATGAAAAGGCACGGGACACAAGGATTTACAAGGTTCGGCACCAAAGGCCTACGTCCTTGCCATGTTGGTTATACACCCCAACATGGTTTCTTCCATTATAATCTATTAGTATTACAATGGTCGATACAGAGTCCCACTGTATCTCTCCTGAGTCCCACATGAGGGTCTTTATACTGCGTCCCACAGTGTTACCAGAGTCCCACTGGCCTACTCCAGAATCCCACTGAAGACTTCTTCCACCCTGAGTCTCACAGGGGGCTTCTCCTGGCTCCTCGAGTCACACGAGTAGCTCTTCTTCTCGTTCAGCTCTTCAAGTATCCTCAGCAGCATGGGATAAAGGCTGCTGGCCTTGCTCTGTACCTCTGATCACTTGAGTTGATCAGGTCTTCTCGTCTTGCTCAGGATTTATCTCCTTCTTCTAAGGATGACCTGGCCTCTCTCCAATTACTGAATACTCAGACAATTGATGTCTTTAACTTTAGTCTGGTCCAGTCTCACTGCAATATAACTTCATGCACTGAATGCATGGAAACTCTGATTCTTCAAGATCTTCTGGTCTTGGACTTCTCAATTGCACACAGCCCGATTTAGCTTTGTTCACGTGTGCACATGCATGCATGCATGCATGCACTCCCCTTCTCTTTCTTTGGTGTGATAAACCCTCAAAGGGTATAGTCTCTTTAAGCACACACCTTCTTTTAACTTCACAAAATTAATTCAATTTGCTTACACACATAAATGTGTGTTCTTCTTTGTGTGGATGTCTTCTTCTTCTTCTGAGTGTTTACACTTTTAGTGCACACACTAGGTTCGGCCTTCGTGTCTCTTTGCACACACTTGTTTCACTTTTGCACACACATGAGTTGGCCTACTCCTCTTCTTGTTTCACACACTCACTTTAGTGTTCTTTTAGTTTGTTCTTCAAAGTGTGCACACACAAGGGCTACGGCCTCCTCTTGTTCACTTTGCACACAAGGCACTAAGGCCTCAGTCTTCCTCTTGTTTTTCACACACACAAATGTGGTGGCCTTCCACTCCTTCTTGCACACAACCCGTAGGTGTGCACTCTCTTGGCTAGGGTGTATTATTCTTAAGCACACACACACAAGGTGTGTAATTCACATCACCCGAACACCTACTGCCCTTCTTTGCACTTAGCACACACACTGTCCGTAGGTGGTCGTCTCCACTTGAGCTCAAAGGAGGTGCGCAAGGGTGCGGCCAATTCTTTACTCCAATAGCCGCATAGGGTCTTGGTGCAAGGGCCACTGCCTCGGGTGTGCACGGTGCAACACCGCGGGGTGCGCAAGTGCAACAGCGCACAGGTGCTACTGCCACGGGCACAAGAAGGGTGCGCAAGTGCGCTGCCCAACTTTTCCTTCCTGTCGCGCAAGGGGTGCGTGCAGGGGACCTCTCCCTTTCTTCTTTTGCGCAAGGGGTGCGTGAAAGGATCCTTACAGAGCTAATGGGAGCTCCGGGCTTCTGTCGCGCAAGTGATGCACGCAGGGATGACTTCACGTTGCACAAAGGCTTCGCGAGACCTCTTATGTTTTTCAGCAAGCAAAAACGAGGTCTCGGACTCTCTTTTTATAGGCAGAGATGCCTCATATCTTCCGCGTGAGATAAATCTCAAATCACCGAGATTTTCGGTTCTTTAAAAATCTTCGAACGCAAGCCGCAAATCACGTTTTTCTTTTCTTTTCTCCACGGGATTCCTTCTTCTTCGGTTTCCTTCACGTGCAAGAGCATGCAAACGCATGCATGGCCTCTGTTTAAACATTTGAGCACAAACACATGGGCCTCGCACCTCCGGTTTCTTCGGCCGAACTCCAATTTCTCCATATATTGCATGCAAGACACTTTTTATGCATGGTCGTGTTCGTAAGGGCGAGATGAGCTCAATGGAGCCTTCAGTTTGTTCGGAGGTGGACGGAAACTCGATTTGGCTTGCTCGGAGGGCGCCTGGTTTGTTGGTGGCTGCGGGAATGCGTGGGGAGGCCTCGACATGGCTCAAGGAAGGAGACGCCTTTCAGGCCGTTGGATCAGATCTTTGGACGACCGCGATTAGATCTCGAGCGGCGAGATACGATGAGCGGCGGAGATCGAGCGCGCGATGAGACGGACGCCCAGGATTCGCTCCGCGGCAAAATCCCGCGTCCCACATCGAAACGAAGGCCAGTTTCCACGCGGTTTATCAAACATCTGCTCCCTTCCAATGCTCAGTTGAACTTCTCCCCTCTCGGTGCCACCCCACACCGAGTTCCTCTTGCGGGCGCGCTCTGCGCCCACCCCTGCCACTCGGGCGCGCCACTGGCGCCCACTCTGCCTCTCGCGGGCGCGCGCTATGCGCCCCTGCCGCGCGGATTTAATCACCGCGTGGCCTCCTGCCGCCTTGGGCTTACTCCATGGGATCCCCCATGGGCGTGGCGCCTAGGCCCACATGTGCCTTGGGGTTGAACCCGTGGCTGGCCCTTGGCTGGCCAATTTTTTGGCAATGGAAATGATAATGACTTTGTTAAGAAACAAAGTACTCCCAATATAAAATGCCAAATGCCACTTCAAGCCATCTTCTTCTTCATTTACTCTTCTTTATTTCTTCTTCTTCATTAGAATTCCTCCAATTCTATTCAACATTTATTCATCACTTAGGAATGTAATTCCCGAAGATTCATCTTCAACCGAAGGTCCTAAATCAAATAACTCTTCAATGTTCTTCATTGATCCAATCAGAGATTAAGTTGGTTCTTCTTCTAATTCACATACACTAAGAAATAGTACATGGACTTCATTAGCACCACTTCATCCACTTAGTGATTGTGGATGGATCACTTCATCTCATCATGCATTGTCAATACAATGCATGGTCTTCAAACATTGTTGTGACATTGTATCCAGTTGATACAAGTTCTTGGAACTTTAAGAATAGCTCAACAATCGTCTGATTTAATGATGCTCCATCATCATTCTTCAAGTGTTGTCACTTAGTATCACCTTGATACAAGTATTGAAACATTAAGATCAGTTCTACAATCGTCTGATATTCATAGAGAATGTTTCAACCACAACATCCTATGTCACTTAGTGAATCTCCTAAGTGTCATGCATCTTAGTACCATGGTCATTCTCCATTCATCACCATCACCATTACACCCTTTTTCATTCACATCTTGACATTCCTTGACATCCATTCATTCCATGACAACATCATGCCTCATTGACAACAAATGCAACACAGTGCATTTCAGTTTGTGAAATGGAATTTTATAACCATCACTAGTTTTAAATGTTTTAACAATTTTGGGCCCTAAAGGAATGTCATAGAAAGCATTGTGAAAAAAGTAGAAATATTATCGGCCTTAAATATAAATTGTTAATACATTAAATTATTTTTAATACTTAAAATATGTATTTTTTATTAAAATAATTATAGTGAGATGGAATTTCATAGTCATAAATTTCATTAAAGTGATATTGTACTATGTGGTATAGTTTTTTACTAAATGTAATGAAATGATTATTTGATACTGATTAGACTCGTTGGTGAATTAAATATCATAATAATGTGATGGGAAGTGATTTTTTAACTAAATTCATTAATATATATTGGTTCCTAATTATTTATAAATACCAAAGTAACTTATTTTTTGGAATCTGGTTATGTAAAACATATTTATTTTTAAAAAAATTGTAAAATCACGATTTTGAAGTTGATAATAAATACTAGGATACAATTAAATTATTATGGTTAGTGGTGGCCTTTGTCCTAAGGATAATTAAATTAAATTAATGGTTACTTGATAAAATGTTTGAAAATATACCTAATAGATAGTAATTTTAGGTTGAACTGGATGGATTCTATTTAAAATATACTCTAAGGGAATTTCCCTACGAGTTCCAAAATTCCATATGATACTCCATGGGTGGGAATTATAAGATGAGTTCTCATATTCCATGTGTTTGATAATGATTTGGAATTCTAGAATGAGTTCCAGGATTCCGTTGTAATTCTTGGAGGAATGTTTGGATTTCATATATTGAATTATGACAAGGGAATTTCTTGGATGAGAGTTGTGATTCTCTTAGAATGTTAGGATGAACTCTTAGATACCATGTGACACTATAGGTTATAAGAAATTATAGGTCAATCCATAGATTCCATAGATGTATTTGGTTTGGAAACATTCATATTGATGTACTCTAAGAGACCTCATAGTTGTTAAAATTCGGTATGTTCAATTGGGTTCACGAACCCCATGATCGATACAATATACTCAACCTTCAGAAGTCATCGTAGATATGAGTATTTGGTGGTAATTTTATGCTCTTAAGTTAGTTACTTAAATTATTTAAATTTTTTAATATATAAAAATATTTCTTGAAATTACTAAAAGACTTTGTATTTGGGTGATTCAATTGGGTATTCCCTATAGACTAATAATTACACTTTTTTTGGGATTTCATGGTAATTAGGCACCCATCCATCTTCTGTTTTATTTCAAATTGATATTTTTAAAGATAGTCTACTAGTTGATATCTGTTTTTCTCTTCATGTTAATATGGGTTATGGAAAATGGGAAAAGGATGGACTCTGTACAAGTTGTGAATTTTTTATTTGACTTAGTCTACTCTTATTTCTTTTCTACTGCTTAGGGATGAACCACCCACATGGGGGATCTGGTATGAGTGGAATGTTCATTTATTAATGCAACTAATGTTTTATTTATAATATAACACTTATCCTGGATAATATATATGTGTGTGTGTGTGTGTGTTTTCTATTTCATTTTATATCCTCTATTATTTGGTAATAGTCTCCCTACAATGCTTCCACAATCCCTTTCCTCAATTTAGTATCCTATATTTTAAAAGAGGGTGCTCCTAACATCTCCTGGGGAATCTGTTAGGTTACTCTTTATAGAGTGATCTTTTTTGGGATGTTATAAATGTAAAAAAAATTATTTAACCTTAAAGATAATCCAATTAACTCTCATATAATTCCAGAGGAGTACCATCCCACATCACTTCCATGAATTGATCCCATGTCATAGATTACATTTACTAATAAATAACAACCACATTTAGGGAAATGTCTCATGTGGAAACCCATAATCAACAAAGGATATGTTTTTAACATGGAAGAAAATCTATCAATAAGTAATCAACAGCATATACCCTTATGTATAACGCTCACAAACTAACTAAGTCTTCTATGGATTCATCTTAAAGGCCCACACCTTAAATATTATTATGACATTTTCTTTACAAATTCAAGAGATATTATGGTAATCATACCTCAACCACTAATATCCCATGGGAGATCTATGAATTTGAACCTCAAACCCAACCCATTATATGACTCATAAAAAACACCAACAAATAAAGATATACCATGTATTTAAAAGGCTATCGAAACCAATAAAAAAATAAACCAAACTAACCAATATAAGAAGTTTATAAATACATATGTTATTCCCTCTTTATTATAACCACACATATAAAAATCATGCACTATGAACTTTCCATCAAATCAAATTCCATTGTGTATATCCATACTCAAATAATGACTTAAACCAAACATTTCCCATGAACAGAAAATTACATAGATCATTACCCTTATTTAACCCCTTATAAAGAAATATTAAACAAAAAAATTCCCCACAAAGGAACCTCCATTATTACTTGTGATAAACCTATTAAATACACTGGAATGAGTCAATCCAAAGTGTATCATGATTTATTACCTGTTCAGACACATTTTTTTGTTCACTGACATGATGAAATTCCATAGGCCTTGTGAATAACTAATCAGAGAGAAATAAATACTCTACAAAAGCAATTAAAAAATATTATTACATTTACTAGAATGAACTACCTTTAGGATATTTAAAACTCAAAACCATATTTTTTAATTTAGTGTACCTAGTAGACGAATTTACAATCACATAAGCACATGAAATTCATATACACCTAGCCAATTGGTATACATTTTAGTTGCCATATGCCTCATAGTCATAAGAGTTTACCCATTAATCTTATCCATTGATTCATCCCCATTTTCTAGTGATAAAATACATTTGAAAACAAATAAATTAGGGGAAATTATAGGATTATGATTTTTTTACTATATAGATAAAGACAGACTAAAACTATTAGGGGATATAAAGCTTCTATACCAAAAAAATTCAATTATACTAGAAATATTTGGAATATAATAACAAATGATTGATTGGTTGATAATTTTCGAAAGGGAAATAGTGGGGGAATAGACCATTTATTGATTTCTGGATAAGGTAATAACCCTAAATTGTTGTTATATTTTCTATAGTTAAAATTAAAAAAATATGGTGGAGGACCACCAGGTACCTTGTGGCCATCTAGGGAAACCCATTTTTCTGGGTACTTGGTTTGGTACCTGGAATAACCCAATTCAATCATATTAACTTTGCTCTAAACACATACTCTTCAATACTCAACCGAAAAATAAGAAATTATACCAAAACACTAAAATTTACAACAGAAAATTCATAAAACATTGTTATTGTTATTTTCAAAACCTCAATCTGATCGTAAAAATTCAAAAATCCACAGGTTTTAAATCACCTAAAATTTGATTCCTCTTACTCAAATTGACATTTAATAATTTTTTTCGTTTCATAAATAGTTTAGGTGAAGATGAATGGCTATTTTATCCTTTTTGATCTTTTAGGTATCCCACTAATGTTTTTTAGTTCCATATAGACCTATATGATCATTATTTTATTAATACCATATGCATATAGAGATAATAAAATATTGTAAATATTTATTTTTTATTATAAACTATCACTATTACTTTTCCTTGGGATACATGAAATATTTTAGGAAAATACTATCTTTAAAATTAACCATCGATACAAACACACACACACATAGAGATATATATGTGTGTGTGTGTGTGTGTTCACAAAAAAATCTCAGTAATTATTTTATGATTATAATGATATTATATATATTACATAAAAAAATTATATATTTCTTGTTAAGAAGAATTATTACATAAAAAGGTTATTATGGAAGAATATTCCAAGGCAAGGAATTGTTTGACAGTACCACATTATGGAATAATCTAGTGATCTGGTAGAATTTTCCATATGTTATGTGGAGATATAGTTTTTTTTCTATGTGATTATGTGAATTTCATTAAAAAATATTATAAATGTTTTATCAAGTCACATTTTATAAAATTTCAATGGTATATATGGTTGTAGGAGAATTGGGATTGAATATATAGTAATAAATTGTCATAGTTAACCAATTTTGTGTCAAATCTTTTTTTTAAATCCACACAGGGTTAACTAAAAAAATATTTACATGCACCATCATAGTTTTTTTAAAAAATTACTTTTTAATTCATGATATAACACTATATATTTATATTTTTTAGAATATTTAACAATAATAATATTTTTAATGTGGTTTATTTATAACATTAATAATTTATTAATGTGTCATTGTCTAGACATGATCTCAAATATTGTGCCTGGGGGTCATACAGGGTGAAATAACAATGAAATATTGAGTATCCCCGTTTCATGTGTCATCCCAAAGACCATGTAATGAGCCAATGAATTTCCCCCTATTGACAAAAATAATTATCATCTTTCTTAGACCCTTAATATTTGGTTTATAGCTCATTATTGTGATTCAATTTAATATTTATTATAGTTATATATCATGTGATTTGAATTGTAATATTTTGAGTGAATTTTATAAAATAAACATAAAAAATTATTTCTGTAATCTATTTTACTATATCATTAATATTATTACTAATAATAGGTATGGGTTTTGGAATTAGATATAATTATTATTTGGGGATGAATATCTAAATATGTTTTTGTTCATTTGATGCATGTGTCTTTGTGTGTTATTGAAACTATCTTTTAAGACACATCATAGAGATAATTTTGTAACCCCCCATTAAGATCAATTTTTAAATACTTTGGGTCCTATTTTTTAATACTTCTAGCCCTAGTATGTAGGTCTACAAGACATGTGTAAAAAAATACGGGTATTTAAATCCATTCCATCACATGGTGTTGGGGGTGGGTTAGTGGCTAATTCTAATAGCCTCTTTTGTGGGTGTTCATGTTCTTTAATTAAATCTTACACAAAAATAATAGTTCAAATTAACTTTTTATTATTATTTTTATGCAGTTAATATTTCTATTCCTAATATTATTATTGATGTTGTTATTATTTTTATTTTATTTTTCATTGTTTTGATAGCTAAAAATTTCCATGTAATGGGGATTTATACTCTTTAAATCAAAATTACATCTATGTGGGGTCATGGGATAATGCACCCACCCACACCCATAGGAACCCATGCCTTTTCATGTTGAAACATTTATGTGATATTTGAATATTGGGTTTTCTAGAAGATTCATATCTAAAACTATGAGTTTGAATGAGTTTTAGACCTATTAAACATCCAAAAATAACGTTTCGGAAGAGTTTTGATCTTCGATTAAATAAAAATGGGTTTGGAAGAGTATCATATGTAAGCCAAGTGGTTATGATTTTACAAGTTAGTAGTAGTAGCAGTGTTATGTTATTATCGAAATGGTTACATTTTTAGGTTTCATGAAAAAAGGGCAATTCCCCCCTTCCCCAGTTAATTATGGTGTAAACCAACTGTTCATGTTTTGACACATGTAAAAACCATTATTTTATGTAAAAATATGTCTTGTACCTACATTCTCTTTCAAATTAATGATTCTCAAAAGGTAATACCATCTATATCTCCCCCACTATGTTCGTCGTCGTGATTGGTTATTTTGGGTGTGATTCGACATTGTAGTTGGCTAGGAATGTCCTCCCACATACATATGTGTTAATCTCCCACTTATCCCACAAATATTTATGAATTTATTTTCGGTTATAAATGAATATTTCATCATAAAATGGTGAAGTCTTCTTATTTCTACCTAGCTTTCCGGAAGCCACGCTAGAGGACATCACAAGACAATGTCTGCCAGTCTCCACTTGTGTTATCAACAAATTTACATAAATCAATAAAATTTTCAATGGTTTTTATTCAAACTATATTTTTTTAGTGATGTAAATTGAGTAATTGGTTATTTATGTTCTTAGTAATAGTTCTATAATTTTCCAATATACCTCCCACTGTCAATTTCCTTTGATTCTAATGAGATGAGAAAGGCTCGTGATCTAACAACACTTATACCACCTTTGAATAAATACTATGATTGAATATATTTTGTTATAAATAATCAATTATAATTCATTAATGTATGTTTCTAGAAATGTAGACAACACACCATTTTAGGGGAATGGATATTGGTCTTAAATTGGATGAGGAGTGGATGGTTGGGGATGAAACTGTCATCCCATGAAATGTTTGGGAAATGCTTTGGTTTTTAGGTTTGTGCTTTTGTTTTCAAGTAATTAGGTATTTATCCACGTTTTAATGTATCATGTAATATTTTTCCTCTATAATAAGGTTTATGAACTTTTTTTAATAAAAATTTTATTTTTAAAATCAAATGATTAGGTATACTTAACAATGTGCTAAGGCCATGATGGTCCTTGGCACTAGATTGATTGCCACAATCCCTAATTGACAAGGAATTGATTATGGCCATGAAACTTAAACACCTACAAGAGGTTTATGTGACATCAAATGAGATAGACAACGATAATAGTCCCTTAAATGACCCATTAGACATGTTTAGCCAACATAGATCGACCATTGGCTAAGGATGATGGGTTGGGTGAGGATACTGACCTTTCGAGACCTTCACAACTGATATAGATTGTGGGAAATATATTTTAATACTTCAAATGTTCCAAACCCCATGTTTTCCAAAATGTCATGTTATCCTAATGTTTATTTCATTGGATTATTCACCCCTAAATCATTGAGTCTTGGTTGGATACCTTAATTGGGATCAGAGAATCTTGTGAGGCTTCCGTAGTAATGTTTTGACCCAAAGGACCCTCGGGGGTGCTTGGTTAATATTCTGACCATTTGGTGTTATGTATATCTGTGGGTTGAGTTATTGTTAAGTTTCATTAACGAGTCTAACCCAATGTTTTATCCCACAGGGGAGGTGTTTTCTAGAATGACTTTGGTAATTTAGTTAGTCTTAGTTATGTATCATTTTCTTATTCTGTAATATATGTTCTTTCCTAGGACTCTTAGGAATAAGAAATTGGTCATATCAATGAAGTGATAATTTGCGATTCCTAGGAATAACCATATGATATTTGTGAGACTATGGGATGCCTATTATGATTGGGATATAGTCATTCTATATATTTAGGGAAAAAATTATACTGGATAGAATCCAATGATACAGTTGATGTAAGAGTGGATACCTAATATTGGTAAACAAGATCCAACATCAAGATATGTGATTGTTTATGTATAATAATGAATGATATTATAGGGATTCTATTAATATATTATGGCCATTGAGAATACAAAAGTTTCCTAGGATTCAAATAGTGATACCCACAGTCAATTGTGATGTCCACTGATACCTTAGATTTGAATGGAGGTATGAGGTGGAAATACAGAATATATCCTCGAGAATGTTTGATTCCTAACCCAAGGAACACTATTATATCCCATCAATTGATAGTAAGGATACCCCCATGGGATTGTGTTGACACATCATATACTATTAGGCTAAGGAACCATGAGAGATTGGTTTCCATTGATATTAATAATGGGATCCATGAAGGGTATACACATTGATTACAAAGTTCACCCAAGAATAATTCACACCATGAAGTAAAGTATTTTATAGGTTCTCCTCTTACTATGAATAAACATTCATCTTGACATCGACAATTACAAGCTACTACTATGGGTTTTAACTTGAGGGTATGAGGATGAGGGATGTCTAGTGGTGCCCTAGGATCCCCTACTCTTATGGAAGATATTAGAAAATAATTCCAAGTGAGGGGATAAATGTTCACTTGAGACTATTATCATTCTCAAAGGAACATAGGTGGTCGCTAAGGAATGTATATTCAATAGTGTTTAAGGACCTGAGAAGTAGTGATGGGTATTGGAAATGGCATGGGTAGTATGGGTATTCATATGGGACCATTGTGATACTGATGAGGTTTATAAATCATGATAGGATCAAATAAACTTTGTTATCATGATGAATTATATATTTTTGTGGATATTTATTTATTTGATAATATTCAATAGTTTTCTTATTTATTTCTTCTGAGAATGTCACTTTCACATATCAAAACATATACTTGTTTGTAGGGGACCCCATTCTTTCCCTAATACTATGTTTTTACCACATAATTCATGGAAATCTATTTCACATGGTACATGAGAATAATTTATAGGGTCTTTATAGGAATAGGTAGAGGCAAAGATCGATATTTGGTTTAACATGGTTGAGAAACATTACTCAGATGATATTTAGATATTGAAACGTGGTATGTCTTGTAGTGGAAGTATATTTGTTTTTTTATTTTCCATTAAGTTCTTATATGAAACCAAACTAGGGGTGGATCAATTATATGGTTGGAAGGAATTTTCAGGCCGTTCTATAATTAATTTGTTACCAATGATGTTTAAATGTATTTATTTTATTTTTAATTCATTGGGATGGATCATATTTTGGTATATATTATTATATTTTTCACATTTTTATAGGGTTATATCATCCTTACAATACCAAATTAGATCCCCTCTACTACTCACAAGCCTCTGTTATTCTAGGAGGCATGCCTAGGTTTATGTCGTAGTATTCTCTAGCTATCATTAAGAGTGAGAATGTACAGGTAATTAGAAAGTGGTATCATAGTATGATTTTATATTTTTGTTAATACTTTAGTATTTGGTATATAAGATATATAGGAATGAATGAAGGTTAGTGATAGATCCCAAATTAGTGTGATTCTGACACATTTTCCATGGAATCTTGGGTTACAATTTGTATAATATTGATATTCTAAACTTTTTAGGTCACAATTTCATTCTTTTTAGTAAGAAGCACATTCCATTTGAGATTTATGAAATTTTGTTGGATTTTTATCACTTGGAAATTAGAAGAATCTGGAATCCCATTAATCATATTAGGATCATTGGATTCATAATATCTCATCCTTCTTATGTGATTATTTTCATTGATGACTAAGGATTCTCGGTTTGAAGTCATTGTAACTGGTCATATGTATTTTTTATTGAATAAGTACTTGGTGGGATTCTAATATATTGAGGAGACTTGGGTGTGCGTATTTTATTCTTATGGAATTACATATAAATTATATGGTAATATGATTGAATATAATGGTTGTCTATAAGGGATGAGTAGTAACATAGACAGGGAAAGTAAATAAAATAGATGACATGGAGGTCATCCCATTGGAGGGATTATTTCAAAGTATATATTATTTAGAGTTCATCTAACAACAAATTATGTGTTTCCCCATGTATAATAGAATGGTGTTATAACTAATTGACCCTATGGTTATGGTTTTCCCTCTATATAGATCATCCAATATGATGTGAAATGTTGTGACATTTGTGTGAACAGATCATATAGAGAGCATTCTAAGGTGTATATGCACAAAGAGTGTGAGATCCCCTAGCTTTGTTATTTAAAGTGGGAGTAATAGAATAAATATTGTGTTCCATTATATCATGGAATAAAATTATATCAATATATACCTTGTGACTATGGTTCCTATACATGTATTGTAATGGATGATCCCATCGGGGATCAAATTGAGAAATTAATGTTTGAGGGATAAGTCATGAGTATGGATTCTTGGTTAAAATAAGTGACTTGGTATTCCATTGGCTTTGCCTATGATATTTTTATATTAGGAGAATTTTGATAGGATTTTTAAATTTGAAACACTATAAAAGGTATATATATAAATAGTACACATTTCCCATGAATTATGAACCTAGTTGGGATGATATAGAATCCTTGAGATATGACATTGTGTTCAGTGATTCAGATCTTTGAGATGATTGAAGAAAATATATGAGATGGGTCGACCCTATTTTGTTGGTGACTTTGTGGAAATATCATGGGTAGGTTATTTTAGTTATTATATCGACTAAAAAATGTATAGAAAAATGGATGATATAGTAATGGTGATTCCTAAAGAAAATTATGAAATTAACCAAGACTGGTAGATCACTGAATGCATTTTTATGTAATGTGAGAGCACATGTAGATGATTATAGTGTAGTATGGCATTGGGTGGTAGTTATGAATGTTGGTGGCTTGATTAGCTGTAATATTGGGAATCATTTCCAATCGATTTTCTAGAAGCGTAACATGTAGAGTTATGTGTTTTGTCTTCATGAATGGTTACAAAAAATGCATGAAACCCTTGAGTTTTGATCATTATAAGGTTTTTACACTAGTAAGTCTATTTCCAATTGATTCATTGATCATCAAGAAGCCATGTGTTAGTTGAGGTCTTGAAAGGTTTTATTTTTTTACTTAAGGGGATAATTACATGTGTCTTAGGTGAGGAATTTAAAATTTCCCTCCATAGTGAAGAAGATATTAAGAATTGATTAAAGGTGGAATGGTTGATCTTGGAATTGATTTTGAGTGGATGTAACCTGAGAAACCTATTATAATTTCTCTAGATGAGTAACACATATATTTTATTAGAACATTATAATAATGTTCCCATGGATTTTTATAAGGAAATGAATATAGTGGGGAGTGCACCACTAAAATTTTTGAGGTTATGACATTTATTATGATTGAAAATTCAATAGGTCATGAGGATGAAATCCTAGTTATTTAGGAACATGTGACAGTTTATGGTTTCATTGATTCTTTTTTATAGGTAGGGTAGTCATTTACTATCATTTTATGAAGTGATATATGGAGTGTGGGTCATGATAGTCAAGGTTTTAACCTGGTGTGGTGTTAAAAAAGGGAAATCATTTACCAGTTTTTAAAGAGGCACCACTGAGATAAAAAGTATCATTGGATAGTTGAGTTGGGGAATGGATTTTGGTGAGTAATAAATGCAACTTATATATTTAGTTCTAAATACGATATTCACAATTTGGATGATATATTTGATGAATCTATATATTGGAATCATTCATAGGATTTTTCTAATGTGATTAGTAATTAGTTCATCACATGAAGCCCTATACATGACATGGTTTAGGTGGTGAACTATTTTAACATGTGGTTATTGTGTTGAACAATTGATCCATGATAATATTTAGGGATGAAATAGTTATGTAACCTTGTTTGGGGGTGAAACCTAGTTCATGACATGGTTTATGGGTTCAATCATATTGATCACAACATCGTGGGTTTAATCATAGATTAAAACACTATAATTATGGTTTTTAAAATTAAAACACTCTATAATGTAAGGGATGTCAATTTAGGTTTTTTGATACATCATATTTGGTATTACAGTAGTATTATGAGGTTTGTTTGAGAAATTTCTAGGATATTTTGTTGTATGTGTTCCCTCTGTATAGCAAGTTGATACTCTTTTAATTTGGTATAGAATCAGATATGAGATGTATTATGAGATTCAATGGGAGTCTTCTTTGTAGTTGGGTGTATCTAGAGAAAATTTGTACCAAAATATACATTGGAACACTAGGAATAAGTATCAATCTGTAATTCTGATTGTACGAAATGTTACAAATCAGAATTATCTTTTTTTGAGTTGGGTCCTATGATAGGGAGCACCATGAAATAGATAAATATATTTATGAATCAATGGTGAAATGGGATATATGGTTTTATTAAAAAGATGTATAACTATTCTAGTGATGGTGAGAATTAGTGGATTGGGTTTTCATTAATGATGTGCCTTGTGATTGGAGTTATATATTGGTGGCCCAAGTGGTTCAGGTGGGTTGATTGAATTGTTAATGATACATATAAAAGAATATAATTTTTATAGTTGAGATATTTCATGACATAATGCTCATGTGATTTTTAAAATGTAGGAAGTATTTGACAATTTATTTGGGTGGATGATTAGTTTTGGAAATTGATACATGGAATGATTTTATGAGGATTTAAACATCCTAAAATAAGCTTATTAAATGTATTTTGAGATTTGTAGAAGGGACTTAAGGTTCAAGGGAGTATTTGAAGTGGGTATGGTGCTTGGGATTCAAAATGTCAACTATAAAAGTGGTGTAACCTCATGAACATCGTGGTCACACCATGATCTTTCAGGATATATTCTTAAGGCCCATTTGTCTAGGATGGTCACAGTATGAACCAGCTAATTAGACTATGGAACATGTAAGAAGTATTTATTTTCATTTTAATAAAGGTTTTGACCACCCTTTATCAACTAAACAGAAAAAATATGCTCATGGGATCTATCCAAATATACCCCTCCCACCATTATTTTTCATTCTTATTAGGTTTATGTACAATTTAATGGCATCAGTGAGGATGTTCTTCTACAACCTTCCATCGATGTTGTTCTCTCTCCCTTTTCCTACTACTTTTAAATTTTTTATTGAATAATTTTTCTCACTGGATAATGTTAAAACTGATAGACTTTGATGGTGTTTCAATACAGAAAAGTTATTTGAAATCATGAGATGGCATATTCCTATCACTCTTCTTTTGTCACCAAATGAATATCATATCTTGACTTTTTCTATAGGGTTTTAATTATAATTAATTATTATTAATGTTTGAAATGGATTTGTTGATTAATTATTTTCTTATGAATGGTGATGGGAGTCCACAAGGTTTCTCACATAGATAGTTGACTTCAGTCCTAGTGTGATGTGGTGGAATCCTTTTAGGATATTTCATAAACCTACCATACCAACATTAGTTTGTATGTAGCCCTTTATTTCATTCAATCAATTACATAATCATTCCATTATTTTTTCAAAGTGATTAGTCCATTGGATCATGTATGGAGTGATGAAGATTGTGGATATGATGGAATATGGGTGATGTATTCGGATTGTATGGTAATTTAGTTTCTCAATGATTTAAGTCATGTATTTTACATGTACACATTATATTTATATTGTGGATTCATATATTTTATAATGTATAATACTATGTTTGTATAATTTTTCTATTCTGGTTGATATAATTTATTATTTAATTTAAACAATGTGTATATTAGTCCCATTAATAAATAAAACACCATTGGAAGTTTTTATTCTCCAAAGGAAATCCAGAACTCTCTTTGGGATTTAAAGAATTTAAATTCATGTATAGTAATAATGTATTCTAGTTGATATGTTATGAAGATCCCACATCAGCGGTGAAGGAGAATTGATAACCCATTTATAAGTAGAAGTAGATAAATCACCCAACATGATTCATATCCAAGGAGATGTATAGGTAACCCAAAAAAATAAAACAATGTGGTACTGTGGGAGACAAAAGTAGACAATATTATCATTTATAGAGATTTGTTACCATCTGTGTTATAGATAAGAATTTTTCATTGGGAATTTTATAAATTGGTTTTCGATGTGGGTTGAAATGGTGATCCTACAAAAAAGGTAGAGGTTAACAAAGAAGAATTTGATGGGTTGGTGTAGATAACTCACCGACCATGAGTCCTTATTTGAGGGAGGAATTGATAATCCAAGAAAAAAACCCACAAGGGACTATAGAAGACAAAAGAAAAAAATATCATAGTGTCATGTGGTCTCACAAAAATTCAATGTTCTATTTAATTTTTAAATAACATATATCATTTTAAATAAAATGATATAAAAGATCCACACATAAATTAATTTTCATATGGGTATTTTTGAGTTGGTACTATAATTTATATGAATTATCATAATCATTTTTAATTGAATCGTTGGATTATATTATCGATTTAAATATGTACTTTTTTCCTTTTAAATTCACTAGTAATGTTTTCAAATTTACATAGTAAATGTTTGATTTGTAACACAAAACAATTATAAAATTAGAACATTTTTTATAGAACATGTGACACGCATCACAAAGCTTAAACAACTGATTAAATATATTATTTAGATTAAATGTCTTTGACAGCTTACGGAACACGCAACCTCGAGTAAAAAGGAACCATTATATAGTATAGAATTATAACATAGAAATTAAATTTTTTTGTATGGATAGTACTAAATTAATTAAGAAAATTTTGGGTATCTATTGATTAGAAATACAATAATAGTCATTTAAAAGGATATAATATGTTTTTTTGAAATTTCTTATTATTTCTAAAATACCATTTATTCCTGAATTGTGACAATTATTTAAAATAAATTTTTACCAACATAAAGTTTTTTATAAAATTAAAATAATTTTTGAAATAATTATATCAAAATTATATTTGGGTAATTGTTTGTGATTTTTTTGAAATGTTTCATTTTTAAGGAATAGTGAAAAAAAATAATATTAAATGAAAAGAACCTTTTCATTTCAATTATTTAAAACGTTAATTTTTTTGTTGAATTTTTTTAAAGTAAAATATGTTAAATTATATATCTATTAATATTATTTTTTTTCATTTTAATCACATTCATATTTTTTTGTGATATAAAATCTTTGCAAACTATTGACCATATTATCTTTGAAAACTCACTTTCTTATCATGGGTAGGGGATTGATTTTTTATATAAAATATCCACTAATATGAATGGAATTTTGAAAATGGATTAAATATTTTGAATAATAATAATTTATATTATATAATAAGGTCAAATTAATTTTATACCAAAATTAATAGTGAAATTAGTAAAAATTATTTATCGCAGTTAATGTGAACATGGATTTACCAGGTGGTATAACTAAAAATATAAGGATTACAATAATCTAAAATCTTGTAAAAAATATATATCCTTTAAATATTTATACTCTATAATTAAATAATCTTTATAATAATCCACTTTTTAACATTTTGGGATGTGAAAAACGTTGGAAAACCATTTTATTTTTTAAAATTACTACTTTTCCAATCAACTCACTTATAAAAGGCCACCCCTCTCCTCTCTTCTTCACGAAGTAAAAAAAACAAGTTTTGGAAAATAAATTGAAAATTAAATTCCAAAAATACATACCCTCACCCTGAAATCCTTATTTTTCGAGTAATTTCAACCTATGAGGCCTTTTTGTGCAATGCAATAGATGTTACCCTAAGAGGAGGTATCAATTTCAACAAGTATTTTTATTTTATTTCTTACCCCACCTCCTTAAATTATTATTAAACCATGATGATATAACATCGTAAGTACATTACATATAAATATATATATTTAGGTTATTGTAATTACCTAAAACCATCCCCACTTCCATCATATGGGTTATGAAATCATCATTCATGTGTATGGTAGACTACAACGTAGTGGACTGCTGTCATTCATTTTTCCCAAAACCACCTCTTCTGGATGGATATTATGATTGATATAACACACACACACATAGACACACACACACAAACACAGATATATATATATATATGATAATTATATCATTATTATAAAAAAAATCATTATATCACATAATCCTTTTACATTCCATTTTATACGGTATGTAATATCATTGCTCATGCGTACGATGTACTACCACTTCGTTAAGTTATGTCATTCTTCATTTACTAAATTTTTAATTGCAAGGTAATAAGGTTAAATTTAACTAATATAAGTCATATAAGTGGAATTATTATTATATTAATAAAATATTAATCAATATTATAACATAAAATATCATTATCATTCTTACATTGAAAGATGATAACTTCATTCGTGTATGTGTGCACTATCACCTTCGTGAAGTGATGCAACTCTCTTTTCACCACCACAACACTTGCATGATATATATTACTATATATAAATAAATAATATTTTATATATGATATTATTATCATTTTTTTAAGACAAAATATTACTTACCTTCATTTTATAATGATCCATGGAAAATGGAATCATTACTCATGTGCACGTACACTCTACCATATATTGGATTGAACCATAGTTAATTTTCCAAAATAATATTTAATGGTTGGTTATAAAAGTATATGTGACATATAAATTATATAATTATTTCATTATTTTTCCTTTTTAGATGATGTTTATATATAACATTTTCAGGAATTTTAAATTTCATTAAAATTCACAATTGAGAAAAAAAGGCAATTAAAAACCAAAATAATGAAAATAATGAATGGTTATTTAATAAAAAGTGAAAAGATGCACATATATGATATTATAAATGTTAAATTGGTTCTTCATATGTTAATATCACATTTAAAATAACTATATATGAGGTTAAATCATGTTCAACCAAATGGATGTGTTATGTAAGGGACTTCATTTAGATTTCCCTTCACTGATGTATATTGTAATGTTATACACATAATATTTTTATATAGTGTATATAATTCAACTTTGATAGGTAATATTATTATTCCAAATTAATTCATGTTATTTTTAGTTTTAGTTTTAATTATTACATCCAAGGGGATTTGATATAAGAGTTACCAAGTTGTAAATAATTACATTACTAAATTTCATTTTAATGGGTCATATTACTTCTTCTTCATATTTCATACTCTAATATTATATGTGAAATGACTTTTTATTATATTTTGTTGTATTTACACTTTTTAATGATTATTTATAGTTTACACACATAATCAATTAAATGATTAATTTTCACTTCAACATTTTTATCATTATAAGTGTTTTTTCACAATCTCAATTAATTTTTCCTAGTTTATTCTTGAATTTCTATATAAAAAAATTATTAAAAAATTTACAAATAATTATATTTAATTTTTATCTCATATAATTATTAAGGATATTTCAATATAATTATATCATATTTCATTCCTTTTCACTTAACATGATTGGGATATTATTTCAAAAAAAATAGAATTTATTTGTTTCTTCGATCTAAAATCGATTTTCTACAAAAATCTTATTTGGTACATTTTTCTAAAAAAATATTTAAATAACCTTCACACATTTTTTAAAAATAAATCAAATTATATTCTACCAAAAAGTTAAATTAGTCTTCATTTTAATATTTACAGAATGAATATATTTTATAGCCATCATGAACATCCAAATGTTTTAAACCATATTTCATAATTTTAAAAGAATATTTACCAAAAAATTATATTTTTTTATCTTTAAAAGTATCATTTTTAAAATGAAAATTATATTTTTCATAAGAATGGTTTTTATATTCATCAATGACAACAACCTGGATTCTACATATTCCATAGTATAAGATATTTGGTATTGATACCATTTTTATTCATTTAATGGATATTTTATTATTATTTTGACCATTTATTTTATTGAAATTCACTTTATGGACTCATTTTTTGATTCATTAGCTTTTCATTGAAATATTCACTTTCTTATGATCATTGGATATTCTAATTTTACAAATTATTGATATTATTTATCATGGATAAGTTTATTTATTAAACCATATATGGGTTTTAATTATAGAGTACTACATTGAATGTTATTTTTTTATCAGGGGAAATATTTATAAATCTTTTTTCTTTAATCAATATGGATATTTAATGACAAGGCTCAATGTTCTGAAATTGAATTTATTATTCAATATATAATATATTCTTTTGGACCTATACTGATGGGTCGAGCCTGAAATTCTATATCTCCTCGATGAATCAATAGTGCTCACAAGGAAAATAAGTAAGTAATAATTATACAATTTCATAAAATAAGTTCAAAATTTATTATGATATGTATATATGGTAGAGGTTTCATGATTTATGAGATCTTAGTATATAATAATTAATAATTCCCTTTATTAAGAATTCAATTATCGTTATCCATGAGATTATGAAAATATATTATCTTTGGATGAATTTCACTCAGAGTTTAATGAATAAATATAATTTTTTAATTATTTTCTTTGAAATAATTTTTTTCCTTATCTTTTCATAAATGATATTTTCACAATGATAATATACATAGATGAATTTAATTCCATGTTTATTGATTAAAGGGAATGTGTGTTTAGTTAATTACCTTTACATATTGATTATTCTTATTGATTCAAGAAATCTAATTTTTTTTCCTTATTCCTTACTAATAATTTCATTGAACCCTTATTTTGTTTCCCTTAATAGGAATTAGTGAACTGTAATTGAATAACATAAAATGTTATGTTATATGGAATATGATATTTTATAAATAATTTTTTGTAATTATTATTTCCAAATGTAATGCAAGATTCAATTATGTATCAAGTTAAGAAACACTATAAAGAAATTGAATCCTTTGGGATGAAATTACCTTTTTCAATGTAATAAAGCAAACACCTGATCCAAGATACTAGGGTCAGGGTTGCTACAATTGGTATCAGGTAATGATTAGATAAAACATGTGGGACTAAATTAATAGAAATATAGATTAGATAATGTAATCCTATGCTAAAATTTGAGGATATGTATAGAATAAAATCCTAAGTTATGATATGGAAGATATTTTTATATTATCCTATAAATACATAACATTTTAGATACTACAAGAAGATATGGTTATTATAGAGAGGTACCTAGGGTTAATGACTATGGGAGTTTAGTTAGAGAGGTTGTGTATTATTTTTTCAATTTATGTTAAGTATTTAAATTTTTTTGAGATAATATATTGTATTTTAAAATGATATGATCTAATATATTTTATTCTATTTTTAGAAATGAATCCAAAAAGAATGAATGTGAACTGCATCAATATACACATCCAAATAGTAAGAATGGTAGATTATTTGATGTGATTAATAAAATATTGTAAAGGGAACAAGTCTCAAAATCATTCCAATAATAGGGGTATATATAATCATGTTATAAAAAGATAGAGAATGAATCATATGATGTTTTTTATTTCTATAGGGTTCTGGAGAGGAGGATGATGGAACATTTAATGAAAATTTATAAGGTTAAAAAGGGAAATAATGGATTCCCCAAAAGTGATAATTGTGGAATGAAACACAATGGAACTTGCTTGAACAGAATTAGTGTTCGATATAATTGTCGAGATAAAGTCCACATTTCTCATGATTTTAATGAATATAGAAAACATTCCAAAGTTCAATGATTCAAATATAAGGATAAGAGTGACTATACAAATTAATTTCAATAGAATAAAATGAACATACCTCAGAAGAATATAATGGGCCATTAGAAAGATAATGATATTACTACAGACAAACTGGAATGAGCAATATTCATATGTTTGGATTTAAAAATTATGTAATTTAAGTATTTTATTAATTATATACATATTATAATAATTATGAATTGTATATATATTTTAGCAAAATACCTTTACATTGAAGATTTGAAACTATATGTTGAGAAATACTGATAACCAGGAAAACCAATTTAGTGGAAAGTTAAAATTCTTGTAAAACACAGAAATGAGGGAAATATAACTCTTAATATGATCTTAATGTTGAGATAATGATGTTGTCATAAATATATGATTGACATGGATAATGTAAATTGGATATTACCGACTACCTTAAAACTCATTAATAATTCGTTCAAAATGTGGTTGATGCTATAATTTATATAATTTAAACATTTTAGATATATGGAATAAATTCAAATAATCTGTTTTTTACTTAATAAATAAATAGGAATTCATGTTTTCAATTAGATATTATGGAAATACATGTTGTAACCGTGCTTCAAGAGAATACATGATGAAGGTATTCACATGTATGGTATGTGACAATTATGAGATACTTCATGTGATTTGATGGAGTACTAATAAGTTCATTTTGGAAACTCAATGACATAATTTATAAATTTTTGGATCATAATATTTTGTAAGGGTAATAATGTTAACCATTTATGAAATAGTTTTTGATGAACATCAAAAGTGGTTTTAGGATTAATGTATCACTAAACCATAATGAGATCTATGTATATTCGATAATATGTGAAAATCATTTTGTGATAATAATAACTACGGATTTAAGTGATCAATAAGCATTCTATTATTGATATTACATTCCATTTAAAGATAATTTTAGTTCACTAGAAAAAAATTAAAATTTATTTCATGGATTAAGTGATGAATTATAAATTGATCAATGTAAAACCAAAGTGTGAAATTGTGATTATGATATAGAATATTAGAATGGATGTATATTTAATTATATTATTAGTTAGTAAAATTACTATAAAATTCATGAAAACTATCTTGATTCAAAAAAATTATCGTATTAAATTCTTATCTAATGAATAGAATAGTCTTAGGAAATATAATAAAATTTAGTTTTGAGGGATTTCAATTTCTATTTATCATTCATTTATTTTGATCAATGACCTCTATATGTGTATATAATTATTTGCACTTTTATTTGATATCCATATCTTCAGTTGAAACCAATGTACTACTATATTCCTAAAAATTAATTTTTATTAAGATATACACCCTTTAAGGGCTGAGGGGGAACCCAAAATGACATCAAAGACATAAGCAAAAACTGGTCCCTAATGGTCCAAATGACCAAGTCCATAAATAATTAAAACAAAAATAGAAAATCCCCCCCCCACGAAATCAAAAAACATTCATCCTACCTTATACCTCATCATCGCTGCTCGGCGAGTTGTCCCGTGGAAAACTATATGGGACTAGTATCAATGGTAATAGTTATACCGAATCAAACATCCAATTTTGAATAATAGCGATATAGTGAAAATTCCTTTCCATAAACCTTGTTTGTAGCAACCTATTGTAGACAAATTGGTTACTGAATCCCAGGAACTGTGGATCATAGAGGCCAAAAACAAAACCACAACACTATGAAAATAATCCCAAAAGCCAAAAACAGCACACACAAATCCACAGAGCAACAAAAAATTCTACGATATTGGAACCATCACTAGATAATTCCTTGGCCCACCGAACCCCAATCAACACTTCAATAGGGGAACATTCAAAAACAGGGGTAGGCACACCTGGTGATGTCGACACCACAAGACATACAAGCCTTCTTGAATCATTGAATTATCACATACAAATATAGTAAATGGTATCAAAAGATTAAAAATATAAAACCATCACTAAAATGACAACCTATCGAACACCAGATCTCATTAGAAGAAGAACCTTCTACAAGACGTATCCATAGATATTTTTTTCCACCCTCAAAACCGCATATGAAGACTATATCCTTCCGACCCACCCCAACCCAACTGAGAATGTGGAGCCATCCCGAGACTACTATTTCTTGAACTTGATCACTTGACCTTCACCATGCCTCCATAAGAATCTATAGCCATCTCGATGGATGGTGAATGAAAAGAGCATAGAAAACAATGAGATTCATCGAGATGGTCGATCCCACAAAGCACGACACCACCATTGGAAGAGTTCACACTCATTGATAGAATACTTTTCAAAATTGATGGGCATGGTGAAAGGTTATTACAAAGTATTCTGCGATGACGATGAGATTTTTGAATAGATAATTTCCATAGGTTCTCTTCAAAGGGAGGAGTGTCCTGAAGAAAATTTTGATGATCCGTAAAATCTACAAAGAGATGACATAGAATCTTGATCAACTGAGCCTATAAATATGAGGCTACATATCTTCATTTAAATAGAAGTTCTTTTGTAAAATCCATATATTCTTTGAGTTTATGAAGAGATTTTTGAATGGTTCTTTCTATGTGATATGGTGCATCACTAAGAGAATTGTAGTCTTAACTAATTCCCATGCTTTTGAAAAAGGGTACTTCGCGGTGAAGATGTATTCTTCATTGACCCAATAAAATTTGTAAATATTGTTCCATTAAAGATACAATTCATCATTAAGACAGATTGTTCCGCGAAGGTAGGGTTGGTTTGTGAATGAGTGTGTTTCAAAAAAAATTTCAAGATGATAACTTTTTTAAAATAAGGTCTATGTGAAAAAGGATTTCAAAGAGAATCAACTCATGTAAATCTTGTAAGAATAGTCTTGTGCTATGTCAGAGATAAAGACTTTAATTCCAAATCATTGAAGTGAACTTCAAGTTGATAAATTTAGCTAGAATCATCTAAGAGCTGTGAGCTAGTGGTAATCGATAGATGTGATCTGAGGGACATATTGGGAGATCCCCAAATTTTTGTAAAGGTAGTGAGCCTCACATAGAGTAACTGTGACTGAACCATTGTATTCTGAAGTGAGTAGAGTTTCGTGGATTTTGGTATGGCTGACACATTTTCGGCGTATGCTCCTTAGATTTATCCCTTAGTGGTGAACTAAGAAAATATGTTGAGTTGTATCTATGTATGTGATTTTTTTATTTATATTCTTATCTTTCATACTAGTTTAACGAGTTCCTACCAACATGGGGACAAGATCCTTGTTTTAAAAAGAATATTTGACACCTTGTTTCACCCCTCCCCCCCTAGGGTGTCCCAGGGTTCTACATCATGGAATCATATTTATGTGTTATTCCAAATAAACAATATATTTATCATTACCTATAATTAATATAATATTTTATTAACCCTTTAATGATATGGTTTTTCAATAATAATATTTCCAAATCACACATCATTGATTACCAATATAAAGATTAAATTACGAGGACATAATTTATTTAATATGGGGAGAATTCAACAGAACACAATTCTAATAGAGTATGGTTTTTTCAATAGAATATGTGACAAAAAACATTGGCCTTAAAAACCCCACAAAATTTATTTCCATAAATTTAATCTTTTGAATAACTTGTTTAATACCAAACCCTTTCTCGAAATGAACAATATTATATAATATTTTTATAACCAATATATTAATTTTTTTCCATTAATAAAAAGTAAATTATGAATACTATTGTTATTAATTAATTATAAATAAAATAAGAATCATTTAAAATGAATATAAATGTTTTCTGAAAACTCTATTTTTTAAAATTATAGTTTAGTCATGCTAAGCACAAATAAATTAAAATTAAACTTTACCACATTTATAAATTTTATATGAAATTATGAAAATTATTTTTTAAAATGTAATATAAAAAATATCATAGAGTGGATTTTATGGGTTTGTCTAAAATGTTACATTTTTCAATAAATAGTGAAAAATACAAAATTATAATGGAAAACTGCCTATTCGTTTAATTTCTGAAAAATAAATTACATTTTGATTTTTTCAAATTAATTTTTTTTTCGATTATATACCTATTAATAAAAATTATTTCATTTCAATAATTGTCATTAATAATATTGATATAAAAACATTGTAAGCTTTTGAATATATTCTCTTGGAAAACCCTATTTCTTATCGAATTAGTGGGATTAATTTTAAATTAAATATTTCAACTTTTTTGAATTGAAATTTCACATATGGATTTAATATTTAGAATATTCATAATTTATATTATCTAATAATATAAAATTACCATTTCCAACAAAATTAACAATAAAATAGAAAAAACTATTCACTGTGGTAATGGTAAAAATAGATTTTTCAAGGGTTAAAATAAGACAATAAGAATTAAAATGACCTAAAAACTATTATATTATATTTTTTATGGGAATTATATTATCCTATATATAATAAGTCATGATAATAATTTATTTTAGACCCTTTCTCAATTAAATAACGTTATTACACCTTTTTTTCATTCCAGAATGACAAGTGTACAACTCACCTCACTTATAAAAGGCCACCAACTCCTCTCCCTTATTCACACATTCAAACCCTTTTAGTTCAGAAATTATATTACCAAATAAAATACCAAATTCCATATATTCATCATAAAATCCTTATTTGTGTCCAAAAATAAAACATATGAAGGATTTTGGTGAAAATCAAATGAGGTTACCCGAAAAATAGGTAACATTATTCCACGTGGATTTTTATTTTATTTCCTCATCCACCACCATCAGTTCTTTTTAAATCTTGTTAATATAATAAATTGAATATATTATATATAATTATAATTCATAATGTTTCATTCATGAACAAAACCCATTCCATCTTCTATCATATGGAATATGAAATCATTATTCGTGAGTATGGTTGACTACCGCCTCACGAACTGATCTCATTGTTCTTCATTAACACCTCTCATATTTAGGTATAATGATGAATATAAATTATATATATATGTATATGATATTTAAAAAATAATTATACCTCTTTAATAATTATATCATACAAAAGGTTTTTACATACCATTCTGTAGGGGCTAAGATTATATCGCTAGGGTGTGTGAAAGACTATTGCCTCGCAAAGCGATGAGATTTGTATTTCACTGTCTTTTTACATGGAAGTTTATAAGGATAAAGTTAAAAAAAATATGTGATATAAATGAAATAATTATTATATTCATGTCATATTTATCGTTCTGATAATATTACATATCATTTCCTCCCTTACACTAAAATATTTTTACATCGGTCGTGTACTTGTAGATCACCACCATCACAAAGGAATGTGAATCTATTTTCATCACTTGACCCCATGGATATAAGAGAGAGAGAGATATATATATATATAAAGAAATTAAATTTTTTATAAAAACTTATGATCAGTATGTAAAGATAAAATATTTCTTACAATCTTTCTACAGATACCAATGAAAATTGGAACTGTCACTCATGTGTACATACCACCTACCCTCCCAATGATTATAAAATAGTTTAATTTTAATAAAATTCATCCATTATTGGGTTTTAAAGTATAAATTGTGTATAAATATGATAATTATTTCAGTATTTTTATAATAGAGATGATGGAACTATATAATATGTATAAGAATTAGAGCACTCATGACAACAAATGAATGGAAAAAATATGGAATTTAACGACCCAAACAATGAAAATAATGAACGATTATTAATGAAAGGATAATAATAGGTTTGTATATGATATTATAAATCTTAATATGGTCAAATTATATGTTAATATAATGTTTAATACCACAATACATGAATTTAATGCATGTTCATGAAAAAAAATATCATGAGGTAAGGGACATTGTCTGAATTTTAATTCAGTGAAGAATATTGTAATATTATGAAGCTAATTTGTTTATATGGTATATAAGATCAATTTCTGATGATTATAAGGTTCCTAAAGATTGATTTTAGGAAGATTCATTTTTTAAAATAATTCAAATCAGGATTATAATTTCCGTTTCATTCTCGAATACCATGTCGGTTGGAAAGGATTTCAGTGGTCTGGGCAGATCAACATTAATATCAAAGAAATATGCCCACATCCAATCAGGGTGGTTTCCAATGGGTCTTGCTCAACGAACCAGAAACACCAAATGCTTCCCTTATTTCTAATTTTTCATTAACAAGCATTATAAATGAATGTCTTCATTTAGAAAATGGATCCAATGAGGGTTAGGAAAACATGATGGTTGAGAGGATGATATGTCGGTCTCATGACACCATTTTAGAGTGAATTATTACATAATTCTGGACACTCATAATTATTTAAGACATGTTCCTGAATTATTTATTAAGTTTCAATTATTAATTGGGTTTCCCTTGTGTATAAATCAAATATTATCATGTATGAACATTAGAATCGTCTATTTGTATCTGAGATTCTTTATCAATGGACACATTTGTATATATTCAATGATCTCCATCTATAATATCCATTTTTATTCAGGTTAGAGGTTATTTGGTCATTTATTATTATGATGGTGGTTTTAATACAAATAATGGGAAACTATATAATTAATTGTCATCCATGGATACAAGATTTTTTAGGATGTTGGGACTGGGTACATGATATGGGATTCCTTTTTATCTTCATGAATTGAATAAGAAACAATGTAAATCAATTATAATTAATTTGAAACATCAACATAATAAGGTTATGTGATGTGGAAAAAACCAAATAATTTAACATCATGCATCTATGAAATCATGGTGAAAGGTTCCTAGTTAAAATTTGTCATGGGACTTATTCCAAAATGACCTAAGAATCCTATAGGTAATTTTTCCTCCAAAGCTAGATTTGACCTAAAGGGTATGTGAACCCAAGAAAATTGGGGTGAATTTGGTGTATTAGTCTTTAACTTCATAAATTATTCCTACATGTCCCATTGGGTTATGAATCATAGCCCCATGTTTTTTTCTTTGGACCATGCCTATAGAGGTCATTTGAAGGTTTTCTCATAGGGGATTTAGCAATTTGAGATGGATTCATGGTATTTAAGTACCATGTATATGAATTTTGTATGTCTTTTTCTCGAAGTTGACATAGACCATTTATATTATTATAACATGTTTTGGGATTATATCTAAAAAGGGAACATGGGATGAATATATGTTTTTGATGACTCACACCTACAGAGCCCCTATGATGGAAAAAGATAAAATTATTGAGAAATGTAATATCTATTGATACATCCAACTGAGAGTGCATATTTCATGATATTTACTAAGATCTAAACCCATGTGTCTCATTATTGGATTATGAATCTATTGGAATTAGAGGATATAAAGAATCACAAAATATCTTTCATCCTATGATTGATGATGCTAGAGTAGTGGGAGAGATAAAGGGACATGATGTTCCCATATCCTCTCTTATTTTCCGAACCCCATGGGATTTATGGAAGGAGGGGTGTGTACTCTTTTAAAAAATACAAGGGGATTCCACCAATAGGGATGAAATATTCTAAATTTTATAGTATAAAGTTTTATAAGGAACAAACATTAATTAAAGGGAAAAAAGTGTTCTCCTCCTCATTATCTAAAACTAGAGGTCCCTCATCCTTGAGACAATAGGAGGATCACATGCCCTAGAATTCATGTCTGAAACATGGAGGTCCCTGGTCTTAGAGATGATATGGGGAAGATAAATCCTTATAAATCATTCTTGATACCATAAGGTCCCTAAAACTACTCCCAAGGTTGGGGTCCTCGTTACCAAGTGAATTCATAGTAGTAAATCATTGAGGACCTACCCATCAGTTAGGAAAAGTGTGTGACCCCTCTCACCCAATGAATTCACTACAGAATGGGAGAAACATTAATGTGTCCATATTCATGGTTATAGGTTTTAATGGATTTTGTGGAGGATTTTATTTGGTATCCTTAAAATGGGAGTCCAATGGAAGTTGGTCTCCTACCTTTGGGGGAATGAAGAAAGGGCTCTAAGGATTCACACATGGGAAAGGTCTAGATGAGTTGGAGAAGTCTTTAATTTGGGAGGATTGGGCGAAAATGTTATTTTTTATATAGGTAAAATTTTGGTGGGATAATGATGGACCATGTAGGTGAATAATGTTCAAGATGAATAGGTCTCAGACATGCATGACTGAGGTGAGAGGATGAGATCTCTAAGTGATGGATAATCGGGTCAATAACACTTGGGATTGGACATTCCATACGATACAAGGGTTTCCTAGGGTGACTATTTATGACTGACATTTAAGACACATGATTGAGTGGGCTACATCACCGTACTGTGCTTGATCTAGTGTATGTGATCATGAATGTGTTCATGTGTTTAAAACACTAAGGAAAATTTAATCCCATTAACCCAACTATGTAACTATTTTTTCAAGGAATGAAAGTCTACCTAAAAGGATCTACAGGCATGGAAAAAGGAGTAGGGTGAGCGGTGCATCACGTTGTATTTGGGTTTTATAGTTTGGTTAAATGTGGATTCTCGGGTTCCTATTTATAGGAAATTTTGAGACACCTATTAAAATATGTTGTCTACACAAGTCCATCGGGTAGGTTCACAACATAGATGGGCCGCACAAATGGACTACATAGTTCGGTCGTGTGTAGGTTTACCTAATGAAAATCCCATAGGAACACCTTTAGTTAGTGTACATGGTGGACCTGACTTGAAGATTAGTCCTACCTAGTGATGATGGTTGGTAAGTATGACCTGTGCAGTGATACCATTTGAGCCTTGCATAGTCCTCCTGGGAAATATTTGAGACAGATGATCTTCCTTAATTATTATTTTTATTTAAGAATTCCCTTGGGGAAATTATCAAACATTTTTAGAAAAAATATATTTTCAACCCCCCCCCCATAGATCTGATATAATGAATAGTGTCCCATAATAAGGTCTACGAAATTAAAGATATAGATTGATCATTAATTTTTTGGCCTCTGCTGGATTTTTCACCTACATGTTGAGTCCTGAAAAACATAATGGATTGATTTCACGGCAATGGGGAGGTGAAAGGGTGATCTATGTCATTGGATCACACTGGTCGACCATAGAGGTGGGTCACATAGGTTGACCGTGTGTCTATTTTGCAGAACCTCGCCACAAAAGGGTCCTTACATCTATAAATAGAATCTATCCAAATTGGATCATCTATATTGTTTATCTATAATGATGTCACTATAACATTGATATTTTCAAGATACTCTATTCATTGAGGCTTGACTTTTGAAAAACTGATACTCTCTTACCTTAGTGATGTAAACACATGTGTCATTCCACTTCTCTGAGTGACCTATATGAGGCCACATGGGAGAGTGACCAGCTCGAGGCAACTTGGGTGAGTGTAATAATTAAGTCCACACCTTTTGAAACTATTATTAACTTATAGTTTTCTTTATAAAAACAGGATTTATCTCTAATGAAATATCATTACACTCATAAAGTTTCCCAATGGATTCCTAGAAGATTAATGTTTCTGATTAATAAGCTGGTAATCATATCAAGGAGATGGATGATGTTTTTGGAGAAAATTAATATAATATGTCTAGAACTACTCTACCATACTCAGTTATTCACATGAAGAAGCATCGTCGGGAATATGTTGAGGGTTATTATATACCACTCTGTTGATGAAAACAAATAAAGGATGTTTTTATCCCAAAGCTTAAGAATTATGTTCCTCTTTCCTAGTTACAATAATAAAATAATCTTACCAATGTAAAGATCTCATCCTAGGAAGTGTAGATCAACATGATAAAATCATTAATCTCCATTTTCATACATCGTAGCATCTATACCCCAAAATTGAATCCACATACAACCAATTTAAATACATACTTCTATTCATATATCATTGGTGATTCCAAGACAGACCTATCAAAAGTCTATAGGGGCACTTGGACTTCCATATATGGTTGGATTTTAGACCCATGTGGATGTTGGTGTAATGGTTATTCTTGAAATGTACTGATTTATCAACTCTGTTAAAGGAGGTTTGTGTTTACGAGGCTATTTTGGTGTCCCAGACATATGTGTACAAGAATTCAGATATTATTCTCGTGATTCAAAGATAATGGATCCCATAAACCAAATTCTTACATCTAATTTATTGAGAAGTTGGAATTAGACTATGTGATGTCAATAATATCTTATAAGATCCAATATTTTGATATATGTATGATTTTTTTATCCCATCTATATCCTCTTGGAATAATTTAAAAAGGATTCTTATTTTAGGCCATGAGTTTTTGAAGATAACAGGTGATATCAAGATTGAATTCCCACATCAATGGTGATATATCAATTTTGAGGCATGTATGAACTAAATCTTGGAGACCAAGGGGGAGGTAACAATATGAAAATTTTCCATATCTTGTCCTATAATTGGGGAAAATAATTCTAGGTAGATTCTAGTCCACACTGGAATAAGGTGTCTACACCTGATGGGGGTACACAATCAAGTCTGGTATACCCAACAAGAAACGTCTTTCAAGATTCTTAGAAACGTGAATATGTATTTATATGCTTCATGTTCAAGAACACAATTGCGGTCTGATGATGAGAACATGTTTCCTAGAATAGAATTTATCACAGGGGAAGCATATAGGATAAGAATCCCCTATCGTAGAAAATATCCATTAGTGCCTGATACATATGCAAATAGGGAGGGATCTATTAATAATTAATGGTTCATTACCAGAATTGTGTGGATGTATTGTGGAAAATTTTCTCTTATAAAATCTGTTGAGAAGAATCAATGTTCCTCAAGCATAGTTTTGATCATTTTTGGGCAGTTTCTAGTATCAATACCTTGTCCCTAAAACATAGTAGAAGCTTAATGAAGATAAATATTTTCATGAATTCTACAAAGTTCCATATGGGGATCAAAACACTAGGAAATTTTTCTAATTGTATCAAATCTAGAGATAAACTATGGTAATATATGATTTCCCTCAAGTATAGTGTTCTATTGGCCGAAATCATTTGCAAGTCTATATAGGTTCCCTATGATAAATATAAATTTTCATGTTAATTCAAGTGTCTAATGGAAATAAAAATTCCCCACCTATTCATTTTTGGTTAGAGAGGATCCCAATAGAGTCCCAACAACTCTAAATTTTCAAAGCTATAGAGGTGACTTGTGTAGTGATTAAATTTAACCCATCAGCCAAACAAATTGACCACATGGTATGATAAAGCTTGGATTTTATTATATACCCATGTGGAATTTCCATTGACTGTCCCCTGATTTGGAGCTGTAATGACTACTGGATAGGGGGAAGATGGTGGAATGGATCCACTAATTCAAGGGAGTGAGATTTATGAAGCCCTGATCTATCCCAAATTACCTCATTCATGTTTTAGTCTTCCAGTTTGGGTAAAAAAATAAAACTCCAGTTGTGGCTGATCCTATATTGTCCAACATTCATCTCTAAGGGGAATCTAGAGTTCCAAATTCCTATTATTCAACCATGATGGAGAGAGCTAGGAATCAAATTAAGTGAATTAGTATTAAGTCAAATACCTTGATGTATGGAACAATCTTGAACATCATGTGACTTGAGATAGTTTAGAAATGGAAGGGATGAAATTTAGTTTCCAAGGACCGATGGACACTTCTTTTTGTGGGATTATGATTCCACAGATTGGGAATTTTCAAGCCCCAACAAACATAAAATTCAATGTGAAAACTATCTAAGATAGAATACATATCTAGGTGATGGATATTCTTATTTACTCCACTAAAAATCATATCCCTAGTATGACACCTGTGGAGTAAAAGGTGAAATAGGTGGTCCCTGAAGGGGGAGATGACTAGTCTCTGGATGAATGGGATGAATTCATTGATCTTCAGGATATAATTTTTCCCTACAATATTTTCAATAAATTGTACTATTATTTTTTTCATTTTGAATATCATTTTCTTACTAAATAATGGGTAAACCTTATTTATAGTGGGTAGGGGAAAATATGCCAAGGACTGGTCATCGAGATGTGGTCTAACAGGATCCCATGTGGGGTGGTGGTAAGAAATAAAATTCTGACTTGAGAGAGATATCATAGGCAAATAGTATAATAAAGGAGTAGATAGAATTAGATTATTCTTGACTACCACCTTTATTGCCTTTATTTTGTGACCAAAATCCTTTCTTTCCTCCATCAAAAGTGAAACATTTATAGAGGGTTAAGTGCTTAGCCCCATGCATCATTTGTCAGGTTTTGTTTTCTCGATGCCATTTATTATTGATTTATCGAGAATAAATTCTTAATATTTCATATGGCGTATAGGATCCACACGACTCTCTCATATCAAGGGGCATTGGGATGACCAATAGAGAACTAAGGAGGAAATTAATGATGATGCACAAATTCTGAATTAAAAGTCCCTTCCCACGATAAGAGTTCCATCAAGGAATGACTCAAAATCTTTTCTTAACAATACAGAGAGGGAGGATGATCTTGGTAATGGAAAATTCCCACCATATGATGTCATTTACCAATCAATATGATTTTTCCTCGTAAAATTTGAGATATACCGCCTACATAGTAGGACCTAAAATTATCAAAACAAGTACTGTCACTGATCTAGAAGGGTCTGACAAGGATCTCAGACCATCCAATAAATATGTTTTAGTTGATATTGATCATAAAATGATTTAATGGTTTATTCCCATTAATTATCATTTGTTATAGTGATGGAAGTTTTAATTTGATTGTTGAAACCAGTGTTTTATATACCCTTACTGGTGAGGATGACATGAGACATAATGTAATATAAGTAGAAATTGTGGACACATTTAATCTAGATATTGACATTTTTTACTACATAGTGGAACTTGGGGACTTCAATAAGGACATGGATGGACATGTGTTTCCCTTTTAGTATTTTCTTTTAAGGAGGTCCCTACATCCAATGAATTAAGGAAATATTCATTATTGTTGTAGATATGTTTGTATTACAATTTATGATAGCAATTCATGATCAGGGTGTTCAGGTCTATTCTACTCCTAATAATAGGGGAGTGACATTCTATAACCTTGGAGTTTCATTTTCTTAAAATCCATTCATCGTGGCATCTAAGAAAACTCATGGGAGTTTTTCTTAGCCAGAAAACTTATTTCGATGTATTGAATTCATGGGTGTTAGGGATTAATCTAACCAGGTGATTGAAAATTCAACAGGTGAGTTCCATCAACTGAATTTATATTCATTTTTTCATTCTCCTATATATCGTTGAATTCAAACAACTAATTTAATTCATCTATCTTAAAATTACATTTATAGAAGGGGTACCCAATTTAGAGGCCTCCACACCAAATCAATAATTTTCACAATGAGAAGATGAAATCTCTTCTTGAATGAAAAAAATGTAAATTCCATAAGTGAACTAATTTTGGAGTACACCTATCCCTATGTTACTAGATCAATGATGATCTAGTAATCTCTGGAAACATTTTGGTAACAACATTTGTTTTTATAGAAGGACATCTAGAAGATAGTCTCATGAACTCATATGGCATATTTACCACTAATAATCCCCTAAATCTAGAAATTTTTTACAAAATGGTGTGTGGTGGATTTGAACACAAAACGGACCATGCCACTATAAAGGAGAACATTTTATATTGGGATAAATAGAATGAGTCACAATATAGACATATCGAAGCCAAAATTCTCATCAACACTGACAATCTCTGAGCTTCACTATCCTAAGAATTACTAAATCATGCAATGCAATTTATGGAGGTCAGAAAATGGTTTTAAAGTAATGTCTCAAATATTATGTATCCAACAAGAGATGTATTCCACCCATGGGGACATCATACAACTTCATCATGGGTTGGAGGGGATCCAAGATGAGGGGAAACGTTCATTACGGCCAGAGTGGAGAATCTATACCTTATCGAGGCTTTTGTTCTAATTATTCTATCTGAGATTCGATATACAATAGGTGGGGTTATGGGAGATTGTCCAACAATTTAATAGTTATGTTGATTTCATTTTGGATAATATTACATAGAGACTTTGATATATGAAATTTCATATGATTTTCCACCATAAATAAAAATGATTTTTTTCCAAATCATTTATATATTCATTCCAATTTTCCTTTATAATTATAACATAAAACTGAATCTTATTTGTATATAAAAACATAATCAGATCAATTATTCTCAATATGAATAATAGGAATGGTTAGGTGCTATAAGTTTTTTCTATTTCTTTGAACATAGTGATCTTTGTTCGACTGTAGCTAGAGTTATATGATAAACCTCATGAATTTGGCATCTTTTATGTCATTTACCAAATATCTTTCAAATTCAAAATCATGGAGAAGTCTTAATATGAGAGACTTGGAATTTTATTCATATTTCTTTTATGGTTTTCATTTGACCATGTCTTCAGAATTTTTATTTTAATAAAAAAAAATTTCCTAAACCATTTTGATTTCTAGTCTAGTGATATGAGACTAAAATTCATCCCAAGGATCCATTTTTTGGGGTTTTATATTTTCTAGTACTATGTATAATTTTTTGGGATTTTAATATTATTGCAGACTAGGATAATGTGACTGGTGTTTTGTTTCAAACATATTTGGACATAAGTTATGGAATAAAGACCCAAATATTGATTATTGGATGAAAATGTTATGACAATATTTATATTCCAAAAAGGGTAATGTTGAGTCACAATTTGGGTATTTACATATCTAGAACAAAATAAGAGACAATTATGAAGTGAGTGAATGTATAACATATTTGAAAAGTTGTTTCCAGCATGTAGTTGTTGGGTCATATGGAGGTAGAAGAGGTCTCTCTCAAGGATCATTGTGCCTCTGATTAAAATTAAAATTTTGGTGTGAATCCTATTCAAAGACCATTGGAGTATATCAATGTGCAGAATTTTTTTTAATAATATTTATGGAAAGCACTTTTGGTGGGTGGCTTATAAAAATACATTTGGGGTATATTACTATATAGTTAGACAAAGGTGTTTATAGGACTCTCAATTTCTATTGTCAATGGTTATATATGTTTCCATGATTCAGATTTCTCAAGATCGTGAAGGGTTTTTGCTGAATTGATGGTGTTTGGGAATGAATGGAGCATCTATTTTGGAACTATCCCTGAATGGGAAACCGTTCATACAAGAATTTGGTTTTTCTAAAAGAGGGTTCATTTGGTTGGGTGACCAACATTATGAGGATAGTGTCCTCCATGAAAATGGTTGATGCATAAGGTTGTTTAATATAGTTGGGAAAGGACATAGACCATTTGGTTTAACATCTTATGACATGGATGTTGGGCGCTATGTTTTACAGCCCTTATGATTTGAATGAATGACTGGTGATTTTCCATTTCACATTAATATTTCCAATAATGTTTCATAAATTCACACATGAAGGCGGAGGTTGGATTCAATAATATGGGGGATTTCAGATCTAAATATTGATATGGGAAAATTATACAAGGAATGATAATAGAACTTATTAAAAAAACGAATCCCAAAATAATGATGTTGTGGGATAAAGATATTAAGGATGTCTCTCATAGGGATGAATGTTCCTTTGGTTAATAGTCCCTTTGTGTGGGTGAGTTGTGAAAATCCAACCTACACATATTAATATATAATCAAATAGAAATATCTTACGGATTAAAGACACTTTTGGTCATAGAATTATGCAAATATAACAGGGGTATATTACTACATAGTTGGACAAAGCTGGTCCCATGAATCTATATTCTAGTATCGATGGACGAAGAAATCTTGTTGGTATTTTTTCCCCATACACAGAGTTTAGTTTGTGGGAGGGATGTGTCTTAATATGTAAGAATAATCTCATGTCAAAATTATGAAATAATAGGGGGAAACGATTACCAATAACGGTCTGACCTATATATAGGACATGTAGTTTTTTAATGTTGTTGGGACCTAGAAAGATGATCTTGGTTTCACTACAAATCTCATCAATGTGATACACAAACCACACATAGTTCATGAAAATATTTCCCATAATGATCAAATTATAGTGTAGTGAAATGGATTGTTTTTTTAATATAGACTCATGAGTAGCACAAGGACCTATATTATACACTCCTATGTATATATTCCTTTCACCAAGGGGAGTTCATAAATTTCCCATAATATACCATGACTAGGATGTTAAAATCAGTAGTAACTACAGATGTTATCAAAGTGATAATCAATTCACACACAGTTCTTGAGAATTACATCATGTAAGAGATGTCAACTAGTTATTTTAGCATCATGTGATATGGATGTTTGGTATTTTTTTAAGTCCACATGTCTAGGACCATGATAAGACCAAAATGAACTGATCAGAATTAAATAATTGGGGGAATCATTTTCCAAAACTTATAAGACCATGAAATCTATGAATGATGTCAGAAACATGGAGTGGAAAACGTTTATTTCACCACACAAAGGTTATTAATAGGAACCATGGAGGAGTGATTATCTTTTGGTTGATAGACTAAGATATGGGATCTATACAGCACTACATATCTCATTAGAATCTGAATTATATAATATATGGTTATGGAAAACTGTACAATTTAGTGACATGTGGTAGGGACATCATCCAAATAGTTTTAACATAATGTTATAGGGATGAAAGTTTCACAATGTGGAAAAATTAATATTGATTCTAGATCCAAGACCAGTGATAGGGGTGTCATTGCGTATCCTATAAGGGAAATAATCAAGCGACATGTAGTTTTTCAATTTTAACACCCAATAAAATTATATTTAAAATGGTTGTTATTTTCATGAGGTAAGGATAAAGGTCACTCAACATGGAAAAAATGAATGAATCCATATGGATGATGCCTATGACTTTAGAAAATCATATCATTAGGGGCATCCCTTATTTGTGATAAAATGATTCCTGATCTAGTTTCCTAGGCCATCTGATTCTTATTACACAGGGAATGACTAAAGTTTAACATCATACATTGAAGATATTTTCATACAGTTTAGTTTTGTATTCTTCTTATTGGAATGGTCTCCTATAGTTTTAGGTCATATGTCTTGGACCCTAGTTCATGAAAATGATGAGCGATATACATATTATCTAACCAAGGATGTTTCTTCACACCAAGTACAAGGGGAAGGAAATTGTAATTATGATCCTTTTTTCAGATAACAACGAGTAATATGGAACAAACCCAAGGAATGACAACTAACCATGATCAAAAAGTTATTTTGAACATGATTTTTTTGGTATTAATGGGATAAAAGAGGTATCTACTGTTGAATAATGTGCATTCGGTTGATAAGATGTTTATTACGGTGACTTATTCAAAACCAAATATGAGAATATTAATGCATTGTAAAACAATGGAAACCTCTAGATGATATGTAGTTTTTATTGGTGGATTATAAAAATAAAAACATTGGATTATTAATTCATATTCAAACAACATATTCATTAGGAATCTTCCATTCATTCACCGAAAACCAGATAAAGATTAGGGAGATCCAAAATTTCATAGGACAAGGAGTATAATGTGTGGACGTAATTTTTCCATGTAAAAAAGGAAACACATGGAACGACATTGTCCATGGAGTGTGAAACCTTATACATAAATGTTTGATATGCAAGAGATGTATTTTTTTTCATGAGGGTTTGTTGAATGAGGGAACCTAAATTGAGGTCTATAACATAGATCTCTATTTTTTTAGAGGATAGGGGGTTTTAAATTCATGGTTGGGACTGGGACATAGAGTATATGATGAAATAATTATACCATTTGAGGATAGGATCAACCCAATCATTGTTATTGTATAAAGGATTCACTATGCATGTCTACCACATATATAGGGTGGCATCATTTTTTTGTTGCAACTTGACCTAGGATTTGAGATCCAGTTTCCAATAAATATTATGTGATTATATGTATCAATCCCAATGTAGTTCTTGAATGGATTTGTGGTACATGACCAACACCAAGGATCATGACCCACATCAGAATGATTCTGAATGTTTATCAGTTTTAAATCTTCAATTTGTATTTTTTCGTAAAATTTAACATATTCTGACTAGGAATTTAGGCCATGAAATTTAGAGTCTTACATCTATTTATATGGTGTCAGGTAATTTGGGTTATAGGAGTAAGGCCTTTTATTGTTCCTTTTAAGGCCATTAATATAAGACCATGATGCTATGTAATTAAACAGTTTCTATCAAATATGGGTAAACCATGAAGTTTAATGTCATATGTCATGGATGAAGGTATTAAGAAATTTACCATCCCACAATGTGGATGAGTTGGGTGTCTTTTTGAAATGAAACATTTCTTGAGAAACCGCACATTGGTAGGGGCCATAATAAGCTCTCCACTAATCAATATCATGTAAAAATTTCTATTTTAGTGGAGCTTGGGTATGGAATATGGTACCTCTAATTTTGGGTAAATATTTGGATGTTTTTGACCCGGTACCATTAGGGTCCTAAGGGAAAGTACCTATTACCCTTGGAGGAATGAGTAGAGGATCACATTATTGTTAAAATCCTAAACTATAATGTTTTTAGGCACCTCCATGTGATGAATGTAATGTAGTCTCTTCTCATAAATTATCTCATATTCAACCAATCTTTGTTAGGATTGGTCATCTATAGATAGTTCATTCTAGATAAAAATATGAAGACAGGGTACATGGAATTCAATGGGATTGACCACTACTGTCTTGTATGTAAGTTAATATAGGGTTTCATACATTGATATGTGGGTGGTAGTTAGGTAGTCCTACAAGGTATGCAATTGATTCTCGGGATAAGACATTTTATTTTAATATTCAATTTTCTAGAGTATATTAGATTGGTTATTTTTAAAGGCTTGTATATTTCTATTAGCCTCTATTTGATTGAGGGACAAATCATTGGACTTGATATTATACACCCAATATAGATTTCCAAACTCATTAGAACACAAATTTTTTCAGTTTTTCATTATTATTGTATAAAGAATAGAAAATATAGTAATAATTTTGTATATTATTAAATTTTCTAGGATTTAGGACATAAATTATTTGAGGGGTATTGTTTTATCCCATTTGGAGAAGAAGCCTGTAGAAATTAAGATGTATTTTTACATCATGGATGTAGTCAGAGAATATGGGAATATAAAATCAATTCCACATAAGTAAAATGTCCTGGAGTATTTTCCTATCTGTAGAAAATCTGGTGGTTAAAGTATTAATGTGGTCAGAATATTACAAGAATGAATCATAGTAGTGATGCTTTTGGAATTCTACATCATTGAAATACAAAATATTCCAGATAATCAGATTGGATTTTAAAGAATAAAACCTAAATTGTATGTACCATGCGTTCCTATATTTACTTATTTTATGACAGTAGTAGTCTCATCCCCATTAATACACCATTGAAGGGTTCCATCAAATACTCATATATAGAGGATTTTATAGTAATTTGGGCCATCAAAAAGTGTAATGTAAGTAACTCATCATCATATATTCGATTTTTTGGTTCTGTATCATGAGAGAAATCTATATTGAAGGTATTATAGAATGGGTTTTACCTAACCCATCATAGGACCATCTAGTTCAAGGATGGAATTAACCTCATTGATTTCTTTGATGCAAACATGAATAAAAGGTGAGCCCCTTTTGTGATGTGGATTGATGAAGACTATTTATTCTCAATATGGATATACTATATCCATGGGAGCACTCAACAATTCATCATAATGAACTTTCTATGATTATAGGATAGGATTCAATGTTTTCTCCATGTGTAATTTTGTCATTAGTCTCTGCACATAGTCAATAATTGGGATTAAATATTAATTTATAATGGAATAATCACCACTGATCTTCATGAAAACCATAACTAAATCTCCATTCACATTCAAGTGGTCTATTTGAATTTGATGTGGTAAATATAGAACATTGATGAGGTCTTGATACTCTACCTCACTGTTAGTGCATCATTTTCAAAACAGGGAGGATTAAAGCCAGACATCCTTTTATGGGGCGGGGGGACTCTTGAATATAAAAAATCTCTCCATTGGTAAATTCATTATTTAAAAAACATTTTATATGTAGAGGTTTTTTCCATAAGGTTTCCTAAAAAATTCTTGACTTTAACTAATTTATGGGCCAAAAACAAATATAAAACTACTAAAATATATACTCCCACCATGAGAAATGTGCATTCAACATAGGATGGATGATGATGTGTTTGAGAAGGATGTTGCGAGAGGCTAAATAGACCACATGATGTGGAAATTTGTGCCTCCATTTTAGAACCAAGAATATTGAAACCAGGTGTCACTTCTCGATATCTGAATAATAAGTCTCAATCTCACAAATGGTTTAACTGAGATAGTAATGTATTTTTTTCTTAACTAATTTAATTATTTGGTGTGGGGAAATCACCCAATAATTATTCCAAGGTTATCATGTACAAAATTGTTGGATTCCCATAAACATGTGGAATCATACCTAGTAAGATCAAGATATATTTCTTTTGGATATCAAATTATTTCTGATAGTTATTAATCCAATGATACATGACCCCCTCATTCATCAACCAAAAAAATGGAAAACACATTATTATGAGGGTTTCAATAAAGCACCAAATGTAGGGGTGGTGTCCCTGCATCCCACTAAATACCTTGAGATTTCATTGAGGATTCATATTTTGAATTTCATTTTTTATTATCAGGTTGAAAATTGATTTCATGATTACATAAAAATAATATATAAAATTTTATAGAGGATACTCAAAGAGAATATTTTAATGGGTACATTTTTAGTCTATAAAACTGTAGTTTTTAGAAGCTGGTCTCAAAATCATCAATGTAGTTATAGAACTATAGTTATTTAATGATTAGTTAAATGTTTAAGAATTATAGGAACTTCCCTGAAAATGGTTTTAGGAAGTGATAAATGTAATTTTTGTTTGTAGCACTGACAATTTTCATGTTAATTTGAATTACATGATATAAAAAATCACCCATGTTTGGGGCCCCAAAAGGTAGAGGATTCATCATCGTTCGGTGAATTTGGATTTGATTATACCATAATAATATATATCCATGACGAAGATCTATTGATACCTAGTTATAGAACCAGTCATTTAGTCTATGATAAGTTTAGAGAAAAAAAAATTAGACAATACTGGTTAAGATCCCAAAATTCAATTCATACCTTGATTTAATAGTAATTCGCCATTCCTGGGAATATTTTGTCCTTTCAATTCAGAAATTGAAATTCCAAATAGAATTTTGTTTAATAAAATTTTCAACAGTATCCTAAATTATTGTGGCATGTGTCAGTTGTGTTTTTTGTGTATACCTATTTGTATCCCTAGTTATTTTCTAAAAATAACAAGTAGTGAGTGTAAACCTAGGGATATAAGTAAAGAATGTTTATATAAATTTAGAAAAACACACCCCAATGCTTCTTAAGAGATGAGGTATACAACTCTTGTTCTTATAAATACACATTCTCACAAATCAGGGTCACCTGGAGATCCTCCACTCTTCCTAATTTTATTTTCTTGACATCATGAATGCTGATATGGAAACCACCCTAGAGTGCTCAAGGGGAATCCATTATATCCTCCTCTACATCCTCTTTTTCCAATTCCAATTCTACAATGATGTTAGGGGTTTTATGTAATGAATAAAATCTCTTGAATTATGAGGGGATTCAATATTTTTGAAATATAAAATATAAGGTCTCTTCGTATGGCCCATATAATGTTGTGGGGGTGTCATTGAAGTTTCATAGGAGATATAGTGAAGGATATTTTTTTTATTCACTCCCTCTTTATTTCATGACATCCTATTTTGACTCAACTGGTAAAGTATGAATCAAATAAAACCTAGGGGATGGAATTATGGAATTTTATTCAATATTTAGTCATTATCTGGAGATTTTTTAAACTTTTATGTGATTTTGGGATCAATAATCATGTTTTATATCAAAACATGTGTTGAATATCAACCTGAATTTGGTCAATAACTAAAATCTAATTGACGTTGGGCACATATTCATCATTGATGTAACGTCCCGGTTCCGGAAGCCTCCCCGAGGTGCCTCGTACCCGGTTGGTCACATGGCCTCAAGCGCATTTCCCCAAACGCTAGAGGCTACTGACTAGCAGCGAGGGCCTTGGGTGTGATAGTGGGGAAACTATGCCCTCATTGGCAGAGTACACAGTGGATGAGAAAACAAATAGCAACAATAACAGAACCAATATGCATACATACAAGAGTAAATGATAAATAGTGGAAGACTAAAAAATAAACAAGTGGAGCAGAAATATATGTAAATGATGCATGATATATATATGTCTAGGAAAATAGCCAAACAAATCACAATGATGAACACAATACTAAACCAAATTACAAAAGAAAAACAAATGAGCAACTCCTCATCATAACAAGCTTCGTCTTGGTCCCAATCTCTCTAGCTCTAGTGAAATCAATAACCTGAAGTAGAAGGGAACTTTCCATTATCTATACCTGCAACAATATAGTCTGTTTGCGGCCCAAATCATGACCCAAAAAGGGTGTGAGAAAAAGTACCAATAAGAAACCACCCAAAGATCTGTGCCAAACAGTCAGGGAATATATGGTAGGTAAAGTACAGTAAATATTAAACAGTAAGTAGTAAACAGGATAAAACACAACAGAAACAATCCATAGTTTCTAGCATATAATCTATAAACAGGAAACAGCCACTCAAGGAAGTAGAACAAAAAAAGGTAACCTCTAGGTAGTTTTCACAACCTAACCCCTAAGGTTCACCCTACAAGTACTATCAACCTTATGGGAGGCACACACACTCTTACCCCTCTGGTTTAGCTAAAACAATATACTCTCTTAGGAAGCACTCACCGTCAATTCCCCATATAGTCTCGTAATGTACTAAAGGATCTCTGGGAAAGTACTCAACATCAATTCCCCCTGTGTCCCGCGTCGAGGATCTACAGACTCTCTGAGGAAGCACTTAATGTCAATTCCCCATGTGGTCTCACATAGTAAAATAAAGACACTCTAGATAAGCCCTTACTTACATTCTTGTTATGGTCCACTACACTAGGTTCCTCCAGCACTATGTTAAACAAACATGCATAGCGCGCGTATCGGCCCAAGTAAACCTCATGAACAACTTGGTATCACTCTAAGGCACAACATCATAATAGTTCAACAGTTCCACTATCCTACAACTAGGCATGGAAACTAGAAAAATGCTGAACAAGAAAAACAAGCATGGAAAAATATCGAGAGTACAGTGAAACTACACTATTCAAAAGCAATTACGTCAACTCAAGCAATCAAGAAAATTAGGCAACAACAAGGGAAAAACAGGAAACACACAATTCCCCATTTAAGGTTATTGGTAGAATTGGCCCAAAATACTCACAGACCTCCAACAGAAAAGCACAAACCACATACCTCGAAGTAAGGAGAACGATATACGTGAACCACGATGATTGATTCTCCTTAAGATGTTGAGGATCTGAGAAAACATCCAAAATGATCAACCCATGATATCTTGAAAAAGATGAGATGTTCAGAAAAAAGTCTATAGGATAAGGAAGAACTCAGTGTTGAGGTTCCAACGCAATTGACGGAGGCTAAAACTGAGATCAGGCGGAGGCTCAGGAATCTAGAGAAGAAACACAGCCGTGCGGGTTGCTCTAGGTTGAAGAACCTGAAGAAGGGGTGTGTTCTGTCCGTCAGGCGTGACCTCGGTGCATTTAATGACAAAAAAGTACATGGCGTGTACTTTTGGGGTACATGGCATGTACTCTATTTTTCCGTACTCCACTTTAAGTAGCCTCCACATCTCCTCTACACACTGTGTGTGTAACCCGGACATGGCCAGCACACGGCTTCGAGTGGAAAAAGAGTACATGACATGTACTCAGAATGTACACGGCGGGTACTTCAAAAATTTCTAGAAAACCCATTTTTCTCAAAAACACCAAAAAAAGGAAATACATACCTGAAAAAAAGATTCGGGTTCATACAAACTCTCCCCTTTAAATAAATTCATCCTCTAATTTACTTAACGAGTTGGAGAAGAAGAAATCCCGAATAGCTCCAGCCACTGTGATCGTACATCAGCCACCCAATCCTAGGTCTCTTCCTGTACTCGCCCGTTCTTCCATAGCACCTGTACTAGAGGAACATACCGCCCATGGAGAACTTTCGTTCTGTGATCGACAATCTGGATGAGATGATCTTCAAACGACGCATCCGCTTTGAGATCAACCTCCTTGGGATGAATGAAATGAGATGGGTCTGAAAAGTAACGTCGGAGTTGAGAGACATGGAAGATGTCATGCATGGCTCGGTACCTCTGAGATAATTTCAACAGATAGGCAACCAGCCCAACTCTCTTCAATGCCTCAAACGGCCTGACGTATCGTGGTGAAAGATTACCCTATCTCTGAATCCTCTGGTGTCCCAACCTCAGTGCGACATGCAGGAAAACATAATCCCTAACCTCGAACTCCAAAGCTCGTCTCCACTAATCAGCTTAAGACTTCGGTCGAAACTGAGATGTAGCCATCCTCTTCCGAATCAACTCTATCTGCTCTGAGGTCTCATGAACAAGACGAGGTCCCAGTAAAGCTACCTCTCCTGCCACAATCTAGGATAAAGGTGATCAGCATTGCCTACAGTACAAAGCCTCGTAATGTTCTATCTGAATAGTTTCCTGAAAACTGTTGTTTTAGGAAAACTCCACCTGAGGGATATGCTTATCCCAAGAACCACCAAAGTCTAGGATACAAGCTCGGAGTATATCCTCAAGCACCTGGATCGTACACTCGGACTAGCCATCTTTCTGGGGATGGTATGATGTACTCAAAAGTACCTATGTACCCAAAGCCTTCTGAATCCCCTTCCAAAACCGAGAAGTAAAGCACGCATCCCTGTCTGAAACAATGGAATGTGGAACTCCATGCAGACATACAATCTATCAGATGTATAGTCATCCCAGATCCTCAAAACTGAAGGACTCCTTGATCGGAAAGAATTGATCAACCTTCGTGAGCCTGTCGACAACAACCAAAACAGTATCATTCCCTCAAGGTGACCTCGGCAATCCAGTCATGAATTCCATCGCGACATCGTTCCACTTCCACTCCAGAATGGGTAACTGCTATAAAAGGCATACCGCTCACAGATGCTCCGCTTTCACCTGCTGACAAGTAGAACACCGCAAGATGAAACTAGCAACATCCATCTTCATTCCAGGCCACCACTATTGGTGATAAAGATCCCAATACATCTTGGTGACGCCTGGATGAACTGACCAAACTGAGGCATGAAAGTCCCATATCAGCTCCTCGCGTTTTTCTGCTAGCACCCATATGAATCCCTGGAAACACAAGAACTCATCCTCGCCCACTATCCATCCAATAAGTGGGTCCTCTCCTGACACACTCTCTCGCCGGACTACACCTTGTGAGTCTGATAGATACCCCATCTGTACCCGTTCATGAAGTGTAGAGTTGACAGCTACAGAAGATAGGTAAGTTTGTCTCTATCTGTCGTGCTCCTCCAGATGCATCTTAGAGAACAAAGACATAAGCTGACACTCACTGCTGGCCAACTGAACTGCCTGAATCTATGTTCCCCTTCTCAACACATCTTCCACTGCATTTCCCTTTCCCGGCGTATAGGAAAGCTTGAAATCAAAAGACTGAAGATACTCGACCCACCTGCGCTGTCTCAGATTCAGATCCCACTGGTTGAAGATGTTCTTGAGACTCTTGTGGTCAGTTAAAACCACAAAGTGCTCTCCTAGAAGGTAATGTATCCAACAGCGTAAGGCAAGAACTACAGTTTCCAACTCCAGATCGTGCGTCTGGTAGTTCCTCTCATGTGGCCTCAACTACCGAGACCTGTATGCAACGACTCCATCTCCCTGCATAAGCACAATGCCCAGCTTGATACTTGAAGCATCACAATAAACAATATACCTCTTGACTGGATCTGGAAAGACTAGTATCAGTGCTGACGTCAACCTTCCCTTTAGCTCCTGAAAGGCTGACTCACAAGAATCTGACCATAAGAACATCACCCCCATCTTAGTCAGACCTGTCAATGGTGATGCTAGGTGTGAAAAGTCCTGAATAAAGCGTCTGTAGTATCCAACCTACCCTAGGAAACTCCGTACCTCAAAAACATTCTTTGGATGCTCCCATGAAAACTATAGCTCTCACTTTCTCTAGGTCCGAAGACACTCCTACCTTTGAGATGATGTGACCCAATAAGTGAATCTGGTCCATCCAAAAGTGGCTCTACAAGAGTTTAGCATACAGTCGATGCTCTCTCAGTGTACTCAGAACGATCTAAAGACGGGTATCATGGTCGTGTCGAGTGTGAGAGTACACCATGATATAGTCCACGAAGACCACAATAATGTAATCCATGTAAAGATAGAACACTCGGTTCATCAGTGCCATGAAAACTGCTGGCGCATTCATGAGACCGAACAACATTACTGTATACTCGTAAAGACCATACCTGCTCCTGAAGGCTGTCAGATGTATATCTGATGGTCTAACGCGCAACTGATGAAAACCAGACCTCAAATCGATCTTAGAGAACACGCGGGCTCCTCGAATCTGATCAAAGAGATCAACAATCCTTGGAAAGGGATATCGGTTCTTGACCGTCAACTGGTTCAGCTTTCGATAATCCAAATAGAGCCAATGGGTACCATCTTCCTTCTTCGCAAATAGGACAGGTGTTCCCTAACGAGATGTACTGGTTCAGATGAAACCATGTGCCTATAACTCCTCCAACTGCTTCTTGAGCTCCTGAAACTCAGGTGTAGCTACCCTATAAGGAGGAATGGACACCGGTGCCACTCCTAGTACAAGCTCAATAGAGAATTCCACCTCACTCTATGGAGGTAAACCTGAAAATTCCTCTGGAAAGAAATCCCTGAAACGATCCACAACAAGAGGAAAGTACAACTGTGAAGTCCTCTAGTCATCCAGATATGGAATAACAATCTGGGTCCTCACCCTTCTTAGCCCATGATGCTCGAGTCCGGCTCGACTCACCTGAACATCCCAGTCGCCTCTATGAAGAAAATATTCACCCTCTGGTGAAATGAAACTCACCCTGCGGTGATAATAGTTGACCACTACCTGGAAGGAAACCAACCAGTCCCTCCCGATTATGACATCATAGCATGTCATCTCTAGGACATAAAGATCCCATAAGAAATGATTCCCTACAACCTTGGGAGGTAACTCCCTACACTGACATACACTAGATGTCCTCTTTCCCAAAGGTGTGTCTAGTGTCAACGAGTCGGCAGAAAAAAATTTACAGAGCCCAAGGCTCTCCACAACAGTAATAGAGATAAATCTATGCATAATACCAGTATCAAAAAGTACTGAAGATAAAACTGAGGTTACTAAGATCGTAACTCGAATGGTAGAGGGTCCGAGATCCTGCTCCTGATAGGTATGCTCCACCGCTAAATTCTGGCCTACCCCGCGGCCCTGTGACCCTGCCTGAACACTCTGAGCTGATCCTCCATATTGGAGCATAAAAACTAGTGACTGACTACCACAACCTTGACCTCCACCATGGCCCTAACGGCCGGAAGAACTCTAGTTCCACTACTGGTGAGAAACTACTGGTTCTTCTCTTGAATGAGGAGTCATGGAAGAACCCCTGTCACCAGGTACTGGTGAGAAAACCTAGCAAAAACGCTGAAGGTGCCCCATCTTGCTGCATGATCGGCACTCCACTGGGTCTCTCTAGCACTGCGGTCTCATGTACCCTGCCCTTCCGCACTGGTAGCATACGACCTGGCTACCTGAAGATATATCTCGCCTCCTCGGATCACTACGTGTAGTCTCCCAACAACGCTTCCTGCTGTCAACTGGAGGAACACTAGCTCTGGATATAGAACCGCCCTAGCTCGCAGCTCCGGAGTCTCTCATATTTCGCTCTACAATCAGTGCCTGGTTGACCATGGAAGTGATATAAGTCAACTGGAAGATATTCACCTGCGAGCGGATCTCCCACCTGAGTCCATACTAAAACATTCTTACCAAGAACACCCCACTTACATCCCGAAGGGGTGTGAAACGTTGAAGCTCGGTGAAACGAGAGGAATACTCCATGATAGATATATTACCCTGCTCTAGACTCATGAACACCCGGGCTCAGTTGGCCCTTAGGGTCTTCAGATAGAAGTAGTTGTAGAACACTCACTGGAACTCCTCCCAAGCCATAACCTGCTGATGACCCACTTGTGACATTACATCCCACCACCTCTTGGTGGAGTCTCGAAGCATGTAGGTAGAAAGCTTGACCCGCCTCTCTGGATGTGTCTCCAGATGCTCAAAGATAGTCAGCATGGCTTCCATCCATGACTCTACAGCCTGTGGTCCTCCTTCCCCCAAGAAAGTTAGAGGATGTTGCTGCTGTATAACCCGCGTCAAGTCTTCCATAGACGTGGAAGGAAGCGGTGCTCCCGGAAAGGTCTGAATCATCCTCAAAAATACATCTTTGAACTGTGAATTGGTGCCTGCAACTGGTATGACAGCCAGTGCCAAGGCTTTCCCGACCGGGGGATTGGTAGGAAGTCCCTAATCAGCCATTTCTGGCGTCGGATCACTTCCTAACAACTGACGTTAAACCGAAGGACATCTCGGAGGCATAGCTCTGAAAGATCAAAACCATATCTTAGATTAGAAAAACAAGGATGGAGAAAAAAAGGAGTACAAAACTGAAAAATGAGAAAGAAACACTCATGATTTACAACACATGACTACACGATGTGTATAAACTCTACACGGCGAGTACTTTACTCTACTCCCCTGCCCGGGTCTCCATGCACGACTAACCCACATGGTCTTCTTAAATTGAGACTACACGGTGTGTTCCTTGTGGACACAGCGTGTAGTAGACAAGGTTTCAATGACCTGTGTTGTTAGTTACACAGCCAGCTATAGGGATGAGACTACACGGTGTGTTCCAACTAAACACAGTGTGTACTTGAAGATCTTCCCAACCCGTGTTGTTGGTGACACGACCAAGTAAAAGGCTGACACTTACACGGTGTGTCCCGAACAAACACGGTGTGTATTGGAGGATAAAACATTGTCCCGTGTTTTTCGTGACGCGGCTGGGTACAGAGGACAAGGATACAAGGTGTGTTCATACAAAACACGACATGTATGAGACGACTTTCCCCGACCCGTGTTGTTAGTTACACGGTCAGGTACACGCTCACTACTACACGGTGTGTACCTACCATACACGGCGTGTTTATGTAGATTTTTCACAACCCGTGTTTCCTCTCACACAGTCAGTGACACGGTTTAAAACTACACAGCGTGTATATATAAAGTACGTGTCGTGTATTCTGGGTTTTTCCAGGCAGTAGCTCTGAAACTGCACCGAAGCCCAGAAAACACAGAAAAACGAGCATGAAGGAGCCAAATTCTAATTCGTGAGGGCCCATACTCCCCATGAATCAAATATTGGAATCCATTTATCCAATTTACGATACAAACAATCCTCTAACAAACAACAAAGATTCTATCAAATCATCTATCACAACAGCATGCATAATCTACACAAAGTCTATCACAACAACATTCAATTTCCAATGCACCCTAGATGGCATGGAATGTGATTTCTAACAAGTGCCTATATGATGCATGAGATGGCATACCCTCATCTCATCGGGTTGTGACAGACATAGAACCATAATAGCAACAACAATAACAACACAAAACATGTGGATCCCCATAGGTGAAATCATATCAACCGTAGAATCTCAAAACCAGAAAACTGCAATAAACGAGGTAGTATAGATTTTCCCTGTACACAGGTTAACTACTCTCGAGAACAACATAATACCAAGTACCGAATCCGTCCTATCCCTAGATAAAGGCTCCAAACAGTAATCAAGAGAAAATAACTCCTCTGATACCACTTTGTAACGTCCCGGTTCCAGAATACACCCCGAGGTGCCCCGTACCAGGTTCATCACAGGGCCTCAAGCGCATTTTCCCAAATGCCAGAGGTTGCCGACTAGCAACGAGGGCCTTGGTTGTGATATTGGGGAAACTATGCCCTCATTAGCAGAGTACACAGTGGAAGAGAAAACAAATAGCAACAATAGTAGAAGCAGTAGACATACATACAAGAGTAAACGATAAACAATGGAAGACTAAAAAATAAAAAACTAGAGCAGAAATATATATAAATGATGCATGATACATATATGTCTAGGAAAATAGCCAAACAAGTCACAATGCTGAACATAGTACTAAGCCAAAGTACAAAAGAAAAAAAAAGAGCAACTCCTAAGCATCGCAGGCCTTGACATGGTCTCATGCTCTCTAACTCCAGTGCAATTAAGAACCTAAAGTAGAAGGGCACTTTCCATTATCTATACCTGCAAAAATATAGCCTGTTTGGGCCAAACAATCATGACCCAAATAGGGTGTGAGAAAAAGTCCCAATTGGAAACCACCAAAAGACCTGTGCCTTACAGTCAGTGAATATATGGTAGGTAAGTACAGTAAACAGTAAACAGTAAGTAGTAAACAGTATAAAACACAGTAGAATCAATCCACAGTTTCTAGCATATAATCTACAATCCAGAAACAGCCACTCAAACAAGTAGAAAAAAAGGTAACCTCTGGGTAGTTCTCACAACATAACCCCTAAGGTTCAACCTACAAGTACTAGAAACCCTTTGGGAGGCACACACAGTCTCACCCATCTGGTTTAGTGAAAATAATAGACTCTCTGAGGAAGCACTCACCGTAAATTCCCCCTATAGTCTCATAACGTACTAAAGCCTATCTGGGGAAGCACTCAATGTCAATTCCCCCTGTTTCCCCCATCGAGGATCTACAGACTCTCTTGAGGAAGCAATCAACGTCAATTCCCCCCTGTGGTGTCGCATCGTAAAATAAAGACACTCTAGAGAATCCCTTACGTCCATTCTCCATATGGTCCACTACACTAGGTTCCCACAGCCCTGTGTAAAACAAACATGCATAGCGCATGTATCAGCCCACATAAACCTCAAGAACCACTTGGCTATCTTTCTAAGGAACAAAATCATAACAGTTCAACAGTTCCACTATCTTACAACTTGGCATTAGAACTTTTAAAACACTGAAAAAGAAAACCAAGCATGGAAAAACATCCAGAGTACATTGAAACTACACTATTCACAAGCAATTACCTCTACTAAAGAAATCAAGAAAATCATGCATCAACAAGGGAAAAACAAGAAACACAGAATACCCTGTTCAAGGGTATTGGTGTAATTTTTACAAGATACTCACAGACTTCATACAGAAAGGCACAAACCACCTACCACGAATCTAGGATAATGATATACGTGAACCACGATGATTTATTCTCCTTAGAACATCAAGGATCTAAGAAAATTTCCATAACCCTCAACCCACAATATCTTGAGAAAGATGAGAAATTGCGAAACAAGGCTCTATAACAAGGAAGAACTCACCGTTGTAGTTCCAACACAATCAATAGCAGCTGAAACGGAGATCAGACGGAGGCTCGGGATTCTGGAGAAGAAACACAGCCTTACGGGTCACTCTCAGATGAAGAACCAAAAGAAGGGGTGTGTTTTGTCCGTTAGACGTGACCCTTGTGTGTTTAATGAATAAAAGTACACGGCGTGTACTTATAGGGTACACAGCGTGTACTTTGTTTTTCCGTACTCCGCTTTAAGCAGCTTCCACATCGCCTCTACACACCGTGTGTGTAGCCTAGACATGGCCAGCACACGGCTTCGAGTGTCAAAGGAGTACGTGGTGTGTACTTAGAAAGTACACGGCATGTACTTCAAAAAATTCCAGAAAACCCATTTTTCTAAAAAACTCCAGAAAAAGGAAAGACATACCTAAAAAGAAGATTCGGGTTCTTACAACTGATCTCTTTAGAGAGATTGGATAGGGTTATTACCAATTCATTAGGAGTAGTGGTCTGGTGATTCTATTAGTCATGGGCTATTTCCCCTCCAATTAATAGAATACTACATCAATATATTGTGTTCTTTAGGGTTAGAATTGGGATTTATCACCCTAAAACTTTACAACAAGTCCATTAATGATATATTTGAGACATTTGTGGAATGGAAATGGAATATTTGAGGATAATTACACCAAGGAATTACTAAAAGAACATTAAATGTTGTGTCTTTCCAGACACACATAATGTATGATTCAGATATGCGGTCCCTGAATTGAGCGCTAAGAATGATTCTGATAATAGGATTTTTCTCACTCTTTTCATTAACCTGGATCAGTAGAGGGGAAGGGGTAACTTTATATTTTTTCAACCTCTATAGTGATGCATTTGAATTTGAATGAGATTTAATCTTGAGCCATTATCATTGAAATCCATTCAGATATCAATGTTATTTTTCCTACCAGTTACATACAAGGATATTATGTGTAATAATTTGAAAACACATTTTCCTTGATACTTGATAGATAAGATCATGGTGAATTATATAGGATTGATCTGTTCACAAAATATTTTATCATCAAAATCATAAACATCAAACACTTGAGGGCTCTAAAAATCCACCATTGGCGCATCTCTAATATCTTTTGATTAGCTGAGGCAATTCAGGATTGAAATAATTTCTAGAATGTTGGAAAATTTATTTATAATTTCATACTTCAAGGATAATGGTTTTCAGTTCTTAGAATGAGGGTTATATTTATTAGGTTTTTTATTAACTAAATTTATTGATATGGGAAGATTAATCATTGAAATAATAGTTGAAGGTGGTTCCATCCGTAGTGGGTTAAGTTGATTATGCCTTCATGTGTTCTGAGGATAGTTTTATAATGGTTTCTTCTTTCTCTAATATTCTTAGATGATCAACCTATGAAAACTATTGTCACATGTGGTGTAATTTTTCTACTCATAATGGACCCATTGGAGTGTTTTCCCATGATTTTTGACAATGTAGATGGTATAATAATGGATGTGGATGGAGTATTGATTTTTGCAACTACTAAGGATTTCTTTATATCCTTGTCCCATATGGACTCTTACCCTTGTTCCCAAATAATATGATGAGTAATCTGGTTCAGGGTCAAATTCATCATCACATAATTGATCCATTAAGTGAATGAAATGTATGGACATGAAGACTAATTCCGTGTATGATGAGGAGTCCTTCTAGAAAGACAACTCATGTGGATCCATTTAGGGGGATGAATCCCATAATTTTTCAATTAATGGAATAAATTTTAATAGAGTCAAGGATAACATTTTACTTTCTATAAGTTCATCTTCTTAGGATTTTTTCATTTCCTTTTTGACATGTTCTTTAGAATATTTGGCCTTAGAGGACTGCAGAGCTGATAGACAAGGATTTGAAGTAGTGGAAGCAACCGGTGCTATAGTTTGATATTGAAACTATGCTTATAGGATTTAATAAGACCATTTCATCATTTTTACCACACAATCACAAAAATTAGGTGTACCTTTGTTAGTAACTTCCATCCATTTACTATCTTCCATTGAAATAGTTGTAGAAACACATACGACTTTTGCAGGTGGATTTCCCAACATTACTTGTCCAACATCAATCATATTTTCATGATGTATTTAAAATAATCAGTCATGTATAATTTGTCCCAATGATTGATTATTGGGGAAATATTTTATGAGATCTTTGAGACCAACATGATCAAGATTCATGGGCTTGGGAAACATTATCAAGGTGTTCTCGAAGTCTGTAATGAAGTATCTAGAGAGTTATTCATCATGTATTGAATAAAATTTACTTTTTAATTATTAGACTTTATTTTACATATTATCGCTTAATTATTATTATTTAGGTGGGTCTTGTTGCTTCCATTATGGTAGGGGTGTTACAACATATGGAGTGATATTTAGAGTTGGATCTAGTTCACGGGTTGGATTAAGCACGATAACTACTGTCTTTGCTTCCCATATTTTCTTCCTTTTAGATGATTTAGTTACACAATACTTGTCGCTAGTTCACAAGAATGAATCTTCCATTTTTAGCAGCTTCTTGGATATTATTAAGCTATTTTTCATATTTCATAGGGATAAGTGGTGTTTGAAACTCATTGCGGAGATTCTCTATAATGATGGAAAAAACATATTGGAGATGATGTATGTTAATGGAATCGGTTAGAAAATTCCATTTAGAAATAAAATCTAAGAAAATATCATTTGGATACTAGTTTTAGTTTGAGATGTTGAGGACTGATGTCTTTTGCATCATTAAGAATAATAAAAAGGAAATATTTTGATTAAGATCTTCCCATCCAATGACTAAACGAGTTGAAAAACCTAGAATAACATATGTAGGTATTCCCTTGTTGTTTCTTCATGAAGAACCTGATTTTCTAAGCTTCTTGATGTGAAGGGTCCCCATCATGGGATCATAGTGAACTCAAAATGTATCAAATTCTATTTTGGATCCTCTGATCCATTGAAAATAAGAAATGTAAAGTTCCCAATATTTATTAGGGGTTCATATCTACCCATTATATGTATGATTTTTTTCTATATAAACTATGAAACTATTTTCATACATAGCTTAAAATAGATATTACAATGAATCAATTGTATTGATTATCACTTGAGGGGTTTCTGGATGGACATGGGCTTAAGCAGGTATTGCAATGGGTAGATCCACCTGTGGGACCTGAATTAGTACCCATAATGGGGAACCTATAATGGATGGTTTCTTATGATGTATGTAACCTAGCCATGTATGTGTGTCCTGGGGAGGGAACTCATGATATCTCATTCATGTGGAATATACTTTTTTGTTATGCCCACACGTTGAGTTTATGTCCTTGTTTAACTTCAGTTGCTATGATGAACAATCATTGTTAAGGTATATTGTGTGGGAGCACAAGATGAGGCCCAAATTATAGAAAATTCATGTTAGGGATGATTCTAAAATGTAGTTATGAATTTATTCTCTTCAAATATTTCATATCTTCCTCTTTAGGAATAAATATTTCCTCCAATATCTGGGATTGACTTATTTTGGAGGTGGGTGAGGCAATACAATTCTTTTTCCATTTTATTAGAAGATGATCACTAAGGAGGTAGTAATGAAGTTGTTGAGGGAATGAAATGATTAAAATTAAGACTCTAGTTCTGAGTACATAAACCTCCCTTAATAATTTCATGATGTACCATATTATAAACCAAAAAATCATCCCCATACTATTCTATATTGGTGTCATGTTCTGTAAAATCTACAGGGGTGGTATTGAAAACATTCACCAAAGTTTAATGTATTACAATTTTTTAATCACATTGATCGATTGATTTTACTTATTTCCACAATCATGTTACATCATATCCATTTTTTATCCTCATAGAACCATATGATTAATGATAATCTGAATGGAATCTCCCAAAATAATAATGCATGTTCCAAGAGAGGACATCGGGTCAGGAGTCCAGACAAGCTAGGATGATCCATTTTCTGGCTATCTTTTTAATTGGTAGAATAATGGATTCCCTTCAAGAGGTGGAATTTGTGTGGAAAAACCCACATCCATATTTCTTTCATATATTCATGATCTATTTCCATAACATTTCAATCATTTTTTGTAGGTTGTGTAACAAAATCTCCCTAACCTTTGAGTTTGGGTTCCTCTTGGGTTGTTGTGGTCACTATTATTGTGACTTTTTTCGTGATTTTAGATATTTTTGTCTGGACATTGGATGGTTTCATTATATTTTTTTCACCTAATCACCTTTTCCAAATGTATTGAAGATGATTTATGATTACCCTACATTGGAAGTAAAGCTTGATCAAAATTCTTTGATTCTTGGTGCAAGGGTTTTTCTATAGCTCGCCCAATTATGGAATGATTCCTACAAGAGATAGTTAAGGATAATTTTTGCTGAGAATTCCATATGTTTTGAACATTTTTTATTTTTTTAAGATATCATAAGGGTATTACAGTGCACAATTCCATATTTAGAAGTATTTTTAGATTAAGGAGAACTATGAAATGAAATGATCTATGTTTACCCTATCCACTGATATGGAAACCAGATGGGGCATCTGTGATCAGCTGAAACATTATTTTAAATCATTGTTATAGTTTCATTAAATTCATCCTTTTAGCTTTCTAGCCTTTGGGAATCATGAAACTAGGAGGGATGCTAAGTCAATTTAATCGTGTATCCCTTATATTTCCTTGAAATGACATGGATATTCATCATAGGACAATTTGTTTCAGTTCAAGTTATTAATAACATTATGTATATTGAGTTGGATGTCATGCACATAATATTATAATAATTCATATGTACTATTCTAATAGGGAGTCGCTAAAGTCTATAATATGAATGGTATTTTGTCTTTGTCCATCTTTATATTAATATTCAACAAGTCTTCTTCATCATTTTCCAAAGGATCCTCTATCTAGTTATTCCAATGTGGGAATTTCCCTATTATTTTTATAAAATAGTGATCTGTAAGGGATTTCTCTGTCATATTGGAATATTGGTGATCTATGGGTAGTTTTGAGAATAAATATTTCCCTTGGTTGTCTTCTCGTTGATAAATGATATCGATTTTCCATAATAAGGTATCAGGTATGAATGAACCAATTTTATCAAGTACAAAAAAGTATGAGCTCTTTCTCATTATTAAATTTCCTAGAGGTGGACCTCATTAATGAAAAATATTATTTTATGGGGAGGACTACCATCACGACTTTATTCCCATCTATAAAGAGAGTTATTTTGGTGTATACTATTGGGAGGGCCATTGGGGAGTATGATATAAAGAAGAGAACCTCGTTGATGTTTCAACATATAGTCACGCGCAGGCTGTAGTGGTTCTCATAAGGAGATTGGCTCTTGAGATTGATTAGATTCATGGAAATAAGAAATCCTTTATTGAAATATGTCCAAGAAGTACATATAGAACTACTAATAAATTTTTCATAATTTGATAATGTAATAGTAGGATGTTGAGCCTCTATAGATAATAATTTTAGGTCTTCAAAATCTCCATCATTAACCAAACTGGGATCATAGGCTAAATCTACCTTTTCTAATTACTTTTGGGGAAAATTATTTTTGGATGAATTCTTGCAACTAAATTGGAAAACATATTGGGGATAAAAGTTTTCATTTACAGAATATTTTTTTATTGGATCTCATGTCACTGCAACAACTTTTGAACATGTTTATAGAATTTTAGAAGGTGTTTGTACCTATATAAAATTGAAACTAGGATAGAAACCTAACCTTTGGTTGGAACATGATCATCTTCCATATTCATTTACTAACATTTCATGGGGGATTTGTCATATTACCCACTTTTATGATAGAATACATGTGTGTATTCACTAGAGTTTCCCATATTTTTTTAAATGATTCACTCCAATTCTAGGGAAGGAGTTGTGTGCCCCCCCCATAGTCACTAATGATGTCGTTATAATATCCATGAAGGTTTTCTGGATATGGAAATGAATTTTTTCCCTCCATTTATTTTTTTAGGATGTGTTGTCAACTTTTTGTATATGTAACATGGATATATTCCATTTCCATAAATGTATTATGGGTGTGTTCCTCCTAATTTTCTATATTTCATTCCAGTATTTAATGGCAGTAATCACGTGTGGTAGAAGTGATATTGGTCAACCCCCTTTTATTTTTCTTGACATGATAACTTATTTATTCGATTTCTTTCTTGTTAGGAAGACATGATTGATACATGTGGGAATGTGTGTACACTTGATCATGGATTTCCCCCATATTATGTTGGTTGACATGGTTGATGCACATAGGTGTTTGTGCTTGCAGTTGCTTTTCTAAAAAATGTTTGGTCAGCTAATCTAGATGCTATTAAACAATGATGGTAGTCTTTGATGGTATGTGAAGGTGTTTGTGCCTACTCACAGTCTTCCACAAAATTTTATTGGTGACTTATTTGGAAGGAGAAATGTTTTGTAACTACTTCATATAGTTTGGTTTCTACCCTAGGTGGTCTATTTGGAACCACCGACTATGAGTGACAAAGGCTAGACTACTAAGGAAAACACCCTCATCATGTTGAGAGTTTTTCATCATGGGACATTGGCTGTGGAATATTATTATTGTATTCCGTTTGAGGGACAACAATTATATCTATTTGATTCCATATGTCGCCTCTTGATATGCCATCCTATGATAAAAGAGGAGTTAATTTTTGAGTTCCATGTATTATCTCTTAGAATGGCTTGTGAGGTGAATTGTTGTCTTTTACTTATGACCCACGAACTATTATTGAGTGGATAGATTTTGGGACTTCTTTAGCTTGAGATTCGGATAATCAACCTCCAAAGATAAGGAAATACCATGAAAAATGGTAATACGTAAACAATAAACTTTAGACATGGGGTAGGAGATACAATGTTGGGGATGAAATCCTCTTATTATGTGAGTACCCATCAAATGACGTAGATTAGTCATATGTTTTTTATAACTAGTATGATTCCCTTTTGGATCGAAGGGAGATCTGAAATAAAGAGCCCAAAATATATTTCAAAAACATAAATAATAAAACCCTTCCATTGAATATTATAAAAAACAAACATATTCATAATTTATTTTATTTTTCGATCTCTTCTATTTTGTATAATAAATGTTCTTGACATGTGTAATAAATTGTAATCTTGGTCAAGGATTATTTTCAGGTTCACCATTTTTTCCGATTAAAAATAGATGCACAAAATTAGATTATAGGAGGTTTAATTTTTTAAATTAATTAATTTATGTTTCACCATTTATGTTTTTCTCTTTAATACCACCTATGGATATATTGTGGTTTTTTAGAGTTATTGGAACAATATTCACATCTGACACGTATTCCCACATCCTTTCTGGTAACATTCCAATGAGTCATGTTTGTGGAACCAGAAACACCCAATACTTCCATAATTTATAATGTTTCACAAACCTATATTCCAAAAGTTAGTGGTTATTTTAATATCACTCCAATGATTCTTAGGGATAATAATTTATTGAGTAGATGGGAGGTCAGGCTCATCAAACCATTTTGGGGGAATTATTACCTACCCTGGGACTCTCGTAAAAATTAATGACATGTTTCGGTATTCATTATCAAATCCCAAGTATAACATGGTTTTTGTTATAGTTAAAAATAAATTATTAGAATGTATGGACATTAGAGTCATATATATATATATATCTAATGTTATTCATTGAAAAATATATCTATTTGTATCCAATGTTCTCCATCGATGGTATCCTTTTTCACAAAGGTTAGGGATTCTTTAGAAACTTATTATTAGGATGTTAATTTTATACCAAATTCTATGGAACTCAATAATGTATGATAATTCTAGGAGGTGTGAGTTAATTTTATAATGTAATCGGTATGATGAAATGGGCTTCAAAATTATCCCCATGAAAGGAATTTGAATAAACATAATTTGGTTCCACGTAATAGGACACATTATACATTTAAAATCATGTGATGGGGACTGAACCATGCAATTTAAGGTCATGTGGTGAGGAATTTGAGGTTAAAGGTTACTAGTCATAATTTTTTTCATTCTTATATCAAATCATACTAAGGAACTTGGAGTGAATGTGTCCTTCTAGTTTATATTTGACCAAACTAGGAATGTGGCCCATAGAGAATTCAGGTGAATATTTGGTGTTGGTTTAGACACTCCCGGATTTTTCCTACATATCCCATTTTGTTAGAAATAAAATCCTAAATAGTTATATAATTGAGGACACATGCATATAGATTCACTTTTAGGTTTGTCTCATAGGGAAATTGGACCATATATATTGATGCTTGGTTTTGAGGACCCATGTCTTTGGGGGCCCTAAATAGTTTGTGTTATAGGGGATATGGACCATTGTGATGGTGATAGCATTGTTGGATCATATACTAAATAGGATTCCCAAGGGCAGAATACATGGATTTGATGACCCACGCCTATGGAGGACCTGTGAAGGAAGGTGAGAGGAGGATCTAGAAAAGGATTCTCATCCAATACATGCATCTGATCATGGATATGTACGAGTCATTACTAACCATTAAAAACATGTGAGTTATATTTAATGTGATAAAAAAGGATTTCTATGATATGACCAACCTCACATTTTTCATAATTCTGTGGTGGATGAGGCAAGTGTGATGATAGAAATAAAGTTCATTGATGTTGATGTTTCCTATCCTATTTTCATATCCCTATAGGATGGAAGACAGGAAGGTTTTGGCCTACTGTAAGAAATTATAGGGGATTACACCATGTGATATTAGATATTCCTTATTATAGAGAAGATGGGAGGATAATTAACTAACCCACATCGATGGGAAAAGAAGTCTCCCCCCCTCACTATCGGCAATTGGAGGGCATTGGTCTTATAGAAGACTATGTTAGAACATGGCTCTAACCCTCGTGTTTGAAATCAATACGTACTTGGTCATAGAGAAAATAAATGGAGGAAATATTTTTATCCATTATGTCTAATACCAAGAGGTCCCTAGAATATCCCCTAGTGTTGGGGTCCTCGTTACCAAATGAATTCATAGGTGTACACACCCTGAGGACCCTAGCCACCAGGTATGACAAGTGTGGGAAACCTCTTCCAGAAGTAATAAATAACATAATGGAAGACACAATGGTGTGTCTTTCTCCATGGTTTTTCATGTCTAGAGGCATTGGTGGATGATTTGTTTTTTATTCCCTCAGTTATGAGTCCAATGAAATAATGTTTCTTTACATTGGAGGAATTAAGAGAGGGATCAAAGGAGGCTCACAGAATTATGGAATTGATAAGGTGGATAAATTTCACATAGGGTATGCCTAAAAGAACATAATATCGATCACATAGGTAAAATTTTGTTAAAATGAATATTTATCTAATAAGTGATGGTAGGAATATCAAATAATATTTCAGACAAGGACTACCTAAGAGAGATGATGAGATCACTAAGATATGAAAACCCAGGTGATAACACTTGGGTGTGGCCTTACTGTAGGCTATAAGGGTATCCTCATGTGTCTTTGTATGGATGTCCGGTAAAACCTAGGATCTCGAAGGTAACTTCACACTATTTTTCTCAAAAAATGGGAGGTGGCTCATATAGGTTTTCTGATGTCTAAAATTCTAAGATAAAATTAATCCATCTACCCCTCAAAAATCTGTATTCTTTCAGGGCTTCGAATTCATCCTAAATGATTATGATGGTCTGGGCAAAGGACATGGGTGAGAAGACCCTCGAGGGTTTACTGAGTATTCTTGTCATGTTAAATGAGGATCCCCAAGTCCATATTTATAAGTATTTTTCAAGGCTGTGGTTGAAGACAATTGTCCACCCGGGACCATCATGCTGGTAGACCATGTAGGTGGCTCACGCTGGTAGACCACATAGTTAGATCACACATAGGTGTACGCTATAGGAATCTCCCATGTGCTACGTTCTAGAGCATGGATAGTTTTGCTGACACACTGATATGACCTGTGTTGTGATTCCTGATTATAGGTAGTACCAATACAGTGATGTTTTTAAGCCTTTATCGACCTACTGGGTGAGGTTTATTAACTTTATATTCCTTACATTACTTATTCTTTAGTAATTGCCTTATCAAAATTCCCATTATTTCATGGAAATAGTGTCAATAACAATTCCCATTTAAATTTTAATATCATGATTCCTTAATAATTTACGGTGTATATAATTTCAATATGAATTTTTTTATTCTAGGGGATTTTACATAAGAGTTACCATGTTGTAAATTATTGTAGAACTCAATTTCTCTTCAATATGTTATTTTAATATTTCATTGCCTTTGATATTATGCGATTATGGTTGAAATAAAATTTTAATATATTTTGTTGAATATACAATTTTTTAAGAGTATTTATAGTAAATACACATTATTTATTAATTTATTAATTCTTACTTAAAAATTATTATTTCATTCGTGGTTTATTTTACTGTGTCATTCAAATCTATATTTTTTATTCATAAATTTCAGTAAAAATAAATTGTTTAATAAATTAAAAATAAAACCATATTAATTATTCTATTATGGTTCTTAATGATTTTTTCATGTAATATTATGAAATATCTTCTCTTTGGTAGTAAAATAACAATGAAATTGTTTTCTACAAAAATACGACATCATTTTTGTTTTCGGTCAGAAATCTGTTTCATTCCAAAACCCTATTTACTGACTTTTTTTTACAAATGTTTCAAACCCTTTTAAAAAATATTTATTAATATATTTTTTAACCATTTTTTTCTTTTTAATTTTTATTGGAATGTAATATTCATTTTATTTTCAAATAAATTCTCATTTATCTTTTACAAAAAAGTGACGGAATCGGTATTTTAAGGTGTAGGGAGTGATCAGAGTTTCTTGACATCCTGAACACTCAAATGTTTTAATGATTATTTTATCATATTAAATGGATATTTTTAATGAAAATAATTTTGAAAAAGTTTTTTTAATTTTTAAATAGTTATTTCCAAAATGAAAAATAATTTTTTCCCATGAATGTATTTAATGATATTTTATGGCATTTCAATTCATCAATGACAATAAACATTATTGTACTTAGGATTCTCTAAGGATATGTAATATTCCTTCCATCCTTATACATACAATTTATTTTTATGATCATTTTTAAAGATTACTGTATTGAAATCTATATTCTTGATTCATTTTGGTAGATATTAACTTTACATTGAAATATTCACTTTCCTATGATCATTAGATACTAAATTACACCAAATATCCATTTTTTAACCCGAATATATTTTTTTTAACAATACATAAAACATTTTAACATACATTGTTATATATTTAATGTTATTTGGTATCTGGGAAATATTGATAACTCGATATTATTTACTCAATACATATATTTAATTATAATGAAAGTCATTCAATAATTAAATCTATATTCATTATATGAGAAAGGATTCAAACCTGCAGTGGTGTGTGGGGCTCCAAATTATATAGAGCCTCAATGAACCTGTTGGCCTCATGAGTAAAATCAATAAAAGTCCATCTAAAAGGTTTATACTTATTGTTTTTTAATTTTCCTGTGATATTTCATGATAGTAGAGGTATGATGATGCATGAGTATCATGACATCAAATAATTAATAGTTTACATCATTAAGAATTCAGTTATTATTATCCTTGGGATTTTCACATTTATATTATCTCTGGATGCATTTCACTCTCAGTTTATTAGTTAAATGGCATGTTTTTTTTCAATTATTTATCTTTACATATTGGTTATTACATATAAAATTATACATGATATTATAATAGTGATGTTATCTCTAGATGCATTTCAGTCTCAACTTATTGACGAAAAGGAATGTGTATTTAGTTATTAACATTTCCATGTTTATTATTTTTATTGATTCATTATATCCTCCACTATACATTAACCTTACTATAAATTATATCTCACCCTTATTTTATTTCCTTTCTTTGAAATTCATTAAATGTACTATGATTGATATTCCACAATATTCTTGAGGTAATAATTACATTGTTAGAAACTTTTAGGTTATATTTTTTGTTTTCAGATATATGTAATGACTCAAGTTTATCTCTATTTTACTATGAATTCTAAAATATTAGGTCCTTCTAGATATGGTTCCTTGTATCTTATTCCAATATAATAAATCATACACCGAATCTAGGATACTAGGGATAGGGTAACTATATGATGTATTAAAAATAGTTTTAAAATTGTATTTCACTCATTTAAAGAAAATATTTGGGTATACCTTTGATTTAACCATATAACAATACTTTATATAATTAAGTGTAATAAACATAAAATATTAATCTAGTTGTTCCATATATAGGTTGAAATTATTTAAATACTTCAATTCATTCATTCCATATGCATGGGTGCATTTTTAATAGTGAACCACCATGAGACATGGATTTTGGATGATCATTTTAGTTAGAAATTCCCTTTTTTATTTCCTGCTTAATTGCGTTCAAATGAAGTTGTTGATTATCTATATATAATTATATTTATTTTTGAGTTTCATAATATTCAGGGATATATAACGTATAATTTTTATATAATAGGATATAGGGTCTGTAAGGACCCAAAGTTTCATTAATGGAAAATCCCTCTTGATCTAGTTAAATGTCTCTTTATGCAAAATATTTTTATAAGATGTCAACTTCTTTGGTTTTATGATAAAATTTTTACTGTTGCTAATATAGTCGTTGAACAGTGATCCAATGATTAGTATAAATATAGGACTTTAACAAATCCAATTTACTCAGACAAAAGAAGTGATGGCATCATCCAGTATAATTGCTCCATATGAAGCCCATTTGTCAGAGCTCGTAAAAGAGGTGGAATCCTTGGGCTTCGCTCTTGACCAAGCTCAACCTGAGCTTCACTATGTTAGGCTCAAACGGGACCGTCTAAAGGAGAAGTGGAAGTTAATAGAAATTACCACTCGAGCGATGTTATCCGAGCCACCCCAAGAGTCGGTCACCATCGCACACCTTACCCTTATGTCTTATGTGGCTGTTTTAAGGGGTTATGTAACAAATAAATAGTACTATGTTCATGTACATTATTTTTGTATATAATAATGAATATAATTTCTAGTCATTATTGATACATTTTAAATAGTTTTTAAAGTACAAATAGTGTTTTTAGTTATTATTTAATTAAGAATTCTATTTTATTAAATTAAGGGATTTTTGAATTAAATAATATTTTAATAAAATATTATTATTATTAGTAAATTAATTTTTATTAAATATAAATTATCTTATAATATTATGAATGCAATTATAATTTTTATTACAGTTGGAAAGCCATTTTTGTCAAAACCCATGAATTTTCAATAAATAGCGGTTTTTATTTTAAAAGTAAAAATTGAAATATTTATAAAATTATTTAGATAAAATAAATTTTATTTCTGGAATCAGGACGTCGAAATTATCCAATGGTCAATTTTTCATTATTTTCTGAGACAGTCAAATTTTTGGGTAAAAATTAAATACCGTTTAAAAATATAATGGGTTTTATGACATCATAATGACCCAATAGTGATGTAATAAAAAACTATAAGCTTTATGTTCGGCCAATATATGTTTTAAAATTAAAATAATGTAATTTTGGGTTTGTTTGACTTATTTTTCGAAGCATTAACGGACCCCTCATGACTTATTAAACACCTTGTCTTTTTAAATTAATTTCCATGGGAGTGTGACTCACCTCCACATAAGCAACATTATTATATTAAAAATTTAGGACTTTGGCCTTATAAAATATTTTTTCCTCTTCCCTTTGATGAAAACCATTGGAAAAAACCATGGTATGGTTTGTGGTGTGGATTAATTTAATGTATGGGGACCCAAACCTAAATAATAAAGAATTCCCTCACCTTTCCTTTATAAACCCAACCAAGCTCCCACTTCCTCCCCACTAAAAGCCTTTGGAGTTCGTCCAACCTCTGCCCTAATCTCTCTAGAATCCCCCCAAGGTTCCCCAAGCTCCCAAGAGTCCTTTCTCAAGCCTCTCTCTAGCCTTTTGATGCACACTTCTAAGTAAGGATTTTTTCTTCCTTTCTCATTTTTGTCCAATTTTCTTTAAGTTGTTTTGCCCTTTTAATTTCAATTATTAATGTTAGGGTATGGTTTCGAACCTCCCTCATACTTCCCTATTTATGTTTGAATTATGGGATACCCCTTTCTCTCTAATTAAATGCCTCCCATGTACACCCGTTACTATGCCGAAATTCCGAAAGGAACTTCTCTCCCTTCTTTTACATTCAAGCAATAATTTTGTATCATGAATCTAAATTCCATTAAAATTGATGGGATATGTATATATATGACCTCCTTACTGTCCATTACATGTAAATATGATGAGGAACCCCTTTCCCTCTCATCAACCGTTCTTATGAATTCTTATGTCACACTGTTACGCTGCCGAAATCGCACCGATTTTCTAAGCCAATGCCATTGTGTAGTGAATACCATGCCCATTTCTCCATCAATGGTATTCACCTTTATTCACATTTACTTATTTATTATAAAGTTTCAAGTATGAATTCCACTTTCCTTTATCATGGAATAAATGATTATGTTTAATGAATCCATGTTTTATGATCCATGTGGCACACTTATGCATGAAATGAACTGTTTAAGAACGGTGTGCCCTTATAGAGCTTCAATGCATTGGGTAAAGTATAGAATCATGATACGTTTTGTGTAATGAGTGTTGACTCATGCTAATTCAAGTTCAACGAGGGTTTACTTGTGCTTTATGTGCAATGAGGACTTACTCTTGCTCTATGTGCAATGAGCCTTGGCTCATGCTAATTCCAGGATAAGTGTTGTTTCTACATTTCCATGTTATGATTATCATGCTTTATCATGGATTTGTGTTCATGTTTCTTTTATGCTCTATTGATATGCCTATTGTCTAAAATGTAGTGTACTCCTCATTTTATTCCATGTATACTCCCTTACTGGGCTTTATAGCTCACCCTTTTCTTATGCATGTCCTCAGGTTATCCCATGCAATGCTAAGTAAGAGGGAATGTAGTGGTTATGTAAAGGATGTTTTCAATAAGGATGTTGTATTTTCATGTTTTCAGTTTTTATGTAATGATCCTAAGTCCCAAAGAAACTAAACCTCTCGATATTTTTGTTGTATCAAGTGATGTTTTATGTAATAAATCATGTTTAAGTTTTTAATAAAAGAAGGCTTGTCATAGTTGGTATCAGAGGATAGGTTTAGTTATTTTTGGGATTAGGAAACCCTAGTAAATCCTTAGACAGAAGACTAAGTATAATAAAAACATCCCTAAGTTTTGGTAAGTACTGAGTAAGTGGTTTATCAAACAAATACATCCCTGTCTGGATACGAGTAGGTAGAGGCGGCTCTAGAACAGATGTATCCTAGGGGTAAAACACGAAAACACCGCTTTGAGCTAGACTTGAATGGGAACTGGTGCATGACAACAGGCCTTACTGCACTCTTGGTTACGACACCCCTGGGAGATATGTTTTGATAAATTCACAAGCTTAGTATGAACCCTTATTAAGGGAATTAAAAAAATGCCCCTAAGAATAGAACAAGTTTATGTGTTACCCCTAACTTTCCTTTTATTCCAGCCAATGGCCGGTAATAGGAGGACTCGGGCTAACAATCATTGTCAAGATTAGGGTGATGATTGTACTAATGAGATTCCCAATCCAATGGGAGCGGGAATCACGAAATTTGTCATGCTTCTCTCTCAGCTAACTCAATTTTTGAATAGAAACACGGGTCAAGAGGAACGTTCAACCCCCCCTAAGAAAAAACAAGTCGCTATCGAGAGATTAATGAGACAAAGGCCTCCTACTATTTGTGGATCATCCGATCCCACAATCACTGAACAATGGATCAACTCCATTGAAAAGATCTTCTCCATCCTTAAATGCTCTGAACAAGAGAAGGTTCTCCTAAAGGCTTATCATATGGAGGGTGAAGCTGATCAATGGTGGACGTTGATCAAAAATATGAAGCCTGAGGTGGAGATCGAGGCGTTGGAATGGAAGGATTTCTAGAATATGTTTTTCGATAAATATTTTCCGCGCACCCTCTGACTTAAGATGGAAAGGGACTTCCTTTACCTCTAGAAAAAAAGACAAAGAATCTATTAGATCTTATTAGGTAAACTTCAAAAGGATTGCATGTTACGCTTCCAGATTTGTCATTACCCCCGAATGCAAAGTTGACCACTTCTTTGGAGGGATGAAGCCTAGCCTGCAGAAAGAATTAGTGATCCGTGACTTCGACAGCTATGTGGAAATTTTCTGATGTGCCCTCAAGGTCGAAATGGAGATCGGCGAATCACAGGGGTATCAAGGGGATACGAAGCATAAGGTGGACTTCAATGCTGGTGGTCCGATGGATAAATCCAATGGTGCTAAGAAGATCCAGCACCCCACTTGACAAAAAGTGTGGAAAGAAGAACCCTCAAAATTGCCTTAAGGGGACGAAAAAATGTTTCAGGTGTGGAAGAGAAGGGAACCTAATTGTTAAATGTCGGCAAGAAAGACCCGCGGCTGCGATAGAGGAGAGGAACACTCCGTTCGAACCTCAGCGCATTATTTAATTCTACAAATGCAAAGAACCAAGTCATTTTTCAAATCAGTTCCCTAAAGCAAGGGTTTTCAGAGGAAACCAACAACCTCCAAGGCAGCAAGGAAGAGATTTTGCCATCACTTCTGCCGAGGTGAACCCTGACAACAAAGTGGTGATAGGTACGCTAGTTATTCATTAAATAATAGGGAACTTACTTTTTGATTTAGGTTCTATGCGTTCTTTTATATCTCAAAAGTTTAGTAGAAGAAGCCCAGCACCACCACAAATCATGGAAATGAAGATGTCGGTGAGTACGACAAATGGGGAAATCGTTGCATCCCATGAGTATAAGCCCTCCCCTATTATATTCTGTGGATTGAATTTCTCAGTGAACCTCTTCATACTCCCTCTGGTAGAATTTGATGCAATTCTTGGCATGGATTGGATTTCCTTATATAGAGCCCACATAAATTGTCGGGAGAGGGAAATCACACTCCATATAGAGAATCGACCGCGATTATTTTCAAGTGTAAGGAGGAAGATGAATCTAATTTAGATACATCATCTCAAGAATGGATATTACTACCTTATAAGCACACATATCTGGATCAGATGACTGAGTCCAAGGAAGAAACCATCCTTGAAGAAATGCCTATTGTGAGGGAATTCACGGAAGTGTTTCCTGAGGAACTGTCTGGTCTTCCTCCTAGAAGAGATGTTGAGTTCTCAATTGAACTTATACCCGGGGAATTACCAATATCCAAGAATCTATATATAATGGCTATTTTTGAGCTTGAAGAGCTGAAGAAACAACTAAATGAGAATTTGGATAAAGGGTTTATATGCCCAAGTGCTTCACCATGGTGTACACCAGTCCTCTTCGTCAAGAATAAGGATGGGTCAATACAGATCTGCATTGATTATCGTGAACATAACAAAATAATGATATAGAAAAAGTATCCTCTCCCAAGAATTGATGACTTGTTTGATCAGCTAAGTGGAGAACAATACTTCTCCATGGTGGACTTGCGGTCGAGATATTATCAAGTAAGGGTGAAGAACGAAGATATCCCCAAGACTGATTTTCGCACAAGATACAGGCACTATGAATTCATAGTAATTCCTTTCGGACTCACTAATGCTCCAGAAATATTCGTGGAATTAATGAATAGAGTCTATAGAGATTAACTCGACAAATTTGTGGTATTCTTTATAGATGACATTCTAATATACTCCAAAACCATGGAGGATCATGAGGAGCATTTAAGAACTATACTAGAGACTTTGCGCAAGGAGAAGCTCTATGCAAAGTACAGCAAGTGTGAGTTCTGGTTGAAGGAGGTATCATTCTTGGACCATATAATCACAAGCAATAGGATATCTATAGATCCCTCCAAAACATATGCAATTGAGGGATGGATGAGGCCAACATCAGTAACGGATATTCGTAGCTTCTTGGGGTTAGCAGGATATTATCGACGAATTGTGAGGAATTCCTCACGATTTTCCAACCCTCTTACCAAGCTAAATCAGAAGGGAGTAAAGTTTGCTTGGAGTGATGAATGCGAAGAAAGCGTCAAGGAGTTGAAAATGAGGCTTATCACTACGCCCTTGCTCACTTTACCCACAAGTGGGGAACTTTTTGTGGTATTCAGTGATGCTTCAAAGAAGGGTTTAGGCTGTGTGCTGATGCAGAATGATAAAGTGATATCCTATGCCTCAAGGAAGTTGAAAATACATGAGTAAAACTATCCAACACATGATCTGGAGTTAACGGCTGTGATCTTTGCCTTGAAAATCTGGCGGCATTATCTCTATGGAGATAAATGTGAGATATATACTGACCACAAGAGTCGTAAAAATATATTCGCACAAAAAGAGCTTAATATGTACCAGAGAAGATGGATAGAGCTCATCAAGGATTATGACTATTCAATACATTACCACCTTGGGAAAGAGAACAAGGTGGAAGATGCCCTAAGTAGAAAGGACCCAGCGATTCTATCAATGATGAGAATTGAGAAGGATCCAATATTCTTAGACTTGATGAAGATGGACATGGGAATCATAGAGAAGGGAACATCATCAATCCTTTCACAAATGATTTCTCAACCATCTCTTTTGGAAAGGTTAAAGGATGCTCAAATGGATGATGTTGAAATTCAGGAAAAAGTGGAAGCTGTCAAAAAAGGGAAGTCCTTGGAGTTTAATGTTAATGAAGAAGGAATTGTGCAGTTTGGGAAAAGACTATGTGTTCCATCAAGTCTGGAGCTGAGGAAGGAACTTTTGGATGACGCACATAGTTCAAATTTCACTATTCAACCAGGGAGTACAAAGATGTATAGAGATCTCCAAGAAAACTTTTGGTGGGATAATATGAAGAAGGAGATCGCTGAATATACATCAAAGTGCCTGGTGTGTCAGCAAGTGAAGGCAGAGAGGCAGAAGTCTAAGGGGATGATGCAACCATTGCCCATACCAGAATGGAAATGGGAGAACATCACCATGGACTTTGTCACCGGACTTCTAAGGACATCCAAAGGCAACAGTGTAGTCTGGGTTATTGTGTATCGTCATACAAAGACTGCACACTTCATTTCTATACAGGAGGATTTCTCTTTGGATCAACTAGCACGGATATATATCAGGGAAGTGGTAAGTCTGCATGGAGTACCACTATCTATTGTGTCTGACCGAGATCCAAGATTCACCTCTATGTTTTGGAAGAGTCCTCAACATGCTCTGAATACTGAACTGAACTTCAGTATGACCTATCATCCTCAAACTGATAGCCAATCCGAGTAGACTATACAAACACTTGAGGACATGTTGAGATCATTCTCAATGGACTTTAAAAAAGGATGGGATCAACATCTTCCTCTGGTTGAGTTCTCTTATAACAATAGTTTCCACTCAAGCATCCAAATGGCACCATATGAAGCCCTATATGTGAAATGGTGCAGAACACCAGCATGTTGGGATGAGGTCGATGAACGTAAGCTTCTTGAACCAGAAATGGTCGAGGAAATGGTGGAGAATGTGAAAACCATTCAGCAGCATATCAAGGAATCCCAGAGTCGACAAAAGAGTTATGCAGATAACCGTCGACGAGACCATGAATTTAAAGTTGGATACATGGTTTTTATATACATATCTTCGTGGAAGAAGGTCATGAGGTTTGGAAATAAAGGGAAGTTAAGTCCAAGGTACATCGGCCCCTTCATGATTGTTGATCGTGTCGTGGTTGTGGCCTATCGACTAGCACTTCCACCTACCCTGGCCAAAGTGCATAATTTCTTTCATGTATCCCTCTTAAGGAAGTACATATCGGACCTTTCACATGTACTCTCTTCTGAGGTGGTGCAATCGGAAGATGATCTCTCTTATGAGGAGAAACCAGGGAAGATCTTAGATCGTAGAGAAAAATTTCTATGAAATAAGACAATGCCCCTCGTCAAGGTGTTGTGGAGAAACCACAGGTTTGAAGTAGCGACTTGGGAATCAAAGGAAATGATGAAGCTGAGTTACCCACATCTATTTAGTGTGCGAAAAGAAAAATTTCGATGGCGGAATTTCTTAAGGGGGGAATATTGTAATGACCCAAAGTTTCATTAATGGAAAATCCCTCTTGATCTAGTTAAATGTCTCTTTATGAAAAATATTTTTATAAGACGTCAAATTCTTTGGTTTTATGTTAAGAATTTTGACCATTTCTAATATATCCGTTGAATCGTGATCACATGATTAGTATAAATATAAGACTTTAACAAATCCAATTTACTCAGACAAAAGAAGCGATGGAATCATCCAGTAGAATTGCTCCATACAAAGCCCATTTTTCAGAGCTCAGAAAAGAGGTGGCATCATTGGGCTTCTCTCTTGACCAAGCCCAAGCTGAGCTTCACCATGTTAAGCTCAAACAGAACTGTCTATGGGAGAAGTGGAACTTGATAGAAATTACCACTCGAGTGATGTTATCTGAGCCACCCCAAGAGTCTGTCACCATCGCACACCTTACCCTTAGGTCATATGTGGCTGTTTTAAGGGGTTATTTAACAAATAAATAGTACTATGTTCATGTACATTATTTTTGTATATAATAATGAATATAATTTCTAGTCATTATTGATACATTGTAACTAGTTTTTAAAGTATAAATAGTGTTTTTAGTTATTATTTAATTAAGAATTCTATTTTATTAAATTAAGGGATTTTTGAATTAAATAATATTTTAATAAAATATTATTGTTATTATTAAATTAATTTTTATTAAATATAAATGATCTTATAATTTTATGAATGCAATTATAATTTTTAATAAGGGTTGAAATCCATTTTTGTCAAAACTCGTGAATTTTCGATAAATAGCGGTTTTTATTTTAAAAGTGAAAATTAACATATTTAGAAAATTATTTAGATAAAATAATTGTTATTTCTGGAATCATGACGTCGAAATTATCCAATAGTGAATTTTTCATAATTTTCTGAGATAGTCAAATGTTTGGGTAAAAATTAAATACTGTTTAAATATATAATGTGTTTTATGACATCATAATGACCCAATAGTGATGTAATAAAATACTATAAGCTTTATGTTCGGCCAATATATGTTTTAACATTAAAATAATGTCATTTTGGGTTTGTTTTACTTACTTTTCAAAGCATTAATGGACCCCTCAAGACTTATTAAACACCTTGTATTTTTAAATTAATTTCCATCGGAGTGTGACTCACCTCCACATAAGCAACCTTATTATTTTAAGAAGTTCGTAAATTGGCCTTATAAAATATTGTTTTCCTCTTCCCTATTCCAAAAACCATGTTCAAAAACCGTGGGATGGTTTGTGGTTTGGATTAATTTAATGTAAGGGGACCCAATCCTAAATAATAAAGAATTCCCTCACCTTTCCTATATAAACCCACCCAAGCTCCCACTTCCTCCCCACTAAAAGCCTTTGGAGTTCGTCCAACCTAAGACCTAATCTCTCTAGAATCCTCCCAAGGTGCCCCAAGCTGCCAATAATCCTTTCTCAAGCCTCTCTCTAGCCTTTGGAAGCACACTTCCAAGTAAGGTTTTTTTCTTCCTTTCTCATTTTTGTCCAATTATCTTTAAGTTTTTTTCCCTTTTAATTTAAATTATTAATGTGGGGTATGGTTTGGCACCTCCCTCATACTTCCCTCTTTATGTTTGAATGATGGGAGACCCCTTTATCTCTCATTAAATGCCTCCCATGTACACCTGTTACTATGCCAAAATTCCGAAAGGAAGTTCTCTCTCTTCTTTTACATTCAAGCAATAATTTTATATCATGAATCTAAATTCCATTAAAATTGTTGAAACATGTATATATATGACCTCATTACATTCCATTACATGTAAATATGATGAGGAACCCCTTTCCCTCTCATCAACTATTCTTATGAATTATTATGTCACGCCGTTATGCTGCCGAAATCGCACCGATTTTCTAAGCCAATGCCATTGTGTAGTGAATACCATGCCCATTTCCCCATCAAGGGTATTCGCCTTTGTAGAGATCTGTAGCTTGACGTACATGGACATTACATAATTTTTCGGAATAATTTATACCTAACAAAAAAAAAATACACACAAGGACTATAATAGTTTAGTGTCTTTGGAAACTCGGAATATAAACTTCTAATCATGTTGAAATATCTTCAACAACTCCCATACGATCTTCGCCTTTTTTTCCTTACCTAAAACATTTCTTTATTTCCTGGGGAAAATAAAACATAAAAAGGGTGAGCTCAAATTCTCAGTAAGGGAAAACATAGATAACATAAAAAAATCCAAAAACATTTGTAATCAAAAACTTGAACATGAAATTTAAACATCAAAATATTGAGAAAAGACATAATCGTGGAAGTACATAAGGCATATATCATAATAGAACATCAACCGTGATAAAATATATTGGTAATAAAACATGTAATTTTGGAAACCATTCAGCACATGTTATGATTTTCATATTAGCCAAGGCATTGCTATCAAGACCATCTTAGTGGACAAAGTCCCTTTCTGAATCGAGTTCACTCCTCGTTTCAGTCCTGTAACACTGAACCAGATTAACTTACCGTTCCAACCATGTCTATCTCATGAGATATAAATATTTACCCAATTCATTGGAGGGAGATATAGGTCCCACCCATCTCATAGTGAAATCATTCTTACTTGTGCCACAAAATAAACATACATCATTCATAATAACCCAATAAATAAAATGGGTTTCATAAACATCATCCCATCATCACATAATCCATATAAAAGAAATGGATATCATTTCATAATAAGAAGAGTGAAACCATGTAAATCATATAGACATTATACTTGAAACATACACATATGAAATAATGTCATCTTAGATGAAAAAATGGTTTTGATAAAACACTTGAAATGAATTCTTGAGGAAAATATCATTTCTTCTTCAAAATCAATTTCTTTTAAAAAAACGTCATGAAATTTAAAAGAAATAGATTTTTTTGAAAATATTCATGAAATCTTTTGGAAGAAGCTTCATGAAAATACGTCTTTAAAAATCCTTTCATGCCGTATAAGTTAAAAAAACATTCTCCTCGTACTTTTGTCGGAAAAGTCAAAAAGTACCTCATAAAAGAAAGATTCCATACATACCATGTAGTAAAAGTGAAAAATGGGTAAAAAGGACTTTAAACATACATGAAAAAACTTTTATAAAACATAGACATGGATGATAGAAATAACCCCAGTAAATACTTACGAAAAAGAAATCTCGGATAAAAATGAGATATGAAAAATTATCCCTTACCTTAAGTCTGATATGCTTCGTACGTTTCCGAACCTTCTGTATAACGATCTAAATAATTTCATTGACTTATTACAGAATCATATTCATTGTTATGATATCATATATGGTTCACTTATGACTTTATATTCCCCGTTCTTTTGTAAGTTCCATGTTAAAGCAGCATTTTGGGTTAAATCGTTTCATTTATCGTACATGTTTGGATTTGTTGTTCTTGATATTATTACTTATATACTGATTTACTTAATTCAAGAATGTAAAACACTATTTACATATAATATATATTTCATTATATATATATATATATATGATAGATTGATTAAATGAAATGAAATACACCGTTCATGGAGACGGTAGGCCGTACGTACGGATGAACGCTATTTTCGTTTCCTTATTGAATTGAATGAAATTAAGTAGATGACATACATATATATACAAAAAAATAAAGTATCATTATTATGCCATATATTTCATGATTAATTATTATATATACTTTATAATCATTCATGAATGGTTAACATGGAGAATGAATCTCATCGCGTCGTAGAGACGGTAGTCCGTACGTACACATGAGCGATGATATCATTCCCATGATCGTGGAATTGTATTGGAGTGTATGTATACTATTTTAGAATCAATATCACTTTACAATAATCATATATAGTTATTATTTACACCATTATACCCATCCAAGTATAGTGGTGGTGGAAAATAGATTACACCACGGCGTGGAGACGGTATTCCGTATGTACGCACGCGTGGTGATTTCGTTTTCCGTAGGATGGATAGATGGATAAATAAGGTTGTTTCATAATTATAATGAAATATCAGTATATTAGTGATACTGATGTTATTAATTAAAAATTAAACAACTCAAGAAGAATAAGTGGAAGAAGAAATAAAGTTGAAACAATCGGTAACAGACATTACCTCTTCTTTGAAGCGCCTCTTTGAGACCTCCTCTTAGGGTACTAAAATTGATATTTGAAGAAGACCAGGACCTCTAGGATGTTTATAGGGTAATGGAGAAGATAATTTGGTAGGTTTTGTCCGAGCTTGAAGTCTCAAAGTGGTGTGAGGAAGAGATGGAGGAGGTGCCCTTTTATAAGGGAGGAGAGGGGCACCTTTGGAATAACTAAAAGTATTATTTTATTATAAAGTCATATTCGGTTTTTAATAGCCCAAAATTGAGTTATTTTGAATCTAAGGTGGGTACAGGTCGAAATACTCTCATCCAATAGAATTTATACAAGTTTATGTTTCCATCTTAACTTTATCATTTAGATTTAACTTTAAGATAAATAATGTTTCTTTTACCGTGTCTTCTTGTATTCTTAAACTATAAGGTTAATAAACTTACTATAACAAGCCAAAAGAACCCCATGTTGTTTATTATTAATATATATAACCTTATATAAGTAATTTGGCCGAACCTTTTATTTTTAGGAATAAAATAACAATTAATAATATAATATTTTTATTAAAAACTATTTAATGTCAATTTTGAAAATATTTGGTAATTGATTTTTGTGAAAATCATAACAGAAATATTAGTTCAAAAAAAGTTAATTCAATCCATACTAACATGTCATATTAACATAGAAAATTATTCAAATCCATAAAAAGCCTCAAATTACATTTATTATGGTATTTATACCATCAATTATGTCAATATTTCATTAATAATATATTACTGTATCATCATTGTGTCATAAATAAATTAAATTATTTAAAGTCTAAAAATTACAAATAAAATACCATTATATAGGAAATCGTTTTATCTTTCTAATGAATATTTATAGTCGAATTTATCTTTTGTATAACCCTATATTAAAAATTATTTACTTATTAAACATAGATTTTAACTATTTTAACCCTTCTTTTAATAAATTAATAATAAATGTCCTAATCTAATCCAAGTGGGCCTTAATGGTCATATGTTTTTCCTAAGGTTTTTTTTGTTGAATTGCACTTATCCAATAGAATTAGGACGTGTGTTAGGGTAATAATAATATCATTTTTACCCTTAATTACCTAATTTACTTTTTATCGTGGTAAAAAAAGTAAAAAAGTTACTATTTACCAAAAATTCTTTTCATCTCATTGAACCACATTTTAATTACTGACATCTACTTTGTCTCTTCGATTTTTTAAATTCCACTCACAGAAGCGGTAAAATTATGTTTTATGTGAATTTGGAAATTCTCCTAGGATGTGGGTAAAAGACGGTCAAAAGTTCAATAAAAATTTTATATATCTAAATTTATTATAAAATGACTCTAATGAATTAAATTGATCATATATAGGTATTATGTGTCAACATAGACCAAAAATAAATTTAAATATAATAAATAATTACTTAAATAAAAAGTCGGTTTTTAAATAGTAACCCAGTGTTTTCACTATTCATCAAAAATTGAATGTTTTCAGAAAAATACCAAAATTTCACCCTAGGCTAATTTTGATATTCCGAATCCAAAAATGTAGTTCATTTTGAAAGATGAAATTTACAAAATTTAAAAAAGTGGTTATTACTATTTATAATGGCTCGTTTTAATAATATTTTAATAGCATATCATTGTTTAGTGAAACTCGGTATTGCGTACAACACACGCTATCGAGGAAGGTCGCGATTGCGTGTAATGTAGCCATGTTAGGGTTGCATGTTGTTAAAGACTCCTTTGTTGTAGCGTACAACACAAGACATCAATAAAAGAATATTTTTCATAAAATCTCCTGGTGTTACATTCTACCCCCGTTAAAATGAATTTCTCCCTCGAAATTCGTCGGGGTTATAAATGGTTTACTACTCGAAAGTTTATTTAATAGAAACACACATCGTAAAAAGTAATACCAAAACCAATCTTTAAAAACTAAAGTATGAAACATAACAGTTACCCAAATTAACTAATCACTGATTTTCCACATAGGAGAACATATGTGAAAATATGGATATGGAAGAGAAACCTAACCATCATGTTATGATGTAGAGTGGTAGAAAACATGGCTATGAAAAAGCCAACAATCAAAAATCCATAGATTTGGTATGATCTAAGGTACCATCTGATTCATCGGATATAAGGGAACTAGGACAACATTTTTGGTTTTCAAGATTATTTCCCTAAAGTTGATGAACTAAATGAAATACTTTCATGATTTCGGTACAATTTCACTGTTGTTCGTGAATTGAAATTTTTTCTCTTCATCCCTTAAAGAAATGAAGTTGAATTTGTTATTCGTGACGTGTTAGCAGATAATGTGATAGAATGATGGGTCATTCCATCTGTTTCAAACAAAAGGTTAGAAAAGGTTATAAGTCCATCTTATGGTTACATTAATCATATATGGTTCCAAGAATGAACTTGTACTTCATATATCATACCACTTAATAAAATAAAACTAGTTTCTACTAACCAGGGACTTCCTGTAGGCCAGTGGTAGGCGATAAAGGCCAGTCTCACTTTGGTTGTGGGTTCAATTCCCACAGCCTTGTCCGACGCGATGGGTTGTCACCCGTTCTGCAGGTTGTCCTTTTTTCTAAAAATACATTACTATAACATCCCATCAATAATATCAAAAAAACTTCTATCCTTAAACAATACTAACTTATGTCCAACATAATCCATTCCAATCTTTAGGCTTATCCATAATACTGCAGTCTACTCTCATAATATAGTGAAAACGATTACCAGAGATTTCATATAACAAGCATGTTAATACCATCGTTGATCCCCATATATCATAAGATATGTCTTGTTGGTCACAGTCCAAATATTCGAAGGCCTTAATCATGTATTCTCTTGAAAAATGAATACCCATTGAATCTTAGTGAAAACATGAGTTCTGTAAAAAGTTAACTCTTTCCACATACCAAAAACCCAAAATTATATATACTCAAACCATGATATAACTATTTCCTTATATCAGTCACGAGCTCATGAATACTGTCAAACTTTTCATTTTCTCTTTATCCCTTCATTATGCGCATATCATCTTCTTTCCAAAAATATCTCAATCACTTTCCATGGTTACCGGTACCATAAAATTATTGAAAACCACAATAGACCAATACATAAATATTCCAATATTCCATGATACTATATACAACAATATTTTGGAATCTCATTACATAAACACTTAACCATTACACCACATCATTGTCATATTAAACATCACCAATAGTGATCGCATGTGACTTACCTTTGTCCTTTTCCTTAAGTGGTTGCTCATGTCGATCATCACTAACCCTTAGATTAGGGAATTGATTAGCATAATTCCCCATTTCATTGCACTTGAAGCATCGAAGTGTTGGTGGTGCGTTTTCTGCAGTCTTTTCCTTATTCACACCGTTAGCAACCCTTTTTCCATTACTTTGACACTCAGCTGCTCGATGACTTTCTTTTCCACACTTAATCCATTTTCTAGTCCCTTTAAGAAAATCTCCACCATGCTTCTTTCCACACTTTGAGCATAAGGAAACATTCATATTCTTTTCACCATTATTCTGAGATTTCTCCTTGAACTCCGTCTTTCGTTTCTTGTCAAAACCATGAGATGGATATGTAACACCAACTTCCATTTCTACCTTCATAGCACAACACACAATTTCTTCATAGCTACTGAAGTCTCTTATAGCTAATGCCCTTCGATGATTTGGTTATAAGACACTGAAGAATCGATCAACTTTACTTTCAGGTTGGATGATAAAGCTAGATGCATACCTTTCAAGCCTTGTAAAATTCTCTTCGTATATACCAACAGATTCATTATCCTTTTGCTTTAGTTCAAGAAACTTCTTCTCCATCTTTGTTCGAAGAATAAGAGGTAAGTATATATTGAAAAATAAGTTCTTTAAATCATCCCATTCCATGGACTAAATTTCATCTATTGGCCTCGTATTCTTGATAATATTCCACCATTTATCAGCTTCACCTTCTAAACGAGATACTACTAAGATGACTTTATCATGTTCAGAACATTGAAGAACTGAAAATATCTTTTCAGTGGTACTGATCCATTGTTCAGAAACAAGTGGATTAGAAGACCCACTGAAAGAAGGTGGACGTTGCCTCATGAAGGACTCAATAGAATATTGTTCCCTTCTCTGCTCATTTGGAAGTCCAGAATGATTCATAGCTTGTGTAAGTATAGAAATAAGATTTTTTACTCCATCTCCCATAACATTGGTTTGTTCAGGAGGACAATCATTGCATTGTCCATTACATTGATCAACACGGTTCCTTCGGGTTCCATCCATCATCTAAAACCTAAAAAGAATAGTGTGAGAGGCAAAAATAATTCTAGGGAAAACAACATAATAAAGGTGGAGTACCATCAATATCTAACATCTTAGGTTAAATTCTAAGATTGTTACCGTAGTTATAGGACTATATCCTATACGTATACTTATCCTTAGGGACATCCCTAGATATACCTTAGAAATATCTCTAGGGATCTCACTAACGTTTTCACATCCTTGTTTCCAAAGGTTGACTAAACCTTTCCTATGATACCAACTGTAGAGACCTGTAGCTTGACATACATGGACATTACATTACTTTTTCGGGATACTTAATACATAACAAAAAAAGACACATAAGGACCGTAATATTTTAGTATCTTTGGAAACTCAGAATATAAACTTCTAATCATGTTGAAATATCTTCAACAACTCCCATACGATCTTCCCCTTTATTTTTCCTTACATAAAACATTTCTTTATTTCCTGAGGCAAATAAAACATAAAAAGGGTGAGCTCAAATGCTCAGTAAGGGCAAACATAGATAACACAAAACAATCCATAAACATTTGGAAGCAAAAACATGAACATGAAATTTAAACATCAAAATCTTGAGCAAAGACATAAATCGTGGAAGTACGTAAGGCATATATCATAATAGAACATCAACTGTGATAAAATATAATGGGAATAAAACATGTAATTGAGGGAACCACTGAGAACATGTGATGATTTCCATAGTAGCCAAGGAATTGCTTCCAAGACCATCTTAGTGGACAAAGTCCCTTTCTGAATCGAGTTCACTCCTCATTTCAGTCCTGTAACACTGAACCAGATTAACTTACCGTTCCAACCATGTCTATCTCACGAGATATAAATCTTTACCAAATGCATTGGAGGGAGATATAGGTCCCACCCACCTCATAGTGAAATCATTCTTACTTGTGCCACAAAATAAACATACATCATTCATAACAACCCAATAAATAAAATGGGTTTCATAAACATGACCCCATCATCACATAATCTATATAAAAGAAATGGATATCATTTCATCATAAGAAAGTGAAACCATGTAAATCATAGAGACATTATACTTGAAACATACACATATGAAATAATGTCATCTTAGATGAAAAAATGGTTTTGAGAAAACACTTGAAATGAATTCTTGAGGAAAATATCATTTGTTCTTCAAAATCAATTTCTTTTAACAAAACTTCATGCAATTTAAAAGAAAGGGATTTTGTTGAAAATATTAATGAAATCTTTTGGAATAATCTTCATGAAATACGTCTTTAAAAATCCTTTCGTGCCTTATAAGTTAAAAAAACATTATCCTCGTACTTTTGTCGGAAAAGTAAAAAAGTACCTCGTAAAAAAATGATTCCATACATACCATGTAGTAAAAGTCAAAAATGGGTAAAAAGGACTTTAAATATACATGAAAACACTTTTATAAAACATGGACATGGATGATAGAAATAACCCCACTAATTACTTACTAATAATCAATCTTGGATAAAAATGAGATTTGAACAATTATCCCTTACCTTAGGTCCGATATGCTTCATACATTTCTGAACCTCCTGTATAATGATTTAAATAATGTCATTGACATATTACAGAATAAAATTCATTGTTATGATATCATATATGGTTCACTTATGACTTTATATTACCCGTTCTTTTGTAAGTTCCATGTTAAAGCAGTGTTTTGGGTTAAATCATTTTATTTATCGTACGTGTTTGGACTTGTTGTTCTTGATATTATTACTTATATCCTGATTTACTTAATTCAAGAATGTAAAACATGATTTACATATAATATATATTTCAATATATACGTATATATATTGTAGATCAATTAAATGAAATGAAATACACCGTTCATGGAGATGGTAGGCCATATGTACGCATGAACGTTGTTTTCGTTTCCTTAATGAATTGATTGAAATTAAGTAGATGACATACATATATATACATATAAATCCAGTATCATTATTATTTCATATATTTCATTATTACTTATTATATATACTTTATAATCATTAATGAATGGTTAACATGGAGAATGAATCTAATCACGTCGTGGAGACGGTAGTCCGTACGTACGCACGAGCGATGATATCATTCCGATGATCGTGGAATTGTATTGGAGTGTATGTATACTATTTCATAATCAATATCACTTTTCAATAATCAGATATAGTTATTATTTAAACCATTATACCCATCCAAGTAAGGTTTTGGTGGAAAATAGATTACACCACGGCGTGGAGACGGTATTTCGTACGTACGCACGCACAGTGATTTCGTTTTCTATAGGATGGATAGATAGTGAAGTAGGTTTGTTTCATACTTATAATAACATATCAGTATATGACTGATACTGATGTTATTACTTCATAATTAAACAACCAAAGAAGAAGAAGTGGAAGAAGAAATAAAGTTGAAAGAATCGGTAACGGACATTACCTCTTCTTTGAAGCACCTCTTTGAGACCTCCTCTTAGGGTACTAAAATTGGTCTTTGAAGTTGAACAGGACCTCTGGGATGTTTCTAGGGAACTGGAGAAGATAATTTTTCAGGGTTTGTCCGAACATTAAGGCTCAAAGTGGTGTGAGTAAGAGAGGGAGGTGGTGCCCTTTTATAAGGGAGGAGAGGGGCACCTATAGAATAACTAAAAATATTATTTTATTATAAGTCATATTTGGTTTTTAATAGCTCCAAATTGAGTTATTTAGAAGATAAGGTTGGTATGGGTACAAATCCTCTCATAAAATATAATTTATAAAAGTTTAGGTTTCTATTTTAACCTTATCATTTAGATTTAACTTTAAGTTAAATAATTTTTCTTTTATCGTGTCTTCTTGTTTTCTTACACTATAAGGTTAATAAACATACTATAACAAGACAAAAGAACCCCAAGTTGTTTAATATTAATATATATAACCTTATATAATTCCTTTTTTATAACCTTAGATTTTTAAGAATAAAATAACAATTAATAATATAATATTTGTTTTAAAAACTATTTTATGTCAATTTTGACACTATTTGGTAATTGATTTTTATGAAAATCATAACAGAAAGATTACTTCGAAAAAAGTTAATTAAATCAATACTAACATGTCATATTGACAATGAAAATTATTGTAATTCATAAGAAGCCTCAAATTACATTTATTTGGGTATTTATAACATCAACTATGTCAATATTTCATTAATAATATAATTACTGCATCATCATTGTGTCATAAATAAATTAAATTATTTAAAGTCTAAAAATTACAAATAAAATACCATTATGTAGGAAATATTTTTATCATTATAATGAATATTTATAGTCTAATTTATATTTTGTTTAACCCTATATTAAAAATTATTTACTTATTAAACTTTGATTTTAACTATTTTAACCCTTCATTAAATAAATTAATAATAAATGTCCTAATCTAAACCAAGTGGGCCTAAATGGTCATGTTTTATTACTAAGGTTGTTTTTGGTCGAATTAAACTTATCTAATAGAATTATGACATGTGTTAGGATAATAATAATATCATTTTTACACTTAATTACCTTATTTACTTTTAACCGTGGTAAAAAAAAGTAAAAAAGTTACTATTCACCAAAAATTATTTTCATCTCATTAAACCACATTTTACATACTGCCATCAATCGTGTCTCTCGGATTTTTGAAATTCCACTAACAGAAGCAGAAAAATTATGTTTTATGTGAATTTGGAAATTCTCCTTGGAGGTGGGTAAAAGACGGTCAAAAGTTCAATAAAATTTTTATATATCTAAAATTATTATAAAACGACTCTAATGAATTACATTGAACTTATATAGGTATTATGTTTCAATTTAGACCTAAAATAGATTTAAGTAGAATAAATAATTATTTAAATAAAAAGTCGGTTTTTAAATAGTAACCCAATGTTTTCACTATTCATCAAAAAATGAATGTTTTCAGAAAAATACCAAAATTTCACCCTAGGCTAATTTCGATATTCCGAATCCAAAAATGAAGTCCATTTTGAAATATGAAATTTAAAATATTTTAAAAAGTGGTTATTACTATTCATAACTACTAGTTTTAATAATATTTTAATAGATTATCGTTGTTTAGTGAAACTCGGTATTGAGTACAACACACGCTATCGAGGAAGGTCGCGATTGCGTGTAATGTAGCCAAGTTAGGGTTGTGTGTTGTGAAAGACTCGTTTTTTTGTAGCGTACAACACAAGACATCAATAAAAGAATATTTTTCATAAAATCTCTGGGTGTTACAACCTTTATACACATTTATATATTGATTATAAAGTTTCATTTATGACTTCCACATTCCATTATCGTGGAATAAATGATTATGTTTAATGAATCCATGTTTTATGATCCATGTGGCACACTTATGCATGAAATGAAATGTTTAAGAAGGGTGCACCCTTATAGCGCTCCAATGCATTGGGTAAAGTATAGTATGATGATACGTCATGTGCAATGACTGTTGAATCATGATAATTCAAGTGCAACGAGGGTTTACTCGTGCTTTATGTGAAATGAGGATTTAATCATGCTCCATGTGCAATGAGCCTTGGCTCATGCTAATTCCATGATCAGTGTTTTTTCCACATTTCCATGTTATGATTATCATGAATTATCATGCCCTTATGTTCATGTTTCTTTTATGTTCTATTGATATACCTATTGTCTAACATGTATTGTACTCCTCATGTTATTCCATTTTTACTCCCTTACTGGGCTTTATAGCTCTCCCTTTTCTTATGCATGTCCTCAGGTTATCCCATGCAATGCTAAGTACAAGGGAATTTTGTGGTCATGTAAAAGAAGTTTTCAATAAGGATGTTGTATTTTCATGTTTTAAGTTTTTATGTAATGATCCTAAGCCCCAAGGACACTAAACCTCTCAATATTCTCGTGGTATCAAGTGACGTTTTATGTAATAAATCATTTATTAAGTTTGTAATAAAATAAGGGTTGTCATAGGGTCCAACATTAATGTATATAAACATTTTCTGATAGGTAATGTTGGATGATTTTGATCCCAATAAATCATTACAAACCATTTCCAATTATTATTTTTACCCCCGATAAGTTTTATATAGTGAAAGTACAAGATTATATTTTTTTAAAAAAAAGTAAAAACATTTTATTGGATTATATTGTGTACATTTAGATCTTTATCAGAATAATACATGAGGTTCGTAGCATTAAAACACTCAACATATATTGATTCGAGATGGGATTATAGACTGAAATTATATCAAATGTTGATCAATTGAATATATATATTTAAAACATGATGGTATCTAAATCAAGTGTGGAAAATGTAGGCATGTGATTAATTTTGAATTCATGTGGCACTACTTCTCAAAAAAAAAATTTAGTTCATGTTTCTTGAATTATATTTAATGGAAGGGTAAAAAATTGGAATGAGAATTGGTTAATATCATAGACTATCTATGGTTTCTTACCTTTTTGACCTCAGTGAGAACAACTGATGAATCGAAAAACATTCATCAACCAGTCCCCAACCCGTAGGTATTTCACTACCTAGTTCTTGCCACTTTGTTCGGTCAAATAATCTAAAAATGAAAAAGGGAAAACCATAAATAGAAGAAGAGAAAACACATGAATGACAAAGGGATTTCATTACCTGGTTATTGACACTTCATTACATCAAAGAGTCTAAAAATTTCAATATGAAATACCATAGAAAAAAGTGGAGAAAATACATGAGGAAAATCAAAATTTTCAATGACATGAGTTTTGGATCCCCCTAGTCTGACAAAGGATTCGTCGATGCACAAGGTACATGCACACCTAGATCTGGCACGCAAACTACTTGCGCGCCCAAAATCGTTTCACCATGGGTCCTATTTTTCTATAAATAGACCCTTGGTGACTTCATTTGTATGAAAGAATTTCCCTTGAGCCCAATTGCTGCTCTGGTCACCCTAGTTCTTGAACCAAATCTTCCGAAACGTTCAAGGTAGTTCTTTAACACCTATAACAGAGGATTTGAAGGAGGATCATTGGATGTAAAGTCCTTTTAGTGTTCAAAATTCACAACACTTGCATTCCAAAAGCACCCAACTTCCCTAAATCAGAAACACTTGTGCAGTACCTATTCCTCTGATAAGAATTTGAGCCCCCACTTTTGGGATCACCTGTGAATACTCATGAAGTTTTGATCCAGGCCTCGCCTAATAAATAACATACATATTGTTCATCACTTAGTTAAAAATTAGGTCTCCCGATATTGCTTGTGTGCCCATACTTTCACATCTTTTTCTGCTTGGGTTCCCCTCATTGATTCACCTACTCTCTTCTGTCTATAATCCATTATTACCTCCTCAATGTCACTAATGGAAAGGATTCTTGCTCATTGGATCCCTTGTATAAAAGTGATTTAGTTGAGACATTCACCAAAAACTCATAACTTATTAAACCCTTGGGAAAGGAACTTCAGTGTGTCTCTTATTTGTATTTTTATTTCTATATTCAATGGTTTCCCACATTTGTTTAGAATGGGTATAAGATTTATGGAGTGTTTCTGGGTTGGTATATTCACATTCACATGAACCTTTCTCCCAAGAACAGTACTAGGAAGTTCCTAATTTGGAGAATTAGGGTTTAATTCTGACCTCCCCTTCTCGTCTATAAAAACAAAAATCTTAGCTCCATGTTAGGGAATGTATTATTCTCAATTTTTTTCCCATGGAAACAAAAGATTAATCTCCCTACACTTTCAAGATCAATGAAGGAAGCCATCCTCTTATAATCCCCTATCATTTCAAGTAAGAGGTTTTAGTCTTTCTCCCATCTACTTCCATAACCTTCACCCCTTCCTTACATTAGTCTCTTGTCCAATGTAATGAGAAAAGAGGGAAGGTTCTTCACCTCACCCACTTCTCGGGTCGACTCGACCTCATCGACCCTCACCGATGTAGGTGCACCCTCTTCCACCAGTGAAGGCGGAAAAGTGCAGGTTCCTTTTTTGAATCTTTAACTTCCTCTTGTTTATCACACCTAGCATGACTCGCATGGGCTTAGATATTTGTCATGATCACAACATTTTCACAAAGTCTTAATATATGAGAACTCTAATTCCTATTCAAACCAAGATTCATAGGATGACTACTTTAAGTCCCAATCTCAAAATGGTGCCCCTCCAAAAGTGTTTACCAAATCATATCCCTTACAGTAGGGAATCTCTAATGCATAATCCCAAAAAAATTAATGAAATATTAGAACTATTATTCCGAAAAGTATTGGGATACGTAGGATTCCTTCTTAGGGACCAAGATCACTAGATATCCTCTTAGGAATCCAACTATAATTAATTTAATCTAGGCATCCACCCTAGAAATAAGTCCTAAATTAAATGCCAAAATAATCAAGGCATCCTTTTTAGGAAGTAATATCAAACCCATTTCTCTCAAAGGACTATAAATTTTGATGAGACTTATTGATCTCTGTGGCCTTTGATTCACATCCAAATGGGATACGTATGAAGCCACCTTTAGGATCAAACCCAACACTTGAAATCAACTATGTTCTCCTTGGGACATATTCCCAACAGGGCCTAATCTTAATTGGAATCCAAATTCTTTCCTAGTTCCTCAAGATTATTAGTCATAAGTCACATACCAATCCATGACTAAGAAACATTGTCTTATATGTACATACCACATGACATTAAACTGTATGGAAGGGTATTTAAAAGGAAGAATAGTGTGACAGTGATCCCCCAACATAATGGGGGTGTTGCATCAAGACATTTGGCCCAGGTCCCTTAGACTTAGGAACACTAGAATAATAACATGGGATAATGTTTGGATAATAGGGATCATGTTATTAACTCTGTCCCCTCTGTAAAATTCCATAAACCTATCTTGATGACAAAAAACAAGCAGGAACATACACACATTCGTCCTAATTCTGACGCACAACTGACTCATCCAGAAGCAACCCACAAATCCCACCAGGAAAATTCATTGGAGTACAATGATCATTCACATACACATGTTTATAAATTAACAACAAGTCAGCAGGCTCGTTTGGAAGCATTTAAGGAAGCACGCCGATCAAATGTAGTGGCAACCAGCAAACAGAAACATACAATCACTTTCACTTACATATTATACTAGTAGTGTCAACTAAAATTTTTAAAATATGTTTCATCAACCAAGAATGATGAAAAAAATATAGTAGGCACATAAAACTTCCATAATTCTTCAAGCCTACCAATAATCTCATTTGGAAGCAATTGAAGAGGTAAGTTGGAAAGCTTTGAAAAAAAATTGTGGATGACTCAACTCTCTACCCCCAAACATGAGTACCATTAGTACCCATTGATAGGAAAATTTGGACAGGATAAGGCACATACACCTACTCCCAATATAGAATAGATGAATATTCCCATTCCAACTACTGATTCCAACAAACACATCTTAGAAATAGTGAAAGGTAATATGAAAATTCATGCCCGTATTTTGGAAGCATGGTAGAATATCATAAGAAAAAATTCAGTAGTAACAAAGGAATAGACACATAAATCTATCATCACTGCTAGGATAACACGTCAACATACCATCACAGAGCAGATACATACATCTGTTCTAGTCCAAGAGGGTTAGAGGGAATACTCCCCAACATCATACGGACCATAAGATTGTGAACATACATCCTTTCCATGTGGATGTAATCATCTCATTATGATGACCACTCCAATGAAAGAACATAGACTTTCCCATGATAACCAATTCTCCCAGCAAGTGACCCAAACTAAGTGTAAAATAGCATTTAAGAAAAATTCTCTCCAAACACAGTTGAAAAGAAAACAACCAAGATGTTATCTAGCTCTTCTTAATGCTAGAGTTCTTGAATCCATCAGACATTTATATGATGAAACTCAAGATATTTCCCACTAATTACTATATAATGGGAGTAGTAGCAGTAATTCTGATGTTTCCCATTAGAAACATCATAATGAATGCTTGCTTCATAAAAATTTGGTTAATCTAGAGATCTTATCTCTAGATAAGAGCCACAGAAACCCTTAGTGTGGCCATAAGACCAAGGAGAAAAAGTATTTATCCCATAATATATCTCAACATGGTGGTTCTTCTTATAATGTCATTCGCTGCAAAAGTTTTCTCTATAGTATTATTTTTAATTGTCAAGATAATTCTATAAATGACAATGTAGTAATGAGAAATACCTTTTATCTTGAAGCACTTTCCAATAAAAGGCCATTAATCTCCGATATCTTGTCATTACATGTGAAATAATTTCTCAACTAGAAGATATATTTAGGGGATGATCATTTTTTGAGCCTCCCTTTGGTCATATGTCTTCTAATAATGCAGAGGAAAAAGTGACGGATTACACTGTTTTTAATAAAACAATCGAGAAGGAGCCAAATTGGTCTGACCAAATGGAGAAACCTCTAGTGAAATATGATGAATATATGTTAAACATGAGAAATTAATTTTATAAAGGATATATACCAGTCATGTTCTGTCATATGAAAAATTCTCAACATAATATTCTAGAATTGATGGCATGTGATTTCACAAATGTTGTTTTCCTCAACTTTTGGAATTCCCATTGTTAATTTAAAACCAAAGTACTACCATCTGATTAATATAAAAATCATTTAAAGGTAATATAATGGTTCCAAATTCATTGGGCATATCTCTCAGTTTCCCAATATCCAAAGGTTGAAAAGAATCATAAAACCCTTCAGCATGCATGCCTCAATGCTCTAAAGAGGATACACCAATTAATTATGGATACCCCATTTTGTGTTCGTATCAAAGGATGGGGTGCACTTAGAGAATTGAATTTCATTTCTCTCCCGAATTAGAAAATCCCTCCAAAATTGGTCTAATGCAATGTTATTGCCCACAAACAGCTATAATCGACTGATTTTTTATGTAATCAAATGTACGCTCAAGAACAGACCTCAACTAGATCTAATTAGAGTCAGACCCAATTAAAAATAGTTGTTGAGTTAATTTTTTCATCAAGTATCTGATAATCTTCAGCATACCTCCATCTTAGAGAATTCTAGCAGTCATATAATGAAAATTTCCGAAATAGCACAATAATCTTCTAAAACAGGTAATTCGATTGGTTGTCGGATAATGAACCCTGCTAATTTCTGAAACAAATATCACAAAATCATAAGAGTAGTTGCAAAAATCTTATCTATAGCAATTAAAGATCCACCCCAGCCAATAGGTCTTGTGGATTTATTAATTCATCCTTTGAATTAAATAAATAATGTTCGAAGGTTTAAAGAATTATAATAGGAAAAACCCTATTATGCAGGTCTAGGTTCTTTTTCACATCTACAATACCCTCTTCAAAGAAAGTAAATTTTCTATCGATTAGGGATGAGTCCACAAAGTGAGCGCACAGATGAACTATCCAATGATTCCATTCGAGTAACCTTCTATCAAAAATATCATGGTAAGTCATCATATAATAGAGCAGAATATGATGAAAGATACAAAAGGAGATGATCATAAAAATATACCGAGATAATTCCATCAATACATTATGTGTTAGGGAATGTTATAAATACCATTACAGAAGATCCTTTAGAAAAAGTGCATAGTTAAGGGGAATTAGAAGACGCGGTTCTTATCCATAATATGGTACACACTGATGAAAATGAAGAAGGTGTATATACCCAAAATCAGTGGCTTACCCAAAATCTAGGTATTCCATCAAATAACCAACACCCACCCCTCTGAGTGGAATATAACAAGAGGAAAGGTAAAATTCATATCACACCTCACTTTTCCACTAGAGTAGGTCCATCTATTTCTCTTGAAAAAAATTTCATAGTAGGAAGAGGAGATGAAAGAGTTAAAAAGATTCAATAAAGAGTTACTTCGTAGTGACATTTCTTCTAGACATACTCATGAGGGTGATCCTCAAATTTCACATCTTGTTGGAGCTCCTCAGAAAAAGAGGATTTGTAGTAACTAAAAATGCTGATAATGAATTCCCTCCATTGATTACACAACCTAGGATCAAAAACATCCTTATAGCCACTTCACTTTGGGTTATTCAAGGAAAATACTAGTAACACCACCACTAATAGTTTTTACAGTCATTTCACAAGTACCAACTGCAGCACCCCAAGCTTCCACGATACGTTTCCCTTTGAATAATGCAATAGCTTCCATTGTACGCAATTTCGAGATTCTGACACACTGGGACCAATCAAACTAGTCGTTATGAATACTAATACCCAATTTTTGAAATATAATAAATTTTATCTCTCAAAATGGACTTCATTTTTGGATTAGGAATATCAAAATTAGCCTAGGGTAAAGTTTTGGTACTTTTTAGATAAATTTTATATTTTGATGAATAGTGAAAATTACTAAATTTTAATTAAAAACAAATTTTTTAATCAAAATAATTAATAGTAATAAATTATTAATTTGAGTGTTTTTAAAGTATATTTAGAAAATATTTTTACCATTTAATATAATTTTGATCATTGGACATAATTTTACAATTAAACCGAACATAAACAAGTGTCAATCTTTTGATAGTTATTATTTCATAAAAACACTTTTTTTGTTTTGACAGCTTGAATTAATTTTAAATTAATTTCTGCCACTACTATGTTTTGAATTTGGAAAAATGGATTCCATATCTGGAATTAGGATGTCCAAATTTTTTAAATTGTTATATTTTATTTTTCAACATTTTAAATAATTACTTCGGTAAATATCTTATTTATCACGATTAAAGGGTAAATCCGGTAAATTAGGGTAAAAAATAATATTATAATAATAATAAATTATCCTAAAACGTGTCCTTAACTTATTGGTTGATACATGTCCGACCATGGGAATATTTGGGTTGATATTGGTACCCCATAGAGCCACTTGTAGGTGATAATGACACTTTATATTAATTAAGTTAAAGTAAATATAGGAATGACATAAGCATATATCTTTTAGAAAAACAATTTTTAAAAAGGGTTATAAATGTTATATATTCAACTATAAATATACATTAGAAATATAAAACGATTTCCTACATAATGGTATTTTATTTATAATTTTTATACATTTAATAATTAAATTTATTTATGACACAATAATGATGCCGTATTTTCCTTATTAATGAAAGAATCAAATAATTGGTATTATAAAAGTAAAAATAAATATAATTTGAAAGTTTTGATGCCATCCACAAATTATATTGGTTAATATGACATGTTATTATTTCTTAGATGAATTTTCATTGAATTAATAACGATGTTAAGACTTTAACAAAAATCCATTATTAAATATTGTCATAATTGACATAAATGAGTTTTTAAAACAAGTATTGTATTATTAATTGATATTCTATTCCTAAAAATTTAAGAATTGGAAAAAAGACTTATATCATGATAGGTGTGTCATTAATGTACCACTTTGGGGTTTATTTGTTGTATATAGTATCTTTATTAAATATATAATATAAAAATACAAAGTGACATGGTAAATGTAAATATAATTAACTAAGAGTTAAAACTAAAAGATATGGTTAATATAATGACACAAACTTGTCTAAAATCTATTTAATGAAAGTATTTCGACCAATACCAACCTTATACTTTTAATTATCCACTTTGGAGCCATTAGAAACCGAATATGAATTTATTATAAATTAATACTTTATGTTTTTCCTAAAGAGCCCCTCCTCCCCCTAATAAAAGGACACAACTTCTAACCAATTATTCACACCTTAAAAGCCTTTTTGTTCACCCAACCCCTACCCAAATACTCTCTCAACATCTCCACTTCATCCTATATTCTTTATATTGATCATAAATCCAACCTAAGGATCCCTTTTGATCAAATCTAAAGGGAGATCCCAAAGAAGAGGTAATGTTTTCACCCCCCTTTTCAAGTTCCTATCTCCTTAAACTTCTTCTTTCTTTGTTTTTTCCTTTCTAAAATAATAACTCCAGTATCTTCTATATACTGTGATGTTATTATAAATATGGTACAACCATATTCAGGGTTCTATCTATCCTTTGAATGTCATGTCACCATATGTGCGTACGTACGGCTTACCGTCTCCATGTCGTGGTGTAATTGTTATTCAAAAACATTATTATTTGGATGGGTATGATAATGATATGTAATTGATGTAAATAATAAATATAACATGATAATTATTTTGTATATATGATATTACATCCAATTATATATTATTTTAATATCAAAAGAATGATATTGTCGCTCGTGCGTACTTACGAACTACCGTCTCCACAAACGCGATGAAATTCATTCCACATCGTATCAATGAAATTATAATTCTCATTTGATGATTAAAAATAATTTTTAAGGACTTGATATCATTCTAGATATGAATAAGATACAACCTATCCATAACAAACATGGCTTATCTAACAAAATATATAAAATAAAACGAGTAAGTTAACACCCGAAATAATGATAATACTAAGATATTATTAACAAATAAATGTTAAACGATAATATATGATATCATATTAATGTATATGATTATTTTATAATTTAATAACAATTATTTCACCATTATACAGGACGTTAACCTACCCTCTACCAAGGAAAAGTACAAGGTAAGGGTTTATTTCACAATCTCTTCATTATCCTAGGTTGTTTGTACGTAATTACCAATTGGGACCTCTTTATCATCCACATCCATGTTTATAAAAAATTTATTTCAAATCATTATTACTATTTTATAGACTATAGGTTAAATTCATTTATACAATTTTTGAATTTGTATAAAAAGTTTATAATGGAATCTTTCCATCGTTTTCAAATCAAGGTCCTTTTTAACCTTTTCGTCAGAATGAAGGTAAGAATGCCTTTTTTTAACTTATACAGCGGGTGCGGCTGTTTTCCACCATTATAAAATAATCGAAGATTCCCTTACAAGATTATAAGAATATTTTCTAAGTAAATGTTTTCTTTTATAATTACGTGACTCTTAAATTATTTCAAAAAAAGATATATTTCTCTCGAATAGTTTTGATTTCATCTATGTCAACATCTTTTGATGGATTTTAAGATTATTTGAAGTTTATTTATTATGATACAAAACATGCATATTATATTGATGGTTTTTTGATATGTTTGACTATGGATGTGTTATTTCTAAACCATTTATGGTTTATGGAGAAAGTATTGACATTTCGAATGATAGTTTTAGTACTAATGTTTATGTTATGTTTAAACATATTCATATGAGGAATGCATTGGACATAATAAGAGACGGGTGGATCCTGCAATAGCCCCTCGATGAATCAGTAGGTCTCATGAAACAAACTAGTGTCTTGGCACGAGGCCTTTAAAAAATATTATTTGTAGTCTTGGCACGAGGCCTTGGCTACATGGTTATGATAGTCTGGAATTATGCATTCCATCATTATGAAAATGGTTATTGATATTGCATTTGATTATTCGATTAGTAGAATATCCATGTGAATAAGTAAATGGAATTATTTCATTTTATTTCTGCCATATTATGTTGATGTTAAAATTTAAATGTCTTTTGTTCTATTTTTACATTTCCTTAAACGTTTATTCTTATTCATGAATGTTTCCGCTATATTGTTATCCTTACTGGGCATCTGAGCTCACCCCTTTCAATGTTTTTTTCCCAGGATGTGAAGATGTTTTTTATGAATGACCTACATGGATAGTATGATGGGATATGAGTGTGGACTATAGAGACTATGTTGTTTCAGTTTTTATTTTATGATGTAATGTAAACATTAAGAATGTATCTAGTGTTTCCAAGGCTACTAAACTAACAGATCATTCGAGAATTGATCTTTTATGATCATGCCAATGTTATGTAATAATGCACTAACTCTGGGTAACTGGGGTCTGGGCGTTATAGTTGGTATTAGAGAAAGTTTAGTACAAACCTTGGAAGTTAGATTTAGATAAACTCTGAAAAGAGCTCATAGACCTAAGATGGACTTTGAGGATTAGTATAGAAGAACATCCTAGAATTTTGGTATTGTAGAGATTTTTTGAGTTTTTCAAGTAATACATCCCTATCTGGATATGAGAAGGTAGAGGCGGCTCTGGCATAGATGTACCTAGGGGTATAACCTGAAAACACCGCATAGATCAAGACCCAAATGGGAATGGGTGCACGACAATGGGCCTTGCTGCACTCTTGGTTACGATAATTCTGGGGGATATGCTGAGGATAATTCTCATTTTCTTTACAGTCCATTATTAAGGGTTTATGAGTATATACTTATTTAATGAAAACTTTTTATTATTATTATGGATTATGTACATAAATAGTTCAATTTATGATAAGTGTTTCACAAGTATGTAATTAGGTATTTTGATTCATAAACTGATCTAGTTTATGCCATTATTTAGAAATGGAGCCTAGTAGAAGGAATGGAAACTCTATCAATGCACACACTCCATGTAGGGATTTCCCTCTTGCTCAAGATAATTATAGTGGAGATAGTGATGAAACTGGTGCTGATCAGCTAATCACCATACATGGAAAACTCACTCAGGTTATGAATAATAACCTTACCCATACGGAGCACCTTGATTTGCAGCGTGGAGGACCAATGTTAGATCGCTTCATGAGGAAACAACCACCAAAATTCTATGGGAGTAAAAATTAATTAGTAGCTGAGCAATGGATAAGTTCCCTAGAGAAAATATTTCAGGCTTTGGGGAGTAGTGAAACGGAGAAAGTTATCATGGAAGTTTATCACCTGACTAGAGATGGTGATAAATGGTGGTCATTGATACAAAACACGAAGGAAGATGATAAAGTATTAAATATGGAATGGAGGGAGTTCAAAGAGATTTTCGTATAAAAATACTTTCCTCGTGACCATCGAGCAGATATGGAAAGGCAATTTCTAAGTCTGAGGCAAAATGAGGATGAGAATGTCGCAAAGTATGAGGATAACATTAAAAGGTTAACGTGGCATGCAGAAGATTATATATGTAACCCAAGAAGTAGGATTGATCGTTTCTTTGATGGGTTAAAACCGTTTCTCTATCGAGAATTAGTCTCACAATATTTCTCGTCGTATGAAGATACTGTATCATGTGCTATCAAGACAGAAAAGGAATTTTCTAAGTCTTACGACTTTAAAGAAAATTAAGAGAACAAGAGATCTGCTGACCACTCTGGAAATGGAAATAAAGGGAAGAAGGCAAAAGTTGATTATCCATCCTACAGTAAATGTGGGAAGTAACACCCTGGTACTTGCTTGAAGGGAACGAGAGTCTGTTACAAGTGTGGTGAGAAAGTACACCAAGCTCATGATTTCATGGGAAAGAGATTTTCTGTCAACGTGGAATGCTATAATTGTAGAGAGATTGGACATTGTACAAATGAATGTCCTAAGAGTCATGGGAACTTACCTCAGAAAAGGCCAAGGGATCAAGGCCAAGCATATTCTATCACTACTACTAAGGTAGAAGCTCTAAAAGACGTAGTGTTAGGTAATTTAATGGTTTCCTCAAGTTTAGAAAATGATTTGATTGATTCTGGATCATCGCATTGTTTCATATCTTCCCAGTTTTCTAAGAAAATTTGATATTTGCAATATGATTTTATAAGGTAGTTTTCAGTTAAAACTCCTAAGGGAAGTATCATTTCAACAAAGTTTTGTGAATCATTCCGCAGTAGAGAACATAAATATTCTTTATTCGCTGATCTCATCGTCATTCCTATGATTGAGTTTGATATAATCCTCGGTATGGATTTGATTTTGGACCATGATGCAAAGATTTATTGTAAGTAAAAGGAGGTTACGATTTTTTGAAGATGATGATAAGGAACACCTTATCTTTAGAGAAGAATCATCACCACCTAATTCTTATCTAGATCCACTCCAAGTAGCTCAACTAAATTCAATTATTGGGGAGTAATAGAATGAAATGACTGTGGGTGAAGAAAGGAATGGTCAAATAGAGTATGTACCTATTGTTAAAGAATATGTAGATGTGTTTCTGGAAGAATTACATGGACATCATCCCGAATGAGAAGTTGAGTTTTCCATTGATTTAATTCCAGGATCAAGGCCTATATCGAAGACCCCTTACAGAATGGCCATTGTGGAGGTAGTTGAACTAAATAAACAACTATAGGAATTGACTAAAAGGGATTTATTCTCCCTAATTTTTCTACATGGGGATCCCCTATTTTTTTGTTAAAAAGAAAGATAGATCTATGAGGTTATGTATTGACTACTGGGATATCAATGCTATAACAATAAAGAAAAAGTATCCCCTACCCCACATTGATGATTTATTTTACCAACAGCATGGATCTCAATACTTTTCAATGATTGACCATCGATCTGGATACCATCAGTTGTGTGTGAAGATGGAAGACATTCCGATGACAGCATTTCGAACTAGGTACGGGCATTACGAGTTTACAGTAATGCCTTTTGGGATGACTAATGAAACCTCTATTTTAATGGATCTAATGAACAGAGTTTTCAAGGAATATCTCAATGATTTTGTAGTGGTATTTATTGATGATATCTTGGTATACTCCAAAAGCTACAAAGATCATGAAAATCACCTGCATATTATCTTGAAGACTCTGAGAAGACATGAATTATATGTGATGTTTAGAAAGTGTGAATTATGGTTCCAAGATATTTCTTTTCATGGCCATATTGTCTCTATGGATAGAATCTCTGTTGATCCTGCTAAGCCAAGAGCAACCCAAGAATGGCCAGCACCAATGAGTATAACCGAGGTACACAATTTTATTGTTTTAGAAGGTTATTATCGACGTTTCGTCCATAAAGTTTCCTAGTTGGCTAACCCATTAATGAAGCTCACACGTAAAGGGGTTAAATTTGATTGGAAAAAGAGTGTGAAGAATGTATTGAAGAACTTAATAGATTATTATTCAATGCTCTTATATTGACTCTACCATCAGGGAATGATTGGTTCATTATATATAGTGATGCATCGAAGAAAGGACTTGGTTGTGTCCTTGTGCAGAATCATAGAGTTATTGCTTATGCGTCACGACAGCTGAAAATTCGTGATCCAAACTATCCTACTCATGATCTTGAGTTATCTGATGTAATATTTTCTATGAAGATATAGAGACATTATCTCTATGGTGAAAAATGTGAGATATATACCAACCATAAGAGTTTTAATTATATTTTCTCATAGAAAGAATTCAACATGAGGCAAAGGAGATGGCTTGAACTACTCAAGGATTATGACTGCATGATACACTACCACATGGGGAAGGAAAATAAGGTGGTAGATACTTTGAGCAGAAAGGATCAAGGAGTTTTGAACATTATGAGAATTGAATTGGATCCTATATTCATGGATCTAGTGAAGATCGATATGGGAATTACCATAGAAGGTGAAACATCGATACTTTTTCAAATGGTTTCCAAACCATCTTTTCTATAAAGGATAAAGAGTTCTCAGACTGATGATGAAGAATTTCAAAAGAAGATTAATGCTATGAATGATGGGAGATTGAGTGAATTTGTGTATGAAGATAGTATTTTGAAATTTGGAAAGAGACTTTGCGTTCCCGATAAATTTGATCTAAAAATGGAATTGTTGTATGATGCTCATAGTTCCAATTTCTCTATACACCATGGGATCTCCAAAATGTATAAAGATTTGAATTAACATTTTTGGTGGGACAACATAAAATGGAAGATTTCTGATTTTGTGTCAAGATGTATGGTTTGTCAAAAAAGTGAAAGCTGGAAGGCAACAGCTTGGAGGATTCATTCAGCCTCTTCCCATACCTGAGTGGAAATGGGATAATATCACTATATACTTTGTCATGGGATTACCAAAGACTCCTAGGAAGGAACGATGCAATATGGGTCATGGTTGATCGTCTTACCAATTCAGCACATTTTCTTGCTATAAGGGATGATTTACCACTTGAACTTCTAGCAAGGCCATATATTAATGATGTTTTGAGACTTCATGGAGTACCCCTATCGATTTTTTCTAATCGTGATCCCCGTTTTACTTCAAGATTCTGGAAAAGTCTTTAGAAAGCCCTGGATACTGAACTTTTTTTGAGCACTGCCTACCACCCTAAAAAAGATGGACAATCAGAACGGACTATTCAAACCTTAGAAGACATGTTGAGATCTTACTCACATGACATTCAGGGTATGTGGGATCAATATTTACCTCTGGTGGAATTTTACTACAACAATAGCTTCCATTCAAGTATTCGGATGGCACCATATGAAGCGTTATATGGAAAGAGATGTCGCACAATAACCTGTTGGGATGAAGTTGGTGAGACAAAACTTGTTGGCCCAAAACTGGTGGAGGAAATGATGGGAAAGGTAAAGGTAATCAAAAACCACATCAATGCAGCTCAATGTAGGCAGAAGAGTTATGCCGATAATCGAAGGAAGGGTTTGGAATTTCATGTAGAAGATAATGTTTTCTTCAAGGTATCTCCATGGAAAGGGCTTATATGTTTTGGTAAGAAAGTTTAATTGAGTCCCAGGTACATCAGACCTTTCAAAATTCTAGAACAAATTGGGGCTGTAGCATACCGTTTGGAAATACTGCAAAATCTCTCCAAAGTTCTCGATGTGTTCCACGTATCACTGTTGAAAAAATACATGCCTAACACAACGCATGTACTCACCTATGAGGAAGTAGAACTAGAACCCAATATATCTTATTGCGAATAGTCTATCAAGATTCTTGATACAAGAGAGCATGTGCTGAGAAATTGGATGACTCATCTAGTAAAAGTTTTATGGAGAAACCATAAGATGGAAGAGGCAACGCGGGAACCCGAAGAACTTATGATGAAGAACCACCCGAGTATTTTTTAATAAATGATATTCTAGAAATTTCGAGGATGAAATTATTTGAAGGATGAGAGAATGTAACACCCCAATCATCCCTGGTACATTTCCCTTTGAATAATGCAATAGCTTGCATTGTATGTAATTTCAAGATTCTAACACACTGTGACCAATCAAACTTTCCTCTATGAATAGTAATACCCACTTTTTGAAATTTTATAGATTTTATCTATCAAAATGGACTTCATTTTTTGATTTGGAATTTCAAAATTATCCTAGGGTGAAATTTTTGTAAGTTTCGGATAACATTTATATTTTGATAAATAGTGAAATTTACTAAATTTTAATTAAAAACAACTTTTTTAATCAAAATAATTAATATTGATAAATTATGAAATTGAGTGGTTTTAAAGTATATTTAGAGTATATTATTACAATTTAATACAATTATGGTCATTGGAAATAATTTCACAATTCAACCAGACATAAACAACTGTCAATCTTTTGATAATTATTATTTCTTAAAAACACGCTTTTTGTTTTGATAGTGGGAATTAATTTTAATTTTATTTTTGCCACTGATGTGTTTTGAATTTGGAAAAATGGATTGTGTATTTGTAATCAGTATGTCCAAATTTTGTAAATAGTTAACTTTTATTCTTAGACATTTTGAATAATTACTTCGGTAAATATTTTATTTACCATGGTTAAAGGGTAAATCTAGTAAATAAGGGTAAAACAGTAATATTATAATAATAATAAATTACACTAAAATGTGTCCTAACCTTATTGGTTGATACATGTACGACCATGGGAATCTATTTTCTATTTTGGGACCCCATGGAGCCACTTTTAGGTGATAAGTACACTTTATATTAATTAAGTTAAAGTAAATACCAAAATGACATAAGCATATATCTTTTAGAAAAACTATTTTTACATAGGGTTATATATGTTATATTTTAGACTATAAATATTCATTATAAATATAAAAATATTTCCTACATAATGGTATTTTATTTATAATTTTCATACCTTTAATAATTAAATTTATTTATGACACAATAATGATTCAGTATTTTCCTTATTAATGAAAGAATCATATAATTGGTATTATAAAAGTTAAAATAAATATAATTTGAAAGTTTTGATTCCATACACGAATTTTATTGGTTAATATGAAATTTTATTAATTCTTAAATGAATTTGGTTCTAATTAATAAAGTTTTTATGAATTTCACAAAAAACCATTATTAAATATTTTCAAAATTGACATAAAGGAGTTTTTAAAAAAAGTATTATATTATTAATTGATATTCTATTCCTAAAAATCTAATGTTATTCCAAAGGACTTATATAATGATAGTTGTATCATTAATTTACCACTTGGGGGGGTCTATTTAATGTATATAGTATGTTTATTTACTATATAATATAAAAATAAAAAGTGACTTGCTAAATGTCAATCTAATTAACTAAGAGTTAAAACTAAAAGATAAGGTTAACATAATGACCCCAACCTATCTAAAGTATATAGTTTGAAATGATTTAGAACCATCCCCACTGTATACTTTTAATAATAAACTTTGGATCCATTATAAACCGAATATGAATTTATTATAAATTAATACTTTATGTTTTTTGAAATAGCCCCTCCTCCCCCTTATAAAAGGACACAACTTCTAACCAATTCTTCAAACCTTAAAAGCATTTTTGATCAGCCAATTCCTGACCAAATACTCTCTCATCTTCCATCACTTCAACCTAGAGGCATTAGTTTGATCTGAAAGCCAACCAAATAGCCCTTTTGATCAAATCAAAAGGAAGAACCCGAAGAAGAGGTAATGTTTTCACCACCCTTTTTCAAGTTCCTTTCTTCTTCAAATTCTTCTTTCTTTGTTATTTACTTTCTAAAATAACAACTCCTGTATCTTATATATAATGTGATCTTATTATTAATATGTTACAACCATATTCAGTATTTTATCCATCCTTTAAATGACATGTCCCCATTTGTGCGTACGTACGACATACCGTCTCTATGTCGTGGTGTAATTGTTATTCAAAAACATTATTATTTTTATGGGTATAATAATGATATGTAATTGATTTAAATAATAAATATAACATGATAATTTTTTTTTATATATGATATACCATCCAATTATATATTATTTTAATATCAAAAGAATGATATTGTCACTCGTGCATACGTACGTACTACCGTCTCCACGAAGGCGATGAGATTCATTCCCCATCGTATCCATGCAAATATAATTCTCATTTGATGACTAAAAATAACTTTTAAGGACTTTATATCATTATGGATATAAAAAAGATGCAACCTACCCATAACAAACACAGCTTATGTAACAGAATATATAAAAGAAAATGAATAAGTTAACACCCGAAACGATGATAATACTAAGATATTATTAACAAATAAATGTTAAAAGATAATATATGATATCATATTAATGTATATGATTCTTGTATAATTTAATAACAATTATTTCACCATTATAAAGTAGTTTAACCTACCCTCAACCAAGTAAAAGTACAAGGTAATGGTTTATTTCACAATCTCTTCATTATCCGAGGTTATTTATACATAATTATCTACTAGGACCTCTTTATCATCCACATACATGTTTCTTAAAAAAGTGTTACAAAACATTGTTACTATTTTATAGAATATGGGTTAAAGTCATTTATACCCTTCTTGACTTTTTATAAGAAATTTATAAAGTAATCTTTCCGTTGTTTTCCAAACAAGGTCATTTTTAACCTTTTCGACAGAATTAAGGTAAGAATGTCTTTTCTTAACTTATACAGAGGGTGCAACTATTTTCCGCCGTTATAAAATCATAGAAGATTCCCTTAAAATCATATAACAATATTTTCTAAGTAAATGTTTTATTTTATAATTACGTGACTTTTAAATGATTTAAAAAAAGATATATTTCTCTCAAATAGTTTTGATTTCATCTATGTCAACATCCTTTGATAGATTTTAAGCTTATTTGAAGTTGATTTGTTATGATAAAAAAACTTCCATATTGTATTTATGGTTTTGTGATATGTTTGACTATGAGTTTGTTATTTTTATATCATTTATGGTTTATGGAGAATGTATTGACATTTCGTATGCTAGTTTTAGTACGAATGTTTATGTTATGTTTAAACCTATTCATATGAGGAATGCATTGGACTTAATAAGTGAAGGGTGGAGACCAATATAGCTCTTCAATGAATCAGTAGGTCTCATGAGACAAACTAGTGTCTTGGCATGATGCCCTAACAAAATCGTATTTTTAGTCTTGGCAAGAGGCCTTGGCTGTGTTGTTATGAAAGTCTGGCATTATGCATTCCATCATTATGGAAGTGGTTATTGATATTGCGTGTGAATATTCGATTAGTAGAATATCCTTGTGAATAAGTAAATGGAATTATTTTATTTTATTTCTTCCATATTATGTCGAAGTTCAAGTTTAAAATGCTTTTGTTCTAGTTATACATTGCCTTAAATGTTTATGCTTATTTATGAATGTTTCTGCTATATTGTTATCCTTACTGGGCATCTGAGCTCTCCCCTTTCTATGTTTTATTTTTCCATGATGTGAAGAAGTATTTTATGAATGACCTGACGGAATATTATGAGGGGATATGAGTGTGGACTATGGAGACTATGTTGTTGTGGTTTTCATTTTATGTTGTAATGTAAACTTTATGAATGTATCTAGTGTTTCTAAGGCTACTAAACTAATCGATATTTCGAGACTTGATCTTTTGTGATCATTCCAATGTTATTTAATAATGCATCGGCTCTGGGTAACTGGGGTCGGGGCGTTACAGTTGGTATCAGAGGAAGTTTAGTATAAACCATGGAAGCTAGATTTAAATAAACTCTAACTAGAGAACATAGACCTATGATGGACTTTGAGGATTAGTATAGAAGACCTTCCTAGAATTTTGGTATTGTAGAGATTTTGTGAGTTTTCCAAGAAATACATCCCTGTCTGGATACGATTAGGTAGAGGCAGCTCTAGCATAGATTTACCTAGGAGTAAAACCCAAAATCACCGCTTTGAGCTAGACTCGAACAAGAGCTGGTTCACGAAAATGGGCCTTGTAACACTCTTGGTTACAACACTCCTAGGGGATATGCTTAGGATAATTCTCATTTTTTTACCATCAATTATGAAGGTTTTATGAGTATATACTTCCTCAAAGAAAACATTTTTTTATGATTATGGAATATATTCATAAATAGTTCAATTTATGTTCAGTGTTTTACAAGTATGGAATTATGTATTTTGATTCATAAACGGGTGTAGTCTATGCCATTATTTAGAAATGGAGCCTAGTGGAAGGAATGGAAATTGTATCAATTCACGCACTCCATGTAAGGATTTCCCTCCTGCTCAAGATAATTATAGTGGAGCTGGTGACGCAACTGCTGCTGATCAGCTAATCACCATATTGGGACAACTCACTCTAGTTATGAATAATAACCTTACCCATATAGGGCGCACTGATCCGTATCGTGGGGGATCAATGTTAGATCTCTTCATGAAAAAACAACCACCAACATTCAATGGGAGTACAAATCAATTAGTATCTGAGTAATGGATATGTTCCCTAGAGAAAATATTTCAGGATTTGGGGAGTAGTGAAAGGGAATAATTTATCATGGCAGCTTATCACCTCACTAGAGATGCAGATCAATGGTGGTTATTGATACAAAACACTAAGGAAGATGAAGAAGTATCAAATATGGAGAGGAGGGTGTTCAAAGAGCTTTTATTAAAACAAATAATTTCCTCGTGACCATCGAGCAGATATGGAAAGTCAATTTCTAATTCTGAGGCAAAAGGAGAATGAGAATGTCGCAAAGTATGAGACTAACTTTACTAGGTTAGTGAGGCATGCATAAGATTATATATGTTACCCAAGAAATAATATTTATCATAGCATTGATCGGATAAAACCATTTCTCTGTCAAGAATTAGTCTCACAGTCTTTCACATCGTACGAAGATATTGTCTCATGTGCTATCAAGACAGAAAAAAAATTCGCTAAGTCTTATGACTATAAGGAAAAACAAGAGAAGAAGATATCTGCTTACCACTATGGAAATGGAAATAAAGGTAATAATGGAAAAGTTGATTATCTATCCTGCAGTAAATATGGAAAGAAACACCACGGTACTTGCTTCAAGGGAATGGGAGTATGTTACAATTGTGGTGAAAAAGGCCACCAAGATCATGATTTCAAGATAAAGTGAGTTGTTGTCAACATGGAATTCTATAATTATAGAGAGGTGAGACATTATGAAAATGAATGTCCTAAGGGTCAAGGAAAATTACCTCAGAAAAGGGCAAGGGATCAAGGCCAAGCTTATGCTATCACTGCTGCTGAGGTAGAAGCTCTGAAGGATGTGGTGGCAAGTAATTTAATGGTTTCCTCAAGTTTAGAAAATGCTTTATTTGATTTTGGATCATCGCATTATTTCATATATTCCCAGTTTTATATGAAAATTTGATATTTCCAATTTGATTTAACAAGGGATTTGTCAGTTAGAACTCCTAAGAGAAGTATCATTGCAACAAAGTTTTGTGAATCAGTCCCCATTAGAGCACATAAATGTTTTTTATCCACTGATTGAATCTTTATACCTATGATTGAGTTTGATATAGTCCTCAGTATGGATTGGCTTTCAGACCATGATGAGAAGATTTATTGTAATAATAAGGAGGTTACTATTTTTTATGATGATGATAAGGAACACCTTATATTTAGATCAAAATCATCACCACCTAATTTTCATCTAGATCCACCCCTAGTAGCTCAACTAAATTAAATTATTGGGGAGGAAGAGAATGAAATTACTGTGGGTAAGGAATGGAATGTTCAAATATAGGATGTACCTATTTTGAAAGAATATGTAGATGTGTTTCCTGAAAATTTACCTGGACGTCTTCCAGAATGAGAAGCTGAGTTTTCCATTGATTTAAATCCTGGATCAAGGCCTATATCGAAGAACCCTTTTAGAATGGCCACTATGGAGTTATTTGAACTAAAGAAACAACTAGAGGAATTGACTAATAAAGGATTTATTCACCTATTGTTTCTCCATGGGGATCCCCTGTTATTTTTGTTAAAAAGAAAGATGGATCTATGAGGTTATGTATCGACTATAGGGAGATCAATGCTATAACAAAAAAGAACAGGTATCCAATACCTCACATTGATGATTTATTTGATCAACTGCATGGAGCTCAATAATTTTCAATGATTGAACTTCGATTTGTATACCATTAGTAGCGTGTGAAAAAGGAAGACATTCCAAAGACAACATTTCAAACCAGGTACGGGCATTACGAGTTTACAGTAATGCCTTTTAGGCTGACTAAGGCACCCTCTATTTTGATGGATCTAATTAACATAGTTTTCATGGAATATCTCGATGATTTTGTAGTGGTATTTATTAATGATATCTTGCTATACTACAAAAGCCAAAAAAATCATGAAAATCAGATGTGTATTATCTTGAAGACTCTGAGAAGACATGAATTATATGGTACGTTTAGCAAATGTGAATTCTGGCTTCAAGAGATTTCTTTTCTTAGCCATATTGTCTCTAAGGATGGAATCTCTATTGATACTGCTAAGAAAAAAGAAATCCAAGAATGGCCCGCACCAATGAGTATAACTGAGGTATGCAGTTTTAATGGTTTAGCAGGTTATTATCGATGTTTCGTCCATAATTTTTCCCAGTTGGCTAACCCATTAACGAAGCTCACACGTAAAGGGGTTAATTTTTTTTGGACAAAAGAGTGTGAATAATTATTTTAAGAACTGAAGAGAAGAGTAGACAATGCTCTTATATTTATTCTACGATTGGGGAATGTTGGGTTCGTTATTTATAGTGATGCATCGAAGAAATGAAATGGTTTTGTCCTTATTTATAATGGTAGAGTTATTGCCTATGCATCACGACAGCTGAAAATTCATGATAAAAACTATCCTACTCATGATCTTGAGTTAGATGCTTTAATAGTTTCTTTGAAGATATGTAGACATTATCTCTATGGTGAAAAATGTGAGATATATACTGATCATAGGAGTTTGATGTATATTTTCTCACAGAAAGAACTCAACATGGGGTAAAGGAGATGGATTGAACTACTCAAGGAGTATGATTTCACGATACACTACCACCCGGGGAAGGAAAATAAGGAGGCAGATTCTTTGAGCATAAAGGATCATGGTGTTTTGAACGTGATGAGAATTGAAAGGGATCCTATTTTCATGGATCTAGTGAAGATGGATATGGGAATTACCATGGAAGGTGAAACATCAATAATTTTTCAAATGGTTTCCAAACCATCGTTACTAGAAAGGATAAATAGTTATCAGACCGATGATGAAGAATTTCAAAAGAATATTAAATCTATGAATGATGGGAGATTGAGTGACTTTGTGTATGAAGATGGAATTTTTTAATTTGGGAAGAGACTTTGTGTTCCCGATATACGTGATCTAAAAAGGGAATTGTTGGATGATGCTCATAGTTCTAATTTCTCTATACACCATGGGAGCACCAAAATGTATAGAGATTTGTAGGAATATTTTTGGTGGGACAACATGAAGAGGGAGATTTCTGATTCTGTGTCAAGATGTATGGTTTTTTAACAAGTGAAAGCTGGAAGGCAACAACCTGGAGGAGTCATGAAACCTCTTCCCATGCCTGAGTGGAAATGGGATAATATCACTATGGACTTTTTTATGGGACTACCAAAGAATCCTAGAAGGAGCGATGCAATATGGGTCATTGTTGATCGTCTTATCAAGTCAAAAAATTTCATTCTCTAAGGGAAGATTTACCACTTGAAAGTCAAGCAAGGATATATATTAATGAAGTTGTGAGACTTCATGGAGTTCCTCTATCGATTGTTTCTGATCGTGATCCCCGTTTTACTTCAATATAATGGAAAAGTCCTCAGAAAGCACTGGATACTAAACTTCATTTCAGCACTTCCAGCCACCCTCAAACAGATGGAAAATCAGAATAGACTATTAGAACATTATAAGACATGTTGAGATCTTTCTAACTTGACTTTCAGGGTATGTGGAATCAATATTCACTTCTGGTGAAATTTTCCTATAACGATAGCTTCCATTCAAGTATTCAAATGGCACCATATGAATCGTTATACGGAAAGAGACGTCGCACACCAACCTGTTGAGATGATATTGGTGAGAGAAACCTTTTAAGCCCAGAACTGGTGGAGGAAACGACGGAAAAGGTAAATGTAATCCAAAACCACATCGAAGCAGCTCAAAGTAGGGAGAAGAGTTATGCTGATAATCGAAGGAAGGATTTAAATTTCCTGTAGGAGATCATGTTTTCTTGAAGTTAACACCATGGAAGGGATTTATACGTTTCAGTAAGAAAGGTAAATTGAGTCCCAGGTACATCGGACCTTTCAAAATTCTAGAACCAATTAGGGCTGTAACATACCGTTTGGAAATGCCGCCAAATCTCTCCAATGTTCACGATGTGTTCCACATATCACTTTTGAGAAAATACATGTCTGACCCAACGCATGTACTCATCTATGAGGAAGTAGAACTGGAACCCGATCTGTCTTATTACGAAGAGTCTGTCATGATTCTTGATACAAGAGATCAAGTGCTGAGAAACCGGACGACTCATCTGGAAAAAGTTTTATGGAGAAACCGTAAGATGGAAGAGGCAACATGGGAACCCGAGGAACTTATGATGAAGAACAACCCGATTCTTTTTAAGAAATAATATTCTAGAAATTTAGAGGGAAAAATTATTTGAAGGAGGGGAGAATGTAACACCCCAAGCTTCCATGGTACGTTTCCCTTTGGATAATGAAATAGCTTGCATTGTATGCCATTTCGAGATTCTAACACACCGTGACCAATCAAACTAGCCGTTATGGATAGTAATACCCAGTTTTCGAATTTTTATAAATTTTATCTCTCAAAATGGGCTTCATTTTTACATTCAAAATATCAAAATTATCCTAGAGAGAAATTTTGGTACTTTTCGGATAACTTTTATATTTTAATGAATAGTGAAAATTACTAAATTTTAATTAAAAACAACTTTTTTAATAAAAATAGTTTATTATGATAAATTATGAATATGACTATTTTTAAATTATATTTAGAATATATTTTACCATTTAATACAATGTTGGTCATTGGACATAATTTCACAATTATACCGGACATATACAAGTGTCAATATTTTGATAGTTATTATTTCTTAAAAACACACTTTTTGTTTTGACAGTGAAAATTAATTTTAAATTAATTTCTGGGACTTCTGTGTTTTTAATTTGGAAAAATGGATTCCATATATGGAATCAGGATGTCCAAATTGGGTAAATATGTAACTTTTATATTTATATATTTTGAATAATTACTTCGGTAAATATTTTATTTACCATGGTTAAAGGGTAAATCCGGTAAATAAGGGTAAACAAATAATATAATAATAATAATAAATTACTCTAAATCATGTCCCAGCCTTATTGGTTGATAAATTTCCGACCATGGACATCTTTGGGTCGATTTCGGGACCCCATGGATCCACTTGTAGGTGATACGGACACTTTATATTAATTAAGTTAAAGTAAATTCAAAAATGACATAAGCATATATCTTATAGAAAAACAATTATTACATATGGTTATATATGTTATATTTTAGACTATTAATATTCATTAGAAATATAAATAGATTTCCTACATAATGGTATTTTATTTATAATTTTTATACATTTAATAATTATATTTATTTTTGACACAATAATGATGCAGTATTTTCCTTATTAATGAAAGAATCAAATAATTGGTATTATAAACGTTAAAATAAATATAATTTGAATGTTTTGATGTCATCCACGAATTTTATTGGTTAATATGACATGATAGGATTGCTTAAATGAATTTTGTTTGAATTAATAAAGTTGTTAAGACTTTAACAAAAATCCATTATTAATTATTGTCAAATTTGACATAAATGAGTTTTTAAAACAAGTATTATATTATTAATTGATATTCTATTCATAAAAATCCAAGGTTCGGTCAAAGAACTTTTATCATGATATGAGTATCATTAATGGACCACTTTGGGGTTGATTGGATGTATATAGTATGTTTATTAACTATATAATATAAAAATACAAAGTGACATGGTAAATGTCAATCTAATTAACTAAGAGTTAAAACTAAAAGATAAGGTTAATAATTTACATTTTTCTAAAGAGCCCCTCCTCCCCCTTATGAAAGTACACAACTTCTAACCAATTATTTACACCTTCAAAGCCTTTTGGTTCGGCCTAACCCTGCTGAAATACTCTCTCAACTTCATTCACTTTAACCTAGAGGCCTTGGTTTGATCAGAAAGCCAACCTAAGGAGCCCTTTTAATCAAATCAAAATTAAGTACCTGAAGAAGAGGTAATGTTTTCACCACCCTTTTTCAAGTTCCTTTCTTCTTCAACTTATCATTTCTTTGTTATTTCAATTCTAAAATAATAAATCCAGAATCTTCTATATACTGTGATGTTATTATAAATATGGTACAACCATATTCAGTATTCTATACATCCTTTGAATGACATGTCACCATACGTGCGTACGTACGGCTTACCGTCTCCACATCGTGGTATAATTGTTATTCAAAAACATTATTATTTGGATGGGTATGATAATGATATGTAATTGATGTAAATAATAAATATAACATGATAATGATTCTGTATATATGATATACCATCCAATTATATATTATTTCAAGATCAAAAGAATGATATTGTCGCTCGTGCGTACGTACAGACTACCATCTCCAAGAATGTGATGAGATTCATTCCCCATCGTATCCATGAAATTATAATTCTCATTTGATGATTAAAAATAACGTTTAAGGACTTGATATCATTCATGGATATGAATAAGATACAACCTATCCATAATAAACACAGCTTAAGTAACAAAATATAAAAAGAAAACGAATAATTTAACACCCTAAACAATAATAATACTAATATATTATTAAAAAATAAATGTTAAAAGATCATATATTATATCATATTAATGTATATGATTCTTGTATAATTTAATAACAATTATTTTACCAATGTACAGGAGGTTAACCTACCCTCAACCAAGGAAAATTACAAGGTAAGGGTTTATTTCACAATCTCTTCATTATTCGAGATTGTTTATACATAATTATCTATTGGGACCTCTTTATCATCCACATCCATGTTTTTTAAAAATGTATTTCAAATCATTATGACTTTTTTATAGACTATGGGTTAAAGTCATTTATACCCTTGTTGACTTTTTATAAGAAGTTTTTAAAGGAATATTTCCGTCATTTTCCAAACAAGGTCCTTTTTAACCTTTTCAACAGAATTAAAGTAAGAATGTCTTTTTTAACTTATAAAGTGGGTACAGCTATTTTACGCCATTATAAAATAATCGAAGCTTACCTCACAAGATTATAAGAATATTTTCAAAGTAAATGTATTCTTTTATAATTACGTGACTTTTAAATGATTTAAAAAAAAGATATTTCTCTCAAATAGTTTTTATTTCATCTATGTCAACATCCTTTGATGGATTTTAAGCTTATTTGAAGTTGATTTATTATGATAATAAACTTCCATATTGTAATGAAGGTTTTGTGATATGTTTGACTATTGATGTGTTATTTTTATACCATTTATGGTTTATGGAGAAAGTATTGACATTTTGTATGCTAGTTTTAGTACGAATGTTTATGTTATATTTAAACCTATTCATATGAGGAATGCATTGGACTTAATAAGTGACGGGTGGAGCCCACTATAGCTCCTCGATGCATCGGTAGGTCTCATGAGACAAAATAATGTCTTGGCACGAGGCCTTGACATAATCTTATTTGTAGTCTTGGCACGAGGCCTTGGCTACTTGGTTATGATAGTCTGGCATTATGCATTCCATCATTATAAAAGTGGTTATTGATATTTCCTCTGATTATTCGATTAGTAGAATATCCATGTGAATAAGTAAATGTCATTATTTCATTTTATATCAGCTATATTATGCTAAATTTTAATTTTAAAAGGATTTTTTTAGTTTTACATTGCCTTAAATGTTTATGCATATTTATGAAAGTCTCCACTATATTGTTATCCTTACTGGGCATCTAAGATCACCCCTTTCTATGTTTTATTTTTTCTAGGATGTGAAGTAGTATTTTATGAATGACCTACATGGATAGTATGAGGGGATATGAGTGTGGTCTATTGAGACTATGTTGTTGTAGTTTTCATTTTATGATGTAATGTAAACTTTATGAATGTATCTACTGTTTCCAAGGCTATTAAACTAATCGATCTTTCTAGACTTGATCTTTTGTGATCATGCAAATGTTATGTAATAATGTACCGACTTTGGGTTACTAGGGTCAGGGCGTTACACCGGATCTAGCTATTGTACTTGTAGAGGTCCTAGCTCATCCGGATATTCCCCATAATCTTATGAACACAGTTGTGGAATTAACAACATGATTGGAAGTTATGGAAGAATATCATGTTCATGTTTAGCAAGAAAATAAATATTACCCAGAGTGAGTGCCTCTGATCCCTCCCCAACCAAATTTTATAAATACTACATTTCCAATCTTCAATGGTTCGAGAGATCTGGAGCAACACATAACACATTTCATTTCTCATTGTGATCCCCTAATGGGAAATCCTAGACAACGAGTAGTAGTATAGATTAGGTGTTTTGTGTAGTTATTACAGGGACCAGCTTTTTTATAGTATACATGTTTTCAGTCATGATAAATTACAAGATTGGAAGATCTCCATCATAAATTCCATCTACAATTCAGTTCAACACTGCCAAAGACAACAATTTTTTATCTTAAAAATTTTAGACATTGGGATAATGAAAGAGTTTATTTTTCATTTCTCTAGGGAAAGGATTAAAATATTCCTTAAAGCTGGAACACACTCAAGAAGAGTTGCTAGAAATTAGTATGGAAAATCTACTTGATGAGTTATGCACACCACTGAACCCTGTGAAATACACAAGTGGGTTTTGATACCTTGCATAAATTTCCCAATAGGAGGAGGATTCCATTATGGAAACTAAATCTAAAACTATTTTCATTAAATCATCTCTAGGAATAAGAATTGGGAAAGCAGAGGCTGCTACTATCACACTCAAGAAAGCACTTGTACCTGCTTCTACATGAAAACCATTATCGTACCGAAGGGATCCACATCTTGATCATCAGAATCAATGACTGCCTCATCGAGATGGTCAAAGAGATCAATGCCAGAACCAATTTATGGATTTAAAGAAAAAATTATATTATTTCTGAAATGAACATGTTTCCGGTTACTTCATCTCAACTCTGGAAAAAACTTTGGTTAAGTGGAAAAGGCTGAAGAAACCAAATAGATAACGAGATTATGATCTATAAAACTATTTTCCCATTAAAAAATTTTGGGGGATCCCATTTAGTATTGTTTTGTTTTTAAAGACTTCCTACAAACATTGTAAACTCTATACAAGTGAAACTAAAAATTTCATCATCCCTAGTAGCATGTGTTACTGCTATTGATCCCGAGGAAGAAGGAGAATGAAAGGAATTCAAGGATAAAAAATTGTAGAAATATATTGATTGGATGATTAGAAAAATGATCAACTGAACTCCTGCTATTATATGAACACAATTGAAACAATCGATTTTCTATTGTTCAACAACCACTACAACAAAAACACCTTCATCAAAAGGTCAGTACTCACATAACTGATGTGATCAAAAGGGTAAAGAGCAATCAGAATAATACAAGATCATTCAAAGAAGAAATTTGTCCTTGAATCTGGTAGATTTCATGTTATTTGAGTCAAAAGGAGAGGGACCACCCCACATAATGACATAACTATAATTCACCTATCTAGAAAAAAACATCATCAGATGAAGAAGTGATATTTCGTTTTGTCAATGTTATCTACTTAATGGATCCCTGTACTGATGGTGATCTTGATTATAATGAGCCTAAGTTCCATATACCTAACTAGTGAACCATAGGAAGAGGCAAAGAACAAAGATAAAGGGGAATACGAGGGTATTCTAGAAACCATTATTTTATCTCTACCCCTACTTAAACCATGTATGCGGCAGAAACTCCTGGAAGATCCCTTAAGAAGACTCAAAAAATACAAGGAGATTCTTCCATGCATGATAGGTTTGGTCCTGACATGATAATTTTGGAGGACCGATTCGAGGTTACACCATCTTCTTTTCAACAAATAGATAGACCTAGTCATTCTAATATACCAAAGGCATAAGTATATCTAGTTTCAGTAATGGCATATGATACATCTTCACCAGGAGAGTTAACATCCAAGGAACCATCGAAACTGCATCTCCATGCTAGTAAATGTAGACATTTGGACCAAAATCATGATGTTCTGAAACATTTTCCCCATGTATCGGAAAAATTTTAAATTTTGGATGCCTCTAATCTGTCAAAAGATCTTTGAGAATCATTTATTGTGGGGTTTTCAAGTCCTCAAGATCTTTAAACCAACGTTATTGCTACTAAGGTTTACCATATGGATAATTACCCTTTAGAATGTCATGAAGCTATATCCATTATGGATGAAGAAGATGATGATGTTGTACATGGGCATATTAGGACCTTGTATCTATCTATAAGGGTTAATGACATTGACATCTGACGAGCCTTAATTGATAATGCCTCAGGAGTCAACCTCATTTATATTAGAACACTTCGATAATTGGGCCTCACTAAATATGACTTATCTCATTCTAATTTATTTTAGCAAGGAAATAAAAAGAATGAGAAAGAACCTCTAGACGATATTACACTCAGAACTCAGTTTTGGGATCTTGTGACTGATTCAGATTTCATAGATTTTCATCAGGACACAACCTTCAACATTATTCTTGGCAGGCCTAGACTACATCAACATGCACTCATACCTTCATCATATCACCAATGTCTCAATTACTATTTCAGTGGAAAAATTGTAAAATTGTATGGGGAGAATTATCTATAAAAAATGTGTTAATATCTATACATTGAGCCATAATTTTATCACATGAAGTGAAAAGAGGTCTATGAAAAAGGAAGCAACTAGAATCAATGCATTGAATGGCTTGGAAAAGATCCCAACAAACCCATTCAGAAGTTTTAGTACAGATTATGTTTTTCCTATCTATAGAATTGAAAGTGTAAAACCAAATCCAAGCACTCATCCAGTGACTATCATAATGTCAATTGTGGTAATTGAGCCGGATAGAATATGAAAAAATGTTGATTCACCAAGAAATTATGCATTCTTAAATGGACATGTTTTAATTTCATCCATTGAACTTCAATGAGGATCTAAGTCACTAATAAAACTAGAAGAGGTTGTAGCAATACTATAGGAAGAGAGGGATGCTGATTCCTAACCCATCATCACCACTTTATTACTCTAGAAGGACCCTTCATTATCAATAGTGTCAGAAATGGTGGAATCTTTATTAGGATGTCCAAATACTAGATCCTCCCCTGGATCTGAATGTTTTTCATCATCATCTAATATATTTGTAGAAGAAAAAAAAGTTACAGGTAATGAAGAAGAAGACTAAGAACTCAGGTATGATCCTCCATCATTTGAAAAAGGCGTCTCTACCACTATGGATGAGCTTAGAAAAATAAATATAGGTACATAATATGATCCACGCCCCACTCTAATTAGTGTGTCCATGACTTCTAAATAGAAATAGATGTATAATTGTTTTATAAACAATCATCGAGATATATTTACTTGTAAATATATAGAAATGCCAGGTCTTAATCCCGATGTAGCCACCCATCTTTTGGATTTTCTATAAGAACATCAAGTATTTAATCACACAGTAAGAAGAACACACCCAACTCATGCCTCTATAATTGCAGCTGAAGTCAATAAGAATATAATGGATAAATATTTTAGGGAGGTTCAATATCCCAAATGACAGGCCGACATTAACCCTATGAAAGAGAAGATTGTGGAAATCAGAGTTTGCATTGATTTCCGAGATCTTAACCAAACTCTTCCAAAAGATTACTTTCTAGTTCCAATCACAGAGATTTTAATTTATGAAAAAGTTGTCTACGAATCTCATTACATCAATGATGGATACTATGGGTATAATAAAATCTACATGGTCTCAAAATATTAAGAGTATAAAGCCTTAAGAGACCCTAAATGGGTTTTTTATCGGGTAATTCCCTTTGTCTTAAAGAATGCAGTTTCAACGAGTTGAATCGATCATCAGTTGCCAGGTCTAATCTAGCTACTAGGTCCCCAAACTATGCTCACTCATCTCTAGAAGGATCCACTTCAAAAGGTACTAGTAGAGGCTCTAACTGCCATGAACTCCCACGAATAAGTATCTCAAGGGTCTGCCACATTATAGAGCTCTCAACGCAACTAACGGCACGTCGATCAGATGCCCAGTATGTGAGTTATTATCTTTTTAGTCTTGAGGTCCTGGTTGGATTCGTGTTCAATCCAACATAACCATATCTCAACATTACCCTAAACTCTAGTTGGGTATACTCAAAGGGACCATCTTGCTCCAAGAAAACCAGCACTGCAGACGGTTCGTCAAACGTTAGTCGGGTGCCAATGATATGGCCAAAGGAATTAACGATCAGTAGTGGGCCTAGGTCTGGACCAACTTGTCCCAACCCAGTCTAGCCCGACCCAATCTGGGTCTACGCGTTCAACCCGCTAGGTTCGGCCCGGTCCGTTCGGCCCGGCCCAGTCAACTACAGGGGTAGTTTGGCTCGGAGGTCTCCGCGTAGGCGGCTCGGGTGACTCGGACCAGGAGGATGCTGCCAGGGCACGGGCTGGTCGTGCAGGGTTCAGTGATGCCGGCAGGGCACTGGGAAAGCTGTGGTAGGGTGCGTAGGGCACCAGACAGGACGCGGGTAGGGCACGCGGGGTACCGGGTAGGCGGCAGCAGGGTGCGCGGGGTGCCGGGCAGGCCATAGGCATGCCACGTGGGGCACCGGTAGGCCAGTAGGGTGCCAGTAGGTCATAGGAAAGGGGTGCGGGGTTCTAGGCAGGCCGCACGGGGCACTGATAGGGTACGGGTAGGCCGCGCGTGGCATGGGTAGGCCGTGCGTAGCGCGGGCAGGCTGTGTGGGGCGTCGGGCCGGCTGCGCAGGGCACCGGGCTGGCCCGGCGGGGCTCCCGTAGGCCGGGGCATGCTGTGCGGGGCACCAGCAGGCTGCAGGGGGCTTCGTTCAGGCCTGAAGGGGCACCGGGCCGACTGCGTGCAGACCAACAGGAGGGCGCGGGCAGGCGGGCCGGCAGCCTGGTGGCGGTCCGGCAGGCCGGTTCGACACGGATCAGGCCGACACATGCAGGAGGTGTTCGGTTGAGAGCACATGTGTGCCGCAGGGGAGGCGTGGTTCGCAGAGGCCGTGAGTAGCATGTCCTTTTTCATCACCGCCTTCATCGCCTCATCGCCACTTCGTCACCCAAAGTTCAACATAAACAAAATCGGTGGAGTTGCGTGAAGAAGACGAAGAGGATCATTGTTTGTTGCATCCACCAAGCACATCCAAACCCTAGCCGTGTAAGCTCCTGGAAGATTCTCCCCATCGATAGGTGTCCATGGAAGAAGTCGAAGAGGATCGGCGTTCTTCATCGGTGGAGTGTTCTTCGTTCTTCATTGGGTGCTTTTCTCCATAGCTCTCCTCTTTCTAACTTCCACCAAATGAAAGATGCCAACCTAAATGAAATAGTAGATTGTATATTATATTAGTTGTTGGCACGAATTCAAATTAATAATTAATTAATTAGATAGGCTCCACCTAATTAATTGATGAGATTTGTCACAAATTTAATAAAGGGGAGTTGAAGAGGCTCTCCCATATTAACTGGAGCTTGAGGGTTTCCCCAATTTTATGGGGGAGTTTAATGGGTTAAGAGCCCAAGTGGTCCCAACCAAATTAATCCCCCCATAGGAGGTTTAGTTAGGGTGGTCCCCACCACCATAACCTCTAATGGGAGGTTAAGGTGTGGTGGTACCACCACCAACTTTCATGAGGAGGTTTTAACGACCACAATCCAAACAACTGCTGAAATAAAAATAAAGTGTAAGGAACTTTATTTTTTTTAGAAGACCCAAAAACTAACTTCTATCCTCGACTAACTACCGTTGAAGAGAAAGCCTTCTTTAGTGAATACCGGTGCAACGAGTTAAACAGTGCCCTCAAATTTTAGTTCTGAGCACTGGTTCAAATGTTATAATACCCCTCTCATACATTTACTAAACGTACCCGAATAAAACATCAAACATTGATTCCAGGCACACCGGGCCTCGGAATCAAGCATCGTAAATTTTCTTGGGCTTGTAAAATTATTATGTATTTATGAAGAAAAAATCCATGGAAATTATGGGTCTTTAAATGTATGTTACAAACGTATAGAATATTTCAAAAATTTCTTAATCAAGACAAATTTGAATAAATTAAAAATGAAAAAAATAAAATGTCGCACAATCATAAAAATTGGATTTCTTATCATTATTAATTTGGATAACACAAAACCCATTCACTTATAAAATTATGATTAGTGCTAAATGTTAACATAATCACCCTTTGTGAACCAAGCTACTCTATAACCTATTCAAGTAACATTTACATCTCATGAGATATAATCCTTTACCCATTTAATTGGAGGGATATATAGGCCCCACTAGTCTTAAAATTCATTTATATTAATATACCAAAAGGACACTATCATGATATAATAAAATAATCAATAGATATAAATTTAGTTTCATGATATTTTCAAATCATCATATAAAGAACCCCTGAAAATTAAATGGTTTTCATAAATCATATGAATAACATCATGTAATAAGTTACTTCATAAAAAAATATGATTAACAAAAATTAAGTCATAATAAATGAATAATATGGTTGGAATCTGAAAAATAACTCCATGGGTGGTATATCATTTTAGATATTATTAATAAAAAATCATAAAATGGTCTCTTTGAAAACATTTTGTAGTCATCATTATAAAAGTAATGGTTATGAACCTATTTTCAAAATTTATTCTTTAGATTTAAGTAAAATGACAAGAAAATAGTAAATTAAAATTTATTTACATCAAAAAATATTCTTACCTATAAATAAGAAAATAGAACACAATTTTTAATGTAAATTCTTGACAAAATATATTTAGTAAGAAATTTTATAACTCACGTTAGGGTGTTTGAGTTACAAAGTCTCTGACCATGAATAATTTCCTATAAAATGAATCTATAACCTCCTATATAAAAAATATAGATACCATAATAGTCTTTATCATAACCAAATTAATTTATCCTTCCTTTTATATCCCGCCTTTATAATTGTTAATTATGGTTATATTGTTTGGTTATTGCTAATTTCAATTATCAGGTGTTGATAACAATAACAGTTCGCACTTATTTTCATAAGTTCATATATTTTTAGATTCATTGATATTATGTTACTAATTAATATATAAATTAAGATTCTATAATATATATCTTCTATTTATTTATAAACTCTTATATCATTCCATAATTAGTTTAGTCATGTTATGTGAAAATTGAATAGGTGTTCGCTTATTTCAATGTTTTTAACAAACAAAAAAGATAGAGTAATAAAATGATAAAATTATAATATATTATATTAGAAACCACATTCTAATAAATATTTTCTTAAATTATTATAATATTATAATTTTTCATGTTTAGATCTTTATACATCATTTTATTTTAAATCATCTCTCACATTGTTGGTTAAAATGGTCGAAACTCAAACACACTTTAACTCTATTTGTGAGTATAGTTAAGGGGGTTTTTCTTTTGAAATAACATATAAATATTATAATTATAATGATATATTATTATTATAAAAATATTTTGATCTATATGTTGATATTTCATTTATTTTATGAAAATATAGATGAAAATGGAAAATTGTTCCTCGTGGAGGTAGTAAGTTGCATGTACACAAGATTAATCTTTCAATTTCTTGAGGCATGAGCGAAATTAAATTGGATAATAAGTTATACAATTAGAATAATAAATATATTATATAAATCAATTTTATTCATCAATACCATTATTAATACCATCCATAAGTGGTGATGAAGAAAATTCATAATCATCATTTCATGGGGGTAGTCATCAACACACACAAACTATTGACGATTAATTTTTTTTTTATTAAATAGAATTGAATAATTAATGGTTGTAATTTTATTATAATGAAATAAATAAACAATAATCCAATATAATTTATTATTATACATTTTTTATTTTTGGTTTATAAATGAAATAATATGAAATAAAAATTAAGAAATAAGTGTTACAAATATTGTGAACATGAACTCCTCTATATGAAGGGTTTATAATTAATGGACATAATATAATTTTTGTGATTATGTTAACCAGGGTGTACAATGGAATTTAGGTATAATAAAATCAGGGTGTTCATAATGTAATTTTTTTTAAATACATTTGGATTATAGAATGTGTGAGAAATACCGCCCAATAATATGTGAATAAGTGGGACTCCTATGAGAAAGCAATGTTATGTATGGGGTAAGAATGGAATTTACTAAAAACTAGATGATTTTGAGGGAGGATGGTTGGTAGGACATGTTGGTATGACATAAAACCTAGAATATTATTTCTATATGGACTAAAGGTCATGTTGATCTAGGAAAATTCATTCTACCTTATATTACTCATTAACACTTATTACACAAATTTAAATATTAATCGTGTAAATTATTTTGATTAAAAATTTATTATTAGAACCTTCTTACCAAATTTCAACATGAAGATTCAAAATTTTTCCACTATTTAACCTAATTAAATACAATAATTTGAGAAAATATTTATTTTAAATTAAACATATATAACAAGTAAAAATTATTTATAATTAAATGTGTGGTTTTAAACATTAAAATTATGTATAGGATTTTTATTTTTATGGTTACTAATTTTGATGATAGTAATTTATTTATTATCACAAAACAAAAGGAATGTGGTTTCAAAATAAATACAAAATATAGATTCCCCATGAAAATATTTAATTAAAAGAAACAAATGAAAACACTATTTAAATTCTTATAAAATCTTCCAAATGTAATAAAATATTAAAAATTGAATTTATAAGTTTAAAATATAATTTATATTTCTTTATTATAACCAAAAAATATATATTTGATCAAAATAATTTTTTTTAATCTTATAAGAATTACATATATACTCTTAAGTTGATAAAATTCCCTATTTTGAGATATCATTATTTTTCATTTTTCACATAAAAATTAATTATTTTGGAAAATAAAAACAATTAATATTTAGCTAAAATTACTATGATAAATCCATAAATTATTTTATATTTAAAAAATTAAATACTTAAAATTTTCAAATTATTTTTTAAAAAATGATAAATTATAATAAAAAAATACCCATATTGGATGATAACTTTTTAAAATGATAACAATTTTTTATTATTATTTATTGTTGTTGAATATATACATAATGGATGATAATATAACTTTTTTTAAATTTATATTTTTTTATATTGTTTCATTTTAATATATACGGTAAAAATATGTATTAATATTAAAATAAATTTATTATTCATATTCTCGTTCTATTTTATATATATAATCCAAATGATGATATAATAATAATAATATCTTTTCACAGAACCCCTAACAACCACTATGTTAGATCTAAAGGTAAGATGACCAGCAGTGGTATTCATGGGTGGTTATTCAACTAGTATATATTTTATAGTGATTTTTACAAGGCCTATCTTTTCCCAAAAGGGATTTCAATCAAGTATTAATTTCTCATGTTTAGATTGGGATAGGTTAAGGGAAGACCCTAGGAAAGACACCTCCATTCAGAGTATATAAAAATTTCCTTCGTATAGAATTCTAACACTTATGGTTCCCAATTATTCTTATATTATTATTATTTTGATATTTTTACTTCTATTTATAGTATTTAGTTTAAAGACTATATTTTAATGGTAATACTTAATATTAAAAATTTATCAATGTTATTCTTTAATTTAAACATAATAGAGCGAATGAAACATGATATTTAATATATCACTTATTTAACAGAAATATATAAACAAATAGTATGTCATTACATCATCTCCCATAATTAAATTTTATCATCATAATTTTAATTATTTATTACTAAGACTATAAACTAATGGTATTTTTGAGATAAATTGTGATTTAATTTTCTAACATGGTATCATTCTCATTAATTTAGTTATAATTATGATAGACACAATATTGTTTTTTTACAAACTGTTGCAGTTAAATACCTCCCATGGTTTGGTGTTAAGACCTTTTCTATTTTTGTTTACGTTTAGAGTTTAAACATAAAATAACAGATTATCATAAATTGATTTGTGGTATGGAATCAGTTTTTCTATTTATATAATAGTTACCAAACATAAACCTATCGCTACTTCTGGATGGTTCTTCAACTTGGATGCGTCGGTGGAAATGTGAGGTCAAATTATTTTGTTGATAAAGAATTATCCTTATCCTTATAAAAGAAATTATGATCCATGTTCAGACCCCCTATTCCTTTTTGAGTAACCATATCAAATACACAGACATGTGCCCTTCCATCGTAAACCTCACATGTGTATCCAAATTTTACAATAAACTACCCATCTATTCACTTTCTTGATTTACTGATCCTTGAACTTCCTACTAAGAAAAAAAATGGATAACGGTTTTCATGGGATCAGTGAGTCACCTCATTCACATTAGGAGTCATTTCATGTGTACACAAGGGGCCTTTCTAGACAATAATTGTTTAATATACACACTACCACAGCTCATTTGTTTAAGTGAATATATCCTTATTATCAAACATCTCCCTGCTCTAAGGTCACTAGGGGAATTATTTTATCACCTAACCCTCATGTCAAATTGAACTAGTAGTGTTGCAGGGAGAATGTATTCTATATAGTGCCATAACATGGAACATTATACTTATTTGGAAATATCGATAACTACACACGGTGGAGGTGCATTAATATATGGTTACTATGATGACCAATTATTCTCATCTATTTTTACAATGATGTAAGATATTTCCAATATGGTTTATGGTTATTTTTTCACCTCCATATATTTGTAATAGAGAATATGTTATGAGTTATATGACCATGATATATTAATGTGTGGTCTCTATTGAAATAGTTAAGCCAATAAGTAAAATCCATCTAAAGCATTCATAATCATATTTATATTCTCAAAAACATATTTCACAAAAATAAATTGTTCTAAAATTTGATATTTTACATGATAAAAAAACATTGGGGCAGTACACTTAAAAATAATTTAGGCAATATAGAGTGGCTAAAATAAATTTCTCACATTCGCAACTCTAGAGTTGATATTTAGTTACTATATTACACCTCATCAACACTTAGTGAATATGATACACCCACTCCCTTATTTAATTTGGTTTTTGGTGGATTCCATTATTTTCATCCCATGATTTAGGACACTGGTTGGTTAAGGTCAATGTTTTCTAAACATAAAGAATTCGATATTTAGTTGTACTTTTTTATACAAGTTTTATACTCCCATTGTGATAAATGTCCAGTTAACTATTAAAAATTAGTGTAATTCTACATGATCTCCTCTTCCACAATAAAATGATCTTTTGGTATATTTAATGAAATTACAATGGTGGTTCATCAAACATTTTTTATATAATGAAAATTAAACATTTTCTTTATTCGTCTTCTTCAATTGATATTTCACATTACCCACTCGTTCTCTTATTTTGTGTGCCTAAAATTTCAGAAATTTTTACATTATTTATAGTATTTAATGAAAAGTAATTGGGAATTGTCACAATGTTATTTTTTTTAACTCTATTATATATGGTTTGTTTCTACTACAACATGATTGTTTTGGTATATCTCTTTTTAATGTTAATCTCTTCGATATCTTACGTTTCACGCAACACCCAACATAAAAGAATAACTAACTATTGTTATTTTATATTCATAACCTAGCCATAAAATTTGTGGGAATTAATTTTATTAACCACATTATAAAATATATAATTTTACAACTCACTGATAATGAGGTAATGAAATTAATACTAATTATTCATTTTAATAAATGATATATTATACATTCAATCCACTTTTTTACATTGATATTATATATTTGATATGAAAAAGATAACAATAAATCTAATTTTACATTTAAAAAATGAATTTTTAATAAAAGTATGTTTTTATCCACATCTATAAGACTTATTAGAACCTATTGAATATTAAATTTATATATAAAAAATTTCAATCTTTTGAACATTTTCTATTTAAAAACACGTTGTTTCGCCTCATCCATGGGACTAATTTTAAATTAATTATATATAACTCAATGTTTTTTATTATTAAAATAGATTCCATATTCCAAATTTTACATTCCGTATTTATTAATTAGGTCCGTTTAATTTCTGGACAACATGGATAATAAATTTATTAATTTTTATTATCATGGTTAAGTGTTAATCAGGTAATTAAGGGTAACAATAATATTATAATAGTTAGAAAATGACCCTAACACTTTCCCCAATTTTATTTTATGAATTTTCTTCATTCATAGACCTTAAATAATTATATTTATGATCATTTATGTCATTTATTTTTTGAGAATATAAACGTCATAACATTGTATTCAATAAAAAGTCTTACTTTTCAGACTTCTATTTTTGACATGTTATATATTTTTTTTACATGAGGATAAATAAGAGATATATTTTACCATAAGTAATCTTTTAAAACATAAATTTTTTTATTCAACATTTTAATTATTTTTTTATTTTTACAGAAGAAATAATTACTTGAATATCTTGCATAATTATGATGAAATAATTGTTTTATTAATAGAAAATTCATATAAATGATATTCAAAATGTTAAATTAAATATAATATGTGATAGATATTGTCATAAAAAATATAAATATGACCCTGACATGTTATGGAATCCTAAAAATAGTTAATTTGAAGATATATTTTTTCATTTATATTTTTAAACCCCACGTAATGATTACTGTCAAAATAAGCATTAATGATATTTTAAAATAAATAATATTGTATTAAATGCTATAAAATCCAAAACAATATATAATTTGAAAAATTATTTTAAAAGGGTTGCGAATGTCATCAAAGAACTATTTATGTTTCAATTTTCATTCTATAGTAAATATAATAAAACTCAATGAGTGGTAATACATGTTGTCACTGAAAGATTTAGAAGTGTTAAATAAGGGTTAAAACCTAAATATAAGTATAATAACCTGACCTAAACAAGATTAAAGATTATTGAATGAATAATATTCTACGCTTATCACATTAAAATTTATTATTGATTTCTAATGGGATTTATTCCATGAAAATAACATATTTATTATTTAGATCAAAGATGGTTATAAAATTTCACTCTCTTTGTATATAATACATTTTATGTGTCGACATAGGAAAAAATCAAGATATGAACAAATATTAAATCATATGTTTACCTTAATTAAATTAATTCATTATGGAAACTTATTATTAATTTTCATAAATTTTATAGTTACCATAAATTCTTCAGAGATACATGTACAATATTAATTCATTTAATAGATAAATAAAATAAATATATATAAAAATACTGATTTGGATAAAAATTCAATGTATAAATTTCTTAAAATAATTTCATATATCTATAGGAAATGATATAGTGGATTCAAATAATTAGATTCGAAATATCAATTTTTCATGAAGTATTTAATGTCAAATGAAATGAATAATGTCAAATTTAAAAATAAAGATATTTTATTTAATTAAAATCTTATGAAATTACTCAAAAAAATAAAATATTAAATTACAATGTTGATAATATATGGTTGGAAATGACATCGCATATTTATTTATAGGCCATTTTGAATTCTTTTGCTATAGAAAATGCTAATTATATTTTAATATTTTTAGAATTTCCAAAAAGTGCCTCTCACCATAATTACAAAGGACACCCCCTCCATAACTAAGTCAAAACACTTTTTACCCATTTATATTTAGTAAACCCAACCCATTTTTCTCATAAACATCCTTTGTTAATTTTTATGTATTATTGTTCTTCCAAAAAACAACCAAATGATCATTAAGAAGAGATCTTAAGGATGTTTGTCTTAGATGAGGTAGTCAACTTTACCGACTCTTTAATGTTTATTTATTCTTATTCTTCATCATAATATGTTGTTCCATTCTGAAGTAATAAATATATTATAATATATATATGGATATTTTATTATGAATACCAGAAAACACAATTCAATATTTTTCCATCCTATAAAAAACAAAAGCATCTTGTGTGCATACATACGGCTTACCGTCTCCATGTCGTGGTGTATTCTATTTATCCACACCACTTTACATGGATGGGTATAAAGATTGAAGTAATGGATATATATAATAAATATAATATTATATTGATTCTGAAAAAAATTATATACCATAAAATTTCCTACCCATTCACCATTAAGGTAATGATATCATCGCTCGTTTGTATATATGACTTACCATATTCACAACATAATGTGACTCATTTTCCCTGTTCACAATTCTGGAATAATTATAATATTGAATATAATAATTTATAATTAAATATATGACATTAATTCCATTATGGATATGACATAACTATATACTATGCATAAGAACCATTAATTACATGCAAGACATGCATAAGAAAATGAAGCAGTTAACACCCGAAACCAAGGTAATAACGAATTATTATCAACAAACATGTGATAATTTGATATAATTTGATTATATATGGAATCATAAATATTTATATGGTTATAGAATATTTTAATAACATTATTTAAACAATTATAAATGAGGTTAAAGAATGTATAACTAATTTATAACACAAGGTACAAGATTTTTGTCTCACATTTATTTTATTAGGATACATGCCTTATTCAACACGTATTTATTTTGTGTGGTGTATAAACTAAAAAATTATTATAATATCATTAATATACCTATATTCATGGTATTTAATGTATCATTTGATGTTATGGGGGCATATTATTCCACAAATTACAAATTTTCAAGGGCTTATTTTGTAATCACATTATTTTTCAGGATTGTTTATATTTAGGTTTACACTGTGGGACATTTATCTTCCATCTTAATATTATTAATAAATGTCTTTAAAAATTATTTTAATATTATACTATAATTTGTTGAAGTAATATTACCCATGTATTACTTTTTAACAAAATTTTCCAAAAGGAATCTTAATGTCGTTTTCAAAATAATGGTCTTTTGTATTTTATAGAAAATGTGAAAGGAATATTTGTTTAATCAGGGTTGGCCAGAATATAATTTATAGACATCTTGAGAAATATATTTTCTAAAATAATAATTTATTTGTTAAAAAAATTACTTTCAAATAAAATTATTTTCAAAATGTGTTGGAATGTTTTGTTTTCTAAAAATTCAATTTCAATATAAATAAGTATATTTTCCTCAATAATATTTTGGAATGATATTTTTCCCATCATGGAAATCAAAAAATTATTTTAAATAGGATAAAATAGGGATATGTATTGTTAATATAATCCACAATATTTGTTTGGATTTTATTTTATCACTTTGATTCAAGATTTAATTTTTTCATACCATTTTACTTATTAATCTGAATAGTTTATGGATATGTATATTTATTGGGGAAAGTGTTAAATTTTGATATTATAATTTTCAAATAAGAATTTCTATATTTTTTAAATTGTTTTTGATTCACCTATTTCATATGTGGAATGCATTTGACATAGTATGCTGATGGGAGGGGACCTCATTATCCCGTTTATGCATCAGAATGTCTTTTGTAATAGACTAGACTGTGTTATGGGCGACGCTTTACCAATTTGTTTATACTTCTTGTCAATTTCTTTGACTGTATGTTTTAGACATCTAGAATTATTCATTAAATCAGTATGATATTATATAATAATATTATTTTTTATTATGCCCACTTTATTAGTTAAATGGCATGAGTTTCTGTTAATTACACATCCATAATCATTTATGCTTACTTACAACAGAATTTGTTTTATCTATACCCTTATTGAGCATCTGTTAACACACCTTTTTTAAGTTTTATTTTTCCATAGGATTCCATTATGTTTAATATGATATATTTATAGGGTTACACAAAGGGTGGGGGCAATATAATTATCAATTAAGTTTTATTTTTTGTTTTTTGTTTTAAAATGTAATGTGAATATAAAATATGTACGTAGTTTTCCATGACTAATAGAATATTCAGTTATTTAGGATGAAACTTCTTGTATCACATACCAATGTAATAAAGTAAGGTAGTGGATCCTTGTTACTAGGGTCAAGGTATTTATATATGGTGTTATTAGATGTTTAGTATAAACCTTTGTCATTATATTTAAAAAAATGTATCTGATAACAAAACCCTATGATAAAACTCAATAAATATATCCAATTAAATTAAGAATATGATTTATAGAATAGTTATACATAATTTATTAATTTATCTTATGTGTATCACTAATTTTTATATTATACATTATGTTTTATAATTTTATGATTTAACCGTGTGTATTTTATTGATTAGAAATTAAACCTAATGGAATCAATGAGAATGAAATCAATGCAGATAATTCAAAGGATAAGAACGATTATTTATTTGATGATTTTAGGATAATATTTCGAATGGAAATAGTCTCCAAAAAATTATCATTATATAATCAAATTGTATCATATTCTAAAAAAAAGATAATGATTTTTCTATGTATTATTTATTTAGAATGAATCAAAATAAGAATATAATCGTAATAAAAAATATAGATATAGGTAAGAGGGGAAATAATTGGTGATAGTGGTGGGAAACAACATTGAATATGATTAAGAGGAAACATATTATTATACATGTGTGGAGAAAAATTCCACCATGATCATGATTGTAAGTAATGAAAATAATTTTCCAATGTTTAGTTCTTCTACTATGAGGATATTCGGTACTACGCAAGATAATTCCCTAAGCATCAAAGGAATAAGAATCAATAGATGATAATGAATCCCATTCAAGCTAATGATCCTACCAAAATAGAAATGTAATGATAAATTTTATTATGATCACAATAAATAATTATGTCAACTGATTATTTTATCACTAATGTAATAGTGAAAATAATTGTAGAATAAATAAGGATTTTTTGTAGTACTAACAAATTGATTGTTTTTAAGAGTGATTGTTTTTATTAAAATTTTCAAATATTTGGAATGTGAAAATAAGAGATACATTAAGTTTTTTGGGGAATCTATTTTTATCTTGATTTTGGTAATTATTGATCATTCCTTTATATTTTGGACATTGAATTTGTAAAAACTTATTTTGGATGAGTCTTAATTTTAACTAATTATGAAATGTATTAATTGAAATTTTAGATATTGTTTTGAGGTTAATGTGTGATTTATTATATTGGATATCATGTTCAACCCATTTTGATTTCAATTAACACACAATGGTTGATGGAATGACTTGGGAATTTTATTATTAATTAATGTGCTCTAGGAATTTAAAAAATCATCATGAGAAAAAATTAAATTTTGTAAGGGATAAAGTTAGTATAGATAAAATCATAACCAAATGATGAGATTATTCTAATAACAATAAAATTAATGAAGCTAGTTTATTTTATAAATTGTTTACCTAAATTGTAAATGGACCACTGAACTCAATAAAAAAGTATTTTGAAAAAAAATTATTATTTTTCATTTATTCCTGAGAAATTAATTGTCTTATAGCCGATAACAATTGTATGATTTTTTGTGGTTAGATTTATAAAGATTGTGTTCTCTATCACTCTCCAATAGAACATGATAGTTATATTTATATTCCATGCCCAGGTTTCCATTTCCCATAAATGATATACTATTCTAAATCCTAATTTTGTGGTGAACTTTGCATTTACTTTTCCATCTTATTAAGAGGATGTTTGATTTACCATATTTTAATGTGGATTTCCCACAATCTAATTACCAAGTACCAACCAATAATTTTGGATGTACAATTTCAAATTGTGTGAAATAAAATTATTGAAGAATGGGAGAATGTGACACCCCAAGATTTTATAGTGTGTCTTTTTTAAACATAATAAATTTAATAGAATATGTTTCAAAGAACACCCATCTCAAAATGAACTATTAACTATTTTTATGTGATAGTTTTAACCAAGATGTAAAATTGGTTGGAATTAATATTATTATTCGCATTATGAAATTTATATTTTTCCAAATCATTGTTAATATAGAAATTAAATTTTATTACTGAATGATATTAATTATATTTACATATTAAATATTCAATAAATATTTTTGACACTAATCCAACATATTTTAAATAACTATGTAATGAAAAAATTCCAATATTATACATAAGCGATGTATTTTTATAAAAGACCAATTTTCCTCCTTTTAGTGGAAAAATTGTTTAAAAAATATTTTGAAACTATTATAGATTATATTTTAGAAAATCATTATTTATGAAATTGGAATTGGTAAATTTAATTTTTTATAATTTTTTTTATTTTCCTAATAATTTAAATTTTTGACGAATAATGAAATTTATTGTATTTTAATTTATAATTGACTTTTAATGTAAAGAGGTCATAATTTTAAATTATATTATAAAGTTTTTTTTAAAGTATAATTAATTAAATTAAAATTAATAAATTAAATATATGACATTGTAATATTTTCATATTAAATTAATATATAAAAATATCTCAAACTTTTGAATATGTTCACTTTAAAAACCAATTGTTTTTCGCCTTCTATATGATTAACACTAAATTAGTTTTAGAAACTTTTTTTTAATTAAAATTAAAATATGGAATCTATATTTGTAATCTGAATTTCCAAATTTAGTAAATATATATGATTTTATTTTTAGACAACAAGAATTGTAAACATAATCCTTTTTATTACCATGGTTAAATGTAAATCAACTAATTAAGGCTAAAAATAATTTTTTAAATATAGCAAAATGATTATAATAGTTGAAAAAAATTATTATATGAGTATTTTTCATCATAAAGAATTAAAAAATAGGTTATGTGGAAATTTATATCCATTTGGATGATAATATAACCACTATAATATTTTATTCAACTGGAAGTCAAACTTTTCATACTTTTGTTTTAAACAAGTAAAAAAAATTTATATAAAGTCAAAATTGAGATATGATTCACCATAATTGTTATTGTAAATTAATATGTAGTTATATTAATCATGTTAATTTATTTTTACTTTTCATGTATGAAATATTTACCATAATGGCATTCACAATGATGATGCAGTAATTTCTTAAATATTGGAAATATAAAATGTATGATATTAAAAACATTGAAATGAATATATTTTTGATAATTAATGTCATACAATAATTCTATAGATTACTAAGACATGTTAGGGATGTTTTAAAAGGGATTCTTCAATGTTATCTAGTGTTATTCATATTTTAAATTTTCAATGTAAGTTATAGTGTCAAAATAGTCATAAAATTTTTTAATATAAATAATATTTTTTAAAATGATATAAAATTCATAAAAAAATAAAAATATTCCCAGAAATTGTGATAAGTTTTAAATTTTCATCCATAATCCATTTATGGGTTGTTTTGGCATTTTCTATTAACGATATTAACCCTCAAAATGTGAAAACTCATGTTGTCACTGTAAGAGTTAAAGGGGTCAAATAAGTATTAAAACCAAAGGATAAATGTAAGAACGTGACCAAAACAAGTCTTTATTTTTTGGATAAATATTAAAACCTTATGAAATCAATATATAATTGGAGTTTTTATTGTATATTTTACCATAAAAATGACTTATATATTATTTAAATCAAATATAGTTACAAAATGACAATATATTGGTTTTTAATTACATTTATGTGTCCACATAGAGACAAAATAATCAGATGAAGGAAAATAAATGTCATTGTTTATCTAAATGAATTTATATTCATTATATAAATTTATTTCTAATTTAGAGATATAATATAATTACCATAAATTCTTTGGATATACTAAAACAATGGTAACTTATTTAAAAATGAATGAAATAAATGATTTCCAATATATTGATTTTGATATAATTTCAATGTGTAAAGGTGTGAAACTGATTTTATAGATCTATAGGATATATTATATATGTTTTAAATCATTGTATCTAAAGTCCCAGTTTTTCATGATGTATTTAATTTCAAATTAAATTAATATTCTCAAATTTTAAAATAATTATATTTTATATAACTAACAATTTACTAAAATATTTAAAAATCATAAAAATGTTAAATAATACCAAAGGGGATAATATATGGTTAAAGATTTTATTCCATGTTAATTTATAAGGCATTTTAAAGTCTTGAAATCCACAATATCTTTATTATAATATAATATTTTGGACATTTTGATAATTTCCCCTTGCCACAATTTCAAAACGACACCTCCACCTTCACATATTCCAACCAATTTGAGAAATATATCTAAAAAATATAATGAAAATTTTTATTTAAAAAATTTTTATTTAATTTATAGAGGTTTTTATCTATCCAAAATTACAACCACTATTTCCCTAAGAGGACATTTAAGGGATGTTCGTCAAATATGAGGTAATTGTCTTCGCTGAATCTTTTATGTTTATTTTTTCATATACATCATCCTTGTGTGTTTTTAACACTATAAATTAATAAATCCAGTATGATTGATACTATTATATATTATTATGAATATGGTAAAAACATATTCCACCTTTTCTCTATCCTTTGATGAAAAAAATATTGTGCCTACGTGCATACGGCTTACCGTCTCCACACCGTGACCTAATATGATTTACATCACCACTTTACTAGGATGGGTATAATTATGGAAATATGTAATAAATTTTACATTATATTTATTCTGTAAAAATTAATATACCATATAATTCCTTACCCTTTCACAATTAAGAGAATTTATACAGTCACTCGTGTGTACGTACAACCTACTATCCCCATGAAATGATGCAATTCATTTTTCATGTTTACCAATCTAGAATTGTCTATAAATGAATATAATGAATAAATATGACATCTATTCCATTAATATAATTATATAGGTGAATGAAATATATTCTATGATCAAGTACCAATATATAAATGACAATACCATCATAGGAAAATGAAGCTGTAAACACTCGAAACAGGGTTGATAATGAAATATTATTAAAAATACAATGGATAAGATGATATAGGGGATTATATATGGTACCATAAATATATATTTGATTATTTTATAAATTATTAGAATGATTTCAACCATAATACATGAGTTTAATGTATGTTCAACTAAATTAATGTGAAAGGTAAGAGATTTCCTCTAACTCTGTTTCAGTGGGATACCTGCCTTTTTCACCACTAATTTCTTTTTTACGGTGTATATACTTACCCTTTAAAATAATATCATGAATATAAAAATATTCATATACTTTAAATATTCATTTTATGTTATGGTAATAATATTTAGCAAATTACAAAGTGTTAAGTGTTATTTCACAATCTCATTATTTTTCTGGATTTTTTTAGATTAATCCATAGGGGAATATTTCTCTTCCATATTTATATTATCAAAAATCTTTTAAATATGATTTTTGATATTCTCTTTAAATTTTTAATGTAATGTTTCCCATTTTTTACATAAAAAATAATAGTAACATCATGTAATTATCAAAATAATGATTTTTTGGATTTTATTGAAAAATTGAAAATAATATTTATTTTAATGTGGGTGGCATTAATATAATTTCTCGACTTCATGACCAATAAGTAGTTAAAGAGAATATTTAAAAAAAAAATATTTTATAATAATAGTATTTTCAAAATTTTGTGTGCAATTTTAATTCTTTTTAGAATTAATTTCAAAGTGAAAAAGGATATTTTACTTAAGAATGTTTTTTAAAGATATTGTTTTCATCAATAACATTAAATAATTGTTGTAATTATGATATTATATGGATATATTTAATTTATATCATCCTTATTATTTATTTGGATGGATAATGATCATTTTGACAATTAATGTAAAATTTTTATTATATTCTCCTTATTACTCTAAATAGTTTACAGATATATGTAAATTTATTGATTAGATGAATTATTCACATTTTTTTATAGTTTCCCGATATAAATGTTTTTGCTATTTTTATTTCTCTAATTTTATGTGGAGAAATTATTGGGAATAGTATGTGATGGGAAGGGCCTGCAATTTCCCCCCATTTTGTTAGATGTTCTCACAAGACAAACAAGATCTGGTTTTGGCTAAGGACTTACCCATTTGTGTAAATTTATTCACTAAGGCATTAATAGTGTATTTTAGATGTCTGGAATAATGAATTATGGAATTTTGAGATTTGGTATTGACATTCCATGTGATTATTGGAATAGTATAATTTATATGGTTAATGTTTATTCTCATGTGGTTATTGAGATTTCATTAATTTATCATATTTAATTCTATATATATTATGCTCATGCAATTGATTAAATGGAATGTGTATTAGTTAAATACCTTGAAAATGTTTTATACTTAGATTCTATTTCATTTATACCCTTACTAAGTATCTGATCTCACCATAATATTATAATTACTTTTTTCCAAGACACCAAGATGTTTATTATATTGATATGTAGGGTTACAAAAAGGGGGAATGATGGAATTCTCAATAAAATTATTGTATCATTTTATGTTTTAAAATAAAACATTAATTTGAAATATATATCTAGTTTACCAATAATAATAAAATATTCATCCTATTAGGAAGAAAATTCTTGTATCTTATGTTAATGTAATAATTTTAGACACTATCTCTATGCTACAAGGATAAGGATATTTAGATTGTTCCTTGAGGAAACCTTCACATTATCCCTGAAATTCATGGTTCCTTTTAGTTCCATCCATTACTAAAACCCAAAGGTTGACATGATTAATGAAATGTATACAATAATGGAATACTTTCTTAATCGTTGAAGGCAATTAAATATTAAAAACACTTTTAATTTTGGCTATCAAGTCGTCAAATAGTTATTTCAATTAAATGATTGTAAATATTAGTGTCACATATACCACTTTAAGTAGGGTTATCCTACACTACCCCACCAAATAACTCAATGTAACCACAAAACCAATCCTTTATATGGGTTCTTAAAGGGAATATGATCATACAATGAATATCACTTGGGTATTTCAATCTAGGGGTGATGTATTTGTCATATTTATCATGAATTGGGGTTGAAATTGAGTCAATGCTCATCCAACCCTTTTTAGTTGATTACTCTTAGGTGAGTTTGTGCCACAACAACATCCACTTTATAGTATCCTGATAGGGATTTATTTTTTGTAAGGAAACATACTTAATACTTTAAAAATGATTTATAATATCATCCTATAATTATAATCAAGTGTATTATATTTAATAAGGTTCTATAAAACTCAGGAAAAAGGTAACAAAACTAGTATCTAAAATTGAATAAACTAATATCCCAAATTAAAGAAACCTACTCAGATTCTAAATATTGTGAAACAAGAAAAATATTTCATAAATAACATATTAATATCACGATTCATGTCATAAATATACCAAATAGTCTCACAACGTAAAGGTTTAAAGGTTTAGTGTCTTAGAGATTTTCTATATGAAAATATTATTTTACACACATTCAAACATTTCACAAAAATCATGAACTTATACACCCATTCCTACATATATCATATGATTTAATTATATTCATACCTTAGGGAATAGAAATTTAAGAAATGGGTGAGATCAAAATCGTAGTAAGGGAAACAAGATCACAACTTGTGAGAACATAAACATGAGGGAGAACTAGTGACAGACTTAAATATAATAATGAGTAATCCTAAAAGTAAATATTATATTCATAAAACTTTATAAATAAATAGAATAAACTAACTAAAATTACAATTATATCTAAGAGTTATGACTTACATTAAAACACAAAATAATAACCAAAAACAAGTCAGTATTTCTTAATGTTCGGAGTAAATTAAATGTATAGGGTAATCCTGAAAACATGGGATAATATTAATAAAAAATTTAAATAAGGAAAGTCTATAAACATAGGATTTATTGTCATTTTTAACCATGATACCCACAAGTTCACTCTTTTGATTATTAGTATATCAAAATTATTTAGCACTCTCCCTTTATGAATCTAGACACTCAGAAGCCTATTCAAATTATATTTCTAATGCATGAGACATAAGTATTTAACTAATAAGTTGGAGAGAGATATATGTCCCACCTATATCATAGTCTATATGATTTTTTGACACTAGAAAATATTCATCGCAAAATAAAATAACCAATATAAATAAAATGGTGTTTATGATATTTTCAGATCATCATATTAAGAACCAAATAAAATAAAATGGGTTTTATAAAACAATCAAATAACATATTGAACAAAATTACATGATATCAAACACATTATAACCTAAAATAGTCACATAAAAATTAATAATATAAAAAATAACATGATACATAACTCAAATGGGGTTATTTGAATATTAATATTATTAAAGAAAATCCTATAAACATTTTTTGAAAAACATTTCTCTTCATTATTGTTAAAGTCATAGCTAAAAGTCCCTTTTTAAAAGTTCCTCCCTTATTTTTGAAGAAAATGAAAATAAACCACATCATGAAAATGGATTTGGATAAAAACACATTTTATGAAAATTAAAATAAGTTAAAAAATTGAAAATATAAATTCTTTAAAACCCTTGTTCAATAATAAATATTTTAGCTCAATGAAGATAGTTTGAGTTACGATGTCCCTTACTTTGATTCCTTGATTTCATGATAAAAGTATAAAATCCAAAAAAATATATATTCTATCATAATAAATAATATAAAAGTATTAATATATTCTACATTTTATTACCACCATTTTTAATTTTATATTTTTGGTATATTTATCAGTTATAGCTTTGTTTTAACTATTAAGTGTTAATAAAATTATTTATTTGTGCGTGTATTATATGTTGATATCATTAACCAATAATTCATACCATTTTTATAATTAATATATCATTATGGAAAAAATAATATATACATTATATTTATTTAAAAATATAGTATATCATTTCATAAGTATTTTAGTTTTTCAGTATGAAATTTCAATCATTGTTGGCTAATTTCATTGATTTTATAAACATGATATGTAATTTATTAATATTTTATATACAAAATGTAATACTTATAGTACCACATAAAAATAATTTTTGTATTATTATAATATAATATAATTATATTTCATGTTCTCATAGTAATAGATAATTGGATTTTAGAGAATTGTTTATGTAGATATTCATAACAACCCAAACATGAACACACATTAACTCAAATGGAGTGTATAGTTAAAGATGTGTTCTTTTAAACATAATATCATTATATAAAAAATAAAATGATGATATTTTTGTATTATGGTGAATCATATTTGATTATTTTAATATAATCTATGAAAATGGAGATACAAAATGAAATGCAATAAATTATGTATGCAGTAATCCACACTTAAGTGTGATTGGCATTCCCATCTCATAAAGTGTGAGAGGGTTGAAGGCGTAAAACAAATGATTAAACAAAAATTTTAAATACATTACCTACATTGAATTCATTAATCAATACCATCATTAATAGTATCCATGAAGGTTGGAGTTAAAAACACATAGGGTCAATTCATGGAGGAGGTAATCCACACACCCACACTAAGGACAATTATTATTTTTCTTAGTTGATAGATGAGAAAATATCATGGTTGTACCATTACTATTAATCCATCACAATAAAAAATATTTTTCGAGGTTATAGTTATACTATGGTTTTGGTTAGTTTATAAATAAAATAATAATAATTAAATATTATGAAATATGGGTTACCCATGTCAAGACCAAACACTTCCTCTAGATAAAGAATTTGGATTTGAGCGGCGTGGGATAATTTTTTGTGGGTATTTGAATCATGTATTGTAAAGACAATAGAGTATAGTAAAATTAGGTAGGGTTTATTAGCAATTTGGAAATAAGTGTGGATTACTATATAGGTTGGATGTATCCCCCATTGATCAGTGGAAATGTGGGTCTTTTCCTTGGATATAAATCTTAATTACGTGGTAAGAATGAAATGGCAAGAAATTTAGGGTAGTTATTTGAATTAAAGATTTTAGGTAATGTAGGAAGTACACTAAATTTAAAATAATTGTTTCGCTAAGTTATAAATATCATGTTAATTTGGTAAAATTAAAGCCACATTAGATCAGTCATTTAAACACTTAATACTCTTAATGAAATATTAATCATGTAAACTATTTTATTATTAAAAATATTACTAGAAACATATTAAAAAAATTAAAATAAAGATTTTTAATTTGTGATTTATTTAACCTAATGAATTTTAAATATATGGGAATAAAGGATTTTAAATTATGTAAACATAACAAAATAAATATGAAGTTATAGTTTTATTTGAAAAATTAAACTTATGTATAAGGTAAATATTTTTATGGTTAATTATTTTCATGATAATAATTTATTTTCTATAATAAAAATAAAATTTTTTTGTCATTAAAATATGTCCAAAAATAAAAAACACTAAGAAAAAATTTAATTTAGAGAAACCAATGAACACTATTTTTAAATTCTGATAAAAATTTTCATCATTATTAAACTATTAAAAATATAATTTTTATGTTCAAAATAATTTTTTAGATTTCAAAATTATTACATAAAAATTTATATTTGAATAATTATAATATTTTATGAAGCTTTAGGCCTGGAACATATACTGATAAAGTGATAAAATCCATAGTTTTTCTGTGTACATTATTTTCCCCTATTCACATAAAAAAATAATTTTAGAAAATTTGAAGAAGACATCTTAATGTAAAATGGCCGTGATAAAAAAAATTATATGAAATTTTTCCAATTGAATTTCTAAAATTTTGGACTTAAATATTTAAATTAAATCCAAAAATATAATGGATAACAATTCATATTAAAATATAGCTTTTTAAAAATGATAATTATTAATAAATATTTTCATGGAATATATTTTGAATGGAAGATATTTCATCTTTTTTTTATATTTATATATAGAAGTACAATAGGTTTATTATAATATAGGGCTGAATAATGAAATGTATTATGTTTAAAATGGATTTTATATTAGTATACCCATTTGTTTTAATTTAGAAAAATGGCATGTTGGAATCATACTAATTTCTACTCACAAAACCTATTATAACCTCATAAAAAATGTAAGGGTAAAAAAACATGTAGTGATAGCCTTTTGGGATGATTCACCTAACAAGGATTTAACATTGAGTTCTACAAGATTATGTTTTCCTGCTTAAGCTTTTTATCAACCCAAAATCACTTGAGTTCATCTAGGGATTTGTTAAGTAATAACTCTATCGAATATACATATCTTATAAGATAAGAAAAATGGTTTTCATTTTTAATAAAACCAATTTGGGTTTCCATTTTATTATACTTTAATGATTTTTGTAGATGGTTACTTCTATTAATACCAACAAATTTAACAAATATTTTTTAATGCTTGTTTGTAATATTAAATATATATCATGTGTTTTCTATCATTTAAACTTGGTATAGAGTATCATACATTATATTTATTATAAACTTTATTTAAGGATATTATATAGTGAATTAATGTGTCATTATATTCTCCCAACTAGAAAAACATCATTTGTATAATATTAATTAAAAATTAATGAAAAAGTTAACTATGGTAATTTTTAATATTACTTTTGATTTAATTTTCCTATGAGATATCAATCACATCCATTTAAATATCATAATAATAAACCCAATATTATTTTTTTCATAACCATTTGAGATATATACATCTTATTGGTAGGTGTTAAGATGTATATTATTTTTCATTGAGTTCATAGTTCAACCCTATTGAAATAGATAATAAAAAATTGATTTATGATATGAGATGTGATTCCCTATTTTTATAATTTATTGTCACACAAAATTTTCTACCATTCCCTTTAGTTATTTATCTTGGCGATTTTAGAGGAAATATTTGGTGGAAAGATGAATTTAAAGAATAATTATTCTTTTCCTTATTATTCTCATTGAGATCCACATTCTGACCACCTCTGGTCTTTTTTAGAATAATTTTCTCCAACGCAATAGACCGCACCCATTCTTTATTATCTATTGTATAAATTTAAAACATAAAAATATATCCACCCATACCTTCACCCTCTTGTTTTATTATTCCTCTCACTAGTCGCTCCATAAAACTGTATTCAATAATGGCTGGAGAGGGTTGAAAACTTAAACACATTCAATCTGTGTAGTATATCATGTTTCCAAATAAGGTCTTCCAATATTTGAAATATTTTTCACACACTCCACAAGGGATCACATGTTTGGGGGAATCAAACAAAATTCTCGGACTCCTACCAACCATAAGGCCACGATGTTGAAAACATTTTTTCCTAACCATCATTTTTCATGGCACTACTAATAGTATATGTGGATTGTATTCTGCAAACTATGATTTTACGGAACATTCAACTTCTCTAAATACATCAAGACCTATATGCAGTGTAAGTGAATTAATGGATGTTAATGAATAAATTGATTTATTATTTTTTTATTACTATAGTAAGGAAATAATTTATCTATCAGGGATTATAGTTGTTGTTCTTATCCCCATAAATTTTTAATAGAAAACGTGTTATTGATAATCTTTACATAATAAATGAATATGGTGTCTATATTGAATTATTTTACCAATTATATCAAATAAATCTAAATAGATCTTACTAAAATATGAATTGTCATAAACATAAATTTCCAAAATTATCCACCATATAAATTAATATTTTAAATTATACAAAATTGAGAGTTACAATTAGAAAATATTTTTGGGAATATAGATTGGATAGAATAAATATCTCTCATTCAAAGATAAATAGGAGAGGATTTTGATTTCACAATCGAGCACATTGATAATCATTTAATAGGATCCCACATATTACCTTAGTTGTGGTGGTTTATTAAACCAACCATTCTTATATTCCTTGGATTAATTACATTGTCTTGAGTAATAAAAAATTCCACTCTTCATGGATTAGAATTTCAGGTGTGATTTTAGATAGAAATTTTACACTACCATCATACTTATCAGACACTTATTTTTACTAACAATTTTGATGCCTGATGACCCCCTCTTCCAAAATTAAATCATCTTAAAGTCTCATTAATCTATTTACATTAATATTTCTTCTAAAAAAATGACCTATAAGAGATTTGATTTTTCCCTTTATTATATTCATCAAATAATCTCTCAAAATACTCCATCTTTTTATTTATTAGTCTGATTAGAATTTCAATAATATTACTATTTTGAATAATATTTCATGATATATGGTTTTGAATAATCACTTGTTTTTTCATTCCAGTTATATGTTTTGATGATTATTCATGGGTAAAACCATTTCATTTTCCCTAAAACCAATGTATTATTATTATTACATCCAATATAAAAACTAAAATGGATGAAATGAGTTAAAAATATCTTTGAATATAGGGATTTTTTCAAAATCATAAAAATGATTTCAACTATATATAGTCATATTCTTTTATATTATCACACAGGCCTATAGTTCCTTAATTTCACCTACATAAATTTTAGTTTGATCAAGGCTACATAAACTAGGGTTATCCATCCCTTATCAATATAATCCCTCAATGAATCTTAGAAAAAAAATCATTTATAGTGTATTTTTATGAGTGTATGATCAACCAATTCATATCCTCTAGATGGGTATAGAAAAGTGCAAATCTTAAGTAAACTCATCTTACTTAAAGGTTATAATTAAGTTAATCCTCATACATCTTTATTAGGGTTATTATTTCTATGGGAATCTATTAAATTACTACATCAACTTTCCAGTATCCCAGAAGGAATGTGTTTCTAGATAAACCACTAATTCAAGTCTTTACCAATATTTCAAAATTTTATCCTATACATAGACACAAATCTAGGGTTTTTACTACTATTGTATAACGATATCTAATCAACTACTAAATTTATATTCAAAAATAAATAAACTAATCAATGAAATAAATAAACTCTTCTCGAATAGTAACTATATGAAAGTAATATAAAAATGACAAAAATAATACATTAATCTTATAATTTAAATAATACATCTAAAAAATTATCACATAATCCAAATAATTAAAGGTTTAATATCGTGGAGATTATCTATATAGACATATTATTTTACTACACATTCAAACATTTCTCCCTAATCCTAATCCTCTTAACCCATTGATATATAACTCACATTATATAATCATCATCATAACCTAGTAAATGTAAACATAAGAAAGGGGTGAGATGATACACTCAATAAGGGAAAAAATATATCTTAATGTGTCGGATAATAAATGTGATGGATAACATGATAATAATGTAATTATCATAATAAGAGACCACAGAACCATATATGATAATCATAATACCGGATAAGGTAACAAAATATCATAACAAGAACATTATGGATATTTAATATTTATACCTTGGCTCATAATACATATGTATACCCAAAAACATGTGATAATGTCATAAAAATGTGGAATACCTAACAAATACTATGTAACCATGAAAACATGATTATTTCCAATGCTTTTGTCGGGGCGCGCACGTCTGTCTATTCGAGGATAGTGATGTTGTTTGTTGTCTCACAATCCAACTTTCCCAAGGTCGGAGACATCTCTTCCTTGTTCATGGATGTTTGTTCCTTGATCGAAATTGGATAATGGGATGTCGGTTCTTCCTTTCACGGATTCCTCCTTGAAACTCATCACCTAGTCTAGGTCTCCCTCATAGACTTAAGATGTTGTTCGTGAAACTGTTCCTAGTGCCATAACTTCATAGACACGAATTAATTACAATGCTTGTCTCGGCATATTCCAAGGGGTCTGGTCAAGGTGGAAACCTTTTGTTGAGGGAGTAGACATGTTGTACATCACTAGAATGTCTAGACACTGCAACACTAGTTTGTTTGGGTTTCTTCCCCTTATTATAGGGATTCTTGAGGGCGTGGAAGACCGAGGCATCCCATGTTGAATTCATGTAATTATATTTCATAGGCTTGTATCTGAGTTTTTTCATAGCTTCCTTTGTTTAACACAAGGTATGCCATGAGTTGAACATCTAGTCGAGATGGATCAGACTAATAATAACACTGACTATAGTGGATCAGGTTGGTGAAACCCCTAGAGAGAACATTGATGTTGGGACTAATGTGTGGTTAGCTACTCGATTGCTGTTAAAGAGAATGGGGAATGATGTGGGATGATCTTAACTGGATGTGGCGGCCTCGGTATGAATCAGAATAGATAATGGATGGTCAAGTGATGTGGGTGGAGAATGAGATGGATTCGACTCGAGGACGATGGTGATATTGGGATTCAGTCCCGAAGAGACCTCTTACGTATACCTATAGTAGGGAATCAAAGTCCTCATAGTTCATATGATGAAAAATTACCATTGATTGGGGACTTCAAAGGATTAACGCTGAATGGGGGTCACAAATAATTACCACTGGATGGGGTTGCAATGGCGTACTGTAGGATATGGTCACAATGGATTACTATTGGATGTGGTCACAATGGATTACCACTGGATGGGGTCACAATGTCTTATCGTAGGATGGGGTTACAACGACTTACCATTGGATGGGGGTCAAAAAGGCTTACAGCTGGATGGGGTTGATCCTTAGGGAGTCTTTCTACATACCTTATCTAGGAGACAAAGATCTAATCCCATGTAGTTCGGGATGGTAGATGCAGTTTAATATCATGCAGGATGAAAAGAGGGCATGAAGTTTAACATTATGCAGGATGAAGGTGGTTTGATGGGAAGGGGGGTCAGAACCAAGGGGTGTTGGGCTTCAACCCTAATGAGGATTCTTGCATACCTTGTCTTGGTAAGAATCAATGTCCACATAGTTTGAGAGGAGTGGGAACTAACCTGAAGGGGTCTGAACCAATGGATGTTGGGATGAACCTCAGGGAGGCTTCCTATGTACCGTGCCTTGCCAGGGATCGAAGACCATGTAGTTCAGGTGGAGTATTTGGTGAACCGACATAGAGATAGTCAGGACCAATGGGTGGTGGGCTTGAACCGTATGGAATCTTCTTACATACCTTTCCCTTGTAAGGATAAAATTCCATGTAGTTCAATGTGAGTAGGAAATGATGTGATGGGGGTTAGAACTAATGGTTGTTTGGATTGAACACTTAGGAAGCTTCCTACATACCTATCCTTGGGAAGAATCAAAGACCATGTAGTTTAGGAAGGATATTGGGGATTACGCTCTAGGCTACCCAGAGAGGATTCCATGGTTGATGCTTACTCTAATCTCACATGAGTCGTGCACGGTGTGAGAAACAAGAGGCATCCAGGCCTAAATATCACGTCATGGAAGGTGCGTTCGTGGGATGTGGAGTGGGGCTTAACCTTGTTAGCATCCTAAAGAAGAAACGGGGGGCTTATGTTTGGTTAGCAGCTCGAGGGTGATGAAGATTGGGACTTACTCCAGGGAGGAGGCCAGGGTGGTGACAAAGACCAGCAAGAGAGGGATTTGTCACCCCGGAAGAAAGGAGGAGTCGGGATGCTACCTCATACAATAAAAGCTAGGGGCTTACACCAGGGTGGTTTCCCTTTCCTAGTAGAAGGACACTACACCAATAAAGAGGATGTCATTCAATGTGAGGAATGATCTCACTCTCGTGGAGACTAGTGGGCATAGATAATTTATGAGATGGGGCACCCCACACACAAGGCATGGGGTGAGGTCACAGTTTAGCGTCATGTGATGAGGAAGATGGTACTTGGTAGTTTAATGTCCTGCAGCTCGGCTGAGGTGGGTTTGCTCCGCACCCCTAGGACTTACATAACTGATACCTGCCCACTCGTGAAATAAGGTATACATCGGTAATGCCATGCTATGGGTGTTATAGATCAATCCATTTACGGGTCCACGTTAGCATGGCTATGTGAAGAAGAAATAATTGTTAGTATTCTTGGGTTCCATAATGTAACGACAATGATGGAATAGGCATACGCAAGGAAGCTTCCCGGGTGCCGCTAAGGAGCAGCAACAGTGAATGAGGCTTATGTAAGGAGGCTTCATCTAATGACTTTCTCATGTCTGGTCATGAGGTCATCCCAAATAACTGGTGGGTTGAGGCATATAATTGGGGCCAGTGCGCATGCACAAGTGCACAAGCAGGATAATGCCAAGGGAATTGGAATCAATCCATACAAAGGGAGTTAAAATGTGTGGAACACATGCCCGACATTCGGAATGTGGTGAGGGTAGCATCATGATAGAGGATAACTGTTGAACATGTTCAAAATAGATCATCCACATTCCGTTAGCCTGAAATGGGGAAAAACAAATGAGGGTTGACTATTGACCATGTTCAAAGCACATGACCTGACGGAAAGTATACTTTAAAGTCTTCTATGGTGTTCGATCAGAATGGTAGTTGAGCCGAGGTGACATGGGACCAGGCCATTAGGCGGTCCCTTTAGACATGGAAGAGGATGAAGACCTGAATGAAGGACACGCAAAGCATGAGATGGTGTGATGGAATGTTTGACCAGATTCCAATGCTCTTGAAGTTATTCCATTGTGATCATGGCATAATTCATCTTATGCTTGGCACATAAGGAATCTCTTATTTGGAATAAGAGGCGTCCTATTATCTAATGATAGATCCTGCTATAATTTATAGTCATGTATAGAGGACAATTGGCATCTTATGATTGGCACATAAGGAATCACTTATTTGGAACAAGAGGCATATTATTATTGAATAATATGGTGTACTGTAGTTTATAGTCATATTGAAAAGTTTGTTAGGGAAAAGGCTACTTGAAATGGTTGGTGTTGGGATTTATTAAAGGAAGGCCCTTTCGGGTTCAACCTAGCATAGGAGTCAGTTGATGGGGTTTGGAGGAGTTTCTTGATGAATGGTTTGACTCAAGGTACTTAGGAAATTGATGATGAGAATCTCAACTCATGACATGGGAAATGAACCAAGAAGAATATGTCAACTCAAGTTGTTTCATGGTGTTCATAGTTGTATCTCAAATCATGGTATTGCATACATTGAAGGTGGAAACATAGAAGGGCCCAAAGGAAACTGTCGACGTCCCAGCCTAAAACGTTCACAGCGTGACTCTCCATTTTTTAATGCGGGTCAGTTCCGAGCTGCGGTCTCCTCCCGATTGTGCACAAATGATTGGGAATCATGGAACTATTTCATGTAATAGGCAATATTGGCGTGCAATAGGGAAATACTTGTGTGAAAGAGAGAAGGATAACACATAATAGGGGAGGTGTGCACACAATATTGGATATTTGCACGCAATAGGGGTTGTGCGTGCAATAGGGAAATAATTAGGTGCAATAGGGGAGGTTGGCGTGAAATATGAAAGGAGTTCATGAAATACGGGATATATTCATGAAATAGAGAGTATTCCATGAAATGAGGAAGGAACTACATGTAATATGGGTGGTTTTCACGAAATAGGAAAGGTGTGTGAACAATTGCACATGTGAAACAGTGGTGCGTAAAAAATTTGGCACAATGGAATTGTTGTGAGAAATATTATGTTTTTTCCACAAAATAGGGCATGTTGGACCCTTTATTTGAAAAATTATTTTTTACTAAAAAGATGGGCACTTTAGCGAGTAGGCGTGGAAAATTAATACTTATGTGCATTAGAGTAACGGCTGACCTCTGGGTCCCCTCTAGGAAGAAGGGGGTGCACTTGTATTTATAGGCAAAGCCTTGAATGTCGGTGCGCGTAAAATTACCTTCCAATATTCTGCACAAAGAAATTTTACACTCAAGATTTCTTTTTTACATGAAAGATTATATTTTTACACACAAGATTTCCTTTTTATTCACAAATCCATACTTTGTCCCCAAACCATCCTGGATTTCCATTTTCAGCTGCCCGACCTAGAACATCCATAACTTTTGATCAATAACTCCATTTGGGATCCATGACCATTCAAATCGAAGATTGCAAAATGAGATACACTACAAGATCATATATGGAAGCATTAGGTTAATTACATGGATGAGTTTTCTAATTCCAACAAATGTGCCCCTAAGAATGGGGTCCAACGAGTATGAGGATTGTGAGTTGAACAACATTATGAGGAAGCATCTGAGGAAAATTCATGCCATAGGGTACATTGAATCTTGATCACATTTATGATATAGTCGACTAAATCTCTATGCCCGCATGATCCATTTTTTGGTGTGGGGAATAGATAATAATAGGTAATTCACCTATATGAGAGTGCTAAACAACAGAACGTGTGTGGAAATCAGAATGGGAAATTGATCACCATTGGTAGAATACTAAAAGAGGGATTAAAGCTAGAGAATGGGGATCTCTGAACACCTGATAAGGACTTCCTTGAAGAAAGAAGGAGATATGGATAGAGAATGAATCTCTCAGAATAGTGGAATTACTACTTTCCCAGTGTGCTCTAGCGCACGAGCGGGGTAATTCCAGGTGTGTTGGAATTAATCCAAACACAGGGTAGTGGACAATATGAATCCCGATAACCAAGATTCAGAACATTTTAGAGACAGCATGACAATGAAGGATAACTATTGACCGTGTTCGAAACATAGTATCCTTATTGCATTAGCCTGAAATGGGGATAACAAATGTGGGCCGACCTCAGACCATATTCAAAACATGGGGCCAAACTCAAGATGCTACCCATTAATCTTCCATAAATTTTGCCTAAGAAATTAGGTGATCCATAAGCCAAGCATCCATACTGTTAGGGGGTTCTTTTAGATGTGAAATAGGGTGAGGTTCTGAATAATGGGCAAGAAAAGCGTGGAGTATGGATTGATGAGTTGTTTCAATGGAGTCCAACACTCTTGAAATTACACCATCGTGGTGAAGGCACATTAGGTGGGTGCATCGTTTTGTCCAGGTATCATACATACTTTTGAACATGACCTCTCTGGTAAGGACCTAGAATGACTTGTATATTTACGTCATATATTGAGGATGGTGAACATAGTTTAAATGTCATACTTCCTGGACCAAGATCGGGGCTGAGGGTCCAGAAGGGATAACGACCCTAGTCCTGGGCTCAAGGATAAATGCCTGGGAATCTTTACATATCCCATAAATAAGGTAATCAAGCCACACGTAGTTCTTTAATCATGGCATGGTCAGTGACTGATGCTGGTAGGGAGAATCCTCTCTGGAGGGGAAACCAAGGCTTCGCATGATAAACATAGGGCATCCAGAACAAGTACAAGGCAGAACCGCAGTTTAATATCATGCATTTAGGACATGTGGGCTCATGAAGTTTAATGTCATATGATAGTACAAAGAGTTAAAGGTAAGATCCCAGTAAGGGATTATGTGGTGCAGTAGTTGTAACCCCGATGTGAATGAGGATATATGGAGTCCTCACAACACCACGTATCCTCGAAAGAAGTTCTTTAGGTCAAGGGACCAAAAGTTAAATTTAGGCTATGGCCAAGGCATAATTCCAGGCCATTTCTATGTACCCCATGATGATAAGAATGAAGCCATATGCAATTCTGAGGGTGCAATTTAACGTCGTGCGGGACGATGAATGGCATGTGGGACATGGCTGCACTAGTACATGTCCTACCAGAACTACAAATCCCACGTGAGTGATGCTTGATGTGGGAAAAAGATGAATGTATGGGTCATTCCTAGGATTGGGAGACTCATTGTGGGGAAATGGGGCACAAGGTGAACGATGTCCCAATAATGATGACCTGTCTATATAATGCACCTAGATGCACGAGGGAGTAAATATGAGTATGTTGGAATTCCACTTGAGTAAAAGAAAGTTGAAATAAGTGAATCATGATGCTCAATATCTGGACCACGATGATGGTGTCGTGAAGATAGGGGATAAATGTTGGCCATATTTGAAATGAATTATTTGTTTCGAGTTATACTGGATTGGGGACTGAAAAATGAGGGTCGACTGCTGACCATGTTCGAAACATAGGACCTGTCACAAATCTCATCTGAGGTCCTCAGGGATGTTGGCCCAAAATGGTAGGTAAGCCAATCTGGCATGAGACTAGGCAGTAAAGGGGGTCCCTTCAGATATGGAAGAAGATGATGATCTAAATAACGGGCTCACGAAGTGTGGACATAGAGTGAGTGAATTTCCTTGTGAAAATTTCACCCTTCGGGCCCTTTGTCGCAACACATCTGAGTACGACAAGAAGATGTAATAGATAAAGGGAATCGAGTCCCCCTCTAAGGACAAGGGTCCATAATTTGCATGCTTCCAACCTAATGGTCATAGGATAGGACATTAAAAGGGGCTTCATTCAATGGATTGTCCACAGGGTGGCGAAGTATCCAAACATGACGCAATGTTCCCGTATGGAGATCATAAGTTAGGGCCATAGAACTCGATACAGGTTGGGAAAAGACAAGGGGGATAGATGAATGGTGTGGCTATTGCAAAACTCAATGTGAATGAGAAAAAATGAGGTACTCACCACACCACATGTTCTCAAAAGGGGTTCGGTCCTAGGGGCTGAAAGAGAGGGGACATAATTTCAGATTCTTAGGGCTGGACCCAAAGACAATGTATCTGGGTGTTCCTATGTATCCCAAGGGTATAAAAATCAAGCTATACATAGCTCTGAAAGATTTCATGTAGTTTAATGTCTTGCGGTGAGGAAACATAGTGACCTGAGTTTATGGTCATAGAACTCATACCATAGATGACAGGGAATGTGGGGGACACATGGAGAGATAATTGTGTAACCTAACTTGAACGAGGACTTGGATTAAAGATCACCATGTCTTCCCTAGAGAGGGTTTAGGTCGAGGGACTGAAAACGAAAGTTAGGCTGGGCCTGAGGCAATGCTAATGGGTGTTCTTACATATCCATAGAAAATGAGAATCAATCCACACATAGTTCTAGTGATAGCACGATAAGATACTAGTGCCATAGATAATAATGTTATGTGGGTCTGGCCCTTGCACCAAAAGAAGTGTCATTTGATAGAAGTTGTTTTTCCATTATGATGAATGAGTGTTGTTTTTTTTATGGAGCTACGGACCTAGGATTGAAATTCTAGGCATCGTCACAAGAATAAATCCATGTACAAGCGTTGAAAAATGGTATGATGTGTAACCAATACAAAAAATGATGTCCCCTCAAATGAGGACACCACGATGCAGTGATGTTTTTCGTCATGTGACTAGGATGGTAATGTCACATTTTAGGATCATGTGATGGGACTAACCATGCATTTTAATATCATCCATTATAGACACAATAGTTTAGATTCATGTGGGACCAGGTATCATAGTTTGAAGTTATATGGCTCAGACATATAGACGAAAGATGAGGTTCAGCAGAGAATGTGCATGACATGATAAAACATACCCGGCGTGAATGGGGACATAATCCCTTATCACACCATGCATGATTACAAGAATTAAACCTTGGGCTGAGCGGTCTAGAAAAGGATAGAGAATATAGGGAAGGATATACTACCTCTCAGTTGAGCTGAACTCAAAGATGAAATGTTCGAACGTTCTTACATATAACACAAGGAAGGGAATCCATCCATATGTAGTTCTAAAAGGTGTGGTTTAACGTCATTCAGGACAAAGAACATGAAATAGAAGGGACTAGCTATTTTAAGGGGAGTACGTGATGCGGAAATTGTAAACCCGACATGAACAAAGGAATAATCCCATACATGCCACACCACGCGATCCCATAAGAGTTAGAGCCCAGAAGGCAAAATAGAAGATATTAATTAGTGGAAATCGAGTTGGACCCAATGATGAGACGTATAGGTGTTCCTAAGTATCCCATGGGAATGGGAATCAATCTATACATAGTTCTTAAAGAGATATTAGTTTAAGGTCTTAGAGCTCAGACCATGGAAGCAGAATCCTTCCAAGTAGGTGCAGACCTCAATCCAATTTGTAATCCCACGTACATCAAACTCGGTGTTAGAAACAATTCCAGAAGAGGTTTTTTTTGCAACAACAAGAATGTATGACAAAGGGGAGTCAGTGTGGAGCCCAAAATGAAGCCTTACTTTAGCTATTTTTCTTTTAACATGCAAATTTGCACTGAGGAATTGTGCCAAGAATGTTGAAATTCCATTTGGACATGGTGGGGTGGCAAATAATGTGAACTGTGTAACCGATATATAAGGCTTGAAGGGGTTGGTGTGACGATGTAGGGTAACTATTGACTATGTTCCAAACATAGTATCCATATCGCCTAACCTGAAAAGTGAAAAACAAATGAGGTTTGACTGCTGACCATGTTCAAAACATTGGACCGGACTCGAAGTGTTGTCTGAAATCCTCGGGGATGTTCACCCGTAATGGTAGGAGAGCCCTTTGGCCTAGAATCCATTCCATTTGGAGGTCTATTTGGATATAAAGGGTGATGGAAGCCCAAATGAAGGGGAACATGAAGCCTAAAAAATTGGTGAAAGCATGTCCATATATAATCTGACACTCCATGTTATAGACCAGAGTACTCCTAGGCACATTGGTGAATCATTAAAGAGGGTCGAGGGACCTGACTTAAGAGAAGCCGACTTAAAGAGACGAGATTAGGGAAAGGTAATGATGTCCTCTCAGGAAAAGAGAGTTATGTGGAATGGTTGTTATAATCTCGATGTGAAAGGGGACATAAGCCCATACCACACTGTATACCCCTATTCTGGAAGAACGTGGGAGAAGGGTCCAAAAAGATATGGAGGTTTCTATGAGATAGGGAAATACCCAAATACAAAATGTTTGGGCGTTCCTAGGTATCCCATGAGGATAGGAATCATTCCATACATATTTCTTGGGGTGCCATGTAGTTTAACATCATCCATTAAGGACAAGGATAGTGGTAAGGTATCTTAGCATTTGATGTGTATGGTACGATGAGTAGCCCGAAATGAATGAGGATATAATCCCACACCACTTTGTACAACCCTAAGTGTGAACTTGGGAAAGGGGCTTGAAAATGCCCAGGGGCGTAAGGCTGGGCCACAGATAGAATTTCATGGCCATCTTGTAGTTTAACATCCTACAGTGAGGATGAAGGTGATATTAGTTTAGGGTCATAGAGATAAGACTTTATATGCTTAGTTTAATGACATATTCATGGGATAGAGAGGGAGATTAATCACGCCTATGGAAACCCACAAAGCAACAATGATGATAGAGGACAACTCTTGGCCAGGTTCCCAACACAGTATCCACCATTGTGTGACTAGAAGGGGGGTGAAAATTGAGTGTCGACAGTTGACCATATTCATAACATGGTAATTGTATCAATTTTCCATCTGAAATCCTCGAGGACGTTGGCCCATAATTGGAATAGGGCCCTTAGGCCAAGAATCCATGCCATTCGAGGTCCCTTTTGGTGATGGGAACCCAAACGATGGGACTCATGAAGCATGGAAGGGCAATTGTTCGCGGGATAGATGATAAATGAAGGAAGGGATGTCTCAAGAGGATATGTGTGGTGTGGTGAAATAACCCGACATGAATGAGTATGTGAGTCCATACCAAACTATACAATCATAACTGAGAACTTGGGCTAGGGGCCTGAAGGAGATGATGGAACTGGGGCTGAGCATCCTAGCCAACTTTAGTCATATAGACTCTAATCCGGTCATTGCCTTCATAGATCATAATCCCATGTGAGAAATACTCAGTGTGGGAAACAAGGAGTAGGACTAGGCTCTCCCCATTACATAAGGGACTGACAGCTAGAATTAAACTCCCACTCAAAGAAGATAGAGATTTGGAGAGGCGGAGGGTCAGAATGAACCACCAAACTCAATGTTCGGGACATATGGGGGTGGTGACAATGAAAAAGGATAGTTGTTGACTATATTTAAATCACAACATCTATATCGTGTGACCTGAAATGGGAACAACAACTGAGTATTGACTGCTAACCATATTCGCAACGAGGAACTCATAACTATTTATTGTCTGAAATCCTCGAGGATGTTGACCTGTAATGGTAGGAGAGCACTTAGGCCTAGCATCCATGCCATTTGGGTGTCCCTTCAGATGTGAGAGATAATGGAAACCTAAATTATTGAGGGTTGTGGAGCAAAAATGTGCTTGTGTAGCATCAAATAAGGGTAGACAACAAAAGAGACAGAGATCTTCATAGGAGAGGGATACATGGTACGATCATGATGAACATGATGTATATGAGGGAAAAATCCCTCACCACACCATGTGTATCGCCTCGATGTGGAGGTCCTGATGTTTGGGGCTAGGCCTATGTGTGAAATGATTGGGTTCTAAAAAGGCCATGTTGTTTAGCATCATGTGGTAAGGACGTTGAAGGATTTGAATGACAAAGTAGGGAATATGGTGCAGTCATCGTAATCATGACATGGGTGGGGCCAAATAAGCCTACATGATGCCATGTGTTATCATCCAAAAAAACTTTTCCCATGAGGTGATAGTCAAAGAGGAAACTGGGGATGGACTCAAGACAAGGCGTCTGAGCATTTCTATGTATCCCATGAGGATGGGAATCAAGCCATATGTAGTAATGAATATGTCATCTAAAATCATGAAGGACGACACACAGTTTAATGTCATGTTGGACCGCATAGTTTAAGTTCAAGTAGGAATGTAATGTAGTTTAGTGTTGTGAAGGACCATCATGCAGTTTGGGGTTGTGCCAGAACGTAAGGAATTTTCAGGTCATGAAGGACCATAACAGAGTTTACGGTCATGCAAGACCATAGGCAATCAGGAAAAGTATTGCATGAGGAACATGGTTATGGGGGGAAGAGTTATACGCTCACCATCTATGGTAACTAGTGAGTACGTTCAATTGGAGTAAACCTTATGAATGATGTAAGGTCCTTCCCATTTGGTTTCCAAATTGGGTGGTTTTCTACTAGGTATCAATGGGGCCCTCACGGGAAATACCATGTCACATTGCAAGAAGGAGCGGAGGAAAATGTTCTTGTTGAATGCTCTGTCTATCTTGTTCTGATGCCTTTCCAGATTGTGCAGGACACGAAGCTTGTTCTCGTCGAGCACTTCCAACTCATATAGATCGATTTCTTCTAATTTATCTGGGGATTTCAGATCATAGATGGTTGTGCGCAATGAGACCAATTTAATCTTGATGGGAAGGATGGCCTCTGTCCCATATACTAGGGAATATGGGATCACCTGTGTTGAATTGCCAGTCATCGTCTGCTATGCCCAGAGGGCATTGGGGAGCTTCTTCGCCCAACTCTTCTTATTTTTACCAACCATTTTCTCTAGAATTTTAGATAGGGTCTTGTTTAATGACTCGATCTATCCATTTTCTTGTGCATGATAGTGAGAGGTGTGGATAGAAATGATGTTGTACATAGAATACATGTTCTTCATCTCAGATTCCCGGAAGTTCGTTTCATTATCAATGATAACGAAATGAGGGAATCCAAATTTTTAGATGATGTTGGAGCTCAAAAAGTCCATGCTGGAATGGGCCATGACCTCTTTGAGTGGAACTGCCTCTTCCCAAAGAGAGAATAAATCTGTGGTAGTCATGATGAACCTTCACTGGCGAGCTTTCGTCAGTGGATATCATCCCACGACATCGAGTCCCCACACTGAAAATGTCCATGAGTACTTAGTTGAGTGGAGAGGCTCTGGCGCCCGATGTATGAAGTTAGCATGAATCTAGAACGCATTGAACCTTTTGGAGAACTTGATGAAGTCATGGATCATAGAGGGCCAAAACTATCCCAGCCTTTGTATATGGTGGGATAGTTTTGGCCCGGTCTGATGAGCCCCACCAGAAATGGCGTGAATATCCCGCATGACATGGGAAATCTCGACTCCTTGAATGCGACGAAGGTGAACCCCATCAAACCCATGCTTACAGAGGATTTTTTGGTGGATAATACCATCCTGGAGGGTAAAATCTAATGCGTGGTGTCAGATTTGCTCATGCTCAGCCCGATTTGCTGGGAGATTAAAATTCTAGAGATACTCAACAAAGGGGGCTCTCCAGTTGGGGGTCACTTCAATCCCTACATCTAGGGGACCTCGGGGTCCTAACGTGGAGGCTCTGGTGGTAAGGTGGCTCACCTACAGGCGATCGTTGTCATATGGGAGACATGAGAAATGACTCTCTTATGTTCCATGTAGATAATGAGATCATCCTACTCGTGCTCCATGAGTGATGCTGCCAGGCCGGCCAGGGCATCAGCTCAACCATTCCATGATCGGGGGACATGAGTAACTTTCGGCCGAGATGGGAACGTGGACATTAACTGTAGAGTGCATTCCAATAATGGTAAAAGATCTGGTTTTCTGATGACGTAGTCACTACTGATCTGCTTGATGAGTAGTTTAGAGTCCCCTGTCACATGAAAATGGGAAACAACAATCTCGAGGGCTATCTCAAGGCCCGTGATGAGAGCATGATACTCGTACTCATTGTTGGTGCATCCTTCTGAAAATAAGAATGAGTATAGTAGGATGGCTTGGGTCCGGGGAATGATGATGATACCTAGTCCTACTCTGTTGAGCCTGGGGTTATTGATCCTTTAGTCGGTGGGGCTCTGAGAAGCACCATCGAAGTGAATCTACCAGCAGAGCATGGCTTGTTCCACCGAGAGAATTTCTTCATCATGGAAATCGAAATCCAAGGACTGGTCAACAGGAGTTGGATGGGAAGCAAAGAAGTATTCCAGTGCTTGCCCCTTAATATCCTTAGGAAAGACATACCTGATATCGAACTGCTAGAGAATCACTTCCCACTACGCTAGACAGCCTGTCAACATGGGGCGGTTTAGGATGTACTTTAGTGGGTCTATTCAGGACACCATATGTACCTTGTGGTGCTATAAGTAATATCACAATTTCATTACTACGAATACTAGTGCAAGGCAGCTCTATTCTATGGGGGTATCTTGTCTCCATATCGAGGAGCATGTGACTGATGTTGTAAATATTGTTTTTTCCCCTTATTGATCTTATGGGGAAGAAGGGCATCAAGAGATCATTCTAGGGTGGTCACATAAAGGACCAGTGGCTTTCCAAAGATATGTGGAATTAAGATCGGAGGCAAGAGCAGATACCCCTTGATTTCCTCGAAACCAGTTTGATGCTCTTCATCCCATTCATAGTCTGTGCATTTCTTAATGAGACGAGAAAAGGGATTACACTTTTGGGACAAATTTATGATGAATCTGTGTATGTAGGATAAGTGGCCATGGAAACCTCGAAGCTACTGAATGTTGCTGAAATTATTCATCTGGATAATTTCCTTGATCTTCACTAGGTCCATCTTAATACCCTTATATCTAAAAAAATCCAAGAAGCTTTCTAGAGGTGACCCTGAAGTCACACTTCAATGGGTTCATCTCTTGGTGACTGGAACGGAGGAAGCCAAACACTTTCTCAAGTTTGTTGAGATGGTCCTGATGTTGGTGAGATTTGACCAACAAATCATCCACATATCATTCCACCATCATTCCGATGATCATCTTATATATGTGATGCATACCCCGCCGATAGGTGGCACCCGCATTATTTAAACCGATTGGCATGACTCGGTAACAAAAAGTACCTTGTGGAACCCTGAAGGTTGTAGAATCCTCATACTAGGAGTCCATTAGGGCTAGGTTATACCCAGAGTACCCATCTAGAAATAAGAGGGCTTGGAAACCATTTGTGCCGCCAATCAACAATTCTGTCACTAGAATGGGACAATCATCCTATAGACAGTGACGGTTGAGATCCTGGAAATCGATACAGACCTCAATATGTCATTTCTTCTTCCTTACTAGCACAATTTTGGATAGACATCTAGTGTACTAGAACTCCTTGGTGAAATTGGATCTTATGAGCTTATCAACTTTTGCATCTACCCTGTCACTATGATAAGGGTGCATCTTTTAGTGAGGATGCTTGAACTCTCGATGAATTTTCGGGAGACCAAGGTGGTGGATGGATACATGAGTATCTAGTCCTGGAATATCCTCATAAATCTATGAGAATACATCCTAGTGTTGTTTCAAAAAGTCTACGTACTGTTGTTGCTCATCGAGGGGCATGGCGGCACATATCAATGTGGGTCTTGGGTCTGCCTCGCTACCGAGGTTCACTTGTACCAACTCATTGACTGTGGTAGAGACCCCCATTTCAATGGTGGGGGAGCTTCCTGTATATTATATTCATCACTTGTGGAGGGTGAATACTCCTAGAGAGGAGTCACTTCATAGTCAACAGATCCTGACGGTAGGCTTGGACTCGCCTGAGCGACAGTGGACACTACATCATAGGACTCTTCTACTGCCGCAACGATAGCAATGAAAGCTGTCGTTCCGATCCCATTTGGCCTTCGGCCCAAGGTTCCACGCTTAATGATATCGAATTAATAGTGGTATGTTGTCTTGAGATGGTTAACTACGAACTGGCGGGATTTGAAAGTATGACGTATTGTTGTCTCCATGGGGTGGACATCCCAATACCTTAGGGAGTAGGAGGCTCTGGGATCACCTATTCCTAATTTTTATAGTAGTAAAAGGTTATCTTTCTATGTCGCATAGGCCTGGGAATGTGTTCCCCCCTCATTCGAGAAAACACAAAGCATTTTCCCTTGTCCAGGGTCATGGCCTCCAATCGGTGAATCAGAAATATGTATGCATCGTCAAGATCTATCTGTGGGTCTGTCGTAGTCGGGGCATGTTCAACCTCATTTGTATGAATTTACTTTTCCTTTCCCTTGTAGTAGTCAACATCCAGGTTGTGGGCTTCACAATAGGCAAAGGGAGACAAATCACCTTGATGCATACCCACTCGCCCATTAAGGGAGTACTTGAGGCACTAGTGATATGATGAGGGAACCGATGCATGTAGGTGTAGCCATGGAATTCCCATCAATGCATTGTAGGTGACGTCTTGGGAGACGACCATTAATTCAGTGTTGAAAAAAAGGCCACCGAACTCGGTATTCAAGTGGATTTTTCCGACCAATGTCTATTTTGTCCTGTCATAACCATGGATTATTAGGTCATAGGGACTCAACTCAAATTTGGAAAATCCCAATTTCCGCAATGTCTGAGTATTGATTTGACTGATTCCAGAGCCCATATCGACAAGACATCGATGAAACTCCATGCCATTGAACTGGATTGTAATGTACAGTAGGTAAATGTGCCCATGTATGGGAGAGATTTATTCTTTTCTAGAGAAATATATGATTGTATGGAATTAAACATTCTTGATTGCCTCCAAATGAAAGGCATTTGCGGCTGCCACTTCTATCTCTAACTAGAGGGGGCTTCATAAAGCATCAGCAAGGTCCTAACACATATCTGACGATAGGAAAAGGTCCTCAAGGATATGGAGCCTTGCAGAAATTCTGGAAAGATTCTTAGGAACATTGTACATCCATGCTAGGCATGAACTTATTCTTACTAGAGGCATCCCTATGATAGGAGGTATGGTGGGTCATGCCGACTGGATCGGCAGCTGACTGGTACTAGGAATATCCCACTGCCCACTAGTTAAATCCTACAGAGTGGGTACCGGATGGGGGCTAGATGACTGTGACCAGACTGTAGTAGGTCATGTCTAGTCAGAACATGTTTGGGGTGTCTCTTCCCGATCCGACAACACGAACGGTGTCCAATGTGTGCTTAAAGCCACCATATGAGAAGGCTGTGTATATTAAGCTTTAGGATGGTCCTCCTATCTTGTTTTGGTCTCGTGCATAGCCTCGATGGAAGTTCTGACCAAGAAACTATGATGTCTCAAATATCCATGGCCCCGTCAATGCTAACAACAACTAGGGACATTGGGAGGATCCACCTGGAGCTCCTCATCATCAAGAATCATGTTGGGATTTACTAGCTCTACGATGTTAGCTGAGGCATACCCTTGACTTTCAATTAAAGAGTCCTCCACTACAGCACAGATTCTGGGAGGAACCTCTATTTATAAAGGATTAAAGTGGCCAAGAGTACGGGGTGATGATGGCATTGGCGGGGGGATTTTTTTCCCCTGTGTCGCATGTGCTTGCTCTTCCAGGAAGAGGGTGGCTGAGATGACGATGTAGAGGTGGTGGTTGTAGCTTCTGAAGAATCTGGCTGATTCAAGTGTGTCGGGATGACACCATGGGAACAATAGACTATTTTATGAGCCATCCATTTATCATACTTCAGGGACACGCAACTGGAAACCTAGTGCCACTCACCCCCGCTGTCACCCCTACTGCCTGGCCTCATGAAGACGCATGCCACCTATGTCGGTGTTGTTCCTAAATGGACTATGTTATTATCTACCTGGACTTGAAGACAGTCTTTGAACACATAGCACTACTAAAGGGTGTGTACCAGGATCCAGTGGTAAGGGCAGTAATTAGGGCGATCAGTGACGTTCACCTATTTTTGGTTTCTTCACTCAGGAAAATGTAGAATCCCCTACTCCAAGTCACTATAAAAGTAAAAAGGGACCTATGCCTCATTGAATGAGTAAGTTCAGTACTTTTTGTCCAGAATGGGGGCCCTAGGAGCTTGACCTGGATGAGGAGCTAGAGGATCTTGTTGAGGCGGTGGAGCCAGATTATCTCTCTTAGGTGGTGGTGGCACATTTCATGGGGGAACCTTCCGATTCTGAGGTGGCCACTGTAAGGGTGATGGTATCAGCTTAGGTGGATGGACTCTATGAGGATATGGAGGTAGCTCCCCTGGAAACAACTCTAATCACCTGGGGACCTCTATTTGGGCCACTACAGAATGTTCGGCCCTAGCGGCCCTTCTCACAGGAATTGCAGGAAGCAATAGACATGTCAGTTTATCTTACTCTATGGCATCCTCTAGGTGTTGGGACTTTTTAGAGAAGTATCTGAATCCCCTAGAATTGTTATTGGTGATCTGAGAGGGGACTAGTTCTATATTGACATTCTCTATGCACATCATCAGTAGTTTCTCCTGAGTTAGCAACATGTCAAGGGAATATGTGAGTCATTTCCACCAATCAACAATATCGGCAACGTGCTCATCATACCTCTACTTGCACATAAATTGGTAATCAATACACATCTTCTGAGTGGTGGAACGGAAATTGTAGAGAAATTCCCTATGGAGGTCTTCCCAGCCGGCTACTGATCCGATGCGGAGCTGGTTGTACCAGACAAACGTAGGCCCTTCCAATGTCAGTACGAAACATCGGAGTTTGGCGGCCTCCTACGGTGTCGGAGTTCACAACATTGGTCCACATCTGATGGTGAAGTGGTACAAGTGCTACGGTGGGTCCCATGTCCCGGTCAAGGAAGAAAATGTGGGATTCTTAAAACCTGGGGGTGCTGGAATTTCATCTACCCATGCTAGATAAAGATTTCCATTGTGTGAGAGTACCACCTGTCATGTCTCTAATGCCTCGAGAAGGGAAATGAGTGTCGCTACTGGATCATCTGGTCAGGGGTTCCTATCTTAATAGGGATCCATAAAAACCAGTCTGTTGGAAGGTTGATCAACATGATAAGATGGACCAGTGGTTGGTGGAATGACCTTTGGGGCAGCTAGGGGAATCCAAGCTGGGTCTCAAGGATTGTCACGCCATTCAGGTGGATTTGGAGAGACATACCATGCCCTCTTGCTGTAAGTTCAAGCCTCAACCTTGTCTGTGTGGGAAAGATGGTCAGGGTCAACTAGATGTAATTTACCAAGGGGAAGTTGTGTCTACCCCTGCTGCCTAGGCCTAGGATCACCGTATTCCAGCTGTCACTCTGCAACACGTTTATCAAGGAGGTCGTCAACCCCCGTCTTCTGTTTGTTGAGTTGCTGACACAATGCATCCTTTTCGGGGTCATCTTCCGCCATATGCGTTGAGCCATATGGGTCGGAGGGTTTGATAGCTCCAAAGAGTTCCTTGCCCTTGTTGGGATTCTGTCTGAGGACATGTGCCTCATTGGTCATAGGAAGACCCTCTAGATTCCTCTTTTGACAAGTTTTCCTTCCCGAAAGATGCAATAAGTGTGATTCTCCCTCAGGGGTGGAGTGGGGTCCTCTTCAAGAAGCTATACCTCGTTATCACCCTCTGGAAGGCCGACCATGTTAATCGTGACTCTTCATGGAGGCATATTCTCTATGTCACCTGACGAATTAGGCTATCACAATATAGGACTGAAGAGGAGGGAAACATAATATCACCAGCCGCATATCCTTACATGGGGAGAAGCCTTTTTGATAATCTTGTGGAGTACCCTGAAGCTCTGAACACACCATTGTTGGAGGGCCCTACAGCGACCTGGTGACTTAGGGTGCTGTGCCACTAGGAGTGAAGCCAAATAAACAAGCCTATATTATTTTCCAATGTCCTCAAAATACGCTTGGCTCTTAGGAAAATACATTCTCCGAGGGAGAAGATGGAAATGAGTCACCCATAGGGTCTGACAGAAACACTCGACTTCCTCTTGGGTGAGGGATTCTGGCGCACAAAAATTCTATGTTTCAACTAGCTAAGATGCATTAGGGAAGTGGACTTATACGAGGATATCTCATAAGTACGTGGGCTCGGATTCATGGTTTATCCCTTCCATGCCCCACTCATCTACCAGAGGCGGTTAGGGAACGGGTAGCAGTACCGAAGCAGACCGCTGGAAAGATAGGCGAGCTAGTGGAGAGTACGAAGAGAGAGCAGACAAGTTGCTACATATCAGGCTATCCTCCAAAGTATGAAGTGACCTAGCTTTGACATCGCGATATGACAGGCTGACTACCACAGTTTCTGGTGCAGGGACTACGTCTACTAGAGATGGACCACACTACTGTTTTTTCCACCATTGGTCCCCAGAATAGATCTTCGTGATCTCTAGTTGATGTAGAGAGTTCTTCTAGTGATGATGGTGGTGATCACACAATTGAAACGTATTGAGTTTCCAAATTTTCATCCTCCTCGATATACAATCAAAGGGAGGCATGAATTTGATGGACCTCACATTCTGGGAGTACTAGGATGATGCACCTTGTTCCTACCCCGACCCTTGACACAGAGAACCTAGGTGAGTGTTCCAACATAGAGTCATATAGGGATTCATAATCTATGAAGAGAACCGGTCTGATCTCAGTATGACTCTTCTTAGTATAATTTTTATGGAAGCGGCGACCTTCCCTCCTTCCCCAGGATGAATCTTCAAGATAGGTTAGATTTTCGACACAAGGATAACCTTCGGTCGTACTGGTTCAGGGGTGAAGAGGACAAATGATTGAGTGATCCGGGGTGTGAGGAGCATCAGGATAGATATCAAAGAGGACATAGGGAGGACATCTGTGGGAAGTGCTGGAGTGAGTAGGGCCTTTGCTCGAGCCGATAGGAGCATGAGTGGGACCTCCATTCTTGTTTCCCCTTGCGACATCACCGCGAGGAAGGTCCTCTTACTAGTTGAGCCGAACAAGGTTAGGACCTCCATGTAGGGTGCTAGTTAATTGAAGGTGTTCTTGACCCCTCGGATTGCTGAGGTGAGGAGGAACTTTTCCGGATACTATAAAAACATGGGGACACCCCCACACTAGATATTGACCAGATGTGAAATGTCCCCACAATGATAGTTTGTGGTAAGAGAAATGACTCCATACCCGATGTAATGAGCATGTGAGAGGATTTTGTACTGAGTGTCACCATCGTGGGGGGGGGGGGTCCCTCATTCTGGCATAGGGTATCAAGAGGTAGACCTCTATGTCGATCTTGGAAGTGGGGAAGACCCATCTTTTTGATGGTGGCAGTATGGGGAGGGCCTTCATACTGGTAGTGGCCATTACCTTCACCGGTGACTAAGGGAGTCAACCCAGCCTGCCCATGGGGTAGTTGGGCCCTCGATATGTGCAGAGTATGCAAGTTCATGCTCTCAGAATACACAAGGGGATGATGATATACATCAGTAGTGGCCTGAACCACATTACTTTATAATGTGGATACCCCTTGGTTGTCGTCCTCCTCGGCCTGCACCCGACACTAGTTTTGTTTCAACTAGACTGGGGCCAACGGTGTAGGCGCATAGCTTACCTGCTCCTCGACTCACAAGACAGGATGGTGTCATTGGTGCGGCCTAGTGGGAGACCTCCATGGGGGGCTTATAAAGGGATCCCGACCATGATGCCCCAAACATCCCCTACCTCATCCACATAGGGGAGAGAGTCATCAAGGAATTATAGGGAGTGGTCCCTGAAATGATTGTATGTTCGAGTGGGGAGTAGTGGCTCCCTGTACAGCACTTAGGGGAGGAAATGGTGACAAGGTGAAGACACCTCCATATCCTAGAAGGTCATATCCTGGGTCCGGATAACCCCCTCTTCCTCGTGCCAACATATGAGTTCATTGATCACTCTCCACTAAATGAGTTCAGATGGTGATATGGGGCATTGGTACAAGGTGTTTGTTGTCTTGGGGATTGTCGCCAAAGCAGTGGAGTTGGGTGGGACTGCCGTGTTGGCATTTCCCCTACCCCTACATTAGTGGGCAGGCAGTGATCAAATTCTTGGAGTATCTTGGTTCTTGAAAATTGGGGAGATTAACCCATTAGTGATGAAGGGAATGGAATTTGTGACCAGTTCCCCCAATGCCATTCCTTCTTTCATGGATGGTAAGATGGATCCACGCAGACTACATTGTAGACCGAGATGTCCAATGTTTTTACTACCCCATCTTATTGTGAATTTCATGCCAGGCCCACTACATACATGGCGGGACCTATCGTCGGATAGTTGGATCTTGTGACACACTAATCCACTGATGTCTCAAACACTACAAATATCCACATTCAGGATAAGAATATTCACACTGGGTTCACTATTTCTATTTACAAAAATTTCACCAGGGCGCACGTGTCTGTCTGTTCGAGGATGATGATGTTGTTTGTCGCTCCACATTCCAACTTTCTAAGGGCGTTCGACATCCATTCCATGTTCATGGATGTTTTCTCCATGATTGAAATGGGAAGTTGGTATGTCAGTTCTTCCTTCCTCAGATTCCTCCTCAAAAATCATCACCTAGTCTGGGTCTCTCTTATAGACATAAGACAATGTTCATGAAACTCTTCCCAATTCCATATCTTCAGGGACAATAGTTAATTACACAGCTTCTATCAAGACATTCCAAGGGGTCTGGTCTGGGCAGTAACCTTCGGTTGGGGGAGTAGTCATGTTGGACATCACTGGTGTGTCTGGAGGATAGAGCACTAGAATGTCTAGGTTTCTTCCCCTTATTATAGGGCTTCTAAAGGGCATAGAAGCCCGAGTCATCCCACGTCGTATGCGATGAATTATATGACATAGGCATGTATATGAGATTTTTGTTAGCCTCTTGTGTTCAACACATGGTATGCCACACATTTAACATATAGCATAGATAGATCAGACTGATCGAAACACTGACTAGAGTAGATCAGGTGGGTAAGACCCCTTGAAAGAACAATGATGTTTGGACTAATTCATGGTTAGATATGTGATTGTTGTTAAAGGGAATGGGGAATGAAGTGGGATGATCCAACCGTGATGTGGATGCCCTGGTAAGAATCAGCATGGATAATGGGTAGTCAAGTGAAGTGGGTGGAGAATGAGATGGAGTCGACTCGAAGTCGATAGAGATATTGGGATTGACTCCTGAAGAGACCTCCTATATATCCCTCTGGCAGGGAATCAAAGTTCTCGTAGTTCATCTAATGATGACTTATCGTCGATTAGGGACTTCAACGGCTTACCGCCGAATGGGGGTCGCATAGGATAACCACTGGATGGGGTCACAGCGGCTTACCATTAGATGGGGTCACAATGGCTTACCGTTGGATGGGGTCACCATGTCTTACCTCATGATGGGGTCACAATGGGATACCACTGGATGGGGTCACAACGACTTACCACTGGATGGGGAACCAATGGCTTACCGCAGGATGGGGGTCACAACGGCTTACCACTGGATGGGGTTGAACCTCAGGGAGGCTTCCTGCGTACATTATCCAGGATACAAGGAACAAAGCCCATGTAGTTCGAGAAGGTGGATGCAATTTCACATAATGTAGGATGAAAATGTGGCTTACACATTATCGTCATGTGGGACGAAGTTGGTTTGATGTGAAGGGGGGTTGGAACCAATGGGTGTTGTGAATGAACCTTAGATTTCTTCTTAAGTACCTTTCTTTGGAAAGGATAAAAGTATGCCTAGTTTTAAAGGAGTGGGAACCAACGCGAAGGGGGTTGAAACCAATGGTTATTGGGGTCTAACCTCAGGTAGGATTCCTACATACCTTACCAGGGAAAGGATCAAAGGCCAATTAGTTTAGGTGCAATGTTTGGTGAACCGACATGGAGGTAGTCGGGACAAATGGGTGGTGTGCTTTAACCTCAGGGAAGCTTCCTACATACCTTGTCTTATCAAGGATCAAATTCCCCGTAGTTTAGGAGGAGTGGGAACTGACGTAAAGGGGGTTGGAACCAATGGTTTTTAGGATTGATCATTAGGGAGTCTTTCTATGTACCATTCCTTGGGAATAATCAAAGTCCACGTGGTTCAAGAAGGAGGTTAGGGGTTATTCATTAGGCTTCCCAGAGAGGATTCCATAGTCGATGATTACTCTAAGCGCATGTGAGTCATGCTCAGTGTGAGAAATAATTGGCACCGAGTCATGATTATCACGTCATGAAAGGTGCGTCAGTGGGAAGTAGAGTGGGGATTACACGTGGTTAGCAACACAAAGAGGAAATTGTAGATTACGCCTGGTTAGCAGCCCAACGGTGATGGAGATTGGGACTTACTCCCGGGTGGAGGCTCGGGTGGTGAAAAAGCCCTATGAGAGAGGTATTTGGCACACATGAAGAGAAGAGGAGTCGTGATACTACATCCTGCAAGAAAATCTATGGGTTTTACAGAGGGTGGCTTCCATTTCCCCATGGACAGACACCACTCAGATAAAGAGTATGTCATTATATGTGAGGAATGATTTCATTCTCGTGGAGACCAGTGACTGTATAGAATGTTCGTGACGGGGAACCCCATGTGAAAGGCATGGGGCGAAGTCACAGTTTAACATCATGTACTAAGGATGAATGTGTTTGAAAGTTTAACGTCATGCATCTCAGACGAGGTGGGTTTGCTCTGCACCCCTAGGACATACATAACTGATACCCACCCACTCTTGATGGAAGGAAGGCATCAATAATATAGTGGTGGTGGGGGTGTTATGGAGTGATCCATTGAGGGGTCCATGTTTTCCTAGCTATGCGAAGAAGAAATAGTCATTTTCATGCGTGAGTTCCCCTAAGGAGAGTAATGATGGATGAGTATTATACAAGGTAGTTGCTCGGGTGCCGCTAAGGAGTGGAAATGGTGAATGGGGCTTACGCAAGTAAGATTCTCATAATTTCTTCCTCATGTCTGGCCATGAGGGAATCCCAAGACGCTGGTGGGTTGAGGCATGTAATTGGGGCCAGTGCCCATGCACTAGTGCACAAGCGAGATAATGCTAAGGGAATTGGAATCAGTTTGAAAAAAGGGAGATAAAAAGTGTGAATCACATGATAGACATTTGGAACATAGTGAGGGCATCATGATGATAGATTATAAATTTTGACCATGTTTGAAACCCCGTATCCACATCGCTTTAGCCTGAAATGGGGACAAAAAAATGAGGGTCGACTACTTACCATGTTCAAAACACAGGACCTAACTGAAAGTGTCGTCTAATGTCTTCCAGGGTGTTGGTCGGGAATGGTAGGTGAGCCGAGGAGGCATTGGACCAGGCTGTTAGGTGGTCCATTTTGACATGGAAGAGGATGAATATTCGACTGATGTATACACAAATATTGAGGTGGGGCGATGGAATGTTTGACCAGATTCAAATGCTCTTATTGTTTTACCACTATGAATATGGAATAATGAATCTTATTCTTGGCACATAAGGCATCTCTTATTTGGAACAAGAGGCATCCTATTATTCAATGATTGGGAATGCTACTATTTATAGTCATGTAGATAGGACTGTTGGCATTTTATTATTGTCTTATAAGGAATCACTTATTTGGAACAAGAGGCATCCAATAATTGAATAATAGTGTGTACTATAGTTTATAGTCATATAGAGAGGAATTTTTCGCATAAGGCACCTAGAAAGGGTTGGTGCTGGGACTTACACAAGGGTGGCCCTTTCTGGTTCAACCTGGCATAGGTGTAAGGTGATGGCGTTTGGATGAGTTTCTTGAGGAATGGACCAACTCAAGGAAATCGGAGAAATGATGATGAGAATATCAACTCACGACATGGGAAATGAACCAATAGAAATATGTCGACACAAGTTATTTCATGGTGTGAATAGGAGTATCTCAAATCATCGTATTCTATAGGTGGAAAGAGGATGCATATAAGGGCACAATGGAAAATGCCAACATCCCGACCCGAAAAGATCACAGTCCGACTCTCCATTTTTCATTGGGGTCAGTCCAGTTTATGCTCTCTTCCCAGAGGTGTGCATAAGATTGGGCATCATGGAACTATTTCAAATAATAGTAAATATTGACACGTAAAAGGGAAGGATTTTTGTGCAAGAGGGAAGGATTCCCCATTATAGGGGAGGAGTGCGTGTAATATAGGAGATGTGCACGCTATAGGTGGTTATGTGCGCGATAGGGAAATAATTGCACGCAATAGAGGAGGTTGGAACACAATATGCCAGGAGTGCATGTAATATGGGAAATGTGTGGACAATAGGGGGTTGTGCACATAATAGGTAAGAAATTTCATGCAATATGGGGGGTTTTCATGCAATAGGGATGGTGTGCGTGTAATTAGATAGTTGAAATAGTGGTGTGTGAAAAAATGGGCACAATGTCACTATTGCATGAAAAAATTATTCTTTGCAACCATAATTGGGAATAATAGCCCTTTTACTCGCAAAAGTGTTGTTTTTCATGCAATATGGGGGTTTTGTGCACAGGCACTGAAAATACTTGACTTATGCATATTAGTGTGGTGGTCGACCTTCTGGTCCCCCTCTAAGAATAATGGGGCGCACATGTATTTATAGGCACAACCTTGAATGTTGGTGCATGTAAAATTCCATTCCAATTTTCCATGAAAAACTATTTTACATGATAGATTATTTTTTTAAATGCAAGATTCCTTTTTTTCATGCAAGATTCCCTTTTTACTCAGAAATCCATACTTGGCCACAAAAATATCCTGGATGGCCATTTCTAGCAGCCTGACTTTGAACATCCATAACTTCTGATCTGTAACTCTTTTTGGGATCCACGACCAGTCAAATAAAATCATCCAGAAGAAGCTACATTTCAGAGTCATATATTGAAGGATTAAGTGAATTAAATGGACACGTTTTCCAGTGCCAACAATGATATAACACGACAAAAAATTAAAATTTTGGCACAATCATAAATATAGTGTTTTTTATCATTGTGAACATGGAAACCCGTCGAATTTTTAACTCATAAAACCATGACTATGTCTAAAAATAATAACATTCACTCATTCTAAACTTATTTACTCACTATCCTCTTCATGTAAAATTTACAACTCATGAGATATAATATTTTACCCATTTCTTTGTTGGGGTATATAGGTACCACCAAGATAAAAATACATATATTTTGGTTCTATAGGAAAATAAATATCACATCATAAAATAAACCAAATAATGAATATGGGTTCATGATATTTTCAAATCATTAAAAAAATGAAACCATGGAAATAAAATGGGTTTCATTATAAATCAAAACAATATCATGAATTAAATTTCTTACTAAAGAAAACAAAATCATAAAACATAATAATAATATAAAATAAAAATATATGGTGAAACAAGAAAAATAAATCCAACGGATGAAGATTATTTTGATAATAATCAAAATAGAATCATAAAAATATATTTTTTGAAATATTTTGAAGTTATAATCTTAAAATTAATGTTCATGAATCTATTTTAAAAAGCCTATATTTTTAAAATAATATGAAAATAAAACCATTCAAGAAAATTAATTTTTTAAATTTTCATTTACCATAGAATTAAAAAATAAGAAATTATTTAAAATGGAAATTCTAGTTAAACTAAGTTCAATTTAATTTGTATAACTCATTTAAATAATGTTTCAGTTACCAAGCCCCCTACCTTATTTGATTTCTTAGTTGATGAAAATATTACATAATATAAAAAAATATAGCTACCTTAATTATATATCTCATAAAATCATTCATATATGTTAAATTTTTTATCCATCAATTATAGTAATTTATTATGGTTTTCTTTTTCATTTTAGCTTATGTCAACTAACAGGTGTTGATAATATTTAAAAATTTTGAATGTTTTAATCTATTTTATCATAACACATTATTTTACACTGATTTAATAATATTTATATCATTTAGGAAATTTTAATATATAACCAATATTTATTTAAGAATCAATTATATGATTCAATATTTTTTTTATTTTTGATTAAAAGAACAGAATCTATGTTGGAAAATTTCAGTAATTTTAGAGAACAAAAAATATATTAAAAATATTTAAAATACAAAATATAATTTTTTGAGAACCTCATAACCATAATTATTAGAATATTATATTGTTATAATATTATTTTTTAACTGATCATATGTATCCATGATATAATTTTAATTTCTTGTTCACGTTTGTGGTTAAACAGATCCAACCTTGAACATGTTTTTACTCAATCAGGGAATATGGTTAATTAGTTTATTCTTATAGAAAAATATCAAAATAACATAACTATAATGATATTTTTTTTAACTTTTTTATATTTTTGATACATATTTGATTCTACTAGATTATTTATGAAAATCAAGATGAAAAATTTGATTTCCTCATGATCAATGTAATCTGCACATACAAACAATTAACATTCATGTTAAATCATATGTGAGAGGGTTGAACGTGGTTTTTAAGTGTCCAATTAATATTCATAAATAAAATATATTTATTCATCAATAATATCCTTAATACCATACATGAGGGTTTTTAAAAAAAACTAAATGAATTTCTTTATGGAGGCGATAATATGCACACACACATAAAATTATTCTTATTTATATTAATATATTGTATATAATAAATAATTGTTTAAAAATTATTAAAATATTATCTCAAAACATTATTTTTTTCTTATTATGACTCTCTGGTTATGTTTGGTTTAGAAAAAAAATGATAAGAAATAAATGATAAGAAATATGTGTTAACTATTTTGAGACCCTGAACATCTACTTGAAGAAGGCCACTGATTTTCAGGGACATATGATAATTTGTGGATACCAAGAGAAATAGTATATGTAATTTAATTTATAGAGAGTAATTATTGTTAGGGTTCATGAAAATTTCCAAATGTGGGTGGAGTATTGAAAGGGTGGTATAGATCTTCCTATTATAAGGGATGTAGTTGGACTTTTCCATGGAATAGAATGTTATGTAAATTGTATGAATGCAATTTTGTGAATTTTTAGTGGTTTAGGTGAATTAATTATGGTAAGATAATTAAGTAAAACTTGAAATTTAAATAATTCCTTATATACAGTATAAATTTAAATTTCATATTGGAAAATTCAAGCCACCATATATTTTTAATTAAAACTCTTATTAATCCTAATTGAATTTTAAATTTGTTATTTATTTTATTACCAAAACAATAAAAAGGTGTTTATTACTAAATTTTGACATGAGTTCTATGTAACCTAGTTATTTTAAAAAATATGGGGAAATATGATTTCCAATTAAACACACATAACTTATAAATACAGTGTTTAATACATTTTTAAAAATCATTTATCATACTTATACGATAATTTATTATGGATACTTAATTTCATTAGAATAATTGATAAAATTTAAAAAAAATAAATGTTATGTGAAATTAAAATCACCCCAAAACATAATTTCACCATGAAAATTTATAATTAAAAGAAAGAAACAAAAAAGTTTAAAAAATCCGGTAAATTTTGTTTACATATTAAAATTTTTAAAATAGAATTTATTAGAATAAAATGATATTTTATATTTCAAAATTATACACTTAATATATATATTTTACCAATGAACAAAATTTTTCAAACAGTTAATCCTTTTACATATACTGATAATGTAATAAAGGTCACAGTTTGGAAAAAAATTGTATATTTTACTAGTCACCAAAAAAATAATATTAGAAAGAAAATTATCCAAATACATATTAAGGTAATATATCCCTAATAAAAAAAATTGATGTAATTTTTTCCACAGTAACATTTTAAAAATATAATTACGCAATATTCAAATAAAATCTTAAAATATCCTGTAATGCTGTTTATATTGAAAGATAACTTTTTTTAGAAAAAAAAAATATCCATTAATTATTCTAATTTATTTTCTATTAATTAATACTGAATTGATAAAAAATTATATTTATGTGTATTCATAATTAAAAGTAATAGATGTTTATTTTTATATAGTAACAAAAAATACTAGGTATTAAGATTAAAACATATTTTATATTAATATGATAATTCTATTCAATGGATAAACACTAAATATTGATATCATATATTTTTTTACTCCCAAAACCCATTATAAAATCACCATTTGATACAATGGAAATAATTTTGGTATTAGTATTCTTGAGTGGTGATCCAACTAGAATGGATTTCACATCAATCACAAGCTTTTACACTAAGATATTTTACTCAAATAATAATTGATCATGTTCCACTTGGGATTGGTCTATGGAAAGACCTAGAAAATATATATCCATTTAGAAATAATGAAAATGTTATTCATATGGAAGTATTATACTTCTTATTTTAAATTCATCCCAATTTATTGATTTTATGAAATAATTACATATATTTATACATGTTAATTTAACAATTAAGTTGTAATGCTCATATTTCATAGTCAAAATATATCGTGTTGTTTATTTAATTTTATCTTCCTATAGAGATTGAAATATGATATTTAATAAATAATTTATTTATAGATAATATAATGTCAAATATTGTGTTGTTACATGTGTAATTTTTTTAAATATTAATAGAAAGAGACATGAAATATGGTATTTTAATAGTTATTCAATGTTATAATATCATCCCTTAGTCCACTCAACTAACACCCAACATGATCTTTGTGCTTCTATTTAGATATATGTTTGAAGGATTTTGAAATTGGGTGATTGAATATGTTAATTTACATAAAAATGATTTTTATAGGCCCTCATATAATTTTACCAAGGATATACAAAACAATGTGAAACTATTTGAAACTTAACCAATCATGATTACAAGTATCTAAAACACAATACATAGTTGATTACCATATAATTTCACGTAGGTAGAAATAGATTATATATACCTAATGAAATAATTTATCACTGAGTAACTCCAGACTTCAACCTTATAAACATTGATAGATCTTCATCCAGAAAATAAATCCTTAATGTAAATAAATTCTGAAGTTATCATTTCTAAAAAAAATAGCAATGAGTGGAAATAGTGGTATAAATTTTTTTATTGATCATACAACAACATACATATTATTTTCATTAATTCTCTTTGTTCAAGTCTAGTGATAGTAGTATTAGGGAGAATAATAGGAAAATATAATTCTCCATTGTCTTTTTTCAGTATATTGAATGTATCTCTAAATATTAGTTGATATATGAGTATTTTTCTTGAAATTTAATAACTATGTCCAATCTTACCGAAATATATATAAATGAAAAATATATAAGATAACTAGTATAATATTTTCATCATTCATTAATTAAAAATAATAGTAGTCAATGAATTCTTCATTCTTCACCAATAATTATGTAAATATATTGTATATTAATTTTTAGAAATAAAATATTTATAAACAATCGAGATGGTTCTATCTCTATTTAATTATCCAATAAGAATAACTAATTCAAAAACCTTCATTGAATACCTTCAATTCAACCTGTCATTTATTAAACTCACGGAATCATCAAATAATTTCATTAATATTTACATCTGGAATAAATTAAAAAACAAGAATTTCGATTATGTGGTGATCTGGTACTAAATAATTTTCCATTTAGTTATCCAGGTAATGGTAATTTCATCAAAAAATAACAAAAACTATATCTTATACTGATAAATTAAGAAATGTAAATATAATTTGTCTAGAGAATAAACTTTATATCCTATAGTTTTCAAAAATCATCATATTTTCTAATAGTATCTTTCATTAATAGTTAAGAGACATTTCATAAATTTTTATGTACCTATATATCCAATTTCCAAAAATAAGTGAAAATAAAAGTGTAAATTATCAGATTAAATAAGTCAATAAATGAATAAAAAGTATAATATCAATTTATAATTTTCATCCTTCTCGATTTATAATTAAATCTTATATATTTTCTCAGGGTTATCGGGGTTTTCATAGAGTCTCATATTCGAAAAAAATACAACTATGTCCTTAGAACCATAAAACATCCTAAAGTAAAAATCTAAAATCTATAAAAAATAATTCATAAGTTTTTCTTCAACATCATTTTAATGGAAATATTTATGTCTTTTAAAACTATCTATAAATTATATGTGAGAGAATTATATAATATTTTTAAAATCTCAAATCCTGTGATTTTCCTTATATAATATATAATTATATATAACGTGAAAATAAGAAGAATCCTAATGTGTATGAAATATTTATGCATTTGTAATATATATCCTCCAATGATGATATGTACTATTATTTTCTTTTTAAAAATAAATGAAACCTCAATATATAAAATAATTTACATGTCTTATCCAATAAAAATATGATCATCGATATAGAGTTTTTTTACAACTTCATTTTAATGTAATATAGTTCTTCAATTTTTCTAGTACATTAACCATAAAAAAGAATTTAGTATTTAAGATAATTGATGTACTTAAGAAAATTATTCCAACATATAAAGTTATTAAATATAGACTATTTGTTTTAAAAATAATTAAAATTAAATAAGGAATATAAAAAATAGCAGATGAAGCAATTATCAAAAAATAAATTGTGTGGAAATGATCCACTCAATATTATCCCATTTTATTATAATTATAGAAATAAACCATAATAATGAAATAAATTAACCATTTTTATAATGATAAAATGGAATAAAATATTAATTTTTATTGATAGGGCTAATATATGAAAAATTTTATATAAAAATTTCAATTATTTAAATCCTCCAAATTTATCATTTTTTGCTTATTTACATTAATTCTAGATTAATGGCGTGTTTTGAACTAAAATGTAAAAATTGGTTAATTTTGTAATTTTGATATATTTTTATCTAAATGGGCCCATGAACCTTAGACCAATTGGTGAGGACTCGATAAGTACATCCTTGATATAAGAGTTCAAATCCAAATGAATACATGTTTCTGAGTTACTATAACTGTATCGTATCACTAGTGTAGCTGGAACTATAGCAGGTACTATTTACAACTATAATAGATAGAACTATTTATCTTTTTGGGATTTCAGGCCACATGTTTGGTCATCGAGTCATTGAAGGAATTAGGGTCAATGAACAACTTTGGGACAATATGGACTACGGGCCTCCTCAAGTCCTTTGGGCCACCACAAGTCCTTGGGGAACCTCAAAACTTTTGATCCACCTAAAATTGTGTTTAATGGACTAGGAATACTATACAAAGAGTAGACTCCTGATGAGGAAATAGAGAAGGTGTATTCACCCGAGCCGAAGCTAATTGATGTGGAAGAAATTTAGGGTATGGCATTTGCATCGGGACTGGCTAGTGCACGCATCATGATCCTAGCCAAATATCCATATGAAGACGGAAACCTGATATAATGTTGAAGTAGTTGGGGAAGAGCTATCCCATGTAGTTATTCTCTATATATTTTCCCTAATACCTATGGGTCATGTATTCTTTAATCCTAGGGTAATTTTAAGGGTTACCCATCATCCATTGAAAGTGGGGTTATCAAATATCAATAAAAAGAAGGCCTTCAGGCCATTCGGGGTATCACAAGGGTATTTGTGGAATATCTTTTCAAATAGTAATCCAATTTCAGTGATTATTTTTTTGTGATTCCTTGATTTATTATGTTAAACTTTTTCTTCAAGACCAATATATTTTGTGGAAAAAATGAAACCCAAATATTCAGTCATGTTGAACAATTGTTTGGGAGGATAATGTGGACCCAACCTCCATAACTGAAGCATAACATATCCTAAACATCTTCAATTAGTGTAATTCCACCTGGAAGGGAACACAGAGTCACTGAATAATTATACCAATTATTATTAGGATTTTTTAATCAATTAAGGTGGATAATAAATAAAATACATTGAAGAATGATTCATGGAATCCTCGACCAGAAGAAGTCCTAGTCAATAATAATTATATAACATCTTTATGAAGCATCCAATTAATGTGAAAGTTTGAGGTAAGATAGGAAATAAATTTTAAAATATCATATTAGAAAGGTACTTGGGAACATTCTAAAATATTGTAGAAAAAACATGATCCAACATTCAGAATACATATTCTATAATGGGGCTATTACATCAATTTCTTTTCTTTTTTAAAATTATTTTTTACTTTAGTTTTATTTAAAATTTAAAATTAATTTATTTTCATTTAAAAAATTCTAATTAATTATTTGTTATTATTTTTGTGTCCATCTTCCTTACCATTATTTTTCATCCATTATTTTTCTTCTTTTATTTTTTTATTTTCATATTACCACAATGAAATCTTATACTCAGGATTATCGGTGAATGATACCTAGAATATCCCTTGTGATTAATATGGTTCTTGAACCTAAGGCCCAGTTTTTATTATCTTTGACTCAATTATAATGATATATTAAAATGGGTGTAATCCCCACCGTGGTTGGCGGATGTTTAAAATCATTATATAAAACCAATTTCCCTTGATTGAGGAGGTGGATGAAGGCTGTATATTGTGATTTATAAGTACAATTATCATTCATAACTAGGGTAGATTGAGGTGTGAACACATATGATAGAGCATGTTCACTAAATATATTTTAATCTAGCTAGTGATGGTGATCCCCAAAAATTCTCTACAGATATAATCCTTTCTTCATTAATTCTATTTTTTATCATTTCATGGTAATTCAGTATTGAATGTTAGTTTTTTCCTAATTTTGAATTTCCTTTATTTTCAAAAATTCTATTTATTTCATATAACATAAAACAAAAAAAAATTATTTCATAGTGGAATTAGAATAAGTAGGTTAGAAAATGGAGAAATCTTCTCAAGTGAGATGATCCCATCCATCTACTATGTCATTCTAGTAAAATATAGAAACATTCTTTTTTATATGCCCTATGAGAGGCATGCATCAAAACTGAAGTTGTTTTTCGGGATCCAATTAGTTGTTCGTTTACCTTTTCTATTTTCACATTTTATATATGTGTTCATTGTTTTTTTAAAATAAAAAATTATTCTTGTATGTTGTTTTCAAGTGATCGTTACTTCAATACATGGAAAAATTACTTAGAAGTTCACAATGAAGAAATAGATTATACTCAAAAGGCCCTCAAACAAAGGTATGATGCACTTGTGATAATGTTCATTCAAAAGAAAATAGTCATAAAAACATAGATATCACCTGATGATTTGGTTTCCATGGGTGAATAGCTCTTAAATGAAAAATAGTGATTCATGTTCATGGATAAATATCCATTGGTTTTCACCAATTTTAATTAATAAAATAAAAAAGTTTATTCCAAACATGATATATATCAATATACCCACCATTTAGGTACCAAATTCAAGATAAACATGATGAGACGTATTGTATTCATGATGTGAAAGAAATAACTACTATGCTACCTATGGGAGATCAAATAAATTTATATGAATTATGGATTGGGTGTGAGTAACAACATGGTATCCTAGATCCCTAAAAAGAAATAGATATTGTTCAATCACATTTCACTCTATCCAATGAAGAGGGGGAATCCATCCCAATGGAAATATATGAAGAAAAGATGTAGTATCCCAACTACCTTCCTCCTTCCATTGAGATACAACTTCAATAGGCTCCTACCATTGATGAATTTATTAAGCTATAACAACTTAGGGAGGTGATCCATTCTTAAACTCCACATTTTCATATTTCATTCAATATGGTTTTAGTATCACTTCTTATGGTTTTTAATTTTCATATTTAATCAATCCATTATCTTCCTTAGAGGAAGGGGAAGAAACTGAACATGAACCTATTGAGGAACCCATAGATATCCCATATGTAATTGAACATGCATTTTTTGGAGTCCCAAGAAGAAGTAAATGTTATTGAAATTGAGGAAAACATTCAAAAAAATTAACTTGATGGGGAAACATTTTAAATTAATACTTCATGTTTTAATTCTATTCAAATATATTTACACTATGACTTCCCAATTGATTAATATTTTGATGAAACAAACCTTGATCAACCACTAGATTTTAATGAAGACATTCCACAAGAAGAAATAAATGAGGAAGTGGTTACATACTTCATCCTAACCCTTCCATGGAAACAATGTCACATTTTAAAGGGGTTGATTTAATGTACTCTATACATGGAATTCTCATAAATGAGAAAAAATAAATAAAACAGTTGAAAATCCACATGTGGTGGTTCAAGTCAAAGAATCCCCAACCTCATTCATACTTTGGATTGCATATGGTACATCTCTCTTTAGGATGTAAAAATTAAAGGCCCATTTGGGGGGTATGATTCCATGATTTATCCATTACATTGTTTATAATACATTCATTTTCAGGCGTAGGAATTTATATTTCAAATTTATTTATAGGAATTAGTGAAGCATGCATCCCACAACATATTATCTTACTCAGCTTAAATTAAATGATCCTTGTTTGTAATTGTGTAATTTTATATTTTAGGTTCAGGATGTTGTATGGAATACCAAAATATACAAGGTGGAAAGAGGACTAACCTTCATTTCAAAAGGGAGTTCACTTTTAATTTTTATCTTTTAAACTCTATAAATTTTTTGATATGACAATTCAACTGGATCCGCATTCCCACACTTTAATTCATGCATTACATGACTAATCTAGAATAAATGGGTTTTTTAGAAATCATGTGATGCAAAGATTTAGATTTCAATTTTAATGACATTGAATGATAAAAATGGGGAATTGAATGTTTAAGGTGATTCATGGATATTAAAATGTTGATTTGTGATATGAGGGAATTGATTAATTCATGTAAATGAAATTTCCCAAACATTTTTTCAAGCATTGAATTTCTAAAATTGGTATGAATTTATTTGTAATTGTTAATCATTCCATGAGTGATTGTCTAATAACATATTCCATTTCCCAATAGTATAATATAAAAGCACATATAATATGATTGATGAATATATTTTTAAAATCTATTGTCCTTAAAATACCACCTTTAAAACAATCATTTTTTCCCAATATACATCATGAATGACCAATATTGGGATGAACCATGTTTCAATCCATTTTTATATATTCTTACCATAATATTGGTAATTCCATGACATTTAAAAGTTGATGTATAGGGGTCAGTGGAGTCATTGTAAATAGAATTATTTACCTTATATGGAAGGAGTGTGAGAGTGCTTATTGTGGGAATAATAAATGTTCTCGAAATCATTCATTATACTCTATTTTTTCCCTCTTGAATAAAATAATGGAATATGAAAATAGAACAAAATAAATAATAAAATGGGTTCTGATTTGGAAAAAACAAAAACCACCATTACTAAACCTATGATTTTTATCATGCGTGGTTAGGTGGTGGATATGTGGTTTATTCTAAAGAATAAATATTAAAATATTATAAAATTAAAATGTTATTTTGAAAAGAAAATAAAATATATAAAATTGGAAATAATTAGTCAAAATGGTGAACTAATCATTCATAATTCATAAATTTATAATGGAATTTTCGTTAATGTTTTAGGAAATTGAGAGTTTCTTATTTAAAGGGTATAATTTCATAACACTTTTATCTTTGAAATCATGAATTACAATTAAGAAATAGTCATGATCCTTTGATGCTAATATTTATAAACATTAGTCCCACCAACTATAAACCTCAGATTCATTTTAACATTTAATGGAAATAATCATGATTTTATTTGACTTTTTTATTTTCAAAGTCGATAAAGTAGTTTATTTACAGGCTTATGGATAAGGGAAATGTTTTCATGATATTAGAATGACCTAACTAGAATTTTATCATGATATATGAGAGAGAAGATTCATGTGATGTAAATCTTGACTTGGAATATTTTATAATAATGTATTGAGGAGCTCGAATGAATGAACAGAGAATATCCATCATTTTTCAAATAGGAAAATTAAAATACATGAATTAATTGTTTCATTGAAAAATGGGAAATTAAGTTTACATTTAATTTTTATTTTTGAATTTTTTATTTGATATTTAAAATTTCTTGATTTTATTACTTTAGAATTTGAATATTGGTAACATTGGGGTCTTCTAAATTTCGTGTTTAGATTTTATGATTGAGGAAAAGCATGGTGTTAGTGTGGGTTAATTAATAGGTATAATATTTTCCTAATTTTATATATGCATTTAAATTATTTAAATCATCAGAATTAATCAATTTGGTCTCATTTACAACAATTCTATATTAATGGTAGCTTTTAAGGTAAAACGTAAATACTTATTTATTGTGGAATTGTGATAGATTTTTATCGCATGGGTATTTTTATAATAAATTTTAAAATATTAATCCAATTTGAGTGATTAGTTTTTTTTGTAATTATAAAATTTTGTTTCTTAAACATTATCTTTTGGACCAATATCTTATTATAATTGAATGAGGCCTAGAAAAATAGACCAATTTAAATAATCAGTCAGGCATAAAACATCGACCACACCTATGTAACTGAATCATTCGTCAGTATATAGATATAAAATTGCGTTTATTCACCCTATAATAGAACTAGGGCTCATAGAAAAGTTCTACCAATAAATACCATTGGGTTATCCATCCATTCAGGTGGCCATTAAAAAAATACATTGAAGGATGTTTCCTATTATCCTTCTTTACAAAAAGTAACATTCAATAATAATCCTGTAAAGTACTATAATTGCATCCAATTAATGTAAAATTTGGATTCGATATAGGAAATACAGTTTCCACTGTCCTATAAGAAGGGACCAAGGGATCATTCGAACATATAGTGGACAAAACATGGTCCATCTTTTGGAAGACAGATTTTGGAGGGGAAACTATTACATCGATTTGTATCCTTTGATTCTTTTTATTATTATTATACTTAATTTATATTTATTATATATTTAATTTTAATTTATTTTCATTTAAAAAGAATTTATATCTTGCATTTTTTTTTCCATCTTATTCACCATTATCTTTCTTCTGCTTCTTTTCTTATTTTATTTTATTTTTCTCATCATAACAACATGAACTCTTATAGTCATTATTATGAGTAACAAACCCAAGGAATATCTTAGATAAGTAATCTGGTTCTTGAACACAAGGCCATGTTTTTTATCTTCCTTGAGTAAATTATAATTATAATTTTTTATGGGTGTAATTATAACTGTTGATTTCTAAATTTTAACATTTTAATCTCAAACCATTTACCCTTAATTGAGGTAGTGGATGAAGGGTGTACCTAGATATCTCTAAGTGCACTCCTGATTCATAACTAGGTAGATTGAGGTGTGAAAACATATGATGGAGTGTGCCTACTAGGTAGATTGAAATTTGGTCAATGATGGTTCCTCGTTAACATTTTATTAGGGGAACTTCCTTTCTTATCTAATTCCATTCTGTTTCATATTACATGGTAATTTATAATTGTATGTTGTTTTTGTATTAATTATTAATTTTGTTCAATTTATTAAATTCAAATTATTTCATAAAACATAAAACATAAAATATAAAACAAAAATAATAATTTGTATAAAGGTTAGTAATAATATGTATGTGAACAAATAGAGAAATCCCATCATGTGATATGACCCAAGCCAGCCACAATGATCCATTAATAAAATATAGAAATTAGCTTTTACAATACCATACGATAGGAGTGCATCAATTATATCCAAATAACAATTATTCACATATTTTATCCCATTATAAATAAAGATAACACATGATTCAAATAAAACCACTATTCATCCACTTGTAAAAAATAATAAGCAATAGTAAAGAAATGAAATTAATGAATAAAAAAATTGGGAAAGCATGCTACAATATAATTTAAATTTTTATATATTTTATTTAAATAATACTAATATCCATGAAAAAGTTAAATCTTTCTAAATTATTGAATTAAAAAACACAAGGAGTATGAAAATAATAGGTACAACTTATTTAGTATTATCATCCATATATAAGATAAATCAATTTCGAAGATGAATGAAATTTTTAAGACTATAATAGAGGAATTATTAAGGAACTGGAAATAAGATCAATAAGTAATTCTGATAGACTAGATAATAACATTAAAATAAAAAATTATTTTAATTCTAGATAACTCCCCCTTAAACTATTCACACCGAAGATATATAGGGAGTTAAAGAACATATATCCATGGATTTAAATAAATAATTTTATCTTATTGTATAGTATTACAACAAACATAAAATTATAATAAATTTTTTCAAACAAAATAGGATTTTAATAAAGTTAATCCTAATAAACTAAATTATACATAATTTAAAATAGTCTTAGTAGAAAAATAACAACAAAGAATTCAATTCATGCTAATATAATAAAAAATTGAATGTTAACAAGTATTAATGTTGGAATAATGGTAATGAAAATTAACATTTCAACACATATAATATTAAATATATATATATATAAAGGAACTAGATAAAATATTTGTGAAAGAATCCTCCCATTAAAAATAGTTAAATAAAATAATTTTTTATTAATACTAAACTAGGTATGAAATAAATTCCATCCTGAATGATATAACCATATTTCTAATGATAATTCTTTCTAAAGAATCATAAGTTGCTCAGATTTTAATAAAATAAACATTTTGACAAGTATATTTATTTTGAGTTTCCAATAAATGATTTAACATTGATGAAATTTATGAATATAATCTATAAAATATAAAACTTTAATTTTTTGGTACCAATATAGTTTTTCATCCCATACTCTTCATAATAAAACCAAAACTATTAAATTATATCACAATTTCTAGAAGTTTCATTGGATAAATATGTGGAAATATAATAATGAGTATTTCCCAAATTTTTTTAACTTCTATATATATAAAATTATCATATCATATAGAAATTAAAAAATGAATGGAACTAATAATATAAATTTTATAACTCTATAAACATTGAAAAAAATAATTTTTACAAATCTTCAGTTTATCATCAATTCTTATGATTCCAAGATATAAATTATTTTCATTATAATAAATAAGAATATTATTTTGGTTAACCTAAACCTTATGATGCATAATATAACCCAATTTTTAAGAATCAAATTTAGCTAAAAATCATGAATTCGAATATTATTCATAGCACATGAAGTTTCATATTTTTAATATAAAGAATATAATTTTATAAAATATTTATAAAAATAATACCTTTTGTTAAGAAAATACCCAAAATATAATTTAATGATCTATTAAATATAATAAAAATAACATGTTTTTATTCAATCATGAAATACTTGTCAATGAGCTAATAAAAAAATTAGATTAAAACTTATATTATACTGTATTAACATGAGCCAAATGAAATATATTAAATTATTAATTCTAATTATCAAATTCATAATTATTGTTAACTTTATCATTTCAATATATATAATCACTCCAAGTATTTTTCACATATTTCTTCCAATTCCTTTTATAGATAAATTTTGTTGATTTTATATTATATTTTAGTTTAAGGTTGTTGGGTCTCAAATTTTCCATTTTCCTGAATTCATAGCATCTTACCTAATTTCAATCATCAATTTTAGAACAATTATTTAATCCTTTTATACTCATAAAAACATACTAAATATTCTAGAAATTTTTATAATTTTATCTCTCGAATCCAAACATAATGAATATTTAACTATAAGAATTATATTATTTTTCTATTATAGTATAATTGATAAAATATGTTTTTTTATTTAATGTTTTTAATATGATCGTATCTTTCGGATTTTATATCAACTTCATTAGTAATGATTGTTATATTAAAATGATTAATATTCAAATTTTTAATAAGTTAAAATATTCCAATAGTAGAAGATATTACACTCAATTTAGAATGGTAACCACAAATAACTCTGAAGTCTTGTTCTGATTACAATACTATAGCTCTTGAGGTAGCAAAATTATTCATTTTTTCATAGATTCATTCATTCATTTGAGTAATGTTTTCTTCATCGATCACCCTAAATGAAAAAAAAAATTATTTTGAATTATTTTACCTCAATTCAATTAAATTTTTAATTCCATTATTGAAAACAGTAATATCCCCACACATATCATAGTAGAACATTGATAAATCTTTTTGAACTCATTTATCCCTAATACATATATAATACCGTTAAAATATTTTGAATTTAAACCAAAATTGGTTTCTTGAGTATAATTTTATGGTTATGTTCATAAGATTTAATTATTTAAGTTTTTAATATAATCATATACATTTGTTAACAAAGATTGTTCAAGTTAATTATCATAGTTGATATCCAAGAACTGTAATTACATCCATTAATATAAGTATCTCTAACCATTTTTATTCATTTTAAACGATCATCCATTTCAATATCTCTTTATATATTAGTTATTTTCTCAAGATTATTAAGGCTAAAAAGTTAAAACATATAATATAAAGTATTGACACTAAGTATTTTTTCTAGAAAGATTGATGATAAATGCTCACGAAAAGGATTAGGTGATCATTTTAACTCATTTAACTTAACATAAAACTTACACTTTAAAAAAATAATTTTATCCCTATTTAAGATGAGTAATCAATAAGAATGAATGAACATAGGTCAAAACCATGGTATTTTAATAGTTTAGGTTATACAAGAATATCCCCTTGACCACTTAACCTACCCTAAATTTTGGTTTTAATGATCACCCAACTTAATGAAATTAGTTGTCAAAAAACACAAAAATTATTGTAATAATATATCATAAATTTTATTTAGGGACAACAATGACTAAGAAAAACATTTACACTTACCCCGAATTGAGAATAGGGAGAAAAAACATAATACAATGTTGGAAAAAAGTAGTTCATACTTAGGTATAAATAGAGGGAAATAAAGAGTGAAAAAGGTATGGATATTGTTCCTTCTATCTACTAGAAACTGATAATGGATGAATCTTCCTACAAAGAACAGATCATCGAGTCCCAATATTTAAAAATTGACCCTCGCTATTTAAAATCATAAATGTTTTCACAAACTTAGTAGTAAATGAACTTCATATTTATGTAGTGGCTTTATTATTATCTAATTTTAATCATTTCCATCAAATCAATTGATATTAGTAGTGGGGAGAATAACTAATTTACTTATTTAAAACGTCATTATTTTATATGTATATAATTTATCAAGTTTTAATAGTTTCCACATGTATAATTTCGTATTTATTCTTTGTCTCTCATCACTACTTATAGAAATTAAAGAAATAGTAATGAGAAAAATCTATAAAAATATAATTTTTCTTTTGATAATTAATTTTTAATAGAATAATAGTTTTCATTATTTTTCTCCAAGATTTAAGAGATTTTACTGATGTATTATATTTTGTAATAATGCCTTGAAAAATAATCATTTATATTTCATATTTTATAGATATTCAAATATAATAACTGACTAAATAGAATCCAATGGATTTATTTCTATTGAATTATAATTTATGTATTATATAATCCATTATTAAATTTATTCACTCATCTAAAAAATATCACAAAAGATTATATTTAAAAATTCAAAGACATTAATTTTGAGTATGAAGCATTCTGGTAGATAAAAATATTCCACATAGATATTAATGGTGTTAAAATATCATCCAGGAATAACAAAAACAATATATCAGAATAGCAAGTAAAAAATGATAAAAGAACTCTTATAAGAAAATAAGAGTTATATCCCTCATTTTCTAAGTGTCCTTCTATTTTTAAAAGTGATATACTAAAATATCATAGATGGAATTTAGTTCATAAAATTAATCATACAAAATAGTAATTTAAATTTTAAAATTTTAATAATGTTTATCACAATCTAATAATCATTATGCACTATGTTAAAAATAAAAATCTAAACATAACCTATAGACACCAATATTTTTCATAGGTAGATACTATATCATAATAGATAAATATTCATTAAAATATATAAAAACATTCTAGAGAACAAAAAGGATTAGTGACCTATGAGACTAGATACATAATATTTTTTTCATAAAAAATATTCATCATCTCTCACAAATATCATTCATCACATTACTCCTCTTAAAAAACTATATTTAAAGTCATTATTCTTATCCTATGGAAGTAAATAATAATAAATGGAGAGATCAAATTCTTATTAAGGGTAAATATATGAGACATCAATTTACGATCACATAAAATAACAACATAAGGATGTGGATATACAATATTTACCATAACATTCTATATTTATAACCAATCAACCATAGATTATAATCATGATTCATGGGGTAAAACATTATCACAAAAAAAATATTCAAATGAATATGGAATTATCGGTAATCAATCCTAATCCCCAAGAAAAATACATAGTCACAGGATTGTGGAAAAAATTATATTATAACCTTTTGAACATGAATAAATATAAATAGGTTCACTCGTTAAATTAAGAATATCTCATCTATAAAATTATGGTCCTAAAACTAGCTCTATTCATAATCCTATGGAAATGAAATCCAATATCACATATATAAATTTATACATGAAAACAGGGTCTGTGTAAAAATTTATAATCATGAAATTAGGTTCACAAATGACATATTTATCTCATGAGATATCCATCTTTACCCAGATCATTAGAGGGATATAATATACATAACTATCACATATTCATAAAAACATTTAACATTTGATCATAACATTACCCAAGGAAAAGAAAATGGGTTTCATCAACATCTCATCATTATAACAATAAATCATTTAGATAATGATTATAGATTTTATAAGAGAATAATAACCCTATTGAAACATATATAACATCAATGTAGGTCATAATAGATGTAAATTCCCTTTATAGAATAATTTGGAAAAATTCATAAGGAAAATACCATTTTTGTATAGAAATAAATTATTTAAAATCAAAATATTTAAAAAATATTTAGGAAACAATTTTATTTTAAAAGAAACACATTATATTTTAAAATAATATTCAAATCATTTCATAGTCTTTACGGAAGAAAATTTCATCAATGATGAGTATGTTAAAATAAATATTCCTTCCATATTTTCTTTAAAAAGTGAAAATTAAATCATTTAGAAAACAAAAAGAATATACCACTGAATTTTTTTATAAAAATAAAAAAGTTTATAAGAATTAATTTTAACAATCATTGTATAGTAATAAAACTATATCCAAAATAAATTATTGAAAATATAGATATGGATTAAAAATATCCCCATCAAAATAAGAAATACGGTTTATTTTTCTTAGTAACATTTAAAGGATAATTATAAATACCAAATTGGGAAATTTTGTACTATTACATTAAAATTACGTTTATAGAAATAATAAATGTATTTTAAAAGTATTTATCATATTATTAGAATATAATTTCCTCACCATAAATTCATACATAACGTATCCAGATTAAAATATGATTGAAAAAAGAATCTATTTCCTTAAGGATTATCTTTCTTCAAACGTATTTGAACTTCATGTATTATAATTATGGTCTTACTATACAAGTTTTATAGTACCATTATAATATATTTATATATGATACAACATTTGATTAATTTATAACATATTATCACCCATTTATTAATAATTTTTTATTAAGATCACTACTCCATAAGATAATTTATTCATTTCTCGTGCATGTTTAAGTTTGTTAGTCTTGATCTTTGGGTATTTACCAGGGTTCCACCACATATAGTTTGTTAAAAATGATATTAATATAATTTATATTCATTATATATATATATATTATTCCATAAAATATACCAGTGAAATTTGTATTAAATCATTCATGGAGAGAGTCAGTCATATGTATACTTGAACGTTGTTTCCATTTTCTTGAAGGATAAAGAAAAGAAATGATACATAATAATTCGAAATTAAATATTCATTATTATATAATAAAAATATTTTATACTCATTAAATATAACCTTATTTCAAACATTATAAATATAAAATAAAAAATGAATCACATTTTTTTGCGAAGGTCGTAGTCCACCCATAAGCACGAGTTATGTTATTGCTTGGTAAATGATAAAATATAAGAAGGTATATACAAATTTATAAATTAGTTGGACAATTATATCATAAATATCATATATAAATATTCTAATACAAAATTATAACCATAAATAAATAACGGTGATAGAAAATTAATTATACCAATACAATGAAATAATAAGTCTTACATACGCACGACAAATGTTTTGGTTTTTAAAAGGATGAAAAAGAGGTGGAAAACAGTTTACCTATAATAAAAATAAAATAATAAAATAATAATGATTGTCAATTCATTATTTTCGAATGGATTTTGTAACATCCTAATATTTTTATATGATATATTTCATTTAATTTCATTGTTTTCTTATGTTGTACACTACCCCAATAAAAAATTTTGATATACAAAACACTAGATTATCTTGAGGATGCAACACTATGCTAGGATTGTTATAGATTTAATTTCTAGTTATTTTGATTGAAATAATTTGTTGCAGGATAATAATTAATTGTGTTGATAAAAAAATAAAATCACACTTAATGGATTTTATTAATCAAATATATTTTCCATGCATTCAATATAATGTTTAAAATTAATCTTATATTTTTTATAAGCATGATAAAAGAAACAAATAATTTTTTTCAAAAAATATGTATTTTTTCAAAATACAAAATCATCTTTAAAGTATAGTTTTATTAATTTTTTATCATTTAATCAAAATTTATTCATTGGAAGTAATTTCAAATTGAAATTTGATATTAACACATGTCAATATTTTAATGGATTTTTAGTTTTTAAAAAACAAATTTCTCGTTCCCCCAATGGGATTAAATTTAATTTAATTACAAATACTTTTATGTTTAAAATTTTGAAAAATGGATTCCATATTTGGAATTATGGGGTCCAAATTAGGTTAATATGTTACTTTTAGGGGTTGAATATTAGGAATAATAATTAAAATAATTTTTATCTAACACGCTTAAAGGTACATAAAATAATTAAAGTAATAGTTTAATATGATAATCATAATTAAATTACCATAAAACCTACTATATATACTATTAAATGATTAAACATTGACCACTAACACCTCAGGTTCTGAATTGAATCATTTAATGAACATTTTTCCATTAAAATGATATAAATATTATTAAAATAATGAAAGTGACATCATGGTTACAAAATGTTACCATATTATTTATAATAAATTTAAAAATTTTAATACAGATATTAACATATTAAAACATAGATAATAAATAGTATTCGTAAATGTAGTGAAATTATCTACATCATGGTAATTTATTTAGATTTTTTATAGATTAAAAAAATACCTTAAGGGATTATACAATGATGATGCAGAAATTATTTAATTTGTGAAAAATTAATTAAATAATTTTCATTAAATTTATAATCACCTTTAGTAGAAAAAACACTAGACCAAATCTCATTTTTAGAATATATCTTGACTATAATAATCCAATGGTCGAGTTATTTACCATTTGGAGCTGTATAGAAATGATTATGAGGCTTATAATATTTTATTTAAAGTTATGTTAATGTGGAAAAATTCATGTATTAAAAAATAGAACATTTTAATTTTTTATTTTCTAGAATTTATATTCAACTATATGTATTATTATGGAATCTATGGGATTTATCTTTATCTTAGAATTTTATTTTTAAATTTTACCCAAAAAATAAGTGTATTAAATATTTACACAAAACTAAAGTAGTACTTATTTTTTTAATGGTAATATCAATTTAATTTTATTAAATTAATTAAAAATATATATAATTCAGGAAAATTAATATATCCAAACATATTTCAGATGATATTTACCCCTAAAATTTAATAAATATTTTTGTTCTAGGTTAATATCTTATCTTGATGTTTTTAAAAACTCATTAAACGACTACTGTCAAAATTGACACTATCTCTATTTCTTCAAAATAATGTTTAATTTTATTATTTAAAAATCATAAAATAGCTTAAAAATATACATTAACTAGGGATCTAGAGGGATCTGTCGAAGAGGAAGTAATATCCTCCACTGATTCATTAAAACTTCTTCCTTCTTCTATTTCAATTTTTTTCAATTTTAAAGTAATTACTAAAATATAACCTATATGATGAGATATAATTATTAAGTAGAAACATTATTCCACCTTCAATCTATACTATGAAAAATAAAAATCAACCTTTCTGCATACGTATGGTCAAACATATCCTTGTTGTGGTGTAATATGTTTCTCAAAGCCACCTTACATGGATGGTTATAATGATGGAAATAATTATTATATATGATAATTATAAAAAGATATTTATTCTAGAACAATATATACAACATCCACTTCAAATCCATTTCTTAATTAATGGAATGGTATCATCTCTATTGGCATATGTATGGCCAATAGCCTCCACAATGTGATGTGATTCATTTTATTGGATATCCATTTAATAGTGATTATGTATATATTTTGAGTGAATACATATGATATATATTATATTAATATCATTATATAAATTATATAATTATAACCTATGAAGAACAATTGGAACTCATTCGAAAAAACATATGTATGAAAATGAAGCCTTTTATTCCCAAATAATGAGTAATAATGAAATGTTATTAAAAAATGTATGATAATATGATCATATATAATATCATAAAAATGAATATCATTCAATAATATGTCAGTGACCTTATTTAAATCCATATACATGAGTTTTGGACTCATAAAATATATATCATACCTAATGTAACGGATAATTTCACAATCTTATTATTATCTGAGTTTTATTATATGTGAATATTTATTGTGGTATATTTATAATGCATGTCCTTGTTTCCTAAATATGTATTCCAAAATATTATTTCCATTCTTCATTAATTTTTTTACATCAATTTTACCCATTAGTGATTTTTTATTAAAAAAATGAAATAAATCTTTTGTTCATTTTTTATACGAGGTAAATTTTGACTAATCCGAAAAAAATAAGTGAAGAATTTTTCTTATAACCTTATACAGTCTGAATGGATTTTAATATTTTAATAAAATAATTTTCCCATGAATTTACCATTAAAATATTTCAAGTTTATTTCCAAATAAATTATTTTCTTTTAAAAAAATGAGGCATTTGGATAAAAGAAATCACTTTAGAAGAAGAATGGGTATTTTACTGATGAATTTATTTCATGTGTTTTATCAAAATTATTTTCCATAATATATAAAATTATTTTAATTGGGTTACATTTATATACCTATTATCACTATTATTTTATTATGTTTATTATATAATGCTATTTATAAAATCCATTTATTTTATATCGATTATGATGAAATAATGTTTATGAATCCCATGTTATTCATTGGATTATGATTTGATTTATGTTTTTGTGAAATATATAAAAGTGATTTTAGTATGATATGGGTGGGACCTATATATCCTTTCAATGCATTAGTTAAATATTTATATATCATGAGATAATCACGGATGGAATGGTAAATTATCTCAGTTCAGTAATACAGGGCTGGAATGAGGAGTAAACTTAGTTTAGTAATAGACTTTTCACACTATGATGATTTTGGTAATGGGGCCTAACTAATATGAAATTATTTACTTTGATTATTTGAATTAATCAAATTTCATGTCACATGTTAAGACTTTTTTGGAATATTTCAATCGATTCTTTATGAGTATCTATGATTTATCCCATAATATGATATCCTAATCTTTCATATGTTGGAAAATATTTAAAATATTGTGTTATTATGACCTATGGTTATAATATAATTTATATCTCCCTTTTTTACCCTTACTGAGCATTTGAGCTCACCTGTTCTTATGTTTCATTTCCCTAAGTCATAAAGATGGGTATAAGGAATGATATTTCAAAATGGGGTCTAGTTTTGATGGAATAAGTGGGACACAATGTTGAGGTATTATGAACTATTTTTTTATGTTCCCTAGTTTCTAAAGACACTATAACTATATGTTCTTGTCATGGATTTTTTATATTTTGTAATGAATATTAAATTTTAAAGTAATATCTTTGAATTCAATGTAGGGGTAATTACAGTTAGTATCACATGAAAGGTTTAGTTAGCCTTTGAAAACTAGTATGAGAAACAAATAGTGAATACCGAGAGTTATTTCTTAGGATATGTATAAGGATGTCCCTATGGATAAGTCTAACTATAGGTTAAATTCATTGAAATTTGGTAAAATCGTGAATAATCTAGGATTAAAAATAATATGTCATATATTGAAATATTTTAAATAATTTCCCTACGTTATTTAACTTTCATCTAATATAATTGTTTCTCACACTTTTCTTTATCGTTTCAGTCAATATATAGAACTGGATAGAACTCCATTACCATTGAATGTTTCATATTTGAAAAGTATTAGTATTATGAAAATATATTTCCTAAGTGGAAATATCTTAAACAGAATCATATAGGTGGGACAGTTATTTGTTTTACTACTAAAGATAAACAAATTGTAAATGACATGTGAAAGGTATGGGATGTTCAAGCATTATATTTTTTACTTTAAAAATATAAATATTGGTTAGATTAAGGATAAAAAACCTTAAGTAATGAATCATATCTTATAAATATTGTTTTCAATTTTTATAGATTGAATGAAAGAAAGGTAAATACTAAATCACATTTGGAAAATAATTTCAATATCTGATTTATCATATATATTTCTTAAATATATCCTTATTACCATCCATGGAATGATAATATAGAAAATGAATTGAAACACTTCATGAAGTGGTAATACACATATACACATGAGAAAAGTTATATTTCCCCAATGGATGAAAAGGTCACATGGTATAAAATTTATTATAATTATATAATATTTATTATGACATAAATAAAAATATTAAATATTAAATGCATTATTATAACCATTCATAAAATATGGTGATGAAAAAATGAATTACATTGTCATGTGGAGATGGTAAGCTGTATTAACTGACTAGTGACATTTTCCTTTTCCATGGGAAGGAAAAGAGGTGAAAACTTTTTTACCATAAAAATAATAACATCTCAGTATATTTATGATACTTTAATAATTATTTTTTAATGGAAGAAAATGATTTATATTAGGTAAACGAATAATTAAATTTTTTTATGCTCAGTTAAGAGTTATAACTCTTCATAAAGAATCCTATTTTGAATTACCCCTTACGATTTAAAAAAATAAACTTTTCAAAATAAATGATAGTATATGATATATTTAATGGATATCTTATTGTATTATTTCAAGGATTTTAAAATCTAGATGACTCAAAATGTGTGAGGAAGATGTGAGAATAAGTTCCCATTTTTAAGTGATGATAAGGGTACTCCTAGAATTACACAATGTATTAAATTATGATAATTAATTTTTATTATAAAGTGACCCCAAATTACAAAATATATAATATAATTTAATTATATGTCTAAATTAACTCATCCAATAATATTTGAACATGTTTAGGTGATTTTTCCCCATTATTTCTTTGTTTTAACTCCACTCTATCCCTTTTTCCAGTTATAAAAACATCATTGTTTTCTTCCATTTACATGTCCAAAATATTAACAAAAAAACATAAATGTTACATAAATAGATCATGGTTCATATTTTCCACCATATCCCCTTACTTTGGATGCATTTTGTGTTTTTATGAATATTAAATCCTTTAATTAAATACATTTCATTATAAAATATAATTAATGTCGATATTAAGAATTTGAAATTGAATTCATTAGGAATGTTAGGTATTTTTGAATCCCAATCATTTGAAAATAAATAATTTTTTATATTTATCTAAAAAACCATGGAACATAAAAATTCTCCCAAAATGTTTTAAACTTTATATTTGTAAAATCGTTTATTTTATTTTCCTCTTAAGTGAATAAATATTGTGTCGATGTTACATAAGGATTAAATGTAATTATTGAATAACTAATAAATTGACATAAATAAAAAAGATACAAAATTAATTCTTATTTTAAATAAATATGTACAACCAAAATATTCTTATTTTATCCCCATTTAAATATTTTATTTATATTAAAGTCAAGAGAGTGAAATTTTGTATTTATTATTTTCATAGAATAATATAAACATCATAATCAAAATAAAATGGCAATAGGGGTCCACATATTTCATAATTTAATTTAAATAGAAAAATAAATATCCATAAAATAGGATAATGTCAAGTGTTAGTGGAATATTAAATCATTATCTCCAAGTGTGAACAATTTTAACCCTCTTACCCATACATGTGTGACAATTATTTAATAGGGTTACTATTCATAGAAACCACAAATAAAAGGGATCTATTTTTTTAATTGGAATATCTTGATTTAATACAGGGAATCAATTTTACATCTTTCATTTCAAAAAATGTTTTATAATTTAATTTGAAATTATAGTCTTGAAAAATAATGAAAAGTAGTTTTTTAGAAAAAATCATTTTTAAGAATTGAAATTAACATATTTCAAGATCATGAATATTTATAATTAGAGAAAACTAAATCAATTAAAATAAAAAAAATGAATCAAATTTCAATTTATTGCCAAATACTTTATGTAATGGTACTTTTAAATAGGTTAATTTAGAAAAACTAAAATATAGTATTTGAAAACTCGGTATCTTTTGTCTATTCAATAAAAAATAAATCACCATAGAAAATTCCATAATTTTATCCAGATGTTAATTATTATATGATAATTTTAAAAATGATGTTAATTTTTTTTAAAAAATGTGTTCAAAAAGTCTAATTAATTAACTGTAATTTTATCAGACCAAATTAGATGGAAGCACTTTTGTTGAAATTTTTTTTTGAAGTATAGAAAGACTTCACAAAATAGTTAGTGCTAAATTTAAAATAATTAATAAAAAACTATTTTGAGTAAGACAATTATAGATTCATTTTATATTTTAGTTACTCATATTCATAACCACCAACTAAGTTTCAAGGTCACATTTAAATAATATTATTTTTATAATATTTGTCGATTCTCTTAAAGCATTATGATGCGCATTAAAAAAGATTTCAAGATTATTATTATTATAAGCCAACATTTATTGGTGTTACATATCATCTCAGCGAAAATATAAAATCTCAAAATAGTAAAATTTAAGGCCTTTTTAAATTTCATATGATATTTAAAATTAATGACATAACAAAAGATTCAAATTTCAAAAATTCGATAATTCGTAAAAGTTCTAACAAATCTAAAATCATAAGTATTTTCTCATCCTTCAAAACATTATAGGCTTAAAAACATTTAAACCCCTATATCATAAGAAACCATTCAGTGTATATAATATAATTCTCATCCTCTATTGATATGTAATATTCTTACAGTTACTTAAATCATTGAAAATTTAATATGTAATATAATTCCCAAAGATTATATAGAATTCCTAAGATAATGGAAATGGAAAATTATATACAATTTAGTGATGTGTAATATATTTATTCAATTCTTCCAATATGTATCATCTTTAAGATAATTCAATAGATAATAAACGTTATATACATAGAAAAATTCTTCAAATATAAAATGTGAGTAATCAGAAAATAAAATTACCATAAATAAAAATAAATAATTAAATCATTTAAAACAAAAATCGGGTGAAATAATTTTCAATATATATAGTGGGTGGAATATAAATACTCAAAAAATTGTGATTATGAAATTTTTTATATAGATATGTAATTTAAAATTCTTATATCTAGATCATAAAAATATTTATATCACAAATAAAATATATTTTAGTTTGTTTTATATAATACATAATATGAAGAAATTCACATTAGAAATAAATATAAAGTGTTTGTATTTATTTCAAAATAAAATGATAAAAATTCCTGACTAAGTGTAAAAGTGTTTATAATTATTTGATTAATAAATTGAATATAAATGTGTATTTCATGTTTAAAATTATGATTTATTGTTATTCCCTAAATTATTTATATATATGTATTTATTAAATTATGAATATATATAATTTAATTTATTACTAAATCAATAATATAAATTATAAAATATTCATTTGTGTTGTAACATGAAAGGTATCATAATTGAATCAACTTCATATATATTATCATTTGGATTTATTAGGTAATATACTTGAATTAAGAATGTATTTTTAGTTTATACATGTTAAGTGTAAGAAGTTGTATGTAATTTATGTCTCTCTTTAATAATGGACCATTGGCATAGGACATAAATTCATTTTTTTATTATCCTCATATCATAGTGTCTATCAATAAAAACTGGAGGTTTATATTTTTCATTCTAGGATTAATATTTTTTGGAATTTTTATTTCAAATGATTTTAATACTTTATATGAAAGTGTATCATATAACTTATGTGTGAGATACATTTGGATGTGTGTAAAAATTAAGCATCTTTTAATTTTGGTTAGTAGCATAAGTTATGAATTGTGTAATGGGTAACATAGTAATATTTTACTGAATACATTGATTCTATCAAAGAGATATGATTAAAAAACTAAATATTTTATGCTTCAATACATGTTAATGGAATACATGATATAATATTGTGAGATAATAAAACCATATAATTTTGTAAATTTTAGATACCTTTCAAATGAAACATGTTTCCAAATCTAGATTATCCAATTAGATATGTTTGTAAAAAAGAAGGGTTTCAATGGATTATCACGTATAAGGAATATTGAAAGTGGATAAACCTACAGGAATGGTAACAAAATTCTAAATTATGATTTTAGTTACAAATGGATGAGAAACATTTTGAGTTGTTATAATGAAAGTAAAGATATTATTTTATTTATATCATGGATTGATTAAAGATTTATCAACTCAGCTATCCACGGGTTATAAATGTTATTACTACTATTATAACATTCCAATATAGCTAGGTTTAGAGAGGAATGGAAAATCTAATTCTATAATTATTTAAATATTGATAATCTCCCACAATAAGATTTTATGACATATTAAATTGTTTATTCATTTAGTTGTATTAAATTCAATAAAATATATTATTATATGAATTTAGATCATTATACTCATCGAATAAAAGTTCATTTTATTTTTATAAATATACCTTATCCTAAAAAATGATTATGATATCAATAATTGAGAAATAATTTATTAAAGGGATAAACATTAATTAAAAGTATAATACCATAAGAATAAATCTTAAAAATGTGTAAAATTTATATTTTATAGAGAATCCATTTCTAAAGAATATTTTTTGTATAGTAGTCCAAAAACCATATTTTGATGCATATGTGAAGCTTAAAATGATCCACATAATATTTCCTGGATATTTATTATATTCAATGGGGAAAATTTAAATTTACTGTCCACAAGTTTACATAATATGATTGGGTACTACATTGAATTAGAGAGAATATGGGTTCTGTTAAGACACCATTTGGTTTTGAACATTATTCTAGAATCACTGTAGGAAACAATTTTAAACATTATATTCAATGATGATATGAATGAGTTTAACAATACATTAAGTGATTTTATTAATATGTTTCTGATAGTTCTTCAGTACAAATGAGTTCTATGATCATGTTTTATATAGCGTACAAGGGGGTAAAATTTCAAACTAGAATAGTAAGAATTATTTTGGAAAATGAAACAAAAAATATTCTATTTTTTTCATAGTGTTTAAATCACAAAGTAGGAATTTGGTAATAATTTCATTGATTATAATATATAAATCATTTTCAATGGAGAATGATTTTTTCTGAGTATCTCAAGGAATGAATTAAAAATATTTGAGATCCTATGTTTGGTATTATGTTATTGAAATCAATTAAAAGATTATAAATGGTATAAGATGCCAATTTTCATTATTATAAGTGATATAAATATATAATAGTTATAATTGGATATAAATTTGGATAAAATATCTTAATGTATTCATTAAATTAATTGATCAAGGAGTTTTTAGTTTAATAATTTGGGTAAATGGATTACTTTGAATAATTTTTGAATCCTGAAAAAGATTTTTTATTTCATCTTTTTATCTTATTTGATAATGGAATTTTATTGACATTGATTTTTTATGAATAATATAATATAGTTGATTTAATAAACAAGGTTATGATCAATCACATTAGATATTAGTATTTTAAAAAGAAATAATGTTAAAATATATTTTTGGGTAAATTATATTATCCCTGGTATATTTCAAAAAGGGGAATGATGAGATTACAAAAGGATGTGACTATCACTAAAAGTGGTTCAATTGGGGTTGATATTATAGAGACCTAAGCAAAACATACTTGGATACTACATCATTCTTATGAATATTCAGAACATTAAAAAGACAATTTCACAAGGGTCGTAATAGTTTAGTGTCTTTAGAAACATGTAAACATAATATTCTATCTTGGGGAACACTCTTCAACATCTCCCTTAATGATATTCCCTTTTAGTGCACCTACTAAAAACCATTCATCGTAACCATGTCAAAGGAAACATAATAATGGGTTGATCCTAGATGCAAGTATGTGTAAACAATTGAGATGTAAAATCCTAAAATTATTATAATCATATGATAACAAGATCATATCATTAGAAGATCATACCCTGTATATTGATGATCATAAAAAATTAAATATGTGATAAATATTGATCATTCATAATGCATGAATAATATTATAATCAAGATCATAATTCATGAAATAATAATACAAGAATAAGACAAGTAATATTTGGCATACATATAAGAATATAAAATCATTCCCTAAAAGTTGAGGCATATTTACAAAACATATCAGGGCACCAATTGTGGGCCACACCAACTAGGAATGATACACCACCATCCCTAGCTACAACCCATCCATTATAGTGGATTAGTGTATACCTACTTCCCGGTGTTTATTAATCCCATATACATGTTCTCATCATTATCAAATGAGATATAAATATTTAACCA